>OZ057417.1:7557013-10362013 GCA_964056705.1 Troilus luridus | reverse complement strand
CAAAATTGAAATGAAAAATTCGGAATTAAAGGCCAGGATGGGAATAAACAACTTCAACAATTACTTTTGGCTAATGGAAAAAAATAATAACTTTTTTTTAAAATTAATTGATCTGAAGTTATCTTTTTTTTTTTTTTTTTACAAGAAGGAATATTGGGTTTTGACTTTCTCTGAATAATATACCTAGAAAAAAAAACCTGTACTTCTACAACCCGCGAATGGGTCTGGGGTTCAGTACATGGTAGAGACTGTACTGTTTCATGGACAACGGTTCTGCAAGGAGGTGACTTGTCCTAGGTCAGTAGATCAGTATCTGACTTGACAGATCAGTTGTCCAGCGCTCAACAAACTGAACTCTCCCACTCCCATAATATGTAAAATCCCTCGATATTGACTTTAATTAGAAATAATGTTCAGGTCTATTTTTGTTCGAAGTAATTTTGGTAAACTAAGATAACCTAAAAACTAAGATAAAGACCTAGGTAGTTTTCTACTTATAAGAAAAATAGTAATATGTACATGTACAGGCTTGGGTTAAAACTGAACACTAATCGGTAATTGCACAATCGTTGTCCAAGAAACAGTAAAGTCTCTATCATGTCCTGAACCCAAGACCCTTCATGCGTTGTAGCGGTACAATGTTAAATCCTTTGATATTAACTTTTAATTTGTCATAATGTTCAGATGGTTTATTTTTGTACCAAACTATTGCATATCAATCCCAAGTTACAGTAAGTGTAAGATCCCGATAAAGGATGAATAACAAATATACGTTACATTGATCCTAACATAGTATTCTTTGAAAAATATTAATAATCCAGATTTGAGTTGAACCTGGACTCGGAGGGTCAGCAAGCCGGTACACAGTGGAACGAATCAACGCATTTGTTGGACATTGGACCAATTCTCTAATAACTAAATTTGTCCTTTATTTTGATCGTAAATTATACTTTATACTTCTTCTCAACAAAATCCATAGATAAATTAATTGTGAAATTAAATCTTATATGAAAAATTCTGAATTGAAATATAAATTATTCTAAAAACTCATATTTTTAAAGCAATCCACTGTTTGAGGTAATGCATTAAATTAATCGTGCACCTACTGGAAAAAAACTCATCCATAATAAGATATTTTAGGCAAATAAAACTTGAGATTATTTCGAACGTCTGGGATTTTTCGGTGAAAATTGGGGGATAAAACTAAAATAATCAATAGCGAAAATCGCTCAAAATCGCCCAAAAAACTACCTTCACAGTAAATAACTAGAATGTTTGAAGTTTTTTTTTCCATTAGTCGGGTTCTGCTACTAGGTGTTATTTTCCGAGAAAATGATTTTTTTCTTTTTTTTTCTATTCCGGGCCTTGAGAATTAATTTAAAATAATTTCTGTTGATAGTGGCGTCTAATTTCCGCAAGTTTTCTTTTGTTTACCAATGTTTGTTTACATTCATTTATCCGAATCCTTATCTAACATAATAGTATTAACAATGAAACTTAGTTTGTGTGTGGTATTTGAACGACACATGTGTAATGGTCCATTTCAACAAATCGTCATGTTTTTAAATTTTTATTTTTAAAATTTTTATTTCGTTATTTAAATAAAACAATTTTATATAGGCACCTACATTTATTATAATGTTGATGTATCAATTATACCTAGTGTATTAACTAACAAAAGTAATTATAAATTATTATATTCATTTTGTTGAATAATTAAATTATTTGGTTTGTTACTTTTTCCTTTGTATAACTTTATTTAATACCTATGTATCTGTCTTTCCATAGAATACTGTATTGTACCCATTCTAGTAGTATATAGGTACAATGTTAGATAATAAATTATCGAACGTCGAAATATCAAATCTAGAATTTTTACACGTTTCCCCTAAAATGTTTGATCCTCTTTATCATATAATTAAATAGTCCATTGAAAAAGCTTTTAAAGGCGTAGCAATAGCCTTATTCTAGGAGAACCAGAAGCGGAGATATTAATGAATGTCCAGGCCTCCATAACGCTCGTTCCACTGTGCGGTAGAGCCCACCCACTTAGTAAATACAGAGGAAATATATTCTGTAACAGATTCTTGATCCAAGTGTGGATTTAGTTGCTGGCGTAAGGTAGGAGCGGACAAACCTCTTTTAATATGCATTGCTAGGCAACAAGTTCATCCAGTTCTTGGAGCCCTCGACTAATCAAACCAACCTTATACTCCCCACTATTTGTCCTCTTCAACTTCAGTACTCCGTCCTATTTGCATATGAAATTTTAACGAGGGTTCGCGTACAATCATACCCCACATGATACATATTGTATGGACAATATATAAATATATAAAGCACACGCGTTATAAAAAATATAAAAGGTCCTTATTCCAAAAATAGACGGGTTGATACAAGACAAGGGAGTTATCAAACCGCCATATCAAATATAGACATTTCATTCAAATATTTTATTTTTATTTTATCCCAATATATAATATTAGAAGTGGAATAAAGCTATGTGTGTAGAGTACTGAGTTGTCGTTCTGCAGGTCCTGGGTTCAAATCTATTAACAGATAAATTGTTAGATCTGCTAATAGCCATAGATGGACCCTGTGGGAGCAGCTAGGTGATTAGGTCAAGGGTTTAATTACAGGTACAAGTGCAGGTAGTCTGGAGGAGTCGGTAGTAATTGAGTAATTCTGTGTCCTCAACGACGCATCACGTTAGTAGTCCTGTGCCCTCGACGACACTTCCCGTTAGTAGTAATGTGCCCTGACGACACATCAAATGTTACCAATCAGTTGAGTGTCGTCTCAATGTGCTAACTTTCAATAGATTTTATAATAGTTTGAAGAGTCAACTTGATTTTAGTTATCTGATATAAAATATTTCATTTTATGTATTTTATTTTATCATGATAGATGACGTTTATGTTTACGTCATATTATTTTGCGACAATTGTTTTTGTAGGAATTTTTTTTGTCACACATTAAAAACGAACATGATTTCAAATGTTGGATCCGGTATTTCCAGTAGATGAATTGTGTGCATCAACTTTTGACAGCTGATTCATTTGCACAGTCTTTCCATCGCATACTATTGTGCTGTGCAGACGTGCGTAGCGATTTATCAGCATTCTTTCAAGTTTTATCAATTTTTTATCAATTTTTTATCAGCTTTCGACAGTTATTGTAATTCAATTTGATTTAATACATTTTTTTTCAAACGATTTTTTGTGAAAATTACCAGCGAAAAGTGATTTCATAGAGGTGAGTTCAGTTTGATGAAGTGCACAATGTGAATGGTTATGTTCTTTGTGATTGCGTGCGCATCGACAATCAATCTAAACGTTAATTTCGGATTGTGCAATTAATTTTTACGTGGGTTACTTTGAAGATCATTTCGAATTCGCTGTTCATTTCATTCTGATTTATCATTTTGGTGTTGAATTCTATTTTTAAAAGGTAAGTTTCCAACGAAGATGTTTATTTTGTGAGATTATGACATTTGAGCACATATTTCCATCGATGTTTATTTTGTGAGGTTATGAAATTTGTGTACATGTATATATCGATAATTCCTTAATTGCTTTTGTGACGTTCATTTCTCAGTGTTATTCACAATGCCGCGAGCCATAAGATCTTATCTTACGCATCGAACCCGTAATGCAAGTAGAGTTCGGAATATCGCCAATCAATTGATTACGGATGAACAAGGAATCACACGAGAACAGCCCCGTGTTAAAATGGCCCGACTTTGTGCAAATGGCTCAGTTAACATGAGAAATATGGCGATGTAAAATCACTCCATACAAAATTTATGGGAAAATGAATTTCGGGTATGGAATTTCGGTATGGATTTTTCGGGAATTCTCTTGGGTATTCTTCTTTTTTGGCCGGAGACCAGTCCGAATTGGTGCGAATCATCGAAATCGGTCCAGGCCTTCTTGAGTTATAAGCGTAGTAACTAACGCCACTTTCTTTTATACATTTAGATTTTGTAGCAAACTTTGTTCCCATTCAAATTTACTAATTTCCAAGCAAGCTACCTCTTCAATCCCGATAATCATCCGATCTGACTCAAAAGAATACGGCCTAGTGGCATCCTAAATTGAAATTTTTATACGAATAGTGGTTCCAGTGATTAGTTTTAGTTTCTTTTTTTTTAGTTTCAGTCCCTAAATTTATCTCATTATTTAACGTATCATTCATTCTATATTATTTACTAGTTTCATTATTATAATAAGGGATTGAAGTGGCTCAGTGGTAGAGAGCTGAGTTGCTGCCCGGCAGATCAAGGGTTCAAATCCGGCTGTGACAGCTTGGATTTAAATTGTTAACAGTACATTACGTACTGGATCCAAGACTCAGGATGAAGTTTGGTGGTACTGAATTTTTTATAGTTTGTTGTAAATTTCAATAAATTACTGTTTAAAGCTCCCACGCGCGTTTCGGTTAACTTTGTCGAATAGTGTACCGAAAGTTGTCGGTATTTGTAAAATAATTCTCGATAGAAATAAATTAGCGAAATAGGTCCGCTAGGTCGCAGCACCTTATTGCAGACAACTGAAAGAGTTTACGCTTGCGGGATTTGACCTTTTTAAATGATCGAACTTTTTCCAATAAGTCAGAGGTGGAAGATGGGTACTTCCGGGAGAAAATGTGTGACCTGACCGGAAGAAACATCAACGGTCAAGGAAGAAATCCCTCTTTTTACTTTAGTATCTCTAGATTTTGGGTGTAGCAAAATAGTATGTACAACTGACGATAGGGCCCATTAATTAAGGCATTTAAATATTTTCTCTTTGTCTTTTTTTTTGTTGTTATAACTACTCGATCACTTAACAGAAGGAGTTGTGAATATTTTATTACATTGCAGTTATTATTTTCAGTATGATTATTATTATAAGTTGTTGGGTTTATCGTTATTTGTTTATAAATATATATAAATTAGTGTTTTGTTTTTGATACCACCGAAAAAACAAGGTGCCCATAATTATTTTTAAATTTTGGATAGAGATAATAGATATGTAACTGCAATACTAAACTGTATCCGCAGATTTTGTTATCATTCGTTTTTTTTTAATTGTCTCCCACTATTCAAACTAACTCTCATCAATCACGTCAATTCTTGACATGTTCAAAATCGAGCCTTCTGGTTTGCTAAGCCTTATTTATTATTATAGTATATTTTCATTTTATGGTGATGAATTAAATATTTTTATTTTGAAGAGAAAAGTATTTAAATATTATTATAATAGTACACTATAGATTGCCGATTAAAATTTTTCAATACTATTCCTATTCCTAAGTTCATATTAGATATTGAAATAGTCTAGAGGAAGAAAAAGGCCGAAGAAGGAAGATACCACAAGCTGAGATAGCTCTTAGCCCCCTCAATTCCCTCCCCCCTTCTAACCACTCTTGGCCGGCGAGGACCCTAGAAGAGCACTCAAGGAAGAGGACATCATTCCTGAGGAGAGCCCATGAAGAACATCCCCTGCAGGAGGCGGTGGACGGCCAGCAAGTTATCGGCCACAACTTCACCTTTATCTCCACCTCGTCCTCAATTCACGTGTTTCAAAATCCTTTCGTATCAGTCATGTTTTAAGATTTTTTAACATATCAACTCATGATGTATTCATTAAGATTTATTTTATTAGACATCTAAACTTCTCAAATTTACACAATTATTGAATATTGAACAACCCCAATGGTAATTATTAAAAGTAATAATCAGACTTATAACAAATTTTGTATTGTAATTTAGTACACCCATGTAGGGTATACACAAAAATTACCGTTTTCAACCAAATATATATATTATTAATTATTAGATATAAAATGCAATATATACTTAAACTATAGTACATTATTATCTGCCGTCATTAGCCATCTGCTAGCCCATTTCTCGATCCCAAGTTAATACCATTCCATAGCATGGCTGAAAAAGAATTGTTGGACCGCAATTTTTAATTTATTTTCCCTTGAAGAAATGCTTGGCCATGGATCGAAACAAGTAATAATCCGCTTGTGCGAGTCAGGCTGGAGTCTCATATCAGAAAAGGGTTTCAATACATTTTTACAAAATTCTCTATGTCGGAATAAATAGTTATAAATATAATAAAAAGATGATACAAGTGACGATTAGAAAATATTTCGAATACAGAAAAAAAATATTGACACCAGACAGTATAAGGGACGTACAAAATAAGAATTTTAACACTGATTAATCCATAATCTTTGCGAAACAATTTTTTTAATTGCTTTATTTATTTACCATCTTGTAATATATAACGATCTCAAGTTTTTTTTTTGCATTATTTTTGGTTTTGCTACAGGATGAACAGGTCCTTTCCTATTTGCGAGAGAAGAGATGTATTAAGGTTGGAGAGATGTATTAAGGGTTGTGATGCATGAGCTACGAATGATATAAGATTCTGTCCAAGGCCCGGTGTGTCCCTCAGTATTTATGTCGTTACGCTCTCGGGTTATGCCGAGCAGGTAGCCATATCTCATACATTAATGTCATATCTATGAAAATAGGCTTTTTCATGCCACCGTAACCGAAATATTCTTCCAGTTCTTCCTTGTGGGAGTGTTTTTTTTTCCAAAAGTTTAAGAATCAGTTGTATGTATGAAAGTGTATATATAAATAAATACATTGTAATGCAGCTGGGACTTCAATAAAATCCTTCTAAATCGAATTATACCCCGAGGGATCTAAGTGCGAGTATATAAGACCGTTCTCCGACCAGTAGTGACAAAAGCTAGTGAGGCGTGGACCCTAACAAAGAGATTTAGCGAAACCAAAGTCGAATATACATATAGGATACCTGTATATGTATTTCTCACTTTAATGTGAAATAAAGATGGCTACTTGTTATTTATTTTAAAAGTTATTTCATCCTGAGGGTTCAAGGAAAATGGAGAAGTTATTCAGGTTCACTCATTTGTAAAATATACCTTTTGTCCCCCTACTCCCCCTCACTCTCTCTTACTCTCTCACACACTCTCTCTCTCTCTCTCTCTCTTCCATACACACACTCTCTCAACTGCTAACTGCTCTCAAGCCAAATGGTTTCCAGGCGGGAAAATGCCCTTCTAACCATTTCAGGTTTACTTTCCGTCTCCATTTCTTGGTTGTAAGCCCATCTACCACTTAGTTGCTATGTAAATTTTGAAATATATTAACGCCATTATATAATAATATAGCTAAAGTGAAATAACTGAGATGTTATACTAAGCAGAGTTAAAAAAATAACTTTAATGTAAATTCTCAAATTTAAAATAGAATGTAGGAAAAATATTTACCATGCATCAAAAATTTAAACTTAAAAGTATTCTTGTGCTTTTAACTTGTTTTCTGGCAATGCGGTTTTCTTATTTGAATCTCTCTTATATATCCTGGGCAGTCGAACTTTTTTTTTTAATAATTAGGGCTATTTGGTTCAAAGATCTTCCATCATTAAAATGTTGAATGACCAACTCACATTCTTTAAACGTTTTGTGTACTCCTATTATTTTATCCAAGTCAGGAAAATCCGTTATCTTCACCGATCCTACATCCCCGTGTTCTCGCAATTTTTGGGATGTATACACGGGAAAGAAATCCCCTTGAATTTACATAGATATCTATTTATTAATTATTGTTCCGAGTAATTATTTTTCGGAGAGTCAATAGATGTGAAAACAAGGCTAATGATAATGAGTTCTATTTACGAGTATACCCGAAGGCACGATGCCGATACCACCAATCTCTGCTTATACGCATCCATCCACGGGTCACTAACAAAACCCAAATCCTCTAGCGTGTTAATGTAATCCTCCCATCTACGTTTACCAGTCGGATCGGTGCTTATTAACTCTTTATTAAACGTTAGTCTTAGACGACCGTCGGCTTCCCGAACAGATGAAAATGTTGTTAAAGTTAAAAAAATTATGCTTGCAGACTACGGAACAACATTCGTCAAAAAATACCTGATTTTTTGAAGACAGGGAACTGGTTTTTCCACCACGACAATCTCTTGCGTACACGGAAATCTCTGTTACCCAGTTTTGGCCCTAAATTGCATGGTTTTGCTACCACACGCACCATACTCATCCGATCGGGCTCAGTGTGATTTTTTTCTTGTTTCCATGCATGAAAAAGGGCATGAAATGTCTCCGATTTGACAACGTCAAGAGAAAAACGAAGAGCTGGCAGTCATCACTGAAAAGGAGTACAAAAAAATGGTTCGAAGAGACACCGATGGGATAAATCTGTGAAGTGCAATTGAGAGTTCTTTGAAAGGGGAAATGTTGTTATGTAAAAAAAAATGAATTATATGACTTTCGAAAAATAATTCCGTTTTTTTTTGGGTACCCCCTCGTATACATCTCTTACTTTTGCTTATAAAATTTATTTTTTAAAACCCAATTTCCTAGTTGTGAGTGTTAGAGAATGATATATCATGAGGGGACAAATCAATGTGTTGCTTTGAGTAATGCTTGTGCAGGTAGTCTTGAAGATCTTTACAAATCCATTTCAATTTCCCAACGCTATAATAAATATTTTAAGTGTAATTAGAATAATTGATTTTGTGAGGAATAAATATCGTTATTTCTACGAAATCCTTGGCTATAGTGGAAGAGCCTTTTCAGGGGAAAATCTCTTGAAGGGTTAAGAATTCCAAGAAAACTGGCTCGATCAATCTAATAATATATATATCAATGTGACGTCATGATTGTCAATAACCATTAATAAAATTTCCCTTTTATATCCTTCAATTTAATAATAATTATGAAAACGTTTACCATTCAAATCAAACTGATTTATTAACTAAGCATATGAAAAATAATAAATTGACAGTGGTTCAGAAATAAAAAACATGGAGTCTTTGAATAAATAAATAGTTCAACTTATATTAATATTAAAAACAATAATTTAATATAATTGCAAAACACACAAGTAGTATAAAATAAACAAGGATTATATAATAAAAATAAACAAACAAAAAAATGGTTACAACTTCACTGTGAAAATGATATACTTTAGTTATTCCCATACATTGTAGTACATTACATACATTTTAAAGTAGTTTATTTATCAATATAACCATACGATGTGGTGCAGAAGCTCCAATACGAAATGCCATTACAACTTAATAAAAATAATAATTAGATACAATTATATTATTTATAAGTTAGGAAGAAAATAGTTGGGGGTGCAGTCAAATAAAACACTAAATAAGTGGGTACTTATTTAGTGTTTTATTTTCAACTATTTTCTTTCTTACTCTATCTTCCAGTCAACCATCCCCTCGCTTCTCATATATTATTTATACCTTTTCCTTGTATTTACATAAATATTAATGAACTTTATATTTATTCTTAGCATTATACAAATAAATTATTTCAAAGGAAACGAAATGTTGAACTAGTTATTAATGTTTTAATTCAGAATTAGTATTAATTGCACAACTATCAAACGATCTTTTAGTTTAATATAATTATTCTTATATTAATAAAATTCTAACCTTTAAACTAAAGTTTATTAAAACAAATAAAATAACTAACATACAGTCACCAGTCTCGAGCATTACGAGCATGTCGGTATAACTTTTTATTTTACCGAAAATAGCTCTACGCTGATAAAGAAGTTTTCACTTCATAAACTTGTTTCGAAGTTATTGAATTGAAAATGGCCGTTTTCTGAATGTTATTCTCAAGAACGGATGCTTGTACTAAAATCGATTTTATTCTAAGAAAAAGTAACCGATTTTTTCTCCATAAAAACAGACACCGTGGCAGAGAGTATGGAAGATATTGAAGACTTGAAAGGCCGTGAAGGATGAGTTGAGGCTGAGAACTGACTGAAGTGATGTGTTTGATTGATCTACCCTCTTCACCATCCTACATATATATATATTTTTTTTTTATTTCGCCTCCTCCTAGAAGGCTACGCACCATTAAGCTCGGTCGATTCGATATTTAATCACAGCGAGCTTTCTCCCTCAACGGCGAAGCTTAACAACGTTAGAGCATAAGCCTCGCAGCTCGAGCTGTCAATAACACCCGCTCTTTAATAAATTTACAAATAGAGACATCAATAAATATTATTTACTAAAAAAATAGTAATAATAAAAGGCAAAGATAACAGAAGTTCGAGGATGATTTGGTACTGTTGTAAGAAAACATGGAAACTATATAACTGAATATAAAAAAGTCGACTAATGCAGGTAAGGAAATAAGGGAAGTAAATTAGAGAAGGGAATAAGTTCGAACATGTCGAGAACTTTATGCACTTAGATTACTATGGTAACTAGGAAAACGAATTCAAGAGGCTATAAAGGCGCGATTAAAGCGGGCAATGCTTGTTATTATTCGTTCTCGACAAGACTAAGATCCCGTCTTCCAACTCTCCTTTGCGGATGTGAAACGTGGCAGCTAATGCAAACACATGACAACGTATTAAGATATTCGAAGGTAGAATATTCGGTCCAAGACAGGATGAGGCCACTGGAGAATACTGGAAATTGCACAACGCGGAATAGCGAAGCATGCCCCCGGTTAATTATTATATCGCATTCCTTAAAGACATATCACTGCATAATATAATAGATACATATACACCACCCTGACTTACAGACCACCCAAAGTATTTCTACAGCTGTTCTAGTTCCGTAAACAAGACACCCCGAGCGGGCAATATCGAAAAATGTTCTGTGAACTGATACAATCTTTACCACACCACACTGCAACATATACAGATGGCTCAAAGTCTGATAGCTCAACTGGATCTGCATTTATTACCCCCAATTCAACCCATAAAAAAAGCTACACCACCTCTACAACGTCTATACCACCGAACTACATGCCACAGCATCCGCTGTACATTTCTCCATGACAAATATACAAACCGACAATATAGTAATAATTTCCGATTCAATTAGCGCCCTCCAGGGATTGAACAATATGTACCCACACAACCCTATAGTCCAACGCATTCACGAATACCTAATAATGCTAAACCACATGAGCAAAAAAATATTCTTCATCTGGGCCCCGGGACATGTGGGTATTGTCGGGAATGAGATGGCTGACAAAGCTGCTCGAGCAGCTCTAACCCTCCCAGGTAGAGGCACAGCTATTCCATCCGCCCAAGAACATGCTCGCCCCCTTAAAGAGTGTACAGATAAAAAATGGCAAGCAATGTGAGATGAAAGTCCTGCCAATAAATTGAAATATATAAAAAGGGAAGTAAAGCCTTGGGCTACATCTAATCGCAGTAAACGCCATGAAGAGGTGGCTATAGCTCGCCTTAGAATAGGACACACCCGGCCTACCCACGCACATCTCATTACAAGGGATGCACCTTTGTATCAGAGATATGTTTGAGGAATGCTACTCCAATAAAAAAATACTAAATCAGCTCAAAATACCACCCGATGTTAGAGAAGCACTTAGAGAGAGCAAATAGGAAATCTACAAAGTGGTGAAATTCATTACAAACTGTAAATTAATAAGCAATATTTGATCATCCATTGTCCCTGCTATAGATGCATTTCTTGTTTTTTCCAATTGTTTTATTTCTTTACTATAGATATATTATTTGTTAGTATGTGTGTGTATATGAATATATATATGTATATATATATATATATATATATATATATATATATATATATATATATATATATAATATATATATATATATATATATATATATATATAGTTTTTTTTTAAAGATAAATAATTATAAAAATCAAAAATCTACAGGCGTCGATGGCCCTAGGGTTTTACGCCTCTAAGCAACAACAAACAAACCCGGATAATATTATTCAAGTGATAGCGTCACGAATATTAAGATGGGCTAGTAAAGTTGCTGAGGTTAATAATGAAGGGATTCCTCAAAAGTTAATAACCGCTGTGCCGACTGGGAAGCGTCTGTGGGGGAGGCCGAGGCGTAGGTGGGAAGATTGCGTTGAGGGTTATCTGGCGGATTTGGGTTTGAGTGTAGTGGACAGTGGTCAGATGTTTGTAAGCAGAGATTGGTCGTATCGGCATCGACGAAAGAGCTTCTAATAAACAAGAAAATCATTAAATTAGGTTCTAAGAAAGACAACCTGGTTTTAGAATGTTTGGCGTTTGCAATGATCTTGCTCTATAATTTCAAGAATTGTGCTACTAAAAAAATCGAGTTACTACACGATGTTATTTTTTGTCACTTTTTAAACATTTTATGATTTGGATTTTGTAGCCTTCTGACCAGATATAAATTATCTTTCTTTTCATGTTTGTAATTCTAAAGGGACATAGTTAGCTTTCTATTATAATTAGTTTTATATTTTAAATATATATTCTATATTTATCAAAGTATTGTATATTTGTGTATAAATATGAAATATAAGTTTAATATATTTATTATGCATTAATTTTGTTCTTGTTAAAAGAACAATCATGCGCATCATGTCAAAAGCAAATTCTGTTATTATTATATAAGAAATAATAATTATTAAGCAAAATATATTATTGTTTTAGTTCAGCTCTAGATTCGTTAGAATTATTAATCATCACTAAATATATTTGAGAGAGGAAAATCTGAAATGCATGATAAACTAGGTTATAAACTTATGCAATCACACTGACATATTCTGAAATAATTTGAATGTCCAAACAACACGTTCCTCTAATCGGACCACTATTACAACGAAACATGTTTATGTCATTCTCTGCATTAATTAGCATGTGAATATTATGTAAACATTTCCTCGGATTATGTCGATCCACCTCGTTGAGTACGAATATCGGTAGTTACTAAAATTATAATACAGCAGACCGCGTTGCCATTACACTGTCTCTAGTTCTATATAAAAATTATTTTAATTTTTCTTAGAATTTCCAACCTAAATGGTTTCCGACTATGTTCATCAGATCAAGAATTTTTAAAACTAATTGAATATTTTTTAAATGATATTAATATTTAAGGATATATTAATTTATACCCACCTTTACTTTGAATTTTGGGATTATCTGTCTTTTGAGTTTTTAATTAAAGTAAAATTAAAGCTAACATAATATACAATGTAACATAATATAAATAATATATATATATATATATATATATATATATATATATATATATATATATATATATATATATATATATATCGATGCCTTAGTTTACATAAGTGTTAAGTGTCGAAAACAAGATTTTACAGTATTCAAATTTGAAAGTTTGAAGTTCCAAAACTGGTATTAACACTTTATTTTATTTAGTGAACAAGAGTTATTCGAAATTACCATAGCTTACATTGGCACTTAAAACAAGAATTTGGAGAACATTAGTTTTTGGATTTCATTTTGATCGAAATTTAAGTAAACATTTCATCAAAGTGTGCACTTACCACATCTGGCACGCTGTTTACCCTCACTTGCCACCATTTTAGCTATCACATTTTGGTGTCTTTTAATGATTGAAACTGGTAAAATACCCAAATAATTTTAAATCAAAAATATAAAACCAAAAATATTGTAAAATAATGATATATTGCCTAAATCAAAAATAGTTTAATAGGATAAGAATAAAACCAATAATACTGTAGTCAAACGATTTATTACTGTAGACATTTTACGCAATTTTAAATAATTATATTTACAATTTTATCTATCTTTTAATGTTATTTTTGAAATTAAAAAAACTCACTTCCTGCATCATAATCTGTTGTTTCCTCGTGTCTGTGCCTAACCGGCCGTGGTGTCGATGACAATTGTTCCATGTAATTACGATAATATCCTGGAATTAGAATTTTATTCAACAATTCCAACAAGTCCATCTTTTTTAGGTACGATATAGGATTCGAGGCACTGAACTTTTGTTGAAGTGGGATCAAAGAAGGATTCAAGTTTGGGTTTAAGCTCCTGCTCTTCCTTTACTTAAAAGTGATATCAATTTCTTGTAAGGTTTCGTCGCTTAAATTGTACTTGTACTGGATGACGTTTGACTTTTTACTACCTTATTTTTTAAATTAACGACGTCAGTAAAGTAAACAAAATCTGATTAAGTACAAATGCCTCAAACGACTTTGGATTTCTACTGGCAGATGAAATTAACTAAGCCCATTCCCGGGTTGTATATATTTTTTTTTTCTAGCACTCTCAATAGTAGCGTGCATAGAATCGGCCTCCAAATATGAATGGCCGATTCCATGTACTTGACATCTATAGTTTGAAGGGGTCCATTGTTTACGGTATGGAGTAATCCCGCTGCCAAATATTTATTTCAATTTTACCCCCCGGCTGTGTCAGAATGTCACAGGTCTAACTGTAGGAGGCAAGTTTATAGGATAATTGACTAAACATGTAGCTATCTCGGAACTGCCTTTGCCACCTCCACACTAATCCCAAACATAGCAAAGGTCATTTTTATTATGATTTTCAAAAATAGTAAAGTTATAAACGTTTAATTTCCGTTTATAGTACATTTGACTTTCCCCAGAAAATGGTACAGAATAGTTTGCAGATCGAATGAAATTGACCTGAATGTTTTACCTCCGTCATCCTTGGAATATTGCTTCTCCTTTGCTTTGCTATCCAAGGGTTCTTTCCCTTCGTTTGTGTTATTCACATCCCTCCAGTACCGGGATAGTGCGTTCTGCGGACATTTGTTCACGATGTATATAATGTCCAAATCAGTTAACTGCACAACATTTGCAGCCCAAACATTTAATTTTTAGGGAGTTAACATTTGAAAACTGGGTTTTATAAGGCCACCAATTATCTACTGCTTATAACATTTGTGCACTATATTAATCTCCATTTGAATGATCTAAAAATGTATTAAACCCATTTTAGAAAAATTTGCACTTAGCATATTTGTGAACTAAGGCATCGATATATGTATATATATATTCAATGGATGAGTAGCATTAAGTTTTCAAATAAGGTGCAACGTATCTACTATTCTGCAATGCTTCTTTGTATTGCATACATATATATATATATATATATATATATATATATATATATATATATATATATATATATATATAAAATTGTCGTGTCACAGTATTTGTAACAAAACTCCTCCGAAACGATTTGACCGATTCTTATGAAATTATGCGTGTATATTCGGTAGGTCTGAGAGTAGGATGTAAACTATTTTTCATATCCCTAAGTGATATGTGTCGGCCATTATTATCGATCGTAGCTGTGACGCTTGATGATGTGCATTTTTGATATGTTGTAAGGGCATGTCTGAATAGTGTAAATCCAAGTTTGCAACCGAAAAACGGACAGGAATACTTTTGGAGGCCGAAAAACTTCGATATTGTTGGAGTTATTTCATTTTTTGGCCTGTATCTCCAAACCGGTGCGTTTTAGGGAAAAACATACATAACCATTTTAAAGATTATTAAATTTTTCTACATTCATATAATAATTAACCGGAATCTAATATAATAATACCGTTCAAAAGAACTTCAATTTGCTATACACTTGGCTTTTGCTATGACCATCAACAAGTCTCAAGGACAGACAATGTCCATTTGCGGTTCGGACCTAGAACATCCATGTTTCTCCCATGGACAATTATATGTTGCATGCTCACGTGTTAGTAAACAAATCGAAATAGAGTCTATTTAATCTATTTGTATTAGCAAAGGAGAGATAAACAAAAAATATTGTGCATCGATTAGCACTCATTATTGAAATAAGTAATTATACTTTTTAAACAAATATTACTAGCCATAATTAAAAATCAACCATTATATTCCTCATTCATTAAACTAATGTTTATATTCTATCAGCTAAGAATTTTGTATATTATTTATTTATTATATACTATACTTAGATATAAGATGAAAAACTGTAAAATCAAACATCTATTTAATTAATTTTGTGTCAATTCATTCAATGTTTCTTTAAAATTCAAATTTTAACGTAATATTTTTTAAAAATATTACAACAGCCACAGCAACTAGTGGCCATCTCAACTATATATATACATATAATTATAATTTTACATCTATATGCAATATTAATATAAAATATTAACTCATTGTTATTTAATATCTACATTAATTAATGAATATATTATAGAATATTATAATATTTCTTGATATTTGTTGACTACATAATACACTCGTAAAATTTAATTTTAAAAATCTATCCAATTTGCGATTTTCAAAGGCACTATTTAGAGACAGTTTACTAACGTTATAGGTGGTACCTGTGGTGTAGTATTCAGGGTAATAACTAATAACCAAGTTGAGAATAATAATAAATAGCCTTATCTTTTTTTCTTCAAATCATCCTTTTTAGACAAGCTGCAGACATTGATTAAAAGGTTACTAACAGAGAGATTAGCCTGATCTATTGGACTCTGTTAAAACTGTAATTCTGAACCTTTCAAGCAAAATTCCCTTTAATTCAGAAATATAATCCCTTAAAACTCCAAGCTTTGGAATAAAAGCTCTCCAGGAAAGCCCTATATTTTTTTTCCTGAAAAAACCCCGTGGAGTTAGGCTGAGCTATCACCATTAAGCAAATGTTATACCCCACGCCATTGGGTTGAATAGAATACCTTAGCCTTTCCGACAAGAACTGTTTTATTCAAACTATTCCTATGGAAGGAGTATTCCGAATCGTCCTTTCATCATGGCAATGTTATACGTATATCCGTATATTTAGTCATGGAGTAGAACATATTGTAGAAAAAGGAAATGAAATATTATAATATTCATTATTATATAATAAGGCAAACATACATATCTGCATTCAACTTGTTCTGTTCATTTGATGTAGTATTTTAAAAAACTATATAAGACTTAACTTCAATGTAGGTACATAAATAAAAACAAAGTATTTCGAATACGCCCTTCATGTATTTATATATGATATATAATCATCATATATAAATAATAATGTGTAATTAAAGTGTTTAGGAGATTTAGGCATATCATCGAAACTGTAATATGAGAGAAACTATTTGGAATTTTTCCTTGACGATCATAAAAAAATATCCCAAGCATTCATATCCGCATTCAAAATACTTTTAGTTCGTTTAATATTATAATTAATAAAATACGGTGGATATTTAGTCACATAGTAGAAACATAAAAATAAAAATCCTCCCTTCCTCATAGTAACAAAAATCAGTATATCCACGTACATGATTTTAACACTAGAACTACAAAGATTTACTATATACCTATTTATACTAACTGGCCAAAATGACCGGTTTGTTTGTTTAATTAAACGAAATAGTAGAACTCAATAAATAAAACTATAAATTCATAAGATAATTTAATTCTAAAGAAAATAAAATATATTTCATTCAAATACTGTAATTGCATAACATAAAGAGTAGTGCGTGTTGCAACTTGCAACTATACACGGCAAGCAAGAATACTAAATTGAAATTTCATATATTACATAGACACAAATATACCATTAATAAATTGAAAACGTAGAATTTTTGAATTTCGGGAATTTCCTGGAATTATAGATGTATGAAAATTCCGGGAATACACAACATGTATTCATATGTTTATATATATATAAAACACATTATTATTTATATATAATATTTATAATTCTTATTATTCTTTTTATTGTCAATTATTCCCCATTAGGAGAGCGCTAGAACTTGAATCAATTCACTGCTTTTCCTCTCTTCCTTTCTTTCCAACGCCTCTTCATTAATTCACTGTGTTTTTTCTTCCTTTCCTCTGTCCACTTTTTCGATGCTGTTTCTTTACTTGATTCTTGTTCAATTTTCTTGTTCCTGATCTTATTCCTGAATTGTTGTCTATTCTGTATTTCATCTTTGGCGATTTTAAATAGTTCCATATCTTCTTGTGTTTCTTTCATCCAATTAGACTTTATTTTACTAGCATTGGCAACATTGAAAATTTTCTTAGTGAGTCTGTTCTCATCCATCCGACATAGGTGTCCATAGAATTGTAGCCGTCTTTTTATAAATTTATCTGTATTGTTTTCCGTATTCTCATAGAGTTCCTTAATAGGTAACTTGATCCAGATTCCATCCCGGAGAACAACGCCATAAATTTTTCTAAGAATATATATATATATATATATATATATATATATATATATATATATATATCTATGCATATATATATATATATATATATAAGGTTAAATAATATTATTTATAAATAACAATACTGAATTTAAATAAAAATTAAACCCATTTTAATTAATTAAAATACATGACATAATAAATTAAGATCAGAGGCTATGGTTAATCGGATTAATATCAAATATTATTGTAATCGAATGTACCTGACATTGGTTTAGCTTCAACTGAGATCAATGTCATAATATTAGCATTGCTAATGCTGGCTTAATCCGAGCCATAGGGATAGGCCTGTCATACCATGCAGGATATATATATATATATATATATATATATATATATATATATATATATATATATATATATATATATATATATATATATATATATATATATACATATATATATGTAATATTTCACGTTTAACTATTAGGTAAAATACTGTTTTATTTGTCTCAATAATTAAATATCTATCCTGGTTTAAAGTCATTGTTGAAGTTACTAACGAGTAGTGACAAGTAGTCACAAGAAGATAACTATCCTAAACGGCCAACATCACTAAATCGTACTAAACTTATCTCTAGTAGGTGCCTACTGCTAGTTCTAAGATATATGCGTGCATTTAAACCTCATATGTAATAATTGATCACAATTTTATATTTATATTGGGAGCGGGTTGGCTCAGTCTATTTACTGATTTTAACTCGGCTGCGGCAGATACCTTACGTGAAAGAGAATCAATATTAGATACAATACAAAAAAGAAGAATTGCCTTTATCAGGCACATATCAACATTATCAGAACCCTCAGTAGTAAATATTTAACTAATTTTGGAAAGATAAAAACAAGAACAACTGCTTCGTCGAGGTCGAGATAGATTTTTAATGAATTAAGTGTTGCGGTTAGAAAGGAGAAGAGGATTCTGAAAAGTAGTGATACGAGAAAAAAACCTAGTACCACAAACACCCGTGAACGGGTCTGGGGTTCAGTACATGAGAGAGAGTCTGTACTGTTTCATGGACAACGGTTGTGCAAGGAGGTGAATTGGCCTAGGGCACGCTCAACCGCCAGATTTTTCCCCTTTATTTTGGGCACCCTATTTTTATAATATTTTATAGAGAATGGGTGGGCCCCAGGAGGGTCCTAGATCCTATAAGTTCCATATCCCGCTGCAAACAGACTAAATAAAAGTCTTGTCCGCAACGGGATTTGAACGAGGATTTCCGGCATGGCCACTGTACCACTGAGCCACTCCGCTCCCAGTAGTGATACGAGACATAAATTTTAAAAAAATTACACAGAAAAAAACACCATTGCGAATGAAAAAAGGGCAGCCAGGTCTGAAAGAAGAACTTTTGAAGATTACGGTGTTTCGAAAACAATGTGACAATTAATTTATTTAATCTGTTAACATCAAGTGTGGATCTGGAGACCCTTTTGTGGCTCAATAGCATGTTCTTGGACATATCACTGCATGCACAACCGTTGTCCAAGAAACAGAACAGTCTCTACAACGTTCTGAACCCAAGACCCTTCAAATCCATGAAGTATGACATAGTAGTACAGGATTTGCATTTCTTATATTATCTTAAGTGACCTGGTACATCAAAGAAGTTCACCAACAGTTTTGACCTTATTAACAATTAATACTTCAATTATCTTTCCAGTCTATGTCTTTTTGACCTCATTTGACGAAATATCGGTAGATATTTGTCTTTCTTTTTTTAAGTAGTTTAAGGCTTTTTATTTGGAAATTTTTCATTCGTGTATTACTTTTGAGCTTTTGCTTTCCTATATACCTATATAAGAAAAAGATAAAACTGGAAATGAAGGCAGGGAGCTTATCAGCTTTGAGAAGAAGCCATTATCAAGGCTCGTCAAGTTGAACTCATCTCAATTTCCTTAACTGACTGAACTTACACCGATCCAAACTCTGATTAGACTGAAGCTTCATGGGATGTTTTTGATGTAGCTTAGTGATTATAATGTATTATGATAAACCCCAAGTATAAGCTAAAATGTATCATACAAGAATAAGCAAACATCATTGAAATAGTATTTAAAAAATTATTGATGGGGAAGAAAATATCCCGAGTGAAGGTAAGAGAAAGAATTTCTTAAATTAGGTTGAACTATTTATTGTAAACCATTTTTCCGACCCACATTGAAGGCCTTATTCAGCGATGGATGTACAAGATACAAACAAATTCATAATGATATATCAAGAATTGTAAAGAATAAAAATAGATTAAGTAAGATATAGAAATAAGCCTCATTCAATTATAATAAAGTAGTTAAATAATTGTTTTACAACTCATGTCTCAGAAAATCTTGATATATGACTGAAAAAGGCAATTCTTCTTTTATGCAATGTATCTATTATTTATTAATTTTCCCGATTTCATCTGGTAGCAATCTCCATTATCCGTCCATTTCATGTTTCTTATTGATGATTAACCTCGTGATTCTCCTGTCTATTTTCTGAAGTTTATGTGTAGTCGCTTTGGTGTTTAACTTAAATAGTGTTTCACTAGCTAAAATTGATTCAGGTTTACCAAATATTATATAAGACTATTATTATTATTATACGGCGCTACAACTCGGTGACGGGTCCTGGCCGCCTCTACCAGCTTCTTCCAGTGTTCTCTGTTTTTCGCAGCTGTCTTCCAGCATCTGGCTTCCAGAACATTCCTCGCCATCTATACCATCCAACCTTCTCCTCGTGCCGTATAGGGGTTCAACTAAAGCCTTTTTTGGAAAAGCCTCGTGCTCCATTCAAGCCATATGACCAGCCCATCGCAGTCTTCTGATTTTAATGAGTAAACAACATCTGCTTCGTTGAACATTGAGTAAACTTCGTTGTTTGTTCCCCTTCGCCTGTTTCCATTTAGGTAAACTCCACCGAATATTCTTCGGAGGATCTTTCTTTCGAATATCCGAGGCCGAATTTGGTTTCTGTGAAATATTAATTTCAGGTAGGGGAGCTTCCGACCCTCACTCCGTAGCCTAGTGTACTGGTTGGGCTTCCACCTGCACCCCTGTTAGGAGACTACCTACGGGAAGCGACCCTAGGTTATGTAATGTTAATGACCTTTGTTTATAGCGTGGCCCACATTACTATTATAATTATATTACACCTATTAAATACTATTGGAGTAAACCAGATTCAAAACTAGGTATGATTTAAATTATAAAAGAAAATAAAGGTATTATTTGAAATATATGAACTACAACAATGGGATAAGGGATTCATCAACACTAATGATAATATTTTACTTTAGATTTCTTTTTTATATATAATTGTAATCTGTTTGTCTCTTGTTTATCCAGCACTGAAGAAGACCTGCAATGTGGGTCGAGAAGTTCGTTTGAAATAAATTTTTCAAGACTATTTAAGAAATCATTTCTCCGACCTCCAACCAAACCATTTTCTTCCCTAAACTAATATTATATAAGAAAAACAATTTTTTATTTTCATAATCCTTTTGTACAAGACTGTTATTCTTAAGGAACACCACCACACAATACAAAATGACTTTAAACAAAATTACAGAAACCTGTAACTGTAACAAATCTATCATATACAACCATAGAGTTATTTATCAACCATCTATAACTACTTCATATAACTACTCTTGTAGGCGTAGGTGAGATGTATCAGTATATATATATATATATATATAATCCAAGGTTTTATACAGCAAACTACATTCGTTGATGAATCAGGGGTTATACTCTTTAAACACAAGCAAGATTTTTAATAAAAAATGTTTTTAGTAATTACAAATAATAGTCAATTGAAGTTTTTTTACTTTCCAGGTCAAATATTAAATTTATTTTAGCCATCATTAAATAATAAAAACCTTTAAGCAACGTGCCTTCTTCGTTCCGGTTGTAGGTCACCTCATTAAAGTTAACCTTTCCGAAAACTGGGTTTTAATTTTCCAAAGGTATAAAGTTTTACTAAATAATGTCAAAGTCATATTATAAAAAAGGTTTATAATATTTTTATCGATAAATATTTATTCATCTTAGGTCGTCTATAGCCTACTAATAATGTAGTACCATACATATTATAATATAATAATAATTATATAGTATTATGACATACCCAACAACTAATAATAATAATCATACTGGAACTAGTAACATTAATAACTGCAATATAATAAAATATTCACAACCCCATATGTTTAGTGATCGAGTAGTTACAACAAAAAAAAGGATATTTAAAGGTCATACTTGATTGGCTCTGTCATCAACTGAACTACCATCTGGGTACATCCAAAATCTAGTCAGACTACAGTGAGAACAGGGAATTCTATCTAGATAGTTCACCTTTCTTCTGGCCGGATCAGGACCCTTCTGACCAGGAGTAACTGTCTTCGAACTCCGGCTTATTGGGAAAAATCCTTTCTCCATTCGCTTTTCTATGAGCTGCCTTAGGACAAATATGCTGTCTGTACAAGACCTGGCTGCAGTGAAACTAAACTTTCCACTGGGGTGGCAAACTCCTCTTCTAATTTTTGCTTCACAATTTTGCCAACTATTCTTGATACCGAACTCTGGACACAAATGCCTCTAAAATTTCAGCATATATTTCTGTCTCCATTCTTATGGAATAGGTGTGAGAAATCCTGTCTTAAGGTCCTTTGGTAACTCTTGTCCTGTTAGTATCAGATTTATAAGCTTTGTAAGGGCCTTTACCAATCCAGGTTTTTCCACATTTTGCATTTCTTAGTGCAACAAGAACTTCATCTTCTTTTACAATAACATTTCCTTGTGCATTCTCAGTTGGATATGATCCGGACCATTCTGGCCTTGTTTCAGTGAGCAGTTTCTCATAATGGTCAACCCATGTCTCCTCACCTATCAGAGGAATCACATTTCCCTTCCCTTGTGTCCTGAGCGCCTTCAGTACTCTCCATGACTCGCGTATCTTATTGTAGCCCAGGGTATTATCAATCCTCCTGCAGCAGGGTTCCCATGCTTGGTTTTTGCTTTCTGGGACAGTGCACATTACCTGTGCGTACACCACAAGCCACTCTCACCCACCCAGGTAGTGCTGCCGTTCTTGGTTCGGGGCTGCTTATTCAATATATTCGCAGCTGACCTGCCTAGCTGGTAGGCCGTCCCGCTATCCACCACCCACGGACCCGCCCGGTAGCTTGAACTTAGCCCCGAGATAATCACAATAAATAAAATAAAAAAAAGTATGTATATAAAACCAGATCCTAATTAAAGTAATGTTAAATGGACATTCTTCCGCATATGTACATCGCAAAAATTGCAAGTGCTGGGGATGTGGGGTCGGGGAAGAGAATGGATTTGTCTGACCTGGTTACGAGCCTTGGTAGCATAGTTTGTAGAGTACTGCGATAGAGATGCGGAGGATCCGGGTTCCAATCCCGGCCAAGACAAATCTTTTCTCTTCAAAATAAACATATACTATACTTAAATTGTAGTTTTGTAAGTGTTACATTTCGCTGATTTAGAATTTAAAAAAAGTTAAACGAAGTCATAAGGGACATATGAATCGTAAAAATGATTTAATTCTCAATTAAACCCAGTTTATAATGTAATAAACTGATCCATGGAGGAGGACAAAAATGTGCTAAACAGCTTATCGAGTTTCATTCCAAATCGATTCTGATCCGATTAAGTACTCACGCTTCATCAAGCCTTGCTATCTTTATAATCTACTTAGTATTCCTCATCATTCAAGGCAGAGCTTGCTCGTTACGTGTAATCGATTATATCGATATGATAAGCTATTCTTGAAGGATACTTCTTAGAATGATAGTCGTCTCTAAAACAAAATTATTTACCAAATAATACAGACACTTATCAAATTCGCTTTCATGTACTTAAGTAATGGCATCCCATAGAAAATTCTGGCAAAGCAGTTCATCTTTCGTAAAGTTTAAGCACTCAGTTACTCTTAATACAAAGTATTCTTTAATGCTCTGTAAGACCATTAAAAAATACTGTCGAATTAATTCGCCGTATCGCCCAGACAGTTCATAGCAGACTGTTAGTGCACGGGTACTGTCTGTGTTAAATATGCTACTATTTTCAGTGGGTCCTATTCTTGTACTCGTATATACGACGTAGTAAGGTAAAAAAGATTCCGGCCTGGGATAAAAGGAAAGGTGAAAGAAAAAGACTGGTCATACTGTTTTTTAATATATTCTCCTCTAAGTTCAACACACTTAATAAAACGTAACATTGGCAACATTTCTATACCATTAAACGATTTCTTCTTTGTTAAGAAAATGATCTTCCACTGCTGCTTGGAGCTCTTCGTCGGTGTTAAATCGCACAAAATTCATTGCAGCAGTGAACTCGTTCCTGTTTTTGAGCAGCTGAAAGAATTTTCGGAACCCACCTTGCACTAACCTTGTTCATATGCAAATGTTCTTTGATGATCCTCAAATTACTTGTTTTTGAAAGCCCCAACCTCGCTGCTATTTCCTTGGATTTCAGTCGCCAGTCAGACAGCAATTCAGAGATTCCACAAGTTGGATTGTTTCAGAAGTGACAGCTTCCAATGGGCCACCGGGACGCGGGTCATCTTCTAGGCATTCTCTCCCTAACTTAAATAATTTTGCCCATTCTTTCACTGTGGAATACTAGGGGGAGGACTGCCCGTATACACAATCCAAGCGCTCTTTAATTTGGGCAGGAGTAAGACCCTCTTTATAAATGAATTTAATAACCACACGTTACTCGAGTTTGAACATTGTAAAAATGGGGACTTTCCTTCAAGGCTGGACACTGACTGACAGGACTGAGAAAGTGTGGGTGATGGGTCTGGAGTTAGCAGGCATGGACCTGCATAGGCGTGGAGGTCCCGGCAAGGAGGGGAAGCACGACAGGCCGGAAACTTATGAACCTTACTACCTAATTATTTTCATATTGTTTTTCCCTTTGTGTTAATATTCATTTTTTTTCTCTAACCCTTACATCAATTGTAATTTCTTATTCTAGTTATAAGTATATGTTCTTTTGTGTATTAGTCGTAATAAACCCGGGTTTCAGCACCTGGAGTAGTATAATGAACATTTCCCTATACTGATTATATAAACATATTTTTTTTATTTAAGTGAAGGTAAGAACATTTGTCGTGCCCGATTAGTAAAATTAAAATATATTAAATCAAAAAGCCACTATTCTTGACACTTTTAAGCCGTAACACAAAATTTAATGCATCGATTTAAAAATTAAAACAAGCTACATCTTATAACAATATTTCGATTTTAGGATTAATTATTCAATACAAAAAATTCATTGAAATTATCTATTTTTTCTAATAAACTATAATTTTTTAATATTAATATTTTGTTTATTTTTATCAGCCCCAATGATGATCTGACAACTAGGATGAAACGTGGGCAGAAAATAAATTAGTTTTAAAAGTAATTATTAGTGTCATATAGTCACATATATCAATTAGTACGTTTTATTTTATTACTGCTCCCCTCAGCATTTTCTGCATTTCCCATTATATTTACAAAATACCATCTTTCAACCGAAAACGAATGATTTCTTTTTTCTTCCGAAAAATAATTGTTGTCCTAAAGTGGCTTTAGGACTTTTTAGAGGCAGTAAATAAATCCTTAGTTATGCCGTTATTGGGAGGGAACTTAAAATGGCAGTCACTAACCTGTGCTGTTAAAGATTTATATCCGAATAGCGTATAAAGTGACGTTAAATATATAAACAAACAAACAAAATATTGTTTGTAATTTTGCAGGTAGCCTGCTTATTTTCGCATTATACTATAACTGATTGAATTTTAAGTTTTTTATTTTATTTTTAAAATTGTCAAATAAACGTCTCTTTTATCCTCACCCCGAGGATAGCCTAAAAGATACAGCGAAACTTTAGAACTAATAAATAGTTATTAGTGCTTATAATTTTATTGACCGTATAACCCCCTCCCCTCACAAACAATATCTATATTATTCATGATTATTTTTATTTGAAAGAGCCTAAAAAAAATTAAAAATAATACTTTAAATTTTAAAAAATAATTAAATAAATAGGGAGCGTGTCCCCAAGATAATATTTTTTTCTATATTCTCATTTACCGCTCCCCTGAATAGACTTCTTCAATAAAATTGTTCAAAAGTTAATTAATTTTAAAAGCATTATCTAAAATATTTTACTAAAAGAGAAATCTGGTCTAGCTTGTAGAGGGTGTGTGTTGTAGAGAGAGGAAAAAATAAGGCAGAGTGGAACGAACTATAAATCCAATAATTAACTGAAGTTACTGGCAGGCGTCGAAGCCAGACCTCCTGACCCCGTGCCAGCTCACCCAACCCTACAGCCTCTGGGTTCGATCGCTGATACAGCTATCCGGGGTACCCTTCTTGTTCGAACCGAACCATTAGGAGTGTGAACCAGGAGGGTCCCATTCTGAGGCTATGGTGGACTTCTGGACTGTAACAAAGGTGGAGGTTTAGAATCCGATTATGAAATTTCAAAACCGTTCTTAATCAATGAGAAAAGGGTTTCGAGGATTTCGGAGATGATATAATCATTTTTAAAAACCTATACCACAAACCATGAACGGGTCAAGGGTTCAGTACATGGTAGAGACTGTACTGTTTCAAGGACTACGGTTGTGCTAGGAGGTGATTTGTCATATACCACGCTCAACCTCCAGATTTTACCCTTATTTTTGATACCCTTAATATGTTGGCAATATGTAAAAAAAAAAAAAACCTGTACCACTACAACCCATGAAGGGTCTGGGGTTCAGTACATAGCAGAGACTATAATGTTTCATGGCAACGAGGTGACTTGTCCTAGGTCACGCTCAACCGCCAGATTTTTACTCCTTATTTTGGGTCCCCTATTTTTATATTTTATAGAGGTTGGGTTGGCCCCAGGAGGGTCCTAGATCCTTTATGTTATCCCGCTGCAAACCGACTAAATAAAAGTCATGGCCTGCAGCGGGATTTGAACGGGATTTCCGGCATGGCAACTCAGTGCTCTACCACTGAGCCACTCCGCTCCCTCTTATGTGCATTACCATAAATAATTAAGACTGAAGTAGCAACTTGAAATTCGCGTATTATTGTAAAGATTCTTTTTAAGGATAAGTTCAGAAAGAGGTGCAACACGTCTTGGCCTCTAGGATGAAACGGTCGAGGGTTGGCTATAAAATGGGGTTTGAGAGGCTTGGAACTGGAGAAGCATTCACCTTGTTAAATATAATGTTGTTTTGGAAATATAATGTTGTTTTATCCTTATTCAAGGATAAAGCAACACCTGTGTATCCTATATATTTTATTACAAGGCATATTACATGATTTCGAAATCGGAAATCACCATATTTCTCGAGCGGATATCGCTCCTTCAATAGAACGTCATAACACAATCCTAATTTTTCAACAGATGTATTTGTAAAGTTCCATATGAGTTGTTTGTTTGTTCATTTAACGCCACTTTATGCTGCTGTGGCTAATCGGACGATGCTACAGTGGGAGCTCTAAACTTTGCCTATCCAGGTTTAATTAGGATAGGGATTTTTAACGAGTACCTGACATCGTATAGGCTCGGGACCCCCGTTTAACGTCCCTTCCGAAGGACGGCGTAACTAAGGATTTTTTTCTCCCTTAAAAAAATCCTAGGGTCACCTGCCGGGCTGCGAACCCGCGATCTTGGGCTTAGTAGTTTGTTACGCTAACCACTAGACCACAGGTGACCGTTTCCATATGAGTTAAAAAAATAAAAATTTGGGTATTGGTAAAGCAAAGAATTTCTATTGCAATGATCGTATTGAAATTCTTTAATTTATTAATTTAAAAAAATTTAAACTTTTTAAATTCCATCTTATGTCATAAGAAGATGGTCTCGTGACCTTCTAAGTTGAACTTTTGAGTACTATCAGTTGGAAGTTTTTCTACTTGTCTTTATACTTGTCAAAATGTATTATTTACCTATACATACATACATACATTTACTTCCATTTACTTATTGCATCGTTATAATACAGTTGTAAATTTCTAAGAATAAATTATTAAAACAACTTATGTCCTTATTCCCATTAAATTCAAATTCAAACATAATACAACTCAAAATATGACTTTATAAGTAAAAAAGCAAGTGTGAAATGTCAGATATGTCTTCCCTGAATTAAAAACCTTCGACCAACACCATATATATAGCCTTTATTATTTTATTATTGCATTACAATGGTAACGCTGATTGTTTGTTCTCCCGACAAACAAACATGAATTTAATTTAAGAATGAAAATGAATAATAATAAGAATTAATAATAATTTAATCTGAACTGATACTATATATTTACAGCCCCGGTGTATAAGTGGTTAAGTTTTGTCTCCAAAATGTGTTTCTTGTACTTAGGGAAGCGGTTTTTGTTGATTTCGTTATTAATATGTGGGTAGACCAGCAATTCCCTTGAAAAGGAGTGTTTTCATATATTGCAACTTCATTTCAAATAAAAAACTGTGAAAATGTCAACATTTCGCAGCCTTCAACAAAGTTATCTCGGAAAAATTCGACTTAACCACTTATTCAACAGGGAAGTAGATATATGTCCAGAACCTATAAATGGATGCTCCAAGAGTAAAAAGCGGCTGGAGATAGCCCTATGGGACTAAGACCCTCCTGGTGCTCACCCAGCCTCTATTAAGTGGGTACCCAAGAAATGGAGGGACCAAGGACAAATCACCTCCCTGCGCAACCGTTGCCCAAGAAACAGTACAGTCTTTACTATGTAATGAACCCCAGACCTTTCATAGGTTGTACTGCTACAGGTTTTTTTTTTTTGGAAAGTGGTATACATCCACTTATTTCATACATCCAGGTATTTAAGGGTTTGCTTTTGAATTAATTTAAAATGTCGGCCAACGCTATGTTTTTAACACTTAGTACTTAGCAGAGATACACAAGTTAAACCGTTTTATGAAATAATCATTAAAATGATTTAAAATAATTAAGGATTTTTTAATCCAAATGAACTTGTAACCCTTCCGAAAATAACATCTCAAGTGTAACAAGGCTTCATTGTGTTTAGCGCCCTGTTGTACCATAACTGGGGCAAGTAGGGATTGTTATCCTTAAGGAGTTTTGTTATACTCAATCCGTTTACTCTTTCATAAAGCTCTTTGAAAAGCTACGTCCTTAAATCCACATAAATATTAAGTCGACCCAGTTTATTATGATGAGTAATTTCCAAGTTATCTATTCACAGCCCATTTTATCACTAAATGGTCTATTCGTTTACATCTTTGGTGGTTACAGCAATATAACATTAGTAGCTTAAATAATTTATTTAGTGAGTGAACATCGCATGGTCGTGTTGCAAGAATATTTTTTTGAAAAACAAAACAAACAAAACTTTAAATCTCTCAGAGTCCTCTTGAATCAAATCTACATCCCGGGAATCAAAACTCAAAGGAATATAAAAGATGTTAGCGATTTAAAAATTCCCTCACAATTCTGCAGGTATCCAACAGAGCTTGCCAAATTCAATTCTTTCAGATTGAGGATAAGGTCTTTTCTTTCCTCTTTGTGCTTTTTAGCATGATCTTCATTCGACAAAAGGACTGTAGGAGTTAAATGCACTTTTCCTAAATGATGAAGTGATTTCCTCTCTTTGCCAAGTTCCTTATAAAATTTCTTAATTTTTTTCGATTTGGTGTTCAGTAGGTTTCTATAGCACTACTGATCTTAGCTTTATTAATCAACAAAATAACCGGACGCTGATGTATTTCACTGTGGCCTGTAATATTGTATATTATATTATTTTCTCATAGTTTTTCAGGTTTGATTAAGGACATTATTTGAATGGAATCACCAAAGTTTGGTTAGTTTGACGGTCGCTACAGCCGAGGTAGCCTCTATTTGCCCTGAAGATGGCCTACACTGTAGGCCGAAGCGTTGGCACTATTAAAAGATAACTTCTTCATATTTGTGTGTTATCATTGACTGCCCTGACTAATTCAATCCATAATTTATATATGAAATTTCAGCTTTCTTCTACTAACCGTATTTTGCTATTTCGAAAAACATAAGAATCTATTAAAAAAACCATCCAGAAGGAGATTAGAATACAAATCTGTGCGTGACTTATCAAATATTATTCGAATAGCAATTATTATTTATCACAAAAACAAAAAAACCTGTACCACTACAACCCGTGAAGGGTCTGGGTTTCAGTACATGGTACAGACTGTACTGTTTCATGGACAACGGTTCTGCAAGGAGGTGACTTGCCCTAGGTCACGCTCAACCGCAAGGTTTTCCCCTATATTTTGGGTACCCAATTTTTATAATATTTGATAGAGACTTGGTGGGTCCCAGGAGGGTCCTAGATCCTATATGATCCATCTCCCGCTGCAAACAGACTGTAGATACTATTCTGTTTTTAAGATAACGATTGTGTAGGGAGATGAGTTGTGTTATATAGAGGCCGTGTGAGTCATATGAGGTTCTGTAGATCCCACAGGGTCAAATATACTACACATAATTATACAAGTCTCGCCACCCCTAAGGGATAAAATTCAAATTTCAAGTTATCAAGGCATAAATCTTTTAAGTATTAAAGTTTTCAGTAAAAGTTTAACCTCTATGTAAGACTTTAAAGGCATAAAATCCAAATCATTTTGGACGAAGTTGTGATGCTAGAAAATCCTTCCAGGACTTGGGAAAATCCTCTCGAAAAAGGATTATGCGGGTAGGCTCAGGAGATCAGCGGTCGCGATCCGTGGAAGGCCCAAGTCCAATATTTGTTTATTCTTGGGTAGTATTGATGGAGTACGTATAAGCTCGTAAGAGCATTCTAATCTTAGGAATTTTCATATAGCAGCTACATACATTTTTTATATGTATACATTTTTAATTATATACATACAATTAATTAATTATCAATAAATAAAAGTTTCAACTAACATTTTGAAGTATTGATTTGTGTTTGTTAAAACGAACATTTCTAGAAAAAATGATTACCGAAGTATACACATTTTCCATAATTACATTCTCTTTTCTATACTAAACCTCATGATAACTTGTGTTTTGGGAAAATATTGAAAGGGAAACGAATAAACAGCTAAAACTTGTTGTAACTCAACTAGAAGCGACAACCTGTGAAATAATTACCAAATGGTAATTTAAAGGTCCTACAGTTAAGCAAGGTGATCATATAAGTTCCTAAAAGATAGTTGCTCAACTATTTATCCAAACTCAAGTTTTTTATAATTATCCCTTTTATGGTAGCGATCCTTAAATATGACTTGATGTGAAAAAAACATTAGTTTTGTATAAAAATACATACATAAGTTTTTTGCGTCTGAAAAGTTGAACACATTTTTTTTGGCTCAAAGAGTCGTATTGCCAGATTCGCAGATTCTTTACATAATATCCTCAAATAATTTTGTTTTCTTCTTCTCAGCAATGCAGGTACATTTTGCTTATCAGGACCGTGTTCAAAGTTATTATTATTATGTTATAATAATAATATAATAAAAAAACCTGTACCACTACTGGGGTTCAGTACGTGGTAGAGACTGTACTGTTTCATAGACAACGGTTCTGCAAGGAGGTGACTTGTCCTAGGTTACCCTATTTTTATAATATTTTATAGAGGCTGGGTGATTAAGAGAAAACCGAAGTCTATGGTATATTTGAATAACTCCTAGAGTGTTGAGATATACGAGTACTTATGTACTAATGATCTTATTTTTACGCTGAAAAGAAACTGCCTGCAGCGGGATTTGAACCAGGATTTCCGGCATGGCATCTCAGTACTCTACCACTGAGCCACTCCGCTCCAATACATAATATAGTAATTATTCTAATAATATTTTAATTAAAAAAAGTTTATTCTATTTTAAAATAATTAAAGTAATCGTAAAAGGACAATATAGGGACTTAATGCTTTAATCCATAAATCAGATCTAAGTTGTTATGGGAGGAGACAACAGTTGGGCTATTTCCTGACTTAAAGGGGCTTTACGAGTACTTTATATCAACACAAAGTCCCATTTCCTAATCCCAACTTTGGTCTCGTCCCGAGGGATCATCCGACCGTGGGGTCACCCTTTAATGCAGCTTTCAGTTTTATTATATGAATTATATTCATACTTTTAAAATTATAATCATCCTCTGCCATTGTTCAAGAGTTGAGAATACTATTGTAATAATTAACCAGTTATAACGGATAATTTAATTTAAAAGTTTGTCAAGGCGCTATTAAATTATGTTTAATATATTGCAAGTTAGGCACTAATATCCATTATTATGACTATTTCATGTTAAGGAAAGAACAATGCTTCAATTTTTTTTACTCTAGAATACTAATGTACGTCTCCGCTACGTGTGGTTCAAAGGAAAATCGGTTGCCGCAATTTTGTTTTTCGTAAGCCTCTAGTGTTTAGTTAGCCACAGGTTGCCATGAAGAAAATATTTGTATTGCGCCATATTTAGTGCTATCCACAATGAATAAGGTAAGTCACTACGTCTTTAATACGTACATTAGTTGATGTAGAATGTTTTTTGCACGTCGCCCCTACGTATGTTAGTAGCACTGTATTGTTGGTTTTTAATTTCATTGTAAATTGCCTTCGCTTTGATGATTTGGATACAAGAATGGAACAGAGGAATGAATCAAAATTCGAACCAATTAAGTTAATTAGGAAGATTTCATAAGTAATTGCAAAAATAATTATAAAGCGAGCTCCTAGTGTACAATAGATGAACGATTGGTAGGATTTAGGGGCCGTTTCCCGTTTCGCGTGTACATGAGTAACATGCAGAACAAATAAGAATTAAAAATCATTATGCTATGTAACATTGGCACCAAATATATGGTGGATGCTATTCGATAGAAAAGAGAGTGAATCCACTAAAGGAAATGTCACTGGCTACTATGTGGAAAAGCTAGTCGAGACTATCAAATGCTTAATAGGAACTTGGCTATGGACAATTGGTTTATGAGTATTCAACTGGTTCAAAAACTTTTTAATGAATATGAATTTACTGTTTTTGGGACCATAAGAAAGAAATATGACAGAGTTATCAGAAGAATTTGTCGATTTAAAATTTGAATAATGGAGTGTTAGTTTTTTCTAATTTTATTGTTTATTGACTTTCTGTTTCACTTTTTTATAATGATTGTGTTTGTAATGTGCTTCGTAAAATAAAAAACTGTTATTTTTTTTTTAAAATTGGCCATTTTATTTTACCTTAGATGAAAAAATATCTTGTGTACGTCACCAATACGTACATTAGTATTAAGTGACGACTCTAAGAACGTTAGTATTCCATGGTTAATGTAGTATTCGAAAGTATATTTAGATTAATGAAGGAGGCCATTCATTGTATTATATTAGTTATAATTAATGTTCATATTAATGTCAAATTTAAGAAAACGTTACTGATTCAAATAACACATATATTACATTAAAATTTATCATTAATTTGTTTACTTCTGGTATTAAAATCTAATAAAATGTTTGAAACGATCACATTTTATAGTATTTATATTCATATTTTTTATTCATTTTATTAAAAAATCAAGAGTTACTAAAAATTATGCAAAAAAAAAATAATATTTCATAAAAACAGGATGTTTCTGTATAATATCCATTTATACTTTGCCTTTTATATTTTTCATCTCCGTTATTTTTTTGTACATTTTTATATGAAAACAGATTTACCTTACAAAGTAGAATATATAGGCCTCTTGCCGGGTAATTCAATTCGGAAATGACCCATGATAAAAGATTTCATTGGAGCAGGGCTGAAAATCGACGGTTTTTTGTTTTTCATTTGTATATTTAGATTAATGAAGGGTTTAGAAGCTTATACAATGCCTGGACCTAATACGGGATCACAGATAATGAAATTAAAGGATAGAATAGTTGAAATATAGAAAGGTCTTATCCTTAAAGAGATAACAGATCAGCATAAGCGTTCTTTAAGTAGGCCGAAACGTATGTCAATAATTGGATAATTTTAAAAACAAATGCCTAGTGCGGTAACTAACGTGACTCTATTAGTTGAAGCTGTTTTCTTATTTAAAAAAAAAGTCTCCCTCATTTTTTTAAGGCTGGTGGTAAGGGAGCCACACTAGTACACACATTAAGCAATCATCGTTCAAACAACTTGATAAGCATCAAGGATAATGAAAATTTTTAATATGTGACAGAGAATAAAAAAACTTACCAAGTTTTTTAAAGGATAGTCCAAGGACAAAACTTATCAGTTCACTTCAAAATAAGAATCGAGGTGGAACGTTAGACTAACTTGGTGAAGCTTAGAACTATTTTCCAACCAATCCTCTGAATGAGTGTTGCCTCGTGATCAGTAAATAATGTGATGTAACTAATTGGACAAATCTGCGGAGAAATGTTTTTCTTAGTAATTATATCCTTAGCCTTGATATAGGGTTGCCCCTTTCGATTAGCATATACCTCTATGTCTGCAGAGATGGTGAATAAATGGTTAAGTCTAGTTTTCTTCAAATTGAAGGAAGCCGAATCGTGTTATTTTCGTAGTTAGCAAGGAGCTAAGTCAGGCATTGGGTTGGAAAATTATTAGATATTTCCCATATTACAACACAATTTCAAGCCCAATAATACAAGAATGGCCCGAGTCCACTTCCAACAATACCCGACAAAACCCGACTTAACCTTATTCATGAAAGTTGGAGATATATTCCAAACTGTACAGTCTCTACTATGTACTGAACCCAAGACCCTTCATGGGTTAAAGAGATACCTGAACCTCTACCACTACGACCCGTGGCTTGTCCTAGGTCACGCTCAACCGCCAGGTTTTCCCCCCTTATTTTGGGTACCCTATTTTTATAATATTTTATAGAGACTGGGTGAGCCCCAGGAGGGTCCTAGATCCCATATGACCCATCTCCCGCCGCAAACAGACTAAATAAAAGTAACTGCCTGCAGCGGGATTTGAACAAGGATTTCCGGCATGAGAGCTCAGTGCTCTACCACTGAGCCACTCCACCCCCCTAAAGAGGTACAGTTTTATTAAATACAAGCATAGTTTGCTAAGTTTTGATATTACATTTTCATAGGAGTTCGTGCTTCTGATAACTGATGACTTTCTGATAACTCTTAAAAGTTTGGACGTGGAAACATCTTGAAAGTTCCTTCAGTTCAAACATATTTATTTATCAAAGAGATAATACCAGACAATAAAGAGGTATATAAAGCAATAAAATAGTTTCGGAACATAAAATGATAGACACACAAATAGTTTTCGAAGGCTTAGTAAACACCGCTGTCCCGAAAGAGCTGGAAGGGATGAACCAGGACTTGTTATAGCAGGATAAGTTTTCGCTCCTCGCTGAGCAAACAACCGGCGATAAACTGACAACTTGCCAAACTAAGTTTAAACTCCACATAAGCTCCGCATCCGAAACCCGCCCAATAAACAGACTTAGCTAAAACTGCAAGGTGGGTGGGAAGAGAAAACCGAAGTCTATGGTATATTTGAATAACTCCTAGAGCGTTGAGATATACGAGTACTTATGTACTAACTTGTATAACTCATTTACTCCTATATATATATTACTATATATCATACAAGCCATGTTATGCTTTAGGAGGAATAAGAATTGGCAAAGAAAGAGATTGAAGAAAATCACGGTTACAAAAACATGGCACCAAAGGGTTACTTAAGCAGGAAGGAATAGAACGCAGGAGAAGGAATACACCTAAAGAAAATAGATCAGTCCTTCAAGATGTATCGAAGAGAAGAAAAAAATATCACCAAGAACGTCAAACGCAGCAAACGAGGGAACCAGGAGAGTTAAAACACAAGCTTTGTTACCCACAGATGGTCAGAGAAGGAAAAATAATAAAAGAAAAAAATTAAGAAATAGAAAATTAAATTGGCAGTCATCAGGTCTGCTGACAGAATTGAAAAATCAAAACTTAGAATTATTTAAATTTCAAATTTGTAAATTTAAATGATTCGCATTGGTTTTCACAAATACTGACACTCGGAACAATAATTATATACATTATCAAGTAGTTTATTGATTAATCAAAACATATATATGATAAGCCGCTCAATACAAAATACAAATAATTTAAGAGAAATAATAACTAGTATATAGTTTTATGATTTATAACTTGTATTTGTATATTCATAGATGTTAATGAATTTTATTTTCATTTTTTGTACTTTCAATAATTTCATAAAACAAGTCATTTAAATGTTACAAATAAAATCTAGGCGAAACGAAAATTTCAACCAGTTATTGATGCTTCAAGTTATTATAAGTATCAATTGAAATACTATTAAAACGACCTTTTAGTAAAATATGGTTATTATTATATCAATCGAATTCTCAAAACTTTGAACTAACGTTAAACAAAACAAATTATGTAACTCATGTAGTGACCCCTATGCGTCGCCAGCCTCAAGCAATGTTGGTGATGAGATTCCATAAGTTTTCTACTACCAAAAGTCGATAAACGCTGTTAAAAACAAAGTTGCAGAAAACCCGTTAAGTACTAAACAAAACATATTTAAAAATTATATTTTATTTATTTTTATTTGATGGTGATTATTTAAACATTTTTATTTTGAAGAGAAAAGATGTGTCCGACCCGGGTTCGAATCCGATTATTCCCCGTCCTGGAAGCAAACCACTTATTCCAGATCACCAGTTTGGATTCAGAACATCCCACTCCACTATCCAGCAATGTCATCGTATGGTGGATGCTCTTTCCTCTGCATTGGAACGTAAATTATATTGTTCGGCGGTATTTCTTGAAGTGGACACAGGCTTTTGACCGAGTCTGGCACCCAGGATTGCTTTACAAACTCCGACAATTCCTACCTCCAACATATTTTCTCATTATTCAATCCTATCTCACTAACAGGTCAAGTAAATCACAATAATGAATTTTCATCCCTCTTTTCTCAATTGCCTGGTGTTCCTCAAGGCAGTATCCTCGGCCCAATCCTATACAGTTAATACAACTGACATCCCTACTCATCCTAATACTATCCTTAACACGTATGCGGATGACACATGTCCATTATCAGACAACACTGATCCAGTTACATTATCCCATCCTCTTCAACACCATGTAACTGACCTTGAAAAATTGTATCAAAACTGGAGGATTAAAATAAATTCCAACAAATCCCGTCAAATCTCCTTTACCCGTAAACCAATCACTTCCTGCCCCCACCCCGTATCATTTAATAACATCCCACTGATTCCAGTAGAACAGGTCCGGTATTTAGGACTTCACCTTGACAAATGATTAACTTGAAATCCTCATACTAGACTGAAACGAGAAGAGGCACCACGCCGTTTCAGGCTACTTCAACATTTACTAGACAAACGCACAAAGCTTTCAAATTGACCCATCTGGACTTAGGGAGTAGAGCTTTGAGGGCTCTACTAAACCATTGAATTCCTCTCGTATTCAATCCTTACAGTCCAAAGTCATTCCTAAAATCCTCAATGTTCCTTACTTTGTTACTAACAAAGTAATCCATATTGACCTTAATGTCCCATTTGTTGCTGATTTGGCCCGAATCCGACATCAATCTATTCATGACAAACTTCATTCCCACTCAAGCCCACTAGTTTCAAACCTACCAACCTATAAAAAAAAGTTTAATATCGGTATCAAGATGTACAGAACTGAAAGCATCCGATGATATATTTATATATATGATATATTTTTAAATAGTTCTGGTTGTTAAACAGTTAATGTGGTTTTGAATCAAACCATTCGAGTCCTAAAGACTAATTCATAATTATGCATTATCTGTGATTAAACGAACCAGATACTAAATACCATTGCCGTGACAGAACAATGGTCTCAAACAATAATTCTTGTGTTACTTAATTCCATTTGATGTCAAAGAGACATCTCCTCTCCCTAAGCGGACAAAACTATTAGCGAAGAGTTTACGGGCGCGGCCTTAAAATAACAAGAGAGCTTTGAGACGAGATAAGAGGGACAAAGGATTCAAATGACGCTGGCGAAGAAGCCATTTCGGTCGTTTAGATCCGGACTCGGACCTGCCTCTTCCATTGTTCTGGCTAGTTTAACGTCAGGAATAGAGCTCAGCATTTAGTACTGGGAGAGGTCTCAAAAATAATTAAATTGAGGTCATTAGATCTGAGGGTCCTTTCGAAAGGACCTACAAATACTCTCAGATTGAATAGTCCAATCTAATGAGATAGTTTTCTTCTTCTTCGAGTAAGTAGAACAATTGTCAACTCTCTTTAAATATTACTGCATATTCCTTTGCCTGAGTCACGTGGCATCGTTTTCTGTCTTACAACATTCCAAACAATATAAGCTTATAACTATAAAACACGATTTCCCAAACAATATGACTTTACTCTTCACCAAAGCAATAATTTATAATTCAAAGAGAGGATCCACAAAATGGAAAGAGACCATGGTATTACTAGAAATGTGTACATAAAAAAGTATATATCTACAATCTTGAAGATAGAAGACAGTAATCAAGTCAGAACTCCTATACCCAAGTTAATGTCTAGTACTGAATCACAATTTAGATAAATTAGAAGTATTAGAGAGATGAATTATTCGCAATACTCTTGATCCACAAAAAGTTGTGTGTCTTCAATTCTGGAAATCAAGAAGTTATAGTGAAATATATCGCGACATTCAAAATGTGACCGAATTAAAAGAAAAGAGATTATTTTATTTCATTTTATTTGTTACTATTTTTTAAATATTTTTATTTGAAAAGAAAAGATATGTCCAGGGCCGGGACTCGAACCCAAGTCTTCCAGATTACTAGTCTGGGACTCTACCATTTGAGCTATCCTGGGCCCTAATCAAGCACGCTTCTCGATCTTTTCTTTTCACTGATCCTAAGTCCCCGCGTTCTCGCATTTTTGCGAAGTATACGAGGGGAAGAATGTTCTTTGAACATTATTTTTCCCTCGCATACTTCGCAAAAATTAGGGCCCAGTATAGCACTAGGATAGACTAGTGATCTGGAAGACCCGGGTTCGAGTCCCGGTCCTGGACATATCTTTTCTTTTCAAACAAAAATATTTAAAAAGAGATTATTGATTTTTGGGGCATTTATAAAGAATGAATTACAACAGATAAACCGAAAATATTTTCAAATATCTTCAAGAAATCAACGACAACCTGGAAAGAAGTTAAGGAAGATTTTAAAATATACATATAAGAGAACATGGAATAGAAAAAGATATTCACAGGGAAAGAACATTGAGGATGAAGGGACTCCAGGGCAGGAGGCAAGACTGGTTCAAATCAGTCCAAAGGTAGGAAGCAGACATATAGTGTGGAGATGAAAGTATATTCTGAAGGAAAGAACTGGAGGAAAAAGAAAGGACAATGGTCTAAACATTGAAATTGTTTAAAAGTCAAGGTAGTAAATTTAATTTAATATTTCAGTTTTTCAAAATGTAAATTAAATTTACTACCTTGACTTTTATCGTTGGATCACTCTTTAGGCCGGAGCTCCTAACGAAAGTCGGCCAAAACTTTCTCCCGTTTCTTCTTTTTTCCCAAAAAGTCCAAATTACCAATTTTCAAGGAGGCGTAACTCAGAATCTATTAGACATACAGAGCTGCAGTTAGGTTCAAATTGTAATAAATTTAATCTACTTTAAAATGGTTAGTCATGTTTGTTTCGTTTTTTTTAAAAAACGCGTTAGGAGATGCAGGCCAAAAACTGTAATAACTCCTAAAATTTCGAGGTTTTCAGCCACCAAAAGTTTTCCCACTGTTTTTCGGTTGCAAACTTGGATTTGCACTACTCAGACATGCTCTTACAACATATCAAAAATGCAGCACTCTTCAATTTTTTCCAATCTAAAACCCATTTTGGTACCTGACCGCTGACTTACGTGGTCATCAGGAGATCATAACAGCAAAAGAAAGAAAAAATGTGTATCTGTATATTTATTCATTTAAGATCACTATATACTCCTATCACTAATCGTGGGATACACGCTTAATAAAGTTAGAGTCCTAAACTTTGCCTATCCAGATGTAATTAGTATATCTACACGGGACCGTAATATTCTGTACCCTCCAAACGACGGAACAATTAACGGCTTTTCTTCCTCAAAAATATTCTAGATCCGAGCTTTGAATCCGTGATCTTGCTTATAGACGTTATGCTAACCACTACAATCTATTGTGACAACTTTAAAAAATGTAATTTGTATCAATTATTTATAAAATATTTTATAATATCATTAATATCTTTATTTTCAAATATTTAATAATGATTTATAATTTATACTTGTATTATTGTATAGACTAAAAAACATTGAAATTTTTTTTTCTTAAATAGTAAAAGTTATATTACTCGGTCTGCCGGTATTGACCTATATGGGTTGAGCATTAAAAGATCAAAACAAGCGGCCAACCATGTGAAACTGTTCAGTCCACCGTCCAATACAATTGGCTTTCCACGCTCATGGTCAGTTGGAGTGATTAGAGCTTGGTGGGCCCTGATGGACGTAGGCATCATATATTATATATAGAAATCAATATCATATATTTTGTATTGTTTATACATAAGTAAAACTTAACTTATCTATTAATTTTTTTTCTAAAACTTCTTTATTTTCATTAAATTCCATTTACAACACAATATAACAATATAATATAAATAAATACAAATATTTATTTGAGTAATCATACAAATGCCATTTGGCACATATTGCATTTTCGATCTTCTTTGGAAAACCTCCCCTAAGGGATTCTCGTGAAAACGTGTATAGAGAAACCTCCCATTGAAGGCACTCCTAACGTGGTTCATTTCACTCTAGTAGATCCCTGATCCAGAGACGGTTCATTCTCCTTGTCGGATTCTGTGGTAATGTATCTGCCAGTAATGATTCTACCCAGTAAGTTTGGATGTCCAGCAAGTGAGTCATGAAATTGTTTGTAGTTTTTCTTGATTGTGTCGGTCACGAGTGCTATGTTGAGATCATTGTGTAATGATTTATTAGCAATATAAGGGACTACGTGTAATATAATGAAGGACTTTCGATTTAAAAATTTTAAACGGTCTGTATGTGGGATTTTTTCCATGAGTAACAATAGAATATGTACATCAAAATACTTCTTTTTTTTTCTTATGCCGGGGTCAATGGTCGTTTAACTATCCGATATCTTACTGTTTGTTTGTTTGTTCATTTAACGTCATTTTATGCTGCTGTGGCTAATCGGACGATGCTACAGTGGGAGCTCTAAATTTTGCCTACCCAGGTTTAATTAGGATAAGGATTTTTAACAAGTACCTGACATCGTACAGGCTCGGGATCCCCGTTTAACGTCCCTTCCGAAGGACGGCGTAAATAAGGATTTTTTTGATATCTAGCTGCTCAATATAAATTAGATTTTTTCAAATGCTCATTGGCAAATGTCTTATTTCTTGTGTCTGTCAGAGCAGGACATGTCTCTAGATGGTCTCCATCCATCCTCCCTTGGTTGAATAGTACACATGTAGGATCCTGAGTCAAAGCTATCTTGTGGAGATGACTCAGGAGATAATCCTGGCCAGTTGTCAGGTGGAAGCAGGCTACTGCATCTCTTCCATTAGACATTTGTATCTCTTCCCTTCCACCCTGTCTATTTGTGGTTTTGCTTTTTCCTCCTATCCTATGGTTGGCGGGTTGTGTGATCTCGTACTTGTCGTGCCACTGGATAACCAACCAAACGATCACTTCGTCGCCAGATTGCCCAGTATCACAAAAAGCGACTCATGACGCGACCGATCCAAAACCATGAAAGCGCAAACGGCCTTTCTAAAAGCCTTGACATCAAAATACTACAGTATTTTATATAATATATTACTCGAAGGTATGCCAATGAATTTATCTATTTAAATATAATTAAATCGATATTAAGTCGGCAACATTACTACAATCACATTTATATGAGCCAAACTTCATATAAAAAATATTTTTTAAACTAAAACCTGTACCACTACAACCCGTTAAGGGTGTCTGAGATCACCCTCAACAGTCAGTTTTTACTCAATTTAGGGCCCAAAGAATAATATATCAAATACTTTTATCATATACAATTACTTATATGAATAACTATATGATAGAAGTTCGACGCTGTTATATTATAATTATTATTAAAGAAATGGAATGAATTAAGTAGTTCTGAAATCCAAAATATTGGAATAATATGTAGCTTGTTTTTTTTTTAAATCGATAAATTTCATTTTTCCTTTAAAAAAAAAATGTTGCTGTATTATGTATAACGGCTTAAAGAATTAAGGCAACAGTTGCTTCGTGATTTGTAACTTTTAAAATGTATTTGTAATTTAACAGATAGAGCAGGACAAGAGACTAAAAAAAAGCGTGCTAGGCAACGCTGATGAACTATTACTTCACTAAAACAATAATGTTATAAAATAATAATTTCTTTTTTACTTACCAAGCCCGTTTCATTAAAGGTATTCATGAGTATTGTTATTACTAGCTTTGTTTTAAATTAGGGAGCGGAGTGGCTCAGAGGGACAGCACTGAGTTGCCATGCCGAAAATCCTTGTTCAAATCCCGCTGCCGGCAAGACTTTTATTCAGTCTGTTAGCAGTCGGAGATGGATTATATAGGATCTAGAACCCTCCTGGGGCTCACCCAGCCTCTAAAAGTGGGAACCCAAAATAAGGGGAAAATCTTGCGGTCGAGCGTGACCTAGGACAAATCACTTCCTTGCACAACCGTTGTCCATGAAACAGTATTGTCTCTACTATGTACTATGTACTTGTAGTGGTAGAGGTTTTTTTTATGTTTTAAATTATTTAAAAAATAAGTTTTTTTTTGCTCAGCGTTAATATCGATAATTTTTTCCCCTCTCTTGTGCATCAGCAATTGTATTGAAGCAGTTTGTCATGTGTTCATTTCAATAAAACCACTAGTTTAATTTCAGAGGGAGCCTGTATCCAAATATATGTCGGGTGTCAATAGTTTTTTTTTTCTTCCAAACGAATATTTTATTGCATTAAAAGCCAGATACTCGTTTTGTTGTATATAATACTGAAAATAATAACATTTATTAAAAGTAAAAAAAGAATTCAGAGAATAATTTTAAAATCAAATGTTTTAATATTAACACATTGTCATCCGCTAACGTTTTGCTGAAATTTACTATAACATCGGTGATTTTATCATATCTATTATATCTGATAATATCTTATATCTGATGAATATATATTATATTTTTATTTGAAAAGAAAAAATATGCCCAGGACCGGGACTAGAACCCGGGTCGCCCAGGTCACTTGCCTAGAGCTCTGTCCATTGAGCTATCCTGGTTCGCCTCTCGGTCATAGACATATCCTTTCTTTTCACTGATGCCATGTCCCCCCGTTCTCGCAATTTGCGATGTATACGAGGGTAAGAATGTTCTTTAAACATTTGGATCTTGACTTACGTCATATAATTTATTTTATTTTATTCGTTATTGATAGTATTAATGTTTAAATATTTTTAAATACGCCCAGGTTTGAGTCCCGGTCCTGGACATATCTTTTCTTTTCAAATAAAAATTAATACAATCAATAACATATATATTATAATATCTCACCTCCTTGCAAAACTGTTTTCCATGAAACAGTACATTCTCTACCATGTACCGACCCCAGACCCCTTCACGGATTGTAGTGACGCAGGTTTGTTTTATTTATTATTATTATTATTATATGAATTTACTATATGACCGGAGCTTACCACCAAAACGAGATTTCTCGTTCCCGGTCATCAACAAATGTCTAATGAATACGAGAAAACGCATCAATGTGATAAATGTGATGTTTAAAAAACATAACAAGATCAGTCTCAAGACAGTTGCCGTGCGAGAAGGTTGCTACTCTCAACTTTTGATTTTGTCGCCACTCTCTTCTTCACAGTCGAATCTCACCAGTAAAACTGCCTGTTTATTTTCATCTCACCTTCAAACTCAAAAAACTGATCGAAGCATCAACTCATCATTATCAAGAACTCAACTCAAAACTATTTAAGAACTCAGTTTTTTTATTGATTCACAGACCATTAATATTTTTTCTTTTAAGAATCATCCTTTATAGTGAATAAATTGATTTCATTTTTTTGTATAAATAATTGATTGTACTACCTTAGTACATTTTCTTTTTCATAATTTGTATGCTTTAGTTTTTAAATAACATTTTTGTATCTTCCTAGGTGTAATTGCGCACATTTATTTTTTTTTTAATTGTTCTTTTTCTATGTTTACATTATATATTTATCATTTACTCATTTTTGAATGTTTTTATTTGTAATTACTTGATGATTGTTTTTGCTTTCTTTTTATAGCTGCAATTCTATGTATTTGTGGAAATTGCCATCCAATCAAAACTATCTGGTTTTTTAATTTAATTCACAAATCCGGCAAAGTCGCTCGGATAGAAGGTTAGCGAGTTATTGGTAGGAACCCCATCTTGTAAAAAAGATTAATCAACAGTTCTCGCTAAAAGGCGAACAGGGACTGTAATTTTTTTAAGCCAAAGATTTTTCCGGGAGGTGATTTGGCCGAAATCACGCTCAATCTCCAGATTTTTATCCCAGTGAGAGACCCACTTTATAGAGGCTAGAAGGGCCCAGGACCGTGCGCAGGTCCCAGGGGTCCTTCGTGGCTCTTTAGAGATTAAATTATTGATCTGTCAAAGCTAGATTTGAACCTTAATCATTCTAAAACATACTCTACACACTAAACTACTCCCCTGAATCGATCGTTAGGATGTATAAATCGGCTCGATGGACTGAAGCGCCCAATAAAAGAATCATTAGCACCGCTCTGCTTCAAACCTAATGGAAGCATCAGTGTATCTAATCAACAAGGCACCGCCTGAGGATTACCTCGTAGGGTCCATAAAATGAACAGCACCCTCTGAAATTAACCTAATTGCAAAACTTGAAACTAGGATTCGCTCTGATCGATTCGCCACCATTAAATAAGCAATTAATCCAGTTAACGTCGGGAAGTAATTGAACTTGTGCTCTATGTGAGGTGAGACCATATCCGCCATCTTGAACTCAGTTCACTTAGATAGGAGATTGAGTGTGTGTGTTCATGTGTATCTGTGTTTGAATAAACTTCAAAATAAAAAATAGGAAGTCATGAGGGAAGCCGAGAACGTTAAACTTCTAAACTTAGGAATAGCTTTTATGAATTTCTGAATTTCAATTATATATTTTTTTAAAATTTATTTATTGAAATTTACAACTGTATACAGAATACATCAAGGAAATATAATGAATGAATACATTCACATGAAAAGACAAGTAGAGAAACTAGCCACTGGTAGTACTCATGAACGAGGTGATGAACGAGATCCCGAATGATGGTTCAAGACTAAGAGGGAGGCCCCGTGTCAGGTGGCTCGACGATGTGGAGGGTGACCTGAAGGCGATCGGGATGAACCACTGGAGGTGCCTTGCGGCGGACAGAGGCAAATGGCGGATGAAATTAGCAGAGGCCAAGGTTCTTCAAAGACTGTACAGCCCGTTAAGAAATAAATTGCTATTCTTATATAATTTTAATTCTAACATTGAAACTTAAATTGATTAAAACAAGTCTTATAACTCATACCCTGGATGCTAGTCTCGCCCAAGGAGTTACGTCTTTTATGGAAACTAATCTTATATATTTTTTCAAAAGACTACCTATCGGAATATTTGGCTTTTCCAAATAGATTAGACAAAAACGATTCATAATTCCACATCTCTGTTAATATTTATGCAGTTTCATTGAAAATGATTAGTGACTGTTTGAAACTTTGTTCAAGAACTTTTGTGATAAATATCCTGTATTATTGCAATTACCAAGTTAAATCTCTCTATAAATTATCTGTTCATATTAGGAATAAGTTTGTTTTTTGGTAACTAGTATTGAATATTTGTAGATATTTATAAAGATAATGAATAATAAATAAAAAATGTACTTATTACTAAAATCAGAAACGGTATCATGAAATCAGCAGAGTAAGCAGAATAAATAAACAGCTAATTGAAAAACGAAAGTGATTCTTTTTACATAGGGTTAATGTATAATACATAAAGTGAATATTTATGCACCATATTCAACATTATCATGAAATCATAAAAATTCAGCAGAAAAATATTATTTTCAGATTCAGCAAAATATAAAACCTTTATATTGCCGAAATTCACTTACATTTAACATTTAAATTATGAATAAATAATTATTATGACATATGAATAAATACATTTCAAATTAAGGTAACAGTTACGGAGGTTGTCGTTCGTGAGTAGAGTTACAAGTTATAACTCTTTATTAGTTTTATTTTTAATATTTTCCAGAAATACAATTTATCGTGAGCTTTTGTTTGGAAAATATAATGTAATTATGGGTCATGAGTAGATTTCGGTTATCATTTCATGAAGAAATAAAAGTTTCAACTAACATTTCGAAGTATAGATGATATATGTTTGTTGAAACGTTTATTTCTATATGAAATAATTACTGAATTGTATACATTTCCCATAATTACAAACTCAATGATTATGATAACTTGTATTTGTGATAAATATAAAAATGAAGCGAATGAAAAGTTAAAACTTGTTGTGACAACTGGAAGAGACAACCTGCGAAATAATTAACTAATATAATTCTTATGGTTTTTACTTCTTCTACCAAAGTGTAGAATAATTGATTTAAATTTAAATCATATTGAGAATTTAGATTCATTGACCAATTTTAGTTTATATATCATTAATTAAAATTGGTTCAAATACATTCTAGGGCATGTTGCAACTAAATTGATTAAATCGTTTTAGTTTAAAAAAATGTTTTTCTGGAATGAAAGATTGGAAATTATGAACTACTGAAAAAATATTTCTCGTTAATGAAATTAAATCTTCGAATCTAAGTAATATTATCAATTATCTGCTTAACGAAAAGGGTCTATATTTTTATGAAGAGGGTTCTATTTAAATTAAAAAATAACTTTTAAAAAATGCAATTATATTTAAGAACTATCTTTTTTTTTTTTTTGAAACTGTAGGTTCTGGAATTCTTAAGTTATAAAATAAACGAAGCTTTTAAGGTCCTCATTAATTATGTGAAATGAATTTCAATAGAAATGAAGCCAAGGTTAAAACTAGGAGAAATTAGCTTGACCTTTTTAATTGGAAAATTAGATCAGATTAGAGCTGACGATTCTTTCAATTACTAATTTATTAATTTAATTTTTTTCTTAATGTCATCATTTTCTTACTAAGTTTACTTGGTTTCTATCTATGTTTTTTTACCGAGTACTCGATCTTAATCATATAGGATAGTACTCGATTTCAAGACCGATACGGAACCAAATCACTCAAAATTAATTACATAAAATCGCTAACTATCATAAAGCATTGTGTATTATTTATTTAATTTAAATAAGATATTCTAATGAAATAAAAGCGGGGTGTGTATAGAATGCTGAGTTGCTTTCCTGAAGCATATGGGTTCATATCCTGCTATCACCGATAAATTAATAAATCTATTAACAGTAAAAGATGGCTCCTCTGGTATTACGAATCATACACACATCAGTAGATTCCGAAACAGGTAAAATTAAAGATGAAATAATTGGTTTGAATGTTAATACAAAAAAAACCTTTAATTGAACATTTTACTTAATGATGGTTCAATTTACCATAGGAATTAACTCTGTAGTGGATAAGAAAAATTCATTAACTCAGGAAAAGTGTTTGGAGTTGAAACGGACAAGTCTTAATTACTTCTCAAGTTACTCCAGTTAATTTCGGATTTCTCCTCCACCATGAGGACTCAAATATTAAACGTTCCTCTATGGCCAATTTAAGAAGGGACTAAATTATATAGAATGATCTAGAATTTTCTGTGATTTATTTTAATATACAAATAATCAAAACAGTTGTTCATAATATCAGTAGGCAGCGTTCTTATTTAAAATATGTGCCACTACGACCCATGAAGGGATTCGGTACGTCGTAGATACTGAGGCAACGTTCGTGCATGGTGATTTGTCCTTAAGAAACGATAAGATCTTATACATACTGGACCGCCAATTAAAAATAAACGAGCTTGACGTTTCGGTCTACAGCAACACTCACTAGAAAAACGCTCTAAGGTCCCAGTTACTTACAAAAGACTCAATATGACTACAATAAGTACTATTTGGACTTATGGGGTAGAGCTTGAGGCAACCATATACACTCCTATCCAATCCTAACAATCCAAAAGCCTTCGTAAAATCCTCAATGCTCCTTCCTTACTTTGTTACGAACAAAGTAATCCAAAATGGCTTTAATGCCCCATCGGTTATCGATTTGGCCCGAATCCGATATTAATCTTTCCAGAACAAACTTAATTCCCATTCAAACCCACTAGTTTCAAACCTAGCATCTCTTGGTGAGAGACGTCTGAAAAAAAGATGGCCTCGTGACCTTCTCAGTTGAATTTGTTATTTGAGTACTACCATTGCGTATTAGTAGAAAAAACTTCTCTTCTTTATCCATTGCTTTATGTATCATTTCTGATATTTAGTTTATGTATTGTTATAATATAGATGTAAACTTCAATAAATAAATTGATAAACAAATAATTGAACCGTATTATTCAAATATTATTAATTAAGAATTCATTTTTGTATCCACAAAAGTTATAAATAGAATTCCTTTCCAACTCCGATTGAATTCTATGAGACCTGCAGATCATCCTTGGTCTCACACGGTTATAAATGCATTCCCATTATTGGCAAGAATATCTGGCGTCTTAAGTGGAATCAAGGCCAAATCGCCTCTTCGCATAACTCTTTGGTTAAAGAACAGTCTCTACCATATATTGAAATCAAGATCCTTTATGGCTTCTAGGACTCCCATATTTTTTCGTCTCAATGAAATTGTATAATGGGATGCTATGGTGCTAGAACGTTTAATAAAAGTTTGCTCTATGATTATTTTACCAGTTCCCTTATTAACTTTTCACAGTAAAGTTCAGAATCATTACACATATATCAGAACTAGATGGGATCGCATTTGTAGCCATTACTTATCTTCCTTATTCCGGGATTGTATCCTTACTGAATTTTTAAATCTGGGATCGGGATAAGGGATTTATCCCTCGGAATCCAAAATCTTTACCCCTAATACCTGCATCTCAACGACATGACCACGTCGGAACATATAAAAGTTATAGAAAGAAAAGTGAATTAATTCACAAAAAAACAATCGCTATAATATTTGGTATAAGACAAATAGAAAAAAAGAATATTTTCATATTTTTTATCGTATTAAGAATGAGAGGACTTGAAAAGATCTAACCTTTGTCTCTCTAAAGCAGTGGTTCCCAACCTGGAACAGCGCTGGGGGGCGCGTAAAGTCAAGTCGAGGGAATGAGGCGTGAGACCAATTGAAAATAAAAATCCTCACTTAGTTTAATCATTTTTAGTTTTACCAGTTCTTCTTTATATGAAATTTAACCTTATAATGTTGTAAAATTCTTTGCGGACGTTTTTCTGGCTATACTACTAGCTTCTTCAGGGCTTAATCTGGGATTGATAAGTTTCAGTGGTCAGGGTCGGTCTCAGATTAAGCCCTGGGGAAGCTTGCACTTCGGCCAGCGAAACGTCGGCAAAGAACTTGACGACATGGTTGAAAGTAGAAGAAACACCTAAAGAATGGAGTAAAAATATTGGCCATGCCAATTTTAGAGAGTATTTATAATATTATATCTTGTGACAATATAAATACAAATGTTTTCATTGTAATAGTTGCTGTGTTTTTTTCATATGCTCATGCAATATATCCAGGTTTATAATACACAATTAAATTTAAGTAAGGCTTTATAAGACAGTAGCTCAATTAATTTTGTTAATATATGAAGTAATAAAGTAATTTATAAGTTAATGAATCCATAATGTAATTTTAGGGTATGAAAAAATTCCCTTTGCCATATCAGTAATCCTTCCTTACATCGTAAATGTCTATGTATATGCAAAGAAGATATTCCATACATGCACAAGTTAAAGCAGAGCTTTATAAGATAGCAGGAGAAGTATCTGTTAATCAAGGAGAGTAAGTTAAAGATCCTAAATCTTGAGAGAACGTTCCCTATCTAACTTGGCCAAGAAATGTTATATTTCTGCATGACTCAGGAGACTGTGGCGAATTAACTTCTTAATAAGATTCTACCCCCCGGTCCTCTCGAATTCCTGGCATCCCATCTTATACTTTACAATAAGTAATATTATACATGTATAACTCATATTTACTAATTAAATTAATTATTTATGTATTCATTTAAATTAATTATTGGAACTGAATTACAAGATTGGGATAAAAAATGTATCTACTGTTCGCCGATGACGAGAATTTTTTTTTCTTAATGTATTTATTGAAATTTAAAACTGTACACAGAATACATCAAGGAAATATAATGAATGAATACATTGACATGAAAAGACAAGTAGAGAAACTAGCCAGTGGTAGTACTCAAATAAAAAGTTCAGCTTAGAAGGTCAAGAGGCCATCTTCTTTTCAGACGCCTCGGAGGATTATCAGGAATTTAAGAGGTTGCGAGGTTTGAAACTAGTGGGTTTGAGTAGAAATGAAGTTTGCCATGAAAAGATTGATATCGGATTAGGGCCAAATCAGCAACAAACGGGACATTAAGGTCACTATGGATTACTTTGTTCGTAACAGAGTAAGGAGCATTTAAAGAAGGATTTTGGATTGTAAGGATTGAATACAAGAGAAATTCTATGGTTTAGTGGAGCCCCAAAGCTATATCCCGTAAGTCCAGATGTAAAATACATGCTACGAAAACTGTGGGAGACATTATAATTGTTGTCTTAAAATAAACTTCAGCAAAACTATATACATGTCCATTTATGATAAGGACAGCCTCGGTTTTGTATATGTAAGTTTGAATATTCATCCCAAACTTAACAGCTGTGAAGATAACCTTAGGCACAGATGTGAGGAAGGTTATGATAGATTGGCTTACTGGAAGACTCACAGAAGTTAACGTTTGTTAAATTAATATTGTTTAAGTTATAATGGAATATTGACAATGGTTTTTTTAATTACAGTTATTCACTGCATCCACGTGTTTATTCCATTCACCTCCTTAGTTAAGTTGTTGAATTCACGACTTACAAATCAACTTAACTAAGGAGGTGAATGGAATAAACACGTGGATGCAGTGAATAACTGTAATTAAAAAAAACATATTTTATAATAAACTTATAAGTAACTAAATAACTACAGGTATCTTTAATTACAAACCTGAATCAACACAATTGTCAATATTCCATTATAACTTAAACAATATTAATTTAACAAACGTTAACGTCTGTGAGTCTTTCAGTAAGCCAATCTATCATAAACTTCCTCACATCTGTGCCTAAGGTTATCTTCACAGCTGTTAAGTTTGGCGTGAATATTCAAACTTACATGTGGGTGAATTGTATAAAAAATAAGGGAGCATAATTTTAGATATTTTGGGTCTGTAATGGAAAGAAATTGAACGTCCCAAAAAGAGATAAAAGAAAGTGTAAATACAACCAGCAAAGCTAATGGCCTTTGGAGCAGAAATGTGAGGAAAGGTACCAAGAAGCTCATTCACAAGTCCATAGTTGAAAAACTATTGCTGCATGGACGATAAGCGCTGTTTTTTTAAAAAGCTACTTGCCAATGTGATAGACTTCTGGAAAAGATCAGATAGGGAGAAAGACTAATGCCGAAATCAGAGAGTGAATAAAAAAACCCAAAAAACGTCCTACAAAATGTAGACAAAAAGAGACTGGAATGGTACGTCCATCTCAGAAGAATGTAGGAGGAAATATTTCCCGATTTAATTTTCAATTGTAATGCTGGAGGGAGGAAACAGCCCCCGTAAAAGATTGATAGAAAGTATTGAGGTAAGTATTGAGGTAAGTATTGAGGTAAGTATGAAAGATCATGGTCAGAGGGAGGAAGATATACAAGATAGAATGAAAAGAAAAAGGGAAATAAAATAAATTTTTGGTTGAAGGAAACCTCAATCCGAGAAAACCTTAAAAAAAAAAGTATTTATACAAATAGCTGGGAAAAAAACTTTAACACTACAACCAATGAGGGTTCTTGGTTTCTTTACATTATTGTGGAGGGTATGATGTCATATCCTTATGTCCATAGAATCGAACAGTTGATTGGTGAATAAAGGAGATTGGAAAATAAAGAGCAGATTGTTTTCCGAGATGGGTTTAGAGACGGCCTCTTGTATAAGCTCGTCGTTGAGTTTAGAAACTTACCTTCAGCTCTGAACGGATCCCTTAAATGTTCATGAGCTTCGAACCAACTAAAACGTTAAAGTCAAACTTGCTATTATTCTGATTAACTTCCATAATTTTATTGAACGTATCTTAATTTTCGTGAATCGCCGATTTAATTTCATACATGAAGAAGACTTGTTTTTTTCTAGTAAAAGCTCATGGGGAAAGCCAAAATGTAAATGGGAGGATCGCATTAATGGTAATCTTAGTTATTTGGGTTCGGACGTAAATTGAAGGTTAGTAAACAGCTATTAGCACCTCGCTTTTGCATGTTTTTTTGGGGGGTTTTCTGATCCTCCTTTATTTACAAAATTACAGAAAATACCCTAGGGTACTTACTACAAGGGTATATTAAAATAGCTTTTCTATGTTAATACGGAACAGGAAATCAGTGTTTTCGCAATCTCACGATATATGAGAAAGAAAAAAACTAATTATGTAAAACTATTAAATCACATCAGTTTTGTTTAACGGGAAGCGTGGCTGTGGCACATAAGTATTTAATCTGTAACAGCCACGGATCGACCGTATATGACCTACAGACCCTCTGTAGAGTGGGTACCCTTAATGGGGAAAAACCTGGTGGTTTGTTTTCTTGTTTATTTAACGTCAAATTATGCTTTATGGATAATCGGGCGATGCTACAGTGGGAGCTTTAAAATTTCCCTATCCAGGTTTAATTAGGATAGGGATTTTTAGTGAATACCTGACATCGTACAGGATGTGGACCATGTTTTAACGCCTCTTGGACGGCATAATCAGGGTTTCTTACTACCTTTAAAAAATCCTATGCCCATCTGCCGGCTACGAATTCGCGATCTTGGACTTAGAATATTGTTATGCTAACCAGAAGATCACAGATCGCCCCAAAAACCTGGCAGTTAAGCGCAATCTTGGACAAATCTCCTCCCTGCACAATTGCTTATCTAGAAACAATACACTTTCTGCATTCCAATCTCTTCGTTATCTTCTCACAGACTTCCTCCGCCTGCTGTAGAGCTCTCTCTACGCTTATTGAAGAACTGAAAATCTACTATCGTCGGAATACGCCCCACTATAGTATATTTTTTTAAATCTTGCTCCAATAGTTTCAACAAAACAATAACAAGCTTTGTAGAAAATAGAATTGTAACTAGACATTTCTACGATTTATATACAATGGAGATTAGAAAGGATCTACGGTAGTCTAGGATTACTGGCAAATAACAGTTCAGTGTAAGGATTGAAGGACTGCTTTTTTTTAAATCTCCTCTTGTTTGTTAAGCCGCGATTCTTCAGTCGTGTCAGATCCTTTAATACTCTTACTGCGGAAGTAATGGAGGATGTCTAGGTCTAAGTAAAAATCGATCAGTCCCTAGTCCAGAAGAGATATAAACAAAATCTCAGTACTCTGAGAGCAGGATTTTTTTTTAAATTACATATTGAAATGGGCGAAATATAATTCGGCAACTTACGTTAGTTAGAGTGTAAATCGTTGCCCCAAAAAAGTGATAAAGATTCCCCTCATTTTAATGATTTACATTACATCAAACAAATTAATAGAAAAGGTTTTGTAAGAAAACCATTCCATTCCTTTCGGGCATTAGTACTAGCTAGCTTTCCCAGTTGAGGATTTTTCCTGGAGCTCTCCGATATTATTCTGTAGAATTAAGTTTAAATTGTTTAAATATTGATATATTAAATCCATAAATATATCAAAAAGCAATAAACGAAATAGTGTGAGATGTGATGCATTTGATCTTCATCTGTATGTAGTTGTACCATATTTACGTTTGGGTCGTTTCATATGAAATGGCCGTTTTCAACGGAAAGGTTATTTAGTAAAGCAAATTAACGAAATCAAAAGATTTACATTCAAAATATCTATCTAACCAATTTTATCCATTTTCCATGCGTGTTGTCAAATTTTCAATTTTCCACAAAAATGCAGGGTTTTGTAATCAAATTAAATCTTAAAATGCTTTTTTGGACGTGAGAATAAATTTTAAAATGTTTACCCTTACGAAAGTCGTCCAAATTTCTGAACATATGTTGGAGAAGAGGCTGGTGAGGAAGGAAGGTGTGGGAGGACTTCGTGACCTCGTTTAGTTTCTTCACTGGCTGTCGTGAAAGAGTATAGGCCCCTCAAGATTAACCTATCATTTTTTTCTAAATATTTGTTGGATTATGTAAATATCCCTGCAGTACGATGTGGAAGTGATGGTTTCGCCACTGGGTGGAAAGGAGAAATGAATTATTCCTGTCATTGACCATTACTAAACAATGTCCGTTTAATTGCAGTGATGTGATGTAATAAACTAAATTTTTAAAGAACAGAAAAATTAAATGGTAATTTAGATTAAGAAATTATATTGCTAATGCTCTGTAGTCGAGACGCGCTTACAAATCATCGATTTTAGTTATTATTTTATTAGTCATGCTATAATTTTTGTTACGGTCTCTATTATATCTATGATATAGCAATTAGTTTTAGACAATATCATTATTGGTGGTAGTAGATGGGTTATTATGTTTTAATATAGTAGTTTGTTTTAAAGATGTTTGTGCATTTTTCTTTCTCAAGCTTTCCCCTAGGTGACTGTCGCAAATGTTCTATCCGAGATTTTTCAGGTGTCCATAAGATCTAAGAGCAGTCGGAACGTCGCAGAATTGTCAGAAAAAAAGAGAGGATTAAATGCATTTCATTATAATATGTATACATAGACTTATTAAACTATAATAGTCCACTAATTCCTCATTAAATTTTAAAAATAATAAAAGTTAACATTTCATTTTAAATGAAATAAAGGACTAGCCAATCTACATTCCAAAAATTCACGTATCATCAAGACGAAGATTTTTAAAAATGACTGACGATCAAATCTCATTTCTAGCCCCCAACTCAATTATATATTAATCTCTTGAATTACATTTTTATTTTTAAAATCTACAAATCAAATGGACATCTAAAAACATAATGGCGCAAATGATCATTTTTGACGTGAATTTTATTTCGGTTTATGTCCTGACAACGCCTGAAATTTCTAAAATGTGTTTTCATTCCATACTGTCCTCTTTAATTGAGTTTTTATCCTTTTAACAAGGACATAAAGAATAACAAAATAGTAAAATTACAGGAAGGAAACAGCGAAATGTCCGGAAGAGCGAAGCCGTATAGTCGGTCGTTAGAAGTAACCGTTCCAATTCCCAAGAGACTTGAGCAACAAACTGGCCCCCCTTGTTAAGGTGGTCCGTTAGGTTTAGCTGGAGCTTAGTACGGGCTTAGGGGTACTTTTGACCTCCGATATTTAGCTCTATAAATATCTCCCTTGCCCCCCCCGGCTTATGTACCTAATTAACAACTTCCGTAAACCTGACCACAGGAACCATAAATTTAGATTCAAACGCTTCTAAAGGTCGATGAATCAACTAGAAATACCTGACATGAAGGGTATTGGGTTCAGTACATGGTAGAAATTGTACTGTTTTTAGTAACAACGGTTGTGCAGGTGATTCTTCCGTGTACCCAAATTAAGGGGACCACCTTATAGAGGCTGGTTGGGTCCCAGGAGGGTCTACCGATCCTACAGTTTCCATCTATGGATGTTAACAGATTGTATAATTTATCCGAACTCGGGACGTTGTAATCACTTTCAGGATATTTACGGATATACCCCGCTCCCTCCCTAGATAAGCTCAAAATAAAATTTAAAAAAAACATAACAGAGAAAATTAAAATCTCAAATATTTTTCAGCGACTATAGAGGTGCTCCCATTTTGCCAATAGTACAACGATCTATTTAATGGTACTACAGTAGAGACGTAACGTTTCAGTAAAGGCACCAAATATTATTCTGGAAATTGAATTTCAGATTAGTCCTTATTTAGTACCCTCTAGTCAGCCTGTCCAAATATTGTGCCTCCTTTAGTATTACTGTTTGAGATATTGAATATTTTACAATAAATAATATAATTAATTATACTTTTACATTTTTTTCATAGTTAAATTTTTTTATAGTTTACAAGAAAATTTTTAATCTTTTTACACTGCTTCTCCTTTGAAACAACAGTCCTTAAATCGAAATATTGGAGTAAGATGTAGCTTATTTTATTTTAAAAGCCGATGCATTCCATTTGAATTCCAAAACAATATTTTTTGTAAATCTTTGAAGAATTCAGGAACAGTAGCTCTGTCAATTTTCAACAATATATTTACAATCTAGAATGTTGTTATTTTTTGGGACTTTAAGAGGCAGCCAAGAAACTTGGGCTTAATGTCAACATACGGAAGACCAAGTATATGCGAATAGGAAACAGAGGATTACTTCGAAGTTGGTCAGTACCGATTCGATTGCTTTGACAGCTTCGTCTACTTACTAACAGAAGTCAATTCACAAAATGGCATGTCCCAGGAAACAAGAAGAAGAATTAAATTTGCTAATAGGTGCTATTATAGCCTAAGGAAGCAACTAACTAGCAGGTTCCTCTCTGGGCAGACAAAGCTGCGGATGATCAATAAAACATCACATCACTAAAAACTTTTTTCATAAAAGAGAGAGATTTGATTTTAAAAATATAATTAATTATAAAAATCAATATTTCATTCTTCTTCTTCTTCTAGTGGCACGACAGACATCTAAAGCGGTCCTTGGCCAGCTCAACCATTTTCTGGATTGTCTATCTGCAGATTGGGCTATATTTATACTTCCTCGTCTAATGTCTGTCAGTACAATGTCCCTCCACCGAGATCTAGGTCTTCCCCCAGGTCTGGTCCCGACTGGATTATTTTTGTACACCTTCGAAGGACAGGTTCCATCCTCCATCCTAATAACGCGTCCGAGCCATTTTACTCTCTGCACTTAGATAAAAATAGAAAGGCTGAGATCATGGTTCCCTATACAACTCCATATTCCGACGCAGTCGCCAGGCTCCATTTTCTTTGATAGGCCCTATTCATTCGTCTCATTCTACTTCATTTTAAATATTAAATAGTTTGTATTTAAGTATCAATAATTATTATAATTAATGATTCCTTGACCACTCATATTCATGTAAAATACGCAAATAAATTTTTAAAAATTGATTTTATTTTTGTAAATACATTCTAAAATGGATTTTTCAACATGATAATCAGGAGTTTTCGGCGTGTTCATGAATGTTTCTTCAAGTACTTCTAAACCATTATTTTTTAAATCCTGCACAATTTATGGTTACTATTTCCCTCATAATTAATACTTCTCGAAATATGTTTTCACTCGCACTAGGGCTATTCCTGATAAGGATAATTCCTTATCTCTGATTAATCATATTATAATATAATAATATAAATTATTGGAGTACAAGATGAAATGAAGGAACACAGAGCAATATCAAGCTTCCTTGCTTGACAGGCTGAAATTGTTGAATTAGAGTGACATGTAATAAAGCAAGATGAATTAATTTAGTAGGCAGGTGTTCCATCACCTGGCATCATACCTCACTCCCAACTTCTCGCTACCTCAAGTTCTCATGAACCTAAGTTCTCATAGACTTAGCGACGAATCGCTTACTAGCATTAACATTTTAGTTTAGAAAAGGTCACTTAGAATTTAATTCCTCTTTATTTATTCCAATTAGTTATACATATCTGTACTCTGGGGGAAAAACCAATGTCACATTTTCGATTTTGATCAGGAGAGTCAATTTTTCACAACTCTGTTATAAATATTAAAATCTGTTTCTTGGTTACTTGAGAGCCTAGAAATAGTTTCAAAAAAATTGTTAACATTGTTGAGTAATTGGAAGTGTTACCCATAGTATTTATTTATAATAATTTACCTAACATATTACTTATTTTGTGGATAAGATGTCCTTTATCTGTCGGGTAGAGAAAAGTAGTTCACAAACTGTGGAATACAATCTACCCTCTCTTATCTTTTTTGTTCTTTATTACGATAATTTAGAAACAGTACATATAATTTTTTTTTTTATTATTTATTTATTGATATTTACAACTGTATTACAATAATACATTAAGTAAATGGGCTAAGCGATACATAATGGCATGTGAAAATGACAAGAAGAGAAACTACCCACTGGTAGTACTCAAATCACTAGTTCAACTAAGGAGTGACGAGCCATCTTCTTTTCAGACGCCTCGGAGCATTATCGGGAATAGAAGAGGAAGCTAGGTTTGAAACTAGAGGGTTTGAGTGGAAATGAAGTTTTTTATGAAAGGAGAGATACCGGGTTCGGGCCAAATCAGCAACAAATGGGACATTAAGGTCGTTATGGATGATTTTATTCTTAACAAAATAAGGATCATGAAGGATTTTACGAAGGATTTTGGATTGTAGGGATTGGATACGAGAGGAATTCGATGGCTTAGTGGAGCCCCAAAGCTCTACTCCGTAGGTCCAAATAGGTCGTATGATGGTCATGTAGATGATTTTTTTGTAATTAATTGGGAGCTTAGAGCGCTTGTCCAGTAAGTGTTGAAGTAGCCTGAAACGTCGAGCGGTTTCTTGTCTTTTCAGTCTCATATGAGGATTCCAAGTTAAGCGTTTGTCAAGATGCAACCCTAAGTATCGGATCTGTTCTACAGGCATAAGTGGGATATTATTAAAGAATACTGAAGGGCAGGAAGTCATTGGTTTACGACGTAAGGTAAAAGTGATTTGCATATAAATATTAAAAAAGATTTTGTAACATATCGTCGCTGCCATAACAATACCGCCTATCAACAAATGAGTGAAAATTAGTTAGTAACGGTAACGCATTCTACAGGATGAATTACGCACTATTAAAAATAGTTTTCAAGGTTAAACGCAAGTCGAAGGGGCGACCAAGTGGTCTAATGGTTAGCATAACAAACTTAAAGGGTTTAAAAAATCCTTGTTTATGCCGTTCTTCGGAAGGGACTTTAAACGGTAGTCCCTAGGCTGTACGATGTCAGGTAATCGTTAAAAATACCTGGATAGGCAAAATTTAGACCTCCCACTGTAGCACCGTCCGATTAGCCATAGCAGCATAAAGTGACGTTAAATGAACAAATAAAAAAAGCATGAACAAATAAAATGCTAGTTAAGGCAGTGCTGTAATTAGCAATTGAAAGATCGATATACATAACAAAACATATGGCGCGGTATTTTTTATCTCCTGTAAAATCGCCCAAAGTGTACATAGGCAGAATTGTTTTGATAGCGACGATATGTAGCCTAAATAATGAACATGTACCCTTAGGTAACGAACCCTAAGGGGTCGTTGTAATTATACATTGTTTAATTATATGAATTATATTTTTATGAAAACAAAACTAACTTGAGTATGATTCTAAAAAAATACTACCATCATACATCAATTTTTGGGTGTCAACATAGAACTAAATAAAAGCAGTACTTCTCTAACCCAAGAAGGGTTGGGTACTGTGACCTAGGTGGTAATTTGGCTTAGATCACTCTAAACCGACATTATTTAAGTAAAAAAAAAAACGTAAAAGCGCAACCTTTGAAGGGTTTGGGGTTCAATACATGGTAGAGACTGTACTGTTAAGTCAACGGCTGCGCAGAAGATGTGAACGATATCACACTCAACCGCTTATAGTTCCAATTAAGACTTTATTAAGCCCAAGTGAGATCTCAATCGATTGCTATTCGTAGATTAAAAGAATTTATATGACATAGCCGGATTTGAACCCGGGACCGTATGAAGAGGGACTTAGCACTCTAAACTGTTTAATGTTATTTGATCTTCTGATTTTTTTTTATTTTTTTTTGGCCCTTAGGAAAGAACTAGAACATATTTATAATCAAATTAAATAAAACTGTTAATATACTCTAAATATAATAAACAGTTATTTATAAACTGTAATGAATTCATGTAAATAATGCCGTATTTAAATTATTTCAGCAGTGAAAAGTAAAGTCTGAATACTCTTATAGATATTTTATTCCTCACTGCAAAAACATATACATAGAATATATATATATATATATATATATATATATATATATATATATATATATATATATATATATATATATATAAATAGAGAGGAAAATACTAGGAATTATTTTAGCATCCACCGATTTGATTTTATAGAAATATGTAAGCAAAACTTAATTGAGGATATAAACACTAAAACACTAAAGAGACAAGAGATATATGTGAGGCGACATTGGCACAAGGTACACATAGTCCCACGTGCCCAGAATCGAGTCCTGCATACTAAACTAGTTTGCAACCAACCGTTCCGTCCCTATCACGGTAGCCGCAGTTAGTGAGTTCAAATATGCTTCTTCATTTCCATATCATACTATTGTTGAGCAAGTAATAGACTGTTTATCATTCATTTATTTTACGTATTTTTAATGACTCGTTTATGAAGAATTTTTAATAATAAATAATAATTCATATTTATAAAGGTCCCTTCCAAAAATATAAACATCAATAACATTACTTTCGAAGATTTTATCATATCAATATATAAAATCATTTAATAATCATAAAATTATGTTATTCAATAAAAAAAAAATTATAAAACAATTACTGCTTGAGAAAACCATACATAGTTTTTTCAAGTAGTATTTAAAATGTAGTTCCTTATTTATATACTAATATAATCAATAAAATGTACTAAAAGCTACTTCAAGATTTATTTTTACTAATTTATCTTTATGTCTTTATGAATTGCAGTATTTTATAAAATTGAACTCAACTCGGACTAGAAGAGTAAGATTGACCAATAAGAATCACCAATCAAGGAGATTGCAAATTAAATAGGCGAAGTGAGGGAGGGAGGGAGGGAGAGAGAGAGAGAGTGAGAGAGAGAGAGAGAGAGAGAGAGAGAGAGAGAGAGAGAGAGAGAGAGAGAGGGGGAGGGGGGGGGGAGAAAAAATTGTGGAGATTTAAATACTCAAGTATATATATATAATCTATAGCAAACATAGATTTGGGAAAAGTGTAAATTGAACCAAGTGGTGACAATGACAAAATATTTTTTGGAATCAAGGTACAAAATGGACAGAGGAAGAAAGAATTCATGAAGGAACTTTGGGAAAAAATACATCAGAGTGTTTTACGTGATCCTCATGGTCTATTCTCAATAAATAAACAATAAAATATATAATAATGTATATAGGAATACTTTATATACTCCAGCCCTTACATATCCCTATAAAAGTTAAACACTTTTTACCAACCAAGGAGTTTCTAAAATTAAGAAGATGATCGAACATGAAAGAAAGAGAGAGTAGTAAAAATGTATATACCAAAAACCTCAATATAGTGTACATTTAAATTGTATATACTCCTCCACATATATCCTTCTATAAGAGATAAAAAGAATAAGGATGAAGGTTACCAATCAAGAAGGTTTACAATTAAACAGTCGAACAGTCGATTGGACATACGTGTGTGTTTAAGTGCGTGTGAGGGATAGAGAAAAAGAGAGAGAAGGAGAGAAGAAAAGAGAGAGAGAGAGAGAGAGAGAGAGAGAGAGAGAGAGAGAGAGAGAGAATAGTGCAATGAAATGCTGTTTCCTTTAATTAGAGGCAACTGGTGCTAGGACTTTATTGCCGGAGCGGCTCATCACAAGCCGTGGACCCACATGGAGCCTTCATTTGCATTTCCACATGCTGTAGCCTTCTCTACTCTTTGCAAATCTATAACGGATGCAAATAATATAATGAAGGTCATATACATTCAAACATGCTATAGTTTAAACTAATCTCCAAGTAGTATTGAAAATAACAAAAAAATCCGGAACATACGCCAATAGACAACAAATGCTAAAAGAAATAGCGGAAAAATTCAGTATTCAAATATCATTTGATTGAAAACGGAATACATGACCAACGAAAGGAATTTTAGAAACACAACAGTTTTAAACACTAAATATTATCAAGAAAACAGCCACAAATATCTCTGAGAAACTAAAAAATGAAATAATTTAAATTGAACTGAAAAAATGAAGGCTAGAAATCTTTAAAATAAATAAATGGTTATATAAGGATATTATGTTTATTGAGGTATAACGACGCAGTTGCTTAACTTAAGGTCTCTATAATGCATAAATCCGTTTGAAAATAACTTTAGAAGATATTGAAAACAAAGGATGAAGAATAAAGGGAAAACTAATATATATATATATATATATATATATATATATATATATATATATATATATATATATATATATATATAAAGATTCTATGACAAAAAAAGGAATCATAGAAATCAAAAAGAAACTATTTACATTCAATGGACATCTAGAGAAATGATTGAAATTTGGCTATCTAAGGAGATTCATAAATTATTTCAAACTGTATGAATTTATGACCTAAAACGGCTGAGTGAATGGTCTGTGAATCTGAATACCATACACAACAGAGATATATTTAAAGTATCAGTCAAGAAATTTAGAGGATTTCTGGAAGACCAATTCAAAAAAAGGTCTAGAACCTTGCTAATTGGCTAGGTGAGTAAACCAGCTCAAAAAAAATTCCGAAAAAATGAAGTTGAGTTCTGAAGGAAGAATAAAGGGGAACATATCTATCTTAGCGTAGACCTAAGTTGGCTTTAACGGATAAATAAACAAAGAAAAAAAATATGTCCCTATAATACATGTAGGGTTTAAAACATGATAGGGACTGAATTGCTCTAACCCAAATTTCAATTTCAAGCCTAAATTACTTATATTCTAAACTGTAGACCTTCATCTATGCTGATAAAAATGAATAAATAAATATTCTAAGCTTGCATTGAGAAATAAAACAAGAGAAAGAAGAGAAAACAATAAAATGTACCTCTACAACCCTTAAAGGGTCATGGGCTCAACACGTGATAGAGACTGTACTATTTCTAAGATAATAGTTGTGCAAAGAGGTCACACCTGACCGCCTGATTCCTCCCCAATTAAGGGTATCCTCTTTATATAGGTTTTCTGAGGCCCAGGAGTGTCTGCAGATCGCAGAGGATCAATAATACATCTACCGTGGCCGGATTTGGATCCGGAAACTTTGGCATACCAACTCAGAACTCTAAAAAATGAGCTTCCCCCCCCCACTCCAACATTACTACAAAATTGTGAACAATTAAATTATGATTAAAATCATAATGAAATGAGAGATATGACAGATGTAGGAATCTCCCAACATCTTACAATCAGACAGTTTAGCTCAGGGTTGGAACACGCCTGAGTTTAAATGATTTATATTAGATGTATCGATTTATAACAGTCAGTATGGAAATTAATTTCGATATTAATATACAAGAAGAGATATCCTGTGGGTGTGGCAATATCGTGGAAAGTAAACAATGATTAAAGTTATTTTTTCATTAATTTAAAAACACACAACTTCTTTCAGTAAATTCAACCTTTCAGCAATCGTCTCAACTACTTTCAACCACAATATTTTTTTTCTTGACTAACGTTCCATCTCAGAATATTAACTTCCATTCCTGGTATTGAGGTGTTTAATTAGAAAATGGAACCACAGGTGTGTTGAGGGGTTGGGAGAAGACGCAAGGCGGAAAAGAATATATTTATTGGGAATAGACATATTGATATATACTGAATCGATAGTTTACAAATACATCTAAATAATGAAAAACATCGATATTTCGAGAATTAGGGCCTCGATATTTTTAATTCCTTTTTTAAATGTTTGGAAATATTCGAAAAGTATGTTAATTTGAATTCGATACTTAGAATTACGATAGATAAATAAAAGGCTTAACGAACCCGAAGGCTCGATGCCGATACCACCAATCTATGTTTACAAACCTCCGTCCACGGAGCACCACCCAAACCCAAACCCGCTAGATCATTCCTAACGCAATCCTCCCACCTACGCCTCGGTCTACCCCTCAGGCGCTTCTTAGTCTGTACAGCGCCTATTAACATCTTGGGAATTCATTTCTTACTAAGCCCAGCAACTTTATATCCCCATCTTAATCTTCACAACCCCATCACCTGAATAATATTAACCGGATGCATGCTTCGCAATTCCGCGTTATGTAATCTCCTATATTCCCCAGTGGTATCATCCTTTTTTGGAGCCAATATTCTACGTAACACCTTATTTTCTAATACCCGAAGACACACACACACATAATTGTATGTATTACATTTAATGTATTTTATAAAAAAAATTAGTGATGTAATATTTTATCGCATTGGCTAGCAACGGATCGAGGAACTAATTTTTATTTAGCCTTTTGTCCTGTTCGATCATTTAAATTATAAATATTTAAAAAAATTGTAAATCACAAAGCCATTATCCGTGATTTCTTTAAGCCGTTACTAAAATATGTCGCTTTATTGATTTTTTTAATTTAAAAAATTGAATTCATCGATATAAAAACTTGCTGTATTTTTTAATATTTGTTCCAATCTTTCTATTTTAGGAATAAGTTATTTCATTACTGAGATTGACATGAAATAATAATAAGAAGTTTTTTCTAATAAATTATTATTTATTAATTAAAAAAAACTAAAATAAAAAAAGGTATTTCATTATACTTTTTGGTGCAAAACAACACTAAGTGGGAACTCAAACACAATAGATTCATTAGAAGGTATGAAATAAGTACTAAACTGAACTTCAATTTTTAGAATAAAATCGAGGTACTTCTAATTGTATAATACAGTCTCTATCATGTAATGAACCCAAGACCCTTCATGGGCTTCAGTGGTTCAGCTTTCTTGAAGAAGCAGAAAAAATTAGAATTTATAAAAAATAAAACAAATACATAAATTGAACAGTCCCTAGCTACGTATATCTGCCATGATAATAGGCTAAAGGTAGGCGTACACCATAACCGATTTTGTTGGTCGACGGCGGACAGAATTACTCGGAGAAGGACATAGGACGTTGCCAGTCATATCTAGTTGATTTTGCAGCTTAATGTTTTAATGTCTGCAACCGCTATATGCATTTCCGATGCAACTTCAGCCCATAACCCGTTCACAACATCACGATTATTGTTCTTTTTTTTTAATATGTATCGAATATTTAATGTTTAAGGGTTGGTCTTTATTTAAAAAAATTAATTAATTTTTCAATATCCATAGTCGTTTAGGCAGATAACAACACACAAACACGACAGAATTATGAAATTAAACTATAAATACACTAGTAGACGCAGGCAGACTGGCGAGAAATCCCAACAAGTTCGGACTCGTCGGTTGGTCGGCCGTGAACGGGCGTCATCGGACAATGGCAGTTATAGTGGTGTAAGGACTCCCTTTCTTTTACATATGTTTGATTTGATCTGCTGAGATCGGCCTATAACTGTTTAGGTCTACGCGTACACTAGGGCTGCTGAGATAATGAAAGTTGGCACTTAATAAATGTGTTATATAACCTTTACCACTACAACCCATGGGTTCATGAAGGGTCTGGGGTTCAGTACATGGTAGAGACTTTACTGTTTCATGGACAACGGTTCTGCAATGAGGTCACTTGTCCTAGGTCACGCTCAACCGCCATTCTTCCCCCTTATTTTGGGTACCCTATTTTTATAATATTTTATAGAGGCCCCCCCCAGGAGGGTACTAGATCCTATATGATCCATTTCCCGCAGCAAACAGACTAAATAAAAGTCATGGCCTGCAGCGGGATTTGAACCAGGATTTCCGGCATGGCCGCTCAGTGCTCTACCACTGAGCCACTCAGCTCCCGAATAAATGTGTTATACTTTACTATATTTACATTAATTATACTTCTATAATATAATATACTGATCTTATGATTTTACACACAATTCAAAAAATATATACAATTTTTAAAAATTCAATATGTATCAATATATTTAAAATATAACCATGGGGTGTAAATTTCATTCTGGGAAAAAAAAGATAATCCTTGGATCTGACCAGGTGTGAAATCCAAACCTTTTGTTAATTTGTCAAAGTGAAAGGGAAGATTAAATCTAAACTAAAAAAGGGACAAGATGAGTGCTTCGCCTCCAAAGGACCTTTGCCCTTTAAAGTGTCAATTTGAGATGAAATTCCTGGAACTTGGAACATCCTTTTGTCCTTGAGGAGGAAGAACAGACTTGGCACATGTTTTTTTTATTAATCTCTGAAATTTCTCAAATACTATCTGTTCAAAAGTTTTGCAAAGTTCCAAACTAAATATTAACAAAATCACTTTACTTTTTTATTACTCACATACATCACACAAGTTTTTCACTAAAGTAATGAATCCACAATTCCTCTTAGAGCTGTTATTTTTGAAAGTGGTACAAGTCCATTTGGATCTAAAAAAAATCTTTTATTCTTTTAAATAATTTTAATCATTATGATTTCATAATAAAATTTAAGAGGAATATAGCATTAAAAGCATCCGTCTTTATTAAGTACTAAGTGTAAAAAACTGTTAAATAAATTATAAATTTTTAACATTTTTGTTTGAAAAGAAATAATATGTCCAGTGACTCGAACCCGGGTTACCCACGTCTCTTTACAAATATTTTCAATTTTTTTTTTTTAATTATAACAATTAATAAAAAAAATTATAATAATATGTAATGACGCAAGTCAACAATATCCTAATTAAAGTAATGTTCAATGTACATTCTTCACCTTGTATACATCGCAAATTGCGAGAACACGGGGATATGGGATCAGTGAAAAGAAAGGATGTGTCTGACCGAGATGCGAGCCAGGTTAGCTCACTTGGCAGAGCACCACGCTAGAGATGTGGGCGACCCGGGTTCGAGTCCCGGCCCTGGACATATATTTTCTTTTCAAATAAAAATATTTAAAAATTGTAACAGTAAAAAAAAATGAAATAAATTCTAGGTAACAAGAAAATACCTGAATATGGATACAAATTTCAAATCAATAACTCTATGACAAGTTGGAAGGGATTTCGCTCAGTATGAGAAGGAGGAGGTTGATGATTTATGGCTATACGAATACGATAAAACACTAATAAAAAAATTCTGTGTGTGATATAGTACCTTAGAAGCGTCACTTTATATCCCTTCTGAAGGTCGGCACAACTACCCGTGACCTTTTGGGGATAGAGGGTTGTTAGGCTAACCACTACACCAACGATGACCCCTTTCTTGTTATAGCGATATCAACTCTCACTTCTTGAACCAATATTCCTATTACAACAGTATCAGGTTAGCTGTTTATTAGGTTATCTGTTTGTCAGCTCTTATAGACCAATCAGAAGCTTTTAAGCCACAAAACTACTTCATTTCCGTAGGATTCTTGTTCCGTTTTAATAATACGAATTTAAACATGATATAATTAAACATTGCCTGAGATAATAATTGAAAATATTTCTTGAAACTATTCGAAACCTTTAATGAGAGTAATACCGATGAAACCTGAAACATGAGTGATAGTAAAGTTAAGTTTACACTACTCATACTAGTCAAATAACAGAGATCTGTCAAGGATAAATGAAAATTTCAAAATACGTATTAGATTCTAAATACCACAAAAATAACAACAAAAAAAAGCTTTCTGATAGCAAAAGAACAAAAATTAACGCTTCTGAACAGCAAAAGTTCAGGAAAACAAGGTGGAATTTATGCCCTTATAAGTGACCTTGATGCAATCGTGGATGATTTATGGTGGGACAACTTCTGGCCCAGTGGTTAGTATAGCAACCTAATAAGACCAAGATCGAGGGTTCGTACCCCGGCATTTAAGGGGGTCAAAAAATCCTTGGTTATTCCGTCCTTCGGAAGGGACGTTAAACGGGTGTCACAAGTCTGTACAATGTCAAGTACTCGTCAAATAATCCCTATTCTAATTAACTGTGCCTGTCGAAGGATAATTTAGAGTTCCCAAGTGAGATTAAATAAACATGATTTGTGGCACATAACTCTTTAGACTTGATATTCATGAAATGGAAGTCTTCTTAAAAAAAAAAAACTGTTTCTCTACAACCCATGAAGGGTCATACCGAGACTGATTTTAGCAAAACAGTTGAGCAGGGAGGTGATTTATCCGAGAGGGTACCCACTGTATGGAAGTTGGTTAAGCCCCAGGAGAGACTGCAGATCCAGCAAGGTCCAAGGCTGTTAACAGATTACATAATTTATCTTCCACACCACAGAGCCACAACGCTCCGCCTACAAGTTGGGATTTATAATATTTACGAACATAAATATAATATTAATGCTAATAATATTAACACCCGAAAAAAGGATTGCTTGGAAAGACCTTGTTGGAATTTCGCAATGTTCATATTCAATAATATTCCAAATAAGAAATTATATTAATAAAGTATATTCTAAACAAAAGAGTTAGTAGCTTACTTAACCCAGATGAACAATATATTTATTAATACTATATTAATGATTTAATTAAGGTATTAAGTTGACTGATTAGTAAATTGGTAAACATACAACCAACCTCTGGAAAAAAAAATTATAGTAAAGTGAGGCCGTTTAACAAAATATTAATTTTAATAATTATCATGAATCATTACTCGGGCATCCCAAAATCAGTGGAATATTTATAATGTATTTAATACCCCAAAACATAGCAATAAACGAGCCGTTCAATGCACAAATTGATTATCTCCATAAAACAAAAACTGAAGAAATGCGAGAAAATAGTTTGCACTATTTTTTTTAAATTCCCTTTAAAATATAAATTCAAATAAATGTTGTATAATGCATAAATAAAGATGTAGCTTTTACCTAAAAGTATATAAAATTAATAAGAAAGACTAGCCAAAAAGCTACCGTCAGAAATATTACGATTTTCATGTTACCGGTGGAGTTAATCGATTAGGCAAGTGAAAACAGTAATGAATCAACATTCAGTGGTTAAATATTAGTTCCTTATCACAGAAAAAGTCAATTATTACATTTTTTGTTATATTATATTATTCTTTGTAATTAATTCGTCAGAAGTATACAAAATGTCTTCTTCATCAGCAATATGTAAAAACTCGTCATTTCGATTTCTTCTCAAGTTTTTAGAGTAATCATGTTTAACTGGAGGATTGAATATCAGCAGATCTCATGTTTCCTCTTTTTTCCCTTGTTACAGTTTGTTGCAGATCTTTATTAGGATATAATAAAGGCTGATCTACATTCTCCTACTGGAAGGATCAAAATGACCTATGAAAAAATGATTTATTATACAGAGGTCAAACAACTATTGTCGTTTAATGGTTTGAACCTTTATTGTTTAAGATTTTATTAATATAAAAAGTTATGACTATACCAAGTGATTTTACAGTTAAATTTTAAAGATTTTTCAAAAAGTGGAGTTAGTCAATTTGTGCAGTGAACGGTTCATATATGTAAAGACGTAAACCAAATGTCTTTTTAATGTTACTGATATGGTTACTATGGTAACAGCTGGGATATAGAAACCGGGAAGGTTAAACTCGGTTACATTTTTAAGGAGAATAATTTTCTAAATAATGTGTGAAATATTCACTTTAATGCCGTTTCTCTTTTTTACAGGTAAGCCCTAATACAATAATATGAGTTATTAAATCAATTTAAAGACAAATATTATTATAATAAAAATAAATATTAATATTTTTCACAGAGCAACTCAATTTAGTTTTTATAACAACACACGAAATTTAATATTTGATATAATATATAAATATTAAGAAACCACAAAATTGTTATGGCTATTTAATATTTAGAAAGCACTTACTAAATGCCAGTACAGGTACTGGTATCAGTGTTGGAACTATAACGTGGCCCAAATGGTCCATCATTCATACATTGACGGCTATCTAGGGACCGAATGGGATGTCAAGATACATTTTTCAGAGCCCACAAACAGTAAATATTACCTACCCCCTTGACGTACAATGGCATCTGGGATACGTCATTCAATCCAGATGCCATTGTAGGCATTGACGTCTCCGAGACCGGTTTTTGCTTTATTATTATTGGGTCTTTTCATAATAAAAGTTTATTACAATCTGTAAACATAAACAATGGAAGTTCACTAATCTAATTTTGAATTTTAGAAATATCCATTGAATTCCTCCCTTATCTCAGTCCTTACAATCTAAAATCCTTTATAAAATCCTCAATGTTCCTTACTTTGTTAAGAACAAAGTAATCTATAATGACCTTAATCTTTTCATGGCAATATGTATTCCCACTCAAACCCACTGGTTTTAAACCTAGCTACCTCTTCGATTCCCGATGATCTGCCGAGACTTCTGAAAATAAAATCGTCTCGTAACATTTCAACTTCTTATTCGAATATTACCATTGGGCAGATTCTCAACTTGCCTTTATATCGTGCCATTATTTATCTTTCAATATATTCACTTGATGTATTTGATTATACAGTTGTAAATTTCAATAAATAAATTTAAAAAAAAGAATTTTAGAAATAATAATAACGGATATTTCACACTTTATAAATATTAAATTGTTTTATCTGCGTTCCGACACTGTTCTGTTGAAATCTATTCAGGATGCCTCCCTTCTATCCTTACTAGTATGATCATTTACCAGCTGATTCTTCTGGCGCATAAACTAACATTTTCTTTGTACAACTGATGGAAATCGAGCCCATATCGTACCAGACAAGCAATGTTTTAAACCACCATGACCTAAGTATCCGATAACATAACTTTGTAACATCAAGCATTTTTAGTAAAATAAAAAATACAATAAAGATAAATTAAAAAGTTTAATCTTCAATGCGATTATACCACACATTAACATGCGAACGTATATCATTCCTATAATCGAGATTTTAAAGAAGGCAAGGACCAACCCTACACGGTCAGTAATTTCGTGAGATGTAAGCACAGAACCGTATCTGACAATAAATATTCATGAAAAGGGTTTTCATCTGAAAAAATAAAATAAAACACAGTTCCGTTTTAAACAGTTCCGAAGAAAAAATATATCTAACATATAAATTTTATAATTTTATTTTATTTTTAGGGGTCGAATCCCCGAATCGTTCAAATCCCGGCCAGGGAAAATCTTTTCTCTTCAAAACAAAAATATTTAAAAATATATATTTTAGATGTGCATTATATTAATATTGTTATTACTATTATTTTAACTGTTGTTAAACATCATTTCCTACTACTAATAATGCGAACATGCCCGAAATTAACTAGGCCAGTTTCTGATCGGCGCCGCAGCAGTCTCTAGGTCGCTAAATAGACACGTTATAATAATAAACAGATATATAATTAATTTTATATTATATTGTTATTACTCACATTGCTTTACATAGGTTGCTACTCCGCTTTTTATATGAAGATAAATTGACTTACCTAAAACAAAAGAAAAAAAATGTATAAATAAATATATTTATTACGCACCATAAACACTTTTTAATATATATCTGCATCCCTGGTGAAGAAGTGGTTATGTTGAACATTGTAAAGAGAGGGTTAATTGTATTGATGGAAGCGGAATCGTGTCAATCTTGTAGTTATGGGCTTAAAATAGACTTATAATATAATCTATTACTCCATACCTGGCGAAGACACTTATGAACTATAAGTACTAGAATTAAGATACGATAAGTATAAGAAACTTATTTTGGACAAAATTCCAGAGAAGCATTTGAGGTCTGGACTTGGTAATTTTAATATTTACACCTTTTATTAGCTCGCTCAAGAGATGTAGAAATCTCCAAGATGTCCTCTTCAATTGGACATTAACCGTCATTCACGTTAATCCTTAGGAACAACTTCTCTAGGTAGGGAAAGTAAACATCAATAATAGTTTTAAACATGGTCATAGGTTAAGTTCATGGGAGAGAAAGAGCACTGTTTCTAGAACAACGGTTGTGGAGGGAAGTAATTTGCCCAAAATCGCGCTCAACTTCATTACTACAACTGAAAACATTTTAAACTGAATAAACCCATTCATGCAAAATAGAGACGAGAGCTGTTTAGAAAATGGAAAGAAAAATAACAGACGTTTTAGAAAACATGTAAACAATAGAACGAAAATAATTAACTTGATTTAAAAGTAAAGGAGGATAAATTAAATACAAAGAAACTTAAAGTTCTTAATGAAGACTTCTTACCGCACTGCAGTATTGCGTGGTTCGTTTGTAGAGACCGAGTCGTTTTTTTAGGATTTGATCAAGTGGCCAAGATTGAAATGATATCGACATCAAACGAACGCATTAGTTCAATAAAGTAGGCTCCCTTCATAAGGGGGTGGGCGCGGACCTTCCTCCACAGCCGATGCTCTACCATAACAGTTCAGTCTCTACCATGTATTGAACTATAGGCCATTCGAAGGTTATAGTATTATGTTGTATTTATGTATTTATTTTTAGTTTTAAACCTACTGATTTTGACTAAATAAATAATAATAATAGAGCTTAGCGAACCCGAAGGCTGCCGATACAATCAATCTCTGCTTACATACTTCCGTCCATGGATAATCCACCCAAACCCTGATCCGCCAGATCACTTTTAACGCAATCCTCCCGCCTACGCCTCGGTCTACCCCTCAGACGCTAGCAAGTCGGCATATTAAATTATCAACTTTTAAGGAATTCGTTTATTACTAAGTCCAGTAACTTTACAAACCCATCTTCATGATGCTATCACTTTCAAAATATTGACCGTGTGCATGCTCCGCAATTTCGCGTTGACCGAATATTCTACGCAACACCTTATTTTCGAATACATTAAGACGATGCTCATTTTTAAGCGTTAGCGACTACGTTTCACATTCGTAAAGATAAATATATAAATTATTTCAGCTTCCAAAGTAATACGCACAAAAGTAATAAATGAATAGACTATTCGTAATTGCTATATAATATTTAATAGAAGTACCACTGTAATCCACATAGGGTCATGTATTCAGTTCATAGTAGAGACTATACTTATTCTAAGCCCTAAGATGTGGAGGGAAGTATTTCGATAGATACAGGCTCATGCTCAACCACCAAGATTTTCCAATATAAACGTCACTTATAAACAGGATGAGTCCCAGGAGGGTCTGAAGGTCTCAAAATGTCGTTCTAAATAGTTTTATGTTAGAATCCTTCTTATTATGACCAAAAGACGAAAAACTAATGTATATGTTCTTTTCACATTTTCAAATAAAATTTAGGGGGTCGCTACCAGTAAATAAAAATAGAAAGATAGGTTTTTCGAAATTATTTGTATTCAGTTAAAAAAAGGACAATCATGCACAAATTATATAACTATAAACACAAACAAATCATAACTTACGCTTAGCTTATACGATTACAATATCGATATTAGTGTTTTAGAACATTACGTTCCACAAAATATTAGTCATAAATGGGTGAAGCAGAGGCCTCCCCAGTTCCACGGCTGACTTTGGGAACTGCCAGAAGTTGATCCACACCCAGCCTTAAATAGGTAGGCGATCCACTAGTTCGTGCCTTGTTATAGCAGCTTCCATTGATTAAAAATTAATTGAGCTAGAAGTTATCGTCATTTTTTTAAAACTTTGACACGAGATAGAGACCCCTAAAGCTCTATTAAAAAAATCTTAGGTTGGTTTTAAGGTGATAGAAGCCAATGGTGGGTTGGCGCAGTTATTTTTCAAAAGAAAAAAAGTAAGAAGTACCTTATTCTATATGAATTTTATATCAATTGCTTAAATCAATTGTTTATTTATTTTTTTCTTATTTATTTATTCGTGTTTTTTTTTACAACCAATGTATCCTGATATTCAAAATCTTTTCCCACCACTTCTTCCTATCAGCCCATCCATGTCTTCCTCGGTCTTCTTCTCTTTCTTCTATGATCCGCTTTAAAAGGAAGAGCTTCTTTGGCCATCTATTGTCTCTCATTCTCATCAGATGCCAAACCATTGAAGCCTCCTGGTCTCTGTTTCATACAATATATTCTTCTCCTCTCCTATAGTTTCTCTTATAACACTATTGGGTCGGTTCCTTGAGAAGCCGCAACTATGTCTTAGAAAGTCCATCTCTAGAGCGAGCAGTTTACAGGCATCTTGTCTTTTTATTGTCCATCTTTCTGCCCCATTTAGGGTTGTCCCCAGAAGATTGATATATTTTCTTTTCTTTTTTATATTTATTTCTTGGATAATTATCTAAAATTCACAAAATGTACCAAATAGACCATTCTCGAATTAAAAACAATTGTACAAGCTAAATGAATCCGCTCAGAATTATAATTTACAATGGAAGAAAAAATGTATAAAAAAAAACTTTAAAAAATTTAATAATAATAAAATAAACAACAATTGTAACTATACATTCTTACTAACTTACATATATATATATATATATATATATATATATATATAAACAATAACAATGAAATAAAAGAAATTGGTATCCTACAATAATAAATGTTTTTTCCTGCAACCATTGAGTAATCCTATCCATTACTCAACTAAAACGGGTGTGGAAAACCATTTCCCATAATGAGGAAAAGTATCAGCCACCAAGATCGAATTTGACAATCAGCACTCTGTTATTTTAAATGTTAACTGGCGGTATTATAATATCATTCATTTTATATTACTAAAATGTTAAAATAAATAATTTTAGAACTATTTTATATTTAATTGATGGTAGATTTTATTTATTTTGAAGTTATTTTATAGAAATATTTAACATAACCTAAAAATGCATTAGAAGCTTTACACATCAGAAATTTGGAGATCTAGCATTAGTATCACCCACTAGCCCTAGTGTAGATTTAACAAATCTAAAGTTTCACCTTTAATTTCTTAATTTTTAAATGGTTGGAGGAAAAATGTAATATTTAATAAGTGAAAAAAGTGCTTATAACACCCTCGTTTAATTAGCACACTCTCCTTCGCCTCGTGTGGTAAGATTCACTCGGGTGTAATAAAGTGGTACTTTCCTCACTTGTCAAATAAATAACTATGTTCTTTTATGTACATACAGCTTTGTACCATTTTTTCTATAGTTCCCAATATGTTTATAAGTGGGTTTTTATTGTTTTTACACTTAAAAAAATTGTTTTAAGTTTGTTGATAAATACATTAATATAAGGTATACTTAATTATTTATGCATAGTTTTCAACTTTAGTGTAATATGCATAATTTCTAGCAGTTCTGAGACATTTGTTTCGGAATATTTGTAATTTTTAGACATATAATTAAATATTGGGGACGCATATGTCGTAAGCAGGCTTTACACAATAGTAACTTATTAACTATGCTTAATTTAGAATTCCTATTAAATTATGAATGCATAGTACACGGAGGCCTGTTGGCTTTATTGCACACATAATCAGTGTGGAAAGTAAAAGCTAACCTTTTGTCCATATTAACTCCCAAATATTTAATCTGCGTTGTCCAGGGTACAGGCGTTCTGTTTACATTCAATTATTTTCTTTTTTCATTTCCAACGAAACTCCTTTATTCCGAACTGTTGCCACAAAACCCAAAATAAACAAGTTCCAGTGTTGACGGTTGAAAGTAAACAACCAAACGCCATTTTGTTAGCCAAAGCGTACGGCTTCGATAGTTTATTGTTATATCCATAGTAAGTAGCGTGGCTAATTAACCGGTCGTTGATTGCTCGCCCTCTTCCCCCACTCCTTCGACCTTTGTTTGGAATTTGGATCCTCAACTGTTTTATTCATGAAGTTGATCAATTACTAGTTCCTTGAACAAACTTCTAGGTCACACAACTTGGGGAAACATGCTCCGGGCGGTTTGTTGCCAGCTAGGAGCATATTGTTTCATACATAATGTTCGATTCTCGCTCGGAATAAAAACACAAAACTAACTAATACAGGGGGTTAAAAAAAGTATAATAATAATATATTTATAATTATCTCAAAAGTAATAAATTAAATAATCTCAGACTAATTTCCTATTTAAAACAACTTGAGGGAGAAAGAAAAACAGTATCGCCGGTTCGTAGCCCGGTAGCTGGCCCCCGGATTTATTAAAAGGAAGTAAAACATTCCTGATTTTGCCGTCCTTCGGAAGACACGTAAATAAAATAAGTGGCGGGGTCTATGATATCAGGTACTCGTTAAAGATCCCTATCCTAAATAAACCTGGATAGGCAAAATTTACGTCTCATAATGTAGCATCTTCCGATGAGCCATAAAACCATAAAGTGATATTAAATAAGACAAACAAAAATAAAAAACCTAAACTTTCCTTCAATCCTACAGCAACATTTAGTACCGGACCTAGTTTAAAACGAATTCAGCAAATTTAAATTATAGAAAATCCTCATACAAGACTGAAAAGACAAGAAACCGCTCGACGTTTCAGGCTACTTCAACACTTACTAGACAAACACTCTAAGCTCCCAGTTAATTACAAAAGACTCATCTACATGACCATCATACGACCTATTTGGACTTACGGAGTAGAGCTTTGGGGCTCCACTAAGCCATCAAATTCTTCTCGTATCCAATCCCTACAATCCAAAATCCTTCGTAAAATCCTCAACGCTCCTTATTTTGTTAAGAATAAAGTCATCCATAACGACCTTAATGTCCCATTTGTTGCTGATTTGGCCCGAACCCGGTATCTATCCTTTCATAACAAACTTCATTTCCACTCAAACCCTCTAGTTTCAAACCTAGCTTCCTCTTCAATTCCCGATAATCCTCCGAGGCGTCTGAGAAGAAGATGGCCACGTGACCTTCTTAGTTGAACATGCGATTTGAGTACTACCAGTTGGTAGTTTCTCTACTTGTCATTATATCATGTCATTATGTATCACTCAGCCAATTTACTTGTTATATTATTGTAATATAGTTGTAAATATCAATAAATAAATAATTAAAAAAAAAAAAAAATTATAGAAAACGAATTTGCTTTATATGTATATGTATGCATTTTTCTCTACTATTACATAATATAATAGGAAGGAAATATAGGAGAAAAACATGATAGGAAATTTACTACTTAAGACATATATAATATATAGGAACTATAGTGAGGTCAATACAATCATAGTGTGTGACGTAAAAAAAACATTGACATCAATTTGTAAGTAAAATTTATTCATTGACAATGCATTTTAATTTTTTATTATTACAATGCGTGTTAATTTATTTATTATTCATTTATTCATATTTATTTAAAATTTTCACACTAGTGTGCGATCTTTATACCCGAAACTGTGATTCATTAAAAGCTGGGTTTTTTCTCTGTTGGGAATGGATACGAGAACAATTATTTCTTGAAACGTTGTACAACGAGAGATATATAGGTAATTAAATCCCGTGCATCAAACTGCTCTATAAAATATTCTGTAATAATTAAATGAGTTTTCTTAAGAAGTTGTTATCCTATCGGACATTATCCCATTGGCTAAAATGGCATATAGGAAAATAGTTAGCTTGAAAGCGAATTCGTTTGTCTGTTTATTTATTTAACGTCATTCTATAAGTCGGACGTTGCTACAGTGGGACACCTATCATATGGGTAGGGATCTATGACGTTTACGGCACAGGCAAGGATTTTTTTACTCAAATGATAATCGTGAAATAAGTACAATAATACTGACTCGTAATATTTCGTTGTGAAAATTAATAGTATCAAGCTCGTGGGAGAAATTATTTCATACCATATATATATATATATATATATATACCGCAATCTATAATATGTGTTTCATCAAATAAGTTAAACATATAAATAAGAGAGATCACATAAAATATATGGTACAGTTACTAGTGAATGTAAAATAAAGTATACAATGGAATTTTTAATTTTTTTTAAGATAAAAATTTAGACTTAATCTCTAATTTAAATTATGTTCTATTTTAATGTAATTTTACGAAAACCTTAATTTTAAATGCTGGTATTTTCACTCCCATCGTATTACTTTTGCATCTATTGCATATTTTAAAAGAAAAAGAGTTAGGTAGAAAAATAATCCTTCAACCTTCATAAAACATTAATGTCTCATGATACTTCCGTTAATTAAATAATTAAGCTCCTCGGCTAATCCGAGGAAATTTTTTAAATAAAATTCTCTTATCATTCATTTATTTGATAACTACTATTATTGTGATTTTTTTTATTTATAAAAGAAATCCTTTTTCATTTAAAGCAACATAAAATCTAGCTTAATTATTGTTAGCGTATAAAAAATAGGTTAATAATAAAAAGAAACATGAATAGGTTAATAAAAGAACATTCCTCTTTATCATGAATTTTAATGTTATTATCTATATTCACTTAAAATATAATAAACCTATATTATAAATACGCTATCATATCTTTGTAGTATTTAAAAAAAAATCAATATTAAAGATAAAGTTATTTTTAAAATAAGTTTTTTTGTATTCATATTTATTCGCTATATACCTGTCATTTTCCCCTTTAGACCTATCACTAGCCACGGAAAAACTCCAAGATGATTTGAATCGAATAAATCAGTGGGCCATAGATAATAAGTTAAAGTTGAGCGTGGAGAAAACCAAGGCAATAATAATAATATTATAAGGATCGAACATCCTTAAAACTATTTTACTTAATCCAAATCTCCTTCTAAATAATAATCCTATCAAATACAACCCAACCGTCAAAAAACTTTGAATTATTTTTGACCAAACCCTCTCCTGGAAAAAACAAATCTCTGAAATCTCCCTTCGTACCTTCTCCAGCTTAAAGCGCCTGAATCACCTTCACCTTTTGCTACTATTTGAAACCCGTAGGCTTCTAGTTAGTACCTTAATTTTCCCTCATTTGGACTATTGCTGTACAGTATCATTCAGGTGTCACTGAAGATCTTGGTAGAAAACTAAAACGGTTGAGTACTTCGTTCGTTTTATCTTTGGGATCCCGAGAGACGTCCGTATCACCCGATATTACGAAGAGTTGAAGTGGCTTTACCATTACGTAAAGTACTTCCTAGCTTCCTTTCTTTACAAATTTATCCAATCCCGCCGATTTCATACATTTCCGAACTTCTTAAATTCAAAACCTCGGTCCACTCCCGTAACACCAGTTCTCGGGTCTCAGATACACCGAACAAATGATTTTGATAGAGCTTTCCTTATTCGATCCTCGTCCCGTTGGAACTCTATATCTTCTTCCATTCGTCGTTCCAATAATCTTTCAACCTTCAAATCCCGTATATTCTATCACCTTATATCCTTACTATTTCCAAAAGATCGGAATAGCATCAGTTTTCAGATTAAAATATTCTAACTGATAAATGAATGATGTGTTTTTATTTATATATAAGTATATTGATATCATTGACGCTTCACTCATCCAGTTAGATATTTTTTTTTTTAATGAACAGAAGGAAGTATAGAATAAACGATGTAAGTGCTTTGCGTAATCTGGGACCATTCGCAATAAATAAATAATAATATTAATAAATATTTAAATATATGTGTTTAAAGTGATAATATCTTAATGGATGTAATTAATTATTAATCGTAAATGGCTATACGATGGAAGGGCAGAGGGACCTAGAGGTCAGTTCCTGAACAAACAACTTCCCGGGATCATGTTTCATTTCCAATTACTAATAGAGCAAGGGATTATACACGATGCCATTGAAATGGAGCAGCTGAAATTAATAGCGTACAATTGGTTGGGTAAACATATATACACGTATATGTATACACAATGTGTTTCTGTATAATACAATATTGACAAACGTTAAGTATATCAATGTTAAACTGTATTATACAGATATAGCAACACATTCAAGAACAGTTCTGGAAATAGGAATTATAATAATAATGATTTGCGAAACTGAAAAATTCAAATATTTAATAATAATAATAAAGTCTTTATTTGTTCTGGGACAAGTCCCTTTACAATAACAATACTAGTATTGTAAGCTATTATGTCTTAGAGTGTAAAATAATTAGATTTAATTAGTTATTACAAATAATTTAATATGGGAGAAAGAATTAAAAAAATAATGAAAAAAATGCGAATTACCTCCAATAACAATATTTAATAAAACAGGTTAGAAGAAGAGAAAGAAAAAAAATTAAAATAACTAAACAATAATTATGTAACAGAAACAATTTATAGTTACATATATACCAATTATATGCCGAGAAAAAGTAAAAAAATATTGAAGAAATATTCAAACAATATCATCAGTGATTAAAACTTTCACACTTCCACAATACATACATATGTGCGTGGTTCATATCCCCCATACTCTGGAATATCTGAAAAGGAAACCATTAAATAGTCATTTACTTCACCAAAGATGGTTAAGAATCGCTCATACAAAGCTGACACATCTCCATCTGCTTTTAGAGCAGTGCCAACCAACTGCCAAAGCTGTGACAATTACATATAGAAATTACATTATCGCATGTTCAACTAAGAAGGTCACGTGGCCATCTTCTTTTCAGACGCCTTGGAGGATTATCGGGATTTGAAGAGGAAGCTAGGTTTGAAACTAGAGGGTTTGAGTGGAAATGAAGTTTGTTACGAAAGGATAGATAGCAGGTTCGGGCCAAATCAGCAACAAATGGGACATTAAGGTCGTTATGGATGACTTTATTCTTGACAAAATAAGGAGCGTTGAGGTTTTTACGAAGGATTTTGGATTGTAGAGATTGGATACGAGAGGAATTCGATGGCTTAGTGGAGCCCCAAAGCTCTACTCCGTAAGTCTAAATAGGTCGTATGATGGTCATGTAGATGAGTCCTTTGTAGTTAATTGGGAGTTTAGAGCGTTTGTCTAGTAAGTGTTGAAGTAGCCTGAAACGTCGAGCGGTTTCTTGTCTTTTCAGTTTTGTATGAGGATTCCAGGTTAATCGTTTGTCAAGATGCAACCCTAAGTATCGGATCTGTTCTACAGGCACAATGGGATATTATTAAAGGATACTGAAGGGCAGGAAATCATTGGTTTACGACGTAAGGTAAAAGTGATTTGATGGGGTTTTTGAGAATTTATTTTAATTCTCCAGTTTTGACACCATTCTTCATTATCAGTGATATGGGATTGGAGGCTTTGGGATACAATAACTGGATTGGTGTTGACTGATAATACACCTGTATTATCAGCATACGTGGTAAGGGTAGTATTAGGATGAGTTGGGATGTCAGCTGTATAAACTGTATAAAGGATTGGGCCAAGGATACTACCTTGAGGAACACCAGCAGATTGGGAAAAGAGGGATGAATAGACATTATTATGGTTTACTTGGAAAGTTCTGTTTGTGAGATAGGATTGAAGGACGAGAAAGTAGGTAGGCGGTAGAAATTTACTGGGATTATAGAGCAATCCCGGAGGCTAGACTCGGTCGAAAGCCTGTTCCACGACAAGAATGACGCCCGAACAATATGATCCACGTTCTAATGCAGAGGAGACTACATCCACCACACGATGACATTGCTGAATAGTGGAGTGGGATGCTCGGAATCCAAACTGGTGATCTGGTATTATGTGATTTGCATCAAGGATGGGGTACAATCGTTTGAGGATGAGTTTTTCTAGGATTTTACCCATCCAAGGTAGACGAGAGATAGGACGGTAAGAGGAAGGATGTTCTGGGTTTTTTTTAGGTTTGGGTATCATTTTTACAATGGATAATTTCCAGAGTTCAGGAAAATATGTGGAGCGGAGTACTACATTATATAGCGGAGTTACACAGGGAATAGAATAGCTTTTCTAGGAAGGTGTTTTAAGATATGAATTGTGATGAGGCCGTGCCCAGGAGCTTTGCGGGGAGGTAATCTGTGTATAATGTTGAATATTTCTGTAGGATGTAATGCTTTGGGTGGAAGGGATATTTGAATATCAGGATATGGATGAAAGATTTTAGAAAGGTATTGACCAAATAACTGTGATTTTTCTCCGTCAGATCTTGTCCAGTTATTTGATTCAGTAAGGAGTGGATGATTAAATTCTTTTTTGGTGGTCACCCATAATGTTTTGTCGGTGGTTGTAAGATTTTCAGTCCAGGTAATTAAATTTTGAATTTTGAACTTCTTGATTTCTGCTTTTAGTTTGTTAGTTAACTTTGTATAGATAGTTTTAACTGCTGGATATCGAGTTCGATCTTGCTCTGCGTTTTTCTCTTAATAAGATTCGAATATGCTGTGGCAAATCAGTCTGTTGATAGTTAATAATTGTATGATTTGTGATGTTATCATGTAAACTGCTTCTGATTGAAGTTGTAAGTTTTTCTATGGCTGTATAAATGTCTTGTTTTGTCTCAAGTAAAATTTTTAAGTCCAGTTTGTCCTCCAAGTCATAACAAAAATCATCCCAGTTGACACGTCCTGTAATCAGTGTGGGAGGGGAAGGCTTGGGAGCGAGACTTGAGTGCAAGAAAAGGAGGACTGGACTATGATCTGATGACAGGCTGTCCAAGGATTCAATATTGGCATGTGCGGGGGAAATTTGGGATGTAACAAGTATGTCAAGGATGTCGGGACGTTTTTTGAGGGACGTAGGCCAATAGGTAGGATTTTTTGGGGCAAGGATGGAGTAGCTCTTTGAGGAGGTGAGGGAAGATAGAATATTTCCACGGGAGTTGAATGTACAACAAGAAATAAATATCCGCTAATCCTAAAACCTATGCACTACTCCGCAGTAACTCACCAAGAAGCATTGTGTGCATAGTTAATCCTGAACAAGAAAATGTTGTTACGTAAACACAGAAAATGGTCAAACAGAAGGATTAAGGAGACTGAAAAAGACAATGAAGTGTACACCTAGGGTCCAACTTCAGGATGCTCGAGACATCTAAAATAGACAGAAAAAAATGAGCAATTTGGAGAGGAGAAGAATACAAAAACACAGTAAACTAATGAAAGAGAGGACGAGAAAATCGGTTGATACAAACATGCGTGGTGGCTCAATCCTAAGAAAAAAAGACAAAGTGTAGCAAACCTCACACCAACAGTCCAACAAAGACTCATTGTCATATTTACAGTAGTGTTGCTCCAAGAAGTTCCGCAAATAACTATGTAATGAGTTAGTCCAAGAAAAACATAAGAAAGTTATAGACTTAGATTAAATGCAGTGATGAATAGAAAATGAACCCTGTACGAAAATAAGTTATTTTCTGACATGTGTAATAGACTATCTGACATGTGTAATAGACTACTAAGAAGTCCATCTTATTTATTTGCCTCGTTCTGCAATTGACTTCATTTGAAGGCATTCGGTGAGTTCTGTTACATTTGATGTTAATTAACAATAACTACGATGGCGTTGAGGCACACCAATTTTTTTTAAACCAAATCTCGTTCAAACCGTTAACTATTAAACGAGATTTGGAGACCCTCCTGCTGAAAAACCTGACGATTGAGCGTGATAGGCTAAAAAGCTCCTTGCACAATGCTTGGCTTGTGAACAGTACAGTCTCTTCAATTTACTAATCCCAATATCTGCCATGTCGTTGCACAGTTTTTTATTCTACTTTTGTTTAACCAAAAGTAAATCCAACGAGTTAATCAACCGCCATAATAATGAACTATCGATCCGAATCGTTGACTAGAAAAAAGGTACAACTATTCTAAAAGCTGAAAATACAATTATATCCATAGTTTTTCTGTTAATTAGTTAGTTTGCTAAGTTCTCCCGGCCTCAAAGAACTCAGTCCTTTCCAACCGATATAATGCAAATGTATCAGGATGGGTGACCCCTCTCGACTTCGGATTCAGTTCCATCCCCCTGACGCAATAAATCCCAAGTTGATCCGAAGAGAAGAACCCCCGAGAAGAGATAATGGCTTCGCCTTCTCTTCCTCTGATTATAAAACTTTTTCAATTGCCCGCTAGGAAGTGTTACGGTCGCATACGTTTGTCCACTGACTTCCTCAGTCCACTTCTTCTTTCTAGATTGTTCTCCTCTTCTAGAATTGCAAAGAAACCTACTTCCGGAACAGTCTAGTCCGGAAACGAGAGAGAAAAAACTTCATTCATCAGAAATAATGATATTAATAATTGTTAGGCAGGGAAGAGGCGTTGTACTATCGCTATAAGCCAGAAATGATAGTCAAAAATATTGAAATAAAAATCTGTTGGAATGAACAGTTAATCAGGAGCCACCCAGTCCGAGTATTGATAAACCAGAGATGGTCCATAAAACAGCGATTATTATTTTTTTGACTTTTAAAAAATAACTGCGCCATTCACTTGTATCATCTAAACAAGCAACTTTTATTTATTTGATAGATACGGCTTTAGGTGTCGCAACCTCGTCTCAAAGTTTGTAAAAACTACGATGAGATAACTTGCAGCACAATGTTCTTATAACAGTTACAATGAATATTAATTAATACAGGACATAACAGGACACGATGCAGGAGATGCAGGAGCCTACCCATTTTAGTGCCAGGACAGGATGTGGATCAACTTCTGGCGGTTCCCAAAGACACCCGTGGAGCTGGGGAGGCCTCTCTTCACCCATTTATTACTAATCTTTTGTGGAATGTAATGTTCTAAAACATTTATATCGATATGATGATTCACTTTTCTAGCATAAGTTATGATTTTTTTTTATAGTTATATAATTTGTGCATGATTGTCCTTTTTTTAACTGAATAACAAACTTTCCTTGAAAATGTGAAAAATAACGCAAAGATTAGTTTTTCGTTTCTCCCGAAAAACCGTTTCTGGGCTCCCAGACCTATATACACCATTCCACCTAACAACTGCTTTTGATAGAGCTTTCCTTATCCGATCCTCGTCCCTTTGGAACTCTATACCTTCTTCCATTCGTCGTTCCAATAATCTTTCAACCTTCAAATCCCCGTGTATTCAATCAACTTACATCCTTACAATTCCCAAAAAATTGGAATTAACATACCTTGTTTTCAGATTAAAATTTTCTAACTGATAAATGAACGATGTGTTTTTATTTATATATAAGTTTATTTATATCATTATTTATATATTTATATATTTATATTACTGACGCTTCACTCATCTAAATAGATATTTTTAAAAACTATTTTTTATTTTTTTAATTTTATCACTGGAGGTAATTCGCAACTTTTTTTTTCTCATTAATTCTTTCTCATTTAATAAGACATAGTAATATCCTGTATTAATATACTCTAAAACATAATAATACCATGTATAGAAACCAGTATTGTTAATCTAAAGAGACTTGTCCCAGAATAAATAATGAATTTGTTATTATTATAGATTAGTTTTTGGTGTTTTGGCCATAATAAGAAGCATTCTAACACACAACTATTGTTTGAACCACATTATGGGACCTTCAGACCCTCCTGGGACTCACCCTGCTTATGGGTGACGTTTATTTTGGAAATTTCTGGTTGTTAAGCATGAGCCTGTATCGGTCGAAATACTCCCCTCCACATCTTTTGGCTTCGAATAAGTAAAGACTGTAATATGCACTGAATAGATGGCAGTATCAATATCAACTTTTGGCATTTTCCAAAGTCAGGTGAAGAACTGAAGAGTTTTCTAAACGCGGGACATAACTTTTTGGACTATAATGTTTAAAAAATATATTTAAATACAATAAAATTTCCTGCATACCCAACTTTATCTAATTTAATTTTTTTTCAAGAAATAACCTTCCATCTACTCGTCGGTCACATAATAGCTTTGGGCTCTTATTCGTTAGCCTTTAATATAATTTAATCATTTAATATATTGTAAAAAAAAAAAATGCAATCTCCCGCATTAAAAAAATATAAATATTTCAGTTGTAACAATGGATTCACCACATTAATGTATATATGTATACAGTGGCTCACAGCCAAAGTGATTAACCAGTATAATTATAGACATTTTCGAGAAAAAAAAGTTGTTCAACTTATATTACATTAAAACCAATAATTCATTGTAATGTAAACATCCCAGTAATTATTTATTCATTTTTTTTAATTTGGTAATCTCAGCAAAGAGAAGACAGAATACATGTCCTTCAACGCTTCTATACCTTCTCTCCCATTAGAAAATTAGAAATAGCAAGGGAACACTTGAGACTGATACAAAGGAAAAAGATCACCAAAGGAAAGAAGGTTACCGGCACGTACTGTGGAGCATAAGTGTTTTCCTAGAAACCAAAAAGAGGATTTTTATTCCTTTTTGGAAGGTGTAACCCTTTGTGGTTTGGAAATGTGGGTAGTTGGAACAAGAGATGCACAAAGGCTGCAAGCTGCAGAAATGGATTTTTGGAGATGATGTCGCATTTCCAGAATTGGGGGAATGAAAAACTCTGCCATAAGAGATATCGTTAAAGCGGAAACAATAATCCACAAAATAGGGACCAAGCAGCTGCAGTGGCATGGTCATGTGAGAAGAATGGGCCCCGAGAGATGGCCCAAAATGATATTGGACAATATCATAGAGGAGAGACGAAAAAGAGGCCGCCCAAGGAAAACTTGGCTGCAAGGAGTTGAAGGGGCGATGACAGAGGGCGGAGGGAGATTGGAAAGACCGAGAGTATGGGTGACATAATCTATTGGGTTTTGGCAATGACCAAATGTTTTAAAATCTCGAAAAAAAATTTGCTAATCTTTTAAATAAACAGAAATGTTTTTTTTTTAATCATACAGTTTTTACTCGTTTAAATAGCCTTAATAAATATATGAATTGAACAGTTTCAGGTTTTCTTACCTGTATCCATATAAGTTTTTCTTTTTCCCTTCGGGGGTGTATCAATTTCAATGTGAGCAAATGTATATATATGGTGAGTAAATGACAAAAAAACAATGAAAATAACACCCATATATAACGTAGACGCTTCAATGGAAACACCAAGTCAAACTTCGAAATGATGGGTTGTAAAGGTACAGGTTGTTAAGTTTCCGATTAACCAAGATTAGGTTTAGAGGTCAATGAATCAAAAACCAAGTATATGCATGCAGGCCCTCAAGTGAATGTGCATGAACCATCGCATTTTATGACTGGAGGGTTTAAATTTGAAAGGGTGAAGGAATTTGTGTACCTTGGATCGCAGGTGAACGCGGATAATGACATAAAAGCAGAAATCCATCGGAGAATTATGTCCTCAAATAAATGTTATTTCGGGCTACTGAAGCATTTTAGAAGCAGGGCTATTTCCCAAAACACGAAGCTGCATTTGTATAAGGCCCTAGTAAGACCAGTTCTCGCTTTTGCCTCCGAATGCTGGACATTACCCAGTTCTCAGGAAGCCCTTCTCCTAAGGTTCGAGAGGAAAATTTTGAGGAGAATTTATGGCCCAGTTTGCACCAATGGGATATGGAGGATAAGGACGAACGCTGAGCTAGCAAGACTCTACAGGAGCCCAGATATTTTAAGGGTAATAAAAGTAGGCCGGCTTCGATGGGCAGGTCATATAATTAGAATGACCCAGGATGAGATTCCTAAAATGGTCCTAGACGAAAGGATTTATGGGACAAGAAGAGTGGGAAGACCTCGGCTCCGATGGATCGATGGAGTGGCGGCGGATGCCAGGTCCATCTTGGGAATTCGCAATTGGAGAGCAGTGGCAACCAATAGAGAAGACTGGCGAACCAAGCTGCAGGAGGCCTTGACTCTACAGGAGTTGTAGCGCCACGAATGATGATGATGATGATTAACCAAACCAGAACGAATCTTATTAAAGTGGCTTCTTTATCTTATATAATTTCTTCTTAAACGAGATGTGGTTCTAAACAAATAGTTATATTTACAAAGGTGGAAATCGTCATAAGTGAAAGGTGAAGACAGATCACAGCGCATACGACTACAGTGCCCGCAATACACAACGACGTTTCACTTAGCATCGAGCGCCGTGTACAGCGCATCATCGTAGTAATTATCGTGGCAGTACCCTCCACTATCAGGCTTGAGGCGATAGGTGACAGTAGCTATTGCTATCATGGCAGCTTCTGTCACTTTTCATTCGTTTCCCTTTTAATATTTTCCCAAAATACAAGTTAGCATGAGCTTAAGTTTGCAAAAGAGAATGTGATTATGTGAAATATGTATATTTCGGTAATCATTACATCAAGAAATGAACGTTTCAACTAACATATATCATCTATACTTCGAAATGTTAGTAAAAATATTTTATTTCTCACGATACCTTGTAATGATAAAATACCATGTTATGTAGAATAAATCGTATATCTGTTAAAAAAAAAAATTAGGTATATTCCTTACTTATAATATACTTGATTATATTAACTCAAAGTTTAAAAGTTTAGTACAGGCTTTAATGTAGCCATTACCAATTACTTATATTTCGATCTAAATCGAAGTAATACTAAAAAAGTAGAACACCAGGTGAAAAAACGAAAAAATATTTGCTAACTTATTCCAAAACAAACATTTTTCTGTAAGTGGAGTAGTGTTAATTTTCCATATATCCAATAAATGTTTATTCATTATTCGTTTGTTTTTTTAAAGTCACATTATACTATATGAATAATCGAATCATATTATAGTTGGATTAATAAATGTTGCCTATCCAGGTATTAATAGGTTTTATTGGATCTTAAAACGATTACCTGGCATAGCACAGGCTCGAAACTCCGAAAGACGGCCTAAGTAAAAATCCTTTGGCTTTTTGGTTTACACATTCTTCAAGGTTCCTATGCTAACCTTTAGACCACAATAAATGTTGAAATGGTATAAATATGGAATATAGTACAATATTACAAACATTTTAGATACTAGATTTCGCAACCGAATATCTCGATTATTAATTTTCTTTTCTTCTTTATAATTTTTATATTCAGTTTTAATAATCATAATCAAGCAAGAAAACCATTATCCAGTCTATATAAATATTTATAATTTAAAACGTTTCGACATTAGTCATTATCAAAAGCTAAAATATAATCATTATGCATCATCAAACAACGTATATAACTCCATAAAGTTATAAATCAAACCCATCTGCAAAGACAAGTACAATTAAAAAGAATTTAAATCTAAGAACCTGTCCCAACAATTAGCGAACAAAGCATACTAGTAGATATCTCTGAAAGTGCTATACTATATTGTTAATTTCCAAAGTTATCATCATCTTTATCAACTTATTTATAACTCAAGATCAACTGCAAGTCTAGGAATGATTTGATAATTTGAGCTTTGAGGTAAGAGGTGAGTTGTATATAATTTTTACTATTGTTAAATCCTTATGCATTAAAATATTATAAATATATAAATTAACAAGAGCAAATCTTTAAAATATTATTTAATCTGTATAATTAATATATGATATTTCACAAAATTATATGGAAGAGATTAAATGTGGGTAGGTTACTAGGTCAGGTTATCATTACTTTTTAATAAAATTGGTTTGAAATATGCTAATAGTTGTTGTTTGTTCATTTAACGTCACTTTATGCTGCTATGGCTAATCGGACGATGCTACAGTGGGAGCTCTAAATTTTGCCTATCCAGGTTTTATTAGGATAGGGATTTTTAACGAGTACCTGACATCGTACAGGCTCGGGACCCCCGTTTAACGTCCCTTCCAAAGGACGGCGTAACTAAGGATTTTTTTACTCCCTTTAAAAAATCCTAGGGCCACCTGCCGGGCTACGAACCCGCAATCTTGGGCTTAGTAGTTTGTTACGCTAACCACTAGACCACAGGTCGCCCCCGTGCTAATAGTTGGGACAAGTTCATAGATTTAAATTGTTTTTAATTATAATTGTTTGTCTTTGCAGATGAATTTGACTTATAACTAATAAAGTTATATAAGTTATTTGATGATGCATAATGCTTATATATTAGCTATTGATAATGACTAATGTCGAAACCTTTTAAATAATAAATAATTATATAGGCTGCTACATTTATGCAATAAATAATAGCTCTAATTAGCTACACAATCATTCAATAAAAAAAATAATAATGAATAAATAAAATCAACAATAACAAAATAAATACAGTTTTATTTGTAGTCCCTTAAATTAAATGTAATGCAGGGATACCTGAACGGAGGAATCTTCCTTTCCTTGAAGTGAAGGATGTTAACGCTACCAAAGCAATCAGTTTTTCTGAAAATCTTTACTAAAAACTCTCAAAGGATTGGGTCTTAGTTCTTTTTCAAACTTAAACATTAAAATAAAACAAAAACTTTTATATAAAAAACTTATTTTCTGTATTTTCATTCATGACATATTTCCTTCTTAAACTTTTCCTATTTTCTACCGTTTAGAACTTCGGACTCTATTTGAATGAAATCATTCATCTTTCAATACAGTGTTTTTTTTTTTGTTTTTTTTTTATCCAGGACCAAAAGGTCACAACTACAAAGAATTTTTGTTATCAGTATGACCCGAATAATTTTTTTTTTATATATGAATAATTTAATAATTGATTCATTGAAATTTACAACTGTATTATAAAAATACATCAAGTAAATGGAAGAAATGGTACATATTGGCATGGATAAAGGCAAGTTGTTCATAATTTTCTTTATTTTTACTAGTTTTATTTTATTAGAAACAAATTATTTATTCTAAAAAAATGAATTTTCGGAGATCCTTGTTTATGGTAGAACCATTTAATTTAATTACTCTTCTTACTAATATTTTAAGTGAATAAATAGCACAAAGAATTGGTCTATTGGTAAAGGTCTCTGAGGTTTTTTATACAGAGTTTTTTGACGAAATGATATTTACTTCATGAGTTAAATTTTCTTTTTAATTGTGGAAATCTTCAAATGTAGGAAAACCTCAAAGCAACCAAGTTGATTAGAAAATAATTTTAAGATATTTATATATTTTTTAGTATTATTAATAATATTTGAAGTTTATGTTTACTTTATTTTTATTGTTTTTCTTAATTGCTTTTGTTTATTGCTTTTAATTAAACAATTGATTACACGAAGATTCTTATTTATGGTTGAACCTTTTGATTTAACTATTTTTATTTTTAATAATTTATTTAAATAAATTTGCAACTGTATTATAATAATACGTCAAGTAAATAGAATGAATGTACACATTGACATGAAAAGACAAGTAGAGAAACTACTCAGTGGTAGTACTCAAATTGTAAGTTCAACTTAGAAGATCACAAGGTCACCTTCTTTTCAGACGCTTCGGAGGATTATCAGGAATTGAAGAGATAGCTTGGTTTGAAACTAGTGGGTTTGAGTGGGAATGAAGTTTGTCATGAAAAGGTTGGCATCGGATTCGGGCCAAATCAGCAACAAAAGGGACATTTATGTCATCATGGTTTAAATTGATCGTAACATAGTATCGTAAAATCCTTCTTAATATCTTCAATGCTCCTGAAGATATTAAGAAGGATTTTAGATCGTAAGGATTGAATACGAGGGGAATTCGATGGCTTAGTGGAGCCCCAAAGCTCTACTCCGTAAGTCCGGATGGGTCTAATGATTGTCATGTATATGAGTCTTTTGTAATTAATTGGGAGCTTAGAGCGTTTGTCTAGTAAATGTTGTAGTAGCCTGAAACGGTGTGAAATGAATCTAAAGATCAATATTTTTTTTAGATATATAATTCGAAATATTAGCAAGCTATCGATATGATATCTACAATATATTTTAATTCATCAAAACTCCTAAACACAGATGCTAGCGTCACATTGTAAGGTTGAGCGAAAATTAACAGAGAAACACCGAGAATTTATGTTTACCTTCACTAAAAAATGTTTTAATTTAAATACGATTTATACTAAGTTGATTTGACAGGAACAAAGAGAAGAATGGAGAAGTTTATTCTGAAATGAAACAGAGAAAAATCCTATTTAATCTTTAAACCTGGAATCCCTTTCAACTTTAAATTGCGTTTCCCTTTGCCTTCTTTGTAGCTGTAAACCCAATCCTTGACGGTTCCCTCTCAAGTGAAATTAACAGCCGCAAGAACACAAACCTATAATGTTTTCAATTATTTCTAAAGTTATACGTATGCATAAATATAAATTAACGCAAAACTACTATAATAAGAAATCCAAGCGAAGATTATACACTATAATACAGTCATTAGGACACAAGCATATTTTGCATCAGAGAACTTAACACTGAAGAAGAAAGGCGAACTAGAAAAAAAGAGAGAGAAAAATACTAAGAAAAATTATAGGGCCTGAGAAAAACAATGAAAATATATGGATTACAAGGAGAATTAAAGATTTGTATTAAAACATAGAAAAAATCACAGATACAATGAGGAAGAGAAGGCAAAAACTGTATGGAAACTTAAAAAGAATGGAAGAAACACGGAGTACAAGAGAAGGTTTTTAATTACGTTAACCAACTAAAGAAAACATAGCAAGCATAGAAGCAGTGAAGGAAGATGGCAATAAAATAGGTGTTACAGAAGAAATAATACGTGACAAGAACCGCTTCAGGCAACTGATACAAAACGCAACCTATGAAGAAAACAAGCCTAAGTCTCGACCGAAGAGAGCTTGGGCAGATGATCAGACACGTTTAAACCTGAAGATGGTATTTTTATAAGTTCATATATTGTAGCTTGATTAAATCCTTTTCCTGCAACCATTGAGTAATGCTATCCATTACTCAACTAAAACTGGTGTGGAAAGTCCCGCTTTCCCCCACTAATGAAGGAAAACCACTTTCCCTCACTAGTGGGGGAAAGTAACAGCCACCTAGATCGAATTTAACAATCAGCACTCTGTTATTTTATATGTTAAATGGTGGTATTATAATATTATTCATTTTATATTCCTAAAATGTTAAAATAAATAATTTTATATTTAATTGAAGATAGATTTTATTTATTTTGAAGCGATTTATAGAAATATTTAATATAACCTTAAATGTATTAGAACCTTCACACATCTGGAAATTTGGAGATCTAGCATTAGCATTACCCTATGCTCCTGTTACCCTCGCCTTGGGCTCGTGTGGTAAAATTCACTCGGGTGTAATAAAGTGGCACTTTCCTCACTTGTTAAATAAATAACTATTCCTTGCTATAAGAATGTAATGTAAGAAAACTTATATCACGTAAATCTGGTTTAAGTATTTTGTGGTTTAAAATTAAATTTAATTTAATTACACATGATTCACTGCATTTTTTTTTTCTTTCAATCTTAATAGATTCATTTACAATCCAAGCACATATGCATCACTATTCTAGGCATGCTTATTTGTTAACTAAACAACTCAGAGGTAAAAAATGTTTACACATAATATTCTAATTTTCAAACAGTATTTGTCACTAGGACAAAGATAATAAATGATTTGAAAAAAAGTTTGCTGCACTTAATATTTATGCAACACTCAAGTTTAGGGAGTAGAAGTCGTAAAAGGTCCTTCTTGTCATTGGAAATGTGTATTTGACACTTGAGATAGGACTATTTGAGGTTTAGAAAAATGTGTGATGCGCAAGAACTAAATTCTATATAAAAACCCAAACTGCTCTCAAGCTACATTCAACAACATATTATACGCCTCAAAGGGCCCGTATTCTCGTTAGCCCAGTATTTATCATAGCACTAGGATAATACAGGATTTGAAAAAAGTTTGATGCGCAAGATTGTATTAACTATGAACAAACGTACAATCTATACACATATATGGGTGGTTTGTTTATTTGCACTCTTAGTACGTTATAGTCGTAATTTTGTTACTTAAACATATAGATAATTTAGGAGGCAGAGCGCTAAGTTCATGTACTGAACATCCCGGGTTCAAAACCAGCTGTAGTACCTGTGGGGTCTACTACACCCAGGTTCGAAAAAGAGGTTACCCTTAATTGGGGAAAAACACGGCGATCTTGGCCAAATCACCTCGCACAACCTTAGCCTCGGAAACAGTACAGAATTGAATCCAAGTATCTTCAAGCCTTTTTGAGAGGGCGACCTCTAGTGGTTAGCATAACAAACTACTAAGATCGTAGCCCTGCAATTGGTCCTAGGATTTTTTTAGAGGGAGTAAAAAATCCTTGGTTATGTCGTTCTTAGAAGGGACGTAAAAAGGGGACGCCGAGCCTGTACGATGACAGGTACTCGTTAATAATCCCTCTCCTAATTAAACCTGGGTAGGCAAAATTTAAAGCTCCGAATGTAGCATCGCCTGATTAGCCAAAGCAGCATAAAGTAACGTAAAATGAACAAGCAAACAAACCACCAGGTTTTTCCCCATTATGGGTACTCACTTTTTAGAGGGAATGAATCCCAGGAGGGTCTGTAGGTCCTCCACGGTCGGTCCGTGGCTGTTACAGATTAAATAATTATTTGCGCCATGCTTCCGGTTAAACAAAACTGATGTGATTTATTAGTTTTACATAATTAGTTTTGTACTTTCTCGTACACCGTGAGAGTGCGAAAACTGTGAAAGTGTGAAAACGAACGGCAACCCAGTGCTCCTCCTTCTTTTAAATTTTGAATTCGTTCCCGTAGGTAAAGGGTGTTTTTTTTTTAATTGTTCAGGAGAACATTGAAAAATTAATATTTGTTTCTTCATTACTTATAGAAACAGCTTAAAGAAAATTGTTCACGTTGTTATTGATATCGATTTGAGTCATTTATTTATGATACTTTACCTTAAATATTACCTATTTTGTGGACATTGTGTCGTTTACTTCCGGGGCACAGATGTATAGATAGTATAAAAACAATCAAGAATTTTATTGACAACAAAACGAAACAATAAAAAAAAATAATTGAAATCCATAAAATAAAAATAAAACAGTTAAATCTGAACAGTAACGGGGTTGGGGAGGAATTGAAACAGATAAGCCTTGGGATTAAATTCGATATGATCCTGGAGCGAGCCAGGATCGAACGCTAAGAGATAATCTGATAACTCATCCAACCAACCTGTTAGTGATTTCCTTCTGCTCCAACTTCCCCCACTACCAAGTCCGATTCTACTTCAAGTTATATAATTGTATTATTAATTAACAATATTATTAAACATATAGTAGACTAAGAATACTAAGAAACAAATTTGTCTTCATAATATATGGTGATAATGTTCAAAAGTAGTATTTTAGTCCCTCTTTCAAGTGTATATTATGAAATGTTTTTCTTGTACTTGGTTTTTTTTTAATTCCAAAACGTTCCTTACTTTCTGAATAGCTATCGTAACACTTCAACCATCTGCAACTCTGCGTTGTGCAATCTCCTGAATTCTGCAGTGGGTTATTTTTTTAGACTAGGTATCCTACAGAATATGGCGAGACGTTCATTTAATTTACCTTTTGAAAACCTAATTGTACTGGACTTCTTTTTTTGGGGGGGGGGGGAATTAAAAGAAATTATTGGGCACAATTATAAAGGTCTCTCATTAAAATTTCTTAAAGGTCTTCATTAAGAGAAAAAGAAAACGTTCTGTTTCAATTGATCGTCTTATTAGTGTGAAATATTCTTCCTTCTTCCCTTTGTGTTGGCACTGCTTTAATAAAAAATATATATTTAATTATTTGAACCAAAGTACAATAAACGTTATATGATATAGCTCCTTCAAAAGAACAACTTAATAACTCAGAAAACATAATTTTTCAATAGAGAAATTTGAAAGTTCCAAACTAGTTGCAAAAACAATAAATTGGGTATTGGTAAAACAAAGCATTCCTATTGTAATGAATACCATCATTAGCGAATCTTTTGCTAACCATTAGACATTTTTTTTACGCTTGAAATTTATTTTATTGATATTTATAAATTTATTGATTATAACTTATATCACTAATTCCCGAAAAACAGGATAAAATATAATAATAAAGAAATAAAACGTAGTAATAAAAAAAAATAATAATAATAAATTTTAAAAAATAAATTAAATATAATAATGAATAAAGTATAACATTAATAAAATATAATAATAAATAAAAAAGTAAATAAAATATAATAATAAATAAAAAAATAAATAAATAAAATGTAATAATAAATAGAATAAAAATAATAAAAAAATGTAATAATAAATAGAATAAAAATACTAAATAAAATATAATAATAAAGAAATAAAACATAGTAAGAAACAAATAAATAATAATAAGTTTAAAAAACGTAGTAATAAAAAATATATAATAATAAATAAAACATAATAATAAATAAAATAAAAGTAATAAATTAAATATAATAATAAATAAAAATAAAGTAATAAATAATATATAAAAATAAATAAAACATAATTATTAATTAAAATATAAAATAAAATAGTAAACATAATATAATAATAAAAGTAAATTATTAAATATAATAATGAATAAAATATAACATTAATAAAATGTAATAATAAATAAAATATAATAAAAATTAAAACTTATAAATAAAATATAATAATAATTAAACAATAATAAATAAAATATAATAATAAATACAAAAATAAATAAAATAAAATAATAAATTAAATATTATAATAAATAAAATGTAATCATAAATAACAAAAAAAATAAAGAAAAAATTATATATAATAATAAATAAAGTATAATAATAATAAAAAAATAATAATTAAAATTTGCAGGAAAAAGATTAATTGTATTGTCATAAATATTTACGTTCCAACGGTACGTTCCATTGAAAAGCATTTTCAATTTAAACAGTCTTTCTTAAAACGCATTCATGGTGTTCTTCTTAAGTTTAAACATTTTTCAAAGTTTTAACCAAAGAATTGCGTGCATTTCTTCGTTTATAGTTTTGAACATGATATTTTTATACTGCACATTTTTGCATTTTTAAGGATCTTAGTATGGTATTATTATTGGATATTTCCTGCCCAATAATTTGTTCTGTACTGATAACCCTATCTTATTACAATGTTACTTTTCTAGATTCGGGCCTTGTGATAATCTACCGAAATATCAGATAATACGATGTCAGGCTCGGTACCGATACCACCAATCTCTTCTTACAAGCTTCCGTCCAGGGATCACTACCTAAACCCAGTAAGCTCTTAACACAATCCTCCCACCTACGCCTCGGCCTACCCCTCAGAAGTTCACCAGTCGGCACAACCCTTATTAACTTTGTAGTAAATCGATCGTTACTGAGCCCAAGTCCATCTTAATATATACGACGCTATCACAAATATAAAGCGGGTGTAGGCTCCGCAATTCCGCGTTGTATAATCTCCCAGATTCATCCTTTTTCGGTCTGAATATCCTACGCTTCTTATTTTCGAATACCTTAGACGCTGTTCCTAGAGAGTTAAAGACCTCGTTTCATATCCGTAAATAAGAGTTAAAAGGTTGATGACTCAGAACATTGAAGTATTTTTATAACTCGCTGGAAGCTATTTTTTTATTTAATAGAGATATAAAAATATTTAGAGGGTAATTAAGTTCATTAATCATCAAGTTAATATGAAAATGATTCCTTTATTTTAATTTTGTTTAAACACGAGTTCATTGCACCTCGGGTAATTATCCGATTATGCTCTGCAAGCATCCAAACTTGGTTAAGTCCATTCAATCCACAAAGAATGATAAATGATCTTCAATATACACAGTTTTCATCAATCAAAATCAGTAAACGAAGAGAAATTACACCGCGGTTCGACAAGCTTTCAGGGCGGTTACTAAATTACTTATTTATCAATTACTTAAATATGTATCATCATTATTATATAAACAATAATAAATATATAATATATCTTGTAAGAACAATAGTGAAATTTGTTAACCTCGGTGGTTGGTGATTTACGTATGTGCCGGAAAGAGTCGGTTTCTCCGACGGTCGAGCAATTTGGAACGGAACCAAACCCTTTATAAATTTAAGTACCTTCAGATTAAGGGGATTCTTCAATTACAGGCCACTACAAACCCCATTGGTCTCCAAGATAGACTTTATTGTTTCAATTAAATTATACTATATGTTTATGTATCTCGAGTTTGTTTGTACATGTAAGGTAGAATCTCGCGTCTTATTAAGATCGGACAGATATATGAAATAATAATATGGCTTAGTGAACCCGAAGGCTCGATTCCGACACCACCAATCTCTGGTTACAAACTTCTGTCCACGACCCCTACCCAAATCCAAATCCGCCAGATCACTCTCAACGCAATCTTCCCACCTACGCCTCGGTCTACCCCTCAGACGCTTCCCAGTCGGCGCATCGCTAATTAACGTCTTAGGAATTCGTTCGTTACTAAGCCTAGCAACTTTACAAGCCCATCTTAATCTTCGCGAGGCTATTACTTGAATAATACTGCATGCTACGCAATTCCGTGTTATGTAATCTCCTATATTACCTCGTGGTCTTATCTTTTTTTGGAACGCATGTTCTACAATTTTTGAATACCCTAAAACATTGATAATCCCTCAGAGTTAGCGGCCGAGTTTTACATCTGTAAAGAAGAGTTGGAAGGATGATTGTTCCATAAATTCTGAGTTCTAAATTTCGAAACAAAATACGCGAGCTTAGTAATGTCGAGACCGAATAATAACAAAAATTTCCCGCAGTTAATCGCGTCTTTTTTTCTTTTGAATTTCGTATTTTTTAGTTACCACAGGCCGTAAGTACATAAAATTCTCCCTAAATATTATAAAATAATAAAGTTATTAATGCTTAGGGAATTCAAGATATACACCCATTTATAAAACACGTATCTGATATAAATATTTGACTTATAGATGTATTTTGAAACTTATATCCAGTTCATCATTTCTTTCCAATAATACTTTTAAGAGCAAGAGCTGTAAATTTTAAACAAAATGAATAACTATTTGATTTCTCGTTTCTATTTCTTAACTTCTAGTTTAAAAAGCTTTTTTAGCTTTTTTAAGTTCAAGATAAAAAATCTTTAGTTTGCTTTACTTTTACAACAAACCACTCCAGTAAAGAATAATCTCGAAAGTAGAGCCAAAATCGATTAAATGAAGCTATCGATGGTGGATTAAGACACATCGATCAAGTGAGCCTTGGACCTCAAGGCAGGAATTTCCTTCCAAATTCTCCGGTTACTTTATAATAGGCCAAAGAAAATCCGGTCCCAAGTCCGCTACCTTTTTCTTTGTAAAAGTCTCCACTTCCACTATAGTATTCTTTTAGGTGGTATGTTTCAATGTTAACATTTTTTATTAATTATTCTTGTAATTTTACTATGTGTAATTATGTTTATTATCTTCTAGATTTGTTTCCATTCCTAATATTTTTTTATCAGTTATATTATAATTTGGTGATTATTCCGCAGGAGTCACAACATGTTTTTATTTTAAAAAACAAAAAACGAGTTATAATAAGCTTTGGTTTGGAACAGAGAATGCAATTATGGGAAATGTGCTAACTCAAACAAATAATCAAATGCTTATTTTATTAATGGAGGTGCAAATCGCCACAAGTGAAAGGTGAAGATAGATCACGGCACAAACGACTACACTGCCAGCAATACACAACGACGTTTCTCATCGTCTCATAGCATCGAGCGCCGTGCACACCGCGAAAGTGGTATAACTTGGCAGTAGCTATCGTGGTAGTACTGTACATTATAAGGCATGAGCCAATAGGTGACAGTAGCTAATGCAACCGTGACAGCTAGTGTCGCATGAATGTGTAAACTGTAATGCTGACTGTAGGGCACTGTAGGTGTTAATTTCGAGTCAAATAAACTTATATGAAATGAATTTTAAAAATGATTCGGTATAAAAATCATAATTTGGTCCCTTCGATCTTAATCGCAATAAGTTTTAAATTTTCTTTCGTTTCCCTTATATTATTTTCCAAAAATTCAAGTTGTCATGAGCTTTTGTACGGAAAAGAGAATGTAGTTATGGAAATGTGTATACTTCGGTAAACATTTCATCCAAAAATAAACGTTTCAACAAACGTATATCATCTATACTTCGAAATGTTACTTACAAATTATATTTCTTGATGAAATTATTACTCATTTCCTATAATTACATTCTCTTTTCCATACTAATGCTAACGATAACTTGTATTTTTTTAAAATATTAAAAATGAAACGTTGTAGAGTTTGTAGTAACTCAACTCCAAGTGACAACCTGCGGAACAGATACCCATCCATACTTTATGTAATTCTTGTCATCTATATCATTTCTGTTTATACAAACTGTTTTATCTTCTTTGGTACTGCATTTTTTAGATAGTTTTCCTGGGGGTTTTTTTTGTTGGTTTTCAGCCCTGATTATAGCCCAAAATTAGGTCTAAACGTATGCAAAAATAACAGAATCTAACTTATTTTTTGTAATTTATTTTACTTGATCATCCATAACGACCTTAATGTCCTATTTGTTGCTGTTTTGGCGCGAACCCGCTATCTATCCTTTCATAACAAACTTCATTTCCACTCAAACCCTCTAGCTTCAAACCTAGCTCCCTCTTCAATTCCCGATAATCCTCCGAGGCGTCTGAAAAGAAGATGGCCACCTGACCTTCGTAGTTGAACATGCGATTTGAGTACTACCAGTGGGTAGTTTCTCTACTTGTCATTATATCATGTCATTATGTATCACTTAGCCTATTCACTTGTTATATTATTGTAATATAGTTGTAAATATCAATAAATAAATAATAATAATAATAATTTGACTTGGTTTGCGGTACAGCCAAAAAGGATTTGCCAACTCAAACATCATATATTTTTGATCAAGTAACAGGAAATGATACGAAACTTTTCATTTCGAGAACAGAAGAGGGAATCAAACTCCGCAATTACTGAAGTCAAACAATAATAAAAAATACCGTAAATACGTGGCAGGTCATCTTTGAGATAGGCTTTAGCAAATAACGGATATGAGGTTCCCAGTATAAAATTCCCCTCTCTCGTTTACCTTGGTTCCTATTGGTCCATTACTCAGGTGTATTATTCTACCTTCGTTCCTATTGGTCCATTACTCAGGTGTATTATTTTACCTTCGTTCCTATTGGTCCATTATTCAGATGTCATTATTCCTGAGGGGGGTGACGTTATAAATTGGCACCTCCTAATCTTCGACCTTCAAAAAAAAAATTCATGTGAAATTCAAAGTTTGAAATCCCGCGAGGGGAATCATGGTGATTTATTCGTCTGAACTTAACAAAAAAAATCGAGACCATAAAATGCGTCGTTCAGATATATGGCAACGATCTGAAGTAAATTTGGATTTGTTGCAAGGAATTTTCTTCAATGGTCAACAAGACATGTAAACTTCCTTGTCCTCCCCTCCTCCTGTATATACACATACTAGCTCTAAGATTTGAATACTAGAGAAAAAGTAGGAGGTAGGAAAGTAGAGAGGAGATGGTGTAGTTAGTTCATAGTAAGTCAGAGAGTAGTGACTAAGTTAGATACAGTCCATAGTCAATAAGTTATAATGTTAGTCGATAGTCAATAAACACTATAATGCTAGTCAATCTATATATAAAAGAGTTCGTCCTGACTGAAAGACCATCGCAGAGCCAAAACGGCATAAGCTAGAGACTTGAAATTTGGACAGTAGATACATTTTTTCCATTATTGTTTTGACTACATCCGGAGCCTGGAATAGACTTGCCAGTTCCGCATTGGTACGTCTTCTCCATCCCTCTACCTCTCTAATTGGTCAATAAATTCGCCGAAAAATCCTCCTTTCAATAGGACAGGCCGAAGGAGCGTTTTATATAGAATCAGTTTTGTGTTCCACGACAAGAGCTTGCGTTTTAAATGTCGATTTATCCCAAAGAAGCACCTGTTTGCCTGAGCCACTCTCTTCTTGACCTCTATGGAGACATTATTGTCCCTCGTTATGGTGGTTCCCAAGTAGATAAGTCGAATATTGAAAGAGTAAACTCCTTTACCTACTTGGGACAAGTGTTCTTTCTGACTGAAAAGACCATCAGATATAGTTAGAGGTGTAGAAATACGTAAGCAGGCATTACATTTTAATATAATAATAATTGTATTCAAGATAGTAATTGAGTAATTGTATTCCCCTTTGAAAAACAACTCCCAAATATTACAGTTTTGGATATTACATGGTGGATTTCAAATGAAAACTTATAGATAGTTCTGTAATTATGCCATTTAAAATTTAATAGAACAGTTTATTAAAATCTATCAACAAAGGGATAAGCATTGGTAGACTGGCTGAATTCACAAATCCTTTAAGGCGTTGTTTATAATATGGAGTGCATTTATGGATTTCAAAATTCACTCTCCGTTTAAACTCAACATAAATTTCTATTAAAAAATCAACGTGGACGAAGTCGCGTAGTCAATAAGTTAACCGAATTAGTTCATATAAGAAAGTCATCGTATGTGTTATCCATTCTATATCACAATAAATCAATATATTTCTTACAAGTCGTCTATGTTAACTGTTCGAAGAAATGAAGCATGACGGATTTTAGGACGAATTTGTACAAAAAAATCCATCTTTCCTTTTTCTGAATCAAAAATCGCTACCTTATTTCTTGCATTGAAGGCACATTACATCACAAATACAATACAATGGAAAATATACGAAATAAAAACAACTATTTCATGTACAAATCACCGGAAAAAATGTCCATTGAGGGTTCCATGCATCACAAGTAGTATAGGAAGTTAGTTCTTACATCACATAATTTTTAATTTCGAATGATGAATATGTAAATAAATACATAATATTTTCTTTATGTATTTACGCCAATTTAATTTTTGAATTCAATTAAAATATTATACCATAGTTGATGGAGTCGGTGGAATTTTAATTAATTAATGTCTATTTTTAGTAAAATTAAGAAGAGGAAAAAGGATTTCTATGAAAATCGCACAGGGCGGTGAACTAAATGTTAATCCATTCTGAAAATTAATTAAAATCTCCTAAAACTAAGTGAGGAACAAGGAGAACATTTCCATCAAGATATAAAAGAAATGGAGCACAGATACCAAGGTCGATGGAATGTCAACATGATGGCAGACTACTGTGGATGTTAAACAGGGAAAATTCACAAGAACAGCCGAAAAAGTACCAAAAGAAGCTTTGATGAAAAAAGAAAACGTTTTTACAACGACTTATAATAACTTTACAACACATATGCATCACCTTTATGCTCATTTTAGCTAGGTATCGTTGTTTTTTTCTTTTACTTCCTGTGAAAATAATAAAAACAAATCCAAAATTTTCCATTTTTTGTACTAATTCCAAAAACATCAACTTTATTTTGTAGGCAAGCCTTACCTGAGAGAAGAAAAAAAACAATGCCTTTTCTGAAATCAGCGCAAAAAAACTACATAAAGATCAATTAACTAATTTTTTTTTAAATTACCTTGAAGTATCTAGTTCATTGGCGTAGCCAAGTCTTGTAGCTATGATTTTTAATATTGATTTAATTATATTATTAAATTCTTATTTACTTGAAGTATAATAAAACTAAATAAAACAAAAAGCCGAGAATAGAACCAAAAATTAGATTGTTTTGAAGTGAAAAGATTTGTCCTGGCCTCGATTCGAACCCAGGTCGTCTGCATAAGAACGGTCAAAAGAACGGATTTTTCTGACTTGGATTCGAACCCTGGTAGCTCAGTGGTTCAAAGCACTGCACCGGATTTATCTTTCCTATATCAATTACATATTTGAAGTTTGTATGTTTTAAAACTAGGGATAGCGCTTTGATACACTTATTTGTAAATTTATTTATAATTCGCCCGATTTACATAAAAAAAAGAAAGAAAGAAAGAACAGCGTAATGGAAAGCCTGGCTGTGAGGGAGTCATGTTTTATGCATCGCAGGGACACCATCAATTTTATGCACGCCCGATTCCATTTTATCCGAAATACCCGCGACCGAAGCCTTGCCACATCCGAACCTCACCTCCGCATCGATACACAATACATATCGATTCACATCACGCGCGCAAATGCCTTAACCTAGTCTAGTCGATGTATCTCTTTATGTGGATGCAGCGACGGACTAAAGTGATTCAAAAGCAAAAAATGATCAAAACACCTTAATCAGTAATTTTAATTATCTGTGTAATGATCTTTACGTATGTGAAACTTGGCCTCTAACGCTGAAGGATGAAAAACATCTTAAGGTATTTGAAAATAATGTGTTGCGTTGAATATTCGGTCCTAAAAAGGATGAGACTATTGGGAAGAATATAGGAGATTAAATAACGCGGAATTGCGAAGCATGCACCCTTTTAGTATGGCCCAAGTTATAGCATCACGAAGATTAAGATGCTGAGCTTAGTAAGAAACGATTTCTTAAGATGTCAATAAGCGCTGTGCCGACTGGGAAGCGTCTGAGGGATAGGCCAAGGTGTAAGTGGGAGGATTGCGTTAAGAGTGGTGACAGAAGTTTGTAAGCAGAGACTGGTGGTATCGGCATCGAGCCTTCGGATTCGCTAAGCCATATTATTATTATTATGTTGTCTTATAAGTAGATTAATATATCATTTGAAAACATGATGACGGAAGAAAAACATTCTTGCCATATTTCTAAATTATTAGGAAGTATTCCTAAATTTAGAAAGTTATTGGAGTAAGGACATCCAATCTTAAACGGTGTTTATTTTAAATACTCTCTGGAATAGCTACGGCCAATATTTTGAATTTATTCACAAAGAATTTCTTCTAGTTTCTACCGTGTCGTCAAGTTTTAAGTATACGTTTCTACATATTTTTACATTGGTCAATAAACTTATTTCAATGTCGTCATTCTAGTAGGAATTCTTTGCTTTGCCAATACCCAAGTTTTTCTTTTTCTTACTCATTTGGTTTAATTTTGACAAGACATGGAACTTTCAAATACATCTATTGAAAAATTAGGGTTTTCCGAGTGATGAACTGTTCTTTTAAGGAGCGGATTTGTATTTTAAATGTTTTTACGTTTTACCAAATGGATAGAATTAGGGTCAACAAGTGTATAGTTTTATAGGACCTAGGGCAAAGGTCGAAATTAATTATCTCCACAATATTAAGAGGGAGAGTTTGGCAAGTATCTGAAAATGATCTATATAATACATTTCGAGCCGAATTCACGAAATTTATATGCAGTATTGACTTCGAAAAGAATAATCTTACATACAATGTAAAATATAGGTGATCATTATCATCATCATCATCATCACATGGCGCTATGGTCCATGGAGGACCTTGGCCTCCTCAACAATTCTCCTCCACTTTGACCGATCTCTCGCTGCTCTTCTCCATGTCCTCACCCCAAGGAGCTTAAGGTCTGCTTCCACATCGTCCAGCCATCGCATTCTAGGCTTTCCTCTTCCTTTTTCTCCGTCTGGACGTCCCTCCAGAATCAGCTTTGGGAGCCTTTTTTGTCCATTCTGTGAACGTGCCCCAACATTCTCAATCTTGCTTTTTTAATACAAGAAACTATGTCAGGTTCTCCATATAGGCCCTTAAGTTCTTGGTTCCTTTTCATGCGGAAACAATTTCCTTCCTTGGTTGGGCCATACACTCTTCTAAGAATCTTTCTCTCCCATGTATTCAATAATCTCTCATGCTGTTTGGTTAGAGTCCACGCCTCCCCACCATAGGCAACGACAGGAAGAAGTATCTCTCGTCTTATATGGTAATCATTATATCATTATTGTAATTTTAATTTTATTAATTTGTAACATAATATAAGTAATAATAATATATTTTTTTACATATGTTATAGTAATAATATTTTGTAAATATAGTAATAATATTAATAATATAGTAATAATATTTTGTATATATATTAGAATTGCCAATCGTTGTTATATTATTATTTTATATATATTATATTTGAATAACATGAATATAGATTTCGGAGATGCATATTTGAAAGATACAGGTCATACGGTTAAATAGTGTTACGGGCTACTGGGTGTAAAATGGACTAAACTATTACTTAATTCAAGAATCTAATATTTATTAACAAATTAGAAAGAATACAATGAGATTATTTAAAACAGTTAAATTATTAAACTAATATCAATATACAATAATAATATTCTACTAAATGTTATCTAATTTCTAAGATAATATACAAATAATATAAGATATTGTTTATACTAAGTAACTAAACTATTTATATAAATTTGTACAAATACAATAATATTACACTATAGTTTACAATTACAAATTAACACTTACAGTTCGCTAACTAAAGTCCACCGACCGTAAGACTCTTCAAATATGACAAACTGCCACACAGTTTATTACACTTATTACACGGTCACTAATTGTCACTGTTGCTCACTAAGCACTTATTACAGACTGATACTAATACTAACTAACTCACACACACTGCCACTAATTAACGGCTGCTTATTACTTCACTGCTTATTACTGACTGCCGCGGCCGAAAACGCTGTCCTTTTTATATAGGCAAGGTAGGTCGTGGTGGGGCATTACTCGGAACAAGGACGAGGACCACCTAGACCGATCTAGAAGGTTCTACGCCATTCTATTATCCCTTCCGCTTAATCCCATTGTTTGCCTAATCCGCTCTAGGCAGATCAGAAGCCGGTCCTGCTTTCCGCTCTGACCGTAACACTGCCCCCTCCTTAAAAGTGCTCTGCCCCAGAGCATAGTCCGGAGAAATCGGGCGGTCATGAGCTTCCCTCGATGTAGACGCATTTCCTTTCCAGGGGTTGAACGTGCACACCAATATGGCGACTCCAGAGTTGGCGAATATCTGTTCAAGCATGTTCCTGACAACCTTCCACTCCAGGCCGTCATATCCACAGCCCAACTTAGGGATCGCGAGCTTGGTGACACGCAGTCTCAGAAGCTTACTCCGCAGGTCGTCGAGGCTTCGCCGCAGTGCGTCATATGTGGGCTTCTGATCAGTAGCACACTTGGTAACTAAGTAGAACAGGTGTCGTCCTTCGTGCGTATGGTGGAGTGCTTTCCCGACGCGTGGTCCTTGGCGTTCCAGTTCCTCAGTTCCAGCAAACTTCTTCCTGAAGACGGTTGCAATCCCTCGGGAAGTCCTCAGATCTTCGGCTACACAATGGGCCAGAGAATAGTCCGCGGGTAACGAGAAGATATCTCTGTATACTGCCTGAGTTACTCCACGGGAACCTTGTACCTTAGGTTGTGCAACTGATACCTTACTGGCCTCCACGTTGTTGAGGTACCTGACTTGCTGGTCTTTTGTCGGGCCATGGTCTCCTTTGTATGGGGCCAGTCTATTAAAATGGACTACCCTGGGTTTTCCTTTTGGCTGCTTTCTGATCCTATAGATGACGTCGTTTATCCTATTGATGATCTCAAACGGGCCATCCCAGGAGTTCTGAAGTTTAGGTGAGTAGCCTCGCCTTCTTCGAGGATCATGTAGCCAGACCAAATCTCCAGGTTGGAATCCACCTTTCTCTGCCCTGATGTCGTAACGCTCCTTCATTCTGTCACTGGCTCCCTGGATGTTTGCACGAACCTTTTCGTGGATATTATCCATCCGCTTCCGTAGATTCGTGACGTATTCCTCTCCGTTAACTTCCTCGTCTGGCTTGAACCCGAATTTCAGATCACAAGGCAAACGAAGTTCTCGGCCGAAGACCACATTTGCGGGGGTCTGCCCCGTTGCTTCATGGACTGAACTCCGGTAGGCAAACAAGAACAAGTGAAGATACTGGTCCCAGTCTCGCTGATGCTCGGAGACCACTTTAGACAAATATCGACCCATTGTCCTGTTCAAGCGCTCCACCATGCCATCCGATTGAGGGTGAAGAGGTGTCGTCCTGGTTTTCCGTATTCCCAGTGCTTCGCACATCCCGGAGAAGACTGCAGACTCAAAGTTTCTTCCCTGGTCAGCGTGAAGTTCCATGGGTACTCCAAACCGGCTGACGAGCTGCTTCACAAGTACGTCTGCAACCGTGACTGCTTCTTGATTCGGAAGGGCATACGCTTCCACCCACTTAGAAAAATAGTCCATGGCCACGAGAATATATCGGTTGCCTTCGTCTGTCACAGGGAAAGGGCCAGCGATGTCAATCGCTATCCTCTCGAACGGTGCTCCCACGTTGTACTTCTTCATAGGGGCCTTCTTTCTTCTTGTTGGTCCGTTAGAAGCCGCACAAGTCGCACAACGCCTGCACCAGTCCAACACATCGTCCTTAAGGTTTGCCCAGTAAAAGCGTTCACGAACTTTTTCCAATGTACGGTGAACTCCAAGATGGCCGCCAGTTACACCGTCATGTAGTTCCCTAAGCACTTCGGGCACTTTATTCCTTGGAACGATGAGCTGTAGCCTGCGCTGATCTCCTTCCGCGTTCTCCAATGCCCGTTTCAGCAGCCCGTTGTCCACTAAAATGGAGTTCCATTGGGCCCAGTACGTTTTTACATTCTTCGACATTGGAGCAACATCCTGCCAGGCCGGTCTTCCTCGCCCCGATATTTTCCATTCCTTTATTTGTTTTAAGTCCGGGTCCTCGTCCTGTTCCTTTGACACCTCTGCATCTTGCCAACTGTCGATGACAACTGTAGTCCTCAATACCGCTGCCTGCTTCTCCTCTTGTCGAGAACAATGCTTGCAGCCTTCTTCACAAGGTCTTCTTGACAGTGCATCCGCATTCCTGTGGCTCGTTCCAGAACGATGAGCAGATTCAAAGTCATACTCTTGAAGGCGCTCAATCCACCTCGCCACTTGCCCCTCAGGTGACTTGAATCGCAGCAGCCACATTAGAGCCGCGTGGTCCGTTCTCAGCAGGAACCTTCTTCCGTATAGGTATTTATGAAAATGCTCTATGGACTTTACTACTGCCAGAAGCTCTTTCCTTGTGACACAGTAGTTTCGTTCCGGAGCTGAGAGTGCTTTGCTGAAATATCCAATCACCCTTTCTTCTCCGTCTTGGAGCTGAGAGAGGACACTTCCAATGGCGATGTTGCTGGCATCTGTGTCAAGTATGAACTTGCCCTCGGGGCGTGGATAGCTCAGAATAGGAGCACTAATCAATTTGCTCTTCAGCTCCTCGAAGGATGCCTGACACTCGTGATCCCAATGGAAAGTCCTTTTCTCCTCGGTAAGTCTGGTGAGAGGTTTTGCGATGTTAGCGAATCCTTTCACGTACCTCCGGTAATAGGTGCAGAGCCCGAGAAAACTTCTCACCTGGTGCTTATCTCGAGGTACTGGCCAGTTGGTGATCGCTGCTATCTTCTCTGGGTCAACAGCAACTCCGTTGTCTGACACAATATGCCCCAGGTAGTTGACTTGCCTTCGGAAGAGATTACACTTCTTCGGGTTCAACTTAAGGTTCGCTGCACGCAGTCGTTCGAAGACCTTCTCCAGGTTCTTCAGATGGTGATCGAAGGACTTTCCCAGCACAATGATGTCATCTAGGTACACCAGGCATACCTCCCAAGAGAGACCTCTTAACACATTTTCCATCAGCCTCTCGAATGTGGCAGGAGCATTGCAAAGCCCGAACGGCATTACTGTAAACTGCCAGAGCCCAGTGCCAATTGAAAACGCCGTTTTCTCTTTATCTTCAGGTGCCAATCCAACCTGCCAATATCCACTGCGGAGATCCAAGGTAGAGAAGAGTTTACACCCCTCCAGGGTGTCCAGCGTATCGTCAATCCTGGGAAGCGGATAACTGTCCTTCTTGGTGACGTTGTTCAGAAGACGGTAGTCTACGCAGAACCTCGTTGTGCCGTCTTTCTTCTTCACCAATACGACAGGAGACATCCAGGGGCTACTCGAAGGCTCAATGACACCATCAGCCGCCATCTCCTTTATGATCTTCTCGGCGTCCTCCCGTTTGGCTAACGGCAGCCTCCGCGGGACCTGTCGGATGGGCTTCGCATCCCCGGTGTCAATCCTGTGCTGGACGATATCCGTTCTGCCCCGTGGTCCTGGTCCGATCTCGAAGACGTCATGCCATCGGATAATCATGTTCTTCACTTCCTCGCTCTGTTCAGGTGAAAGGTCGCGGCATGACTCGTTAACAAATCCTTTTAGTTCTTCTGGCAGTCCTCGGAGCTCGGTGGGACGACGTTGCAGCTGACGAACCACTGAGGTAGCGGTTGTACACTCCCCGACCGGTGTTCCTTTCTTCAGCGTTACCGGGAAGCTGTTCAGGTTCATTAGCCGAATTGGAGTGGTGCGTCCTACCTTGGTGAGAGACCTAGCGACCAGTACGCCGCGTCCGATCTCTTGTTCTTGGTGCCTTCCGGGTTCAACTAGTACACATTGACCCTCCGGTAGATGTCCTTCGACCGTCCCATGTGTCACGATTTGGCTCTGTGCAGGTAAAGTGGTGTCTTCTGGTAGCAGAACTCGTGCGCTGAAGTCCTTCTCCTGCCGAAGTATGACTTCCTCGTCTCCCAGCGTCATCACACCTCTCGACATATCCAGTTTGATCCCGTATGTGATCATGAAGTCCATGCCCAATATGACATCTTCATCGATCTCTGCCACGAGAGCGCGGTGCTTCAGATGTTGACCCCCGATGATGAAGGTGGCAACTGTCTCCCCGTAGACCTTGGCTGGCTGTCCCGTGGCAGTCCGTAAAGCCCAAGTTGTTGGTAAGATCTTCTCAGCTGGAAGTGCTTTCGAGTTCAAGATAGTCATGGTTGCGCCGGTATCTATTAGCAGACTTCGCAGCTGCCCGTTCACCATCCCATCAACGTAGAAACTGTTCGTTCTGCTTCCTATTGACGCAACTCTGATGGTCTTCCTGGGGCCTTTGACGTTACGGGTTGACAGTTGCCCCTTCCCATCAACCCTACTTAGTTTTCCTGTGGCTTTTCTTGCTTCTTCGATGGACACTTGCTTCTAGGGTGTCCAAGTTGGCCGCAGCTCCAACAGCGTATCTCCTTCTTACGGGTCCTGAGAGCCTCCAAAACTTTAGTTACTATGTCTTCGATGCTAGGGACCACATTAGGCTCCGCCTCTGCTGCTCTAACTCGCGCATGGCCCCGTACGGACTGTCTAACAGCCTCGAACTCCATGGCCTGGGATAATGCGTCTCCCAAAGTTTTCGGGCGGGCGAGCTTCACTGCTTGCTGTGTCTCTGGGTCCCGAAGTCCATCCAGGAATTTGTCGACAGCCAAGCTTTCGTAGACATCGTCAGTGACCGATGGGTAGGCGTTCCTCACCAGCCGGGCAATATCCGCTTCAAATTCCTGCAAAGTCTCGTTGGTCTTCTGGACCCTGCTTCTCAGCTGTGAGCGATACAGCTGGTCCATGTGGCGGTGGCCGAAACGCATCTCCAGTCTTCTTATCAGCTCCCCGTAGTTGGACCGCTCCGACATGGGCATCCCCTGCAGCACTCCCAAAGCTTCTCCACGCAAGGCCAGGCACAATGCTGAAGCTTGGGTCTCCTGCGACCACCCGTGGATCGAAGCCGCTGTCTCGAAGAGAGTCATGTAGTCTTCCCACGGCGTCTTCCCGTCGAATACTGGAATGGTGTTGTGAGTTGGTGGCGCCCCAGCATAGGCGGGTAGAATGCTATTACGATGGCTGCCCTCGGATGAACGGTCGGTGTCGTTCGTCGGTGGGTTGCTCTTACGTCCCTCGAGAGTTTCCATTCTTAGCCTAATTTCGTTCACTTTTTCTCCTAGCCTAGATTCTATATCAGCTACTTTATTATTTACATCGGCTAACTTATTATCTACACTAGCTAACTTATTATCTACATTTTCCATTAACTTAGTCTCTAATGTGCCTAACTTAGACTCTAATGTATCCATTAAATCGTTTTTTACAGTACCTAGCTCATTTTTAACATTGCTTAATTCATTACCTAGCTTATTTTCTACATTGCCTAGTTCATTTTTAACACTGCTTAACTCAGTACCTAGCTCATTTTTAACAGTGCTTAATTCATTTTTAACAGTACCTAATTCATTTTTAAAAGTTGCAGACAACTTGCTTAAATCAGTTTCAAATAGAACGTCATCTGGATTTTCCCCTAACTCTACAAAAAAACTGACGCAAGCGATGTTGCAGTACACTTTTATTTCCGGAAGAATCCAGATCACGTTCTTCTAATTCCCGTTTTAAATCTGCAACTTTTAAATCCATTAATTTAAGACTTTGAGAAGCCATTTTTCAAACAGTAGCCCAATTATTACAAAATGCAAGACAAAATAACAATTACACAAGATCCCACTTCTGACACCAATTTGTTACGGGCTACTGGGTGTAAAATGGACTAAACTATTACTTAATTCAAGAATCTAATATTTATTAACAAATTAGAAAGAATACAATGAGATTATTTAAAACAGTTAAATTATTAAACTAATATCAATATACAATAATAATATTCTACTAAATGTTATCTAATTTCTAAGATAATATACAAATAATATAAGATATTGTTTATACTAAGTAACTAAACTATTTATATAAATTTGTACAAATACAATAATATTACACTATAGTTTACAATTACAAATTAACACTTACAGTTCGCTAACTAAAGTCCACCGACCGTAAGACTCTTCAAATATGACAAACTGCCACACAGTTTATTACACTTATTACACGGTCACTAATTGTCACTGTTGCTCACTAAGCACTTATTACAGACTGATACTAATACTAACTAACTCACACACACTGCCACTAATTAACGGCTGCTTATTACTTCACTGCTTATTACTGACTGCCGCGGCCGAAAACGCTGTCCTTTTTATATAGGCAAGGTAGGTCGTGGTGGGGCATTACTCGGAACAAGGACGAGGACCACCTAGACCGATCTAGAAGGTTCTACGCCATTCTATTATCCCTTCCGCTTAATCCCATTGTTTGCCTAATCCGCTCTAGGCAGATCAGAAGCCGGTCCTGCTTTCCGCTCTGACCGTAACAATAGAAACGCATATCATTATCTATTTTGATGTACAAATTATCCACTAGAGAGAGAGAGAATGGGCGGAGAAAAAAGTTTATAGTGACTATAAAGTAACAGCTGAAATATTTGACGTCCCAACCTCCTGATTAAGTTAATCCAGTGAAGTTTGGTCTAGGTTAAGTTCACAAAGTGCGGCAGTTGAACTTCCGAGCAGTTAAGTCAACAAACCATTAAGCCAGGTTGCACATGCTATTGTTGACTGTAAGCTATAATAGTTAAGTCCTCGAATAGAGTATCAATATTATCGAAGAACAAACGAGGATTATTCACGTGAATATAAATCAGATCGGAATAATCGGTCTTCTATTGATAAAGGAATAGGACAACAGCTATACAGATCAATATAAACATTAATTTAAGATGCATAACTACAACCCATGTAGGTTATTGGATTTAGTACATGATTGAGACAGTACTGTAAAGCTCTGGCAACAGCGATTGCTTTACAAACTCCTACAATTCCTACCTCCTACATATTTTGTCATCTTCCAATACAATCTCACTAACAGGGCATTCAAAGTAAACCTCAATAGTGTATTTTGATCCCTCTTTTCTCAATCTGCTAGTGTTCCACAAGGGAGTATCTTCGGCCCAATTCTCTGCACAGTTTATACCGCTGACATCCCAACCCATCCTAATACTATCATTAACACCTGCGCGGATGACTGTAATCAGTCAACACTAATCCAGTTATAGTTTTTCAATCCCATATCAATGACCTTGAAACATGGTGTCAAAATGAAGTCCCACAAATCCCGTCAAATCACCTTTACGGGGGAGTACACTATGACTTCCTGTCCTCATATATCGTTCAATAATATCACACTGACTCCTTTAGAACAGATCCGACATTTAGGACATCTTGACAAACGTTTAATTTGAAATCCTCATACTTAACTGAAACGACAAGAAACAGCTCGCCGTTTCAGGCCACTTCAACATTTACTAGACAAAGGCTCTAAGCTCCCAATTAATTACAAAATACTCATATACATGACAATCATTAGACCCATCTAGACTTACGGAGTAGAGCATTGGGGCTCCACTAACCCATCTAACTCAATATCAATTCTTTCATGACAAACTTTACTCACACTCGTTTCTAACCTAGAAACTTCTTCAATTCCTGATAATCCTCCGAGGTGACTAAAGAGAAGTCTACCTCGTGACCTCCCAAGTTGAATTTGTTATTTGAATTGGTAGTTTCTCTTCTTGTCTTTATCCATGCCACTATGTATCATTCCGGCCATTTACTTGTTGTATTACTATAATTAAAAAAATGTAAAAATATACCACTACAACCTGTGAACAGATCTGGGGTTCAGTACATGGTAGATACTGTACTGATTCATGGAAAACGATTCTGCAAGGAGGTGGACTTGTCCTAGATCACGCTCAACCGCCAGATTTCCCCCCTTATTTTGGGTACCCTATTTTTATAATATTTTATAGAGGCTGGGTGAGCCCCAGGAGGGTCCTAAATCTATATGATCCATCTCCGGCTGCAAACAGACTTGCCCTCATAGGGATTTGAACCAGGATTTCCGGCATGGGAACTCGATACTCTACAACTGAGCCACTCCTCAGCTCAGTATTTGTATCGCTATAATACAGTAGTAAATTTCAATAAATAAATTTCAACAAAAAATTTTTTTTTATTAAACGGTCTCTTTTTAAGTTATTTATAAATATATTAATCCACATAGAAAAATACACTAGACTTGATGATTTTGGCGACCTCAGCCAATATTTTGGGAAAGATATAGTAAGTTACAATAAGTTTCGGGCTATCAAAACTTCCCTCGTAGACTTATATCGCTTACCATCACAAAGTTCTAGATCAATGTAACAACACGTGTGGGACATGAAACAAACTTTAACAACACTTAGAGTTGAAATCTTTCTCAAGTACTAAATTATATTTCTGTAAAGTATAATTTTGTAAATAATAAAAGGCTTAGCGAACGGGAAAGATCAATGCCGATACCTCCAGAGTTGGATGTATACAAATATAGTCTACCACAAACGAATTTGAACCCGTTACATTGAGCTCAGCGGTTCGCCGCTCTATGCACTGAGAGACCCCGCTCCTAATAAGCTATCCTTTACATATCGGGTTACATGCAATAAATATATAATTATAAATTAGCGAAACTCAAACACAGATAAAGATTTATTTACATGGAAACAAGTAGATTCCATAAACGAACCCTCTATCCCTAAGAAAAAATAAGTATAATTTTGTAAACAAAGGCTTAGCGAACCCAAAGGCTCGAAGCCGATATTACCAATCTATATTTACATACTTCTGTACAAGGTATACCACACAAATCTATCTGAGCAATCTTAACGCAATCCTCCCACCTACGCCTTTACCTACCCTCATTCTACCCCTACCTAACCAACTACCCTCTCTCTACCCCTACCTACATACATACCGTCTCTCTACCCCTACCTACCTACCCTCTCTTTACCCCTACCTACCTACCCTCTCTTTACCCCTACCTATCTATTCTCTTTCTACCCTTACCTACCCTACCACCCCATCCTACCTACCTACCCTCTCTCTACCCATACCTACATACCTACCCTATTTCTACCCCTACCTAACCCCCTACCCTCTCTCTACCCCTACCTACCTACCCTCTCTCTACCTCTACCTACCTGCCCTCTCTGTTCCCCTACCTACCCATCTACTCTCTCTCTACCCCTACCTACCTACCCTATCTCTACCCCTACCTACCTACTTTCTCTCTACCCCTACCTACTAACCCTCTATCTACCCTTACCTACCTACCTACCCTCTCTCTACCCCTACCTACCTACATACCGTCTCTCTACCCCTACCTACCTACCCTCTCTTTACCCCTACCTATCTATTCTCTTTCTACCCCTACCTCCCTACCTACCCTTACCTACCCTACCACCCCATCCTACCTACCTACCCTCTCTCTACCCATGCCTACATACCTACCCTCTTTCTACCCCTACCTAACCACCTACCCTCTCTCTACCCCTACCTACCTACCCTCTCTCTACCTCTACCTACCTGCCCTCTCTCTTCCCCTACCTACCCATCTACTCTCTCTCTACCCCTACCTACCTACTTTCTCTCTACCCCTAACTACTAACCCTCTATCTACCCTTACCTACCTACCTACCCTCTCTCTACCCCTACCTACCCATCTACTCTCTCTCTACCCCTACCTACCTACTTTCTCTCTACCCCTAACTACTAACCCTCTATCTACCCTTACCTACCTACCTACCCTCTCTCTACCCCTACCTACTTACTATACCTAGTAATATATACTATACTAATAATATATAAAATATACCTAGAATGTTTGCCAGTCAGCTAAGCTCTTATTAACTTTTCATTTTCATGTTCATTACTAAGGCCCAACGACTTTAGAACCAAATCTCAACTTTCGCGACTCTATCACTTAAATTATTTTAACCAGGTGAATACTCTGCAGTTCTGCAGTGCGTAATCTTCTAAATAGTTCTGCAAAGCGTAATCTTCTAAATAGTTCTGCAGTGAACTCATCCTTAAATCGCAACTTTATTTTCTCTTTAATTTCGTCTTTATACTTAGCATAATCCTACATACTTAAATAAAATTACATTTTGAAATAACAACAAATTTTTGGGAAAATAGTCTGTTCTACTCCTTCTGAAATATACTGTCCAAAACACTTGTTAAACCGATTGTTTCCTTCCTATGTTTTTTCTATTGACAGGATATTGTGTCTTATATGGAAACAGGGCAGCTCATCGATAATCCCATGAGGTGTCAGAACTGGCATTTCCAATATACTCAAGTTGTTCTCTTCAGACATCCATATCTACATGCTATAAAGGATGATATTTATCACAAATATCTTCTTGAGGCATTCAATTCTTCCGAGAAGAATAACCGCATCTTATCCCCCCCCCCAAAAAAAATTAACACTGCAACACTTACTAGACAAACGCTCTAAGCTCCCAATTAATTATAGAAGACTCATATACATGACGATTATAAAATCATCAATGCTCCTTACTTTGTTACGAACAAAGTAATCTATAGTGACCTTAACGTTCCATTTGTTGCTGATCTGGCCTGAATCCAATATCTGTCTTTTCATGACAAACTTCATTCCCACTATAACCCACTAGTTTCAAACCTAGCAACCTCTTCAATTCCTGATAATCCTCCGAGGCGTCTGAAAAGAAGATGGCCTCGTGATCTACTAAGTTGAACTTGCTATTTGAGTACTACCAGTGGCAGTTTCTCTATTAGCCTTTGTCTCGTGTCAGTATTCATATTTCATCATACTTACTGGATGTATTATACAGGTGTAAATTTCAATTAATAAATTTAAAAACTAAATATATAATTCATGATAACTCCTACAACAGATATAATATCTATAACTTGTAGCACTTCCTAAAAGATATTTTACAGGATGGTAGTTGCTAAGATCATAGTTTAGAGGCTGAGTAAGCATAATATATCCAGGCCAACGGTTGTGCAAGGGAATGGTTTAGCCGAGATCACTCTTACGGCTTTGCCCTCGATTAAGGGTACCCTCTTTGTAGACGCAGGTTGAGTCCCATGGAGCTAGAACCGATTCACGGCTAAACGAAATAACTTTATGTAATATAAAGAAAATAGAATTTCGTTTACCATTGAAGAGTGAAATCTTAGTTTCGTCCATGTGATGAGGCGAAATGGCCAATGCTTGTTTAGTAAAATAATTAAAAACGCCTGAAAACATTATTTATTTAAAATATTAATTAAATAATGGAGATTTAGATATATATGAATACATATCTAAAGTCAATGCCTTACTTAGCCCCGTATTCACTACGAAAATAAGTCGATCCCGCTTACTTAAGTATAAGAAACTCATTTTTGAGAAAATTAGACTTAAGCGCTTATTCACCGGGGTTGTATATATATATATATATATATATATATATATATATATATATATATATATATATATATATATATATAAGGGCTAATAGAATGCATAGCAATGGCCAAGTTAGAAATATGTAATTTAGAAAATATTCCTAACGTGGAGAAACGTTGCTCATCAAAGTTTATATATATATATATATATATATATATATATATATATATATATATAGTTATATATATATATAGTTACATCATAATGAGATACAATAATAACAATTTTTTTCTAAACTTTATTTATTGAAATTCATAACTGTATTAAAACCATGCAACAAGTAAATATAATGGCAGAAATGATCCATAACTACCCGGTGGTAGTACTCAAATAACAAATTCAACTAAAAAGGCCACGAGGCCATCTTATTCTCAGAAGCCTCGGAGAATTATAAGGAATCGACGAAGTAGCTAGGTTTGAAATTAGTGGGTTTGTGTGGGAATAAAGTTTGTAATGAAAAGGCTGGTATCGGTTTCGGGCCAAATCAGCAACATATGGGACATTTTAAGGTAATTATGGATTTCTTTGTTCGTAACAAAGCGAGGAGTGTAGATGCTTTTACGAAGGATTTTGGATTGTAACGATTAGATATATATATATATATATATATATATATATCATGTTTTTATACCCTTGGATAAGGAAATAAACACTGAATTGTGTTTCACTGAAAAAAACAACAAAAGAAACAGCATTTAAAGCCTTTACTTGATGTTTCTTTATATCTTTCAGGAGATTAGTTGGAGTATACTCAACACACCATATTATTTAAACAATTTATAACCCTCCATTAAAACTCTAGCCTCTCATATCATTTATTTATAACAGATGTTATATCATGTAGGCTGTGTCGCTATCAGGGCAAATACAAAGTTAAGAAAAGGGTTCGTATATTAGCGACGCAGTTTTCTTTACATATATATCTTTTAATTAAGATAATGTAAGTTTAGATAAGTATAATCAATGAAAAATTGCATAATTTTATTTTGTGAATAAAATCTATTGGTGGCACCCCGAACATTTTATTGGTCAGAATAACATTTTTTGTAATTTTGTATATTTATGTAAAACTTATATGAAAAATTCTTCTTTCTACATTACGTAATATTGTAAATAATACAAAGCAATAGAGGTTAAAATGTTTGAGTTATTTCATAAATTATAATCCCATTACATAGAAGGTTGAAATTAGTTATCCTTATCTGTCTGCTCTATACAAGATAGGAGCATACCTATCCTCTTAGCGAAGATATCTGAATTCTAAAGAGTAGAGAGGGAAAAAAATAAAGAGAAATATGTCTGGTTAAACCTTCGAGTCCTAATCTGAGAACCGTTTAGAATTCGTTCGAGTGTAAAAACAGAAGCTCCCTCTCTTTTACTGTAGCTTTTTTTAAACTCAGCTAAGGAATGCAGAACTCAGGTAAAAATATGGAAATGAATTACCTAGTATTATCTACATCATTTTAGTTTATTAAAATGAAGAAAATATGAGATAGTAAAATTTTGAATAAAATATATGCTAAAATCAAATATCAACAATTTTAAAAATAAAGTTATATCTATTTATTATTTTAACATTTCCAGATATCCGTAAACTTTCTGCCCTCCAGTATACTTTAATAATATCCCACTGATTCCTGTACATCGGTACTTAGGACTACATCATGACAAACGTTTAACTTGGAATCCTCAAACTAGATTGAAAAGACAAGAAACTGTTCGCCGTTTCAGGCTACTTCAACATTTACTAGACAAACGCTCTAAGCTCCCAATTAATTACAAAAAGAATCATATGCATGACTATTATAAGATATAAGACCTGTTTGGACTTAAGGAGAAGAACTTTGGGGCTCAATTAGGCCATCAAATTCCTCTTGTATTTAATCGTTACAATCCAAAATCCTTCATAAAATCCTCTATACTCTTCGCTTTGTTACGAACAAAGTAATCCATAATGACCTTAAAATGTCCCATTTGTTGCTGATTTGGCCCGAAATCGATATCAGCCTTTTCATTACAAACTTTATTCCCACACAAACCCACTAACTCCAAACCTAGCTACTTCTTCGATTCCTTATAATCCTCCGAGGCTTCTGAGAATAAGATGGCCTCGTGGCCTTTTTAGTTGAATTTCTTATTTGAGTACTACCACCGGGTAGTTATGAATCATTTCTGCCATTATATTTACTTGTTGCATGGTTTTAATACAGTTATGAATTTAAATAAATAAAGTTTAAAAAAAAAATGTTATCATTGTATCTCATTAAGATATAACTCCTGCCTCTACAATTAGTTACTGCCCAACCCAAATCCTTGGAAAGCCCCTGATCCTCACCATCCACAATAGACCACTTTTTCATACAAAGCTTCTTCTAAAACATAGTTACCCTAATTCCTGATAATCCTGAGAGGCGCCGGAAAAGAAAGCTGTCTTAGCAACTCCTTGAACAAATAACAGTGTCTTGGATTCTTGCCAGGGAGTGTCTTCTGGATTATACATTTATTTCTTAAGCACCGAAAACCTCTTGTGTATTCGGTTGAATGAAAGATTAACAGCAAACTTTGGTAACTTTTGGAATATTTATTATATAAATAAGTTGGTATGATAATTTATAAATGGATATATCAATATCATGACAAATTCAAGATATATACTCTTTTGTAAGCTCGCTCAAACAAAAGTTTCTTCAAAATGTAGACAAAATTTTATTGTTTTTTTTGTCACTTTATGCTGCTATGGCCTATTTAAGTACAGCGCTAAATTTTACATAACCAGGTATAATTAAGATAGCGATTTTTAATGAATACCTGACATCGGAGAGGATCGGGACCCCCGTTTAACGTCTCTTCCATAGGACGGCATGACCAAGGATTTTTTCTTTTTCTTTCCTGGCTCTACAACCCACCAATGAGCCTTGCGGAATATTTATTTACTCTCTTTAAAAAATCCTATGGCCACCTACCGGGCTACGAACCCGCGATCTTGGGCTTAGTAGGTTGTTGTGCTAACCACTAGACCACAGGTCGCAACTATATCTTATTATAATTGTTGAAATATTTATTTTTTTCTTGATATGATACTATTATAACGAAAAGGAATAAATGATATTAGAAATCGACCCGGGACGGCCGTTTTTTGTCCCCTCCGAAGAAAGGCATAGCCAAGTATTTTTACCTAAGGCATGTATCTCACTACTTATCAAGCTTTAAGCTAAAAACGTTATATGATAGGTTTTTTATTTCCTACTAAATTGTTACATCAGAAATAAAATATTTGTGTATATTGAGATAAAACTAAGATGAGGAAAATCTTTAAATTAGCTAAAAACCCAGCGAACAGGATAAAAGGTTTAAATGTCTAAGAGCACAGTCGGGTGAGAACGAAATAATCCCAAATGAGATCAAAGAGAGAGAGGACTGAAGTGGAAAGATGCTCTGCTAGTACACTCTAAATATCTTCTTGGAAAAGATAGAGATCTTGTAAGATCCCAGTCTAGGCCCCATCTTATCTGAACAATATTATTTGAAAGTATAAGTTTCTTTTAGAGAGGTAAATAGTTTACTGGAAGATTCTAATGAAGGATAAATTGGTCTGGGGGTGCAGTCAATAATAACACAGAATAAGAAAAACTTATTGTTTACTAGTGCCAACGTTTCGGCCTACAGTGTAGGCCATCTTCAGGGCTAAGAAAGAAAAACAGAAAATAAATATCATTGCAGTACTAAGAATTATAGAATAACATAAAGAGTTATGAAAAGTAAAGACATATAGCGTCGGATAGATTATAACTTTCCGGCCTGTCCTGCTTCCCCTCCTTGAAACGTCCATGCCTGTTCACTCCATACCCATCGCCCGCACTTCCTCAGTCCTGTCAGTCAGTGTGGCCAGCCTTGAAGAAAACTCCCCATTTTTACAATGTTCAAATTCGAGTTATTAAATTCTTTTTTAAAGAGGGTGTTACTCCTGCGCAAATTAAAGAGCGCCTGGATTGTGTATACGGACAGTCCTCCGCCTCGTATTCCACAGTGAAAGAATGGACAAAATTATTTAAGTTAAGGAGAGAACGTCCAGAAAATGACCCGCGTCCCGGTCCCCCATTGGAAGCTGTCACTTCTGAAACAATCCAACTTGTGAAATCTCTGAATTGCTGTCTGACCGGCGACTGAAAACCAAGGAAATAGCATCAAGGTTGGTGCTTTCAAAAACAAGTGTTTTGAAGATCATCAAAGAACATTTGCATTTGAACAAGGTTAGTGCAAGATGGCTTCCAAAAATTCTTTCAGCTCCTCAAAAAAAGGAACGAGTTCACTGCTGCAATGAATTTAGGCTATTTATCACCGAAGAAGAGCTCCAAGCAGCTCCAAAAAAACCTTTCCTTCTATCCCAGGCCGGAAACTTTTGGATCTTACTACGTAAGAATAACAAAATGACAGAATGTTAAAAGTTTCTTGGTTCCTTAATTTTACTTTATGCTGCTCTGGCTAATCAAACAAAGCTACAGTGAGAGTCCTAAATCCTTTCTATCTAGAGAAGATTAGGAAAGCTATTTTTAACTAGTACCTGACACCACATAGGCTCAGGACCTATTTACGTCCCTTTTGAAGGACGGCATAAGCAAGAATTTGTAATCCCTTTCAAAATCCTATCCCCACCTGTCAGGCTGTGAAACTGCGATATTGTAGGTTGTTATGGAGCCAGTATGTAGAAGTATTATATTAACGAAAATATGAAAAAAGTTTTGAGTAAGTTAATAGATCAGGTAGAGTGAGTCCTCTTACGATTATTCTGAGAATTCGCCTAAAAAAAAGATAGTAAACAAATATATATACAACCACAACCCAAGAAGGGTTATGTACATGATAGTGACTTAACTGGTTTTAGGACCACGATTGCAAAGGGAGATCACACTCAACCGCCATGTTTTTCCCTCAAGATACCTTCCACCTTTAGAAATTTTTATTTATTATTCGTTTTTAATTAGAATAATTAATTACCATGAAATAACAAATCTCCTCAATCAGCTCTGGGATAAATGACTAGAGATACCTAAATGTTGAATTTAAAGTCATAACTATAGATGATAGAACCATTCTTAATTAATAATATTCCTTTAAATGATTGCATTTTAAAACAGAAAAAATTCATTTCTCTATCAAATCAGACTTCTGTAACAAATCGGCGAAGAATCTTACTGAAGAAAATAGACTGAGATTGGGTATTTCATGTACCTCAAGTTCTTTATTCACTGGAATAATAGGAAGCTTTTAAATAATATTTAGTTTATGTTATGTTTTATAGCTTGTAATTTACGATATAACATTTACGATAAGGTAAAAGGTTTTGATGGATATTAAGAAACACCGCCATCTGTGTGATATTTGACAGAACAAGAAAGAAATGGTAAGAGATTCCTCCGAGTGAGGGTGTGGGGGTGAATTGACTGTATGCCATCGAATTCATTTCTATATCAAATCAGACTTCTGTGTCACAAATCAGCGAAGAATGTTACTAAAGAAAATAGACTCAGATTAGGCATTTCATATACCTCAACTTCTTTAAAGTTTAAAACAATTGTATCCCCGGGATGACATAAAAAGCCATCATGATCGATCTGAATTCCCAGAGGATATCCTAGACAGTCCTGGGAGGAAGGGTTCTGGGAGTGTTCTGCAAAGAGACATCTAGATTGGAATTGGAGAAAAGCAATGTTCAAGGACCGTGCAGTTTGGTCTAGGCTTTACAGAATATCACTTCACTTTGAGAGCATAGCAAACTTATCCCAATACTTAAAATAAAATACATAACCTTTACCATTACAATCCATGAAAGATTCAGTACATGGTTAGGAGTGTATTGTTTCTAGGATAACGGTTGCGCACAACGTTTATTTGTCAATGACCACGCTCAATATCCAGGTTTTTTCTCCAATACATGGGTATTTCTACCCGGAAAACCTCAAGATCTAATCGGGTCGATTAACGGATGTTGTTGGAAGTACTACAGTAGTAATTTTCCGTTAGATGAGCGTCACTGATATTAATTAACCGATGATGTCCCCTCAGTTTAGGAGTTTTGGTGTAACAAAATATATCGCTAATGTATAACATTTATTTATTAAAATAACATTTACATTCTAATAATAATCACTTTTTATTAATAATAATAAAATGTAAATATCATTTATATTTTATCTATAGGCCAATTTATCGCTATTACGAAATAAAAAGAATGGTAGGTAGTACGTAACAATGGTTTTATTATTTGAACAAAAAAAAGCAAAAAGATTATAATAATGAAAAAGTGAAAGGTCAACAGAGACATTAAACAAATGTTAATACATTTGTGGAAAAATTCCAACTAAAAACCCTAAGTCTCTAAACTAAAACAGGAAATTCAAAATACCTGTCCAATATTTTGCCTACTCAGGCATCCTCAGGGCAGAATGAGAATAACAGCAAAGCAAAACATGAATAATGCACCCAAAAAACACATCCCACCCCCTTCCGAGGCTCAAATGCAACTTGAGTGACTGAATAAGAAAACATTAACTGCTGAAAACTTCTGGCCAGATGTTTTCAGTGGTTGTCATGGATACATTGAGTGTGCACTAATATAGTTTAGGGATATAACAATCGCTCTATCTATATCTATACATATTATAAAACAAAGTCCTCAGCCGCGTTTGTTCGCGGTAAACTCAATAACTACTGCACGGATTTTCATCCGGTTTTCACTAATAGATAGAGTGATTCACCAAGAAGGTTTAGGTATATAATTGATCTAGGTTTTGCGGAAATGTTAGAAAAAGTATAGCCGCCTGGGAGGTTTCATTAAGACGCTGCTATACATATTATTAAACAATGTCCTCGCCTGCGTCTGTCCTCCTGTTCACGTTAGTCTTTTTTGTTTATAATAGCTACCTAATAAAATACATTAGACAGGCAAAAAATTCAATTAAATAAGATTGTAAAGTCTCTATTGGTTACTCATTCTTCCTTATCTTGCCAGTTATCACTTCCCCCACATTCTTTGAATAGTTCGAGTGTGCACGCCATTTTTTGGGTTAACGAATTCTATGAGAGGCTAATGATCTTATTAGTTAATTTGAAAATTTTTTATAACTTAAAATAAACAAAGATGACTAACATACACAAACCTTCTCTCACATATAGAATGATTATTTTTTTTTGTAATCATGAGAAAAATAGTTGTGTTTTAGAAATAAATCGGTAATGAAACCTGATAAAAAAGTTCAAAACACCGAAAAGCGTTGTTATTTTTTCATGATCGTAATTTTAAAAACTTTGCTAAAAAAAAAAAAAAGTGATTTTGAAACAATTTAAGTAAGTCAATAATGATTTAAATTAAATAAGGGGTAGCAAAACTGTAAAAAATTTGCGAAATGTAAAATTTCTTTAGACGCTCCTGAGCCTCACCACTCTTTTGCCCCAATATATAGTTGTACCCGGAAGAATCTTAAGATCTAATCGGGTCGATTAACGGATGTTGATGGAAGTACTGCAGTAGTCCTTTTCTGTTAGAGGGCGCTACTCTGACAACTTTACTTAACCTTACATTCCGATGCTAGCCCCTCTGTTTAGGGTACTCTTAAGTGAATCTCGGGTATATTATCTCCCTCCACAACTGTTGAAAGAATCAGTACTGTTAGATTTATAGATTATAGAAATAAATCGGTAATGAAACCTGATAAAAAATTTCAAAACACCGAAAAGCGTTGTTATTTTTTCACGCTCGTAATTTTAAAAACTTTGCTAAAAAAAATAAAGTGATTTTGAAACAATTTAAGTAAGTCAATAATGATTTAAATTAAATAAGGGGTAGCAAAACTGTAAAAAATTTACGAAATGTAAAATTTCTTTAGACCCTCCTGAGGCTCACCACTCTTATTTTTACATGAAATTATTATACTAAAGATCATTTCATTAATGCACTATATAGGAAAACTTTTAAATAATTTTCTAACTATCGACTATGCTTAGAGATCTTGAACTTCCCACTATTGAACAATATGTTTCAGCCCAAACAAAAACATACTACGAAAAAACTCCAGCTTCGGAAAACCCATTAATCCGAGAAATCGGTAACTATGATAAACATTCGCTACGACCCTACACGCACAAAAGAACAAAAAATATAATTCTTTCTTAATAAATCACTATTTGCAGGTATTGTAATATAGTTATAATAATAATAATAATAAAGACTTTATTCTGGGACAAGTCCTTTTAGAATAACACTACAGGAATAATGTATAACCAAAATGTCTTAGATAAAGAGTTATCTGTATTTATTTTATAGTTATTTTTAATTGATTATTCATTTTCTATTTAATTATTATTATTATATTTATTTACTTTCTTATTATCATTTTTATTTATTTATTATATTATTATTATTTATTATTATATTTTTTTAAGCGGGTTTTTTCTACATTTTTACTGCTATTGTAAAACTTATTTATAAAAGATAACTGTAATTAATTAAAATCACTGTTCTTTAAACATGTAAAGGTAGTCCGGAACATGTATTCACAATTATGCTGCTAGTATATGAAAAATTCCAAATAAAGTTGTTTTGTTTTTTTAAATAATTTTCTATGTTTTTTATGTAATTTACGATATAACGTTTAATATAAGTTAAAATGTTTTGATGGATTAGGAAGGCCGCCATCTGTATGATGTTTGACAGAACAAGAAAGGAATGGTAAGAGAATATTCGAGTGAGGAAGTGGTGGTGGATTGATTGTAGGCCATCGAATGGCTTTCTTAAAAGGAATCTGCTACTGCTTTAACTTATCTCTTTGACGTATCGCCTCCATTATATCAAACGTTTAGTCAATTCCAGCTCTGCTTTTTGTCGGCGGGGTCGAATCGATAAATCGAGTTTCCCAGAGCTATCGAAACTGAACGGATTAGACATAAATACATCTGTGTTGAAATCGATCTTTAATTACTGTATCGATTTCCAAAACAATTAGATCAATGACCCTTTTGCTAACAAAATTTATAGGGTTTAATCAGTAGTTGATCAATATATAAGGAATTATTTCTTACCTTTCCATTTTTATTCTCTAAATAATCGCAGAACCTGTGGGATCTTCAGACCTTCCTGGAACTAAAAATTCCCTGATTCTTATGTTTTTGGTCCGCTTTCCTTGAAGTAAATCCCCACACAATTATCTTATCCCTGAATGTATCTTTATCCAGACATATTTACGTAATATCAACTATAGCTTTGGCCTAATATTTCTTTACTCCAATTACCTATGGTATTGAACTGAGAGTAAGAGGTTTTAATTAATCTGCCTGAGTCGAATTGATCAAAAGTTTAAGTGAAAAAGAACTGAACGTGAGATCTCCTATTAAATATAATTATATATTTTTTTTTATTATTCAATGAAATTTACAACTGTATTATACTAATACAACAAGTAAATAGGATGAAAGGTACATATTGGCATGAATAAGGACAAATAGAGAAACTATTTAGCACTCAAATAAAAAAGTTCAACTTAGAAGGTCACGAGGCCATCTTCTTTTCATACGCCTCGGAGGATTATCAGCAATGGAAGAGGTCGCTAGGCTTGTAACTAGAGGTTTGAGTGGAAATAAAATTTTTCATGAAAAGATTGATGACGGATTCGGGCCAAATCAGTAACAAATGGGACATTAAGGTCATTATGGATGACTTTATTCTTAACAAAATAAGAAGAAAAAAGGTTCGACTAACAACTTAAAATTATTATTATTAAAAATTCATCAAGGAAAAAAAAGTACTGAACTGTCCTCCCTCCAGGTATCCCTCAACCTAAGTTCTCGACATCCAATTCTCAAGTTGTCAAAACCATAAAAAAGCCGCATTTTGTTTCCATAAGTCATTCTCAAAACAGGAAGGATCCGATTGCATGAATTAATTTTTATAAAAACAAAAAACCAATCAAGCGACTTACTAATTCGAAGGAACTTCTTAGAATAATCAACTGGGACTTCAGGAACTGGAAACTTTTTGATAGGATTCATTTTCCATAATAATGTTCAACTGCTTCGGCCAAGTTTTGGGCCGGATGGAAGGAAATTCCTGATGGATTTTAATTCACCTTGAAGAAATGCAAACTTTGACAACACCGAGGAATTGCTTGGAGCAGGAATAATTAAGCGTGGAGTTGTTCGATTGCATTAATCGTCATTGGTATTCCCCCCTCCCAAAAAATAGGAGGCTTTACAGATGCTGGGTGAACCCCAGAAGTGAAAAAATAAAGAAAAATCCACTGTACCAGAAGGGCCTGCAGATGCCACTAGGCCGATCTATAGCTATTCATACACTAAATAATCTATTTGTCACAGCCGGATTGGAATCCGAAACTTACAGCTGAGCACACAGCACATTGATTTACTACTCTCTACACACTGAGCTAAACGCTCTGACTTTCCAATTAAATACGAAAAATTATTAAGATTAGAAAAAAAAGTTATAATTTGTATTAGAATGTTACGTAATCCACAAATCTGTTTAAGTAAATGATTAACATACATAAAGTACAAAAATAGTAGACATTTAACTTAAAGTACAAATAAGGCTGTAAAATATGAAAGTTACATACTTATTTGTGGATTTTTTTATTAATCTATATCTGAAAATCTGTATGACTATAACCCATGAAGGGTTTGAGTTTCAGTACATGCTAGAGACTGTACTGTTTCTTGGACAACGGTTGTGCAGGGAGGTGATTTGTCCTAGATCACGATAAGCCAACAGATCTCCCTTTTTTGGGTACCCACTTTATAGAGATTGGGTGAGCCCCAGGAGGTTCCAAGATCTCATTGGATCTATCTCTGCTGCTATCAGATTAAATAAAAGTCTTGCCAGGGGCGGGATTTGAACTCAGAGGACCTTCGGCATTGCATCTCAGTGATCTACCACTCAGCCACTCCGCTCCTTATTAAATTTCTGTATTTATACAGTTATTTTTTCTACCATTACCTTTCCAACGGATTGAGGAAATACTTTTTGTTTAATCTGTTGTGCTCGATCAGAAAAATTATAAATATTTTTAAAAATTGACAATTCATGATGTCTTCCTGACTTCTTTATGCAGTTACACAAAATATAGTTTTTGTATTTAAATTAAATAAATCTATTTTAAAAAATAAAACAAGCTACATTTCTTTCTAATATTTCAATTTTAGGTATGCTGTTTCAAACTGAGAACGAAGTGGAATAAGACTCAGGCATTTTTCTTATAAACTATACATTTTTTTCTATGAAACAAACAAATCATAATTTTATTTAAGTGAAATACTTAATATCTCAAAAATTAGTGAGTTGGTTCCTTGTATTTTAATAGCCCTGCTATGGGGGTAAAAATAAATATTAAACTGGCCGGATTTCTGTAATTCTATATTTTAACGTTAAGTACCTTCTCCATACTGACTCGTTAAATTAACAGTTATACAATTTGTAAAACGGGGGTTGGTTCGCCTTTAGGCGGGCAGCGGCCATCCTCCTAGTTCAATATAATGCTAAAACAACTGTAAGGCATTACTTAGACCCTAGTTGATTCCAATAACCTTAGAAAGGTATGAGGATTTAGAAAAGTTTCATTTAGCTTTGAAATCCTTTTTTTTTTAACCTAATATTCCGCTTCTTGTAAAGAATTTAATGAAAAATAACTTCTAGAATGTTTCCTGTTTAAGTAAAATCCCTAAACAGGAAAGAAAGGTAACTAAATTAAAAAATTCGAAATTAAAGCTGCTAACTCAAAGTTGCTAACTTAAAGAAATTTTCTTTAACAATATAATCTCAGGAGTTAGATAAAATAAAAATATATAATTTGTTGAGTGTAATATATTCTAAGAATCAGTGCAATATTTAAAAGTTATATATATATTACTGTATGTATTGTGTGTGTGTGTGTGTGTGTGCGCGTAAAGAAAACCGCCTCGCTAATATACGAACGCTTTCCTTAACTTTGTATTTGCCATGATTGCGACAAAGCCTACTTGATATAACAGCTATTATAAATAAAGACATATGAGAGGTTATAGTTTTAATGGACGGTTATAAATTGATTAAATAATATCGTCTTTCAAGTAAACTGCAGCTCTCCTGAAAGATATAAAGAAACACGAAGTAAAGGCTTTAAATGCCTTTTCTTTTGTTTTTTCAGGTGAGTGAATGTTTTGTAGGATTATTATTGTAATTGTTTAAGATTTTTAAATATGTTTTGTAAATAAAATCTTTTGTTTTTTCAGAGAAACACAATTCAGTCTACACTTGCTTATCCAAAGGCATACAACTATTATATCTAAAAAAATATATATTTTTTTACTCAAATTTAATTATAATAAAAAAACTTACTTCTACCTTAATAATCAATTTTTTCTCCGACTAGAACAATGAAAATAAACTGGAATTTCGAAAAACAAATTCTTTCTCAACATTTTCTTTTGATGGACATCTCTCACATCGCCTAAACATGCAGTTTTTGAGTTGGATTTTCACTCAAAAGCAGATTTTTCAGTTCTTTGCGACTATCTTCTAGTTGTGCTGCACGTATTAGCAGTATGAGATTTTGATGGATGTTACATACGCAGACAGAGTGAGTTCCACCAGCACCAGCCAAAACACACCATTTGAGACGAAGAGTACAAAACTTGGAGAACCCTATTTTTGTTTCAGGATATAATTATTCAAAGTTAGCATACATTTCATTGAGATTACTTAAAATTAATCTTTTCTTCTCATAATTTTTTCCCTAAGCTTACTACATCTTTTATACCTGGTAAAACTCTTGAGTCCTCATCACTTATATAGAATTTTACGACTAACTCCACAATCTCGGAACTGAGTTTCTTTCCTTTTCTTGGTTCAGGTTCAGCCAGAAATCCTTTTTCTTTGTACAATTCTTGTGTTTGTCTAGCAGAATAGTCGGACACTTCAAAAGTGTCTTTAATTTTTTTCCTTGACCAATTTAGTGATGCTGGGATAGTCAATAGTTGTATTTTCTTCTTTGACGAAAGTTTACTCACTTCACTTTTTATGTTCTCAACAAGTAAGTCCATTTCTGCTGCTTTTTGTCCAGTTTTTGATATAATTTAGGTACTTTTGATGGCACTTCAACATCTAAAACTGCTTCAATTTTCTTTTTTGCATTTTTATGTAATTTTTATAATGTATTTTGTGCATAAACAATTACGGTGTTTTCAATCAGACCATGTAATTTAACACCCAATATCCGTCAAAGAAGGATTTAATGAATCAATAGCTTCTTCGCTTTGTAACTGAGTTTCAGTTTCAGTAAAATAGTCATCTTGTGATTTTTCTTCATAGTTACTTGGAGTTGAGAAAATAGTTTTATCTTTTCCCCTTTTAACTTCTAAACCTTTTGTGACACAAGCCTCACTCTGCTGTAAACTTACCACTCTTAAATTAGTTTCAATGAGTTTCATATATTTTTTATGAGGTTCACACCTTTTGAAGGAATTTATACTTTGTCAAAAATAAATTCTTGTGATGAAAACAAATGTTAATTATTTCTTGACTACCTAATTCACTTCTTATGTTGATCAACTTAAGCTCTTCTTCATACAAATCACAAACACTTTCCAATCCTTTTTTTTTTTAGGCAAAAGATGTTTTGTGGCATTCTCTCAGTTTTAATAACTACACCTATCGTCCACTTTAAACTAAAATTTATTTAAAGGCGTTATTTTTTTTTTAATTTGGAATATGAAATTTACTTTTAGCATTTAGGTTTAAATAAATTTACAAAATAATATAACTAAAAATGTAAAGAAAAACTTAATTTTTTTTTGTGTATTTCAAATTTGTTAAAGTTACATTCACACATTTAAAAAAAAAAGCATAAATTAATTTTCATACAGTGTAACGAATTCAAAGAAAAATAAACAACAGTAATAACACTGTTAACTCAGGAGCAGTAGCGACAGACTGACTCTTAACAGTCGAGTGCAGTAACTGCCTGGATAAGCAGCCTGTCAAGACACGAAAATTTCCTGTAACAACTTGCTCTGCTCATTCATTCAGAGTGCAGTAACTCTGCCTGGATAAGCAGCCTGTCAAGACATGAAAGTTTCCTGTAGCAACTTGATCTGCACACGAAGCAAATTATCCACCTGTTTATTTTTAGACTCACTTTATAAATAGACTGCGTTTTTAATGTTATTAATAACATTATTAGGTGTTATGTTTTTCTGTTAAATTATGTGTAATATTATTAAATATTATGTTTTTAGAACAAATTCTTATTAGAAACATATATTGTTTTAATATAAATGCTTTAGCCATTCAATGGCATTGAGAGGACCGTATTGCTTGTAAATAATATTTAAAATTGCAAAGGACTTATTAAATAGAAGGAACAAAATACACAGAGTTTTTATTTTACTAAATGAAGGCCCATTTCATGCAGATAATTTAGGGAAAAGAAATGTCTTGATTATCTAATACCCTTTTTGAGTTATTGAATTTAAAACTAAGCTATGTTCGCATTTTTTAAACTAAAAAAAATATACCTATATAATTTTTTTAAATACTTTAGGTTTAACTTAAGTTAATGATTTTTTTTTCAAATTCCTTATAGTTATTAGAACCAAACTTAAAAATTTGGTGAAGCTTGGATGTCACATATGTAAATGAGAAATTATTTTCTTTTTTACACATTTTGTTTGGCAGTATCCACGGCGCGGATATTGAAAGATCTCAAAACTTTAAAGTGCCGTAACTCAAAAACTAAATGAGATAAAAATTTAAAATTTGGTGGTTTTACTTACCTCTTCATGTAGAACAAACTTACTAAGTTTCATTAAAATCTGAGGTGGTGGGTGAAATAGTCTGGTTGAACTAACATGGAATGACCATCCAGCAACTTTCCAGGACCATCTTAATCTTCGCGACGCTATCACCTGAATAATATTTACCGAATGCATGCTTCGCCATTCCGCGTTATGTAATGTCTTATATTCCCCAGTGGTCTCATCCATTTTTGGACCGAATATTCTACGTAACACAACCTTATTTTTGAATGCCTGAATACGTTGTTCATCCTTCAGGGTTAGCGCCCATGTTTCGCATCCTTAAAGAAGAGTTGGAAGGACGATTGTTTTATAAATTCTGATTTTTAGATTTCGGGACAAAAGACGCGAGTTTAGTAATTTCGGACCAGATAATAACAAGACTTTCCTGCCTTTATTTCCTCTTGAATTTCGTTTTTTCTAGTTACCATTGGCCCTAAGTATTTAAACTTCTCCAAAACAGTCAGTGATAGTTACTATATAATAGCAAAGATATTTTAATTTTCGAGAATATTAAAAAGGAAACCAATGAAAATTAATATTATATAAATTCATTAAAAAATCATATCATATAAATTAAAAAACTGTACTCCTGAAATCAATGAAGAGTCTAAGACGTGGTAGGGACAGTAGAAGGTGATTTGACCAAGATCTTTTTATGGTACCCGCTCTTCAGATGCTGTGCGGGCCTCGGGTGTATTTCTCCCAACACAGGGTCGATTCACGGATGTTTAAATTATAAATAATATATCTGATATATTCAGCCTCCAAACTTGGAACATCATTCGATATCACTTTATGCTGGTATGGCTAATCTGGCGATGCTACAGTGGGGGTCCTGAATTTTGCCTATACAGGTATAATTAGAATAGGGATCATTGACGAGTACCTTACAGGTTCGGGACCCCTGTTTTATGCTGCTATGGCTAACCTGGCGATGCGTTGGGGTCCTAAATTTTGCATATACAGGTATAATTAGAATAGAGATCATTGACGAGTACCTTACAGGTTCGGGACCCCTGTTTTATGCTGCTATGGCTAACCTGGCGATGCGTGGGGGTCCTAAATTTTGCATATACCGGTATAATTAGAATAGAGATCATTGACGAGTACCTTACAGGTTCGGGACCCCTGTTTTATGCTGCTATGGCTAACCTGGCGATGCGTTGGGGTCCTAAATTTTGCATATACAGGTATAATTAGAATAGAGATCATTGACGAGTACCTTACAGGTTCGGGACCCCTGTTTTATGCTGCTATGGCTAACCTGGCGATGCGTGGGGGTCCTAAATTTTGCATATACAGGTATAATTAGAATAGAGATCATTGACGAGTACCTTACAGGTTCGGGACCCCTGTTTTATGCTGCTATGGCTAACCTGGCGATGCGTTGGGGTCCTAAATTTTGCATATACAGGTATAATTAGAATAGAGATCATTGACGAGTACCTTACAGGTTCGGGACCCCTATTTTATGCTGCTATGGCTAACCTGGCGATGCGTGGTGGTCCTAAATTTTGCATATACAGGTATAATTAGAATAGGGATCATTGACGAGTACCTATCACCTTGCAGGTTCGGGACCCCTGCTTTATGTCCTTTTCGAAGGACGGCATAAGTAAGGTTTTTTTACTAACTTTAAAAAAATCCTAGGGCCACCTGCCGGGTTCTTTGCGCACTAAGTCACACAATTCAAAAATTATAAATTATAAAATTCTATAATGAATTATTCGAAGCCGTGAAAAAAATGTCCTCTCCTTTATATAAAGGTAATTTCAGTTAAATGTTTTAAATAATTAAATATTTTGGCTCTGCTTCCTATCCTTGAGATATTGCCGATTGTAAAAGGAATATTGAATATATAAGACTAAGAAAAAGATACGAAACAATTATACAAGAAATATCAAACTCGAGCACTTTAATATTATGCAAGACATAATTTAATTTAATAATGATCTAGCAATTTAAACCTTTCAAAACTTAAATAATGTTGTGAGGACTAGAACAACTTGAGGCAAAGTTAATGCTCCGTAGACGAAGCTAAAATAGTAAGGAAAACGTTTGATAATGAAGAAATTTCTGAAATATCCGGATAAATGGAATCAAAATTATTTAATAATGAAAGTTCTTAATTGCTAAAAAATTATAATTATTCCAGATATTCTACTAAATTGAAAAGGAGCCTTAATTTAAAAGAAATATATTTAAAAAAAAGAATAATAAATGAAAACACTTAAAGCACAGATAATTGTAGAAACTTAAAAACATTTTTCCAGAAATCGGAAGCTATAAACTGTTTGAAACTCGAAAAATATTAGTTGGTCTTATATATGTGATAAATAAAATGGTTCGGGCGGAGGTGAAACAAAAAAAAAACTCCACCCGGACCATTTTCTTCCTCATACAAACTGTTTAAAATTGAACAGTATATATATATATATATATAAAGGGAGCGGAGTGGCTCAGTGGTTGAGCACTGAGTTGCCATGCCGGAAATCCCGTTCAAATCCCGCTGCGGGCAGTTACTTTTATTTAGTCTATTTGCAGCCGGAGATGGATCAAATAGGATCTAGGACCCTCCTGGGGCTCACCATATTATAAAAATAGGGTACCCATAATAAGGGGTAAAAACCTGGCGGTTGAGCGTGACCTAGGACAAGTCACCTCCTTGCGGAACCGTTGCCCATGAAAAATTACAGTCTCAACCATGTACTGAACCCCCAGACTCGTTCACGGGTCGTAGTGGTACAGGTTTTTTTTTATTTTTATTATGATTCTTTACAGATACATTTGAATTTGTCCAATGGCAATTGTTATTAATTTGAGACTGGTCTATTTGGATAAGCATTTAATTTTTTTGTATTGTAGCAAAATATATAAGAAATAAATATTAAATAAAACAAAACTAAAATCTCACGCCATTATGAGGTATTATATAAAAATGATGGGTGTTGCATATGAAGTCAAGCCATCGGTGGATTCCATAGATGTAATGTAATTAGTATTGAGGTTAGGAACCTGCCTCTTTTACATTAAACTTTCTTTTCTACTGTTGTTTTATTTTAAGGGCAAACAACTACAAATGGTTATTATTGCCCTCACTACTGGACAATATAAATATTTACAGTATCTACAAAATTACCATTCTTTTCTATTTATTTATTTTTTACCAGATTGGCCTGGTGAGCCTTTACATGGTTGTTATAATATTGATTTTATTGATAGCAATTGATTATGGGGGGGGGTATAGTCTCGTACAATAGACACCCCTAACTAAATACATCGTTATAACTATTGGTTAACTGTCTAAAAATCTACAAATATAAAATAGCTGGAAAATAAATTTAAGGTAGTTATATCACTTTCTATATATACTTATACAACTTATAATAAGATGTCCTGCAGTAACCTGGGCTTTAGTCTTCGAGATGATATCTGCTTTCCTACCTTGTAATTTATTGCTCCTTTAACTGCTGGTAGTTGGGTGTGAAATTTTCTGAATCTTTTTTTTATTTGGTCGTCGATTGTTTCTATTTGTAGTTCTCGGTGCAGTTGACTATTTCTGCGTCCACTGCGATTCTTAGGACCTTGTTTTGAAAAGTTTGCAATATTTTTCTTTTCGTAAAGGATGGTGCTCCCCAGACTTCACATCAGTAATGGCCTTAGGACTGTTTTGTAAATGAGAATTGTTATCTCTGGTTTTAATTTGGATTTTCTATTTACGATAGAATAGAGCATTGATAACCTTGCGTAGGTTTGGGTTAATTTAATATTGATATGGGTATTCCAGGTTAGGCGGCGGTCCAGGTGAACTCCGAGGTATTGTATAGCTTCGCTGGCAGGGTTCCATACATTAAACTTAACATTTTAAAATTCCTCTATACGAATCTTACAGAAGAAGAATTTCTATGCAAAACAGAAATTTCTAGGGTTCGTAGCACTCATAAACTACAACTTTATCACTTAAAATTCTCGAATTAGTTTATTATTATTTTAAAATTTCAAAATATTCAAAAACTGCATTAATTTATGTGAAACCACAGTATAAAATGAAAGACATTCTAAAATGTCACATCATGATAAGTTGTTATTATTATATAAGTATTATTTGTGTGTCATTACTAAATCAATCCATTTTTTGATTCCATAGTAACTAGTCTTGAGTGCAAGAAAATGCTCCTTCAAAATTGAATTTTCCTATTTAAAAATCCTATAATAGAACCTTACGAAGAATTCTATAGCTAAGAAGATTCCAGGGTTCATACAGCTCATATACGATAAGTTATACACTAAAAATTCTCGAGTTAGTTGTGAATTTTAAAATTACAAAATATTCAATAACTGTATTCATTTATTCGTAAACATTTCAGAAAAGTAAATGATAAACCATTAAGTGGTATATAAATATTATTGATGAGGCAATATGAAATCAATCCATAGCTTGATTACATTAGCTGTAATTCGCAGTAATTAGAAGTGGTAGGTCTCTAAACTGAATGCCAATCACTTCTGAACTAAATTTTCCGATTTAAAATTCTTATAATAGAATCTTACGTGGAATTGTATACACAGTTTCAATATCGCCCATTTATTAGAACTTCAAATTCACGTATTTTAGGTGAATTTAAAATATTAAAGGCGGTATTAGTTTCTATGAAACTATAATAAAGAAATGATACTCTAAAATACCACACCATGATGAGGTATTATTATCATATAAAAGTTATTGGTGTGCCATTATTAAGTCAATCCATTACCTTTTCTAATCAAACTTACCGATTTAAAATTCCTATAATATAATCATACGAAGAATTATTTACACAGAACTTTAAATTCACGAGTTTTAGTTGAATTTTAAATTTTAAAAAAATTCAAAATGTTTCAAAATGATTAATTTCCGCGAAAGCACACTATAAAGTAAATGACACCCTAAAACCTCACTCCACTGATGTGGTATAATTATTACTATTATTAAAGAAGCGTTATTTATACGACATATTAATTCAATCCATTGTTTAATTCCATCGATTTAATTAATGTTGAGTTTAAAAATCTTCCACTTCCAAATTAAACTGTTTAATCAAAAAATCTTGTAATAGAATCTTACCAAGAAATGCATACAAAATATTGAAATTTCTAGGGTCAGAACCGCTCGTTTACTAAAGCATTGTAACATAATACTCACTAGTTCTAGGTGAATATTAAAATTTCAATATTTTAAAAACTGTATTAATTTCATTTAAACCTTTGTATAGTAAAATAAATAGCATTCTAAAACCTTACACTATGATCTGGTGTTATTGTTATTATATAAACATTATTACTATCATAGATTAATTCAATCCTTTGCTTAATTCCAATGAGTTTAGTAACACACCGAGTTTACAGTTATCCTAATTATAATAATTATCTTTTGAACTTATTGTTACGAATAGTAGCGAAAGAGCGAAAATTGAAACTAAAATCCATATATTTTAAAAATTAAATCACGAATTAGAAACACTCCACATCACAACTTCATATACATTGTTTCACTTTAACTGTACACGCACACAACTTATACGTCAAGTCGTATCTTTGAAACGAATACTGGAAAATCACAAGATCTACTCATCATTCGTATAAATTATCTCAGAAGTGAGTATTTTCTCTAAGTTCACTTCAAGAACTTCTTTTTAAGGACATTTATATCCTTTTTAATTTCCTTAAACCAAGATTGATGGCGAATGGCAAAGAAGTCTTGAAAGCGACATTCGCCAGCCCAGGGCGTGGTCAACATTGCAGCTTTCCCGCAACTCTTCTTTAGGTTTGGTAGGACAATGTTTCAAAATATCCAATTATTTTTCTTATTTACGTACTTAAAACTGGTTTAGAATTAAAATAAAATCCGTAATATAACTGAGCAGAATAATAAAAATGCCACGAATACAACGTATAGAAAAATGTCAAGCACTGTTCAAAATATGACTGATTCAATAAAAGTAAATCCAAAAATGAAGTAAAAAAAACATTTAAAAAACTCGAGGTATTACTAATTTTAAAAAATATATATTTCTAATAAAATGTAATATCAAAAAATCTTTTCAATGAGAGTTTAAAGTTTTTAAGATTTTTAAATTATTTTATACTAAAATTAATCACAAATTAATGGAAATTAAAAAGTGAAAAACAATAGTTTTTAAGATTATTATACAGTTAAAAAATTATTGTTTTTAATTATGAAGTAAAAATAAATTATATTAACCACATACCAATCTACATCCATATTTTTTTTCGAATTGTTTGAAGCAATTAAATTCCATGATTTTTATCTGTCACAAAATTAAATTGTGCATTTTTTAATATTTCATTTATAGTTTTTAAATTCGATCGAATATCAAAAATAATTTTTATATATTTTGTTCATAATTATTCAAAACATTTTATTGTGAATCGAATCCAGTGTATTTTTTTTACACAGGTAATTTTTTATAAATATTTTATTATGTTTATAAAGAATACAAAAAAAAATATTTGTAAATATAACCTTGGAGATTCAATAGCGTTTTTTTACTTTTATTCTCTATTACAAATGATACCAATAAAAACAAATAATGTAACAATATTATTTAAGTTTAGTATGTATAACAGTCTTAAGATTTATTTTTTTTTAAATTTCTATCTATGATTAAATTCCAAAATTTTATTTTGAATATTAAAATTTTCTTAACTTATTTACAAGATACAAAACAATTAAATTCCGAAAACATTGAGTCTCTTTAATTAACAATTTAAATTTTTTTTAATTACACCTATTAAAACTATTAAAACCGGACTAGAAAGTTTTAGTTACCTAAATGCCGTAAGGGTATTTATAGATTAAAAATATAAACATTATATGTAATATTAATTTGTATTTTTATTTAAATTTTGAGAATTTTTTTATTAAAAATTTTATTTTTTTGTGTGTTTCTTATAACATTTTTAGTTTTCTTATATGTTTTTAGAAATCCATAATATATAAATAAATTGTTGTTTACATTTATATTCATTTGATGGGGCACAGAATTTATAATGATGTTTATTATTTATAAATTAATGATGATAATGAATTCTTGAAATTTTATTTAATAGAATTTAATTTGATAAATTTTTTTAAGTTTTACTTTGTCAAGTAGCATTCTTATATTCCTATAATGGCTGATTATGAGTCATTTTTTTTTTGTAAACTAATAGTAGTTAAGTAATTTTGTAATAAGAATACGATTGTTTTTTTAATTAATGATTATGAAAAGATTAAAATTGTATTTAATTATTAATTTTATTTTTTATACGAGATTACCTTTTATATAAATGCATATGTATTTAATATATATATATATATATATATATATATATATATATATATATATATATATATATATATATATGTATATCTTAAATAAAAATATATATAAAATAAATATACACATAATTAGGTTTCATGCCCTATTCGAAGACTTACGTTATAGCCCTGGGGTAGTTCGTGCGCTGACACAAGATACCGACCGTCACGGACAGAGAGCGGAGCGGTGAGTGCGGAGAGTCAGTTCGCATCGAGAGGACTCGGCAAAGTTCGGCAATGTTCGGGAATGTTCGGGCAAGATGCAAAGACCTGTCTCTTTTCTCAGCACTTAATGCTACCATAAATTACAGGACACGCAAAACAACTCCGGCTTTTAAATCGTTTAATGGTGAGTCCTGTGTGTCCTTAGAAGGATAGCACGACCTTTTAACACTACATCAAGTCTTAGCATTATTTTGAAATATTTAAGTAACGAAAAATAACTAAATTAGTTAGTATTCTAATAAAAATTTCTAGGCATGACCGGATACCCAATTTACCAGTCCGAAAGATAATGTGTATTAACAATACCATTCTCGAAAAACTTACCATAAAGTGATTAAAACGGTTTGGACATCTACTTAGAATAGGGAGTAACAGAATACCCAAAATGATCATGTACTGGTAAGAAGAAGAAGAAGAGGCCGACCAAGAACTTTATGGATGAACCAACTCCAGGAAGACATGGCAGGATATGCCCTTAATGAAGAAGACGCATTTGACTGGAAGACCTGGAAAAAATGTTATCCTAAAATTTGCCTGGAGAAAACCTCAACTTTTGGGAAAACATTCAATATAAAAATAAAAAAAATAAATATATTCGAAAGCCTTCATTGACTTAGAGAAAGCATAAGATACATGGTACCCTTAATTAAACTTGAGGAAGCTCTAAATAGAGCAGGTATCAATGAGGGTCCAAGGCGATTAAGAGACTTTATTTGGGTGCAAAAGCAAAAGTGAAGATGGGAAATAGTATATCCCCGTCGTTCCCTATCACTTAGGACTTGAAGCAAGGTCCCTGCCTTATCACTTACCCTATATAACCTTTTTATTGAGCCAGCTCTCAAGAAGTGGAAGGAAACATGCAGGTACGTGGGAGTGGCGGGGCACGGCGGGTTCAGATGGAAGCGGAGCCAGCACGGATATGACCTGGACCCAAACTGCCCCAGCTGTGGAGTTCCGGAAACTGCCGAGCATGTAGTAGCATCATGCACCGCATACGACGCCCTGCGCTCGATGTTATCCACGCAAACCGGGATATATAACATCACCGAGGACGTGTTCCCTGAGCTTGTGGAGGAGGTTAACTACGCAAGGTTCAGGGAATACGTATACGGATGGAAGGAGGCCGTAGGTCCAGCCCACTTCCTGATCACCAGGAGGAGACCAGCACCGGGAAGACCACCGGACTGAGGTTGGCTGACGATGAAAAAGGAAGAAGACGGCGGGAAGGATAAGGTGTAGCTCTAAGGTGCACAACCGTGCACCGGGCTACACCATAGTTCCAGCGGATTTTTTTTTATGAATAAATTATAAAAACAGAATAAAAAAAAATCCCGAAACAGTGTCTCCAGTGGTGTACCCCCACTGGAGACAAACCCTGTATGCCATTCTGGCAGGAAAGGGAGGGGAAAAAAAAAAGAAAAAAAAAAAAGGTACGTGGGAGTGGAGACTGGGGATGACAGTAAAAAGAAAAATCCCCGTAAACTGCTTTTGCTATTGAGATATATTTTTTAAGACGCAGCTGTGGCAACTCGAAACTCCAACACATACCCAATTGAGTAATAAGAGAAACCATAAGGAGGAGAAGAATATATTGTATGAAATAGAGACCAGGAGGCTTCGATGGTTTGGCCATCTGATGAAAATGAGAGACAATAGCCAAAGAAACTCTTCCTTTATAAACCGGATTATAGAAGAAACAGAGGAAAACCGAGGATGGAGGATATGAGAGAAGGAATGGCAGCAAGAGGGCTACGAAAGGAAGCAGAAGAGTGGGCTGATAGCAAGCATTGGAGGGGAAGATTTAGAGTATCGAGATACATTAATTGTAAAAAAAAAAAGTTTATTCTGGGATTGAAGTTTTTTGAAGTGAAAACTTCTTTAGCCGCGGATAGCGACTTATGGTAGGGGAAACAGGTGGATTCGCGTCAGCTGGCTCGAGGCTGGTGACACCTAGCGGGCTCTGCATGATTTAAACAATTTCTTTTGATCAACTTTAGTTTAAAGGTTAGAATTCCATTGTTATAAGAATACTTATATTGAAATAAAAGGACGTTTAATAGTTGTGCAATTGATACAAATACTAACTTAAAACATCTGTAATTGGTTGAACTGTTCGTTTCCACTAAAAATGAAAATTAATTTCATCTATTTAAATGCAAATACAAGATATAAATAATATAACTATATGCTAACTATTATTTCAATTAAATTATTCATATTTTGTATTGAGCTTGTGCAGCCAATCATATGTTTTGAATAATAAATAAACCACATGAAAATGTATATAATTATTTAGAGTGACAATATATAATAAAACACCAGACTAATGTTAATAATTTAAATTTACAAATTTAAGTTTAAAATAATTCACACTATAATTGATTCAGAAATTTAAGAAAGGAGTTTAGAGTTTTCACATCTTTGGGCAGCCCCGTGACTTCCTATTTGAATTTTTGTTTTTAAATAGTACTAAGAAGTACGAAAATAAATATATACATTATCGTATAGTATTCGATAAATGGAATCACCGATCAAGAAATCCTTTCGCCAATATATTAAGACTAATTATTATTTGTTTCCATTTAAGATAGTTAAGAAAAATAAATAAATCAACAGGTTCAACCATAGATAAAAATATTCCCTTCGTGTATTCAATTATTTCATTAAAAAAATAGCATTTAATAATGAAAAGTAAGAAAAAAAAACAGCAAAAATAAACACTAACTTCAAATGCAATTAACAATAATAAATATTAATAAATTCAATTTTTTATCGAATCAACTTCGATTGCTTCGAAATTTTCCTTCTCTTAAATATTTGCATATTAAACAAGAAAATTAAATTTATGGTTTAAATATTACTATATTTCAAAACAAAAATTTTCAATATAAAAAAGGCTAAGACTTTTAAAACAACGTGATCAGGTTTTTTTTTTTAGTAGAAGAATAATTAAATTAACTGGCTCAACCACGAATAATGACCTACGATAATTCATTTTTAAAATAAATAAATAGCTTTTTTTAAAGAATAGCTGGAAAAAATTATATTATTAACATCATTTCATAAAGGGGTACAAAATAACAACTAAACTGAACTTCAATTTCTATAATAAAATTGAGGTAGCTCTACCAAAACGTTAAGTGCCTACTGTACTACAATTAAACAGCTCTTGAACGTGCAATATTATAAATTAAAATTTTAATTGCAATTTAAATTATAATTTTAATCTTTCCCTCCTGAGTAATGTTTAATATAGGATAATCGATATTCAATTAGTTAAGCCGAAATCTCTGTAATCATTTCTCCATTATCTAACTATAACCTGTTATAGTCAACAGGTTAAAACCTCCCCTTTTTATTAATTCTACTCTGAAACTATCTCTATAATTCAATCTTGATTATTCTTTTCTATAGTCAAAAAATGACCCTCCTGGAGCTCATCCAGCCTCTATAAAGTGGGTACCCGAAATAAGGGGGAAACATGTGGTGGTTGAGCGTGATCGAGGCCAAATCACCTCCAATATACAGTAGAGTCTTTAGCATGTACTGAACCCCAAACCATTCACGGGTTGGAATGGTACAGGTTATTCAAACATACAGTGGATACCCAAATGACTAGTATAGAGTGGCTCACAGTCAAAATGATACATTTGGATATGGATAGGAATCATTGAATAAACAAATAGTTCAACTTATATTACACTAAAAACAATAATTTATATTAGCTTTTTGTAATTACTAGGCATCCTAGTAATTTGTTCTTTATATAAAAAAATATAAAAATAAAGAAGGATTTAATGAAATAAAACACATTTGTCAACATTAATCTCACTGTAAAAATGATACACCTTTATTTTCCCAACATTGGTTTACCAAAAACTATTTTCCTTTAGTTAAACTCTTCTGACAAAATAGTTAGGTACTTTTCATATTCAGTTCCATAAAATCTAAAGGATATTTGAGTACAAATACTTAAAGAACGTGAGTTGTTCACTCAAAGTTTTGATGATAGGGAATCTCTGAATCAAATACCCCAAATTATTAAAAAACAAAAAGATAGAAGGAAAAAACCCGCTCAACTGTCTAGCAAATTAGACAGATTCAAAAATTAAAACCGCATTGGCTTGGATAAGACTTGGATAATTAGAGAAATAAAAAAAATCCACGTTTGAGAGCACCCAACCACCTACAAATTACCGAGCTAAATTAACAACTAAAAAAGTTTATAAATTAACAGTGCTCAAAGCTTAATAAGAAGTAAGGTTGATTCTTAATTTTGTTAAATAATCAAAGTTGTTGGACCGCAGTAGCTCAAAGGTAGAGCACTGAATTACCATGCCGAAGCTCCTTGGTTCAAATCCCGCTAGCTTGCAGACTTTTATTTAATATATTAGCTCCTGGAGAAGGATCCTATATGATTCTCTACCCTATATCCTATATCTATCCTACTGAACCTCCATGAGTTATAGTGGTGCGGAAAAAAAAAAGTTGTATATTTTAAATTTCATTGTTGTACATATTTGAATTGATTTAGAAAATAAATGTGTTGAAAAGTTTCTGCTTTGCTTGCTGTAATCATTTATATTTTTCTTCATTTTTTTTTCTTTCCACATGTATCAATTTCACTTTGAGCCACTATATGGAGAAAAAAAATTTATTTCTTCAATATAATCCAACATTGTTTATGTTTAAAATGGTTACATAAAGAGAAACATAATAAATAATCATGTAATATTTAAGAGGATCCACCTCCCTCTAGATGTTTAGAATATCAGAATGAAATTTCGGGCATCCTAATTAGGTAACATGAGGCGTTCCGTTGACTTTGTAACTTGGCGGAACTTAAGTTTCAGTTTATTCCTCCAGCAAATCTGGAATGGAATGGAATGAGATAAAATTTTTAAAGCATTCCGTCTGGAAATTAAGTCGTATTCATATGATATATTGTATTAAGAATTATAATAAAAAGATTTATCTGATTATCAGATTTATCTGAAAATAATAATGGCAATACAACGCTAATCGAACCCGAAAGCTCGATGCCGATACCCCATCAATCGCTGTATAAAACTTACATACACTTATATCACCACCGACATTATATTATATATTCAGTAAAGACCTGTGTATTGACCTCTTCGGATATGGATAACCCTTCTAGGGCTATATTATTATTTTTAAAACTATTTGAAATAGTAACATGATCAAATAATCTGCTTTCTTTTTATGCTGACATTAATGAAGAAAAAAAATTAGTAATAATAGAATAAGGAAGGAAATAGTTGGGGGTGGAGTCAAATTAAACACTAAATAAGTGGGTACTTATTTTATTTTGTGCCGACGTTTCGACCCACTTTGTGGGACATCTTCAGGGCTAAGAAAGAAAACAGACAAAACAACAAAACTATAAAAATACATTGCAGTACCAAGTATATGATAATATAAAAATATAAGTAGAGTAATATAAATTTAGAACAAAAAAGTGAGGGATATATTTGAATAAAAATATTACAGAGTAAAAGTACAGAAAGGTGGTGATGTAAAAATTACAAAGATAAAAAAAGGAAGTAAACAGAAAGTTTACAAAAAGAAAAAGTATAAACATGAGAGGTGAGATGTAAAATTAGGGAAAAGCTAATAGAATATAGATAAGATATAAAATGTATGATAATAGACTCCTAGAGAGTTTACATAAGTAAAATGAAAGAAAATGTAACAAAAATGATGTCAAAGAGTAAATTAAAAAGAAAAGAAAAGTAGTAAGTAAAGATAGAAATCTAGAGTACAACAGGTAGAAAAGTAAACTGAACATGGAAAGTAGAAAATATAAGCAAGGGAAGTTTTAAAATGTATACAAATAGAATGAAGTGGTATAAATATAGAATATGATGTAAATATACAAGGAACGTATAGAAATATAAGTAACAATATGGTATGAGAATGGAAATAGAAAATGAAATTATAAAATAGTGATGTTAAATAATAATGAACTATTTTAAATTAATAGAATACATTATTTGAGGCGTTTGATTTTAACAACGGTTACATCCATTTTCAAAAAAATTCAGGACTGATTAAATTTTCATTGTAATGATTATTAAAAATGGATGTAACCTCTTTTGAAAGGAAATGGTATCTTTTGGTGGTTTGTTTTGAAACAAACAAATCTAATACACTATTTCCGGCATAAAAAACTTATAAAAAAATGAGAAAAAAAACTTTTTGGAAATAAATAGATATAATCGATTTTGAAACTTAACGCCTCATTTCATTTATTCATTGTTAATTTTAAATCAAAACTTTATAACGCTGTTGCTTGTTCGCTATTTATTCGTTTAACGTCACTTTGTGCTGCTATGGCTAATCGGACAATGCTACAGTGGGAGCTCTAAATTTTTCCTATCCAGGTTTAATTAGGATAGGGGTTTTTAACGAGTACCTGGCATCGTACAGGCTCAGGACACCCATTCTAAAGTACGGCTTAACCAAGGATTTTTTACTCCCTTTAAAAAAACCTAAGGCCACCTGCCGGGCTACGAACCAGCGACATATTAGGTTGTTATGCAAACCACTAGACCTGTACCCTGTGTTTATCTAATTTTACAAAACGCATGATAATCAATTTAAATATCAATTTGGTGGTTAAGTATGGAAAGCCAACCTCTGTAATGTAGGGACTATTAATCAGAGGATAAACCTGGCGTGATCTTCATTAATTCAGCTACTTGCACAACAGTTGGCTAAGAAACAGGGATGTTCCTAATAGTTTTATTTTTTATCACCTTAAAAGCATTTATTTATTTAAATTTATGGCTAGTTAATCTTTATTTTGGGGAGCGGAGTGGCTCAGTGGTAGAGCACTGAGTTGCCATGCCCGAAATCCTGGTTCAAATACCTCTTCGGGCAAGACTTTCATTTAGTCTGTTTGCAGCCGGGATGGATCATACAGGATCTAGGACCCTCCTGGGACTCACCCAGCCTCTATAAAATGCTATAAAAATAAGGTACCCAAAATAAGGGTGAGAATCTGGCTGTTGAGCGTGACCTAGGACAAGTCACCTCCTTGCAGAACCGTTGTCCAAGAAAGAGTACTGTCTCTACCATGTACTGAACCCCAGACCCGTTCACGGGTTGTAATGGTATAGGTTTTTTTAATTTTCATTTTTTTTTTTAAATATATTTATTGAAATTTACAACTGTATACAAAATACATCAAGTAAATATAATGAGTGAATACATTGACATGAAAAGATAAGTAGAGAAACTACCCAGTAGTAGTACTCAAATAAAAAGTTCAGCTTAGAAGGTCACGAGGCCATCTTCTTTTCAGACGCCTCGGAGGATTATTAGGATCTGAAGAGGTTGCGATGTTTGAAACTAGTGAGTTTGAGTGGAAATGAAGTTTGTCATGAAAAGATTGATATCGGATTCGGGCCTAATCAGCAAGTAACGGGACGTTAAGGTCATTATGGATTACTTTGTTCGTAACAAAGTAAGGAGCATTGAGGGGTTTCCGAAGGATTTTGGATTATAAGGATTGAATACGAGAGGAATTCGATGGCTTAGTGGACCCCCAAAGCTCTACTCCGTAAGTCCAGATGGGTCTAATGATTGTCATGTATATGAGTCTCTTGTAATTAATTGGGAGCTTAGAGCGTTTATCTAGTAAATGTTGAAGTAGCCTGAAACGGCGAGCTGTTTCTTGTCGTTTCAGTCTAGTATGAAGATTCCAAGTTAAGCGTTTGTCAAGGTGTAGTTCTAGTAACCGGATCTGTTCTACAGGACTTATAGGGATGTTATTAAACGATATAGGGGGGCAGGAAGTCGCTGGTTTACGACGGAGGTAATTTTAATTTAATTTAATTTTTTATTATTCTATGTTTACTCGCACAGCGCTATTTGTTGGTTAAGAAACAGTGCTGTTGTCCCTGACAGTTTTTTTATTCCTACATATCTCCTAATATTTATATATTTTTTAAGTAATAAATCATAATAGTTTTCTGAATTTTTAATTATAAATTAATTAAACCAATTATAAATTCTAAAAACCTGTACCACTACAACCCATAAAATGACTTGGGTTTAGTACCCACGAGACTGTACTATTTGTTGGCCAATGCTTTTGAAGGGAGGTGATCTCGTATCTTAGATCACTCTCAATCGCCTATTTCCCCCCTCTTATGGGTACCCAGTTTATAGGGCCTTAGGAGGATTTGAACCCGGTCTTCAGCATAACAACTTAGCGCTCTACCACTGAGCCACTCCACTCCCATTGTAAGATAAAATAAGGTTAAATAAATATTTTTTTAATATAATAAAGATAAAATTTTGGCGACATCATAGCATTTAACCAGGTTACTTGAGAAGAGACAGAACGAAGTGGTCCGAAGATATCTGTTTCCCTTCTTCAATTATTCAACGATTTCGACTCAAAAGGTGATGACCTCTCAAAGATAGCCTTTCAAGGAAGAAGGCTCTGGTAAAAAAGGTTCATTTCCATTAATACATCAATTGATAAATTGTTTTAAATAATTATAAATCTTAGATTGATTATTTTAATTAATTAAAGATTTTCTTAAGGATAAATTTTTGAAAATATTTTCTGCTCTTATAAGAAGGAAACGACTTCTAACCGCTTTAAATATGAAAAAATTGCAATACATTTATAAAGGAAAAATTGTGTCACAACGACTCATGAATTTCTTGTATTTAGTACATGGTAAAGACTGTACTTTTAGAAGGAGAAAGAAGAAGATACATACTCGAAAGAAAAATTAGGAAGAAAACAAAACAAATACACCATCCGAACTATTTGGTTAAATAAATTACTTTAAAGTATACACCACTGGGTACATACTACCACTGGAGACCATTGGGGAATATAGCAGATTACATAACGCGGAATTGCGAACCATGCATCCAATAAATATTATTCAAGTGATAGCGTCGGGTTAAGATGGGCTTGAAGATGTTCTGGGTAGTAAGGAACGAATTCCTAAGATGTTAATAAGCGCTGTACCGGCTGGGAAGCGTCTGAGAGGTAGACCGAAGCGTAGGTGGGATTGCGTTAAGAGTGAGCTGGCTGATTTGGGTTTGTTTGGTGGTCCGTGGACGGAGGTTTTTAAGCAGAGATTGGTCGTATCGGCATCGAGTCTTCGGGTCCCCATTATTAATATTATAAAGTACATACAAAAAATATGTAATAATAGTATTACAACCCAAGAAGGGTCTTGCGTGCAATACGTGATAGTGTCTTTACTCCTTTTAGAACAATGTCCAGGGAGGTGATTTGGTTGAGGACAAGCTCGACCGTCAGTATCCCCCATTAAGATTATCTACATTATAGAGGCTGGGTGAGCCCTAGTGGGATCTGTTGAATTAAACTGGCATATCTCATGGACCGACCACTTAACCGTGAGATACCATGAAGACTCATCCGGTACAAGCCCCTTGGCTTACGCTATATCAGAAGGACAACAAATATATGGAGAGATCAGGTGTACAGGGATAACGCACCTATAAGTGGGGCTAATTGGAGAGAAGGGGCACAAGACTTTGAGGTGGCTCGGGAGAGGCTGTAATGTCGAAGAAGTAGTAGTATGCCACATATCTTATAGAAAAGATCTAAGTCGGATCGCAAAAAATCAATAAATCGAATATATTATCAAAAAGCAGAAATTATAATACCTTGGCCACGTCCTGCGAAATGACAAATTTCGTCTACAGGTGATAATGCATGGAAATATTATTAGTAGGCGGGGACCAGGAAGGAGATGTTGCTCCTGGCTGCAGAATTTGAGGCAATGGTTTCGTCTCACAACTGTAAAATTATTTAGAAGTGCCACCAACACAGGGCTGAGACAGGGTGATTGCCTCGCATGCCTTCTCTTCAATTTGGCCCTCGAAAGTGCAGTGCTTTCTGGAATACAAATTGGGGGAACTGTATTCAATAGATCTTCTATGATTTTGGCCTTCGCCACAAGAACCCCTACAGATTTTGAAAATGCTTTTATCAGTCTCCAGATAGCAGCAGCTAGATTCGGTTAAGAGGTTCATGAATCAAAAACCAAATATATGCATGCAGGCCCACAACTTAATGTGCATGAACCATCGCATTTTATGGCTGGAGGCTTTAAATTTGAAAGGGTGGAGTAATTTGTGTATCTTGGATCGCAGGTGAACGCGGATAATGACATAAAAGCAGAATTATGTCCTCAAATAAATTTTGTTTCGGGTTACTGAACCATTTTAGAAGCAGTGCTATTTCTTAAAACACGAAGGTGCATTTGTATAAGACCCTAGTAAGACCAGTTCTTGCTTTTGCCTCCGAATACTGGACATTACCCAGTTCACAGGAAGCCCTTCTTCTAAGGTTTGAGTGGAAAATTTTGAGGAGAATGTATGGCCCAGTTTGCACCAATGGGATATGGAGGATAAAGACGAACGCTGAGCTAACAAGACTCTACAAGATCCCAGATATTTTAAGGGTAATAAAAGTAGGCCGGCTTCGATGGGCAGGTCATATAATCAGAATGACCCAGGATGAGATTCCTAAAATGGTCCTAGACGAAAGGATTTATGGGACAAGAAGAGTGGGAAGACCTCGGCTCCGATGGATCGATGGAGTGGCGGCGGATGCCAGGCCCATCTTGGGAATCCTCAATTGGAGAGAAGTGGCAACAAATAGAGAAGGCTGGCGAACCAAGCTGCAGGAGGCCTTGACAATAGGAGTTGTAGCACCACGAATGATGATGATGACCAACAAAATTAAGGTTGGGAGTAAAAAATCCTTAGTTACGTCGTCCTTCGGAAGGGACGTTAAACGGGGGTCCCGAGCCTGTACGATGTCAGCTACTCGTTAAAAATCCCTATCCTAATTAAACCTGGATAGGCAAAATTTAGAGCTCCCACTGTAGCATCGTCCGATTAGCCATAGCAGCATAAAGTGACGTTAAATGAACAAACAAACAAACAAAATTAAGGTCGCCATATTATTAGCTAACGTCCGAAACGGAGAAGGAACAGGAAGTAGATCTACATCTAAGCAACTCAGGGCTCTATCTACTGAGCGGTCCAACTCCCAAGGAATTGAAGCTAAATTTTAAAAATTGTCTTGGTTTAGAATATTTTTTAACATTCCTTTGTCGAAAATTGCTAAAGTCGTCTATTCAAGATTTTAAAAATGTTCAGGGATGAAATCGAAGTCAGAAATATAATGTTTAATGTCTGAATATAGTTTTTAAAAAATCTGAATATTGTTTACTACAAAAAATAAGAATATATATCTTTCCAGCTTAAAAAAAAAAGTCAAGATAAATTTGTGCTTATATGGCAAGAATTATGGTAGTGACACAAAGAAAGTTATAATATCAATTTTTCTTAAGTCTCTAATTATTTTAAGTATTCTAGTATTATTTTAAGTAAGTAAGTATTCAAGGAACAGTTCCAGGAAATGAACTTTCTGGGAGATACTCTTATAACTTAAACATAGACCATTTTCATCGCACAAAGATCTCTAAGCTGTAGGGGTTGGATGATACAGAATACGGAAGATAGGGTAGCGTTTCACATTCAAACTCTATTAATCTCAAATATTTTGAAGTTTGATCTGCCATAACTAGTGATGTGCCGGATATCCGTATCCGTGACTTTTTTGGCGGATCAGGACAACGCAAGGCCACACACGTCTGTAAGGCCAAACTTTTACCTTATTAAATTTCAATACATACCCTCAGTTAATGACCCGAGACAATTAACCGTACTTCAAAGAGTTTTTTTAAGAGTGGAAAGCGGGATTTGGAATAACACTCTTCAATCTTGGAAGGAGAACCCAAGGAAATTGGAGTGAAAAGTGAAAATAGACAATACAATTATTGTGTGATAATTAATATTGTCAAAACCCTTGTTGCCGTAAGAAAAGGAAGGGTATTATTTATTTTATTTATTTAAATAAATCAAATAAATAATACCTTATTAATTTATATACATTATTAATTTTCAATACATAGATGAAATTTTATATTCACTTCAAAAGTCTTAGGTACGTGTTAGTGACACTATAAACAGCAACTTTTGTTCTGGCCAACGTCCAAATCACAAAAAAATCAGTCCTCCATTCAAATGACCTATGGAAAAACGCAATTTTCGTTTTCGATGTTTGTCCAGAAGAAAAGTTGCTGTTTATAGTGTTACTAACACGTACCTAAGTGGTTTTCAGTAAATTTAAAATAACCCTGTTACCAGGTTATTGATAGCTGTGAAAAACTATAGACATTTAACATTTGACTCAGGCAATCCTTTCAAGGTTTAAAGAAAAACTTCATTGTTTTGTGTTGACAATTTTATAACTCACTACCAAACACAAACGTTATCTATGCCGCTCAGCGCAAGTCGAAAACTCGGAACATGTACTGTCCTGTCTGTCACACAAAGCGTCAAGTGGGGACAACTATCAAGGTCACGCGCACCGACATCGATTGAGAAAAAAGTTAAGATCCGTATCCGTATCCGCGGATCTTGTCATCAAATATCCGTATCCGCGGATATACTTAGTTAAAGATCCGGCACATGACTAGCCATAACCCGCTGTCTTCGGCACACTAACTCAGTGCTCTACACACTCAACTCTCCCACTTTATAAACATTGATAACAAATGTAATATATGCCAACGTCAAATTCGAAAAAAATAATATCTGTTTTTATTTGATATTTAATTTTTTAAAAATAAATTCATGAAGTTTTTCTTCTGTTTGCATAGAAGAGATAATATAAAATTAAACGAAGCTTTTGCTTATCTAAAAACATTTCTTAGAATAAGATTTCACTGTTAATTAAAGCAGTTTATTATTCCTGTTTAATGGAAAATGTTTTCTTATTTTGTACTCAGCTTTTTTGTTTATTTTTCAACGTAAAAATATCCACATAATAAATATCAATGCACTCCTAGGGCATAACAACCCCTAAACTTAACTAAGATAATAAACACTGCTTTTCTAAATATTTTCTAACAATACCGTCCTTCCTATCTTTATATATATAATTCTACTGTACGTGTGTATGTCACTATACTCCTCCTAAACGGCTGTACCGATTTGAATGAATTTTTTTGTATTCCCTGAATAGTTTAGATTCACAAATGAGCCCGGCAGATGGCGCTGCAGTCGGTATCTAGGTTATTTATCTATACTGCAACTAAACGGCTGGATCGACTTGAATGAATTTTTGTGTATGCATTCATTCATTCATTTTTTGTATGTATGCATTTAATTATTTTAATTAATTTATAAAATAAAAATAAATTAATTAATGCATTAAATAAATAAATTAATTAATACATTTAATTTTTTTTACGCTGTTTTGCTATTATATGTATCGAATTTACGTAAATATTGAGCGGATTATATTTATTTATAAGTTTTTCGTTTACTTTTCGACATTTTAATTTGAGTGTATTATATCAATTTTTTTCTCGTTATTTTGGCATTTTAATTTTTGGTACGGTGTCTTTTGATATTTCAGGTGTCATATTTCAGTGAATATTAAGTGTATTATTAAGCTAAGTGCATAAAACAATGCCACGTCTTCGTGGACGAGGAGGAAATATTGGTTGACGGACTCGGAATTCACAATTAGTCCAGAACCGTCGGTTAAATAGATCGGCAGAAGATCAATTGACGGACAATGAAAAGAGATAACACAGTGCATACGATTGAAGACAGTCATCGCTCTTACGACGATTTTCAATATCCATTGACATTTTGGGAAGGAGAAGATGGCTATCATTTAAATGTCAAACAAAGAATTCCAGCAACAGGTACAATCTACACATGTCACAAAACAGTGTGAACCACGAAAGCGAGGTGTTCCGGTTGAAGGATACAACGACATATTTATGGGAAATACATTAGGCCGATTATACAGAGTCCATCCAAAGCAACGCGAATGTTTCTGCTTGCGTTTATTGTTGGTTAGTGAGCAACTATTCACTGATGAACGAAAAAATGTATACGATTGAATTAATTTGTCAATTGCAGCAGAACAAGGTGGATTCTTTTTTTTTTTGGACGCACTAGGTGGTACTGGAAAAACGTTTCTCATCATTAGATCGGAAAATCATATTGCGTTAGCAATTGCTTCATCAGGTATTGCAGCCACTTAGCTTGATGGCGGACGGACTGCACATTCACCACTCAAGTTGCCGTTGAACATTCACACAAATCCAGATGCAGTGTGCAACATAAAAAAGCATTCCGGTATGGCTCAAGTTTTGCAAAAATGCAAAATTATTATGTGGCATGAATGAACTATGGCCCACAAGCATTCACTTTAAGCTCTCGATAGAATGATGAAAGATCTAAATAATAACACCAGGCTTTTCGGTGGTGCTTTACACCTGCTGTCCGGTGATTTTAGATAGTCATTGCTGGTCATTCCACGCGCTGCATATGTGGATGAAATTAACGCTAAAACAATCATATCTATAGCGAAATGTCAGTACATTACGTCTCAACACAAATATACGTGTTCAACACACAAGACACACAATGCATCAAATTGCCAGACAATTTCTGCAACATGGTAAATACGAAAGATGCTTTGATTGAAAGTATATTTCCAGATTTACAAGCTAATTATATTAATCATGCGTGGCTTCTTGAACGAGCTATTTTAGCCGCAAAAAATATCGATGTTGACGCTATTATCTTCAAAATACAACAGTCATTGCCGGCACTGATATATTGTTCAAATCGATCGACACTGTTACCGATCCTGACGAACCAGTCAATTATCCTGTTGAATTTTTGAATTCGCTGGATTTACCAGGAATGCCACCACATAACTTGTATACTTTATATATTCTCTTAGAATTTAAGTTAAAAAAAAACTAATATTTGAATTTAAATTTAAGCTTCTTTATTGGAGTGCTATCGATGGATAGTTTCTCCACAAGTGTTTTCATGTCATATTCTACATTTTTGCACATTTACTTGATATAATACCATTATAGTTGTAAATATCATTGAATTAAATAAAAAAAAAAAAAAAAATTTAAGCTTAAAAAAATTCTCATTAATACAAATCAGTTCTATCAGAACAATAACTGAAGTAAATCAGTATGCTAACAATATAACGTTATAATAGGTTGGGGAAAACGAAATCCATTATTTTCTCGGTAGATGGCTGTAGTGATCCTAAAGTATCGGTCAAACAATTTCAAGTTTATGCTCGTTGTCAAGGTTACAATTGACACTAAAAAAAGTTCTTTGGCTGTTTTTTATTTCTTCCATTCAGTTCTGAGTTACAGGATGATAACAATGTAAGTCAACAAAGAGAAAATTCGGTACATTTTACAGTTTTTCTTTGATAAAGGCGAAAATGCAAGCCAGGCCGCTGAAATTGTGAATGCTGTTTATGGTCCCGATTCAGTAACAGCTAATTACGAGCAATTTTGGATTCGTCGATTCTGTTCAGGCATTTTTGATGTTAAAGATGCACCTCGCACAGGCAGGCCCGTTGTCGAAAATGTCGATAAAATCACAGAAATAATCGAAGTTGACCGGCATGTTAGTAGTCGTATAATATACCCCAGGAGCTAAAGTTCGACCATAAAACAGTTTTAAACCATTTGCGCAAAGCTGGACTCAAAAAGAAGCTCGATGTTTGGGCACCACACATATTAACACCAAAAAACATGATGGATCAAATTTCCAACTGCGAAGCCTTGGCCAAACGGAATGAAATCTACCCAATTCATAAAAAGATGGTGACTGGGGATGAGAAATGGTTCACATGTAACAATATTGAGGGAAAACGATCGTGGTCAAAGCGTGGTGAAGCAGCTCAAACGGTGGCCAAACCATTACTAACGGCCAGGAAGGTTCTACTGTGTATTTGGTGAAACTTGAAAGGAATCATTTATTATGAGTTGTTTCTGTATGGTCAAACACTAAATTCAGATCTCTACTATCAACAACTGGACCGTTTGAAGCGAGCGAATGACCAGAATTGGCCAACAGAAGATGTGTTGTGTTCCATCAGGACAACGCAAGGCCACACACATCTGTAAGGCCAAACTCCGAGAGCTTGCTTGGGAAGTTTTAATGCATCCATCATATAGTCCGGACCTGGCACCAAGCGATTACCACCAAATTACAATTACAATTAGGATCAAGAGAAGATTGTGAAAATCTATTACTAGAGTTTTTCGCCAAGGGCCAAGACTTCTATGAGGAGGCATTATGAAGCTACCTTTAAAATGGCAACAAATTATATAACAAAACGGTGTATATTTGATCCAAATCGGACAATCCGAAACATCTTATATAAAGTTTTGAATTTCACGCAAAAATAATAAATTTCTTTTTCCCCAACCTTATTATTACATTGACCTTAGCTTAACACGTGTTTGCAAAGACAAAGGGGCGATTACAGGACCAAATATATGTCATAACCAGAATATTCATGGTTATGACATTTATATATATATGTGGCACCCGCAGGGCAGAAGGCTGAAGAGAAGCTGGATGAGGGACCTTATAGTTTAACTATGTCCTTTCAGTACAGTATCTACACCTGCGTATTATAACATATAATATAAAAAAGTTTTAATGATGTAATATTTTATTAGTGTTGCTTAGCAACGGGTCGAGAAGCAACTTTTTGTTTATCTATTAAATTTTAACATATTGTAAAGAAAAAAGCCAATGTTCCTCTCACATTTTTAAGCCAACACACAAAATTAGAACTAAATTTAAATGGAATATGGAATGTCGATTTTAGGACTGTGATTTCAATATACAGAATGCAGTTTTATAAAATTAAGCCATTTTCCATTTTTTTATTTTTTTTTATTAAATGAAACAAAAAAATGATTTTAAATTATTTTATTTAATCAAAAAACAATTCCAAGTGGGGACTCAATTTTAATAGGATCTATCCTTTAAGAGGGAGGATAGTGGCTCAGTGGTAGAGCACTGAGTTGCCATGCCGAAAATCCTGGTTCAAATCCCGCTGCGGGTAAGACTTTTATTTAGTATGTTTGCAGCCAGAGTCGGATCATATAGGATCTAAGACCCTCCCGAGGCTCACCCAGCCTCTATAAAATATTATAAAAATAGGGTCCCCAAAAAAAACAGTAAAATCTGTCGGTTGAGCGTGACCTAGGACAATTCACCTCCTTGCCGAACCGGTGTCCATGAAACAGTACAGTCTCTACCATGTACTGAACCCCAAACCCGTTCAGGGGTAGTAGTGGTAAAGGTTTTTTTTTATCTTTTAACAGCATAGTGGATTAAAACTAGAGCTCTATGTTACCGTGCTGAATTTCCGGGGATCAAATCCGGCTGTAGGAGATTTGATATAATCCGGGGATGGATACTTTAGGATCCAGGATCCTCCTTTGAACCCAATATCAGGAAAATCTTGCCCAAAAAACAGTACATTTTTTAACAACTAGAATTATATCGCGATGCTTCAACAAATACTTCAAGTATTTACTGTTGTGCAATTAAATATAAATAAACAGCTGTATAGGTAATGAAATTGTAAAAAAACAAAAGAATAATAATGAGATATAGAAATCATGATATCGGAGGGGGGAAAACAGTTGTATAGTAGTATAGTTTGTAAAATTATATTACTTAATATTATAAAATGATATAAAATTGTAAACATTTGAATATATTTATAATCAAAACACATGAACATCCTGACGTATTTCACGCGTCATTTCGTAAATCAGACGAGACCAGAATAGCTGAAGACCTTCACGTTGCGTCGCGTGAGATTGCCAGAGAATACGTGCCGAAAAAACATCTCCTGAAAGTGGTACAGTTCGTTCCTAAGCTATATTTAAAGTCGTGTTCTATTTCCAAGCTCTCGCACGATACTCCAGTATCTGTCGCGTCTTTTCTGAATCGATCTGTGTACAAAAGGACACCTCAATAAGGATTTCGCATACTGCAGCCTAGTAGTATATTAATTCCAGCAATGGACGGATTTTGACGTATCAGCCATAGATGCAATCAATGATGAATAAATGCTTTGGATTAACCTGGTATGATTACTGCTGAAATTTCTGGGAAGATTGTTTGTTCGTCCATTTAACGTCACTTTATGCTGCTATGGCTAATCGGACGATGCTACAGTGGGAGCTCTAAATTTTGCCTATCCAGGTTTTATTAGGATAGGGATTTTTAACGAGTACCTGACATCGCACAGGCTCGGGACCCCCGTTTAACGTCCCTTCCGAAGGACGGCGTAACTAAGGATTTTTTACTCCCTTTAAAAAATCCTAGGGCCACCTGCCGGGCTACGAACCCGCGATCTTGGGGTTAGTAGTTTGTTACGCTAACCACTAGACCACAGGTCGCATTTTCTGGGAAGAGATTCGTAGTTTAGAATCGCGTATGAAATGTCCGTTTTAGAAATTAAAAAAAAAAGCTGTACCACTACAACCGTATTTAATCAGCTTACGCTGCTCCCCGAAATTAAAAACTAACCAAAAGCAATTTTCAAAGGTATTGAGTTCAGTAAAAAGCAGAGACTGTTTCTAACTGTTTTGCAAATAAGAGATTGGGCCGAGATTATCCTCTTTATTTATTATCTAGAACAAATTAGCTTCAGGAGGTTCTGCAGATACAACAGGCGCGATTTATGGTAGTTTACAGAATAATATTTTATCTGCAACAGACCGATTCATCATCATCCGTGGTGCTGCCAAAGACTCCTGCAGCTTGGTTCGCCAGTCTTCTCTATTGGTTGCCACTAGTGATGTGCCATATCGTTAACAAAGTATATCCGCGGATACGTATCCGAATACGGATATTTGGTGTCTCATTACTCAATCGATGTCGGTGCCTTTGACTTTGATATTTGTCACCCCCTGACGCTTTCCGTGACAGACAGGACATGTTTCGAGTTTTCGACTTGCACTGCGCGGTAGGTTGCGATTGTATTTGGTTAACGAGTTATAAAATTGTCAACAAAGAAGTTTTTCTTTAAACCTTGAAAGGATGCCTGTGTCAAATGTTAAATGTCAATAATTTTGCCCTGCTACCTAATAATCTTTATTCAGGGTTATTATAAATTTACTGAAAACCTCCTAGGTATCTATTAGTAACACCATAAACAACTTTTGTTCTAAACAAATATTAAAAACGAAAGAAAAAATTTCGTTTCTCCATAAAAACTAAGATCAGTTGATGGGTCTTTTGAATGGAGGACTTAATTTTTTTTTATTTCAACGTTGGCCAGTACAAAAGATGCCGTTTATAGGGTTTCTAACACGCACCTAAGAGTTTTGAAGTGAATATAAAATAACCCTATATCAAATTTCATCTATTTATTGAAAATTTATAAGATAAAAGATCCGTCAAAAAGTCACGGATACGGATCATTCCTCTCCCTCGGACATCCGCGGATACGGATATCCGACACATCACTAGTTGCCACTGCTCTCCAATTGCGGATTCCCAAGTTGGAACTAGCATCCGCCGCCACTCCATCGATCCATCGGAGCCGAGGTCTTCTCACTCTTCTTGTCCCAAAAATCATTTCATCTTGGACCATTTTAGGAATCTCATCCTGGGTCATTCTAATTATACGACCTGCCCAATGAAGCCGGCCATTATAATCACTTTTATTACCCAAAAGACCGATTCCAAACCGTAACTGCCAGCTTAGTAACTCATAACTACAGGGAACTCAGCTTACCCCGCTCCCCGAAATTATAAAATAACCAAAAATAATTCAAAGGTATATCAAAATATTTAACGCATTTTAGCCCAGACTGGCGACGCGTATAGACCTATTTATGAGTCATACGACTTTTTAACCAACTTTAGTTTAAAGGTTAGAATTCGATCGACTTACGAACAATAATATTTAACTAAAACGTCGTTTAACAGCTGTGCCATTCATACTAATAATATAATTTAAAACATCTATTACGAGTTAAACTTTTCGTTCCCCTTAAATGATTTTATTTGTAATAGTTAAATGTTTTGTTTTAATAAAACAAACAAAACATTTAAAAAGTTTGAACAACCACACAAGAGGTGGAAGGAAAAATGAAAGTACATGGGAGTGAAGATTGGGGATGACTATTTATTCACCTTCCAAATTGCAGATGACCAGGTAGTCATAGCAACAGAAGAATGGGGCCTGCAATACATCCTTAGGAATATAGGAATATAGCTCTTAGAGGAGTACTCTTAAAGGGGACTGCTCATAAATCAGGGGGAAACGGAGTACATATCCTTTAATCATTGCTGATTAAAGATTGGACTCTAGCTCGCAGCAAGGACTTCAAGTACTTAGGTGTCTATATAAATGAGACACTCGACAAGGATATAAAAATGAACATATCCCGAGGAAGGAAAATCTACAGAATCCTCAACTCAGTCCTTTGGAATAAAGGGGTCTCGTTGGAAATGAAAAAGAAAATATATCATTCTTTTCTTCTGGGGACAACCCCATATGGGGCCGAAACATGAAAAGATGCCCATAAATTGCTTATAATTATATTATTTATGGAGATATATGGATATATATAAGACGTAGCCGCGGCATCTCAAGGCTCCAACACATACCCAATAGTGTTATAAGAGAAACTATAAGCCAGGAGAAAAATATATTATATGAAATAGAGACCAGGAGGGTTCCATTGCATGGTTTGGCCACCTGATGAGAATGAACGTCAATAGATGGACAAAGAACTCTTCCTATATAAACCAAATTATATAAGAAAGATGTGGAGCGGAGTGGCTCAGTGATAGAGCATGCCGAAAGTTCTGCTTTTCCTCTTGTTTTTTAATATGAGGAGAAACCATGTTTAATAAATTATTGAATAAGTTTTCATTCATCCGAAAATAGTTATAGTAATCTGACTGTTCCTATACTTAAATCTCGTTGATTAAGTTTAAATGGGTGAACTTATCCCTGTCCAATATCCAAGCCTTCACCCACAAGCGTCTTATCTTCTTTTTTCCAATGCCATGGCGATGGCAATTGGTAAGTACACTCTATACATTAAAAAAGTAGGAATAAATCTGCATGGGAAAAAGATGACTGTTCTAATCACGAGCTAACTGTGAACTGAGTAGAATACCAACAGTGATATTGACAGTGTATGCTGTATAAACTTCAGTATTACTGACAGTAATATTGATCATATATTGTGTAAAAATACTGAAGGGTGACTCCCCAGTATTTTAGTCATTCCAGTACTGTCAGTAATATTGATCGTGTATAGGCCCCTTAAGTATTTTTCAACGATGATCTTAATGCTAAAAATTAAAATAAAGCTCATAAACATTTAGGTCAATAAAAATTCAATAATATAACTAAATACTAATTATTTCAATTAAATTATTGATATTTTGTATTGAGCTTGTAAACAGCCCATCATATGTTTTATCAATAATTAAACTACTTCAAAATGTATATAATTATTGTTCGGAGTGTCAATATATCTGAAAACCAGACTAATGTTATTAGTTGAATTTTAAATAATTCAGACTATAATTGATTTAAACTTGATATAATTCACTGGACTAAATACTTTCCAATGGAAAGTAAAAAACCATTATCCAGTCATACTTCATCTTTTATTAATTCTTTATACGTTTCAACATTTGGTCATTTTTCTGTAAAGACAGCAATAACAATTAAAGTAACTAAAATAATATAAATACAGATATATAGTATAGAAGAAAAAAAAAATTAAATTAATATTGTAGAAATTCATTTTAGAGGTATCTATAACCTCTAAAATGAATTTCTATAATATAAATTTAATTTTTTTTTCTTCATCTAGGGAATACTTATCCCCCATGGTCAACTACAAGTTTAAGCATTGATTTAAGACTTTGAACTATGATATAAGAAGAGAGTTAATATAATTTTTACTATTTTTTTAAAAAACATTATGCCTTAAAATATATATGTATAAATAAACAAGAATAATTCTTAATTTTTTTTAAATTTGTATTATCATTATAAGATATTTTATAAAATTATATGAAATTAATGAAGAGACAGAAAGTCTGGGTAGGTTACAGGCTCAGGTTATCATTACTCTTTATTAAAATTGTTACTTAAGTTAAATCATTTTTGCATTATTGTTTTTTAAGTTTTAAAAAATGTTTTTAAATTTTATATTTATATTATTTCAATTAATTTAATTGTTATTGTTGTCTTTACAGAAAAATTGTCTTGTAACTTTATATAGTTATGTGCATTATAGGTTGATGCATAAAACCATTTTAGCAATTGATAATGACTAAATGTCGAAACGTATGAAGAATTAATAAAAGACGAAGTATGACTGGATAATGGTTTTTTTTTCTTGCTTTACTATAATTGATTTAAAAATTCAAAAAAGAGCAGAGTTATTACAAAGTTTTGAGTTTTCATTTCTGCTGGCAGACCTCATCAATGTCTATTTATTTTTTATCAAATGTTTAGTGTTTTATAGGCAAAATGTTTCCTCTCATCAGGAAATGAATAGTGGCGACTCGAATACAGCCTTATCATCCAGTTTATAACAGTATGGTTTAAATACATAGTGTCTCCTTTAAAGAGATGGTACAATAGTAGTTGAAAGGATAAACGGCATAGTGCTCTGCAACAGCCGCCTCCATTGTCGGCCAAGAAGAAAGGCACATTGTTCTCAAGCAATTAATTTCCGACCTCATTGCCTTCACGCCCAAGAGGATTACACCACTTAAAAAAATTCCAAGGAAAAAAGAGATACAAGGGCGATCATTGCAGAGGGATCATAATAGCATCCTTGTAAAACATATTGTATTACATATCTAGGAGCGAAAGAGTCCAGGTGAAGGTTGAAATAAATTATGATATAGTCAGCAATAATGTTTAGGTGAAAAAAACTTTCCAACACATATTGCAGGTTTTGATCAGGCCTCCATAAAATAGATACCAAAGATATATAAAATATAAAAATAATATATAACAGATAGATAGATGGATAAAAATAAAATAATTGGAAGGAACTGTATCATCATGTATTGAATCTTCATGTTATAATGACACAGTATTTCTTTTTCATTAATATTTCATCCAACCCCTATTTGAATACCACTCTATTTAATAGCGGTGTTTTTAACTTTTATAAAAATGAGGAGATCATTCAACAAACATCATGCCTTTAAGAAATGATAATTGAAATAATCATACCTTCTAGTAATTGAAAAGAAGAAATTAGGTTAATATTCTGACAAATGCAAATAATATTTGATTATATGGAAGGGAAATGTTCCGGGGGGGGGGAGATAAAAAATAAATTATGAATTAATAAAAAACTACTTATAATATGTATCAACATTTCACACATGCAGGTCTTCATCAGGATTGAATTAAAAAGATCTAAAAAATATATAAAAATAAAATAATTGGAAGTAACTGTATAAATATGTATTGACTCATCATGTTATAGTGGTACAGTTTTTTTGTGGTTTTTGTATCAATATTTAATCCAAACACTAATTCAATACCGCATTATTTTACTGTGGAGTTAAAATTCATAGAAAAATAAAATCTTCTTGAAAAGAGATGCAAGGAAGATTATAGTCGAGGAACCATAATAATAATATTCTTGAAAAACATGTTGTATTATATACGAAGGAGCGAAACTCCTTATGGAGGCCAAAATAAAATCTAAAGTTGTTTTAAAAAATTAATTTTCGATGCATTCCAGTTCTTCATTAGGACTAAATAAAGATAATATATATATATATACATATGAAAATAAAATAATTCGAAAGGACTGTATACTCATGTATTGACTCATCATGTTATAATAGTAAAGTTTATTTTTTATCAATAATTAATCCGAACATTAATTCAAAACCACTTTATTTGAGTGGTGTCTTTTAACTAAAAAAAAACATGTGAAAATCATTCAGACCAACGTCAAATCCTTTTGAAAGCATATGTTAGCATAACAAAGGATATTAGATAAACAAAAAATGATATTAATATTCTTGCAAATTATAGTTAATAATTAGCAGATGAAAATGGTTGACGTAAAAATAAATTCTAAAATAGTAAGAAACTACCTACACGAAACTAAAGTTTCAAACCATATAAGAGGTCTTTATAAGGACTGAAAAAAAATTTTTTTTAAACATATACCGTCGCCGTCAAAACAGTACCGCTTATATACACTTTAGGCAATTTTACAGGAGAGAAAAAAAAACACGCCGAATGTAGACTTGGCAATTTTTTTCAAAACTATATAAGAGAAGTATCAATAAATGATACTCTGGCATGTTGCTGACCTTAATACCTGCCTTCCTTAGTGTGTAATTCAACCTGTAGAATGTGTTACCGTAACTAACTCATTTTCATAAAATGTTGAAGATAGGCGGTATTGTTTGGCAGCGACGATATAAAAATATTATATTGGAAAAATCATGAAAGGTACTATACTGGAATAAATTCAATTATCTCCAAATAGCAAGGAAAGGCTATTAATTAAAGGGAACGAAATTTATCAACCATACCCATTTAGTATATTTATACTAATTCTATCTCTTATTAAAAATGCTTATTTTAACTCAAAATTAAAAAATGTACTGACATTATGTATTTTTAAAGATGGCCCAATAAAAAATGTAGTTACTGTATTTCATAATTATGGTAACGATATTCAACGGTAGCGAAATGCCGTTTTTTTAAATAAATACTATGTTATTTTTTTGTAAAGAATTAAGCATATGCTTCGCAAGACAAAATATAAAAATACAATTATTAAAAAATTAATTATAACCTGACTAGGTTCTTGTCAAAAATTTGTTTTAATAATTAATTAAATATATGAAAACACCAGATTTATTCAGTAATAATTGATTAATTTATTGTTTATTAGGCTTTTATTTAAGGAGTGGAGTGGTTCAGAGGTAAACCACTGAGTTACCATGCCGGAAATCCTGGTTCAAATCCCACTGCGGGCAAGACTTACATAGTCTGTTTGCAGCAGGAGATGGATCATATAGGATCTAGGACCCTCCTGGGGCTCACCCAGTCTCTATAAAATAATATAAAAATAGGGTACCCAAAATAAGGGGTACAAATCTGGTGGTTGAGCATGACCTAGGACAAGTCACCCCTTTGCTGAAGCGTTGTCCATGAAACAGTACAGTCTCTACCATGTACTAAACCCCAGATCCGTTCACGAGTTGTAGTACCGTTTTTTTTTTTTTTTTTATTACTCAATCTAATTTATTTACATGTCTCGAAATATTAATGAATTGTAACAATTACTAATATTTTAATCACTGATTTGAATAGGTACATGAGTAAGTAGGCAGGAACGTAAATAGGATATAAGCAACGTCCAGGGGGCAGGTTATACAGTACCGGCCATACCGATCTGTTGTGCGGGCTTCAAGGCGCGCCTATCTTGTGTTACATTAAAAAAGCGGGCGTATGTAATGTAATATATTGTACATATAATATACATAAACATTATAATATAAATAAATATTATTGTAACAATTACTAATATTTTAATCACTGATTTGAATAGATACATGAGTAAGTAGACAGGAAAGCAAATAGGATATAAGGAACGTCCAAGGGGCAGGTTATACAGTACCGGCAATACCGATATGTTGTGCGGGATTCAAGGCGCGCCTATCTTGCGTTATATTAAAAAAGCGGGCGTATGTAATGTAATATATTGTACATATAATATACATAAACATTATAATATACATAAATACTATTGTAAAAATTACTAATATTCTAATCACTTATTTGAATAGACACATGAGTAAGTATGCAGGAACGTAAATAGGATATAAGCAACGTCCAAGGGGCAGGTTATACAGTACCGGCAATACCGATCTGTTGTGCGGGCTTCAAGGCGCGCCTATCTTGCATTATATTAAAAAAACGGACGTATGTAATGTAATATATTGTACATATAATATACATAAATACTATTGTAAAAATTACCAATATTCTAATCACTTATTTGAATAGATAAATGAGTAAGTAGGCAGGGACGTAAATAGGATATCAGCAACGTCCAAGGGGCAGGTTATACAGTACCGGCAATACCGATCTGTTGTGCGGGCTTCAAGGCGCGCCTATCTTGCGTTATATTAAAAAAACGGGCGTATGTAATATAATATATTGTACATATAATATACATAAACATTATAATATACATAAATATTATTGTAAAAATTACTAATATTTTAATCACTGATTTGAATAGATAAATGAGTAAGTAGGCAGGAACGTAAATAGGATATAAGCAACGTCCAAGGGGCAGGTTATACAGTACCGGCAATACCGATCTGTTGTGCGGGCTTCAAGGCGCGCCTATCTTGCGTTATATTAAAAAAACGGGCGTATGTAATATAATATATTGTACATATAATATACATAAACATTATAATATACATAAATATTATTGTAAAAATTACTAATATTTTAATCACTGATTTGAATAGATAAATGAGTAAGTAGGCAGGGGCGTAAATAGGATATAAGGAACGTCCAAGGGGCAGGTTATACAGTACCGGCAATACCGATCTGTTGTGCGGGCTTCAAGGCGCGCCTATCTTGCGTTATATTAAAAAAACGGGCGTATGTAATATAATATATTGTACATATAATATACATAAACATTATAATATACATAAATATTATTGTAAAAATTACTAATATTTTAATCACTGATTTGAATAGATAAATGAGTAAGTAGGCAGGGACGTAAATAGGATATAAGGAACGTCCAAGGGGCAGGTTATACAGTACCGGCAATACCGATCTGTTGTGCGGGCTTCAAGGCGCGCCTATCTTGCGTTATATTAAAAAAACGGGCGTATGTAATATAATATATTGTACATATAATATACATAAACATTATAATATACATAAATATTATTGTAAAAATTACTAATATTTTAATCACTGATTTGAATAGATAAATGAGTAAGTAGGCAGGAACGTAAATAGGATATAAGGAACGTCCAAGGGGCAGGTTATACAGTACCGGCAATACCGATCTCTTGTGCGGGCTTCAAGGCGCGCCTATCTTGCGTTATATTAAAAAAGCGGGCGTATGTAATGTAATATATTGTACATATAATATACATAAACATATAAATATTTCAAAATACACATCTATATGACTTATATGTAAACTCTCTTAAGTTGTATAAGAATTCAATTAAAAATCTATTAAAAACCAAGATCGTCAAACATGGAATCAAAGTTATATTACAAATGTGAACCAATCAACCAATAAATCTACAAACAAATCTTACAAGAAAGAATAACTACTAGTTTGGAGAAATATTCGAAAACATCATGGATCAAGTAAAAAATAAAATAAATAATGTTTTTTTAAGGTTTAAAAAAATAATGTTATACCTCTTTGACGTTTGCAGCAACAAAATCTATACTATATATGAGTCTCAAAAGAAAATATTATAATTTAAAAAACAGTTATATTTGAATACTGTGTTCATAAAAAAAAAATTAGCTTAGATTGCCTAACATAAATCCTAATAATAAAATATGGATTAAAAATATTTTTTTGAAATAACCTTCTCGAATTATTATTCAATATTTTTTTTATAAAATATCCACATTTTAAATAATATTTTAAAAAGTAGTTTTTTACTCCTTTAATTTCTAATCGTTAATTATATCAACTACTTTTATCAACTTTTTACTTCTATATGTAATTCCGAATTATATAAGTCATTTAGGATCAGAAAAAGATTACTCGAAAATTTCAAAAATTTACTTTTACACATTTTCTGCATGTTTAGTCGAGTTATTTTGTCTAACACAACTTTTTGCCACCACATTTCTCATGTTTTAGGACGATTCTGAGGCTTAGATTCTGGGAGCTTGACTAAACTTGCGAAATATATGAAAAAGTCAATTTTTGAAATTTTGAATTATCCTATTTTGACCTTGAACACCTCAAATGTATTTAATTCAGTAGAAACCCTAAGTATATTAAATATTAAAACGTTACAAACCATACGCACATACCCGCTATTTATCTATCATACACTACATGGGCACCAAAAGACTAACACAAGTTATAATTACAACTGACATAGTTTTGAAGCAGGTCACAAAGCCAATAAGGAAAATAAAAAGGAGCTGGAATAGAGACCTTCCCTGAATCAATAAGATGTTCAAATCAAGGCCAAAATATTTAAATTCCTCATGCCTTTAAATAATAAAAATTGTAACAAAAACGTTATTACAAAAAGATTACTTAATATCATTTTTTTTTCATTAAATTTATTTTATTTAAGAGCTGAGGATGAACTCTCGAGACAATGCTTCAAACACTAATTACAAGCCGATAAATTATCCACAAGAAGGAAGCTAATATATTCAGAATTGGGAATGAATTCATGAAGTTAACGGTGAGGGAGTCAAGAAGTTACTTACTCTAAAGAAGTTTTCAGCCATAAATATTCAAATCTGGGTTAGTCAGTCGGAAATCCTATTACCTAACAAAAATCAAATTGTGCTTTACAACATTTTACCTCTTGTAGAGTTGTAAGTCGAAAATCTGACTATAATAAGTTAGAAACGTAATAAGATCAATAACGGGTTTATTTTTAAAAAAAATACCGATGCCACTCACAAATGGTCTTGGAGAGTAGAGACTGACTCGTTTTAGACCGACGGTCCTGTAGAGAAATCATTTGACCGAGATCATGTACAAACGCCAGGTTTTTCCCCCAATGAAGGTTTTTATCAGGATTACCAAAAGGGGGCTTCAAGACTGTACCGCGATTCAATTCCGGATTCTATTATCACCGAGGACAATATTATCAGAGAAGAGATAAAGGCCAACGTAACAGCTAGTAATAGATGCTATCGTTCATTGATGAAAATTCTTCACAACTGGGATACCTCCAGAGCTCTCAACATAAGAGTATACCGCAAATTCCAGGAGGTTGAACCTTACAAACGAAAGGCTATTAAATATATAGAAGAGAAAAATCCTCAGAGGAATTTACAGCTATACAAAGAAAGAGGAATGGTGTAGGATGAAGAGATGAGAGATGGAAACAGGAAGCCGATGACTAGTGAAGGAAACTTGTTGAGGAGATCAAAGTCCTGCAAGGATCAAATTGCCGTTATAGATAGATAGAAGAGTTTAAAGGCTGGGTGAGCCTCTTGAGGGTCCGCGGGTCCTTTAGGATCCACCACACATAGATTTGAACATAAAACCTTAATCACAGCAATTTAACACTCTTAAACAAATATTACATCCTTTGACACAAAACGCCTGAGATCAGATTTCGAAACTACAGTGGTGGCAAAAAGTATTTGCGCACCCAGTTTTTATAAAACTATCGGCCATAAGGGAAATAATAATCCACTGAACTTCACATTAATACAAATTATATCTAAAACTAAAACAAATCTATATGTGTACAATAATTAACTTTTTAGATTAATGGGGAAAAATTAAAAAAATAATGAAATCCTCTGGCAAAAAGTATTAGCACACTTCCGATTATTTTAAGAATGAATATAAATTTAATATTTCGTAAAAAGTTCATTAACATCAATAATTGCCTTTAGACGTCTGGGCATGGAGTGGATTGAGCTTTTAACCAAGCCATGACTGATTTGCTTCATAGCTTCATTTTTTATCTTTCTCCTCATCCTGGAATACATCTTTTTCGGACGTCCTTTTCGCTCACTGTTTTCAGTTGTCCCACGTTCATCTTATCTCTTTATGACGTACTTGACCGTGGAAAAATGTATACTTAATAACTCTGCAATCTGACGATATGATTTTTGTTAACCCCGCAACAAAACAGTTTTTTCGCGAGTTCCGAAGCTCAACTCACTTGTTTTCGGCATGACAGTTGACCAGTGACTAAAGAATTTAGTTCCTAATGCTTTAGCATTGCGGAAAAACATAAAATAGAGTAAATAATACGGGTGTAAGAATTAATAAATAGTAAAAAAAGCATATTAGTGAAAGTGCACAAAGTGTGCAAATAATTTTTGCCAGAGGATTTCATTATTTTTTTATTTGTCCCCATTAATCTAAACAGTTGATTATTGTACACATATAAAATTGTTTTAGTTTTAAATATACTTCTTATTAATAAGGGAAAGGAGTGGCTCAGTGGTAGAGTACTGAGCTGCCATGCCGGAAATCCTGGTTCAAATCCCGCTGCAGGCCATGATTTTTATTTAGTCTGTTTGCAGCGGGATATGGATCATATAGGATCTAGGACCCTCCTGGGGCCCACCCAGCCTCTATAAAATATTATAAAAATAGGGTACCCAAAATAAGGGGGAAAAATCTGGCGGTCGAGCGTGACCTAGGACAAGTCACCTCCTTGCAGAACCGTTGTCCATGAAACAGTAAAGTCTCTACCATGTACTGAACCCCAGATCCTTCATGGGTTGTAGTGGTACAGGTTTTTTTTTCTTATTAATGTGAAGTTAAGTGGATTATTGTTTCCATTATGACTGATAGTTTTATAAAAACTGGGTGTGCAAATACTTTTTGCCGCCACTGTAACTTCATTTGCTCGATTAAAAAAGGTTAATGAAGGTCCGTAAAAACTGAAATATGAAACGAGTGTCAAATGCTTAGTGTGTGTTTTTGGGACGAAGCTGAGTGGAATTTCATCACTCCCAAATCCTATCACTCCAAGAGTGGAAGAATGATTTTAATCAGTTTATAGCTGTACTAAAACAATAAGATTGTCAGCCAGTAATTCTATAATGGTTATTTAATTCTCAAAATCAATAAAGATGTAGGAAACGAAGTAGATCATTATTGAGATCGGTTAGATTCAAGGAAAAACCTGGTTGCCTTACATAAATTATTCAAACTACTAACAGCCATAGATGCACCCTTTGGGACCCATTGAGCATCTAGGGTTCACACAGTCTCTATAAAAAGGATATCTTTAATTGAGGAAATACTAGTTGAGACAATCCATATCCCAGTGGTTGTGGACTTGGAAACAGTACAGTCTCTACCGTGTACTGATTTTTTTATCCTTGATGGAAGTAATCTAGCTTCCATTGGTGTTTAAGCGTGGCTGGGAAAGACCTCAAGAGCCTCCCGGACTCTTGTTTCGCCCTCATTCCTGGGGAAGAAGCTTAGTTCGGGGACTCCAGGCAAATTGTAATTATTGTACGAACGTGAGAAATTATTTTATTTTTATTATCATTTTCGCAAGTACTTATTTTGTTTTTATATTTTTATTTTTTATTACTATTATTTATTTTTATCGAATATCAGCATGTATATATTTTTATTTTTGTTATTACTATTATTTATTTATTATTACTTATTTTTTTTTATTTTTTTTTTTTATTCAAAGATTCTATAGCTATTTAGTGATATTACTTATTACCTAAAAGGGACAGATTGTAATAGTTCAAAAAAGTTTATATATATATCTATATATATAAAATGGGAGTAACATTGCCGTTATTTTTAAAAACTACTAGGAAGTAACGTACATCTGTTCGCCTAACGGCGGACCAACCTCCATTATACAATTGTTTCATTCATTAACTATATTAATTACAGTGGGTTGATTAGTTAACGTTTGGGCGGATGTAGCCCGATATTAGTTAACGTTTGGGTAGATGTAGCCCGATATTAGTTAACGTTTGGGTAGATGTAGCCCGATATTAGTTAGACATTTAAATCTAGTTGAGTTCTTATTTTGAAGCCTCCTGTCGAGCCTATTAAAACATGAGTACCCACTTAGTATTAATTTTAGATATTGAGTATTTAGCATTTAAGCATTGTATTTTAGATTTTAAAAAGTATTTAAAGTTTATTATAAAATCATATCGATTTGGTTTCATTTCATTCTCTTTATTGAAATATTCGAATAAGATGTGTTGTTATTTTTTTTTTTAATGAATGTATTCCCTTTTTTCCATATACATTCCAAATAAACATTGCTATACTTTGAGTAACAACTTACACATTGGGAACTTTGGAAAAAATTTAACCAATCGAGCACGACATAAGGCTGGATACTAAGTTGCTCGATGCAACATGATGAAACACTTAATAAAATATTGCATCATTAAATTTTATTTTTAAATAATATTTAGCTTCTAGATTAACCAACTCCTCCAAAATATCATACAGGTTTTATTTTGCATAGATTATTGTGGTTTTCTTCTGATAGTTAATTATTGATTTTTCCGAATGTTAATCAATAATAATGAAGTACAAGGTAACCAAAGGAGTACATTTTGATCCGTTAACAAATCGTAATTGTATCGAATCTTGATTTATCTTACATTATTAATTTGAAGATTTGTATTTCGTGATTAGATAAAACTATTTCAAATCTGATAAATCTAAGAAAAATGTGCTAGTGGCATAAACATTTAAACCATCTTAAATTTTAATCAAAGTGATTAGTTTTAAATTATTAAATTATTATTATTGTAGCCAGGAAGAAATCTGCTCAGAACTCACTTAGTATGTTTTGTGTATTTCTTTCCTCGACTTATTAACCATCCAATTAAGGAGGGGCTATAGACACTAAATTATTATTAAAATTTAAAAAAAATACTTAATAACAATAAAACGATAACGAAAAACCCCTATAACAAGAAATGCCTGCCGCGCAACCTGAAAAGCACTACACGTCAGTCATACGACCAGAAGCCCTGTATGCTATGGAGTGTCTTTCCTTGAACCGAGGTCTTGTTGAAAAATCGGAAGATAGAGAAAGGAGAATCCTCAGTAGAGGAAGGTGGAGATTTCCGAAGGCGACATAACTCTGAGCTCTACGAACATATAGAGAGGCTCTCTGACTATTCATGGAAAAGAAGGGTAGCTTCCAATGGCCATGTTGCAAGATTGCCTCCAACCGAGTGACCAACTGTATGTTCACTTTCTTGCAAAATAAGAAGGTTCGTAGCACTTGATTGACAGAAACCGAGAAGGACATCAAAGAACTAGTAATAAAAGATATCCGAAACAGACAGTCTATGAGACACACCCTGAAAGAAGTCCGTGGATTTCAGGAGAAACCCCGAGAGGTACCCCTTGGACGGAGGGGAGAAAGGAGTTACACCGGCAGAAGATGAGGCAATACTGGGCAAAGATCAAAGCCCGAAAGTTGAACAAGCGTGGTTCCAAAGTAGGCCCATTCGAAACAAGAAGAATAAAACGATAATGATAATAAAGTCAACGCCGATAAAATAATACATTAAATTTATACATATTAAAACACTTTTTGTATAATAGAGAGACAACAAAAAAACCTGTACCACTACGACCCGTAAACGAGTCTTCAGTACATGGTTGAGACTGTACTGTTTCACGGACAACGGTTCTGCAAGGAGGTGACTTGTCCTATGTCACGCTCAACCGCCAGGGTTTTCCCCCTTATTATGGGTACCCTATTTTTATAATATTTTATAGAAGCTGGGTGAGCCCCAGGAGGGTCCTAGATCCTATATGTTCCATCTCCGGCTGCAAACAGACTATAATAGAGAAATGTTTACTACAAATAATAATTCATATGGACCCTTCAAATGTGTCTTAGTTTTTATATGTCTCTAAAACGTACTGAACCGTCTACAAATATTGTACAATAGTATACAAATATTCAGGGGTTGTGGTGGTACAGATTTTTTTTATCGATACAGAAATAAAGCAATATTTCTGATTCCATCGACTTTATTTCCTTCTCTTCTTGACCTCGATCTGACCTTATTAGCACGTGCCAACTTATCGCTAATTCTGTTTATACTATATTTTTCTCTCCTATATTAAGAATCCTGCGGGGAAAACGCTAGAGATGAAACAAAAACTGTAAAGAAATATAAAAGAAGAGAGGTCTCAAAGAGGCAGGAACCTTCGACTCAAAACCCGTTTCATCTTTTATTCAGCGGCCCCCCCGTTCCATTTCCTCCCAACAATCTCGGAGGTTTTACTTGTTATTCTGAATTGAATAAATTAAACAAATTTTAATGTGAAATAATAATAACTCCTTTTAAAATAGCATTTAGAAATCCCTAAATAACAATAACAATCATCTCTGCTTACAATGGTACTTTGTATTACAAAATACTACCATAAATGAAATCAAGATTCAACATTAATCGTTTTAGTCGATTTCTTAACCATTTTAACGTCAGGAAATCTTTTAAGTGATTCGTTTCCTCTCCATCCTGATTCGTTGCCGAATTTTCACAAACTTCTCCTTTGACCCACAGAGCCGATATAAACAATTATCAAAATTTACTAAGTGTTGTTTGCTATTAGAGAGAGAGAGAGAGAGAGAGAGAGAGAGTGAGAGAGAGAGAGAGAGAGAGAGAGAGAGACCATTATTGTTTGTACTTTTTTTTTGCTTGGCATTGAATTTGTATACATATGTAACTATACTTTTAAATATTTTTATTTGAAAAGATATGTCCAGGACCGGGACTCGAACCCGGGTCACCAAGATCGCTAGTCTGAAACTCTTCCAATTGAGCTATCATGGCCCAATCATGTAATGTAACTATAAGCATAAATATGTAACTATAAGTTGCTTCTCTTTCTATAATTATTGTTATCTTATTTCTATTTTGTTTTATATCTTTTATCATATTTGTTTTTAAATACTGTCATTGGCGGTAATTCGCAATTATTCTCGTCCATTTTTTAAATTCATTCCCATTTATTAATTTAGTTGTATCAATTAATTAAATGTAATGCATTATACTCTAAGACATAGTAGCTTATATATTAATACTTATATTGTTATTCTAAAGGTTCTTGTTCCTGAATAAATAAAGACTTTTTTAATATTATATTTTTATCCACACCTGACAAGTATTAACAATTGACAATCAGCAGATTGGCTGACAGTAAAATAAAAACAAAATGACATGAGAGGCATGAATCAATCTTTCTATCTGAATTCTATCTTCAGGCATGAACATATGTTCTATCAGTGATTTTGGGTGGCCATGTGTGTGTTCTGATTTGTGACCAGGTTTTTAAGCTTAAGTCCAAAGGTCCAACAATACAAACTTAAAAAAAAAATAGTCTTTAATGATGACTTTCTGTCCCCAGCATCCTTTAATAATACCCCACTGACTCCTGTAGAACAAATCCGATCCTTAGGATTACATCTCGAAAATCGTTTAACTTGTAATCCTCATACTAGACTGAAAAGACAAGAAACAGCTCGCCGTTTCAGGCTACTTCAACACTTACTGGAAAAAATGTTCCAAGCTCCCAATTAATTACAAAAGACTCTTTCTTTTACATGACCATTACAAGACCTATTAGGTGGGGTTCTATTAAGCCATTGCATCCCTCTCCTATTTAATGCTTGCAATATAAAGTCCTTCATAAGTTTCGGTGATTGCCTTTATTCATGTCCCTATGCCATTTACTTGTAGTATTGGGAATGTATTGTTATAATACAGTTGTAAATTTCCATGAATAATTTTTTTTTTTTTTAAGTGTCCACACAAACCAAGTTGCATATTACTTCATCTGCGTGACAAACCGATCTTTTATTTTTAAGCTCAACGGTGTCGGTTACTTTTTGGCTAAATATTAAATAAATTGAGGAAAGGTATCCATTTATACGTGACGATAGCTCACAAGAAAAAAAAAAATATATATGTTACATATATATAAGTATCCAGGTTTAGAAATAAACAAATAAGGCCGTGTTATTTCAATATTCCCAGGTGGACGTAGAAGGGTCCAGGTAGACGGTTGGGTTCACCTCCACATTCCTTGCCCGTGACAGAGAAGACAAATATTCCTTAGAGGGTTTTGCCAAACTATCCTCCTCTCGAGTAATATAATGATATTAATAGCGGACAAGCTAACGACTAATAATTTGTTTAAATACTTCATTTAGCTATAAATCTTGCACCTCTTTGCCCAAAACTAATGACTTAACGGCTGTTAGATAGGCTTAAAAAATACTGTAACAAATAATGACAGTTCTGTTGTCTGTTTATAATGGTAGTCAATTGAGCCGTTCACTGCATAGATTGACGAACTCAACTTTTTGAATAATCTTAAATTTAAGTGTAAAAGTACATACTTCGTATAGTCATAACTTTTTATATTTATAAAATCTTTCCCAAACAATAAAGGTTAACACCATTAATTTATTTTTGTTAATTGTTATCTTGATGGTAAAATATTTTTGTTTTGAAGAGAAGAGATTAGTCCTGGTTGGGATTCGAACCCAGGTCGTCTGCGTATCCGGTGCAGTGCTCTAAACCACTGAGCTACCATTGGTCGTATTCAAGTCAGGCAAATCCGTTCTCTTCACCGATCCTATATCCCCGTGTTCTCGCTATTTTTGCGATGTATACACCGGAGATGCAGACGACCCGGGTTCGAATCCCGGCCAGGACAAATCTTTTATCTTAAAAATGAAAATTTTTAAAAATAATCACCATCAAACGAACAATAAATAAAATAAGTTTAATCTTTTTTAAATATTTCGATTTCAGGACTGTTATTTCAATACGGAAAATGCAGAGCAATAAGCTCAAGACAATTTTCTTATAAAATATTTTATTTTATTTATAAAACAAAAATAAAACTTTCTTTATTGACGTAATATTTTACCAGCGTTGCCTAGTTACGGATTGACGACGTATTTTTGTTTAGTCCTTTTTCGTGTCGATTAGTAAAACTGTGAATATTTTTCAAAATTTGAAAATCACGAAGCCACTGTTAAAAAAATAAGTAGCCAACTTCAATTTCTAAATAATATCGGGCTGTCTTACATTTTTTTTTTCTTACATACTATTATATAATAATTTTTTTAATGAATATATCCGAAAAAAAGGTAACTTTTGTCATAGCCAATAATACATATATATGTGATATTAACCTATAATTTATTATAAAATGAAATTATTTTAATTCACCAACATCAATTAACCAATTAGAATTTCTCAATATTTAATCACGGAGGCGCTGGTTGCTATGGAGAATTTGCATGCTATGGAAAAACTGTTCTAATCAAGGCATTCTATCGGTTAAAGGTTGGAGAAACAATTTTGAAGGAATGGCAATAAAAAAACTAAATTTACTTCAATAATTTATCTTCCAAAATAGGGGAGAAATGTTCGTTTTAGTGATTAAAAACCAAATGGATATATACTGGAATTGGGAAAATAAACAAAAAAATCTGGTGAGCGCTTAAAATAATATATTTTAATAGAAGTAAATGGTAAAAATATCCTTTTAATTCCAAAGAGAATTGATAAAAATTTACCTAAAAATACATATTAATGTAGTTAAATAATATTTAATTTAATAAGTTAATAATATTTTGAACAAATATATATATATATATATAAACAACCACTAAAGGGTCTCGGTTTCAGTATATGGTAGCGACTATATTATATCCAGGGCGACCTTTCTACAGGAAGATAAAAGTTCAAGATTACGACCAACCACCCGGTTTTTCAAAATCAATAGTTTAACTTTTTAGAGGCTGGGTGAGCCCAGGAGGTTTTGTAGATCCTTCAGGGTCCCAGGATTAATCCAGGGTCCTTTCATTACAGCTTTATAAAAACTATTTAACAATAAAATGGGCATTTAATTGTTTCCAAACATTTAATTTAACTGTAAATAAAGGACATATAAACTATGATTTATATAATGAGTTTAATCGATATGCTCTACATTCAGGAATTAGTTTTCAGCCTAGAAAAATATATTTATCTCCAGCTGGTACAAAAACATGTGTTTTAGGCTCAATCAATTAGGACTAAAGTACGTCCTTTCCTGTGCATTAGAAATTGAGTCAAAAAGTTAACTTTATTCCCTAGGGAATAAAGTAAAAAGATGACAAGCTAATTCGCCTAAATAATGTAGGTTTTGTCCTGAAAAAGTTCAGGGTCAGGTTAGTACACCTGTCACACCGGCCATTAAAATCAGCTGTTGTTTCAAAACACCAAAACTGATAAACAGAAGTTCATTTGTGTTCAGGTTGTGTAAGTTATGGATCCGCCACATTGTACAAGAAGCAATTAATGTTATTTCAAATTTATTGCCAGCTAAATCAATATTCCAGATAGCATCAGCTAGATTGGGTTTAGAGGTCAATGAATCAAAAACCAAATATATGCATGCAGGCCCACAAGTGAATGTGCATGAACCATCGCATTTTATGGCTGGAGGGTTTAAATTTGAAAGGGTGAAGGAATTTGTGTACCTTGGATCGCAGGTGAACGCGGATAATGACATAAAAGCAGAAATCCATCGCAGAATTATGTCCTCAAATAAATGTTATTTCGGGTTACTGAAGCATTTTAGAAGCAGGGCTATTTCCCAAAACACGAAGGCGCATTTGTATAAGGCCCTAGTAAGACCTGTTCTCACTTTTGCCTCCGAATGTTGGACATTACCCAGTTCACAGGAAGCCCTTCTCCTGAGGTTCGAGAGGAAAATTTTGAGGAGAATTTATGGCCCAGTTTGCACCAATGGGATATGGAGGATAAGGACGAACGCTAAGCTAGCAAGACTCTACAACAGCCAAGATATTTTAAGGGTAATAAAAGTAGGCCGGCTTCGATGGGCAGGTCATATAATTAGAATGACCCAGGATGAGATTTCTAAAATGGTCCTAGACGAAAGGATTTATGGGACAAGAAGAGTGGGAAGACCTCGGCTCCGATGGATCGATGGATCCCAGGTCCATCTTGGGAATCCGCAATTGGAGAGCAGTGGCAACCAATAGAGAAGACTGGCGAACCAAGCTGCAGGAGGCCTTGACTCTACAGGAGTTGTAGCGCCACGAATGAATGAATGAATAAATCAAAATTGTAAATCAAAATAACAATTCAAAATTGTAATAATTGCACATTTAATTTCAGTTTTCGAATTTATTGTAAAACATAACATAATATAAAATATTACAGCGTATAGTTTGACTTTTTACATCTTATCTGGAGACAAAATCTTGTATGCCCCTCGGGACTAAATTGATCATTATTCCTTCGTTGTCATTTTTGTTTTTGTCTGTTTTTTCTCATAGCCCTGAAGATGACCTACAAAGTAGGTCGAAACGTTAGCACACATAAAATATAATAAGTTTCCAGTTATCTATTGTGTAAATTTTCGACTGCACCCCGAACTATTTCCATCCTCCATTATTATTCCTTCGCATTCGCTCGGGTACAAACTTACAGCTGAGAGAATAATGATCTTTAGTCCCTAGGTGAATTAATAACTATTCTTTAGTATGTAATCATGTGTATATTACCATAGGACTGTTTGTCATTTGTTATTTATTATAAGTGGCAGTATAAAATATCAGGGTCCACAAAAGGAGTTTTAATCGATTCTCATAATATCATTGCGTTAATGAAGGGTTAATCGATTGCTATAAAAAATCAAATCAAAAATAAGATCGTATTTTAAATTAATTTAGTCTTTTGAGAGGGGTAGCTTTTGAGCAGTATTGGGGGCCAATCTCATTTAAGTGGGCACCCTTAATTAGGGAAAAATCTGATGGTTAAGCCCGATCTTGGTCAAAACAACTCCTTGCAAAACCGTTGGCTTAAAACAGTAGAGCCATTACTTTCCACTCAATAGAATAGTCTACATTGATTGTGCTGGTAGAGTTTCTTTTGTTTAATCTAAATTGTCAAAATCGAAGTGTCGAGCTAATGAAGAGGAAGTCGGTTTTATTGAAAAAGTTTACATCCGATCCCAGCTTTATACCATTTTAAACAGAATCCAAGTTAAAGTTATAAATTTATTTTTTAAATGTGAACTTATTTCTATTTACATAGATGGTTGTTGAGTGATTATTTTTATTCATTTTTATGAATACTATATCACAAAACACCATATTTTATTTTTTGAAAAAATATGCGAATGAAATAATCAGCGTGAAGATGAACGACTTCACATCAATATATGATTATATTTTAAAGAAATATAATGTTTAATATATAATAGGATGTAAATAGTTGGGGGTGCAGTCAAAAAAACACAGCAAATAAGTTGAAACTTATTATATTATATATGTGCCGACGTTTCGACCTACTGTGTAGGTCATCTTCAGGGCTATGAGAAAACAGACAAAAACAGAATAGACTGTAAAAATACATAAGATAGAGATACAGAAAACATAACAAAATATAGAGATATAGAAAAATTGAGCGAAAAAAGGGAAGGATATGTATTTCCTAAATGTTTCCTATTCCTAAATATTCCTAAATGTTTAATATAAATTATCAAAACCAAAATATAAAATTATTATAAAGTCTCATTTGAAGTATGTCGGTTTTATTGAAAAAGTTTAAATATAAAAAGGAATATGAACGACTTCACATCATTATATGAATAGATTTTTAAAAGAAATGTGTCAAAAAGTCATAATTTACGTGAACTGGAGTCAAAAGAGAGATTGAAACAAAAAAGGATGGAATTTTGACGTTGCTATCGAAAAAAAGCTCCCTTTATGCCGCAAACCTTTTCACCCCCTCCCTCCGGGCCTAACCCCTCCACCCTATCCCCTCCCTTACCCTCGAGGGCATGAATCACGGATCCACCCTCTTTTTTTCTTTTTCTCCTTTCTCCTTCTTATAAACTTTCCTCTTCTTCTTTTATAGAACTTCCGAATAGTATTTGTTTAATTCCTGAAAAGATTCTCTCAAGGGAAACAGATTACTGACATCCTTAGTAATTCGAGAATCATCTGCTGGTGTATTCTTAATAAAGTTTACCGTAGATAATTTGATTTTTTTTTTTTTAAGTGTTTGATAAAAACAAAACAATTTTTTTTCCAAAAATACTTAATAAAAAATAATTTATCAAGCCATAAGAAATAAAATATCCGTGATTATTGTAAAGTTCTCCTTGCTTACATAAACTCTAAGGTATCTATATACATTTTGAAAACCAAAAATAAAGGGTTATTTTATTATTTAATATGATCGATAATCGCTTCTTTTGTCCCGAAATCTAAAAATAAGAAGTTATAAAACCATCATCCTTCCAATCCTTATTTATGGATGTGAACTTGGGCTGCTAACGATGAAGGATGAACAACGTCTTCAGGCATTCGAAAATAAGGTCTTGTGTAGAACATTCGGTCCAAAAAAAAAGGGATGAGACCACTGGGGGAATATAGGAGATTATGCAACGCGGAATGGCGAAGCATGCATCCGGTAAATATTATTCAAGCGATAGCGTCACGAAGATTAAAAAGGGCCTGTAAATTACTGGGTATAGTAACGAACGAATTCCTAAGACGTTAATAAGCGCTGTGTTAACTGGGAAGCGACTGAGAAGTAGACTGATGCGTTGGTGGGAAGATTGCGTTAAGAGTGATCTCGCGGATTTAAAAAAACTGATTCCTTTAAAATAATTTGAACAAGTTGCTAATAAAAAAAAAAGAGATTAAAGAATTTTAATGTGCATTCATAGATTTATAGCCTTAATATACAGCCAACTATAAAAAAAAACGAACATAAAAACCCTGAAACCATTAACCAGCTTCTGATTGCTCTGGAGAATTTCCCAATAAAAAAAAATATATCTAACCATTACAAACGATCTTTGGTACGTGGTAGATACTGTTGGGTTTCCAGGATACGGTTGTGCAGGGATCTGATTTGTCCTATTCACCGACAGGTTTTCCCTCAATTGAGGGTTCTCAATTTACGGAGGCTGTGTGGGCCTGAGGAGGGTCTTCCCGACTGTTAAAGAATTAAATCAATTATAATTCGCTACCATGCACAGGTTATTAATAATAAAAAAATTCATACAAAAGTTTTAAGGTTTATTTTTTTCATTTTTTATTATCAGGAAAATATTAATTGTACTTGACAATAAAATACGTTTTATTTTTAATTGTGAATCATTCAATCAATCATAAAGTAAACTTATCTTTTAAGTTACCTTCTCATCGAACCAATGATTCAGGACAGCAAGGCTAAGGAAAACAACTGATTAAATAACCTCCAGGCTGTAACCCGCGACCACATGTTATCTCGAACGATATAACAAAACAATAATATAGTTTTATTTCTTATTAATAATATTTTATTTTATTTTTTCATAAAGTACATAGACCTTTCTACTCGAGTACAATCACCTATTTATTTATTCATACAGAACTCAGCTTACAAAGGCATAAGGAAGGCAAACAAATAACAGTTCTATTTTATTTCACCCGAGTGAATTTAAATTTTTTTTATTTCTTTTATACGTTTAATTTATAAACAAGGGTGTTTATACACTTTATATACACTTTTCTCACCAGTTAAATATTTAATTTTTCCTGAAACCATTTAGAAATTAAGAAATTAAAGGTGAAACTTTAGATTTATTAAAACTACACTAGCGCTACTGGGTAATGCTAATGCTATATCTCCAAACTTCTGATATGTGAAGGTATACATTTAAGGTTATATTAAATATTTCTATAAAATCGCTTCAAAATAAATAAAATCTATCTAGAGTTAAATATAAAATAGTTCTAAAATTATTTATGTTTACATTTTAGGAATATGAAATGAATAATATTATAATACCGCCATTTAACATTTAAAATAACAGAGTGCTGATTGTCAAATTCGATCTAGGTCGCTGTTACTTTTCCTCACTAGTGAGAGAAAGTGGGACTTCCAAACCAGTTTAAGTTGAGTAATAGGCACCATTACTCAATGTTTGCAGGAAAAATTAATTTATTTAAATAGTAATACAAATCGAACTTTTGAACCTATGCCAATGTGTTATCGTGTTAGGTGATTATGAGAGATAAGCAAATCCTAGATAAATATAACTCGTGTAATAAGTGCAATGGAAAATAATTCATTTCTACATTTTTTTCTTCACGGAAGGGCCTTTGAGACCACGCGGATATCATTGTTTTCATCTCTTTTCATTTCGACATTAATTATAATTATTAGATAATTATCTGTCACAGCCGAATTTGAAACTAGGTCCTTATGCTCGGCACCTCATCGCTCTACCACTGAGTACACGGTATATGATTTACCGTAAATATATTTACTCGTCGATTTTTTGTAAAAATAGAGAATAAAATTTCAACAAATAAGTAAACATTTGAAAATGCCTTTGTTGTAGTCATTGGAAGAGTTAATTGGATATCGATCACAATGCCGATAGAACTATATTTCTTCATAGTGATAAGCAATAAATCACAAGGTAGATTGTTTTCATTTCGTTGGCGCCCAAACCATTTCCTGATCCTATAACTCATTCCATATTTTTCATTTAGTTTTTATTATTATTAAAAAATATTGTTTATATTTACTATATCCTGTACTTCCCATCCACATACGAGTATTTTTGTCTATTTATTTTCTTCAATTCGCAACTGTCATCATCGTGTCGTATCAAGAAACCAGGTAGAAAAAATAGTAAATTTGCCATAGCGGGTTTCGAAGCCTTGACATTCAACTCAATAATTCGCGATGAATCCATCGCTGATCTATACCAGTATTCAGTCGCTATCCTACTCCCCATTAAATCAAATTATTTTTATAAATTTTACCACCCAATGATTGTCTGTAAGCTTAATCCATTTTGGACTGTAATTAAAGTTATTATTAAATTTTAATGACTTTCTTCAACATATGAGAATTCTCAGTGGTAGAAATTTAAACTTTTAGCTCATCGCTGTTTAGCTTAAATTTAAATAGGAATAATTAATAAGTGACAGCATTGGAGAATTTTTTCTTGTCTTCAATGAAATTTACAACTGTATTACAGCTGTATTACAACTGTATTACAACTGTATTACACTAACACAACAAGTAAATAGAATGATGAAGGATGAAAGACAAGTAGAGACTCTACCAAGTGGTAGTACTCAAATAATAAGTTCAACTTAGAAGGTCACGAGGCCATCTTCTTTTCAGACGCCTCGGAGGATTGTCAGGAATAGAAGAGGTTGCTAGGTTTGAATCTTGTGGGTTTGATTGGGAATGAAGTTCGTCATGAAAAAATGTGTGTCAGCTCCGACGCACGACTGGAGTTTACTCCTTTGAGAAGTAGTATTGTGTACATTGTGTAAAAAGAGGGTAAATTAAAGCATCTTAAATAATAATCAAACCCTATATAAATATTTATTCATAATATTTACATCCTTTCAATGAAATATATATCAACTATTTTACATAATAATTCTTGTTAATATTTTTATATAAATCATTCTTGGAAAGATTCGTTTGTTCTACCATGAACAGTTAACATGATTTTGAACTGCATTGAGTCCGTAGATAGTAATATCATCATTATTAAATACTGTGGCAACAAGTTTGAGGTAACTAAAAAACAATACGTGTACGTCAGAAGTTACATGGGTTATGAATCATGAAAACATTGCATCAATAGTTGTACCATATCAAGTCGTTCCGAGTAATCTGCCAGAAATAAAGTCTAAATACGGCCCAATATTAAGTTAATTTTTCAAGAATCGTACTAAGTGTAAACTTTCATCTTTACTTAGTGAAAATTAAATTTACTTTTCACAGAGGATGACCTCGAGACCATCTACTATAGAACTTTATTTGACACACAAACTTTATTTTAAGCTGACATTCCAACCCATCCTAACATCTTCATCTCCACGTATGCTGATGACACATGTGTGCTATCAGTTAATAACGACCCATATATTGCATCCCAATCCCTTAAATCACATTTATCAAGCTTCGAAGAATGGTGTCGGAATTGGAGAATTAAAATCAATTCCAACAAGTTCCATAAAATTACCTTTACCCTTCGCCGAAAACCCATGACCTCCTGTCCTACAGTATCCTTTACTAGTACTCCACTTATCCCTGTTGAACAGATTCGCTACCTAGGACTCAACTTAGACAAACGTCTTACTTGGAAATCTCACACAAGACTGAAAAGACAAGAAACAGCTAGACGCTTCCGACTACTTCAACACATACTAGACAAACGCTCAAAGCTTCAGATCAATTACAAAAGACTTATTTATGTGACTGTAATAAGACCTATATGGACTTACGGAATTGAACTATGGGGCTCCACCAAACCATAAAATTCCTCTCGTATTCAATCCTTGAAATCCAAAATCCTTCGCAAAATCCTAAACGCTCCTTATTTTGTCACAAATAAAACCATCCATAATGACCTTAACGCTCCATATGTTACCGATTTAGCCCATTCCAGATACCTATCATTCCATAATAAACTCCAGGCCCATCCAAACCCACTAGTTTCCATCCTTGCATCCAATTCCATCCCGGACAATCCTCCTAGGCGTCTGAAGAGAAGATGGCCTCGGGACCTTCTATAATAGAAATGTAATTAGAGTGCTGCCAATGGGTCGTGCCTCTACATGTCCTTTCATGTATTTATTTATTCATATAGCCCTTGTACTAGATGTATGTATTACAGTTGTACAATTCAATAAAATAATTTTAAAAAAAAAATGTATTTCGGTTTGATAAAAAGAATAACTTACATCGATTAATAGAATAAAGAAGATCAGTGAAATAAGTTAAAAAGGCTGGAAGAAACCAATTATGGTGTATGAATGTATGATTCGTTCGTTCTTCGATGGTTTTTCTCCCTCCATTTTCTCCTACTAAAGCCTACGTTTTAGACGGCAAAAAAAAATACTAATCCCATAAGATTGTTGGGGTTATATGGACCGGACTACTAAAATCTTGGTATATTCAAAATAAAAATAAGTGAATGCACGTATAGAACAGCAGGAAACTGTGGAATAGGCAGATGCGATTTCGACATAAAACCATCCTGAAGTCGTTCATCGCCATTTTGAAGTGAGCTGGGCGAGCAATTATTGAAATGGCTTCCGAAGTTGACACCTCCCTTGGGAACGTCCACACAATTATCCAAGATGAGATTGGTTTCTCTTCGGAGTTCGGCTCGTTGTGTGCCGTGTCTTTTGTACGAGGGACAAAGAAACGTTGGTCAACAACTTCCTAGTCAGAGGGGTCAACTTTTGTCGCTCTGAGAAAAATCACGCGAGTACAGAGTGGGACGAAACGATAAATTTTAACTATAAATCCATAGTATTGCCGCCTTATAATTATAGTAGAGTTCGTGGAAATTTATTATTTTGAATTCAAAACAACTTAATTGGACCAAATAATACAAAGTATAGTCCTGAGCATGGCGTTAACGAAACCATACACCAACAATTACAGAAACCCCTCGTGATATCGAAAAACCTGAACCACTGCAATCTATAAATCAGTAGAGGTAGAGACTGTAATGTTTCTAGGACAACGGAAGGGAGGTGATTTGTGATCTCTACCACCAGATTTTTCCCCAATTGAGGGTAGACAACTTCATTAAGGCTGTGAGGCCCCTCAAGGAGGACCAGTTCGGGTAGTCCAGAATTAGTGCACTACGTGTAAACAGCATTTATTAACATCAACCTAAAACATTATTTGGGATTTCGTTATACTATTTACCACAATAACATGATCTAAAATTGTTTCATGTCAGTCAACGGTTCTATACGCTTCTGATAAAAAAAAACTGTACACTACAACCCAGGAAGAGTCTTGGGTTCACTGCATGGTAGAGATTGTACCGTTTCTAAGTTAACGGTTGTGCAAGGAGGTGAATTGACCGAAACCCAAGCAACATACATATATATTGATATCTAAGCTAAAACTTTTTTTTAGGGTTTGATAGTATTTAACGGTTCTAAACGTTATAGAGATTTTTTTTTTAGATTCAGCATTTTTTTTAACTGTTCACTTTTGTTTTTACTTCTATTATTATTCGAGTTCTACCATTCGGCAGTTTCTCTACTCGTCCTTATCTCGTGGCATTATTTACTCGATATATTCTCTTATACAGTTTTAAATTTCAGTAAAATAGACGGGCATATGCTTTTATCTCTTTTCTTCACCGATCACCGAGGCAGTGATCACATACAACAGAGATGGTCTGGAAAGAGCGCTGATGGCTCTGGAAAAAGAATCGGCCTATGGGGTCAACGAATAAGTTTTGATAAGACCGAATACCTGGCAGTGAACTGCAGAGATGCCACATAACTTCATATTAATGGGAAAATATGCAAGCGGGTAGACTCCTTCAAGTACTTAGGGACAATTTTAAAAAAAAAACCTTTGACACTACAACCCATGAACGAGTCTGGGGTTCAGTACATTGTAGAGATTGTGTTGTTTCTAAGACACCGGTTGTGCATTGAGCTGATTTGTCCCTGAGATCCCGCTCAATCACCAGGTTTTCCTCCAATAAAGTGTTCCGAATTAAAATAGAGACTGGTTGAACCCAAGGAGAGTCTGCATATCCTATAGGCTATATCTATTCCACAAAATATACCAGTATTGAATAGCAAAATAAATAATTATTTCAGAACAATATTTTTTTAATCCTTCGAACAGTACGGAACTGAAATCAATCAACCCTCTAAGTGAATATGAGTAGATACGGTCATATTGTGATTGAAGTTGAATACTTCTAAAAAAAAGTTTCCACTGCCGAATACAGCAATCGAAGGGAACTTTAATTTTGTTTCCAGTTTCGATTCAATTTCAGTTGTCTACTGTTAACAATGTTTTTTATACTTTCCTCTTCCCCGCCATTCGATATTGTAGGAACGGGCCAGAGATAAAAGATAAAACTGTCCAGCTGAGGTGTCAGAAGTAATAATTGGAAGGAAAACTCCAAGTGGTAAAAAGAACTTGCTTTTTTTTCCTCACTACTTCTGTTCTTAGTTTTATGGCGAAACTGATACGAGAAGTCAAACTAAAAGCAGTTAGTTCATTTAAAGCTATAATAACTTAGGTAGTTTAAGGACTTTTACTATATTTTTGTTTAAAAAAAATTGTACCACTTTTACACATGAAAGATATTGGCAGGGACAGTACTGTTCCAAAGCCAACAATAACTGCACCCAGGAAGTGATTTGGTTGAAATCACGCTTAACCCTCCGTTTGTCCCCAATTAAATATATGAATATGCTATGTCAATTTACTCTCTGTATCTGATATACCGATATGTGATATCTTAATGCTACGCCAATATGCTATATTTATCCGCTATGTCAATATGCTATACAGTATAGCGTCGATTATTCAAACTAATTTTGTCTGGTACGGTACTGATCATCGAAATTCCCATACAATGGCAAACAATCACTTCTATAAAACTAAAAATTAAAAAAAATCATAAACAGCATATTATTAGAGAGTACATAGCAAACTTTTTATATTGATTTTTCATGGAAAGATATAAGGAAATTGCACAGACACAATACATATATTTTATTTTCTATATTTGAGCTCGTGGAATGTCTCCAAATATTCAATTCAATAGAGTGTATACCTAAAGAAGGACATAAATATACTAAAATGTACTACATCTATACAAAACTTTATATATACGTGTATATAAAGGAGGATATATAATAAATTTAATATCATATTTTCTTTACGGAAACACTTTCGTAATGAAAATCTTAATGTACGTATAATACGTTTTATATATGAGTTTAATCATGCAAATAAAATAAACACCGGAATGGAAATATACAAATAAATCAAAATGCAAACATATTTAATGTAGAATGAATTTTAACTATTTTTTATTTATTTATTTTTTTATCAGCATGGAGAAATAATTGGACAATATTCGTTACGAACGAGGAAGAGAAATAGTTTTTTTTTTCTCAATACAGTCAATTTTGGTTCACTGAACACACACGTTCAATGGTTTATCGTTTTTAATCAATTTTTTTCCCTCGATTCTGGACATGTATTCCAGAGGTTTCCCTTCAATGTGTCCTAGAACCCGAAAGAAAACAATAATATAACAGGTTGGAATTGCTTTCTAGTTTGAAAAATAAAACCTATCTGGTTTTCCTACCAAAACATTATTTGTTAATTCTTGATTATTAAAGGGAATAAAAATTAAAAAAAGATTAATGCTTTTTTGTTTAGATTATTGTTGAACTAGCATTGAAGGTCGCTATTTGAAAACGTGTAAATCATACGTCTTTTCCATTTTCATCCTCTTTATTTATATCAAAATAAGGAACACTTCGGTTATAGAAATATAACAAACATTTCCTAAATTATGTACGGCTTAAGCCTAAATTAAATAAGCGATTTTCTAAGAATCAATGTAATACGATTTTTTTTTTAAATAGGGTAAGCGGGGTAGCGTATGGAGCGCTTAGTTACTAAATTATAGGTCCCGGATTCCGATCCCGTTATAGATAATATGTTTACTCTAAAATAGCCAAGAATCGAGTCTGTGAGACCTGGCATGCGTTTTTGACTTAAGAATCATCTTCAAAACTCTAAAGGATCACTTAACTCTTAAGGTTTGGGGCGACCTGTGGTCTAGTGGTTAGCGTAACAAACTACTAAGCCCAGGATCGCGGGTTCGTAGCCCGGCAGGTGGCCCTAGGATTTTTTAAAGGGAGTAAAAATCTTTAGTTACGCTGTCCTTCGGAAGGGACGTTAAACGAGGGCCCCGAGCCTGTACAATGTCAAGTACCCGTTAAAAATCCTTATCCTAATTGAACCTGGGTAGGCAAAATTTAGAGCTCCCACTGTAACATCCTCCGATTAGCCATAGCAGCATAAAGTGACCGAATTTCTGAGTAGATGTGAATATGTTGGTGATAAATCTGCCGAAATTGGTACGGGAAGACTTCGTAGGCCAGCTCGTTTAGTTTCTTCACTGTCTGTCGTGAAACATGAGGTCTGGACTTGTATTAGAGTATAGATCCCTCCCGATTAACAAAGCAGCGTTAGGTAAAATCCACTAGGTAAAAGATTCTCTCGCCAAATCAATGGTCCATTCACTACAATAATGTTCCATTCATTACAACATCCTTCCCCGAACGCAATTTGATGCCATACCAAGCAATCTTCGTTCATTTGTAGTAATCGTAAATATTATCAGAAAAGTGAGGATTGATAACAGTTCTTTGCAATCTGTAAAAAAAAAAAGCATGTGCCCCATCCTGGCGAGACCTTTAACTTTGAGAAAGCTGCCCAATTCTCCTATTTGGGTTCAATAGTAACGGAGAATAATGCACCTGAGGTCGAGGTAAAGAAAAGAATATGGACGGCCAACGGGTGCTACTTTGGGCTATGCAAGGAATTCTCCTCACGCCTTCTACCACGGGAGGCCAAGCTCCATCTGTACAAAACATTAGTCCGCCCAGTTTTGTTGTATGGATCGGAGACATGGACAACGACCAAGCTAATTGAGCATGATCTCTTAGTCTTCGAAAGAAAGAATCTTCGGTGGAGTATACCTAGATTGAAACTGGCGAAGGAGAACAAACATCGAAGTTTACTCAATGTTCAACGAAGCAGATGTTGTTGACTCCTTAAAAATTAGAAGACTGCGATGGGCTGGTCAAGTTGCTAGAATGGAGGACGAGGCCATTCCAAAAAAGGCTTTTACAGAACCTCTGAACGGTACGAGAAGAAAGGGGAGACCGAAGCTGAGGTAGTCGGATAGTGTAGAGAAAGACACGAGGGATATTCTTGGAGTCAGATGCTGGATAACAGCTGGGAAAAATAGAAACGGCTGGAAGAAGCTGGTAAAGGAGGCCAGGACTCGTCACTGAGTTGTAGCGCCATAGAATAGTAATAATAATAAACATAAGCATAGTAAATAACTGAAGTCCAATAATTCCATTTTTTAATTGAATTTTATCAATAACGAGCGACCCGAGCTTCGCACGGGTACTAGAGCAAATTATGCCTACATCTTTTGTCTGTCCTAGGATCGACAGACAAAACTATTGTTACGGGCTACTGGGTGTAAAATGGACTAAACTATTACTTAATTCAAGAATCTAATATTTATTAACAAATTAACAAGAATACAATGAGATTATTAAAAACAACTAAATTATTAAACTAATATCAATTTACAATAACAATATTCTACTAAATGTTATCTATTTCTAAAATAATATACAAACAATATAAGATATTGGTAATACTAAATAACTAAACTATTTATATATAAATTAGTGCAAATACAATAATATTACACTATAGTTTACAATTACAAATTAACACTTACAGTTCGCTAACTAAAGTCCACCGACCGTAAGACTCTCCAAATATGACAAACTGCCACACAGTTTATTACACTTATTACACGGTCACTAATTGTCACTGTTGCTCACTAAGCACTTATTACAGAGTGATACTAATACTAACTAACTCACACACACTGCCACTAGTTAACGACTGCTACTCACTGGCTTATTACAGACTCGTCTTATTACTGACTCTTATTACTACTCGTCTTAATACTGACTGCCGCGGCCGAAAACGCTGTCCTTTTTATATAGGCAAGGTAGGTCGTGGTGGGGCATTACTCGGAAGGACCACCTAGTCCAATCGAGCCCGATCCAGAAGCTTCTACGCCATTCTATAATCCCTTCCGCTTAATCCCATTGTTTGCCTAATCTTCTCAGCACGTCCTCTTCCCCGGTCTGACCGTAACACTGCCCCCTCCTTAAAAGTGCTCTGCCCCAGAGCATAGCCCGGAGAAATCGGGCGGTTATGAGCTTCCCTCGATGGAGACGTATTTCCTTTCCAGGGGTTGAATGTGCACACCAATATGGCGACTCCAGAGTTGGCGAATATCTGTTCAAGCATGTTCCTGACAACCTTCCACTCCAGGCCGTCATATCCACAGCCCAACTTAGGGATCGCGAGCTTGGTGACACGCAGTCTCAGAAGCTTACTCCGCAGGTCGTCGAGGCTTCGCCGCAGTGCGTCATATGTGGGCTTCTGATCAGTAGCACACTTGGTAACTAAGTAGAACAGGTGTCGTCCGTCGTGCGTATGGTGGAGTGCTTTCCCGACGATTGGTCCTTGGCGTTCCAGTTCCTCAGTTCCAGCAAACTTCTTCCTGAAGACCGTTGCAATCCCTCGGGAAGTCCTCAGATCTTCGGCTACACAATGGGCCAGAGAATAGTCCGCGGGTAACGAGAAGATATCTCTGTATACTGCCTGAGTTACTCCACGGGAACCTTGTACCTTAGGTTGTGCAACTGATACCTTACTGGCCTCCACGTTGTTGAGGTACCTGACTTGCTGGTCTTTTGTCAGGCCATGGTCTCCTTTGTATGGGGCCAGTCTATTAAAATGGACTACCCTGGGTTTTCCTTTTGGCTGCTTTCTGATCCTATAGATGACGTCGTTTATCCTGTTGATGATCTCAAACGGGCCATCCCAGGAGTTCTGAAGTTTAGGTGAGTAGCCTCGCCTTCTTCGAGGGTCATGTAGCCAGACCAAATCTCCAGGTTGGAATCCACCTTTCTCTGCCCTGATGTCGTAACGCTCCTTCATTCTGTCACTGGCTCCCTGGATGTTTGCACGAACCTTTTCGTGGATATTATCCATCCGCTTCCGTAGATTCGTGACGTATTCCTCTCCGTTAACTTCCTCGTCTGGCTTGAACCCGAATTTCAGATCACAAGGCAAGCGAAGTTCTCGGCCGAAGACCACATTTGCGGGGGTCTGCCCCGTTGCTTCATGGACTGAACTCCGGTAGGCTAACAAGAACAAGTGAAGATACTGGTCCCAGTCTCGCTGATGCTCGGAGACCACTTTAGACAAATATCGACCCATTGTCCTGTTCATGCGCTCCACCATGCCATCCGATTGAGGGTGAAGAGGTGTCGTCCTGGTTTTCCGTATTCCCAGTGCTTCGCACATCCCGGAGAAGACTGCAGACTCAAAGTTTCTTCCCTGGTCAGCGTGAAGTTCCATGGGTACTCCAAACCGGCTGACGAGCTGCTTCACAAGTACGTCTGCAACCGTGACTGCCTCTTGATTCGGAAGGGCATACGCTTCCACCCACTTAGAAAAGTAGTCCATGGCCACGAGAATATATCGGTTGCCTTCGTCCGTCACAGGGAAAGGGCCAGCGATGTCGATTGCTATCCTCTCGAACGGTGCTCCCACGATGTACTTCTTCATAGGGGCCTTCTTTCTTCTTGTTGGTCCGTTAGAAGCCGCACAGGTCGCACAACGCCTGCACCAGTCCAACACATCGTCCTTAAGGTTTGCCCAGTAAAAGCGTTCACGAACTTTTTCCAATGTACGGCGAACTCCAAGATGGCCGCCAGTTACACCGTCATGTAGTTCCCTAAGCACTTCGGGCACTTTATTCCTTGGAACGATGAGCTGTAGCCTGCGCTGATCTCCTTCCGCGTTCTCCAATGCCCGTTTCAGCAGCCCGTTGTCCACTAAAATGGAGTTCCATTGGGCCCAGTACGTTTTTACACTCTTCGACATTGGAGCAACATCCTGCCAGGCCGGTCTTCCTCGCCCTGATATTTTCCATTCCTTTATTTGTTTTAAGTCCGGGTCCTCGTCCTGTTCCTTTGACACCTCTGCATCTTGCCAACTGTCGATGACAACTGTAGTCCTCAATACCGCTGCCTGCTTCTCTTCTTGTCGAGAACAATGCTTGCAGCCTTCTTCACAAGGTCTTCTTGACAGTGCATCCGCATTCCTGTGGCTCGTTCCAGAACGATGAGCAGATTCAAAGTCATACTCTTGAAGGCGCTCAATCCACCTCGCCACTTGTCCCTCAGGTGACTTAAATCGCAGCAGCCACATTAGAGCCGCGTGGTCCGTTCTCAGCAGGAACCTTCTTCCGTATAGGTATTTATGAAAATGCTCTATGGACTTTACTACTGCCAGAAGCTCTTTCCTTGTGACACAGTAGTTTCGTTCCGGAGCTGAGAGTGCTTTGCTGAAATATCCAATCACCCTTTCTTCTCCGTCTTGGAGCTGAGAGAGGACACTTCCAATGGCGATGTTGCTGGCATCTGTGTCAAGTATGAACTTGCCCTCGGGACGTGGATAGCTCAGAATAGGAGCACTACTCAATTTGCTCTTCAGCTCCTCGAAGGATGCCTGGCACTCGTGATCCCAATGGAAAGACCTTTTCTCCTCAGTTAGCCTGGTAAGAGGTTTTGCGATGTTAGCGAATCCTTTCACGTACCTCCGGTAATAGGTGCAGAGCCCGAGGAAACTCCTCACCTGGTGCTTATCTCGAGGTACTGGCCAGTCGGTGATCGCTGCTATCTTCTCTGGGTCAACAGCAACTCCGTTGTCTGACACAATATGCCCCAGGTAGTTGACTTGCCTTCGGAAGAGATTACACTTCTTCGGGTTCAACTTTAGGTTTGCTGCACGCAGTCGTTCGAAGACCTTCTCCAGATTCTTCAGATGGTGAGCGAAGGACTTTCCCAGCACAATAATGTCGTCTAGGTATACCAGGCATACCTCCCAAGAGAGACCTCTTAACACGTTTTCCATCAGCCTCTCGAATGTGGCAGGAGCATTGCAAAGCCCGAATGGCATTACTGTAAACTGCCAGAGCCCAGTGCCAATTGAAAACGCCGTCTTCTCTTTATCCTCAGGTGCCAATCCAACCTGCCAATATCCACTGCGGAGATCCAAAGTAGAGAAGAGTTTACACCCCTCTAGGGTGTCCAGCGTATCGTCAATCCTGGGAAGCGGATAGCTGTCCTTCTTGGTGACATTGTTCAGAAGACGGTAGTCTACGCAGAACCTCGTTGTGCCATCTTTCTTCTTCACCAATACGACAGGAGACATCCAGGGGCTACTCGAAGGCTCAATGACACCATCAGCCGCCATCTCCTTTATGATCTTCTCGGCGTCCTCCCGTTTGGCTAACGGCAGCCTCCGCGGGACCTGTCGGATGGGCTTCGCATCCCCGGTGTCAATCCTGTGCTGGACGATATCCGTTCTTCCCCGTGGTCCTGGTCCGATCTCGAAGACGTCATGCCATCGGATAATCATGTTCTTCACTTCCTCGCTCTGTTCAGATGAAAGGTCGCGGCATGACTCGTTAACAAATCCTTTTAGTTCTTCTGGCAGTCCTCGGAGCTCGGTGGGACGACGTTGCAGCTGACGAACCACTGAGGTAGCGGTTGTACACTCCCCGACCGGTGTTCCTTTCTTCAGCGTTACCGGGAAGCTGTTCAGGTTCATTAGCCGGATTGGAGTTGTCCGTCCGACCTTGATGAGAGACCTGGCAACAAGTACGCCACGTCCGATCTCTTGTTCTTCGTGCCTTCCGGGTTCAAGTAGTACACATTGACCCTCCGGTAACTGTCCTTCGACCGTCCCATGGGTCAGGATTTGGCTCCGTGCAGGTAATGTGGTGTCTTCTAGTAAGAGCACTCGTGCGTAGAGGTCCTTTCCCTGCCGAAGGATGACTTCCTCCTCTCCCAGCGTCATCACACCTCTTGCCATATCCAACTTAATCCCGTATTCGATCATCAAGTCCGTGCCTAATATGACATCTTCATCGATTTCTGCCACGAGAGCACCGTGCCTCAGATGTTGACCCCCGATGATGAAGGTGGCAACTGTCTCCCCGTAGACCTTGGCTGGCTGTCCCGTGGCAGTCCGTAATGCCCAAGTTGTTGGTAAGATCTTCTCAGCTGGAAGTGTTTTCGAGTTCAAGATCGTCATGGTTGCGCCGGTATCTATTAGCAGACTTCGCAGCTGCCCGTTCACCATCCCATCAACGTAGAAACTGTTCGTTCTGCTTCCTATTGACGCAACTCTGATGGCCTTCCTGGGGCCTTTGACATTACGGGTTGACAGTTGCCCCTTCCCATCAACCCTACTTAGTTTTCCTGTGGCTTTTCTTGCTTCTTCGATGGACACTTGCTCCTAGGGTGTCCCAGTTGGCCGCAGCTCCAACAGCGTATCTCCTTCTTACGGGTCTTGAGAGCCTCCAAAACTTTAGTTACTATGTCTTCGATGCTAGGGACCACATTAGGCTCCACTTCTGCTGCTCTAACTCGCGCATGGCCCCGTACGGACTGTCTAACAGCCTCGAACTCCATGGCCTGGGATAATGCGTCTCCCAAAGTTTTCGGCCGGGCGAGCTTCACTGCTTGTTGTGTCTCTGGGTCCCGAAGTCCATCCAGGAATTTGTCGACAGCCAAGCTTTCGTAGACTTCGTCGGTGACCGATGGGTAGGCGTTCCTCACCAGCCGGGCAATATCCGCTTCAAATTCCTGCAAAGTCTCGTTTGTCTTCTGGACCCTGCTTCTCAGCTGTGAGCGATACAGCTGGTCCATGTGGCGGTGGCCGAAGCGCATCTCCAGTCTTCTCATCAGCTCACCGTAGTTGGACCGTTCCGAGATGGGCATCCCCTGCAGGACTCCCAAGGCGTCTCCACGCAGTGCCAGGCACAACGCTGAAGCTTGGGTCTCCTGTGACCACCCGTGGATCGAAGCCGCTGTCTCGAAGAGAGTCATGTAGTCCTCCCACGGCGTCTTTCCGTCGAATACTGGAATGGTATTGTGAGTTGGTGGCGCCCCAGCATAGGCGGGCAGAATGGTGTTATGATGGCTGCCCTCGCAGGAACGGTCGGTGTCGTTCGTCGGTGGGTTGCTCATACGTCCCTCGAGAGCTTCCATTCTTAGCCTAATTTCGTCAACTTTTTCTCCTAGCCTAGATTCTACAACAGCTACTTTATTATCTACATTTTCCATTAACTTATTCTCTAATGTGCCTAATTTAGACTCTAATGTATACAATAAATCACTTTTTACAGTACTTAGCTCATTTTTAACAGTGCTTAACTCATTACCTAGCTCATTTTTAACAGTGCTTAACTCATTACCTAGCTCATTTTTAACAGTGCTTAATTCATTACCTAGCTTATTTTCTACATTGCTTAACTCATTCTTAACAGTACCTAATTCATTTTTAAAAGTTGCAGACAACTTGCTTAAATCAGTTTCAAACAGAACGTCGTCTGGATTTTCCCCTAACTCTACAAAAAATTGACGCAAGCGATGTTGCAGTACACTTTTATTTCCGGAAGAATCCAGATCACGTTCTTCTAATTCCCGTTTTAAATCCGCAACTTTTAAATCCATCAATTTAAGACTTTGAGAAGCCATTTTTCAAACAGTAGCCCAATTATTACAAAATGCAAGAAAAAATAACAATTACACAAGATCCCACTTCTGACACCAATTTGTTACGGGCTACTGGGTGTAAAATGGACTAAACTATTACTTAATTCAAGAATCTAATATTTATTAACAAATTAACAAGAATACAATGAGATTATTAAAAACAACTAAATTATTAAACTAATATCAATTTACAATAACAATATTCTACTAAATGTTATCTATTTCTAAAATAATATACAAACAATATAAGATATTGGTAATACTAAATAACTAAACTATTTATATATAAATTAGTGCAAATACAATAATATTACACTATAGTTTACAATTACAAATTAACACTTACAGTTCGCTAACTAAAGTCCACCGACCGTAAGACTCTCCAAATATGACAAACTGCCACACAGTTTATTACACTTATTACACGGTCACTAATTGTCACTGTTGCTCACTAAGCACTTATTACAGAGTGATACTAATACTAACTAACTCACACACACTGCCACTAGTTAACGACTGCTACTCACTGGCTTATTACAGACTCGTCTTATTACTGACTCTTATTACTACTCGTCTTAATACTGACTGCCGCGGCCGAAAACGCTGTCCTTTTTATATAGGCAAGGTAGGTCGTGGTGGGGCATTACTCGGAAGGACCACCTAGTCCAATCGAGCCCGATCCAGAAGCTTCTACGCCATTCTATAATCCCTTCCGCTTAATCCCATTGTTTGCCTAATCTTCTCAGCACGTCCTCTTCCCCGGTCTGACCGTAACACTATAATGGGTATATTAAACTATCCTTAAAAGATAGAAGCATGCTATCACCGATTTTTTTGTAGATTCATCTAAGAGGAATACTCCACCATGGATTGTTTTCTAAGTGGTTAGGTTTCAGTATAAACACCATTTCTTATATATGCCTAATCCTTCTAATCACTTATCTGTTGGTGATAACCGCATGAAAATCTGCGCAGTAGTTTTTCAGATTATCGCGAACAGACAGACAGGCGAGGTGGATGACTTAGTTTTATAAAATGTATAGATAAGACGGACAATTTCACATGAACTAACCCAATACCTTCCCTTTCTTTGTTTTTTTTCCTTGGTTCATTTATAAATTTCTCCTTATAAAACTAAAGAGATTAAATGTTTTAAAAAATAACTAATCTATCTAAACCTAACCTTTTTGTTAATGTTTAGAAAGGGCAAAGGCTCAGGTTGACCTAGAGTTCCTATTTTTCCAAGTGAGTGAAGCTAATTCCTTATTTGAGAGCGGAAGTGGAAGGATTTATAGCGACTTCCACCAGCGCCCTCTCTCTGGACTTCCGCCCAAGGATCAAACCCCTATCACTATCCTTTATCACGTCTACGATTAGAATTATCACCCAAAGTTTAATTAGCAATTTCTTTTAGTATTTTTTTAGGAAGGGTTCAAACTAATAACAATTACACTGAAATATATTTATTATAATTCTTTAAGTATTCAATTCTCATTTACAGAATAAAAGTAGTATTGTCACGACAATGTTTATTTTTTTAAATTTATTTCCAATATAATTTGTTACAATTTACAATAGTAATATGCTATACCTAACAGACCAGTCTCAAACTCAAAAACTTAATAGACAAATTTAAATGTATCAATAAAGAATCACTTATACAATGAAAGAAAAAAATACTGAAATACTTTCAGGAGTGAGAAAAAAAAAAATTATAATCAAAATAAACAAAAATTGTATCTATACATTCTTAGTAACTTATATACATCCACATGAACAATAACAATTAAATAAAATAATTTGGTAGTACAATAATAAATGCTTTGTTCGTCACGACAATGTGACAGTATAATAGTGTCTGTTGTATGTAGGCTGACAGTGAAACTTCTAACAGTCGCATTTAGTTTGACTGCGTACTACATAATAAGTTTAGTTTCATTGTCTGTAAATATAAAGCACGTTTGTAAATTGGTTTAATGTAATATACGTTTAAAATCTTTCTGTTTTATTATATATGTAAAGGGCACCATGTCACGTTTTTGTATTGCTTCAAGAGTCAATTTTCCATAATTTTGAACTATTTGTTTCTTCGTTACTTATACAAACTGCTAAAAGAAAATTGTCCACATTTTTATTGGCATTGATAAGTGATTAGAACTATTTATCATAGTATTAATTAATGATAATTTACTTAAAATATTACCTATGTTGTAGACACGTTTAGACATTTGTTAATATGTAAACTTATTAAAGAAAATAAAATATTTTTAATATGTAAAATACACGTTACCACATTCAGTTTTAATTTCAAAGGGCGATTTGAACAATATTAAAATTATATCAGTTTCCAAACAATCTGTACCACCACAACCCATAATGGGTCATGTGTTCAGTAACTTAAGTTGAGTAGAGTCTGTTCTATTTCAAGGACAACGGTTGAGAAGGAAGGGTATTTGTCCTAGATCACGCTCAACCGCCATTCGCCAGGTTTTCCACCTAATTAAGAGTTACTAATTTACAGAGGCTGGGTGATCCCCAGGAGTATGTACAGATCCTACAGTGTCCATCCCCGGCCAGGAACAGATGAAATAAATTACCTGGCAGCTCAGCGCTCATTTTCAGATAAGTAAATCTTTGACAGAAAACCGTTATCTAACTAATTGTGAATATGTAAACTTGCTAAAGAAAAATTAAAATCTCTTCAATCTGTAAAATACATATCAACACGTTAAGTTGTGATTGCCAAGAACGATTTTTAAAACATTGAAATTATAATATTTTTATTTTGAAGGGAAAAAATTGTCCTGGCCGAGATTCGAACCCGGGTCTTCCGCATTTCTAGTGCGACACTCTCCCAACTGAGCTACCAGGGGCCGTAACCAGGCCAGAGTCCTACACTAGAGATGCGGAAACCCGGGTTCGAGGTTACGACCCCTGGTAGCTCAGTTGGAAGAGTGGCGCACTAGAGATGGTTAAGACCTGGGTTCGATCCCTGGTAGCTCAATTGGGAGAGTCCCGCACTAGATGTGCGGAAGATCCGACTTCGAAAGGTTACGACCCCTGGTAGCTCAGTTGGGAGAGTGCCGCACTAGAGGTGCTTAAGACCCAGGTTCGAAAGGTTACGACCCCTGGTACCTCAATTGTGAGAGTCCCGCACTAGAGATGCGGACGACCCGGGTTCGAAAGGTCACGACCACTGGTAGCTCAATTGGGAGAGCCCCGCACTAGAGATGAGGAAGACCCGGGTTCGAAAGTTTAGGACCCCTGGTAGCTGAGTTGGGAGAGTGCCGCACTAGAGATGGTTAAGACCCGGGTTCGAAAGGTTACGACCCCTGGTAGCTCAATTGGGAGATTCACACACTAGAGATGCGGAAGACCCGGGTTCGAAAGGTTAGGACCCCTGGTAGCTCAATTGGGAGAGCCCCGCACTAGAGATGGTTAAGACCCGGGTTCGAATCCCGGCCAGGACAAATCTTTTCTCTTCAAAATAAAAATATTTAAATAATCACCATCAAATAAAATTATAATAGTATCCTATACGTTATTATTATTTTTATTTCGTTTACACCTTGCATCGAACAATTAAACAATTACCAGATAACCATGAATATAAAACTAAACCAAAGGAATATTTCAAGCGTTGCCATGGATACTTTATTTTTAAGCCTCGTACCCATAAAAGGTACAAAAGTATTTATTACCTTTTTCTTCAATTAATTTTTGTGTTACTCTATAAGGAAACTGAATTTTGAAAGGATGTAAACTGGATTGCATTATCTGATAATTCGTTCACTTAATGAAAACCTCTTTCCAGTCGGGTTTTTTTATTTTTATTTTTGGCAAATAACTTTATTTTGCAGACATGTTTCGACTAATTGTCATTATCAATACATCAAGAACTTCCTTCATCTCAAAAGAGTTACACGTCATCTTTTTTCTATAAATTATTAATTACATAAATCAACAATATAACAAATATACATTTATTAAAATCGTCCATAAATAGAAGTAAGTATAGATACCTCTCTTTTTTTTATAATTCATGTCATTAGCTAAAACTTTTCTTGGAGGTCCATTGTCCTCCATGGTCCTTTTGTTACTATTTTAAACTTTGGTCTCTATTTATACTATATTTTATTTATATTTACATACTAAAATCCTTCCCATTTAAATTTATCCTAATTAATTATAATTCAAAAAATTTTTATTACGTAAATTTATTAAGTTTATTATTTTATTTTTAATATCTTTTTATAGGTTTTTAATTTAAAAATCAGATAGGACTGAAATCAGTCCTATCTGATTTTTAAATTAAAAACCTATAAAAAGATATTAAAAATAAAATAATAAACTTAATAAATTTACGTAATAAAAATTTTTTGAATTATAATTAATTAGGATAAATTTAAATGGGAAGGATTTTAGTATGTAAATATAAATAAAATATAGTATAAATAGAGACCAAAGTTTAAAATAGTAACAAAAGGACCATGGAGGACAATGGACCTCCAAGAAAAGTTTTAGCTAATGACATGAATTATAAAAAAAAGAGAGGTATCTATACTTACTTCTATTTATGGACGATTTTAATAAATGTATATTTGTTATATTGTTGATTTATGTAATTAATAATTTATAGAAAAAAGATGACGTGTAACTCTTTTGAGATGAAGGAAGTTCTTGATGTATTGATAATGACAATTAGTCGAAACATGTCTGCAAAATAAAGTTATTTGCCAAAAATAAAAATAAAAAAACCCGACTGGAAAGAGGTTTTCATTAAGTGAACGAATTATCGGAAACTGAATAAAAACAGATGACAAATCATAAAATTTGAATAAATAAAAGTATTCACGTCATTAATGATTAATAAAGAGATTTCATTAAATTTATATGGGTTGAAACGTTGGTTAGCAGTATGTTGTTTACTTTATTTTATCATTTTTTTCTTCTATACTGGACTCATTTCCTTTATAATTTATCTTGGGAAAGAGAAAAAAAACATTTTCCAGTCGGTTAAATTTTCTTTTATATTTATTTTTCTCTTGAGACGTTTCGACAATATGACATTTCCAATTTTATCACATTTTTTGTTTTCTGCATCGGTAACAAATCATCAGCATATTTTCTTGACCATGGAGGATAAATGATCCCCTAGATTTTATTTAAATGAAAATTAAAATGAATTTAATTTGGAGATATTTTAGACTTGTAACTATAATAAAGTTATGTAAATGATTCGTTACCGATGCAGAAAACAAAAAATGTGAAAAGATTGAAAATGACATATTCTCGAAACGTCTCAAGAGAAAAATAAAGATAAAAGAAAATTGAACCGACTGGAAAATGTTTTTTTCTCTTTCCCAATATAAATTATGTTTCGTATTTCCCAACATAAATATTCCATTTCATCCAATAACCCAACCGCTTCCAAACTCTCTGACCATGCCCTATCTTTAAACCACATTTTCAACTTCGATAATACGTCTATCCTATCTTCCTTTCCCAACTATGAAAAACGCATTCTCTCGGAAACCATCCACATCAATTTAGATTCCTCCACCGTCAACCTTAAGTCCGAATTCACATCACCTATCCTCAATTTATTCCCAAATTTTTAATTTACTAAAAACTCCTTAATTTTCAAATTCATATTTTATTTCTCTCCGTTTTACGGTCCGTTTCTGTCTATTTTTTCTTTTCTAGTATTTTATTTCTTTACCCCCTTTTTTTCCTTTAACTTTATTTTTTATTTATTTTTTCACATTTTTTACGCGTCCCCATATTTCCCCATATTGCCCTTTCCCTACTTCTTTATTTTTCAATTTTACTTTTTTGAATTTTTTTCGCTACTTTGACCTTTGACCGACAGAGATCGCGGCCAGCGCTTCCGTCGTAAGCGCTTCCGTCGTTTAACGGTTTTATCCGCGTCAGTTACTCGCTGTCCCAGCTGCCTCTCCTATCGGGTTCGTACAGTCTCATATTATTTATATCTTCTCTTCATCTTTCTCCATCTCCTTCCTTCACACCTATTTCTCCCATCATCACTTTTAGCATCCATCATAGTTTTTAATTAAATAGTTTTAATTTAAGAGTTCATGTTCACAGAACATTATTATTTTTTATAATATATCTCTATTCACTTACTGATATCTTATATCTCTCATGTATTGTTCCTTGTATTCTTTCATCTTTATTTAAATACTTCATACCATGTATACCTCTATATAATATATGTATACCTGGATACAACATCTGTTATACACTGTATAGTGTATACCTTTATATAACATTTATACCTTTACATAACTTCTGATACTTATATTTTTTAAAATTTTATTTATATTTCACTTCCCGGCCCGTCATACATTAGATTCCTTTTCTTTACGTTCTATAAGATATATTTTTCTCGATGTATTATTAGGTATCATATTTTTTATTCATGTTCTCTCATTGCACTTATGATACTCCCCATGAGTCTATTTTCATACTATTGTTTTCTTTGCAATACATTTCTATCTTTATTATACTAAATTGTCCATACTCATTATATTCATATCTTTTTCATTTTATTTTTTTTCTGTTTAACTTCATTGCTCTCTTTGTACTTTGTTTTTGCATTATCACCTTTCTATCCATCTACCATGTAATCATCTTTATTCATATACCTACATACATTATTATATATATATATATTATGTATATATATATTCATATACCTTCATATATCCTTTCATTATATATCATTCTTTTTTATATCTCTACATTTTGTCTAATTTTTCTGTACCTCTTTTTATGTATTTTTACAGTCTATTCTGTTTTTGTCTGTTTTCTCATAGCCCTGAAGATGACCTACATAGTAGGTCGAAACGTCGGCACTTAAAATAAAATAGTTTCACCTATTTTTGCGTGTTTTCTTGACTGCACCCCCAACTATCAACATCCTATTATAAATTATGTTGTTTAGTTTAGTTCGATTTGAAAATTTCTTTTGGACCCCGATAATTAAAAAAAAATTTTCTATACATAATTTATGCTAAAATTTAACATCTTTCTGTATAAAAAACCTTTTAAAAAACTGTGAACTGGTTCAGTATATAGTAGAGACAGTACTGTTTCATATACATCAGTTGTGGAGGGAAGTGATTTATCCTAGCTCACGCTCGACCGCCATATTTTTCCCCTTATTTTGGCTACCAACTTTATAAAGGTTGGGTGAGCCCCGGAGGGTCCTAGATCCCGTAGGGTCCATTTCCGGCTGCTAACAGACTAAGGCTACACCTACATTGGATCCGGTATGATACGATGAGACGTCGCTAGCAAACCAAATGACTGAAATATATCGAGAGTTATAACATTTGGTTCTTTAAATTTATAAAATAATTAACAAATAATCTTAATTTTATAAATTTAATGAACCAAATGTTATAACTCTCGATATATTTCAGTCATTTGGTTTGCTAGCGACGTTTCATCGTATCACACCGGATCCAATGTAGGTGTAGCCTAAGGCAAAGTCTTGCCAGCAGCGGGAATTGACCCACGATTTTCGGCATGGCAGCTCAGTGAAGAACCATATATAATAACCATATCTCTGTTAAGAAGCCATTTTTTTTTCATTTTCAGATTTGAGTGATAATCTCCTTTTGAGAGGTGAAATAAAACAGTAGGATTTTTTCTCTCTGCTGCCTCTGTTATCGCCACTGTGGAAAATTCCACCAATCAATTCATCCCCTAATAGGTCATTGTTCATTCTATTGTTTGTCTTTTATCTTTCTTTTTTTTTTTGTCCCGCCAAAAAAAACAAATTACTTTCTAATGACTTGAGGAAGCAACTTCTTTCTTAATTGTTTTGGTTCGCGTTTATTCGAGACTATTCAACCGAATTTAATCTGAAATGATTTCTTCACAAAATGTAATGCTTTAATGATTTATAATGCGAAAGTTTTAATTAAATTATAATAGATTAAATAAAATTTGTCAACGACGAATTTCTGCCCTTCAGGAGGGCAACTCAGCGCTCTACCACAGATCTACTCCCCTCACCCGAGTTTTTAAAGCAAAAGAAAAACTCAAACCGAATTTTAGCAACAATAGTTAACAGTTATGAGATGGGTTTATGACCCAGGAAGTTCCGGTTATGAAATAGGGGAGGGTCCATGACCCAAGAAGCTATGACATTCCTTCTGGTCATAATTGTAAACATCCTTAACATTGTTCTCGTTGTGGGTACATATATTGTACAAACACGCGCACATATCGATGCCTTAGTTCACAAATGTGCTAAGTGCAAATTTTTCAAAAATGGGTTTTGATATATAAATAACATTCTAAAGTTGTGATCCGGAAGTCATAGATCAAAGGTTGATATAAAATTAATAGACAAGCTGTAAAGGTTACAAAAATATATTGTGTGCTTAAAGTTGAAGTGTATTTCCTGTGTTAAATTATTATCAAAGTTGACCCATCTAAAATCTTGTTTTCGGCACTTAACACATTTGTGAACTAAGGCATCGATATATATATATATATGTTACGGTAAATGTATACTCTTGGGAAATGTACACTTTTACCGTAAAATGTGTACATTTCCCAAAAAGTTAGGTATATGTGAACTGAATATAATGTATATGTACATTTCCCGGCAAATGTGTACTCTTGCCTTCACGTTTTGGTAAATGTATACTCTGACCTTCATGTTTTAAGAAAAGATGGAATACAAATAAATTAAAAATGTTGTTGCAGTAAAAAAATATTTATTTAAATAAACATAATACAAAAGGCTTTAATAACGAAAATTATTAAAGAATGAGAAAACATACTTTTCTTTGCATATTATATAATATGTCGTAGGTTATGATCCCAATATTCATAAATACAATTTTCGTCCTAGTTTTTGAGGAGCGATACGATGGGAATCAAACAAATAATAATAATAACATTCTTTTCTTTATAATGACTGTTAAATTATATAAAACTATAAAGGAACATATAGAAATTTCATAATGAAAAAAGTTTTATTTATTTGAACAAGAATTGCTATTGTGGCACTTGGAATTACATAATATTCCAGCATTTTTACATTTATGCTCACATTTACCAAAACGACATGTTCATTATGAATTCAATGTACATTTCCCTTCTTTGAAATTGTAAATGTTAGTTGAATGCACATTACCCAAACGAGGAGGCAAATATGCACATTTATCGGAAAATGTGTACATTTGCCGCAATATCTACTTTTACCGTAACATATACATATTATGGCGTTAGTGAAAAAATTTCAACCTAATAACCTTAAGGTAAGTTAAATCTAAACCAAAACCTGTACAGGTATATGGATCCTGTGGAAAATAACCCTCACCAACCCTCACCCTTCATAAAGTGGGAAACCTGGCAGTTGAGCAAGATCTCAAAAAAGTTGCGAAATCAAATCAGTAATACTTTTTAATACTTCCAATTAATACCTTCGATTTTTTAACGCCAGCACATAAACTCAATGTTTTGAAATATTTCATTTTAATTATATAATAATAAATTCCAAAATGAAAATGACAATGAATAAATAAATCCCAATTAACGGGAAATATAACCTATTCGTTTTCAGTGTCAGGTTATAAGTGTAACAGTAACAACTATCCCCGTATATTATAGTATCGATTTTTTTTATTTCCGTTATGTTATGTCCGTAATATAACGAACGAATGATGTTTTAATATAAGCTTAATAATTAGTATAATTAATATAGCATAATTTGAGAAAAGATAATTTACTTCGACTGTATTTAAACGTAATGCATGCTCTTCATGGGTTATAGAGGTACAGTTTTTTTTATTATTATTATAACAAATTTCTATAAATGAGAAATATAACCTATTCGTTATCAGGGTCAGGTTATAAGGGTAAAAGTCGTAACCATCCCTGGAAACTATTTTTTAATTTCAATAATATGCTTCAAGCGAATGATGTTTTAATATAATCTTGATTTTATTTGAGAACTGGATAATTTATTGTCACTCGACTTAAACGCGATGCATGCTTAGTAAGTCTAAGCCCAACCCGGCCATTTTTCCATCGGATTTATCGAATCGCATTACCTCAACTGAGAGAAGCAGGTGGCGATAGCATATAAATGCTCGTTTTTATCTAGCTCGGCAAATGGAGTGCATTCATATTCTCTCAGGTGAAGGCAATATCTAATTTATCCTACGCCACACCTGTGTTCATTATATCTACCTGCGTTTACTAAAGGCGAACATTGTTGAAAGAATCGAAATGGTCAAATATTTAATTGTTTACACGAATAAACCACAGAAACATATTCAGAACTCTAAACGAAGTCTTAATCCGATAGCTAATCTCTCTAGTATATAAAAAAATGGCAATTATTCCGCAGGTTGTCGATTCGAGTTGAATCACAAGTTTTAATTTTTCATTCGCTTCTCTTTTAATATTTTCCAAAAATACAAGTTATCATGAGCTTTAGTATGGAAAAGAGAAGGTAATTGTGGGTAGTGAGTAGATTTCGGTAATCATTTCATCTAGAAATAAAAATTATTTATTAATCAAAACATGGTGGATTGCACAAACTCAATATATAATATCGATTGCACAAACTCAATATATAATATCGATTGCACAAACTCAATATATAATATCGATTGCACAAACTCAATATATAATATCAATAATTAAAATAATTATTATATAGTTATATTATTTATATCATCCACATTCTTATGTATTTACTCCATTAGCAACTAAAACAAGACATTTAACAATGAGAAATAAGATCTTTTAGAGGAAACGGAAAGTTTAACTAGCTATTGATGTTCTAAGTTAGAATTCCACAACTATAAACGACATTTTAGTTAAATATTATTATAATTATATCAATCGATTTATATTAAGTTGATTAAACCAAATCGAATAACTCATCCACAGGGCGCTAGGCGTCGCCAGTATCGCGAGCTTGTCAGTGACGCGAACCCACGAGTTTTACCCTATCGAAAATCAAACAATCATTTAGTGATATTTGGTATCTGTCCCACAGCTTACCGCTTTGAGTTGAATTACAAGTTTTAACTGTTTATTCGTTTCATTTTTAATATTTTCCAAAAATACAAGTAATCATGAGCTTTAGTAAGGAAAAGAGAATTTAATTATGGGTAATGAGTAGATTTCGGTAATCATTTCATCTTGAAATAAAAGTGTCTACTAACATTTCAAAGTATAGATGATATGTATTTGTTGAAAAGTTCATTTCTAAATAACATGATTACCGAGGTATACACATTTCCCATTATTATATTCTATTTTCCATACTAAAGGCCATAATAGCTTGTATTTATCATTAAATGAGTGTTTTAATTTAAACGCTGAAAGTGAAATGCATGTATTTTAAAAATAAAACAAGCAACTCTTACTTCAATATATCAATTTTAGGACTGTTACATCAGTATAAAGAATGGAGTGAAACAACATTTTTTTCTTATAAACTATAATTTATTTTTATCATTAAAACAAACCTAAAATTAAAAAAACATCTCATTAATTTATTTAATGAAATATACTCAATATCTCAAAACAATTATAAATAGGAACTCATATATTAATAAACTCATTAGGGGAATGGGGAGTACAAAATAAGAGATATGCTGAACTTAAATTTCAAGAATTTAAATTCAACTGGGTACCTCCACTAAAATGTTATGTATCTAGTACAATTAAATGAATGGACAGGGGGCACCCAAGTTATTTAAAAAAAAAAAAAAAACACTTATAATTTAGTAATATGACAAAAAAAGCCAGTGATAAAGAAATACATGAAGGTTATTGAGTTCAGTACACGGAATCGTACTGCTTTCTGTACTGCTGGTTGTGCTGGGTGATTAGGATAATTTATCATGTCTCATACTGCTAAGAGCGTAACTATTAAGAAGCATATTTTTACTACTAAGAAGCAGTTATTTTGTTCTTATTTAAAAATTAAATATAACCGCTCTCATGATGATAACGTCAATGATTCTGAATGTATAAATTATTTTAAGGATAGAATACTGGAAAAAAAAAACGTTACGTTTGAACTTGGTGTTCCAAAAGTTCAAAGACATGAATTGATGATTGTAGACCTCTAGGGCAATAGCAAAGTTCATGATAGGATTCCAATAAGAAAAACAGACTTTTTTGTTTTTAATATTAAGCGATTAATAAAGTTTTAATATCCCATCCCATATTTCGACTCAAGATTATCACTTCTTGAGAGGCTTAACCCCCCCAACCCCAGAAGTTTGTATGGAAATTCGGTGGAGTTTTAGGAACATTTAATGTTTTTCTTGCACGATTCTATTAACATCAATCAGGAAATGCATTGAATGCAAGGACCTCAAAAGATCTTTGATTGACCAAGAATTACCAAAGAAACAATGTATACAGGTATAAGAAATATAGAGAAGAGAATGGACCAGGTGGTGATCAAAGAAATAATTCCTTAAATAATGATTAACTATTTATTAGTAACTGACGTTTTGAGCCATATTGCAGGTCTTCTTCAGGGCTGGATAGATAAGATACAAACATACTTAATTGGAATAATTATAAAAGAAAAAACAGTGTGTATCAGCTCCGACACGCGACTGGAGTTTACCCCTTTCCGTTTCTAATGAATTTTAATTGAGTTCTTACCAATTAATTGCTCTCTACTGATACTTATCATTGTGTATTATTTTCTTTTAATTTGTAAATTATTTTAAATTAATGTGAACAATTTTAATTAAAATTATAAAGATATATTTTTTATTAATTGTGCCAACGTTTCAGCTTACGTTGTAGGCCATCTTCAGGGCAAATAGTGGATGTGGTGACTTCTTACAACATTAAAACTGTCAACTGAACTCATATAGATGTATATTCACGGTTGTGAAATACATCCCAATAAAGAATATCATACCGCCCCAGTGCTATAAATGTCAGTAATTACAAGAAAAAAAAAACTATAAAAAACTACTGCAACCACACCGTAAAATGTGTAAGATGCAGCGGCTCACGTAACATTTATGAATGTCCGTGACTAGGTGAACTCAAACAAAATGCTCGAATTGCGAGGGAGTGCATGTCGCTTCTTATACAAAATGCCTCCATAGAAAAAAATTGGAAGAAATAGTGACTAAAAGGATGGAAGAAAAGAGATCTAAGCAGATCAGTACTGAATAAAACATACCCAAACTAATGACTAACAGCATGACAGTTCGCACTGGTGTAGAATACGCATCTTTTCTACAAGATACCAAAATGACAACCAATTTCTTCCCTGTCTTTACTTTTTTGAAGGGTGCCTCATCTTCAGAGTCCGGTAGAGGTGTATTTAAGCCCATATCAGGCATGATCACTGCCTGCCCACTCCCTAATACAAAAATCTCCTGTCCTAGTAAGCACTACACACTACACACTGTACACAATTAAATAGTCACTGCACAGCCTTGTCAGATAGCTAGTCAATTTCATACTCTTATCAGAGCAACGCTACCCTGTCGTCTGTTGAGGTCGTATCCAAGTGATAAGAATGGACCCCAACAGCTTGAGGCGGAATCTAAATAAGAGTAGTAATAGTGTTTGTTTTGATCTTTGTTTAAAAAGGCTCCTATATAAAAAATTATAGCATTTCAACACTTGGAGAATAAAGCAATAGAATACACTGTTACCATAGATACCACACATATCTCTTCCCGATTAGTCCCGGAATTTAACTTTTAACTTCTATCTATTGTATAAAACCAATAATACAATCTTATCTCTATACTCCCCACTTTTATTTAAAACTTGATTTTACTCCTCATAAAATTTTCTTAACGCGGGCTAAATTTGAAAATTGTTTCGTAAGGAGTTAACTCCAAAAAATTGTAAAAATGAAATAATAAATAAAAATGAAACTATAGGAGTAAACCAGATACTGAAGTAGGAATAATTAAAATTATAAAATAAAATATAAGTTTTATTTACAACTTTATATGAAAACAATGGGATATGAGTTACTGGCAATAATGATGAGAAAAAATGTAAACAAGTAAAGTAATTAGAACAATTTAATAAGTAATAATTGAAACGAAAGAATTTTAGTAAAACACATAATGAAACTTAGAAATATAACTAGTAGCCTTCTAAAACTCACCGCACCTTGTAATTTCACATGTTTTGTTAGTTATATTTCTAAGTAATTTAATTGTATTGTTTCATTGTATGTTTTATTAACATTCATTAATTTAATATATTACTTAACAGGTTATTCTCATTTTTTAGTTACTTCCTATTCTATGGGCTTACTTTAACTTATATTGTTTCTCATGATTAGTCAGTAACTCAAGTCCCATTCTTTTAGTTCAAAATTTTAAATAATACTTTTATTTTATTATATAAATTAAATTATTTCTACTCCTGTATCTAGTTTACTCTAATAGTTTCATTTTTTTATATTATATTATATTTTATAATTTTGTCTATTCTAACTATTTCAGGCCCCCTCTTTACCAACATTTAAAACTCTCCAATTCCAATTTGTAATTGCATTCCAATCTGACTCTGGTTAAAGATACATGGTATTTATCTACAGCCCCAGTTAAAAAGTGGTTAAGTTGAATTTTGTCTAGAGAGAATTGAGTGTATTGAGGGAAGCTAAATTGTGTTATTCTCTTAGTTTTTGGCTTGAAATGGAGTTGTAATATAAGCAATAACTCCTTTTACCCATACCCTTATTCACAACAAAAATGATATGATACCGCTTACTTAATTACTAAAAACTCATTTTGGAGAAAATTCGACTTGACCACCTATTCACCTGGGCTGTAGATATATTTTATTGTATCCTATATTAACTTCCTTTTATTTTTCTTATCCCAACGGATTCTTTTATTTTTTATGATTTTTTTTCTCATTATAAAGAAAGTCGTAGATTCTGTTTATTTATTTCTATTTCTCATTGAGGTTCCTTGTTATAAAATTTTCTTTATCGTGGTGAAAGCTCTTTGTTTCTAGAAGATAAAGACTAAAACAATTCAATATGTGAATAATAATTAACTTTTAAGATTAATGGGGAAAAATTAAAAAATTAATGAAATCCTCTGGCAAAAAGTATTTGCACAGTTTGTGTACTATCACTAATATCCTTCGTATACCATTCATTAATTCTTACACCAGTATTATCTACTCTATCTAATGTTTTCCTACAATCCTAAAGCATGAAGAATTAAATTCTTTAGTAACTGGTTAACTATCATGCTGAAAACAAGTGAATTGAGTTTGGGAACTCGCGAAAAATTGTTTTGTTGTGGGGTCAACAAAAATCATATCGTAAGATTGCAGATTTATTAAGTATAAATTTTTCCACGGTCAGGTACGTCATAAAGAGGTCTGAGGAACGTGGGACAACTGAAAACAGTGAGCGAAAAGGCCGATCGAAAAAGTTAAATTCCAGGATGAGGAGAAAGATAAAAAATGAAGCTATGAAGCATCCCTCAGTAAGTTCTCGAGGCCTGGCTAATATGGTCCATAAAACTACTGGTGTTCAGGTTAGTGAGAGGACTATCAGATACTACCTGAATTCTCAAGACTTGCATGGTAGAGTACCTCGAAAGAAACCTTATATAAATGAAATCAACTGTAAAAAGCATATTGCTTTTGCTAGAGAATATTTACATAAGGCGCTTAGCTTTTGGGAGGATGTCATTTTCTCTGATGAAAGCAAGTTCAATTTGTTTGGGTCCGATGGGCGGAAGAGTATTTGGAGGGGGCGTAAGGAATAATTGAAAAAGCAAAGTGTTTCTGTTACAGTAAAACATGGTGGTGGACATGTTATGGTACGGGGGTGTGTTTCATACCACGGTGTGGGAAATCTTGTTTCCAATGACGGAATTTTAAATGCTCAGGGTTATGTGAACATTTTGCGGCATAACCTCCATGCAAGTACAGAAAAAATGAATATCCGGGATCGATACGTGTTTCAGCAGGACAACGATCCAAAACACACTGCCAACAAAACCAAGGAATGGTTGATATTTAATGTGGGAAGACAGCTGCACACCCCTCCTCAATCACCTGACATAAATATTATAGAAAATTTATGGCACATCTTGCATCACAATGTGAGAAAGCATCACATTACTGGAAGACACCATTTGAAACAAGTACTGGACCAAGAATGGGAAACAATCAGTCTTGACTTGGTTAAAAACTTGGCCCACTCCATGCCCAGACATCTACAGGCAATTGATCCCAATGGACTTTATACGAAATATTAAATTTATATTTATTCTCAAAATAAAAAAATAATCGGAAGTGTGCATATACTTTTTGCCAGAGGATTTGATTATTTTAAAAAAATTTCCCCATTAATCTAAAAAATTAATTATTGAACACATATAGAATTGTTTTAGTTTTAAATACACTTTTTATTAATGTGAAGTTGAGTGGATTATTATTCCCCTTATTACTAATAGTTTTATAAAAACTGGGTGTCCAAATATTTTTTGCCGCCATTGTAAATCCATTCCCTTGCCACAGAGGCTTATAAAGTCAATTAAGAAGGGGTTCCAGCTAGAGTAGCTTCAGAATTATAAGAGATAAAACTATGGAAGACAGGAGGGACATGGATATACATATATGCAGGCAATTGCATAAATGTCTCATTCAGTAAAGATGAAGAGGTTATGATGGTGAAATTCAAGCATTGACACTCTAATCTTGAATATTTCAGTTGTGAAAAATATGAAGCAGGTTTTAAATTTAAAATATATTTGAAATAAAATTTTAATAGCTGCTAATATCAAATGAGATAGGAATTAATGTTACTATAAACATTAATCATTATATGTTGAATATATCAGTTGGCCTTATATATATGAGGAAGAAAATGATCTGGGTAGAGGTCAGAAAAATTCTCCTTAATAAGAAAAACTGTTAATTTTAAAGCCAACGTTTTGATCCACATTGCAAGACTTTTTCATGGCTACATATCCAAGATACCTATAAATTAGAAAAATAGTAAAAATAACGATATAAATAGTTATCTAGATATAAGGGTGATAAAATAATATATAATGAAAATGGGAAAACCCAAGAAGAATAACTATACAGTACAAGAAATGAGATTAGTAATCGATTTAATAAGCAGTGGTACTTTTGTAAAAGAACCAGCACTACAAGAGTACTGCTACTAGGTAGTTTCTATACTTGCGTTCATCTCTTGCCGTAATATATTATTCATTCTATTTACTTGTTATTATTATAACAGTTTTTTTTTAAATTATTTTATTGAATTGTACAACTGTAATATATACATCTAGTACAAGGGCTGTATGAATAAATAAATACATGAAAGGACATGTAGAGGCACTATCCATTGGCAGCACTCAAATTACATTTCTATTATAGAAGGTCCCGAGGCCATCTTCTCTTCAGACGCCTAGGAGGATTGTCCGGGATGGAATTGGATGCAAGGATGGAAACTAGTGGGTTTGGATGGGCCTGGAGTTTATTATGGAATGATAGGTATCTGGACTGGGCTAAATCGGTAATATATGGAGCGTTAAGGTCATTATGGATGGTTTTATTTGTGACAAAATAAGGAGCGTTTAGGATTTTGCGAAGGATTTTGGATTGCAAGGATTGAATACGAGAGGAATTTGATGGTTTGGTGGAGCCCCATAGTTCAATTCCATAAGTCCGTATAGGTCTTATAACAGTCACATAAATAAGCCTTTTGTAATTGATCTGAAGCTTTGAGCGTTTGTCTAGTATGCGTTGAAGTAGTCGGAAGCGTCTAGCTGTTTCTTGTCTTTTCAGTCTTGGGTGAGGGTTCCAAGTAAGACGTTTGTCTAAGTTGAGTCCTAGGTAGCGAATCTGTTCAACGGGGATAAGTGGAGTACTATTAAAGGATACAGTAGGACAGGAAGTCATGGGTTTTCGGCGAAGGGTAAAGGTAATTTGACGGGACTTGTTGGAATTGATTTTAATTCTCCAATTTCAACACCATTCTTCAATGTGATTGAAGGGATTGGGATGAATATATATGGGTCGTTATTAACTGATAACACACATGTGTCATCAGCATACGTGGAGATGAAGGTGTTAGGATGGGTTGGGATGTCAGCTGTATATACTGTGTAGAGGATAGGACCGAGGATGCTACCTTGAGGAACACCAGCATACTGGGGATAGAGAGAAGAGTAGGAACCATTGTGATTTACTTTAAATGTTCTGCCAGTTAGAAAGGAGTGAAGGATTAAAAAGTATGTAGGAGGAAGGAATTGTCGGATTTTGTAAGGAGACCTGGGTGCCAGACTCGATCAAAAGCCTGTTCTACATCGAGAAAGGCTCCCGTGCAGTACAATCTACGCTCCAATGCAGAGGAGACAACATCCACCACACGATGACAATGCTGGATAGTGGAGTGGGATGCTCGAAAACCAAATTGGTGGTCTGGGATTATGTGGTTACTATCTAGGATGGGATACACACGTTTTAGTATGAGCTTTTCGAGGATCTTGCCCATTATGGGTAAGAGGGAGATAGGACAATAGGAGGATGGGAGTTCTGGAGGCTTTTTGGATTTTGGGATCATTTTTACTATAGATAGTTTCCATGTATCAGGAAAATAGGTCGTACGGATTACAGAATTATATATGTATGTGAGGACTTGAGTGATTTTAGGACGTGAGCTGTAATGAGATCAAGTCCAGGAGCTTTACGGGAAGGTAAACTATGAATAACATTGGATATTTCTGATGGATGAAAAGCCTTAGGTGGGAGAGTCATTTGAAGTGGGATATCCAGTTTTGCTTCAATACACTCAATGTGAATAGGTTTGAGGATATTAGGGTGTGGATTAAAGGTTTTGAAGAGGTGTTGGGCGTACATATGAGATTTTTCTTCATCAGATCTGGACCAAGTTTTATTTTCAGTAAGGAGAGGATGATTAAAATCTGTGAGTTTAAGGATCTTTTTGGTCGTCGTCCATAGTGATTTGTTAGTAGTCGTAAGATTTTCAGTCACACTAAGCAAGTTTTGAATTTTGTAGTTTCTAATCTCCGTTTTCAGTTTGTTAGTCAGTTGGGTGTAATACGTTTTATCTGATGTCCTGTGCCACTTCGATCTTGCTCTGGGTTTTTCCCTTAGCAAGATGCGAAGGTGCTGTGGCAGGTTAGTCTGTTGTGTGATATTATTTCTGTTTATGGTAGTGTTATCTTTTATACTGTCTGTTATTGTTGCTGTAAGTATTCCTATTGCGCTGTCAATGTCTTGTTTAGTCTTGAGTGGAATCCGTAGGTCTAGTTTGCTATCCAAATCGTTACTAAATTGCTCCCAGTTAATTCGTCCTGTAATCAATGAAGGAGAGGAGGGCTTAGGAATGAAGGTTGAGTGTAATAAGAGCAGGACTGGACTGTGATCTGAGGAGAGGTCATCCAGGGATTTGATTAATACGTGGGAAGGAGAAATCTGAGATGTGACAAATATATCCAGGATATCAGGGCGTTTTTTCAGGGAAGTTGGCCAATAGGTAGGATTCGGGGGAGAGAGGATTGAATAACTATGAGAAGTGGAGACATGAGACAGGATATTGCCACGAGAGTTGGATGTTCGACAGCCCCATCGTTGGTGTTTAGCATTATAGTCTCCTCCAGCAATAAAGCGTGATCCGAGGGATTGGAATAATAATTCTAGTATAACAGTTTTAAATTTCAAAAATAAATTTTACATCTTCATCATAATCTACCCTCATAACCGTCTGAACAGTGTGAAGAGAAATTCAGCACAGCCTTCTCCAGCTCAGTCTTTCTTCCACTACCATGTCGAATTCTTTAAACTGTCCGGCTGTATATTTTCCGCTATTTTTGATTTTTGAAGATTTGGATGGACAGGGTATCGGCCTGTCCCATCTTAGATCAGTTGGGGGGCTGCCCCTGAGGGTAACTGAACATTCCCCCTCCTGTTAGGAGGGAACTCCTAGGGAAGGTTGCCCTAGGGTGTGTACTGTAAATGACCTTGTGTTAGAAACATGTGTTTAGTTTAATGTTATGGTGTGTATGCATGGTGTACAGAACTGTGGTAACCCGTGGGGTCGTTATTCTCCAAGTAACTGCATGCTACAGTTACCCCTTGCGGGGTAAAAAATTAATTTTTACAAAAGTTATTAATCGGCAGTGAATTTAAAATGTTTTTTAAATTAAATTGGACCTAAAAGAAATTGAAAAAAAAAATTAGCTTTTAGATAATAATTATTGCTTATTTAGTAAAGATATTTCAAACAAGGAATAGGAAAAGCCTATGTAATTTACTAAGAAACAGGAGGAATTGACACCCAACAGGCAAAAAAATTAGCCAATTTTGACTATCCCCAAAAAATTTACTGCATCAAGAGCAAAGCCAATAATCAAAACATTATTACAAGAAATCCATCAATCCAATATAGTCATGCAGAGATATTTTGTTAGTATTCAGGTGATTATAATATGACAGTAGTAAATATAACATAGCTTAATGATATTTTTATAAGTTTTGTTCCATTCATTTATATTCTTAGTTATTAAAAATCATTTTAAACTTCAATATTGTGTAATATTATGTAATTTAAGGTTAAATATTAATCAAGATGGAGTCAATGTAAAATGTTTTATTCTGGAAATTATACGGACTTAAAACTGTTATAGGCTAGTTGGTTGTCATCCCTACTTAAGTCAAAATCCTCCACATTTAATTCACATCTAATTTCTCTCTCTAAAACAATTTGTTTTTGTCTATCTTCTGCTATTCATATTTATATTATTATATTATAACTTTCGCTTTAAGCCTTTTATTTCATATTTTACTAATCATTATATACTTTAATTTATATATTTTTACAATGTTTTATTAATTGTTTTAATTTTTAAATATTTTCATTTTGAGGAGAAAAGATTTGCCCTAGCCGGGATTCGAACCCGGATCGTCCCTCTCTCCGTGACAGCACTCTACGATTTGAACTACCAGGTCGCCTCACAGTCAGGACAAATCCGTTCTCTTCATGATCCCATATTCCCCTATTCTCGCAATTTTGCAATGTATACACGAGGAAGAATATTCATTGAATATTACTTTAATTTTAGGATCTGGTTGACCTACGTCATATTATTATTTATAATTTTTTATTAATTGTTTTAATGTTTAAATATTTTTATTTTTTTAAGAGAAAAGATTTACCCTGGCCGGGATTTGAACACGGGTCGTCCGTCTCTCCGTGACAGTACTCTACCATTTGAGCTACCAGGGGTACATATACTTTAATATCTATCATATCTTTAGCATTAAATTATATTACGTTTGAGTGGATAATTCTAATGATGGATTGAATTGGTCAGGGGGTGCAGTCGAAGATAACACAAAATAAGCAGACTTTTTTTTTAATCATGCCAACGTTTCGGCCAATGCCTGAAGATGGGCTACACTGTAGGCTGCAACATTGGCACAATTAAAAAACAAGTTTTGCTTATTTCATGTTATCTTTGACTATACCCCCTGACTAAATCATTCCATCATTAAAATGATATTACATTGACTGTACCCTTAAATTATTAATTTCATCACAAAGATCAGAGCAACAATGATAATAATATCTATGACTGTAATAATTATATGATTTATATTAGAGCTGAGATTTATTAATATGTTTTATAATGATAAAAATAATTTTGTAATTAAACTATTTTTTAAACAATTCCAAATTATTAGCATATAGCCCAATGTACCTAACTATGTTGGAATATTTAAAGTTGTCACTGAAGAATTAAAAACTGTTTTTGTATAAAATTGTAAAAAGTAAACAAAAATGATAAATAAACAAAACAAAACTTATAAAATGAAAAGTAAAATCTTTTTTTATTTTTTTTAATTTAATTTAATGATATTTACAACTATAATGCTATTACAACAAGTAAATGTGCCAATATGTACAATATGATATGAAAAACACTTATGGAGAAACTAACCATCAGTAGCACTCCAATTAAGTTCTATAGTAGATGATCTCGAGGCCATCTTCTTTTCAGATGCCTTGGAGGGTTATCAGGAATAGTATGGGAAGCAAGTTGAGAGACTAGCGGATTCAAGTGTGTATGGAGCTTGTCATGGAAGGAAAGGTATCTAGTTTGGGCCAAATCAGTAGCATATGAGATATTAAGATCATGATGGATGAGTTTGTTTGTGACATAATAAGGAGCATTGAGGATTTTACGAAGGATTTTGGATTGTAAGGATTCGATACGAGATGAATTGGATGGATTAGTAGAGCCCCAAAGCTCAACTCCATATGTCCAAATAGGTCTGATAAGTGCCATGTAAATGAGTCTTTTGTAATTAATTGGGAGCTTAGAGCGTTTGTCCAGTAAATGTTGAAGTAGGCGAAAACGTCGAGCAGTTTCTTGTCTTTTCAGTCTTGTATGAGGATTCAAAGTGAGACGTTTGTCCAGATGGAGTCCTAGGTAACGTATCTGTTCGGCAGGGTTCAGTGGAATATTATTAAAGGATACAATAGAGCAGGAATTCGTAGGTTTACGACGAAGGGTGAAAGTAATTTGATGGGATTTGTTAGGATTTATTTTAATCCTCCAATTTTGACACCATTCTTGAAGGTTTGAGATATGGGATTGAAGAGATTGGGATGCAACAAATGGATTCTTATTTACTGATAACACACATGTGTCATCAGCGTACGTAGTGAGGACAGTGCTTGGATGGGTTGGGATGTCAGCTGTATATATCGTGTATAGGATGGGACCGAGGATACTACCTTGAGGAACACCGGCAGACTGGGTGAAGAGGGAAGAGTAGGAAAAATTATGGTTTACTTTAAAGGTTCTGTTACTGAGGTAGGAACTGATAATAAGGAAGTAAGTATAAGGTAAGAATTTACGGAGTTTAAAAGTAAAATCTAAATTTTAAAACACAAAACCTTACATTTCAGTAGATTAAGCACTTCTTCTGCTAGCGATGCCGAGTCTGTTAAAGCAGCAATCTTGAATTCTTGAATCAGGTATGCAGATTTTATTCCTCCTCAGTCTGCCAAGAAAATATTGGTAATTAGAAAGATAACGTTCTATCCTACCCTAGTTAAAGTCCTAAAGCTAAATGAACAGAAAAATAATTAAATCAAAAAACTAAATCAGAGTACACGATAAGGACTGTACTTCTTAAAAGCTAGTGGTTGGGAATGGAGGTGATTTGGCCAAGAGCACTATTTTCCCCCAAAGAAAATAAGCGAGCAGTCCACACCTCTCTGTCCCTTGCAAACCTTTGCATCTCCAAGATGCTACTTACTCCTGCTGCTCCAGTTTCCAATGCATTCCGGAGACATACTACTGGGTCTGCCACGAGGACATATTCCCTCCAGTAAACTTATTTTAAAAAAGGCTATATTATTTGGATTTTCTTCAATAAACTACTTTCAATTGAAGCATAGTAGAAAGAAGAACATATTGAATTAAAAAGATTATTTTAATTAATAAAATCGGTAATTATTCTGCAGGCCGTCACTTCGAGTTGATTCACAAATTTCAACATTCCATTAGTTTCACTTTTAATATATTGAAAAGGGTACGGTCAACAGAGACATCAAATAAATGTTAATACATTAGTGGAAAAATTCCAACTAAAAACCTTAAGTCTCTAAACTAAAACAGGAAATTAAAAATACCTGTCCAAATGGACAGGTATTTTTAATTTCCTGTTTTAGTTTAGACACTTTAGGTTTTTAGTTGAAATTTTTCCACTAATGTATTCACTTTTAATATTTTCCAAAAATACAAGTTACCATGAGCTTTATTATAGTAAAGAGAATGTAATTGTGGGAAATGTGTATACTTTGGTAATCATTTCTTCTAGAAAGGAACGTTTGAACAAACACATATCATCCATACTTCAAAATAATAGTTGAAACTTTTATTTCTTGATGAAATGATTACCGAAATCTTCTCATTTCCCATAATTATATTCTCTTTTTCACACAATCATGATAACTTTTTGGAAAATATTAAAAATGAAATGAATAAACAGTTAAAACTTGTAACTCAACTCAAAGCGACGACCTGCGGAACAGATACCATATTATCGTTCCATCAATTACTTTGGAGCTTCACAGACCTGGTTTCAGTGATCTGAACTAATGTAACATAAATAATACAGGAAAAAGGAAAAAAATTGGTAAAAATGAGAGGGATAAATTCAAATATATTTAAGTTAAAAATTATTTTGACTAAAGAAGTTAGGAATGATTTAGAAAAGTTGAACATCACAGAGTTCTAACATGTGAGTGAATTTATCATTATATTCATGTAAAATTTGAAAAATTAAATAAAAAAATTTGAAAGGGTTTCCGGACAAAGAATACCAGAGGTTAGACAAAGTTGGACAGGGGATCAAAGGAAACGTGCCAGTGAACCTACAAAGGAATATTGGAGACAGTGAAAACTCCAGCAGAGGAAAGGAAAGAAATAAAGGTATTGCTTGATTGCTTTATTAAATAGATACAATATTTATACAATTTATATATTTTAGTCTTATGATTTTTTTTAATGAGCTACTGATCTGTAGGTCCTGATTTCAGCTATGAATGAGTTAACAGCTTTAAATCGACCCTGTGCATATTGACTATTTTAATATAATAAATGATTTTAATATCAAAATAAAGCTACATTACTACTTTTATTGATTTCATATCTATGCTCAGGAGGTAAAGGACACTATGTCCACAAAATAAGTAACATTTTAGGTAAATTGGTCAATACTTCCAATAACTTATCAATGCCAATAATAATGTGAAGAATTTTCTCTATGCTGTTTCTACAATTATCTAAGAAACAAATTTGAATAGTTAAAAGATATGAAAAGTTGAATCTCCTGAATAAATAAAGAAAAATATAAAAATCTGACATGGTGTCATTTGCCTCTTAGGTACAGATCTTTAGTATTTTAAAGGGAAAAAATAAAATATTTAAATAGTGATTCTTACAATTTTCAGAAATTTACTTAAATTTCATCAGATTTCAGCAATGGCAGAAGGAATCCGAAACATAAGTTTTTCAAAATTAGTTTTTTAATAAATTTTACAAAAATAACTATCGGAAACACTTTTAAACGGCATTTTCTTCATTACACTACCGCACTACCGTATTTTAAATGAATTTTCACATAATTTGAACACAATTTCACTCAATCACAAAATCACCCCCGCACTTAGCACCGATACAAAAAACTCAACTGAAGCTGATCAGAAAAACCGCCCACCGGTTATGGCGCACTTTTTTATATATGTAATTTATTCAAGTATTTATGTATTTAAAATTAATAAAAATAATATGAATGATGAATTTATATATTTTTAAAACTTTTCAATCAATATTAGAGTATTTTTAAAACAAAAATGATAAAAAATGTTAAATAAATCCGATACGATGTACCGCCAGGCAAGTCTAGAACGGCATTGAAGGAAATAGGGAAATGCAATTACCGCTAATGTAGTTAGGCGTTCGTTGCACTGTAGAAGAGGATGTTTGTCCTGCTAAATCTGTGGTAAAAGTAAGTGAATAGCATTCTCAAACGTTATAAAAATGCATGTATTTATTCTTTTTTATTAATAATATATACACAATAACAATAAAATAGAATAACTTATTTAAAATAGCTTAAATTAGTGAAAACAATTAAAGTATTTTTTTGATTAACTAGAACTTTTATTCTCAGCACTAAACCACCAAATAGTTTTATGTGAAATTAAATTACTTAAAAATTTATCATTATTTTTTTTTTAAATAAATTTTTATTGAGCATTATTGTAACAAAGCTGTTCGTGAGGGTTAGAGCTTCAATTAACCGTACCAAAAGATTAAATTACTAAAAAATATTTAAATATTAAATGCTTCAAACCTTCTATTTAGGGACTCGGAAAGTATCAAAGTTACGCTATTCTATACTTTTTTTTTCACGGAACGGCCTTAGAGACCAGGCGAATTTCATTATTTTCACTTCTCTTCATAACCGTTCTCTCCTTCCTTCTTTCTTCCCACCTTTTTCTCATGCTTTCCCTCTTTCCTCGGTCCACACTATTCCTTTTCTCGTAATTTCTTTTAGTCTGTTCCCATAGTCATCCATATCGAAACAGTCTTGATCTGTTATTTTCAATCTCTAAGTTTCTTCCTTCATCTGTTTGATCTACACCCTAGTACTCTTGTATCCTCTCATTTAATAGAAGATTTCTCTCTTTAATCTCTTTGAGTGCATCCTCACCATATGTCCGTAGAAGTTATAATTTTTTATGACATTTAAACAAGTAAAAATATATATTTTTTTAATACAATGTTTTAAGACTCTGCATCCCTCTGTCTTAATGATGGCCTAAAAAAAACTTGTCTAAAATTCTTAGATCACATCCCCCGACCAATTTAATATTCCTCGTAATAAATTATAGATGGTTTTACATGAAATTTATATTTAATGACTTCAATTATATTTATAATACTGTGTCCAATTACAATATAATAATACTATTAAATCTACAGATCCGGTGAATAATTGGTTAAGTCAGATTTTGTCCAGCGGGAGTTGACTGCTTTCGGATAACCGCAATCGTATCATTCTCGTAGTTTTTGGCTTTAAATTGATTTGTTCTTTCTTCCTTTGTTTCAGCCAACGCCCTTTTGTGACCTTTAGACAATTTTTTTAGCTATTTATTAAATTTATTTAGCTAAACATTATACGCTAATTTTATTATATTGTTAAATTTTCTTTGCTAGTGATTATTTGAACTCCAGACTAATTAATATATTATATAATAATATATAATTCCAGTCAACTACCCCCTCGCTTTTCATAAATATATTATATAATTAACATATCATCATTTTATTTTATAAGAAACAAATCGTTGATTATATTATTAAAATAACTTTTATTAAAAATATAATTTTTATTTTAAGCTCCTAATATAATAAAACCCGAATGTTTTTAGGACAGACGTGATATTCCCGCGCACTTCTACCTACAGTAACAACTGCAAGTGAATGAATGCATTGCTTCAATAATAGTTTATATCTCAGGTATTTGTTTCAGTTAATTTAATATTAATAAACAAATGATAAGTGATTTAATTATTGAATAAAAAGAAGGCCATATTATTCTCATGGATGAGTTCAGAGACTGCCTGATTATATTAGTTTAAAATTGTCGTTGATGAACACATTAACTGAGGTTAAAAACTTACCCATTTATGTGATTAATTATTTAATTATAATAAATATATTATTGGTATCTGTTCCGCAGGTTGTCACTTCGAGTTGAGTTATAAGTTTTAACTGCTTATTCATTTCATTTTTAATATTTTCCAAAAATACAAGTTATCATGAGCTTTAGTATGGAAAAGAGAACGTAATTATGGGAAATTTATATACTTCGGTAATCATTTCATCTAGGAAGGAACGTTTGAACAAACAAATATCATCTATACTTCGGAATGTTAATTGAAACTTTTATTTCTTGATGAAATGATTGCCGAAATTCTACTCATTGCCCATAACTACATTTTGTTTACCTCATACTAAAGCTAAAGTTGTATTTCGGAAAATATTGAAAAAGAAACAAATAAACAGTTACAACTTGTTGTACCTCAGCTCGAAGCGACAACCTGCGGAACAGATACCACGAAATCACTTACAACCTATATATCTCATCGATAGGGCAACTAACCATGTGAATTTCACCATACCGATGAATTCCATCGATGGAGGTAGTGTTCAGTTTAGAAACTTTATCAAGAAACCGTTAATAATTAGGTTTCGAAAGTTTCGGACTATCAATCAATCCGTATATAAACTCATTGATGAAAACAACCCCCCCCCCCCCCCCATCTCTCTATCCACGAATGAAATTATTTATAATCCATCTATTCAAACTAAGTGTATCTGTGTCATGTCGCATGTTGTCGCTTCGAGTTGAGTTATATCATGAAGAAATAAAAGTTTCAACTAACATTTCGAAGTACAGGAAATATATGTTTGTTCAAACGTCCATTTCTTGATAAAATGTTACCGAAGTATACACATTTCCCATACTTCCATTCTCTTTTCATTACTAAACCTCATTGTAATTTGTATTTTTGGAAAATATTAAAATGGAAGCGAATGACAAGTTATAACTTGTGACAACCTTGACAGTTTGTTATCATAAATCGATCCGTCACTAAACTAACTGATAAAAACTATCTTACCATCTCTTTATTCACCAATGAATTCAATTATTACCCACCTACTCCACTCCCTGTTTGACTCGATAGTTGGATAGAATCTGGAACTAAGCAGACAATTTTGTATTATCGACATCCAGAATACGGGTTACGTCGAGCCCTATTAACCCACTAACCTCGGGTTCTTAGCCCGGCAGTTGGCCCTTGGATTTTTTAAATGGAGTAAAAAATCCTTGTTATGCCATCTTTCGAAAGGGACGTTAAACGGGGGTACCATCCCTATAAGATGTCAGGTACTCATTAAAAATCCCTGTCCTAATTAAACCTGGGTAGGAAAAATTTAGAGAACGCACTGCAGCATCGTTGGATCAGCCATAGCAGCATAAAGTGACGATAAATAAACTAACGTTCATAATTAGGTATTGTAAGTTTCGGATCGGGAATCTATGTGTCAATAAATTCATTGATGAAAACAATCTACCTGTATCTTTATTCACCAATGAAATCATCTATAACTGTTTGTGTCGATGGACAGATGTATATAATCTAAGCGGAAGTTATCGACATGGAGAATACGGGTTCGTTGAGCCCTATTAACCCACTAACCTTGTAAATTTCGCCATCAATACATTCAGTTTAAAAGCGTAAATTCAATTACAGAATTATTATCACCAAATTCGGGTCACAAAATGTGTTCTTTGTTCCACATCTCTTCTTTGGGTATTCTTTTAAGCCGAAATAAATAAACAGAACTCGTAGGGACTGACTGAGAAGTCGATAGTCGAAAGTCTATCTTCCTAAAATAAGTAGTATAATCGATAGTGGGCTATTTCGCCTGCAGGCTTAAACCATTCAGTAGCGGAGAGTTTATTTCTGATACTCATAAATTATTACTTTTTTTTCTATTTTCGTTTATATAAAATCTGGTGCATAAATCACGTAAATAATCGAAAACAAATCATAATTTCAACTAAACAATATACCATTTAAAATTAGCAACAACAACCACTTGCGTTGATGCGTTTTTTGTCGCTTTCCATTACCTTATACGAATTAATATATTACGTAGTATATTTAATAAAATCTATAGCATATAGTTAATTTTAATTATTGAAAACACCTCTCTTTTCTATAACTACATTTATAAAAACCTGTACCATTACAAACCATGAAGAATCTTGGGTTCAGAACATGGTAGAGGTCTACTGTTTTTAGGATAGCAGATGTGCAGAGTGGCCCAATTTTAAGTTATTACTAGCAATGAAAGAAGGTTAATTATTTCAATGTTTAAAATATTGAAAGTATTTCAGAGGAAGATATTGCAATAATTTTGCATTTATGTCCTGTCATACTTCTCCAATGAAGATGTAATCAGTTACGTATCAGTGTTAAAACCATTTAATTATAAATTAATGAGTTTCATTAATATTATAAAAAATCATAAAGAAGTATTTAGACCAAAAGTTGTCAATATATTTTGACATATACTCTCTAAACCTGTCTACGTCGGAGTTGGCAATAATGTCAGTGAACGAACAAATATTGACAAAAAAAATGGCTCTTCCGTTTTTAATAAAATCAATATACTTTCATTATTACTTCATATATAGGTAAAGAGAGAGTAAAATTGAATTGTATATTGTTTTAATTTATTTATATCTAGAACTCTAAATACTTTCAGGAAAAACACAATTTATTAACAATTTTATTGTGTGTTATTACGAAAATTTCTTTTCAATTCGAACACGATTTTATATAGATTAAAAAAATATTTTTTTTTACTTAAAAGGTTTTTTTATTGATTTTAAATTTCAATGAGAGAACCTTAGTGTGGAAAGCAGTGAGTGGATTATCTGGAGGTCTCGGGTTCAAATCCGACTATGGCAGATAAATCTGTTAACTGCCATACATCGACCATGTGGGATCTGTAGATTCTCCTGGTTCTCACCCAGCCTCAATAAAGTGGGACATATCTTCCTGGTCCACCGCTGGCTCAGAAACAGTACAGTCTCTATCATGTACTGAACCCATGACCATTACAAGTAGTACTGGTTTTAACAATTAGTCAATTTATAATATCCACTAATATTTATAATTCATTAGCAATTCAGTAATTAATAAGGGCATGTTTTCATTTTTTATTTGATTCAAATAATGGAAAAAACTCAAGGTTTAACATTTATATGACTGTTATACAAATATAATAACTCACCAGAGTAAACGTTAATTGTTTAATGACGCACATGAGTGCCATTTTCCCACAGCCATTTAGATTAATAAGTCTTTTGGTATTTTCGTGTCTGCTGTCGCCTGAAATGACGTCAACATCTGTTATGAACACTATTTACATATTACATTCGTATTTCAGTTGGCTGAATACGATTCCTTCATCTACAGAAATATTGTAAGAAATTATTAAAACTATTCATTTATATATAAGACAATTGTATTACATAGTTAGTAATGTGGTATTGTTGTTTTGATAAACCAAAACTGGCTTTGATAATGAGCATTTAAAAGTGAATTAAAAATAAAATAAATAATAATAAAAATACTATGTAAAAAAATCGTTCAGAACAATCAAAGCCATCTAGATTTCATGGCCAAATGTATAATAAAAACAATTTATTGTTGACATAGGTGGGGGGGGGTGTGGTTGGTTAAAAAAGTGATTACTTTAGTATTATTTTAATTTGCTTTAATTTTCTAAAGTTGACAACATTAATAACAGTTTCTTTAATTATTCTAAAGCGACCTTTAAATCACATCATAAAATATCCTATCTCCAATTTTGATTCATCACCAGTAGTTTATTCATTATCACTAATGAAGTGGTTTTGAACGATTTAGGCAATATCTTATTTTTTTAGAACACCAAATCATTTTTTATTACATTGTACATTTACTTGTACGTATTTAAATATATCTATAGAAATACAGAATATCTCAGAACTTTATACTATAGTAATATAAGTATTTAAGTGTTATAAATAAATAGTAAATTTATTGTCATTTTTACCAAACAATTAAATTATTTTAATTTACCTATTTTAAGTTTGTTTCCAGGATGAATTTTAAAAACAATTATTATTTTTTACTCAAATAATGTTGTACCCCTTACTTAATGTATATTTTCTACTCCAAGGACTTACCAAACAGTATACATTTCTATTATTAAACATTTTTTGACCTGAATTTCTTATTAATTATTTTGATTCAACAATGTATGTGTATCTTTCAGCTGATATCATGATTACATTGAGTTTCTGCACTAAAGGAATGTTGAAACTATTCCAAAACTGATAATTCTATTTTTAAACACAACATAAATTAGACTTGAAAAGGGGTATTTATGATTAAAAACTAAGGTGTTGCAATAATATTTAGTAAGTGAGCTTCTGCATTTTTTCTATAAATATGAAAAAATAACAGCATCTCAATATCTTAATCAAAAAATGTATTCGCTCATTTAAGATACTTAACTTAAATATAGTTAATTAGTAAGTATTAAGTTAATAATAAAGTAACAAACATATCTTTAGGAGAAAATATGTTGGTTTGTAATTATTTTTAAAATAATATTTTTGAATTAATATTGGAAAGAATAAAGACAATTCAGAATGCATCAGCTAGCTGGTGATTGATTTTACATCTTTATCTCTATGGATCACTTAAACAAGCAATCCATTTTTTTCGTTATGATTAATTTAAGTCAAGACATATACACTATTACGGATTAATACATTAATGAAATACATTTTAATATGTGTGAAATTATAATTTGATCTTTATAAAATTATTTTTCCAATACAATGTTTATATAACTTTCAAGTAATAATAAATATATTTTTTTTTGTTATATAATTTTGTAAGGGAGTCTTCAGGAAGTGTTTAAAAGGTAATCCTGAATGTTGTCGCTTCGAGTTGAGTTAAATCATGAAGAAATAAAAGTTTCAATTAACATTTCGAAGTACAGAAGATATATGTTTGTTCAAACATTCATTTCTTGATAAAATATTACCTATTTTGGCACTAATGTTACTAATTTGGCAAAGAAATCAGATATAAAAATAAATTTTTGGGTGTTTTTTCGACACAAGAATGATGATAATTCTGCTATACACAAATATTAATTAACAATATTATTTGTACTATTTATCAACTTTTTTTCTCATAAATTAATGTAAAACTTTGTGATAAAACAGAGAACTTCCCTTAAAATAATTTGTTAACACTTAATATAATTTCTTTACTTTGATACATTAATCCATTAGACAAAATGTCAGTATATTAATTAAATAAATAAAAATGTTAAATACAATATTAGCATAAGAATACCTATTTTTCTTTTTCTTGTCATCGTTAAATTAATAATTGAGATTATGAATCTTGTTTTGATCCAGTTAATTAAAAATGTGATAAATTAACCGTTAATGTTTTTATAAAACTGAATGACTGTTATTTTGATAAAGAGGGCAGGTCGCCAAAATGTAATACTTTTTTATTAGTGATTTTTCCCAAAATAAAAAATACAGATACAAATTCAAGGAAGATGAGTTCACTACCACCAATTATTTAAAAAATGGGGGATATATTTTAAATTCAGATACAATAGTAAATTTTATTTGTTCTATTTATTCAGCTTAAGAAGATTTTTTATTATTCTTTTTATAGAAATATGTTAATGAAAAATTGAATAAAATCAAAATTGTGTATTTGTGATAGGTGTTACAACTTTTTGCCAAAATTGAATTACTAGATGTACCCTCTTATATGATTAGGTTTATACCTTTTTAATTTTTTTGTTTTTTTAACAACTATAATGGTTTAGTTTAAACTTGTCATATAAATGTACAATTAAATGCTGCTTAATATCAGAAATATCTTATCCTAATTGAAATAGTCTGACTTGAACTTAAATGATGAATTTTGAAAACTTATTCCTCAAAGTACCTTCATTTTTTTATTTTAATGAAAACATAAACCATTCTTGAGGTGGACCTGTGGTGTAGTGATCAGCTCCCTATGCCCAAAATCACGGGTTCTTAGCCCTGATTTTTTAACGCTGTAAAAATCCATACTTTCTGCTAATTATGTCGTCCTTCGGAGGGAACGTAAAATAGAGGTCCTGAGCCTATGTGGTGTCAAGTATTCTTTTAAGATCCCCACTCTAATTATACCTTGATAGGCAAAATTTATAATTACTACTGTATGATCGTACGATTAGCAGCGTAAAGTGACGTTAAACGATACAAACAAACAACATAACTATTTTTATCATGGGTTCTAAAAAATTTCATGCAAAAAAATTAAATACTTCAAAATTTATCTTAAGTAGTGCCGAATAAAAGCAGTTTTGTTCTCATCCGATTTTTTATTTGTATGTCTTTTGAACCTTTAAAAAGTACTGTCCTGCCTTAAACCTCTATAAGTATTTTATAAATGATAGCGAGTGATTTCTTATGCTTTCCACCAAAAATTTGACCTCAATATAATGATTATTTTGTGGGAAACTAAAGTTTTGTAATAGAATGCACAATGAAACGTAATATTAAGTCATTAGGATATTTAAATAACATCTTTATCTGCTTAGATGCTAATACAACTTATTTTTCTTTAAGTAGTAGTATTTATTTAAAATCTATTTACGTGAGATGATAATTTTAGTTCTAAACGGAATTTTCCAAAGCACCGTTTAATAAGAAGATGGTATTGAATTAATACAATTGTTTTTCAATAACTGTTCGTAGCTATTTTTGTGTGGCGAATTGGGAATCGAATTTCCATTTCTTACATCGATACATTCAATTCATAAAATAGATTAATACTTTGAAGGATTACTTTACTATTATTTTTATAAAATCGATTTATCAAATGTTTTTACGTTGTTTGTGTGGTCAAAATTTAGGTTTTTTATGTATTTATATTTTTAGAACAGTTTCAACAAGTATATGTTTTATTTTTATTTTAGTTGTTATTGATATATTTCATTTTTGTTAAATAAAATATTATTAAATAATAAATAAAAAGCAATATTTTTAATATAAAAGATTGATTTTCACTATTGAATTCAAAATGATTCTAATCGATATATTATTGTATATGCGATCTCGAAGGCTTTTGATTTGAGGTTGCAGTAAAATAGTTGGATTGTAGAAGGGGTCTTGGAAGTGGTTCGACTTATCAGGGGCAGGTATGTTTTATTAATTTTCTATTTATGCTTATCAATATCAATTACATTAATGTTTTAAAATGGATATACTGAACTATATACTTGAAAGGCATACTCGTTTTTCAAAATTTCCACTATCTGTCATCTTATCAACCATTCAAAAGTTCTCTTATACAGTTGTGTTGAAATATTCTTCCTGTTTTAAAACTTTCTGTTTTGCAACAATTGCTCTGCTTTTAGCTCGAGTAATTGAGAATATCCCTGTTACAAGAGTCTTTTCAACAAGATGACCACTTTAGTCCTATTTTAAGAAATTTATGTTAGTTTCATTCAATTGTTTATAGATTGATTTAAAATGTTGGGGTTATGCATGAATGGTTTTCGGATTGATGATTGGTTTTTTTTATTACAATTTTCAGTCAACTGTTCAATATAATCGTGTTATCTCAGATTTTGACATATATTTATCTTATCAATTATATTACATCAATTTCGCATTACCAGATTATCTATAATAAAGTGTTTTGATAATTAATTGTGTTGTACTTAATTTAATATTCATTTGTAGTTTTTTCATCTTCAATCAAATCTTGTGTGTATTCATTGTTCTTTATCAATACTATATCCAGAACAGATTATTGTGTCAAAATTGTATTCTTTAACTCTGTGCTTTATACCTCTGAAAATGACCTGACCTTCCAGTATAACCTTCTGCTTAATGTCATATGCCACAAACCATTGAGCAGTTTCATTAGATGACACAGTCCATTTTAGATGTTTGTGTAATCAATATTAAACATTCTATTCTATGTTTTTTTGTATTAAATTATATTTTCTTTTATTCAAATTGTTCTATTATTTTACAGGGATGGTGTTGGTAATGGATGAGCCCCTGTTGTCTTCAACACCGATTATTGATATCTCTACTCTAAAATCATGGGGTGATACGAACCCTATACAATTTCCGACGAGTTATAATATCAACTCAAGCCTTGAAACTAGTCCTTACCCAGTCAACAAGACAATTAACAAGAAGATCATATTTTGGTAAGGTGGTGTTATTCAATCATATTTATTTATGAAAAACAGTTAAATAACATCTTATTTGGTTGAATTCCAGAAGAAAAAAAACCCTTGATGTTTTGTCTTTTAGGGAAGGAGATATTACTCAACTTCGTGTAGATGCGATTGTACATTCTACAAACGAAAATTTTTCTGATCACTGCCTGTTAAGTAACAGAATATTTACAAAAGCAGGCCATGGGCTCAAGCAAGAAATTTATGATGAAATTAAAGGTTCGTAAGAAATTATCTATGTAATAATATTAAATCTCTTAAACTAAAACCATTTTAAATGGACATTTATTTTTTTAACGCAGTACTACTTTGTTATCAAAGTTTTATAGTGGATTTAATAGTTAATGCGAATGTGATTTATAACGGTGTAAGTTGTAAGAATTTTTTTGTTTTGAATGTTCAGTAGCAACATACATCCATACCAGTCTTTAAAAAAAAATTAGTGATTATTATGTTCATTAAAATTAGAGTTTATGATCAGTACTAATTATAATTGTTTTATTTAATTTCTCCTCCGAATGTTATTTAAACATCCAGCTTATTTTATACTAAAATAAGCTCCTGTATTTCAGAATGCAGAACTGGTGAAGTAGTTGTTTCAAAAGCTTATAGACTCCCTGCAAAACTTATTATTCACACTGTTGGTCCTAAGTATAATCCAAAATTTCAATCAGCCGCTGAAAATACTCTTCATAACTGCTACAGGTAAATGATTTTATATTTTACAAGATGATTTATATTGAATTTATAAATTGTGTTAAAAAATGATCAAAATACAAATACTTTAAAAAATGTATAGTTATTCAATAATAAAAGAAATATTGTTTACATGTAATTTGATGCATTGATCAGTTGTTGACAGATATCTCATTAGATATAATTGATCTTGATAAGAATTTGAAACCTTGAATCTTATGTATCCTTCATCATCCATAACATTAATTTCTTCATAACCATTTCATACCAATGACCAAATGCACTGTATTTAAATATTAACTCATTTTTGGTGCCGTTATATTATTGTTTTTAACATAAAAAAACAAGATTTCTGTTCAATTTATATTGCAATTCCCAGTATATTAAAGTGTATTCTTAACAATTACATATTTTCTCCAACAATTTTTCTTTTTTTTCCTCGCTTCTCATGAATTTTTCTTTTTATTTGTAATATTATTCTTGATGGAATTGTTTTCATGTTTAATGCAATAATGGATTTTGACAAACCCTCTCCTTATTGATTATATTTTCCCCAGAATGTGTCAAAGCACTAAGTTATTTTTTCCATAATTTTTTTTTTTTTTTGTGAACCGGCCAACAAAGAACATGCAAATATCATGTTTTTAGCTCTTCCTTTCTTGAAGCTATTGTAGTTTAGTTATATTTTAGATTTTTTTTTTAAATCGTACTGATATCGGATCTTGGGTTCAGTACTTATTAGGTACCGAACTGTTTCCATGATAATAGTTAAGCAAGGGGGGATTCCAAGTTTACGCTTAACCATAAGGTTTTTTCAATTAGTAATACCTATTTGATAAGGAGAGTTTTTAAATTTTTCAGATTTTTTCAATTAGTAAAACCAATTTGATAAGTCGGGATAATCTTAGGGAAGTGTCCCAAGGTTATCCTGACCTTAATATTTCTTCTTTTATAGTGTTAGTATTTTAGAAGAATTCTATTTCAATCGGTTTTTAGCCTCAGTTCTGGTTCACCTAAAAAAAAGAAGGCGGAAGGAAATGCAGTAGTATAAAAAGAAAAAATAAATTTTTAAATTTAGAACTGACAAACTTTATTCCCACTCAGACCCACTAGTTTCAAACTTAGCAACCTCTTCGATTCCTGATAATCCTCTGAGGCTTCTGAAAAGAAGATGACCTCTTGACCTTCTGAGTTGAATTTGTTATTCGAGTACTATCAGTGGGTAGTTTCTCTACTTGCCTTTATCTCGTGTGCCATTTTATATCTTTCATTTTATTTTCTTGATGTATTCCTTTTATAAAGTTATAAATTTCAATAAATTAATTCTTAAAAAAACATTTTGGGCTAGTTTTATTTTATTCAAAGTTAAAATATTTACTTTGTAAAATCTACAGTTGTTATATTTTTTAAATGTGATTGAATTAATTTGGAGTAAAAAAATGATCTTAGCCTTGACATTTACTGTTAATTGGTTTGAAGGTCAATTTGTCTTGCAAATTTTGTAAACAGATTTGAACATATTATATAATTGAATATTACTATTGAAGTTAGATATTTAATTATATATTAAAATAAATAAAGTTTTGTAAAAATTCAGGAACCATGACTATCAATCTTTAACCTAAAGGTATATGACCTCTAAAGGTCGTGCATTTAACCTAGTTTCTCGATATATTAATTCTTAACTTTATTTTATCAAGTAAATGATATTGTAGGTAGCTTAGTCTTATGTGGAAATTTATATATTAAAGAAGAAAAAAAATGGTTAAAACTGATCCAATGAATTTAAATATGTCTAAGTCTAAGTTGTCCATATTTGGGTAATTGAATTTAGGTTTTGGGCATTTTAAGCTGTAATTATATTATTTTTAAGTTGTACTTGGGTAACCTAACCCTTTCTGATGTAGATAAGAATAAAAAAACAAAACTTGTTCTGGCTTAATACATCGCATCAATGGAAGTAGATGTATGAATTAAATAAATCATTAAAAAGATAATAATATTTAAAAATATATATCTGTATTGGTATTATATTTGTACGGTTTTGTTGGGATACTCCAAACACAGCCTCAAGCTTCTTAAATGATTATAATTAAATAAATAATAAATGAGCCAATGTTTCCCCATTCAGGTAAAATCATGACAGGAAAAGATATCTATTGAACTATTTTGAACTCATTTATTTAAAAAATTTAAATAAAAACAATGAAGATAAACAAATTTAGAAGCTAATGAATTACCTAATTAAAACTTTTAATGTACTGCTGGAATGAAAAATTCCTCTTCACATGTCAGGTTCTCATTAAAGATCCCTATTCTAAATAGGGTATACTCGGTATGGCAAAATTCAGAACTCCCACTATAGTATCGTCGGATTAGCCACATTAGGATAAAGTGAAGTTAAATGAAATTGGAAATTCCTATATTGTAAAGATGAGTCCTAATAGCTGGATTTTCTGTGCTAGTAATGTGTTGTAAGTTCTATGAGGTAGTAAAAAAAAAAAACCTGTACCACTACAACTCATTAAGGATTTTTGGTTCAGTGTGTGGTAGAGGCTATACTGTATCTAAGACAACGGTTGTGCAGAGAATTTATTTGCCAGAGATCATACTCAACCGCCAGGTTTTTCCCCCAATTAAGAATACTCACTTATAGAGGCCGGGTGAGCTCCAGAAGGGTCTCTAGACCTCACTGGGTCCATCCCTGGTTATTAAGAGAGTAAACAAATTATGTATATAAATAACTAAGTCTGATAATCTGAAGGGGGGGGGGGCTCAATCAAACCAACTCAAACTATTGAGACTGAGATTTTTGTGAAATTAAGGTTTATGGTTTATATTTTGATGGTTGTCGACCTCATAAACTTTAATAACCATTGTCATATTTGTTTATATTTTTTTTATGAAATTCTGATTGGTTCATATTAAATAGAATGTATAATAGTAGAATTCATATTATTAATAATTTCAGTTGAACAGAAAGGGAATTGTTTTTTATCGAATTTGAATATTTATATTAATATTTTGTGAAATTTATTTATACTTCTCAATTAATATTTCACCAACTTTTGATAAAATCCGATACATATTTTAATTACTATTACTTTAAAAACATATTTTTCTACTAAATTATTATTTTCATTTCAGAAATATCTTACAAAAAGCCTACGAGCTAAAATTGAGATCTTTGGCAATAAGTGTGGTCAATTCCGTTAGGAGAAATTATCCTCCCGACGAAGGAGCCCATACTGCGCTAAGTAATAACATATTATATAATATATGCTTATTATTATTGTTCCCCTATATTTGTTTTAAGTTATTTGATAAAACTACTTTAATGACTTATGTTTAAAAAAAATATAAATATGTATTTATAATTGTAAATTAACAGGATTTTTAAGCAGCTTAGAACTGCTTAATTAAAATCCAGAAATTCTGCTTGAATTTCTTGCATTAGGATAAATAGGGATTATACATGAAAAACATGCAGTCTAAGAGAATTTTCAGTTGTTAGTATAATTGTCCCTTTTCTCCATCAGTACTAAGCAACAAGTGTAAAAAATATTGAGAAAGTAGTGTTTCGATTTAAAAAAAAAAACTACCCTGTTCCAGTTGTTAGACTTTTTTTCTGTACCACTACAACCCATGGAGGTTCTTGGTTTCAGTATATGGTCAGACTGTACTATTTCTTGGACAACGGCTGTGTCAGGGAGGTGATTTGCCCTATATCACACTCAACCGCAAGATTTCCCCCCTTATTTTGTGCCCACTTTATAGAGGCTGGGTGAGCTGCAGGAGGGTCTCATTTTCATGGTCTTATTGTTACGATCCATCCGTGGCTGTTAACAGATTAAATACTTTATCTGCTACAGTTGGATTTAAACCCATGACCTTCAGCTTACCAGATCAGCATTCTTTTTCGACTTAGCATCTGTAATTCCATGAGAGCTAAAACTTTTAATTATAGTTAATTAAACCCATTTTATTGATGCAGCTGGCCCCTGACCTATATAAATGTATTATATTTTTCTTAATTGCCTATTATTTTTTGTTTATTGTGAATTTTATTTTAATTCAGGAACAATAAGGAGGATATTAGAGTATCAAGAGAGTAAAGGAGACTGCTACTTAGAAACTGTTATTCTGGCTGTCGAAAGTTGCGACGCCGGTATCTACGAAGTATTGCTTCCTCTGTACTTCCCACGTTCGAACAAAGAGGAAGAAGCTGCCTTACTACAGTTACCGACTGGAAGAAACTATGGTCCGTTTGGCGAACCTGTTTTTCCAGATCGGCAAATCCGCATAATAGACAATCCTCATCATCATATAAATGGTAAATATAGCTATTTATCTCTAATTACCTAGTTGTTTCATTTTTTTTATTCCATATCATGGTTGTCAAATTCAATTTGACGACAGTCAAAATCAGAAGATTCTCATGATGGGTGGATTAAATATTTTGGCTGTGGCACCTATAGAGAGTATTTAATAAGATGGTGTATTTGAAATTTATCCTGATTTAAGGTTGTTTAAATATGGACATTAGAGTTATAGTGGTTTATTTTAAACAAAATGAAGTTTTCTTCATTTTTATTTTTCTTAAATAATTATTTATTAATTATACGAATGAAAGTTCCGAAAAGGTTAGTCTTTGACTTCTTTAGAGCGAGGTTCTAAGTTCCTCATCTCAACCATAAGATGGGAGGCATTCCACATTTAAATATATATTTGTAAAGGTTAATAAAAGATGGTGGAGTAATATCAGATTTTATTAGACTGTAAAGAATAATGACAATAATCAATAAACAAAAATGGTTATAAACAATAATATTCAAAAAGAAATACTAAACAATAATCAAGTATATACCTGTAAAGAATAATTAAAATTCAAGACAAATATCCAGCCTAACGCGTTGACAATAAACATAATAACAATCTAATAAAGCTTACACACTCAACAGCAGGGTGGTGTGTTCATCATGCCAACAAAGAATTGATAGAGGAGGCTCTGTAGTCAGGGGAATCACATATTTAATTGTATCACAAAGAATATAATTATGTTTGTCTAACATTGATGTATGTCTTATCAATATTAAAGCAAATTAAAACCTAAACTAAATCGACTCTTTCTAAATTTCTATTTTTACATTTTAATATTATATAACTTAATATACTCCAAGTTGATCTTTACTGTATAATGTAAGTATTTGGATACGATTATATGTATATTGTATAAATTTCAAAAGTAAAATTTAAACATTTGAAACAGTTATTGCCTTAGGAAAAATATATTTATTGCCTTAGGAAAAATAAATTTATTACCTTAGGAAAAATAGATTTTGTTAATCTAAATTCTCGAATTAGCTAGGATCTTTTTTACGATGTGAGGTTTTGGAAAAGAAGGGATTCAAATGAAGATAGGGAAAAAGCATGATAGCTATTCGAAAGGAGACAATCCTAAGTGGATATTGAATGGAGCAAGAAAGGAACATTCGATTGAATATTTAATTTCCGTAGTAGGGGATATCAGAATATAAGGAAGGAAAAACAGGATGTTTCATGTGAGAGTTCTTAGTGTTTGAAGTGTGCAAAGGATGGTAAGTGACAGTAAGTACATGATTCAATAATAATAATATGCATTTTTTTTTTAGCCATTTTAAAAATAATATTGATAAACTAAGTTTATTAGTTAGTAGTTTTTCATATACTACCCCACAGGTGATCATATCTTTATTATTCTTTTGTGTAAATTCATCTTCTTTGTATTTTGTTGAAATTGGTTATAATGAATATTAATGATGTATCATAGTCTCAAAAAAAATTGATTAAGCATTTAACACTATGTATGATTTATTTTTTGCTTCAGTTAAAATATACGGAAAATTATAAAGAATACAAAATAATGAGTCACTGTTCGATTTCCCCTAAATCTACTTTAAAACAAATATATTTTTAATTTTAATGGTTCTAACAGTATTATATTCTATTGATTGAAACGTACGCATCTATTTATTATTTAAAGTAATTCATATTTATATACTTGTCCGAATAGTATAATTTTTTTTTTTTTTTTTGGCATTTATACGTTATGTTCAGTTTTTCAAATTAATGTTAAAAAGTATTTATAAAACGAGCTTTAAATTTTTTAATTATTTGTTGTTATTTTTATTTGGAGTCCAAACCAGTAGTAACATAATTAAACTTTTTTTTGTGTGTATATTGCATTTTTATTTAATAAAAAGTTATTTACTAACACATTCATAAAGAAAAACCTATTTAGGCAATAATAATTTTAAAAATATACTAAATATTGTAATGGGTAATGACAGATATTTAATATTATTATATATAAATATACATGTTTCCATTATTGAGAATACACATGTAAAATTAAAAATATCTATATTTTTTTTTTTTTAATTTACAATTTAACAGTATAGGAGAGAGCCCACACAATCACCCACACATGTTTGTGTGTATATTAGAAAGTAGATGGAGTTGATCCTTTTTAATAACATGTTTATGTGTACATATTTGTGAAATTAATTTTAGAAAATGAAAAAGTGTGTATATAAAATCAGGAATGTTTTAAAAAGTATGTGTTCATTATCCAATTTTGAGCATGAAATGTGAAATTTATCTAATCCATAATAAAAATACTATTTATATTTCTTTATATATGTTTGGGTAGTATTAATATTTTATAAAATTAAGGATATATATTAATAATAAACTAAAGTGAAAGTGTCTAAATATTACATTTAATTGATCTAACTCAACTCTCAAGTATGAACAATTTAATAATTGAATGTGTATTGTATTCGGTTTTAATTACTATTGTAAAAGTTGATATTAAACAAATTAATTAAAAAAGAAAAGAAACAACTTTTTAAAAATTAGTATTTTGCTTTAGTTCCTGTTTCATCTAGCAAAGAAATAATACTTGTTTACACTATAATTTTCAATTAGTAAGTCGATTTTTGAATTGTTTATATTTGTTTCACAAAAAATTAATATTTTTTCTTGTGATTCATTATATTTCAGAATGAATGATTATAAATATAGAGAAGAAAATGCTCCAGGTGAAGGTCAAAAAACTTAATTCTTTAAATCCGGGATTCCCAAACCTGGGAGCAATGAAGATGCCAGGGATCATGAGACTAGCAGAAAATAAAAAAAATTCTCACTTAGTTTGGTTGTTTTTCTCTTGCCCGTACTCCTATATCTTGGATTGAAACTTTTAATGTTGTATCTTGTGGGAATGAAACTAAATATTTGGTTTTCAATGTAATACTTGTAGGTTTTTTTATATACAAATTTTGTGAAAAAGGGCTTGGGAGGCTTTCATTTCATTTTACAAGGGGACGTGGTACAGAAAAGGTTTGGGTACTACTGCTTTAAATAGTGATTAACTATTTATTAGAAGCTGAAGTATCGACCCACATTGCAGGTCTTCTTCAGGGCTTGTAATTTACGTCTCAAGTATTATTAATATAGAATAGAAAAGTAACTTTATTTTGGAACTAAGTCCCTTTAGAATAACAAACATGAACAGAAAGAGAACATGGCCAGAGATATATGATCTCTGGCCAGAAGGCTACATGATACAAATCATAAAGCTTATAAATAGTGACAGAAAGCATTAAAAAAAATATATTTAAACAAATACTAATGATAAGTAAATAAACAGTACGAATCTTGTCAAGATATTAAGCAATTAAAAGAATAGATAAATCAATAACAACTATTGATTGCATGAGCTAGCAAGTAATACTTTCTTTACTTGATGTAAATTTTGTTAAAACAGCATTAAAACATCGAAGTAACACTATAAATTATTCAATACATTCCATTCTATGCAAATGACTAGCCTGCTTAGAAAGCATCTTTTTGGGAACCCAGAAGAAGATGTTGGAAAAGCAAGGATTTAAATTACGATAGTGAGGGAGCATGACGGATGTTAGGAGGGATTGAGTTCCACACCGTGATGGAATGGTCGAGAAAGGAACGTTCGAATGCTTTGGTTCTGTGGGAACGAATACAGACATCGGAAAGGCGAGATCTTGTTTTATGTTGCTGGACTGTGAGGATTCGAATTGGAGGAGACTGTAGATTATATGAAGGGTGTTGAGAGTTTATGGACTGGTATAAGATTACATTACATTATTGGCGCGACAGACTCATAAAAAAGTCCTTGGCCTGCTCAACCGCTCTACCCCAATCGTCCCGATCGCCTGCTCGAGTGATGGAGACCTTACACAGCCTCAGATCTTCACAGACGGCATCCTTCCATCTAGCTTTGGGCCTTCCTCGAGGTCTTACTCCATCCGGATTTCCTTTATACAGCTTTTTAGCTGTTCTTTCTTCGCCCATCCTATATAAGTGGCCCAGCCACTTGATGCGTTGCATCCTGATGAAGCTCGATATCATTAGGTCTCCATATAACTCACTTAGCTCCTTGTTCCTTCTGATCCTGAGTTGGTCGTTTTCTCGAACTGGGCCGAATATTTGCCGAAGAACTCTTCTTTCGAATCTATTCAGCTTTTCCACACTGGATTTATTCAGTGTGAGGGTTTCACCAGCGTATGTCACTACTGGCCTAATCACGGTTTTATATATCATCAGCTTGGACTTTAGGCTAAGGAGCTTACTTCTCAGGAGCTTTGACATTCCAAAACATGCTTTATTACCTAATACTATCCTGGCTCTGATTTCCTCCTCCTCATCCAAATTCTCATTTATACGGCTTCCTAAATACTGGAAACTTGACACTCATTGGAAAGTGTGTCTTCCAAACGTGTAGCTATGAGATGGTCGGTTTTGTTTACTATTCTTTCTTTGTTTACTATTCTTAGTTGTTGAGTTCTTTTAACCAGGTTATTGTTTTTTTGACAAAAGGGGGGTGGTCGGCCCCTCCTTTCAACCCTCCTGCTTTATCCGGGCTTGGGACCGGCAATGGAGTCTAGTTAACTAACCCCATAGGCGCAGGTATAAGATTAAACCTAGGAAATATTGTCTTCGGAAGGGAGGGAAGAGCCACTTTAATTCATCATAAAGGTGGGAAACGCGGGATCGCCTCGGAGTACCAAGGACAAATCTTAGAGAGGAATTCATTATTCGCTTTAAACTGATTTAGTATACATTACAAGCATTGAAGAAGACCTGTAATGTGGATCGAAATGCCAATTATAATAAATAGTTTCTAACTATTTAAGGATTTGAGTTTTTTTACTAGAACTTTTCTTCTCAATATTTATACTTTCAACTAATGATTATTTCAGATTTAAATTATATAAAATGGAAAACAAAAGAATAATTTCATGTCATCAATTTAGATTGCATATAACTAAATAATATTCTGGTAATGTTGTATGTGTTAACTGTGTAATGTGTTTCTTTATGTTGTTATTATGGTATCTGTTCCGCAGGTTGTCGCTTCGAGTTCAGTTACAACAAGTGTTAACTTTTCATTCATTTCCCTTTTAATATTTTCCAAAAATACAAGATATCAACAGCTTTAGTACAGTAAAGAGGATGTGTATTCCTCGGTAATCATCGCATCAAGAAATAAAAGTTTCAACTAACATTTCAAAGTATAGATGATGGATTGTTTGAGTGGAAGACAGTTGACTAGACAATTCTAATGATGGATTGAATTGGTCAGGGGGTGCAGTAAATAAGCAGAACTAATTTTTTAATTGTGCCAAACTTTTAAATTAAAATTTAAAAAATAAGTTCTGCTTATTTTGTGTTATCTTTGACTGCACACCCTGACCAATTCAATCTATTATTATAGATTATATATGTTTGTTGAAACGTTCATTTCTAGATGAAATGATTACCGAAGTATATATTTTATTTATACACATTTCCAATAATTACATTCTATTCCATACTAAAGCACTTGATAACTTGTATATGTTTTTGGGAATATATGTAATATATATAAAATTTGTTTGGAAAATATTAAAAGGGAAACAAATGAAAAGATAAAACTTGTTGCAGCTCATCTCGAAGTGACAACCTGCAGAATAATTACCGTTATTATAATTGTATTCCTGTTATCTAGTAACTTTTTAAAAATTTTAATAATACTTTTGTGTCTATAGCCCCTCCTAAATTAGATGGTCAACAAGTCGAGGAAAGAAATACACAAAATATACTAAGTGAGTTCTGTGCAGTTTTCTTCCTGGTTATAATAATTTAAATTAGTTGACATCACTTTGATTAAAATTTAAGATGGTGTGAATGTTTTTGCCACTAACATGTTTCTCTTATATTTATCAGATTTCAAATAGTTTTATCTAAACACAAAATGCCAATTTAAAAAAAGTAAATAATATTAGACAAATCAAGATTTGATACGATTACGATTTGTTAACGGATCAAAATATACTCCTTTGGTTATCTTGCACTTCATCATTTAAAATTATAGTTAATGGCACAAAGTAATGAGAATGTTACCGTTAAAAGCAATAAAAAGACAATGTTTTGGGCAAGTTGGTTGATCTTGTGAAGCTAACTCACTATTATATAATGTGATATTTTATCAGTGTTGCCTCAATTAGTTATTATAAATTATAAAAATTGGCAAATCGCAAAGCCACTGTTCCTGGTTTCTTTAAGCCATTACTCGAAGCAAAACCATTGTTTTTAATTTAAATGTAAAAAATGGAATGCTTCAATTTTAAAAATAAAACTAGGTACATCTTATTCTAATATTTCGATGTTAGGACTTTCATTTCAATACAGGGAGCGGAGTGGCTCGGTGGTAGAGCACTGAGTTCCCATGCCAGAATCCTGGTTCAAATCCCGCTGCAGGCAAAAAGTTTATTTAGTCTGTTTACAGCGGGGGATGGATTATATAGGATCTAGGACCCTCCTGGGGCTCACCCAGTCTATATAAAATGTTATAAAAATAGGGGGGAAAATCTGGCAGTTGAGCGTGACCTAGGACAAGCAGGTCACCTCCTTGCAGAACCGTTGTCCATAAAACAGCACAGTCTTTACAATGTACTGAACCCCAGGCCCGTTCATGCATCATGGGTTGTAGTGGTACTGGTTTTTTTTATTTCAATACACAGAATGCTCGGTGAAATAAGATAAAGACAATTTTCTTGTAAACTATCATTTTTTTTAATCTTGATTTGCCCTAGATCACGCTCTACCACCAGATTTTTCCCCCTTATATTGGGGTACCCACTTTTAGATGCTGGGTGAGCCTCAGGAGGGTCCTAGATCTTATATGATCCATCTCTGGCTGCAAACAGACTAAATAAAAGTCATGCCTGCAGTGGGATTTGAACTAGGATTTCTGGCATGGCAACTTAGTGCTCTACCACAGAGCCACTCTGCTCCCCAAAATAAACACTTTCATTATTTTTGTTTGAGTGGAAAATAGTTGACTCGATAATTCTAACGATGGATTGAATTGGTCAGGTGGTGGTGTCAATGATAATACAAAAATAAGCATAAATTATTTTTGTGTTATCTTTGACTGCACACCCTGACCAATTCAATCCATCATTTCAGAGTGTAAAATACTCAATATTTCAATACAATACTACGTGGGAACTCGTGTTTTTATAGGTTCACTAGAGGGGTACAATATAAGTACTAAACTTGACTTCAATATCTATAATAATCTTGAGGTACAGTGGAGCATCGATTATCCGAACTAATGTTGTCAGGGGTAGTTCGGATAATCAAAAATTCGTATAATCGAAATTCACTAAAAAAATTAAATTCCAATTTTTCTTTTAATGAAAGAACCACTCGTTTTCTGTTTGTTGACATGCTGCAATTTTAAAACAAAAAGTGATCACAAATGCGATGTAAACCTCCCAAAGAATGATTTAAAACTGAAGATGAGCAACCTATTACCAACCAAATGGATAGGAAGGGATTAGTGAATAGGAAGAAACAAATGAAATTACCTAATTAGGTTTACAGTTCTTAGTAAACAAATACTATTGAAGTCTAGGTTATTTTTTTTGCAGTTTCCGAGAAATGATAAGGGCCACCTTATTGACCTTCATGGAAAAAATCATTTTATTTTATTTAATATAACAATAATTTTAATAATACAAATAAGTAACTGGATGATCTGATCAAGTAAATTAAAATTACATTTGAAAAAAACAAAACAGTTCTGTTAATCGACACTCCACTGTAGCTCTACTAAAATGTTAAGTACCCACTGTAGCACAATTAAATAACATTTGTATTGATGCCACAATGTAGTAATACTTTATTAATCAGCAAATCAATTTCATATCCTTTCTTGATTTTATTGTCACTGTTACTATCTGCATTCTATTTAACATTCAACGGTTTTCTCCCACAGTTCACTGTTTAATCACATACTTGTTCTAGTTGCAGTTTAACAAGTAATTTTAGAAGCTTCTTGAACTCCTTAAAAAGTCATTCAGGCTATTCAACTGCTTCGTAATGGTACCAAGGTCTACATTTTTTTTTCTCAACGACACTGTGCAGCGCTTTTAGCATGAATATTTAACAAATTATTTGAACATCACAATTCTAGGCGTATCTGTTGCTTTTACGTTAATTAAATACATTTTTCTCAAAAGGAAAATGTATTTGTTAAATATTAAATCTAAAAATTGCCAAAGCACACTAACACTAATTTACCATTGAACCAAGCACTTAATTTTTAAGTATAATTTACCATATTATTGTTAATATATTAACAGAGTGATTCCCAAAGTGTGCGCCGTGTCTCCTTGGAGAGCCGTGGTATTGTCATAAGGGCGGCACAAAATATTCAATTACACCATTCGGCAATTTTCTTGTAATTTCTGATTCCAGGATTATCGCACAAACAAGCATACATTGTATTAACAAATACAGAGGTATGAATATAATAAGAATTATATATTAATATAAGCATTTTATATTTTACTGAAGAAAAAAAAAAAAGATTCTAGCTAAATGCTTTTTAATTGTTTATACTTTATTCTAAATTGTGCTTTTGCCTATATCAAGGGTCTACAAGCTTTATTATTACAAAGTTTCTGCCGTGTAACAAATTTATACGATTGCAGTGTCGTGTGGATAGTGCATTACAAAGTCCAGATCTCAAAAAATGTATTGTACTCAGATAAAGTAATAGTTATAGACCAAATTTTTTGGCAGGAACAATTGTATAATAAGCTGGAGTAAAATACACAAAATATTTTCTGTGGGTCGTCGAATAATCTTAATGAAATAATTTCACAAGTCTCGCTTATTAAAATTACTAACATTTTAATATAATTTTTTTTTTTTATATCGTTGATTTGTATAACCTCATTTCACAACATAATATTACACATATACTAAATTTCATCTATACAGAACATTCATCTGTTACAAGTTAAGTATGGCAAGCTACTGTTGCCTAAAGCAGTTGTAAACACTTTAATAAAATTGATCATCGGGTTTTGTTTGGATAATCAAAATTTATTTTTAAGAAAATAAAGGAAAATATATTCCACAAAATTACCTCATTTGTATATAAAAAAAGATAAAACTTTATTTTATTGTTCTCATTGCAAGATTTATCAAAGTTGTGACATAAAGAAAATTTTTAGTATTAGTTTGCTTCAATCTTTGATTCCTCTTCATAGCAGTTTAGTCTCTAATTCTTTAAAGTATAATAGTAAGTATTAAGTAATAGTTCTAGGAAATCTAATTTTAGAAAAAATGTTCTTAAGAACAATTTTTAGAAATGGCAATGTCCTCCCATGGTTTTATCTTTTCTGCAATGCTATTTCTGATAATTGAATGTTTGTATAATTTACGCTGTTCTGCATAAGAGAAAATTTATATTTGTGAGGTGTTCTCAAAGAATCAAAAATGTTGCTGATGCCATTTTAGGTATCTGGAATATCCATAAGAATGTAATATTTTGTTCTCGATATTTCTTTTCCCTTAAAATAAGCATTTAATATTTGTAAAGAAAGTTGTTAATTTTTTCGTATTGTTCTAATTTTTCAAGGGAGAGGAGTGGCTCAGTGGTAGAGTACTGAGTTACCATGCCGGAAATCCTGGTTCAATTCCCGCTGCAGGCCATGATTTTTATTTAGTCTGTTTGCAGCGGGAGATGGATCATATAGGATCTAGGACCCTCCTGGGGCCCACCCAGCTTCTATAAAATATTATAAAAATAGGGTACCCAAAATAAGGGGGAAAAATCTGGCGGTCGAGCGTGACCTAGGACAAGTCACCTCCTTGCAGAACCGTTGTCCATGAAACAGTACAGTCTCTACCATGTACTGAACCCCAGATCCTTCATGGGTTGTAGTGGTACAGGTTTTTTTTTTTCTTTCTATTTTTTCATATTTTATCATTCTTATTTGTGATAGTGTGGTTAACTTGATAAAATTAATCAACTAGATTAGAATACTCAGATTAAACAGGTGTTGATTATTTACAACCATCAAGTCCTACTTTTTTGTTTGTCATATTAGTTTTGTTTGTTTTGCAATGTGTGATCTGTCTGTATTCTTATGAATAAAAAAGTAAAACTGTAGCGCTATAAGTGATGATTGATATTACGAGATTAATGGTCCGAGAATGGATACAGTTTATTTTTTCAATGTTGGGAATTCAATTTAAAAATAATTATTCGACAAAAGATGTAAGTGGTAAGTAATAGACTTTTTCTATTTTATATTAGTCCCGATTCCTTATCGCTAATTCACATTAATCGTTGGGGTTTTTCAATACTTCTTTACAATTTTTTATGTATAATATTATTTATATAAATAATATTGTTTATAATAAATCCTCATTTATAATAAATTGCCTTATACCTTGTTTACTTACATTTGTTAAAATGTAATGTATATACAGACAAATAAAATTTCTGTTGGAAAAATAGATTGATTGGAATGACAAGAAGATTCTAACTAACTCAGTAAATTGATTTCAAAGTTTCATTATTTAGTTGTCTCGCCATTAGCAGTAGTAATTTTTTGATTTGGCATTACTAAAGGTGATGTAACAAAATTAGACTTCTCAATGACTTAAAAGAACATTGATTAAAAAGTAATACAGCAGAAATGTGGTTGATTAATCTTTCTAGTCATATTAAATTATCACTTATCCCTTACTATAAATAAATTACGATTCTGATTCCTTAAGATATTACAGAAAGTAAAAAGTAGGTTAGAGTTTCAAATTATGTGTCATGTTAGGTTTATTAGATACTGTTAACATTTGATGCATTCAGGATCAAAAGGGGATGAATCTGTAATTAACTTTTTCACATTTTTTGCTCGTTTAGTCAAGCAATGCTTTATGCTCTCGAAACTTCAGGTTCAGAACCGTACTAAACCCATGAGAAAGATTATTGCAAAGTGTCGTGTTAAGAAAAATTCCTTGCCTAAACTAGCAAAAGTCAATTCTTAACAAAGTCAATTTTTGAGCTGAATGCCACATTTAATATGTTACTTTCATTAATATATTCTTAGTTTAAAAATATTTTTTGAAAACATATCTTAAACCAAAAAAAGTACAACTTCCAATTTATTGCCTTTAGCTCTAGTTTAATACGTTATTACCATCACCATTTTAAAATACTTTGATTATAATTTAAAAAATGATTTAAACCAAAATATAGCTTCAAGTAAATCATCACTTCTAATTTTTTAACTGTAATCGAAAAATATTTTTAATAAAAAATTTTATATACCAAACTTTTGAAGTTTTCAATTATAATTTATAATATAACCAACATTGGTTTTATGGTGATCAAAATATAAATTTCCTAGTTATTTGAAATCTAATAATAAAAAATGTTTACTGTTGAAAATATTTTTCTTACTCAGCTTACAAGAAAGTAAAAAAAAACAAACAATGAATTAACTCATGAATTTTTAAAGAAATTTTTTTTTAAAATAAGAAAATAATTTAAAAGATGAGTCGGCTATAATATTGTTAACAATAAAGAAATGTGACTTACGAGAAGTTAAATTAAAAAATAGTTCTGATTGTTAATAAGAAATAAATTTTATTATGTTACTAAAATAATTGTTTTTTTTTTAAATAACATTTATTAATTACATTATCTTTATATCCATCTTTTTGATTAACAGATGCTTATTCATTATATTCATAATTATTTTTGTTTATATATTTGTATTATAGTCACTTTGTCACTTTGTAGTATAGTTGTTTTACATGTCATCACTTTTATTTTTGGCATTGTCTTTTTTAAAAAAAGGAATACTTAAGTATTATTTATTTTCCTGTTCTCCTTCTATGTAAACAAGTTTAATCTAATCTTTCACTTAATTCCAACCATAAAAAATAGAATCCTATTTCAGTTTTAACATAAACCACTCAGTGAGTGTTTTTAAAAATTTTTTTTTTAATTTACTGTCTTATTTTATTATATTTAGCTAAGATTAATAGAAACTATTGAACTATCTCATTTCAGAGTTTAAGTTGTTTTGTGATTGTTTGTTTTTTAAATAAAATTTTTGTTTGTATTTATGTTTTTAAACTGTTTTTTTAAAGTTTGTTATAAATCTCCAATTAAAAATTTCTTAATATAGTTCCCTTTTAATGGCTGTAAAAAGGAACTTGTCATTATGCAAATTGACTCACTGAGAACTCAAGGCCAGCCTTTGTGTGTTGCCTGAGTTAGTGTTTCTCTACAGGTTATCACTCATGTGTCCTCTGTTTGTATTTCATAAATTTCTGCCGTCCGTTTGTAAACAAAATACATCAGGGTATGATTTTATATTTAAAATTTATAATATGTAAGTTCCCCATCAGATAAAAAAATATTAATAAAGATAAACATTCTTAAATTATAGTTAATCGTGTATTATTATCATTCATTGTTATGAATCTTCCTCAAAACTTCTTTTTTTTTTTTTTTTCGTAATTTACATATTTCTCACTATTATTGTTTTGTAGATAACATTCCCAAGCTTATCAGTTTTCTAAGAATGATATCAATACTCAAACCTTCTTCAAAAAAATATTTTCATAACCTTTTGTAATTGTTATAACTTGCTTACAATAGATCAATGAAATATAATTGATTTAAAATATTATTATATACAGAAATTGTCATATGGTCAAGTTTTTACTGAAGCCATAGCGATACCTTGTCCAATTACTCTTTATTCAATAATGCCTTTAGCGTTTTAATCCTACTTAAATTTGTACAGTCGTTGTTTTCTTCACTTATAACTTAGGAATCACGAGTGATTTTATCTTGTTCGAATCTATTGTTCATTTGAATTCGTCAGGATTGTTTATCTGAAAGAAGAACTGTCTAGTTATGTTTGTTATTTTCTTATTAATGATGAAAGTTTTGTATAGGTTTTATATCGAATCGGTTGTTACTTATGATATTAAATGTTTATGACGATTAGCTATTCTATTTAAAAGTTCGTTTTATATAGTCGATTATTCATTGCCTAAGTGAAAGTTCTAATAAATTTAGCATGAGTAAGAAGATTGCTGAAGAGATGCAATCTCTCTTATGTAAAAAACAAATGTATTTAATAGGTAAATATTTAATATTTTTAATTTGTTTATATGAGCAAAAGCTCAAAACTTATTGTTTATGTTTAGGTTCTTTCTATTATTTTTTATTTCACTATCGAATGAACACCCGTCCTATATTTATTATCAAAACTTCGATTTATTATCACCAGGGGTGTGGCGGTTATGATGGATCATAGAGATATCGTTCAAAAAATACTTTTATCTATAAAGATCAGTCGTTTAGTATTATATTTATAGTTTAGGTAGAATATTAACGTGAAATAAACTTATTTGCAATGTAAAATTATTTTTTATTAAATAACTATTTAATATTTACAGTAGATAACTAACATGTATTTATGTGAATAATTTATATCAGGGGATTATTAAAATTAAAATTGTTCAAATCCCGCTGATGGCAAGATTTTTATTTAGAGTGTTTGCAGCCGGAGATGGATCATATAGGATCTAGGACCCTCCTGGGGCTCACCCAGCCTCTATAAAATATTATAAAAAAAGGGTACCCAAAATAAGGGGGGAAATCTGGCGGTTGAGCATGACCTTGCAGAACCGTTTTCCATGAAACAGTACAGTCTCTACCATGTACTGAACCCCAGACCCGTTCATGGGTTGTAGTGGTACAGGTTTATTAAAATTGCTAATACTTTTTCTCATTCTTGTTCTTGAATTATTTTCATTTCATTTTCTCTTCAGCAATACTTTTAAAATTTTAAGCCTATAATTTTAATTAACTTAAGTTTATAAATTTTTTTTGTTTTTTGTAAGATTTGCTTTGATTATTTTTATATTATAAAATATGTGCGAATTACATGATACATTTATTATATGTAATACTGTATTTTGTTTCTTTTATCTTGGTAATGACATGATTATTTTTCAGTTAATATTTTCCTCAGAAATACCTTGAATTAGAAATCTTACCTTTTTGTGGGTTTTAGTTAATAGACTATGTATTTTATTGTATCTGATGGCTTACTTTCTCCTAAAATAAAATATAAATGACATTGTCATTAGAGATAAATTAATTCTACAAAAAAAAAATTATAAAAAAATTGAAATATATTGTAATTTATTACAATTTTTATTTTGAAGAGAAAAGATTTGCCCCAGCCAGGATTCGAACCCGGATCTCGGCCTCACCGTGGCCATGCTCTAACCATTTGAGCCACCGGGATCGCTCCCCATCTAGGGCAAATCTGTTCTCTTCACCGATCCCATATTCCCTGTGTTCTCTCAAATTTTGCGATGTATACACGAGGAAGAATGTTCATTGAACATTACTTTTAATTTTAAGATTTTTTTGACTTACATCATTATATTATTTCTAATTTATTATAATTTTTTAATCATTGCTTTAATTTTTAAATATTTTTATTTTGAAGAGAAAAGATTTGCCCCCAGCCGGGATTCGAACACGGGGGATATGGGATCGGTGAAGAGAACAGATTTGTCCTAGGTAGGGAGCGACCCTGGTGGCTCAAATGGTTAGGCGTTGCCACGGTGAGGCGGAGATCCGGGTTCGAATCCCGGCTGGGGGCAAATCTTTTCTCTTCAAAATAGAAATATATTGTAGTATATGCTATGCTACGTTTTTGAAGACTTAAGTATGAAAATAATTTTTTTTTAAATTGAACAAGTTTGGAATAAATTATGTGTAAGTAATTTTACTTTTGTAGTAGTTTTTGCCCAACCTGAAAAATAAAATCAATTATTTAAATCATGGTGAATCTATGTAGTGTATGCTGTTTTAAGTTAATGAAGATTTAATTACAAAAAAAATTAAATAATTTAGAAAAAAAATGTATATACAATTACTGTTATAGCAGTTTATGCTTTTCGGGCCTCCCTGAAAAATAAATTATTTTAATCATGTTGAACTCATGTAGTATAGGCTCTACTAACTTTGTGAAGTTTTAATATTGAAAAAGATTAAACAAGTTAAAATTATATATATATATATATATATACATTATATATATTTCTATATATATATATATACTTTCATAGCAATTTTAACGAGCCCTGAAAAAAAGTAATAATACAATCAATTATTTTAATCACTTTCAACTTCATGTTATTTTTTTCTCCAAATGAGTTAGTGTTTACCATCAATTTTCCTGTATTGACTCATTATGACCTGACTCCCCATTATGACTTATGTGACAATAGCTAATGATGTAACCTGTTTTGCTCTTTTACAGAAGATGACTGTTCTGTGATCGATCTTTCTAGTCATTTTGATGTAATGGGTGATACTTCGTTCACGCATATGCAGGGAGACCTGGATCAGCAGCGATTATTGGGCGAGAGGCATGTTCCGCCGACCATAGACCCGTTCATCGCTAAACAAATACACAATCAAGAGAGGTTAGCGTATTTTTAATTTTTAAAAAAACATGTAGTTTATAGAAAACTTTAAAAAAATTAATTTACTAAAAAATAATAATTTGAACCTAATATGTATAACATGATATGGGTCATAAATTACTCAGTGAATATCATATATCATATCATTATCATAAAGTATCATATATAATAATTCATATCAAATCAATATCATACAGATTTTCTTTAAAAGTATGTCGGTGTAAAACTTTTTTTGGTAATTATTCCACACGTTGTCGCTTCGAGTTGAGCCACAACTAGTTTCAACTTTTCGTTCTTTTCCCTTTTAATATTTTATGAATATACAAGGTCTCATGAGATTGAGTATGGAAAAGAGAATGAAATTATGGGAAATGTGTCATCTAGTACTGAACGTTTCAACAAACATATATCATCTATACTTCAAAATGTTAGTTGAAACTTTTATTTCTTGATGAACTGTTCACTGAAATCTACTCATTACCCATAATTAAATTCTCTTTTCCTTACTAAAGCTCACAATAACTTGTATTTTTGGAAAATGTTAAAAATAACACGAATAAGCAGTTATACTCAATACACGAATAAGTTAAAACTTGTTACTCAACTCGAAGCGGCAATCTGAGGAACAGATACTCTTTTTTTAATTTTATTTATTACAGAAGTAATTTATTATGTTCTGAACTTAATAAACATAAAAGTGCACATATAATAAACAATCAAAGTATTAAAAACATTACCAATATGAATAGTGATCATATCTCTATTATTACTCAACACGTAACTGCATGTTTAAATGGATGCAGGAACTGGGCTCAATAAATTCTCTTATCTTATATCTAAATACTTCAACCGTAAACTCTCCTTCAACCTCTATTAATCATTTTTGTATTGTATATTATTATATTACTTTTTATATCATATTACATTAAAATAATGTTGTAAATTAAATTTACCTTAAATTAGGAAATTAAATGGGATTGCAGCATAGGAAATTACTGTTTTTTTATATGAACATATAAGTTAGGTATCCAATATGCTGTTGCATCTTATGTTCTTATATCTTGCTCAACCGATAGGAATCCAGTATTTCTAATTTAGGGGTTCCTTGCTACACTAAACTATTTTAATATCATCAAATAAAAACATTTTTATGGCAGCGCATTTTTTTTTACATTAATTACATTCATAGTATTATGTTTTCCGCATACCTTTTAAATACAATTAAAGTTTCTCCTTCATTTCTTTCTCCATAGTTTCCTTTTCTCTTATTTTATTCCTTAATAAAATCTTGTTTGAAATCAGGAAATTAGCACATTATGACTTCAATTTTCAAAGGCAGATAAATATCTGTTTTGTTAATCTGTCATGAATCATTCTATAGATATTTAAAAAAAAAATAACAATTCGTATTCTTGAAGTTTATTATTTTAAGTTATATTCTTTAATAATGTTTCTCATTAATAATAATGAGTAGCCAACTGCATCGAATGGTCTTCACCATCTTTGTGTCCCTCCTTAAACAAAGTTCCAAGGCATCAAAGCTTTCCGTTGGCAAGAAACTATAAGAATCAGTCATTATCTGAGTGTAGGACATTAGTATTCATGGATGAAACAAACTCTACTCCGTAGGAGAGTTGTAGAGCAAGGGATGTCATCATTGAACAAAAAAATTTTGTATACAGGTCCTAACTCTTTGTAAGAGTTTGTTGCTTATGCAGTTTTCTGGAAATAAACAAAAATTTCTAGGAAAAAATTCAAATGATATGTTTATTAGTAGGAATATAAGTACACCAACGATTAATCCAGATTATATATTTGTACTATACAATATATTCCATAAACCTCTAAACAAAAGTGGAAATAGTAGTATGCCTACAATTAAACCAGACGATAAATGTGTAATATACAATATATTCCATAACCATCTAGCAATATGTAGAAATAGTAGTTCACCGATTAAATGAGACAATATATCTACAGCCTCAGTGAATAAGTCGGATTTTCTCCTGAGAGAGTTAACTGCTTTCAGATTACTGAAATCATACCATTCTCGTAGTTTTTGGTTTGAAATGGAGTTGTAATACAGTGGAATCCCGATATTTCGTATCCCGATTATTCGTATTTCCGGTTAATTCGTACAAATTGGCCGGTCCCCAGAGAAAATCCCCATAAATGGTATAAAATCAATGCATTTCAGACCCCTCGATAATTCGTATTATTTTTATGCTCGAGGTCACTTACAACTTCATATAATTCGTATTTCCAGCTTTAAAATCTCGTTACTTAATACTGTTTTCGAAAGGGAGGGAGAGAACAGTGAAGCAGATATGCCAGGGAGCAGAATGAGAATAAATGATTTCTAGGAAATCACTCAATTTGTATTTATTTTTATACACAAATATGTTTGTATTGTTTAGAGGCACAGTAGATCCTATTGTTTTTTACGAGGGAGCGAGTGAGAGAGAAAAGTTTTCTAAGAAATCTCATAAGTAATCCGTACTGTTTTCTCTCATAGGAAATTGGGGGAGTAGAGAGGGGAAGTTCTATTAATTTTATTAAGCTTTTCTTACAATCACACTTTTATTTACAATTCAGTCTCGTTTTTGTTACCGTTGTGACAAGTAATCATACCTCCAAAATACGTTAGCCTCTCTATTGAAGAGAAACAACAAATCATAAACACCGTGACCAGTGGCTGTAAGCTAATTGACGTATCCAAGCATTTCATCGTCCCTGGTTCCACGATCACATCAATCCTGAAGAACAAGGACAAAATCACTTCCCAGACTTGTAGAGAACTTAAAAAAGTGGTTTGTACAAGCAAGGAATTCAAATGTACCAGTTGGAGGTAATATTTGAAGGGAAAAAGCCCGAGTTTTCACAGAAAAATGGGAATTGAAGACTTACGTGCTAGCGATGGATGGTTCAATAGATTAAAAAAAATTCATTAGTACGTTTTTTTATTTTGTACTCCCGATAATTGGTATTCCCGATAATTCGTACCAAATCATCAGTCCCTTGACTATACGAATTATCGGGATTCTACTGTATAAGCAATAAATCCTTCTCAAGTCAATGCCTTACTTAGCCCCTTATTCACTACGAAAATAACTCAATTCCGCTTACTGAAGTACAAGAAACTCATTTTGGAGAAAATTAGACTTAACCACTTATTCAGCGGGGCTGTAGATATGTGCACTATACTATATATATATATATATTTAATATGAACTTCTTCTGACAGCTGTTATACCAAGAAAATTATATATGGGGAAATACTGCCATCTAAATTATACAATTTCAAAAATAAAATGCAACAGCAGTTATGCTTATGCTGTTGTCTTAGATTGCCTTAGCATAAAATCATTAAGACCATTTGGTTGAGTAAGGTCACTTAATGCTCATTGTTGTTATTGTATATAGGCCTACAGATGTTGATTTTCAGTTCCTAAGAATAAAACCACATTGCTAAGACAGGTTATTCTTTAACATATTCACAAATTAAAAATTTATTAAACCATTTTGCATCGTCCCATTGCCGTATGTTTAGTGTTTATGCGATTTGGCATGTTGACAACTCTTCCTCTCATAAGAAACACTTTGATTGGATTTCCTTGTCGATAAAACATTTCCTACCAATTACAAACAGTTTTTAATTAAATTAATTTATACTAAAAAAAAATATATATATATATATATATATATATATATATATATGTAATTTGATTTTCATAGCAATTTTAACGAGCCCTGAAAAAAAGTAATAATACAATCAGTTATTTTAATCACTTTCAACTCCATATTATTTTTTAACTTTAATACAACATTAAATAATGCTTCATATGTCGTAGCCTAATTCATTTAATCCCTGCCACCATTCCTTTTTATCATAGCAGTCTTCCTCTCTAAATCCTCTTGCCGCCATTGCTTCCGGGATCTCTTCCTTCCACCTCTTTTCTGGGCCACCTCTCTTCCCCCTTTCCGATGGTACGTGTTTCTCTTTTAGGCTATCAGTCGTCCGCCATCCTCATAACATGACCAAACCAACTTAGTTTTTTTGTTTCAACTGAGTACAGGATGTTAAGTGGTTTGTTTACTGCTTCCCTAATTTTTTTTATTCGGAATGTGCTGTAGTCTTGAGATCCTACAACTACGCCTCCAAAAATCCATCTCCATTGAAAGCAGTTTTCTTGCCGAGCCAGCTGAAACGGACCAGGTTTTTTAGGCATGTTGGGCAGTACTTATAAGAAACAAATTGTAGAGTCTCTTTTTTGTTGTCATCATAACATCCTTACTCCACAGAACAGAATTTAGCGTCCTAATTACTTTTCTGCCTCTTATTACCTTTTTGTCGATATTTTTTTTGGTGCTGCTCCCCTTTGAAAGCCACCTGCCTAAAAAAAAAAAGCTATATCACAATCGAAAATAAAAACTGAATTGGCCAGTTGTGAATTTTTTCTAGAATGTTTTTGTTTCGGTTCATAATAAAATGTTAATCCTGATATTTCTATTCATTTATTATTCCACAACGTTGTACAACTGGAATCATAAGCCTGCTTTTGTTTTGGCCAACTAATATTGGAAAATAGTTTGGATTCAGATTTGTCAAAAATTAATCCATCATTTTAATAAATAATATGACTTCTTTTGAAAAATCATTATAATACATCTTTTTAATTAAAAACTATCTTCCTTTACACATCTGTTACAACCCTAATGGGTTTGATATAGGGAATCATGGGAAGGGGAGAGGAGAAAATTGTCAAAATCATTACATTTTTTTAGTCAACAATATATGGTCTCTATAGTAACCATTGTATAACCAGAAAACACAATTGTATATTGAAACTATATTAATTTGAAGTAGTAACATACTTATGGTACATGCATGAACATAATATCTTAATTAGTTCTTGTATAAATTCAAATAAGGATTCTCTTCTGCAAAAGACTAATCTCATACAATTTTGTATTGGCTATTCTCTTGTTTTATTCTTGTACGAACAAGAAAATGTCTTGCTGGAGGATTATCTGAGCGATTGAACATTACCAAAATACATAATTTTTTTTAAATATTTTTATTATAAAATATGTTTAGTGTAATGTTGATATCGTTTTTTGAAAAAGTTTAATGTGCCATTTAGCAAATTTTACAGCGACACACATTAACCTTTTTCTCTTTAAATATACATTTATGTTTTGTTCTAATTGGTACATGGAAAGTTTATTTATGTAACAAAACTTTGATAATTTCTTGCTATGGCAAGAGCCATTGTGAACTCTGAATATTGCTCACGTAATCAATATTTTATTTTTTGACCATTTACAATTTGATTTTTTCAATATATGTATTGGGCAAGAATAAATTATAATACCAATAGGAATTAAAAACAAATAATAAGTAAATAAAAAAAACAAAAATTAAATGTACCTTTACAACCCATGGAGGGGTTCATTGGGCATGTATATGGTAAGGATTGTATAAACGGTTCATAAGACAAGTTATGGAAGGAAATGATTTAGCCAAGATCACATTCAACTGTACAAAAAAAAAAATCTGATATTAATAACGAGCCTCAAAAGCTAGAAATAAATAAAAACAATAGGTTAATAAACTTTTATGGGAAATAACACAAGTATGAATGAGGCAGTATTTGTAAAAACATAATAAAACAAAAAATACATTTTGTGAAAACCTCATTTGAAATTTTTATTTATTTTTTTACATGTACAAGATACCACCATCAAAATCTATTTCTTTGACTGTATTGTAAAAATATTCAAGCATGTTACTCTAATCTGAGATTTTACTGTTAAAATGACAATACTTGGAACTGTGATAATATTCAAAACTAATTAAAATTAGGATGCTTCAGTAAAAATTTGTTCATGAGCAAATCGGATAGTATTATATAAATGATGGATGAAATTTTCTATATGGATAAAAAAGTTTAAAAAATAAGTAAATATTCAATTTCCTCACCACCTGAGTATAAATACTCCTTCATCAAATTATTGTTTGAAAATATCTTCTTTTAAAAAATGTTCAATTGAAGATCTACGTATCTAAACAGTACACCAGATTAGATTCTGCTTGTTTTGATTTTTCTTCTCGCCAATTCCAGTGATAGTAAAGCATTTTATATTTCTTCTTCCTCAGAGACTTTGTTTCCTAGAACATAAATCTGAAGAAAAAAATTTGGTTGTAATTTTTGTTGCAGCAGCTTTTTTAATATTCGAATATAATTATTTAAATAAGAGATTTAGATAGGAAGAGAGAAAGATCTTTCACTCAGTCATAAATTATACTACAATGTATACCATATGTACTTCAAGTGGTAATGACATTACTCTTTCTTCAACTGTAATAAAAAGATAAGTTTTTCACACTCAGGGAGCTCAGTGTGCAGAGTTGTAATGCCGAAGGTTCCGGGTTCAAATTCGGCTGTGGCAGATAAATTATTTAATCTGTCAATAACCACGGATGTACCTTGTGGGATCTACAGACCCTCTGGGGCTCACCCAGTCTCTTTAAAGAGGGTAAATTAAGAGAAAATCCTGGCAGCATGATCTCTAGCAAATCAGCTCCCTGCACAACCGTTGTCCTGGAAACAGTACATTCTCTGCCATGTACTGAACCCAAGATCCCTCATGGGTTGTGGTAAAGGTCTTCTCTCACACAGGAATAAAATTATCGTCACTAATAATTTTATTCAGTTACTTACAATTATTCAAGTATAATAATTTTATACAGTTAAATAAATAAATAAAACTAAATCAGTAAAGATTTAAGTCAGAATTTGTTATTTTAAATCGAGAGTAGAAAGCAATATTTTACATGCTAGTTTCTTACCTTTAAAGCCAATGAACTTCTGACCTGTTGACGGCTTTGTCCAGTTTTTATTTCTCTATTCCTATGCTTGTCTATTTGTAACAAAATAAAAATTAAATTAAAAAATCATATTTTTATTCATAAAAATTATTTTATAAATATTAAACAAACAAAAAAAAGAGATGTTTGTTCGTATGTTTAATGCCACTTTATCATATAATGCCTAATTAGTCGATGCTAAAGTGTTAGTCCAAAATTTTGTTTATCCAGATGTAATGAGGATAGGTATCTTTAGGTCTTCTCCTCGATAGGACAGCATAACCAAGGACTTTTTACTCCATCCAAAATATAATTGAATATACATTAATTACACTAATGATAACAAAATTTAAAAAAAAATTATTTAGGTTAAAAGATCATAATAATAATAAACATGGATTAATATAGAACTAAACAGTTAAAATAAAATAGAGGATTAATGACAATACCAGATAGAGTAAAACTTGTAAATAAAAAAAGGTAAGTATGATATTCTTTGTAAGGAAGAAAATAGTTGGGGGTGCAGTCAAATAAGACACTAAATAAGTGGTTACTTATTTTAATTACGTGCCGACGTTTCGACCCACTTTGTGGGTCATCTTCAGGGCTAAGAAAGAAAAACAGACAAAATAACAGAACTATAAAAATACATTGCAGACTAAGTATATGATAAATGAGAAAAATATATATGTAGAGAGGTAGAAATTTAGAACAAAAGTGAGGGATATATATGAATAAAAAATTACAGAGAAAATGTACAAAATGGTGGTGATGCCAAAAAGAACTCCCCAGGAGTCTATTATCTGATGTTTATATTTTTTCTTTTTAAATACTTTCTGTTTACTTCCTTCCTTTATCTTTGTAAAAAAATCTTTTTGGCATCACCACCGTTTTGTACATTTTCTCTGTAATTTTTTATTCATATATATCCCTCACTTTTGTTCTAAATTTCTACCTCTCTACATATATATTTTTCTCATTTATCATATACTTAGTCTGCAATGTATTTTTATAGTTCTGTTATTTTGTCTGTTTTTCTTTCTTAGCCCTGAAGATGACCCACAAAGTGGGTCGAAACGTCGGCACGTAATTAAAATAAGTAACCACTCATTTAGTGTCTTATTTGACTGCACCCCCAACTATTTTCTTCCTTACATCGATCATCCAGTCAACCATCCCTCGCCTCTTATGATATTCTTTGTATTTTTATTTTTTATTTCCAAGTTTTACTCTATCAAGTATTATATTTATTTTGAGTTAAAATGTTGGTTTTTTAATACAAAGAATAAAAAAATTCTACAGTTCTTTGATTGATTTTATTAATTCATATATTTATATTCATAATAAGACTGGGTTAAACTTTAAACTCAATGGAAAAAAATGTATCTCATATTTGGAGAAATGCTTAATTTTTAAGTATAAGTCAATTTAAATTTGAAATCCCATTATGCTACTATATGCTAATTAAATCTCTCAAAACTTTTAAAAAAGAAAAATCATTTAAACAATGAGCTATCCATTAAATTCTTGTATGTCTACTGTCGCTTGTTTATCTTTAATAAAAAAAAAAATATCAATCAGGTTTCTTTTCTATAATGTAACCTTCAGTTTGTGTATTTGTGCCAAGGAAGCCTCGCTAGTCCTTGATCTTTGCTCACAACCAATCCAGTTCAGGCTCAATGCCTCCATGATAAATGGGCTTGGGTGTCATTCGAGTATTTAAAAGGCATTCCGTCTATTGCTTTCAGCCTGTGACCTCAGAGGACATTTCAAAGATCAAACGATACGAGTCATCGACCTTTAGAATATAAAGGATTGTTTATCCTGTCATTTATATATTGATTGTCTAGCTGCTATACATTGGTATACATTATAAATTTTGCTATTTAAAAATGTTCGATCTACAGAAGAAAATATGATTATTTTATATAGTCTTATGGTCATGAATCTGATTTAGATTACAATTATTATCAGTGTACATCGAATAATAGCCCTTATGGTTTTAACCTAAATGCTGACTTTTAAAATAAAGTCCAGATTTTCTTTTTAGTTATTATTACCATTGACTGACTTATTGACTAAATCCGCGTTAAAAATTATTTCCATTTTCATGAATGTCTCAGAAGTAATTGGCAAAAATTTAGAACAGTTTAAAAAAAAAAAATTGTATTATCTATTACAGGGGTTCGCAAACTTTTTTGTGCCACAGCCCTCTGTTCAAATAATAGCCTCCCACAATAAATTATCTGGGCATATGAAAAAAACAACAAGTATAAAATAGAAAACAAAACATTTAGTTTTACTGTCATAAGAGCCAACTTTAAAAGTTTTAATTTGAGATAATGAAGTAGTACTTGTAAGAGAAAATTAAGTGAGAATTTTTTTATTTTCAACTAGTCTCATCCCCCCCCCCTCACCTCTTGTCTTCTCTTCAAGATGTATTACATACAAATATTATGTAGTTATATATATGTATAAGAGAGGAAGTGTATAGGGTATAAAATTCTCTTATATAGGGAGAATCGTTTTTTGGAAGCCGGCGTTTCGACCCACATTGCAGGTCTTCTTCAGGGCTATTATAGTAGGATCACACTGACACTAGACTACTCATATATATATATATATATATATATATATATATATATATATATATATATTAAATATTCCTACATGCAAATAATATGTAGAAATATTTAATTTTTAAGAATGAGACAATTTAAATTTGATGTTGCACAATGCCACTAGTTGCTAATTGAATCTCAACTTAAAAAAAAGAAAAATTATTAAAACAATGAGGGTCTACAGATCCCATAGGGTTTATTTACGGATGTTTACAGCTTAAATAATTCGTCGTGTCACAGCTGGATTCAAATCCGGGATTATCAGCACAGCAATTAAGCGCTCTACACACTAAGGTACTCCATTCCCTTATATCATGGGAAAATTTGCCATAATTCCTTGATTAGTTTCCATATTATAAAAATATCAATGAAATATATGCATATTATATATAGCCCGGCAGGTGGCCCTAGGATTTTTTTAAGGGAGTAAAAAATCCTTAGTTACGCCATCCTTCGGAAGGGATGTTAAACGTGGGTCACGATCCTGTACGATGTCAGGCACTCGTTAAAAATCCCTATCCTAATTAAGCCTGGATAGGCAAAATTTAGAGCTCCCACTGTAGCATCGTCCGATTAGCCATAGCAGCATAAAGTGACCTTAAATAAACAACTAACCAACTAACTAACTCAATGAAATATTTGTACAAATAAACAATCATGGATAAATTATATTTATAAAACGTTAGTCCAAGGAGTGGTTAATTAAGATTACAAATTAATAAGTTTCACTTCTTAAATTGCATCTACAATAAAATATAGCAACACAAATAAAGTCAAATTATCCATTTTTTCCCCTGCCAGAGCCTAAATAACCTTATAATTTTTTGTTATAATTCATATAATTATAAAGTTATATATAATTTAGATTAGGTAATGTATATTATATTAAATAAATTTTATTCATTTATATATTTTAATTTTAATAAAGAAATTAAGTTATCTAAAGATGGATTCACTAAAATAGATACCTGGTATGAAGATATTCTTTAGCGTTTTGTTGCCAGTTGACTCCCTCACTTTCAGTGGTTATGAGTGATAATCGACAGTTGGCCATTATTTATGAAATAAAACTATTTTTAATTCCATGAAGCTGTAGTTATTATTATTTAGTTTTTTAACTATTTATTCATTTTAAATGTTGTATATTTGGTCTCATTCGTTGAAGAAATCTTAAAGGGCAGTATCATTTCACAGTTTGCATCTTTTTTTTTTTTTTCATAATAACCCTTTCAGACAATCTTTTCATGATTATTAAAATGCTTATCAACTTCAGCCTGCTTTCATGAATATAAAGTTGCCATGGCAATGAAACAGAACGTTGTACATAAGTTAGACACTTTTTCTATTAGCAATATATTTATAGTTGTAGCTCCATTCCTTCTCCTAGCATGTGGTGAATGGGAGCACTTGAAGTGAGCGTATAAACCAAATAATTCTGTTGCTATCATACCTGAGATAAGTCCTCTTTCAAACTCAATCCTTCTTCAAGGATTTGACTAATTTCTAATATTTCAGTATATAGTACTTAGTTGAATATCTTCAAGTGAGGTTCTGTATCTGTGTGATAAGTATCATTAGACTGTGCGATGTGAGTTGAGCTGCTTATGATGTTCATCGCGGTGAAATTGGTCCTAATAATCTTATCCCTAAATTATTAGCGAAATGTTCACTAGTTTTCCAATCGCATTCTAATCTATGTAACATACATAAATCAATGCCTTTTAAATGTATTTGGTGATAACGATCTTACTCATATGATATGTGAATTTCATTCGTTTATAATAAACCAGAATTTTGTTGTTTTAAGTGGACTAAGCCCCTACTTATTATTACTATAAATAATGTAATAGATTTTGGTTAAAATAAAAATTTTTATTTGTACCATTATTTGAAATCAAATCCTTTTTATTATTTGCAATTATTTAATTTTCTAATTGTATTGTTCACATTTGTGACTCTGATCCCCCAACCATGAATTAGTTTCAATGATCAGAACAGCTATAGAAAGTGGGTACATGACCTTCTGCTATTGTGATTGGCGAAATCATCCGTCACAGTTTAGGTTTAGACATTTGATTAAATAGAATTGTGTAGCTAACATATTTAACTTTTCCTAATAACCATAAAAATGTTGTTAAATTTTTATATGATACATTATATCACATTGTCATAAATTCAAATGTTTTCCTACTAAAAATTATGTGGATGCAAAAATAAACAAATGGCGTAATTTTCAAATAGAAGTATAAGTGCACAAGTTATGTGATTATGGTCATCTAATCTGATAAGGCATGACCTCACATATTAGAGTAGTGACCTGTTCTTTTTTTTTTAATTTATCGATGTTAATAATCGATTGTAGTAGACCTGTTACCTTCAATACGGCCTTTCAATCGAATCAGGTACTGGGAAGGTAGAATTGACAGATTTGGTCCGATCGAGACCCCCCAGTACCAGTACCCCGATCACGTAAGAAATTGTTGACTCATCTGAGGCCAAATGACGTCATGAGATGGGGTTGGCACATCGAAATTAAAGTATCGATATTCTATATCGCAAAAACTCATATCGATATCGTTATAAATTAAAATATATAAATATAAATAGAGTCGACCTGTGGTCTAGTAGTTAGGATAACAAACTACTAAGCCCAAGATCTCGCGGTTCAGTACACGGTAGGGACTGAGAGAAATGTTACAGATACTTTTAAAAATAAAACACCTTTACTGATACGTTTTGTCTTTTGGTCTCTCATTGCATAAAAAAAAAATTATGTATCGATTTTATATATCGCTAAAAGTCATATCGATATCCTACAATGATCGTTAACAGTCGATAATTGATAACCTTAAAGGTTTGAAAGCAATTATAACCCTGAACAATTATGTTGTTATGTTAGTGGTTTCCAGTGATCGTCGTAGTTTTAGAAAAAATAAAATAAAACGCTAATTATTCCGCAAGTAGTTGCTTCGAGTTGTGTCACAAGGTTTAATTTCTCATTCGTTTCCCTTTTAATATTTTCCAGAAATACAAGTTATCGTAAGCTTTAGTATGGAAAAGAGAATATAGTTATGGGAGATGTGTAATAATTCTGTAATCATTCCGTCTAGAAATAGTCATTTCAACAAACTTATATCATCTAGAATTCGATGTGTTCGATGAAACTTTTATTTCTTCTTAACTCGGAGCGACAACCTGCGGAACAGATACCATATCGATATCCTGCGATGATAGCTAGCGAACAATCGATAATTGATAACCTCAAAGGTTTAAAAACAATTATAACCTTGAAAAATTAAGTTCTTACGTACTGTCATATAATTTATTTCTCGTGATCGGCATATTTATAGAACGAAAATGCCCCTTTTGAATTTTCATATTTACTATAAAAATCGGCCAGTGTTAAAAAAATTACTCATCTTTAGCCATCCCTAAAAAAGGATTCTACGTGAATGTTCTATAGTAAATTTTTTAATGAATAAAGTCTTAATTAGTTTTTAGGCCAACAGAACATAGAATACAGGTACATATAGAATGTATTTGGATTAAAAGAAAAATTTTTTGATATGAAAAATATTTTTCAGCAATAGTCATTCATTCTTATTCTCTAGGTTTATTAAGACATTTCTAGCCATTTGAACAAACTGTAATATGTGGTTGTTTTAAGGAGGCTTAAACTAATTAAAGAAGAACACAGAATCACTGTGTGAACCCAACTATCCACAGTAAACAAAACAATGCAATGATAACAAACAAATTCGATTCATACAACAATCGATATATTAAAATGACAGTGTTGCCATCCATACAGGGCCGAAATTATTAAAACCAAACATAGATTTATACAACAGTGGTCATCGTAGATATTCATACCTATGATCTGTAAATTTCAATTTTGTAATACGTTTCTTTGTCAGCGGTTTCTCTGAATTTATTGTTAAAATGGATGCAACGAACGAACCTGAGCAATCTGGGACCTCCCTATGGCTCACCCGACGCCTCTCAATTGCGATTTTTTCACGTTTTTAGACATGCAATGCTTTCATCTCCCGAAACTTCAGGTTCATAATCGGACTAAAACCATAATAAATAAGGCGGTAAGGGGTCGTGTTTGACAAAATTGCTCGAATAAACAAACAAAAAAGCCAATTTTTGTGTTATCCGTTTTTGATCCTGAAGGCGTCATATATCGTTTATTTATTGCAAATGGACCTGGGAGGATCACGCGAAGCTATCTGACATCGTTTTTCCATATATCCTTCATCTTTGTCCATTTTGGTTCTGGTTTCTTCAATGATTCCTTCTCTGACATTACTATCCACTTTTCTATCTTGTTTCCAAATAATTTTTTTTTTTACTATAACACTTGGCCTGTCTATGGAAGATCATGACTGAGCGGGGCATTCCCGGCATGTTGGTGAGATTGCCTAAGGCGTGTGCAGACGACCCCCGATGCTGAGTCCTGATACAGGGAGATGTGTCTGAGGCCTTTGAAGTTGGAACTGGTTTGAGGCAGAGGGACGGACTCTCACCTTTACTGTTCAATATAGCCTTTGGAAAGGTGATAAGAGCAACATCAAGTGTGAATGGCGGGGTGCACGTCGGAAAGGTACATACAATTCTTGCATACGCCGATTATATAGCAGTCCTCGGAAGTAATGAAAGGGATTTCGAGAGACTCGCTAAGGCGCTGATGAAAGGGGCAGACCAAATTGGCTTATAGGTAAATGAGGAAAAAACGAAATACATGATAGTAAACCGTTAAGTCCACCCCATTAACAGCATCTGCGAGGATCGCAAATCGTTCCCGAAAGAAGATACCTTCAAATATCTCGGCTCCACAATAACCTCAACTAACGACCTATTAACTGAGATAGTCCAGCGTATAGCAAGTGCAAATAGAGCATTCTTCGCTCTTTCAAGAGTTTGAAATCCCGAAGCATCTATAGAAACTTAAAACTAAAGGTTTATAATTCTGTAATAAAGCCGATTCTGATATACCGCTGTGAGGCGTGGGCTCTCACCGGCTCCCTGGAAAGCAGAATACTGGAGCGGCATGGGATGAGAGTCTAAACTCTTTGAGGAGAAGGACCAATGAAGAATTGCACACGGAAACTGGTCAGGCGATATCTCAGGATATGAAACCAAGAAGGTTAAGTCATGTAGCAGTTAAGTGATCCGTCAGGACGCCTCTGCACAAATATGAATGCCACAATAGCTGGAAAGAGAGCATGAGGGAGGCCAAAGACCAGATGGATGGGCAGGGCCAACAAAGATGCTGAGGTACATGTAGCAGACTGGAAATCAGAGGCCCAGGATAGACAGAGGTTGAGAAGGCTGGTACGGTTGACTTGACTTTTTGTATGTAAGTAAGAATTGTATTTGTGAGTAAGAAACGACAGCAAAGTGAATATTTCACACACTATTTACAAAATTATTGTTCTTAAACTGTTCAACAGAAATGTAACTGAGAGTAACCTTCCCAGTTTTTAAATCCCAGGGCTCCATAACCCTGTTAAGGATTATTAAGAAAAACAACTGATAATACACTAAATCTTTATTGGAACTTACAACGTGGTACCGCCATAACATCAGAAGTACAACCGGGGTGAAACCTCACATTCACGACCCACTAGATCACAGTGTTACCAACATTATCTTAAACAATAAATATATATAAATCATTGTTATTACAACAGCTGTTACCATAGTAACAGTAACATTCATAAGATGTTTTGGTGTACGTATTTTACATACATATATATATATACATATAGTATTTTTAGGAAGCATTGTCCATATTACATATTCTTTTAACTGATAAAAGAATAATAGTTATCTCTATGCTATTACCTGTTAGTATACCTTTTGAATATTTTTAATTAGTCAGGCTCAGTTATCTTATCAGTTGTTTTTGTTTCGAACGGTCAACGGAAACTGATTGTATTGTTAACAATATATCCTAGTTACCAGGCACATTTTAAAATAAACAACGGGGCAATATATTATTCTCTAAAACCTTTTTTCTTTTACAACATCTTGTTTGCTCTTGCGAAATTGTTTTCTTACTGATATGAAGGATCGTTTACATTTGATTTATTCCTTTGGCATACTTTATAAAAATTATCATATTTTTTCAAAAAATAATTTATAAACGTATTTAATAATATGTATGATCTCAGGCCGAGTTTGCAGAGTGAGTAGGGCGCTGATATATATTTACAAATATTTATTTAGCTACACGTTGCATCACGTGATCCTTGTAATAATATTGGACTGTATGTGCTTAGGCTGGCTGTTGACCGTGGTTAGGAAATGATATTGCGGAGGGTTATAAAAATAAAACACGTGATTACTATGTATTGTACGAGGCGTTCAGGATCAAAATCGGATATTTACGGAATTTCAAAAATTGACTTTTTCAAATCTTTCGCTTGTTTAGTCAAGTAATACTATATGTTCCCTGGATTAAAACCTTGATAATTAGAGCTTCTGAGTGTCGTATTAGACATTATTTCTTTTAAAAATAGTGAAAAATTTGAATTTTTTAAATTATCCGTGAGTTGTCCGCTTTTGATCCTGAACGCCTCATATAATATTTACTAATTTTTGTTAATATTGTAGTACGAAAAAATAAGTTAGAACATCTCGAGATGTTTGAGTTCTTAAGATCTTAGGGTCTATTATTGATATTTGAAAGAAAAAATAACTTGAATTTCGTCAAGAGGAAATAAAGTCGTAATTTATGGCGGGAACTTTCGGTTTCGAAATTGACTAAGCTCGCGTCTTATGTCACAAATTTAAAAATTATAATTTATTATAAAAAATACTATCAACCTTCGAATATTTATGTATGGGTCTAAATCGTAGCCGTTAACTTTGAGGGATGAAGAACGTGTTTAGGTATTCGAAAAAAAGATATTGCGTAGAATATTCTGTCCGAAAAAGAATGACTGTTGAAGAATTTAGGAGGCTATACATCGTGCTATAACTTTGTGTAATATAATGATTAATAAATTTTTGTTGTTTGAGGAAATAAATTTAAACTTAGCGAGAAATTTAAAGACTTGGGAGCTACGATGTCTGGAACAAACAAAACCAACTTCATACAGGAAATAAAGTCAGGATTGCGTATTCTTTTCCGGTTTCGGCAATTACTAAGCTAGCACTTTTGGTCTGAAATTTAAAAATTATAATTTATAAAACTATCATTTAGAAAAGTTGAATATCACATGTTAGAAAGAAGTGAATTTAGGATTAGAGTGAAAAAGGGTTCAGGATGAAGATAGGCAGAAAAGTTGGGCAAAATATCAAAGGAAGGATCCCAGTGAACGCATGCAGCAATATTGAAAAAAAAAACCTGTACCACTACAACCCATGAAGGGTCCGGGGTTCAGTATATGGTAGAGACTGTACTGTTTCATGGACAACTGTTCTGGAAGGAGGCGACTTGCCCTAGGTCACGCTCAACCGCCAGATTTCCCCCCTTATTTTGGGTACCCTATTTTTATAATATTTTATAGAGGCTGGCTGGGCCCCAGGAGGGTCCTAGATCCTATATGATCCATTTCCCGCTGCAAACAGTCTAAATAAAAGGCATGGATTTCCGGCATGGCAACTCAGTGCTCTACCACTGAGCCACTCCGCTCCCCAGGAATATTGATGACCAAGAAAACTCCAGCAGACGGAAGGAAAAAAAATAGTTGCGACAATATTAATTAATAAGACTTAACGAACCCAAAGGCTCGATGCAGATACCACCAATTTCTGCTCGCTAGCCCGTATGCCAGAAATGGCAGGAAGGGTGAAAAAAAAAATTAAAAACCTCCTTCCACGGACCACTATCCAAACCAAAATCCGCCAGATCACTCTTAATGCAATCCTCCCACCTACACTTCGGTCTACCCTTCAGACGCTTCCAATTCGGCACAGCAAGTGGTAAATATGAAACAATAAAAACCCATCATCCTTCCAGGTTTTCTTTATGTATATGAAGCGTGACCTCCAGCTAAGGATGAACAACGTCTCAAGGCAATTAATAGCCGCCCCCCCATTGTTAATAAGACAGTGACAATAAAAATAACAATAATAACAGAAAAAATAAGACGAGTCCATTGGATAATTTATTAGGTCATACAACGTGGAATTGCAGAACATGAAGTTTTGGGGTTAGGTCCCATTAGGATAACTAACATGAACAGAAAAATGAAAATAATATACTTGGGGACATAATATACAGCTTCCATTTGCCCTGAAGATGACCCACAGATGGGTCGAAACGTCGGCACAAAATAAAATAAGTACCCACTTGTTTAGTGTTTAATATGACTGGACCCCCAACTATTTCCTTCCTTATTCAGATCTTCCAGTCAACTATCTCCTCGCATACGAAAATAATATACGTCTGGCCAGTAGCCTACATAATAAATGGAATTTACAAAATTATCAAAAATTCAAATAAACAATACTAATAAGGCTTAGTGAACCCGATGGCTCGGTTCCGAAACCAGCAATCTTCGCTTAGAAACTTAAATTTAAAAAAAAAAAATTTAAATATAAACCCCCCAAAAAAGGTCAATCCGTAAGAAAATTCTTTATATTTCTTATTATCGAATATAGAAAGAAGCATTGTTTGTCCCCGGCGAAGGAACATATCTCACACTATTTTAGGATCCAAGCTTTTTATACAAGATATTTAGCGATTATCGTCCATGTTTGATTTCCAATTCACGCTTCTCAGAACAGTTTATTCCCATCATGAGATTTCTAATTTTGTCATTTCCTACACCCTCAAGCCTTGAAATGTTGCGAATCCTTTTCTAGAAATAGATTTTGTATCGTTTTCTTTTTTCATGTTTATGTTTTCTCACCCTCTACGCCTCTAAATCCTGAACTGGAATGAGTTCGCTAATCGCAACTTCCGTTCATTCTATTTAAAATCGTTTGATACATAATGTTTCTATTTATACAATGTAAAGGATTGGGGCAGCTCAGAGTGCTGAAGTTACCTAGTTCAAATCCTGCTATGGCAGATTAATTATCAGATTTTTCAACTGTCTTGGATAGACCTAGGAGGATCAGCAACCTTCCGGGGGCACACCCAGCCTCTATAAAGTTCCTCACCTTGAGGAAAAACTAGCGATTGAGTTTAACCTCGTCTAAATCACCTCCCTGGACAACCATTGGTTTAGAAAAAGTACTGACTATACACTAAGAAGCTTAGATGTATATCATTGATGCTACATTAAAATTAGACGGAATACACAGGTCTGCGGTGAAAAAAATGTAGCATATTTAACTAGTGGGTTTAACAGTATTTTTTGTGCTGATTACGGAAAAATCCATCACCCCTAGGTAAGTCTCAAATTTCTTATTTTCAGGGGTCTGCTCCCTCCCCAATCTAACCCTAAACTTTTCTCTCAATCAGACTTGAACGATTTACTAGGAGATCTAAGCCTCCCAAAGGATTCAGCGAAAGTTTTAGGGTCTAGACTTAAAGAAAGGCTTATGTTAGCCTCCGGTGTTTCATTTTCATGGTACCGATTCAGAGAAAAGGAATTTGTCTCTTTTTTTACACAAGAGGGTGGGCTAGTTTTCTGCAACAATGTACCTGGAATCATAGAAGTGTTCAAAATCACGTATGAACCAGAGGAATGGAGACTTTTCATCGATTCATCGAAAAAGGAGTTTGAAAGCTGTACTTCTTCACAATGGTAACCGATATGCTTCTGTGCCTTTTGAAAGAATGCTACGAAAATCATGAGTCTGTTCTTAAGAAGCTTGGCTACTCTGACCATAAATGGACCATTTGTGGGGATTTGAAAGTTATTTCCATTTTACCAGGTCAACAAAGTGGGTACACAAAGTTTCCATGTTTCCTCTGTGAGTGAGATACCCGTGACAGGAAACACTATGTCAAGCAGACGTGGCTATTCAGAAAGGCTCTTAATCCTGGAGTTAAAAATGTTGAAATACAAAGTTTAGTGGATACTTGATCTTACTTCCACCACTTCATATCCAATCTAATGAAACAGTTTGTGAAAGCATTACCCAAAGAAGGAGAGCGTTTCAAGTATCTTAGGGAACAGTTTCCTGGTATGTCCGATGCTAAGCTGAAAGAGAGGGAGTCTTTGTTGCGCCTGATATCAGAAAACTTTTAAAATATGAAAGCTTTGTCATTAAAATTGAAATAGAAAAAAAATGCCTGGAATTCATTTTAACTTGTTGTAACAGGGTTTCTTGGAAACAAAAAAGACCCAAACTACAAAACTTTGGTTGCTGAATTGTTACAAAACTACAAAATGTCATGAGTGTCAAAGCTAATTTCCGACACTCACATCTGGACTACTTTCCAGAAATTTTGGGGCTGTAAGTGAGGAACAAGGAGAACGTTTCCATTAAGATATAAAAGAAATGGAACGCAGATATCAAAGTCGATGGAATGTCAACATGATGGCAAACTACTGTTGGATGTTAAAAAGGGAAAATTCACAAGAACACAGCCGAAAAAGTACCAAAAGAAGCTTTGATGGAAAAAGAAAACGTTTTTACAAAGACTTATAATAACGCATGTGTTATTTCATGCTCATTTTAGCTTTGGTATCGTTCTTTTGTTTTTTTCACTTCATGTTAAAATAATAAAAACAAATCCAAAACTTTCCGTTTTTTTGTACTTTTTCCAAAAACTTCAACTTTATTTTGTAGGCACGATAGAAAAAAACCGACGTCATTTTTTAAAATAGCGCAAAACTACATACAGATCAGTTAACTAAATCAAAACAATTTTTTTTTTGCAGACCTGTGGTATTATTGATTCAAAAAATATTTTTTCGTTTCAATGATAGCTATTAATAGTATCAATGAAATATGTTTAATAACTATAATATGTTATTTAAATGATTGAATTTGTTTATTTTAATATTGAGAGCGGGGCAGCTCACTGTGTAGAGCAGTGGTTCCCAACCTGGGGGGGGGGGCGCTAGACCATTTGAAAATAAAAAAGTTCTCACTTAGTTTCGGTTATTTTCTCTTCCCAGTACTTCTTTATCTTAAATTGAAAGTTATAATGTGTTGTATCTTGTATTAATAAAACTAAATGTTTTGTTTTCAATGTAATATTTTTTGTTGTTTTTTTCATATGCCCATACAAATTTTGTGTAAGGAGGGGCGTGATGAAAGGCTTTCGTGTCAACAAGGTTGGGAACCTCTGGTGTAGAGAGTGATTTACTTCGCTGAAGGTTCCGGATTAAAATATGGCGGTGGCAGATAATTTATTTAATCTGTCAACATTCATAAATAAACGTTGTAGGATCTACAGACTATCCTGATGCTCGCCCACCTCTATAAAATAGGTACCCTTAATTGGGGAAAAACCTGGCGGTTGAGCGTTATCTCGGACAAATCCCCTTCCACCACAGCTGTTATCCGAGAAACACTACAGTGTCTACCAGTGGTGAAGGTATTTTTTTTTCCTTTTTACATTGTATGGATTGTACAAGTTCTTGATTTTAACATGTATACATTTTGATTAGTTTTGACTTTATGTCTGTAGTACGTTTCTACGCCACTCTCAAAAAGGAAAGTTGAAATTTCGTTCGTTGAAATATGAGTTGTTTTATCATCAGTTTGTTATGTCACTTTGTGGCCAATACATGAAGATCGGAAGTGGTCAATAACTTACAAGTCTTATTAGTGGCCAAAAAAGGAGGGGCACAAAGAGATGTTAACCAGCCACAAACTAGTGTTCGAAGTTGTGCGGTTAGCTATTTTTCAGTTGTGTAAAAGACGAATGTACGTACGTACCAGAAAGCAAAAATATTTGCAATACAGTGGAGCGTCGATTATCCGAACGTTCAATTATCAGAACTGTTTTTTGTTTTTTTCAAACGTAAATTTAATTAAGGTACTTGTGTATTAGATGCACCACCAGAAAATGCCAATGTTGTACGCATGCGCAAGCAGTTACATTGTTTACAGATTCATTCTTTGTTTCTTTCGGTGTTCTAGAGTTGTTGTATCCTAGTTTTTGTTTGTTGCTGATTCGTTGTTTGTTTGGTGGTTAGAGATGGTTTTTATTTTAAATTGTTTTTGATATATTCTATTATTTATTTCTCTTATTATTATACTTATTTATATTAGATATTTCATTATTTCTAGAGTTGTTGTTGTATCCTCATTTTTCTTTGTTGCTGATTTGTTGTTTGTTTGATGGTTAGGGGTGGTTTTTATTTTAAATTGTTGATATATTCCATTATTTATTTATATTATTATTATATTTATTTATATTATATATTTCATTATATTATCATTAGTTGTATTTATTTATTTCCATTATTATTATATTGCATGTTATGTTATGCAAATTCTAACCCCAATAAAAATATTTAAGAAGGTTATCCAAGGTAACTGTTAAAATGTAACTGTTATAAAACGTAACTGGTTGCGCATTGACAGTTTCTGGGGGTGCATCTAATACACAAGTACCTTAATTAATTTGATCAGATCATCCAGTTACTTATTACTATTGTTATTTTTAATAAAATTTAATGACAAATAAAATGATTTTTTCTATGAACGTCAATAAGGGGGCCCCTAATCATTTCTCGGAAACAGCAAAAAAATGAACTTATACTTCACTACGTATTTGTTTACTAAGAACTGTAAACTTGATTAGGTAGTTTCATTTGTTTCTCTGAAATCCTTCCTATTCATTTGTTATTGTATTTCTATTATCCGAATTTTGATTATCCGAACCACCCCTGACAACATTAGTTCGGATAATCGACGTTCAACTGTACTTCCTTTGCTGTGCGTAAAGAAGTTATTACAAATGCAGTATACTTAATGCATACATTGTGGAAATTATGACAGTATAGATGGACTTCTGAAACTTTTCTATTCTAGAATTCCATTTAAATCGAATCTTTTTCATCTGTAATAACAAAGTTATTTATAGAGCACATCACACATCAACAACCTAAAAAAATGTTAAGCACGCAAACTGATTTTTTGAATATATCACTTCCTGTATAGCGCGGATAATGCTAGTACGGGTGGGAAATATTTAGGACTCTAGACCTCTGAGTGGTGGTGGTGTGGTCTCGGTGAGTTTACTGTACAAATATATTGTCAAAGAGTAGAATGGATTTTCGCGGTTGTAACCATTTTCTGATTATTTAGCTTATAAACCACGAAAATACAACTATTTGTTCACAAGTTACAAAAATGAAGGAAAAGATAATATTTTAATTTTGTTTGTTATTAGCCAGTGTATACCTAAAAATAGCTCGAAAATCGAACAATCCAAACATCTCGATACATTGGAGAGAATGGGTTGAAAAGTCGATAAAAAAAAGTTATATTTTAAACATTGAGTAGGCAGAGGATTAGCGGAGTGCTGTGTTGCTATGCTGAAGGCACCGGGTTTAGCATATAAATATGTAAGTAGAGGTTACATGCATCCTAAACAGTTTTGCGAAAGACGAAACAAGTCAAAATTTATTCAGATGAGTTTTTCCCGGATTTTTTTTTTAAAAAGTTATTTATTGAAATTTACAACTTTATAATAGTATGCAACCAGTAAATATAATGAAACGAGATAAAGACAAGTAGAGAAACTACCCAGTGGTAGTACCCAAATAGCAAGTTCAACTTAATAGATCACGAGGCCATCTTCTTTTCAGACGTCTCGGTAGATTATCAGGAATTAAAGGGGTGGCTAGGTTTGAAACTTGAATGGGAATGAAGTTTGTCATGAAAAGATTAATATCGGATTCGGGCCAGATCAGCAAAAATGGGACATTAAGGTCATTATGGATTACTGTGTTCGATTCAAAGTAAGGAGCATTGAGGATTTTACGAAGGATTTTGGATTGTAAGGATTGAATACGAGAGGAATTCGATGGCTAAGTAAGACCCCAAAGCTATATTCCGTAAGTCCAGATGGGCCTAATGATTGTCATGTATATGAGTCTTTTGTAATTAATTGAGAGGTTAGAACGTTTGTCTAGTAAATGTTGAAGTATCCTGAAACGGCGTTCTGTTCCTAGAAATTTGAATTTCGAAAGCTGTCGCAAATACGAGTGCAATACAATTTACTGCATAGAAGTAAAAAATTAAAAAAAAAAAATGGTTGATGGTATTACTTACCCATATCCATTCTTTAAGCTGCTTCTCCAACATCATTTAAACCTCATTTGTTCCTCCCCCTACTGGATGATCAGTTCTCTGCACACATCTATAAATAATAATATGTTATTTAAATTAATTTATCAACCGTTCTGGAACCAAAACAACTAGATCAGTTTATGGTTAATATTATTTTTTTATTCTTAGAACTAACTGACAAAAACCTTCTTAAAAATATATTATTTTCCTAAGTATGGCCATTTTATAAGAGTTAAAGAGGATTTGAAATGCTACCTTAATCCTCGCCTATAATCTTTATACAAAATGCATAAGCTTTATTTTCTAGGATAAAAAAAAAAGAGATAACGACTAAAGATAATATTTTATGACGCTTGATAAGCGTCATATGTATTTTTTTTTTCATTATATCAAAGATTTTCAAAGTGGTAATGAAATGAAATTTTCGCAATATGATCATATTTACAGACATACTTAAGTGTGGTTGACAACTAATTTTTGTAGTCGTTAAATAATTTGTTATTGGCGATTGAAACCTAATCAGTTTTATCCTAAATTTTTGATCATCAATTAATAGTAATATATATGTCCCAGGGTTATCAGTAAAAATCGTTGGTTATACAGTCCTTCAGAAGGGACGTAAAAAATCCCAGTACGATATCAGGTACTCGTTGTTTGTTCATTTAACGTCACTTTATGCTGCTATGGCTAATCGGACGATGCTACACTGGGAGCTCTAAATTTTTCCCATCCACGTTTAATTAGGATAGAGATTTTTAACGAGTACTTGACGTACAGGCTCGGGACCCCCGTTTAACGTCCCTTCCGATGGACGGCATAACTAAAGATTTTTTACTCCCTTTAAAAAATCCTAGGGCCACCTGCCGGGCTACGAACACGCAATCTTGGGCTTGTAGTTAGTTATGCTAACCACTGAACCACAGGTCGCCCCACAGCCCGCTGTACCATCGCACGATTAGCTCCAGTAACATAAACAAACGTTAAATGAATAAACAATTTTTTATTACTTTTTTGTTGTTTATTTAACATTGATCATCTGCCCAATAATGAGAGCGACTTTCCGAACCTTGCTTGAAGTTTCTGATAGGTTAGGACAAAGAAATAGGCTCATTAAGGGTAGAGATGCTAATGTTCCTAAGTCATTAGTTCGTTTTCCTTTTGTCAAGGGTGCTCATTTTTTAATAGAGGCTGTGTGAGCCTCATGGAGGGGGTCTTTAAATCCTACAGGGTCATTCCTGGATGTAAGAGGAATGGATAATTGATTTATCTTAGCCGGCCACGAAATCGGAACATGGATGAGAGACGAGAATAAATACGATCGGAACTGGAAATAAGGCTCTTTATTACTAAATATGGTTGAAATTGTTTATATAGGGCATCGTGAAATTATTTAATTATATATTATGGATTTAAAAGCCTTCGAAATCCAAGGCAAACTCCATGTTAGGTCTGTTATAGGTGATTGGGCTGAAATCTTACCCAACCGCCTAGAATAGAGGTTAGGAATAGAGGCTGATTGAGCCTCAGGGGTGTCTGAAGATCTTTTAGGCCTCATCTGTGACTGAGCTAAGTTACTTGAGTTTAAAATATATACTACTCCATTACAACCCATGAAGAGTTATCGGGTTTAGTACGCGGTAGAGACTACTGTTTCTAAGTCAAGGACAGTTTTGGTATATATCCCGCTCAACGGCCAGTTTTCCCCCAAGTTAACGTCACTCACTTAATAGAACCTGGATTAATCTCTTGATACTACAGCCTATCTACAGCTGTTACTTGAAAAATAACTTACATATCTCAAGCTCACAAAGTTCCACTAGTATTGATTTAGATGACTGAGTGTGTACGGAGCACTGAAGGTCCCTTGTTCAAATCGAATATGCCTGATCAATTATTTAATCTGTTAACAGTAATATGTGGACAGTGTGGGATCTAGAGGCTCTCCTGGTTCTCGGCCAGCATCTACAAAATAAGTATCCGTATTTGGGTGTAAACATAATCACGATGTAGAGAATTGTGTTTTAATACCGTATCCAATTTAACCTCCCTTGTCCTGGAAACAGTACGGTCTTTACCACGTACTAAACCCTTCGTGGGTGCTGGTGGTACAGGTTTTGTAAGTTTTCCCTATTTACTGATTAAGATGAAACAAGGAACTGCCCTGTTCTAGGTAAGATGAAAGGGGAGGAAACTTAAAACTGACTGATTTATCTTTCCCCATTTCATAGAACAATAAAATAAAAAGAGACATCTAGTTAAGTTCTAGATCTTGGAAATTATAATTAATGACAGGAAAGAGCGATCAATATTAATGGATTCTAACGATCCCTTCTTGGTTGCATTGAGGCACTATCAGGAAATAACGATGATGATTTTAAACAACCAAAGCATTTTTTATTTTTTTATTACCTGTCCTTATTCAAGGTCTTTATGGATGACATTATTGGCAACAAAGTAAGGAGCTTTGAGGATTTTACGAAGGGTTTTTGATTGTAAGAATGAAGAAATGGATACGAGAGGAATAGGATGGCTAATTGGTCCAAGTAGGTCTTCTTTTAAACAGAGTTTGTAAGCAGTTTTACTTATATTTGAAGAATACCGCAAACGCCCATTCGAATCTAAATTCTCAGTGGAGAAACTAGATTGATTTTCATGAGTTTTCCTCGAATACTGGATAAATGCTCACTGTAAACAAAAACAGAATCTTGTGATATTTATCACGTAGCAGAAGCGAGACATGATTATCAACAACCTCTTATGAGTTTAGCGATGCGGTTCAAGGAAATATCTTTAGTGCAAGCTCAACTATTTAGATATTCAATCTATTGTTCCTTTTATAAGTGGATTGTGATGTATTTACATAAACATAGTTTGGAAAATTATTTAATTTTTATTCATGTTTCTCTAAAATATTCTTAATTGTTTATTCATTTAACTTCACATTATGCTGCTGTGGCTAATCCGACGATGCTACAGTGGAAGCCCTAAATTTTGTCTTTTTCAGGTATAATTAGGATAGAGTAATGTAGGAGTACCAGGTATCACACGTGTCTCTTTAAAGGAAGGCATAAGAATTTTACTGTCTTAAAAAATCGTAAGGCCACGAACTGCGAACTCGTGAGCTTGGACTTAGTAGGTTGTTATACTAAGGACTACACCACGAATTGAAATAAATATTTAAAATTATAGAATAGAAAAAATCTTTAAGCTGGAACAATTTCTCTTAAGAATAGCATAGTTCTATTATATTAAAAAAATAAAAAACAACTCGTTTCCACTCAGAAACATGCTCATTAAAATAAAAAAAGGCACCGTACTATTTAAATCCATACAGGTTCCTGTGTTCAGTACACAGTAGAGGCTGTAGTGTTACTAGGATATCGGCTGTGCAGGGAGGTGATTTGTTCGAATCAGGCTCAACCGGTAGGTTTTTCCCCCAATCAAGGTTACCGACTTTATAGAGGCCGGATGAACCCTGGAAGGTCTGTGATCCCAGAGAGTACGTCCAGATTAAATAATTTATCTGTCAAAGCTGGATTAAGCTATCCCACTGCCCATATTAATATAAGCAAATTTAATCATTTAATTATCATATTGTGGTTAAAGATATTTAGTAACTTATAATTGAAAAGAAAAAGTAATTTCTGACTCGGTGATATTTTGTAATGGCACCTCAGTTTCGATACGTCCGAAGTTCTAAATATATAGCATATAAATCTTCCACTCCTTATATTATCAGAACATATATTAACCCAAAGGCTTGACGTCGATATCATCAATTGCTAAACTCCTTTAAACCGAACTCCCGTTGAGATCACTTACCGCAATCCTCCCATCTACGCCTCGGTTTTTTTTGGGATTCCTTCGTTCTAGTCCTAACTACTTTACAATCCCCTCTCAATCTTCGCATATTTACATATTTTTTTTTTTTACTCTTTCATTTTCTTAAGCCAATATAGACCAACGTACACTAAGCTAAATGGAGGAATGTAACAGTTGATCATACAAGTCTGTGTTTAACATAATCCGGTTAAAGCTGGTTAAACACTTATCGCCATTCCAACAGTACTTGATTGAAGTAATATTAAGGTTTAATAAACCTTAATATACAGTGAAAAACGACAGTGAAAAACGACAGGTGAATTTGGTATGGCTTCGAAGCGTACGGAAGTTAATTCGTGAACTTGAACTTGACCACTGGGTGACCAAATCCACGTTACGGAAACGGCTGTTTTAGTCAGTATAATTTAGGCTTTGTTATTGGCATTTTGGAGTCGCATTTCGACTGAAAACAGTCCCGTGAACATAAATGGCATTATTTTTTCTTTTTTAATTCCTATTTTATTAATTTGGCTATTTAGTGGTAGAGGATTGAGTTGCAATGCCGGAAATCCTGGTTCAAATCCCGCTGCAGGACATGACTTTTATTTAGTCTGTTTGCAGCGGGTGATCATATAGGATCTAGGACCCTCCTGGGGCCCACCCAGCCTCTATAAAATATTATAAAAATAGAGTACCCAAAATAAGGGGGGGGAATCTGGCGGTTGAGCGTGACCTAGGACAAGTCACCTCCTTGCAGAACCGTTGTCCATAAAACAGTAAAGTCTCTACCATGTACTGAACCCCAGACCCTTCATGGGTTGTAGTGGTACAGGTATATATATATATTAATTTATGATAAACCTGTTTTATAAGCGGAAAAAGCTAGACATTTTCAAGGAAAGAAACTAGACGTAATATGGCGTTTGCCTTGGAATTCCAAACTCATTATATTAATAATATATAATTTCAAATGATGTCCTGCTGTAACTATTTGATCCATATGTGGACAAAGCTTTATTTCCAGCTCTAGCCTTTTTTATCCTCTTTTTAATTGGGAGCGGGACAGCTCCTTAAGTAGGGTGCTGTTTTACTAATATCAAAGGCCCGTGTTCGAGACTGACTGTGACAGATAAGGTAATAAACTGGAAAATAAGGTTGAAACCTGGTGGTTGAGCTGTATATCAGCCACCTTGCTTATGCTAAAGTTATCTTTAGGCTTAGAAACAGTACAGTCATTTCTATGTACCGTTACCAATTACCATCATGGGTTGTAGTGGTACATTATTTTTAATGAACGAGTTGTAGAGTTTTCATTCTACGAGAGACTTTATTTCATAAAGGAGGCAGTTTAACTGATTTTAATTAATTAAATGATATAAATTAATCTCAAGATGGGCAATGCTAAAAATCTATCATGTGCTTAAAAGGCCTTAAATCTCTCCTTAAACATCAATAAAGTGTATACATACTAGGTGTAAAGAACAAAGAGAGTTGTTCGTATAAATTATAGACGGGAAGATTCCATAGCTACCGATGCCAGGATTCTGCTTGGAACACGAAATTAGAAGGTGGCAAGACTTGATTGATCGATGCTGGAGTAGGTCAAGCCTTAAAAGTAGAGGTAATAAATATTTCTAAAAGGCAACAAATTCTCAAGCTTCAAGATATGGCTTAGTACTATCCTCCTTGGAGTTTCTCCGTCGATTTGGAGTTCATCCCCAATTTAGTGATTCGTTTATTATTCAGGTTGTAGTTTGACCTCTTAATTTGCCTTGTCGGTTTATACTTTTGAACGAAATATTCTTAAGGATTCCACTATTTTCAATAAATTCAACGGATTGTTCTTTCTATTTAAGAATTGTAATAGTACGAAGTATTATTATTTTTAGATAAATACTTCGACTTTAAGAACTTTTAACGAGTTTCCACTACTAACTAATACTTAGTGTGCTGAAAATGTTGAATGTTTGAAGAAATTGGGGAGGGGATAAATCCTATAATATTTAAAACATCTCGACCAATAAAGATGCATTACGTATAATTACTACAATACAACAAAAACATATATCCAAATCAGCCATTCAAAGCTTTGATTCATTTGCTTCACACATTTTTTTCCTGTAATCGTAAATAATCTTTCAAATGAACAATGGATTCTTTGAATATTAAAAATTTATAATTATAAATAAAGCTGTCATGAACGTATAGAACTGTATATGAGGTTTTTTTTTTGTGTTTTTTTTGCAGATTAGCCAGTACTTTTGTTTAGTCAGGGATTTACAAAGCCCCAATAGAAACGTATTCTATTTTTTCTTCACTCAACAGAGATAATTCTTTTGAAGAGATAGTATTTTTTTTAATATATTGCATTTACAGAATCTTTAAATAAAAACATAAAAACATTAAAAATTTCCATTACTTTTATATAACAAAGTAACTTTTATATAATAGTAAAAAATAAAAGTATGTACTACTATAACCCATTAAAATTCAGTACATGGTAGAGACTGTACTGTTTCTCAGCCAATGACTAGATGTAAGCAGGTGATTTGGCCGAGATCACACTTAACCACCAGGTTTTATCACCAAATAAGAGTCTCTTTACAGAGACTTGATGGGCCCCAAGAGATCTTCTGACCTCACAGGGTCCATTTATGACTGTTATATATATTTACATACATTTGGTAAAAATTGTGAATAAGCGTGATTTGTATTATATTAAATTAAAAAAAATAATTATTATTTAATTATATTACAATAAATTAAAGAAATTATTTGATATCAGTTCCGCCAACCTCGCCTCGAGTTATTTCGAAAATAAATACAATCCTGTTGTAAGTATGAGAAAAAGAGTGTAATTATGGGAAATCTGTATATTACAGTAATCATTTCATCAAGTAATGAGCGTTTCAACAAAGATTTCGAAGTATAGATGATGATATAACCTAAATATTTAACCTAAGTATATGTCGGTTCTTTAATCTATTTGCAGTACTTCTATAGTCAGTAATAAAATTATTTCTATTTTCGAGAATATTAACAAAATATTTAATTGTTTTATGATAATATGAAGGAATTATTTTATAACTTTAGTGAAAATGTGAAAAAAATTTTATAAACATAGCTGACCTTGGGGATCCATTAATTCGTGCATCTTCCCTACCTTCTGAACTTCTTTCTCGCGTACTCCTAGCGGAAACAAAATGGCGAGATATAGAAGGCACAACACGAACGATATACCGAAGGCATTCGCTGACCGCTCGAAGGCTGGCAACAGACGACTGCGGTAGTTATGGCAACCAGTCAACAGCCTTGACTTCCATTGCCCTACCAGTACCTGCATCAGCTCCAGGCCTACTCGCAATGCCCCCATTATCGGAAGGCCTCCTCCTTGAAGACGATTGTAGAGAGCTAAGGTAACAAAACAAACATATCAGCATAACATAACCTGTTTCGAAACAGGCGTGTGACTGCATAATTAGCCATTTAGTTTCATGCAAGCCGCCATCTTGTATTGTCTTTGAATAGCTTCTTGTTTTTTTCAAGGTCGTTTACGTTTATCGAAACTATCGATTGTACTTAAAAAAGTTTAAGTCAATCGTTAAAAATTAATTATAATATTTCTCCTAGATCAACTAAGTAAATAGCACCTTCAAATTCTTGATCTATTTTTATTGATTTCACTTGAAATATTGTTTAGGCGGCATTTTGGCCCCTTTTTTGTTTGTTTATTCATTTTTCGTCGCTTAATCCGATAGCTATGGCTGATCGAACGTTACAGTGGGAGTCCTAAATTTTACCTATCCAAGTATAATTGGAATAAGGATTTATCTGACTTGGCGTGGAGACGTGGGACATCCATTTTACTTAATTTCTGAAGGATGGCTTAACCATGGAATTGTTCCCTTTTAAAAAATCCTAAGGCCAGTTGCCAGACTGCGTACACGCGATCTTGAGGATGATAAGTCGTTATGCTAACCACTACATCACAAGTGACCCCTTCCTTTTTTTGTATTTAGCCGTAAGAACGTTGTTTACTAATATCAAGGTGTCATTCGCCACTTGAAATCAAAATGGTGGATTATCATGAACCTAGATTTTTATTTAGGAATATCGGGTTTCTAAGATCTAATAATTGAATGCATTAGTTTAATATAGTCAAGTGTCAGACCTCACCACTGATTCCATTGATGGGGTTTTACTACGCCTAGGTATTAGTCTTCCGGTGGACGTCCATTCAAGTCAGCCATATTGACGGTTTTGGCCATTGATAGTTTTTGCTATTTCCAATTCTAGTCGTATTTGTTCATTGTTTAACTGGTAGCGAGCCAGCTCAGTGTGTAGAGCGCTTTTTTACTTTTATCGAAGGCCCGAGTTCCGAAAGACCGGCCTAGGCAGATAAGTTCTCTATTCTGTTAACAGCTATGAATCGACACTGTGGGATCCGGAAACCCTCCTGATGCTTACCCAACCTCTATAAAGTGGTTAACTAGGGAGAAACATGGAGGTTGAGCTTGATATAGTTGCACACTGTTGTATTTTAGGGGTTTGCGTTAAGCCGTTTAACTACAAGGTTGTTTACGCCATTTTACTGCTGTATTAGAAACAGCACAGTAATTATTTTTAAATAATCTTGGGACTACTGGATGGATTTAATATTGTTCATATTTTTGTTTCATTTTCTGCTTTGTTTGTTTGTTTGTACTTAACATTGTAATTTGCATATATATGTAATTATCTATTGTTTCTCTCTATATAATTATTGTAATTTTATTTCTGTAATCCGTTTATATTTTATATTTCTTGTAACCCGTTTTTTTTTTTTTTAATTATTCTTTAAATGTTATTACTGGATGTAATTCGCAATTTTTATCTCATTAATCCTTTCTCATTTGTTACTTTAATTGTATTAATTAATCAAATATAATCAAATTATACTCTAAGACATAATATTTATATATATATATATATTAATACCTGTAATGTTATTCTAAAGAGACTTGTCCCAGAATAAATAAAGAATTTATTATTATTATTATTTAATATCGGTAGAAGGCAAAAGCAAACATCTTCTTTTTACTGTTGATGAATTATTTTTATATATTATTACATATCAATACTTTATTTATCCAGTTGTTCTTGGTTAAAGAAAACAACAAGCTGGAGGTTGCAATGAGGCTATATCCGTCTGCCCATTAGCCTAATCAATTGATGAGTCAGCAGTGATTTCATCGGTCATCGGTCATAGGTCAAGATACGACCAGATTGTTTTCCATCGATGAGTTTATAAACGGCGTATTAATATAGTTAAATAGTAAAATAATTATTGGCGTATTAAATTATTTATGGAGGCCATTTTGAACCGGAAATGCATGACTGACTAACGTCGAGTGTTGAGGATCATTCTGAGACTCTGGTTTAATTATTTCGTAATGTTTTTTATTCAATAGTTTCTGTTTACCCTGAATTATTGGATTAAGATTATTTTTGAAAACATCTGAATAGATTTTTTTTTTTTATTTGAGGTCAACTTAGACTGATTCTAAAACAGTTTTCACTTTCCATCCTTTAAAGTTGGTTATTTATAGGAGTATTAAATATTTTACGGCCGACATTCTGAAACGAAAGGTCATATAGAAATGTCCCATTTCGGGATCATCCTGATCATCCTGTTGACTGATTCTCAACACCAACATCGGTCTAATCACTTCGCTATCATATTTTTTTAATTCTATATTCTGATTCTACATATCTTTTAAACTAAAATAGTTCATACGAATTATATCTTAAATACTCTTTTAGGTTTCCACGGCCACTATTTATACAAAATACTTCAGTGGTATCTTCTGGTTTAGACCGTGTCGCTAACTTTTTCGCCAACGTTTCGCCAGACATGCTGCTGACTTCTTCAGGTCAGAAAAAAGAATGAATCTCTTTTATGCCCTGAAGAAGTCAGAGGCATGTCTGGCAAAATTTGGCGAAGAATTATATCTTGTTTGATTATTACAAAGGTTCATTATTAAAAATAATAAAAAAAAAAATAGAACAACCTTGAATGAGTGATTAGCATAATTCAAAAGAAAAGAAAATATAATAGGCAATGAAACATAGCAAAACATCGGCTTGAATGGTTCTTATGAGAAAAAAGGAATTTCCGCTTCAAGATGGCCTCCAGCCAAGTCTATTTTGGGTCCGAATTCAAAGATAATATTCATTTTCAGACCGAACAAACTTGGGAGTTGGATAGTAATATTAAATTGCTTGGCTACGTTTATTATTCTATAAAATTTTTAGCGATATTTCGCAATTATATTGTTCTCATATCTCTCAGGTTTTAGTGAATTGAGGCGTGGAGATGCAAAATAGGGTAAATCCAAATTTGAAAATTTTTCAGGAAACACAAAAAAATATGCATAATTCGGGTGATTATTTATTTGAGACAAATATTTTTTGAAAAATTAGATTGGATTTAGCATATTTTGAATGGTGAACCATGTACTAGCGTAGTATAGAGGGCGCTAAATTGTGTGAGAAAACATTAAAAATGATAAAATATGGATTTACCCCTTTTTGCATCTCCATGCCTTAATTATATTATTACATCTCCTGCTAATCTAAATTTAAAATTGGCACATTTGACGACATTTCGAGACTATATTTCCTCATAGCATGTTATGATGTTCAGACTAGTGTTTGATTGGTAATTATTCCGCCTGTTGTCGCTTTGAGCCGAGCCACAAGTTTTAACTTTTCCTTTTTAATATTTTCCAAAAATACAAGTTATCATGAATTTTAGTACGGGAAAGAGAATGTCATTACGGGAAATGTCTATACATCGGTAATCATTTCATGTATAAATGATCGTTTTAACAAACATAACTCTAACAGGTATACTTGTAAGGTATATTAACCTCAAAGAATATTGTTATACTGAATCCATTTACTTCTCAATAAAGCAACGTGAAAAGCTACTTATATAAAGCCACATTAATATTATGAAGTCCCTTGGATTCAGTACATGGTGGAGACTGTATTGTTTCTAAGATAACTGTTGGGTGATATTCCGCAAGTAGTCGCTTACATAGAACTTATCGTGAGCTTTATTATGGAAAAGAGAATGTAATTATGGGCAATGAGTCGATTACGGTATCATTTCATCTAGAAATGAGCGTTTCAACAAACATATATCATCTATACTGCGAAATGGTAGTTGAAACTTTTATTTCTTCTTGAAATGAAATCTACTGGTTACCCATAATTACATTATTTTTTCCATACTAAAAACTCAGGAAAAATATTAAAAATGAAACGAGTAAATAGTTAAAATTTGTTGTAACTCTACTCGAAGTGACAACCTGCGGAACCGATATTGTTAATTATATTTAGGAAAGTGGAATGGTGCCATTCAGATTTTGGCTTAAAATGTATTCGTAAAATAAGGAATAATTCCTTTGTCTAGGCGATAGCTGACTTAGCGTCTTATTCACTACGATATAGCTTCGACTTAACCAATTATTCACCGATGATATGGATAGTAAGGCAGAATTTAATATTCCGATTCGCTATATCAGCAAAAAGTGACGTTAAATCAAACAAAGCTCGGTTTGTTTAGCGCTGAGTTACTGAGCTGAATGTCCAGGGTTCGAAACCAGCTATGACAGATAAATTATTTATTCTGGTAAAAGCCATGTATTTTTCCATTCCAAGGCTCACCCATGATCTAAGCTAAATCAACTCCCTATTACAACCATTGGCCTAGAAACAATACAGAGGGTGCGACATGTGGTTAGCGTAACAAACTACAAAGCCCAATATCGCGGGTTCGTAGCCCGGCAGGTGGCCCTAGGATTTTTTAAAGGGAGTAAAAAATCCTTAGTTACGCCGTCCTTCGGAAGTAGGGCTGCCAGGCGTCCGGATAAAGCAGGGCTTAGTTAGAATTTTTGATTGCGTGTCCGGCCAAAACAAACGGTGCCCGGCCATCCGTATTTGGTGTTTTATTTAATTTTTTATTAGATTGTAACAAGATTTATGGTAATAATAAAAAAATCTTGATTCTACATAAAAATATTTTGTCGTACCTATTAATACTGAGAAAAAAATCCTCAATAACGTAAGGTATCCGGCTTTTTTACCCAAACGTCCAGCCAAAGTCTGTTCTAGGCTATTAGGCAACCCTATTCGGAAGGGACGTTAAACGGGGGCCTGTACGATGTCAGGTACTCGCTATAAATCCCTATCCTAATTAAACCTGGATATGCCATGTTTAGAGCTGCCACTGTAGCATCGTCCGATTAGCCATAGTAGCATAAAGTGACGTTAAATGAACAAACAAAAACAATACAGACTCCCTAAAATAATGAAGAATGGACATCCGGGTCGAAGAAGGAATAGAGGAATAGAACCTAGACTTCGTTGGCTGCAAGATGTTCAAGACGACCTTCGTTCGTTGGTTGTCGAAAGATGGAGAAGAGCAGCCGAAGATAGGTCTGTGTGGAGGAGAGTTGTTGAGGAGGCCTAGGTCCTGCAAGGATCATAGCGCGGTTAGAGATGATTAGTCCATATCTACAGCAAAAAAAAAAAAAACCTGTACCACTATAGCTCATAAAGGGTCTTGGGTTCAGTACGTGGTACTATATCCTGAACCCAAGTCCCTGTATATAGTACTATATAATATATACTAGTATATAGTACTATATACCCCCAGTACATAGTACCACGTACTGAACTCAAGTCCTCTCATGAGTTTTTATGGGACAGGTTTTTGTTGTTTTATTTCTTTATTATATCTGCAGCCCCGTTGAATAAGGTGGTTAGTCGAATTTTGTCCAGAATGAGTTCATTGCACTCAGGGAAACGGGAACGTGTCGTTGTCATTTTATTTATTTGATTCTATCATCTTAACCGCTTTTGATTAGGAAAATTCCTGATGAGGTCACCTGAGAAACCCAGACAGGTCACCGATCCTGATCCATATCACAATGTCTCACCGATTACAACACTCTTTAAGGGGCAAACGCCCAGTTATTTCCGCTAAAGATATATTCTAAGGAACAAACAAATGAAAATCTAAAACAGAGGAAAAAAAATCTTTTTTCCTTTTTCACCGAACTATCCCACGCTGCGAACTTAGATGACTAAGAATTAGTCATGAGCGAATTCTGGACGTGTAGGAAGGGAAACGTCGAATATTCTCGATCATCTCAAGTACTTGTCTTGATGAAGGCTAATTTTATCAATTGTATTATAAATGATAACATGACATAAATGCATTGTTTATGTAATATATACGAGTATGTCCAGAGTATCAATTATTATTGATATCTGAAATACCTGTCTGGGAGAAGACGAATTGTTTTGATTTAAAAAAATATATATATGACGCAAATGCATTGTTTACTTAATAGAGGCTCGAAATATTAATAAATATTGCAATAACATTCCATTATATGTAGGAAAAGACATGGTTCCAGTTTCATAGTTAATAAAAAAAAAAATCTCAATTCTTACAAGGTCCAATCCATAAGCGATATATGTAACACAATGGGAGAAATCACTATTTCCCTAAAAGGACTATCGTGACACATTTCGGGCAGGGTCATCTGTGGCGTAGTGTTTAGAATTACAACCTTCTATGCCCAATAATGCGGGTTCACACCATGCCAAGTGGCCTTAGTAGTAAAAATCCTCGGCTATCCCGTCCTTCGGAGGGGGCGTAAATGGTCCCTCCTATGCGATGCCAGTCACTTGTTAATGATACCTATCCTAATTACTGGCAAAATTTAAGATTCCCACTGCAGAAAAGTCCGATTTTCCACAGCAGCATAAAGTGAGATTAAATCTAACAAATCTCAGTTTGTAGAGCACTGAATTACTAATCTGTTTGTCCCGGTTCGAAAACTGATGTGGGAAAAAAATTATTATTTTTTTTTTTTAGCCGTGGATCGACCCTCTTGAAGCTCAGCCAAATCACCTTCCTACACAACCGTTGGCATAGAAACAATACAGTCTCTACTTTGTACTGAGCCCAAGTCCCTTCATGAGTTTTAGTGTTAGAGGGTTCTGTTTTGTTTTTTCCTATTCTAATGAGCATATTATATCTGGAGCCCCGTTGCATAAGTGGCTCAGTCGAGTCCAAAAGTATTTCTACTGAGGGAAGGGGACACGAGTTATTCTCGTAATAGATGAGTTACTAAGTCATGCCTTCGCTTGAAATGGAGTTATTGTTTTTATTATAACTACATTTCTAGCCAAAGACTTCGAAAATGACATGAATCTGATTTCGTCACTACAATTTACTCATTGTGGACGAAATTCGACCTAACCACTTATTCACCGTGGCCGTTGATATCATTAATGATTCAATGATTTTAAGTAAAACTCAGAGGAAGCAACACAATCAAAATGTGTAATAATGCGGAATTAAAACAAATAAATGAAATTTTTTGAAGGAAAAGTAGGACTGTAAGCGGGAAAAAGGTTTCAACACGAACCGCAGAGCTCACTACGAGGACCAAGTAACATTGAAGTGAATCACCAACACTAATTGATCCAATTAAAGAAGGTTTTTCCCTCTATTATTCCTAATTTGGTAGAAGCATTTATCTTATCATAAATACCCACAGTATACTATGAACTTATTAAACAAGACATTAAATTCTAATATCGAGATTCTTTTAACTCATGGTAAGAATGACTAGCCGGTTAGGAACAGTGTTCCTAAGTGTGTAGTGCACTGGAGTTGCTGTGCTGTAGTTCTGTGGGATCGACAGTTCCAACTTGGGCTCGCCCAGCCTCTATAGGGTGGGAACCCATAATTGGAGTAAAAGCTGCCGGTTGAGCGTGATCTCTGCAAAATCTTGTCGTGGAAACCGTACAGTCTCTACCATGTACTGTGAAGCCTAGACCCTTCGTGGAATAAAATGCAACAGTGTATTAGCCGGTACTCATGAAGCCTCCCATCTCGCATGATCTCTTCTTTACACTAGCCTCATTTGAGTTATTTTTCTGTGCGTTATTAAATTGTTTTTGAATTTAATAAAGTTTGTTTTTGAATTTAAATAAAAATATTTAAAAATTAGTAACAAATAAAATAAAATAAATTATAATGACGTAAGTCAACTAGATCCAAATTAAAATAATGTTCAAAGAACATTCTTCCCCTCGTATACTTCGCAAAAATGCGAGAACGCGGGGACTTGGGATCAGTGAAAAGAAAAGATATGACCACGACCGAGAAGGGTGCTTCATTATGGCCCAGGATAGCTCAAATGGTAGAGTCCCAGACTGGCGATCTGGAAGACCCGGGTTCGAGTCCCGGTCCTGGACATATCTTTTCTTTTCAAATAAAATTAAATTGTTTTTGTATCGTTTTCTAGTTTTTCCCCAGTTGATTTTGTTTATTATCTATTTAAATCGCTGTATTGTTTATTAAATTAAATTTTTGGGTTTTTTTCTTGTTCCTTTTTTTTATTGTATACTTAAAATTACCAGAATAACACCCTGGGAATAGCCGTCATTAAAAAAAGAAGCTGTGAAATACTTCCAGAAGTTCGGAATTATTCTAAGACGAAATTAGGTGAAAAAGGTCATTAAATGGATTTTCGACAAGGATAGAAATGAAGATGTTTTCGTCGAAAGTGTAGGGTAATCATTTATAGAAAAAGAGGAACGTAGCTTAAGGGGTCTATAATTAGCATTTTATTATTATAGTTTGTATATTTCTATTTCCATTAATATGAATTAGAAGGAACGTGTTATCAATATCAGAATTATCAGTGTTCAGGTTATGAACAATAGTGGATAATGATTCCTGGCCACCGGCTAATACACAAGTACCGAAAGAAATGAGTGACCTATTAATATGCATCCTTTATATTAGGTTTTCTCTTCAAAGCAAAATCTAGTGCGTATGCTACAATAAATATCGTATAACTTAAATTATACAATCATTGGTATTGCAATATTCCTGTCAATACCAGTGCCTCCTAGATTTATCCAATGCGATTCCCGATCATCTGTTATATTTAGCGATCCAATCGAATTTCGTCATGGCTTTATCAGCTTTGTTTGAAACATTTCTACGACGATCTTTTTTAATCTTGACAAGTCCAACGTTTCTTATTGAGTAACAGTTATTTTTTTATTATTATTATTTTGTTCCGTTACAAATGTTTTGAAAACATTACTTATATTTAGTATCTTTGTTATTTATCTATAGTGTTTATACGGTCAATCTCCAACGCACATATATCATAGATTCCTTGTAAACAAATACTATAGACGTAGAAATATTGTGAAATTATCTTCATATTGCAATATTGATGTCGTCGGAATGTTTTTTTATTTATTAAATTACCATATAATAGTGTTGTTGTTTTTAAGGGACGCACATAAACAGGAATTTTCCTCTAGTGCGTTTTAATTTATTTAAATCTCTATCAGTTGTTTTTCCTGTCCTCTCCAGTGCTTGCCATATATCCATAATGGACCTGGAAATAATTTATCCATACATTTTTTACACTAATTGAGTTTTTTTTTTGTTTTTTTTTATTTTATTTTTTATTTAATTCAATGATATTTACAACTATAATGGTATTATATCAAGTAAATGTGCAAAAATGTAGAATATGACATGAAAACACTTGTGGAGAAACTACCCATCGATAGCACTCCAATAAAGTTCTATAGTAGATGATCTCGAGGCCATCTTCTTTTCAGACGCCTCGGAGGGTTATCAGGAATAGTATGCGAAGCAAGCTGAGAGACTAGCGGATTCAAGTGCGTATGGAGCTTGTTATGGAAGGATAGGTATCTAGTTTGGGCCAAATCAGTAACATATGGGATATTAAGATCATGATGGATGAGTTTGTTTGTGACATAATAAGGAGCATTGAGGATTTTACGAAGGATTTTGGATTGTAAGGATTTGGATACGAGATGAATTGGATGGTTTAGTAGAGCCCCAAAGCTCAACTCCGTATGCCCAAATAGGTCTGATGACTGTCATGTAAATAAGTCTTTTGTAATTAATTGGTAGCTTAGAGCGTTTGTCCAGTAAATGTTGAAGTAGGCGAAAACGTCGAGCAGTTTCTTGTCTTTTCAGTCTTGTATGAGGATTCCAAGTGAGACGTTTATCCCGATGGAGTCCTAGGTAACGTATCTGTTCGACAGGGTTCAGTGGAATATTATTAAACGATACAGTAGGACAGGAATTCGTAGGTTTACGACGAAGGGTGAAGGTAATTTGATGGGATTTGTTAGGATTTATTTTAATCCTCCAATTTTGACACCATTCTTGTAGGTGTGAGATATGGGATTGAAGAGATTGGGATGCACTAATTGAGTTAAATTTTTGTTTTAATTTTAACACATGACTTGTTTATAAAACGTTTTAAACAGCATATTCTTTAAACAATTTTCCAGGGAGAATTTAGAGAAGATTTCAGGCTTTCTTCCACCTCATCTTTCAGTTGATAATCTTTCGAAAGTTTTTTTTTTTTTTACTTTGCTCAAAGCAACTTTCAGTCCTTTGGTAATTATTCCGCAGGTTGTCGCTTCGAGTTGAGTCATTACAAGTTTTTATTTTTCATTCGTTTTCCTTTTAATATTTTCCAAAAACACTGGAAAAGATAATGTAATTATGGAAAATCATTTCATCTAGAAATTAAAGTTTCAACAAATATATATCATCTAGACTTCGAACTGTTTGTTGAAACTTTTATTTATTGATGAAATGATTACCGAAATCTACTCACCACCTATAATAACATTCTCTTTTCTATATTTAAGCTCACGATAACTTTTATTTTTCTAAAATATTAAAAATGAAATGAATAAACAGTTAAAACTTGTAACTCAACTCGAAGCGACAACCTGCGTAACAGATAATCAATCTTAAAGCAAGAAGTCGACATCTACACCATCAAAAGTCGAGTAATTATTCGATCCATCGAAACAAAATTGATCAAGTCCAATCCGCCTAACTACGACAATTCCAAATAAGGCGTCATAAAAACCGTACCGATACCGTAGATTTTTCTTCTTTTATTATCTGTAAAAATCATTTTATGTGGGCATGAAGGTCCTTATGCTCCAGAGTTTCACCACGTTCGTCTAAAATTGATCTGTTCAACGTCTTGCCCATTGGAGATAATTATTTCTAAGAGAAAGTTGTAGCTAGTTACTCGATAGGTATTGCCGAGGAGATTTCGAAACTGGAATGAGAGTTGTAGAAAATTATACCTTCATTATCGCCGTATAATGACAGCGGTGGGTTCATTGAATTATATAATTGGTTTGACTCAATATATCAAGTCAGATTCAATTCAAATATCGATATTCGAAGTGAATCGAACTCATTTGTTGTTAATTGTTTACAATAAATACTTGCTTTAAGCAGTTCCCGGATTTTTTGAAATGCGTAGTTCGTATGCTTTTTTACTTTATCTTAAGAATTTTGTATTTGTTTATTTATTTAACGCTATTATAGCTAATCATTAGTGCTACAGTGAAACTCCTAATTTTTGTGTATCCAAGTATAATTAGGACAGGGATTATTAACAGATACCTGACAGGACAGGTCTAGGACCTCCAAGTTTTAGGTCCCCTCTGAAGGATGACCTGAGCAAGGTTTTTTACTCCCTTTAAAAAGTCCTAAGGCCATGTCCCGGGCTGCGAACCCGCGATTGAACCTTGTACCAATGTAAAGGAAGTACCAAAATCTTTTTTTTTAAATCATTTTTTCTTATTTCAACGTGATTATTTTTTTGAGCATCTCTGTCCAGTTTGACAAGTTACTCCCTATTACCTGTTTGTTGGCGTTCCTAATAGCTGAAAAGTTATATTCAAACAAAACGAAAATTTTTAGATTTATAAAATATATAAAACATTTTAGTTAACAATCAAATTCTTTCCAAATCTGATATTTGAGACTTATATTCATGACAACAACGCATTTTAGGCAACAATCAATAAATCAAAGTGTTACTTTGATTGAAGCATTAGCAAAATTTAGGTCAAAAATATGTGTAGAGACAGATGTATTCCTTTCGTCATAACATACTTGTATCGATGAAATTATTTATTTAGTTTTAGATATGAATAACTTAATTAAAGAAGATATCTAAAAGTAGCTGAATTTAAAATCAAATTGTTTAATATTCAAATTAGATTCTCTGACACATTTGAACTCAATATTTCAATATATATATATATATATATATATATATATATATAATTAATACATAATACCTCATTCAGTAACTTTTAAGTATTTATTTTCTATGGCATCCAAAACTTGACTATTTCCTCTACAAATTTGTTGGAATGTCCAATGTATTTATTATGAGACTATTTATTTATATTAATTTTTTTACTACCAATGCAAAAATATTTTTATATATCATTATTTTATACTAGTAGTAACAAATTTTACATTTAAATTATGAGATAATGCCATCAGCAACACAAATTCTTTTTTAAATACCCGTTTGTTTTTATTAAGTGTATTTTTTATTTCTAAAGGTAATCGATCGGGATGTTTTGTTGTTTATTATAATTTCCTCTGGCAATTAACGATTTAGGTAAAAGTTTTATCTTGTTGATATTTCTACTTTGTTCAAAGGAGCCTTATTATTCTTCTTTAAAACCATTAAGAGATATTCGAATATAAAACAGTAAAATTTTGATATTTACAAGACGAATGAACTGAACCTATAGTTCAAGGAAAACGTGGTTCTTCACCTTGTGTTGCCACCTTGCCACCTTGACCATTTATCATAGAATGAGGTCATTTCCATTTCATTATGTGAAATCTTCATTAATCAGGAAACGGTGCTTGCTATTTGAATATGTTAATATATATATATATATATATATATATATATATATATATATATACTGAAATTATATAAGTTATGATAAGGAATCTTTCAAAAATAACATAGTTCAAAGAGTAAAATAAAACTCAATAAGCTACCAATAGATTGAAGGAGAAATTGGTTGATCCGGTCAAAGAAGAAAATATACAGATAAATATAAAACTTTTTTAATTTGTAACCGATAACCATAAAAGAATTTTTTTATAACTAATAATAATATTGTTATGATGAATTGAAATCTCTATTTATAAATTATAAAGGATCAAAATTGAAATGATTAAGACATAGATGAAAGAATGATATAAGGAAAGACGCTATAGAATAAATAAAAATACTTAAGCGAAATAAAAGAGCCTTCATTTATTTTTCTATGTGCTTTAAAATCAAATCGATTTGATTTGTGCATTGTATTTACAGTTTAACTTTTTTTATTGCAGTAAATTGTTTATTATATCCATTATAAATGTCATAGTATTAACTACTAACTATTAGAATTAAAAAAAAAAAATCACAAGAAAGCCTCCCTCAATCAATAGACCCTTTTCTCTTCCATTTTATTTTATTCGTAATTAGTTTGTTTTAAATATATTAAAATAATCATTACTTTGTTACTTAAAAAAATAAAAATATACTGTCGTTCATCCCAACTATTCAGTATGTTAGTTCCTTGGCCTCTAATACTTATTGCCCTTAAGCCTGGTAGATTGTGTTATTTTGCTATCCAATAAAATGATTTTTATGATGATGAGGAATAAATATACTATTTGAATTTTTTTCAAATATATATTATAATAATAATTGTTTATTTTTTAGTATTAGGATAAAATAAATAACTAATCAAAATAGTTTTTCTACTTACACGGTTTCATTTTGTGTTTTAAATGAGAACAGTAAACTATAATATATAATTAAGAAATAAAAAAAACAAATCAAAATGTTTTCATCTTACACGGGTCCGTATTTTGATTAAATGAGAAGAGTAGATTATTTATAATTATTAAGTTATGTAAGACATAACTTTTTATATATAATTAGAAATAAACATAGCTTAAATTAATTTTTCAGTATTTTTAAAAATGTCATTTAGCTCATTACTGAAGTTGACTATCTAACCTCGTGATTTTTCTGGATTAAATATTTGAAGACAAGGATGTAGTAAAAAAGGAAGGTAAAAAATTTATTCAGAAACAAAAAATCTTGAGTTTGCTCGCCTGCATCAAGGAATATAGATGCCTCAGTGATAACATTTTCTTAGTTAGCTTAGTGCTGTTTGTTCCCTCTCAATTCCTCGAATTATGTTAGGTAAACAGAGAGGGGAGGTTGTTGCGTAAGGCAATGACTGCAGCCCTAATGTAAACCATTTTCTAAATAGGGAAATGACATTGTTTATAGGGATTTACACTTGTGGAGTTCCCCCACTCTCTCTCTCTCTTTATCCCTCTCTCCCTCTACCATCTGTATTTGACTGCCTCCCTCTTCACACTCTCACAGGGGCCTGCCTCACTGCACACCCTTTCTCTCATTTGGTGCTTTCTGTCGCTTGAATTAATTTCATTAATTGTGTTGTCAGATTTTTATTATTATTATTCGTGTTTATTTTTGTGTGGGACATTAGTTTTTATTATTTTTTTATAATATATATGAAGAATCATGGCTGTCATGAGCCCTCCTACACCTCCTGTTACAATAATTACAGAAACTCCTTCATTCACGTTGGAATCAAAGTAAGTCAATAAAAAAAAAATGTATTTAATTTATTAAGATGTCACCATGTATATACCAATATATTCAAAAGTGGTTCCTTCTCTTAAGTGTATGTTTAGTTGTTGTTTTTTTTTTCTTTAAGTTCAACAGTTGCTTCTATTGGGTGAAGAGTAACTGTTTTTATTTAGAAAAGAAACTTTATTCAGGTACTAAGTCCCTTTAGAATGACAAGCATGAACGAAAAAAAGAAACATGGTAGATGACAAATAGAAAAACAGACTACAATCATTTCTCAAAATCATCTTGTTGGACCTTTATTCCTTCAATCTTCAATTATTCGAACGATTCTTTATCAACATCATTGATTATTGCCCTCATGAGTAAGCCCTGTTATGTTTATATAAATATAGGTATACTATTACCTTATTTTATTAATAATATATAAAACTATTCATTAGCGATCACTTTAGTATCGTGATTGAAAAGTAACTGGTATTTTAATTTTATTTCAGTAAATAATTAAAAAACCAAAGAAAAAAAGCCAAAATGTTTTATAAACCTAATTTTTTAACACTTAAAAATAATTTTTGAATTAATAAAAAAAAAATTGTTTAAAGAAAATATTTAACTTGAGGAAAATTCAAGTTTTTGTAGAATGTTTCCTCATTTGTTTATTTAACAATAATAATAATAATAAAACACATGGCTCAATGAATAATGAAGTATGACTTATTTATTAATGGAGCATATAAAGCATGTAGTAAATTTACTCATCGCATAAATTAAACTTGATTCTAGCTCAAGGTAAACATGACTGCACTGTTTCCTCCTATTTTGTTTGAGTAGACCAGATTATCAGAAATAATACTAAAACTTTTACGATGTTTTTGTTTATATTGATGTTTATGTTATATGGCGGTTATATATTATCTCATGTGTACTTATATCTGTGCTAAAGGATAATAATTGTTTTTTATTTATGAAATTACATGATATTCCATGAAATTTTTTTACATATACATATTAAAGAAATTAAAATTCGAAGACGTAATCCTTTTTTTTTTTTGCACCAAAAAATATTTTAATATAATAGAAAATTTGATAATTTTTAAAATTAGTGTAGAAATAATCTATCTATACTTCTAATATTTAATCGGTTCCATACATAGATCAATATTATTCTTTTTGATTTATTCAGTTGAAATGCTTTTAATATTTGAAGTTGTTTGTTTTCTTCTTGAAAGTTGGGATTTGGCAGTTAGATGGTTTCACATTGTGACCATCGATATATATATTAATTTAATTCTCTTTTCTTTTATCTAATATCTATTATATATTATATTATATAATATTTACTTATAAAATATATATTATGTATTATACAATACGTACTGATGGTATATATTACTTTAATTCCATTTTCTTTTATCTGATAAATGTTTTAATTGCATGATTTGTGTAAACTTTTTATTATAATAATTTTCTTAAAGCTTGTAAATTATTGAAAAATATAATTAGTAAAGTTATGCAATAATGTTTCATCTTTAGTTAGTGTAGGAGACTCTAAATATTTATATTTATAATTGTTTTAAATTAAAATAAAATCAATGTTCTAAATCTATTTGATGTATCGATACAGCTGTTAAGTAATTTTGTCAATTAGAGTATTTTTATTCATTGTTTAATAAATAGTTTAGTAATCCAAAAATGTCCTTTTATTAATAAAACTTATCCACACTTAGGCTCATTAATATTAAAATAATGATTGCTATTTGCTTTAGTTATATTATTTATTTACTCAGAGATTATTCCATACCATAATCATAAGGCAAATTATCAAGCTTTATGAAATCCTAACCAACACCATTTTAGAAGTCAAAACCTTAACATTTTGTGATGTTCATTGTTACAATATGTTTTTATTACAATAAAGTCTTTAGTTTAATTATTTTAAGAACTAGAATGGTATAGAAAAAAATAAAGTGCTAAGGTTTGTAATAGGTTGTTTTAAAAAAGGATTGTTAAAAAACGATAAGTAAGAGCAAAAATTAAAAAAAAAAATTTTATCACATATATTTTTATATTAATTACTCAGTTTTATTTTAACAATTTACAAAAAGTACATTTTCACTGTTAAATTTCAATTTTGAATTTCTACAATTTTATCTCATTTTTTATTTTACACAACAGTGATACATTATCTTTTGTTTACTTAAATCTGTTCTAAGAAAATATTCTTAGAGTTTCAAATTGTATTAATATTAATAAATTTAATTTGTGGGTATTACTTCTCCAAATTTGTCTGGTTTTTGTTTTGTTTTGATATTTTAAAATTTTATATTGTTTCCTATTCACATGATATAGTTTAGTTTTTATTTTAATGGTGAACAGTTTTTAAACCGATTATAAATATCTAGAATTATTCTATTTATATAGTTTTATTAATTCTTGAAGTAAATTATACTTTTTATATTTAAGAAAATTATTAATCGATCTATTGGAATTTTTTTAAATATTCCAATTTATAGTTTCATCTCTCTTTTATTAGAATTTATCCTAAATTAGTTTGTTTATTTCAAGACTAATATCAATACTTATTGATTAATCTTAATGATTTATTATTTTACATTTATGACAGATAACTTATAAATTGATTATTTATTGAACTTAAATCTAAAGTTATTTTACTTAAAATTTCTATCCTTATAAAAACCATCTATATATAAATATAATAATCTATATATAATAATATTCTATATTATACATATAGAATAATAGAGTCCACTTGAAATTTTGGACTTCGGGGTATTTAATTTTAACAAAGAAAATGGTTTGTTTTAAACAATTACATTATATCTACAGCCCCAGTGAATAACTGGTTGATATTTGTCCAGAGATATTTGTCTGTATTGAGGGAAGCAGAATCGTGTCATTGCCGTATTGGTTGTCTTGAAACGGAGTTATAATATAAGCAATAACTCAATATCAAGCCAATGCCTTATTTAGCCACTTATGCACTATGAGAATGGCACGATTCCACTTCCTTAGGTACTAGATTGTAAATAACTCATTTTGGACAAAATTCGACTTAACCACTTATTCACCAGGTCTGCTGATATATAATAAAATCTTTTACAACAACCCAGGAAACACCTTAGAAGCTTTCAGGTAGAAATTAATCTATTTTTAATGTTCATTTTGTGTAAACAAATTTTTTTAGTTTTACCCTTATGATTTTAGTGTAAGGAACTAATATGAAAGATGCTAGAAAAAGCCTTTTAAGAATATTCAATTTTTGGTTATTTTTCGTCAAAAAAGAAATACGCAGTTACAAAGAAATTTTAAAGCCTTATTAAAATCATATAACTTGAAAACTTGTATTTATAATCCAGTTTAAATATTTAATTGTAGGATTTTAGAATTAGTGCATTCCATGTTTTTTGTTTTTTTTCTAATTTCTGTTTCCCATTTTTTTGAGTATTATTAGTTTAATTTTGAAATTAATTTAATGTTTTAATGATTTTTTTTTAAAGTTATTAATTAAAAAGCATAAAAATACTTTTATTTTATTAAATAAAAAAAAGAAATATTTCATTTAGAATTGCATTCATCTAGTTTCTAATTGTTATAGGAAATTTCATGGCCTTCAAATATCATCCTTCCTGGGTTTTTTTAAAACTATTAATTGTTACATCATTCGGTAAACAAATGATGAAATGTATTGTTATTCGCTTATATCACATCGACTGATGTTATACAATTTTTAAAAAATTATTTCTTAATTTATTTTTCAATGGAGTAGTTTTTGAAAATAAAATTATTTTATCCAATTTCCAGTGGCAATATTTGATTTATGATAAGGTGGTAATGACGAATAAGAAGTAGTTTGCCTTTGTCGTAACTGTTACTTTTACCTGATACTTTTTTGTAACATGTTCCAAATTTCAACTGGTTCAAGATTCACTGACCTTTAAGTTGAACCACCTGACATTTATTAACTGCTAATAATAACTTCATATGAGAAAATATGTTTCTTGAATAAAATAAAATCAGAATAAAGTTCATATTATAATGTTCTAGTGATTAAATATTATTATTTATATAAAACTTAAGATATGATATGTGACATTCCAGTTGTTTATAACATTTCCGGAAAATAAAATAAAAATAATAGGTTAGTATAAGCTATTGTTCTAAATCAGGGTTTTCCAAACTCTTCAGTCTGATGGTTTTCAAACGTTTTATTATCTTGTGACACTCTCATTATTAAATAAATTTTATGATGGTCCTATTATTTTCGGAGTAAATGCAACGCACACTCAGAAAAATATTTTTCCAATCTTAGGGTCACAAATGTTTTTCTAGAATATTTTTAAGTTCCACGAACTACAAAGGTTCATCCATAAACATAACGGATCAAACATAAAACATACATAATATTATCTTCTAGATTACTTTCCGTTTTTATTATTTCTCATCAGTTATTTCATTATTTATATTTTACTCTTTGTGTTTCTTTTCATTCTTATCATTTCTGTTTATATAAACTGTTCTTCTTTGGTACTGCAATGTTTTATATAGTTTTTTCTCAGCCCTGAAGATGGCCTAAATCTTTTGCCGAAATGTATTTATTATGTAGTATGTGTATTCATTGACTACACCCCTTGATCATTTTACGCTCTTATAATTATCCAGTCAACCATTTGCCATTTTAAAGAGCTATCCTAATGTTTATTTCATTAATTTTTTTTTCTGATTTTAGATATGATAGGTTGTTGAGAAGAGCTAAGACAGAAGATTTATCAGAAGTATCAGGAATAGGTTGCCTTTACCAGTGCGGTTATGACAGATTCGGGCGACCCGTCATTGTGTTTGTTGGAAAGTGGTTCAAATTCAAGGATATTAACTTAGATAAAGTAAATATTCTTGTTATTTATTTTTTCTAAATATGAATAATTTATTTAAATAATAATAATGCATCTTTTTATATATTTTTTTAGGCACTGTTATATCTGATATACCTGTTGGACCCATTGGTCAAAGGAGATTATGTAATCACTTACTTTCACACTAACACTTCTAATGCCAACTACCCTTCGTTCACTTGGCTCAGAGAGGTTTATAACATACTGCCTTACAAGTAATTATGTTTTTATATTATATAGTCAGTAATGAATATTTTTACAATAATACTATAATAAGTGCTAGTGGTTGCTAAATATTTTTACAATTAAATATGAAGACCACAGGGGGAGGAGGGCGAAGTAATTCGATTTTTTTGCAAAATTAATATCAGTGGTTTCTGATAGATTTTTGAATAGCTAATATGATGGTATGGTCAAAACAGGAGAAAAAAAAAGAGTTTAAACAGCTCAAAACGGCTGAAGAAAAATCTCTGAGGGAAAAAACAAGTGGGCCACAAAACATCTACATGCCTTGTTTTGCTCCTGCTTAGCTGGGACTTATGGCACTTTACATTAATTTTATGTTATTTTTTCTAATTTAAAAATTGCATCATGTTTTATGTTGCATGGAGCATCTGAAGGTATATTTTGGTTAGTTTAATTTTGTTCGTGTGAAGAGTACCGAAAGATTCCGATATTAATTTTGCTCTCCTGAACATTAAGAACAAAAATTTACCTCATTATTATCACAGCCATTGTCACTACAAAACATAAATTTATTTACGCATATTGAAATGATTCCAAAGAAGTTTAGAACACTTATAAATTTGACCGTTAAACTCTCCATTACTTGTACATGGAATTTTAATAAGGAATTGTTAAAATCAAAATTGAATTTCCCTACTCATTAAAATAATAAGTAAATAATACATGCCAAAAGCTGTAAGTATGGAATTTTCTCATTTTATTTTTATTACTTCTTATTTTCTAATTATTAATTACAACTATCTAACTTTAATGAAGACGTTTAACATATTTATTCTTTATATGTTTTAGATATAAGAAGAATTTAAAAGCCTTTTATATTGTTCACCCTACTCTCTGGACCAAGGTAAGATATTTATATGTTTGTAAATATAAACAGACACAATCAGTAGAGACATTCTTGAGCATAATCAGCTTATTCTATGTATATATACATAATAAACTGATATTTTAAATTTCATATTTCCTATACGACTAGATTTATACGACTACTAAAACTCCATTACTTATAAAACCATGTTATGGATCATATTCACTCAATCATATATTCTTTTCTAATATATATAGAGATGGGTTTACGAGTGAAAATGTAATAAAACAAATAAATAAATATGGTAGTAATAAGTAAATAGGCTATTGGATTTATTTTTTATGTTTTCGATTCAGATTTGTGCTGATAATTCAAAAATATTGTATCATCATCATCATCTTTTATTCTCGCTTACCGCCTAAGCAGTGTGAGGAGACCCTTTGTAGAACATGACCCATCTGTCTCTGGCCTGTACCAGCAAATTTCTTCCATTCCAGTCCATTCCTCTTTTCTTAAAAGCTTCCTCCACCCCGCCTTCCCACTTTAGTCTTGGTCTTCCTCTCCCTCTCTTGCCCTCTACTCTTGCATTGTATGCACATTTTGCTGTGGGGCTTGGCTCCATACGTAACAGATGTCTAAACTATCTGAGCCTGTTCTGCTCTATTAGTTCAGTGACTGGAACTTTCTCGAGATGTGTCGTTACTGTTATATTACACACTCCGTCTATTCTGGTCTTCTCTTCCAACTTCCTAAGAAACCTCATTTCGGTAGCCTGAAGATTTATGATTGGTTGTTAGAGTCCATGACACCATCTTTGTGGGGTTTTTTCCCCCGCGGGATAGTTCCAGAAGCTTCCTTTAACGGCGTTGAAAATCATGCTTGCTGCACACTATGCTCTGTTATTTCACTATTAATGTAGCCACTCTCCTGCAGTTGCGTCCCAGATATTTGAAACAAGTTACCTGTTCAATTATTATGCCGTTAATTCTAATTACTCTCTTAGCTCTGCTCGGCTTCTTTCCGATCCTCATTACTTTTGTTTTTGCCGGGTTGAAATACTGCAGCTCTTCTTGGAATACTTTAATATTGTGTTGAAGATCTTTCTCATGGTCTGCTAACACACTCAGATCGTCGGCAAATGCCAGTAGAGATAGATTTAGTGGCGTCAGATTGAAATGTCCTTTGTTGAACTTTTTGAATTTTCTTCTTACACTTTTTGATGGCTGAATCCAGGACCAAAATAAAAAGTAGTAATTTATGATATGATAATATATAATATAGAAAATGATATACATTATAGTTAATAAATGATTTCCAGATGATGACTTGGTGGTTCACTACATTTATGGCTCCAGCTATAAAACAAAAAGTGCACAGTTTACCGGGAGTAGAATATTTATACAGCATTATGCCGAGAAATCAACTAGAAATCCCTGCCTTTATTACCGAATATGATATGACTGTAAGTGCTATCTCTTATTAGTTTTTTTTTTTTTTTTTAATATACATAACTATATGTTTAATTCACCTTAATTGATTATTAAAACTATGGTTATTAAAACTATTTATAAAACTAAGTTGAGCTAATGATTAATACTTTAGGACCATCATTATGATAAGTAACGTTTGAATGTTGATGACTAATATTGATAAGAGAACAATGATTTCTAAAACCAGTGAAATTTGCAAGTAAGTAATGTAATACTAATGAATGTTTTACTGGTTATTATTGAGCAGTTATATCTACACACATTGCAGCTATTTTATTTTTTATTATTATTCTCTTATTATTATTATTTATATTTATTTTTTGCTGTTAAAGTTATTATAACAGATTTATAAATGCTGATTTTTTTATTTTATTTTTTTATTAGCAAAATTTAAAGCTTAATTTTAATTTTTATACTGCTGCGAGCACCATGATTTACTACCTTCTATTTTTTATTTCCATTTAATTTCATCTAAGCGTTTTTAAATATCTTCCTTACTGAAAACATAAATATTGTGGCTCTCCTTTGATAAGTATTAAAATTTAATTATGTTTAATGGCACATTTTAGGTTTTATTTGCCATCTACTAAAGAAGTTTATGTCTACTAATGAAGCCATGTCCTAATTTATATAATAATAAAAATGAATCACATTTTTACCTAGCTAATATAAGAGACTGCCACTGCTACAAACGTAGGTTTCCGCAGATTTTTGCTTTGAGTTGAGTCACTACAAGTTTTAATTTTTAATTCGTTTCAGTTTTAATTTTCTAAAATAATTTTCCAAAAAATGCAAGTTGCCATGAGCTTTATTATGGAAAATGCAAGAGAATGCCATTTTGGGAAATGTGTTATCATTTCATCTAAGATATCAAAGTATATCATCTATTTTTAAATATTTTTATTTGAAAAGAAAAGATATGTCCAGGACCGGGACTCGAACCCGGGTCTTCCAGATCGCTTGTCTGGGACTCTACCAACTGAGCCATCCTGGCTGTATCAGGCTCGCTCCCCGTTCATGGTCATATCCTTTATATTGCGAGAACGCGGGGACGTCGGATCAGTGAAAAGAAAGGATATGACCATGACCGGAGAGCGAGCCTGATACAGCCAGGATGGCTCAGTTGGTAGAGTCCCAGACTAGCAATCTGGAAGACCCGGGTTCGAGTCCCGGTCCTGGACATATCTTTTCTTTTCAAATAAAAATGTTTAAAAATTAATAAAATCAACAACTAATATAATAAAATAAATTATAATGACCTATGTCAACAAGATCCAAATTAAATAAATGTTCAAAGAACATTCTTCCGCTCGTATACATCGCAAATCTTTGCGAGAGCGCGGGTACGTCTGATCAGTGAAAAGAAAGGATATGACCATGACCGGGGAGCGAGCCTGATACAGCGAGGATGGCTCAGTTGGTAGAGTCCCAGACTAACAATCTGGAAGACAACCCGGGTTCGAGTCCCGGTCCTGGACATATCTTTTCTTTTCAAATAAAAATGTTTAAAAATTAATAAAATCAACAACTAATATAATAAAATATATCATCTATTCTTTGAAATCTTAGTTGAAACTTTCATTTCATGATGAAATGATTCCTGAAATCTACTCATTACCTATAATAACATTCTCTTTTCCAAACTAAAGGTCACGATAACTTTTATTTTTGGAAAATTATTAAAAATGAAATGATTACACAGTTGAAAATTGAAAATTGAAAATTGTTGTAACAGAACTCGAAGTGACAATCATTGAAACAGATACCAAAGAAGTATGTACAATTATGTATATATTAAAATTTTTTTTTAAAAAACCTACTTTATTTTTCAGTATAATAACCATTAATCTGAAGCCAATGTTGTGGGCCACGATGTCACTCTTGCTTCGAGGTCTTTACTTACTTGAGTTATTTTACTAAAAAAGTAGGTTATTGCGTTTAATATCTTATTTCTAATTTTTGTTGTTTGGTTTGGTTTTGAGTTAATTATTAATATTTTTCACTATTTAACTAGAATATTCAAAGTTTTTGCTTTAACTTTGTGCCTTGATTTGGATTGTAGTAGATTATGGTGTCTCGCTAATAAATGCTTGCATGGAAGTGAATTAGAATAATTTACTCTTTGTATGTTGAGCAAGATCAAGACAGATTACAAATGTCCAATTCAACTTAAAAGTTATATCATAACAAGCTTAATTCAGCATTTATTGTTCTTGTGAAATTGCTTTAGCAGAGCAGCAAGCTATTGTTATAAAGATTCGTTGGAACGACAAGAATCGGACTGTGATTTTGCATTGTTTTAAGTAAATTGATGTCAATGTTTCATAAGCTTATTATTTAATTATAAGCATTTAAAGAAAACCCTTGTCTTTCCAAAAGATTGAGTAGTTAATCTTAGATAAATTAATAATATAATGAAACTAAATAAAATATATGAGCCGTTTATCTTGAAAGTGGCCCATTGCATTTTCGGTTGTCCGTAGTTACGTTTACTACTTCATGTTATCTGTCAATATTGTGAATCTCAGGAAAAATATTTTTATCTACAATTTTTATAATTTTATTGTAAAAATTGTTTCAAAACTTTTTTTATTTCGTTTAATGTAGTACCAAGTTGTGTGAAAATATGCAGTTTTTAATGAAACTGGAATAGTAGAATGTATCATTTATATGTTAGCATAGTGTTTGATAATGGAAGTTATTTGATTACCAGTGTTTTGATACCAAATGTAACTTCTATGCGAATAGGCCATTTTGTAAACATCTTTCCTTGCTCTTCTTGAGAGCCCTTGAGAAAATAATATCAGTTTTCCCACAGATTGATCATTTGTTCCCAAAGAGCCAAGGTCTTTATATTTTATTTTTTATTAAAAGAAGGTGTGTTAACATTTTAAAAGCTTTACAAAATATTTGTTATGATTGTTTTGTTTGTTTGTTTATTTAATGTCACTTTATGCTGATATGGCTAATCGGACAATGCTACATGGATAGGGATTTTAAACAAGTACCTGACATTGTACAGGCTCGGTACCCCCGTAACATCCCTTCCAAAGGACGGCATAACCAAGGATTTTTTACTCCCTTTGAAAAATCCTAGGGGCACCTGCCGGGCTGCAAACCTGCGATCTTGGGCTTAGTAGCTTGTTACTAGACCACAGATCGCTCGCAAGTTGTGATTTGTTATGAATTATACTGTTTTGTCAAAGGCAGTAATTGTTGATTTTTTTGTCCCCCTTAAGGGTTTCCTCAGATTGAGGTTTCCTTCAACCAAAATTTTCTTTTAATTGCTTTTTCCATTTTCTTCTATCTTGTACATCTTTCTCCCTCAGACCATGACCGTGCATACTTTCCTCAATTCCTTCTGTCCACCTTTTCCGTTGTCTTCCTCGCCGTTTCCTCCCTTCAGGACTCCAATTGAAAATTAAATTGGGCAATCTTTCTTCCTTCATTCTTCTGTGATGACCCTACACTTACAATCTCTTTTTCTCTATGCTTCGGAGGACATTTGTTGAGTTGGCATCATCAATTGGTGGTTTTTGAATGTTCCAATGCTCCTTTCAAAGCAAAAGGGGTGTATATTAAAAAATGTATTTGTTTAACAGCTTACAAATATTCTTGATATCTTATGATTGTATGAAAGCTATCTATAAGATTTATGCATCAATTATGACTGCTTCTTACCTTTTTATAGTATAATTTTTTAATAATTATTTTTTGTATTTGTCTTATCAGGAATATTCCATTTACTAATGTTTGTTTTATTTTTGCAGATAAACGGTTTGAGGTATTTTAACCCTAGTTCCACAACTTAATCTAAAACATCACCCTGAAGCGTGTGATTAATGGAATAACGATCAGTATTTGCTTTGTGTCAACGATTTTAATATTCCTTAGCAATCTTTGTAAATTCTTCAACTGCTACACCAATTTAAATAATTTAAAAAAAAATACAAAAAGGAAAAAAAAAATTAGGTATGGTTTACAATTTTGTAAAGTCCCTGCTGGTTTTATTAACATGCTATATGAAATGATGGCTGTCAAATATTGGAAAGGTTACGTAAAATAAAAAAAATTAAACTAAAAAAAAATTGCATTCGCTGAATAGTATAAATGTTTATTAATTTAAATTCAGATTTAATTAAAATGGAGATGTGTTATGAATGAAGCAAATGTCGAATTGAAAGATGAATTTTATTAGTGTGTATATGTGAGTAATGCTCCTAGAGATGTTTGTGCGTTACTATCTCCTGTTTGAGCATCGCAATCTAAATGTGGTTGCTGCGCAAATTTTGCTTTCCGCCATCTGTTCGTTCTATAAGTGCCACCCCTTTGTATAGGAAAACGTTTTATATGTATAATTCTAAACAAAGTTGTTAGTAGAATTTGTGCAGCATTTATATATGCCTTTGTTATTAAATTAGGAGTTTTTTAAAAATGAAAACTCATAAATGATGTTAATAATAATAATAATAAAAAATATGTTAATATTGTTATTTGTGCAATATGTAGAATAATCGACATTGATTATAGTTTTTTAAATAGAAACCAAAAATGTTGATTAATTTATCATTTTGTACAGTTGTTATTGTTACTATATTGACAGTGATAACTTTAATAGTATATAAATCTATATATTGTATTGATCAATTGAAAATTGTTTATATTGTTATGCAGTTTTAAAATGACAATTAGATAATCCTTAGTTATGCATATTTCTGGTCACATTTATTTTTTGTAATGTATATAGGAAGACGAATTTTGGTAATAATTGAGAATTGAGAAGAAATATAGTGTTTAAAAGTAAAGTAGAACTGAATATAATTCAATGTTTATTGTGTTGTTTTTTTATTAACAAGGCTAAATAAACAAAAAAAAAAAAAGGCTAGTTATTCATGTGTTAATAAAAATACCACCTAAAAAATGATAGATAATACGCAATTAATTTGGAATTGATCCTATTAAGTGGATTTTTATATGAATCATTACTGCCAAAATACTGTTGGCACTTACAGTACAAATATATTGTGAAGCCTTTGTTGAAGTATATTAAAAGACTGTAGTAAATTGTTATCGATTAAATGAAATTTCATGCTGTAACGGTAGTAGCATCATAAAGAATAGTTGCAGTATGTCGTTAGTCGTAAAAGATATTAAATTTTTTTAGTAACAGCACATGAAATAACTTTACGTTATGATAGATTTTATTAATTTATTTAGTGTATTGAATATATTACCATGTTTTATATTGTAATATTATGTTAATCATAATAGGACTTGTCATAACTGTATAATTTAATTAATTTTTAGTAATAATGATGTTTATTTTTGTTTTTTCACCAAAAAATGTTATAATCATAATGCTGTTTAATTCTAGTACAATTAAATAATATATGCAATAAAATTTGATATTGTTATATTCTGGTTCATTTTTTAAAAATTAATATTTATCCACTTGTCTTATTCTCTGAAGATGGTGTGAACCTCAGCTAACTTATTCCTATTCTCTTTGTACATAAAAAAAACAAAAAAAAACTGTACAGCATCAACCCCTGGGGGGTCTTGGGTTCAGTACATGGTAGAGACTGTACTGTTTCTTGGACAACGGTCGTGCAAGAAGGTGATTTGTCCTACATCAGGCCCTACCACCAATTTTTTCCCCTTTATTTTGGGTACCAACTTTATGGAGGCTGGGCTCCAGGAGGGTCCCAGATCCCATAGGATCCATATCTAGTCTATGGATTAACTAAAAGTTTTGACAAATTAAATAAAAATCTGCCAGTGAGTGGGATTGGAACCCAGGACTTTTGGCATGGCAACTTAACTTAACGCTCAACTACTGAGCCACTCCACTCTCTATCTTCTTTTTATAGACAACTATTCATGTTAAGGACCTTTCAACAAAATATTTAAATTTAAATTAATTATTTTTAAATTTAATAATTTTATATACATAAATGGAGATAACATATTTAAGTTGATAAAGCGGTAGTAGAACTTTCTGGGAGAATTCTTATTGAGATTTTTTAAATTTTAATACTCCTACTACGCAATATTTAATTTTAGGTAATCATATCTATTATTTATTATATATTTTGTTGTATTCTGTAGTAAGTAATAAATACTATTTTAATAATGTTTGACGGGGTTGTTGTTTGTTCATTTAAAGTCACTTTATGCTGCTGTGGTTAATTAGACAATGCTACACTGGGAGTTCTAAATTTTGTCTATCCAGGTTTCATTAGGACAGGGGGTTTAAGAGTACCTGACATCGTACAGGCTCGGGACCTTCGTTTAACGTCCTTTCCGAAGAACAGCATAACCAAGGATTTTTTACTCCTTTAAAAAATCCTAGGCCCACCCGCCGGGCTACAAACCCGCGATCTTGGACTTAGTAGTTTGTTATGCTAACCAATAGGCCACAGGTCGCCCCTGTGTTTGACGGGGGTTGATGCAGATTTTACTGAAACCACTGATTTATAGTTTCATGGGTGTAAAATTATAAATAGCGCATTTATATATTACACAACTACGTATTAGACTGGAGTGAAGATGATATGAGTCTATACAAGATATGTACTTAAAGCTGAGGAAATGGTTGATTATATTTATACTGAGCAATGAAGGTAATGGTCTGGGGTGTGGTCAATGAATTGTACACAAATAAGTCAAATTTATATATATTTGGTCAATATTTCAGCCTAACTTTTATGCAATCATCAGGGTTTAGAAATGTTGAGCCTAGTGGAAACTCGTAATTTTATAATGGCTCTGTACAGTTCATTGACTACAACCTAGACCATTTTTATTCATATAACTTTATGCTACTGTGGTTAATTGAATGGTGGTACACAGGAAGTCCTAAATTTTGACTTTTGTGATTAAGATAGGATTGTTTAATGAGTACCTGATACCACACAGGCTCAATACCTCTATTTTACATCTCCTCCGAAGGGTGGCATAACCAAGGATTTTTTACTCTCTTTGCGAAATCCTAAGGCCACCTCGCGATCTTCATCATAGAAGTTTGTTATGCTAACCACTGCACCACAGGTGACTCTGCAACCCAAATTGTTTTCTATTTTTCTCTACATGTATAAACTTGTTCAGAAATATGGATATTTAATTCAAACATAATCTCCTTCTTTCATAGGTTAACAGATATCTAAAATTAAAACATTAAATACTTAAGTGAGTATGAATACATAACGATAATTAATCAACACTTAATGCACACAGTAAACAAACTTTATTCCCCTCCTGTATGTTATGGCTTCTTTAATTTTTTTTCAATTAGAATCACAGCAAATAATATTGATATCAAAGTATATTTTTCTGAACACAGTGTAACAGTTAAAAACAACTAGTTAAATGTATAATATATATTAAACTGTGAATACATATTAAATATTCAAATCATGCCCCCCCCCAAATCGTGCCCTAGAATCCATATGGTCTTTTTTCGTCTTCAAATAATAATCAAATGTTTGTTACTCATTAAATATTAAATACAATTTGTTTAAATTTTAAATGGACTTTAAAGTATGCCGTTTATTTCTGTTGAAACCCCGCTATTGCTCCCAGAATTAATCCTCAATTATGGAAGGACCCCCCATAACTAAAATCGATTTAATAGAATTCTGACAACAAATTTTAAAAACTATTGTAAAAGATAGGGTTGAAGAGAAAGGAATAATTTTAAGCCTAAAATCAAATTAAGATTAAAACTTGAATCCATATTAAAGGTTTAAATCGATTATTTCTTCATTCAATTATGTATTTATGCATTTCTTTTGCAAAAATTTACAATGCATTTATATTATTAATATAGCAAATAAATTTCAATCCTATTCTAAGAACGTAAGAACTTTATTTTTACTTTAAATATTAGTTACATAATAAGTTTTATTAATGAGCGTTTGGTTGGTACTGCAAACTTTTAATGTAAGTTTGGTCCCATTTTTCTTTCAGTGAATTAATATGAAGTTATCTGTAGAAGAGTATGTATATACTGTATGTATGTACTTATTTGTAATTATCATTATTTTTGTAAATATAGAAAGTATGCTTGTTAACCATTATTTATGCAGAGTACCAATCTATTTCTGTGAACATCATATAATATGGTAATCTAATTATTTCTGTATAAATTCGTTATTACAAGCATATTTTACTAGATATTTCGAGCTGTGAATATGATGGAAAGAAGAGAAGATGATTCGGCAAAGATTGCAACTGTAACTATTCCATTATAGAAAATCAAGTAATCTCTTTTTCTTAAAGTACCAATTTTTTTCCTGTTTCTCTTCCTAAATTTGCACCAATGAACCACTACATCTTCCTCACGTGAGCTTTTCGCTAAAGCAGTGAAAATTGTGTAGTCACCAAATTTTTATCGATCAGGTCGCGCCGATTTATCGGCTGCTGTTATTGAACGTTCCTAGCAATAAATCGTCGCAACGTATTGATTGCGATACATCGCTGGTATTATTTCGCCTAAGTGTGAATGCGATCTAAAACAACGTGTGATTTGTCCAACTATAACGATATAAACATAGTAAAATTTGATAAAGGTTTCAATATATTTAAATAGTAAATATGAATTTTCTTTGAAAGCTATTCGTCAAAATTTCATAAAATATATATTTAATGTGATATCAGTTCCGCATATTGTGGGTTCGAGTTGAGTCACAACAAGTTTTAACTTTCCATATGTTTCCTTTTTAATATTCTCCAAAAATACAATTATCGTGAGGTCTAGCATGGAAAAAAAACAGTGTAATTATGGGAAATGTTCGGTAATCAAGAAATGAACTTTTCAACAAACATATACCAATTATTCTTCTAATGCTAGTTTAAAGTTTTATTTCTTGATGAGATGATTACCGAAATTCATACATTTCCCATAATTCATACTAGAACTCGCGATTATTTTTATTTTTGAGAATATTAAAACATGAACGAAAAATTAAAACTGGTAAATTAACTCAAATTGTCTTGACTTAACTCGAAGCGACAACCTGCGAAACTGGTACCATTAATTTTGATAATCCTCATTTAGAAATAATAGTTGTACGGTTTACTTGCCTTACAACGAGATTGATCAAGAGCGATTAGTTCATTTATTTTACTCTTTGGATTTCGATCAAGTTCTAATTATCGATTCCGAATAAACATCAATTAATTCCTTATCTTATCCTCAATAGAGATGTAAACTATTTTGGGTTTATTTGATTATGATATGAAATATTTTTGACATCATCCCATTCCGTCTTTTAATTTTTGTCAAAATTCGTAACCCCCGAATCTAAATAATGTTCAAATATATACGCATAAAAAGTATTTAAAAAACAATAGATTTACATGTTAATCGGAATGAGTCATTTGATAACTGATTTGCCAGCATTGAGGAAAAGTATTACAGATTTTGTCAAATACTGAACCGCCCTAATAAGTTATCAGTTTGAGTGTTTGTCTTTCTATTATTTCTTCATACCGGGAAGCTAACACAATAAAACCTCTCTATCTAATTTAATTAAATGGAACATCAATGTTTTCTATTTGTTATCCTGTTTTTAAATTGTAATAAATGTAAGTCTAAGACTAATATTGCATATGAATTTAAATTATTATTAATTTATTTTATGATAGATTAAATGTGTGTCACTGTTTATAGTGTAGTAGTTTTAATGGTTGATATTTATTTATTATATTATATTTTTTTCCGAATTAGAAACGAGAATATCCTTTATTTATTAGAATGGCAGAAGAAAGAGTTTTAGAAGGCTTAAGCCCTGAAGGGTTTGTATTTATAATTATATATATTTGACTTTGTAAATTATTTAGTTGCTAATACTAATATACTGATAATTATAGTCCGAAAGAAGAAGACGATTATTCTTATTTTAAAACAAATCGCACTGATCGCTCATACCACTATGTACCAGGACATGGATTTTCTAGATATAACACTGCCCTCAAGAATCTTATGCCAATAAGGAAAACAAATAAGTGAGTTATCTCATCCCTATATTTTATTAATTTTACCGTTATGTTTTATTTATTAACCATGATCACATTTTTTTTTTTTACTTTTGAGTTGGAAGGCATTCTTAAAAATATTTAGAAATGTCAAGAGTGTTATTATTAATAATACTAATTATTATTAGCAAGAGTATTATTAATATTAATTTGACTTCTAGGCAAAACATGCTGGTTTTGTTGTTATGTAATGGGTATTCATTGAAAATACTTTTCATTATGGTACTTTATAGTTTTTAGATGTAATTGTTATTATGATTTGATAGGCTGATTTTAATTTAAAATAATTTATAAGCCAGCTGCCGAAAAACAAATTAAAAAAATTAAATTAACAATTCAGTTTATTAATTTTTATGTATTCCAAATTATCTTCTTTACTTGTGCTATTATTTTAAAATTCAACAGAGTTATTCTGTTTAGCACGATTCATTTGATACATACATACTATTTCTCATAAACATCTGCAGTTTTGTCGTATATTTTTAATTCATGAATCCTGCTGTACACTGCTATCCTGCTGCTAATGAACAATCATCTTAAATAATTTTACTTCATAAAAATTCCTACAATTTTCATCAAACAAATTCTTTGTTCCATTCGCTCATATTTGTATGCTATAGCAATTTTTTTTTCTTTATATTTTAATCCACCCCTGTCAAATACAAATAAATGACAATCAGCAGATTGGCTGACAGGAAAATAATACATAGCGACATGAAAGGCATGAAGAAGAACAGTACCTAGCGGTACCTCTCCCATGGGTCGCTTCAATTTTCTACTGTAAAAGGTCCCTCATCCATGTTCTTTTTAGTCTCCTCCTAGTGTTCTCAGGGATGAGAGTTGTTGCCATATTTGTATCAATGGGTTTGGGTCTCCGTGTACTTTTTCTTGAAAGCGTTTGTTATACGTTCGTATGTGGTCGTCAACCGTTTGTATTTTTAAGTCCATATGGAAAGTTTTGTTATTGACGTACCTTGGTGCTTTGGTGATAAGTCTAAGTACTTTTGATTGAAAAGTTTTCAGTCGTTTTCTATGAGTCTGCTTTGCGATGCTATAGTAATAAAAAATAACTATTGTTATTGGTTTGATGGTTTAACAGAAGATCTTAGCGTTTCACTGTAGATGAAATGCCGAGAATGTCCATCAGAGTACCCTTCCCTAAAGAATCCTAAGACAAATGAAAATAATTTCTATAAACCACTGATTGTTGACTATTTGTTAATTAAAGTTGTCTAAACAAACTAATATCTACATGAAAAAAATATGAAATTTTCAGGTTTTAATAGCTATTAAAAATCAATATTATGAATTTATAGAGGAATTTGGTTCTAGTAGCATCAATTTTAAGCTTAATATCTTCAGTCCTAGTGAATAAGTAGTTAAGATGAATTTTCTCCACAATGAGTTTCTTTTACTTAGGGAAGCGAAACCGTATTATTTTCATAGTTAATAAGGATAAAGTCGATCATTGGCTTTTATAGGAGTTATTGCTCTTAGCACAGCTCTATTTCAAGCCAAAAACTACGAGAATGAAACAATTCCGCTTACCTTAATACAGTTAACAATCACTGGACAAAATTTGACTTAACCACTTATTCACCATGGCTGTAGATATAAGCTTAGTAATATTGTTAAATATTGAAACATAGATTTTACATTTAAGTAAATAAATATTTCTTTCTGAATACATTATTATTTTATTTTATTTACTTTTTTGTTTTTTAGAAATAATACTCACCTTGGTGTCGATGAAGCTGGGCTTTGGCAGTTTATAACTTATAACTGGTTGACTAAATATATGATAAAATCCTTTAAGAAAGGCCTTACCGTCGATGATGTACCGAATCCTTGTCCTCAAGATTCTTGTGCTTATAATACTCAAAGGTATGTATCTCTCCTCTTTCAAAATATAAATACTGATAAAAATCATATTGATATTTTTGTCAATCTGTAAATGTAAAACAGCTCTACATTTTTTTTTTTTTTTTTTTTTACAACTAACTGATGTTCACTTTAGACTTTTTGATGATTAATAAAAATTGTCTTTAAGTATGCTCGATTGAATTGATTTTTAAAAATAAACAGAAGTGATGAAGCACGAATGTTCTTTAAGACTTTACTATAATATTTTTATTAATTTTTTTTTTAATAGCAGTTAGTTTACTTGGTTATATCCTCTGAATCATATAAGAATTTTCTATAAAAATTCATTCTTCCACAGATGTTATCTTTGTTCTTTTTTTGATGTTTGTTAGTCAACTGTAATCTTTATAAAAATCTTTAGAAATTCCTGGATTCAAATCTGGTTGTCTAAGATGAAATATTTAATTTGTTGAAAGCCATAGATGGACTTTGTTGGATCTGCAGAACCAACTTGGGCTCACCCAGTACCCTTAATTGTGGTAAAAAAAACCGTGGGAATTAAGCGTAATTTCAGCCAAATTAACGCCTGTACGGGTTGTAAGGCATGCGCTTTTTTATTGGAGCGCATGGATTCTTCATTTACTTTGCGAAGGGTCTATCGTCTAGGATACTACTATCCAATTCTTAGCTACTCCCTTAAATATTTCATTTACTAATTTAATAATGGCCTTATAAGTCAATGTTCTTGGATACCCAAGTATATATCTCTCTCTGAAGTCCAAACAATTGATAACTTCACAGAATCGACAATGTGATTTTCTCCAAGCAGTTCTCTTGGTGAAAATAAATCAACTTAGCACAGTTAACAAGAAAGGGTCAACTAAAACATCTCACAACTTTATATCCGTATCTTAAATATGCTATTTGATAGATAGCAAATGTTAGTTCTAAATTTTCCCCACATCTCCCTGTAGTAAAATACTTTGGTGGGTTCGTGATGACAGTTATTCTAGACTTTTGTTGCTTGCAGGTAACTGCAGGTAACTCCTTCAGATGAGGCCTTTATGATAAGTAAGTATTTCTCAGATGGACATTTTCTGCTTCAACATTTCATATTTATTTTATTTTTTTGTTTAATTTTAGGCTCGAAGGTCTCTGGCAGGATGAGCTGACGAGAAAAGGACCGCAGAGTGCCTCTTTAAACTGCGCCACCTGGAGGTTCATGAGAACAAGAGCTATAGTTTCTTCCGTTATGATTACAATGTGTGTTATCTTAGGATTCATTAGCGTTGTAAGTATTAATTTATCATCTTTCAAATTTATTTAAATAAATACATTGATACTTATTAATAAAAAAATACATGCACCACTACATCCCATGAAGGGTCTTGGGTTCGGTACTCGGTAGAGACTGTACTCTAGGACAACGATTGTGCGGGGATGCGAATTGTTATAGATCATGCTCAACTGTCAAGTCCCCCCAATTAAGGGTATTTACATTGTAGAAGCTGTGTGAGCCCCAGGGAGGTCTCCTGATTCTACAGGGCATCCCTGCCTCTTAACAGATTAAATAAATTATCTACCAATGAGGTACCTAACTCCATACTAATTAATACTTGTACATATAATTTTTATTCCTGTCATCTAATCTTACTCATCATAAAATAATATTACATGGAAAAAGTGGATTTAAATTTGAGTGTCCCATAAGTTTCTTCCTATTTTTTCATTAAAAAAAAAATTTAAAAGAGACTTTATCACAAACAAAACATTAACTACAAAAAAAAAACCTGTACCACTACAACACATATAGGGACTGTACTGTTTCTTGGTTAACAGTTGTACAGCGATGTGATTTGTCCTAGATTACACTGAACCACTAAATTTTCCCCCCTATTTTGTGTACCCATTTTATAGAGGCTGGGTAAGGGTATTGATCATCGATCCGTTAGGATCCATCTCTGCCCGCTAAGAGATTAAATAAAATCCGCCAGCTGCCAGATTTGAACAGGATTTTTTTTTTCAACAACGCAGGGATGTTGATAATTTTGCTAGTTAAAGTTTATTAGGTAAAGAACCATTTCAATAAGTAAACAAGCTATTTTAAGAAATTTAGAGTAAGAAAGCATCACCACATGCTTTAATTTAAGTTGAAAATTCTAGGTCTATTTTCCTTGAATCCTGGATGCAAACCACATTATACCAGATCACCAGTTTGGGTTCTGAACATCCCACTCCACTATCCAGCAATGTCATCGAGTGGTGGACATTGTTTCTTCTGCATCGGAACGTAGATTATTTTGTTCGGTGGTATTTCTTGACGTGGAGCAGGCTTTTGTCCGAGTTTGGCACCCAGGATTGCTTTACAAACTCCCCCAATTCCTACCTTCCTACATATTTTTTCATTATTCCATCCTATCTCACTAAAAGGTCATTGAAAGTAAATCACATTAATACATTTTCATCCCGCTTTTCTCAATCTGCTGGTGTTCCTCAAGGCAGTATCCTCGGCCCAATCCTCTACACAGGTTATAGAGCTGACATCCCAACCCATCCTAATACTATCCTTACCAGGTATGCGGATGACACATGTCTATTATCAGTCAAAACTGATCCAGTTATAGCATCCCATACTCTTCAATCCCTGTCACTGACCTAGAAAAATGGTGTCAAAACTGGAGGATTAAAATAAATTCCCACAAATCTAGTCAAATCACTTTTACCCTCCGTCGTAAACTAATGACTTCCTGTCCTCCCGTATCGTTTAATAATATCCCACTGAATCCTGTAGAACAGGCCCGGTTCTTTGGATTACACCTTCACTAAAGGTTAACTTGGAATCCTCATACTAGATTGAAATGACAAGAAACAGCACGCCGTTACTTCAACATTTACTAGACAAACGCTCTTAGCTCTCAATCAATTACAAAAGACTCATATACATGACAATCATTAGACCCATCTGGACTTACGAAATAGAGCTTTGGGGCTCCACTAAACTATCGAATTCCTCTCGTATTCAATCCTTACAATCCAAAATCCTTCGTAGAATCCTCATTGCTCCTTACTTTGTAACAAACAAAGTAATCCATAATGACCTTAATGCCCCATTTGTTGCTGATTTGCCCCAAATATGATATCAATCTTTTCATGACAAACTTCATTCCCACTCAAACCCACTTGTTTCAAACCTAGCAACTTCTTCAATTCCTGATAATCCTCCTAGGCGTCTGAAAAGGAGATGGCCTTGTGATCTTCTAAGTTGAACTTTTTATTTGAGTACTGCCACTGGGTAGTTTCTCTACTTGTCTTTTCATGCCAATGTAAGCATTCATTATATTTACTTGATGTACTCTGTTATACAGTTGTAAATTTCATTAAATAACTTTTAAAAAAAATAAAAAAATTTCCTTGAATACTTAATATTCTTTTCGATATAACTGTTTTTCTTATTATTATTTATTCAGACTTATGGGAGCGGAGTGGCTCAGTGATAGAGCACTAAGTTGCCATGCCGAAAATCTTGGTTCAAATCCAGCTGCGGAAAAGTCTTTAGAAAGTCGGTTTGCAGCCGGAGATGGATGTAGGACCCTCCTGGGGCTCACCCAGCCTCTATAAAATATTATAAAAATAGGGAACCCAAAATAAGGGGGAATATCTGGCGGTTGAGCGTGACCTAGGACAAGTCACCACAGTATCTACCATGTACTGATCCCCAGGCCCGTTCACGGGTTGTAGGGGTACAGGTTTTTTTTTCAGGATTTATTCAGACTTAGTTACATCACATATTGAAAAATTTTCTATAATAGCAAAAGTATTTAGTTTGATCTATTAAAATGCCAAAAAATCAAATCAATCTAAAAGGCCCATGTGTCGAAATATGATGTTGATTTGTCTTCTTTTACTTTAATTTCAAATTATTCAGCAATCGTTTAGAAATTATTATTTTTTTAGATATTATTTTATAAAAATTCTAAAAAAATATGAGCGAAAGTCAACATATACATACATTCACATACATACTATTTATATAACTTTATATTTTCAGGCTTTTTTCATGAGATATTTATTGGAATATACAGAATCGGAGGAAGAATCATTTCTTGTCGGTCTTAAATGGGCATTGCTTTTTACCTTCACAGAATTAATTAGAAACACCTTATATGCCATAGCTTGGACAACAAATTATCGGTAAGATTTTTTTTTCTTAATTGTATGTAATTAAAGAATTTTATTAGCTCTATGGTAAACCTCAGCATTCATTTTGAATGATCCATCCATACAAACATAGAGTTGACATGTATTTTTTTAGAAACGTGTGCCAGATATAGCCACTTCTCCCATTATAAGATACAGTAAAACTTTGTTATAACTATTTCCAGGATATTATGTTCTAATTCAATAGCTTCTATAATTGAAATAGAACATTATAAGATCCTGTAAATATAAGACAGGTATGGACTTGACTTTTTTCAATAATATAGGAGGAGACATCTTGAATAATTATTTGTTGACTCTTTAAATTATATGGCAATGATTGATTGTTATTTTATTATATTATAAAAAAATAAGTATTTATATGATATTTGCTTTCAGAACCGCTGTACGCTTAAGAGCTGGTTGCTTGGGGATGCTGTTTCGTAAAATTATGAGGGTTCATCATTTTGGTGATAAGACAGTCGGAGAGGTAATTTGATTTGATTTATCTCAGTAATTGATTTTATTAAGAATATGTTATACTATTTTAAGATTATTCCCCTTTTCGGTTTTATTATTTTATTATTATTTATATTTTACTCAATCTAGTGATTAAATTGTTATTGTTCCCATACTTTGCATCCTGAATCTAAAACTTTTTAATATTACATTCTATATTTATATTTATTTTCAAGTTAATAATAATTATATATTTTTTCATTTTAGCTAATTAACATGTTTTCCAATGATGGTCAAAGGATTCATGACCTGGTCATATTTGGACCGATGATAGCTGCCGGACCAATAAGTATGATACTCGGTGTTGGATATGTATACTGGCTCCTCGGTCCATGGCCGGTTTTAGGACTTTGTTCAATGTTTATATTTTATCCGACTCAGGTGAGTTTTATTATCTCTACTTATATATTTTATGCATTTATTAATTAATTTAAGAATGTTTAAATAATTAAAAAACAGCTAATTTTCCGATACAGCTGGTTTATCTGTTGCGGTTGCTGCATTTGTGAGTTCTCATTAGAACCATTTGTTCTAACTTAATGCTTTATGCTCAATTGTAAAATTTTTATTCATAGTGATTATTCTTTTTTAATATTAATATAGTATTACAAATTCAATGGTGGCGACCTGTGGTCTAGTGGTTAGCATAAACTACTAAGCCCAAGGTCACGGGTTCGTATCCTGACAGGTTGCCCTAAGATTTTTTAAAGGGAGTAAAAAATCCTTGGTTATGCCGTCCTTCGGAAAGGACATTAAATGGGGGTCCCGAGCCTGTACGATGTCAGGCACTCGTTAAAAATCCCTATCTTAATTTAACCTGAATAGGCAAAATTTAGAGCTTCCAATATAACATCGTCCAATTAGCCACAGTAGCATAAGGTGGTGTAAAATAAACAGACAAACAAATTCAATGTAATGGATTTTGACAAATGATGAATCAATTAATGAATTTTTAAGGCGAAGTGACAATTGTTTGTTTTCTGAAATTTTTACTAGGACTTAATTAAAAGCCATGAAAAACAGTAAATTTCAAAATTTCAAATAAAAGCCATGAAAAACAGTAAATTTCAAAATTTCAAATAAAAGCCATGAAAAACAGTAAATTTCAAAATTTCAAATAAAAGCCATGAAAAACAGTAAATTTCAAAATTTCAAATAAAAGCCATGAAAAACAGTAAATTTCAAAATTTCAAATAAAAGCCATGAAAAACAGTAAATTTCAAAATTTCAAATAAAAGCCATGAAAAACAGTAAATTTCAAATAAAAGCCATGAAAAACAGTAAATTTCAAAATTTTGAAGCGTTATAAAGTTGAAAACGCTATAAAACACATTTTAATAACAGGAATCAGATTTAAAGTTGTTTTTACTGATTCGGTTAGGATAACTAGGTAGTTAGGAATTAGTTAAATTATAGACAAACCGCTCAAGGAAGTTTTGGAATTTCTATCTTGGTTGATTTAATGTCAATTTATGCTGCTATGACTAATCGGACGATGCTAAAATGAGATCTATAAATGTTACCTATCCAGGGTATAATTGGGATCTTAATCGAGTTCCTGATATCGCACAGGCTCGAGACAGCTATACTATGATTGGTTAATCCCCTTGAAAAATCCTAAGACCACCTGCCGGGCTGCAAACTCGCAATCTTGGGTGTAGTAAATTTCTATTTTTACAGTACCTGAATGGGTGAAGTATTGACAGATGTTTTATGTTGTATTTGAGACTTAAGGCTTATTGTTTGAGATTTTTTTATTTATCTTCAAAAAATTATTTTTTTGAGCTTTTGGTATATGAGGCACTCAGGATCAAAAGAGGATAACTCCAAAATTTCAATACCTTTTTCAGATATTTCGCTAGTTTAGTCAAAGAATTTTCTACTACACGACACTTTGCTGCCTTATTTCTTATTTTTCAGTTTTGGTAGACTTAATTTGTTTGACTTTACATGTCAATTGATTTTGACAAAAAATGTGAAGAAGTCAGTTTTTGAAATTTCGGGTTATCTGATATTGATCATACACTTCATATATTAAATATTAACTTGTTTATTATGTTACTTTGATTTAATTTACAAGCAAACATTCTTTTCTGATTCAATTCAAAATGTTAATTATATTTGTTTATTTGTATTTTTTCAGTATTTACTTTCTTGGCTAAGTGGCTTGTTCAAGAGAAAAATTTTCAGTTTGACCGACAAACGATTGACAGTGCTATCGGAAATATTGAATTCTATAAAGTTTATAAAATTATATTCTTGGGCGAAGATATATATCAACAAAATTTCAGGTGCTTCATTTTATTTTATTTTTTGTAGAATAGAAAGTAACTTTATTCTGGTAAACTAATTCCATTTATAATAACAAAAATCGATAGAAAAAGATACATAATGTATATATGTATATATATATATATATACATATATAAAGTGACAAAAATGCTATACCAAAAAATAAATAAAAAGTACGAACCAGGACAAGATATTAAGCAACTTAAGAGAATAAATAAATTGTTAACAACAAATAAAAGCATGAGCTAGAATTTAATAAACTACTTTACATAATTTATATCTTCTTAACAAAAAAGAAGACTAGACAACAAAAGCCATTGTGACCAGGTTGCGGGGTTTTCGGTCCAAGGTCCAAATTGATTTAAAGAAACTATTGTCCAAAGAAAAATGTTGTATTCTTATATTATACATCAACGGTAACATAATGCCAACTCCAAAACATAACCATAATATATATTGTAACATCAACGTAACACCACCAACTAAAAATCATAGATACATAATTAATAAAAACAAAGATTATATACACTTTTATTTACAAATATTAATAGGATGCTTACCGCTGAGCCGCAAAGATACGATAAGGTAAAAACAATTAAATTTGGCAATTACTTGGCCATATAACCGACTTATACACATCCGTATGGAATGACGGTCCTCAGTTAAGTGAGGTCAGATAGATAGAGACACCTGACGGACGAATTTAGCAAACAAAAGAATACTCGTTACACACTCCCCTCCAGCGATTAAGTCCGTCGGGTTGGATAAAATAATTTAAGTTTTGAGGGATGCCATAAGCCTATTATCTTTCCATCTTCATCTCTCAGTTTACAGGATCCACCACCCGTAACGGAAACAACCGTAAAAGGGCCTTCATATTTGGGGTTCAGTTTAGCAGCGAGTTTATCAGCTGCCGACGATAGCTGAAACCTCATCTTTAAGACTTGGTCCCCCGGTTGGAAACGATCTTTCCGGCGTCTCAAGTTATAACGACTGCTCTGATTTAGACTTGCCTTCAGAGAGTTTTCCTCGGCTATATGATGAACTTCAGGCAGTCTGCCCACTTTAGCGGCCCAAGCAGCATGTTCGTCTGTGCCAGCCACTAGGATATCATCGTCGTTAGCTTGATGTAGAGGCCTCAGTTCTCTACCAAAATTTAAGAAGGCAGGACTGAACTTGGTCGAATCTTGAACGGCGGAATTTAAGGCAAACTGGATCTCTCCTAGTTTTTCGTCCCAGCGTTGGTGTTTCTTCCCTAGGTACGCTACGATAAGTTGCTTGATATTCCGATTCGCTCGTTCTGTCGGATTTGCCTGTGAATGGTAAAGAGGAGTAGTTTCTCTCTTGATTCCAAACTCCTTAGCCACTTCAGTTACAAGATTACTGACGAAGTTCTTCGCATTGTCAGAAATTACTTTATGCGGTGCGCCATATCTGTATATTATGCGGGATTTCAGTTTATTTACAATAACCGAAGAGGTAGCTTTTCTGATGGGACATAATTCCACCCATCTACTAAATAAATCTACAAACACTAGTAGATATACATTGCCTCTAGAACTCCTAGGATAAGGACCCATAATGTCAACTGACACCATTTCCCACGGCTGCTTGTTATAGCGAGGGAACATTAACCCACGAGGTGGCGTGTTATTGGGTTTGACCTTCTGGCATAACTCACACTGCCTCACATACTGGCTTATATCTCGGTATAATCCAGGCCAATAATATAGCCTACTAACCCTAGAAACAGTTTTATCTATCCCCAGGTGGCCTGACTGCGGTAGATCATGATTTTCGTATATTATTGCTCCCCTTAAATGTCTAGGAACGACAACTTTCCATTCCTCACTGGGGTCTTCTAGCTCTCCCTTCAAAGGATTCTTTCGATGGTATAATAGCTGTCCATCTTTTATCGACCATCCAGGATGGAGTTCTGGGAACTTCTGGACTCGATAAAATTTCTGATTATACCAATCGTCGGTCGCTATGAAAGTTCCTGAAGTCGAAACTGAATCGGTAGAAGAATTAGGATCGGAACTGGTAGACAATACTGTGATTGCAGCAATTCGTGATAGGGCATCGGCCACTGTGTTGAGTTTCCCCTTTCGATATTCCACCTTGTAGTTGTAAGGCTGCAAGCGAAGAGCCCATCTAGCCAAACGACCTGAAGGGTTTTTCAAGTTCAGTAACCACTTCAGACTGGCGTGGTCAGTTATTACAGTGAAAGGATAACCTTCCAAGTAATGCCTATTCTTCTCGATACCAAACAGAACTGCGAGGCATTCCTTTTCGGTTACGGTATAATTCCTTTCAGCTGAACTTAAGGTACGAGAACAAAAAGCGATAACTCTTTCTTCGCCGTCTTGTATTTGAGTCAAGACCGCTCCAAGACCTGTATCACTGGCGTCAGTCTGTAATTGAAAAGGCTGTTTAAAGTCTGGCCTAGCTAATATTGGTGCTTCAGTCAGTGCTGACTTGAGAGCATTGAAAGAGGCGTCCTGCTCTTCTGACCAGATCCATTTAGCGTTACGCTTAAGCAAAGCTGTTAGCGGAGAGACAACTGTAGAGAAGTCTTTAATAAAACGGCGATACCATCCTGCCATTCCAAGGAATCTTCTGAGCTGCCCAGCGTTGGTGGGAGGAGGAATCGAAGTAACGGAACCAACCTTATCTGGATCTACACTCAAACCATCACTATTAACCAGATAGCCCAAGTACCTAACTTCATTACAACCAAATTCACATTTTTCCGGGTTGATACGCAGACCTGAGGCTTTAAGTCGACTGAACACTTCCCTTAGCATATCCAAATGCAGTTTGAAAGTTGGTGTGCAAACCAAAATATCATCCAGAAAAACTACTACGTAAGGGTAAAGTTCGGGTCCAAATATTGCATCGGCTAACCTCTGAAAGGTAGCAGGTGAATTCGTCAGCCCAAAGGGCATAACTTTAAACCTGAATAGTCCTCTGCCAGGAACTGTAAACGCAGTAATGTCTTTACTAGTTTCGTCGGCAAGGGGCACTTGCAAAAATGCTTGCTTGAGGTCAAACTTGGAGAGATATCTAGCCTGTCGAAGTCCGTCTAAGAGAGATGTCATATTAGGCATAGGATAGCAATCTTTACAAGTGACTTCATTAACCTTACGAAAGTCTATACAAAAACGATAACCTGATCCCTTACGAACCATGACTACCGGGGAAGACCATGGAGATTGGCAAGGTTCCACTAAGTCTTCATCCAACATTCGGTCTAACTCCTGGTGCATTGCCTCAAGTACTTTGGGTGAGTAATGGTAGGAGCGCTGCTTGATAGGTTGGGCATCCTGAACATCTACCTTATGGCTAATGCGCGTCGTTAATCCTGGAGAATCTTGGAGAATTCGCAAACCTTCACTGACTATTCTATCCAGATCCACCCTTTCTGAGGGATCAAGTGAACTAATGCCGCATATTTTTGATGTTTCCTCTTCTACTACTTGAACATCTTGACGAAACGAGACTTATGGTCGGGGTCATCTTGAAACCACCATGTCGCTTCACGATGATTAGTACTCATATTTGTGTTAACGATAAAATCTAACCCTAAAAGAAACATAAATGGAAGCTTGGTTAAAACGTAAAGCTTCGTGTCATATGACCGGTACCCAACGGTAATTGAAATGGAGAATCTTTCATCAACAATGCAAGAGCTTCCATTAGCGACACAAATATTAAATTCGGGAATTTTCTCAACTTCATGTCCCAATTTAAGGAGAATCTCAACCCCTTCTGGTCCAACAAATGAGGTAGTGGAACCAGGGTCAAACAGGGCCAAGTAGGACAGGCCTCCTTTGTCAGGTTTCCCTATTCGGAAATCAATATAGTGCTGTTTAGGAAACGGTAAACGATAACAAGATACGGTAGAACTTTCGGGAGAATTCGATACGACACAAGGAGAAACGATATCAGATTTAGCGGTACAAAAAGGTAAACGATAAGGCACGGTAATAGTCAAATCGGTACTTGGTGGGTCAGCTGAAACCGTGGGAATAGGAATGACCCTCACTTCCGATTCCCTTGCACATTTCCCGGAGTACATTTAGGACATGCGTGAATGGAAACTCCTGGGTTACCACAACGGTAGCAAAACAGCTTTCGTGGTAGCGGACACCTGGAATAAACATGCGGTCCACCACAATTCCAGCAAATTAATTTCTTAGCTGGTAGAGCCGGTTTTGAGCCTTTTAGACACGTTTTCTCGTTGAGAATCGATTCGGTACTATTTCTTGATTGTACATCAGTCGGAGAGAATACCTGTTTCTTAGAGTCAACTGCCTGAATTTCGAACTGGTCGAATTGAGGATCGTGATTCGTTGTGTTAGCAGCAAAATCGGTTTGTTTTTCCAATGGCGAAACAGTAAAAATTCCCGGAGATATTTGTTCTTTTCCGGAATTGGATTTGTTATATCGTCTAGTGGAATTCGCAGAGCGGGATTTTTCTATAATAGGCTTTTCCGATCGGCCTTCTTGAGCCATCATCTCATATACTCTAGTTCGTTCGGTGACGAAGTTAATCAAATCCTTATAAGAGGGAATATCTGCTGATTTTATTCGTTCTTCGAATGCTTTTCTAGTCCCTGGGTCTAAATTATTAAGAGCTAAATGAAGTTTAATGAAATCCCCCATGTCTTCAATGCCTAAAGCCGATAACGCAGAAAAATTATTTTCATGCTCAGATAAAAATCTCTGCAAATTAGACGCTGAAGAATTGTTTGAAGGGGTAAAATCCATCACCTTCTTGATATAAAATCTGGCTAGTCGCCTTTTATTTTGATAGCGAGAGACCAATGCGTCGTAAGCGAGTGAATAATTAGCTTCGTCTAATGCGAAGCCCGAGATAAGCGACAGAGCTTCATCGCGTAAGCTACTTCGTAGATAGTAAAATTTCCTAATGGTCGGTAGAGATTCTTCCCTATGAACCATAGAATCAAATAGGGAATAGAATCCATTCCAGTCCTCTAATTTCCCTGTGAATATCGGTAAGTCAATTTTCGGTAGCTCCTGAGGAATAGAATGAGAAAGGACAACCACAGGTTTATTCTCAGGAGGGCAGGTAGATTGTACCACTTTGTTATAATTCGCTTTAGTAATATAAACTAAATCGTTAAATGAATTTTGTACTTCTGTTGTCTCGAGTTTTTCACTTTTGTTCTTTATACTTGCATTAAATATCCGAATTTTTGATTGAATTTCTTCAAATCGGATTTCATTTTTGAGTAAGCGGTCATAAGCGGGTTTAAAAGCGGATGCTGAATCTTTACTCAAAGATTTGGATTTTGTGAAAATGGATTGAACTGCGGCAAAAATATCCTCCCTCTCCGACACTAGAACGACTGGATCACCCATCGTGACAATAAATCAAGACGTTACCCAAAGTTACAAAAAAAAATGCCAAAGAAATTAAATGTTGAAAAAAAAAAAATACCAACAGAACCTTTAAAAGCCGTAAAATACTTAAAATTAAATTGATTAAATTATATTAAAACTAACAAATTAAATTAAATCGGTAAGCGTCCTTTACAAACTTAATATATAATTTTTTTCATACGTCAGCCATAGATAAACAAATATTTTCCTTTTAAAAGGAAACACAAGATAATGCTAAATAGAAACAAACAACAGCTGTTGTCTCTAAGTGAACTTAATGCTTACTTGCTTATCTAACATATGTTCAATTCAACTATTTAAACTTACGGTAAAAATACAAAATAAAATCATATATTAGTAGATTTTAATTTTCAAAACATGTGTTAAACAAAACTAAGTCGTTCTACGACCTTAAGTAAAAATTCCTGATTTTTGTTGTTGATACAAAATTATAAATTAAAAATAATTATCTTTACATTTCCAAAATTGCGTCTAAGACAAACATTTAGCTTCAATCAACAGAAATTTAGTACCTTCAATTAATACGATAATTATATTTAAACATTAGAAAAAAATATTAAAGTATTGTTTGGAAAAATTATTCTGTTACTATTATCATAAAACTATTAACAGTTAACTTCACTATTTCAAAAAAATGTTAATATAATAATTAAATCTTCAACTAATAACTTATCTGTAGATTTTTCTTTTGTAGTCCCTGTATTCGAGCGCCATAATTTTTGTGACCAGGTTGCGGGGTTTTCGGTCCAAGGTCCAAATTGATTTAAAGAAACTATTGTCCAAAGAAAAATGTTGTATTCTTATATTATACATCAACGGTAACATAATGCCAACTCCAAAACATAACCATAATATATATTGTAACATCAACGTAACACCACCAACTAAAAATCATAGATACATAATTAATAAAAACAAAGATTATATACACTTTTATTTACAAATATTAATAGGATGCTTACCGCTGAGCCGCAAAGATACGATAAGGTAAAAACAATTAAATTTGGCAATTACTTGGCCATATAACCGACTTATACACATCCGTATGGAATGACGGTCCTCAGTTAAGTGAGGTCAGATAGATAGAGACACCTGACGGACGAATTTAGCAAACAAAAGAATACTCGTTACACCATTATTCAATACTGATTCATTTAAGCAAATGGCTAACCTGCTTTGAGAGCATCTGTTTGGGAAGTGAGATGTTGGAAAAGCAAGGGTTTAAATGAGGATAGGGAAGCAGCATGACGGTTAATAGGAAGGATTGAGTTCCAGATAGTAGGAGAATGGGCAAGTAAGGATCGCTCGAATATTTTGGTACTGTGGAAACGAGTATAGAGATCGGAAAGGCGAGATCTTGTTTCCCGGTGCTGCACTGAGCACTTACTGGACTTGGATTGAGCACTTACTTGACTTGGATCAAGAACTTACCTACTAGAGTTGAGCAGACTAGATTATAGCACTTGTTGGACTAGTTTTAGCACAGACTTTACTAGTTTATAGCACTTTCTGGGATTGAATTTTGCACTTATTTGACCATTTTAAGGAATCTGGGGTTGGATTGAACACTTGCCAACACTTTGTCTAGATAAGTGTTAGATCTTTCTTCTTTACTAGTTATGCTTAACCTTAGTAAGAACTCAAACTAGCCTATTTGCTGCTTATTCTACTCCAGTATCATCAATTTATCAAGTATCATCGTATTAAATAACAATAGAAATTGTTTCATTTTTAATTAACTTTATTGATGAAATAGATATTTCTTTTTATTTCTTTAGTATTTTATATTTATTTTTTTCAGAAATTCGTAAAAAAGAACTTTCATTACTGCACAATGTTTCATATTGTAATAGCTTGGCATCATCCCTGTCGACAAATGCTCCTGTCGTCGCTGCAATCTTAACTTTTTTTATTCACATTACTGTTACAGGAACTTTGACTGCATCTCAGGTATAATCTGATCATTTTAATTTGTTAAAATTTTAATTTTAAATTCTGCTCTTTGAAAAATAATCTATAATTGAGAATTTAAGAATAATCTTCTTAAAGGATGTAGATTCTGGGAAAAAAATAATAATAAGTCAGTTAATCATTATTAAATGTCAATCAATATTGTTGACGATTTCTCTTCGATATGATTAATAAAGACACTTCTAAATTGTAATAATTTTTTTTAGAAAAGTTTAGTTTTAGATAAAAAAATAATAAGGTAATGTGGAGTAAATTTTGGGAGCATGAATGTAATTAGATTTTTTTTCTTATTAAATGCATTAATCAAAAACCTTCGAGAGTTTGCTAAGATAAATAAAAACGAACAATCAATGGCCAGTTAGTTATGTTACAAATCATACTTTCGAGTTTTATCCTTTTTTTTTTTAGATTAGATTTATAATCAGGCATGAATAAGATAGCCAGATGAGGGACACGGGTAGCATTGTTGGATCCAGAGCTTGGAGGTCTTTGGCACAAGACAGAGAAGAGTGGAGGTGATACCTTAATGTGGCCAAGGCCTATACTGCGTTGTATTGATTGATTACATCAGTAAAATAATCGGAGATGAACTAACTATTTCAGTTAATGAAATAACTACAACCAATACAGTTTGAATAATTAGTTCCACATAGATACTTCTTAGGTTCTGTTTCATCGCCCAGACTGTCTCACGGTAGAGACTCAGAAAAGGAAGATTTAAAAAAAATTAAATATCAGCCTGAACAAGATTGTGTTGTCTGACAAACCCGGGTTCCAAAAATGAAAATTTATATTACAAAGAAAATATATAAATCATAGCTGTAAAAAAATAAAATGTAATAATTAAATTAAAATACAAACTATTACTAACAAACCAAAATAATGTACAAAATGTTTAGGCCTTCTTTTTTATTGTCATTTCCTCTTAATTTTTTGTGCAGAACATAATTATAATATTGTATAGAGCACTGATGGATTAATGGAAGCCGACATACTTTATTAATGACTGAAGTACTCTTGAGGAAGAAAATGGTCCGGGTATAGGTAAAAAAATAGGTATAGGATCAGACTTGAAAAAATGATTTTCATGATTGACCTTTTTTCAAGTGTGATCCTACTATAAAGTACTCTTGGATTAACATTAAATCATTAAAATCATTTTTGTTTATCTTCTTGGATTAATGAAATTAAAAACCTTTAACAAAAATTAAATAATAAATCATTGAATAAAACGCGATTGCAATTATGAGATTCTGGGCAGAATAGGTACTCGTATGTTAACATGGTGACTGGCGGCTGTTACTATTACTACTCCTACTCCTTAATTCTATTGATTTAATAAAAAATTATAATTGTATTTCGGTCTTGAATGTAGTTGATCTAATTGATAATCATCTCAGGAACATTTAAAAAGAAAAATATTGCTTAAAAAATAAAAGTTTCACAGTCATTTAATATTGAACCATGTAAAAATGAGTGCTTAATTACGCCACATTACCTTGTATTATTTTTTCCCATATTGACTTATTGTTACTGATTTTTTTTATCTTTTGGTAATCCTAATATTTTGTAAATCTGTAATCTTCATGATTGTGTGTATTCTGAAATCAGGAGAGTATACTGTATCAGGGGTTCCCAGCTATCATCTAAATGCCTACTATTTCTAATTTTTAGATAATAAATATTACTGCCTGTTATTAAAAAAGATACATATGCCTAAAAAAATATATGAAAGTTTATTTAAAACACAAGTATCTATTTATATAAGATGGTTTAGATGGAGGTCATTGAAAATTCTCAATTGTAACAAAAACTATTTATTGTTATATTTTATTTTGTTTTTAATATTTGAGAATTTTCTTTTACCACCACATGGACCCTCTTATTCTTCTTATAATTTATATTATTACCAATAATTACGCAAAATAAAAATATATATATTTTTAAACACTTCTAAAATTATATATATCACTAAACTATCTTATGAAAATAATAATAAAAAAAAAACCTGTACCACTTCAACTCATGAAGGGTCTTGGGTTCAGTAAATGGTAGAGATTGTACTGATTTTAAGTTGATGTTTAACCAAGACTTGCCAGAAAACGTGCTCTACCACCAGGTTTTCCCAAATTAAGAGTACCCAATTATAGAGGCTGGGTACACACCAGGAGAGTCTGCAGATCCTACAGGGTCTATCCATGACTGTTAGCAGATTAAATAATTTTAATTATAAAAAATTATCAATTTAAAATAAAATCAAGAAAAAAAATTATATAACAACACCGAAAGATTAGCAAAAAAATGTGTATTCATCAAGTCAAGACATGTGGATACTATAAAGAGAAGCATCATCATTTTTCAGTTGGAAGCATATTGTTAGTTATGTATAATAAAGGTAAGGTGTTCATGTTAGGCTTAATTGTGCTCAACTTGATGCATTTAATAATAATATTTAGAAAAATTTTATCCTTCATAGAATATGTTAAAAATTGATTTTATCCATAAACTTTCTGAAAGGCCCTTGTGTAAATACAGTCTGGGAACCCCTCTCCTTCACGATCTGGTATTTTTACATTCTTAACCATTTATTTTTTGTTTACTTCAGTATTATATAGGAATGAATTTATTTTCTTTCTACAGGATAGTTTTAAAAGTACAATAAAAGAATTGTATGGAAGGTAATGCAGTTTTGGCTTATTTTAAGATTGATTTGTCACAGAAGGAAGGCACCATTGCCAAACGTAAATGATAATAAAAAAAATACATTATTATTATGTTTAAATTAAATCATATGAAATTAATTAAACTTGGGAAAAAGTTTTAAAATAAAACCTTTTGGATCGTCATTTAAAAATTAAGCTGATAAATAAAAGTGACAACTATACTAATACTACTATAGAAATCATCCCTTCGAAGCTTTAGCTTATTGTCAATAATTTTTTAGAACTTACATCACTTATGTGAAGGGTTGTATTAAATAGCTATGAGGTCCACTTTTATTATAGAGAAGATGTTGATGCACAGATATACATGAGGATCTGAAGAAAACAAAGTTAGACTAACAGGATGTAAAAATGCCCGCAAAATCAAAAGACAAACATAAAATAACAATATATATATATATATATATATATATATATATATATATATATATATATATATATATATATATATAAAAAGAAATATGGAGTATTGTTATTTCAAGAATTAAGGATTATGTGGTTTAATAAATATACAAGAAGACATGAACACTCAACAATCTGCTAGGGGGTTTGAAGAGGAAACCTGAGGCAATTTCTAATAACTGGATGTGTGAATGATCAAAAAAATCAGGAAAAACTGTTAATCGTTCTAACTTTATCAAAAAATAAGTGTATACTCGTTTAAGGATCAAGATATGGAGATTAAAATGACAGCCATGTAATGAGGATAAGTGATGAAAGAGCGTCCAGCAAACAGGATATTCTGGACAGCCAAAGGGTACATCCACATGGTAGGACAAAGGGCCAATCGAAGGATGCAGTGGTGCAGGATCTTCTATAACCAAGGATCCTTGTTATTCTTGCAGGAGGCAGAGATGGTTGGCGTTGTTGAAAGGCCATCTGAAACTTTATGTGCCTGTTGTGGCGATAAATAAGATATCATACCATGGTCCAATGAACCTCCTATAGAAGTTAATTCAGGCCACGCTGAAACTGTATTCTTTGAATTTTTCATTGTCCTCAGTAATATTTGTTTATGTTTTATGCTCTCATATATGTCTAACTTAACTTGTAATGTGCCTCATATTTAATTTTCTCAAGACCATTTATGATTATTAATAATTTAAAAAGTCTCCCCCCTCCCAAAAAAATTTGTTCGCTTTTGATGTTGACATAATTGCTTATAAAATTAACCAGTATTTTTCAGGCATTTTCCATACTTGGGCTTTACTTCAAAACATTAACAAATGCTCTACATTTTGTTCGTCAAGGTTTCAGAAGTATTGTCGACTTCAAATTGTCCCTTCAACGTTTTAAGGTTAGGTTAATCGGCAAGTCTGTAAAAGAAATGTCTTCACAAAGCTTTGTAGTTTTTTTAAATATTTTATACACATCTAACCTGAAGTTATTATTTTTTTTTTTAACATTATTGGTATTTTATTAACAGTTTTAAGTTCTTTATATAAATGCTTTGCTATGTAACATAAATGCTTAATTTTATCTTTTCATGCTATCAATTAACCATTTGGTCCTTAATTTATCTTTATAATTAAAACATCTGTAGAATATTTAATGTATGTTAAATTCTGTTTTAATGTGTAAATATGTATTTGAGAAAATTAATTCATTTGTTTGTACATGTTTCAGGATCTTTTATAATAATTGGGTATATCTCATGGAATGCTAGTTTTTAATTAACATGAAAAAATACTATATAATTTTATTATTTAATAAAAAAGTATGTTGCCCGACAGGTGGCCCTAGGATTTTTAAAGGGAGTAAAAAATCCTTGGTTATGCCATCCTTCGGAAAGGACATTAAATGGGGGTCCCGAGCCTGTACGATGTCAGGCACTCGTTAAAAATCCCTATCTTAATTTAACCTGAATAGGCAAAATTTAGAGCTTCCAATATAACATCATCCAATTAGCCACAGTAGCATAAGGTGGTGTAAAATGAACAGACAAACAAATTCAATGTAATGGATTTTGACAAATGGTGAATCAATTAATGAATTTTGTCATAGATCGCGTTCAACTGCCCTCCCTTATTTTAGGTATCCATTTTACAGATCCTTGGTGAGCCCCAAGAGGGTCCCAAATCCCAAAGGATCCATCTCCGGTTGTTGAGAGATTAAATAAATTTTGCCACAGCTGGATTTGAACCAGGGACCTTAGGCACTACAATGCAGTGGTCTACCACTGAGCCATTCCGCTCCCTATTAAGGTTTTGTGTATTAATTAATATGATTTTTTTTATATTTATAATATTTCTTTTCATCTTGATCAAAGGATTTTTTTTTAATAGATGCATTTTATTATAGGATGGAAATAGTTGGGGGAGTGCAGTCAAAATAAAAACACCAAATAAGTCTTCACTTATTTGGTGTTAATTTTGACTGCACCCCCAACTATTTCCATCCTACATTAGATCTTCCAGTCAACTATTTTCCTCTCTAACATGAATTTTATTAGATCTGAAAAATTTTCAATACAAAATGAAATAAATAAATTATAATTATAAAATTGACGTAAGTCAGCAAGATCTCAAAGTAATTTTCAATGAACATTCTTTCCCGTGTATACACAGCAAAAATTGCGAGAACACGGGGATATAGGATCGGTGAAGAGAATGGATTTGTCTGACTTGGATACGACCCCTGGTAGCTCAGTGGTTTACAGCATTGCACTAGAGATCCAGACGATCCGGGTTCAAATCCCGGCCAGGACAAATCTTTTCTCTTCAAAATAAAAATATTTAAAAATAATCACCATCAAAAGAACAACAAATTAAAATAAATAATACAGAGTAGAAGCATATTACACTCACCAAAACATTTTGTGCAGATGATTTACTTATACTTAAACACACATATTTATTTATTCCCCTTTTAATCTAAGTTATTTTTATTATTATTATTAAGAAAATTATTCAAGTCTTATATTTCATCCATTTTGCTCGTATAATAGGATAAATGAAACTTCATAAAAATATGTCATAAATTTAATATTCATTTATTTTTATTGTTTTTATTCATGCTTGATTAATACTACGTTCCATTTGATCAATCCTACATTATACTTTTTACAAAATAAAATATTTTTTATCTTTTGCTTTTGTTGTAATTTGGCAAAGTAATTATTTATTTATTTATTATTTAATTTCAGGACATTTTCTGCTTACTTATTGATGCCTTAGCTGTTCATAGTAGCTTGTAATAGGAATAGCTAAAATTGTATTCACTCATAGCTTCTAATTTCTTTGGGCAAAAACGACAAAATTATCGTTTACTGTTTATCAAAATAATGTTATTATTATGTTTTGTTTTAGTATTTATTATCTGAATATTTCAGGCATTCACTGTATTTACATTATACTTCAAGTTATTACGTGGAGTACTTCTTTTTACTCGAGATGGATTCCGAAGTATTGTAGACTTCAATTTAACTATGGACCGTTTTAAGGTTAGGGCAATTGAAGATTTACGACGAACAATTTCAAAATCTTTCTTATGTTATTTTTTCACAATTACATCGAGTACTATGTTACATCAATTTGTCTTTGACGTTATATTTAATTGTTTATTTATTACTCATCGCATTCTGTTAACAATCACATACTGTTAGCTTTATTACTCAAACTAATTTTTGTTGTGTCCTAGCTTTTTTTAACTGTATGCTCGTTATTTGTGTAGCTTCATAATTATTGTGTCTGGTAGATTGTCGCAAAACTCTAATTACAATGGGACATCGATCATATATTAACAGTTTTTCTTCAATTGTCACTCTTTTTTAACATTTTTGGTTTATAAAATCATGATACATTTTGTCGGCGGTAGGTTCGGACAGATAGGATAGGCATTGTTAAGATGTAAAATTTTATTAATTTTTTATGAACGATGTGACAAAATAATTACAACTGAATCGGTCATTTGAGAAACACCTCATATCCAAAAAAGTAAACTTTCGGGAAATAAAAAAAAAAATTCAGTTGGTCCATAATTTAACATCATATATTTTTTGGATTTTCTACAGGGGTTTGGGAAGCTAATTCTACCAAACTAAAATTTTATTATTTTTATTTTGATATTTAAAAAAATTATAAACGTTGTTGGAGATGTGTTGTTTCCCAAATGACTGACTAAATGATATTTTATCAGGTATGAAATAAAAGGTAAAATATTTCAAATTATTAATAAAAATCAATATTTTATTTTTTCAAATAATATATACACATTTTCCAAACATGCGTAATGGATTTGTCTAGCCTTCACCAACAATTTAATATGTCTAACTCAATTTTGCTCAAAAATGGACATGAGGTGTTTCTCAAATGACTGATTCAACTGAATAATTAGTTATACAACCTTTACTTTAACGATTCTTCAAGAAGTTAGGGTATAGTATCTAGCAAGGAAATATAATTTCATGATTATTGGTTCTTGATCAAAACTAATAATTGATTGTGTTCAGTAAGCAGTGCTTTATATAGTCTTTCACTGCGCAGCTAGACTTTCCCTCAAGAATATTTAGATGTCCATTTCACATCACAAATGATAGCTTGAAAATCACTAAATTTTAACGATAGGCTTATATCTGGAGCCTCATACATTAGTGAATAAGTGTTTGAGTCAAATTTCGTCCAGAATAAGTTAATTTAGTCCAGGATCCATGGTCCATTTTTTCACTTGATTAGTACCAAGGTGAATCTTCGTGAATAGCTTCGTTTCGATGAGACGCCCAATGATTTCCTGTGCAAAAATTCTCAATTGTGGTAGCTAAAAGAGGTAGCAAGGATAAAATATGTCGCTTTGATGATTCTGAAAAATTGATTACTAACTGGGTTATTTTTTAGTTAAATCTCAAGATAATTATCTAAATTATTTGAAAAATATTTGTCCTACAAATCGTATGGTTTGAGCAAAGAGTCCCTCACCTCCTTCCAACGTGTATCGATAACGAAGTAAAAAAAAAAAACAGCTGGTTATTAATCATTTTTAATGACCTCGTTATCGATACACATTGGAAGGGGGGACTCTTTGATCAAACCATACGATTTGTAGGACAAATATTTTTTCAAATAATTTAGTTAATTATCTTGAGATTTAACAAAAAAAAACCCAGTTAGTAATAAATTTTTGAGAATCATCAAATCGACATATTTTATCCTTGCTACCTCTGTTAGCGACCACAATCGAGAATTTTCGCAGAGGAAATTGTTGGGCGTCTCATCGAAACGAAGCTATTCACGAAGATTCAGCTTGATACTAATTGACTAATTGTACTGAAAGAAATCATGCTGTGTCATTCTCCCAGTTTTTGGCTTAGCCATGATTCTGCTGACACGTTTTTCCCCCAATTTAGGGTACCCACTTTAATGAGGCTGGGTGAGCTCTAGGAGTGTCTGTAGATCCCACAGGGTCCATCCTTGTCTATTAACTGATTAAATAATTTATCAGCCCCAGCCGATTCAGAACTTGAACTTAGCAACTTACCACTCTACACAGTGATCTACCTCTCTCCCAAAATTAAATAAAGAAGGAAGAAATTCAGAATGGGATATATAATACTGAAACTTAAATTAAACTAATGTACCTCTTATAGAAATATATTTTTTTGGGGGGGAAAATATTGGTTTCTGATACTCAAATTTTAATATTATTATCGCTAATATGATCGATGTCCTACTTTATTAAGAACTTAATAGTCCAAGTAACTTGTCATTAATTCTCTAATGCTTCATCCGTTAGTAATCATTAAACCTCATTTTAAAAGATTAAAATATTTAATATTAACTAAGTTCAAAAGGCATGTATGACTATTTATATGTATGTATGATTTCTTTATTTAGGAAATTGTGCCTTCCCTCTTTATCACAAATCTTTTGTCTTCACATCCTCTTACTTAATCATTGTTTATAATTATTTTAATTATCTTGCAACTTAGCTAATTGGTTAGTGTTCTGCGTACTTGGAAGTTTAGGAATGTTTGATGAAAAAAAAGAAATGGATACCCTGATTATATAGTTTATTAAGTAAGAGAATGTCCTTATTTCTGAGTATATTTAAAAGAATACATCTTTTGTTTTTTTTGTCTTTTTTTTTTAAATTTATTTTAGTGGAAGTTTTCTTGACAATTACAGGCATTTCCAGTTATGTCTTTCATTTTTATCACTGTAAGGCTCTATCTAACTTATTTCCAGTATGGCGTACTTAACTATATTGACTTCAAAATTACTTGCTCCAGGTTAAAGGTAGATATTTATTAATTGATATATTATTTAATTTTATTTTTAAACAGTTTTCTGTCGGGGCAATACTGGAAGATTCCAAACAAAATTTTTGGCCTCTGTAAATTTAAAAAAAAAACTAGCTACTCAATATTTGGAAGAGTCATCTGGACTGAAAAAGAGATGAGGTCCTTTTATGCAGACAATACTTAGCACACTAGCAGTTCCAAACCAAACAAAAATAAAATATCCTGAGATATTTCATTCGTCTTGTAGTGCCTGTCAATTTATTATACTTATGATATCAATAATATATTTAAAATTACATTAGGATAGTGGATCATGCACCCATATCATAACTATCTCCTATTTTTCTTTTGTTTAATTAATTTTGTTGTGAAATTGTTTTGCTGTTTTTTTTACTTCATTTTCATTATTGTTTTTCTCTCCTCATTATTATTTATAGAAAAATATTTGTGGAATAATAAATAATTCTATTTTTTAAATTAAAATTTTGCCCTGTAAATCATTTTGAATTTTATTACATACAATTTGAAATGCCATTACCTTATAAAAATTGTAATACAGATGTTTTATGGTGTCAGCTTGTATATTTCTTGTATTCTGTTCTTTTTTTCATGTCTACTATTTGTACTGGATAAGCAAACCTACACTACATCATTTAATTTTAGGCGATTAGATGATTTTTGGTTTTGTGGTGGTGAAATCATTGGTTCAATTATGAAGGCATTTTTCATATTCATTTTGTTTCCTCTGAAAAAAAATAGAATAAAATAAAGAAAAAAAAATAGTATAATTTTAAAAGAACGCTCTCGGTCGGAAAATGAATGTTTTATTCCCGTATTAAGTGTATCTTAAATGATATATTTATGATATCCATATCCTAATAAAAAATACCTATGATTGTTAAACACCTAATGACTAATATCCATCAGTTAAAAGAAACACCAAATTAAATGGCAATACCCCTCAAATTACAGAAATATTCAATTACTTAATATTTACGTTTATGAATTGTTTTATAAGTTAAGAATATTTCTTTATAAATTTATATGTGCCCTATTTTTTCTTCTCATAATTTTGATGTTGCCAGATGAAAACTATCTTGGTGTATAGTTAATGTTTAATGGGAGATATGTTCAATATGTTTAAACTTGAACAATATTCACTTTGAGCAAGAGAAGGAACTAGATAGTTTATGGATCTTTTAAAATGTATGATACTTTACTCTTATATTTATAATGTATGATTATTTTTATTTATTTACGAAATACTTTTCTTTTCATTTAAAATTCTCTTTTCCTTTTCTTCTTCTCTATCAGTCAAAATGTCTTCATATTTGAATTATTAATATTATTGCATGTTTCGATTGAGTGTTTGCACGTTGGGTTCATTGGTGTTATAGATAATAGAAAATAATTGTAGCTAGTAATTAGAAAATATAATACTTTATTAACTATATTTATTGTAGAATAGAATTAATTGCATTTAATAAATATTAAGTATTCTGTGTTTATACACATTCATGTATATATATGTATATCTTTTTCTTTTAAGTATATTTAAAATTAAAATATGCAGATAAATTTTCTCTTCTGGACATGTTATATTAATCCATTTGAGTGTTACGATTTCGTAAGTTGATTTTTATGTCTGAAAGTTGGTGAATAAAAGTCATATCATTCATAATTAAGTATTGAAAACATAAATAATTAATTTAAATGATATTAAGGAGCACTTAGACGTATTGGATCGGGAGCTGTAGGAAAAAAAACCTGCCTGATTTCAAGTAAATTTTTTATTGTACAGGCCAAAAATACTCTCACCAGAGTGGAGAGATATGAACATCTATCACCCTAGATCAGTTTTGACCAAATTTTATTCCTCCGTTTGTCACTTGATAAAAATATTTGATATTAGATAATATTATTCTGAAAGTAAGACAAATTCAGTAATTAAGATTTTTAATTTCTTATTATCTTCTTTGAATCTTCTATTATTATTTTTACTTTAATATATGTATATTAGAGAAATTAAGGAGTAGAGCTTTGGGGCTCCACTAAGCCATCAAATTCCTCTCCTATCCAATACATACAGTCCAAAATCCTCAATGCTGTTAAGAATAAAATCATCCATAACGACCTTAATGTCCCGTTTGTTGCTGATTTGGTCCGAACCCGCTATCTATCCTTTCATAACAAACTTCATTTCCACTCAAACCCTCTAGTTTCAAACCTAGCTTCCTCTTCAATTCCCGATAATCCTCCGAGACGTCTGAAAAGAAGATGGCCCTGTGACCTTCTTAGTTGAACTTGTGATTTAAGCACGACCAGTGGGTAGTTTCTCTATTTGTCATTTTCACATGTCAGTATGTATCGCTTAGCCTATTTACTTGATGTATTATTGTAATACAGTTGTAAATATCAATAAATAAATAAATTTTAAAAAAAATTTATAATTGACTTTTCCCAGCTGGTACTTAGCAAATAAATTTATAATTTGAAGTTTTGGCAAGAGTGTTTAGGGTTTTTATTATAACTTAGTAATTCTTTCAAATGGATTAATAATCATCATCATCATAACCTTTTATCCTCGCCTACCGCCTAAGCAGTGTGAGGAGACCGTTTATAGAGCTTGACCTAACCTGTCCAGCTCTATTTCTTTCCTTATTTGTGAGAGTATGAGTTTGGGAAAGGCCGGGAATCGGCCTGCCTCATCCTAGTTCAGTCGGGGCTGTCCCTTGAGGGAAACTGAACTTTCCTATAATATCTGCCCTAGAATAGAATGTGCAATTAGGGAAGGTAGCCCTAAAGTGTGTACTGTTTGTACCTTTGTATGTTGAGTGAACGCATGTGTACGTGTGTACCTTTGTCTGTATGTTGAGTGAATGCATGTGTACGTGTGTACCTGTAGTGTGAGTCTGGGTGTACCGCTCTGGTGATAGTGCATGGTTTATTGAGACTGTTGGGACGCAAATGGATTAATATAACATTTAATTTAATTATATTTCTTGTGAAGTGTAATAAAAATTTAAGTACAGTTGAGCATAGATTATCCGAACTGGCTTCATAGAAAAGATACAAGGAAGAGGTCGCTATTGCCATAGAAAATAATTTTGCAGTATATTTTCAACTTTTGATTTTTTGGAATTATTATTCAAGATTTACTACTATACAAAAATAATTAGATAACACTTTATTAGAGGCTTAGCTATCATGAAGAATAAGTCAAGATTGAAGGCAACTAATATTACAACTTTTTTTGTGTTACAAACTTGATAAATATTGCTATTTACGAACATGTTTTTATTGACATTTCTTGTATACATATTGATTGTTTGGTATTTTCCTTTTTTTTAAAGTGAATCGGTTACCCAACCTTTTATCTGAATAACACCCCACAACATTAGTTCGGATGATTGACGCTCTACTATACTATTTAATTTATATAAGTGGTACATCATATCTTCTATTGTCAATTATAAACTGACATTACCGGATTTTTTTTTTTATTCCATGTTTATAAGAACGTTTATAGTAAAATTAAATCGTTAAAGTTAAATTATTTTTCTAAAAAATTAATATTCTTAAAAAAAAACCTTCAAAGTCAAGTTTGAAGCCTTACCATAATTTAAATTTAGTTATTTATGTTATGGAATCATTAATGCCAATCTTAAATACTTTCATTGATGAATTTATAACAAAGTTTTGAAAATACAATATTTTCTTTTTTAATATGTAATTATCCATTTTAAAAATCATTTTTGATAAAAAAAGCAGGAGGAAAATATAAAAGTAGAACTTATTAATTTTTAAATTATTGAATTCAGCCAAAGACAAAACTGGTAGCAAACGTATTAGTCATAACTAAAACCAATGGAAAATATGGTTAACCACTTAATATCTTAGTATACATAATAATTTGTGAGTAAAAAAACATAAGCAGAGGTTTATTAAATTTCAATTTGAGTGGAGTTCCAATTATTCAGGGTTCTAAACTCAATGATAAAATATAATATACAAATATAAAAAAATACATAATAGAAATGGCATATAACAATAATTGGTGTTGGAAAAGCACCTTTTAGGGTTTTTAACTTTCTCTTACCATCATCTTTAGATATTTTAGTGAAAATACAATCTTAGTTTTTATTTGGATAGATAATAATTGGGGCTCTACATTAACTTGTAAAATAAAAAATGGGCGATTTTTACTTCACTAGTGATTTTTACTGTTATTATTTTTTCTTTTAAAAAAAATGTGTACCTTTACTTATAAATTTTTGTCTACCTTGTAGAGCGTAATGCTGCTTAATGAACACACTACTCTTTTGTCAAGACCAGTTGACAAATCACAATCTGTTTGTATAGCAGACGGCACGTTTGCTTATTATAATAACAGGAACCCGCAAATTGCTGCCAACATGAAAAAAAGGTAAATATTCAATGCAATATCAATGTTTACTTTATTCCAAAAAATTATTAATTACTTAAGAACATTTTTCTTTAAAAAATCATCATTAATTTTCCAAAGAAAAAAGAATAATAGTTAATGATATTTTTGTATTTTCAAGAAATAGATTACACCTTTGTTATTTTTACTTTCATCCTTTAACATCTTCCGTTTCGGGCTCTATTTTTATTTGTTCATATTCTTTTGTATCATCTTTCTTGAAAATATAAAATTATTGTAAAACTCATGAATAATATTTGTTCTTTTATCAAATATTTATTTTCAGAAAAAGTATTGTTGCTCAGAAAGCTACCGAGTCTGAAACGGGAAATGAGAATGAATTGGACTTACTTAATCGTGCCGAATTTGAACAGTCTATGAATTGTAATTACAAAGAAATTCTTTTCGACATAAATTTTTTTGCTCCTAAGGTATGCCATTTTTTTTAATAGTTTATTTATTGTAAAATGATATTTAAAATTTTCGAAACAAGAAAGGTTAATTTTGTTTGTGATTACAATATGATTTAGCAAGGTAAACCTCAACAATTTCCTTTATAATTCAGTATTCATTTCTAAAATAGTTTGAATCATTGTTTTGCTTTTTTTAAATTAAAAAAATAAATCACAGTTTGTTGGTTTATAAAAGTCCTATAGAGAAACTCTAGGAAGGAACTCTATGTTTTTTTTTAGTTTTACTGAATTTCGGGTTACAGCAGATCAATTAATAATGCTATTTTGCGTCTTCCTCTTCGCCCTGTATCTCTCCATCCTCTCCAATCACATATTCCTATTCTCATCAGGAATTTTCATTGTCGGGTTTGTTTTCTTACGTTCTTGTAGTTTCACCCCTAAGCATATCTGTAACTCCAGGTTCTTTCATTTCCATCTCTGCTTTCTTAAACCATAGAAATTAACCCTTCTTTTCCTCATTGTGTGGGAGATTCTATCTGTTGCTTTGTTAAGGGTCCCATTATGTATGTTGACTAATTTGCCGTTGGAGAATTTAGTGCCTTAATATGTTCCATTCTTTAATCTGCAACCTTTCAATTAGTTCATTTTAGTGATGTATTGTGTTTCAGCTGCATTGGGGGCTTCCTAATAATATTATTTGAATATTATAACAGTTTAGTCTCTTTTTTTCGAATATATATTTGATAACTCTAAAGACAAATGAACTATTCATTTTTTTATTTTTTATTATATTACATTATTATTTTAATATTAATTATTTCATTTGTTAGGGAAGTTTAGTTGGTGTGTGTGGTCCTGTTGGTAGTGGCAAGTCATCTCTTCTCGCTAGTATCCTCGGTCACCTCTACATGACAAAAGGCAAACTCTGCCGTGAAGGACAGTGTGCCTACGTCGCTCAACAACCTTGGCTCGTCAATGCTACCTTACGTGAAAACATCTTGTTCGGAGAAAAATTCATAGCCAGGAAGTATGTTTTAATATAGCAGATTTGTTGTAACTTTATTTTATATTAATTTTTTTCTAACAGATTAACTTTTCAGAGACATTATAAAAAATATTATCCGAAGCTATTGTTAGTACATGTAAGTAAATAAGAAAGTGTCTGAGTTTGTAAGATTAGTTATTCCTGGATTTTACCGATTGGATTAGTTTATGAATGAGCCCTTTTTTAAAACATTTTTTGAATGATTTTTAACATGATTATACTAAAAGTTGATTTTCTTTTAACCATTTTAGATACATTTTTTTGTGTTTTTTTCTTAGTAGAAATCAGATACGCATATTTTTTTTAGAAGTGTTGCATGAAGAAATTAGGTAGTAGTATGTGGAAATGGAGCTTTAAATATATTTAATAAAAATTTAGTTGAGTAGTTCTTTAATTACTAAATTTTTCTTGTTTTGTTGAAAATACCTGACTGATTTTTATTTAATTTTATCTATTTTTTGAGTGAATTAAATAACACAAGAAAATTTTCCTAAAAACAAAAGAATCTGTAATAAATAAATTCTAATTTCCTTTCCCTAATTTAAACCTCCTGTTCGAAAATACGAACGGCGTAGGGAATTGGCGACCCCAATGCCCGGTCATCGTTCCGCATTCAGCTACTGGCCCTCCAGGTTGGGGGAACAGTACTCTAACACACATGCAGTACACAATCTACAGCACACTCCACACAAGGTCAACTACAGCACACACCCTAGGACCACCTTCCCTAGGTAGCCGCCCCGGATGGGGGAGTAGGTCAGGACGCTCTGAGGAGGCAGTCCCTCCACCTGACTCGGGAAGCGAGGGTTGACTACCCTCCTCCCCATAAAACTCTCGTCACAAAACCTCCAAAAGATGAAGCCGGATCGTCTAATCGGAAAAGACCCATAGACCGTTATAAGGACTTACGTATCGCTTATTGGAACATTTTAACCCTCAATAGACTAGGAGGGCTACGGGCGCTTCTTACACAACTGGACAAATACAAAACTGACATAGCAGCAATCCAGGAAATTCGCTGGTTAGGTGAAGGGCTGCATGAAATGAAAGGCCACACTCTATACTACAGCTGTCACGGAACTCACTGTATTTTTGGGACCGGATTCGTGGTGAGTGGACAAGCACGCCAACAAGTTTGAATTTCACTCCGATAAGTCCGAGGCTGTGCTACCTTCGAATAAAGGGGAAATTTTACCATTATTCTCTAATAAACTGCCATGCACCTACCGAAGTAGCTTCTGAAGAAGATAAAGACCAGTTCTATGATGATGTAGAAAAGATTCTTAGCAAATGCCCAAAACATGATCCAAAAATATTGCTTGGTGATTTTAATGCACAAGTAGGACAGGAAAAAGGATATCGACTAACTATAGGAAAATTCAGTCTCCATGAAAGAAGCAATGAAAATGGGCACAGGATTTTAAACTTTGCAACTACACATGGACTTGTAGTAGGAGGTACGCTGTTCCCAAGAAGAAACATTTATCAGGAGACATGGAGATCTCCAGATGGAAGAGTGGCGAACCAGATTGATCACCTCCTTTTAAGTTCATGGCACAAGTCAGACCTAATAAGCCTAAGATCATACAGGGGAGCAAACATGGAGACAGACCACTACCTGTGCATTGCAAGAATCCGAACCAGAATGCCAGCGACAAGTAACCGACAGAATCAGACTGGAAGATCATTCGATGTCACTAAACTTAGGGAACCCAGTCATCTTGCAGCCTATCAAGAAAGAATAGAAGGGAAACTGGCTGATGAACTTAGGAACACAGATGACGACATTGACAAACAATGGGGATGTATAACAAACGCGATAATATCTGCGCCAGAAGAAACCATTGGATATAAAACTAAAATAAGCAAATCAAAATGGTTTGATGAGGAATGCCTGCTTATGACAAACCGAAAAAATGAGGCATACCGAAAAATGATACAAAGGCACACTAGGCACACAACTGCTGTCTGTAAGGGAACTAGAAGAGCAGAAAAGAAGGTCCACCAGAGGAAGAAAAGGGCATGGGAGAATAAGCTGATGGAAGATATAGAAGATTTAAGAAGATCACATGAAAGCCGACGATTCTTCTGGAAAGTATATGAAGGGAAGCACATACTCAAACCCAAGGTAACCTGCTGCAAGAATGAAGATGGAACCCTCCTCACCCAAAGAGATGAGGTCCTTGAGAGATGAGTGAGATTCTTCAAAAAATCCCTAAGTAGAGAACAACCCATATTCGAACTGAACGAGGGGGAGCGTGTGGAGGATGCCGAACCCCCAGATGACGATGAGCTCTATGACGCCATTGCAAAACTAAAAAATAATAAAGCTCCCGGAATGGATAGTATTCAGCCAGAGCTCTTGAAGCATGGCGGAGAAGAATTAAAGAAAGCTCTACAGAAACTCATCCTCGATATATGGAAAGAGGAGCGGATGCCTATTGAATGGAGTAAGGGAGTAATTTGTCCGATCCATAAAAAGGGAGACAGGATAGAATGTGAGAACTGCCGGGGAATCGCCCTGCTATCTTGTGCATATAAGGTTCTTTCAAACATTTTATTTGCAAGGCTCTCTGAGACTGAGGGAGCATGAACTCATATCAAGGCGACCCGCGACAGGGGCCCAACTCCTGGAAAGGCATCGAAGAGAAAGGCGATTATTTGCCGATCAGTATTCTCTATGGACTCTGGAGCAATGGGGAACTGTTTTATTCACGGATGAGTCTCGATTTGGTCTATACCACTCAGACGGTCGAGACACAGTGTGGAGACGACCAGGGGAGCGATTTGCTCAATGTATCATTGGTGAATCACGGCCTTTTGAAAGGAGATCAGTTATGGTTTGGGGTGGAATTAATTTCCACGCCCGGACTGAACTGATTTTCATAAATAATGGGCTTTGACTGCTCGGAGATACATCGAGGAAGTCCTCCAGAGGCTGTGATCCCATTTGCTCCATTTATTGGTGAGCAATTCATTTTAATGCAGGATAATGCTCATCCACATACCGCCAGAATTGTTACCGAATACTTGGAGCAAGTGGGAATGACAGTTCTGGACTGGCCTGCACCACGATCTCCCGATATGCCATCCCATAGAGCATTTGTGGGATAATTTAGGGAGGCGTGTTAGACGTCGTCATCCTCCTCCTAGTGACTTAAATCAGCTCAAAATTCCCCTTCGAGAAGAATGGGATGCTATGCCGGTGGAGTACGTCCAGAATTTAATTTCTTCGATGCCTGACAGGGTTAGAGCCCTTCACCATAGCAGAGGGAGTAATACCCGCTATTAGAATTACATAAATTGTTAGAAAAAGTAATAAGAATGAAGAATAATGTCTTTAAAAAATGTGTTCATTTATAATTTTTTCTTTATTTTGTACATAATCAATAAAAATTATTCACTTTTGGCAGATTTTGTTTAAATAATCTATAAATTAACAAATCCTTACCATAAATTAAAAAGATTAATACATATAAATATGTATTTAACAAAATTATAAGACCAAATCTAAGTGTCCGGCTTTTTTTGCTGTTGAGTGTCTTTGGCTTCCTTCAATACAATTAACTCATTCTGTACAAAATTCGACAACCCCTTATTCATTGGAGCTGCAGATTTATAAATTATTATTGATACCTTTATATTTTATTACAGTAGATATTTAAACCTTTTTTTCCAATGATCAGTAATAACAATGTCAGTAATTGTAGCGTGAAAACAATTTGGGGCATGGCTAAGAAATATAAATGAATTCTGATGTATTTCTATGTATTTAAACTTGTACTATTACAGATACTATGATGTTGTTCAGTGTTGTGATCTTGGCGTAGACATAGATTCATTACCTGGGGGCGACAATACAGAAGTTGGAGAACAAGGTGTCAATCTCTCGGGTGGCCAGAAACAGAGGATTTCACTAGCGAGAGCTCTTTATTCTGACAGGTAACAATTATTATAATTAGTTATAGTTATTGTTTTATTATTATATTAAATTATACTATAATCTATTTTAATTTGTTTTTCTATTTTTTATTTTTTAGGGATATATATCTTCTTGATGATCCATTAAGTGCAGTTGATATTGAAGTCGCTAATACTATTTTTGAGAAAACGATATTGAAAGCTTTGCATTCTAAAACTGTTGTTTTTGTTTCTCACCATGTAAAGGTGAGCAATTGATTTCCCTAATCTAAGAAACTAACTTTGCATATCCCTGGGTTGGAAAAAGAGTATAAAATATGGGGGAAAAAAATAGAATTTTAAAAGTGGTTTTGGAAGTTTAACTAATTTTCAATTTATCGTCTAAACTCATTGAAATTGGCCATTTTTTTAGACAATAGTACTTATTTTTGAATTTTAAAAAATTAATCTTTGTTTCTAATCATTTAAATATGAATCGTGAATTCAATAGTCTCATACTTCATATACAACTACTAGTAATAATAATAATAATAGGTTTTAAAATAAATTTGTATTTTTAAAATAATATGAAACTTTTCTCTTCAAATAAATTCACCTGAATACAGCTTATATTCTGAGTTAAAATTAGAAGAAAACAAAACCTTTGTCATGATACTCTTATTCCAAGGCGATGATATAATGTTAATCTATTTTTATTAATTGTTATTTTAGTGGTGATTATTTTTAAATATTTTTGTTTTAAAGGGAAAAGATATGTCCTGGCCATGATGGGTCGTCTGCATTTCCGTTGCAGGGCTCTAAACCACTGAGCTACTTGGGGTCGTAGCCAAGATAGGATCGGTGAAGAAAGAGAACGGATTTGTCTGACTTGGATACGACCCCTGGTAGCTCAGTGGTTTAGTGCACTGCAACGGAAATGCAGACGACCCGGGTTCGAATCCCGGCCATGACAAATCTTTTCTCTTCAAAACAAAAATAATGTTAATGTATTTAAACCATTTAGAGTTTTTGCCAATTCAAGCATCATTAAGACAGAAAAATGAATCTAGACCAAAGAAAGCACAACACATATCAACAATCTTTTTATATAAATCACACTAAGTATCTAAGTTTAGTGCCTTGAGGACAATTAAAATAATATTTTATTTACAAACAAGAATTTTTCTAATAAAATGGTCTGAATTTTTTAAAATATTAAGATACATAAGGTAGTCATCTTGAACTGATTTTTGGGATAATGCTGCCTTTATATGTCTTTTTTTTTTTCATAGACAATCAATGTGAGATGTACTCCCTTTGATATTTATTTCTTTAATTTTTTTTTCTCTGTTGATTCTTTAATTGGCAAACGGTTCTTAGTCATTTAAGGGAGACCTAAGTCTTTGTTTTGATATCTTCCAATATTATAGTAATAATTATTCTTCCTATTTTTTCTATCATCAATCATTGTTATAAAATAAAATAATAACCCTAAATATTAATATAATTTTTTCAATTTGTTTATATTGTCTATATTACCATTTTGTGTAGTTCTTAAATGAATGTGACGAATTAGTCATCATGAAAGAAGGAAGGATCGTCGAAAGAGGAACGCCTGGCGATTTGTCGAACAGAGAAAGTGAATATAAATTGATTATGGAATCTTTATCGAGAGTAGATTTAGAAGAACAGTTGAGTAAATCCAATGCATTATTATTTCCCCTTTTATTAATGTATTTTTTAATAAAAAACATTTTATTTTTATTATTTCTCCTATCCATTTACAGAGACGAAGATGAAGTCGATGAAACAAAACCAGTATTAAATCACAGAAAGAAATCTACTGACAACGGCAAAAAAAACATAAAAGTCGCTACTAGTATGTTATCAAATTTTTTTAAATTACAAATTAATTTTTATTTGATAAACGTTCATGTTTTGAATAAATTAATTGTTGACCCTATCTATAATTATAATTGATAATAATTTTATATTTCAATTATTTTTTTATTAGCTAAACAAGACGGTGCTCTAATAAAAGACGAGAAAAAAGAACAAGGTGAAATACAGTTGAGTACTTTCCTCAGTTACATAAACGCCTGCGGAGGATGGTTTTTGTTTTTTAGTTTAATATTCGTAATGGTCATGAATATCGGTTCTTCAGCTTTCAGTTCTTGGTGGTTGCACGAGTGGATACAAGCTGGTAGTGGGGTCAGTATTTTTTTATTATGATTTATTTATAAAGATAATTTTTTATCATATTAATGTAGTGATAGAACTCAACTTTGAATGGTGGATTGGTAATAATAAGCAGGTGAACAAAACTGAATCAGAGTACATTGTATAACTGTGTAGGATTTCCTGATTTATATATATATATATATATATATATATATATATATAGTTATTGAAATTAGTGAATATTTAAACCATTACTTAATAAATAAAACAGAAGTATCCTAGGACATAAAGTTGAGGGTGTATAAATCTACATTTCTTCCCATTTGACCTATCCTTCCGAATCTTGGACATTTCTGACAAGGCATAAAAGTAGGGTTCAGGCTTAGAAATGAGATTCCTTATGAAAATAGAGGGGAAAACAAAGGATGGAAAACAACAGGCTGGCCAAGATAACATATGAGGCTAAGGTGGATGGAAGAAGCTTCGGAAGGAATACTTCGGCATATTAGGGAAGAAGGTGATAAGGAAAGCTTCTCGAAGAGAAACCTGGAATGGAATAGAAGAAGAGAAATGGTAGAGGATCATATAATGTGGTCTTTGCTGTACAAAAGGAAACCTCACACTCCATCAGCGATAGAGAGAATGGATGATGATGAACCAAAGCTATTAAATATAGCTTGGTTTATTCCTTATTAAGGGAGTGGGGTAGCTCAGTGGAAAAGTGCTGAAGGTCCTGGGTTCAAATCCGACTGTGGCAGATAATTTATTTAATCTGTCCTAGGGCCTCTATAAAGTGGGTATCCCTTAATATGGCGGGAAAAATGGTGAATTGAAATTGAGCATGATCTTATCACATCATCACAGAACCATTCCTTGTTCAAGGAACAGTACAGTTTCTGCCATATGCTAAAAGCCCTACATGGGTTGTAGTGGTTCAGGTTTTTTTTAATTTATTATTTTTTATAAAATTAACAACCATGATATTTTTTATCGATGACAAAATATTATTAAATATTTTTATGTTGTTGCAGAATGTTACTTACACCGATGCAAATAATAATACATTGGTAAGCGATCACATCATTGACAATCCAGGTTATGAACTCTATAGAAATATCTATGGATTCACTATAATAGCAATATTAGTGACAAACTTGATACGTGGATATGTTTTTACTAAGGTATTTTTCTTTATTTAATTAATAATTATTTATGTATATTACTCTTAAAAGTCTTATGCTATTTAATTTTATGTTAGATGTATAATGGTTGAAACTTGCAAGTATATAAATGACCTGTAGTCCGTCACTGTTATGTTTCCACGTTATGAGAAACATTGAGTTAGTATATCTTACTTATTCATTTTTAGATCACACTAAAGGCTTCTGCAAAGTTTCACAACATTCTCATGGACAAGCTTATGAAAACATATTTGTCATTTTTTGAAAGCACGCCTGCGGGAAGGGTTCAAAATCTATTTGCTAAAGATATTGATGAGGGTGAGTTTACATCTTATTTTATTGTTAATTTATTAAAGATGCTGTTTTCTTGTATAACCTTGCAATTTATTTTCATTAGAAGGTTATAATTATAATAAGACTTAGAGAATCTAAAGGCTTGGAAGCCAATACCACTAAGATATACATCCATATATCTTACTTATTACATACTTCTGTCCATAGAAAACTATCCAGGTTACTCTTAACGCAATCATCCCACCTTAGACTTTGGTCTACCCTTAGACTTTTACCAGACGGCTCAGCACATATTAAATTTTTAGAAATTCATTTGTAATTAACACGACTGGTTTACATTTTCACTTCCATGCTAGTAATTGGGTGCAAGCTTATTAAAAATTAAATTCTTTGGTAGTCTCACCCTTTTTCAGACTGGATATTCCACGCATTACTTTATTTTCAAGCACCCTAAGACATTGTTTATTCTTCAATCTTAATGGCCTTGCTTCACATCCGTAAAGAACAGTTGGGAGAATGATAGATTTATAAATCCTTATTGTTAAATTTCAGCACAAAAAGCGCGAACTTAGGAATGTGGAAAAAAAAGCAAACATATCCTGCCTTTAACTGCGCCTTTACTTCCTCTTGAATTATGTTTTTTCTCGTTATCATAAACCCTATAGACATAGACCCTAAGTACTTAAATTTCTCGACCTGTTTAAAATTATTACCTCGTACAACAATATCATTTAATTATAATAGTAATTATGATTACTTATTGATGATTATAATAAATATAATATTAATTTATGTTTTTCAGTTGAAACAAAACTTCCCGTGACGTTGGAAAGCTTAATGCAAGGGTTGATGAACACAATTTTTTCTTTACTATTTATCTGTTTGGCTTTTCCACTTTTTGCCATTTTTTTGATGTTATTATTTTTGTTTTACTATTTCAAAGTTCATCGAGCATTCAGGTAATTTGTAATTTTATATTTCTTATTATTAATTATATTTTTAATTCATCAAATTTATAAATCATTAGTTAAGTTTTACTAAACATTAAGGTGTGTTCCAAATCAAACAACTGGAGTGCTTAGAGTGATTGAAAAGAGTTTTGATTTCAAGGATGCTGATCCAATTTCGGCTTCAGATGTTTTGCTTTTATGTTCAAGAAACTGGGAAGCGGGGGTTTGCTCTGTGATAGAGCGCCGAAAGTCCCGGGTTCAAATACTGCTATGGCAGATAATTTATTTAATCTGTTAACAGCCATCTATGGATCCTGTAGGACCTGGAGACACTTCTGGGGCTTACCCAGCCTCTATAAAGTAGGTACCCTTAACAGGGGGAAAACCTGGGGGTTGACTGCGATTACAGATAAATCTCCCTGCACAACCGTTGTCGTAGATACAATGCAGTCTCTACCACAAATTGAACCAAAGACCCTCGATGGTTGTAGTGGTACAGGTTTTTTGTTTTGTTTTTTATTCTAAAAAAAAGTTATTTAAATCATTTACTATTTAACTAAAAAAATCAATTTTCTGCATTATACAAATAACTTTTACTTAAAATAAAGTTTAAAAATTTAAATTTAAATTACCTTGGTACAAGGTCAATGGGGTGGCTGTTGAAAAACTTTAGCACCTCAATTTTAAACTGTACGTAATTATTAATTTTTATTCTCTCCACATATACCTTATTATTATTTACTTCCACCACAATACATTATTATTGATCATTTATACAAATTTCAGAGCTGGTCTTCGTGAATTAAAGAGACTCGATAACTTGACTCGCTCTCCGATGTTCAGTAATGTGTTGACTACTATTCAAGGTTTAGAAACTATACATGCCTTCGGAAAGGAGCAGGGGTTCATTCAGAGGTAGTTATTAAAATTGAACTTTTGTGAATGTTTGTGTTTTTTATTATGAACTTATAATAAAGTAATATTTTATTTTTAGGTTCACTTCATCATTTGACTTTAACTCAGTTTGTCTTTATATGTCAAGTGTGGCCAATAGATGGATAGCCCTTAGAGTCGATGGTGTAACAGGTAAAATTATTGAGTTTTATTTCTCTGTAATAAATAAATAAACTAGAAAAATCTTTCATTAACCTTGTCTGTTATCTGATGTCTGCTTGTTCTATTTCTATCTCACCTTAAAATACGTTCAATAGATTAATTGTGAATATTCATATAAATTAATAATAAATATTTCTGATTCCCCGGTGAGTAAATGGTTAAATTGATTTTTTTTCCAAAATGATTTAGTTGAACTGAGGGAGCAGAGTGGCTCAGTGGTAGAGCCCTGAGTTGCCTTGCCGGAAATCCTGGTTCAAATCCCGCTGCTGGCACGACTGTTATTTAGTCTGTTTGGACCTGGATATGGATCATATAGGATCTAGGACCCTCCTGCGGCTCACCGAACCTCTTTAAAATATTAAAAAATGGCGGTTGAGCGTGATCTAGGAGAAGTCACCTCCTTGCAGAACCGTTCCCCATGAAAGAGTACCCCATGTACTGAACCCCAGACCCGTTCACAGGTTTTTTTTTTAGGTTAGTTAAACTGAGGGAAGCGAAATCATGTCATTCTCGTAGTGCTCAAGTGGCTAAGTCAGGCCTTGGCTTGAAATGAAGTTATTGTTTATATTATAACTCTATTTCAACTCACTACAAGAATGACATGATTATACTTCACTCAGTAAAAATAACTCATTTTGGAAAAAATCTACTTAATCACTCATCCACCGGGAATGCAGATTTATAAACAACAAAATATATATAAATAAAATAAAATACACAATACTGTTATTTATAATAGTTTGATATTTAGGAACTCACTCACAGATGGGTGCTACAGTCCTTGTAGGACCAGGGCCTCCTCCAATGTTCCCTGTCTGCGGCCTTCTGTCTCCATCACCGCACTCCCATTCTTCCCAGGTCATCCTCCACATCATCCAGCCATCTTACGTGTGGCTTCCCTCGTTTTCTTGTCCCACCTTGATGGGTGCTCATCAGTTGCTTGGGGTTTCTAAACTGGTTCATCTTTTCTATAAGATCAAGCCAAGCCTTGGTCTTTTCTTTGTTTATTTTTAGACCCAATTCCCTTGCTCCTTCCTCAAATTCCTGGAAATATTTAGGACTTAAAAGCCCCTTTATATTAAAAATACTCTATGTTTATTATTAACCAGTCTATTCTAATTAATATATTCTTTGTTATCATACAGTTATAATCATATTCGGCGCATCATTGTTCTCTATCGTAATGAAAGGGAGTGTATCAGCTTCATTGGCAGGGCTTGCGATAGCTTACGCGACTACTTTGAGCGGAATGTTGCAGTTTACTCTTCGCCTTGTTACAGACAATGAAGTCAAGTTTTTATCTGTGGAGAGAATAAACACTTATATTGGTGTATGTATAAATTCTTTCTATATTTGTATAGAATCCTCTTAGCTTTAATGAAATATAAAATTTTATTGATTTGTTTAAATATTTAAACATTGGTATCTGCTCCACAGGTTGTTGTTTGAGTTGAGATTTAATTATAACTGTTTATTTGTTTCATAATTAATATTTTCCAAAAATAGAAGTTTTCATGAGATTTAGTTTGGAAAAGAGGATGTAATTATGGGTAATGAGTAGACTCCGGTAATGAATGAATCAAGAAATAAAAGTTTCAACAAACATTTCCAAGTATAGATGAAATATGTTTTTGAAACATTCATTTCTAGATGAAATGATTACCGAAGTATTCGCATTTCTCATAATTACATTCTTTATTCCATACTAAAGCTCATGACAACTTGTATTTTTGGAAAATATTAAAGGAGTGATGAATGAAAAGTTAAATCTTGTTGTGACTCAACTTCAAAGCGATAACCTGTGGAATAATTACCACTTCTTTCATGTTAAAATACTTATTGCTATATTATCAAGTAATAATAATTAAAGATTTGTTTTCACATGTGTAGATCCTTAAGGAAGAAGGAGGACATGGGCCAAAGGGTGTACCAAAAGAAAGTTGGCCTGAGCTTGGAACGATAAGATTTCGCAAAGTCGAATTAAAATATAAGGAAGGAGGGGAACCAGTCCTTAAAGGAATCAGTTTTAACATAAGATCTGAAGAGAAGATTGGTGAGATATCGTTATTTTTATTTATTTATCAGAAAATATTTATACAACTGGATATATAAAAAAAAAAATGAGCAAAAACTAAAAAAGAAATATGGAAACTTAAAATTAGAATGCAATAGGAAAAAACCTGAAAAGCAGAGCCTTCAATCTCTAAAAAAAAAAAAAAACTGACATATACATAAGAAAAATCAAATCAAAGAATATGATTGCAGCACATCTCACATCATCAAATAGAGACAGTAACCTCACTCCAAGCCGTTCTAAAAAGCTGTAGCTAACATAAAAAAAAAAACTATAGCTTTTGCAAGTAGAAATTTTTTTGTGATTTGTGTCTTGCTGCATTTTGAGGTTGGAGTGTGCTTTATTTGTTTAATTCTTTTCGTTAATATTCTCTTTCTGTTCACGTTGGCTTCCACGGTCGTTAATATTCTTATTATATTCTACTTCCGGGATGGACCGTGTCATGTTGGTGCTATAAACCAAGCTTTCACTCATCGTGCTGTGAGCTTCCTCAGGGTTAGTCAGTTAATGAAGAGCAGATGGTTTGGGTCGGGGTATGTATAACTGGGGGGGGGGGTGGTCTCGATCGAAGTTTGCCTTCCCATTGGTTCGCTTGTACCGGTCGTGTTCTGTTCGGTGGGGTGGGGTTCATCTGTATGTGGATGGTGAGGTAGTGTATGGGTCTTGCGTTGGATGGCCGGATACCAGTTTTTGCTAAGCTTATAGCCATCTTCCCTATTGAAATTGTTGGGTTCTTTGACAATTTTGATAGCTTCTGTTATGTTACGGAGATGGTAATTAGCTTATTTATGATAATTAGCTAACTTTGGGCTTGAAATGGAGTTATTACATAAACATTAACTTCCTGTCGAGCCAAGCCTGATTTAGCAACTTAAGCTCTGCGAGAATAACATTATTCTGCTTCCCTAAGTACAAGAAATTTATTTTTGACACTAGTCTACTTAACCACTTATTCACTGGGGGTACAGACATATATATCTTTTTCTTTATTATTTTCTTCTCTCTGTTGTTAAAAAAACATTTAACTTAATTTCTTTAATTTCCTTGAAAAACTTAAATATTATTGATTTATTTTTTTTATTTGAAATAATATTTATAGGTATTGTTGGAAGGACTGGTGCAGGAAAGAGCTCGATTGTTACAGCTTTGTTCAGGCTCGTAGAATTATCAAGTGGGAGGATCGTCATCGACGATTTAGACATAGCTAATTTAAATTTGAACGAGCTTCGAAAGAGATTGTCCATAATCCCTCAAGATCCCGTTCTATTTTCTGGAACTATTAGGTAATGTATCTTCTGTTTTTTGTTTTTTTAATTAATTTATTCATTGAAATTTACAACTCTATTATATGAATACAAGTACCCAGTGTTAGTACTCAAATAAATTCAACTTGTAAGGTCACGAGACATCTTCTTTTCAAACGCCTCGGAGGTGGTAATATATAAACCATTAGTAGAGAAGTAATTTAGATTAATTAAATTTACTTCAAAGAATAATAAATGTTTTATTGATGTTAAAAAGTACTTGGAAATGAATTATTTTTGTTATTATCTATCGTTTTTGAGAGGTACATTGTGTTGTTGATCAAAGATTCACAGATAGAAAATCTTAGTTTTATATACTTACGGAAATCAAAGTATATCTGAGTTTCTTGTATTTAAGGAAGCAGAATCGTGTAATTTTCAAAAGTCGTAAGTGGCTAATTCAGGCCTTCATTTGAGATGGAGTTATTGCTTATATTACTATCCACTACAATCCAAAAACTACGAGAATGACATGATTCTGCTTCCATCAATTTGGTTAACCTTCTCAGGACAAATTTTGACTTAACCACTTATTTACCAAGACTGGAGAACTTTGGATTTTCTTCTTTTATAAACTTAATAACATTTTGTTTCTGTTATTCATTTTCAGGTCAAATTTAGATCCGCTAGATCAATATAACGATGAAGAGCTTTGGTCAGCACTAGAAAAGACTAGCCTAAAAGAGAGTGTTATGTTGACCGAGGAGAAACTGCACACTAAAGTGGAATTCAACGGAGGCAATCTATCTACAGGGGAAAAGCAATTGCTTTGTCTTGCTCGTGCATTGTTGAAAAATTCAAAGGTATATATTTTTTAATATATATAATAATAGTCTTTTCAATCTTGTATGAAGATTCCAACTGAGACGCTAGTCCAGATGGAGTCCTAGGTAACGTATCTGTTCGACAGGGTTCAGTGGAATATTATTAAAGGATACAGTAGGGCAGGAATTCGTAGGTTTACGAAGAATGGTATATATTTTTTTTAAAAAAGTTAATAAATCTAGAATTATTGATTTATCTATCTATCTCTGATGGTGCTAAGGTCCATGAAGGACCCTGTCCTCCTCAACAATTTCCTTCCACCCTGAGCGATCCTCTGCAGCTCTTCTCTATCTCCTCGTTCCATAAAAATCCATCAAAACTATAAAAATACATTACAGTATCAAGAATATTCTTGGTAATAAAATAAGTACCCACTTATTTAGTGTTGAATATGACTGCACCCACAACTATTCCCTTCCTTATTCATTATATATTTCAATTATTTTATTTATTTTTTTTTTTTATCTAATATTTGTTGCTAAAAGATTTTAGTACTGGATGAGGCGACATCAGGTCTGGATTACGAGACTGAGAAAATAATTCAAAGAACTTTGTTTGAGAAAATGAAACATTGTACGGTTATAATAATAGCACATAGATTGGAGACGATAAAATCCTGCCATCGTATTCTTGTTATGAACAAAGGAGAGGTAATACTTCTTTTATATCACAATACACACCATTTACAGATACTTTGTTTATATTACACATGTTTTGTATATTGTAATCTATTATTAGGAGACCATTGTATACACACAAAATAATGAATCTCACCACCATCTGCTGAAGTGACTTAATAAGTATCATCTTGAGAAGATAAATTTTTTGGAAGATTCTATAAATTTTTATGGTTAAAATAATGAGGAATTAATATATTAAACTTCATTGCTATTTTCATAATAATTATATCATTTAACAGAATAATTACATAAAAGTCCACTAGCTCATTATATGTCATAATATCATTACTTATACTTATTATAAAATTTGTTGTAAAAACTATGTTAACTTTTTGTTTCAGATTGCTGAATTCGATGAACCAACCACTCTTCTCAATGACAATAATTCAATGTTCTATCGCATGATGGCCGCATCTAATCAAAATGAAATATAAATCATTTCTAGTACACTTATTGTACTATAAATTGGTTTGATTAAAAGCTTAAGCATTAAATGCTTTATGGATTATGATAAAATATACTTTGAACAGGGATTATTCCAATCATTACTCATTAGAGTATGGATTAAAGATATTTTCAAAGCAGTATTTTTATTCGATAACTAGTTTATACTTTTTTTTTTTAATTGTAAAAAGATAAATTATGAGCATTTGACAAAAATTGATTTATCACTTCACATAAAGACTGAAATAAATTATTTTGGAAAACAGTATATTTGTTAGACAATTTACAATACAAGGTACAATCGTACTTAATTCCAGACGTAAACTGAATTTTTTAGGTATAATAAAATGTGATAAAAGTGATATAATTTTTTATTTTTTAATGAAGCCACAATAAAAATTCTTAACAGTTTTTTTAAAGTTTTAGAACATTTTTTTTTAATTTTAGTAATTTTTGGATGTGAACATTGGTTTAACTTTATATTGTGATAATCTGTCCATATATTTTTTTTTAATTTATGAATAAATGATTTTACAAATAAGCCAGTTGGTTGAAACAAATGTGGTGAAAATTTAAAACATGATATTCCACAATTTTATTTGAACTGACAGATATTTAGGCCAGGCAATAGAGATTTGTAATTGGAAGTGACACAATGGCCTAATTTGACTTTATGTTTTCACTTTAACTATTTAAGTGTTAAACATATTAACAGTAGATGGATTGAGGAGAACAGACAAAAAGGGGAGATGTTAGATTATGTTTTTTCTTTATATCTTGAAAAGAATATAATATGTTTATAAGAATATAAATAGGTTTATTTATTTAACGTCACTTTATGCTGCTATGGCAAATCAAACTACACTGGGAGTCCTAAATTTTGCCTAATGATTTCATTTTTTATTCCCTTTTATAAATATCCTTTGGATAGGTTGCATATTAATATGAATCGTCACTGTCAAAACAATACCACCTACGTATGTATATGGCGATTTTACAGGAGAAAAAAAAAAAAACGGGCCGACTGTACACTTAGCAATTTTTTTCAGAACTATTGAAGAGAAGTATCAAAAAATCATACTCTGGCATGTTGCTGACCTTAATACGTGCATTATCTTAGTGTGTAATTCAACCTGTAGAATGCATTACTGTTACTAACTCATTTCCATAATAAGATGTTTTTTTCTCTACTGTAAAATCGCCCAAAGTGTAGATAGGCGATTGTTGGCAGTTATTTTTTATTTTAGCAAAATATTGTTTTGACAGCGACGATATAAATGAAAAGAATTTAATATAGTTATTTAAATCATTTAATTTAATTAAATCTCCTATTTTTTTTTTTTTTATTATGAAACAATTTTTAAAGTTATGAGTAACCCTTACTTTTTATATTAACAAAAATCATCTCGTAGCATCTACTCCAAGATCCAGGGAATTTAGTGCATTTATCTCTTAACTAGTCTAAATAGAGTTCTGAAGTCAACTTTGGTCGTCTTGTCATTTCCATTTACTATCCCCGTTTTCTGCAGCTTTTGACTGGGCTAATTGTTAAAAATTTATTATTATAGATTTTATAAATGTTTATTGCTTAAATAAATAAATTAGTAGTGCCATCAACCTGTTACAGTGTTGGGCATTATAAGTTAAATCGATTGTATAAATAAATCTATGCTTCCGAATCTCGACAGGAGCCATTCTTTTTTTTTTCCACCACAAAAAAAATTTAATATATAAAATTAAATTACTTAAATAAAATTAAGTAATTAAAAAAAATTAAAGCTTGTTTTTTTCTTATTTCCGCATTTCGTTGAGCCACATTTTCCCTCAACTTGTGGGCACTAATTAATGAAGCCAAAAATTTCAACTTATGGTTGAATTTAAATAATCTTAACTCTTTTCGGCTAGGCATATATTATAAATGATCGTCATGAATATGAATTTATTATTGAAACATCATGTATATTTTTCTTTATAATCGGGAGTAGCTTTTAAAGTAAAGCCTGTTTTTTTGTCACGCATGACATTTAAATGAAATGAAAAATTATATACTTAAAACATGGTCTAGTAAATAAATATAAAGTAAACAATATGTTTTCTGCTGACCAGAATAAATTTAACTGTATGAATTTTATTTGTTTAATATTTTTTTGATGAAGCGATGAACTTCATCACCATGGATGAGCCTTGGCCTCTTCAATACGTTTCCACCAGTCCTCTCTGTCCAGTCCAGCGCCCTTCCAGTTCTGGACATTTAATTGACTCCTGCAGTCATTCAATATATTCCTTGATTTAAATAACTTTAGAACTCATAATTTATTTTGCCCAACACTGACTATTAGCTTACTTTACTAATACATTATTTATTATTTTTAATAATTAAGTTTAAGTTTTAAAATGTACAAAAATCAAATTAAAGTCTTTATGGTCTCAAATTTAAATTTCCATTTAGCCTTATTTGTGAATTATCAAATGTTTAGTTAATTTTTTAAATCACTTCGGAATGAAGCTTCTTGCCTTTTATTTGACAATAATTTTAGAGATTCTTTTATTATTAAATTAAATGAGCAACTGTAATTAAGTTGTCCCTTAAATTATAAAGTCTTCTGGGATATATTTTCTAAATCAATAAATATTTTATAATAAATTATGAACTTAATTTTGTATACATACATAGAAAAAAGATATTAATATATATAAATTATTGTACATAACAGAGTTACACTTCTTCCCGCACCCGAAAAAAAAATTGTTTTTTAACTATTACATTCGAGACAGGAGGTTTTGAACCACCTGAGTATTTCGCAAAATGAGGTGACAGTATTTTTTTTTATTAGGTTTATTTATTCTTGTTATAATAATGTTTTATAGTTAATATATATATTCTTGTACTTGCATACATTGTTTGTTATATGAATAGTTAAAGTATTAATATTTTAATCAAATGTTTGCTTATATTGTAATAAAATATATATTGAGAGGTTTATATTTTATTATTATTTTTTATTTCCAGATAATAATCTAAAGACTTAAATTTTGGATTTTAGTGTTTCAGGAACCTAGATTATAAGAAAAAAAATGTCTTTGTATGATTTAATTTTATTCTTATAAATTAATGATATCGATGTTGTATTTTTATCAGGTCAACTCATGTTGGTGAAGATCTAAAGGGATGGAGAAAACAAAACATTCTTAATCTAACATTATGCTTGAACCCCACAAAATCGAAGACTTAATCTGCTTCAAGAATTTTTCTCATAGCTTAAAAAGTTGTGGAAGAGCTGGACTTGCAGGCATTTTCAATTGAAACCTTGTTCAACATCAGTTTCTATGTTTGTTTTTTTGTTGTTTCCATCTTTAGTTCTTCCAAACTCCTTTCTACCTATCATTTTTTTATTTAATATTATTTATCATGCATAAGAAAAGTGATGAAGAAACTTTACAATTTCAATATCACCTCCATCATTTTTGTTTATAATTTTAAGCAGGTATTTAAATGTAGTAAACAGGCCCAAGCTGGTAGAATGTCACACGGTTGTGCAATGTTGAGCGAATCGTCTGATATCACACTCCACAAGCAGGTTTTATCCCTCAATCTAGGGGAACTACTTTATAGAACTAATTTATTATAAATACTTTATAGGGTCTTCAGATATCACAGGCCATTCTCAGCTTCTAACCACACAAATAAATAGTTCTTGAATAATAATATATTGTTCTTGTTCTGATTAAGGGCAAAATGTGAGCAAAAAAAAAATTATATTAACACTAAAAGTTTAATAGTTTACTATTTTATCTTCTTGCAAATTACTTTTTAACCATAATAATGCTAATATTTTAATAAATTTCAGGATATTTATTATTACCTGTAACTCTACAATCCATTAAGTTTCTTGGGTTCAATACGTGGTAGAGACTGAACAACCTTTGTGCAGGGAGGTGATTTGTCCTAAATCAGGCTCTACTGACAGGTTTTTGCCCAATATAGGGTACCCACTTTATAGACACTAGGTGAACCCGAGAAGGGTCTGTAGATCCCACAGGATCCATCCTCGGGTTATTTGCCAGAGCCGGAACCTTCACCACGGCAACTCAGCGCTCTACCAATGAGCTACCCCCTCTCCCTTCAGTATATTTATAGTAGTTCTAAATTTTTACAATTACTTATTCTTTTGGCAATAGCAACAATAAATCTTTACAAAAGTTATTATTACAAAAATGAATATTTTTCTTCTGTCGAAGAAAAATCAGTTGGTGAAATTTTAATTTTCAATCTCAATTTTATTTTCCCATATCTTTGGTCAAATCTCTTGGAAATGTTCCCTTATCAATCTGTTCATTCCAAGTATTTATCCAACTGTTTGGACAGAGGCACTTGTAACATTTTTCAAACAATTTGCAATGTTCGTTAGTTTCGCCTAATAGGTATGCGCACCTAAAAACAAAATAGTTATATGTTAGAACTTTAAATTTTACTATCAAACTAGGAAAGGGATTCCTATTTTTCAAGGGTTTTTCTTAAAGGCTGCTCTATAAAATTATATTTTTAATGTGGACTTATCTTGTAGTTAATTTGAAGATTTATTTGGATAATTATTCCGTAGTTTGTAGCTTTGAATTGAATCACAGCAACCTTTAATTTATTTGTTTCGCTGTTAATATTTTCCAAAAATACAAGTTGTAAAGAATTTTAGTTGTGAAAAGAGAATGTAATTATATGTAGTATAGTTATGTTGCACAAGAGATCATGGTGAATGTAAAGCCTCTTTCTAAAAAGGTGTATAATGGTATGCAATGGATATAAAATGCAGTGTTTTGGTTATAATCAATTGTGCAAGCAGCATTGATTATTAAAAACGAAGATGGGCAAACATTTTGTTGAAAAAGCGGTTAAAAATGGTACAAGCGATTTAAAACTGAAAGCCAGCATTGGATTCAAATAAGAATGTTTGGTACTTTTCCATTACCGGGCACAAGCAAAAAATCATCAAATAATGTGGAATTCTGCAAAGTTTCTTATATCATAGAGGAATGTTCGTTTGGGGCCATATGTTCTATTCTCTGAATTCATTCAATACAAAGCACGTTTTCCTTTTTTTTCTTTAGTCTTAATTATTGTAAAAAAAAAAAAGATGAAAATTTGGTATTTAGTTGGAACTGAAAAAGAAGCAGTCTCTTTTTTTCAAGAGATGGGTATATTTGCAAAGAATGCAGAATGCGATCAGAATTATGGAATGAAACAGTCTTTTCGTGACAGAGTGCGCTCGGCGGTGCAATCTTTCAACATCCCCACGAAGAAGAGTGTGACATAGGAAGGTTATAAACAGCGGGTGACCAATGAGGTTTGTGTGAAATGGATTTGCCACTGCCTCAATCATTTAATTTATTTTATCCTGATAGTCATTAATTAATATTTATTTTTTAGTTCATTATTGTATAGTTTTTATTTGTGTATATTACAGTGGCATATCCATTCGTAACCTGTACCCACCTAGGCTATTCAGAATGTGGAAAGCTCTCTTTGTAATATTTAAGAAATTGAAAATTAATTCTGACCTAATTGAAATAAAGAGTTCTATTTTGAGACTTAGCTCTTTAAAAAAGTATTCGCAATGGTACGTGGTTCTGATCGTCCAGTTTGAGATTAATTTACGACTGGAGCGAAGAGATATCAGTGATATGGTGTAAAACAAATTACTGGATTCCGTCCAGTAACGACATTAAACGGGGGTCCCGAGCTTGTACGATGTCAGGTACTCGTTAAAAATCCCTATCCTAATTTAACCTGGATAGGCAAAATTTAGAGCTCCCACTGTAGCATCGTCCGATTAGCCACAGCAGCATAAAGTGACGTTAAATAAACAACTAACTCTCAACAAATTACTGGATATGAAACAGTTGTGGATTGGAACTACTAAAAAGAAATTTGTGTAGAGGTATTAGCGGAGCGCAAGCAAAAAAAATCGGTGGTCCTGAAAAAATAGTTGAGATAGACGAGAACTTATTTAGAAAACTAAAGAACAATGCTGGTCGTGCTCCCAATCACTTATTGAAAGAGCACTTTACTTGCTCTAAGTTAGCATTCAGGTGCCTTTATATGTAGTTGGTTTATATATAGCTGTTGAACCTCACCAAACAAAGTATTTCCAAAAAAAGGTATAGCGGGCAACAGTTAAATGTTCCGAGGAATACGCCATAGAAAGATGGGATCTTGTTTACCTTTCTCGTGGATTGAGGAATTCAATAGGAGTGGTTTTCAACGGTAAGGCATAGGAAGGAAGGCTCACAATATTATCTACAGAACGAGATTGGCCACACCAGATCTCCTGCAGAGAAACGTTAGTGACAATTGACTTTATGCGAAAGTGTTTGTGTGCAGGGTAAGATAGAATTACTAACATATTGTTTGTCATTATTCAGAAGGGGTGTAAAGTGGTTGTTCTGAATCTGTATGGTGTCAGGCAAGGCGGATTCAGGGGGGGAGGGCACGTGCCCAGACAGATTTTTGTGTACAGTAGAGAATCCATTATAATACATAATTTTAGGCAAATCACATGATCATTGTTGTTAAAATAACATAAAGAACATGAGTGAAACTATTGTTTTGATATAAGTTGTAGTTGTTTATTTAACGTCACTTTATGCTGCTACGGCTAATTGGACGATGCTACAGTGGGAGCTCTAAATTGTGCCTATCCAGGTTTAATTAGAATAGGGATTTTTAACGAGTACCTGACATCGTACAGGCTCGGGACCCCCGTTTAACGTCCCTTCCGAAGGGCGGCGTAACTAAGAATTTTTTACTCCCTTAAAAAAATCCTAGGGCACCTGCCGGGCTACGATCCCGCGATCTAGGGTTTAGTAGTTTGTTACGCTAACCTCTAGACCACAGGTGACCGTTTGTTTTGATATTTTAATAAACCTTTGAAATCCTTCTACAGATACTAGAAGTTTATTTGTAATTTATTGTTGATTGTGCCCCCCTCCCAGGAAAAATCCTGGATCCGCCCTTGGTGTCAGGTACTCGTTAAAGATCCCTATCCTAATTATACCTGGATAGGCAACATTTAGGATTCCCACTGCAGCATCGCCCGATTAGCCGTAACAGCATAAAGTAATATCAAATGAATAAACAAACTTAATACTGAATTCATTATCACCTATGGAAGTCGATGAACATTCTGTAGCACCACTTCGTCTTGTTCACCTGCTGGAACCTTGGATCTGGTGGGCACGTTGATAATTCTTGTGTTTCTCTTTGTTCTAATTCTTCTTTGTCGATTTCAGTGCAGATCATTCCACCGATCTCGACGTATTTCTTGGCCGCTGGTTTCGGTTCCATTTTAATTTTTTTTTTTAACTTTTGGAAAGCTGTTGATGAACAATGTCCAAGGAGAAGGTCAGCGGAAGGGGACGGAAAAATATGTCAAAACCGTAATACAATGAATTAAACAAATGTTTATTAGCGTAACATATGGTTTTATTATTTACTATTGTTAAATAATTAAGAAAGTATCCTTAGAAATTCGAAATGCAGGACATGCCGGTTTTTGGTCCAAAAGCAATTATTTTATATTTTAAAATAACAACCCTCGGTGAACCTGAGGGATCGATCCCGATCCCGTCTTCAGACTAGGTGGCAAATCCTCGGGACACCGAAATTTAGATTGAGGGGGGCGCGTAGGAGTTACTTCTTATTCATTATTCCCTTTAAACTTTTGTTCTATCAATATATCTGAAGTTCTAGTGAATAAATGGTTAAGTGGAATTTTGTCCAATCAATAGCTGACTTTATTGAGGGAAGCGGAATCGTGTCATTCTCGTAGTTTTTGGCTTGAAATGGAGTTATTGCTTAAGTTACTCCATTTCAAGCCAACATCTTACTTAGCTTCCTAAACACGTCGAAAATAACACAACTCCTCTTCCCTAGTTATAAGAAACTCATTTTGAAGAAAATTCGACTCAATCACTTACTCACCAGATAGATGATATATGACTTTAAAAATAATAATACCACAAACCTTTTTACCATATTACATCAATTTAAAAAACCTCTTATAAACATTGTGTATACTTGTTTCTTTTGAAATTAATCACAATTAAAAAAAAAAATTTGATTTAGAAGAGAATTTGTTATTCTTTTCCTCTCAATTGGGTCGTTAACAACAGTTCAAATTATTTTAAACGTAATCGAAGTCACAAATGTCGAAAAACAATCTCCCCCCCCCATCATGTACTTTTCAACTTAAAAATTACTCAAAGTTCTTGTCAAGTAATTTAAATTATAATAGATAATTATACTATTATAAGTGCTGATTAATATTTCTTGAATCAAGGTATTGATTAAACAATGATAGTTTACAAAATACAATAAGGGTTAATAGTTTTGATTTTTTTTTAACTTCTTACTTCTAAATCAGTACTAAATATAATCAAAAACATAGAATTACTATGTTTTATTTTTTTTAAAATAATTAATCTTTATTTTGTGTGAAGTTTATTTTGTGTAAATGTACATGTAGTGTATTGTAAGTTGCATCCCGCCATTTTTAAGTTAAACTTGTTCAGTCTGCAATGTCCCGGTTCAGAAAGATTATATGCTATTTTAATAAACCCTGTGTGTTTTATTATTGTTGTGCAATCAAGAATGAATCTGTTTTTAACAATTTTCAAAGTAATAAAAACATGTTTAAGTAATGAAAATAATTATACGAAAATTAACTTCCAATGGAAAATGGAATGGTTGAATAAATTGGTATTGAATTCTTTGTTTCAAAATTGGATTATCTAGCAGCCAATTGGTGAGTGGTAGGATATATTTTTCTTAATGAATAAGTAAGTAGAAACAAATTTAACTTGTGTTTAAGTTTACAGGTTTTCAAATATATTTTAGTTATTGTGAATTTAAAAACACAACACACTTTGATTATGATAATGAGGTATAATGTATGTATATAATTATCTTCCAGTCAACCATCCCCCTCGCTTCTTATGTATATATATACATATAATAAATGTACCAAAGTATTGGTCGGTCGGATTCTTTCAGACTCCTTTTTTATCAGCTTATTTACACCCAAGGCATAATTAAAATGGGATTATGTAGATATATGTTTTTACAGTTCTTGGGACTTAGTTAATAATTGTTCGACTATCTACCTATAATAAACTCACATGTTATAAACAGTTGATGAATAGTTATTTATTTGAGAAGTGAGGAAAGTGCCACTTTATTACACCCAAGTGAATTTTACCACAGGAGCCGAATGCAAGGTAATTAAACGAGGGTGTTATAAGCACTTTTCTCATGTGTTAAATATTAAATTTTTCCTGAAACCATTAAAAAATTAAGAAATTAAAGGTGAAACTTTAGATTTGTTAAAACTATACTAGCGCTACCTCTTTTCAACAATTTTCTATTACTAACCATGCAAATTATAACTCCAGGACGTTCACTCATTAAAACATTTATTTATTATTATTTATAAATAATATTCTAATAACACATAAAAAAATAAAATAGATTATTATATCTTGATTTACATTTGTATTTCTCTTCATATCTGACTTTGGATGTTTTTGGTAAAATTTGATTTATTGCCTGTTCTTTTATGAAGCGGTCTGATCCCTGTTTTAATGCTAGATCTCCAAATTTCTGATATGTGAAGGTTCTAATACATTTAAGGTTATATTAAATATTTCTATAAAATCACTCCAAAATAAATAAAATCTATCTTGAATTAAATATAAATTTATTTATTTTAACATTTTAGGAATATAAAATGAATAATATTATAATACCACCATTTAACATTTAAAATAACTGCTTATTGCTGATTGTCAAATTCGATCTTGGTGGCTGTTACTTTTCCCCACTAGTGTGGGAAAGTGGTTTTCCCTCACTAGTGGGGGAAAGTGGAACTTTCCACACCAGTTTTAGTTAAGTAATGGATAGCATTACTCAATGGTTGCAGGAAAAATATATATCAATGTATAAATATTGATAAAAAACCTGTACTTCTACAACTCATGTAGGGTCTTGGGTGGAGTACATAGTAGAGACTGTGATGTTTCAATAACAATATTTGTACAGGGTGATTTGTCCAAGATCATGCTCAACTGCCAGGTTTTCCCTTTAATTAATGTAACCCTCTATAAAGATCAGGGTAAGCCCCAGGAGACTCTGTAGATCCCACAGGGTGCATTCGCTGATGTTAACTGATTAAATAATTTGTTATTATTAAGTTTTATCTTTGGTATTTAACATATGTCATAAATCTTTTGCCTTCTCTACTTCAAGTTTATCTGCCCTTAATTTACATGTTTTTTTTCTATGATTGAGATATATATCTAATGTTAGCTGAATAAGGGATAAACATATCTTAAAAAATAAATCTGTTGTATAATTTATCTCAAATCCATAAACTCAGATGTTAAATAATTTTTAAATAATACCAAATATGCAAAAAAGAACAGAGAATATATATTTTAAACTTATAAACATGTTATAGGTAAATATTTTTAAAATCACTATATAATTAATGACATATGTGATTACTACTGGATATGCTGAGACGTTATTTAACTTAACTTGAGCGATAGACTAAGATTCCGGTGAAACTAGTTAACAATAACTTTTTATATTAATATAAATATTTCAAGAGTAATCTGAAAATATGGGTTCTCAATAGGAACTGTAGGAAATAGGAACAGAACCATGAGGCGGAAATAACAAAGAAATGTGATGCTACTATAATAAATGGCAACATGTATTACTGCTACATAAATAATATTTTTTAAAAACTCAGAATTATTAATTGTTTACAAATGCAATTTATTGATTCATAATGAATGATATTTAAAATAAAAAGTTTTTCTAAAGCACTTAATTTATTTTGGTTTTAACTGGAAAAAAAATTTATTGAGTATGAATATGACTGTCGCTAACTATATGTTGTGCAACTGTACCATTAGATCACTTGTGGTTAGCACGACAGTCGTGGGTTTGCAGCTCGGCTGATGGCCTTAGGATTTTTAAAGGGAGTAAAAAATCCTAAGTTAAGCTATTTTTTGGAAGGGGTGTAAAATGTTGGTCCCAAGCCTGTGCGGTGTCAGGTACTCGTTAAGGATACCTGTCCTAATTAAACTTGGATAGACAAAATTGATGACTCCCACTGTAGCATTGTCCGGTAGGCCATAGCAGCATAAAGTCACGATAAATAAACAAACATGCATATATTTATCAAACTCGAGAAAACTAAAAAGACTCTGTCATAAAAAAAAATAAGATTTTTTAAATATTTGTGTTATGTATGAAATATGTAATCGATATCTTTAATATATATTTTTTCACACACTAACTAGACAAGTGATATGCTAAAAAAATTGTTGATCAATGAAATATTTATTATCTAATCTATTGCATTAATTTACTGACTATATTGCATCAGATGTAATTTTCTTAATTATTCTCATAGATTTGTTTTTTCTATTTATTATGATTATTATTTTACTTTTAGTGGTTTACAACCACTTTTACAAAGGAGCAATAAAACCAAAAATTAGTTGCATATATTAAAACGTACGAGGTTAAAGATAAAGGTGATTTATGACAAAGAACTTGAACTTTGGTTGTTAACCAACATAAATTTGTGTAAAATATTGCTCTTCAACATATAAATTTAATTTTTATAATCTGGATTACCATGTTTATTAATAATTAAATTGTATGGCAAAGACTAACAGGCAATATTCTTGCTATGAAATACTGGCTGATAAGGTTCTGAAAAAAGTATTGCACCCGTTTTGAAATATTATAAAACATAATATTAATATTTTTGTGATTATTATATCTAAAATTTAATTGAAAAATTCCAAGATAGTGGAAAATAACTAACTAGTCAACGTTTCGCCAATTCAGAAGGCCCCATCCGGACATACACAAGAAAAGTTCACATCGATGGATCACACCTCACATTAGATCACTCTTTGTACTGTCGATGTGAGATGTTCTATATATAATCTTCATTGATGTGAATGCTTTTTGTGTATTTCCACATGATACTTGATGCGAGGAAACATGGATTGGTTAATTTTTTCCCCAATATTTTAGTGATTTAAAGGTTTATTTTTTGCTGTTTTACAATTGGTTCATAATAATTATTTTATGTCTATTTTTTTCTCATTCTTCTTAATTAAAACTAAAGTGATAAAATTTCATATTTTTGTGCATCGCACTATTTTCACTTACCTATTTATTTAAAAAAGATAATGACTTTAAATTCAGTTTTCATTGAAATTGCATTTAGTTAATATGGAAACATCCAGTTTCCATTAAATCTACAGCCCCAGTGAATAAGTGGTTAAGTCGAATTTTATCTAAAATGAGCTTCTTGTACTTAGGGAAGCAGTATTGTTTTATTTTCGTAGTGAATAAGTGGCTAAGTAAGGTATTGGCTTGTAAAGGAGTTATTGCTTATATTACAACTCCATTTCAAGCCAAAAACTACAAGAATGACAGGATTCTGCTTCCCTCAATACAGTCAACTCTCTATGGACAAAATTCGACTTAAAAACTTATTCACCAGGGCTGCAGAAATACTATCATTACAGAAATTATTATTATTGTGTTTATGTTTATGCCTATCTGGTCAGTCTTTTGAGATGTATTTCTTTACCTCCTTGGTTTGAAGCCAAAATGTTTTGTTTCCTAAAATTATGATGTATATTTGCTTGTAGTTTTCTGTTCTCTTAGCAATCCCGAGAATAAGTTACATCACTAGTTAAGGGTCCAAAATAAAATCTCTGTATTGATTAATTTTCTTTCGTTTATGTGAAAATGGCTAAAACGAGTAAAACATGTTATAAAATGTCACTTCAGATTAAAATTTTACTGTACCAATATATTTTTCTATTATCTTAAAAATTTCATACAACTTTTCCTTTTGCCGTTAAATAATTCAAGTTTATTACTTTATTAAGAAATTTAACTTAAGTTATTATTTTATTATGCTTAAAATCTCACATACATCATAATAGGTGGTCTTCGAAAAGTTTTTTGTCATCGAATATTACTAAAATTCTCAATTGAATGCACAATCTTACACCGCCTTTGTATCTTGTAAATACAGTGGCGCCATCTGTGGTAAGATCGTATAATTTCTGTTATCAATCTTTTTATAGTTTACAGTTGACTTATATTTTAATTATTCAAGTGAATATTATTTTTGTGTAAATTATTGATTAATTTTTTTAACACTGAATGCCTAGAATAAATTAAATATGAATCAATTTTATGTGAAAGTTTGGCGTATTACTGCTTGATAGAACTTAAAGAATGTGAAAGTAAAGTTGTGGATGTGCTTTTATAGGACTGTTATGGAATTTCTTATTATATTCTATAGTTCCATTGTTGAATTTTTATTTATACTTTACTGAAGTAATAATAATAATAAGGCTTAGGGAACCCGAAGGCTCGATGCCGATTCTACCAATTTCTGCCAACAAACCTCCGTCCACGGATCACTACCCAAACCCAAATCCGCCAGATCACCATTAACGCAATCCTCCCACATACGCTTCGTTCTACCCCTCAGCCGCTTTCCAGTCGGCACAGCGCTTACTAACAACTTTGGAATTCGTTCCTTTCCAAGCCCAGCAACTTTACAAGCCAATCTTAATCTTCGCGACGCTATCACTTGAATAACATTTACTGGATGTGTGTTTCGCAATTCCGCGTTATGTATTCTTCTATATTCCTTAGTGCTCTCGTCCTTTTTGGACCGAATATTCCACGTATCATCTTATTTTCGAATACCTGAAGGCGTTGTTCATCCTTCAGCGTTAGCGGCGGAGTTTCGCATCCTTAAAGAGGAGTTGGAAGGATGATTGTTTTATGAATTCTGATTTTTAGATTTCGGGACAAAAGAGGCGAGCTTAGTAATGTCGAGAGCGAATAGTAACAAGCACTTCCCGCCTTTAATTTAGTTTTTTCAAAGTTACCATAGACCCTAAGTACTTAAACATCTCGACATGTTCGAACTTATTCCCTCGTACAACAATATTACTAAAATCTCTACCTTTTCTGCTACTAACCATATACTTAGTCTTATCCGAATTTTCTTCCTGCCCTATTTCCTTACCTGCATTCATCAACGTTTCTATATTTAGCTTTATAGTTTCCGCGTCTTCACCCAACAGTATCAAATCGTCCGCAAACCCAAGCACGGATATTTTACTATTCATATTCAAATTCAAACCTTTTTCGTTGTGTATCACCTTTTTAATAATTTACTCCAGTGTTAAATTTAATATAATAGTACAGGTGAAAGCGAATAACCTTGAGAACTTCTCTGATTCTAAACCTTTTTATTTTAGAAATACTTTTAGACTAGCAGTGAGGAAAGTAAGAAAAAAACAAACAAGAGAATCATTCTTCCGCAACCATACCAAATCATATCTAACACTTTCCACTTTTCTTTCTGATACGGTGAGTCATGGAAAACGCCTGGTTTATAAAATGAGTCACCGAAATCTCCACCCCTTTAGTTTCAAATAAATTTAGTTGATGAATGAATCACGTAAAAAAGCCAGTTTATTTTAGTCAGCTGTGACTAATACAGATAAGTACTTCGGTGTAAACAACGTTCATGTTATTTTTTTATTTATGTTTTAAAATTTAATATTTTACACAACTTTTCCTGTTACTTATCAAAATTAGAACGAATCTTTTCCTTGAGTTAATATGAGTAAGTTTAATAAGTTGATCGGGATGACCAGATCTTAATAACCTCATTACAAACTCCACTCTGTTACTTATAATTTAAAAAACAAATACTTCTGTACTGCTTAAAATAAAAAGTGTTATATTTTGTGCTACGAATTAAATAAGTCAGGAACAGTGGCTTTCTGATTTGCCAATTTTCAAAAAAATATTTATGGTCTATCTGATCGAGTCAGTGAAAAGACAAAAGAAACTAGATGCTCGATCCGTTGCTAGGCGACGCCGATAAAATGTTTTATCACTAAAAATTTCTTTATATAATAGAGTAACAAAAAGTAACAAAACCAATATTGATTAAATTACTAAAATCTCTTAAGTTATTATTAAAAAGACCCTAGGATTATGAGATAGAGAAAATGAACTAAGATCTATTATTTTAAAAACTTATTTTGAGTATACTGTATTATTTTATTAAAATGTAGGTTTTCGATAGTCGATTTTCAATTTAACTGTTGAACTAAAATTTCAATACCTTTTTCAATATATTTTGAAATTTTGGGGAGCAGAGCTGCTCAGTGGTACAGCGGTAAGTTGCCATCCCGAAGAAATTCCTGGCTTCAAATCCGGCTGATGCTAAATTTTATTTAATCTGTTTGCGGATCCTCATACGAGATTGAAAAGACAAGAAACCGCTCGACGTTTCAGGCTACTTCAACGCTTACTAGAAAAACGCTCTAAGCTCCCAATTAATTACAAAAGACTCATCTACATGGCCATCATACGACCTATTTGGGCCTAAGGAATAGAGCTTTGGGGCTCCAGTAAGCCATCGAATTCCTGTCGTATCCAATCCCTACAATCCAAAATCCTTCGTAAAATCCTCAATGGTCCTTATTTTGTTAAGAATAAAGTCATCCATAACGACCTTAATGTCCCATTTGTTGCTGATTTGGCCCGAACCCGCTATCTATCCTTTCATAACAAACTTCATTTCCACTCAAACGCTCTAGTTTCTAACCTAGCTTCCTCTTCAATTCCAGATAATCCTCCGACGCGTCTGAAAAGAAGATGGCCACGTGACCTTCTTAGTTGAACATGCGATTTGAGTACTACCAGTGGGTATTTTCTCTACTTGTCATTATATCATGTCATTATGTATCACTTAGCCTATTTACTTGTTATATTATTGTAATACAGTTGTAAATATTAATAAATAAATCTGTTTGCGGCCGGGGATGGTTCCTTTGAGATCTGGGTCCCTCCTAGGGCTCACTCAGTCTCTATAAAATGAATACTCAAATTAAGGGAAATCTGGCTGTTGTCCCTCATCTGGAACAAACCACGTCCCTGCACAGACGTTGTCCAAAAACAGTACAGTCTCCATCACGCACTGAACCCTGAACACTGAACGAGTTGAAGTGGTACTGTTAAATTATTGATTATTAGTGGTACTGTTGAAGTAGTACTGTGGTAAAAATAAATTCTTACCCTAAACAAGACCACCTCACACCCCCCTTATATAATTTAAGTATATCTAAACATTCCTAAAGAAACAGAGACTTATTCTTTGACTTTCACCTATATCATTTTAAAAAAAATTAAAACAGAACAGTAATTCGTAAATTATTCGAATTAAGGTTATGTTAAATTTATGCTAATATATGTAAGAACGAAGTGAACTTGAAATATATATCTTGTCGCCCTGAATTTAAAGATGTTATTTTAAACTAAAAAAGTGTTATATTTATCAAGAAAAACGACAAAAGCAGTTACGTTGTGTTATATAATTCCTATACATTGCCATAACTATAATTACCTTTTGAACTTGATAAAGAATTTAACGTGCTTCGATCACGTTTTTAAGGCGTATCCTTGATGGTCCACGTGTCTATCAACGTGTTTATTCCCAATGTAAGTTACATTATTAAGGTTAATATTTTTTTAATTATTATTATTCTGTGATGAAATTTTACACATAATTTGTTTAATAGAGTGTAATATGCAGTATGTTATGTTATATACCATACTTTTTAAGTTGAGAAAATTATTATTGTGTGTAACATGGCAAGACATTCTTGTTGCTTTATAGGCAAAATGAGTAGGTAATACAGGATTATTTTTTTTATTAATTTATTCATTGAAATTTACAAGTGTATGATAAGAATATAACAAGTAAATGGCAGGAATGATACATAATGGCATGGATAAAGACAAGTAGAGAAACTTCCCAGTTAGTACTGAAATAACAAATTCAATTTATAAGGCTCTTTTCAGACGCCTCGAAGGATAATCAGGAATTGAAGAAGTACCTAGGTTTGAAACTAATGGGTATGAATGGGAATAAAGTTTGTCATGAAAGGATTGATATGGGGTTCGGGCCAAATCTTTAACAAATGGGACATTATGGATTAATTTGTTCGTAACAAAGTAAGGAGCATTGAGGATTTTGGATGGGAGGAATGGATACGAGAGGGATTCGATGGCTTAGTGGAAACCAAAGCTCAACTCCGCAAGTCCTGATAGGGCTTTTAATAGTCATATTAATGAGTATTTTGTAATTAATTAGGAGCTTAGTCCGTTGTTCTAGTGAGTGTTGGAGTAGTCGTAAATGGGGAATTCCGGATTTAAAGTTTAAATTCAGCTTCCTTGGACATTGCTTTTGATTTTTATGGGAGCATCCAGATTCTGTTAAATAATGCATTATGGTATATTAATTTTTTTTCTCCTTATATTTTCATCCACACCTGTCAGATATAAGTAATTGACAATCAGCGGATTGGCTGACTGGAAAAAAATACAGAATGACATGAAAGGCATGACGAAGAACAGATATAGCGGAACCTCTCCATTTGCTTGCTTTAATTTCCTACTGTAATAGATCTCTCATCCACGTTCTTTTTAGTCTCCTCCTAGTGTTCTCGGGCATGAGAGTCGTGGCCATTTGTTGTATCAATGGATTTGGGTGTCGGTATAGTTTTTCTTGAAAGCGTTTTTAGTACGTTCGTATGTGTTCGACAACCGTTTATATTTTTAAGTCCGTATGCAAAGTTTTGTTATTGACGTACCATGGTGCTTTGGTGATAAGTCTAACTACTTTTTACTAAAAAATTTGTAGTCGTTTTATGTGAGTCTGTTTAGCGATGCCTTAAATTTGTAATGCATATGTCCAAACTGGCTTTAGTAAGTAAGTGTACATACTTAATTTCTGTCTTCTATCTAATTTGGATTTTTTCCTGAATAGCGAGTACATTAATTTGAGCTAGTGATTTAGTGATTGGCGTTTCATCTTAACGTGTGGATGGGTACTTTGTCTCTCTGTGAGATGGGTGAGTTATTCAGTCTGAGTTTCCATAGTTGGCATCACTCATTCACCTTTTGTAAGTTTTGTGAGGCCTGTGTCGCGTCTTGATGTTTGGTGATCAGTGTCGTCAGCGTAGTTTGCGATTAGTGTGTTAGGACTTTGTGGAATGTCGTATGTATAAGTTATGTACAATAGCGGTGCAAGCATTGATAGCTCTGAGCCTTGTCGGACTGAGAAAAATCTGTCTGCAAGGAATGAGATAAGAATCAGATTATAAGTGTGTGGTAGTACAATCTTGACCTTAAAGAGAAGCCCCTTGTGCCAGACCTTGTCGAATGCTTGGGCGACATCCAGATACACTCCAGTTGCATATAACTTCTGCTCTAGTGCTGTCGATATGTAGTCAGTTACTCTGTGTAACTGTTGAGTAGTCGAGTGTGATTTTCGAAAACCGAATTGACGGTGAGGGATTATATTTTTGTCAGCCAGTAACTTTATTAATCGGGGTTAAGTAATTTTTCAAAAATTTTAGAAAAAATGGGGATTAAACTAATTGGTCTGTACGAGGAAGGGTTGCTAATTTATCTTGTTTTTTAATCATTGTAACAATAGAATATTTCCATTGTATAGGAAATTTCGTAATTCTAAGTATTTTATTAGATTGCCGTAAGAAACACTAGAGCTTTCCTAGGCATTTGCTGGAGCACCTCAGCATTAATTATGTCATAGCCAGGGGCTTTTCTTTTTGGTAAATTTCTAATTAGTTCTGCTACTTCTGTTGGAGAGAATGAAGGCTGGGGTAATGTCGGTTGTTATGTCAAGTGTGTTATTTACAGATATTTCGTGTTTTGTGTTTGTGAAGTCAGTATGTGGTGTAAACACGGAAGAAAGATGGTCGGGAAAAAGCTCATATATTAATTTAATTTATTCTTTTATTTTTTAAAAGAATATTAAGTATGTCTACAATAAAAATTCTATTAATGATAGTAACAACGCAGTTTTTACCATTATTATATTATTTAATAGTCATAGTATATGATCTGTAAACTTAAATCAGAATAAAATACAAGAATCACAAAATTTTATTATTTTGTAGTGTTCTAAAAAAATTAATTTTCCTTTTATATGTTATAGTTATAGGGGAACAGAGTAGCTTGGTGTACACACTCTACAGAGTGTGGAGTTCAAATCAGGCTGTGGTAGATTAATTATTTAATCTGTGAACGGCCAGGGATTGGACCCATATAGTATCACTGGTCTCATTGGTTCATATGCTCTGATTTTTCGAGAGATTAAAGCGATTTTGAGAGAACCTTACTATTTATAACATACAAAAATCTCAATTACATATATATATATATATAAGTTATAAGGACAAATAGACGCTAAAGATAAACAATATGTTCATAGAGATTAAGGTTGTTGTTATTTCGTTATAAACACTATTGACTATATATATGAGAGCTGAGATAAATAAAGTTGAGTTGTTATCTTGAGTCTGTGTCGTCACTATGCCCGAAACCCTATTCGCTCTTGACGCCATAGTCTACGTAGTTTATCCGTGAGGAGCTTATTCCCAACAAAAATATGGCAGGCACGACCAGGGATGGCAAATTCAGTAAATATCCGCTCCAGCGCGTCCTCATCCACCGTAGCCGGAGCACGCACGATAACCACCGACGACCCTTCGGCCGTAAATGCTCTTGTTTCGACACCCGAACTTTGTTTCGACCGGAGGATGATCTGTAGTCGTTTGTCATTGATAATCTCGTCGACCTCAGGTAAATCACTAGATCGTTCCGACGTGACGGAATTATCCTCAGAGTCCTGACGAACCAGCGGTATTTCGGGTCCGTTTTCCGCCCAGTCCCGTAAGTATCTGAGGCCGAATGGTTCTGCGGAAGATCCTTCCCCATCGATCGCATTCACCACGAGGTCCCTCGATAACCAATCCGCTACGGCATTGTCCGCCCCCTTCTTATGGACAATCTTGAAGGTATAGGCCGCTAGACGTTCCTTCCACCTCGATATGCGCGCCGAAGATTCTTTCAGAGTGTTCACGTAAACTAGGGGCTTGTGATCCGTGAATAACTCAAACACCCTACCATAAACATAAGGTCGAAAATATTCTATCGCCCATACGACCGCTAGCAGCTCCCGTTCTATCGCGCTGTAACGGCTTTCCGCTTCGTTTAGCTTCCGGCTGGCATAAGCGATAGGTTTCTCACCTTCGGGAAAGTTCTGGGATATAACTGCACCAATCGCGACCTCACTCGCATCTGTAGTAATTCGGAACATCAACCGGAAATCGGGGAATGCTAGTAAGGGTTGCGAGGTTAGGACCTCCCGGCAACGTTTAATACTTTCCAGCTGAGCTTGCCCGAGCACAAACCGCCTCCCTTTTTTCAGTATTTCCGTCAGTGGTTGTGTTAATTCCGCAATAGCTGGGATAAAACGTCGGTAATAGTTCACCATGCCTAAAAAACGCCTAACGCCACGAACATTAACCGGCAATGGGGCCTCCTGAATCGCCCTAACTCGTTCCTGATCAGGCCGAACTCCCGATCGCGAAACCACATGACCCAAAAATCTGATCTCCTGTAACCCAAACTTCGATTTTTCCCGCGACAGTTTAAGACCGAATTGTCGGACTCTGTAAAATACCGCCTGTAAATGTTTAATGTGATCCGCTTCCGACCGACTGAACACTATAAGATCGTCCATGTAGACCTGAGCAAAGTCCTCCCCCAAACCTCTTTGAAACTCGTCCATAAGACGTTGAAACGTTAACGGTGCCCCCTTCAACCCAAATGGCATCCTAACAAATTCGTAATGCCCGCGTTCCCATGAAAAAGCGGTTTTTCCAATATCTTCTTCGGCCATCCGAACTTGATGGTACCCACTTTTGAGATCAAGTGTGCTAAAGATAGTCGCACCCGCTAACTTATCCAGTATGTCTTCGACGCGAGGTAGGGGGTACCGTTCGTCTTGGGTCGCCTCGTTTAATTTGCGGTAATCCACCACGACTCTATATTGTTTCCCTCCTCCCGGTGTGCTCTGCTTTTTCTCTACGACCCACAGAGGGCTATTAAAGGGAGAGTTGCTGTGTCGGATAATTCCCTGTTTCAAAAGTTCAGCTAGCTGTTCCCGTATAATATCCTTCATCGCTTGGGGGTATCTTCTGTCTTTAACGTAGACCGGTCTATCCGCTTTGAGTATAATTCGATGAACCGTTTTTCCCGTGGTCGGCAGAATTTCGTCTTCCCGATAAAACAGATCCGTGTATTGATTGACAACGTCCTCTACGCCCTTCCGACTGCACTCGACTGCGCCAATCTCGACACGGTGACCTGATCCCACCAGTTTGGTTCGGTACGTCCGTTCGCCTAACCGAAATCGACAGTGGCCTTGCTCAACCTTCATTTCCAAGCCCGCTTGCTGCAACAAATCGCATCCCGCTATTAGATCATACCCTGGCATTACGGCATCCGTGATATGAAGTTTGATTCTCACGTCCTTTCCCACAAACCTTCTGAAATTAAAGTAACCTTCCCCCAAGGTTTTGCATCGTCCGCTGACCGTAGAAATCACGCAACTACATTGACGTCGCATCCCCCACATGCCTAATTTTTCCGCCCCTTGTTTACTAACCAGTGAATTAGTACTGCCCGTATCCACGAGAAATCTGAGATCTAATCCCCTCAACTTCGCCACGGGCAACCTTGTCCCTCCTCTTTCCATCCCGTTATTATTAATGATAAGTTCGCGTGAGAGGTTGCCCCGCCTGTCGTCGTACCCTCAATCTAGCTTAGCATGACGCGTCGCGACCCCGGATCCGGAAGGAACACCCCTCCAGGGACTCCCACCTCTTACCTGGTGTCCTCTCGAGGCCGGAACGCTGCGCTCAGATCGAACACTCTCCTCTCCTGAAGAATCAGCGCTCGAAAACTGCCCTCTGTCTCTCCTGTGTGACCGTCTCCTGCTCCACTCTTGCTTGTTCACCTCCATTGGTTCTGGTTGCGGACCTCTCCTAGTTGCACGTGGATTACGCCTTGGACACTCTCTTGCGACGTGTCCCCGCCTGCCACATTCATAACACCTCGTAAAATTACATTGCGCTGCGAGGTGGCCCGGTTGATTACACTCGTAGCACCTCTTTTCTTGTTTCCTTCTGCGGTCCTCGGGTATCCTGTTAGATCGCTTTTCGAACGGCCTGCCGTTATTATTACGTCTAGGCGGGCTCTGGTGTCTCCTCCTCGGTGACTTCACCTCTGTCCATTCCCCTTCTGGTCTCTCAAACCGAGTCTCATTCCTTTCATGGGCATCTATGAGCTCGTGGGCGCAGTCCACGAAATCGCGGTCTCGTGGCAGTGAACCCGGGCGGTCCATATAGTGGTTCAATTGGACCTTCAGAATACCCCGTACAAATGCCGTACGCTGGGCGCCTTCCGACTGACCAAACGTCTCCACCATCTTCTCCACCAACCTGTTGTAGAGCACCAACAGTTTCTCGGCGAACTCTCCTTCCGTTTGGCCCTGCTTCCGGTGCTCCTTTAACATGTAGAAGATATCCTCTTCCGGCGTCCATCTTCCTCCACCATATAACTTTTTCAGCCGTATTTTGAGCACATCCCAAGAGTGAGTAGTGTCCCCCTGGATGGCATTGAGGACCCGCCTCGAAATCCGGCTCACCAATGACGCCTCTAGAAGCACTACATCGGATTCCTGAAGCGTGCCGTTATCCTTTTTGGAGTCGATGAGCTGCTTAATTTGATCGGCCCCCTTTATAAAATGTTCGAGATCACCCAAAACTCCATTGAACGGCTCCAATTGGCTAATTACCTCGTGGATGAACGCGGAATTCTGGGTTCTGATCTTGACAAGCTCGAACTGGGTCGTCTCATTGGCCGTTTTCAGTTTTGCTTCTAAGCTTGCCCTTTCCACCGCTGCCTGGGCCAGTTGATACTCTAGCCTCTTAATCTCATCACCTTCCGTCATTGTTATTTATTCTTCTGCCTGGCTTTACGGAGAAAAACTAATTAACCTTTAACTCCGAAGTGCGGATTAAGTCCGTATTTACCTTTTTTGTAAATCTCCCGGCTTTCGGCACCAGTTATAATTAGACTGAAACACAACTATAAAAAAATAGGGTTTCGGGCATAGTGACGACACAGACTCAAGATAACAACTCAACTTTATTTATCTCAGCTCTCATATATATAGTCAATAGTGTTTATAACGAAATAACAACAACCTTAATCTCTATGAACATATTGTTTATCTTTAGCGTCTATTTGTCCTTATAACTTATATATATATATATATATATATATATATATATATATATATATATATATATATATATATATATATATAAAAGAAACGAGGGGATGGTTGACTGGAAGATAGAGTAAGGAAGAAAATAGTTGTGGGTGCAGTTAAATAAAACACTAAATAAGTGTCCACTTATTTAGTGTTTAATTTTACTGCACCCCAACTATTTTCTTCCTTAGGATATATATATATATATATATATATATATATAATTATATTATATTATTATTTATTTTTCTATGGACATTTTATATAATTTTCATGGGATTATTCACATCCTGTTACGTTATGTAATAATTTTAATTATATACTTCACTTTTGTTTATACTTTTTTCCCTCTTCAGTACCTTAAACAAATTTATAACTTGGATAATATTCTCCTTAATTTATTGGCTTTTCTTATTATGGTACATTGAGTACCTATCCATAGGATCACGCAGATATTATTTTTTTAGATCATTCTTCTAATCCTTCAATAATCCTTCTTCACTCCATCCTCCATGCCCTTGCCCCGTTCTCTCCTCCACAATAATCCTGATGTTTTTGAGTCGGCTCCTAAACCTCTACCTGCCTAACCAATCCTAATCAGTAATTACAAGTATTCTAACTTCTTCTTTCATTTGTTAAGCATGATCCCTTTGGCTTTTCAGATATATCCATTTTGATCATGTGCTCGTAGAAACTTAGTCGTTTTTTTCTCATAGTTGTTTCGAAGTTCTCTTTTCTTTCGTTTATTTCCCTATTCGATCCCAATCTGTAGTTCTTTTGTGACATTCTTGGGTCATAAATTAATATTCGCCTTTCAATCCTTTTCTCTATTGCATTTTATTCTTTTTCTGTTTCATTGTTTTTGGTACGACGCTCTCGATGTTATTTTTTTTTTCTCAGCCCTGATAATGTACGAAATATTTCCTACATAACAAATTTGTCTCTTATGTGCACATTTTTTTCATACAAATTCTTAGCCATACTAAACATTACTCCTGCATAAATATTTTATATATTGCATTATATATAAATACCACACAGCTGGATAGCAATATAAAGGCTAGTAGAGAACTGATCCGCAAGCGACACCGAATGTTAACCGCGGCTTGTTCCCGGCGCCCACAGCGGTAGGTCGACGACCTCTCTCAACTTATAGCTCTATGTCTTTGGGGGATATGGCTTCATGTATTGTCGAAATACATTTACTAAACTATATATATATTTATTGATGTAAAATATATTTATAAATTATTGGATCCTTTAATATGAAATGTCCGTTTTAAAAGGAAATGTTATTTAGTAAAATAACATTATGAAATAAAAACATTTTTATTCAAAATATTTAGTCTCATTTTCCCCAACGGGTTATCAATTTTTCAATCCCGAACTGAAAATTTCAGGGAAATTTGAAATAAAATCTGAAAATACATTTTGGACTTAGGAATCACTTTAAAAATTTTACCTTTTGGGAATATGTTCCTAATTTCTAAAAATATGGAAATCTTTTGGATATAAGCCTGGGTACTGAGGTGGGTGTAGGAGGACTTCGTAACTCATCTAGTTTAGTTCCTTCTCTTGGGCAGGCGTTTTCGTATACGAGTTTAGGCAGGGACCTCACATCTCTTCTCTATGGATGTGAAACTTTGCCACTAACGCTGAAGGATGAACAACATCTTCAGGTATTCGAAAATAAGGTGTTACGTAGAATATTCAGTCCAAAAAAGGATATAGGAGAATATAGGAGATTACATAACGCGGAATTGCGAAGCATGCATCCGGTAAATATTATTCAGGTGATAGATGTCCATGTAAAGTTGCTTGGCTTAGTAACAAACGAATTCCCAAGATGTTAAGGGGGAAACCCTTGGGGGTGGAATTGCCCAAATTCCTTTCTTAGTGCTCATTTAAGCTATAAAAATTCCCTATCTGCGAATTTCAAGATTCTAAGTTCAGTGGTTTCTGCTGTACGTTGACTGTTGGGTGTGTTAGTCAATCAGGTTACAGTTTTATATAAACTTCGCCTGTGTTGTGTCTTGATAAAAAGTAGCCTATACCCTTCCCCTGGCTTGAGATTACCCATATCAAATTTTATCACAAACAGATCAGCACAGCCGTGAAACATACATTGACACTGATTAACAAACGGGACGGACAGAAGTTACTTTCGTTTACTGTTGTTCGTGTCAGTAAAGGATTAGTATGAAATGTTATTGCATTTATTGAAATGGATTACTTAGTATAACGGTTTCACTTGTCTTACGGTAGCACCGGGAAATTAAAACTGAAAGGAATTAGAATAATGTACATATGTAGGTAATTTATTGATTTGTTTTTAGTTTTGGTGGTCCTACTTACCAAACTGCAACATACTCCTGTAATCTATGTTGCTTGATATATTTCGTTCAGCGAAAATATGTAAATTTTGCGAGTAAGAAACACGTGAGGAAGCTACTCAGACGGCAGAATTTTATCCGGATTACTTGATATTTATCGTTATACTATGACCAAATTACACAAATTCATTATAAATTGTAGCCTACGTGTTATTCTGGTGTATAACCTATATTATTGCGAAGTTTCATCCAAATCCGTTCAGTAGTTTTTGCGTGAAAGAGTAACAAACATATATCCACACAAACTTTCTCATTCATAATATTAGTAGGATGCATTGATTAATTTGATACAAAATAATGAACGAAGCAATAGTTAGCGTATCTGTTTTATTAAATAGATTCGTAGAAAATTCGGTTCAATATCGAGATGAGCAACCTTTTTTTTCCTCTATGTAGCAGATGACACACCCAAGTAATGGGCGTTACCCCGAACGCACGTCATCGTTCTCTGAACTCACCCCCCCTTGGCTAAATTAAAATCTTGTAGCTTGTAATGCGAATGAACAAGGGGGGAGATGGGATCCTCTAATATAGAAGAGAGGTCGATGACCTGAAGAGGAACCATGTGGCCGTCAAGGGCTTTGGTGGTCTTCGATGACCTTTCTCAAGGTCATCCGTATTCATTGAGGTCATTTGTATTCTTTCATCTCTCAGAATTATATAGGCCAACTTAACTAATCCATATTTCCAGTCTGTTAAAATATTTTAGTTATTATTTATTTAAATTTTTTAAATATTATAACTAAAAGGATTAACTCGTAGTCTTAAAAAACGGTTAACCTCATGTTCGATATAAATTTCCTTTTCTGCAATATTAGATTTAAAATATTAATTGGCTAGTTTTCATAAACTTAATTCTCACTAGCAGAGTGCTTAGTTGCCGTGGTGACGATTCAGGGTTCAAATCCAGCTGTGACTGACTTAATCTGTTAGCAGCTTTTGATGGACCATTCGGGATCTGTTTATTTCCTTGGGCTCACCCTGCCTCTATAAAGTGAAAACTATTAATAGTTGATTCTGTTCTAGGACAAAGCTCACCCCGTTCTTCTATAAACAGTACAGTCTCTACCATGTATTGAAATCAAGACCCTTCATGGGTTGAAGCTATAAATATACACGTAGTAGGATAAATTATCTCGCCTATACATTAAAAATATCTCTCCTGTGCTTAGACTTTGTGAATTGCCTGTGACTTTTGTTTATGTTTTTTTCCCACTCCGTTAACTTCAACGAATTCATAACTTGTATAATATTCTCCTTAATTCATTGGCTTTCCTTATATTACTACATCGAGGAGCTAGTTCTGACGATGGCTCGATAGTTCCCAAGTCCTCTGTCTTTTTGTATATTTCTTTCTATCTCTAGTTTTCATTCAACTTTTTGCTGTTTTATTATTTTTAGTACGACAGTGTTGATATTATTTTTTTTCTCAGCCCCTATATTTTTTTTTCTCGGTCTTTACGATCCTTGATCTAACTACTCAATTAAAATTCTGAGAGAATCTCTCTTGTTTCAATGCATACTTTATACCTTGTTCCTTATACCAAGTGTATCGCGAGATATCTCTTCTATCATGGTCATATACTGGCGCGTTGGATATATTTTTTATATATTCCAATATCTAGAGTTCTGTATATACTTTATATATATATAAATCTTTTGTCACGATGTTTGTCCAGGCTAATCTCCGAAACTACTGGACCGATTTTAATGAAATTTCGCACAGATAGTGTTCAGTCGCGAATCATCTCATAAATTAAAATTAGAATCTCGCAGATCCTTGTTCACATTTGTTTCCATGGCGACGAATAAAAGGGACTTTGTTTTCCCCCACTCCGTCATCTCGCACTTCACTTGACTCTCCGCATCCAGACTCATGCGGAATTTGGACCCATCGCAAGCAATCCACATCGCCCCGCCTGCTCAACAAAAGCTAACCTCGCCGTTCGTTGCATGATAAAAGCCAAAAGCCCTAGATCGCCTAGTACCAGATACAAGAAGTACATCCTTGATACCACCAGATCCCCTAATACCAGATGCAATCAGAATTGAGATGACGAAATTAACTCCACCACCGCCTTTTCTCATTCAATTTAATAACCGCAAAGACTATATCATTCCATTCAACGTTCGAGATAAAGACTCTAGACTCAATCACCATGCGGCCATTTCGCCCAGTGTTAATGTTTTTGTTTATATGATATATTTACTCTTTCATAATCATTTTCTTCTGTAAAGACTCATTATTCCTTTTTGTACTCATATCTATAAGCGATGTTTTCTTTATTTTCTTTATTTGTAAAACATGAATAACCTGTAATTATATTTAAAATTAATAAACCACATGTTTCAGTATCTCGCCAATTTATTTAAAACCCCCGACTCTATTTTGCTATTATATTTCATTATTTATCTTTTTTTCTCTATTCAGTCTAATCACGCCCGTACAGATATGTAACATTGTCCAACTTAAAATACTGGCTATGTTTTATTTCGATTAATGACCGTGATATTTGTTTGCAAAATTATTTTTTCTTTTAATCTGCTGCATTTTTGATATGTTGTAAGGGCATGTCTTAGAAAAGGTAATCCAAATTTGCATCCGAAAAAAACGGATGGTGAAACTTTTGGTGGCCGAAAAACCGCGAAATGTTCGGAGTTATTTCAGTTTTTGGCCTCCATCGCTGTCGCTAACTCCTAATCTCTGCGTTTTTGGAAAAACCGAAATAAACAAAAAGTAGATTAAATTTGCTACAATTTGAGCCCTACTTCAGCTCTGTACGTCTAACAGATTCTCAGTTCAGTCCCTATCATATAACAAATAACCGAAATCTTATCTATATATATATATTAAAATCTGTCACGATGTTTGTCCGGGTTATAATTTAAAACAATATAAATATCCATAATTAAAAATAAACCATTATATACCTCATTCATTTAACTAATGTTTATATTTTATCAGTTAAGAATTTTGTATATTTTTTATTTATCGTAAACTATACTGTGATATAAGTTGAATATAATGTAAAATCCAAAATCTATTTAGTTCATTTTTTAATTCATTCATTGTTTCATTTAAATTCAAATTTTAACGTAATATTTTTTAAAACTAACAGCCACAGCAACGCGTGACCGGGTCAGCTAGTATATATATACATGGCTGTTAACAGATGAAATAATTTATTTGCTACAGCCGGATTTAACTCTCAGCATATCAACTCAGCATTGTACATATTAAAATCTATGTATAATAATATATATATAAACATAGATCTAAATGTGCGACATTTGGACTTGGCGGGACATGCAAACCCTCCTGTGGTTCTCTCAGCCTCTATTAGGTGGGTACCCTTGGAGTTGAGCATGGTGTTGATTTTTTTTGATTTCATGAATTTGTTTTCTAAATAACCTTTTCTTTGAAAATGGTACAATTTAGTTCCATACGATTTTTTATTTGTTTATTTCACTTTACTCCATATCTATTAATAAAACAACACCTGAAACTAGAGCCGAAGTTTGCTTTGTTGTTTACCTCGGTTATACATAAACAACATTTTGGACTGACGCCCGGTTGTACAGAAAGTGTTTCAATGTTACTGAATACTGCCAGTAGGAATACTTTTACTAAGTGAAGTGATATTTATGAGAGAGAGAGAGAGAGAGAGAATTTATTTTGATGATATCTATTTGGACAACAGCTATAACACTCCTTCCCTAGTTGCACTGTAACTATATCGAACGGTAATGCGTTCCAACTGATAACATTCCCGCGATAGTTATTGTTATTTTTGAAAGAGATGTGTGTGGAAAAGTTTGCAATTTTCCTGCTCTGGTTTTATTGAGTCACTGTCAGCCTGGGATCGTATCCGCGGTTGAAGAAAACAATGAATAAAATTGAAGCGACTCTTCCAGGAACGACTCAATATTCGTTTGTAAAGGATTTGACGTGAGAATGGTCTTGGGTACATAACTAATATATTATTGGGAGGGTGGAAATATGTTCTTTATTATCCGATACTGGAAAAAAATATATTGGAAATATTTCTGCAGCAAAATAATCTACTATGCAGTATATTGTATATTCATTGACATATATGGTATCAGTTCCGCAGGTTATCGCTCCGAGTTGAGTTACAACATGTTTTAACTTTCCATTCGTTTCCTTTTCAATATTCCCCCAAAATACAAATTATCGTGGGTTTTAGTTTGGGAAAAATAATGTAATTATGGGAAATGTATGTATTTCTGTAATCACTTCACCGATAAATGAACGTTTTGACAAACATAAATCTTCTATACTTCGAAATGTCAGTTGAAATATTTATTTCTTGATGAAATGATTACCAAAATGTTCGCCTCCATGTACGTATGTATGCAACGGAATTTTTGAACTCGTTTTTTGGCAGTTTCAAAACATCGAATTAAATTCGATTAAAAGCAGGTTAACGCTTTTTCGTATCCGAAGACACTGTGGTTTTGCTAAGTACACGGCTTAATGTTGGATACAAACGTATCAACTGGAAATTTTTTAAAAAAATTTTAAACAATATTTACGATCTCAGCTCCTTATTAATTTTATTTTTTTTTTATTTTTTTATTTATTTATTGAAATTTACAACTGTATACAAAATACATCTAGTAAATATAGTGAGTGAATACATTGACATGAGAAGACAAGTAGAGAGACTACCCAGTGGTAGGTAGTACTCAAATTAAAAAGTTCAGTTTAGAAGGTCACGAGGCCATCTTCTTTTCAGACGCCTCGGAGGATTATCGGGGATCGAAGAGGAAGCTAGGTTTGAAACTAGAGGGTTTGAGTGGGAATCAAGTTTGTTATGAAAGGATATATACCGGGTTCGGGCTAAATCAGCAACAAATGGGACATTAAGGTCGTTATGGATGACTTTATTCTTAACAAAATAAGGAGCATTGAGGATTTTACGAAGGATTTTGGATTGCAAGGATTGGATACGAGATGAATTGGATGGTTTAGTAGAGCCCCAAAGCTCAACTCCGTATGCCCAAATAGGTCTGATGACTGTCATGTAAATAAGTCTTTTGTAATTAATTGGTAGCTTAGAGCGTTTGTCCAGTAAGTGTTGAAGTAGGCGAAAACGTCGAGCAGTTTCTTGTCTTTTCAGTCTTGTATGAGGATTCCAAGTGAGACGTTTATCCAGATGGAGTCCTAGGTAACGTATCTGTTCGACAGGGTTCAGTGGTGTATTATTAAACGATACAGTAGGACAGGAATTCGTAGGTTTAAGACGAAGGGTGAAGGTAATTTGATGGGATTTGTTAGGATTTATTTTAATCCTCCAATTTTGACACCATTCTTGTAGGTGTGAGCTATGGGATTGAAGAGATTGGGATGCAACAAATGGATCCTTATTAACTGATAACACACATGTGTCATCAGCGTAAGTAGTGAGGACAGTGCTTGGATGGGTTGGGATGTCAGCTGTATATATCGAGTATAGGATGGGCCCCAGGATACTACCTTGAGGAACACCGGCAGACTGGGTGAAGAGGGAAGAGTAGGAACAATTATGGTTTACTTTAAAGGTTCTATTACTGAGGTAGGAACTGATAATAAGGAAGTAAGTTGAAGGTAAGAATTTACGGAGTTTGTACAGCAGTCCTGGATGCCAGACTCGATCAAAAGCCTGCTCTACATCGAGAAAAGCTCCCGTGCAGTACATTCCGCGCTCTAATGCAGATGAGACAACGTCCACCACACGATGGCATTGCTGGATGGTGGAGTGTGATGTTCGGAAACCAAATTGATGATCTGGGATTATTTGATTGGATTCTATGATAGGATGAAGACGTTTCAGAATGAGTTTTTCAAGTATTTTCCCCATTATGGGCAAGAGAGATATAGGACGATAAGAGGATGGGAGTTCTGGTGGTTTTTTAGGTTTTGGAATCATCTTAATTATGGATAATTTCCAGGAATCAGGAAAATATGTGGTGCGGAGTACGGCATTGTATATATATGTAAGGAGTAGGATCGCTTTCCGAGGAAGGCGTTTTAGAATCTGGGATGTGATTAGGTCGTGTCCAGGGGCTTTGTTGGCGGGTAATCTATGAATAATGTTTGATATTTCGGAAGGATGGAATGCTTTAGGAGGAGGGGACAACTGAAGAGGAATACTTAATTCTGCTCCAATGCATTCAGAGTGGGTTTGATTAAGGATATCTGGATGAGGGTTAAATGTTTTGAATAGGTGCTGGCCGAAAATTTGTGATTTTTCTTCATCAGATCTTGACCAGGTTTGGGATTCGGTTAAAAGTGGATGGTTGAATTTTTTATAGTTTAGGAGTTTTCTAGTGGTATTCCATAAGGATTTGTCAGTAGTACTGAGATTTTCTGTACGGTAATACAAATTTTGAATGTTCTGATCTCTGATTTTAATTTGTTGGTCAGTTTGGTATAATGACTCTTGTCCGATGGATATCTCGTGCGGTGCCACTTTGCTCTTGCCCGTCGTTTTTCTTTTAATAACTCGCGAATATGAAGTGGCCAGTTATTCTGTTGATAATGATTTTTACTTGGTAAAGTGTTATATTTTATATTGACTTGTATTGCTTCTGTTAGTTTGTCTATTGCAGAATTAATGTCTCCTTTTGTTTTAAGCGGAATTTTGAGGTCTAAATTATTTTCTAGATTTGATCGGAATTTATCCCAGTCTACACGTCCTGTAATCAGTCGGGGAAGAGAGGGCTTAGGAATGGGAATCGAATGCACTTGAAGCAGAACTGGACTGTGATCAGAGGAAAGGTCATCCAGGGATTTTATAGCAGTTTGATTGCAGGAAATCTGTGAGGAAACAAATATATCTAGAATATCTGGACGTTTTTTGAGGGATGTAGGCCAATAAGTAGGGTTTATGGGTGCGAGGATAGAGAAACTATTAGAGGTTGAAATTTGGGATAAGATGCTACCACGGGAATTGGATGTTCGACAACCCCACCGTTGATGTTTGGCGTTGTAATCTCCTCCGGCAATAAACCGCGGTCCGAAGGATTGGAATAAGGATTCGAGGATGTTATAAGAAAGGGGGATACCAGGAGGACAGTATACAGCTGAGAATGTTATATGGAAAGGACTAGTTGAAATGGTTACTGATGTTGATTGAATGGCGTCAGTTGGAGTAGAAGGAATAAGAGAATGTGGTATAGATTTATGGATAAGGATACAAGAACCGGCATGTGCTGTATCGTCAGGATGATCTGATCTGTAAGTGATATAGTCTCGTATGTAGAAATGCGTGCGGTGAGTGAAGTGTGTTTCAGTAAGTAAAGCAATGTCTATTTGGTTGTCGTGTAGAAATAAATCAAGTTAGTCATGGTGAGTATGCAGTCCATTAGCATTCCACAGAACGATAGCTAGGGGCTTCATGCTCATCGTGGGTAATTAAATGGAACTTCGGTAAGGATTCTCGTGAGTAGGTTGATGAGAGGCTTGATTGTTTCTTGAAGGTCTTTCAGGAAATATGACAGGATAGTGTTTAAGTCGATTGGGTTTTGGATTTGGAATGGATATGAGACTTGAGTTTGATAGGGATAATTAACGGGTAATGGATGGTTGGCTGGGGGTTGTACCCGAGGTGCTGAGTTTTCATTCGATGTTTGATGAACTACAGCTTTTGTTTGAATGTTGTGATTGGAAGGGAGAGGATTTGGTTGTTGAGGTGGTAATTTGACCCGTAAGGGTGTATGGTAGGGAGGAATTTGTTGACGTGGAGGTTGAGGATTGGGATTGGCTGCCTTGGGCTTGGATATGGGTTCCCGAGGCTTGGGTTGGGAGGTCTGGGATTTGGTAAAGTCCTTATTAATTAAAATAGACTCATATGCATCATTATAAGATCTATTTGGATTTATGGAGTAGAGCTTTGGGACACAATTAAGCAATCAAATTCCTAGCGTATCCAATCCTTACAGTTCAAATCCTTCGTGAAATCCTCAATATTCCTAGCTTTTGATGAATTGATGGACCATTTGTTCCTCATGTGTCGCCCGAACCCGATATAAATCCTTTCATGACAAAGTTTATTCCTACTCAAACTCACTTGTTTCATAGCTAGCAACGTCTTTAATTCCTGATAGTCCTCCGAGGCGTCTGAAAAGAAGGTGGCCTCGTGAACTTTTAAAATGAATTTCCTATTGGGCTACTGCCCTAGGCTAGTCCCCCTACACGCCTTTATCTAATACCATTAATACAGTTGTATATTACAATATATACATTTTTTTAAATGTTATTATTATCAGTTCAGCACATAGTAGAGATTGTAATGTTTTAGGGCAACAGTTGTGCAGGAAAGTTCCTATCAATTAATCGTATCATCTTTATAGAGACGGAATTAGATCAAACAGGTTCTATCTGTGGGTGTTAACAAATTTAATAATTTATCTGTTACCGATAGATCTGAAATACTATGCTCTCAAATGATTAAACATTCTCTAAATAAATAAATGGCTACTCTTCAGAGCTTACTAATAAGTTAAAAGAAAAAAATATAGGCATAAATCTTGGCTTAATTGACTAGTTGACATAGAAAATTAGTCAACTAGATAAAAATTGCCTTAAGATGTGATGTTATTGGCAAATTGTTCAATGAATATTGATCAATTGTTGAACAATATGGAGATATTTCGCCTCTGGCGTCAAACAAGGTCGCCACATTGACGTCAATGTTTTGTTGCCGATTCACCGAAGCTTCTAAGGATTCCCGACTCAACGTCAATGATTTTATTTATTTATTTTAAATTCTATTCAATTTCACTCCAGGAGTTGGTATGGTGCATATTATAAATTCTCAAAAGACAATAGTGGGAGGAACAAATACAACATAGGATAGGAAAATAATAGAGACAAAATATGGAGATATAAAATTAACAAAGGTATTTAAATATCTAGGAGAAACAATATGCAACAATGGTTTGCAAATGGAGAACATAAAAGAGAAAATCACAAAGTTGGAAAAACTAAGCTTCGCAATAGCAACCATTTACAATAAGAAGAGCCTATCCTCTAACGCAAAAATAAAACTCTACAACGCGGTAATAAATCCAGTAATTTTGTTCGGGATGGAGGCAGCCCCACAGTGGAAGGAATCAACGCATTTGTTGGACATTAGTTCAATTCTCTAATAACTAAATTTGTCCTTTATTTTGATCTTAAATTATACTTTATACTTTTTCCCAACAAAATCCATAGATAAATTAATTGTGAAATTAAATCTTATATAAAAAATTCTGAATTGAAATATAAATTTTTCTAAAAACTCATATCTTTAAAGCAATCCACTGTTTGAGGTAATGAATTAAATTAATCGTGCACCTACTGGAAAAAAACTCATCCATAATAAGATATTTTAGGCAGATAACTTGGGATTATTTCAAACGTCTGGGATTTTTCGGTGAAAATTGGGGGTTAAACCTAAAATAATCAATTGCGAAAATCGCCCAAAATCGCCCAAAAAACTACCTTCACAGTAAATAACTAGAATGTTTGAAGTTTTTTTTTTCCTTTAGTCGGATTCTGCTACTAAGTGCTATTTTCCGAGAAAATGATTTTTTCTTTTTCTTTTCTTTTCCGGGCCTTGAGAATTAATTTAAAATAATTTCTGTTGATATTGGCGTCTACTTTACGCAAGTTTTCTTTTGTTTACCAATGTTTGTTTACAATCATTTATCCGAATAATCCTTATCTAGCATAATAGTATTAACAATGAAACTCAGTTTGTGGGTGGTATTTGAATGACATAAGTGTAATGGTGCACATAGGTGCAATAGTCCCTACAACAAATCGACAAGTTTTTAAATTTTTATTGTTATTTCGTTATTTAAATAAAACAATTTTATATTGGCACCTACATTTATTATAATTTTGATGTATCGTATATTTATTTAATACCTATTTATCTGTTTTCCCATAGAATACTGTATTGTACCCATTCTAGTAGTACATAGGTAGGTACAATGTTAGATAACAAATTATCGAACATCGAAATATCAAATCTAAAATTTTTACATGTTTATCCTGAAATGTTTGATCCTGTTTATCATATAATTAAATGGTCCCTTCATTAAGCTTTAAAACCGTAGCAATAGCCTTATTCTAGGAGAACCAGAAGCGGAGATATTAATGAATGTTCAGTCCTCCCTCACGCTCGTTCCACTGTGAGCCCGTCTCCCTAAACTAAAAAAAACTTAAAATAGAGATAAGGATCCTGAGGAGAATCTATAGCCCAAGAAAACTATGGAAAGCTACAGGTTAAGATCCAACCTGGAAATATACAGAGAGATGAAAGAACTGGAAACTGAAATTTCCAACCAAATTACAAAAGATGCCATCCCCTGCATTCCGAATAACCTGACCTCCATTTTGTTTATATTTTATTACATAGTTATGTTTTAACAGAATGATGACTATTTTTCAATAAATAACGGTACAAAATGTAAAAAAAAAAATTCTTATCATATATTAGGGATATTCCAAAAGAAAAGGTACTAGCATTAATATTTCAGTTATGTAAATGACTATTAAATTATCAGAAGCTAAGGTTTTACGGGCATATGGTAAGAATTGACCAAGGGAGACTTAACAGGAAAGTCCGTGACAAAATCCGTGAATACAAGAGCGTAGGAAGGTATGTAAAACAGATGATAGAGGAAGCAGAAAAATAACAGACAAAGACTGGCTAGATAGAGAACAAAATGGGAAATATTTAAAATAAATGAAGTTTCTTGAAGAAAATAAGGAACAACGGAAGGGTACTGTGTGGTCAGAAGAAAAGAAGCATGCAGAAATGATGAGAAAATACCGGGAGAAAAGGAAGACGAAAACAAGAAGAGAAAAGTAATGTTTATTTGCATGGTCTTAAAAGGACATTTATTGTAAAAAAGAGAAAAAACTCTACCATCACATCCCCTGAAGAGTCTTGGGTTCAGCACATGATAGAGACTGTACTGTTTATTATCCAACTGCCATACAGGGATTACATTTGACCGAGAACAAGGTCTTAACTCCTCGGCAAGCAGTATGGTACGAGGGCTGTTACTAACTCCATATCAACCCTCAGTGGCACTAGTGCTATCTAGTGAAATTCTTGGCAACTAACTTCTGTGAATTCAATTATAAAATTTGAATCTATTGCTTTTTTATTCTTTGAAATCGTTGTTGCTGGCAACTTTCGTTGGTATGGGAAAATTTTACTCAAGCATTAAAATTTTAACCAGAAACCATTAAAATTACCTGATAGTAGTCCTGACTTCATCTTAAAGGATACTGTTGATTTGGTTTGTCTCTTAAGAGATCGGCCCGAGTGAAAATCGACAAATCAAATCAAACAATGATTTCAGTGAATACGAATTTTACAGTTGAATTCGAAGTTTTCACGAAGTCCGCTAGATCGCATCAGTGCGAAACTTTAATTGATAAGGCGGCAGTACCCTGGAGTCGTACCAGGACGAACCCATTATCGGATGTACCTCCTTATCTATGAGCTGTTGAATGAATTGACGTCGTTCACTAACGAGCGTTGGTACGGACGATTAATTCCAGTTGCTAGAACGAGATCTTGTAATGAGTCCCTCATAAACATTTCATGATTCATCACGGTCTCTGACGTAATTATTTTTTTTCGGTTCGTTAATATTTAGTGTTATTGTAGGGTGAGCTACCTCCTGCTAAAGCAATCTAGAAGGCACTGCTTAGGCAAACACAATTTGCATACCCGTTCTTTATTGGATGGAATAAGAAATGAGCAACAGTTTTTGAATGCTTACAAAGTAAAGCCAACTCGGGTTGAAATTTACAATCTTATTATTATTACATTATACATCTTACAATATAAGGTCATACAATCTTATTATACTAGTATGATGATATTATATGCAAGAAGCGGATACCTGATACAAAACCCACCGCGATACCTGAACATTTACAGCCCGCAAAGGCTTGAAATACCGCTACCCGGATGTGCATTAAGTAAACCTAAGTAAACCTGAATAGGTAAAATTTAGAGCTCCCACTGTAGTATGGTTGGATTAGCCATATTTGGAAATAAGATAATCATTGTTCCAGGAAATTGGTATTTAGAATGTATTATTACATTTTTATTTTATTTTAACAATTAATAATTATTTAAACTTACGATTGTTATATATTTTTTTAAATATTCAAGCGCCCTCTGTCGTGAACCAGCGACTTCCTGCCCTCTTGTATCGTTTAATAACATCACTCTAAGTCCTGTAGAACAGATCCGGTACGTAGGACTACATCTTGACAAACGCTTAACTTCTACTAGACTGAAACGACAAGAAACAGCTCGCCGTTTCAGGCTACTTCAACATTTGCTAGATAAACGCTCTAAGCTCCTAATTACCTACAAGAGACTCATATACATGGCAATCATTACACCCATCTGGACTTACGGAATAGAGCTTTGGGGCTCCACTAAGCCATCGAATTTCTCTCGTATTCAATCCTTACAATCCAAAATCCTTCGGAAAATCCTGAATGCTCCTTACTTTGTTACGAACGACGTCCCGATTATTGCTGATTGGGCCCGAATCCGATATCAATCTTTTCATTATAAACTTCATTTCCACTCAAACCCACTAGTTTCAAACCTCGCAACCTCTTCAATTCCTGATTGGCGTCTGAAAAGAAGATGGCCACGTGACCTTCTAAGCTGTACTTTTTATTTGAGTACTACCACTGGGTAGTTTCTCAACTTGTCTTTTCATGTCAATGTATTCACTCATTTTATTTACTTGATGTATTTTGTATACAGTTGTAAATTTCAATAAATAAATTTAAAAAAATAAAATATTCAAGGGTACGTTGAAGTTTGAACGCTAATTTATCAAGGATAGTGTTACCCTACTTTTATCTTGAGTGGTTTCTGTTGTTTCCAGATAGTATCCCTTCTATTGCGTCATGATTTGTTTTTTAAAACATTAAACTTTTGATTTGTTTTTTAAACACAACGCTGGAAACAATTACATAAAATTAAATAGCTATTGCAAGTTACCATTTTATATTTGTATTTTTTACTTACATTTACCAATAGCTATTATAAAAAATTTGGGTTTTTTCTAGAAGACCCCCACCAGTTACTTTTAGTATCAATTACTTTTATTGATAACTGTTATAACCTAATAGAAATAAAATAACGTGTGTTTGTATTTATGTATAATTTAAAACACAACAAATAACCAAGACAAAAATCCACAATATTCTTCAGGATCTGCTCAACTAAATCCCTGTTTTCGTACCTCCTTCTATAAATATATTCACAAAGCTAGGAATCTACCATCGTCCGCTGTGTACCGCATTCTTTCTTGTTCCTTCTCTTGAGATATGACCATAGAGATTCGATTCTTGCTTCCATTATCCATCTTGAATAACGATTTTCACTAAACTGAGGTTCATTTCATGTCCCTTGGAACAGTGTTTTTTTAATGTATAATACCCTTATCTTAAGCATATTTTATGCTTTGTTCTTGATTTTTAACTATTTTCGCCAATTCTAAGAAATTCATTTTAATGACTGAATAAATCATATCTACTATAAGTAAACTACATGATTTATATCTTTACATTTGTATTTCTTTTAGGTTATAACAGTTATAAATAAAAGTAACTGATACTAAAAGTAACTGGTTGGGGCCATCGAATTCTTCTCGCATCCAATGCTTACTATTAAAAATTCTTGAAATTCTCAGTTACCTTATTACAAATAAAATAATCCATAATGACCTCAACGTTACATTTGTTACTGGCTTGAATCCTATATCAATCTTTTCATGACAACCTTTATTCCCACTCAAACCTAGCAACCTCTTCAATCCTCGATAATCCTCCTAGTCGTCTGAAAAAAAAATGATCTTGTGACTCTTCCATGTCATATCAGTATTGCCAATGGGTCTTTTTTTCTACTCGCCTTAATCTCCTGCCATTAATAAATATTTAGTTATATTTACTTGTTCTACTATTATAATACTGGTGCAAATTATCTAAAAAAGACTCTATATGCTATAACATAAATACAGTTGCAATATTAGTCAGCTTCAATGTTGACTCCTCCTTCATGGTAGCTAAGTCTCTGATTCTTTTAAGAAATATAACAGTGAGTATTGAGTAATAGTTCCAGAAAATCAAATTTTAAATAAAATACTCATCAAACCAAGATGGACCGAAAATGGATATAGATTACAGAAAACATCTAAAATTGAAGAATATTTTAATATAGAGACAGACATGAGGAAAAGAAGCCTCAAATTCTATGGCCACATAATGAGGCTTCCCGAACACAGGCTAACAAAAAGAATAGTAAAATACGTTTGGAAAATCGGAGGTTAAATCAGAGACAAAAGCCCCGAGAACTGAAACAAAATGGAGCGAAGAAAAAATTAAATTCTCCCAGAGAGTGAAAAACTGGTGGGCAAATAAAAAGAACCAGAAGAACGGAAAATGAACCATCTTTTCTTGGCGTCTTCCACTCTTGCAGCTTTACGACTAATAATAACAATAATAATAATAACTCGATAAAATTTCGGACGTAATCAAATCCATAAAGTGATTGGGCTAAATCGATTTTGCTAATTTGGCTATTCTACGACTTGGTTCCTGGAATGGCAACATATTGTTGCATTGTAACTCAACCCGTTTTAAAATAATTTAAATTATATTAATGTTAATAAAACAGTCTTAATTGCAATATAATATATAATGTAATATGTATTCAATAAATCCTTAAGTGCGTTCGACTGTATTTGTCGCTTAGACACTCTAAACCCTCACGACCGTTGAGTGTTGTAGTATTGCGGCCTGCAACGAATATAAATAACACCCAAAGCCGTTTTTATTGCTTGTCAAGTTATCATAAAAACATAATAAATTTATTATTATATAAATTAAAGAAATTATGATTCTATAAATAAATTTATATAAATAAATTAAGACTAAATAAATAAATGTTGTATGCATTATTCCTTGCTGGACTTCTCTCTGTCACTCAAAATGTACCATATGCCACATACTACATTAGAAATAGTACTCAAGTACATGGTAGAGACTATACTGTTCCCAAGTGGATGGTAGTGTTGGGAGGAATCACATTTTATCTCCATGTTTTCCTACCTTTTAGAGGCTAGGTGAACCTCAGGAGAATCTGCATGTACATGTATTAAATATATTTAAGGAAGAAAATAGTTGGGGGTGCAGTCAAATGAAAACACTAAATAAGTGTTTGCTTATTTAATTATGTGCCGACGTTTCGACCCACTTTGTGGGCCATCTTCAGGGCTATAGGTAGCTGTAGCAAGAGTAGACGCGGTCTGAAACGTCGGCACATAATTTAATAAGCAACCACTTATTTAGTGTTTTCATTTGACTGCACCCCCAACTATTTTCTTCCTTACGTCTACTCTCCAGTCAACCATACCCTAGCTTATCATATATTTAGTTTATTTGACGAATTATGTTGTACAATTTTATGAATTAAAATTGTATAAATTGTTAAAATAAGAGGGATCACGAAAATTGAGAAAATGATATGAAATGTGAAATAGCAAAAATGAGAGGCGAAAATAGAAAAATTGAGAAAATAAGAAGATAGGTGGTTTTCGAAAAAAATGGGGATAATTGCAGCAATAAGAAGGAAATGAGAAAATGAGACACATCGAGAAAAAACGAAGAAAACTCTGATTTAAGAAATTTGGAAAAAATTAAAAAAATCAGTTGACTGCGAAAATTGTTAAAATTTTCGAAATTCCAAAAATTTCTAAAAATTGTCCAAATGGTAAAAATAGAGTATGCAAATACTGTTGAAATTGCCAATGATATGGGAATTTAAAAAATTGCTGTATTGCAAAAAAAACAAAAAACGATACATTTAGAAAATGATAGGTATCGAGAAAAACCTAGAGGGATTACGAAAATGGGCGAATTTCCGAAAAATGTTGATATTTCAAAACGGATAAAATTTACGGAAAGAAGAGATTATGCCGAAATTAGAAGAATTGTGAAAACGAGAGGAAATGCAAAACTAGATGAAATTGCGAAAATTATACTTTTTGCTGAAAGTAAATTTAATGTTTTTTTATTAAAAAAATCGGTATTTAGATTAGGATATTAACGATTATCGGATGGCTCCGGTAATCGATCTAAGTGCACTAGTTATTTTAGTGAAAGAAGGGAGATATATCTTATCTGGGAGAGAGGCGTTCTCAAGTTAAATCTCCTGTAACTATTTCTTTGCTAAAAATAGTCTCAAGTTCTTTGGACGAGCGTGTTATTCTTTGAATCGGTTTATTGAACTTTTCTCCGCTCTTAATGCTCTCTTTGTTATCTTTTGCTTCGTTTTGAGAAACCTTTATCTCAAATGACGCTTTTGTTGTTCATCATAGCAGAGTTTACACGTGGGCGAGTAATACAAAGGAATGATTGCTGTAAATATACGTTCTTATTTTTGTTTTCTAAATATTACTTCATGCATCACCTGACACGGGTCAGAGATTTTTTATTTATTTAGGAGGCAATGTTTTACTTATTTTTATAGAGACAATAATTAAAAAATATAATAACCCCTGAAATAAAATCATTCACGTTTCAGTGGTTTACTAATATAGTATTTATTATAGATGGTATTATGATTTATAAATATTTATTGAGAAGTACCACTGGAAGATTACTGCTGGTTTGTTTATTTACAACTTTATGCTACTATGGCTAACCGACAATGCTACAATAGGAGTATTATCCAAGTATATTATAATTGTTCACGTAGGCTTCCACGGTCGTTGATATTCTTCTTCCGGGATGGACCTTGTCAGCTATTAACCAAGCTTTCGCTCATCGTGCTGTGAGTTTCTTCAGCTTGGTTAATAGCACCGACATGACACGGTCCATCCCGGAATAAGAATATATTATCATTGCGTATCTAGGTATTGTTAGGTTAGGAATATTTAACAAGTATCTGACAACGCATAGTACTCCCATTTTACGCCCCTTTCGGCACAACTCCGTATTTTTTAACCCCTTTAAAAAATCCTAAGGCCGTACTGCGAACCGGCGATCTTGTGCAGAGTAAGTTAATATGCTAACCACTAGAGCATAGTTGACTCGAAATGACTCCACTATATTATTTATAAATATTTTTATTTTGAAGAAAAAAGATTTGCCCCCAGCCGGGATTCGAACCCGGATCCCCGCCTCACCGTGGCAACGCTCTAACCATTTGAGCCACCGGGGTATGGTTAGAGCGTTGCCACGGTGAGGCGGAGATCCGGGTTTGAATCTTTTCTCTCCAAAATAAAAATATTTAAAAATTAAAGCAATGATTAAAAAATTATAATAAATTATAAATAACATAATGACGTATGTCAAAAAGATCCTAAAATTAAAAGTAATGTTATTTATAATTTATTATAATTTTTTAATGTTCTTTGGCTATCTGTTATCTCTTATTCGCATCAGATGCCAAACCATTGAAGCCTCCTGGTCTCTATTTCATAAAAGATATTCTTCTCCTGCCCTATAGTTTATCTTATAACACTATTGGGTATGTGTTGGAGCCTTGAGATGCCGCAGCTACATCTTAGGAAGAGCATAGGAACTAAAAGCACTTGCGCATTTTAATTAAATATTATTATTCTTATATCAATGGAATTCTACCCTTTAAACTTAAGTTGATTGAAACAAAAGGTATAACTCATGCAGAGTCCGCTAGATGTCGCCAGTTTCTCGCACATAGATCATGTTGGTGACACAATTTCATAAGTTTTTCGCTCTACCAAAAGTCTAAACACTCGTAAATACGACTGAAGAAATTTTCACTTAAAAAACACTATTGAAAATTAATTTCTGGAAACAATAGAAATATATCCCACAGGGTCGATCCATGGCGGTTGATAGATTAAATTATTTAGCTATATTATTTATAGCAGGATTCGTAACCTTTCGGCTCAATAACTTGGTGTTCTGCACGCTGCGCTATCCCGCTTCTTAATTATACTAATACAAAATGAGAATGCTGCCCTCAAACGTCATAGAAACCGATGATGACGCACATGCTGGAAAAGAGGTCGACGCTAAACGAGAGAGACGAATTTAATTGCGCGAGAGTGAAAGTAGTTGAGTGAGAGTGCGCTCTTTCCTCGCCACCGCCGGCTAGATCCGCTCTCAATATGGCCGCCATCAGGATGCGGTTAGTGAGCATTGTATTATGCCCGTTGCATTCAACTTGCACTTAGCATATTCATTGCTAGTCACTGCGTTGTAGTAGTCACTTATTCTTATAGGAGGAAAAAAGGATGCACTACAATGCATGCGTGTTTCCCGTACACCCTTTTTTAAAAAAAATAATCATTTTTACCCTTAACAGTAGGGATATAATATTCAATATATATATATATATATATATATATATATATATATATATATATATATATATATTTAGAGCGAGAGAAGTACCACGACTACCCATGAATGGTATTGGGCTAAGTTTATTTAGAGTAGAGACTGTACTGTTTCTTAGACATCATTGTACAGAAAGGTGATTTGTCCGAATTCCAATAAAGGTTACCCAGTTAATAGATGTTGTAACGGCTGTTAACAGATTTAATAATTTATCTCCTTGAGTCGGATATGAACCCGGAATGGGATTAGAAATATTTTAAACAAAAGCGAAGTAGACAAGCATAGCACTTGAGAGGAAAGAGTGGGAAAATAGGGATCGCACATTAAAATATATACTTTAAATAATTTAAATGCTGGATTGAATTGGTCAGGGGATGAAGTCAATTACTGAACTGACAGTTTAAGCCATGGAATTCCTCCCGTATTCAATCCTTACAATCCGAAATCCTTCGTAAAATCATCAATGCTCCTTACTATGTAACGAACAAAGTAATCCATAATGACCTTAATGTCCCAATGGTTGCTGATTTGGCCTGAATCCGATATCAATCTTTTCATGACAAACTTCATTTCCACCCAAACCCACTAGTTTCAAACCTCGCAACCTCTTAAATTCATAACGAGGCGTCTGAAAAGAAGATGTTCTAGTGACTTTCTAAATTGAACTTTTTATTTGAGTACTACCACTGGGTAGTTTCTCAACTTGTCTTTTCATGTCAATGTATTCACTCATTTTATTTACTTGATGTATTTTGTATACAGTTGTAAATTTCAATAAATAAATTTAAAAAATAAAATATTCAAGGGTACGTTGAAGTTTGAATGCTAATTTATCAAGGATAGTGTTAGCCTACTTTTATCTTGAGTGGTTTATGTTCTTTCCAGATAGTATCCCTTCTATTGCGTCATGATTTGTTATTTAAAAACATTAAACTTTTGATTTGTTTTTAAACACAACGCTAGAAACAATTACATAAAATTAAATAGCTATTGCAAGTTACCATTTTATATTTGTATTTTTTATTTACATTTACCAATAGCTATTATAAAAAATTTAGTTTAGGGTAGTTTCTCTACTTGCCTTTTTCTCTGGACATGATTTATCTTTCATTATATTTACTTAATGTATTCTGTATACGGCTCAACCGTTGGCTCCGACTGATAACACACTATTATATGCTCAAATAAAGGCTTATTATTATATTATTTCTGTTGCTCCATGAAAATAAATCATAGGAGATATATATAAAGATAATCATCTGAAATATCGTGTTTGAAATAGGACAAGTTATCGAAGACAGCAATCTGTTCTACCACCGTAGGGCGTGCCACCAAGTCATCAACTTCCCGTCCTTCCTCGGGCCAACTTAGGCAAAGTAATCTCCCTACGTCATGTCATCCTGGAAATGACTTGGTGGTCGATAACTACTCTCATCTCCCTGCCTACTGTTACCATCTATTCACCACAAAAATAAAAATTTCTATTTCTGTGCATTAAATGATTCGATGATAGACAATAAACGATATTTTTATTTGTGTATAACTTTCTTTCGTACTCCTGTTTAGGCAAACAGGACGGATCATAACTATTGTTTAGACTGGATTAGAAATGGTACCTCAGCAATTACGAGGTTACTCAGGTAGATTCCTTAAGAAATTTACTGCAGCCTCGTTTAATTCACTTCTTTTTTTCTATTTTATTGTGAGTTATACGTTCTTTCCTAAAACTCCAGTTAAATTTACCCGATAGGTTATATCTATGAGGCTACCTGTGGTGTAGTCGTTAGTATGACTATCTTTTATGCCTAAGTCCGTGTGTTTTCAGCCCGGCAGTTGGTCTTAAGATTTTATAAAATCCTTACTCATGCGGTCCTTCGGAAAGGGCGTAAAATGGCAGTTAAAGATCCCAATGCTAACTACAATTGGATAGGCAAGCTTAGGACTTCTACTGTATCATTGTCCGATTAAAGATAAGAGCATAATGTGACGTTAAATAAAACTCAACAAGGATGGGAATTATCAATATAGGTTACAGACCTTGCCGTATGTTGTTGTTGTTACTGTATGTTATTGTTGTTCCAATGGATGGCAATGCTATCAACCACACTATGACATTGTTGTGTTGTAGAATGTGCAGGCCTAAATGCGAATTTGTGGTTAGGAATTAAATTATTTATTTCTAATAATGGATAGAGCCGGTTTAACAATAACTTTTTCAATAGGGAGCGGAGTGGCTCAGTGGTTGAGTACTGAGTTGCCATGCCGGAAATCCTGGTTCAAATCCCGCTGCGGGCAGTTACTTTTATTTAGTCTGTTTTCAGCCGGAGATGGATCATATAGGATCTAGGACCATCCTGGGGCTCCCCAGCCTCTATAAAATATTATAAAAATAGGGTACCCATAATAAGGGGGAAAAACTGGCGGTTGAGCGTGACCTAGGACAAGTCACCTCCTTGCAGAACCGTTGTCCATGAAACAGTACAGTCTCAACCATGTACTGAACCCCCAGACTCGTTCACGGGTCGTAGTGGTACAGGAAATTTCTAATAATGGATAGAGTCGCTTTAACAATAACTTTTTCAAACATTTTGGAAAATAGTGGTGAAAGACTAATAGGCCTTTAGGACGTAACTAGATCTAATGACTTGTTTGGCTTTGGGATCATATTTACAACGGAAAATTTCCATACCAGAGAAAAATAAGTAAGTCGATGAATAGAATTGTAGATAGCTGTCAGAAAAAGTGAGCCTTTCCTAGGAAGAAGTCGTGCAATTTTAGGTGTAATAAGATCATAACCAGGCTATTTTCAGCGCGGTAATTTTTTTATACAAAATTCAACGTCTGGAGGATTGATTGGTGGGGGTGGTGAAGACAGAGGATGTGGCGAAGTCAGAATTTGTTGGACGTCAGAGCTGTCCTGTGGGTCAAGTAGGTCATCGTGTGGTTGAAATACGTCTGTAAGATGAGAAGCAAATAGGTCTGCTTTTTCTTTCTGGGCCATGAGTTGTCAGATTTACGGAGGGGCGTCTTTGTATTATGGTAATGCAGAATATTTCTAGTTTGTTCCCATAGAGTATTATTACATGTCTATAAGTCTATAAGTCAGATGTGTGTTGTAAATGTCATTTTTGTATCGCTGTACTCGTTTTTTTAATCTATTAGACAGTTGGTTTAGTATTTGTTTGTCACTAGGGTATCGAGATCTTTTCCATTGGTTCAGTGCACGTCGCTGTTCAATAATGAGGGATCTTATGTCGGGTGGTAAGTATTGTTTATGTCTGAATGTCTCATGCCTGTGAGATGATTGCCAAGCAGCAGTTTGTACAGTCTTGGTAAGCGCCTCAACGGCGTTGTCAATGTCATCTGCAGTCTTCAACCTTGTATTAAGGTTAATTTTGTCATTTATTATATGATGAAATTCACAAGTCATAATGGGTCCAGGAGTGAGCGTCGGTATTTAATTTATAGTGAGTACTTGTCTTGTGAGAGATAGAACGATTGGGGAATGGTCAAATGAAAGATCGTTATCAACACTTATGTGGTGATGTAGAGTGCTTAGATTAGAAGTGATAAAGAAGTCAAGTAGTTCTGGTTGTCGGTTTGTGTCTGTTGGCCAATAAGTCGCCTCAGATGGAAGAAGGCAGCCATAACGAAGGTCCAAACACGTATTAAAAAGAGCATTTCCTCTAGAATTTTGCGTCCTGTTGCCAAATCGGGGATGATTGGCGTTGAAATCTCCCCCGCATAAAAATTTGGGTCCCAATGTGGAGAATATGTTGCTAAACATCTCCTGGGAAACTCGTTGCCTAGGGGGACAATATGCACTAGCAATAAAAAGATTGCAGTGATTAATTTCAATTGATATTGCTGTTAATTGAATTTCGGGTAAGGATGTAATTTGTAAAGAATAGTGATATAATGAACATTTCACAATTACTGCAAAACCTCCACGGGTAGCACCGGTTGGATGGTCAGTACGGTATACGACATCTCCCTGTAAGTAAGATTTTATGTTGTTGGAAAAATGGGTTTCGGTAAGTAGTGCTATGTCTATGTCATGTTCATGTAAGTATGTGTCAAGTTCGCTTCTTCGATGTAGGGCTCCATTTGAATTCCAGAGGAGTTTTAGAGATTGGTTTGAAGTGGAATTATGGACTGGCATTAGGAATGAATTTAGTTACAAACGTGGTGAGTAATGCGATGAGGGGATTTATCATCGATTTAAAATTATTTAAGAATGAATCGAGGTATAATGAGATGTCTGGAGTACTAGATTGTGGATGTGGGTATTGAATGTGGAGGGTAAGGATATTGTGGGTAATGTGGTATTGAAGGATGATGTGTTATACTCATAACTTGAGGTGTTATATTTTGATGAGTTCTATATTGAGACGTTGTGTACTGAGGTGTTGTGTATTGGGGCGTTGTGTATTGAGGGGTATTGTGTATTGTGTAGCGTTTTTTACTTAAATATTGTGTTAGTAAATGTGGCCTGTGGTTGTGGTTTAGTAGTTGGGTTAGTAAGTCGGTCACGGTCCGTCTCTGGTGGCGGGGGATCCGTTAAATCACGACGTGAAGTTACCTGTCTTTGGACGTGCAGTCTTCTTCTTTGAAATTCGAGATGAACTGTGCATCCTCTATAATTTGATGGATGATCATCGCCGCTCAGCGCACACGTAGGGGGCTCTTCACGTGGTTTCTGGCATCTGTCACTAGGATGATCTTGGCCACACTTCACGCATCTTGGCTGGTGCCGGCAGAATGCTCTGGTATATCATATCCATATTCCTGGCACCTCATACATTGAAAAATGGCCCTTCTTTTATGAGGTTCTTCAATTTTAACTTTGGTGTAAGCTAAGTGGATTATATTGAACATTTCATCATTGTTTGGCTTAATATCCACAAAGAAGAGTGGGAGGAGTTCTAAGGAGTAAAAATTAATAATAATCATATTTAAAATGTAAATAATACCATATTTAATGCCAAACAGTTAATCTATATACCTTTTTATTACTTCATTACTATTTTAATACCTTGGAAGTTGAGGGGTACCTTAATCAACTTTTCCCCATAACAGGAAACGATTTTTTTTCTGATTTTTTTCAACTGGCTTACTTGCAGATTCCAGTTTAGGATAATCCTACGAATATTGATGAGATTAAGAACTAACTTTAAGAGAAAACGAATATGAGAGGGAAAGAGACGGGGAATCTCTAGGTCACCTATTCTGGGCACAACTCCATTGATAGATTTATAATAAAAAAACTCGATAATATTTCAATTTCATTAAATTTAAATACCTAATCATAAACTTTCCCATATTTTTGCTTTGCTTTGCCGATAAAAAGCATTCCTGTGTCTATAAATTATATATATATATATAAATAGAAAAATTACTTTTTAATTATTAATTATGATTTTTTTTTCATTTCATCCGATTTATTTATTTAGTTACTAATTTAGCTCTCCAAAAACGAGGAGATCTTCCGTAATCTTCTGTCAAATAATGAATTAACACATAGGCTGCAATTGCTACTAATTCAGAGGACATGGACATGTTGTTCCGTCAAGATTCGGTCATGGTAACAAAGCAGGTCCCAACTGAGAGGGAGCGCCGTGGATACGCGGACTAATATTTGCCGCAATTTGTAGAAAAGATAAAATAGAGCATTACATTTTATCTTTCAATTATGTTGATTACATATTTCCTAACGTAATTCCCATTTCGGTCGATCATTTCAAGATGTTATTTATTTTTAATGAAATTAATTTTATTAAATAATTTAATATACAAAACTGTTAAATGTAAGCTGATGTATTCTTTCTGTTGGGATTCAGATAAATTAAATTCATTTCTACTCCTCCAAATTCAAATTTATATTTTTTACACACATACAAAACAATCTATTTTCCACTGATATGATCATTGATCATTGATAGCAACTCAGCACTCTACACAGTGAGCTATTTTTATGGGCAAATTATAAGACTTTAGAAAATCACTAAAAATGATTTAGCTTTTTATTAATTTTAATTTTACACGAGTACGTTCTTTTAATTACTGATTTTTCTTCTTTTATCTATTTTATATCTTAATAAACAATTGTATAATATTTATGTTTTAACTATAATCTCCAGGTATGTTCTACTTCATTTCATTAAAACGTCCAGTATCTGAAATAACGTCGTATATAGGATAAAATAGAAAAGCAACTTTATTTTGGGACTAAGTTCCTTTAGGTAAACAAACATGGTCAGAAAAGAAACATCTCAAATATCTGGCCAGAAGGCTACGGCTACGGATAAATATGTGTTTGAATGTATTTCTGAAGTATTAATAGATGCTTGTGCACCTGTAATACATCCAAGATTTCTTTGACCAGAAACACACAGAAGAGAAACAGAATGCGATATCAATGGTAGCTTGTTGGGTGCCAGATTCTGTCTTCCAGAACGAATTAAACACCGAAGTGGGATTTCCCTCAACTGAATAATTACGCCATTTCCCGTCAGTTTTATTTCCAACGACGCTTACATGCGTTAAAATGTTCATATAACTTTCAGCAACATTTTTGCATTTAAACTGCCAGTTAACTTTTTCAGGTTTGTCAGTTGATTTCGTAGCAGGAGCACGAACCCTCCCTCATACTCAAGCATGTTTTATGTTTGAAAAATAATATAAACATATGGATAAGAAATACTGCTTGAATTATTTTTATATGGGTATTTTTTTTTTACCTGTTCTACTACAACCTATGAAGGGGTCTGGGGTTTACAACATGGTAGAGACAGTACTGTACTGTTTCTTGGATAACGGTTGTGCAAGGAAGGTGATTTGGCGAAAGCTACGTTCGACCCTAGATCCCCCCCTAATTTTATTGGGTTATTGGGAAGACTCCAGGGGACGACAAATATGGGGAGGGGCAGAGAAAAATGCAGATTCTGGGGTAGAACAACTCGAAGCAGAATGGAACTTGGAGGAAGTAAAAGAAGAAGAAGATACTTACCTATGAGATAGGCAGGATTCCAAACCACCCATGAGGTTCTGCCTGTGGTTTCGTTACCCATTTTTTATAGTGGATGGTTCGCTTCACTGAACCCAGTAGCAGGAATGGCTCCCTGCTAATGCGATGAGTGCAGCCATATCAAACCACTAAAGCCTTCAGTCTTGGACAAACTTTGTATGAGTCTATGAAAAAAACATGTTTTACTATCACAAATACAACATTATAACTTTCATCTTAAGATAAAGAAGTACCGGTAAGAGAAAATAATCAAAACTTAGTATGAATATTTTTTATTTTCAACTGGTCTCGCGCCCCCTGACTTGTCATTACGCCCCCCCCCCCGGTTGGGAACCACTGCTCTAAAATAATGTATTATATTGAACTCCTTCGAGTAAGGTTATTGTCTGTGATTGATGAGTCACAATCTAATCAAAGGGATTACTTTTGGAAGAGTTTATCGTAACTAATGAGTTACTAATAATGAACATGAAGTCAAATATTCCTACTTTTGAAGAGCATCAAGGGGAGCGTAATATTGATTTAACTCTTTCTAATTTACAAGCTACAGGACGAATAAAAAACTGGACGACCATTTCAAACGAGACTAATCTTACGGACCACAACTGTATTCTATTTGCAATTAAATGTAATAGGTCTATTGAAAATACAATTAGAGCAATAAAATACTTTAGGTCAAATACTGATTGGAATAAATTTGAGGCTAACTTAACGAACTTATGAACACAACTTGAAAAGGAATTTATACCGCGTACTGAAAACAAATACACAGTTGAAGATGTGCAAAACTATATCATTGAATCACTCCATTATATGAGCACAAATTTAATTTCCAGAATGATGCCTAAATTATTTTTAAAGCTTCAAATATGACGATTAAAAAATCAAGTAATAACACCCGTATAAAACAATATAAGGCTGTTCCATTGTGGAATGAACTGTCAGAACTACATAAAAGAACGAAGAAGCGCAGGCAGCAATATCAGAAAATTAAGAAAGCCCAATGAAATTAAAAAACAAAAAAATCTCCGGGTTACAACGGGATTACTCCTATCATTTTTCAAAAAGTCTTTGATTTTGGTATTGGTACAAATTCCTATTCAGAAGAAACGAATTTCCAGACAACTGCAAAATTTGTCTACAATTTCTAGAATATTAACCATTACTAATTTTTTTATTACAAATCAATCTACCTTCCTGTTAATTTAATATGACAAAATCTTACGAAATTGTCAGAATAAATTAAATGATATATCCGTTTTTCTAATTTCATTTCATTAAAATTTTTGTAAACATTAAATAATTTTTGAAAATACCTTATTGGCTCTTAGCCAATAAGGTAAAGAAAATAATTCTATATCAATTTTAGGAAATACCTTGTTGCCTAAGGCCAATAAGGTAAAGAAAATAATAAGTCAACACTTTATCAATCATTAATAAATTAATGAGAAGCGAGGGATCGTTGACTGGATGATGTAAGGAAGAAAATAGTTGGGGGTGCAGTCAATTAAAACACTAAATAAGTCTGACCGCGTACCCTCGTGCTACTGCGAGCGTCATATAGCCCTGAAGATGACCCACAAAGTGGGTCGAAACGTCGGCACTTAATTAAAATAAGTATCCACTTATTAAGTGTTTTAATTGACTGCACCCCCAACTATTTCCTTCCTTACATTAATAAATTAAGGGAAATATAATTTGGTTTCCCTGTCTAAACATTTAACCTAATTTTTAATATTGGTGAGAAATGATTTTATTTATTTATTTTGAGTAAAAAACACAGAATAAAAAAATATTTACCTACGCATGTACTAGGATTACGATAGAGTGCTCAGTTACTATGCTGAAGGTTCTAAAGTCTTCTATAATGGAAGTTATTTTATAAAAAAAGAAAAATTATCTTTTTATTTGATAAAATTCTTGGTAATGGCTATTTTGAGAAGATCATTAGAGTTGTTATGTTATCTTTAGATGAAGATACAATGAGTTGCAATAAAGCAGTGATAATGGTGAAACGAAATAAACCAAAAAATATTTTTGTTCAACCCCCCGAATACAAAGCACGCTATTTTCATCTCTCCTCATCTTCAAAATCAAAACAGTTTATAGTTAAACTCTAAATCCAGAGAAGCTCTATATTTATATAAATAAAAATGAATCGCCAAATGTGTTGCTAAGCGCAAAACTCGAGAACAGCTCGACCAATTCGGCTAACTTTTTTTCCTTATTTTTTAAGGGCAAAGAAGGTTCTCTTTCTTATAGAGAGAAATAACGTCAAATTTTCACGAGGGATATAATAAAACCAAACAATTTTCTTGATCCCTTAAAAAAAATAACAGTATCATGATGCCATAATAAATTATTGAATATTGGTGTAAATTTAATTTACTGAACCCACCTCGTAAATAAATGTTTTCAGATCCCCCTTTATTTTACGAAATTACAATTACATTATAGTTTCGTAAAAACTATAGCTTCTATAAAAAGAAAAGCCTTCTGCTTTTTACGTTGACAAATTTGAAGGGTTTACTCGTGAATAAAGCTTCAAAATAACCTATTTCAACCCTTCTGGCATAAAAACGTTTGCGAGGGGTAAATTAACATCTTATATCTATGTTGCCAAGCAGTACAATGTAAATGAATCAGAAAAAATATCTTAAACAAACTTTATTATATTTATTAAAATTCATTTTTTTAAATATTACGCACATAAAAATTATACTATTTATCCACTTAAAGATGCCCTATTTTAAAATTTCTTAAATTCAAAATTTTCTTATAGACTATGTAGAAAGAAATTCTGTGATAAATACCAAAACATTTATATTTTATTTAAATAACTTTTTTCAGTAATTACATTAGAGAAAATGGTAAAAGAAACGTGCAAGGAATTTTCGTAGGATAGCAGAATATTAAATTTTGACATAACCCTAAAGAAGAGGACAGTTCAAATTTAATATTAGGCCATCTTCGATCGTCTCAGGACACATTCAGATTAGGTTTAGTAACAGTTCACTGATCATTACTTTTTTTTAAATAGCATAAAAGAAGCCAGCAAGGAATTATATATATATATTTAGCTGTGATCATAGTGGCCGTACCAGTAACATTCAAATGAAATACGTTTTATTATTTAGAGAGAGAGAGAGAGAGAGAGAGAGAGAGATTATTATTTTAATGATTGTAATGTTGGGGTTGAACATAATGTTCTATTAACTGTAGGATCAGCTAAATGCAAACCAGAGGCTATTGTGTTGGTATGGGATGTGCAACACGATGCGGGATCTTTCCTCCTAGTTTATAGGAGATATCGTTAATGTAGTTTACAATTGTACACTTTTTTCCCTTTTAGCTAACGTAGCTTTCTCCAATATTCGGTTTATCATTTACTTTCTACAGACAACCATTGTATGTAAATAGCAAAAGGAGACAAGCAAACATTTTTAAATATAAGAATTATGATAAAAAGTAAATATTCATAAACAGTAAACAAACAAAAAATGATAACTATATGGAGACTTTCCTGACAATGGGTTATTGTAAAATGATAATATATGATATGATATCTACAGTGTTTACGAAAAAAAAAGGTAAAGAAATACAGGATTGGGCTAGCTTAGTGGTAGAGCGCTAATATGTCCTGAAAGTCCCTGGTTTAAATCCAACTGTGGATTTTATTAAATTTATTTAATCTTAAAACAGCTACTAATCGATTCTGTGGGATTTACAGGCTATCCTGGGGCTCACCCAGCCTCTAGGAAGTGGGTACCCTTAATCGAAAGAAATCTAGGCGGTTTATTGTGAGCACGGACCTCACCTCATTGTACAACCCAGGACCCTTCATGTGTTGTAGTAGTATAGTTTTTTATATAATTTATGACTTGAGCTTGTAATGAAACTTCATTTCGAGGTATGCTTCCGATTTGGACGATTTTTTGAGATATGGAAAATATGCAAGAATATTCTATTATTAATGCTGAATTTTTTGAAATGAATGAATGAATTATTAATGAATTTTTCAGGCATTGTTTTTTTTTAATTTTATTTAATAGTTTTTTTGGAGGTTATGAGAGTCTACTTTATATTATTAAGTAATTATGAAGGAAAATTGTTTAAAAGAAAAAAAGGTTAATATTTTATTCAATTCTTTGTTCAATAATTACACTAATTTTAATAATGTAATATGAAATTCACGTTTTTTTCCGGATGCACTTTTTTTTATTAATTTAGCACTATTATCCACTATATAAAAATTCCCAGTGTGATGCACAAACTTTAAAGAATTTAATGCAAATGATAAAAAAAAAACTTTACCACTACAACCCGTGAAAGGGTCTGGGGTTCAGTACATGGTAGAGACTGTACTGTTTCATGGACAACGGTTCTGCAAGGAGGTGACTTGTCCTAGGTGACGCTCAACCGCCTGATTTTCCCTCTTATTTTGGGTACCCTATTTTTATAATATTTTATAGAGGCTGGGTGAGCCCTAAGGTCACCCAGAAGGGTCCTAAACGCCATATGATCCGCTGCAAACAGACCATCTTGCCCGCAGTGGGATATGTACCAGGATTTCGGGCATCCCAACTCAGTGCTCTACCACTGAGCCACTCCGCTCCCTAATGCATATAATAAAATATATAAAAAATATAACTACACTGAAGAGATAATCTCTATTTTAATTAAAATATAATAGAGAATCTTTACTTCAAATGCGTAGGAGTCCTATGTTATTGTCAATACTAAGTTATTCCTAGTAGATATGATGGTTAGTATTAAATTCCAACCGCATGATTTACAACTTGACTTTAATGTACTGAATTTAGGGTTGAATAGACACATGAAACGTTTTTACCAGCTAAGCCTCTATTTTTAATTAAATAATCATTAACTACAATCCATGAAGGGTCCTGGGTTCTGTACATGGTAGAGACTGTACTGTTTCTTGGACAACGGTTGTGTAGGGAGATGATTTGGTCCATATCATACTGAAACCTACAGCTTTTTATCGCAATTACAGATGCTGAGTGAGCCCCAAAAGGATCCCAGATCCCAAATGATCCATCCCTGGATGTTAACAGATTAAACAATAATATGCAAATCTGCCACAGCTGGATATAATTTTATCGTATGGGTTGGGCACTGCCACTCAGAGCTCTACCCCGCTCCCAACATAAATTCAAAATAATATATTTTGAATAATATGGATATAAATATGAATATTGTTTAACCTAAATAAACATAATATGAAAAATGTCGTATACTGTATGGAGCGTCTGTATTTCCATAAAAATGTCCTAAAGGAGAGAAATTCTTTCAGTATAAACAATTCTTATCGCAGGAATTCATATAAAATCGCAGATGCCGTAGAATTGGTACCGAATTATTAGCTGAGTTTTAGATCATTTCAAATGGTAAATGGTTGTTACATGAAAGTAGAAAAATGCCGTTTGCAATGTTCTAATTTTTTATATATCTATTTTTTTTTTTTAATATCTCGCAGTATTAGGAAAATAATCATAATAAAATATGTATACAGGATTCCGTTGGGGTTTAATTTTCTCATGCCCCACATATATTTAATTTGTTTTCATTATTTAAAATCCTTCTAGCAATGTTTAAGCAAAAACAATTTTCCTCATATATATATTGGTTGATTTCTATTGTTAATAATTTGATAGGGAAGTCAGGGAAGAAATTTTAAGAACTCCGTCAAATGTGGAATTGAGGATTTTTGTTGATACATTCTATTGCAAATGATTATAGCGAAATAATAATTAAATAAAATAACTTGTGTCTAGTAAGGCCTAAATTTTATAATTCAATTGACTCTGGACTAAATAAGAGGTCAAACTCAAAGTATAGAGACAACGAGAAATGTCTTGAATTGACTCTGTAGGATCTGGAGACTCTCGGTACAAATTTAAGAACTAACAGCTTTTAGCTAATCTCTTGAGCAGCATCAAATTAAATTTTTTTATACAAAATTCTGTACACTTTTATTTTCATAGTTTTAAACCGAATATATTTGTTTTTAATGTAGTTTTTATACGGCACGTTTTTGCTTTTTATGGTAATCCTATTGGTAATTCTCTGCCCAATAATTAGGTCTACAGTTATAGCCTTATCGGAGTACAATATTATTTTTCTAGGTACAGACTTTGTAATACACTAACCGCACAATACTCTAGATTCGTAAATTTATTGCACGTTGGCCTTTTTTTTATACAATAGAGGGAGATATAATACATTTATTTTGTAGAGTTTTATAACAATTACATATTATTACTCAATAATTATTTTATACTATGAGTTTAAAATAAATAAATATAGTTTAAAATTTATGAAAAAGAATACCAATTATATTTGAAGTTATTGATTTCATATTAATGTGAAAGAATAGCTATTCTTAAATGAGTGAGCTAAGACGAAGTCTATCCTAAATTATGAGGCAGTTTCATTGTGTTTGTAAACGTCGGCAATAAATAGTTTATCGATTCCTATTTTACTGCCCTCTAACTTCCTTATCATTCCCGTTAACTTACAATTTTCGAAACAAATATACATCTCTTCACTTACTCACAATAATTTAAAATATTATTTGACCGAAACCTTACATATTATATATATATATATATATATATATATATATATATATGTATGAATTTAAGCATAATCAATTATATAAAATAATTATAATGAAGGCCTTGAGGGTTAGAAAAATTAATTAATTAAAAAAAATGAAAATCAATTATGATATATCGCTCCTCCAAGAGAAGAACTACATAACTCAAAAATACCAATTAATTTTTGAGTTAAGCCTTCAGTAGCATTTGTATTTATTGAAGATTTTTAATTCACGAACGACATATTTGATATTCCATTTGCAACATTTTTTTATCTTCAATAAAGTCATATTTCGAGTATCGTGCTTGAACTTGAAGTTTTAAGGAAATAATGACATGCCTTAAACCGTTTCATCATTTAAATTTTTTTCTAATGGTAATTACAATACTTTGGTTTACGAATACCCAAATTTTTATTTTTTTTAACCCACATGGAATTTCAAATAGCTCTATACATTTTTTTTTAGTTACGACGTTGTTTATCTGAAGGAGCGATAATTCCTAAGTAGTAAAACACTAGTTATTTCAACGCTTTAACAGGTCGAACCAATTGTTGGTTTTAATCAGCGTTTAATCAAAACTTAAAAGCCGCAAGTGAGGAGCGGGGTGGGTAAGTGTGCAGCGCGCTGAATTGCTATACAGGAAATTTCTGGTTCAAATCCGGCTGTTGCAGATAAATTATTTAATATGTTAACAGCCAAGAATGGACCCTGCCTCATGGACACAGTCTCTGTAAAGTAGGTACCCTTACTTGGGGGAAAAATCTTGAGCGTGATCTCGGACAAATCACTTCCCTGCACAACCGTTGGGCTAGAAATAGTCTTGTCAAAAATGCAGGTATTTATTATCAGATATAGATTGCCATTTGGTTTTGAACAAACAGTCGTTATTATTTCCAGTTAGATTTCAAATATAGGAAAAATATTATTATTAAATTCAATTTGTGTATTATGAGTTATGTTTTTTGTATTTTTATAAACTCGTTAGTCATCTCTAAAATTTGTATGGACTATTTTGCTATTTTAACGAAGAGTTTTGTTTTCATTAAGTCGTGTAAATTTGTTAATAGTGCAGATGATTTTTGCGAAATTTGTGGTAAAGTGAGCCGAATGAACCAAAGATGCTCAATAATTTAACGTTTAGATCTTTACATTACATAAAAAAACATTGGAATCCAAGACTAAGCCTGAATCCTTGAGAATAGAACTTTCACTGTTAAGCCCTGAAGTTATATCTGTGATCGAAGCTTTAGGTTTTTTAATACATCTTGTCCTCGTCATTAAATCATAAGCCTTGCATGAACCAATCGATAATTTTTAGTTAATTAAATATACGGTTAGAATAATCGTTTTCTGCACATTTTAATATATTTTTATCTTTTTTTCTTTCCACTGTTTCCTAGAGTAATGTTTCTAGCAATGTTTAAACTAGAAAATGACTTATAGTCTTACTGGTCAGTGATTCTTGGGTTGCAAAGCGGGACGGTATAGAATAGAATAGAATAGAATAGAAAAGTAACTTTATTCTGGGACAAAGTCCCTTTAGAATAACAGATATGAACAGGAATAAAAACATAATATATATATCTGGCCTGAAGGCTAAATGTTACAAATCATAAAGCGTGAAAACATGACAGAAAACAATTTAAAAAGAAATATATAAACAAAAATAATAGTAAGTAAATAAATAGTACAGCTCTTGACAGGATATTAAGCAATTACAGAGAATAGATAAATCCATAGCTTTTGAAATTGAATGCATGAGCTAGCATTCAATAATTTGTTTACATGATGTACAGCTTTTCAAAGAGCAGAATTAAAAGAACTAGATAACACAATGAGTTATTATATACATTGTATTCTAAGCAAATGACTAACCTGCCTAGAGACTATCCTTTTGGAAAGCTAATAGATGTTGATACAGCAAGGATTTGAATAATGATAGAGAGGGAGTATGACGGATATTAGGGGGGATTGAGTTCCACATTGTGGTGGAGCGGGCGAGAAAGGAACGTTCGAATGCTTTAGTTCTGTGTGAACGTATATAGAGATCAGAAAGGCGGGATCTTGTTTTATGGTGTTGAACTGATGATTTGAATTGGAGGAGACTGTAGATATATGAAGGGTGTTGAGAGTGAATGGATTGGTATAAGAATGAACAGAGGAAATATTGTCTTCGGAAGGGAGGGAAAAGCCACTTTAACCCATCATAGAGGTGGGAGACGCGCGATCGCTTCGGAGTACCAAGCACAAATCTTAGAGAGGTATACGGTATGTTATGGTCATATAATCTTTTTATAATGATATGGGGAGCGGGGTAGTGGGGCGCTCAGCTTGTAGAGCGCTGAGTTGTTGTACTGATGTATTATTTGAACTGTTAATCACCTCAGATAGCCACTACAAAGTGGGTACCCTTTATAAGGGAAATAGGGTTTCTTTAGCGTGATCTCGGACAAGTCACTTCCCTGCACAACCGTCGTGATAGAGACATTACAGTCCATGCACGGGAAATCCATATTGGGTTGTCTGGTGCAATTTTTTTTTTTTTTATCATAATGTCATATAATACATGCCACAGAGCTTGAGATGCTTTAGTTACAATTCTTCATATTTTTCTTTAATTCTCCCTTTCCCACATCCTCCATAAACTCCATTCTTATCATGAATGCCTGGTGTGAATTATATTGCGAAGGCGGAGGGAAGGGACAACGACCTAGGATCGAACGAAATGCCACCACGACTTGGGGGCATTCTCTACTCGATCCATAAAGTAGCTTCTATGTCCCTCGAGTAAAATATAACTGACATACGTGTTTGTATGTTTCTATATATAACGCGTGTTTATGCTGCTATGGCTAATCGGTGCTATAATAAGAGTGCTAAATTTGGTCTATCCAGGTACAATTAGGATAGGGATCTTGAACGAGTACATGACATCATACAGATTCGGGACCGTTATTTTACGTCCCCTGTCCATGACGGGATAAGCAAGGATTTTTTATACCCTTACTATTTCGTACGATATAGTATATAATATGATATAATAAAAAGGATTGTTTGTTTATTTAAAAAATCTTATGAAATGAAAACACACTCTATACATTTTTCCCAACATTTTATCAACTATTCAATCCCACAACTGAAAAAATCAGGCTATTGTAATGCATTAAAGTCTAAAAAAGGGTTTTTGACTAGAGAATCATTTTCAAAAATTTTACCCCTTAGAAAGTTATCCAAATTTCCGAAGAGATGGGAAGCTGCAGCCTGGCGAATAAGGTGGGTGCGGAAGGACTTCGTAACCCAGCTCATTTAGTTTCTTCACTTCTTTGAAAGATTGAAGGTTCCTTCCGATCAACCAATGCAACCTGTTTTTGGATAAATGTTTGTTTCCTTATGTCAATATTTCTGTTGTTCGACGTGGATTTGATGGTTTTAACTCTAGGTAGAAAGGAGAAATGAATTATTTATTTATGAATTAATCTGGGTATCCAGCTAAACATTTCTCAAACCAACACCCTTTTCAGAACGCGGGGGTGATGTTTCTTGAGCTTGGGCTGCCGTGTGTCAAAGTTCAGACTAATTAAATTAAATTACACGAAAATGGCGTGTTTCGTTGGTCATATTTAATTGTATATAAACAAAAGAAGTCCACTAATTCCAGAATTGTATAATTCATAAAAACAGATAGAATTCAGGAACAGTGGCTTTGTAATTTGCAAAATATTTATATTTTAACAAAAGGCTAAACAAGAAATAGTTTCTCGATCCGATGCTAGGCAACACCGATATAATATTACATCATTAAGAACTTTTGTTTATAATAGAGAAATAATACAATAATATGTCTAAAGCTACAATAATAATATATATACCGGTTGCCACACATAATGATTAATACGCAGGTCCGAACCCCGAATCTTAGGCCAATTGGAGTTAGCCAAAGATCGTTTTTCTTGGCACTTGCTAACAAACACTATTTATATATATATTTTTAGCCACCTTTTCGTATGATCTATTTATCTGATTAACATGTAAACGATTTGTATTGATAATTACTACATAGCGAATTTAACCAAGAAGATATATTAGTTTTTATAATTTGCTATAGTTAAACAATTATTTCAGATATAATTAGAATTTGATATTTAAGAAGTAATTATGAATTTGAACATATATTTATATATTTAAATATATCTTACGAACAAATGCGACTTGTTTTAAAAATAACTGTTGAGGCGCTATTAGCCAAGATAATGTTAGATTTGAAATTATCCGACGGTCCCTCATCTCATGCCAGAATATCTTACGGGCTGTTAAATTATCATACATTTAATTATTTATAAGCTTTTGTTTTATTCCTTTATTTATAGTTTAAAGCCATCTTGATATATTATGCTTTGCAAACGCAAAATAAAGCAGTTGAAAACACATAAACTGTCAAACAACATTTAAGGGTCACTTGTGCTGTGGTAGTTAGCATATCAACCTTTTATGTGGAGGATCGCGGATTGTCAGAGCGGCAGGAAACCTAATTATTTTCCAAAGGCAATAATAAATCCTTGGTTATACCGTCGTCCTTCGGATGGGAACTTAAAATGGTGTTATTATGTACTCGTTAAAGATCTCACACACAACAACATTCGCAACACACTTCAATTTTACCAAGTACATGGACCTGCCTTCCAATGAGATCGATGATGATAAGTATGATAATTTAAAAAAAATAATTGCTTACTGAATATTATTATTACCCAATAATTATAATACTCAGGATTTCATTACATAGACCATTTTATGTATTAAATTACAATACAACAATAGTACTATATATATATATACACACACACACAAACACATCTAGAAAAAAGAGATTAATTAACAGTCCATTAGCCTTGGAAGGGACATAAAATGGGGGTCCTGAGCCTGTTCGATGTCAGGTACTCGTTAAAAGATTTCTATCCTAATTATACCTGGATAGGCAAAATTTAGGACTCCCACTGTAGCATCCTCCGATTAGCCATATTAGCATAAAGTGACGTTAAATGAATGAACCACAAAAACACATTAATATATTGTTTATTTGGCGCATTGGATGTGACAAATTAAGCTCTTTGGCGTTGCCTGCGTGGCATATATTTTTTCTTCTTTCCTCCTCTTTCATTCCGTTAGCGTAGAGCCTCTATCCACCGGAGCCATACTTCCGGCTCTAGACATACCTTTTTTCATTTTGGCCAGCATTTTCCCCCTTCTTCCTCATATTCTGTGGTGACATCTGGGGCTTTACGTCAGGCAGTGATTATATTTTATTTCTTTAGGTGAGTTTATATATTCATACACTAAATGTATGAAATTTACATTCATGTTACTCCAATTTCTGATAGTTCAAGGTTATTAATAGGGTATATAAAAAAAAAATGACTGTTTTATCAAACTCCAGAGTTCAAAAATCTGTAAATAATGACGACTAACAGTATCTTTCAACACGCCACACTCCCTGGCAAGTTCGCGAGTACTTGTGGATGGATTTGATTCAACAGCTTCCTTCAGAACCTCATCAATATCCATTAATGGTCGCCCGGAGCCCTTCTTCCCTTCCAACGTCGAAACACCACTGCTAAATTCTTCAAACCAACGCCGCGGAGTGCGCTGATCAAGGACACCTTCCCCTTCATATTTAATAATTTCACGAGTTACTTCAGTGGCTGTGCAAAAAAACTGTTTTTTTTTTAAGAAGCCCAGTGTTAGTAAATAAGCTTAGACAATGCTCTAAAGGGATTATTAAGTGTTGGTAAATAATAAATAGCATTAAAATATTTACAGAGTTTTGAACTCTGGAATTTGATAAAACGGTCATTTTTTTTATACACCCTATTAATACTCCACACCATTTAGTCAATAGTAATTCTATACTTACACTCATGAATTGCGTACTTTCAGGCTCGAACTTTGGACCGTGAAAAATCTGAAAAACCCACTAAAAACACATCTGTTTCCTTCATCGATATCAAACCTCTTGCTCAGCCTCATTCAATATCAGCTAGAAAACTGTTCATTCAGTGCAGTGCAGTCTATTAAGTAATTTACTCTTGTGTAAAAGATTTCCTTCATAATGTGTAAGTACAGTTTATTTATTCATATTGTTCTTTTTAAAAATTGTTAAATTATAATATTGGTGGTATAAGTAAGCGTGAAATTCGTTTTCGATCTTAAAACCCAATAATTTTTTATCGTGCCCATATTAAAAGCCTTTTTTAAACTATTATAGCATGGACATAAAACATCAAAAGTAGGCCAAAGTTTTATATGTATATGTATATGGATACACACCTAGATTCATAAGGTACGCAAAAGTAGGTAAACCAGACTATGGAATATATAATTGTTTATCTTTGGCATCCTTTTTTATTTCAGACGCCGCCGTCACCAGATTTTACAAAGTAATTTGATCCCTCCTACCATTTTTCCGGTATCCTATCTGCACGAAGATATCCACTTCATCACTCATTTCCGATCTCCTTCAATTCGAAACCCCCATTAACTCCCGTAACAACCGTTCTTCACTCTCAAATCCACAAACAATGCCCCATCGAACTGCAGCTTGACAGGTCTTTCCTTATCCGATATTTCTCCAACTGGGACTTAATGCGTGGGATATCGATAATCTGGGGGTGCAGTCAAAAAAACTCTATATAAGACAAACTTATTTATTATAAGTGCGGACGTTTCGACCTGCGTTGTAGGGCATCTTCAAGGCTGGCGGAAGGCTGGAGCTACTGTCCGTCTTCCAGTCAGCTATTTTCCTCTCAATCATGGGACTTAATACCTTCTTCCATTCGTCGCTGTAACAGCCTTCAGACCTTCAAATCCCATATCCCGTATATGTAATCACTTAATCTTCGCACGTTTTCATAAAATTGGAAATAAGAGTTCTGTTGTATGACCACTTGGAAATATATAGTGGAAAGATAGGTTCTAATTTTGCCTATCACAAATTCAGTTGCATCATTTTAAAGAACAGTTACGATTTTATTATTATTACATATCTGTTTGGAAATTTGTTGAAAATATAGCGCTCGATGTGGTTCAATTTACTTGTTACATTAATTAGTTTGAATTTAACTAATGATACGTAGTCAGGTCCAAAAGTTTCCGGCCTTGGATAGAAGGAAAGGTGAAAGAAAAAAACTGGTCTTACTGTTTTTCAATATATCCTCCTCTAAGTTCAACACACTTAATACAACGCTTTGGAAACATTTCTATACCATGAAAAAAATAATTTCTTATTTTTTTTAAAAATGTTCTTCCACTGCTGCTTGGAGCTCTTCGTCGGTGTTAAATAGCCAAAATTCATTGCAGCAGATGAACTCGTTCCTGTTTTCGAGCAGCTGAAAGAATTTTTGGAACCCATCTTGCACTAACCTTGTTCATATGCAAATATTCTTTGATGATCCTCAAAACACTTGTTGTTGAAAGCCCTGAACCTCGCTGCTATTTCCTTGGTTTTCAGCCGCCGGTCAGACAGCAATTGAGATTCCACAAGTTGGATTGTTTCAGAAGTTTTTCAGCTTCCAATGGGCGACCGGGACGCGGGTCATTTTCCAGAGGTTCTCTCCCTAACTTAAATAGTTTTGTCCTTTCTTTTCACTGTGGAATACGAGGGGGAGGACTCCCCGTATACACAATCCAAGTGCTCTTTAATTTGCGCAGGAGTAAGACCCTCTTTAAAAAATAATTTAATAACTGCACGGTACTCGAGTTTGAACATTGTAAAAATGGGGAGCTTCCTTCAAGGCTGGACACTTATTGACAGGACTGAGGAAGTGCGGGCGATGGGTATGGAGTGAGCACAGGCATGGATATGCATAGGCGTGCAGGTCCCGGCACGTTTGAAGGAGGAGAAGCAGGACAGGGAGGAAACTCATGGATCTTTCCTTGATGGACGCACTTAGATAACAATATTGTTTTGAGATATTCCGCAGTTTTCATTAAAATAATGATTTTTTTTGTGTTTATTTTATAGATTTTAAAATAATTTATTAGAAAAAAATCTTATTTCGCTGCTTCTCAGTAATGAAATATCAGTCTTTAAGCCGAAATATAGGAATAAGATGTATCTTGTTTTATTTTTTGAATCTATAAATATAAGATTCATTCCATATAAATTAAAGAATAGTGCTACGCTTTGCTTAAATAATTCAGGAACTGACAAAGCTACAGATTTGTCAATTGTTTAAAAATATTTATAATTCAACTGATCGATCCAAACAAAAGGTAGTTCCTCTAACGTTGCTAGGCAACCCCGATAAAATAACCCGAACACTTTTTTTATATAATAGAGAAATGCTTAGTTCTTCTTTCTTTATCTGCCATTCTCTTGTTAGCAGCAGACAACAAAGACCAACAGACAGGCAACAAGACACGTGTCATTGTGTTTACTTAATTAATTGAAACAATGTTCTTATATTAACCTGTGTCCACAATGTCTGGCACGATTTCTAAAACACTTCGTTGTCTAAGTTTGCGATAACGTGTCTTAGAAATAGGCTTTCAGTATATCGATTTATCGAATGGGCATTCTCTTGTCACCCTTTCAGAGAGATATATTTAGCCTTTTCTTTCATTGCGTATTAATATTTTTAAATTAGTAATTATGTTTGTAACTTTATTTTTGGAACCTTTAAATAGTTGATGTTTTAGCTGAGTTTATAAATAGAGCAATTGAGTTCCGTTAGTGCCTCACTACATTTCTAATAACTTGTAAAGACATGAGTGGAAAATTCCAAACCAAAATACCTTAATTTGCTATATTTTTTTCATTATGTTTTAGAAACTTAAAGGCTTTTTGTTTAAAATTTTCCCAAGTGAAAAAAAAATAACTACTACAGGTTCGTGGGTTCAGTAGATGGTACAGACTGTTTCTAGGACAAGGTTTCCCCCCAATTAATCCTCTATATACCTCGATGGATGGAAATAGTTGGTGGTGCAGTCAAAAATTTACACAATAAATAAGTGGAAACTTATTATATTTTATGTGTGGCAACGTTTCGACCTACTTTGTAGGTCATCTTCAGGGCCAATATAAGTGGCTACTCGGTGATAAAAAAGCCACTCCTAGCCATCTCAGCCACTCCTATTGGCCCTGAAGATGACCTACAAAGTAGGTCGAAACGTTGGCACACATAAAATATAAGTTTCCACTTATTTATTGTGTAAATTTTTGACTCCACCCCCAACTATTTCCATCCTTCATTAGTACTTACAGTCAACAAATTTCTTCTCTAACTTTAATTACCTCAATAAAGTGGATACTTTTAATTGGGGGAAAACCTTGCGGTCGAGCACGATCTCGGATAAATCACCTCCTGTACAACCCTTGTCCTATAAACAGTCTTTACCATATACTGAACCCAAGAGCCTGCAGTGGTTATTATTTTTTTACGTGAGAAAATTTTAAACAAAAAGCCTTTAAGTTTCAAAAACGTTATGAAATAAAAATATCAAATTTCGGTATTTTGGTTTGGAATTTTCCCACCCATTTCCTAACATATAATGTAGAATATACCTTGCGAACTTTTTTTTCCAGAAATTAATAACTTGTAAGTATAAGTGATTAGTATTATAAAGTTATAGTTAATAATGGAGATGATCTGGGGTTCTGTACATGACATAGACTGACAACGGGTTGTACATTGCAATGCTTAACCACCGTTTGTTTCCTCCCAATTAAGGGTACCTACTTTATAGAGGCTGGATGAGCCCCAGGAGGGTCTGTAGTTCTCACATGGTCCATCCGTGGCTCTTAACATTATTTATTTATTTATCTTAATTATTCTATAATAATATACATAAAGCTACATATGTTATATATTTTTAACATTACAGTAGAAAAATAGTAGGAATGCCAGTGGATTTGTACAGTACATTTATATTTAATGTCAAGAGTATTCAAAGAAATATTGTAGTTGGATATATCTATAAAAAAAATTGTATTTTATAAAGCTTATTTGTAAAACTATGGTGGGTAGAATTGTCATTTTACTTATTCACCAAGTTTTTCTCTCTTTTATAAGTTTTTTGGAAAAAATTGTAATGACTCAAATGTAAATGAAATGTATCTTTACATTATCTGATAGCATGACACACATCATTATGTTTTTGACCTCTACTGACCTATTCTAGGGGGTATTCTACCCATTATACACATATACTATATAACCTGGTATATAATATATGTATATATATTTACTTTATCTATAACCTAATTATTTACTTTATTTTACTGTTAGCCTTTTCTCATAAATAGGGTCCCTTCACTAATTGACCTGCGCGATCTACGAGCTTGGATAGCAACTAAAATCACTGTTTCAATTTTGTTCGACTTCTAAATCCATAGGGTCACATTAATGCGCGGAAACGTGTCTAACCTTAGTCATAACATGCGCATTTGTTATATTTAGAACATGATATTATCGAAGAGCCATGAGACCGTCTGGGTGTAATGATGTTAATTGGTTCTTAGCCGATAGCGTAATGCAAATAAATAAAAAATATATAATTAATGATAATTGATGTGCATAGCTTCAAGTTATCTGTCACGTATATCTTTCCAACTATAGATAATTTTTTATAATCGATATAACTAAAATAATCGATTTACTTATAAAAAAATATTTTACCAGTACAACCCCATGATAGGTATTAGATTTAGTGCAGAGTAGGACTGTACTGAATCCAAACCAATGTTTGTGCAAGAGAGTAATTTGCCTGAATCATGCTAATACTTTCTTTTGGATCAGACTCTCAGAGAAGGAACATTCTACTTATCTGTGCATTTTATTTATTATTTTTTACTTTAGATTTTGTTATTTTTCAAATTGTCACTTTACACAGATCTGACAAACAAATTATTTGGTTTTCACATATGTAAGAATAAACCGATTTTACATTTATTACAGTAACACTAAAAAAGACTGTCAGCATTCCCCTCTAATTTAAGTTATTCTCAATGGAAATGAACAAAAAATCATGAACAGACAGAAACTATTAATAAAAAGCAAATCTTTAAGCCTCTTAAGTAATGGAAAAACCAAATCAGTCAACTTTTCGCCAATTCTGGTATCATAAGAACTCACATCAATAACCAAGCAGACTCATTAAATAGAGGCAGCAATCTTCCTCGAACAGCTTAGAGAACTGTTGATGTGAGATGTTCTGCACTTTGTCTTCTTTGACGTGATTTTTCCTATTTGTATGTCCTTATGATATCTGAATTGACGAAACGTTGAGAGATTAGTTTTTTCGAGTTTACTCCTTTAGAAACGATCTTCATATTTAGCCCGCGGTATGAAAATTTTATGAAGAGTAAAATCAAATTTTATTTTTATAACTATATATAAACTATAACTATATATAAACTGCATTATTTGTTTTACATAATAGATAGAAATTAAAAGTTAAATTCCGGGACTATATGTTTTATATATATATATATATATATATATATATATATATATATATATATATATATATATATATATATATACATGTTTTTTATGTTTTGTTATTATGAGAATAAATTTACAAATGTTTTAAATGGTCAGGGAGGAGGTTTAGTCAATAAACTTTACAGTAAAATATAAATATATTGAGAGACGTTACGTTCCTTTGCGCACCTCTCACTTCGAGGCTATTTATGTGTATAACATCAACCTAACCGTCAATTTGTGTTGTAAAATTGAAAAATACTTACAGCGAAACCAGTTTCAGTATGAAATCATTTATCGTTGGTTCTTTTAAAGATAAAGACACAGTGGATATTTGTTTATTCACTGTTTATTGTTTATTCACACACCCTGCTTACTTGACTATTCCTCTCCTGATAATACCAATATAATAAAATGAAATCGATTATTTTTTAAACATATAATAACTGTAAAACATATAACATAAATATGTGAAAAAAATGGTCCGGGTGGAGGTCAATAAATTTCTCTTAGATATGGAGAAATTTTTATTAAGTAGCCAACGTTTCGACCTACTTTGCAGGTCTTCTTCAGGGCTAAATATGTGAAATAGAGACAATGGAAAATTAAAAAATTTGTAACAATTACTAAATATGGTAAAAGTTAAGGTTAAAAAGTAAGGCAGTAATAAAACGTAACAAAGAATAGAATAACTAATAGAAAGTAATAAAAAAAAAAGTGTTAATAAGGTAATAAAGATAAAACTTGAAAATTAGGATGGGTCAATATTAAAATTAAAATACATAAGTGTCAGGTATCTGATGACAATAAAGAGGGGGGGGGGAGAACATGAGATATATATCAATAAAGAGCAAGGATGATCATGTGGAGCATAATTAACCATACAAATAAAAACTGCAGTAAGTAACAAAATAAAAATCAAAATAATAAAAATACCGTAAGTAGTAAAAAAAACAAAAAACAGAGGTAATAAAATAAATAATACAGTAAGTAATATAAATAAAAAATACAGTTAGTAATAAATCAAGTAAAGTGACAAATCAAGTAATAAAAATAAAAATGTTAATAAGAAACAATAATAAGTTGATAAGTAATAGAATATAAATATAAATATTTTTTAAGAATAAATATTTTTTGTTCTGTTGTCGATTGTTTTTCCCCTAACCTTGACAAAACATGTGAACAAAGATTAACTTACGCAAGTTTGTGGGATTTTTTACAATGACATGCTAAATGTAGTGATGAATAATGATTGAACTTGTTAATCACAATTGTCTTATCTAATTTGTTTTCTTCCCTAAAGTAGAAGAAAAATCCCACTGGCGGATTTCAGCTCTATTCTGGAGAATATAATACTTTTCTTAAAAACCTGATTTACTATTAAAAATATATAACAAGAGATGTTACTGATACAATAAATTAATTTTGAATGTTTAATATAGCTTTTTATTTATTCAGTTTATAACGTTTTTCATATTCTATTGGGTGATTTCGTATGAAATATTTGTTTTTAAAGGTTTATTCAGTAAAATAACGTTTTGATATCAAACAGTTTGCGTTAAATATATTAATCTTCATTTTCTATTCATGTTTCCCAACGTTTTATCAAAATTTCAATCCCAGAACTGAACAGATCAGGGTATTGTGACCTTTTTGATTTCAGTTCGTGGATCATTTTCAAAAGTTTTTCGCATGAGGAAGTTGTCAAATTTTATGAATTTTTCAACTAAAGGAAATCTGTTGGGGATAAACCTGACAAATACGGATGTGGGAGGACTTCCTATCCCTGCTCGTTTAGTTTCTTCACTGTCTGTAGTGGAACGTGAGATCTGGCGTTGTCATGTAAGGGATCATAACTGATGTAAATTGTTTTTGATATACATTTGTTTTTATTCCATTATGCCAATATTTCTGCAGTACGATGTAGATGGCTGCTCTATATAATACCCTTTCCCCGAACGCGGTGGTAATGTTTCTTGTTGGCAATGTTCAGCTTGGGCTCCCGAGAGTCCAAGTTTAAACTCATTACAAAGAATATATTAAAATCGCGTGCTTCCAAAGTCATATTTGACGGTATACTGTTCAAAAATTGTAAACAATGCTTGTTCAATTGTATTGATAGTAAATATTATCAACGATACCTACTGTAGTACAAAAGCACTATAATAAAATGAATTTATTTGTCAATTGCATAATTTGTAGGATGGGATTGGTCGCCCGTTAGCCGGACAGGAGGACCTACCTCTTAGTATATATATATATATATATATATATATATATATATATATATATATATATATATATATATATATATTATATATATATATATATATATATGGAACTTTGATGACTTTACTTTTCAACCGAGATGGAAGTTTTGATTTGTTTTTTTAGGACTTATATAGAGAAACTTCATATTCGTCCCAAATCCAGCCTACTCGAACAACCTCTGTGTTTGCTAAGCTCTCAGAAGATATTTGAACATCCGACTTATCGATTTGTTGGTGTTGTTTTGTTTTTTAAAGTTATTTTTTTACAAATAAATTTACAAAAACAATGGTTGGTTGCCATACTGATTGACAAATGACTGATCCTATGTTTTGGTTTTGTAACTGTAGGAGACCAGGCATTTGATGATGATAGCATTTACTAGGAAGTATGGATATTAGAAAATATCGATATATTGATATTAACGTTTTCAAACTTAATCGATTCAAACATTCTTATCCATGGAATCGTAAATACAACTGGACGTCTTCCAAACATCTGGTGGAAATAAAATGGCCATATCTGTATTTGCCGATAAAATCATTGATGAATCATCGATTTTGTTGACTGTTTATGTCGATGATCTGATGGATATAACCTTCACGTTGTTATATACGTTTTTAAACCAAGAGCTGTTGGATAAATAAATTATTGGAACAATTACCTGTCATCTGGGACAAGAGTTGACGGGTAACTGTTCCAATAATGGAACACCTGTAAAATATAAACAATTGACAGCAGATTAGCAGTCAAGAAAATAAAACATAATGGCACGAGAGAAGTAAAAAGAACTGAACCTTGCGGAACTCTCCCGTGGCTTGAGTTGATACTCTTGTGATAGCAGATCCCTCATCCACGTTCTTTTTAGTCTCCTGCTAATGTTCTAAGGCATCAGAGTCGTGGCCATTTGTTTTATCAGTTGGTTTGTGTGTCCGTGTTATTTTTCTTGGAAATGTTTGTAGTATGTTCGTATGTGTTCGTCAACCGTTGGTATTTTTAAGTCAGTATGTAGAGTTTTGTTATTGGCATACCGATAACAGTGATTTTGTGACAAGTCTGAGTATTTTTGATTGGAAAATTTGTAATCATTTTCTGTGACTCTGTTTTGCGATACCTTAAAATTGTCCAAATTGGTTTTAGTAAGTAAGTGAACATGTTTTATTTCCGTTTTGTTACTAATTTGTATTTTTTTTCTGAATAGAGAATACATTAGGTTCTGTTTAGAATTAGGGACTGGCGTTTATTTATAATATGATGACCCCATGCCATTCTCCAATCAAATGTTGGACCAAGGTCTGTATTGTACTTTGTATGTTTGAAGGATTCATATAACATTTTTAATGTTGTTTATGTTACCCATTTTGTATTATAATCTTCAGTTCCTTTGAAATCCATTGGCAGATTAATTCGGTCCTTCTTTAAATTCCTTCGATGGAATTAGTGTTGATATTAGAAACTTTCCCATAACTATTTTTAGTCTACAAATATTTTTTTTTATATAAACTTTAAATAAAAAACAAAATAAGAATCTATTCAACTACAGCCCTTGGGTTCAGTATATTGTGGAGGCTGTACAATAGGACAATAGTTGTGCAGGAATGTGATTTGTCCTACATCAAGCACAACCAGCAAGTTTTCCCCCATTTAATGGTACCCATTTTATATAGGCTGTGTCAGCCCCAACAAGGACTATAGATCCCATAGAGTGCATCCGCGGCAATTAAAAGGTTAAATAATTTATATGCAACAGGCGTATTTGAACTTGTAACCTTCGGCTTAGCAACTCAGTACTCCACACAGTGAACTTCCCCGCTCTCTACGGATTTAAAAATAATAAAACATAAAGTTAAATCATAATTGGTTTTGAATATTTTGAAAAGAAATATATAATTCAGATTAAAACGAATCATCTCTGGATTTTTTATTTTGTTATTATTGTAGAAGGTTAACACGAGCATGTGTGGGGGCGACCTGTGTTCTAGTGGTTAGGGTAACAAACTACTAAGCCCATGATCGCGGGTTCGTAGCCCGACAGGTGGCCCTAGGTTTTTTTTAAAGGGAGTGATAAAATCCTTAGTTACCCCGTCCTTCGGAAGGGACGTTAGGCGGGGGTCCCGAGCCTGTACGATATTATAAATACCTATCCTAATTAAACCTGGATAGGCAAAATTTAGAGCTCCCGCTGACGTCTGATTAGCCCTAGCGTAAAAGTGACGTTATGACGTTAAATGAACAAACAACAACACGAACATGTGGAGAAGAATGGCTTGTTTGTTGTTTTAGTTGATAACAACTTCGCCGCAAATTGTATTATTAGTTGCTTTCAGTCCAAGTGGATCAGATAAACATAATTTTTTTCTCTCTTGTTAATGTATAAACATTTTAATAACATACATTAAATGCATTAAAAGTTTGCCTTAAAATAACAAGAAAAAATATGCATAATTTATGTATGCGAGGAGATAGTTGACTGGGAAATCTGAATAAGGAAGGAAATGGTTCGGGGTGGAGTCATATTAAACACTAAATAAGTGGGTAATTATTTTATTTTGTGCCGACGTTTCGACCCATTTTGTGGGTCATCTTCAGGGCTAATGGAAGCTGAGGCTAGACTTGAAGCGGTCTAACTCAAAAGTTATAATAAGAGATATAATAATAAGAGTTAGACCGCTTCTAGTCTAGCCTCAGCTCCATTAGCCCTGAAGATGACCCACAAAGTGGGTCGAAACGTTGGCACAAAATAAAATAAGTATCCACTTATTTAGTGTTTAATATGACTGCACCCCCAACTATGCATAATTTAAATATAAAAATGTTATACATCGGGCTTCTAGAATAATTATAGTTGACCGTACAAATATGGTGAATATAGCCGGAGGAGAGTTAAAATATAAAATAAAAAATAATTATAAATATAATTTATTTTTAAGCGAGCTAGAACAGTTAATAATTAGTAGATACAATAAAATATATACACTACTAGATTCCATGAAACTTGGAAATATATTTTTCAATATATATATTACTGCGCACAGAAAAATATACCTTAGCTGTCACAAGTATTGGTGTGGGGAAATGATTAAACAAAAATTAAGAAGTAAAATAGAACCAGTGGAGGATTGACAATTTAAGTTACCTTATTGGAGTTCAGATTAAAATAACTTTGTATCTTGTCTATTCAGCCCTGAAGAAGACCACCAACCTAGGCCGAAATGTCAGTTTCTCATTTGTTTACCTCCACCGGGTTCCTATTTTATAGATTTTTATAAAACTTAAACCCACTGCTTCATCTTAGTATACTCCCTTGGCTGTCTGGGATCTATAACTGTTCATACTTCATAATTCCAAAAAGGGTTCTTTATACAAGTGTTGGATTTAGATTTAACCATTAGATGTCAATACGAACTTGGATTGCGTAGTAGCTCAATGCTGGAAGTCTAGGGTTCAAATCCGGTTGTGACAAATAAACTATATAAATCTGTTAATCATTATTTACGGACCTGTTGGATCTGCAGACTCTTAAGGTGATCATCAAGCTTCGATAGATTGGGTAGGCTTAAGTTAGAGCTAGTTACGTCTCTAAGTTAGAGTATTTACTATGTACTTGGCCCTTTATAGGTTGTAATGGTACAAACAAGTATCAAGGTTTTTTTTTGTTACAACAATTATATTTCCTCTCTTGAAAAAACTTAATATTTATTTTTAAATAGCAATCACAAATCGCTCCCTTGAATGTTAAAAATTCAAATACGGCGTATCTGATTTTCCATTTCCAAAAATTTTTTTTAATGTAGTCAAATTTTGCATTTTATCATGTTTGAACTTTTATTGGAACAATGTTTGAACTTTTATGGGAATAATGACATGAGTTAAAATAAAAACAAATTCAAGCTTTTAAAAAATTTCTAATAGTTAATAAAATAATTTTAGTAGCATCATTATAAAATAAATGCTTAGCTTTACCCATACTCACATTTTGATTTTTTTAACCCATCTGGTTTAATTTTGACTGGACGTGGAACTTTCAAGCACCTCTAAGAAAAATTATTTTTTTTCCAACCATTGAGTAATCCTATCCATTACTCAACTAAAACTGGTGTGGAAACTTTCCCCCACTGGTGAGGAAAAGTAACAGCCACCAAGATCGAATTTGACAATCAGCACTCTGTTATTTTAAATGTTAAATGGCGGTAATATAATGTTATCCATTTTATATTCCTAAAATGTTAAAATAAATAATTTTAGAACTATTTTATATTTAATTCAAGATAGATTTTTTTTTTTTAAGCGGTTTAATAGAAATATTTAATATAACCTGAAATGTATTAGAACCTTCACACATCAGAAATTTGGAGATCTAGCATTAGTATTACCCACTAGCGCTAGTTTAGTTTTAACAAATCGCCTTTAATTTCTTAATTTTAAATGGTTAAGGAAAAGTGTAATACTTAACACGTGAGAAAAGTGCTTATAGCACCCTCGTTTAATTACCACACGAGCCGAAGGCTAGTAAAGTTCACTCGGGTGTAATAAAGTGGCACTTTCCTCACTTGTCAACTATTTTTATATTGAAAAGAAAAGATATGACCAGGACCGGGACTGGAACCCGGGTCTCCCACGTAACCGTCGTGGAGTGGTACTTAACCAACTCAGCCATCCTGGTTCGCTTCTCGGTCAAACATGTCCTTCCTTTTCACTGATCCTATATCTCAGTGTTCTCGCAATTTGCAATGTATACACGGGGAAGAGTTCCGGTCCTGGTCATATCTTTTCTTTTCAAATAAAAATATGTAAAAATTATAACAATTAACAAAAAAATAAAAGAAATAAGTTATAAAAATAACTATTTTGTTTGTTATGGCATTGCTTTTTTATCTTGTAAAGAAAATAGTTCCTACTGTATTATTTCAGCCACAATACCTAAATACACTTACTTAGAAATAAATCCAAACACAAGCATGATTCATCTTATAAATAACCTGTTGCAATATCGACCTACTTTGTTGAACTGCGCCTTACACGATTCATCTTTCGATTGTTTTTAGAGCCGTGGCAGTGTCAGTCAACAGAAACAGTTGACAATCATCGAAATGTTGAAAGAAGGAATTGGTTTTGGCCGTGGCTTTGTGTAAACAGTGACATTTCACAGCGAGTAAACGAAACTGTTCTGTTTGTGCCAGGAGGAGTTTATAAATACCCGAGAACGAACCCTTGGGATAAGCGAGATGTGCTCGTCCACGTGTCGATGCTTCAGGTGACTGATAGACCTTCTACAGAGCCTTCCTTTTTAAGTCATCTCGCTTCGATTTTTCCAAAATGTAAACCGAACGTTTCATAGAGAATAAAGAACGAAAATATTTCTATATCACTTTTCAAATATTCTTCTAAAAATAAAACATTACACTATAATTTTGCGTAATTGTAATTTATAATAGTGAAAATATTCGTCTCAATTTAATTTATCAACAATCAATTTAAAATATCAATAATCAACGTTTAGGGATATTTCCATATCAACAGAATTTTATTATAATGTCAAATGCAAATAATATAATTTTGCAGACCTAGAACTTTCGGGAGGACAGACATTAGTGGTTCACCCAGCCTCTTGTTGCTTCTAGCCAAGGCTTCCATGGTGCAAGGGGAGCCTGCCCCGTGTTCCATAACCAGTCCCTTTGGGGCCGACTCTCCAGAATCCTTCTCGCCGAAATATATTTTATTTTACGGATTAGAGGATTTTAGATTGTAAGGATTGAATACGAGAAGAATTCGATGGGTTAGTGGAGGACCAAAGCTCTATTCCGTAAGTCCAGATGGGCCCTAATAGTTGTCATGTATCTGAGTCTCTTGTAATTAATTGGGAGCTTAGAGCGTTTGTCTAGTAAATGTTGTAGTAGCCTGAAACGGCCAGCTGTTTCTTGTCGTTTCAGTTTAAGCTATTTCGTCTTATAAAGTTGTTTATCTCTTTGTTTGTCTTTATTTGCCTTATCCCGCCTATTTGGTTAGCGTCGCATACTCTTAAAGTTTTATAACTTTACCTCCAAATATTTTAAATTTGAATCCGTTTAAACATAGGCATCCCAATAATAAAGGATTTTTTTTAATAAAATAAATTTTTGATTGTAGTTTACGTACACGTAAATATCCTCTTCAATTTGAACTGGATTCCATAAAGATATATTTTAAGTAATTTTTGTACTGAATGAAGAAAGTCGAAATTTCTGATTAGGTGTTTGATGTAAACCCTAGTTTTGAATCTCTCTTTTTGTCCCTATAATCCCATATAGATTACGAACGTTTACCTGAAAACATGTAGTGCAATATGGACCCATATCTGGGCGTTCGTGTCATTGTCATGGCAACTGTGTAACAACGGAAACGTGTTGACAGTCATTATAAACTATGAAGCTTCGCCAAACGTGTATGTTTGTTTATTGATTTAACATCACTTTAGACTGCTATGGCTAATCAGACGTGGGAGTCCTAAATTTTGCCTAACCAGCTTTAATGAGGATAGGGATCTTTAACGAGTACCTGACACCAAACAGGCTCGGAACCCACATTTTCCCTCCCTTCCGAAGAACGGTATAGCTAAGGATTTTTTACTCCCTTTAAATTAGTATCTCTAAACAATCCTAAGACCACCTGCCTGGCTCCGAATATGCCATTTTGGGCATAATTGGTTTTTATGCTAACATTTACACTACAAGTGAACCTAGAAATGCAAGGAGCTATCTCAAGGATATATTTAATTGTAGTATATACTTTATAACTAGTAATTTTTATATTACCATGACTATAGATAGATTACATTAACTGACAGGCGTATTCTTAGTAGAGTATTTCTAGCTCATTGTAAAAATGACTATCTGTTGTCCTCAACACGATTTATGAACACATAAAAATATCCCTTTTTTTTTTTTACTTAAACTCGTTATCATCGAGATGATAACGGAGTTAAAACAAGGATTAAGAGCAATAGAGTTATAAAATGGTCGTAAAAGGGTTGATATACGACTTGGATTTAAATTACGAATACAAATTTCTCAAATATTTCTGTGAAATTTCGTTTATATAATGGATCAGTAGGGATTTATAATTACTAATTCATAACAATAAAAAGCTAGCAAACCTTCGTCCTTAGGTCGCCCTAAACGCAATCATCCCACCTACACCTTGGATATTTACCATTAGGAAGAAATCATAGTTCCTTTTTAGGGATTCGTTCGATACTAAGCTTCAACTTCGTGACGCTTTTACTTCAAATATATTAACCAAGTGCATGATCCGCGATTCTGCGCTGTGTAACCTCCTTATTAAAGTGAATTCCAACTAATATTCTCTTAATGCCAAGTAACTAAGACCTTAATGCTTCTTTCCTCCATTTTAGTTAGCCATCAGGTGTCACACCAGTAAAATAGTTTTGTAAATTTTTACATCCAAGGTGATAAAGTGCTAAATGGTTGGGAAACAGAAAAATAACAAGCATTGTCCGCCTTTAGCCACGCCTTTATTTCTTCTCGAGTTTCTTTTTTTTTTTTTGTTGTCATAGGAACTCAACGCTCAAATTTCTCAGCTTGTTCAAAAGTATCCCTTCTATATTCATTTCACAAAAATCTTATCTAATCTGTTGCCAACCAAGTACTGAGACCTACTTATTTATTATTTTAGGATTTATTACGAGCCTAAATTTACTACAAATGGCGTAGTAGTATATTAAGTGTCATTTCCACGATGACAGTTTTCACATGAGATAATATCTGGAGCCTTAGTGAATAAGTGGTTAGGTCGAATTTTGTCCAAATTGAAATAACAGAGAAGCGGAATCGTGAGATTCTACAGAAATATATAAGTGACTAAGGCAGGCCTTGGCTTGAAATATATCATAACTAATATAAATTGTATCATAACTATATTTCAAGGCTAATACTTCGAGAATGATAAGATCCCTCTTCACTCAGTACAATTAACTCATTTTGGACAAAATTCGACTTAACCTCTTAGTCACCGGGACTACAGATATATTACATGTCAGGCCGCGTATCCACTATGTTCGCGAATCAACGGTGCTCCCCGCCCCGCGGTCCCTCCTAATGGAGACGTAATTGGTAACATCGCCGAACAAGAAGTGCTCCGCAATGTTCAGGTGAATCTCGAAGGAACAATATTTCGTCCGAGTTATTGGCAAGTGCAGTCTAAATTTTAATTAATTATTTGATAAAAATCTACAGGAGACCTCGTTTTTGTCGAGCTAAATTATATGTAGAGAGGAGCAAACGCGAGTTACTGTTGGACCGAAGATATCAAGAATTGAGTGGGTACTACAAATGTCTTCCTCCAATTTCAAAAATCTTTTTAACATGGTGTCACTGTCCATCCAAGGATTAACTAATCCTTAAGTCTCACCCAGCCTCAGTAAAATGGTTACGCTTAGTTGCAGAAGAAACTCAACGGTTGAGCGTGATCTCGGGAAAATCACCTTTCTGCACAACCGTTGCCACAGAAACATTACATCCTATACCATGTATTTAACCCGAAACCCTACACGGGTTGCAGTGGTACACATTTTTTTGAAAATTTGAATAATTTTCAAGTTTTGAGCAATAACTAATGAGATAATATTACAAGGAGATAGAATCCGAAGGCTACTTTTGTAAACAACAGGTACCTTTCCCCGCTGTTTACAAACTTACGTACACGTATCACCACAGCACTCAAACCCATAATAAATACCACGATAAAACCCATCAGTTAGATAAAATATAAATACGATTAATTGCTCATAAAAAAATTAAATAACCAAAGAAAGTGTGAACTTTTGATGGGTAAACTATTTACTTATATGTTAGAAATTCATTAGAAATAATTAATAGCTTTGAAAAATACGCAGTGATAGGAAACAAATCTAAAAAGTAGAGAATAATTTTAATTTAATAGGATTTTGTTAACAATTTCCTCTGTTAATAATACAGGCACTCAGACCTGTATACAGCATCCCACCGAACAATGCTTTTGATAGAGCTTTCCTTATCCGATCCTCGTCCCTTTGGAACTCTATACCTTCTTCCATTCGTCGTTCCAATAATCTTTCAACTTCAAATCCCGGTTATTCAATCACCTTATATCCTTATAATTCCCAAAAAATCGGAAATAACATACTCAGTTTTGAGACTAAAATTTTCCAACTGATAAATGAATGATGTGTTTTAATTTATATATAAGTATATTTATATCATTGTTTATATATATATATATATATATATATATATATATATATATATATATATATATATATATATATTTATATTATTGACGCTTCACTCATCCAGTTAGATATTTTTAAAACAAGTTATATTAGTTGATATTGTTCATATTTTTGTTTAATTTCTGCTTTGTATCCACTTGACATTGTAATTTGCATATATGTATATCTAATTTTTTCATTTTATCTATTGTATAATTATTGTAATCTTATTTCTGTTATTTCTTATTTCTTTTACTCTGTTTTTATTTATTTTTTATTTTTTAAATGTTATCACCGAAGGTAATTCGTAATTTTTTTCTCATTAATTCTATCTCATATGTTAATTTGATGGTATTAATTAATAAAATGTAATTGTATTATACTCTAAGACATAATAATACACTGTATAGAAACCAGTATTGTTATTCTAAAGGGACTTGTCCCAGAATAAATAAAGACTTTATTATTAATACATAAGTGGAAAAATTCCAAATAAAAACCTTAAGTCTCTAAACTAAAACAGGAAATTAAAAATACCTGTAGGTATTTTATTTCGAATTTTTCCACTTATGTATTAACATTTATTTGATGTCTCTGTTGAGCGTTCCGTTATTCAATAAAGACTTTATTATTATTATTATTATCATATTATGTTAACTTCTGCGGATACCTGGAATACTTCGTGTTTACAAAATTCCCGGTCAAGATTAAAAAGGGACTGGGGGGAAGATTGACAAGGAACGGAAGCCGAAGGAGGTAGCGATGGCAACACTTTTCCCCGAGACTTCCCCTCTTATAGAGAGATCCTTTCTGAAGTATCCTTCCAGATAATATTGTGCAGGACTCCCATGTCCTGAGTCCTGGGTGCGCGGGTTGTCCAGCAAAGCAAGGACACGAACTTGGAAACCGTTAGCTAATCCGAACCTCCTTGAACCCGCAATAAACTTTAGCAAACGTTTAGTCGCTCTGTCTTATGTAATACCTAACATTCTCTTATACATAATTATGTAAAAATATGATTTTTTTCTATACATTTTATTTTATTTTAATTTAATTTATTGATATTTACAACTACAATATGATTATAACTAGTAAATCTGCTGATATGTACATTATGACATGAAAAACACACATGGGGAGTAACTACCCATCGGCAGCACTCCAATAAAGTTCTATAGTAGATGGTCTCGAGGCCATCTTCTTTTCAGACGCCTCGGAGGGTTATCAGGAATAGTATGGGAAGAAAGTTGAGAGACTAGAGGATTCGAGTGTGAATGGAGTTTGTCGTGGAAGGGTAGGTATCTAGTTTGGGCCAAATCAGTAGCATATGGAATATTAAGATCATGATGGATGAGTTTGTTTGTGACATAATAAGGAGCATTGAGGATTTTACGAAGGATTTTGGATTGTAAGGATTGGATACGAGATGAATTGGATGGTTTAGTAGAGCCCCAAAGCTCAACTCCGTATGTCCAAATAGGTCTGATAACTGTCATGTAAATGAGTCTTTTGTAATTAATTGGTAGTTTAGAGCGTTTATCCAGTAAGTGTTGAAGTAGGCGATATCGTCGAGCGGTTTCTTGTCTTTTCAGTCTTGTATGAGGATTCCAAGTGAGACGTTTGTCCAGATGGAGTCCTAGGTTCTATACATATAATTTTTTTTTTATATACATATAAATTTCATATAAAAAATACATAGTATATTCATAAATTAAACATCAATTTGCGCCTGTATCAAGTTAGTCTATAATCATTGGGGGATTAATACAATAGCTCCTCTCTTTTATCTACATTCGCTTAAGTTTGTTATAGGGAATAAGAATGTCATATCCATCACCTTTTCAGATATCGCAACTTAATATTTGAAGTCATATCTTCGACCATCGAATCCATGTGTCCGAGCAAGTTATTATAAGCTCAATGAAAAAGAGTTTCTCGAGTCCCTGTTAGTAAGTGGTTGAGTCGAATTTTTTCCATAGAGGGTTAATTGTATCGAGGGAAGTGGATTCGTTTCATTCTAGCAGTGTTTGGGTTGAAATGGAGTTGTGTTCTAAGCAATAACTCCATTTCCAGCAAAGCCTCTTATTAGCCTCTTGTTCACTACAAAAATAATGCCCCTATTTGACTAAAAAAACTCATTCTTGAGAAAATCCGACTAAAATACTTATTCATCGGGGATCCATTTGTTCGTCAATTGTTGATTGGTGCAGTTTAGTGTGGAAGGTCACTAAGGGACTCGAACCTGGTTGTAGACACCGGATGTAACAAATTCGAAAGGGTTTTTGACGTATCCATTCGTCGTGGTTTATCTACATGAGCCTTAACTCAGACACTAGAATTCGGTTGTAAAACGGTTCTACATACCTCCTTTTGCCTTGTAATGGCCTTGAAAAGGCCACTCTAGAAGCTAAATTAAGATAGGAAAATCCTCATGAGGATACCAGTCTCCCGCAGGAGCTAGTCTAAGTGCCAGACTAGTGAGGTATAATGCTCCTCCGGGCTCCCGAGTTCAGTACACTATTCAATTACTCATTATGTAAGGTCATATACAGTACTCACCTCAGGTACACCTTCCCTGGGAAGGCCCAAGGTTGGGGGTGTACCTACCTACCTAGGTGTTCTTATAGGGCCAATCACCCGTAAGAACATACAAATGATTCAAAGAAAATTAGCGGATAGCCTAATAGACCAAAAGGAAACGACTCGGCATGGAAAAGGACATACGGTTAGGGACTTGGAATATACGCCAAGTAGGGATGGGTAAGGTTGTATCAATCTGATACTTTGTATCTGATACTAAAAAGTAGTTGATAAATGTATCAGATACAGTCGAAAGGTACCTGATACTTTTGTATCAATTAATACAAGTATTAGATACGGTCAGATTGATACATTCAGATTGATGCAACCTTACCCATCCCTAAATTTAGGCAATAAAATTACATCGTTAATCGTTAAGTTAAGTTAAATCGTTTCACGGATTAAAAAAAAAAATTATCTACTATTGATCACGGTCCTTTTAATAATAAATAAATAATAAGCAATAGTCAACCACTGATTTAAGCTCCCCTGATTTGATTACCGGCGAAAGACCAATATCGCCGCATCTTCCCTTAGTATTAATAAATAAATAAGTAAAAATAATAGTGAACAAGTTATCACTTATTATCAATATAATCTTTAATTAGTCACTTATCGCATAAATAAAAACGAAAATAAACTATGAAATAAGTTAACAGTAAAGGGTAGTTGAAATAACATTTTCCGAGATCGTCTCCTATGATATATGATTTTTCACGAGCAACTTTCGCAAAAAAAAACTCGACCTATGTCCGGGCAAATATGGGTTCACTAATGGATATATCTATACCATAAAGTAAAGGCAATTGACATAAATGATTGAAATCGGGTGCAAAAAACCAAACAAACAGCTATAGCGTTTTAAAGAGCTATAGGAGTGGCTTTTTGCACCGAGTAGCCACTCCCATTGGCCCTGAAGATGTCCTACAAAGTAGGTCGAAACGTTGGCACACATAAAATATAATAAGTTTACACTTATTTATTGTGTAAATTTTTGACTGCACCCCCAACTATTTCTATCCTACATAACTACTTACAGTCAACCAATTTCTTCTCTAACGTGAATTGCAAAAGTTTGAGTTAGGGTTAAAATATATTTTTATTGTTCAATTCCATAGCTTTCAAAAATAATTAACCAATAAAAAACATTATTTTAATCATTCGATGCCTTGTGGAGGTTACTATTTCGGCGAATAACTCTATTTCCTTTAAAAATGATAACAAAAACTGATGCCAAAAGTATCAATTGATACAGAAGTATCAAGTAAAAGTATCAAATACAGAAAAGTATCAGTATCACTTGTAGGAAATCGTGGTTAGACCCTCCCCAACGCTGAAAGGCACTAAAGGGTGATGCAAAAGAAGAAGAAGAAGGAGGATATCAGTACCCATCCGAAAGGGTCCGTCACAATGGCGCGTATAAGGAAATGTAGACTGACATTTTACGGATCTGGATCTTCATGGTGAAGGGTAGAGGCAAGGCTTCAAAGAACAACTGGATTACATAGGTCAAGTCGGATACGGAACTAGTACAAGCAATTTGACGAAGGTTTTCCAACCCCTTAATAAATAAGAAACATAGGTAAAATGTGGAAGGATGGGTGAAAACTGGCACAGTCAGAGGATAAGGGAGATCTGGAATATTCCAGGAGAGTACAAAGAGTCCAATTAAAAAAATTACTTCAGTACCACTCAGAGCAACCAGAAGTTATAGTTGAAATATCCTGCTGGGAATGACTTTTTAATCGATTGATCCCAAATTATTTATGATTCATAAATCCGTTATCATGTATTTATTGTAATTAAAACAGAAGACTCATTCGAAAAAAATATGACGCGGATATTTATCATCGCCAAGAGGTGTGTAAAAATACCGATATCTTGTTTACTCGTGGTAACAATTAGTGACGCAGCAGTATCCTGTTTTTTTGTGTCATATTTGCGGTTATCGATAAATTACTATCGATTTAGTAATGATATTGAGCTTTATTTTTTTACCTACTTTAACACTTCATCATTGATTGTACCAACAGTGGGAAATTATGTCTATATTATAGAAAAATAACTCAATTAATTGATATATCAATTGTGACATTTCCATTTGAATCTGACCATTTGACCCAGTTTGATTGATAGTACAAGTTGAAGGTATGGTGGATATGGGAAAGTTAGCTCAAAATTAGAAATTCACGTATCACTATAAAAAAAAAACTATATTATATATTAAAATTCCATTGGAAAACTCTAAAAAACTACAAGTATCTAATTTTTCGAGATATAGGCCAAAAAAACGATTCACTTACATGAAGAAAAATGGAGCAAATCTCACTACAGGAGTCCAATACTAATCCATTAGAGATAGCACCTTTACGCCTAGAAGTTCAATAAAAAGCGTCAGTTTGTCTTTGTTTGTTTATTTAGCCTCACTTTATGGTACTAGGGCTAATCGGACGAGCTAGGTTTAATTAGGATAGGGATTTTAAGTACTTTGCACCGTACAGGCTTGGGACCCCCGTTTTACGTCCCTTCTGAAGGACGGCCTAACCGAGGATTTTTTACTGTCTTTAAAAATTCTTAGGGCCACATGGCGGGCTACGAACCCGCGATCTTGGACTTGGTAGGTTGTCATGCTAACCAATCGACCACAGGTCGCCTTTCAAACATACCTAGGTTGTGTATTTATTTTAATCGGTTTTTTGAAAATATGTATTGTTGTAGTCTATATCGACTTTTTTACTTATGTAGTTTTTTTTACATCTCTAGTGATTTACTATATTCCTATAAGATTCGATGATATGATGTAGGTATTATGAAAAGTTTCGATAAATCGATTTTTATACTGGTTCGGAACCAAATATAGAACAATTATGAGTAATACGTAGGAAAATGACGCAACATGCAATTTATCTGTTTGTGAGAGATATTTGAAATTATCCAAGTTGGGTTTTCCTCGTTCTCGACGACGACCACAGCGCTTGATGACGTAATACGGAATCATTTAGAGTTATTATTAGCTTTGCATTAAATGTCTTCACAATTGCATTTATAAATAGAGATGTACCTGGAAGCTAATTGTGACGTAAGAGGAGCATGTTTTTACCTGTCGGTTTCCTCCTTGAGTCTTTTATGCAACGATAATAGTATTCATAACTTGCCACATTACTCGCAATAACTATTTCGTAATACCTGTTCAGTCACATTGCGTGGCAATCCACGAGTTGTATTGATAAGATAAACTGGGGGAAGAACTATCGCAATAATGGCGATTCCGGAACGTCGTATTAGATTAATCTTTGGAATTTAAAATAATGGGTTCTCACAATCCTTTCATAGCATTTTAAATTGTCCTTTTGAGGTGTAAGCGCATATTAAAAAACATTATATCACAACATGAAAAGATTGTTGGAACTTTATACAGGCAAAATATGTAAATATATGAACCATAATTATTATAAACATGCGTCAATTAACTTATACTCTTACCATAAAGGTATATAAAAAGCCGGTAACGCTATAACCTATGAAGGATATTGTGCTCAGAACATGGTAGCGACTTTGATCATCCTTAATCACCAGGATTTTTCCCTAATTTAGAGTCCCAACTTTATAGGAGCTAAATCAGAAGTACTATCTGATGTACATATTCACAAGCATTTTCATTATCATTCTAATGAGGATCAGGAAATTTTCGGAGATGATATATTTTATAAATACTTCATAAACCCATATTACTTTACGATACCTGCTTCCGTCATTAATGATTTAACTGGCAAGTAAGTGGCAGGACTATTCTAGAGAATTAAAGGGAGCGGAGTGGCTCAGTGGTAGAGCACTGAGTTGCCATGCCGGAAATCCTGGTTCAAATCACGCTGCGGGCAAGACCTTTATTTAGTCTGTTTGCAGCTGGAGATCATATAGGATCTAGGACCCTCCTGGGGCTGACCCAGCCTCTATATAATATTATAAAAATAGGGTACCCAAAATAAGAGGGGGGGGAATGTGACGGTTGAGCGTGACCTAGGACAAGTCACCTCCTTGCAGAACCGTTGTCCATGAAACAGTACAGTATCTACCATGTTCTGAACCCCAGACCAGTTAACGGGTTGTAGTGGTACAGGGAAAAAATCTAGAGAATTAAAGCTCTTTTTTTTTGAGTTTGCCAATTGTTTTATGTTTCATTTTTTAGGGTTTGTTCTTTTTTTATTGAAATATATATTGGTTAATCCAGGAATTTTTGTATATTAGTTTTCCTAAACCTATAGAAGCGAAGTGGAATAATAATATTAACCGTTGCATTGCAAAAACTTGGTAATATCTCCATCTCTGCAAATTGCTCGAAGCGGATCAATGTAGCCGTGGCTCTCGGTACTCACTGTCCTTGCCCAGTTTCCTGTCTTTTCAAGTTCTTTCCTGTCTCCTCCAAATCCGACCTTGCAGTCTCTACGCCAGGTAGGTATTATATCCACTTACTCTATTACATACTAAGAAATACTTCCTTTTCAATGAGCTGTTTCTCCTATTGTATCTACTAAATAATCTTAAGCAGTACACTATGTATCTTATTAGATATTCTAGAATTTATAATAGGTACTCACAATCCTGTCAAAAAAAAAAACCTGTACCACTACAACCCATGAAGGGTCTGGGGTTCAGTACATGGTAGAGACTGTACTGTTTCATGGACAACGGTTCTGCAAGGTGACTTGTCCTAGGTCACGCTCGACCGCCAGATTTCTCCCCCTTATTTTGGGTACCCTATTTTTATAATATTTTATAGAGGCTGGGTGGGCCCTAGGAGGGTCCTAGATCCTATATGATCCATCTCCCGCTGCAAACAGACTAAATAAAAATCATGGCCAGCAGCGGGAATTGAACCAGGATTTCCGGCATGGTAACTCAGTACTCTACCACTGAGCCACTCCTCTCCCTACAATCCTGTCAATAGCATGCTTAATTGAGCTTTTTTGGAGTAGGTGCATATTGATCTCGTTTAGTAGCATGAAATATCACAAATAAGATAGCTTAGGTATAACTGTAATATCTTTTATAATTATTTGTTGTCTGTATGAATATAGAATATAATATAGACCGAGGGGAGTTACAACATAATTCCTTAGATAGTGATATTATTTATTATAAAATGACGTTTCGACCCACGTTGTAGGTCTTCTTCAGGGATAATAATTTGGCAGGTACAAATTATGGGAATAAAGTAGTCACAATTATGGTCTCTTGAAGGCAGCAGGGTGGCTCAGTGGTAGATCTTTCAGTTATCCGGTTCACTTTCAATTTTTTTTTTTAAGTCCATTCAATGACTTCCTGCTCTTCAGTATCCTTTAATAATATCCCACTTGTGCCTGTAGAACAGATCCGATACTTAGGGTTGCATCTCGACAAACGATTAACCTTGAATCCTCGAAAAGACAAGAAACCGCTCGACGTTTCAGGCTACTTCAACACTTACTAGACAAACGCTCTAAGTTCCCAATTAATTACAAAAGACTCATCTACATGACCGGGGCTCTACTAAGCCATCGAATTCTTCTCGTATCCAATCCCTACAATCCAAAATCCTTCGTAAAATCTTCAACGCTCCTTATTTTGTTAAGAATAAAGTCATCCATAACGACATTAATGTCCCATTTGTTGCTGATTTAGCCGGAACTCGCTATCTATCCTTTCATAACAAACTTCATTTCCACTCAAACTCTCTAGTTTCAAACCTAGCTTCCTCTTCAATTCCCGATAATACTCCGAGGCGTCTGTGAAGAAGATGGCCACGTTCTTAGTTGAACATGCGATTGGAGTACTACCAGCGGATAGTTTCTCTACTTGTCATTATATCATGTCATTATGTATCACTCAGCCAATTTACTTGTTATATTACTTTAATATAGTTGTAAATATCAATAAATAAATAATAAAAACAAAGTCCATTCAGCATGCAGATTATGTCAATACTGGCGAATTTAGTGAAATATTTTGAATCTTAAACTTCCTGGATTTTCTTAGAGTCTCTACACCAACTTCTCACCTTACTCCACACTCTTCTTAGTTCCTCTAGGCCTCCTCATATCCTGCCTACCCACAACCTCGGACAGGACGATGCGCAGAAGGACATGAGGACAAAGGATCAGTAGACTAGAGAGTGTTGCGTAGATGAAGTGGACATATTTACTCGTAGCGGGCGGAAATAGTTTGGCAACGGATCCAGTTAGCCGCGTCCATTAATTCAGTCCTGCTCTAGCTTTCGTTCGCGCGGTCTGTGTCTTGTTCGGGTTCGAAATTTCGTGTTTGCTAAAAGTGTTTTGTTGAGAATATTACAACAGCTGTTCATCGAGTGTGACTAAGTTAGCACAGGTAAGTCAAATGACATGGTCATATTTGTACAATGTTGACTTATTTTTCCGCTTTTATCGATCCATAAGTCTTTAAATTCCGCATTTTTATATTAAAATAATAAATAATCCTTAATGCTCCTTACTTTTTTACGAATAAAATCATCCTTAATGATCTGAATGCCCATTTGTTGCTGATTTGGGCCGAATTTGATATCAGTCCTTTCATCAAAAACTTTATTCCCACTCAAATCTTCTAGTTTCAAACCTTGCAATCACGTCAGTTCCCAATAATCCATCTTAGGAGTCTGAAAAGAAGATAGCCTCATGACCTTTTAAGTTGAATTTGATCTTCGAGTCCTACCAGAGGGTAGTTTTTCTACTCGTCTTTATGTCATGCCATTATGTATCATTCATTGTATTTACTTGTATCATTATAATTTTATTTGTACAACTTAGTTGTTTTTCGTTTCGTAAAGGAAAGTTTTCTAGCTCCAGAAAAAAATATTATTACAGACAAAAATCTCTTGACAGTCATAGATCGATCCTGTAAGGTCTGCAGATTCTAGGACGGTTCAGTGTGATCTGCTGCCAAACCATTTTCCTGCACAACAGTTCTATGTACTTGATCCTTAGTGGATTTTAGTGGTATAGATTATTTTAAAATAATTATTGGGGTAAAATAATTAAGGAGCAGGATAGCTCTGTGTGTATAGTGCACCTTTTGTGATGGTTTCTTGTTGAAATATGGCTGTTGGAGATCAATTATTTCATCTGTTGATAGCCATAGAATGATCCTGTAGGATCTGCAGAGTTTTCTAGCGCTCAACCACTGTTTATAAAGTGAGTACCTTTAATTGGGGGAAAAGCATCGTGTTTGAGCGTGATCTCGGACAAATCTCCCTGGAAACAGTACAGTCTCTACTATGTACTTGGACCCAAGACCCTTCATGTGTTATAGTGCTACAAAAAATAATTATACCTTGTTATATTTTAAAAAAATTAGAGATATGGTGGTAACATTAATTTTTCAATAATTATTTAATGTTTGTAATGAACCAATATTTCGTATGTATTCATTAAAGGTTAATATCCACTGATCGACTTGTGACTATAAAGCCTTGATTAAGACCTGCAGTGTGGGTCGAAATGATTGTTAAAAAAAAATAGTTTCTCACTATTTCAGAATCTATTTTTAGTTCCTCCCTGAAAAAGTTCTCGAAGTAATTTTCTTTTTCTTTGCTTGATTTGATAATATTTATTTATTTTTCATTTGTACCTTCAAACCATAAATACCAGAAACAAACAAAAATCGTTTCTACTAGTAACATCGATTGTGCTTGGCCAATTGCTTCGAAACATTTTCTCAAACTTTCTTCACGGCCTTTGAACTTGAAAGTGAAACTTAAAAGTGCTCAGTTAAGATTTCTTTCACTCTCGAGAGACTCGAATGCGATTACTGTAAAATTATTTCTTGTCGAATTACAACCTAAAAACGTTTACTTGCTGTTATATATATCTGTCCTTTCCCCCTTCCGAGCTATTTTTTGCGTTCGCTAGTATTCAGGAAGACCTGGATAGGATCTGTGCCTGGGCAAAGCTGAACAAACTGGAATTGAACGCATTGAAAACTCAGGCCATTGTTTTAGGTTCCAATTCCCTCCTTACATCCATCCACACCCTCCCAACATTACTCCTAAACGATAATCCTATCACGTTTACCTCCTCGGTGAAAAACCTAGGCATCACCATCGACCAAAACCTTTCCTGGAAATCCCACATCGCCCAAATATCCCGACGGACAATTAGTTCCCTGAAGTTGTTCCATCGTTCTCGTCATCTCCTTACACAATCTTCCCGTAAGCTTCTCGTATCTTCTCTCATCTTCCCCCACTTTGACTATTGTAGCGTGGTATATGGAGGCCTCTCTAAAATGCTTGAAGACAGATTAAAGAGAATAATGAATTGCTCTCTAAGATTTGTGCTTGGTACTCCGAAGCGATCGCGCGTCTCCCACCTCTATGATGGGTTAAAGTGGCTCTTCCCTCCCTTCCGAAGACAATATTTCCTCTGTTCATTCTTATACCAATCCATTCACTCTCAACACCCTTCATATATCTACAGTCTCCTCCAATTCAAATCATCAGTGCAACACCATAAAACAAGATCCCGCCTTTCTGATCTCTATATACGTTCACACAGAACTAAAGCATTCGAACGTTCCTTTCTCGCCCGCTCCACCACAATGTGGAACTCAATCCCTCCTAATATCCGTCATACTCCCTCTCTATCATTATTCAAATCCTGGCTGTATCAACATCTATTAGCTTCCCAGAAGGATAGTCTCTAGGTAGGTTAGTCATTTGCTTAGAATACAATGTATATAATAACTCACTGTGTTATCTAGTTCTTTTAATTCTGCTCTTTGAAAAGCTGTACATCATGTAAACAAATTATTGAATGCTAGCTCATGCATTCAATTTCAAAAGCTTTGGATTTATCTATTCTCTGTAATTGCTTAATATCCTGTCAAGATCTGTACTATTTATTTACTTACTATTATTTTTGTTTATATATTTCTTTTTAAATTGTTTTCTGTCATGTTTTCACGCTTTATGATTTGTAACATTTAGCCTTCTGGCCAGATAAATATTATGTTTTTATTCCTGTTCATATCTGTTATTCTAAAGGGACTTTGTCCCAGAATAAAGTTACTTTTCTATTCTATTCTATTCTATTCTATTCTATAATTTAATTTTTTCTGCTTTTTTTGAGATTATGTTTAGTTTAGCGTCTGCAAATAGAAGACATTAGGCTAACTTTTTGTAATAATAATATTTCTTTATCAAATTAAGTTGTAGCAAACATATGATTATGATAAAAGTATGAACTAGCATCTAGTCCAACATTCTGTTCCCTCAATTCTCATGATTCTCCATTACAGTCGATTGGAATGATTGGCGTGGCGTGTTTTGGAACGATGGTATTCCAGCCGCTCTGATCACTACAAAATGTTTAATGGACGCTCAAATCACCTCCCTGCTCTAACATTGTCCTTGAAACAGTACAGTCTCTATCAAGTACTGAACCCTAGACAATAATTAACCCGGTTAACAGTTATAATTCGAGTCCTTTGATATTTTCGCGCCTAGTATCATGAGCCAAGAAGCTCCTAGGTCACCTCTGTTGCCAATTCTGATTAAAATTATTTTAGAATTACGAAACCTGATTGCAATTCTGTAATTAAACAATTCACTATCACATAAATAGACAACAAATAAAATAAAAAACTGTTTTAAATAATTGACTGTTTATCTTCTCTTAATTAGTTGTTTACCAAGATATAGAAAAAATACCACTGTTTATACGCAGGTCTTTGTATTTGTCAAAATATTTAAAGATTGCCCTGGTTTTCGTTCACAGCAGTTAACTCAATAATTTTGTGTTTCTCATTAGATGCAGAATTGTTTTGTTTAAATTAGTATACGGTTTCTTTTTCTTTAATAATGCATTATCCACACTTAAAGTTAAAAAAAAGTTTTTTTTGGCGGTAATTTTGAAATGGATATACAATTTTTTTTATTTTAACTCTGGCGAATAGATTCTTTAGAACAGACAAACTTTCGTCCTATTAGTCAAAGTTTTTATTCATTTTGTTCGGATTTATTCAGAACTAGTTGCTATTCATTCTAGCAGTTAACTAGTCCTCTATCATTTCAGCCCTTAATATATTTTAAGCCAAGACGTTAGCTAGCAACCTATGTCCCTCCTTGTGTTACAGTGTATATTACATGCTAATATGATTGATTACATCAATTAATGTCATCGCAACCTAGGCTCATTTTTTATAAAAATATAATTAACCTAATGCATGCAATTAAAATCCATTTATAACAGGGAATAATACAATCAGGGTAAAATTTCGATATGATGACATAAACGAATCTTTGGCCTTTGAGGCATCTGTGATAGAAAAACTGTCATGTCTATTCAAATCGTAAAAAAATGTCACAAAAAATTAGAGAACTTTTTCATTAAATATATAATAGATGGAACGTTTTGTTCCAAACTTAGAACGAATCACGATGGACGTAATAAACGCGATAAAAGAAACCTTAATTTAAACTCATTATTTAATGTTGATTGTGACATAATAGTTAATATTGGTTTTTGTTTTTTTTATCATTGAATAATACTCTTTTCGAAGAATGATAATAAAAATAAATAAACATAATAACAATAACCTGTTCAGTGTTGATACAAGATAAATGGGTGACTGTGGCAAGTACAGCGTTATGTTTGTTCGCCCACTTCAACCATTTGTACAGTTATTACTTGAAGGACTCTCGTAACTAACGAACGTCTTAGGAGGATATTTCTGGCAACGATACTCCAACATATTTCGTGTTGGTGTAGGTGTATGTTGGAGTGTTCGTTGTGAGGATTAATGAAGAAGTCGGGGTATATTTAAGGAAGTAATATGTATCTATTAGGCATCGAAGTTTAGATCAGAGAAAAAAACGTATATCATTGTTGTTTTGTAGTTATTTTTTAAGTATGATCATGGCCTAAATTTTGGGCTGAAACGTTGGCACGCATATTTCGTGTTGGAATAGTTTTAGCTGAATATATGCTATGGGAATTTATTTTGAAACCAGTCGGTGTACAATTTACATAATAATAAATTAACTATTTATTTATTGCGGTTATTATAAATATTATAATAGTGTTATAAATGAAAGAAATACGTAATATGAATTTATACTTCATTGAAACACACAAAGTTACAAAAAAACTTCTAAATACGCTGAACAAAAGAATTTTCCAACAATATGCTCAGACCTTAATACATAACCTTACTACCAAAAAACCTGTCATGAATTGCCTCTTTTCTATACATATCACAACTCTAAGGTCAAAGAAAAAATGGATGTCTGAGAAACAACAACGATAATGATGAGCTAAAACTTTAATACTTTTTTGTTTCTAAGGGGTTATATGTTTAGGGAATATATAAAGACATCGGTTGAGGTACAGTTAACATACTAATAAATAGAATATTTGTTCATTCTGATTATTATGTAAAGAGTAAGATCAAAAAGAAAATCGAGGCCTTAAAAAAAACACGATTTATCAATTTTGTGATCTTTTTCCTCAGCAATGTTGGTGATCTAAAATTTCAGTACATGGCAGAGACTATACTGCTTCTAAGAGATCGGTTCTGTAGGAGAGTGATCCTACTATTAAGGATATCCAAGTTATAGAGACTTGGTGAGCCTCATGGGTCTTAGATCCCACAGAGTCCATACATGGCAGTTAAAAGATTAAATAATTGATTTACCACAACCGTGGTAATGAACCCGGGAACTTCATCATAGCAACTCAGAACTCTAAAAACTGAGTTTCCCCGCAGAAGAGTATCCCATATAATGTGCCATACAGGAGAGGGCAAAAAAGTCAAGTTTCGATGCGCAGTTTCAAGGGGTCTGCGCGCTTCTTTGGAGTCCCTTGAAAAACTGGTTTTGTCAGGTATATTCAAAGCTTAATGAAGAGTTCTTAAAAAAAAAATACGATAAATTATTAAAATTTATAAAAAAAATATGAATATGATCTAGCTAAAGATTGTCGAATAGAAGTAACTTTTTATTCTTTGGTTGTTTTCTTTTTATCATGTTCTGAATTTAACTTAAATTCGCAGTATTGCCCTGAGAGTCTTTTTTTATAATATCATATAGTCCCAGGATCCATGGTCCATTTTTGCACTTGATTAGTATCAAGCTGAATCTTTGTGAATAGCTTCGTTTCGATGCCCAACAATTTCCTGTGCGAAAATTCTCGATTGTGGTAGCTAACAGAGGCAGCAAGGATAAATGTGTCGATTTGATGATTCTAAAAAATTTATTACTAATTGGTTTTTTTTTTTGTTAAATCTCAAGATAATTATCTACATTTTTTGAAAAAATATTTGTCCTACAAAATGTATGGTTTGATCAAAGAGTCCCCTCCTTCCAACGTGTTTGGATGACGAAGTCAAGAAAGAAGAAGTATAAAATAAACAGCTGGTTAGTAATCATTTTTGATGACCTCGTTATCGATACACGTTGGAAGGAGGGGACTCTTTGATCAAACCATACATTTTGTAGGACAAATATTTTTTCAAATAATTTATATAATTATCTTGAGATTTAACAAAAAAAAAACCAGTTAGTAATGATTTTTTTAGAATCATGAAATCGACATATTTTATCCTTGCTACCTCTGTTAGCTCGAGAATTTTCGCACAGGAAATTCTTGGGCGTCTCAACGAAACGAAGCTATTCACGAAGATTCAGCTTGATACTAATCAAGTGCAAAAATGGACCATGTATCCTGGACTAATAGTAAGGATAGATGGAATCTCTTTTATTGCACCAGGTTCATTTTAAGAGAGGAATGCGGATAGGATGTTTTATTCTTTGTGGCTAGCTTTCTTTGTGGTGATTCGAACAGTCTGTGAGAGTGTCTGTGTGCATCTGCTGCCCCAGTGAATAAGTACTTAAGTTGAATTTTCTGAAAAACGAGTTAACAACTGAAAGAAGAATGACACAATTCCGCTTCTCTCAGTATGATTAACTCATTTCGGACAAAATTCTACTTAACCACACGCACGTGTGGTTAACATGATCTCCATAAAAAATTCAAATTAATGAAGATCAAATGCAGAAAATCTCACATTTATAGTTTAAATGGGCTCATCTGTAATATGCTATGGACCTCATTCCAATATGCTGTATCACGTATTTCTATAGCCGGAGTGAATCAGTGGTTAAGTCGAATTTTCTCTAAGATGAATTTCTTGTACAGTAAAGCGGAATCGTGTCATTCTCGTTATATATAAGAGCTGATGAATTATATATATAAAGATTTATACATATATACATATCGTATACATCTACCGTGGAAGATGACCCCGTAGAACAGACGAGAAGAGGGCAAGGACCTTATTAGGTGCGACATGCTATCAGATCCTGTCGAGGGGTCCTCCTTCGCATTCCCAGTCATCTCCCTGCAGGATATTACGTAGTCTATCGGCCCAGTCTAACTACGTCAGTGAATAGATTGACATAAACTACGTTATACCTTCTCTTTCTATTTCAGCTATTCTAATATTTCTCTTCTTTAGGAGGTAAAGGACACCATGTCTGCGAAATAGGTAATACTTCAGGTAAATTGTCATATTTAAATACTGTGATCAATAATTGCAATTACTAAGCCAAAAACGGTATCTGTTCGCTTCGAGTTGAGTTATACCAAGTTTTAACTGTTTATTCGTTCCATTTTTAAAATTTTCCGAAGATACAAGTTAAAATAATCCCTAATTATACCTAGAAAGGCCAAATTTAGGACTCCAACTGTACCATCGTACGATTAGCCGTAGCAGCATAAAGTGACGTCAAATGGATAACCAATATAACGAAATATTGTCTAGATAAAATCATTATTCCAAAATATATCTTTTATATGGTATCTGTCTTTCCATGTTTTATTTGTCCTGACTATTGGCTGTATAAGTAACATGATATGCGGTTAGATCATGTTACCCAGCCAGTGGATATTAAATACTAAAATATACTATTACAGAATTAAATAAAAATTATATATATATATATTTTTTTTTTTAATATCTGCTTTCCGGTGACCTTCGGGAAGGACAAATCAAACAATAAAAAAAATACTTAGTTTCTTTCAGGGAAAAATCTGACGGTTGAGGGTGATCTAGGGTATTTTACTTCCTAACACAACCGTTGTTCAAGAAACAGTACAATCTCAACCATGTACTGAACCCAAGACCCTTCATGGTTTGTAGTGGTACAGTTTTTTTTTTTTTAAGTAGTCGGTATGTAGGAAAGTAGTAAAGTTTATAGTGATCTTGTAGAGCAGACATTTGTAAACTTCATTATGGTGTCATTTCTATTATTCACAAACCATTCCATAACATTTTTACTTCCTTGTAGGCAAAACAATAAGTATTGTAAGCTTTATAATATTTTTTAGATTTCACCGAATATATCCATTATGACTATTGGGTTGTAACATGAAATTTCAGTGAAGGTGTACATTTAAATTATCACCAAACAAATGTATTAAACAATACTTTTATTAATCAAAATAGGATCCTTCACTTTCAATACATTTCTCCCTATGTGAAACAAGCATTTCTATCCCCGCTCTGTAGAAATTAGGTGTCAAGGAAGAAGCGAGGTCTTGGAAGGCCGATTTCAGGGCGTTTTTGTTGTACATTTTTTTATTTCTTAAGAAATTATCCAATTAACGGGAAAAGTCAAAATCAGATGGAGAATGTTCCGGAGAATATGGCGGGTGAGGAAGGACCTCTATATTCAGTTCCTGAAAAAAAAAATCGGGTAAGCTGCTGGGTCTCGGTTAATTCATGAGGAACCTATATTTCCAGATCTTTTGTCTTACCAAGCTCCTTAAGGTGCCTGAAAACAGTCATGGCACTTGCTCCAAGTTGTGAACCTAATTCCCGAGTGGTTTGGTAAGGGTCCGCTTTGACCAGCTCTTTAAACTTTTTTTTTGGCATAATCCCCAGGCCGAAATTTTTCAAACCAATGGAAGATTGTTCTTTCGCCCATTGTATCTTCACCGTAAACAATATTATAGGATGGAAATAGTTGGGGGTGCAGTACAAAATTTACACAATATATAAGTGGAAACTTATATTTTATGTGTGCCGACGTTTCGACCTACTTTGTCAACGAGACTTACAGTCAACGAATTTCTTCCCTACATGTAAACAATCTTAATATTTCGGAACTCCTCCGTGACGCTATGGCCAAGTTTAAAATCTTAGAGAAAAATTATACGAATTTCCGCGGAAGTCATAATTTTATTCCTAGACCGCGCATAATTTTAGAGTTAGACCGCGTCTACTCTTGCTACAGCTTCCTATAGCCCTGAAGATGACCCACAAAGTGGGTCGAAACGTCGGCACATAATTAAATAAGCTACCACTTATTTAGTGTTTTCATTTGACTGCACCCCCAACTATTTTCTTCCTTACGTCTACTTTCCAGTCAACCATCCCCTCGCTTCTCATAATTTTATTCTTATTTATTTTTAAAACGTTGCTTCACTTTCAAAAGGAAAGATAAGACTGATTATGAAAAAGGATTAAATGATGTTTCAAACGGTATACATAACATAATTGTTTGTGAACAAATAATCTAATCCCTAATGAAAAGAAAACTGTAAATAAACGAAACTGACATTTCATCCGTTACGACCCAATACATTGTTGTTATACTTTCATTTGTATCTGGCATTTAAATTACTGTTAGACTTAGAAAATTAAAAATTCATATTTGGTGTTATATAATCTATTTTAATAAAAAAAAAAAAAAAACCTGTACCACTACAACCCATGAAGGGTCTGGGGTTCAGTACATGGTAGAGACTGTACTGTTTCATGGACAACGGTTCTGCAAGGAGGTGACTTGTCCTAGTTCACGCTCAACCGCCAGATTTTTCCCCCTTATTTTGGGTACCCTTTTTTTATAATATTTAATAGAGGTTGGGTGTGCCCCAGGAGGGTCCTAGATCCTATATGATCCACCTCCCGCTGCAAACAGACTAAATAAAAATCATGCCCTGCAGCGGGATTTGAACCAGGATTTCCGGCATGGCAGCTCAGTACTCTACCACTGAGCACACCAATTATATGCCTTATAATTTATTCTTCATGTTATCTGTAAATCAGTTATGTTTATATACCCGTTCATTTAACTGTTGTGCAGTACATTCATCAGGTTTTAGGAGTGGTACACAGATATTCTGGAAATTGAATTTCAATTTAGTACTTGTTTTGTACCCCATAGTGAGCCTATTAAAATATGACTTTTGGCATTGTTGGTATCTGTTCCGAAGTTTGTCGCTTCGAGTTGAGTTACAACAAGTTTTAACTCTTTATTCGTTTCATTTTTAATATTTTCCAAAAATACAACTTATGGTAAGCTATAGTATGGAAAAGGGAATGTAATTACGGGTAATGAGTAGATTTCAGTATATCATTTCCTAGAGAAGTAAAAGTTTCAACTAACATTTCGGAGTGTAGATGATACATGTTGAAACCTTCATTTCTAGATGAAATGATACTTAAAGTACACACTTTTCCCATAATTACATTCTAGATAGTCCCTTACTAGAGCTCATTATCACTTGTATTTTGGGAAAATACTAAAAAGGAAATTCTGCGAAGCGACAACCTGCGGAATTTCTAATGTTTTAATCTTATTTTTAAACAATACATACTCTGAATTAAAATAACAGTTCTGAAATCGAAATACTGGAATAAGATGTAGCTTTTTATTTTTTAAATCGATGTATTAAATTTTTCCTATTCAAATTTAAAAAACGGTGTTATATTTTGTGTAACGGCTTAAAGAAACCAGGGACAATGGATTTGTGATTACCAATTTTTTAAAATATTTATAATTTAACTGATCCAGCATAACAAAAGACTAAACAAAAAGTAGTTTCTCGGTCCGTTGCTAGGCAACACAAACAAAATTGTCGATCACTAAAAACATTTTTAGAATATAGACAACTGTTAATTATTTTTGAATGAAAAAAAAATGGCTTGACCTTTTATGTGCTCACTCAATTATTGTTCTAATCTCGAAGGAAGGTCACAATGTCATTTACTTTCTAGGGACCTTGAGTTATTTCAATCCATCCGTTGAACAAGCCAGATTTTTTTTCTTAATTCGTATAAAGTTCAGCCAAATTCGCAACCTTGTAAGTCCAAACCAATTTGTTAGTTTTGTTGGACAATTGATTTGCGTAACCATGGCAACCGTCCGTTCAAACCATATGTTTTATATTTTATTTTGAAGAGAAAAGATTTTTCCATGACGGGATTCGAACCAACGCTTGGTGCTCAAACCAACTGAGCTAACCTGGCTCGTAACACGGCCATACTCTTCACCGATCCTATATCTTATATTCCATATCTGTTTGCTATGTTTGGTCATGCGGGTGACCCAGGTTCGAATCCCGGCCTGGACAAATCTTTTCTCTTCAAAATAAAAATATTTAAAAATGATCACCATCATAACAATAATAAATATAAAATAAATCATATGTTTTATTGTGTGTAGTAACCTTTTCAGTTCTCTCATCCTTTCTTACTCATATAGATATTGTTAAATATAGTTAAATTTCATTGTATCCTGTCTCTGGGCCTAATGCATTAAATCCTATATCAACAAGTTTTCTACAGTTACTTGTATTGTTATTGAGTCATGTTTTCAGAATTCATTATTCAACAGATGTTTACGTGGAATTATAATGAGTAATGTTTCTGCACCTGCGTTACGATTATCTCTTGAACAGATGGTGTAGTTCTTGGAAAAAAATATTTAAACAATCAAGCACTCAAGAAACCGATTCACCTTTGTAAACCCAAAGACAAAATAGCAGTATCTTCACCCAAATGTTCAGATATTATAAATTTACTAATTTCATTCTAAACGACAGTCTTCTTCTGTACATCGATTTTACATTTAAAATCGATATACACAAAATATAGTAAATTAGATCATCATAGTCGATCTTTTACCATTTCTCTTCTTCTATTCCATTCCAGGCTTCTCTTTGCGAAGCTTTCCTTCCCCTTCGCCTTCTTCACAGTTATGTCGTGGTCTTCCTCTGGACCTTCTTTCATCAACATTAGCCTCGTATGTAATCTTCGTCAGCCTGCTTGGTTTCCATTTTTAATCCATCTTGGACAGTTTTTCTCCGTAAATTTTTCTGCAGGACCCACTCCGAGGTTTAATCTAATGATTGATTTGGAAAAAGTGATATAGTAAATTAATTTAAATACTTAAGTGGCATTTTATAACCATCGGTAAGAGAGAAAATTGCACAGAAGACTTGTTCACAGAGGGCCCAGGCATGTGAAATTTACAATCAGAAATGCTTTTCACATAATACAAAAATAAGGCACTACTGGACAGTAATAAAATTCATCTGTCCAGGTCTTGAACGGATTTTTTTCCCCAGTCTATCATAAATACCGCATCTTTCAGAAATTTCTGGTATTCTGTTTTATTTTCATATAAATCCTCTGTAATCCCGAGTACCAGTGTTTCATGTTTTATTTGTTCTGTGTATCCGTGGTTGAATTTGTACACCATAATTTTACTGAATTTTTTTTGTTTAACTATTCCTCGCTCATCCTCTGCATGTTCCCATAAAACACGAGTCTTCTCACCATCATTTCTGTTTCCAACATATATTAAATATAAGCTCAGATATATATAGACATGCATATACTATATTTTATACAGATATATAAGCTAGTATAAGCGCGTAAGTAACCTAATTTTACTTTTAATATATGGCAACTTTCTCTATAACTATCTCACGTATGATTTAATATTCCTGACATATTGTATTCGTGCTGCAGCTACATCAGTTTAGAAAGTAAGATATCTCTATTACTTTCTGAATAGTTTTATAAAAAATGAATCGGTTGAAAAAAGGTTCTTGATAGGCATTGAAGTGTTCTTAATAGGGCTATTTATATACAATACGGATAATGTAAATTATCCAACCATTATATATAATTATCAAAACAAGTTTCTATCATTCGTTATTATATAAAGTAAAAAACCAATGGAATAAATAAATAAAAACAATATGAAGCTATGAAGCGCTGAGCATTAACTGATATATTGGAAAACAATATAAAAATGAAAAAAAAAATTAAATGAATTATTTATTTACGTATAGTGAATGTGTAATTGTATGAGACTTGTAATTAATCCACGTAATTATTATATAATACATTAATTGTCATAAATATTCAGCCAGGTCCAATACTAAATATTTATATCGCTATTATACTTTTGCTAATATTTCTCTAATATATAAAAATTCTTTTAGTAATGTAGTATTTTATTGGCGTTGCCTAGCAACGGATAGAGATACTACTGTTTGTTAGTCTTTTGTCGTGCTCGATCAGTTGAATTTTAAAAATTGACAAATCTTAAAGCCACTGTTCCTGACTTCTTTAAGCCGTTACACAAAATATAGCACTGTTTTTAAATTTAAATTTAAATATTGGAATGCATCGAATTAAAAAATAAAACAAGCTACGCCTTATTGCTGCAACTTGTACTTCCATTTTAGGACTGTCATTTCTACACAGAGAATGTTGTGAAATGAGATTCACACATTTTTCTTGTAAACTACAATATAATTATTTTTTATATAAAACAAACCTGAAATAAATAAAACAATGTAAGTGGGTAATCTTTTTTTCTCTTTTTTTATTTCTTTTTCCGCCCATGGTAACCCCACGGAGGGACCGTTTATTAATATTAGGACATGGTCCATGCTTAAATAACCATATTACATATCATTACACGTGATTTTAATAATTACCGTTCAATTTATAGAATCACATTAGAATACATTTTAGTATAAGATAACAATATAAGAAATTAAATATTTACAGTTTGACTAAATTGATTATTTACATGTGAAGATCAATTTGAAATTAACTACGTAATAATAAATTATAAAATAAAATTTAACAAATATAAAAATGAAATAAAATTACCATTTTAAGCACTGCAAGAAGGTTTTATAATATAATTTATATAACTAAAAACATCAATGAATAAGTAATACATATAGAACATTATGATCTGAGTTACAATTAAAAAATGAAAACTATGTAACTTATGAATTGCCTTTCTTATGTTTGGAGTTGATCAAAATCAATGTCTAAATTTAGAGAAAATTAAATGTTCTGTCTCAAGACAAGTCCCTCGTTTGAGTATTATGTTTTTTTATCAGTTTAATTCTTTGTCTGTCGTATCGTGAACAGTCATATAGATATATGTATATGAAAGTGTGGGTCTGTCCATCTTCATCACACGCATCTGTTCTTATAATGTTAAATCGTTTCAAATGCTATTTTGTGTTTCCGTGTTCTGTTAAAAATTGTATTAATTTGAAGTCTGAACTGTGTAAATGTTTGTAATTTTCGAGTGTTATGCGAGGAATGTATCTGTGTATGCTGGGTGATTTTGTCGATGAAGTCCTTGTAGTGTTCCATTTTTTAATTGTCTCTTCTGTTAGCTGTTTTTTGAGGTAAGATATTGTGAACTTAAGAGGGCAAGAGCTCGCTGTTGGTAAGTGGGTACTCATATTTCAAAAGGCTCACTAGGGAGTACAAAATAAGGACTAAACTTCAATTGCTTGATTAATTTAGGGGAGCTCTATTAAACGTAAAGTTCCTACTGTAGTACAATTAAATGTTGCATAATTTGTAAAATGTGGGTAGGTCCGCCGTTTGGCGCATAGGGGTACCCCCATAGTAATATTAATTTAAGTTTAGTAAAAAAAACAACCTAATTTGGCTTGAAGATTCTCGACTGATATAAAAATTACTAGAAGACATGTGATAGTTCTATTCAAAGATTCTACTTGTGAAACCTTTTGTTTCAATTTCAAGATCATTATCTAGTCCTGTTATAGAAAATTATATGTAATTGCTTTTATATCTTTGCAAGATTTCTCTAGGGAACAGGATGGCTAACTTCTTATCCTAGCTAACTTCTATATCAAAACCGATTTTGTCGGCAGATGTCGGACAGAATTACTCGGACGTGCATGTGCTACCACTGCTGCTAGCATTGCAAGTTTTAATGGCTGGAACCGATATATACATTTCCGATGCAGCATCAGTCCCTAAACGTTTCGCAGCGTAACGATTATTGTAATTTGTGTAATGTTTATCCCATTATGTCTATTATGAACACAATAAATTAATTTTTCAATATCCATAGTCGTTTAGGTAGATAACAATACACAAACACGACAGAATTATGAAATTAGCTATAAATGCACTCAATTTGCGCTGAGACGCCGGCAGACTGGCGAGAAATCCCAACAAGTTCGGACTCGTCGATTGGTCGGCCGTGAACGGTCTTCATCGGACGATGGCGGTTATTGTGGTGTAAGCACTACATTTCTTTTACATACATTTGATTTGATCTCCCGATAGCGGTTTAGGTGTACTCGTGCCTTTAGGGTGCTCGGTTACCGAGCTCTAGGTTCCGATTTCAAGAACAGCTGACCCTCAATTTGGGAAGAAAATCACTTCCTTGCTCAACCTTTGTCTTAAAAACAATATCATGTATAGAACCTTACTGGGTATTCCCTACGTAGGCTGTGGTAGTATAAGCTCTTTCTGATGAATTAGAACTATTGGGGTGTATAAAAAAAAATGACAGTTTTATCAAATTCCAGAGTTTAAAAGTCTGTAAATCTTTTAATCCTATTTATTATTTACCAACACTTAATTATCCCTTTAGAGCAGTCTCTAAGCTTGTTTACTAACACTGGACTTCTTAAAAAAAAAAACTCAGTTTAGTTATTACTTCAAAGAAGAAACACGACAGTGTCCTACGAAATTCTCGTAATTTTAAGACATTACTGGAAAACAAATTTCACATCCACTAAAGGAACTCGTCAAATTATTAAATATGAAGCGAAAGGTTTCCTTGAGCAGTGCACTGCATAATATTAATAAAATGCATTTAATTACGTCTGGTACAGTTATATAGTTTATAATCACTATGTTCTCGGGTTCGAATCCAGCAGTGGCAGATAATTTATTTAAGCTATTCAAAACCAGGGGGGGAGCCTGTGAGATTTGGAGAGCTTCCTGGGGCTCATATAGCCTCTTTAACAACACGCGTGTTGCTTCGTGATCTAGGACAAATCATCTCCCCGTACAATCGTTACAATGCAGTCTCTCCCCCTTCACGGGTTGTAGTGGTACAGGTTTAAAAAAAAATATTTATGTTGTTTATTTTTCATTTACAATTGTAAATACATTGTTGTTTATATTTCAATAGTCCCTTTGTTTCTTAAAAACCACTTCTGAAATCGCTCCTGGCATTTTGCCACATCATTAGTCGAAAGATGGCAGCAAACTGTCAATTTAGTGGAATCCTTTTGAAACAACCATTTACTAACAACCTAGTTTCTTCAGTTATTTCAATCGTTTAAGGGCAAGTTTCTGAATTCAACGACGAACTCATCGATGGTATTCATCAGGCCGTCTCTTAATTGAATCGCTTATTGCAGAAACCCCATAATAGACAAACATTTTGAAATTAATTTTATTTTATTTTTAGTAAACGCTTCGATGTGTACCGAACCTCCTTATGTGCTTATCATTTAATCGGGAGAATATGGTCAGCGAAATTTTCGTTTTGAGGAGAAACCCCACAAGCAACGTCACATATGGGGTTTCTGCGCTAAAATCATTGGGTTGGTAGCATTGAGCCTACATTAGATCGTTGATGTTGTTATGTTTGTTCGTTATCTTGATTCTCCAGTTATATTTGTTTCGTTTCTGTGTTTTAAAATGTCGAGTGAATCAGATTCTAACGAAGAAATTCCGAATAAAAGAATCTCGAACTCAGGGCAAGGAATATCTAAACTATAAAGGTAAGGCGATTTGTCAAAAAAATATTCCCAACGAAATTAAATGCAACTGCCCAGCCAAATGTCTTAAGCTTATCACGAATTAAATTTTGAGTGATATATGGACAAAATTTTACTCCATGGAAAATAAAAATATTCAGGATGTCTATCTTCAAACGTTAATGGTGAGAAAAAAAATAAAACGACATAGGAAATCTGTGACTGCAATGCCAATTGAATTGGAGGATGGGGAGATCAGAAAGTTCATGGAAGATTCCGAATACGAAGAACTATAAATAAAAAATTAAAAAAACCTGTACCACTACGACCCATGAACGAGTCTGGGGGTTCAGTACATGGTTGAGACTGTACTGTTTCATGGACAACGGTTCTGCAAGGAGGAGACTTGTCCTAGGCCACGCTCAACCGCCAGGTTTTTGCCCCTTCTTATTGGTACCCTATTTTTATAATATTTTATAGAGCTTGGGTGAGCCCCAGGAGGGTCCTAAATCCTATATGATCCATCTCCGGCTGCAAACAGACTAAATATAATTAACTGCCCGCAGCGGTTTTTGAACCAGGATTTCCGGCATGGCAATTCAGTTCTCAACCACTTGGCCACTCCGCTCCCAAATAAAAAATAAAATAAATTAGTTTATAAAAGTCTGCTGTATTAATTTTTGTCCCTAACTAACTTTTTATTACCTGTAAAATATTAAAACAGGGTTGAGTATGTATTTTATTTCAGAAACCCCAAAAGTGCATACTTTTGGGGATTTTTTCTACCCCTTCTCACCAATCTCGGAGAATATGTGACTACACCATGTTGTCTGTGGGCCCTTCCTCTATTTTCATAAAAAAATATCAGCTTTTTGTGAAATGAGAAGTTTTTATTAATTTCCCAAAAAATTGAAATCCTGGACTTATGGGGTTTCTGCAATAAGCAATTCAATTAATGGTATTACAACCTCCTTGTTTGGTTTATCTATGCTATGACAAATCGGACGATACGTTAGTCCGAAATTTTGCCTATCCAGGTTTATAAGGATAGGGATATTTAACGAGCACCTGGCATCTCGTGACAATTTACATCCCCTGCAAAGGACGACATAACTAAGGCTTTTTTTACTCCCTTTTAAAAAATCTGAGGCGACTTGTTAACCAACGATTTTGGGCTTAGTAGGTTGTTAGGCTAAACCACTTCACCACAGGCGAACCTCCCATAAATGGTCTTGGATTCAGTAGACTGCAGTGACTGTAATGTTTCTATGTTTGTGCAGGTGTAGAGGTGGATCAGTCGCGATTACTCTCATCCACCAGGTTTCACCCCTTTAAGGCTACACCTACATTGGATCCGGTGTGATACGATGAGACGTCGCTAGCAAACCAAATGACTGAAATATATCGATATTTATAGCATATGGTTCTTTAAATTTATAAAATTAAGATTATTTATTAATTATTTTTAATACATTTATATTTTACCATAATGTATAGTAAAATATGTATAATGTATACACCCCAGTACATCGTATGTGATAGAATCACGTCGCACCGAATCGGATTCAATGTAGGTGTAGCCTAAGGGGTATAGAGGCTGTTTGAGCCCAAGGTGTATCTGCAGATCTAACAGGGTCCATACGTTGATATTTCTTCTTTGAGAGCGCTACAACTCTTAAAGATTCAAGGCTTATCTCATTCTGAGCCGCCAATCTTCTCTGTTTAGTACTGTTTTCCAATTACTAAATACCAATATTTTCTGCACATCTGTAGCCACACAATCCTTCCAACGCAAGCGAGGTTTAATAATTGCTATTTTTACGGTAATTATTTTTAAATATTTTTGCTTTGAAGAGAAAAGAATTGGCCTGGCTGGGATTTTCTCTTCGAAACAATAATAACAATTAATAAAAATAAATTATAAATAATATATTGACGTGTGTCAACAAGATCCTAATTAAAGTAATGTTGAATGAAGATTCTTCCCGTGTATACATCGCAAAAGTTGCGAGAACACGTTGATATAGGATCGGTTAAGAGAACGTATTTCTCTGAGTTGGATACGATCCCTGGTATATGGCTTAGAGTACTGCAACGGAGACGCAGACGACCCGGGTTTGAATCCCGGCCAGGGCAAATCTTTTCTCTTCAAAACGAAAAAAGGTTTACCCTCTTTTCTCCTTTCAAGAATCTTTTCTTCAATATGCCCTCATCTAAGACCTCAAGATTTCGTAAACGGGAAAATATAGTGGTCTTTATATAGATGCATAAGATAAGTTTTTTCTAAACATACAGGACCTAAAATCGTTCACTGAATCTTCCTTTTAAATCTCACTAAGGACGATTCAAGGGCATTCACCATCCTCCAGCATTTCGACAAGGCCTGATTAGAGTCTTATATATCCCACTTATTTAGTACGTTGTTATTGATAGATTACTTTATCTGCAACAGCTGGATTTGTTCACGGAACCTCCAGTACTGCAACTCAGCCCTCTACTCACATCTTATTTTAATTTATAGGCTATGGGATATTGTGTGTATTAAAATACACTTCAGAGACCTTCGGTACCTCCCCTTATCTTGTTCTAAGAAAAGAAGGTCAGATTTTGTACTTAGTAGAGGTTGTCGGTATTGGCAGGCTTCTGCAGTTCGCAATCACTTCAGCTCACTTCAAAGATCACCTCTGCTTTAAATATATCTCAGAGATATATGTTTATTTCTAGACTTTTCTCTCCTATAGTATCGGCAGTATAGTTGGGACTTTAGATAAATAATATTTCATCGATTCCAATTACAAAGAGATAAATTTATTTCAATTCTCTCAAATTGTTCTTTGTCTCTTTCAGAGTTTTAAAATCAATACTTCAAACAGATTATTAATGGACAAAACACGACAAGTAACAGCTCGCCGTTACAGGCTACTGCAACATTTACTAGACCAACGCTCTATTCATGACAATCATTAGACCCATCTGGACTTACGGAGTAGAGCTTTCGGGCTTAACTAAGCCATCGAATTCCTCTCGTATTCAATCCTTACAATCCAAAATCCTCAATGCTCCTTAATTTATTTCGAACAAAGTAATCCATAATATACTTAATGTCCCATTAGTTACTGATTTGGCTCGAAATCGATATTAATGTTTTCATGACAAGCATTATTCCCACATAAACACACTCGGTAAAGAACGGTTTATTTCTATGGACATATCTTGCTAATGGATGCTAGGCTGAACGAGGAATGTAGGCTGACGAAAACAATATTTGGATTCCTTAGAAATAAAAAAACCGTGCTAGTTTAAGGCAGCAGAGAGGGACATGAGAGAACTGGGGGTTACGGAAAATATGCTTAGGGACAGATCTGCCAAAAAGATGAGGTTTGAGGCAAGAACAAAGTGGACAATTAAAATCTCCGATGAGGAAAGGAATATGAAAAAAAAAGAATAAAGAAATTCTGGGCAAAAGTATATCGCGGAACAAGTACTTATGATTGATCTCGAATACCCAAACATTTGAGTGAAACTAATAAAAAAAATAAAAAAATATATATATATACGTATATATATAGTGTGTGTAATAGCCTGTACGATTACAACCCATGAAGGGTCTAGGGTTCAGGGGTCAGTACATGGTACAAACAGACAGTTGGACAACGGTTGTGCAGGGAGGTGGTTTGTCCTTTATCACGCTCAACCCCCAGAATTTTCTTATGTTGGGTACCCACTTTATAGAGTCTGGGTGAGCCCCAGGGGGTCCTAGATCCTATATGATCTATGTCCGGCTGCTAACAGAATAAATAAAAGTCTTGCCAGCAGCAGGATTTGAACGCAGGACCTTCGCCATTACAACTCAGAGCTCTACCACTGAGCGCTTTGCTCTCCCAGTAGTATGTAATGAAAAACATATACCATTTACGTAGACTGTTCTTATAACATATCCTCTTTCATATACTAATGTTCGAAATATACTTGTGGATTTTCCTCTTCTTACCGTTCTGGGTTCTTGAAGACTTCCTCTTATTCTTGCTGCCTTTTGAAGATGTCCTAGAGTACTCTAGTCTAGAGCTGTCAAGAATATAAATCTGCCAGCAATGACCCTGGGCTATAAATATAGAATATGTCAGTCTAGCCTCACTCCACGTGACGGCTCTGGGATCACACCAGCTTCTATCTACTATAGTTCTTTCCTTTCTGTTCTAGAAGCAACTTAAATAAATTACGTAATTATATAAATAAAAATAAGTAAAATCTCAAAAATAGGAATAGAATGGTTATAGCAGAGAGTCGATTATCCTATCATGAAATTTTCTTAAACGAAGGAAAGTGCAAGGAAAAATCAACAACATGTTTATATAAGAAAAAAAATGTATTTTACTGTGTTGTACATAAGTTAAAAAATACTTGTAAATACATGCATAAAAAATAAACATCAAAATAAAAACATGCATGTACATAGCAAGATTGGTACAGTTTGCTTCGAGTTTCACAAGTTTCAGCTTTTCTTGTGATTAATTTTTAACATACTCGAAAATAAAAACAATTGCATTACTAACTGATTATATCTACAGCCCCAGCGTTAATGTAAGTAGTTAATTAGGATTTTGTCCAGAGAGAGTTAACTGCTTTCAGATAACCGGAATCGTATCATTTTCGTAGTTTTTGGCTTTAAATGGAGTTGTAATATAAGCAATAATACTTCAAGCCAATGCCTTACTTAAGTACAACAATTTAATTTTGGAGAAAATTAGACTTAAGTACTCATTCACCGGGGCTTTAGATATATTAAAGAACCGATTTAAACATCGATTACATTGCTTTATCTGAACGATACGTCTATTTGAATGGTTAGTGTGACATGTGCTATATTTGGGCCTACATTTATGTGGATTTTTTTATTTGTTTCTTAATAATGACTGAATTGGTTAATTATTTTCTTGTATTTTAATAATTCATATCAGTGATTATGTTATTATATAAGTTACTACTTGGGAGTTCAAAATATATCTAACATGTAAATGGTTTTATTTTTTAAATCGATGCATTTCATTTTGATTGAAAAACAGGAAAAAGAAGTCAGGGACAGTGGTTTTGTGATATACAAATATTTATAATTAAATTGATTAATATAATTAAAACGACTAAGCAAAGAGTAGTTCCTCGATCCGTTGCTAGGTAACTAAAATAAAACATTACATCACTAAAACCGTTCTTATGTAATAGAGATACATAATATAATCCTATTAATGGCGTTCAGAAGAATAATTCCTGGGTTTCCTTGAGGTTGTTCTAGACCGAACCGAACGCACACGCACAGAGGATGTCTCTCAAGGACGAATGGTTGTCAACCACACACGTGATAGAGTGAGCGAATTTCTCGCAATCTCGAAATAAGATCGATATACAAAGTATCGATTGCGTACGAATATACCTCAATTGGTCTCTGAATAAATAGGAAAAATTTCGATATTTTACTGTATCGAAATTTAACCTTAAAATATGTAATGATATTATTAATGGTAAGAAAATGTTGCTAGTTTAAAATGATACTTTTCTTCCAGGGTTTCACTCGTTATATCGATTTTTAATTGCCATATTGGTTATTAGGGTTATTATATAATTTATCATATGATCAATTTGGCGAAATAGTTTAGTGTATAGAGTGCTAAGTAGCTAAGCTGAAGGTTCCGGGTTTAAATCTGGCCATTGCAGATAAATTATTTAATCTTTTAATAGTTACGAGTGGAACCAGTTGGATCACAGACCGTCCTAGGGCTCACCCAGCCTCCAAGAAGCGGTTACCCTTGATTAGGGGGAGAACCTGGCAATTGAGCTTGATCTCGGATAAATGACTGCCTCCACAACCGTTGACTTAAAAACAGTACGGTCTCTAACTTGTACTGAATCCAAGATTTTTCGTGTTACAATCATTTAATCTACACTAATAGTACAATTTGAATCTATACTAAAAAAAGATAAAATTGTTATTGAACCCATAAAGTATTTTAGTGCGTCACTGCAAATTTTTCTTACACGGTTATGTCAGAAAAGGAAATCACTACTTCTGCTGAGACCCTCTTGGGGCTCACCCATGTGAATTGCAACTTAATTATATTCATAAGTAATTACATGCCTTAATTTTATGAAAACCTTAAATATTTATTTTCTTACATCTTATTAATTTTAATTTTTTTATATTTAAGCTGTAAGTCCAGGATCCATGGTCCATGTTTGCACTTGATTACTATCAAGCTGAATCTTCGTGAATAGCTTCGTTTCGATGAGACGCCCAACAATTTCCTATGCTCAAATTCTCGATTGTGGTAGCTAACAGAGGTAGCAAGGATAAAATATGTTGATTAGATGATTCTCAAAAATTTATTACTAACTGTTTTTTTGTTAAATCTCAAGATAATTATCTAAATTATTTGAATAAATATTTGTCCTACAAAATGTATGGTTTGATCAAAGAGTCCCCTCCTTCCAATAAGTATCAATAACGAAGTCAAAAAAGAAGAAGTAAAAAAAAACAAAAAACAGCTGGTTAGTAATCATTTTTGATGACCTCGTTATCGATACATGTTGGAAGGAGGGGACTCTTTGATCAAACCATACATTTTGTAGGACAAATTTTTTTTCAAATAATTAGATAATAATTTAGATAATTATCTTGAGATTTAACAAAAAAAAAAAACCAGTTAGTAATGAATTTTTTAGAATCATCAAATCGACATATTTTATCCTTGCTACCTCTGTTAGCTACCACAATCGAGAACTTTCGCACAGGAAATTAATGGGCGTCTCATCGAAACGAAGCTATTCACGATGATTCAGCTTGATACTAATCAAGTGCAAAAATGGACCATGGATCCTGGACTATGTGTTCTATTGCTCTTTTAATTTTGCGGATTCTCTTAAATGCACTAAATCCTTTAAAAAATGAGAAAATCTTAATTTAGGAAAAACTTTGCGATTGAGGGTGATTTCGGTTAAATCACCTCCATACACAATCTTTCGCATAGAAACAGTACAGTCCTTACCTGAAACTAAACTTGAGACTCTCCATGAGTTAATGCGTTCCGTTTGTTTTTTTATGAGGAATAAATAGTCAAATTAGTGTATTTGTAATATATTTGTATTCCGAAAACCAACGCTTAGAGCCAAATATGTCAACGTGGACGTTCAGCGCATTTCTCCAAGTTTACGGTCGTCCATCGAACTAATTTTTATGGCTTTTTTATTTCTTCGTAGAATACATATTTTTATAATTAAGATTCAAAAGATATATATCTAGCAGGCTGAGCAATATAATAACTATTTCAATAATCCCGAAGGCAGCTTATCAAGAAGGCAGTGGCGAGTTATCTGAGTTGTTACGTCATCGCAGGGTCTAAGAAGACCTTCAGCTCCTAATCCGCTAACTACAGTGGCTTTCAGTCCATTTTAAAATATCTGTTACATTTCTTCGTTACTCTCCTCTTTTCGGTTTATTTTTAGTAATATTTATTGTCTTCTCACTGCCAAAATTTGTGATTCACGCTGCATTCGCCAAGAAATTCCTCGAAGAAGTCTAAATGTCTAAATTCCTCGGCCTCTTTTCAGCAAAAATGTCTATTTAACTCTTGAAAGATTAGTAATAATGCCAAATATCCAAAATTGATTGGCGATAGATATCAAAACCTATTATTACCTATCAATACCTATCTAAACTTATATTCGTATCAAAGGAAGAAATTGGTCCGGGCGGAGGTAATACAAAAAAAGTTCTTAAATAGGGAGAACCCCGACTGTTTGTTGGAAACCCGAGTTTCTTTTCTTCCTCATATAAAAACAACAATAATTATGCAAGGTAAAATTGGTATCATTTTCGAAAGCAATTTTTTCTAGGACAACGGTTGTACACGGTTTTTATGGGGAATATGTTGATCAGAAGAATAGCACATACTGAACAAATAGTAAGCCGAAAGTTCACATTTGGATAGAACCATAATAGGAGATGATACATTAAAGAGAGATTTTTTGAACTGTTGAAAATGTAACGAATCCAAGGCAGGAAAGAAAAGAAAATAGGCTCAAAATGGTTCGAAGATTGGAGGAGGGCACACTGCGTGAAAATGAAACCACTATTGGAAGAAGAATTGCCAACTAGTGGCTAAGTTTAGGAATTGTCTCGTACACCTCAGAAGACCCTTAAAGAGAAAGAAAACCTGTACAACAGCAAACCTTGAAGAGGTGCTAGGTTCAATACATGGTAGATACTGTACTGTTTCTATGACAACGGTTGTTCTCCACCATTAAGGAGGAATATAGAGGTTGGGTGAGCCCAAGTCTGTAGGTCCATTTGTGCATGAAAACAATCTATATGGTAAAAATGAATCGCCATTCCCTTGCTAACCGCATAACTCCAGAACAGCTCGACCAATCCGGCTAATTTTTTTTACATATTTTTGCTAAGTCGCAAAGAAGATTCTTATGGAGAGAAAAACCGTAAACATTTCGAGGGAAACCTTCGGTGCCCGAAAAACCTTGAAATATTCGGAGTTATTTTAGTTTTATGGCCTGTATTTCCTAATCGGTGCGTTTTTGAAAAAAAAAAACATAGGTAACCATTTTTAACGTAGATCAAATTTGCTACGATTTGAGCCCAAACCCAGATCCAAACAGATCTTGAGTTATGTTCCAATCATATAATAATTAACCGGAATCTCAGCCATATCTATATAATAAAAATGAATCGCCATTTCCTTGCTAACCACAAAACTCGAGAACGACTCGACCAATTCGGCTAATTTTTTTTCATTTATTTTTTAAGGCGTAAAGAAGGTTCTTATGGAGAGAAAAGCCGTAAAAATGACTAGGGAATGATAAAAACAACAATTTTCTTTTCCCATACAAACCACTCTGTTCCCAGCTGTCAAAAATTTGACGTCAAAGCAAAACAAAGGCGCGTTAGTTGTTATTAAAAATTTATTAGGGTCCAGTCCCTATCATATAATCAAATAATATAAGTTTTTGTGTAAAAATAAAACTTTTCTGTTAATTTTCTGATGCAAGGCCAAATATATCATAAAGCAGGTTCCCTGTTGCCGGTGACAGGTGGCGACTATAAGTTCCTGCAAATGGAATAAATGGGGAATACAGAAGAAATTAATCATCGTTGTGGAAATAACAGTTTAGTGAGTTTATTTTAGAACAATTACAAACTTTGTTTCATTAACAAAATCAATTGATTCCATTGTTTAAAACTACGTTTGATCTTATGCGATCTGGTAATCATAAAATTGTAATCACAGCTGATAAAACTCCTGTAGGAAAACATTCGAGATGTTTCAATGCATTAACAATCGATGAAGTTGCCATTCAAATGGTTGGAGAACATTTGGAAGCCCTTTGTTTTAGGGTAATAGGGCAGAACAACGTCTGCCGGGAAAGCTAGTTAGTAAATAAATCTGCCCCAGCTGGTTTTGAAATCGCGAAATGGAGAAAGAAAGAAATCAGAAACAAACAATAACTTACCTATACTGAGTTATGGAGTAGAAATGCTTTAAGTTGAATCAGTCGAAAAAAATAAAGTATAGCTGAATGGAGATTAAAAATACATTCACGCGATGGAGCCAATTTATTCTATCGATTTATCTTTTTTTTATTTATTTTTTTTATAAAATCCACAAGATATCTTGCCAAATGTTGGTGCGTTCTGAGTTGTAAATTGAGCTGAGTCTTGAGTTGGCAACGTATCGTGGGAAGTTGGCGAGTCGATTTTCTTATGTTTTTCCTCATTCCTCTTTCTTCTTTTCCTTACTTTCAACTGATTAGTAATGCTCTCTCTCTCTCTCTCTCTCTCTCTCTCTCTCTCTCTCTCTCTCTCTCTCTCTCTCTCTCTCTCTCTCACTCTCTCTCTCTCTCTCTCTCTCTCAGACACACACACACACACACAATTTCTCTCTCACTCTCTCACTATACCTATGGCGACATTTCATAAAGGTACTTAAACAAAAAATCCATGACTGGATAAATAACAACAAAAGAGACCGTTTCCGTATACATAATGAAACAGACCAACTGGATAGTGATGTGATTTAGGTTTGAGTTCTATGTTAATAGAAGAACGGCAACTGTGCAAACAATTTTGAAAATGGCTATGAAAAATTTATCACTCGTCATTTCAATTTCATTTTAAGCACTGATTTTTTGCTCCGTTTACGAGACTGGCGACGGATAAATTATTTTTTCGGTTTACAGCCCTGAATCAAACCTGCGGGATCTAGAGGCTTTCCTGGGGCTCACTCAGCCACTGTAATATGTGAGTATCCTTAATTCAAATCCTGAAAAATACAAAAACAGGTTAAATGCGATTTCGGTCAAATTACGCACTTCCAACCGGCTATTTTGAACCAGTGCAGTCTCTACCAGGTACTAAACTGAATTATCTTCAATATGTATGTAGTAAAGGCTTTTAAAATTCAATTTTATCATTTATTTTTTATTTGGGAAGATGTGCTGTTAATCGAGTACATAATTTATCTGCAGGTCTGTAGTTGTTTACTGATTAAATAATCTGTGGAAGCTGTATTCGAACCCGGAACCTTCAGCTAAGCAACTCAACGCTCTACAAACTGAGCTACCTTATCCTTAGCTATCCCGTCCTTCGAGGAAGACGTAAGATGGTGGGAAGACGTAAGATCCAGGGTCTGTGCGGTTTCAGGTACTCTTAATATCTACTATTGTACCTGGGTCGGCAAAATTTAGTACTCCCACTGTAACGTCGTCCGATTGCCCATAGTAATATGGAGTGATGTTAAATTAATAATTAACGTTAAAAATTTGAATCTAAACTTTAAAATAATTATAAATTGAACTAAAATACCATTTGTGCGTCACATAAAATTTCTCTTTCACGTTTATGTCAGAAAAGGAAGTCATTATTTCTGCGTTAGTAACTATTACATTATTCATAAGATCGCTAAATGTTTATGCATGACAACTTTGGATAAGGTGTTCTGAACACATCCTGCGAAAAATAGGCTCAACGCTACGCAGGGAAGATTACGAAATCCTACGCGGTGGAAACTAATGAATGGTATTCTTTATTACTGAACTGATAAGTGACTCACCCAACCTATATTTAATCTCGTATCTTAAATCTTACGCAATTCCTTTTTCTTTTGATCCTTATGTTCGCTTTTAATTTTAAAACTGAAACTGCCTTATTCTCACTTCAATATCCTACAGCGAACTATTCAAATACGGATACTACTTTAAGCATTCTTAAAGTAGTATATCGGATAGGTGAAGAGAAAGGATTTGTCTGACTTGGATACGACCCCTGGTTGCTCAGTGGCTTACAGCACTGCTATGGAGAAGCAGACGACCCTGGTTCGAATCCCGGCCAGTGCAAATCATTTCTCTTCAAAACAAGATTATTTAAAAATTATAATATATATATATATATATATATATATATATATATATATATCGTCAAAAGGAAACTCTAAACGTGAAATGGTCCATGCAATTCAGATTAATAAATAAATAAATTTTAACAATAGTTAATTTATTTTTTCTTATTTTGGGGTTGTATTTTATTTAACATCGCTTTTATACTACTATGACTAATCGGACGATGCAACAGTAGGAGTCCTAGATTTTGCCTATCCAGGTTCTTTATAAATAGGACAGAAATCTTTGACTTCTATATGACATTCACAGGCCTGGCACTGTTATTTTACGTCCATTCCGTAGGACGCCATAACTATGGATTTTTACTGCATTGAAAACATCTTGAGAACACCTTCCGAGCTGCGTTACAGCGATCTTTGGCAGAAAAGGTATTTGTTATAAGATCAACTAATATTATTCAATATTACATATAGTATGTCTTCAAAGGCACGCAACATGTATAAAAATAATAAAGGGTTATCATGGAAGGAGATGGTATACGTGAAGTAGGACATATGTTGATAACATCCGTGGTTCGACCATTAGGAATCTGTAATATATACTACTTTGGATCACATGCTTAATTATATTCCAATTGGAAAAATCCCCCAATGCAAAGCCTTACTTCTGTACAATATTGAAAATAACTAACTCGTGAATGTATCGCTAATTCAGTCACCATCAGCTAAACCAAAAGATAAATCTGTGGAAGAAAATGGTCCGGGTAGAGGTCAATAAATTTCTCTTAGAATTAGATAACTGTTTATTTATTAGCCAACGTTTCAAGCTACTTTGCTGGTTGTTATTAAAAAAAAAAGAAAGAAGATAAATCACGTCAAAGGTGGCGTGGAGCACATCTCACAACAACAGTCCAAAATTCAAAGATTGTTATTTCTGTAATTTCTTGGAGAAAAGTTCCTGTCTTTTTTGTTTGTTCATTTTTTGAGTTTTCGTTCATTTTGTATCAAGTGTATATATACACAGAAAATTAGCCGTGATCATGTTTAACTTCAAACATGATCACGGCCGATTTTCTCCTTGGAAGACAGTTACCTAAATGCAGTTTGGTCCTTGTGGTGTATTGAGCCAAATTATTCACAAGCTGTAGTGATTCACGATTTTCTTTATCATAAATAATGCAGTATCTTCATTTTCCTTCTTTTTTTTATTATTATGAAAATAATTGTAAAAAAATACATATATTTATAATAAAATATATAACTTCTGCCTTCTTCATTATATGATGCCGCGAGACTCGTTTGATGATTGAAGGTGATAAGGTTGTTTGTGATTCTTGTTGAGTTGCAATTGTGACTCACCACATAGCAACTTACTCATCATTACTCACCTTATTTAAATATTATCTGTTTATGGTTTCGTTTCCTCTATAAGTTTGTTGTTATTGTTTGGGTTAATCACTTCTGTAAATAGGAAAGGTTTATGATCAGGTTAGGAAATGATTTAAAATATCATATTTAACCTCAACTAATAGTGAGACAAGAGGACAAGAATTTCTTTATGGTTGAATAGTTTAAATGGCTTATACAAGAGATGTCATATTTAAATACATTTTATTTTCTATACTAAAGCTCAATACAACTTGTATTTTTGGAAAATATTAAAAATGAAACAAATAAACAGTTATAATTCAACTCGAAGCAAGAACATGCAGAACAGATGCCTATTTTTTAATTTGCAAAATAGTCATCAATGATCAGTATACAATTACCTAACAAGTCCTTATATTAATTTTTTTTAAATTGCAAGTCAGCAAAAAAGTTGGCAAGATAGTCTTAATATTCAATAACAATTTTTTATACTAACATTAGATATCGTTAATATAAATTTAAAATTTATACTTACAGACTGCATCATTGAAGCATGAAAAAATTATATTTAATGATTAATAATATTGTTTTATTACTTTTTTATTAAATAAGAGAATTTTGTTGAATAACTAATAAATAATTAATTACTCACTATTCCAGCAAGGGCGGATATAACTTTGCCTTTTGACAAACATATGTCATCTATATTTCGAAATGTTTGATTCAACTTTTAGTTCTTAGTGAAATGTCTACCGAAATCTTTTCACTGCCTACATTCTTTTTTCCATACTGATACTCACGATGACTTACTTGTATTTTTGGAAAATATTAAAAACGAAACGAATAAACAGTTAAAAAATATTGTATCTCAACTCGAAGCGACAACCTGCGGAATAGATAATGAAATAAATAATAGATTGTTATTAGTCCTTGCACCTATTTAGATGAAAATAATTATAATTATTTAAAAAAGACTATCATAAGATAAGATCATAACATCATAACATAAGATCATAATATCATAACATAAGATTATCATACTTACTACTCAGTGCTCTATTTTTCTCCATTTGAAGTAGTTCTGAATACCTGGGGGCTACATACCGCAGGATCCATATATGGCTGTTTACTGATTAAATGATGTATCTAACACTTCATCTAAAAACAGGGCTGCTCAGTGATCAGAGTGAACAATGCTGAAGGTCCCGGACTTCAAATCTAGCTTTGGCAGATAATTTATATAATCTGCTAACAGCCTGCGGGATCTGGAGACGCACCTGGTGGTCGCCCGAACTCTTTGAAATGGGTACTCTTAATCGGGCAAATACCTGACGGTTGAGCATGATTTCGGACAAATTACCTCGCTTCGCAATCAGCTGAGCAGTCTCTTCATCGTACTAAGCCAAGGACCTCCATTAGGGATGCTTCTTATTTTGGTAAAAAAAAAATATTTTCACATTCTTCAAGATTTATAAAAAAAGCAAATCATAACTTATGCTATCAAAGTGTTTTAGCATTCCGATGTTAGAGGTTTAGGATGTAATGTTCCAAAAGAAAACAGTCATAAACGGGTAAAGCAGAGGCCTCGGGAGTTCCACGGCAGATTTTGCGATCTGAATAAAGTTGATCCACACTCTGTCCTGGCAATAAAGTGGGTAGGCGATCCACAAGTACTTTATTGAGTTATTTCTTCGATTACTTAGGAATTGATGTAACTAGTTTATGTACATTGAGGTGCAATAGTAACTTTTTTAAACTTTGACACTAGTGTCAAGCTAGTTCTCTACAACCTGATTTTTGTTTGTAGTTAATTCACAAACTAAGGAACAACATCGATATTAGTTTCATCAACTGGGTCTATAATATGGAATTGACATTCTTTTAGGATCGATCTATATTTCATTCGATAGCTCAACCATCACCGAAGGCGGTGCAACGATTGCCGTTGTTATGGCAACACTCCTTCTTCCCTGTAATGACGGACCGTCTCGCCTCTGACGCCAGCGGGGGTCGAACCCGCTCCTCGGAGGCGGCAGCGTAGGCAGTTGAGGGCGTCAATGCTGTTAGCCATTGACGCAAACCGCCTTCGCAAGAATCGATTATCCCAGTCTCGATTTCTCCGAGTTGCGATTCCCCTTACCAAAGCCTTCTCAGTTTTAAGACCAAAGAAATGAAGGAACCTGGTTCTTTGATCTTTCCCGAAGATGATAGTTGTATTTAAAACAATCTTTTCCAATTCCATGGGGTTTTTTCTCCTTAAAGATAATAAAAATAAAATTTATTATTCGACAGGTTGTGCTTGGAGTTGAGTCACGAGTTTTAACAGTTTATTCGTTTAATTTTTAATATTTTCTAAAAATACAAGTTATCATGAGCTTTAGTATGGAAAAGAGAATGTAATTATGGGTAATGTGTATACTTCGGTAATCATATCATTTAGAAATTAACGTTTCAAAAAACATATATAATCTATACATCGAAATATTAGTTGAAACTTTTATTTCTTGATGAAATGATTACCGAACTCTACTCATTACCCATAAATACATTTTCTTTTCTTTACTAAAGCTCAATATAACTTGTATTTTTGGAAAATATTAAAAATTAAACAAATAAACAGTTATAACTCAACTCGAAGCAAGAACATGCAGAACAGATGCCTATTTTTTAATTTGCAAAATAGTCATCAATGATCAGTATACAATTACCTAACAAATCCTTATATAAATTTTTTTAAATTGCAAGTCAGCAAAAAAGTTGACAAGATAGTCTTAATATTCAATAACAATTTTTTATACTAAAATTAGATATCGTTAATATAAATTTAAAATTATTACTTACAGACTACATCATTGAAACATGAAAAAAATTATATTTAATGATTAATAATATTTTTTTTATTACTTTTTTTGTAAATAAGAGAATTTTGTTGAATAACTAATAAATAATTACTCACTATTTCAGCAAGGGCGGATATAACTTTGCCTTTTGACAAACATATGTCATCTATATTTCTAAATGTTGGTTTAAACTTTTAGTTCTTAGTGAAATGTCTACCGAAATCTTTTCACTGCCCGTGATTACATTCCCTTTTACATACTGATACTCATGATGACTTACTTGTATTTTTGGAAAATATTAAAATTGAAACGAATAAACAGTTAAAAAATATTGTCGATTATTAATCTCAACTCGAAGCGACAACCTGCGGAACAGATACTACAATAAATAATAGATTGTCATTAGTCCTTGTACTTATTTTGATGAAAATAATTATAATTATTTAATGATGATGTAAATGGTTGGTATCAATTAAGTCATTTTTTTATATTGCCTGGATTCCAACAATATCACTCCTTCAAAAGAACGTATATATTGTTACGGTCAGAGCGGAAAGTAGGACCGGCTTCTGATCTGCCTAGAGCGGATTAGGCAAACAATGGGATTAAGCGGAAGGGATTATAGAATGGCGTAGAACCTTCTAGATCGGTCTAGGTGGTCCTCGTCCGTGTTCCGAGTAATGCCCCACCACGACCTACCTTGCCTATATAAAAAGGACAGCGTTTTCGGCCGCGGGAGTAGTAATAAGACGAGTCTGTAATAAGCCAGTGAGTAGCAGTCGTTAACTAGTGGCAGTGTGTGTGAGTTAGTTAGTATTAGTATCAGTCTGTAATAAGTGCTTAGTGAGCAACAGTGACAATTAGTGACCGTGTAATAAGTGTAATAAACTGTGTGGCAGTTTGTCATATTTGAAGAGTCTTACGGTCGGTGGACTTTAGTTAGCGAACTGTAAGTGTTAATTTGTAATTGTAAACTATAGTGTAATATTATTGTATTTGTACAAATTTATATAAATAGTTTAGTTACTTAGTATAAACAATATCTTATATTATTTGTATATTATCTTAGAAATTAGATAACATTCAGTAGAATATTATTATTGTATATTGATATTAGTTTAATAATTTAACTGTTTTAAATAATCTCATTGTATTCTTGTTAATTTGTTAATAAATATTAGATTCTTGAATTAAGTAATAGTTTAGTCCATTTTACACCCAGTAGCCTGTAACAAATTGGTGTCAGGTGTGGGGTCTTGTGTAATTGTTATTTTGTCTTGCATTTTGTAATAATTGGGCTACTGTTTGAAAAATGGCTTCTCAAAGTCTTAAATTGATGGATTTAAAAGTTGCGGATTTAAAACGGGAATTAGAAGAACGTGATCTGGATTCTTCCGGAAATAAAAGTGTACTGCAACATCGCTTGCGTCAATTTTTTGTAGAGTTAGGGGAAAATCCAGATGACGTTCTGTTTGAAACTGATTTAAGCAAGTTGTCAGCAACTTTTAAAAATGAATTAGGCAATGTAGAAAATAAGCTTGGTAATGAGTTAAGCACTGTTAAAAATGAATTAGGTACTGTTAAAAATGAACTAGGCAATGTAGAAAATAAGCTAGGTAATTTACAGAATGATTTAGGAACTGTTAAAAATGAGCTAGGTACTGTAAAAAATGATTTAATGGATACATTAGAGTCTAAGTTAGGCACATTAGAGACTAAGTTAATGGAAAATGTAGATAATAAGCTAGCTAATGTAGATAATAAGTTAGCTAATGTAGATAATAAGTTAGCCGATGTAAATATAAAAGTAGCTGATGTAGAATCTAGGTTAGGAGAAAAATTGAATTCAGTTGAAAGCAAACTTAGGCAAAGAGTAGAAGCTCTAGAGGGACGTATGAGCAACCCACCGATGAACGACACCGACCGTTCCCCCGAAGTCAGTCTTCATAAAACCATTCTGCCCGCCAATAATGGGACGCCACCAGCTCACAACACCATTCCAGTATTCGACGGAAAGACGCCGTGGGAGGACTACATGACTCTCTTCGAGACAGCGGCTTCGATCCACGGGTGGTCACAGGAGACCCAAGCTTCAGCGTTGTGCCTGGCCTTGCGTGGAGACGCCTTGGGAGTTCTGCAGGGGATACCCATGTCGGAGCGGTCCAACTACGGGGAGCTGATCAGAAGACTGGAGATGCGTTTCGGCCACCGCCACATGGACCAGCTGTATCGCTCACAGCTGAGAAGCAGGGTCCAGAAGACCAACGAGACTTTGCAGGAATTTGAAGCGGATATTGCCCGGCTGGTGAGGAACGCCTATCCATCGGTCACCGACGATGTTTACGAAAGCTTGGCTGTCGACAAATTCCTCGATGGACTTCGGGACCCAGAGACACAACAAGCAGTGAAGCTCGCCCGGCCGAAAACTTTGGGAGACGCATTATCCCAGGCCATGGAGTTCGAGGCTGTTAGACAGTCTGTACGGGGCCATGCGCGAGTACGAGCAGCAGAAGCGGAGCCAAATGTAGTCCCCAGCGTCGAGGACCTAGTGACGAAAGTTTTAGAGGCTCTCAGGACCCGTAAGAAGGAGATACGCTGTTGGAGCTGCGGCCAACTTGGACACCCTAGAAGCAAGTGTCCATCGAAGAAGCAAGAAAAGCCACAGGAAAACTAAGTAGGGTTGATGGGAGGGGGCAACTGTCAACCCGTAACGTCAAAGGCCCCAGGAAGACCATCAGGACTGCGTCAATAGGAAGCAGAACGAACAGTTTCTACGTTGATGGGATGGTGAACGGGCAGCTGCGAAGTCTTCTAGTGGATACTGGCGCAACCATGACAATTTTGAACTCGAAGATAGTTCCCGCTGAGAGGGTCATTGGATATTTCAGCAAAGCACTCTCAGCTCCGGAACGCAACTACTGTGTCACAAGGAAAGAGCTTCTGGCAGTAGTAAAGTCAATAGAGCATTTTCATAAATACCTATACGGACGAAGGTTCCTCCTGAGAACGGACCATGCGGCTCTAATGTGGCTGCTGCGATTCAAGTCACCAGAGGGACAAGTGGCGAGGTGGATCGAGCGCCTTCAAGAGTATGACTTTGAATCTGCTCATCGTTCTGGAACGAGCCACAGGAATGCGGATGCGCTGTCAAGAAGACCATGTGAAGATGAAGAATGCAGGCATTGTTCCCGACAAGAAGAGAAGCAGGCAACAGTATTGAGGACAACGGTTGTTATCGACAGTTGGCAGGACGCAGAGGTGTCAAAGGCGCAAGACGAGGACCCGGACTTGAAACAAATAAAGGAATGGAAAATATCGGGGCGAGGAAGACCGACCTTGCAGGATGTGGCTCCAATGTCGAAGAATGTAAAAACGTACTGGGCCCAATGGAACTCCATTGTAGTGGACAACGGGCTGCTGAAACGGGCATTGGAGAACGCGGAAGGAGATCAGCGTAGGCTACAGCTCATCGTTCCAAGGAATAAAGTGCCCGAAGTGCTTAGGGAACTACATGACGGTGTAACTGGCGGCCATCTTGGAGTTCACCGGACATTGGAAAAAGTTCGTGAACGCTTTTACTGGGCAAACCTTAAGGACGATGTGTTGGACTGGTGCAGGCGTTGTGCGGCTTGTGCGGCTTCTAACGGGCCAACAAGAAGAAAGAGGGCCCCTATGAAGAAGTACAACGTGGGAGCACCGTTCGAGAGGATAGCCATCGACATCGCTGGCCCTTTCCCTGTGACGGACGAAGGCAACCGATATATTCTCGTGGCCATGGACTACTTTTCTAAGTGGGTGGAAGCTTATGCCCTTCCGAATCAAGAGGCAGTCACCGTTGCAGACGTGCTTGTGAAGCAGCTCGTCAGCCGGTTTGGAGTACCCATGGAACTTCACGCTGACCAGGGAAGAAACTTTGAGTCTGCAGTCTTCTCCGGGATGTGCGAAGCACTGGGAATACGGAAGACGAGGACGACACCTCTTCACCCTCAATCGGATGGCATGGTGGAGCGAATGAACAGGACAATGGGTCGATATTTGTCTAAGGTGGTCTCCGACCATCAGCGAGACTGGGACCAGTATCTTCACCTATTCCTGTTAGCCTACCGCAGTTCAGTCCATGAAGCAACGGGGCAGACCCCCGCAAATGTGGTGTTCGGCCGAGAACTTCGTTTGCCTTGTGATCTGAAATTCGGGTTCAAGCCAGACGAGGAAGTTAACGGAGAGGAATACGTCACGAATCTACGGAAGCGGATGGATAATATCCACGAGAAGGTTCGTGCAAACATCCAGGGTGCCAGTGACAGAATGAAGGAGCGTTACGACATCAGGGCAGAGAAAGGTGGATTCCAACCTGGAGATTTGGTCTGGCTACATGACCCTCGAAGGAGGCGAGGCTACTCACCTAAACTTCAGAACTCCTGGGATGGCCCGTTTGAGATCATCAATAGGATAAACGACGTCATCTATAGAATCAGGAAGCAGCCAAAAGGAAAACCCAGGGTAGTCCATTTTAACAGACTGGCCCCATACAAAGGAGACCATGGCCCGACAAAAGACCAGCAAGTCAGGAACCTCAACAACGTGGAGACCAGTAAGGTATCAGTTGCACAACCTAAGGTACAAGGTTCCCGTGGAGTAACTCAGACAGTATACAGAGATATCTTCTCGTTACCCGCGGACTATTCTCTGGCCCATTGTGTCGCCGAAGATCTGAGGACTTCCCGAGGGATTGCAACGGTCTTCAGGAAGAAGTTTGCTGGAACTGAGGAACTGGAACGCCAAGGACCAAGCGTCGGGAAAGCACTCCACCATACGCACGAAGGACGACACCTGTTCTACTTAGTCACCAAGTGTGCTACTGATCAGAAGCCCACATATGACGCACTGCGGCGAAGCCTCGACGACCTGCGGAGTAAGCTTCTGAGACTGCGTGTCACCAAGCTCGCGATCCCTAAGTTGGGCTGTGGATATGACGGCCTGGAGTGGAAGGTTGTCAGGAACATGCTTGAACAGATATTCGCCAACTCTGGAGTCGCCATATTGGTGTGCACGTTCAACCCCTGGAAAGGAAATGCGTCTCCATCGAGGGAAGCTCATGACCGCCCGATTTCTCCGGACTATGCTCTGGGGCAGAGCACTTTTAAGGAGGGGGCAGTGTTACGGTCAGAGCGGAAAGTAGGACCGGCTTCTGATCTGCCTAGAGCGGATTAGGCAAACAATGGGATTAAGCGGAAGGGATTATAGAATGGCGTAGAACCTTCTAGATCGGTCTAGGTGGTCCTCGTCCGTGTTCCGAGTAATGCCCCACCACGACCTACCTTGCCTATATAAAAAGGACAGCGTTTTCGGCCGCGGGAGTAGTAATAAGACGAGTCTGTAATAAGCCAGTGAGTAGCAGTCGTTAACTAGTGGCAGTGTGTGTGAGTTAGTTAGTATTAGTATCAGTCTGTAATAAGTGCTTAGTGAGCAACAGTGACAATTAGTGACCGTGTAATAAGTGTAATAAACTGTGTGGCAGTTTGTCATATTTGAAGAGTCTTACGGTCGGTGGACTTTAGTTAGCGAACTGTAAGTGTTAATTTGTAATTGTAAACTATAGTGTAATATTATTGTATTTGTACAAATTTATATAAATAGTTTAGTTACTTAGTATAAACAATATCTTATATTATTTGTATATTATCTTAGAAATTAGATAACATTCAGTAGAATATTATTATTGTATATTGATATTAGTTTAATAATTTAACTGTTTTAAATAATCTCATTGTATTCTTGTTAATTTGTTAATAAATATTAGATTCTTGAATTAAGTAATAGTTTAGTCCATTTTACACCCAGTAGCCTGTAACAATATATCACGCCATGTATATATATATATATATATATACATAAATATATATAGTAATATTTATATACGATTATATCGACTTGTATGTGCACTTGCATTTATATAAATTATCATTACTATCTTGCTATCTTCCAACTCGTTCAGAAATAAACCATAATTTGTACAGACTATATTCCTCTACGCGGTTCATGTTTTCTTTCCGTTGGTTGGCGCTGGTAGCGGGCCAAGATCTGGTCTCCATTTAGAAATATTAGCTCGTTGTAAACAAGGGGTCAAAGCGACCCTCTGCAGCAGCGTGCAGGTTCGAATCGCGTAGAGGAATCCAGGGTATGTACCATCAACAACCGTCCAGACAAACACGCTCCCCCGTCAAAACAAGCAACAAGAATACACCCTGTTGTCTGCTATTGTTGTCAAGATGTATAATCAATTAATTAATGAACCGAAAGAGGGAACTGTAGTATGATTTATAAATTATGAAACTCAATGTATGTATATACATTTGAGGCAGTGATTGAGACGAAATGTGACCTTAACATTCTCGTGTCAGAAGTGGCGCCGCGGTTCGGTTCTATCTTAGGCGGCCCTCGGATGCTCCAAACATCCATAAAAGAACTTTCTTTACACTGTATAATTAAACAGAACAGGCTTATTTGTTTTTTATTCATTTAACGTTACTTAAATGCTGCTAAAGCTGATCTGAAATTTTGCATATCCAGGTATAGTTAGGACTCGGATGTTAAAGGAGTACCTGACACCGAAGGTATTTTAGCATAACCGAGGTATTTTTAGTTCCTTTTAAGAAATCTTAAAACCACCTGACGGAGTGCATACCCATGATTTTGAGCATAGAAGATTAATTATGCTAACCACTAGTTTGTAAACAGCGATTGTTGGTGTCGGCAACGAGCCTTTGGGTTCGCCTTTTTTATTTTGACTAAGTGAAGGCACAATCTTGCCGAAAAAATTTAAAATTCCAATCGCATGGACAGATTCAAGAGAAAAATCGATACGCTCCTTAACAATTTAGCACAGGCAAAGAAATCGCGTTGCTATACTGGAACCAAATGATTTGTTCCTTATTGAACCAAGGACATTCGAGAAAACGTTTCTGAAATTTCTAAAAAAAAAAATCGATTGTCAGATCTTGTTAACGGTTTCTTTAATCACAATTAACAAATGACTGAATTTTAAAATTTTCTTTCAATATATTTGAATGAATTAAATCGCTTTAGGGAATATTTTGTATCAGGGTTTTTTTTTTCAAGGTATATTATTGTTATTTTTTTAAACATTACAGGCCTTTTATCAGACCAGGGAAAACATTCATGACTGCTTCTTGCTATTCTTCCAATAGGACTACACTATTATTCGTTTACTAAAGGCTATCTTACTTTGTTCACTTCACTTCGGTCTTAAGGCTGTGGGTGTTCACTTGTATGCCTTTTGTACGATGACGCTTCTGTCTGTTAGTACAAGAAAATTAAAATTTAACTCTGTGGTAGTATTGCAGTATCCTTGTCTAGACAGTTAACCAGCTGAAATTAAAAAAAAAATGGCGGATGTAGATCAGCTGACTAAATACTAGACTAAAAGAACAGCTGACGTAACGATTATTTCATACCTTGGAAGGCAATTAAATGTTAATTGAAGCGGTTTTTTTTTAGAACTATTTTTTTATAACGAGTAAGATGACCTCTTGATTTATATCTCGTAATCGTGGCACAGTTTGATATCTGTAAAACTGATAAGGGATTTGGTAATTCTCTTTCATAAGATACTTTTAGTTACACTATGTTAGCACATAATAATTGTTTTGTAATCACTAAGATTGAGTAAACTCGTTGATACTTTTTTTTTAAATAAAATTTACAACTGTATTAAAATAACACAAGTAAATATAATGTAATATAATTAGTACGTATTAGCATGAAAGAGAAGTAGAAACTACCCAGTGGCAATACTCAAATAATAAGTTCAACTTAAAAGGTCACGAGGCCATCTTCTCTTCAGACGCCTCGGAGGATTATCAGGAATTGAAGAGGTTGATATTTTTGAAACTAGTAGGTTCGATAGGAAATAAAGTTTGTCATAAAATGATTGATATCGGATTTGGGCCAAATCAGCAAATGGAACATTAAGATCATTATGGATTACTTTGTTTGTAACAAAGTAAGGAGAATTGAGGATTTTACGGAGGATTTTGGAACGTAAGGATTGAATAGGAGAGGAATTCGATGGTTTAGTGGAGCCCCAAAGCTCTAGTCCGTAAGTCCAGATGGGTCTAATGATTGTCATGTATATGAGTCTTTTGTAATAATTGAGAGCTTCGAGCGTTTGTCTAGTAAATATTGAAGTAGCCTGAGACGGCGTGCTGTTTCTTGTCGTATCGGTCTAGTATGAGGATTCCAAGTTAATTCTTTTGTCAAGGTGTAGTCCTAAGTACCGGATGTTCTACAGGAATCAGTCGGATGTTATTAAACGATACAGGAGGACGGAGTCATCGGTTTCCGACGGAGGCCAAAGGTGATTTGACTGAATTTGTGACAATTAATTGTAATCCTCCAGTTTGACACCATTTTTCAAGGTCAGTGATATGGGATTGAAGAGTATGGGATATGACTGGATCAGTGTTGACTGATAATAGACATGTGTCATCTGCATACGTGGTAAGGATAGTATTAAGATGGGTTGGGTTGATACTTTTTAAAATGTTTACAGTGAGTAATCGAAAATTTATTTATGTTTTATAATTCGGCTCGGTGCCATAAATGAAATTATCCCAATTTTAAATGAATATATCTACAGACCGGTGAACAAGTGGTTAAGTCGAAGTTTTTCCTAAATGATTTTCGAAATCATCATTTCTCCTTAAGAAATAGTGTTATTTTCATTGTGGATTAGTGGCCAAGTCAGGCAGGCATTGGTTTTAATAGGAATTATTCCTTATATTACAACTCCATTTCAAGCCAAAAACTACTAGAATGACGCGATTTCGCTTCCCTCAATACAGGTAACTGCCTATGGGCTAAATTCTACTGAACAACTTATTCGCTGGGGCTGTAGATATAATCAGTTAGTAATGCAATTGTTTTTATTTTCGAGTATATTAAAAAGTAATCAATAGAAAAGGTGAAACTTGTGAAAGTCGAAGCAAACTGTAAGCTAATAACACAATATATCTTCCTTACAATTCTTAATGCAAACATATTTATGCTTTCAATTTACAACTTTAAACTTATATTGTGAACAATGTATTGTAGAAATCTGCTTGATTTTTTTTTTCATCTAGTTAAAATGTTATAACAAAGTATTCGATAATTGAAAAGCTATTACATCAACATATCAACTCGACCAAAAAGCTAAAATGGCAAAGAGCATTACATTCTAGTTGATAAGATAACAAACAGGCAGTTGGTGACTCTTATCTATAGCAATGGGATAGGCCCTTATCAGATATTGCCGATATAACCTACTCTGGAAATGACGGGTTACTCGTCTATCCAGGTATATAAATCACATTTCGGAGCTTTTTTACAATTGGGTATGGAGGAATTATTAGTTATATTAACTGAGGCCATGAATTATAACAAAAGGAATCTTATTTAATAAAAAAATCTCCAAGTAAAAGATCCATAAAATAGAATACTTAATATTTACCAATATTATATCCAATCCGTCCCACCTGGTGGTAATATCTATAATAATTTATAGATGTATAATATATTAATTTATATTAATATAGTATAACTCTGGAAGGTTCTTGGGTTTAGTAGATAGAGGCGGTAGTGTTTTTTAACCAATGTACAACTGTTGTATTATAATAATACAACAAGTAAATATAATGAATGATACATAATGGTATGGATGAAGGCTATGCCATCTTCTTTTCAGACGCCTCGGATGATTATCGAGAATTAAAATAGCTATTTTTGAAAATAGTGGGTTTTAGTGGGAATAAAGTTCGTCATGAAAGGACCATTATCGGGTTCAGCTACAAATTGAGGCCATTATGAGTGACTATATTCGTAACAAAGTAAGGGTCATTAAGGATTTTGAATTGTAACGATTGGATACGAGAGGAATTTGATGGCTTAGTGGAGCCCCAAAGCTCTACTCCGTAAGTCCAAATAGGTCTTATAATAGTCATGTTTATGAGTATTTTCTAATTGGGAGCTTAGAACGTTTGTCTTGTAAGTGTTGAGGTACCCTAAAACAGCTACCATGAGGATTCCAAGTTAAAGCTTTGTCAAGATGTAATACTAGGTGTTGGATTTGTTCTTCAGGATTCAGTGGGACATTATTAAAGGATACTATAGGATAGGGAATCATTGGTATGCGATGGAGGGTAAAGGTGATTTGACGGGATTTGTGGGAACTTATTTTTATCCTCCAGTTTAAGAAGTATTAACCATTCTTTTAAATTAAATAATTTTTTTGTCAAAGTTTAATTTGAACTCAATACCATCAGTACAGCTACATAATTTTCTTGAGTTGATCGTTGCAATGCTATAATTTGTTTAATCCTGATAAAGGCCTACCTACGATTTAGGCTGAAACCTTGGTACATTGTAAATTTTCTCTCAATTTTCCACAGATAGAATTTCCTTCCCGAACAATACCATTCATTATATTGCATGGTTTTAGTAAACGTGTCGAATGCCTGGCTTTATATCCTCCTGATTTAGGGACATAAACATAGAAGAAGGAAGTTAACAACATTAAGTAAGGCTATAATTAAATTGTTTTAACAATAAATCAATCGAAGTTAACAAACGAGGTGCTAAAATTAAAATGCTACAGATGGCTACATTAGCTGATAGACTGGCATCCATTAAACATTTCTTCGCGTTCTTTGTTTCTTGTTTTTACATCTCTTTAACTTTCATTTCCTTATTGCGTTCGTATTGTATACTTCGTTTATTTTCATCTTAAAAATATGTTTTACGTCCAAATGAAGGTAACGAAAATTTTTTTAAAATAAATAAGAATTACTTATAACTTTAAAATTACGATTCAACTCTGCATTTCTTGAGTGCGTTACGCTGAATAATTTAGCACAACTGAAGAAATCGCCCTGCTTTACTGGAACCAAATAATTGGTTCCTTATTGAGCAAAGGACATTCTGAAATTTTTAAACAATCGATTATCTTTTTTTTATCGATCCTTTCATCATGGCCTTCATATTTTATTGATTGATTCTTAAATTATTTTAATTATTCCCCCAAAGTTAACGGAAGATCTTTTATTTTCTACAGATTCGACCCAGGGCTATAAAAAGAACAAATAATTAAACTTGTTACAAATTTTAAATGATAAAAAAAGGGCTGAAACACTACAAACCATTAAGCGTATTTGTGTTAGGCAGATATGATAAGCACCGTCTTAGCTAACTTTTGTCAAGGAGGTGATTTGCCTCAGATAATATTCATCACTCAGGGTTTTCTTTCAATTAACAATATCTATCCTTATAGATAAATTATTAGGTCTCGAACTTCAGAGCAGTAACTCAGCACACACATACAGGCATTAAAAAATTATTGATTTTGAACAAATATATAAAATTTTTTTATTTTTTATTTAATTCAATGATATTTACAACTATAATGGTATTATATCAAGTAAATGTGCAAAAATGTAGAATATGACATGAAAACACTTGTGGAGAAACTACCCATCGATAGCACTCCAATTAAATATATAAATAAAATCGTTTTAGTCATTAAATGAATTAGCTTCTTAAATTTTTCATGACCAAAAACGATGGCAGATTTGTATTCATCATGCTGACAGAACGCTTATAGAACCTGGGGGAGATCTACGAGTGATTTGAGAGGATTTTGAGTGATGTACCACTTTCAACAGAATAAATAAGTTATCTGCGATTTGACTAAGTCCAGATAACTAGAGTTCAGTGGCACATTTACTCCCGGTTCAAATTAAACATTGTTTAGAATATAGACTGTACACCTGAATCACTGCAGCCCTTGAAGGGTCTGGGTTCAGTTCATGGTGAAGACTGTGCTGTATCTAAGTCAACAGATCCAGGATTTACTCTCAACCGCAAATTATTTTATTTATTTATTTCTTGTATAATTTGCTACAATTCACAAAATTATGTGCTGTACCAAATAGACCAGTCTCAAATTAAAAAGAATTGTACAAATTTAAATGTATCTGTGCAGAATCATAACTTTACGATGAAAGAAAAAATGTATATAAAAAACTTCCAAGAGAGAGAAAACAAAATTAATAATAATAAAATACAAATTCTTAGTAACTTATATGCATATATATAAACAATAACAATGAATTAAAAGAAATTTGTATCCTACAATAATAAATGTTTTTTTCTTTTATGTACATACCGCTTTGTACTATTTTTGTATAGTCCCCAATATTTTTTATAAGTGGGTTTTTATTGTTTTTACATTTAAAAAAAATTGTTTACATAGTTTCTTGATAAATACATTAATATTAGGTATACTTAATTCTTTATTCATAATTTTAACTTTAGTGTAATATGCATAATTTCCAGCAATTCTAAGGCATTTGTTTTGGAATATTTGTAATTAGTTTTATACATATAACTAAATATTGGGCAGGCTTGCATATTTTAGTATAGGTCGTAAACAGGCTTCATGTATTAATAACTTATTACCTGTGCATAATTTAGAATTTCTATTAAAGTATGGATATATTTAGTACACAGAGCCCTGCAACCTCAAATTATACTCGTGTCCTACTTAAGGAGTAGTCAAAATATACAGATTAAAAAAAAACAAATTATAGAGATTGGGCGAGGCTCAGGAGGGTGTGCAGTTTCCACGGGCTCTAGGGATGTTAACTGAACCAATAATGTATCTTTCTTCATTTCTGGTTTGGAAGCCTTCATTAAATACAGAAGATACATCGGTTCTTCATGTGGGGCCTTATTTAGACGTATAATAGAGGCTGCCACCCTTCATCAGGAACATTCTGATGATTACATTTCCATGTTGAATAGACCACTAATGCAGTAAATTGTACCATTTGGATGGAATAGGGCCGGGAAGTTGTTGGAGCTCTAAATAGAGAGACTAAATAGAGGTCAAGATATAGAGAGAAGTTCCTATTAACTCTTGAGCAACTCTCAACCAATCATCATATTTCGAAATAGATAACAACCAATTATAAAATAATAGCATCAATTGTATTCCGATGCTTTAATATTGTTTTATATTTAAATAATTGAATTGAGATTCCTAAGGAAGATAGAGGGGAAAACAAGACGAGACCGAATTCGCAACTCGATCATTAGGTCAAGCCTCGGAGTGGACCCTGCGGAAAAAGCCATTGAAGAAAACAGTCTAAGATGGTTTGGACATGTTTCAAGAATGGAAAATAACAGGCTGGCCAAGATGACCTACGAGGCTAAGGTTGAAGGAAAAAGGTCCCGACGTACCTGGGAAGATGGTATTAAGGAAAGCTTCGCAAAGAGAAGTCTGCAATGGAATAGAAGGAGAGGAGTGGTAGAAGATCGTACGGTGTGGTCCGGGCTATACAGAAAGAAACCTCACTCTGCAGAGCGGCAGAGAGGAACGACTATGATGATGATTTAAATAATTATTTAAAATGCTCATTTCTATGGAATGTACAAATTAAATTAAATTTTTAATGTACAAATATATTTTTGTTAAATTCTTTATTAAAATTTACAACTGTATTGTAACAACAAAACAAGTAAATATAATGAATAATACGAAAAGGTATCAGATAAATAAATACTAGCAGACAAACTACCCCCTCAAATAACGGTAGTACTCAAATAACAAATTCAACTTATAAGGTCGCGATTCTTCTTTTCAGACGCATAGGAGGATTATCAGGAATTGAAAAGTTCCTAGGTTTGAAACGAGTGGGTTTGAGTGGGAATAAAGTTTGTCATGAAAGGATTAATTTTATTTATTTATTTATCGGCTCGTCAGGCGCCTGAAGCTGCATTGACCCTCTCGACTGCCTTCTCCCACTCATTTCGGTCAGGAGCATTTCCTCTGGACACTCCAATCATCCTTAAGTCCTCAGCCACTGCGTCCTTCCATCTTCCTTTCGGTCTTCCACGTGGCCTGGCTCCATCCGGGGTTCCATAATATAATTTCTTTGCTGCTCTCCCATCATCCATTCTGACAAGGTGTCCCAGCCATTTGAAGCGCTGAATTCGCACGGAATGGGAAACTCGAAGATCGTCTGATAAGTCGTAGATCTCGTTGTTCTTTCTTAAACGGTATATACCATTTTCCCTAACAGGCCCCATGATGCGCCTCAACACTTTCCTTTAAAACCTGTCAATCTTTTCAGCCAGGATCTTAAGTAGGGTCCAGGTTGCACAGAGATAGGTCAGTACAGGTCGGATCAAATCAGTAACAAATAACAAAAATTAATAAGAAAAATGCCTGAATAAACTATATTAATGATTCTTAGGATGTAACGATGTGACAATTGACAAAATAAAATAAAAGACTAAATATAAATAAAACATATGTTAGAGAAAGCTTCTACTTGACTAATTGGCTGTAGCTTACATTATTACTCCTGCATAACCTACCTATGTATAGAATATTTTACATATTTATATATATGCTTTATAGAGCTTCAGTTTGGTACCCCGACTTAGTGATTTACTACAGAGTAAACTTCTTAGGGCAAAAAATGCTTTGTTAGCCCCCCATTACGCAAAAGGATTAATATCAGCAACAAATGGGACATTGAGGTCATTATTTATGACTTTATTTGTAACAAACTTTTACCATCATTTTTATAATCCTAAAAAGGATTTTACAAAGGATTTTGGATTGTAAGGATTGGGTAAGAGAGGGATTTAAGCTTAGTGGAGTTCCAAAACTCTACATAAGTCCAAGTGTTAAAGTAGTCTGAAACGGCGAACATTGTCTACTTACAATTGTCCAATCTGTTGTAATGCCAATTATGTTATAAGACTGAGAAACATGAAAATTGAGAAAGTTCTGTACAAGGTCAGTCGGAATATCTAGGCGTGATAGGATACTCAAAACAGTTGTTCGAGAGATAATGGATGCTCAAAATATCTTCCGCGAAAAAAATCACCACCAAGCGATTGGTGTGGTTTGGACAAATGATGAAAGAAGTAGCACTAATCACCCCGTACTGGTGCTCTGAAGGAAGAAGAGGCCTACAAGAATCTCATGGATTCACCATGTTCAAGAAACCATGGAAGGATACGGTCTCAATGAAGAAGTTCCTTTTGGCATGCAGGTCTGGAAAGAAGTATGGTCATATACTATGGTTGGAGTAAGCCCGCAACTTTGGGAAAACGCAATAGTTAGAAAAAAGGCGATAGAATACTACTATTTAATTAATTGTTGGTTGTACAAGGAGGTGATATTTCCCTGACTAGGATACGCTGTCAGATGATTCCTCCAGTCATATCTCCAGTCTGCACTAGCATGTATGTTTTTCGTTTGTTTTTTTTTAACATCGATATTTTTACAACATTCCTAAAATAATTTAAAGGAGGAGGATTTAAAGAAAAATATCGAAGTACGAAATGCATCACCGTCATTGCTCAGTCCGTTTAGCGTGCAGCGGTTGAAATGAAGTTCCATCTTCCTTGACCTCTTTAAAACTAAAATGTAATTACAAAATCTTGTAGCAGTGTATTATCAAAGGAAGAAGAGACTGATTTTCTTTTTTCGGTCGAATTCTAATCCACAATTACGTGATGATTAATGTTTATTTTCATGACAATCTATAAAATTTTTAATTACCTATCTATAAAGGCCTCTTTATCTGTCAAAAGATTAACAATTCTGCTCAGAGCTGTGTAAACAATTAAACAGCCGATTAATTTCTACAGTATTATTTTCAATATTAGTCTCTCCAACATCAATCATTGTTGACCCCGTGGGAGTAAAATGACTATGCATATTTTGTAACGATATAGTTGCTGTTTGGCGCAATTTGTGAATTGAAGCATTTTCTCCTTGTTATGTCATTCTCTAACGCCATGTTCACTTAACAATAGAGATAATCGATATTCACTTTCCTGATTCGATTAGAACATGGAAAAAGGTACCAAAGAGCAACTCTAAGAGTTTAATAATATACATTAAAATTTGCATAATTAGAAAATAATTAACTAAGATGATTTTCCATGCTTTCACAGATTAGATTACTTTTATCTTACTATTGTTGTGTTTCGTTATTCTTATTATTGTCATCCTTAATATACATTTAATTTTTAAACGTTAGCTCACATTTTTTGTTGGAAAGAGGAACACAAGACGAATTCCTTTCACCCGTTCTATAAGATTGCATTAGCTGACCTTTTATTTGTTAACTGCTTGGTGGAGTGTAGAGTAGACCACTCTATGTTTAATGAATTGTTTAGAATACAATTTTATTTTGTCCATATATTATTATGATTGAAGGATGAGCAACGTCTTAAGATTCGAAATAAAGGTTTTGTGTATAATATTCGGTCGAATAAATAATGTGTCCACTGGAGAATATAGATTGGAGGTTAAATAAAGCGGAATTTCAGAGCATACTCCCGGTTAATATAGTTCAAGTGATAACGTCGCGAAGATTTTGATGGACTTTTAAGCCCTTGGGGTGTAGTAATGCACGAATTTCTAAAAATTCGTGAAGAGGTTAAAGGTGGTGAAGGACCGAGTGATTAGCCGAGGTGTAGATTAGAGGATTCCGTTAAGTGTGTTCTTACTGGTGTAGATTGAGTGATAATCGGGTGAGTGGAATATTGTAAGCATAGATTGTTGATATCGGGATCGAGCTTTCGAGATTGCTTAGCTTTCTATTGTTGCACTGTCATTATTATTGCATAGAACACTCGGTCCGAAAAGGTCGAGTCCATTGGAGAATTAAGGAGATTAATTGTAGTGCAAGCTTGTGGTTAATTTCATTGAAATGAAAGCATCGAAACAGTTGAGGTGCGTTTCTGAAGTTCTTGAGGTTTAGTAATGTAATAATTGTTTAAGAAATATTAATAAGCTCTAAGCGAACTAGAAAACGTCCGAAACGTAGGTGGGTAGATTACAGGCAAGTGAATGATTAGAAGGCTTGCAATGTTGGTCGGAACGTTGTTTGTTTATTTATTTAACGTCACTTTACGCTGCTATAGCTATCAGACAAAGCTTTAGTAGGAGTCCAGAATTTTGCCTATCCAGATTTAATTAGTATAGGGATCTGTAAGGACTACCTGACACCGCAAAGGCTCGGCAACGCCGACCTCCATCCAAACCATTTCTCTTTCATATGAATATTATTCACTACATGATCATTTTATGTTAAATATTGCAAACCAAGCATGTTTAATAAAGTTCTTTTTTGGTAACTTTGAAACTAAATAACTATAATGCTATCGGTTACTTATAACGCAGTTATGGTTGATAAGGCAAAGAGCACACTATGACGCGTGCCGAGTTGCATCACAAGCTGAAATGAAGCGTCATGGCCAACCTTATCTCTTTTGTTTCTCGGTCAGTGTGTGATGTTTTAACCTGTTTTTAACTATCGAAATAACTGGTTAAATTTAGTTTTAAATAACGGGTTTTATTTAATTCTGTATTAAACAGGTTACTTTGTACTGAATGTAACTAGTTGTTTAATCGTATTTAATAATAAACAAGAAAAATCATATATGAATTTATAATATAATAAATTCTTTATTGGCCTTAATGTACAACATGTAGCCATTGAGTCTTTGGCCCACTAAGTGTTAATTTGGTTAGTAGCTATTTAATCAGGAAAAATCGTGATTCTTACAGTACTTTATACAAGCACGATGTTATAGATTAACATTTATTTTTATACTTTTTAAAACTGCTTTAAATAATTTATTCTTGAAATTACCCATTCCTTGAAGGAAACAAGATGAAGCTATTTGCTCTGTTTCTTGCATAAGTGCATGTGTGTGTGTGTTTTTCAGACTCTTAATGTTCAGTCAATTAATATTAATAGTTAATTAATTAATATTAATATGATAGATGTTTTGGCAATGTTTCTAGACTTTATTGTTCCCATATTCATGCCAAATAATATCGCTCCATGATTGTATGAACATGTTTCTTGTAAAAATTGTTCCAAGGAAAAAAAAAATTTACGAATAAACTAAATTGATATTGGGTACACACCAGTCTCAAAAAATATTTACGAGAAACATGTCCATTCAGTAAAGTTATATTTAGTGATCTAGTGAAACATATTTCGGCATCTTCTTGGCATGGATATGAAAACGAATTATCCAATAGTCGCCAAAATATAGTTTTATATTTATTGACTAAATCTCAAAAACCTGAAAAAATTATATTACAAACAATCGAGGTAAATGATGGGAAGACCTTTATGAGGTCATCCCAAGAGAGTGTGGTACATGGCAGAGACTTCTGCTTGTGGTACCTCCATAAGAGGAATCCCTCTATAACTGGTACACAACTTATCCCATCATTTCCCCTTTAAAAAAAAAACTCTTTAACTGGAATGTTTTCACCTCTATAAAGGAAACCAATTTTTGTAGAAATTACCTCTGTAAATGAGACAATTTTAGTATTTACCTCTATAAGTGGAATTTCCATTACTACATACTAAGGAAAGGTGAAGGGATAGATGGGTTTGTTTTGTTTTGGTTGGTACCTTAATAGGCCAGCGGCTAGGTGTTTGAAGGTCGCAAAAAATTGAAGAGAGTTGCATTTTTGATATGTTGTTAGGCCGTGTCTGAGTAGTGTAAATACAAGTTTGCAACCGAAAAAATGGATGGGAAAACTTTAGGTGGTCTAAAAACCTCGACATTTTCGGAGTTATTTCAGTTTTTTGCCTGTATCTCCCAATCGGTGCATTTAAAGAAACAAAAACATAGGTAACCATTTTTAAAGTAGATTGCATTTGCTACAATTTGGACTCAAACGCAACTCTGTAGGTGTAACAGTTTCTGAGTTACGCCTCTTTGAAAATTGGTAATTTTTTCTAAAAAGTCCAAATTTTAAGTTTTGGCCAAATTTTCGGTTTCATGAAGAACACCAACCGAAGGAGTGATCCTACGATGAATGTCATTAGTAATAGTAGTAGTAGCACAAACCGAAGCCTGTAGGTGTAACACATTGTCCATTCTAACCTCCCTCCTGCCATGTTTTTTTATGAATATATGTTTTTTTTTAATTGTGTACTACATACACAAAGAATAAATTTTTCCATTTATAAAAATTTCAAGTTATTTGAGAACCTCATTTAGGTACATGCAACCTAAATGACCTGGATAAATGAAAACTTGTTTAAGTGCAATTGCTCTATAAGTGGAATTAAAATCCTGTCACCAAAAGATTCCACTTATCCAGGTTCGGCTGTAATTAAAAAATATTTAATGACTGAATATATATAGTAGTTACAATAAAAAAAAAATAATATAGGTAAAAGTGCATAAAATATTTTTCTATTATATATTATCTATCTTTTTACCTATATATTATTTTTATCATTATTGTTATCAACATATATTAAATTATTTAAATTGGTTTTCTTATTTATTCAAATTTAATGTTATGACTCGAAATGTTGCTTGCTAATAAATAGTTTCTTGGTATTTGATAATTTATTTTGACTTCCAATCGGACTCCATCTTCAGCTCCAAATAATGTTTATAGTCAACTAGTAATAAGAATAATAAATAATAAAATATTTATTTAAAAGAAGTAATTTTTTTTTTAAATTAGTTTAGACGTTCATTATTCAAATAGATTTAACTCTTTTTTAAAATGTGTGATTTATTTATATTCTATACTGAAATATTGATTTTCTAAAATAAAAAATAAATATTTTTATTTATAAATATATATACACCAGTTGCCTGAATCCCCGTATAACCTTCCTCTGGCTACCTGCCCAGTTCATACAATATAATGTATTCTATCATATTTTAAACCGTATCCTGTTCTAAAAGGTATTTATTTTAAATTAAGACCAGACAGGTTTTTTCTTATCTCTCAGATACCATTTATAAACATTACGTATCTTCGATACCGATTATTTTTCAAGTGCCTTGCGCGAAAATAAACGAGTTTTGTTTTAATCGTTTGTTTTTTTCGTAGAAATCCTAAATTTCTCCAATAATTATTTTGTATTTTGGCCTTTGCTCTTTTTGATACAGTTTGTTGATATTTTTGCCAAGTATAGAATTTGGAGAAGCAATTACCTTCCTTAGAATTTGAACTTTTTTAAGAATATGAATTACTTCTTGGAAAAGTATCGCCACTATTAAGCGCTTCTTGGAAGAGGTCGTCTGAATGTTTTATATATTCATTGATTTAACTGGAAGTTTAGAAGTTATTTCGAGTTAAATCAGAGTATTCCAAAAAATTTAAAGTATAAAATCTGTAATCACGTGGTATATACCTTGAATTATTAAAGAAATATTATTATTATTATAGATAAATAATTCCTTAAACTGTGATAAACTATTTATTAGCAGCCGAAGTTTTGACCCACGTTGCAGGTCTTCTTTAAGGCTCAATAAACAAGATACAAAAATATAGTGTGGAAAAGAGATCGTAATTATGGGAATTTTGTATACATCAGTTATCAATTCATCTAACTTTTTTTTTTTTAATAAAAAAATCAGTGATCATCTATACTTCGAAATGTTAGTTGAAAATTTTATTTCTTGAAGAAATGATTACCGAAATCTATTCATTACCCATAATTACATTCTCTTTCCCATACAAAAACTTGTATTTTTTGAAAATGTTTAAAGGAAAATGAACGAAAATTTAATACTTGTAGTGACTCAACTCGAAGCGACAACCTGAGGAACAGATACCATATTTAGAGGAATCTTAGTTTAAGTTTTAAAATTTTTTCTTAAAGGTTAAAAATATTACAATTTTTTTCATGATTTCATCAGTTTAAACCACTGAGTAGTATTGCTCCAATATGAAATTTCCAAATACTTTGTATGTATTTACCCCTTAAGACAGTGAAATTTTTAAAATTGTATTATCAAACTCAAAATTGGCGTTGTCAAAACTTGGGTTTGAATATAATATTTTAACACCTAAAATACATTATAAAGCGAGGAAAAATCTTCCTTCAATATTGATTTTACTGTCACGGAAAGTCGGATCTGAAAAATGATTTTTGTTATTAATCATTAGAATGATGAATCGTTCAATCTAAGTGTTTCAAGCCATTAGTATAAGTACTTTTATCAACAGTTTTTACAGTCCGGTTACCGTTATAAAATAACCAAATAAGATTACGAAACGGAAATAACTGGTTAATTTAAAAAAGTTCTGCTGTAACGGTTAAAAAATAGCATAAAAAGTTACAAAACAGTTATAAACGGTGTAAATGACTGCTTAGTGGAAAATAACCTTTGAAAAATAACTGGATTGAGTATAAATAATTATTAAATAGGGATAATAACCGGTTACTGTAATAATAATAAAAAACGTCCATATTGAGCTTCGCAATACCACGCCCACGATCACGGCCTTCTTAATCTAAATAGCGTGCTGTTGTTATAATTGAGATTGTACCTAAGCCACTCGAGAAACAGATTGCGCCCATTTTCCAAACATTAACATTTATCAAAAATAAATATTTCGTTTCCTCATTGCGTCAGTTGTTGATAATTCTGGAGTGTCGTTTCATTTGTTTGTTTGAAAATATTATAACTCGAGAGGGCATTAAATTTTAAATTGCGTTGGTACTGGAACAGTGGATTATTAAAAAATTCATTTCATGAACGGCTAAATATCAAAATTTATTATTAAATTTCTTTAATAATATTTTTTTTGAAGTACAGTATCATTATTAAACTTATATTTTTAACCCTTTCATGCCTAATCTAGCCGTTTGGCGGCAACATCTGTTATGTACTCCTGTTAGCGTTTTAATGCTCAATGTAGCCATACATGAATAGCTCCAGAATATGTCACAGATTGCAGCGCAGGCAAGCTAGTCTTTCTAAGCTCAGTTTGGAAGGATTATTGGATTATTAAAAAAAAAAAAATGGTAGGGGAAAAAAATGTTTATGGTTATTTAGGCCATTTTTAACAGATAAAGTCACAGGAGATATTTTTTAATTTAATTTTGACACTGTAGGCATAAAAGGGTTTAAATTATTTTTGGATCTTTCTATTGCGAACACCATTAATGAATAAAAACCACCCAAGAAGTGGAAGAAAATTAGTATTTTCTCAATATATGTACCTGCAGCCTCAGTGAACAAGTAGTTAAGTCGAATTTTGTCCAGAGTGAATTACTTCTATTAAGGTAAATGGAATCGTACCATTCACCTAGTTTTTGGTTAGAAATGGAGTTGTAATTTTGTCAATAACTCCATTTCAAGCCAATGCCTTGTTTAGTCACTTATTTACTACGAGATTAACACGATTTCGCTTCTTTAAGTACAAGAACCTCTAGTGAAATTCTACTTCCACTTATTCACCGAGGCTGTAGATATAAAAAAGGTGATGTACTGGCCCGTTGCTACTACCGCATACATTTCAGAAGATGCGATTTTGTGTACCTTTGGGGCCCAAGTCAAATCTCAAAATCGAAGAAGTTGAGAAAGGTGGAACCAAAAATAATGGCCGATTGTGATTTAACACACTGAAAAAACTTAGTTTTAAAAATATCTTCTTAGATAATTGTTTGTTTTTTTTCCATTTCCCTGAAGCGATTAGAATAGAAGTATACTTAACCTTGAAATAGCCTCTAACACTACAACCCTTGAAGGGTCTTGGGTTCCGAACATGGTTGAACCTTAACTGTTTCTTGTACAACGATTGTGCAGGAGGGTCCCATGTATCTATCCCCGCCTGTTAACAGATTAAATAAATTATCTGGCATAGCCAGATTTAGGGGAGCGGAGTGGCTCAGTGGTTGAGCACTGAGTTGCCATGCCGGAAATCCTGGTTCAAATCCCCCTCCGGGCAGTTACTTTTATTTAGTCTGTTTGCAGCCGGAGATGGATCATATAGGATCTAGGACCCTCCTGGGGCTCACCCAACCTCAATAAAATATAGTAAAAATAGGGTACCCATAATAAGGGGGAAAACCTGGCGGTTGTGCGTGACCTAGGACAAGTCACCTCCTTGCAGAACCGTTGTCCATGAAACAGTACAGTCTCAACAATGTACTGAAATCCCCAGACTCTTTCACGGGTCGTAGTGGTACAGGTTTTGTTTTTTTGTTTGTTTTTTTTTCATAGCCAGTTTTGAAAATCGGACCTTCGGCAAGGCAACTTAGCGCTCTACCACTGAACAAAAATAACAATTGAAAACTTATAGAAGTCATTTTCGAACAACAGACAATTTTTTTATATGTACCTAACAACGTGGGAAGGTTACGATCTGTTCGAATTTTTTAGTTAAAGTATTCTTGTACAAAGATGTTAGAATATTTGTGCAAATACTTCTTGTTTTATTATAGTAATGTTGTGAAAAGAAACCTAAAAAAGTTTTAAATAATTAGATTGTGAAGTGAAGGAAGTGTCCATATCGCGTTACACCCGCGGCAGGAGGCTCCCCCGTCCAGTTAAATATAGCTACGGTGAATTCTTGAACCAGCGATCGTTCCCTCCTACCTGGGCTTCTCCTTGCTCAGGTTTTTTATCAAGTCCTATTCTTAAAGCCCTTAGGCCTGTCAACCTTTGAATATATTCCATTTGAACTGATTCAAAGCCTGTTTCGTAACATAGTAAGGAGCATTAAGGATTTTCGATTGTAAGGATTGGATACGAGAGGAATTCGATGGCTTAGTGGAGCCCCAAAGTCCAAATAGGTCTTATAATAGTCATGTATATGATTCTTTGGTAATTAATTGGGATCTTAGAGCGTTTGTCTAGTAAATGTTGCTGTAGCCCGAAACGGGGAGCTGTTTGTTGTCTTTTCAGTCTAGTACCTCCGTGGGGTTCATCTAGCCTCTATAAAGTGGATAATCATAATTTTGGGAAACCAGGATGATGTGCATGAGTTCAGCAAAATCACCTTTCTGCACTACAGTTGGACATGAAACAAGACAGTCCTCACCATATGTTGAGCACAATTCATTGGTTGTAGTGTCCTATCCTCACAATCTATAAGTGTGTTTTTATATCAACAATCTCGTAATAATTGCAATTGTTTTAAAACAAAACTGAACTGGAGAATATTAATTAATTGTAACTATTATTAGTTTATCAGTTGACGGTATTTATTTATCTTTATCTGCCTTGAGACAAACTGAATGCTTAGTTGAAAAATAATTTTTAAAAAAAGAAGAGAAAAAACTTATAGAAAACTCATGACTAACTTTCTTGCAATTCGCGTGAAAATGATCCTAACTATAATATCACGTATAGTTGGCTTCTTGCCAAAGTAAAAAAGAAAAAAACAACATAATTTATAACCTTTTTTGCATGTTTCCTGCTATAAATTTTCTCATAAATTTTATTTTAAAATAATTTATTAAATATTGTGCCATTCTTGTCATTGAAATTTTTTTGACTATCAAGGGAGCACAGCTCTTAAACACATTGTTGATTGATGATGTTTACACTTCAATTAAGAAAAAAAAAATGAAAACCCAACATTAACGTTCAGCACATTTTTTTATGCTTGGTCTCAATAATAGCCTTAACAAATTGCTTTGTCGATTAGTCAATTGTCAGAAATTCCTAAATTCAATTAAACGTTTTTTAAAAATTTCTATTGATATAAAATATCATAGGGATTATAAGGTTGATTAAAAAAAATTCAACAATAACTGACTAAAATATTCTTTTATCTTCTGAAAATCGTTCTGCTCCATTTATTTTGTTGGGCAAACAGTTTACTTATAATAGCTTTGATAAACATTTTAACAACAATAACTCGGAGGTTACCTTGAAGGAGGATCAGTACAGCCCAAAATAACCTAATTTTTGTGTAACCCTTAACTATCAGATGATTGCTGATTGATCAGATGGTTTTTATATTGATAATTATAGTCTTAATACCCGATGATGATCATGGTTTTTTTACAAGTTTCGTGAAAAAAATACCTCGCATAAATATAAGCCTGTGTTAGCAAATGTAATCAAGTAATTATTAATAAAATTTTAAGTTTAGTAAATGACATCTTTGTTGATATTCGAGTGTGATTTCCTTTAAAATACACCATTTCAAAAATGTTGTTTTAAAAATTTTTACAATAAATGTAATATCTGTTGACAGTCATGAGTCATCTTCTGTAAAATACAGCTTTTGAAAGCGTGTCTGTGCCAGTGTTCTTCACTTAATTTACTTATAAAAAACCTTAAATTTTCCTTGAGGATAATAAAAATTAAATGGGTATTCATTTTGGAATTATTAGTATGAACTTTTATTTAAAGTTACGTCGTCTACAAAAGAATAATTATTAACAACTATTATTTAATCGTATTATTGTTGTGGCATTATTTAATATTTACAATTTTTCTCTGTTGGACTAGCCAATTCCAAATCCATTAGACAATTTCCTTTCCAAATAAAAAGAAAAAAAGAAGATCTACAGATACTAATGGACCACAGCTGATAATAGCACACACATTTAATCTGCCCCAGCTGGTTTCAAACCACGAACCCATAGGATTTTTACTCAGTTAACTGTACTATGGATGTGTTATATGAATTTAATTGGCTTTTTGGAGACTAAACAGTGCATACGATATTCGATGTGATGCTGTCTGAATATAATATACCCATATATAAAATTTCATTTATGTATTGAAAATTAATAAGGTATTATTTATTTAAATAAATAAATAATACCCTTCCTTGCCTTACGGCAACTCGGGTTTTGACAATATTAATTAACACACAATAATTGCATTGTCTATTTTCACTTTTCACTCCAATTTCCTTGGGTTCTCCTTCCAAGATTGAAGAGTGTTATTCCCAATCCCGCTTTCCACTCTTACACAAAATCTTTGAAGTACGGTTAATTGTCTCGGGTCATTAACTGAGGGTATGTATTGAAATTTAATAAGGTAAAAGATCCGCCAAAAAAGTCACGGATACGGATACGGATCTTTCTTTTTCCTCGGATATCCGCGGATACGGATACGGATATCCGGCACATCATTATGTGGAAGAAAATGGTCCGATAGAGGTCAATAAATTTCTCTTTGATATGGAGAAATGTTTATTAAGTAGCTAACGTTTCGACCTCACGTCAAAAATCTCCTGTCACGATGTTTGTCTATATATATTATATAGATAAGATTTCAGTTATTTGTTATATGATATATACTGAATTCGGAATCTATTAGACGTACAGAGATGCAGTAGGGCTCAAATTATAGCAAATTCGATCTAATTTAAAAATGCATATTTATTTATTTATTTTTTCAAAAACCCACGGTTTAGGAGATACAGCCCAAACACTGAAATAACTCTGATAATTTCGCGGTTATTCAGCCACCAAAAAAATCACCATCCGTTTTTTCAGATACAAATTTGGATTTACACTAAGATTTACTCTAAGACATACCCTTACAACATAAAAAATGCAGCAGGTTAAAACAAAAAATAATTTTGAAAAAATATATCACGGTCATTAATCGATATAAAACATAACCTGTATTTTAAGTTGGACAATGTTACATATCTGTGCGAAATTTCATTAAAATCGGGGCAGTAGTTTCGGAGTTTAGCCCGGCCAAACATCGTGACAGGATATATATATAATAGTTTTTAAAAATATTATAACATGATACATAATATATGTTATCAACATTATATATTTAACATGATCCGGTTTCCCATATTTTACACTTTTAGGGGTCGATTTTCAAAAAATAAAAAAACACGTATTTCTTTATTTTTTGTGTAGAAGCTTAATATAAAATTTCATAGTGCTAGCTTTAAAAATGGCTCTTTTATCATTACCCTTTTCACCCTCTTAGGGGACCAATTTTCAAAAATCCTTTCTTAGTGGGCGTCGGCCTTATGAAATGTACCTGCTGTCCGAGTTTGAGTCTCTGGTCTTTTCAGTCAGGACGAACTCTTTTTATATATATATATATATATATATATATATATATATATATATAGAGAGAGAGAGAGAGAGAGAGAGAGAGAGAGAGAGAGAGAGATTATGAATGATTCGGAAGTGTTAAAAAGTATTTCTCGGAGCACATATTATAAGAACGACGATCTTAATAATAATGTAAAATTGATTTTTAATAAAAATCTTGAGTTTATTTGATTTTTTTATTTATTTCTTTACCTGAATTATAGAAAATCCGGACGGCTTAGAATTCCTCTCCCCACTCCGGACTTAGACCAATATTTCCGGAAATGTCCGGAAATATGGGCCCTAACAACGAGGACAATCAGAAATATTAATCTTTTTGTTCTAAATTACTTCAAATTATAATAAAAACTATAAACAAAAGTATTATGATATCAATGGCATATAAATCACATGCGTATATATTATTGTTTCTTATGCTTCTTGGAAGGTTTAAAGTTTACAATATGTATCTATTAATTTGAAAATAATAAAATGCAATTTTTATCAGTTAATTTATAATTCATTTTTTTTAAAATAATTATTTCAAATTGTTTTAAAAAAAATCAATTTGGTATGTTGGTAATAATGCTCATATTTCTACTAAAAAATACACTTTTTATTTTGTTTATTTAATTTTACACTTCGTCTACAATGCTAAATTTTGTCTACAAGTCCGTTATATAAACGGTGTAATTTCAGTATTTAAAAAAAATTGCTAAATGAGAAATTTATTTAAATGTTTGTATGAAAATCTTTTCTTTTTTTTTTTATGAGATGGGGTTGAGCAGCCTGATTTCGCGAGGTGGTGGGGGTAAGTAGTGGGGGAATTCAGTAGCCTCAGGCAGGCTCCAGTTGCCTTTCCCACAGTCTCTCAGGTGCGCTCTCCTGTGTTATGTGCTCTAATTCACTCCAACCAACCGTCTGCTATTCCATGGTGGATACCTCTCTCCAAAGCGAGACAACTGTACTGGCAGACAAAACCAGCGCCAGGGGTTATCAGGTACATTATTCCCTCATTTTAATTACCTCAATAAAAAAAAAAATACTTAAAATAGCATAGTTCCAAGTTCTAACGGCTTTCTTTCGGTATCGAGTCTTGGTTCTTTTGTTTTGGTTTTTTACCTTTTTTTGAACCTTAACCTCAGTTGATTCTTTTACGATGGCTTCCAGCTAAGCTTTCCTTCGAATGTAGGCCATTCCGTCTGTTAAGTTTTCACTTCTTTGACCCTATTTCCTTCCCCCACCCTTCTTTTAGGCTATCATATCTTCTTCCTTTCGTATTGTTAAGATTTCGTATTTTAATTTCTTAGTACTCCTTTACAAATTACCAACTATTCTCTATAAATCATTCTACTCCACCTTAACTCCCTTAACCTATTTAATTATTTTCTTTTTATTTCTATTCAAATTTAAATATTGAAATGGGGGTTAGTAGAAAATGTTAAGAATATTAAACGTGCCTGAATCTAGGTGGGGTTGTGAGGACTCTGGAATCAATACTCCTGCCATTGAGGGTGGAGAAACGAAACCTGGACTAAAACGTTATAACTTTAACGAAATACGTAACGAACAATTTTTGAAATTAAACAGGTCTATTCAAATTCGAAAATTTGATCCGGCATATTTCCTCCACTGGCTTGTGCCCAAGGACATATCTCATGATTCAATGGTTTCTTTGCTCCAATGTCTTGAACATCTGAGAATATTATTTATTATTTAAATATAATTATTATAATCGTATTTATTTTTTCGTGGATTGTTATCTCAAGTTTAAAACAGTTTTACTAACCTTGAACTCATTGCCATATTTTATTTTATTCTGCAAACAGGTTATAATTCTTTTCATTATCACTTTCCTTATAAAATATTTACAAAGGTGTTCAGAAAATTATTGTTTAACTTTATCTCAATAAGTATCTTTCATTTTCCAAGATGAGTTTTATTTTATTTTTATAATATGGAGTGGTTAGCCTAATGCAATTAAATATAACTCAATATAAGAACAGCAAACACTATAGAATTCAACTTATGTATTTCTAACATTTTTAGTTATTAAGCAAGAAATATTAAAGAACACATTCAATTTTTGAATAGTCATTTGTTGGTTAGGATTGTTACTTTTAATTTATAATTAGGAGAACAATACCTCAAAAAGTTCTCATACCTTATCAGGTTTAGATTCTAGTTGATATAATAGTTTTTGAAGTTTCTTTTGAAAATTTAAATTGGATTATTCAGTGTTTGTTAAAATAAAATCTGTTATATTTCATCTTAACATTTAATAAAATAATTAAGTTCATGAACTTAATGTAAGTTTTCTTATCACAACTCTCTTACTTGGAATTCCATTGACCATATGGGATCAAGTTTTAAAATTAATTTATGAGTTGATTAATTAATTAATGTAATAAAAAATATATATTTATTATATATGTTTTTCTTTATTTTCAGTTCCTTGGGAACCACTGGCTAACATTGATGGAGTTTCGACTGGACAGCGCGGAATATTGCCAAGCTCAGCACAAATAGACAGCTTGTGTTAAAGCTTTTCTTAAAAAGACAGTTTTCAAGAATTATAGAAAGTATCCAGGTTATATCAAGGCACCGTCTTGACACCTGGTGAGCTTATTCGGAAATAACACCCTAACACAGGGAAAAAAAGTGAGTGATTAGGTTTTTTCCTCTATAATCGTTTGGAATTAAGAATTAAAAAATAAAAACAAACAAAAAACATTTAATAGTCGAAGATAATTTGAGAGGAGCAACACCAAAGATAGGGTGTGTTGAATAATTTCCGGCTCATCAGATGCTCTTCGGTGCATAATACAGGAGAGTTTTTAAGTTTTCCGAGTTTTTTTTAACCGACACCGTTTTTTTGGGAGATCTTTTCAAGCTGATCTGAATACCAGTATTTTTTTACAGTAGGTTTTGTTTATTTATATATAAAATATATTGTTTGGCAGTTAAAGTGCTAGTGCTTGTGACTTATCGATTAGTTGTTGGGAAATGAGTATTGAAACAATGAGGCATAAGGATATTCGCCCCCCTCCTTGCGAGATCGAGTTCAAGAACATGAAGTTCCTCATCACTGACCGTCCTACCGACCAAAATATACAAAATTATATTATGGTAAGTTTTGATACTTTATGCTTTATTAATTATCTAATTTACAGCATTAATTTATATGAAGTTTTATTTGCACTAATATGAGTATTACTGACCAGCTTAATATTTAATTTAATGTTACAATTGTTTTTCAAAGGTTTTCTATATTTAAATTTCCTCTACAGTATTCCTATTTTTAGACTTAGATGCTAAGTCTAGAAAGGGGTAAACGACACTAGCAATGAATATCTTCTAGAAAATTTCCTTTCTCACACTTTGTATATGCCATGTAAAAGAAATAATAGTTTTTGCTTTTATAGTTATGTATATATATTTTCTTTCTTAATTTTTTTAATAATGATATTTACCACATTATTGATTGTATTTGTCCTTTTTTCAAAATATATTGTATTCAACTAGTCCAAATGCTACTATTATTGTTATTGTTACTTGACCATATGCGATATAAAGATCTAGACGGTCTGGGTATTGCTAAATTTGACTCACATTGCAGGTCTTAGTTCTAAAAATAAATGTAGCAATATAAATATTAAATAGTTAATCCAGACTATCTATCTTGTTGCTTTAAATATTTAAATTATTGCTAGTGTTGGTTGATTTCCTGTTATGGTTAGATTATACTCTATTGTAAAAGAAAAAGTTATCTTTGATTTATTGTTATATCAGGGGCCTGGCGAAGAATGGGATATAAGTAGTTATCTCATTATGCCAAATAGCTGGCTTTCTCAACAAAGATATCTAATGTTTTTATTGTGATAGCATTTTAGTAAATTTCAATAAGTATTATCTCAACTATAACTATATCTAACGCTATTGTTATTTTATCTTTACTTATAGAAGCTCAGATTTTCTTCATCATACATAAACATATCTAAAGTTATCACAAAGATTACAGTAGCTAATGGTACTTATTTCATTCTGTTTATAAAATCGGATTTTGATTAATTTATTAATTTTTTTATTTAAAACATATTTTAGTTGTGCTTGGATTTACTTATTAATTTCTATGTCAGAATTTAGCTTTGCTTTGTGAATTAATGTCTTAATAATCAAGAGGTTTTGGATTAATTTGGTTATTTGACTGTCAATGTGAATTTTTTAAGTGTGATTCATGGGTTAGAGTTTTTAAAGCTTTTATGATGCCTTAACAAGTTTACTGTTTTCGGCTGGTATGGCTTGACTTGTGTCTTTTATTATATTTGATAAATTTGTAACTATTTTTGATTTTTTCATTACCCTCTGTCTTTATAGAGTAGGGTCAGAATGTTTTATATGATGAGCCTTAAACATATTCTTGAGTATAACCTGCAATATCTATCTCTTCTCTTTGTTGATCATTTTTACACCAAAACAGGTATTTTTTTCGTATTTGCTCCTTTCAACTTGGACTATTTTGATCCTGTCATCCCAAACTTAATTGATAAATTGTTCTAGATAAAATTTGTCAAGAATATCTCCTCCCCCCCCCTCCCCTCAGTTCAAAAGTTTTTATTTTTAATCAGTCAATAATGGAAAATGCAGTATTTTTTTTTAATGTATGATTTAACTTTAGTGATATCTCTTCAGTTGCTGTTGCAGTAATCTTATTTGAATTAATGAATAAAGAGATTGTGTTATCTAACTAATTGGATATTTATAAATTTATAATAAAATACGCCACCAGTATCAATCTATCATTTCATTGAGGATGGGAATAGTTGGGGGTGCAGTCAAAAATTAACACCAAATAAGTGAAGACTTCTTTCTTTAAATTAAAGTGTCCCAGCCATTTGAAGTGCTGAATTCGGTCGAAACTCAACACTTTCCTTTCAAACCTGTCAATCTTTTCAGCCAGGATCTTTCGTAGGGTCCAGGTTGCACAGAGATAGCTCAGTACAGGTCGGATGATTGCTTTATAGGGCTTCATTTTGGTACCCTGACTTAGTAGTTTACTACAGAGTTAACTTCCTAGGCAAAAAAATGCTTTGTTAGCCCCCATTATGCGATTTTGAATTTCTTCTTCTTCGTCTACCCGATTATTTACTATGGAGCCGAGATATTTAAAACTAGAAATGCATTGGAATGCATACTCTCCCACAACATATTGCTTCGGCGGGTTTATAGGCGTTTTCTTCCTTAGCACCATAAGTTTCGTTTTATCCTCATTTATGGATAGCGCCATTCTCCCAGCTTCCCTTTGCAATCTTTCACATGCCTCCTTGATCACTTTGAGGGACAGTCCAATCGGTGCCACATCATCTGCATAACCAAGCACTTGGGTTGTCTTAGTGAAAATTGTGCCCAACTGATTAAGCTCGGCTCTGTTCACCATCGTTTGGAGGGGAATATTACATAGAAGAGGGGACAGGGTGTCACCCTGTGTAACTCCTGACTTCACCGCAAAAGGTTGGCCCAGCTTCTCATTTATTTTCACTCTACTTACGCTCCCTCTCAGAGTACAAGCTGTTAGTTTCGGTGGAATTCCCATCTCTTCCATTGTCAGGAACAGTTCTTTTCTGATAATGGAATCATAAGCTGCTTTAAAATCGATAAACAGAATCCATTTAATCTTTTTAAATTCCTTTGTTTTTTCCATTATTTGCTTTAGGCTGAATATCTGGTCAATAGTTGATCTGTTCTTTTTTAAACCCCTCTGATAATCACCCAACCGAGGTTCCACAACTTCCACAATTCGGTTGTATCAGATAGCGGAGAATATCTTGTAAGAAGTGTTCAGGAGGCTGATTCCCGGGTAATTCTTGGAGTCTGTGGAAACACCTTTCTTCTTGATAAGGGTATGATAACTGAATCCGTCCAGCTATCCGGCATTTTTTCGGTCTCCCAGATATTAACTATCAGATGAGTCAGTTTCTCAGCCAGTGTTGACCCACCTATCTTCAAAAACTCAGCTGGGATTCCATCTGAGCCTGGAGCCTTGTTATTCTTGAATTTGTCCAAAACCAGACCAACCTCCTCCGAATCTGGTGGGCTCACTTCATGGCCATTTTCATTTTCTTGCAATTCCACATCAGGGTATAATAAAAAAAAAAAAAAAAATTATAGGTACACAATTACTAAAGAAAAGTCTGAATTTTTACCGCTATAGCCAAAATTAATTTATTTCTTAAAATCTGAAATTAAAAATTTCGTTTTCTAAAATACTTTTATTTACTACGTACATTTTCTTGTAGAATACTATTTGATATTAAAATTCAATCGAGTTATTCTTTCCTATTTTAATTTTTATTAGTATGTAATATTTATCTCTAAATTTTAGGGCTTGTTTTCCTCTTATAATTCTGAAACTATGATATCTATCAAAATATGAAGTTATATTAAATTATTGATATAATGGTGCAATATATTTAAGTATATAATGATTAAGTAAAGAGATATGGTCGAAAATCAGTATTAAATACAATTCTGTCAAAACAAGCGCTCTGTGCTGTTTAGGTTTTCAATATGAAAACAAGTACTCTCAGAGAAAAACTTAGTATTTAACTTTAAAGTTCCTATTCATTGGAACTCTTTAAGTTTATATTGCTTTAATTTTATATTATTATTGTGACCCACTTCCGTTAGCGTTGCGAGCGGAAGTCGTCAACCATGGTCTAATTTAATAATCATTAAATTACACAATTTTAATCAGGCTCAACTAAAAATGATCCTTTGGATTTGGTTTGCCTCTTTAGGGATCGTATTGATAATTTATCGATAATAATAATATGAAACTGGGACAGTGATGATTTTAATAAAACCGATGAACACAAAATTGCTATTTAGAGCATAACGTCCTTACGTAATGGCGGTGAATTCGAATTTTGTCTCAAAATGGATGTTCATTTCTAATGAACAGGCAGATTTTTTTTTTGATCATTCTAGACGTTTTTATTAGTGTAAAGTTTGTTTGAAATAATATAATTTAATACTATTATATAATTGATTATTATTAAGTTTAATTTATTAAATTGTTAATACGTAAAAGAATGATATCTAAAGAAAAACTAAAATTTCGATTTTTTTTGTTAAAATAGTTACATCAAATTTTATTTCCAATATTCTGCCAGTTTCAATTTTTCATGAATGTATTTGAACCAAGAATACCTTTTTTCCATTGAAAAAGTAATCTCTTTGGTCAATTCAAAACCTTTAATAGGTTTTTGCATGTTTAGTGGTTTCGTTCCATTCTAGGACATGTCATTAAATAATAGGGCAAGAGAGTTTTAAATATAATGTATTTCCGCTCAATCTCCTGATACAAAATAGTTAATAGTTTTTTGTGGGTTTCATACACAATAAATAGTCACGAAGTTGTTGCTAGGATTCTGGTATCAGGTTTATGGGAAACTTTGGGTTTAGTATTTAAAATTTGTTGTTAGTAATGATTTAAAGAGTAATGTTGTTTACACAGCTAAATGAGTTTTTTTTTCAAAGACTATAATTATTAATTATTAGCGACCCTTTGACTAGCTTTGCTCGGATAATAAGGAATATAATGCCTACATAATTTGTCTGTGTAATGTATTTTTTTTTTAACACGTAGCGGCCACTAAGGACCACGCTAATATCATTGGTTAGGCTTCTTTGGGACTCTTGATTTTCTTTCTACCCATCTCAGCTAATGTAGTTTAGTAATTTATTTATTTTTTATAAATGTTTTATTATAAAAATAAAATCTAAACCAAATATTTCTTTATATAAGAATTTATTATCTTGCACGTTAGATAATTGCACGGGATTAGGCAGGCAGCGTCTTCGGTGAAACCCATCGATATTCCAACTCATTTACACAAAACCTCGACAAATTATATACCTATTCCTTCCTGATGAATCACTCTATCTAGTGGTTAGTTATTGAGTTTACCGCGAACAAACACGGCCGAGGACTTTGTTTTATAATATGTGTAGTTTATTTAAAGACATTTATTTCTGAGAATTATTTTTTTTTACCTTATAGGTTTAATGTCCTTTCCTAAACATGTTTATGTAAAGAAGAAATGGTTATTGTCTATAGATAAGCAGCCTTTCTTACTAGAGTGGGAATGTCAAATAAATATCAACCCATATAGAATTTAAACCTGTACTAACCTCAACTGTTACAAGTTATCGCCTTAACTACCTTGGCCATCATAGCCTCTTAAATTAGTGATTTTTATATCTTAACAGGCACCTTCTAAATGTGCTGTGTACTTAAGTGTTTTAGTTGGCTTGTATATGTCAAAATAAAAATCAACATTCATTATTGTAATACATACATATTGTAATACATTCATTATTGTAATACATATTCAATTCTTAATTAAATTTACTTCTTCCATACCTTCTCCTAAGAACTAAAGTCTTTATTTTCAGTGGTTCTTTTTAGCAGACAAAATAGTGATACCGTATTTATTTATTAAATCTGCTTACATATAGTCTCAATTATTATACATAAATGTTTATTTTAGTTATTTCCAATTTAAATGTCCCCAAGTTGGGTTTCCCCTATGTCAGATTATTCGCATCTTTGTACCTTGATAACCTTGGGCCCTTTTATTTTCCTTACTTTTTAAACTATTTCACTCTTCTGATATTAGTTGAATAGTATTTGTATTAAATTTATTGACTGTTATTTTTATTTTGAATTTTATAGAAACCATCTTTTCGTATTTTTAATCCTTCTTGTTTTATCAGTATTATTTTTTCTAAAAGTGAAATAAAAAATCTTTAAAAACCATTCCATTGATTTCCAATTTTTGTATTTATTTTGGTTAATAATAACCATTTGCCTTTTATCAAACCTGATATTGCCTTCAGAACTAAAACTTCAATTCAAAAATATATATATCATTGATTGTTGTCTATATGTTAGCAGCAAATTTTATTTTTATTTTATTTGATAATTTTGAGGGGGAAAATTAGCTTAAAAGATAAAGATTCAAATTAAATTATTTACGAATTTTTATTTGGTTATTTTTTATCTTCAAGATGATTTTTAATTGTACTAATAAACATAATTTTAATTACTTATAAACATACTTTTAATTTTTTAAGTACTAATATAACTTTTTTAATCCATCCTGAATTTGTATGGCAACTCAAATAATCATTAAGCTCATCAGTAAATTAAAGTTTTTGTAAAGTAATTAATTAATTGAAAATAGTGACAATCTTCTTTTTCTCCTTAAAAGTTTTTTTCGGAAATTTAATAAAATTCCAACGAGAGATAAAATATTCCTGTAATTAAAACAAAATAAATTAAAAGGAGTAGAATGCAAAACTCAGAATACAATATTTCACAATTCTACTTGTTATGCACACTTGTTTGGATGAAATCAGATTTTTATTATCGTCATAATTTTTTTCATTCATTATTACAAAAAACAATTTGTGTAAAGTTTTAATTTTAATAACGGGAAAAACCTTTTAAAAGAATCATTTAGTATTTAGTTCATTCAGACATGAGGAAGATTAAATTTTATTGATAAAGTTTTATCAATTTCAAGAAATGTCTTTAATCATTAGTGTTATCACATGGGGGAAAAAATTGATGCATTAGAAAAATCTATCATGTTATTTAATGAATGACTGATCCGATTAAAATCGTTTGACTTGCTCAATTGATTGCAATTGATGTGATTTTGACAAGAATTTGATTACTCATATTTAAAAAACTTGCTTTATTTATTTTAAGTATTGTGCTTATTGATTTAAGTATCTCTTAATTGATTTCACCTAAGGGGTTAATTAGAATATAAAATTTATATAATCTTAGTTAAGTTGTGGTTATACTAAATTAGTTTATCAGTAGCCATGGTATGCCCAGAATCTTTTACTCATCCTTTATTTTTAATATGTTATTGAGTATTATTCTAACTCTATCTACCTTCTGATTGTTGCAATTTCATTAATAAATCCATTAAAATGTTTGTTTTAAGGGTTTGTGAGATTTGGATGATTTTGGATATAAGTGGTCACCAATACTGAATATGTAATTGGTTTATAGCTTTTAACAAGAATTAAAAGAATTATTGTTTTGTTGGGATAAAAATTATGGGTGAACACTTTTTTCCTATTTTTTACATCTTCTTATTCGCATTCTGAATCGTATCAAATTCTAAATTGTGGTTTGTTTTAATATTTTTTTCTATTGTTTATTGTATAGAAACTTCTTTCTTTTTTGAGTGAGAAAATGTGCATTCTAATTGTGGTAAAGGTTCCTGATTGGTTACAGGAACTGAAGAAGCATAATGTGCTGGATGTTGTCAGGGTATGTGAACCTACGTACAAAGTTGATGAACTCCAGTCTGAAGGTATCTCAGTCAAGGATTTAGCTTACGAAGATGGTACGTCACCCCCTGCCGATGTAAGTCTATCAAATTATAATAATTATTATTTTTAAAAGAAAAAGATTAGTCCAGGACCGGGAGGGATCGAACCCGGGTCGTCTTTCGGTTGCAGTGCTCTGCCACTTGGCTTTCTGGCACGCATCTCGGTCAGACAAATCCTTTCTCTTCACCGATCCCATATCCCCCTGTTATCGCAATTTGCGATGTATACAAGGGGAAGAATGTTCATTGAACATTACTTTAATTAGGATCTTGTTGACTTACGTCATTATATTATTATAATTTTTAAATATTTTTATTTTGAAGAGATAAGATTTGTCCAGGACCGGGATTAGAACCTGGGTCGTCTGCATTTCCGTTGCAATTATTTAAAAAAATCGTTCAAAATTATATTATATATGTAAGTCGTGAATTCAACTACTTAACCAAGGAGGTGAATGGAATAAAACACGTGGATGCAGTGCAATATTTCATAATAACACAAATAATATTAATTTAACAAATGTTAACTTCAGGGAGTCTCTCAGTAAGCAGATATCTATCATAACCTTCCTCACATCTGTCTCTAAAGGTTATCTTCACGTCTGTTAAGTTTGGTGTGAATATTCAAACTTACATATATTCTTCAATTCAAAATTATAATAATTATAAAAAATAAAATTAAAATAAATCATATATAATAATTATTATATCATGGGTAATAATACCCATTTGCCTTTAATCAAACCTGATATTGCCTTCAGAACAAAAACTTTAATTTAAAAAATGTATATGTGTATATATATATCATTGATTGGTGTATATATGTTAGCAGCACGTTTAATTTAATTTTATTTGATAATTTGGAAGAAAACAAATTATCTTAAAAGATAAAGACTCAAATTAAATTATATACAAATTTTTATTGGGTTATTTTTTATCTTAAAGATGAGTTTTAATTCTACTAATAAACATATTTTTAATTACTTATAAACATACTTTTAATTTTTTAAGTACTATTACACATTTTTTAATCTATCCTGGATTTGTATGACAACTCAAATAATCATTAAGTTCATCAGTAAATTAAAGGTTTTGTAATGTAATTAATTCATTGAAAATAGTGACAATATTCTTTTTCATTAATCATTATTTTATTTCAAAAGACTTACCTTTTGGGTTCTAATTTTATTTTGTTATGTTACAACTATACATTATCAGTGCTAAAGTGAACTCATAACTTCTGACTGCTTGATATTCATATAAACAAATATATGTATAATACAGAAGTAAGATATAAAGTTACGTACTCTTTGAGTAATATAACCCCAAGTAATCAGTGTGAAGAACAAAAAAGAAAAGAATGAAGATAGCAACAGGAAGGAATTAATAAAGGAAAAAGAAAAATCATCATAAAAAAAAAAGTTTTGAATAAAATAAGTAAAAACTGAAATTATGGCTAGGTCCAGATCTTGATAAAAAAGTGTTGTTTTTTTTAAATTTAATAAGCAAAAATGAAAGTAATAATAATTTATTATTTTATTTTATTAAGTCAGCAATTTGTATTCATTAAAAAACTATGGTTAAGATCAGAAGCCTCCGATTTATTTTGGCCATCTCAAGTTTGGGGCACATTTGAACACTGAATTGTAAAGTTATACTGATAATTTTAATTCTGTTTGGATAGTTTAGTATTTTTTTGTAGTGTTATTTATTTATTTTATCTTGTAGGTAGTGGATGAGTGGTTCGAATTGTTAAAAACAAGATTCAAAGAAAGCCCTGAGGGCTGTGTAGCTGTTCATTGTGTCGCTGGTCTCGGCAGGGCACCGGTTCTGGTCGCGTTAGCACTCATTGAGCTCGGCATGAAGTATGAGGATGCTGTCGAACTGATAAGGCAGTAAGTATATCATTATTAAATATATTATGGCAATCTATTTAAAGTATCCTCATTAACAGAATTATTTTTAAGTTTTAATATTTAAATGAAATTCGAACGTTATTTCTATGGTTTCATTGAGAATTAAAAAAATATTCAAGATACTCTGTTTAATAAAAAAATATGTAGGTTAAAACTATTATCAAGTAAATTTAGACATTTCATTTTAAGGACACTTCTTTTAGTTGCTGACTCCTTAGTCTATTATCTTGTAACAACTACTTCAGCTAATCTTTCCAACTGATCTCTCTCTACCATGGCACTATCACTGGCTTATTCCGGCCCCTCATGGTACATCAATACCTCATGGTCTGTCTTGAGTTATCTTCCCAGTTGTTACCTCACGGAACCATTTAGGCTTATGGCTATCGCACATTTCATTTGAAAGTCTTGTAATACACTTAGGTCTTCTCTAATTATATTATTTCTCCTGCAATCCCATATTATCTTATCTAGGACTTTTCTAAGATACCTCATTTCGCTGGCAATTGCCCTTTGAGGATCATACAGTAGAAAAGGCAAAAAATGCCATCTTAAAATAACAATATTTTTTATTTTCCTTCTTCATCTCCTGTTTTCTTATTACTTTCATACAAGTCGAGTAATAATGTTTTTCCTTTGTCAATTTAAAACTTCTTTGTTGTTTCTTTCTTGGCGAATGAAATCATACCCAGGAATTTGTATTGATCTACCTTCTTTAGCAGCTTATTGCTGTATATAATGTGAATTGGGTCTTCCCCAGCTTGGTCAATAAGCATCACCTTGCTTTTGAGTGGAATTTTATTTATTTAACACGTTGCCACAAATGACGGCTGTAGCCGTCGTGCACATTTTAATCAATAAAAAAAAAAGAACAGCGCTAGTACGAAGTGTACTGATGCATACACTTGTTAATTATTGAGTAATACATCGGAAAAAGAGATGTAGCATGCCAGACAGCATATTTATTGCCCTTTTATGCGTTTTCTCATGCTTTACCGCTTCGAAACATTTGGGCATCTAGAGACAAATGGCGGTTATAGCAGTCAACAGTTTTTTTTGGAAAAATTGTGGCCAAATGTCATAATTTTCACTTCTAAACATACAACTTACACTCGATTTCATCTGGCAGTCATAAACAATTGAAAAAAAAAAAATGTGTTTCTGAGGATGATCATCAAATTAAAAGTGTGCGGCAACGTATTAAGAGAAAAAATAGATTAATTTCATAAATAAAAATGGTTGTAATCCCTTGTAGTTAATACCAAACATTTTGAAAATACCTGAAATGGCTAAACATTGGTTAAATAATAATTTATTTGAGAGACTTCTTACTTTATTTTGGTATCTTGCAAAAACTGTCATTTTTATTTCATTTGGGTATTGATTTAAGTTTTTGCTCTTATTAATTATATCTATAAAAAAACAAGAGTACATCCTAGAGGATGGGATTGTATATTCTACTTTTTAATCATTCATTTTTTCTTTTAGGAAAAGGAGAGGCGCTATTAATTCAAAGCAGCTGGCTTTTCTGGAAAAATACAAACCGAAATCTCGTTTGAAGATTAAAAATGGGCACAAGAATTCATGTTGCATCCAATAGCCTACGACCCAACTGTCTTTGACGTTTGGATTAAATTGCTTATATTTTAGGAGGAACTATAATTATGTGTACGAGTGTAACCTGGAGGAGTATATTTATTGAATATACTTTTGATTATATATTGAATACAACACCTGCACACATAATTATATCTATAATTTTAATTATATGTTAACAAACCAATATTTTAGCTTTATTGTAATTGATTATGTTATTTGAGACAGTGTGAGATATCTTTCTTATTAAAGGTGTCAACATTATGGTACCTCTTATATCATAGTCATTATATTTATTTCTTAATTCCTAAACTTTTACCAATTTAAAATTATTCTTTAGTATCAGTACAATTTTGCCCGACAAAACTATTTTCAACTATCTTTATGTTTTAATTATATTACGATTATTTTTTTCTTCTTCTAATATTTTGTTTTACTTGAATACGACATTGATTAAACATTTTTATTTTTTAACATCATAAACATTGAATCGGCACCACAAAACCAAATCAATATATGTCTTTCTGTAATGAGCTGAATGTAAAATTTAAAATTAAAACTAAAAACCAAAAAAGAGTAGGCTCATATTGAAACTATTTTTTTATTATTGAGTTGCGTAAAGTTTTTAAATACTTTTAACTTTGTTTAATCTTTGACGTGATTTTTCCTACAACAGGGAGACATGTAAATTAATGAAAAACATTGTATATATTTAAAACTACAAAAAAAAAAATTAGTTTCATAATGCCTATAATTTTCCAAAGAACACGCCATATCTTATTTAAAAAACAAAAAAAAAGAGTATATGTATACATTTTGTATAAATAAAATTACACTGCCAATATAATAATCTGTTAAGATATAAGTAATTTACATGTACTCGTATTGGATAACATTACTGTTTGTAGGATTATGTGTAATCTATGAATTTTATGCTGGTTATGTATCAGAGCTAAATCTTGCATGATTTTTCCCTCCCGTTGAATGATGAAAATCTATTCACTTAATTTAATTTTCTTTTTGTTAAAGCCATAATGTTATTAGGTTTTGATTTAATTTTTTTTTTCTATTGAGCGTAAAGTTAGTATATAGCTATGATCTTGATAAGTTGTAATTATGAGCATTGTTGTGGTAAGTTTTGCGTAATGAATCATCACATGTGTACGATTGTTTTAAAGGTTTGTTTAGAGTATGGATGGATGATAATAGGTTGTTGTATACTTGGCTATATGGTTAGTAAACTTTACTTTTTTTTTTTTATTTAAAAAATAAAGAAAACAAAAAAACATCCCATAAAAATGATTAACCCTGTTGCATATCTGAGATTTATAATTTAAGATGGTAAATAGAAATGGAAGACATTCTTTTGAAATGAAACGTCTATTGTATGGTATGAGATAATATATTATGAAATAATAAATATTCTTGGCTGTTTCTTTTTTTATTTTATTTTTATATTTATTGCCAATACCTAAGCATTTCCCCTTAACCTCAATGCTATTATATACCGTTTTAACTATGGAATCTCTATCTTTCGGAGCCTTAATAAATTAAGAAATAAAAGCCAACTGATTTTCAGACAAGGGTACACATATAGTTGTCAATAGGCAAGAACGTTTCATATCGTCGCTGTCGAAACAATACCACCTCTCTACAACTATTGGTGAAAATGAGTTAGTAACAGTAACGCATTCTACAGGTTGAATTACACACTATTAGAAAAAGTTTTTTAAGGTTGAACGCCATGCAGCGCTGTTAATAGCAATATAAAGATAACCGATATATTATTATTTGAGTGTGACTTATATGTTACCATGCCTAAAAAGGTCCATTGTGCTCGAGTCCTAACAATCCCTAGCCTAGGTCTAGACTTCTGAGAAATTTTAGATAGTCTTTAAAACTCAGTTCTTAGAATTCCTTGTGTCCACCAGGTGCTTTGGATTCAAAGAGAATGTGCCTGGGGGTTTCGTCCTCTGTGCACCATCTGCACCGAGGTTCTTGTTCAATACCCAAGCGATGCATATGTTTTCTGAGTTTACACTGCCCAGTGATGGTTTCAACCATACTTTTGACGTCGGTTCTCGACATATGAGCGGCTTCTTTCTTGATTTTCTCAGAAAGATTGTCATTGAGATCCTTTATAAAAAGTTTAGTATGCCTTATATTGGCCCTATCCCAACTCGATTTTATCTTCCTCTTGGCTAATTTATTAATTGTATCCTTAGGCAGGGAGAACGGAACCCCGCACCATGGTTCTGGTCTTATAGGAGCAGTTACTGTGTCCTGGTATATTACTGTGTCCAGGGATCCAAAATATGTTAACTCCGTTATGTAGAGCTAGTTCATCAAGTCTTATGCACCATTCCTCCACTAGTATGGATTTTGTAATGCATTACATGCTGCCTGACTGTCAGTAAAAAAATTAATTACCTTATTCTTGTGGTCCTTCATAGCGAAGGCACCTGTAAGTATTGCCCATATTTCCGCTTGGAATACAGTAGGTGTCGTGCCCAGGGCTAGGTAATGGCCTGTGCCCAAGCAGCCTCTGAACCAGAATCCCGAGCCAGCACCATGCTCCCCTTTGGATCCATCCGTACACACATTTAGACCATTGGGTGGGTTAAAGCAGTCATTTTTGCTTTTGCAAATCCCCAGTGTGTTAACTCTGAATCTTTTGTAAAAGTTGTATTTGTTTAGCATTAAGTCAGAGTGCTTTTTTAACTCTGCCTTTTGCTCAATCGTGTCAAAGACACTTCTGAGTCCGAAGTCATCAGTGGGTTTCTCAACCCCTCCAATTTTCAGTAGCCTGTAAGCTGTCTTCAATGCCTCTGTTTCGATTAGAATGTCTAGAGGTATTAGGTCAAGTATAGTCTCCAGTGAGGCGGTAGGGGTGGTTCTCATGGCCCCAGTGATCATGATCCACCCAAGCCGCTGCACCTTCTCTAACCTTGATCTATTTTTTTGGATGCGAGCTCTGTGCCACCAGGCTATTGAGCCCTAGGTTAGCAGGGGTCTGACTATTGCTGTGTACATCCAACAAGCCATCTTAGGGTTAATCCCCCACCTGTTGGCACAAAGGCTCTTACAAGTCCACAGAATTCTAGTGGCTTTCTTGATATCATAATTTATATGTTCGTTCCAGTTTAGTTTACTGTCCAATATAACTCCCAGGTATTTAACCTTCTTGCTAAATTGAATGCTCATCCCTTTCATCCTGTGGGGGGGGGGGTGAGCTCCCTCAGTGCCCTTTTGTTGGTAAAAGGTACTATGACCGTTTTATTAGGATTGATGTTCAATCCTACTTTCGAGCACCACCTCGCCACCATACTCAGTGCTGTTGTCATCAGCTCTGAAATAGTTTGCTGAACAGAGCCCTTGATGATAATTGCTATGTCATCTGCATAGCCTATCGCTTGGAAACCCGCCTCAGTCAGAAGGTGTAGTAGTTAGTCCACTACCAGGTTCCAGAGAAGCGGGGAAAGAACCCCTCCTTGGGGGCAGCCTGTAGCTGCCTTAACCTTTAGGTGATAATTGCCCATATTGGTTTGAATAACCCTGTTCTATGTATGGCAATAACCCATCTAGTGATCTTTGGTTTAGTGACATGCCTTTGTAGGGCATTGGTTAATACATGAGTAGGGGTATTGTCAAATGCCCCTTCTATATCTAAAAATGCTCGGAGCGCAATTTGTTTCCACTGCAGAGCATCTTCTATTTGGTTCACCACTGCATGCACAGGATCACAGCTGGTGTCACAGGATTGGCCCTCTCTGTATGCATGTTGATCCATCTTTGAGATGTTTGTCCCTGATATATCTATCTAGGATTTTCTCCATTGTCTTTAGCAGAAATGAGGAAAGACAAATAGGGCGATATGATTTAGGTTCAGCATATGTTTCCTTCCCTGGTTTGGGAATAAATGTGACCTGAACTTCTCTCCAGGCTGTTGGGATATAGCTAAAGGCCAAACAGCCCTGGAATAGAGTGGAGAGCCTGCCTATGATAATTTCAAGCCCCTCTTTGAATATGGCAGGATAAATTCCGTCAAAACCTCATGTTTTGTATGGCTTGAGGTTTTTAACTGCCCGCTTTATGGCGCTGGTATTAAAGATTTCCCAGACAGAATCCCATTTACACCTATCCTCAGGGAGATAGATCTTTGTGTCCGAGGTGTCAAGCTTACTCCCCGAGAAGTGCAATTCCAGCATAGCAGTTAATGATTCTTTGATGCTCATGGGAACCCCATTTGGCTTCGTTAGGGAGCCCACTGTATTACAGAAATTGCTCTTAGAGAGTATTTTATTCATGCGAGCACATGTGTTCGTATTATTAATTCCTGGCAGAACTGTCTCCATGAGTTCCTTTTGGCTTTTCTAATAAGGTTATGATATTCAGTTTAGAGCGTGTCTGTATTTGATCTATTCACCAGTTCTTTTTGCTTTATTGAAAAGTATTCTGGTTCTGGATCTTGACTTCTCTAACTGCGCATTCCACCAGGGTGCATTGCAGTTTGACCCTTTGGTGATTGTTCTACAGTTATCCTTGAATGCCCTTTTCTAAAAATCCTATAAATTAATATAATGAATTCTAAAAAATCCTTGAATGGTGATAAGTGCTTTAATCAGTAGTTCGTTTAAGAACTCCAGCTGATAAGTGTTAGAAGCCATTAGGGGGCATTCTTTAATTAAATCTTTAAGGTTTGTCCTAAAGCCTTCCCAGTTTGTGTTTCTGGGATTTGTATAGGTAGCCGATCTTCCCACCTGATCTATTTGTGATCAGAACCGGAAAAGTCTTCAGAGACATGCCAATTTGTGATATTTATCATTCTAGTTGATCTGTAACTCAGGGTGAGGTCTATGACCTCCTGTCTGTTAAGGATTTCAAAACTCGGTGTATTACCTTTGTTAACTATATCTAGATTATTTACTAGCAGGGACTCACCTCTACTGTTGGTGTTGCTGCTGCCCCAAATGCTGTGATGGGCATTGGCATCCGCCCCGATAATTCCCATCGTTTCCTGTCTCTTGAGATAGTCAGCTATTCTCTCAAGACAGGACGATGGGACTTGTTCCTCGTATGATAAGTACACTGAGGCCAGGACAATATCATGTCCCCAGACATCGGTCGTTACTGCTACAGAATCTCTGGAACATAAGGACCACATTGGAAAACAGTTTAACTCAAATTTTGCAAGGATGCAGGCTCTGGGCCGTGGGCAGTTTGCTTGAATTAGTATATATCCCTTCAGGCCCAGTCCCGCAATCCTGCTATTATTGCTAATCCACGGCTCTTGTATGAGTATCATATCTATGCCATGACTTACCATATTATGCTACAGAGTTCCACTGGCTGCCCTGCAGTGATGGAGATTCATCTGTAGCAGCTTGATCATCATAGTGGTTCCCACTTCCCGGAGCGGCTTACGGTCCACGGGCCCGGCCGTGCCCTCGGCCTGAGATCCCTCCTGCCTCCGTGCTCCGTACGCTGTGTTGTCGAACCCATGGTACACTCTTACGTTTCTTTCTGTCTGCAGGCCCGTGTTTTGAACCTGCAGATTCTGTAGGCATTCCTTAACACCTTCAACAGAGTGTACACCAGTTCTTTCGGGTCACAGGTTTTCTGCGGTGCTCCCTCCCATGGGGAGAGCTCCGCGATGCTGTTAACGAACCACTCCCTGGTGGGTTCATCTTTGCAATTGACAACCAGTGCTCCATCTCTCAGGGAGTAGCCATTGAAACCGACAGTGGCTTGTTCAGCCTTTCTCTCTCTCATTCTTTTCAGGAGCTTAAACATAAGACCCTGAAAATTTTCTTCCTTCAATTTCTGATGGGGGTATTTTATGTGGACAACTGCAACCTTAATGCTTGCAGCTGCACTATAGTCCATTTTGGGTTTCTTCACCGTTTTGCAAGGTGAAGGAGTCTCCTGCTTCTCCCTGCCTCTTTTTCTCTCATCCTTGGAGGTTGAAGGTTGAGTTTCGGCCATTTATGAGTAAAAATTGTTTAACTCAGCCATTTATATTTGTCACACAAAAGAAGATAGTGATATTATAATTAATCGATGTACTTACTAAAATTTTGTTATACATTGTGCTCTAAACATGCCATCCTCTATTCTGCTAAACTACACCACCATTGAGATCCAACAATTCAAATGAAATTGATACAAAAGAAAAGTTTTATTTCAAAGAATATTAACAATGATTTATTGAATAAAATTACATCAAAAAGAGACAATAGTTAATAAAGAAACAACATGTTTCTTTACTGTTCAAAAATTCTCAAACTAAAAAACAAATAAATAAAAACATTCCTTTTATTTCATACATCAATAATCATTATATTTCCTTCTCGCCACAAATCAAAAATTTTAAAAATACACATCACATTTCAAATATCACTCGTCAATAGAAGAATTTCAAACATAGTAATCATTTTTCAGAAAAACAGTCATAACATTCAATTCATATGGAGATATGAATAAATATATATAAACAATTATATTTACACACAAATTAAAAAATATTAAAATAAAGAAACCTTTAATTCAAAAGCTAGTAATCTATATCCAACTATTTCATAATACAAATAAAATTGTAGGTTAAAATTCTTCAGGTTCCCATTTTTTTGTTGCGGCTAAAATAGAAGGAATCTCTGTAATGAAGATGGGATTAATTTCAAATTTAGGAACACCAGGTTTGATGATATATTCTTTATCAAATTTTGGTTTGTAAAAATTTGAAAGTACTGGTTCGGGCTCTCTGTTTTTGAGGAATTCTTTCCTTCTTGGTGGTATCTGAGCATGCAAACCCAAATCTTCATCGGTGACTTGTAATTCAATCAATCCTTTGTAAACTCTCTCATCGAAAGGTATATTAACTTTACTCGAAGCCTGAAAAAAAAAAACTCAATTAGTAGCAAGTAGCAACACAAAATATAAATAATTCTGGTTTAAATAGTGAATTAAGGTATGTGCAGTGCCAAAGTTGTTGATCATTAACTAATAATTATTATTTTTCAATAACAGTTTCTTACTCTGGGAATCTGCCACAAAATAAAAGTAAACCTTGATTACTTTTCTTTCACTTTCTAATAATGACAAAAATTATGGTACTCACAGAGGACATAGATAATATTTTTTTAAGGATTCTATAAGGCAGTTATTTGTTTAATAAATCTTTTTTATTATTATTATTATTTTAATCCTATTTCTTAGCATTCACAATCATATGCTATCTTTACCTGATGTAAATTGTAATAAAATGCAGAAATGTGCAATCATTTAAAAAAAGTTTAATTTTTTATTTAATTGAATAAGGAATATTTCAAGTCCAGCTGAAATATTAACAACTGGGTTGTTAGGGGACTAATATTGGATGTAGAAAGGGTATAAGAGAGGACATTTTAAGAAAAGGATAACAGCAAATGTTAGGATGAAATATTCAGACTGAAGCCATTCTAGTTCTAAAATAGGATTGTTTCTTTCCAAGCTTTAAAAGTTGGTGAACTGTTGAATATTCAACAATGTTTTTTTCCTGTTCAAGCTTTTATATAAGTAGCACATTGTTTTAAGGCAAAAAATTCAATATGAACAGAAAATAAAGTAGTTTAAACTTTTTCAAAAAATTCATGTTCTAATTTAATTTAACTCAGTAGGTTACAGTGCTTTTTATGACTATTGACAATTGTATAGGCCAAGTGGTTGGAATTAGTCTCGGAAACAGACATGTTGGTCTCTTTACTAAAATATGTTTTAAAAAAATGGAAATGAGGTTGCTCATTATACAGAGCTCAGAGATTCCATCCCAAAGGTCATGGGTTCAAATCCTGCTGCGGCATATAAATTAATCTGTTAATAGCCACATATCAACCCTGTATGATTTACATACCCTCCTGGAGCTCACACAGCTTCTGTAAAATGAATACCCTTAATTCGGGGAAAAACCTGGTTGCTAAGTGTGATCTAGGACAAATCACCTGTACACAACCGTTGTCCTGGAAACAGTACTGTTTCTACCATTTTGGGCTAATAGAATTCAATTCTATTAGAATTCTGCCCTGTATTACTTCGACCACTGTAGGATTTTACACTCACGGTTGTTTCCACATCCTAATATAATAGTAGACAATTGATAAAAACTCTAATCAACAATATATTATTGGGTAAAATAAGGAATTGAATGTGACCAATGAACTTGGTTATGAATTATAGAATATAAAAATATTAAATACCTTCCTCTTCCTTTCTCCACTGCTTGCTCTTAACTTTTGTTTGGATTGTTTTTCCTTATTAATTTCTTGACCTAGGCTGGTAATACTCTCAATTATTTTCAATGAAGTGAGAAGTTTGGGTTCTGAGAAATCGTTTTGTAAACCCTTTTGAGTTTTCTTTGCATTGGGATTTTCCTTTGTGCTCCCATTCTCGTCAAGTACACTAGAGGGTTGTGATTCTTTAGGACCTAATCTTTCTTGTTCGCTATTAACACTGTTTAGCTCATCATAAAATTTAACAACAGGTTTTTTAATCGATGAAAGAGCAGTTTTTGAGTCCGAATTAACATTATGAAATACTCTTCGAACTTCACACATACTAAAAATCAAAGATTCACAGGTAATACATAATAAGATACATATAAATAAATTAAATACATAATCCAACCTATCACACTGTTGTGTTTACGTTATGAAATTCAAAATTACAAAGAGGCACAAGAGATTTCCCTCGATTTTCAGTAAGACCTTGGTTATGACATCATAGGTGCTCTTTGTTCGATTTAACACTTCCCACTCCTAATTAAAAATGTTATTAACACATTATTTCTTTAGATCTGAAATGAAATAATATCTTTAAGGCGCTCAATTAGAGGCATGAACCCTATTGAAGTAACGGTATCATAAAAAGGATGGTTCACACACCTTTCTAAATGAGACCATTTATATAATAGTAAAATGACAAGAATAAAATTGCAGAAAAAGGCCTGTTTTTGGTTGTGAGTTTGGTTCTGAATCGAGTACATAGGTTCCAAATTTTTAAACCATTTTCGTTGCTCTGTACAATTGTCTAGTTATCTATATTGAAAGAAATATTGGTGACTACCAAGAGGGATGTAGACATTACGAACCCATGATACATCAGATTTTTTCTATCAAGCAAATTTATGTAGAAATGATGGACTTTAATAAAATTGTGGGGTTGTTATTCATGAATAGCATACGATACAAGGTACTCTGTAAGGTAAAGGTAACCTACGATACAATTTCACGATTCAAGCTTTTTATAGTGTTACGGGCTACTGGGTGTAAAATGGACCAAACTATTACTTAATTCAAGAATCTAATATTTATTAACAAATTAACAAGAATACAATGAGATTATTTAAAACAGTTAAATTATTAAACTAATATCAATATACAATAATAATATTCTACTAAATGTTATCTAATTTCTAAGATAATATACAAATAATATAAGATATTGTTTATACTAAGTAACTAAACTATTTATATAAATTTGTACAAATACAATAATATTACACTATAGTTTACAATTACAAATTAACACTTACAGTTCGCTAACTAAAGTCCACCGACCGTAAGACTCTTCAAATATGACAAACTGCCACACAGTTTATTACACTTATTACACGGTCACTAATTGTCACTGTTGCTCACTAAGCACTTATTTCAGACTGATACTAATACTAACTAACTCACACACACTGCCACTAGTTAACGACTGCTACTCACTGGCTTATTACAGACTCGTCTTATTACTACTGCCGCGGCCGAAAACGCTGTCCTTTTTATATATGCAAGGCCGGTCGGGGTGGGGATTTCTCGGAAGAAGGCCCAGAACCGCCTAGACCGACCCACAAGGATCTACGCCATTCTATAATCCCTTCTGCTTAATCCCATTGTTTGTCTTATCCTCCCAGCCGGTCCGACTTCCTGCTCTGACCGTAACACTGCCCCCTCCTTAAAAGTGCTCTGCCCCAGAGCATAGTCCGGAGAAATCGGGCGGTTATGAGCTTCCCTCGATGGAGACGCATTTCCTTTCCAGGGGTTGAACGTGCACACCAATATGGCGACTCCAGAGTTGGCGAATATCTGTTCAAGCATGTTCCTGACAACCTTCCACTCCAGGCCGTCATATCCACAGCCCAACTTAGGGATCGCGAGCTTGGTGACACGCAGTCTCAGAAGCTTACTCCGCAGGTCGTCGAGGCTTCGCCGCAGTGCGTCATATGTGGGCTTCTGATCAGTAGCACACTTGGTAACTAAGTAGAACAGGTGTCGTCCTTCGTGCGTATGGTGGAGTGCTTTCCCGACGCGTGGTCCTTGGCGTTCCAGTTCCTCAGTTCCAGCAAACTTCTTCCTGAAGACCGTTGCAATCCCTCGGGAAGTCCTCAGATCTTCGGCTACACAATGGGCCAGAGAATAGTCCGCGGGTAACGAGAAGATATCTCTGTATACTGTCTGAGTTATTCCACGGGAACCTTGTACCTTAGGTTGTGCAACTGATACCTTACTGGTCTCCACGTTGTTGAGATACCTGACTTGCTGGTCTTTTGTCGAGCCATGGTCTCCTTTGTATGGGGCCAGTCTATTAAAATGGACTACCCTGGGTTTTCCTTTTGGCTGCTTCCTGATCCTATAGATGACGTCGTTTATCCTATTGATGATCTCAAACGGGCCATCCCAGGAGTTCTGAAGTTTAGGTGAGTAGCCTCGCCTTCTTCGAGGATCATGTAGCCAGACCAAATCTCTAGGTTGGAATCCACCTTTCTCTGCCCTGATGTCGTAACGCTCCTTCATTCTGTCACTGGCTCCCTGGATGTTTGCACGAACCTGCCGAAGGATGACTTCTTCGTCTCCCATCGTCAGCACACCTCTCGACATGTCCAGCTTGATCCCGTGTGCCATCATGAAGTCCATGCCCAATATGACATCTTCATCGATCTCTGCCACGAGTGCGCGGTGCTTCAGATGTTGACCCCCGATGATGAAGGTGGCAACTGTCTCCCCGTAGACCTTGGCTGGCTGTCCCGTGGCAGTCCGTAATGCCCAAGTTGTTGGTAAGATCTTCTCAGCTGGAAGTGTCTTGGAGTTCAAGATTGTCATGCTCGCGCCGGTATCCACTAGAAGGCTTCGCAGCCGCCCGTTCACCATCCCATCAACGTAGAAGCTGTTCGTTCTGCTTCCTATCGACGCAACTCTGATGGCCTTCCTGGGGGCTTTGACGTTACGGGTTGGACATTTGCTTCTAGGATGTCCAAGCTGGCCGCAGCCCCAACAGCGTATCTCCTTCTTATGGGTCCTGAGAGCCTCCAAAACTTTCGTCACTATGTCTTCGATGCTAGGGATCACATTAGGCACCGCTTCTGCTGCTCTAACTCGCGCATGACCCCGTACAGACTGCCTAACAGCCTCGAACTCCATGGCCTGGGATAATGCGTCTCCCAAAGTTTTCGGCCTGGCGAGCTTCACTGCTTGCTGTGTCTCTGGATCCCGAAGTCCATCCAGGAATTTGTCGACAGCCAAGCTTTCGTAAACATCGTCGGTGACCGATGGGTAGGCGTTCCTCACTAGCCGGGCAATATCCGCTTCAAATTCCTGTAAAGTCTCGTTGGTCTTCTGGATCCTGCTTCTCTGCTGTGAGCGATACAGCTGGTCCATGTGGCGGTGGCCGAAACGCATCTCCAGTCTTCTCATCAGCTCCCGTAGTTGGACCGCTCCGACATGGGCATCCCCTGCAGCACTCCTAAGGCGTCTCCACGCAAGGCCAGGCACAATGCTGAAGCTTGGGTCTCCTGCGACCACCCGTGGATCGAAGCCGCGGTCTCGAAGAGAGTCATGTAGTCTTCCCACGGCGTCTTCCCGTCGAATACTGGAATGGTATTGTGAGTTGGCGGCGCCCCAGCATAGGCGGGTAGAATGCTATTACGATGGCTGCCCTCGGAGGAACGGTCGGTGTCGTTCGTCGGTGGGTTGCTCTTACGTCCCTCGAGAGCTTCCATTCTTAGCCTAATTTCGTTCACTTTTTCTCCTAGCCTAGATTCTACATCTGCTACTTTATTATTTACATCGGCTAACTTATTATCTACATTTTCCATTAACTTAGTCTCTAATGTGCCTAACTTAGACTCTAATGTATCCATTAAATCATTTTTTACAGTACCTAGCTTATTTTCTACATTGCCTAGTTCATTTTTAACACTGCTTAATTCATTACCTAGTTCATTTTTAACACTGCTTAATTCATTACCTAGCTTATTTTCTACATTGCCTAATTCATTTTTAAAAGTTGCAGACAACTTGCTCAAATCAGTTTCAAACAGAACGTCATCTGGATTTTCCCCTAACTCTACAAAAAATTGACGCAAGCGATGTTGCAGTACACTTTTATTTCCGGAAGAATCCAGATCACGTTCTTCTAATTCCCGTTTCAAATCCGCAACTTTTAAATCCATCAATTTAAGACTTTGAGAAGCCATTTTTCAAACAGTAGCCCAATTATTACAAAATGCAAGACAAAATAACAATTACACAAGATCCCACTTCTGACACCAATTTGTTACGGGCTACTGGGTGTAAAATGGACCAAACTATTACTTAATTCAAGAATCTAATATTTATTAACAAATTAACAAGAATACAATGAGATTATTTAAAACAGTTAAATTATTAAACTAATATCAATATACAATAATAATATTCTACTAAATGTTATCTAATTTCTAAGATAATATACAAATAATATAACATATTGTTTATACTAAGTAACTAAACTATTTATATAAATTTGTACAAATACAATAATATTACACTATAGTTTACAATTACAAATTAACACTTACAGTTCGCTAACTAAAGTCCACCGACCGTAAGACTCTTCAAATATGACAAACTGCCACACAGTTTATTACACTTATTACACGGTCACTAATTGTCACTGTTGCTCACTAAGCACTTATTTCAGACTGATACTAATACTAACTAACTCACACACACTGCCACTAGTTAACGACTGCTACTCACTGGCTTATTACAGACTCGTCTTATTACTACTGCCGCGGCCGAAAACGCTGTCCTTTTTATATATGCAAGGCCGGTCGGGGTGGGGATTTCTCGGAAGAAGGCCCAGAACCGCCTAGACCGACCCACAAGGATCTACGCCATTCTATAATCCCTTCTGCTTAATCCCATTGTTTGTCTTATCCTCCCAGCCGGTCCGACTTCCTGCTCTGACCGTAACAATAGCTACGAAAGAAATGAATCCCCTGCGGATGGGGGAAATATAAAGAATACTTCCGCAGTAAACTCTGCTTGTCGTAAGAGGCGACTAAAAGAGTAGCCCAGGGTGCCGCTGTCAGCGCGCTCTGGGTTCCCTGCGGGGTAGGCAGAAATCCCAAGCCGCAGTGAAGGCGACCTGTCTAGGGGAGGATACCTTGAATTCAAACCGAGTCCACCTGGTAGGGGGTTGAGAAACGGGCCAGCACCCCGTATCTCGTTAAAATAACACACCGCTTTCAGACCCAAACAAAAGAAAAAGCCGGACGGAACAAATGGCAAATGACAAAGGCTTTGGAAACAGACAATGCACTTTGGTTCATGGAACGTGCAACGGCTAAGTACAAAGAAGAAAGAGGTTTTGGAAGACTTAACTAAATAGGATGCAAAAATAGCAGTTTTAGCCGAGACTAATATAAAGGGAAATGGAAGCGAAACTTATGACGACTTCATTAACAATTTTTGATACAATTAAATGCGTATACAGCGGAGCGGAAGGTAAGGCCAAAATAGGAAACCGTTTGACAGATAGCGTCCCCCATCACTAAAGGCATAAGACAATGGTGTAGTTTATGACCCACCCTTTTCAACTTGTATCTGGAGGAAGTTTTGAAATAGTGGAAAAGGAAATGTCGGGGTATGGATGTAGGAATAGGGGAGGAAACTTTATACAGTCTGCATTTTGCTGACGATCAAGTGGTGATAGCTTCTGAGGAAATGATCTTAGTTATATGCTAATGAAGCTAGAAGAGGAATACTCTAAATAGGGTCTAGAAATAAGCGCAGAAGAGACATTGCCGCCAACGGCCATACCACGTTGAACACACCGGTTCCCGTCCGATCACCGAAGTTAAGCAACGTCGGGCGTGGTTAGTACTTGGATGGGTGACCGCCTGGGAAGACCGCGTGCTGTTAGCATCAAAGAAAATACTAATAAATTAATTAAAGATATCGGGCTGTATAGGACTTCAAAGGAAGTCTTAAGCCAACAACATAAAAAAAAAAAAAAAAAAAAAAGAAAAAAAAGAAAAAAAAAAGAGACATTGTCTTTAACGCTTCTACATCTTCTCTCCCATTAGAACATTAGTCACTCAAGGAATTGAAGAGGTGATGTCAGCAAGAGACTTGGTGGAGGGACACAGATTACTGGCGATTAAATGTATTGGGTTTCGGCATATGACTAAAGGTTGTAAAATCCCGAAAAAAAAAATGAAATGAATATCTCAATCCAAGCTAGTACGACTTACAATGAATATAATGGAGAATTCGTAGCATAGGGGTTGAAAAAAACGAATGAAATACAAACAAAAAAATAAAAAATTGGAATGGCCTCAAATAAGGAGACTCATTGCCATTTCTGCTACTCAATAAAGCACTCAAAAGGTTGAATTACAGTTGGAAGGAACTATTTCCAACTGTAGCATGGAAGTACTTACATATGCAGATGCCTAGTAATAGCAGATGGCTGATTTAAGTAAAGGAACCATTTAAAAGGTTGGAAATGCAGGATGCTGAGACTGAGCTATGGGTAAACGAATATTAAACTAATTAGGAAAATTAAACCTAGCCATCCAATAAAACCGTTTTGCAGTTGAGTGTAATACTTTTCAGTCTTTTCCAGCTTAAAATACAAACTTTAATAGAAGAGAATCTTAATTAGTTAATTAAATTAGGAAGAGAATCATATAAGCTAATAAAGCATAATTTTCCATCTCCAAGCTATTAGGAAGCAAATTCTTAAGTTAATATCTTGCAGGCACTATGTATAACGCTAATCATTGGTGTCCTATGCGTTTGAACCCCTTACCCTAAGTGAATATCGTCGTGTAAAAAAGCTATAAAGAATGTATTTAAGTAAAATAGATGTGCCGGTTCGAGACAATGACGTATTATGCATGTGTGCAAATTTTTTTAATTTTATTTATGCAATGCCACCACGTGGCAATCCTCCCATACGCCAACGAGCCTCCCATTAAAGGCATCATCGTCATACATTTTTGGAACATCTTTATGACCACTGCAATGTTATAAGTGTGCACCGTCCATTACACCAGAAAGACATAGGGAACAAACATTACGATACCCATTCTGTGCAGATGTGCCTCGAGATAATCATGATCTGTGATAAGTCTGAACCCCGCAACAGCTTCACCTCTAGGAAGATCTCGGGGGAGCTGCTCATGTGCAAGCCCCCCCCCCCCTGTTAGCGTTGTATGATAGGTTCTTTGTATAGCTTCCAATTGTAGTTTCAATCTTATTCTTGGCTGAAGTTAGCGAAGCTGGGTTATCAGGTTGAGGTAGTGCTGCATCTTGCTTGGCAAGTTGGTCAGCCTATTCGTTTCCCTCTATCCATAGGTGGCTCGGTATCAGCTGAAGTGTAAGCTGCCAGCCATTAGCAATCATATTCAATAGAGCTGTCCGACAGGATCTTGATGTCTCACAATCGGTGGGAGAGCTATTGGTGAGCGCAAAGTATTATGGGAGCTAATGAATCGAATAGGAAAACTGCTATTCTGTAGATGGTTTGGATTTTAGCGAATTCATCTACTGTCCTGTATATTGCAGTTATTTCACCGCCGTAATCGCTGGCATTGGAGCCCTAAAATACTGAGCTAAAGTAGCCGTTAGTTGTAGCTGAACCATGTGTGTGTATATATACGAAGCCAGCGAGTGTAAAAATAAAGAGTTGTAAATAAATAAAAACGATTTACTGGCTGCAAGTCTCCTCAGCGCGCAACGTATAAAGTGGATAGGAGATATGGTTGAATAAAAGACTTTAATAAAACTCTATCTAGAGAGTACTTTAAGTAGGAGGACTTGGAAGGAGACTAAGAGCGATGTTGTGGGATGAGTACTTATGAAATGATGATTGCAAAGCTTTCCCGATCTATATACTTCATATACCGGTAAGTGAACATAATATTAAGTAATAACGTTGTATATAAAGATAAAAGAGTCATTTTTGAGTAAGTTATGTAGAATGATGGAGCAAGTTTTCAGAAGCTAAGTCAGATATCAGTGACACGTGTCAACTTGGCAAAACTGACATAAAACACTCCCTTTGTTAAGAAACCTAAACGTAACCTCCAACCAACCTGCCTGGACGAACGGGATTTTGACTGTGTAGTAAATTTGTGATATACATACTAGAAAACATTAGTTATTTATCCATATTATATTGTAGATTGGTATTTTAAATTACCTTGACGTCTTTATATAGCCATTAAAAGTATTACTAATTTAACTTTTGAAAAAAACCGTTATCCAGTCGACTTTAAAATTATATTCTTTTGTGATTGTAATGATCTCTATATTTTAATTATTGTTGATATATGATTAAGACTATACTATGACAAATCCAAGAGAAAAATTCGTAAGTAACTGTTCTAGAATTGTTTTTTTAATTTTTCCTAATTGAAATTTTCATTTCATTTAACATTGTTGCTAGAACGCTGACAAAAAACCGCTAGAAGAGTTGACTATCCTGGTAAATGAGGATGGAATCCAGAAGAATATTCCTGCATTGGTAAGTTATTTGTTAAATTTTGTTCAGTTATTACAAAAATATGTGAAATTCATTTATCAGGTTATACATTTTTCTTGGAATTAAATTTATGTTTTTAAAGGGTATGGGATAACTCAGTATGAAACTTAATTGCTTAGCTGCTAAAGTTCACTGGTTCAAATTTGGCTCTTGTGTATAAATTATTTACATAAAATACATATTACATAAAATGTCATAGATCAGCTTACCCTCCATTATGTGGGTAACCTTCATTGGGGGAAAAACTTGGCAGTCGAGCGTGATTTCGGCCTAATTACTCCCTGCACAACCGCTGTCCTCAAGCTAGTACTGTCTCTTCCATCATGAGTTGTATTGCTCCAAGTTTTTTAACTCTTACTATCCTGTGAAGTTTACTTACTAATAAATGATTATTTTAAATTGTCCTGTCTCATATTACTAATTTGCAAGTATATGAGTATGTTCATAAGAGAAGAATGGTATCAGTTCTGCAGGCTGTCGATTCGAGTTCATATGTTCAAAGTCACATATTTTCATTTATTTCCTTTTTAATATTCTCGAAAAATATAAATAATCGTGAGTTTTAGTATGAAAAAAAAGAGTGTGATTATAGGAAATGTGCATATTTCAGGAATTTTTACATCAAGAAATGAACGTTTCTTCTAGAATTTAAAAGTATAGATGATGATCAAACCTAAACAGTATGTTCAAGAAGGTTCTTTTGTCTGTATACAGTAATTAGTAGTTACTATTTAAAGTCAGTAATACAATTATTGTTATTTTTGGGAATATTTTAAAGGAAACGTTTGAAACGTTAAAAGTTGTAGTGATTTAACTCAAAGTGTCACTGTGAAACTGCTACCAAAAGAAACATTTGAGTTACAAAAATTCATCAAATTTTTTGAGTTTTGAGTTATATCAAAATTTTTTTATTTATTTTCAAACTCATTGATAAAAGGTGAATAACTTTGATTACCAGGTAACCGTCAAATTTCAAGAGGAACTAGAAATTAAGTTAAAAAAATGAAATTTTCGTTATTATTGTATTTTTTGCCCTTTAATTTGATATCATGAAATAGTGAATGATTTATTTCCTTAACTTATTTTTAATATTTTTGCTGACGACATATTATAATCAATTTTTATTAGGACAAAATAATTGTTAAGTGTATTTTATTTGTTTTTAGAGTTCTCACTTTGCTGGTGATAGACCCATGGTTTTATTTTTTGTACCACCGGCTATGAGTGAAAATGGTTCATTCCCAATAGGCGCTAAAGGAGAGTGGTTTCATAAGATGGAAATATTTATGGCTAATTTACAGTGGTTGTTAGCGTTGCCTCACCATAGGTAATATTTATTAACTTATATAATTCAAAGTATTTTGTAGGAGACGCTAAATATTTATATTATAATTATTTTAATTTAAAACGAAATCAATGTTCTAATTCGATTCGATATATCGATTATAAATAACTGATCAATATAGCTTAATGAAGGAAATAGCTGTTTATTAATTATTAATTATTGTATTAACATTGGAGTCAGATTGTGAATTTTTAATAAATAGTGTTTTAATCCAAAATCATCTTTTTTTTAATAAAACACCCACAGTTCCATAAATTAAAGTATTCATTTTTAAAATTACAATATTGATTTCCTGTGAACATCTTTTGTTTACATAATATGGTTGAGGTTGATAGTGTTTATCATTGGTTTTAATCCACCTGATAAGATTCCATTGGTTAGATTTTTAAATATTTAAAATTTGCCACAAATCTAAATGGTTTTAATTAATTAATAAAGAACTTATGTAAGAATTCTCTTATTATTTAAGGCCATTTCTTATAATAATTTGTTTATCATTTAAATCCTTCAATCTCAGTTTTATGTTTGATATGTTATGGATTCTCGTTTACGAATCTACATTTATGCCTTGTTTAGGCTCAAAAAGTTTTGCTATAGGGCAGAGAGTAGCTTTTTTTCAAGAGGATAGAGGCAGATTATTTCATGTTCATTATAAAACGATTCGTGTGACAATGTGAGGTATTCTCCTCTTATATAGGGACTCCTGATAAGATTGCTTAACCTTATATTTACATTTAAATAATAATAATAACATTTATGTATTATTTTCAGGCCAATTTATGGCTGTAAATTCTTTTAAAACATCATTTCATGTTGTGACCTTTTATGCAACACTTTTCTGTGGTAGTATCCCTTTTTCTTGGAAGAATGATACTGCTTCGACCACTATTTTCAGAAGATCTTCTTTACCATTGTATCATATTTTTTAAATTTTATAAATAATAGATATCATTAAGGGTCTCAAGGAGAAAAAGGTCAATCTGGGTCTCCAGAAAGGAATCCTAAGTCTTTTCAAAATACAGAGAAATGTGGTGAGGATATGCAATGAGACATCACAGGAATTTGTAACAACCCAGGGGATCAGGCAAGGATGTAGCCTAAGCCCATTACTTTTTATTTTGACACTGGACACGGCCCTGAAAAGAGCTAAGTCAGAAATGAGACCGTACCAACTAGGGTATAGAAACCTTAGGCCAACCCACCTCAGTATCCTCGCATTTGCCGATGACATAATTGTTTTTGGAAACAACTGCAGGAACCTCCAATTCAATTTACGCATCTTACAAGAAGAGTTGGAAGTAATAAACATGACAATTAATACAGAGAAAACCAAAATCATGAGAATAGGAAGAAAAAGCGAGCATGGGGACCGAGTCGTAAGACTAAACAACACGAGGTTAGAGCAAGTAAGGGATTTTAAATATCTCGGTGCACACCTTAATGAACACGGCTGGATAGATGGTGAAATAAAAGAACGAATAAAAGCTGCCAGCAGGTGTTTTAATTCCCTCAAAAAAGGATTCATCGGGAAAACAGAAGTGTCAAAAAACACAAAAAAAGTAGTGTATAAAAACACCTTCTTACCGATTCTCACCTATTCAAGTGAATCTTGGACTCTGGCTAAAAAGCACAAGAGCCAAATCCAAGCCATGGAGATGCGGTATATAAGAAGAATGGAAGGGAAGAGCAGAAGAGACTGAGTGCGAAACATAACAATACGGTCCAATGTGGGGCTTCGGCCAGCTGGGGACATCATCGAGGAGCATCAGCTGAGATGGTTCGGCCACGTTTCCAGAATGGCAGAAAACAGTGTGGCAAAGGCCGTATATGAGACGAAGGTGGAAGGTACAAGACCGAAGGGAAGACCAAGGAAGACTTGGGAAGGCGCAATCCAGGAGGCCTTTGACAGAAGAGGTTTGGAATGATGAAGGAGAAGACGCTTGGTACAGGAGAGGTATTCATGGGTTAGGCTCTACAGGAGAGATCCTCACACCGTTGGCGGTAGAAGAGGAGTAGATTAAATAAATAAATAAAAAAACAAAAAATATAACCAATAGAAAACATACACAAATACTAACAGATGTCAAAAGGTTGCAAGGTTGCTAAATCCTATCCCCTTATCAAGGATGGTGTCCATATAAGAGAAAAGTACCCCAATGAAAGATTGTTATGATATAGTTTAGGTTGTTTTATTTTTCAGTAGAAATATTCATGAATTCTTTGTTTAATCTATAGCATTTTCTCACATGCATCTGTGAACTGAAAATAGAGGTGCATTAATTTAGATATTTGTGTTTAATTGAAATTGATAAAAAAAGGATTGTGTGTGATAAGCTTATAACATAATTAGAAAAAAAAGTCTTAATTAAATTTGATTATTTAATGTGTTAATTTGGCCTTAAAAGACATTTTTTCCCATTGGTTTTAACTCGTTATAATTTTTATATAATGAAACTGTTGGACCTTCAATTCTTTTTCTTCAGTGAATTGCTAAAATAAGTAGATGTAGATATTCTTAATAACAATTATCACAATTTCGTGATGGAGGGGTGGTGGTTTTAAAAAACATGTTGGTTATTAAGTTGGAAGGTAACGGTCACCTGTGGTCTAGTGGTTAGCATAACAAACTACTAAGCCCAAGATCGCGGGTTCATAGCCCGGCAGGTGACCCTAGGAATTTTTAAGGGAGTAAAAAATCCTTAGTTACGCCGTCCTTCGGAAGTGACGTTAAACGGGGGTCCCGAACCTGTACGATGTCAGGTACTCGTTAAAAATCCCTATCCTAATTAAACCAGGGTAGGCAAAATTTAGAGCTCCCACTGTAGCATCGTCCGATTAGCCTAGCAGCATAAAGTGACGTTAAATGAACAAACAACAAGTTGGAAGGTACAGTAAAATTGAAAAAGAAAGGTTACAAAATAGGATTCTGAATTGGCCAACAAATTAAAATAAATAGAAGATGAAGATTATTTTTTTTAAGTGTTAATTTAATATTAAAAATATTCTGTGCTATATCTATTTGTCAGTTTAGTATCCATTCTTTTCAGTTTGTAATTTCTTTTTTGGTTTTCTTCTTAGGTTTTGGTCACAAATTGTATATGGAAAGAAGACATGGGATTCAATCATTTCTTTCCTTCAAGAAGCATATCCATTTTTTGCCGTTCATAACCTACCCGACGATAATGAAATCAAACAGAGATACTTTGAAATATCGCACCTAGTATTTTGTGTAATTTGCCGTGCGACTACTCAAAAAGAATCCGAGGTAAGTAACCTTTATTTTACCATAAAAGTATAATTAGTTTTGTAATTATAATCTAGTAAAATTAGTTTTGCCTTACCTTATATAATAAACTTTTATTTTAATAAAGGTAAAATGGGTGGTCCTAAATGGTAAAAATAAAACTATTAAGTGTTTAAATCAAGTCCATTATTCTGAGTAATGATGTTAAATGTTATGCTTATTAATTGAATTTGGCATGCCTGGATAAGGTAATGTATAAAGTGCTTTTCCAGATAAAAAACAACTCCAAAAGGCAAATTAATTAGACTAAATTGGAAGGTGAATTCTGTGAATTAATTATTAATAAAGTTATCTCTAATCACTAGGATATTCAACTGCATTATTTATTTAATTTTTAATGGAAGATTGCTATATAGAGGTATAATTCTATTATAAACACATTAAAAAAATCAAGATGAAATAAATTAAAATCCACTTTGGATAAGTGCAGCCAAAGAGAATTCACAATTTTAATTTAAGTTCCTTCACTATTCTCTGAACTGTTAAAATAAATATATAAAATTGTTTCCTTTTTTCCCCTTTCATCTTAACTTTATATAATGAAAATGATCTATTATTTAATTATTTGATATTTTAAAAACAAAAAGGCATGAAGATTACTTAAAAGTATTTTAAAGTCGGCACATAATTAAATAAGTACCCACTTATTTAGTGTTTTATTTGACTGCCCCCCCAACTATTTTCTTCCTTACTTATTAAAAGTATTTTTAATAAGTAAAGAATTAATTATTAATTTTATATTGTTAATTATAAAGTAATTAATTGATCTGTTTTTCTCTTGTATAGGATGCATGGATTGGCAAGGCGAAATTTAGCGATTTGCTCTACAATAATACTATTATATCATTGCCCATTTTATTTGATATTTGTGTTGTGTTTGGTAACCAAAATAAGGACGAAGTGAATCATATTATATCGAATATCTTCTCAATTCAGCCATTATATAAAGATGATCTTGATAGTTCAGTTCAGCATTTGAAAAATGTAAGATAAAATTTTTATTTAATAAATTATAAATTTAAAATGATCAAATTTATACATTATTTTAATAAAACTATCTTTTCCTACAGGTTTTAAGTTCCATAGAGGAAAGGTTTTCCATGAGTATTGTCAAAGTTGATGTTACAATTAATAGTAACAAAAAAATGGGTGTTTCAGAATTGTATGATATAACATTTTATGTCCTAGACATTGTGGCTACGTTGTTTAGTTTTATTGACGCTTATCCTGAAGGAGCAATGATTTTGCATTTACATCGTTTTGAAGTCTCGTAAGTATTTTCTCCTTTCACTGATTTTTTTTTTGTAGTTTATTGATATTAAAATTTTATTTTGTCATAAGCAGAGTGTTTTTACTCTGACCACTTCATTTATATGATTTATAAAAATTTTAAAAATCTACAGTGAGGTGTGTTGTATAACTTTAACTTTCCTTGAAATAATTGTTGGAAGTTCTATTTAGTTTCCATGGAAACAGGAATTAAAAGACAAGTGTTTTTTTTCTTATAGATTATTCAGCCTGTAATAATAATAAGATATTTTTATTCGTAATTAGAATACATTTATCACTGACCTTAAGATGGTCATTTGAAAGATATAAAAAAATGACATATTTTAAAACAATACATTTTGTATCATAATACAATCATTTATTTCAAATAAATCTCCTAGAAAAAAATCAGACCATTATTAGTAGGAATACAGCTGATTAAATAATTTAATCATGTTTTCTCTTCCTTACCACTCTCACAAAAAGTGGTAGCGCAAACAAACAGTTTAATATATATATATATATAAAATTTAATATATTTATATTTAAATGGTTTCTGTTTTAGATATCATTTTTAAATAGGGTTATGTTATTAATATTTTGTATTGTATTATGCCAAAAGATTTCATACACCCAGAATGAAAGATGTAAAAATTAAAAAAAGGTGCTTTTGTATTAACAAAAATTAGAACAAGCTAATCTATACCCACGTATAGAACGTATTTTACGTAGGAACACACGTATTTTGGACACGCAGAAATACAAGTTGCAGCTTCTGGGCGATGTGAGTATAAGGACTCTCTACAAATGGAGGTTGGAGGAGAAGATTGACCTTTCATATGGACAAACGGCGAAAGAAAAATATGAGCATCTTAAGGAATGTGTCCACTTGGCAGCTAGAGAGGTTCTTGGTGAAGAGGAGAAGAGGCCTCTGCCAAATTGTTGGACACGGGAAATAGCCCAAATAGTAAGGGAAAAGAAGCTGGCCTATGCAAATTATCTCTCTTCCACCAGAAAGGATGACTGGGTGGCATATAGAACCCTGAGTCGGAAGGTTAAAGAACAGGTGACAAAAGCGAAAAACGACTCATGGGAAAGATGCTGCCAGCGAATTAATTGTACCTTAGGATTCAATTGAATCCGTGAGCTCTGGGGAGTGCTGAGAAAGTTGAGGACAGCAAGGAAGGGAAATTTAGTATCTCCTATTAAGGAAAAGGAGTGGGAGAATCATTACAGAACCCTTCTAAGCTAAAGAAGACCTCAGTTTGCGTCCCAGAAAAATGACACTGAGCATGTAGAAGAGGAGGAACCGGGTAGAAGTGGAGGAGAGTGATGTTCAGCGGGCCCTATCAATGGCGAAGACTGGCACTTCTCCGGGACCGGGCGGAATTGCTATGGAGCTCCTGAAAGCTGGTAGCGCGAAACTGGTAACCCTTTTGACGCAGGTGATCAACCTTGTCCTCAGGGCAAGTGATATCCCGGATGATCTGAGGGCTGGCTACACATCATCAATATATAAGAAGGGTGACAGAAGGGTTTGCCGGAATTATCGAGGGATCTGCGTTCAAAGTTCGATTGCCAGGATTATTGGTAGGCTGCTTCGGGACAAGTTAGAAAAAGCGTACTCTACCCCTTAGGAACAAGCGGGATTCACGGCTGGACGGTCATGTACGGACAATATTTTTGTTGTACGTCAACTTATTGAGAAGTCCCAGGAAATGAAGTAGGAACTCCACATGGCCTTTATAGACCTGGAACAAGCTTATGACAATGTGCCTAGAGAGAGGTTATGGATAGCACTTGAAGAAGCAGGCATTAATAGGGCTCTGATAAAGGCGGTGAGACACCTATACACCAACAACTTATATCAGATTAAATGCGGTAACCACCTTTCGGACCCTTTTCATGGTACTAAAGGATTGAAGCAAGGGTGTAGCATGTCACCCACTCTCTTCAAGATATACCTTCACGAGGCAGTGAAACCTTGGTACAAACAATGTGGAGATGTTGGGCCGTTCATTGATGGCAAACAGTTACTATCCTTATTTTTCGCTGACGACCAGGTCGTGTTTGCGAGGCGGAAGGTCTAGCTTGAAATGATGGTGTATACCCTAAAGATCTGCTACGAAACGGTGGGCTTAAAAATTAACTTCGAGAAGACCGAGTATATGGCCGTTGGAGATCCTGATACAAATGCGCTTCTGGTGGACAGGGAGGCCTGTAAGAAAGTAAACATATTTAAGTACCTTAAATCTTATTTGGATACTACCGGGTCGTCGGAGTATGACGTCAGGAAAAAGGTGGAGCAAGCCCGAAAAGCTACTAGAACGCTGCATCCGGTCCTATGGAGCACAGAGATGTCTAAGGAAAATGAACGCCGTATTTTCACAGCCATTGTCGAATCTATCCTGACTTATTTTTCGGAAACCTTAACTATGAGCTCCCGTCTGTACTCAAAGGTGCAGGCGGTTAAAATAGATTTCTGGAGGAGGTGTCTCCGTGTCATCAGGCTGGATAGACTAAGAAACGAAGAGATTCGACAGAGGATGGATGTGAACATATCAACGAATGAAAGAATCGGGACACGCCGCCTAAGATGGTACGGCCATGTGAAGAGAATGGCATTTGAATGTTGGCCAAACCGAGTGCTGGATTGGGTTCCACCAGGGAGGAGAGGACACGGACGGCCCAGAAGCAGGTGGATGGAGGGAGTCCAGGAAGAGATGGCCGGTAGGGGTCTCCAGGAAGATGATTGGGTCGATCGAGAGGTGTGGAGCTCTGCTCTGACAGGTTGAGGGAACCCATGTTGGAACGCCTATAATAATAAAAATAATCTATACCCAGAAGTCCTCTAGCTATATTCTCTTAAGACATGTTACTGTGTCATTAGATTATGTAATAGGTATTGGCTTGTGGTAGATATTTGAGTGATATAAAATTTTATTATTTCTCTTTGATTACGGATGTTTGTTTATTGTTCTGTTATTATTTAGTGATATTTTTTATATCTAAACAATATTATTGTAACATTTGTCATTGTGTTAAAATTCTGATTCTCATTATTTCTACCTTTCTTTTCTTTTTGTTTTTTCCACAGGTTGGCTCAGTTTTATGAAAAGGTTTTCCCTATGGTAATTAAATTTATGCAAGAATTGTTTGGAGAAAAATCCGCGCCTTATGAATCCCTTTTGTTCACTGTAAATCAAGCTCGAATTTACTTTATAAAATTATTTTATCTTGTGATCGAGTCATCTCTCAATGTTATTATAGAAAACAGGTATGGCTTATTTACTTTTAAATATTCTAGGTATAATATTATTTTACTTTTCAAATTAAAATTTTGACCTAATTTCTTGGCCAATCTACGGCCTAAGTTTACCTTTAGATTTAGAAAAAAATATATAAATTATTGTATAATAAAATATTAAATTGTATAAGTTTTCTTATAAATTCATTCTTAATTTTTTTCAGAACTACATTTCCTGAGGAATTATTAAAATATAATACTGAAAGCTTTTTAAATGTCGTAAAGGAAAGTTTGGCTTCTAAAATTTTCATTGTTGATTATGAGAAAATGTATCCACTGGAACAAGATCTTAGCATTCTCTCTCAAGTTTGTCTGGATGCGTATCCTTTCAATATTTTATTTATAATTATTTTTTATTTAATAAGAAAATTTTGTTATTATTGTTTAAATGTTGTATATATAATGAAGAACATCACAATGCAGCACATCCAAAACTGAGTGTCCAAAAACTTGATTAAAACCCATGCATTCTATGCATTTACTCAGGTAAAAGGGAGATTACAGAATAACAGCTGTGAAAAGTTTAATAAAACAGCTGATAATAAAAAATGAAAAAAAATACATATTTAAAATGGTTTAATAATGCTTTTGTTTTTTAACTATAATTTTGGGATTTAATTATTTTTTTTTATGTTTTTGTTATTTCTAGTACAAATTAATTTTATTACATTTTATAACATTATTATCCTTAAGATAATTATATTATAGTAACAGAGCAGAATGTGATTCTGTTATAGAATTATTACGCGCAAATTCATTATGTGCTAATAAAACACGACCTAAAGTCGCGTTGGTTGACAGGAAATATGAAAATGGTCCGCCTCATGAGGTAAGGGTAGATCAAAATAAAGTAAATAAAAAAATATGTTTTAATCTATTCAAAATTATTGAATATCATTGCTTTTCATTTTTTTTTTTATAGGAAAATATAAATGAAACAGTGGTTACTAATGGTGTACATTTGTCTGATGTTGAAAAAGATTCGTTGATAACAGAAGTAAAAGATATCTTGCCACATCTTGGGGAAGGATTCATCATGGTGAATAAAATTTATAATTTATTAATTTATAAAATACAGTAGAATCCCGATAATTCGTATGGTCAAGGGACTGAAGATTTGGTAAGAATTATCGGGAATACCAATTATCGGGAGTACAAATTATTAATACAATTTTTTGAATCTATCGAACGGTCCATCATTTGCACGAAAGTCTTCAATTCCCATTTTTCAGTGAAAAATCGGGCTTTTTGCCTTCAAATATTACCTCCAACTGGTTTGAATTTCTTGCTTGTACGAACCACTTTTTTAAGTTCTCTAAAAGTCTGGGAAGTGATTTTTCCTTGTTCTTCACAATTGATGTGATCGTGGAACCAGGGACGATGAAATGCTTGGATACGTCAATTAGCTAACAGCCACTGGTCACGGCGTTTATGATTTGTTGATTCTCTTCAATAGAGAGGCTAACGTATTTTTGAGGCATGATAACGTGTCACAACGGTAACAAAAACGAGACTGAATTGTAAATAAAAGTGTGATTGTAAGAAAAGCTTAATAAAATTCCTAGAACTCCCTACACTCATTTTCTTTGAGTGAAAACAGTACGAATTACTTATGAGATTTTTAAGAAAACTTGTCTCTCTCACTCGCTCTCCCGTAAAAAACGATAGGATCTACTGTGCCTCTAAACAGTACAAACATACTTGTGTATAAAAACAATACAAATTGAGTGATTTCCTAGAAAGAATTTATTCTCATTCTGCTCCCTGGCATATCTGTTTCACTGTTCTCTCCCTCCCTTTCGAAAACAGTACTGAGTTACGAGATTTTAAAGCTGGAAATACGAATTATATGACGATATAAGTGACCTCGAGCATAAAAATAATACGAATTACCGAGGGGTCTGAAATGCATTGACTTTATACCATTTATCGGGATTTTCTCTGGGGACCGGAAATTTTGTACGAATTAGCCGGAAATATGAATAATCGGGATACGAAATATCGGGATTCCACTGTAGTAAAATTATCATTTTTATGTTAGGTTAGGATTACAAGATGGAAAAAAATTAATTAACTTTTTATTTGAAGTATTTACAATATTTTTCAATACATTTTTGCTGAAGTTTTCTCTCTAAGATTTAAAAAAGTTAGTAATGGATTAAGAGCATTGTCAGTCAATGATAACTCACAAATAAGAAGAGCTTATTTTTTAAATGTGCCTAAGTTTGACAGTCACGTGGTTAGTTTGAGAGTCATTACACTACAGAGGCACCCTCTAGTTGCCCTGAAGATGGCCTACACCGTAGGCCGAAACGTTGGCACTATTAAAAAATAAGTTCTTATTTTTGTGTTATCATTGACTGTAATCTCTGACCAATTCAATCCATCATTAGAATTATCCAGTCAACTATTTTCCACTCAAACATTAAAAAAGTTAGGATCATGCGCTGAAACTTATTAAAAACAAAAATTTTATGAACACATTTTTAATATTTGAATAAACAATTTTCTTTGCATAAATTCCTCTAGATTCTGAATAAAGTAGTAGCATTTAGGTTAGGGAATAATTAGCATATTCTGGGGGTTGTGGTCGCACTTCATATCTTGACTTTTCAGCTGTTCTACTTCAACTTAGTACTGAAGTTTTTTTACCTGTCCAATTAGTTTCAAATATCTGGGAACGGTGATTTGACTTGTGCCGAGATCTTTGTTCTTGATTAAGAATTGTTTTTCTCAAAGAAACATTTCAATACAGTAATGTGAAGAAGAAAAAAAAATTGGAAAATCATTTTTCTTTAATTTTCTCTCTTGTCTCATAATTTATGAATATATTTGCAGCCTCAATGAATAAGTGGTTGAAGTCGATTTTGTCCAAACTGAGTCAATTGTAATGAGGGAAGTGATTCGTGTCATTCTCGTAGTGGATAATGCCCATGGATTGAATTGGAGTTATTGCTTATATTATAACTTCATTTCAAGCCAAAGACTACGAGAATAACATTGTTATTTACTCATTTTGTACCAAATTAGACTTACCACTTATTCACCAGGGCTGTAGACATATATATCGCATATAGCTAAAACATCGTGAAATTTTATTCTGTTAGGGAAGTAATATTTCTGAAATTTTAGCTGTACTAGGTTTTATAGACTTTAGTACTGTTGCTAATTCTTGAATTAAAAATAAATTAATAATCAAATAAAAAGATTTTATAGATTATTAAAAATGCATAAATTTTAAGATGTCCCTATTCTTACAGAAATGTTTAGAACATTACAACTTCAAATCTTCAGACGTCATAAACAGCGTTTTAGAAAATTTACTTCCTCCCAGTCTTCAGGAACTCGATCCTTCACTTCCCATAATACCTCCCGAGCCTGGATTTTCAGGGGTATGTACAATTTTTAATGTATTTTATTTGGTTGTATGAATAATTAAATAAAACCATATAATTAATTTTGCAGAAACCAGATGTTATTGCTCAGAGAGTTAATATTTTTGATAACGATGAATTTGATATTATGAGTAGAGATTATGTAGATACATCGAGGATTCATAAAGGAAAAAGGTAGTTAATCCTAGATATTTGTAAATTTAATTCGATGCATATATAAAATTTCCTTATATACCTTGAAAGTTCAAAGTTTTTGAAAATCTTTGTTAGTTACTAAGGTTTTTTTTATTTTACCAAATGTATTTCACTGCATGCACCATTTATCAGAACCAACGCGCCATTCTTCTATCTAGTGTATCCTTTGTTCTAAAAGTGACTTTTGAAGATATATTCAGTTTATTACAGTCTTAAAGATTCCATAGTCTTTATCTCAAATTGTGTTTTTATGAATTAAATATTATTTCAAAATAATTAATATCAAAAGGAAATAATTGAGTAATAGTAAGCAGTCGTCACCAATTAGTTTTAGTTGTACGGTTACAGTTGTTCAATGAAAATATAATTAGAATCGGAAAAAATTGTTGTCAGAGTAGAAATTTTTTAACATTTTCCTTGTAATGGCATCAGAAAGAAGTTGTTAATGTACTGACTTTAGTATTAAAAAAAAAAAAAATTATTGAGTTGTGCTAATATTAATTACTAGAACAACATTTTGAAATGATTTATTTTAATTTTAAAATTAAATCGACCGAGATCATCAGAAATTTTGCTGAATGAACTTGTCTTAGGGTATAGAAAAGGATATAGTGATAATTAAGAACATTTGCAACTTTATTGCTTATCAGCAATCAATTGAGCGATAAAGTTTGATTGAATCAATATTTTCTTGACTCAATCAATCAACTCTATTTACAAAAAGGTTCTAACATTATTTTTTTGATGAACTATAATCGTTCAATTAAACTAGACTCTTGAGACCACACTTTGTAATAAAGTTTGACTTGAAAAATTCATTTAACTCAAATACTTGTATATTATCTATTTTCTGTTGGCAGTTGCTACAAAATACAGTTGAATTAATTTTTCTTATGTTCCTGTTATTTAGGAAAGATGCCAAAGATGCTCAAGAAATTTTGGACGATAAATCATTCCGAGAAGAGCTTCGTACTAAGTTTTCTGAACTCGGTATCGTTGAAACATACGACAACGTATATGAGGATGAGTATGATGATACGTATGACGATATCGTTGATCCCATTGAACAGGAAGTTGAAGACGAAAGGTTAGTTTGCTTTATTAAAGTATGTTTAAACGTTTGCCATACAACAACAAAGTCTTAACATCCACAAACTCATGCCAACCGATGAAAATACTGAAAGTACTGTGTAAAATAATCTAAATTACCCTATCTACATTGTGGGTCATTGCTATTGTTGAGCAACATGCAAATACATCTTTATATTTTTTGTTAAGTAGAGGCAGCAATAAAAAATCATGTTCAATATGGTTTAATATGCCAATGACTACATATGTATAACTATGGAATAATTTGATTTTCATTTTGTTAGTTCTAAAATCTCTAGACTTGTTAAGTATTGATTTCTAACATTCCACTGTTAATTCCTTTATCTTTCATGGGGTCAGGTATTTGATACTTTACATTTGTTCCTTGTCCAAGGGGTTTTCTATGTCACTGTCAGAAAATTTTATATTTCCTCATTGATGGTTGGGTACCTTAAGGACATTAGACATGTTGTAAATGACAAGTAACATTAATATGTTTTGGCTTAATATTGTTTTTTTTAATGTATTTTTCAAACTTCTATATATCTGTGTACAGTCCAAATTTACTGAATATTCTTTTATTTTTCAGAAAATTCGTCACACCCAGAGTGTTACAACAACTCGAAAGATACAAAAAAGGGAAACAAAATGCAGAAGAATCTGGAGAAGACGAGGAACCGGAACCTGAGTCTGCAAATCCTAGGGACAGGAAATTTATACCATTTGCCGAAAATCCTGAAGATGTTCGTAGGCGAAGGGAAGCTAAGTATAACAGGGGTGGATTCAATCAACAGAGGAACGTTGTGGGTAAGTTGATAATTTTTATTAATGATTTTCAAAATAAAATAATATATTTAATTAGAATTCTCGGAAAAAATGTGGTAGTACTTTACTTGAACAATAGATTTTCCATACAAAAAAAAAGAAAGAATTAAAATGTAATGCAAAACATTAATCATCATCATGGTTAGCGTGATAACCCACTTAGCGAGCCTAGGGGGCTCTAGCAGCCTCCGCCAAACGGCTCTGTCTTTTGCTGCGGCCATCCAATGCTGGGTGTCCAGCAGGGCCCTAGCACCTGCCACCACTCCATCCAGCCACCTTGTTCTGGGCAACAAAGCTCCACTTCATTACTTTTTTGAACATCTCAGATTTACTTATGCAAGCGATGTTACCAGCCCATCGAAGTTTTCCCAACTTGATAAAGCGAACTATACCGATATCCTTTTACAGTTCGTACAATATCTAGTTTTTTCTTCTTCTCTATGTTCCTCCCTCTTAATTATTATTATATATGAGTATTATTATCTCTAACGGAGAGGGTATAATAATAAATAAGATACCAGATTTTGTAGGATTATTCTGGGCGATTCGCTTTCATCCCTACTATTTATAGTTTATTCATTTAACACACCACTTTATGATGGTGTGGGTAATTAGATGATGCTACAGTGGGAGCTCTATATTTTACCGATCCAGGTCTAATTACGATGACGAGTACCTGACACTTTATGAAATCCTAAGGCCAACTACCAGGCTGCGAACCTGTCACATTGGGCTAATGCTTACCACTGCACCACAGGTGACCCCACATCTGTACTATTTAGTTCAACACTAGATCACAATATTTTTATAATACTTTTTCAATTTGTATCACCTTTCTAATAACATTCTCTAGTAATGTTTAATTTAAAACTAGTTTATGTCATTAGAAAGCTGATACACACCGAAAAATGTTAAAACCTTATAATCTGCATAGTAAAATATTCATGCTTGTGTTTGTGGAGGATTTGATACTGTTTGGTAGAGATATAGAAACCATAAAACTAAATACAATATGATGAATGCCAGTAAAGAATTAGGCCTCAAAGAAAACTTGGATAAGATGAACTATGTGGCTAGTGGCAGAAAATTTGGTGATTTTAGTTATATTGTTAAAAAAAAAAAATGAAATGAAATGTAAACTAAACGAGATTAAAATCGGGAAATGCTTGTTATTTTTCAGTCACAACATTACTAAGCTCACCTTACTAAACCTTATGTTCCGAACTTTAAAAATTAAAACTTCCAACTGTTCTTTATAATGTGAAATGTGGCCATTATCTAGAAGGATGAACAATTTCTTAAGGTATTTTCTAGAATACTTGGTCCATAAAAGGATGAATCTACTGGAGAATTTAGGAGGTTAGGTAATATGGGATTGTAAAATATGTATCCGATTAATATAATTTAAGTGGTAGTGTCACAAAAGTTGTGAGGGGCTTGTAAAGTTGATGGTTTTAGTAACGCACAAAATCGTAAAAAATTAATAAGTTTTTAGCGGACCTGTGAACCTCTGAAGCATTGGTTAGGGATAGTAGTCCGTGGAGGTTTATTAGCAGAGATTGGGTTGGCAGTCGTGTGAGCATTGAGCCATTTATTGTTATTCTTTACATTATTGATTCTCCTTTTGTCTTGGATTTGTGGAGTATCAATAGTCTTGTAAGGCTTCTTTGTAATCTTCCATTTTCATCGTAACAATGATTCAGTTTCACATTTTGAAGTAAAACATATTTTAGTTACTATTATTTAACATAATGGTGGTAATTTTCCTTGATTTTAGGTCAGCCTAAAGGTCAAGGTCAGGAGGCAGATGTTCTTAAAAATCGTTATAAGAAGAATGTAAACAAGTCATCACAGGGAAATCACAACAGGAAGAGAGGAGCGCAGTTCAAACGCTCCCAAGGTTTCATACCTTCGTAGCATTCGCTCGTTACCTCAGCAAGATCTGTTTGAACGTTGAATATAGTACCTATTTATAAAGAACACATTACCACGTTCCACTTTGATAACCATTATTATTATTATTATTATTATTATTAAAGGTATAAATCTTAATGTACATAGGAGCATATTTTATTTTTATTGGCTGGAATCTAGACATTTATTTTAAGTTTCTTTTTTGTATTATTTCATTTTTAAGATTAGGCTGTAAGAACTTAGCCTCGAGCTACTATAAGTGTTTTCTGTAATATAACTGACTGTTAATAATTATATACAAAGGCTGTGATTTTATAAAATGTTCCTTCAAGTTATTTGATAAACTTATATTTTGTTAAAATAGTTATTGATTGTTTCATCTATCGGAGTAATTTATTGTTAAAATTTTTTCAACAAGTTCTCCCTCATAATTTAGTACCTTTGTAGATATGTGATGCTCAATAAGATTATTTATTTTTTTTCTTTCTTTTGTTTTGTTTTTGTGGAATAAAACTCCACTTAAAAAAAAGTTTTGTATTATTTTTTTCAATTCTTTCTCTTTCGGTTTAGTGGAACAACTTTTATCTTCAGAATTTTGAAAATTGAAATTCACATAAGCGATTTTATAATATTCTTTTTTAAATGACTCCTTTATGTACTGTTACTTACTAAAAAAAATAAAGAAATTTATTTATTGTGAATTTTTTTTTCTAAATATAACGATTAACAATTATGAGGAAGAAAATCTCCGGGCGGAGGTCAGAAAAAATTCTCTTAAATAAGGAGAACTTCGACTTCGACCCACATAACCTCGAACCAATATAAGCCCCGAAAAAGACCTGCAATGTTGGCTTTAAAATAAGTGTCTTCATTAAAGAGAATTTTTTCTGACCTCCACCCAAACCATTTTTTTTCTAAAATATATAAATATGTATGCTGCAACCTGAGACAGTTCTGGGCATTGTTATGTAGCTACAACTGAAATTTTTGTATTGCTCATCAAATTTAATTTTATGTTTTTGTCTTATTCCTTTTGTTCTAGGATTTTTAAAATGGACAGAACAACACTTAGGAATAGCCTTCTTTAAAAGAAGAAACTGAATCCAGAAGTTTGGAATAATTCTAATATCTGTAAGGTCAACTAATATTTTCAAGAAATATTAATAATTACTATACTTGTAACACCCATTTAAGAATATTATTTCTTTCGTTCTTCGAAAACCTAATCTAACATATGTATGCAGCAACCTGAGGCAATTCTGAGCTTGCTTTAGTTGCCACAACTGAAATTTCTGTATTGTTTGTTAGATTTAATTTTACGTTTTTGTCTTTTTCCTTTTGCTGTAGCTTTTTTTTAAAGAACAGAATAACACTTCAGGAATAACCGTCTTTAAAATAAGAAACTGAAATACTTCCGATGAAATTATATGAAAAAGGCCATCAATTTTAACAAGGTTAGAAATGGAGTTGTTTTTGTTAAAAAGTGTAGGGAAAACATTTCTATAAGAAGAGGAGTATAGAATTAGTGTTTTATTATCATATTTTGTACATTTCAGTTTCTATTGTTATAAATAAGATAGTATGTGTTATCAGTGTTCAGGTTATTAACAATGGTGGATAACAGTCCCTGCAGACCAGCTAATACAAAAGTTCCAAGCTCTCTATCAAGAGTATTTAGCTGTATACTTAGTTTAGTCTGCACTTCCGAAGTAGATTTGACTTATAGTTTAATAGTATCAAGTATAAATACTTTTCCTATCAGCTGTTTGAATATAAATCTTTTTAAGTTTATGTTGGACGATAATAGTTGACCTTGATTGTATATGTGGAAGAGAATGGTTCTCTTAGACAAGGAGAAATGTTTAGAATTACATTGCAGGTCTTCTTCAGGGCTAAAATGCAAACAATTGAAGATTACAAAATTGTTAAAAATTAAATTTGAAATGTATAAGCAATAAGAGTATATAATAACAAAGTGACAGGAAGGTAGTACAAAAAGAAGGTGTTTCCACCACTCTGATACCTTTATACTTATGTATTATATTTTAATTTTTATCAATTGTAATTCTAATTTCTATCATTATTACCTTATTCTTTATTTTTTAACACTCTTTTTATTCTTTATTATTTTTTGGATTACCATCCTGTCACTTTGGCATTATATACTCTTATTGCTTATACATTTTAACAATATTGTAATTTTGAACTGTCTGTATTTTGCATATTTAGCTAAGAAAAAGTTCTGCAGTGTAGGTCGAAATGTTGGCTATTTTTTATTTATTTATTTATTGATATTAACAACTGTATTACAATAATACATCAAGTAAATGGGCTAAGCGATACATAATGACAAGTAGAGAAACTACCCACTGGCAGTACTCAAATCACAAGTTCAACTAAGAATTCACGGGGCCATCTTCTTTTCAGACACCTCGGAGGATTATCGGGAATTGTAGAGGAAGCTAGGTTTGAGTGGAAATGAAGTTTGTTATGAAAGGATAGATAGCGGGTTCGGGCCAAATCAGCAACAAATGGGACATTAAGGTCGTTATGGATGACTTTATTCCTAACAAAATAAGGAGCATTGAGGATTTTAGGAAGGATTTTGGATTGTAGGGATTGGATACGAGAGGAATTCGATGGCTTAGTGGAGCCCCAAAGCTCTACTCTGTAATTCCAAATAGGTCGTATGATGGTCATGTAGATGAGTTTTTTGTAATTAATTGGGAGCTTAGAGCGTTTGTCTAGTAAGTGTTGAAGTAGCCTGAAACGTCGAGCGGTTTCTTGTCTTTTCAGTCTCGTATGAGGATTCCACGTTAATCGTTTGTCGAGATGCATCAGATCTGTTCTACAGGCATTACTGGGATATTATTAAAGGATACTGAAGGGCAGGAAGTCATTGGTTTACGACATAAGGTAAAAGTGATTTGGTGCGATTTATGAGAGTTTATTTTAATTCTCCAGTTTTGACACCATTCTTCAAGATCAGTGACATGGATTGGAGGCTTTGGGATGCAATAATTGGATTGGTGTTGACTGATAATACACATGCATCATCAGCATACATGGTAAGGATGCTGAGGAGTTGGCCTAAACTTGAGGAGTTGGCTATTTAAAATACATTTCTCCTTATCTAAGAGAAATTTATTGCCCTCCATCTAGATCATTCTCTTCCACATACATCTTTAAGGGTGTTTTTGATAAGGCTATGTTATGGTTGAAATCGCATTGAAAAAATAATAACAGAGCAAGAGTAATCAATTTTAAGAGGCAGTAATGACAATAACTATAAACATTTTATTTTATAAACAACACGAAAATTCAATCTTCATTTAAAAAATAACGAACACAATAATTAATAACTATTTGATATTTATTTACTTATTTAATGATTCAAATTAAGCCTTCTTAAAAGCAAACTTAGAATTAACAACCGGCTTTCTTAAAACGTTCACTGACATCCTTCCAATTGATTATTTCAAATATCTTGCCTGTATAATCGGCACGAACATTTTTGTACTGCAGGTAGTAAGCATGTTCCCACACATCGATTCCAAAAAGGGGAACTAAACCTAAAATAAACAAAAAATATTAAATAAGTAACATGGTACGTAAATAAATTAAAATAAAAAAAATTCTATTAAGGCAAGAAGATAGAAAACATAGTTTATTTTAGAATGGCTTATCGTATAGGTATTTCTTCTGTCCCAACCATTTTAATGTCATTGTATAGCAAACAAGTGGCAAAAAGTATTAGGTATTAACTTCATTTAAGTTGAAAAGTGACATTCCATGAAGATGCAGTCAAATTGAATAAGAAACAAGGGTAATAAAAAGGACATTTCCTAGCAGTTGAGCTCATGCTCAACTTGAATAGCATAATCGAAAGGTATTCCTGTACACAATTTTCTGTTCCATTTTGAGAACATTTACTTTTATAAAAAAAATTATTTTCTCTACCAATAAAAATTTAAATTCTTATAACAATTTTATTTGTTTCATTTTACATCACTTTATGCAGCTAAAGCTAATTGGACAATGCTACAGTGGGAGCTTTACATTTTGCTGGTCCAGGTTTAATTAGGATAGGGATTAATGAGTACCTGACATGGTACAGGCTCGGCACCCCCTTTTAACGTCCTTTCCGAAAGATATCGTAACCGAAGATTTCTTACTCCCATTAAAAAATCCAAGGGCCATCTACTGGGCTACAAACCCGCTATCTTGGGCTTATTAGTTGGTTATGCCAACCTCTAGACCACAGGTAGCTCCCCTTTTAACAATTTCTTTTCTCCCCTTTTCAAAATAGGTATTTCTTGGAAACTATTCTATAAGAAAAAAAAAGTAATCAATCTTATATCATATTTTACCAGCTTCTATAATTTTATTACATTGGTGTTAAAATGATAAAAGCAGAAATATTAGCTTAAAAATAGTCCAGTATCTTTGTGTGCTCTGATTGCTTTTTATGCTTTATATAATTAATTTTTGCTTTAGTTAATATTAACACCATAAAACAGTGGGGGCAGAGAAATAGTATAGGATCGAATGGTGTGGCCCAGGGTGTACAGAAGGAAACCTCACATAGTATGAGTGCTAGAGAAGAAGAACTCTGATAGTTAATTGTTGTGTTTTTTTTCAGAAGAAAGTTAATAATTTTATAATTAAGTCAGAAAAAAAATATATGTTCTACTAAAACTCATGAAGGGCCTTGGGTTCAGCATGTGGTAGAGACTGTACTGTTTCTAGGACAATGGTTTTCCATTCCAGGGAAGTAATTTGTCTGAGATCGCACTCAACTTCCAGTTTTTTTAATCCAATTAAGGGTACTCACTTTGTAGAGGCTGGGCGAGTCCCAGGAGGGTCTCCAGATCCCACAGGGTCTATTTATTTTTAACTGGGGGAAATATGTTTCCTTTTCTTTTCCTTAGTTACTTATTTTTCATAATCTTGATTTATCAAATTAAGTTAAGTGATGATTAAGTTAAAGATATGATTCAAGAATCTTGAAATGGATAAAAAAGAAAGTTAAAATTTAAATAATTAAAACAGACTAGTTAATAGAACAAACCTGTGGTTGGTTCAAGGGGATCTTGATTCGCACAAGCTGCCAGCTGAAGCCTTTTGGTTACCTTGTTGTAACCGAGCCAACCCCACCCAGAACCCTGGATGCCGTTAGCCAAACCTTGCAACTGTGTTCTGAACAGATCAAAGCTACCAAAATCACGAGTAAAAGCTGCACAAAGCTCATCTATAATAATTAATACATCATATTTAAAACTCTTTATAATAAAAATAAGGAAATTCAGTAATTGTTATTTAGTAAATATTGACTTACCACTCGGTTTTCCGCCATTAGGGGACAAGTTATGCCAAAATATGGAATGATTAATGTGGCCACCGCCATTGAATCTCAGGGCAGGCTGAAGGCTGATTATTTTATTTACATCGTCTAAATTAAAGAAAAAATTATAAAGTTAGCATAATGCCATTAAGATCATGTTAATTATTCTGTAGATTGCGCTTCGAGTTGAGTCACAGGTTTTAACTTTTCATTTGTTTCCCTTTTAATATTTTCCAAAAATACAAAGTATAGTGATCTAGCTTCAGTATGGAAAAAGGAATGGAATTATGGGTAATGTGTTTACTTTAGTAATAATTTCATCTAGAAATGAGCATTTCAACAAACATAAATCATCTTTACCTCAAAATGTTAGTTGAAACTTTTATTTCTTGTTGAAATGATTCCCAAAATCTACTCATTACATTATATTTTCCATACTACAGCTCACCATAACTTGCATTATTAGCAAATATAAACAATGAAACAAATTAATAGTAAAAACTTATAACAACTTGAAATGAAAACCTTCGAGGAAAGTGGTATCGTGGAACAAATACCAAGATCATATTTTCACAAAAATAAAAATATTAAAATAGTATATAGAAGGAAACTTGTTTCACATAAAAATTTTCACATTTCTAAATCAATTGGGAGGGGGTTGCAGAGGTCCTTAAGACCTTGAAAAGCAATAACAATGATTTAACATCAAAACATTAGTTCAATTTAAAACAGATAAGTAGAATCACTGTTAAACTTTAAAAGCAATGTACACCTTTCATGTTTTTTGTTTTAAAACATAAAAGATTAGACACATCAGGTTATGAATAGTTCTGAGGTTTAAGAATTTTCACTCAATAAAGTTTAAGTGTTTGAATTATTTGCAAGAAAATAAATTATCTATTCTTACAAAATAAGAAATTATCTTAGCAATATAATACAAATTTAGCAGTAAATATATACTGAAATGAAGTAAATTATTTCAAAATATTTATATCAAGATGTGACAAACTTTTTTTAACGGCTTCTTTCAATTGCTCTTCAGCGGCATTATAATTTGTCACATAAGCGTTGTGATGTTTCTTATGGTGCAATTCCATTATTTCTTTACTGATAATCGGTTCCAAAGCATTGGCTGCATAGGGTAATTCAGGTAATGTGTGGGCAGATCTTGTAAAACAAAACCTGCAATAAAGTATTCAATTAGTAGATTATTATATAATGAATATTGCTTAGATGCTTTTAAATAGGTGGCACTCTGGAAAAATTCAAACTCATGCCATTGTTGCAAAAGAATCACATGTTAACAGTTTGATGGAAAAAATCCTTTAGAACAAACAATAAGGATAAGATTGGAAAGGAATTTACTAAAGTGGTCTAATGACGCTTTAAAAGGACAGTAATAATATCCTTAATTACCTTATTATATTATACACACATACAATACAGTAAATGAGGGTAATAAATGAGGCATTTAGTATCAAAAGTGCATAATTATGAAATTTCAAAGATTGAATTTTTTTTTATTAGTTTAGTCAAGCAATGCTGTCTATACAATTCGCCACCTTGTTTCTCATTGTTTTAGTCCGGCTATAAACCTGAAGTTTCAGGAGAATAAAATTACTTGACTAAACTAGCAAACAAAAAGAGAAAAAGACAATTTTTTAAATTTCCGAGTTGCCTGATATGGATTATGAATAACAAAGTAAGTGGGGTAGTCTGTATCCATCAGATTTAAGCCTTGTGTCATGTGATGTAACTCCTCATAAAATGAAATAAAGCAAGAGTTAGATCAAGTATAGATTTTGCAAGGATGTTATGAATTTTACAAAAGATTTGCATAGTGTTCATTACTATGATTGTCATGGCAACTATATCAAATTCATTTACTTTATTTTTGAGCATTTTTAAAATTTAATTTGTTTGAAAGTAAAATAAAGTCTGATGATTAACACAGGGTGCATATGTCTCAAATATGATTTATTATGTAACAATGAGTATTTTGGAAACTTGGCAAACATTTTGGGCAATAATAGACCACCTATTGCTAAAGATGCAGGAGGAAGAACTAGATGTGGGAGACTAATTAAAGTTGAAATAATAAAATGTAAGAAAAAACTAACTCCAATACTATTATTTTATTAAAAACTAGCAAAAATAAAAATTATTAGCTATGTATGATTTCAGCTCATAATTGATCCTTACCGGCTCGCCGACGAAACACCATTTTTAAGCGCAAACATTTTTCAGCGAGAGATTATTAGGATTTTAATTTGAATTAAATATATAACAAACTGTCAAAATTATAAAGGTCAGATAAGCTGGAACGAAAACCTGAAACTTTATAACTTGACGAGCTGTGATAGTGATAGTGGCGCCCCTAGCGGCTGTACTCCCTTATCAGTCGATCAGCTGTTCCGTCAGCTCAATGCCGTTCGCGAAGCAGTAAACAGTTTATTGTTCAAAAGCAGTTTGTTTAAAAATTAAGTGAATAGTTTAAACATTTCGTTGTTGAAAGGCATTACTGTAGCGTTCCTAGAAAGGGTATGACATTACTTTTATCTATCGATGTTCTAACCAACTAGATACACCATTTAAGGTAAATATTTTCATTGTTATATTAACTAACTCGGTTTATTATAATTTATCATACTTAAAATTTATTCTTTTATTGATATTGTTTTATATGTTTGTATTTAAAAAGTTTAAAACTTTATGAAATGCAGCTGATTTATGATGAAGCTTGTTGATCTTCAGAGCGTTTTTGATGACTATAACTGTTTATTAATTATGTAATGGTATTACTTATTATTATATTATATTTATTTATTGATAATAGCCTATGGACATGAACATCCTAATATAGGTATATGGAACTTGTGCCTATCAGAAGTAATTTATGCTTCCTTGATTTTATTGAATTTCCGGTCATAGTAATTAAGATTTGGGTTTTTTAATTTGGTAAACGAAACGTTAATAAAATCAATTAGATTGCTGTTTTGATCTATTATAACCCCTTATGCGCCGTTTTGAATTTTAGAAATATTAGGTTTTACTTAACACCTTTTTACTAGAATAGACGACGATTTTTTTACTAGGCGACGACTTTTTTCACCACTTTCTCTATCAGTTAGACAAGACCTTGAATAATATTGAAATTAAACATTACTTTTTTTTTTTTGAAAATGCATAAACAATATGACCAGGATGTTACTTAATGAGATAGGTTTTAAAAGAAAAAGTTTATTTTAATTATTTATAATTATATCATTAAATGAATTGCACTTTTTAAAATTTAGTTGTTGAAATGTAGATTTAAAAAAAAAAAACACTTTTTTTTTGTAGTGTTAGCTTAGTATGAGGTCTACTTTTGTCATTATAAGATGGATAAAACTCGGTTTTGTTTAAAAATGGCGAACCGGAAGTACCAAAAATGTAAAGGAATTCATGGAAAGGTACCATTCTTGATACCTTCATTAAACATTGAACACAACCAGTGATTCTTATTGGCTTATAGTTCAGACATGTTGATTATCTTTTGATGACCATCTGGAACTTTTATTGAGATGCATGTTGTCGAGTATCAAATAATTCAACAATGGTGAACCAGTTTCCATTGCAACCAGTGCAGATATCTACCAAATATCTCCTATTAACTATTGTCTAAAGAAATGAAATTGCTCCAGTTATCTCCTGGTTTACCATCAAGCCAGTTGCAGTTGATGGGGGAGAGGAGATACTCTCAAGAGATCGGTATGCCTGGTTCCAATGGCTGGATGAACCTCCACGCTGAGAGGCATAGGGAGAAAGGAAAAGAACAAGGAGGCAATTGGAGTTAACTGCAATAAACCAAGTAGAACATGTTATCAGAATGTATTGTGAAAAGAGATTGAGGAAAATATTGGAAGCGGACAAGAAAAAGAGGAAGACCAGAAAGTTGTTGGAAGTGAATAATGCATCCATGAAAGGATGAAGTTGACAGAGAGAAACGGAAGAATTAAGAGTTTGCATTTGATAACACAGGATACCACAGTCCAAGCTGAGCTCTTACGCCCGTATGTTAACATTTAAAATTTAATACCATACATCACAGCTAGTATTGGTCCGATTTCGATGCTTTTATATTAATTTTGTTGAAAATTTTATTACCTTTCAGAGGTCTTTATTAAGCTAATAAACAAGAAATCCGTCTTATCAGTTCAATGTGCCATACTAGCGCTATCCAGCGGAATTCGCTTTAATATTACTGCGTATATGATATATTTAATTTGATTGTTGCTGTTGTCTTGTGCACATTACGATCGTTCAAATGAAAGAAAAACTTGGAGATACTTTTTAGTTGAGGTTGACATGAACTGTAATTTTAACTTAAACTGCTTTAGGTACGACTTACGCAGGGCAGAGGAAGTCCACATCAGTTTAAATAATTTCAAACTAAAGCAATAGTAATCATAATAATTTCAATAATTAAAATGAGAATTTAACAATAGAATTCAAAGTAGTCAGTAACCATGAATTTAGCTGGATAACGAAAGGGGGGTAGTGTGAATTGATTAGGCGGGATTATTATGGATTTGTACCAATTTTCGATTTTCAGATTTCATTGGTTTTAGACAGTATTGTAGTGACTTTTGTACTTATGTATCTCGTGAAAATAGAACAAAAAAACCATCGAAAGTTATAAATTCTTATTTGGAATTCTTAGGAAGATCTCTAAAATTGGCGAATCGGATTTTACTTGAAGCTCTTATGTTTTTAAACAGATTTTGGTTATCGAAAAATGCAATCGGAGATAGATCGGATTGAAAGGATAAAAAAAATCGGGTATCTGGGAGAACCTACATAGGACAATAGATCAGAAAAAGCCGCTGTAGATGGTCAAATTCTAATAATGGAAAGAGCATATGTATTAACGAAGAACATCTGCAACAAAAACTACATCTCGAAATAAGACTTTATAACGCTGTCGTAAGAGCGAAATGCCTCTCGATGAATCACAACTTCAAAAAATTGGAAGTCGTTGAAAGAAGAATTTTAAGAGAAATCATGGGCAGAGTTCAGACTGAAGACGGATGGAAACTGCGAAATAATAGTGAAATCTACAAGAAAGTGGAAAAAATCTACGTAACAGAAGGCTGATATTCCTCGGACATCTACACAGAATGAACAAGCACAGATTGACCAAGTAATATTCGACTATCTCTGGAAGGAGAACACTACAATTTGTGCAAAAGAACCGAGGAAAGATTTAGACAAATTGAACATAACAGAGTTTCCAATATCAGTAGGAAGAGAATTTAGGAGAACAGTAAAGATCTGGAAAGGATTTCGAGATGAAGAAAGACCAGAGAAGGTTGGGAAGAGGATCAAAGGAAATATGCCAGTTAACGTATGAAGGAATATTGGTGACAGAATATTCCGACAGAGGATAGGAAAGAAATAAAGACGTATGTTTTTAAGAGGACAATCCGAAATAAAAAAAAAACAAAAAACTAATTAACAAATGAAATCTAATTGTTTTTAAGTTGATGTTTATAACTTTTATGTTAATGGGATTAGTGTATTAAATTTCGACTAAAAGCAATCAACCGAAATTGGTTCTCAAATTTTGTGAGGTAGTAGAGAGAATTTAAAGTTTAACTTTGAATAATAAACCTAAAAGGATTTTTCTCGGCTTGCCCCACCTTTTAATTATAAAACTTTTTTTTGCTTAAAAAAGCAGTTTAAAAAATCATTTTAGGTTTCAGAGCTTTTTTTTATGGAGTGCCGTACATTATGCTTTAGTTAGAATTGAAGCAGACTATAATACTTGAAAACATAAGTAAAGCCCCAAATAGACCTTTTAAAAATAACAGGTGTAATCTAATAATAATCATAAATAATAAAAATCAGACATAATAGATTATTATTACCTGACTGCTGCTTGCATCTCGAAAGATTTCTGTTAACTTTTTGCTTTTATTAGTCTTTCTTTTTTTCGCACTGGGATATAATGTGTTATTTGAACATATGATTTATTAATATTTTCAATATTGTTGATCATATTAAAATTTCGAAATCAACTGTTATTACGTAATATGATCGTGTGGTTGATTTCGTAACTTATATCTTAAATAAGGATCAAATTGTGACATATTTTTCGGGTATCATAGAAGCAGGGTTTCCAATTGGATGTATACAGTGAAGTGATTTTCCGAAGTAACAATTTTGACGAATCTCATCGAGGTTAGTCAGAATTTGATTATGTTCAACGAAATGTAAAAAGAAGTTCCTGAATCTGAATATAAAATATTTATTTTTATTTTATTAGTTATTGAGTTTTAAATATTTTTATTTGAAAAGAAAAGATATGTCCAGATATGTGACATATTTTTCGGGTAAAATTCACTTCGAGTCCCGGTCCTGAACATGTCTTTTCTTTTCAAATAAAAATATTTACAAAAGATTTATATATTACTGTTTAAAGTGATTTTGATATGAATAAAAATATCACCAAAAGAGAAATGAATAATCTAATCTCCCTGAAAAATAATAATGCTAAGGTTAAGAAATATATCGCGTTATTAGATTCATTTTGAAAGACTTACAAAAAATCCAGACCTTTCTGAAACCCTTAAAAAAATCTGTTCTTTCAAATATTTGGTTTCCTTGGAGGGTTGCTGATGTTTATAACCTATTCATGACGAGAGGAATGTCTACCATTCTTCGTTGTCCCCCCCCCCCCCAAAAAAAACAACAAAAAAAACTGTACCTCAACAACCCGTGAAGGGTCCTGGATTCAGTTCGAGGTAGGAACTCTTCTGTTTCTAATTCAACTGTTGCGCACGGTGATTATCCGATATAACGCTCAACCCCTAGATTTATTCCCCTTTCAGGAGTCCAGACTTTTTAGAGGGTAAGCCCCATTAGGGTCCCTAGATCCACTCTATCCGTGGCCGACTCCCTACCCTATCTCAATGAAATTTCAAAATTTATAAATAAAAGGCTTCAATTTTGTAACTGGAATGAAATAGATAATGCAATTTAAGTTTCAACACAACTTTCAAAATGTTAGAAAATCAGACTGATTTCACAATAATTTATGAAATATAGACCTAAATAATAGTGAATGTGTTTTCTTGAGAATAATAAAATAAAATAATATTTCTTCTACTTGCTTTTCCTTTACCCTTAGTGAATATTTTAATATTGAAATAGGTTATAGAAGAAGAGGTTATGTTAAAACAGGATATAACACATGTTTTTCCTCACCATATGTTTACGAATGAAATATTGATTATTGAGATTTTTGGCAACCATATGGTTCGCAAATCTACATTCAGTCCAATTACTATAATTATTGTCCAAAGGAAGTTCTTGTAGGGCTTCTATGTGTTTGAGTGATTATATTATTTACTAGGATACTGACACACTTCCCAATGCTACTCCATACCAGTTGCTGTCAGTGTCAATTAGCACAGCAATTCCCGTAGTGTATCCGGACTGCTAGTCTTATGTTACTTGACTACCTTACTATCATATTACATAAGATAGTTGATAGTAACTATCACCTATCATCAGGTTAAACTGTGATATGTAGACAACTTATAAAAATAACCTTGTCTACTTATTATCTGTAACTTGACCCATATTTTATTCAAGTTAAAAAAACATAGCTTAATTCTTAGAGGAGGAATAATACTATTTTTTTTTTTTTTAGCATTTGTAATATGTAAGTACTTTTTGAAATTAAGTTTGTAGTTTATAACCTGTACCACTACAACCCATGAAGGGTCTGGGGTTCAGTACATGGTAGAGACTGTACTGTTTCATGGACAACGGTTCTGCAAGGAGGTGACTTGTCCTACGTCAGGCTCGACCGCCAGATTTTCCCCCCTTATTTTGGGTACCCTATTTTTATAATATTTTATAGAGGCTGGGTGGGCCCCAGGAGGGTCCTAGATCCTATATGATCCATCTCCCGCTGCTAACAGACTAAATAAAAATCATGGCCTGTAGCGGGAATTAAACCAGGATTTCCGGCATGGTAGCTCAGTACTCTACCACTGAGCCACTCCTCTCACTTGTAGTTTATATAAAGCGATTAAGATAGCTTTCTTTTTGTGCATTGTTGTGTTGTTAGATCTTTATATAGTAACAATGTTTTGTTTTATCAAAACTTTGTCCTTATTTGTTAACCCAACAATGATTATAACCAGAGTTTGACAAAGATTCTGACTTGATCAATACTTTTAATATTCTCAACAAAAAAGTATTTTAGTTATAAATATTGTCAAGTAGATCATCAAAAATTGTACGTACAAATTACAATTTGAAGAAAAGTGTTTTATAGTTCGATAATTTAAAAAACGACCTGCGCATTGAGAAGCTACCCCTACCTCCCTCTACCTGATCCCCTTCCCCCTCCACACCTCCCAAGCCCCGGCTCCCATTTCGCAAAAGATCGTTTTGTATATTGTCAGATTATTTTTTATTGTATATTGAAAATAACTCCAAATGCATATTGATATTGATAAAAGATAAACAGTTTTCAATTGTTTGATGAAGGATGCAAAATTTTAATTCTAAATTTAACCCTTTCAAGTTTAATTTTTTACAAATAAAATGGATACCTTGTTTCTTTGAAGTATAATTTAATATCAGAAGATCGTAGAGAGAGAAAAAAAAAAAGTTCTAGAGTGATGATTTAATTGAGAGCTGCAGAACAGATGTTAGTATGTCAGCTGGTCTTACTTATCAACAGCTGTTCAACATCCGCCATTTTTTCAACTATCGAAAAAGTATAGTTTCAGTCACATCTCTCATGAAAATATTATCAGGATAGGAACTGTCATCATTCACATAGCTGACCTTTACACTTCCTTATCTTATGCTCCAATCCATTAGGTTTTCTCTTCTTCCTATTCATATTGTTTTAAGATAAACAAATCAATTACTAAGAGCTTATAATGGTTGAAGTTCCGTTTTCTTAATAAGTGGAATGGAAAATTACAAACCTAATCGTGATCGGCTCATTATATTTCTTCAGAGATGTACAAGATAGCCTATACAAAGTAAATGAAATACAAAATGCAAGATACTTTTAAATTAAGTATTTCAGATACCAGATACAAAATACTTTTTGGAATGATATCTGAAATATTAGATACGAAATACGTATCTTTTAAATACTTTTTAAAGATAAAATACTTTTGTAAGAAAACAACTTTTTATTGAATTTAAGTTTATTTGTTTTACATGAATTATTTACGAATAGATCGCGTTGATCGCGCAAATGTGACAAGACAAAATATTATATTTTTGAGGTTTAAATTGAGACTTACGTAAAACCAGTTCCTCAAACATTTTTCTTCGATGAGACCTCATAATCATACCCAGAACTTGGCAAACAGGTGTTATATTTGAATAAATGTTTTTTTTATTGAAGGATAAGGATTTAAGCTCTTTAAGCTGGTATCTTTATTATTAGGTATTGCAGTGTTTCTAAGTCAGTGGTGCTGCCAGTAGACCCTGTGTTTCGCCATTTGCAATAGAGGAATCAGAATCCTCTAAAAACATATAGTAAGATTCATCTGTTGACTTTTTTTTATACCAGCTTCAATATTGTCTAAAGCCTCCGATTTTTGTTTTTCAGATCGATTAATTTTTAGTCTTTCAGTCAGCGTAAGTTATTTTACTCATTATTTCCGCTCTTTTGGTACCCATTTCATTTTAAAGAACGGATGTGACACTGAGGCTAATATTGCATTATTTGCTGCAGGCTTTAACTGCAAAAACGTCTTAAACGTCTATTTAGATTTTCTTCAATGACATTTAACAGAGAGCTGTAGTGTTTCGGATTTTCATCTAAACTGCGTGTTCAGTTTTATCTATGATGACATATTTTGTGAATAAATACACAGATAACTATTACTAAAAGTATTTTTAGCAAACAGTATTTACAAAATACTAAGATACCAAGCAAAAAGTATTTAAATACAAGATACAAAATGAATTTTTAAAAAGTATTTTAGATACAAGATGAAATTACATATTTTGTATCTTGTATCTGTATTTCAGATACTTGTATCTCAAATAAGTCACATCTCTGTATGTCTTGGTATTTTCAAAGCTTCAAATGATCTCTTTCAATATCAGAAATTTTAAATTCTATATCAGGGCTCTTATCAAAGGCATTTTTATTAATGAATAACGAATAAATAATGAACGTTGAGAATACGGAGAAATACCTGTTGGGAAGCATTATTAGTGAGATCTGCTGATGTGGCGTTCTCGAAAGGCTTCTTTAGTTTGTCTTCTCTTTCTGAATAAAATCGCTCACGTTAATCTGACAGGTCTCTAGATTTTCGACTAGTACTGTATTTACTAATTATAATATTAGTAATGTGAATTATAATAAAAACAGTTATATCTGCTTGGTGTGGAATCGCGAAATATTAAATAAAAATTATTGTACTGAAGAGATTGTTGAATTAGAAACAGTACATTCTCTGCAATCTACTGTGAAATAGTTTGGATACGGAAAATGTTGAATCCTTGAGTACAATTTTATTATTAAAACTAAAAGTGTCATCACTTTATTTACTTATTGATTGTTAATTCATTTAATAATAAGTTATGGCTAATCGGACTATGCTACAGCGGGAGCCCTAAACATTTTATCTACCCAAGTTTAATAAGGATATGGATCTTTAACGAATATCAAACATCGCACAGGCTCGAAATCCCATTTTACGTCCCTTCTGAAGGATGGGATAACTAATAATTGTTCACCCCTTTTAAAAAATTCACCCGCCAGGCTTCGAACCCCCGATCGTGCAGAGTAGGCTGTTATGACTAACCACCAGGTGATCCATTTATTTAGTCTGTCAGCAGAAATTCATTGGAATCTGGAGACGTTCCTGAAGCGCACATAAAGTGAGTACCCAAAATAAAAAACAACAGTGCCATCAAGATCTATTGTAACTCGATTTTGACGCTCGCACAAACTAAAACAAGTTGTTCTTATTATTGTAAAATTTATTGACTCCATTTGCCGACCATTTTAAATAAATATTTGTATATGCATGGATCATTTGAGGAAGGTATAAATTCCAGGAAGTACCGAAATAGGTTAATTTCGCAAATCCCAGTTATCGTAGATCTTGATGGCATTATTTTGTTCCACTATTCATAAACGACCATTCTATCCCGAGAAGTTCCCAGATCTGTTGACAAAACTACAACCTAAAAACAGGGAAAATTTGTTAGGGCGTCCTTTGGGTTTTTGACGATGTTTTTCCGATGTGTCATTGGTCTGCCTGCATTGATCTGTCTCGTCACCCACGCTTTCTTTGTCTATGCAATCTGGATAAATTCTTCTCTATCTCTTATGTAATATTGTTTAAGGTTTTCTTTATAATAAAGTAATATATTATGATTTATGGATTCTATCTGTTGTGCAATCTGTTGGTGGTACATTTTATTGAAGAACATTATATTTTTTAGACTGAAAAGACAAGAGACTGCTCACTGTTTTTGACTACTTCAACATCTATTGGACAAACGCTCTAAGCTCTCAATTAATTACAACAGACTCATATACATGACTATTATGAGACCTATTTGGACTTAAGTAAAGCTTTGGAGCTCCCCTAAGGGATCGAAATCCTCTCGTGTCCAATCCTTACAATTCAAAATCCTCATTCTCCTTATTTCGTTACTTTTTAAAACATCCATGACGACATTTAAGTCCCGTTTGATGCTGATTTGGGACATTTTGCAAAGGATTTTGGATTGGTAACAAATATGGCATTGAGGTCGTTATGGATGACTTTATTCTTAACAAAAAAGGGTTAAGGATTTTACGAACGGTTTTGGATTTAAGGATAAGATACGAGAAGAATTTCATGACTTAGTGGAGTCCAAAGCTGTACTCCGTAATTAAAAATAGGCCTTATAATAGTCATGTAGATGAGTTTCTTAATTAATTAATTGGGAGGTTAGAACGGCGGTGAAGCTGTTTCTTTTTGTTAGAATCTGTGGAATCAAGATATCCTCACTGCGGCTCACTCAACCTCCGTAAAATGGGTACCATTAATTAGGGGAAATCCTGACGCTTCATTGTGATCTTGGACGGATTACCTCTCTACAAAATCGTTGATTTAGAAACGGCACAGCCTCTTTCATGCATTTGACTAAAGACCTTTCTATGGATTGTTGTTATAGAGTTGTTTTGTTTTTTTCAACTAATAGTATTGTTATGTTAAAAACTTATGAATAAATAGGAGTAACATAGAAAAAGTTTTATATAAAATTATTTTAATACAGAGTATGAAATCTAGATTTTTGATGTTATAAACTGTGAGAGAAAAACAAAGACAAGCAATGCTAGCCTACATATTTAATTTAAACTATTTTTTAAATTACATTTTGAGAGATAGCGAATTTTAAAGCTATGAGTGTCAGAGGTCTTTTATAGTTACAGTAATTGATTAAATAATAAAACTTAAGTAATTTAAAAATAAAATTAAGAGTTGATTTGAGAGTCCAACTTCGTTAATTGAGGCCACTTTGATTAGAGTCGTAAATTTATTTTTATTAAGATATTAATATCGTCCAAGTTTTATTGACAGCAATGAGTTGAGTAATAATTATTTCCTCTGCATTGCAGATCTACTTTCATAAGGAAATTACCAGCAGGATATTCCAGTATCAGAAGTACATTACGCGTTGCCCCAATATGAAGGAATTTAAATCTAAAAACATTATTGGTACCGACCAAGTATACATAGTATGCCTTTATGGAAACACCTTTATATACAATGATATAAAAAAAAACCTGTACCACTACAACCCGTGAACGGATCTTGGGTTGAGTACATGGTAGAGACTGTACTGTTTCATAGACAACGGTTCTGTAAGGAGGTGACTTGTCTTAGTTCAACCGCCAGACTTTTCTCCCTCATTTTGGGTACTCTATTTTTATAATATTTTATAGAGGCTGGGTGAGCCCCAGGAGGGTCCTAGTTCCTATTTGATCCATCTCCGGCTGCAAAAAGACTAAATAAAAGCAACGACCACAGCGGGATTTAAACCAGGATTTCCGGCATGGCAACCTAGCGCTCTACCACTGAGCCACTCCGCTCCAATGATATTAATGGACCAATAAATAATCATGATCGGAATTTAAACAAAATTAAATTGGGTTAAGAAATAAATAATTTCAAAGATACAACTCCACAGTACTACCATGTTATCAATTCATATGTTGGTTTAGTGCTATCTAGCGGAGTTCATGCTAATTTTTATCTAACAATTTAGAAAAAGACCTTTTGCAAAATCGGAGGCAATATCGGTTATCCAGGTTATATCTCTGTTTCAAGAAATGGGGTGCCAATGCTCTCATCATTGGCGACTGCACAACCATTATCTTCAAAACATTCATTGCCTTGTACTGAACTCATAGGCCTAAATGGGTTATACATATATACATATATATATATATATATATATATATATATATATATATATATATATATATATATATATATATATATATGTGTGTGTAGTAGTCATTGTGATTTATGAATAGATATTGTTATCAACTATTATAAAGAAGATAAAGAAATAACTGGTATCTGAATAAGAATACAGAAGATTGAGGAACCGCTTTGGGTAAAGGCATACAATAGATATTATCATATTGAGTATTATATTGAAAGGGTTGGGGATGCGATTGGTATGAAATTATGTCGGACATATTGTGTTGGGATCCGATGCATAAAAGATCAGTTTCCTCTGTGGGTTTTGGACCTGGACCTCGGCTGACCTTTCTGCTGTCCGCGTCAATAGCCAGCGACCTCTCAACAGTCCATCGCTTCTTTCTCGTCTGGTCAGTCTTTCAGCTCCAATGACAATATCTTTTAAAAAGATAAATAAATAAAAAAAATTTTCCTTGTTCGCTATAAAAGTATTATAATTTAAAAAAAAATCAAATATCAGTTGATCATCCATTTTGACTCATCCTGAATCTGTTTTGATTAGTTTCAACCTATATAATTTATATATTTCAGAAATATTGTATTTGAGTGTGGGTAGTGAGTGGTCCGTGGACAGAAGTTTGTAAGCAGAGATTGGCGGTATCGGCATCGAGCCTTCGCGTTCCCTAAGCCTTATTATTGTTGTTACCTTGCTTTTGTCCGCGGCTTCGTTCCCGTGGAATTTGGTCTGCCACATAATGTTTCGTGAAAGATCATTTTAAATAAATAATTTAATTTTTTTAAACTATAAGTTACTCGTACATTCAAAACTTCAGAAGTCTAATTTCAAAACTGGCAGATTCCATATAATCTTTGAACCCCTATTATATTAAGGGAGAAACCCTTGAGGGTGGAATTATCCTTTTTTAACGCGTATTTAAGTTATAAAAAGAACGTATCTGCAAATTTAAACGTGGGTGTGTTAGTCAATCAGGTCACAGTTTTATATAAACTTCGCCTGTGTGGTGTGTTGATAAAAAGTAGCCTATGTCCTTCCGCAGGCTTGAGATTATTCATATCAAATTTCATCTCAAACGGATCAACACAGCCGTGAAACATACATTGACACTGATTAACAAACGGGACGGACAGAAGTTACTTTCGTTTACTGTTGTTCGTGTCAGTAAAGGATTAGTATGTAATGTTATTGAATTCAAGACCATGGAAAAATTCCAACGATAAGCCCTTAAGTCTCCAAAACTAAAAACAGAAATTGAAAATTTAGTTTTGGAGACTTAAGGGCTTTTCGTTGGAATTTTTCCACGGTCTTAACATTTATGTAAAGTCTCTTTTTAGCTTTTCCTTTTCAATATTAAGTTATTGAATTTATTGATAAGCATTACTTAGTATAACGGTTTCACTTGTACGACAGCAGCGAGAAATTAAAACTGAAAGGATTTGAATAATGTGCATATGTAGGTAATTTATCGATGTGTTTTTAGTTGTGGCCGTTCTACTTACCTACTGCAATATACTCCTGTAAACTATGGTATTTGATTTGTTTCGTTCAGCGAAATATGTAGATTTTGCGAGTAAGAAACATGCGAGCAATCTGCTCAGAGGGCAGACTTTTGTCCGACTTACTTGATATTTATCGTTATATTATGACGAAATTACACAAATTCATTATGAATTGTAGCCTATGTGTTATTCTTATGTATAACCTATATTACTGTAAAGTATCATCCAAATCCTTTCAGTAGTTTTTGCGTGAAAGAGTAACAAACATACATCCTCACAAACTTTCGCATTTATAATATTAAATGTTAAATAGTCTCATATAATTGTAAACTGAAAAATAAATATATAATATTGTTGAAAAACCATGATGCTTAACTTAAAACTCGTAGTCTCCTTTTGCCATTCATCAATCATTTATGAAGGTATATAAATATCCTAAAAGTAATATATCCAGCTTTTTAATTCTTTTAATGCAAAAAGATTAAAAATTCGAAAATTTTCGATTGCTATATTTTAAGGGAAATATCAATTTCGACGTTTCCTGAATCCATTTTGCGTAGAAACTGCCTTTCACCGCCCTCCATATGGTAAGGAAGGTTATGAAATAAAATAAATAATATATAATATTTAAACACATAAAATATAATAATAATTTAAAAAATAATATTAAATCAAATATGTAATAAAGTAAATAAAGAATACTGGGAGAGGAGAAAGACGAAAATGAGAAAAGAAAAGTAGTGATGTTCGCGTTTGTTTAAAGACCTTTTCGTGGGAAAAAAAAAACTGTTGAAGTATGTGTACGTACTCCATATTGGCTCAGGTGTTAAAAAAATGAAAAAATAAATAGATGAAGGCACATATATAGTAAAATATTAATTTTGAAATTTATAATAAAAATATAAAATTGATATAAAAATGTACCCTTAAAAAAATAAAAGAATCCTGCTAAAAACCTAGGCTTTTATTAGCACTTTTTAATTATTAAAGATAATTTTTTAATCGCGATTATTTTCGGTTTCTTAATTTCTTTAGCCTACATTATTTTTCACCATTCTCTATTTTGTAAGATTCTGTAATCAGTTATATCAAAGAAATGTGGAGTGAAAAAAAAAGTATCCAGTTTAAAACTGTGTATAATAAAGTGTAAGTTAATTCTACACAGTTAAAACTTTAAATTTAAATTTGATTGAAGAAGAACGCCAAGACTCCGTTTTAAGTAAGAATGAAAAACAGGCAATATAATACGTGGAAGAAAATGGTCCGGGTGGAAGTAGGGTGAACTGTTTATTAAAGATCCTACGTTTCGACCCTTCAGTGCTATCGATAGCGGCGGGGGGGGGGGGGCGGGGGTTCACTCCATCACTAACTCTACTCACTCATAGAATAATAATTATACATCAATCGGAGTTTAATTGATTTGAAAAGTGAGGGTTGGTTTGCCGCCTGAGGGCAGAGGTTACCCTCTGATATTAGTAATTTATATATTGGTTATTAACAAAATATTGATTATTGAAATTCGTGATAATTATTAATAATTCGCCGAAATATATTGAGAAGAGCTGTACTATTATATGTTTAAACACATCGTGAACTAAATTCATTGTGAAAATACACTGCGAGAGAATTCTGCAAAATAACTCCTGACATTTTGAACAATAAAATCAATTGCATTATTGCTTTCATGGGAAAGCTCTGATGGAAATTTCATTCAATCCGAATGAAATTTTGTTATGCATGTAATCGTTTCACTGAAAATATCAAAGCAAGAGAGCCCCCTATTCTGAAATTTTCATTCACCAATTTAGCTTTAGGGAAAATATGAGGGGGTAATTTCATTAGGGCGCGGAGGTAGGAGCAGGGAGGAACAATTTTAGTTGAAACTCAATTATAACCTCCTGTCAAGGTTAAACTCGCTTTATATCCTAACCTATCTTCCATGCCGACCTATATAACTTTTAGGTTACCTTCGTCTAAAATAGATCATATAACGGTAACTTTTCATCATGTTTAAAAGTATCAACTTTAAAAATCTAGCATTTTACTACTTGAATGTTAACTTGGTTATTCGAAAGTTATAAGCCCTAGGATTTTTTAAAGGTAGTAAATAACATTGGTTTTGTGGATTCAATATTTCCCTTAAACAAATTGAAGTACTGCAACCCTTAAAGTTTATTGGGTTCAGTAGATGGTAGAGAATGTAATGTTTTTAAGTCATCGTTTGTGAATGGAGGTGCTTTGGTCAAAATCACGCTCAATCGGATTTCCTCCGCTTCATAGAGCTGGGAGAGCCCCATTAGGGTCGCCAGATCCCACAGATCCCAACGAGAAGAAACACTATTTCAGGCGAGTTCACTCACAATACAAACGCTCTAAGCTCCCATTTAATTACAAAAGACTTACATACTTGGCTGTTACTAGATATGTTTGGATTCAGTGAGTAAAGCTTTGGGGCTCCAGGAAACCATCGAGTTCTTCTCGTATCCTATCCTTAAAATTAAAAATCCTCCATGATCTTTAATTCACTAGGAATAAAATCATTCATAATGATCACATTTTTTTCCCGATTTGGAGTATACTTGTAATGTTTCTAAGTGAACGGTTGTGAAGGGAGATTATTTGGACCGGATTACGCCCAATCACCAGGTTTTTCCTCCAGGAGGGTCTGCTGTTCCCATAGGGTCCATTTATGCCTGTTCAATTCTTCTTTTACCCAGGGACTAGACTATTACCACTAGACCAGGCTAGTGGGGATTAACGAACCCCCGGACTCCCGAGTTCATTACACGGCTACACACAATACAGTACATTCGGCAATTATTCTGACATCACATCATGTACAGTACAGTACACACCTCAGGGCCACCTTCCCTGGGCAGATCCAAGTTTAGAGGCTATACCCACACAACCAGTTGTCCCGAGGGATGATCACCATAACAACTCAGTGCTCTACCCCCTAATTTCTTTAACTTATTATGTACGTTCGTTAATCATTTGCTGCATGTAGTCGATGCTATCTGATCGCTGGAATCAGCTGATAAACACAAAGCTGTTGGACACAAGATCCCATCTGTAAACATCTGCCCACCCACATACATTACAGTTAGTAATCAGACCAATACACGTCACCTGCACTATGATCCATACCATCAACATGGTACGGTCCAATAGATCCTAATACTTGTCCATAAAGCCCGAGCAAAGATATCCCTCAGGATTCAAACAACAGTGGTATAGAAAAAGATAAAAAAACAAATATATTCTGAAAATTTTACCACTCGCTTTTATTTAAGCTATATGATTCGTATTGTATCCAATATAGGATATAACCAGAAGATATTTATTATATGTATTTATTATCATGGGGAGCGGAGTGAGTAAGTGGTTGAGCACTGAGTTGCCATGTCAGAAATCCTGGTTCAAATCCCGCTGCGGGCAGTTACTTTTATTTAGTCTGTTTGCAGCCGGAAATGGATCATATATGATCTAGGACCCTCCTGGGGCTCACCCAGCCTCCATAAAATATTATAAAAATAGGATACCCATAATAAGGGGGGAAAACCTGGCAGTTGAGCGTGACCTAGGACAAGTCACCTCCTTGCAGAACCGTTGTCCATGAAACAGTACAGTCTCAACCATGTGCTGAACCCCCAGAGTCGTTCACGGGTCGTAGTGGTAGAGGTATTTATTACCATACGGCTGCAGCCCCTGTGGCAGCACTTATCCAGGAAAAGTGATTAAATCCAATTTTCTTCAAAATTTCAAAGGGCTAAAGTCAGGCATGGGGTTGAAAAGGAGTTATTGGTCATATTAAAACTCCAAACTAAAAAGTACGACAATGACCTGTTTCTGCTTCCCTTAGCACAGAAGTCCTCTTTGGAGCCGACTTAACCATTCATTCACCTGATCTGCAGAAATATATGTATTAGAAATACCACGTCCACACATTGAAAGAGTGGTAATAAAGGAACCTAGAGTGAGGAGATGAATGGTTGATAAGTGGATGATGAAGTGATGAAGAAGGATAGTCACTTGAACTCGGTAAACTGACAAGAAATATGGAAGAGCTTGGAAAACCCGATGATGGATCACTTCAATAAAATCTTTAGCTGTCAGTAACGTATACTAAGAGATACGAGTGGATACCTAGTGGCTGATTTACACTCGACCAGTTCTAAGGTCGATTTTTCAAGCCAGAAATCTTCGGTGAAAATCGGCCGCTAGGTAGTTATCAGTCCATTTACATAATCAGAATTTACTTTAGAAAAAATATCGCATGCAGTAAAAAATTTGTGCTGCAGTGTACTTAACACTGTATTTACTGTATATTTTACTCTATACTTATTATATAACATTATTATATTAATTAACTATCTATAGTTATTACTTACCATATAACATTAAGCTATAATCCAACAATTCTCAAAACCTTATGGAAAATTGGAGGCAGAGCTGGAGAGGTATTGTGGGGGAAAGGGTGTGGCCGGTCCTTGGCGGCTACTGCGCAGGTCGTTTTAAAAATATGTATATAGCTAAAAGCTAACTTCAAATAATAAACATTTGTTATTTATCAAACAATTTGTATCTAAATACAGGCTTTCATATTATTATATATTAACTAGCTTTTGCCCGCGGCTTCGCTCGCGTGGAATTTGTTCTGCCACATAAAGTTTCGTGACAGATCATTTTAAATAAATAATTTAATTTGTTTTAACTATAAGTTACTCGTACATCCAAAATTTCAGATGTCTAAATTAAAAACTGACGGATTCCATACAATCTTTGAACCCCTATTATACTAAGGGGGAAACCCTTGGGGGTGGAATTATCTAAATTTCTTTTTTAAATTATACAAAGAACCTAGCTGTAAATTTCATGATGCTAAGTTCAGTGGTTTCTGCTGTGCGTTGACCGCTGGGTGTGTTTGTCAATCAGGTTACAGTTTTATATAAACTTCGCCTGTCTAGTGTGTTAATAAAAAGTAGACATGTAACTAGACATGTTTTTATTGTGCTTTATTCTTTTATTGCAATTATTTGGTGGTGTGGTTACTAATTAAAAAAAAAAAAAGTGTTCTTGGCATCCATCAGTTGCAGAGATCACTCACTTTCTTTCTTTCGTGTTCATTACCACTTCTTCGTTTCTTCTTCTGTCTAATGGTCTTTCGAAGGTCACCCTTTTTCATGGATATTCTAAGGCAATTTCTGTAGAAACGCATCTCGAAGATCTCGAGTTTCTTTTGTGCTATTTTGATGAATGTCCAGAATTCCATTACATAGTGTTGTATGTAGAACATGCTACATATCAGTCTTAATTTTATGTCTAGTTTGAAGCTTTTTATTTTTTTTTTACTTATATTTTCATTTTTAGCTACTACTACTCGATATAACGGTTGAAACGGGAGAGTATGGAAAGGAAGCGAGGACTTGCTAGATCCGACTGCTGTGTATTTTAGCACGATCCGTGTCGGATGTCATATCAAATATGGAATAACCTAAGCACTTTAAACAATTAGCTCTTGGGTCAAATAAATATGCATTGAATAACAAGTGGGTCCGAATACCGAATGGTATTGGTCTTGGGTGATGCTTAATACCATATCTTGATGGTGACGTCATATTTCTACATATATTTTATTAACATAAGATAAATATATAAAAGGCTTAACGAACCCGAAGGCTGGATGGCGATACCACCAATCTGTGTTTACAAACCTCCTTCCACGGAGCACCACCCAAACCCTAACCCGCCCGATCACTCTGAACGCCATCCTCCCACCTACGCCTCGGTCCACCCCCAGACGCTTCCCAGTCGGTACAACGCCTATTAACATCTTGGGAATTCGTTCGTTACTAAGCACAGCAACTTTACATGCCCATCTTAATCTTCACAACGCTATCACCTGAATAATATTTACCGGATGCATGCTTCGCAATTCCGGGTTATGTATCCTACATTCCTCAGTGGTCTCATCCTTTTTTGGACCGAATATTCTACGTATCACCTTATTTTCGAATACCTGAAGACGTTGTTCATCCTTCAGCGTTAGTGGCCAAGTTTCACATCCGTAGAGAAGAGATGGAACGATAATTGTTTTATAAATTCTGATTATTAGATTTCTGGACTAAAGACGCGAGGTGAGCCATTTCGAGACCGAATAGTAACAAGCATTTCCCCGCCTTTAGTCGCGCCTTTGTTTCTTCTTGAATTTCGTTTTTTCCAGTTACCATTGACCCTACGTGCTTAAACATCCATCTTCACATGTTTGAACTTATTTCCTTCTCTAACAATACCACCAAAATTTCGCACTTTCATTCTACTGACTATATACTTAGTCTTATCCGAATTTATTTCCAGCCCTATTTCCTTAGAATTCATTAACGTTTGTATATTTAGCTTATAGTTTCTTCGACCTCACCAAGCATTAACATAAGATAATATAAAAAAAAAACATACCACAGCAATCTATGAAGGATTTTGGGTTTAATATTTGGTTAAGATCGCACTATTTCTAAGCCGACGGTTGTGCAGGAAGACGTTATGGCCGAGATCAAACTCAATTGCCAAGTTTCTCTCCCAATTATGGTTACTTGCTTGATAGATACTGAATGAGCCCCAGGAGGTTATACAGATCCCCCGGGGTCCGTCTATGGCTTTAACTTTAGATAAATCATTTTTATCTGCCTCAGATGGGGTCAAGGGATTTGAGAGTCAAGGGTTAGAACCATGTTCGGGCGCCAGTTATGGAAGTCGAACAAAAATTAGTCTATAAAAAACACTTTGTTTAGCAAAACTACAATTACATGACAAATGTAATTGTTCTAAAGCCAGTAGGAATACATTTAATTTATGATTTTTTTTTTTATTCTTCATTACAATACAATGACGTGGTATTTTTGTATTTAATGTAATTTACTAGCTGTTGAGCAAGATCTAGAACAAGTCACCTGCCTGCACAACCGTTGTGGCAGGAACTGTACATATTGTACCATCAACTTAACCTAAGACCCTTCATGGTTTGTAGTGGTATAGTAGTTTTTTAGTAGTAGTTAATAATATTTGACATTAGCAGTGAATTTTGACAAAAACATGAAGATGATCTTAGTACGACGAAGCTTGGCTATTATATAGAAAGAAAGATAAATATATATTCATTTATAAATAAATAAATAGCACAATGGTTTAGATATAATAAATAATATTCATTTACTATTCCGCCAAGGTCCTGTGTGTGATGGAAGGCTAAACAGATCCGCCGGTAGAATATTAAGTGAGCTACTTTGACGGGCATCAGTACACCTGCCTTCCAGAAATATTATGGATCAATTTCCAACCAAATTACAAAAGATACCATCTCCTGCATTCCGAATAACTTCACCTCCATTTTGTTTATATTTTATTTCATAGTTATGTTTTAACAGAATAATGACTGTTTTTAATAAATAACGATACAAAATTTAGACCAAAATACTATGGTTGACATACAATTGGAAGATTCCGAAAGTAAAGCAAACATCAGTGTAAAGTTGTGAGGAGGAGCAGTCAATGAATTACACAAAATAAGAATGACTTATTTTATTAATAATATTTTAATATTTATTAATTTTATAACGTATAATAATATTTTAATATAATAATAGTTTTTATAAACAGATATGATATGAATGAAGATAGATACAAAGGGTAAAATATAAATTATGAAAAAACTGATGAAAAATAATAAGAATATATCGAAGATAATAAAATATTTCATTATGTATGATTTCTTTCCGTTCTTGTTATTTCATAGTTTTTTTCTATTTATTTTTTCTCAGTCCTGAAGATGGCGTAAATGTTAGGCCGAACCGTAGGCACAATAAAAGGAAATCATTCTTATTTTGTGCAATTCATTGAATGCACCTCCTGACCATTTTGCACTATTCTAGAATTATCCTGTCAACTATTTCCATTTAAATATAAAGCAAAGAATTGATATTTCAATTAAATAAATTACTATTAAACAATCCTTTCAAATAAATGAATGCAGGTATAAGACAATTGCTGGAAGAATATAGCAGGTTGAGTTAAGGCCAGTTGTATAATATATAAACGAGGAACGTCCAGCAATTAAGATTACAAAATACATATATGTATATAGTCAGTTACCTTCTGCACCGAGCAGCCACTCCTATTGGCCCTGAAGATGACCTACACAGTAGGTCGAAACGTCGGCACATATATAATATAATAAGTTTCAACTTATTTGTTGTGTTTTTTTGACTGCACCCCCAACTATTTACATCCTGTATATATACATATATATGACTTATTATTTCTATGCACAACCAATACGTTTTTGAAGCCTAGATTTGTATACCCTCGTTGTATACATTCCGCTTCACCGCCCGAAACCATTTTTCGATAGCTTCTTGGAACACCTCATTTGCGATTCGTCCACCCTAAAACTCCTTTAATTTATTGCAAATATGGTAGAGCCTTACTCAGCCGAGGGATATGGGTTATGGTATTGCCATGAAGGAATGACACACTAAAATTGAGCGCTCACCTCCTTTTAAAATGAATTTTTATCAAGTAAAAGCATTAGATACCGAAAAGTATCAGTATCACTTGTATCAGATACAGGAAAATCCAGTATCTACCCATCCCTAATACTAGTATTTTTATTTTTAAGGAATTTAGTCCCAGAATGGAATTTTTTTCTTACCTTGACTTATTCCTACTTAAAAGTTATTAACATTGTAAATAAATTTTCCGACATCATAAACTCTCTGTTACATGTAACCGAAGGTGGAGATATAAAATGCATATACCTCGCTGGCAGCGAAGCAGAAAGGATGTAGTTGTCTCGTACGTCATCGCAATTGTCGGTTATCGATTGGACAGATTTTCCATGAACCATTCGTTATAGCTTTTTATCTACCTCCATGCTATAACTTGTTTTTCTCAAAAGCTCCTTGTATTTGTGATTTATCTCCAACTGCGCTGGAGGTTATAAATTATTTTGAATAACATAAAACTGAAATCAGTTTAATTTAATTTTCGTTTCGTTTCGAATCAGAGAACTGTCAGATACTCGTTCCAACTAAACTGACACTGTGTCACAACGAGTTGGTTGAGTACAAGAAACCAGTTAATCATTATTTTAATACATTAAGTAGAAATTCAAGAAAAACATAATCTTTTATGTAAAATACATCGAACACTGAATTACTGAATTGTGAGTCCCAGGTTCAAAACCGACTCTGGTAGATAAATTATTATTCTGTTAGCAGCCGTAGCTAAACTATGTGAGATTAGCTGATCCTCCTTGGGCACTCTCAGCACCATAGTGGGTATTCTTAATTAGGGGGGAAGCCTGGTAGTTGAGTGTGATCTCGGTGAACAAATCACCTTCCTGCACAACGATTGGTTTTGAAAACGTGCAGTCTCTAGCATGTATTGTACCCAAGACTTCATGGATCGTAGTGACTTGTCCTAGCTCACGCTCTACCGCCAGATTTTCCCCCTTATTTTGGGGTACCCTATTTTTATAATATTTTATAGAGGCTGGGTGAGCCCCAGGAGGGTCCTAGATCCTATATGATCCATCTCCCGCTGCAAACAGACTAAATAAAAGTACTGCCTGCAGCAGGATTTGAACCAGGATTTCCGGCATGGCAACTCAGTGCTCTACCACTAAGCCACTCCGCTCCAGAAAGAATATAGACCAGAGAAAGAATATAGAGTGGCTATATAGAAGGATAGAGATATTTAGAATATCTTACGTTGATAGAGTTACAAACGAGGATGTTTTGTGAAGGCTCATTAAAGAAAAATAATTAAACTTTAAAATAAAAATCAGAAAAGTAAAATACTTGGGCCACTTTATGTGAGGAAGGATGTATCAAATGCTGTTGGTTGTCATTCTGTGGAAAACCTTGAGAAAGTCTAGCAAAGGAAGAAGGCGAAGATCGTGGCACTTCAATCTGAGAGAATGGTTTCACTGTTAATCAAGAGATGGTCATTTAGAGCAGCACTCAACAATCAAGATGATTGCCAACCTTCGACAGAAGACGAATAAATATTCCAAACAAGAAGTCTTAAATTTCAAAAAAACACAGAACAAGAAAGCAAGTTGATAATAATAAATACATGCCATTATCACATTGAACTATAATGTAGCAATCGGAGATAACATCCCACCTCCTAGATTCCTAAGGAATTATTAAGTCAAAAGGAATAATGTAGAGCGATATTTATTTATTTCTTCAACTGAATCGCCTCATAAACTTTATTACCATTTATAGTTTTTACTTATTCCTGCCCACTACCTTCTATGTATAGTGTTTTTTTTATGGAGTGGAATGTTTTTGATTAATTATATTTCTTGAACTGTTCACTGATAGAAGATATTCACGACTTGTTTTCTTGAAACCAAATCGACTGAAGCTAAAATAGAATTCTTGTCCCTTAAAAACATCCTTTCAATCCATTGAAATAAAAAGTTCCTACGAACTAGGTTCGTGGAATCAATAGCACATTCTTTTTCTCATATTATTATTTTTTCTTTGAAGTAATCTATTAGAAATTTATTTATATTTCATACAGAATGAATGCAAGTTCATCAAACCGTCCTACAAAATATACAGAAGAGCGAAGGAGGAAAGATTTCTCAATTTAATTTTCAATTGGAATAATGAAGGGAGAAAAAGGTAAATATAAGGAATTGAGGAAAGTATGCACGGTTATGGTCTGAAGAAGGAAAATACACAGGATGAAATGAAATGAAAAAGGAAATAGTTTATTTTATTTTTATTTGATGGTGATTATTTTTATATATTTTTATTTTGAAGAGAAATGAATTGTCCTGGCCGGGATTCGAACCCGGGTCTTCCGCATCTCTAGCGCAGTGCTCTCACCATCTGAGCTACCAGGCTCGTAACCAGGCCTGACAAATCCATTCTCTTTACCGATCCTATAGATGGTTAGAGTACCGCGCTAGAGATGCGGAAGACCCGAGCCAGGACAAATCTTTTCTCTTCAAAATAAAAATATTTAAAAATAATCACCATCATAAGAATAATAAATAAAAAATAAATGTACATATAAAATTGACGTAAGTCAACGTGATCCTAATTAAAGTAATGTTCAATGAACACTCTTCTCCGTGTATACATCGCAAAAATTGCGAGAATACGGGGATATAGGATCGAAGAAGAGAATGGATTTGTCTGGCCTGGTTACGAGCCTGGTAGCTCGCGATGGTGAGAGCACCGCGCTTCGGATGCGGAAGACCAGTGTTTGAATCCCGGCCAGGACAAATATTGTCTCTTCGAAATAAAAATATTTTAAAAAAAAATATGATATGTTTGATTGAAGGAAATCTCAATCTGACAAAATTCTTAATAATAATAATGAAACATCTATAAAAAATTATCAATTAAGAAAGAAAAAAACCTCTACAACCTATGAAGAGTGTTGGATATGGTAGAGACTATGCTGTTTCTAGGACAATGATAGTAGAGGGAAGTAGTTATCCAAGAACACGCCGAACCGCCTGGATTTCTCCCAATTAAAGGTATCCTCTTTATGGAGGCTGGGTGAGCCCTAAGAAGGTCTTTAGATCCCACATGGTACATACTTGGTTGTTAACATATTAAATAATTTATCTATCACATCCAGATTTGAACCCGGAACATTGGTAATAGCAATTCAGCGCTCTACACATTAAGCTACACCACTCACTATTAAGGAAGGAAAGTTTTAGAAAATTCATTCAGAGCGCTGTAACCAGAAAACGGATCATAATAATGATTAAAGTTTTGTATGAAAACCAACACCTGGGACTGCGGAAGTTGTTATAAGTGATAACTATATAAAAACTATCAAACGTAAAAAAAAAAAAAAAAACACGATCGTATCATATTACTACCAAGATAACATTAACGTCGATAAGTTGTAAGGTCAAGGCCTCCTAGAGCATGCATAGGTCGTTAATTATATTATAAGGCGCATAATATTTTTAATTAGTAATTAACTATTAATTATAATTATTAGTTATTAATGTTTGTTGATCGAAAAAACCTGTACCACTACAACCCGTGAACGGGTCTTGGGTTCAGTACATGGTAGAGACTGTACTGTTTCATGGCCAACGGTTCTGTAAGGAGGTGACTTGTCTTAGTTCACGCACAACCGCCATACTTTTCTCCCTTATTTTGAGTACCCTATTTTTATAATATTTTATGGAGTGGGCCCCAGGAGCTTCCTAGATCCTATATGATCCATCTCCCGCTGCAAACAGACTAAATAAAAGTCTTGGCGGTGTTTGAACCAGGATTTCGGGCATGGCAACTTAGTGCTCTACCACTGAGCCACTCCGCTCCATTTGTTTTCTTGATTGTTGATCGAAAGTGATCTAAACAGCTCCAACGTTTTTTATTATTATTTTAAACCAACGCTTCGACTGGAACATGGGGCCTGCTTCAGGACTTAGTACATGATTACGCTCAATAGTTAAATTATTTCTTAAAATAAGGATGCCCACGTTAAAGAGGATGGGTGAGCCAAAGTTGTGGAGCGTATTGGAATAAGGTTGCTGTCTCTATTTGATGTATCTGTTTAGGACTGTTGATGTGAGATGTACCTCGCTTCGTCTTCTTTGATGTGGTTTTATTTTGCTTTATGTCCTAAAGATGAAAATATTTAAGATTTTTTTCTTTTGCATCCTATTTACAATATATGTCTCTTTAAGAACTTTTGTTCAGTTTTATTGGTAAAAATATTACGCTGATTGATTATCAGATTGTGCAGCTTCTTGTTGAGGAAGGACTCGGGATAGGAACGGACATCGAACAACAGTGGTACACGATCACCTATTATGTTAATCAGCTGTGAATACAGGAGAGCGTGTAGTGACTAATCAGCTGTTGGCCACCCCAGGCCTGGATCATGACCCCCGGGGGACATTGACCTCTGGAGGGCCCTTCGTCCCTTAAGGGCTCTCTATTTCCGTCTCAATGCCTCCTTTATCTTCAATAGCCCCTAATCTTCGTATCTATTTACTTCGTGGGAGAATTTTCAATATCTAAGATAAGTAGCACTATTCTGTTTATTTAAACGAAACAATGGCCTATGTTTCTCAAAAGGAAGAGAAATTACTTTGAAAATTAAAAAAATCAGTCAACACCTATTCAGGCTGCATCTAACTAATATGACCATACTACCAGGAACCGCCATTTTGATCTTAAAGCAAAAATGGTCTACTACCAGTTCTGCAATATTTAGATTGGGAAAATAGAGATAATTGAAAACGTTATTTACATATACTCTTGTATGGTGTTGAAAGCTGGATGCTAGTGAGACGACTGGAGTGCAGAGTCATCGCTATTGGGATGAAAATTCTCTCGATGAATTGCCAGAAAAACAAGAAGAGACCATATCCGCAATGAAATCTCGATGAAGGAGTTCCTAGTGTTAGTTAAAATGGTTTTACCATACAGTCAGGTTTTTATTGTAGTACTGAGTTCCTGACGCAGGGATACACCGTACCTCCCCATAGCCGCCCAAGAACTTGCTCGCCCCCTTGTATGTATGTATGAATGTATAGACAAAAGATGGCAAGCAATGTGGGATGAAAGTCCAGCCAGTAAATTGAAATATATAAAAAGGGAAGTAAAGCCCTGGGCTACATCTAATCGAACGCCATGAAGAGGTGGCTATAGCTCGCCTTAGAATAGGACACACCCGGCTTACCCACGCACATCTCATTACAAGGGATGCACCACCGATATGCCTCAGGTGTAATAAAAATCTTTGCATCAGACATATGTTTGAGGAATGCTACTCCTATAAAAAAATACTAAATCAGCTCAAAATACCCCCCCCCCCGATGTTAGAGAAGCACTTAGAGACAGCAAAACTGAAATAGACAAAGTGGTGAAATTCATTACAAACTGTAAATTAATAACCAATATTTGATCCTCCATTGTCCCTGCTATAGATGCATTTCTTGTTTTTTCCGATAGTTTTATTTTTTTCCTTATTATAGTTGCATTATTTATTAGTATGTATGTGTATATGACTATTTTATTTATTTATTTATTTTTTTTATTATTATTTTTTTTTTAAAGATAAATAATTATAAAAATAAAAAATCTACAGGCGTAGATGACCCTAGGGTTTTACGCCTCTAAGCAACAACAAACAAACAACCATACAGTCAGAATGGAAGAGTATAGGGACCCGCTGTTAACGATGGACTACATCCCTGAGAGTAGAAGACTCCAAGGGCGTCCAAGAATGTCGTATCTGGACTATGTTGAACGCCTATGCTGAAAAAATAGCAAAATCTTTAGCGATGTTCGAAACCTTGCTAGAATGGATGGAATAAAGGCAATCATGGCTAAATACTCCACAGCGTTGGGAGGCACAAAAGGGTGTTGCGAAAGAAGAAGAAAATCTGACTCCCCTCCACAACCGTTAGATTTGAAACATTTATCTCATCATGTTATGGCCTTTTTCATAGGTTGTAATGATATAGGTCTTATATATTTGCAGTCCCGGTGATTAAGGTGTAAGTCAAATTTCGTCCAGAACTTGTTATTCGAATTGTGCGAAAAACAACGTAGCATTCTCTTAGTTTTTAGATTATAAAAAAAACTGTAACCGCTACGACCTGTGAACGAGTCTGGAGTCCACTACATGGTAGAGACTACTGTTTCATGGACAACGGTTCTGCATAGCGGTGACTTGTCTTAGGTCACGCTCAACCGCCAGGTTTTTCCCCCTTATTTTGAGTAGCCTATTTTTATAATATTTTATAGAGGCTGGGTGAACCCCAGGAGGGTCCTAGATCCATCTTCCGCTGCAAAAAGACTAAATAAAAGTAACTGCCAGCAGCGGGATTATAATTAATAGGATTTTGGGTTATATTAAGTTATAATACAAACAATGACTCAATTTCAAGCCAAGTCCTGACTTATCCACTACGAGAACAGCACGATTCTGCCTCCCCACGTACAAACAACGCTTTTGGAAAATATTTGACATAACTTATTCTAAGAGGCTGCAGATTTATCCTGAGACCCTATGAATGTAATATGTATACAGATATAAAAATTGTCTATCAATCAATCAAATTCTTGTTGCAGTTAGTCATTAGATATATGTATATATATATATATATATATATATATATATATATATATATATATATATATATATACATATACATTAGTTAGTATACATATAGTTAGTCATTAGATATATGTATATATATATATATATATATATATATATATATATATATATATATATACATATATATACATATACATATATCTAATGACTAACTGCAACAAGAATTTGATTGATTGATAGGGAACACGAGCGTCTACGTCAAAAATAATGCTCATGTCCTTTGTTACTTTCCCGTGTACTTCTTGTTCATGTTTTAATAAAAATGGCCTCTTGGAAAGATAAGCGGTTGTATTTCCTCTATCGTACACGCTAACGATCGGGCCCTTCGTGAGGCCAAGGGCGGTTTCTGGAATTATGGAAATACAACTCAGTTGCTGGTTTATGGGCCTGCGATGTCTTATGGTTGTGGAAATGGCCTGCTGGGGTTTATTGCAGTTGAGTAGGGGAGAGGGGAAATAAAATGATTATTAACTGTAAATAAAACACTTATTAAATGTACGACATGTATTGAGTAATGTATAAATTGTTTGCGGATGCTGTCAAATGAATTTTTCATAAACATATCAACCTTATTTAATTATATTTTTCCTGTACGACAGCCCCAACCCTCCTAGAGTTCACCCAGCCTCTGTAACGTGGGTACCCAAAATAATAGGGAAAATTTGGCTGTTGAGCGTGATCTATAAGCAAATCACCTCACTGCACTACCGTTGTCCAAGACACGGTATAGTCTCTACTATGTACGGAACCCCTGACCGTTCACGAGTTTTCATGGTACAGGTTGAAGGCTGTGAATTTTTCAGGTTTCCCCCCAATTAAGGGTACCCACTTTATAGAGGCTGGGAGAGCCTCAGTAGGGTCACCAAATACCACGGGGTCCATCCCCGGCTGTTAACAGAATAAAAAAATTATCTGCCTCAGCGGGATTTGAACACAAGGCCTTCGTCACAGCATGTGTTGCCTCTATTCCCCTATCGCTGAGCTTATATTTATGTGTTTTCTATAACCAAAGATAAATACTGACAACCATTTTTTCATAATCTACTTTATTTTGTTATTCGAATTTTCAACCACCAACGCGAATTACGATCACATTTTACTTATATTGGACCCATTTCGGCTGCAATGTTTTGGGACTAATCGCGTTTCTTTCGTATATTCATTATATTTATGCATATCCTTGTTTGTTTCTGTTTCTTTCGGTGTTATTGTTTTTATGTGTGTATGTGTGTGTGCGTGCGTGTGAGAGGAAGGGAAAAAGAGGGAGGTACAAGTGAGTAACGCTCTTGCAAATGCTTAGAAACGCAGGCTTAAAATATGGTATACATGATGTCAGTCAGCTTACTGGAGGCAACTCACATTGGCTGGGCAAAAGAGTGATTACCTGACCCCGAGTACTTCTATCGAAAATCGCGTTAAGCTTTTTCCAAAGTTTAAAATTGCTTCACGGAGATGATCTACCTAGATGAAAGAAATATCGGTCTCCATGCTTCTGCTGATTCAGAACAGCCACAATTCATGGATCTAAACCTTTCGTCCTCAAACCCGTGCGAATACTGTCGGGAAAGACAATACTGAATGGAAACCAAGAAGGATCGGATATGGAACAGTAGGAGGCCTACCGCTGCGACAATGGAAACAATTGTTCATGGCAACATGAGGTTGGGTGACTCCTCATAGGCTGTTTGTGTGCTCCTGCAAAAAATTATTGTCTACAATTATGGATTGAAGGTTGCATAAAAAGCAAACATTTCAAAAAGTTTATTAGCCATTTATCTGCATTTGTCGACAAAATTAAAAGTATGTATTGCTATCTTAAAATATTAATTCGATATTTAATTACCAATTACCCCGGTGGTTCAATTGGTTAGAGCGTTGCCGCAGTGAGGCGGAGACCCGTGTTCGAATCCCGGCTGAGGGCAACTTTTTTCTCTTCTAAATAAAAATATATAACATTTTTTTTTTTGTAGGGCATTGCAGGCATTTGTTTAATTGGTCAGTTTTATTTTTTTTTACAAAATATTGCATTTGTTAATACGTGAGAAGAAGAAATACCAAATATTTTATCTTTATGGGCTATGACTTCCATCTCTTTGTAGATGTTTTTTGCGGGTGAAAAGAAATCACCTCCTTGGGTTAGAAACAGCATTACAGTACTACAGATCTATTTTTTATCAATTCTCATATCCTTAACAGTAATTTCTTATCAAATTCTCTTCTAATGTTGTTCATCTTTCTTGTATCTCTCATTTAACAGCAGTCCTGACGATGGATCAAAAGTTAGGGCTGAAACGTCAGTTTTCAAATTAAAAATATTACTACTAATATTTTATAAGGTTTTTGTGGAGTGTCTTAAAGAAAGGTTTCTGTTTCCATTTGATGAATCTGTTTAGACTGTTAGTGTGAGATGTACTTCACTTTGTCTTCATGGATGTGATTTTCGTTTGGTGTGTTTCCTGATAGTGCCTGAAATGGTCCTTTCTTAGTATTTTAAAGACTTGATACTTTTTTGAGGGGATTATTCCTATTGCATCCAATTTATAATTTATGCCTATTTTATTGAAATAGTGAAGAATTTATCATTATGGGTTTGTGCTGCCATCTCTTCTTGAATGTCTTCTGCTGTTGAAGACGTTCGGACCCTGTAAGGTGGTTCCTAAGGACGTGTTTACTTTGGCCCGGACTCGAATCGATCCGCCGGCGTCTGCCTTTTAAATCTGGGTCAACTTCTGATGTACCAAGAACAAGTTAACTAGAGTTAATATGTATTTAAGATAGTGGATTTAATTCTAACTTCCGGTGATTTACTACCGGTGGTAACTATCATTGAGTCTATTTTCGATACCTCTTACAGATTCGAATGTCGACTGGTCTTAGAGGATGACTTACATTCAATATTCATATCAATCTCTCTCCAAAATTAGTTTACTAAATGTATACTTCACGTGTAAAAATCTAGATTTGCAATCCATTTCACTAATTTTCACCAATTGATAGAGTGATTCATCAGGAAGGTTTAGGTGTATATAATTTGTCGAGGTTTTGTGTAAGAGGGTTGGAATATAACGATGTTATGCGGAAATGATGGAAAAAGTATAGCCGCCTGGGAGGTTTCATCAAAGACGCTGCCTAATATCTGTTATCCTTCTATCTATACATATTATAAAACAAAGTCCTCGGCCGCGTCTGGTTGCGGTAAACTCAATAACTACTGCACGGATTTTCATGTGGTTTTCAGTATGGAGTGATTCATCAGGAAGGTTTAGGTATATAATGTCGAAGTTTTATGATGAGAATTGTCGGAAATGTTGGAAAAAGTATTTTTATTTTTATAATTTCTATATTATAAAATACATTATACAGACAAATTATGTGTTTTATTACCCGAGCAAAGCTGGGGTGGGTCGATAGTTAACTATATAAAACTAAATCAATTAAGAAAAAAATAACAATAAAAACCTGTACCACTACATCCCTGGAAGATCTTGGATTCAGTACTTGGGAGGGATTTCGGTACGTGTAGAGATTATGATATAGAGATAATATTATATACTTTTTCTAAAACAATGGTAGTACAAAAAGGTGTTTATCCAAGATTACGTTCAACCTGTAGGTTTTCTCCCAAGGGCTGAGTAACCCCCAAGAAAGTCTCTAGATCCGACTGGCTCCATCCGTGGCTGTTAACAGATTAAATAATTTATAATTTATTTTATTTTATTTTTTAAATATTATTAGCATTTTTAAATATTTAATTTTGAAGAGAGAAGATATGTCCAGGAGTGGGATATTTTTTTAATCTTCAAAATAAAATATTTAAAAATTAAATAATTTAATTCCCCCAAATTGATGACGGATTATGTTTTTACTTCTTGTTACAATATATCTGTAGGATATTAAAATATTTGTTTAAGATACTGGTTGAAAGGTTAAAAGCGGTTAAGTTTAGGGTTTTTCTTAGGGGGGGGGGTTAGTTTGTTTATTTATTACCGTTATTTTTTTTATTGTTGTTTATTATTTTTAATATTGTTGGTAATATGAGTTTATTACATTTGAATAACAAGATTTTAATATGAGAATTGTAAGTAGTAATAAATGTTAATAAAATTAGGGGTCACCTGTGGCCTGGTGGTTATCATAATAAATTGACTCAATATCGCGGGTTTGCAGCTGGGCAGATTGCTTTGGAAACTTTTTAAAGCGAGGAAATAATTCTTAGTTATGCCGTCCTTCAGAAGGGGCGTAAAATGGGGGGGGCGAGGCTGTACCATGTCAGGTAGTCGTTAAAAATCCATATCCTAACTATACCTGGATAAGCAAAATTTAGGACACACACTGTAGCTTCGGCCACTTTGCCAAAGTAGCATATAGTGACTTTTTTATGAATAAACAAACAATTGCCGGTTTGTATAGACGATGATGTTTAGCCGAAATGTAACAAAATATTTATTTATAAATGAATTTCACAATAAAATTTGTAAGTTTCTTTTTTTAAATTGTATAATATTTGTTAGGGATTGAAAGGGGGCCTTTTTACAGTTTAATTATTTATCAAAACATAAAATTTAATATAACCAAACTTATTTACGAATATATGGACCGTTTAAGCTTAGAGAAATAGGAGCAAAGGAAATGAGAAAATTTATGCCTAATGGCTATATTTTTCTGAAATGGTTAGTATGACGTCCGAAAGGAAATTGTATAAGGAATTAAATAAAGGCCGCTCATTTGGTCTTTTAGTAACTTGAAGAATATTTCAAAAGGACCCCATCTCCTTTTATTCCTGTGAAATAAAACCCTCGTAAAGATTAAGAGGGAATATTTTACGCTGGAAATTTTAAGGCAGGAACAAGTCCTTTTCAGCTCAAGTTATTTAAAATTCCCTTTAGTTAAAACTATTCAAAAGCAGTTTTAAGATACTCTAAAATTAATAAAACTAGAACTATTTGATGTAGTTTTTTTAATTTCAGCTCAAAAATTATTTAAAAAATCACTGGCCACCTCAGAAAAATCATTGGAATCCGATACTACCATCCACACTGTCGTTTATGGACTTTTAGAAATTTTAATTAATCAAGTCTATTAATTGCAACACTAATAACTAGTAAACTTATGTTATGGGTGCTGACGTTTCGGCCTAACTTATTGGCCAACTTATGGAAGAGCAAAAACAGAATGAAAACATGAAAAGCGTTCTACCAGTTAGATAATAGAATATCATCATAATGATTGGAGTGGTAAAGTTATGAAATATAACCATGAAAGAACAAAAGGTTTTTTTTTTAAATCTACTATTTTAATACATATAAATAGTAGGATGCAAAAGGAAAAATCCCCAAAGCCTTTACCCTATGTCCTACTCAGGCGATTCAATGCGAACGCGATTCCGAAGCGAAGCGATTTGCAGACGCGCGAATTCAACGCGATGTGGTGCGACGCGGTGTCTTCGCTTTTTCATAAACTCTTAATTATATAATTACCTGTCTTACATACTCTACAGTACGGAATTACTTTCGTCCTGTTACCTACTGTTATTCCGCGTTGTGAAACCTCCTAAATTCACTAACCTGGGATAAATTTAGTAATAAAACATCCTAAAGTGGGACCTTATTTTCGGTCTACTATCATACACTCTTTTAAACATAAAAGTATAATATTGGGTATAGACTATTATATACGAGTATATAATAATAATGTATCGATTTAGAACTGGGGAAGTAATAGGTTTTGTCGATTTAAACTCGGATAAACGAGGCGCCGTAGTGGCTGTACTCCAATGCTCTGCGTGTTCGTTCTTCTGGGGAGTGTTGGCACAGGCACTCAGCCCCGAGTTATTGCACTAACTTTTGTAATTTAACATTACACAATTGTTTATAATGTATTTTATGTTATTTATTAAATTATAAATTTACCTCTAGTGAAATGGATACAGAGGTTCAGTCATACACTTCAAGATGGAGCTGGCTGTTACTACAAATAAGAAAGAAATAAAACTGCAACATACGTAAATAATCAGAAACAATATTATAAATGATGAAGTATAAAGAAATTCGTGTGTACAAGAGTAAACATTCTTAAAAGAATATATTTTTATTTATTTTTCTTTTGATGGTGACCATTTTTAAATATTTTTATTTTGAAGAGAAAAGATTTGTCCTGGCCGGGATTCGAACCAGGGTCGTCTGCATCTCTAGCGCGTCTTACCATCTGAGCTACAAAGGCTCGTAGCCAGACAAATCCATTCTCTTCTCCGATCCTATATCCTCGTATTCTCGCAATATTTGCGATGTATACACGGGGAAGGGTGTTCATTGAACATTACTTTAATTAGGATCACGTTGACTTACGTCAATTTTATATTTATAAATTTTTTTTATTTATTGGTGTCAATTAATTAATTGTAGGATTAAAATAAATCCCGTCAAATCAGTTTTAATCTCCGTCGTAAACCAATGACTTCCTGTCCTCCCGTATCGTTTAATAACATCCCACTGAACCCTATACAACAGGTCCGGTGCTTAGGACTACACCTTGACAAAAGATTAACTTGGAATCGACAAACGACAAGAAACAGCACGCCGTTTCAGGTGACTTCAACATTTATTAGACAAACGCTCTAAGCTCCCAATTAATTACAAGAGACTCATATACATGACAATCATTAGACCCATCTGAACTTGCGGAATAGAGAGCTCTGGGGCTCCACTAAACCATCGAATTCCTCTCGTATCTCAATCCTTCCAAAATCCTTCGTAAAATTCTCAATGCTCTTTACTTTGTAACGAACAAAGTAATCCATGACCTTAATGTCTCATCTGTTGCTATTTTGGTCCGAATCCAGTATCAATCTTTTCATGACAAACTTCATTTCCACTCAAACCCACTAGTTTCAAACCTAGCAACCTCTTCAATTCCTGATAATCCTCCGAGGCGTCTGAAAAGAAGATGGCCTCGTGATCTACTAAGTTGAACTTGCTATTTGAATACTGCCACTGGGTAGTTTCTCTATTTTTCATTACATGTCATTGTATATATTCATTCTATTTACTTGATGTATTAATATAATACAATTGTAAATTACATTGAATAAATTATTTTAATATATATAAATATATTTAATTTTTAATATGCTAATAACTAAAATAAAGAAATATTAGTTTATTTCAAGTAGTATGTGGAACTTAGCAGCTAAATATATAATATAAACTATATTATGTATATAATATATAGATTATATATATAATAATTTTAGGGGTTATGAAACGGATTCAGAATGCACTTAGATCACTTCCGGTTGACCTATATAACTAGTCGATATTCTATTTATTACATTGAAAATGTGACGAATAATATAAAGGTTTTCGGTTTGTATTGTTGTATTATTATTACTAATAATTATTAATAAAATGTAATATTACGAAATAAACTGTAATAAAACCGAAAGAGGAGAAATACTGCTCCTAATATAACTGAGTGGGAGAGACGTGAAGATTTGTCCTCCCTAGTGGGAGAGTTGCCCCTGCATTTTGTCCCCTGTCAACCAACATTCATTTGATAAGGTGGTCTTTTCAACACCGCTATTCTCGTATATCTTCTCATTCCTAGGGTTATACTTTATAAATATGGATAAATAAATAGTAAAAAAAAAAAAAAAAATATACCTAATAAAATATATAAAAAGTAAAACTAATAAAAAAAGAAAAAAGAATTGCTATAAACCATGAACGTGGGATCTTGGTTTCAGTAAAGGGTGGAGACTGCACTTTTATGCGGGGAGGTCACACTGTAACGCCATATGTTTCCCTTAACTGAGTTTAAACACCCTATAGAGGCTGGATAAGCTCCAGCTGACTCTGCATATCCTACTGGGCCCATCCATAGCTGTTAACAGGTTTAATAAATTATCTACCACAACCGGTTTTGAATCTGGGGACTTCAGCTGAGCAATTCAGCGCACTACGGGTAAAGGTATCCCTTTAAAAAAACTAAATTGAATATTTTGTTTTGAGGAGAAAACATTTACCCCGCGGGGAATCGAACCTGGGTCGTCTGCGTCTCCGTTGCAGTGCTCTAAACCACTGAGCTACCAGGGGTCGTATCCAAGTCAGATACGGATTTGTCTCTTCACCGATCTTATAACCCCGAGTTCTCGCAATATTTGCGATGTATACACGGGAAAGAATGTTCATTGAACAATACTTTAATTAGGATCTTGTTGACTTACGTCAATATATCAGACCAACGGAGACGCAGACGACCCGGGTTCGAATCCCGGCCAGGGCAAATCTTTTCTCTTCAAAACAAAAATATTTTAAAATAATCACTATCAAATTAATAATTAATAAAAAAAGTAAATTAATTTTAAAATATTACAGTAATATTTTTTTAATTCCTTTGCTTAGATAATATCGTCCTCGTAGTGAGCGTGGTAGCTCAGTGTAAAGGACTGAGTTGCTGTGCTCAAGGTCTTTGATTCAAATCCGGCCATGGCAGATAAACTATTTAACCTGTTAACCACCACGGATGGAACCTGTCGGATCTGGAGACCCTCCTGGGACTCAGCCAAACTCTATAAAGTGGGTACCCTTTTGTTTGGGGGAAAACCTGGAGGTTGATTGGGATATCAGCCCAGTCTACAAACACTAACTTAGAAACTTAGAAGTCTCTTCCATGTACCGAATCCAAGACCCTTCACGGGCTATAGTGTACAGGTTTTTTTTTTCTAGTCAGATATACATATATATATATATATATATATATATATATATATAATGAAACAAGAGGTAAAAAAATATAATTATAAAAAAAAAAGTAGGATTCTTATAAAGTAAAAATAGAGTTATTAAAAGAGAACTGAGTTATAAAATGCTTCAATCCCGTTCAATTAGTAATTTGTTTATCTGATGAAGATTAAAAACCTATCAATATTTTCCATGATCGAAAAGTTCGTCGGATATTTTTCCTCTTGAGTAGAATTCCCATCTCATGATATAATCTATCATTCCATCATTCGATTTTTCACCAAATGGTGGCCATCGGCTTAAGGTACTTAAGGTTTTATTAAGTTTTCCCCCCTGGAGTTTGGGGGGGGGGAGTTAGGTTAAGGCGAAAGGTTGAAACCCCAAAGCGTTAATGAAACCTGCGGGAATTCCTACATCGACCTATTTCCAGAGCTAGGGCCTTCGTCTCTGTTTCGACCCAATACACAATACATTTTATCCTCTATTATATAATTGTTTTTGTAAATTTTATTATTATTTTTAAAAAATGATATAAAATGTAATTATACACAAATATAAAAATGTTATTATACAAAAATATAATAATATTTAAAAAATATACAGAAACGTTGATGAATGCAGGTAAGGAAATAGGGCTCGTGGACAAATTCAGATAAAACTAAGTGTATAGCTAGTTGCAGAAAAAAAAGGGAGATTTTGGGATTGTTTTATGAGGGAATAAGTTTAAAAATGTCGAGAAGTTTAAGTACTTAGGTAACTATGGTAACTAGCAAAAACGAAATTCAAAAGGAAATAAATTTTGTTAAGAATATAGTCATCCATAACGACCTTAATGTCCCATTTGTTGCTGATCTGGCCCGATCCCGGTATCTATCCTTTCATAACAAACTTCATTTCCACTCAAACCCTCTAGTTTCAAACCTAGCTTCCTCTTCGATTCCCGATAATCCTCCGAGGCGTCTGAGAAGAAGATGGCCACGTGACCTTCTTAGTTGAACATGCGATTTGAGTACTACCAGTGGGTAGTTTCTCTACTTGTCATTATATCATGTCATTATGTATCACTAAGCCAATTTACTTGTTATATTACTGTAATATAGTTGTAAATATCAATAAATAAATAATAAAAAAAAGAAGGAAATAATATTCGGTCCAAAAACCGTTGAGACTACTGGGTTATTTAAGGGATTACACAATACGTAATTGCGAAGCATACACTCGGTTAATCTTATTCAAGTGATAAAGTCGTGAAGCTTAAAATGGTCTTGTTGTTGGGATCGGTAACGAACGAATTCCTAAAAAAAGGAAATAAACGTTGTGCCGATTGGTAAACGTCTGAGGGGAAGACCGAGGCGTAGGTGGGAGGATTGTGTCAAGAGTGATCTGGCGGATTTTGATTAGTGGCTATAGTTGGGTAGTGCTCCGTGGATAGGGATTTGTAAGCAGAGATTGGTGGTATCGGCATCGAGCCTTCGGGTTCGTTAACCTTGTTATTTAAAAAAAAAATTATTTATTAAAATTTACAATTTTGTTATAATATAAAACAAGTAAATAGAATGAATCTGTAATCAGGGAGCATGGAAAATCCGTAATAACACAGAACTCCGACAACTTTATGGAGAACCAAACTTAGTGTCTTTCATAAAAAGAGCTCGATTGAGATGGTTAGGCCATGTGGTAAGGATGCCGGAAACAAGAATGCCCTGAAGACTGTTGAAGAAGACCCAGCTCAGTGGTAGAAGACCCAAAGGAAGGCCCCGGACTATTGTAGATGGCTAGATGATGTGGAGGCCGATCTTCATCAGCTTTGAATCAGACATTGGAGAAGAATAGCTATGGACCGTATTTCCAAGGAGTGAGTGAGTACGTAAGTAAATAGAATGAATGAGATAAAGGCAAGTAGAGATGGTACCCGCCGGAAGTACCCAAACAAAAATTCGACTTAGGTCATGAGGGCAACTTCTTTTCAGGCTCCTCGGAGGATTATCGGGATTTGAAAAGGTAGCTAGGTTTGAAAATAGTGAGTTTGAATGGGAATAAAGTTTCTCGTGATAAGTTGAAGTTGCCTGAAATGCGAGAATTATATTAAAATATAAATATATAACTTACTTTAATGTAAATTATTATTCATAAATTAAATATAAACTTATTACTAATAAAAAATCAAAAGAGATATAAAATAGTCATCAGAATGCAAAAATATCAGTCCATATAAGATTAATATATACACATAAATATGTACATTTACTGAGTAGCTAGTAACTAATTAGACAGTGTCTCCGTTGACCGAGCTAAAATCTATAAATCCATTCACGAGATGGTTTCTATGGTGCAGCAGCACGCTCTCTGAAACTAGTCCCATTGGGGCTGATTCACCAGTGCCATTCCCACCTACGGATACTCAAGTTCAAGGACAGTGACAAATCGGTGTAGATCCAAGGATTATGGCTGTTCAAGTTCAACAGGACGAACATACGGCTATCGATATCCTGAAAAAACAACGCGATTCCCGGGGTAGGATCAGCACTTCTATCATCTAGGTCGTGAGTTTTCAATTTTATATATTCGTTGCGAGAACTATTCGAAAAATTGTCTATTGAATGAGAAACTGAATTTGTTTTTTTAAATCACTCTATTCAAATTTAGTTACTATTTTAACTCTATGTTAGTTCTGCTCAAAGTTCCAATTTTGTTTTTTAGCTTTCGAACATACATACATGAGACTATTTTATACTTATAAAATATATGTATTCTCAGCAGTTATTAATGTATCAGGCAACAATTCCATAGACTCAGCTAAAACCCATAAATTCACTCACGAATAGTACTATGGAACGGAGTACTATGAAACGAAGTACTATGGAACGAAGTACTATGGAAGGAAGTACTATGGAACGAATTACTATGGAACGAAGTACTATGGAACGAAGTACTATGGAAAGAAGTACTATGGAACGAAGTACTATGGAACGAAGTACTATGGAAAGAAGTACTATGGTACGAAGTACTATGAAAAGAAGTACTATGGTACGAAGTACTATGGTACTTATATGTACCATAGAAAATGATCTACTAGGGTTTAATCTGTTAACAGCTTAAATATACTATTGGGTTTTGAGACCCTCCAGGGGATCATCCAGCCTTTTTGAAGAGGCCATCCTTAATGGAGAGGGGTAGTATTAAAATAGAAAATTTTATATTATAATATACAAAAATATTGTATTATAGGGAGCGGAGTAGATCAGCATATAGAATCGCTGTGCTGAAGATCCCAGGTTAAAATCCGGCGGGCCTTTTTCGTTTAATCCCCGCATCTATTTTTATATTAAAAATAAAACACATGTTATGAAAAAAATAGCTACATTTAATAACATTTATTCTAAAGACCAAAATGTAGATATGTGATTTATAATAACCTCAAAAATATTTTAGTCTTTATACCTCTGCCTCGACATAAATTCACACAAATAAGAGTCGAGGATCTTTTAGTTCCTCCCTCTATCTTATTTCTTCCTTTGGCTGGAGCCCATAGTGACTCAATTGACTAGGCGTGTGAGCTCCAGTTGTCGGGTCCACAAAATGTTCTGAGTGGTTTGACTGAATAATGTTTGTATTCATATCCGACTATTTTTTAATTTTTATTCCATAAGTCAGACATGATAATTGTTTGGGGATGAATGCATTCTTTAACGCATGCTAATATTGTGTTTTCATTCCTGTTCGCCACTGCCATAAATTGAGCATCCTTTTTTCCCCGGCATATCCCACCGAAAACCGACTGTTGTGGACATAGTCTTGTATAACTCCATTTTTTTAATATTGGGATTAAACGAAAAAGATCTATCGGTTCTAAAGTTCCATTAAACACGACTTAGACATTCATTTATGCTTGGACTAAAAAATATACAACCATCTATTTTGGTCTTTAGAATAACTGTCATTAAATATAGTTATTTTTTTCATAACATATGTTTTATTTCTAAACATTAATTAGAAATTATACGAGAAAAGAGCCAATCCGGCTGCTGTAGATAAAGTATTTAATTTGTTAACAGATACGGATAGAGCCTACGGGATTTACACTCTCGGCCTGGTACAAAGTGTCCTTAATTGGGCGAAAAAAGCCTGGCAGTAGAACGTGTCCTCAGCAAAATCACCTCCCTGTATAGCCGTTGTCCGCGAAACAGCACCATCTCTACCATGAACCAAAAACCTTTCTTAGGTTATTATAGGTTAAAGGTTAATATTGATCTAGTTACAAATTAATACAGTTATTGAGTTGAGAATGGTCCGGATGAAAGTAAAAATTGAATCATTTTTACGACTCTCCCACACTTGCCCCAAACCTTAAATTTCGGTCGCTAGTTTCTCAATATTTAAATATTCATTTTGTCACATTGTATAAATCTTAAGATTTTCTACGAGATTTCAGATTTAAGTTAAGATATTTTCTCCTTAATAACCATAATGAAGCAAGAAAACCAATGTATATTTATTATTTAAACGTTTCGACCATTAGTCATTATCAATATCTAAGATATAAGCATTATGCATTATCAAATAACTTACATAACTTTATTAGTTATAAGCCAAATTCAACTGTAAATATAAACAATTACAATTCATAGAACAAACCATAGCTATCTCTGAAAGTGCAATACTAACTTATTCATGCAATACTAAATTATTTCCAAAAAAAATCATCATCTAAGGATCAACTTATCCATCATGGTTAACTGCTAGTCTTGGAATAATTTGAAAATTTTAGCTAAGAGATAAGAGGTTTAAATCCGTATGTATTAAAATATTATAAATATATGAATTAACAAGAACAATTCTTTAAATTTTTATTTAATTTGTATCTGTTATAGTTATATTTTTAGATGCGTGTAAATGAAATTCATTTATTTTTTTTTACTACTATATATTAAGTTTCAGCTTTATACTTTTATAGAGTTGAAAATGGTCTGGGACGGAGGTAAAATTCAATCATTTTTCCCCCTGTGCCTACCTTATCTTGAAGATCTGCAATTTGAGATTCCAATAATAGTTTCATACTATTTAAATTTTTTTTTTGCTTTTATCCCAACGAATAGATTAGTGAAATAAGTGACATTTTCTCTTTAATTATTTATATAGTCAACTATGTATTTTTTTAAAAATAATCTACATAGATTGTTCATTATGCAGTAGTTTAACAAGTATGAGTAATTGTTTATCCCTCTTCCTTTATTAAGGTTTACAAGTACTTGTACCAGATCACAGGTGCACATCAAGAATTGGGGTTTTGAATGGAGAGGGCGGGTGAATCGACCGGGTTGGCCTAGGCAGAACCAGTGACGCCTTTGGGAAGTTGATATTGATTGCCGAAGGGAAGGCTGGGGTGTAGTGCGCAGGCCTCGATCTTCAGAACAACCTGGGGGTTCGAGTTGCTGGATGCCTCCCGAAGACAGAGCCTTCAATCCAGAGGTGAGCCACTAACTCAAGAACTAACTACTAGGACTAGGAGTTAGTTCTAGTAGTTCTAGGGACTGCTATTACTATATACAGAAGAAGGAACACTGAGAGAAGAAGTTAGTGTCTGTGTCCATAAGTTCTCCGATATGCGATATTCCTACTTGAAAATCGCTGTAACAATGCTATTAATGTTCACTATATTTTTAGTATTTTTGTATTATTCCGCATGAGTCGTGTGTGTATATTTATATAAAATTATTCTGCAATACACTTCCTGTTCTCTTCACTACAAGTATGTGTGTGTTTTTCCTTGTGTTTATTTTTCCTTATGTACACTTTTTATGTTAAATCACTTCAATATTATGTCTTTTGTATACTCTGTGCTATACCATGTTATATATATTCAGATTAAACTTATTGTGATATAATTTGTATATGATTGCCCCAAAATCAATATGGATAAATGCTCTGTTTACGGTGCCATATGGTCAAATACTTGCTATTTATTATTATTATTCCAGTATATTCTTTTATTCCTTTAGTTTCATCAAGAGCCTAGAATCGTCCTATCAGTTCCTAATTCAAAGGCTATAGCGCCTAATCGATAAAGATACAGTTTCTGTCTGATTGTCTTATTTTATTTTTTCCCCACAATTCAATTCAATCACAATTAACTATAATATCACTGTAAATCGTAAAATATTAAACTTATTGCTTTCTTTTTCACAAATAATAAAAATAAAAAACCTTCATATCATACTCAAACTTACAAATTATTGCACAATATTTTTCATATTTAGAACTAACTTCTATTTTAAAAAATCCTTTATTTAAAAAAATTACTAATATCTAATGTACTTTAATAAAGTATTTTTACAAAACAACATAAGCTTATTTATAAATGTATATATTTTCAGATTTAGAGAAAAATCAGAAACAAGATGTCATCAGTTAAAGTAGCTGTGAGGGTTCGCCCGTTCAACAACCGAGAAATATCAAGAGAATGCAAATGTATCATAGAAATGGCTGGATACACCACAAGTGAGTCATTTTAATTATAATTAATTTACAGATAATTAAAAAAATATATTAATTGTAAGTCATTAAAAGAGCTTTGTCCGGCACATTTATTTATTTTTATTACACAGTTTCGATATTAAATATTCATCTTAAGGATAAAATCGATACTTTGTTATGCAATAAATTTTCTCTATATAAGAATGTAGTTTGACAAATGATAAGATTATTAATTTTTATACGAAATTATTCTTGCATTGCTTCCAAATTTCTTGGTTCTAGTCCATTACAAGAAACATACTGGTACTTAATTTGTATTTTTATTTTAAAAAATAAACTTTAATTCTAAATTAAACATTTCTTATGTGTCAAAATACCAAAAAATATAATATAATTTTAAATTAATTTTTTTTTTAACACTAAACTTCTTTTTTAGTTGACACCCTATCTCATAATTTGTTATCAATTATTTTATGCAATTTTTTGAACAGTTGAAAAGAAAATCAATGTTACCGGACTAGTACAATAATTGCCCTCATTAATATTTTTTGTATGGTTTTTATTTTATTTTTCAAACTTATATTTATAATTGAATAAAAGTATACTTTATCACAATGATTTAGTAGCACAGGAAACCGTACATTACACCAAAATATTTCTGTAGTTTTTGTATAAGGCTTAATAGAAAAAGACGTTCAAGGATCCATTTATAACCATCATCACTTTACATTTATTTTGTAAAGATGCTCAAAATGATTGACAATTAAATAGTAAATCAAAATTAAAAATAAGAAGCATTGAAGCATTATTAATAAATCCTTAGTCATTACACTAACTTAATGAAAGAATTTTTATAAATAGATTATAATTTTATATAACAGCTAGAATAGCTCCAGCTATTTTTTAAATTATATTTGATAATTAGGAATCGATGGAAATATCATACTGTTTCTAAAACACAATATTGTAGACAATATTGTGACAATATTGTAGACAAAAATCATTCAATGTTCATTAATTTCAATTAATTGTATATTATTTAAAAACATACATTGTAGGAGATTTGTATAAGTATAATCTTATCCTCTAAGAGATTATTTAAATATGAAAGTTAAAAATATCTAGCCTAGACCATTTTATAAGGCGTATTCATTGCAAATGTTTTTCTTCACCACTCATAAGCATAGTTATAAAATATTTGATATTATGGAATTAACAACAAAATAAATTCGATTAAAAAAAAATTGTTTGGTGATGACTAACACTTTAGAAATTATTTGTTTTGAGAATAATTTAACTGTTATATAATTATGTATATATTACATATATTTATATATGTGTGAAAGAGGCTATCAAGTTTATAAAAAATAGTGATAATGATTTTTTTTAAAAAATTAAACCGTAAGAAAGTTAAAAATGAAATTTTCATTATATAATTATTCTTTTATTATATAATTATAACCTGGATATAATGACGTTGATGATTATCATTTCATATATATGATTATTATTATACATTAAAATATGTTGGCATTTTTTTTAATGTACTTTGATAAAGATAAGTTTCAATTGAGTCAAGTCTTTTATATTCTTTCAAAAATAGTTTCTTTAATCCGTTCTTTTAGATACCAGTCAGTAGCAGTTACTGGTTTTGGGGAGGGGGAATCTAGTCAACCAATTGCGTAATCTTTCCGTTAAATCTAGATCTTAATTACCGATTACATGTAAGAACTATATTTTTCGGAACATCGATATTAACTGTGATATAATAAGAAGTGTATCGAGTTATAAAAATATCTATTAAAACGTATTGAATCTATTGGATCTTTCAAGTTCTGTTGTTCAGATCTGTCGATGTTTATCCGATATTTTTTCGTGATTAGTGTAATTCGTAGAAGCTATTCTTAATGTTAGTTTTTTAGGTGAGCGTGTACATCTATAGCTCATTTAAATAAGTGGTTTTGTAGAATTTTGTTCAAAAATTTAGTTTCTTTTACTTGAGGAAGCGGAATCGTGTTATTCTCCTGCTGCATTAGTGGCTACGTCAGATTTTGGATTGAATTGGACCTCTGCTGATATAAGCAATTACTCCCTTCAAGCCTAAAACTACGAGAATGGCACGTTTCTGCGTCCCCAATACCATTAATTCTGTATGGAAGAAATTCGACTTAAGTACCTATTCACCGTGGCATCAGTATAACCTACATTGCTTAGGACATTAATTCAATATTTTGTTCCTCTTTTTATGTTGTATTATAATTTGTTATACATATTTTGTTTTGTTTTTAAGGATTCAGTTCGTAACATTGTTTCTGTGTGGCTTATATTCTTTCCATCTCTAGAAGAAAATTGCTGTCATATAGTTGTGGCCTCTGTGGGGTCTACAGACTCTAGATCCCACAGGGTTCATTCGTGGATGTTAACAGATTAGCACAACTCAGCTCTTCACATTCTGGCATATCTTGATCCATACTTATCCCATATAGGTTTTTTTAACAGGGGTGTTCTCTTCGACCCCTTAAGTCGAATTTTGTACAGAGAGAGTTGAATGTGTTGAGGTAAAGTGAATCGTGTAACTCACGTAATTTTGAGCTTGAAATTGAGTTTTAATATAAACAATAGCTCCATATCGTGCCTATACTTGACAGCCTCTAATTTACTACGAAAATTACACGATTCCACTTAAGTACATGAAACTCATTTTTGAAAAAGTTCGACCTAACCACTTATTCACAGGCTATTGATATATCCTTGTATTGTCATGTACGTATAATGATTGGCTACTGTTCTGGGGTAAAATATTGTTATCTTCATCCAAGTTACTATCTTGTAGTGATCGGACATCATCTTGTTGAAACCTTAAACACCCTTCTTCCATTGGACCATTAATAATGTATCCCTTCCTTTGGGGTTCCTTAGGGCTTCGCCTCCTCAAGGGATTCATATAGAACTCTTCCAAGACAGGACATGTAAATAAAGTATTATTGAAAGCAGTTATACAAATTGGATATTTCCATATGTAAACAGCTGATTCCAATTATTCGTCATTGTCGATATCTCTATAACGTCGGTTAAACGGGAGATTAAATATTCAAGATACTTATACAAGAAAAAAATGAAATCAGTATGAATCTTGTTAAATAAAATAATCTAAAATTTTTCCTTCTTCCATATAATAATTTTACTATTACTCAAAATATTGTCTCATACAAGGATTTGAGGTTTATCCTCTTACCTTAACTTGTCTATCCCTACTAAGCAAATAATTATTCGTATAACAATGTTTTTATTTTTAATATCATACTAATACAATGGTATGTACTTCAAAAATATATAAATTTTACATATATTACTTTACTTTGAATATTTTTTGAGTCAGTAGGGAAAAAAATTGCTAGATCATATTTTTATTTTCAAGTTCATTGAACATTCTTCCTCGTGTTTATATCGGAAAATAGCGAGAACACGGGGGATACGGGATCGGCGAAGAGAACAGATTTGTCCTAGGTAGGTAGCGACCCCGGTGGCTCAAATGGTTAGAGCGCTGCCACGGTGAGGCGGAGATCCGGGGTCCAATCCCGGCTGGGGACAAATCTTTTCTCTTCAAAATAAAAATATTTAAAAATTAAAGTTATGGTGAGCATTGTTGCCTTCCAAAAATTAAATGAATGATTAAAATATAAATCATTGATTTATGATGTAAAAAATTATTTTTACAACGAGTTAATACGGAGAACCGGATTAAGTTCTATTGAATGATAAAAAAAAATTTACTACTACAAACCATGAAGGATCTTTGATTCAGTACAAAGTAAGTACTGTACTGTTTCTTGGAAAACGGTTATGCAGGGAGGTGATTTGTCCGAGATCACGCTGAACCGCGCCTGGTTTTCCTCCAATTTAGGGTACCCATTTTATCAGATTACATTATTTATTCGTCACAGCCGGATCTGAACCCGGAGCCGCCAGCATAACTACTCAGCTTTCTACACGCTGAGCTACCCCGCTCCCTTATAATATCCTACAGGTTATTTTCTAAAATTAATATATTCGGTATGCAACTATACAAATATTTTCTTATCGCATGTCAGTTGGCTATTTACCTTGTGATAACATTTACATCAGTAATTTCCTACTGCTTTGTCAAACGCATTATCTTTTCAGTGGCGTTGTGATAAGTGAATTCTATCAAATAAAGCTTATGCCATATAGTAATACGTTCGCTAATGACTCAGTCCCAATTCATTGATCGTCGATTTTTCGACTTCGATCTATTGCATTGCTTTAGTATTGATGATTGATATAAAATTCACATAGAGTCATCAGTAAGGCACAAAAACAATTTTTAAAGAAATAGGTATAATACTTTCGTCGATACGTACTGGTTTTTAATGAACATTTAAACTTTTTTCACTATTATGATATGGTATTTTACACTTTCAATACTTTTTATTTGTTTAGTCGATATATTAATTTGGTTATATACATCGTGGATATGAGAAAACAATACTCAGTATCAAATTCCTTAAATATATAGTCAACACTTGATGTATCCTTGACAACCATTGAAAACACCTACCTGGCCAGAAGTTTCCAGCTGTTGTCACCTTTTCTTCAGTTACTTATATCCTAATTAATTCATGTTTATAATTTTAAAATTATTATCAATTTAATATCGTGTTCAAAGTATCCACTGTTCTTTTTATTTCATAATAATTAGTAGCATTAAAAAACTAGTTCATTACTTTTCTAAATGGAAAATTTTGGATGAAAGTCTGCTCTGTACTCGATTAATTCATAATCTATTGTATTACTACATGTGTATAAGTACGGAGAAATTAATTATTAAAGAAAAACGAATTAACGATAAAGAAGAAAAGGAAATGCTTTTCAAAACGAAAATGAAACATAGTATTTAAAAAATGTCTACGTCTCTCTCTCACTCTCTCCTCTCTCTCTCTCTCTCACTCACTCCCCCTCTCTCTCTCTCTCCCTAAATATATATATATATATATATATATATATATATATATATATATATATATAAATTTATAATTATAAAGGGAATTAGACTTAAATCAATTTCTGGGAAGTGCTGGCCAGGAATACCCAAGGTCATAACCTCGACCCTTTAAATGTTCAATCAACCCCCAAAATATCTTTAGCCTTTTTACTATAAGATAAAAATACCTTATTAATTGGGATAAGTTTCTAAATTCAGCGGTGAACTTATCGATGGGATAGTAAATCAGTCAGTCTCAGCTTCCCTTCATTGTCATATGATTACCCAACGACTGTTTAGATCATTAGAAATACCAGCTTAATCTGGTTATAGACCATTGTAGTATGTGTTTTTAAAACCAACAACTTTTGGATAATTAAATTATTAATAAATTGCCCGTCAACTGTGACAAGGACCTGTTTACTTTTATCATCTACCAATATTTAATTTTTAATTCTCGTTTGCATTACCTCCTGGAAGTGATTACTTTCTGCTTGAATCAAATACGAAGTCAAATTTAAATGCGCACCATTGCCTATCTGTGGATTAACGAAAATTACCCCCAATGAATCTATTGACAAAAGATTATCGCGCATATGACTTTAAAATCGGCATGATGACCATTGTAGTTTTTATGCCGTTAGACTTTGACAATTAAAATACTTAAAAATATTTAAGGAAATGGATTGATTGGCCAAACAAAAAATTTTTGTAATTTATTTTATTTTATTATTTTTATTAATTGCTATAATTTTTAAATATTTTTAATTTGAAGAGAAAAGATTTGTCCAGAGCCGAGATTCGGTGAAGAGAATGGATTTTCTGACCGTGTTACGAGCCAGGCTAGCTCAGTTGGCAGAGCACCACGACGGAAACGTGGGAGACCCGGGTTCGAATATTATCTCTTCAAAATAAAAATATTTGTACTTTTCCGTGCATCCTTTAAATTTATCAATTGACAATAGTTTTATTAAAGTCAATTTTTATGAACTTTTATAAAGTTAAGATGACTTTTATAAAATATCTATGAAAAATAATGAAGATATTAAATAAAAATAAATCAATTTATCATGATAGCTAATTAAAAAAATAATGGAAACAAAGACGAACTACTTTTACTATTTATGAAGTTTCCTTAACATATTTTAACCAAGTCAGTAATGGGCAAACCTCTTCTTACTTTCATTAATTTTTTAAATGGATATTTACGTAGTAAGTTACATCTTTCTCTGCATTATCTGCATACCGAGTATACTTAAATATGAATTGTTTCTGAGTAAACATAACTTAATAATAATATAATTGATTTTATATATAGGCGGCTTCTTGGGAAGAAACTGCTGTAGTTATTTCCATTTATTAAAAATTAAAATTAAATATATTAGTCAATTAGTCCAGAAAGAAAAAAACGCCTGCTAAATGGGGCAAGGCAGACCAGCCACTCGACTACTGCCTGCGGGGTTGTCTAACTACGGTTCTTAAGGGGCAGCATTTAGTTATTCGTTCAAGTCTCTAGTAATTTAAATATCTGTCTCATTCTTTTGTATTAATTATTTATATTCGGTGCATTACTGCAATTAACCTCTTTAATTATACCTTTTAGCCAATTTTATCATTAACGTAGTACTCTTTTCATAAGTTTATTAATAATTTTTATTTTGATGATAATTATTTTTAAATAATTTTGGATATTTCGATGGTAATTATTTTTGGTTATTTTTATGGTAATTGTTTTTAAATATTTTTGTTATTTTGGTGGTAATTATTTTTAAATATTTTTGTTATTTTGATGGTAATCATTTTTAAATAATTTTGGATATTTCGATGGTAATTACTTTTAAATATTTTTGGTTATTTTGATGGTAATTATTTTTAAATATTTTTGTGTTATTATGATGGTAATTATTTTAAAATAATTTTGGATATTTTGATGGTAATTATTTTTAAATATTTTAGTTATTTTGATGGTAATTATTTTTAAATATTTTTGAATTTAGAGCACTGCAACGGGAGATGCAGACTACCCGGGTTCGAATCCCGGCCAGGACAAATTTTTTCTCTTAAAAAAATGTTTGTTAATAATATTTGTTCTTACTACTACAACTATACTACTATATATTATACTAATATAATTATTCCTCAAATCCATCTTTTCTTATTTAATACATAGTCATCATCTATACAGGGTAGACAGTTATTAAGCCGATAAAGCAGGTAGTAAATTCGAGTATTATTACAAGATAAAGTAGCATTCGATAAAGTTGCTTTATAATTACGGGCCTAGGAAGAAGGATTGGGTCGTAGAGTTAGCAGTTACCGAACGGTTTAGGGTTGCGTGCTGCTACTGTGGGCAATATCTTGTTTGTTCAATGTATTACTTCTACGCTACTATCATGAAGGTTAAAGGTCATATATATATATATATATATATATATATATATATATATATATATATATATACAGTGTGTAGAGTATTGAGTTTCTATACTGAAAGTCGCGGGTTCGAATCGGGCTATGGCGGATATATTATTTAATTTGTTAACTGTCACAGCCGAACTTATGGGATCTGCACACCCTTGCGGCTAACCCAGGCTCACCAAGTGGATAATCATCTCTCTGTATTTTTGGCTTCAAAGCAATACAGCCTCTACCTTTTTATGACAGTTTATTGGCTCTGGTGCAGGTTTTCTGTGTATAATTAATGTTTGTATTAACATGTTTAAAAAAAAAAATCTGCAGAATAAATTTTTCGGCCATTTGAATTTTTCATGTAATCTCTACGACTCAAGCAATCTAAATCGATAAGTAATTAAACTGAAAATAATTAGTATTAAAATTAAATAAATTATAATTAAAACCACGGATAATTATTTGATTTGATTATATAATTTATAAGAAGTATCTAGTATATAATGCATTAAATATCATATTGACTTAAATTATTGCTTTATATATACCACTTTTGTTAGATTACTTAGGTTTTAAGGCTAACGAACTCTAGCTATGCTGATGGTCCCGGGTTTAATTCGGGTTGTGGTAGATAAATTATTTAATCTGTAAACAGACCCGGATGAACCCTGTGGAATATATAGACCTCCTGGGCCTCACCCACCCTTTATCAAGAAGGTACGTAGAAGATTGTAGTGAATTTGGGGGAAAACTTCGCGGATGAGCGTGATCTTATATCTAGTCTCGTACTTAACAGACTAGCATTGGCTTTCATTTTTGTTTCAACGTAATATAATAATGCTATACAAGGCTTGGTATAATATAAGAAATAGAGTTACAGCTTATACTTACGACTCTATTTAAAGGCAAATACTAGAATAATGACGCGATTCCGCTTTCCTCAGGTTCATCAGTTTTGGACGAAATTCGACTTATTCACCGGAGCTACTGATATGACACACTAATATTGTGTGAATTGTTATTAAACCACTTTACTGCTTTCTTGCACTATATTGATAAATCTTTGTCCTAACATATTGTTTTCGGAAAGATAACAACACCAGTTAAAAAATCTATATGGGATAATTAGGGATTAAGATAGATTAGAATGTGAAGTTGTGCTAATCCGTTAGCATCCACGGAAGAAGTTTATGGGGTCTAGGGTCTTAAGATGCCACGGGAACGATAACTATATGACAGCAATTTTCTTCTAGAGATGAAAGAAAACTCCAAACAGAAACAATATTAAGAAGATAATTGAATCCTTGAGGCCAAAACAAAATCTCTTTAAGAAACTACATAGAAAGTGAAATGTTCGAAAAATATTTAAGAAAAACGTTAAAGACCAAAGTCATGTAGGTTATGCTGATGCCTTGGTGAATAAGTGGTTAAGTCGAATTTCGTTCAGAGAGAGTTTACTGTAATGATGGAATGTAAATCGTACCATTCTCTTAGTGTTTGGCTTCATAAGGAGTTATTTCTTATATCAGAAATATAAGTTTATTCCATGTCAAAGTTTGACATAGCCACTTATACACTAAGATTCCGCTTCCTTAAGTAAAAGAAACTAATTTTGGACAAATAAATATTTGTAGTATTTTTAAGTACCCTATAACTTTGTAAAGATAGTTTCTTTGTTCAACACTTTCTCTTGTTGATAATCCTATTCGGGTCCCTCACGGCCTGTAGTAACTCACTGAGTGGAACCCTGGTGTTCTGTCTGTTCTTCATGGGTGGTAATTCTTGAAGGTAATTGCACCCGAGGGAGAGATTTTCTAAACGAAATTCTTCCTGGCTTAAAAGTTTAGCGAGTTATCCTGGATATAAGGAGCAGTTCAGGACTTAACTTAAGGTAAGAATAGTTGATCTCTTAAGATTAAAGAGCTTATTGTTTAATAATTAAACAATATATAGCACTGGTAATGAAGGAACTTCGGTGTTGTATTTATTGAAAATGTTTCAAATTTAAAATCCCTTGATACTCAAACAAATTTGAATTTGACGCTTCTGAAAAGCAACGGACATCACTTGAATAATCAACGGTATGAACATTTTCATTATTCAATTTATGATCGTTATCACTAGAATAACAAGCCATCATGCAGGTGTATAATGAATGAATTGTCTTCCTAGCCTAGAGAGGCTTCTGAAAATTGAAAGAAGAATTCTCAGAAGAATCTACGGACCTAGGAGAACACCTGAAGGATAAAGGTTGAGCTCGAACCAAGAAATCTATAAGGAAACAACATACTTAAAAACTGACGTTAGGGTAGGAAGGCTAAGGTTCTATGGACACATGATGAGGATGAACCCAACGACTAAACCATACAATTTTTCTGCGAATCCACTGTCACAAAAATTCAACAGGATATTTCAAACAACTTAAGGGTGGTATGGACTAAGTGGGCCTAAAAGATCAAGATTGTTTTGACAGAGATGAATACAGAAGGACGCTCAAGGAATAACGGTTCTTGTAGGAAAAAAGCGCCCCAAAAAGGGTCTTGGGTGGTCTTAAGAGAGAACGTAGGCAAACAAAGCTCATGAAGGACTTATGGGAAAAGAGGAAACAGATGAAGAAGCACCAGAGTTATGATATACGCTTGGTCTCCAAGGACTTTTCATGAGAAAAAAATTGAATTATTTAGTAATGTACGATACAGCGTCCATAGGAGACCGTTCCTGAGGACTCGGTGACGTTAATAGCTAATGAAATGAATGACGTCACCGTGACGTCATTGTATGGTAAAGGCTTAAAGGAGGTCTCATGAATGCTAAGTTTAGATATAAACGTAATCTTCACTATAACACATTTCAAGAATGTATTAAACATATTTAGGTTTTTACATACTAAAGTGAAAACTTCTTTAGCCGCGTCTAGTGGGTTTGTGTCAGCAACATGCTCGAGACTGGCCACTAGTGAGCAGTGCATGAGTTATACAATTTCATTATAATCATCTTTTTTTAGCTTATTTTTTTAAATTACAAATAAAAATAAAATATATTAGTTAATTACTCCTGAAAGAGAAAAACGCCTGCAAATTGAGGCTAGGCAGGTTAACTACTCAACCATTGCCTGCGGGCTTGAGTAACTACATTTCTGAAGGGGCAACATTAAGCATTTCCTTCATCAAGCTTCTGTTAATTTAAATGCCCGGTTCATTCTGTTGAATTATATAATTATACTCGGTGTATTACTGCAAATATATTTTTGTGCACAATTCTCTTAATTATAAACAATTGTAACATGCAATATAAACAAAGGATGTGACCTTTATTATCGTTTAAGTTATATCACTGAACCATCGAACTCCTCTCGTATTCAATCCTTACAATCCAAAATCCTTCGTAAAATCCTCAATGCTCCTTACTTTGTAACGAAAAAAGTAATCCATAATGACCTTAATGTCCCATTTGTTGCTGATTTGGGCCGAACTCGATTTCAATCTTTTCATGACAAAGTTCATTCCCACTCAAGCCCACTTGTTTCAACCTCTTCAATTCCTGATAATCCTCCAAGGCGTTTGAAAAGAAGATGAATTCGTGATTTTGTAAGTTGAACATTTTATTTGAATTCTACCACTGGGTAGTTTCTTTACTTGTCATTACTTCTCAATGTATACATTCATTATATTTACTTGATGTATTCTGTTATAGAGTTGTAAATTTCATTTAATAACTTTAAAAAAAGAAGTTATATCAAATGCGGTTCTGCCAGATAAATTATTCAATCTGTTATCTCTGTAAAGTGGGAAAACCTTCCTGTAGAACAGGTATAGTGTACTTAGGACTACATCTTGACAAACGCCTTACTTGGGATCCTCATAATAGACTGAAACGACAAGAAACTGCTCGCCATTTCGGGTGTTTTCAACATTTAGTAGACAAACGCTGTAATCTCTCATTTAATAACAAAATACTCATATACATGACAGTTATAAGACCATTATATATCTTCCATTCTATTTACTTGACGTACTATTATTATATAGTTGTAAATTAAGAAGAAAAAAAAGGAATACCTGGCCTATGAGCTTGGTTTTACACAACCGTTGCCTTGGAAACAGCAGTCTCTACCATCTTATGAATCCAAGGACCTTCATGGGTTGTGATGGTACATATTTTTTTTTTTTAGTTTTTATCATATTGAGAGTACCTGATATGTTTGTTGATCCCCTCTTATACTATGCTTTAATATGATCGAGCATTTATAAATAGTTATTTATCGTAATTTGATCTTTTTACTCATACTAAAATGATCTAATTAATATTCTGTTCAATTCTCGGCAATTAATTTTTATTATGAACCGTCAACAATCTGCTAAGTTTCCCTAAGAAGATGGGTCGGTAAACCACAAAATTAATTAAAGGAGTAGGTTTTAGATGAGCCTGGAAGCGAATGAACTAATCCTGAAGGCAGTGCTTTGTCTCCGATCCTCCCACTTAAGATGGATTACCTCAAACTTCACCCTTATTAATAATTCTCCATCCTATTCAACCTCAATTGTAAAGCTCTCTCTGTAATGTAGGATCCATTTCTAGATATCGTTACGAACTGTTTAAACATTTAAATGTTTTTTGTTTTTTTATTATTTATTTATTGATATTTACAACTATATTACAGTAATATAACAAGTAAATTGGCTGAGTGATTTTGGATTGTAGGGATTGGATACGAGAAGAATTCGATTGGCGTAAGTCCAAATAGATCGTATGATCGTCATGTAGATGAGTCTTTTTTAATTAATTGCGAGCTTATAGCGTTTGTCTAGTAAGTGTTGAAGTAGCCTGAAACGTCGAGTGGTTTCTTGTCTTTTCAGTCTTGTATGAGGATTCCAGGTTAATCGTTAGTCGAGATGCAATCCTAAGTATCGGATTTGTTCTACAGGCACAAGTGGGATATTATTAATAAAGGATACTGAAGGGCAGGAAGTCATTGGTTTACGACGTAAGGTAAAAGTGATTTGATGGGATTTTTGAGAATTTATTTTAATTCTCCAGTTTTGATACCATTCTTCAAGATCAGTGAAATGGGATTGGAGGCTTTGGGATACAATAACTGGATTGGTATTGACTGATAATACACATGTATCATCAGCATATGTGGTAAGGATAGTATTAGGATGAGTTGGGATGTCAGCTGTATTAACTGTATAAAGGATTGGGCCAAGGATACTACCTTGAGGACATTTAAATGTTAATATTGATAACTAGTACAAACATCGGTGTTCCGCTTTAAATGAAAAGCTTCCATCAGATGATAGACTTTCACAAAATACTAAAAGAAGCATTAAGAGCGTTACACGATTCCTCTACGAAAAGAAAAACAATCTCATTTCGAGCCAGCTACTTATTCAGCGGGGTTGCAGAAATACAGCGTGTTTAAAGGTTAAGTGTACAAAATAAAAATTTGAACTAAGGATCTCAAAACAAGAAGTAAGTATCTTAATGAGGTATGCCCGCAAACGCTTTGTTTATGAGATATCCACATCTTAAGATTTTCATTGTTATAAACTATTTTTAAAAACCTGTACCACTACAACCCTTGAAAGGGTCTGGGGTTCAGTACATGGTAGAGATTTTACTGTTTCTATGACAACGGTTGTGCAGGGAGATGATTTGTCCTGGATCACGCTCAACCACCAGATTTTCCCACTTATAATGGGTGTCCACTTTACAGAGGCTGGGTGAACACTGCGAGGGCTCTAGATCCCATAGGATCCATCTCCGGTTGCTAACTGATTAAATAAAAGTCTTGCTAGGAGCGGGATTTGAACTCAGGCACCGCTGGATTTTTTTGTTTGGGGTGACATTAAACAAAAAGTCTAAGCAAGGCCTGTCAATGACCTAAATTATTTACGAAGAAGGATAATTAAATCTTGTGAAACAATTTTTTACTTAGGGAAAAGCTATAAACATCCCATTCATTATTATTCAGTTCTTTTATTTGACAGCATCTTCTTTATGGCCTTTTAATGTTTTCATAGCCCTTTAAAGTTTTCATGAATGAATTTTTATTGGACATTCTTCCTCGGAAGGTGATAAATCACTTAGGCCCGGAACTTTCAGTGGATCATTAATCACAAAAAGTGACTTCTCCGTTCTACGCTTTGTGAAAACTGCCTCGTCACCTTTTTATGCCTGATTTAGCTGACGTCTATTGTCCTTAATGAATATTGCTTATTTTTTGGGGGGGGGGGGTGTGGTTCTTCTGTCTTTAGATACCTCCCTCGTTTTAGATATCGATATAATAATAGTATCGAGTATGATGAATAGATATAGGTAACATAATTTTCTTGGAATTGGTTTATTTCAAGTTCTTTTACTTAGATTTTCTTAATGCGTATAATTACTGATTTAGAATTTATAGAAATAATTACTGTAAATAATTATGTATCAAGTCTTCACCTATTCTTTCTTCGCATCTAATAATCTTTCATTCTCTCTAAATGTTGCCTTCTTCGGTAATTATTCCGCAGGTTGTCGCTTCGAGTTGAGTCACAACAAGTTTTACATATGTTTCTCTTTTATTGTTTCCCGAAAAAATACAAGTTATCATGATTTTTAGTATGGAATAGAGAATGTAATTATGGGAAATTCGGAAATCATTTCATCCACAAATGAATGCTTCAACAAACACATATCATGTATATTTAGAAATTTTAGTTGAAACTTTTATTTCTTGATGAAATGATTACCGAAATCTATTCATTACCCATAATCACATTCTCTTTTCCATAATAAAGGACACGATAACTTTTATTTTTGGAAAATATTAAAAATGAAATGAATAAACAGTTAAAACTTGTAACTCAAAACGACAACCTGCGGAACAGATACCCCTTCTTCTCTACTACATCCATCCACATGCCCATGGTTCGTTCTCTCCTCCGCAAGAACCCAAATGTTTTTGAGGGAGCTCCTAAATCTCTCCCTGTCCAGACAGTCCTCATCAGTAATTCCAAGTCTCTTAAGTTCTTTCTTCATCTGCTTTCCATAACCAATCGGGCTTTCCAGTTTATATTTCTTATCAAACTGTTACGGGCTACTGGGTGTAAAATGAATTAAACTATTACTAAATTCAAGATACTAATATTTATTAACAAATTAAAAAGACTACAATGAAATTATTTAAAACAATTAAATTATTAAACTAATATAAATTTACAGTAACAATATTTTACAGATTATAGCCTAGGCCTAACTGTTATCTAATTACTAAAATAATATACAAATAATACAAGATAATACTCTCCCAATATGACAAACTGGCACACAGTTTATTACACTCACTTATTACTTATCACACTGTCACTGTCACTGTTCACTGTCACAGGAGTCAACAACTTTACTACTAACTTATTACTGACCGACTACTACTGAAACAGCTGGCCTTTTATATAGGCAAGGTAGGTCGGGGTGGGGCACTTCTCGGAAGTTCCAAGAATTGTCTCGTTTCATCCAGGTTGATCCAGAATGTTCTAGACTATTCTTTAATCCCGCAGCTCGTCTTAATCCTCTCAGCCGGTCTTTCTCCCCTCTCTGACCGTAACAAAACATTTGCTTATTCAACCTTTTGAGATCCATCCTTACCCGAAGAAACTTAGTCGTTTTTCCTCTGCCGGGACGATCTGTGGTCTAGTGGTTAGCATACCAATCAACTATGCCTAAAATCGCGGGTTCGTGGCAAGACAGATGGCCGTTGGATATTCTAAACATAAAAAATCCTTGGTTGTGCCGTTCTTCGGAATGGACATTAAACGGCGGTCCCTGGCCTGTATGATATCAAGTACTCGTTGAAGATCCCTATCCTAATTGTACCTGGATAGCTGGATAAAAAAATTTAGAGCTCCCAATGTAGCATCGTCCGATTAGCCATCGCTGCATAAAGTGACATTAAATAAACTCTGCACTTTCGTATATTTCTTTATTCTATCTCAATCTGTGATAATTTTGGACGATGATGATTATCTTTTATTTTTATGACTTATATTTCATGTTAGTCGCATGTTTATTGGTTTAGTGTTCGTGTAATATATAGTTCTAAGGATCAGTATGTAAAGTGTTAAGTTGAGCAGATTTGGGGTTCAAATCTGTGAAATATATTATGCAATCTTCCGACAGTCTTACATGGTTTCTGTTGGAGCAGCTGAACCCCCCATCACCCCGTCCTTGTGGCTCATCCATCCTTTAAAAAGTGGGTATCTTTAACTGGGGGGGGGAGGCCTAACGTTCACTGATGTGCAGGAAGGTTTCGGGCGATTGATTGAGCCAAAACCTTCCACAATCGTTGGCATAGAAATAGTACTGTCTCTGCCATGTACTGTGCACATCAGAGCCTTCACGACTTGTAGTGGTCCAGTTTTTTAACACTTATGAGGTTCATTTTCGTCACATGATTATACGATTATTGATATTCTAACCAGGTGTTTACTTGCTCATACGCATTCTAATGGAGGACTGGTCACTGACAAAAAATTGCAAAAGGATCCTTGAAGTATGGGAAAGAAAAGTCCTGCGTGAAATTTTTGGACCTATCAGAGTGGAGGACAAGTGGAGAATTAGGTCCAATAAAGAGCTTAGGGACCTAGACGAAGAGCCTGATATAATAAAAGTCATCCAGCTCAAAAGACTACGATGGTTGGGCCATGTGGTTAGGATGGAGCCAACAAGAAATCCATGAAAGATTATGTATGAGATATGAGGGTTCAAGATTAAGAGGGAGGCCAGTCTCAGGTGGCTCGACAATGTGGAGGGTGACCTGAAGGCGATCGGGATGAGCCGCAAGGCGGTCAAAGGCAAATGGCGCAAGAAATTAGCAGAGGACAAGGTTATTCAAGGACTGTAGAGCCCATTAATTAATAAATAGATCCATTTTAGCCAGTTTATTTTATTAATTTAACAATTATTTCTTTCGAATATTTTGTAGTATTCTGGATTAACTAGTCAGCAATAAATTTATATTAGTTTTGATGTGATTTATTTCGAAGTGTAAATAAATCCATTAATCTCTTCTGTTCTCTGTTATCGCCGTCTTGTGTGCTCATAACTCATAATGTCCCAAATAAAGGGAAAGAGGGAGAGAGGAGGGATATTTGGTCGACCCAGTTAGGCTGAGTACACCCTCCTGGGCAGTTTACAACTTACTCTGCTCTGCCCTTAATTGATAGTACTTAGTCCAGACTACTCTATAGCTCTACGGTACTTGAGCACTCTAGTAGAGTACTTTACTAGAGCAAGGCTGTGTTGATATAGTCCTACTTCAATGTACACTAGAAGTGAGAACACAAATAGAAACTTCTCTCGTTCTACCATCTCTCTACTTGTAATTATAAGGATATCTAGTACCAAGTTTGGATCACTATGATTCAGTTGCTCTGAATTGATAACTAATTTAACAGAAAATCTGATGTTGCATAAGGCCTATTTATAAAGATAATAATACTACGCCACCAATGAATAAGTGTTTAAGTCGAATTTTGTACAGAGTTAATTGTATTGATTGGGAGCGTAATCGTGCCATTCACGTTGTTTTTGGCTTCAAATAGGTTCTTATATAAGCAATAACTGATTTTCAAACCAATTCCTGATTTAGGCCTTTATACACTCAAAAAAAAAATCAAGATTACACTCTTTTAAGTACAAGAATCCAAAAACATTTTGGAAAAAATTCAACTTTACGTGTGGATTACTGGGGCATTGGCATAATAAAACGGCTTAGGGATCACGAAGGTTCGATATAGCCACCACCAATCGATGACTCCTTTTTTTTTTCTTTGTTTTTTATTTATGGATATTTACAACTATATTACAGTAATATAACAAGTAAATTGGCTGAGTGATACATAATGACATGATATAATGACAAGTAGGGAAACTACCCACTGGTAGTACTCAAATCGCATGTTCAACTAAGAAGTTCACGTGGCCATCTTCTTTTCAGACGCCTCGGAGGAAGCTAGGTTTGAAACTAGAGGGTTTGAGTGGAAATGAAGTTTGTTATGAAAGGATAGATACCGGAGTCGGGCCAAATCAGCAACAAATGGGACATTAAGGTCGTTATGGATGACTATATTCTTAACAAAATAAGGAACGTTAAGGATTTTGGATTGTAGGGATTGGATACGAGAAGAATTCGATGGCTTAATGGAGCCCCAAAGCTCTACTCCGTAATGACTCCTTTTTAATTTTCAATATAAATAATAATAATTGTTTTTATTTATTGTTCTTTTGATAGTGATTATTTTTTATTTTGAAGAGAAAAGCTTTGTCTTGGCGGGGATTCGAAACCGGATTCCCGCTGCTCTAGCGCGGTGCTCTAACCACTGAGGTACCAAGGCTCGTATCCAAGGCAGATAAATCCATTCTCTTCACCGATCATATCTTTATCTAAAAACCTATTCTCTTCCAAATAAAAATATTTAAAAATAATCACCATCAAAAGAACAATAAAAAAAAATGCTTGTCAACGAGATCCCAATCAAAATAATCTTCACTGAACATTTTTCCCCGTGTACACATCGCGAAAATTGCGAGATCATAGGGATATAGGATCGGTGAAGAGGATAGATTTGTCTGGCTTGGATACGTGCCTTGGTATTTCAATGGTTAGAACTCCGCGCTAGAGACGCGGGCGACCCGAGTTCGAATCCCAGCCAAGACAAATCATTTCTCTTCAAAATAAAAATATTTAAAAATAATTGTGAATTATAGTATTAAAAAAATATGTAATTATGGGAAATGTGCATATTTCGGTAAAATTTCATCAAGAAATGAATGTTTAAAAAAATATATATCGAAGTATAGACGATAATATAACCTAACAGTAGTTCGGTTCTTTGACCAATATATTGTCAGTAATAGGTACAATATGCTTATTATTAACAATAATAAGGCTTAGGCGAACCTGAAGGCTCGATCACGATACCACCATTCTGCTTAGATACTTCCGTCCACGGAGCACCATCCAAACCAGACCCAAATCGGCACAACCCTTATTAATTTAGGAATTCGTTCCTTACTAAACCCAGCAACTTCACAAGCCCATGTTAATCTTCTTGACGCTATCAATTGAACAACAATATACAATAAGTAATGTTATTTTTATTTTCTGGAATAATGAAAATGAAAAAGTTAAAAACTTGTTACGGGAGTGATGTCATATTTTTTTGTTTTTGTTTTTCATTTGTTTAAAAACAGAATAATTGATTTCGAATCCTCATTTCCGGAATCAATGATTAATTTAATTATATTAAATGTATTATACAATAGTGAAATAAAGAGGTTAAAGATTTTCTTATTACTTTGCCTGATATATTTATTTATCTAAAAAAAAAATAAGGAGTTATTTCTGAATGAGAAAATTGCCTGATAAGTCAGGCAAGGCAATCCAGCCAATCCGTCACTGTCTGCGGGTTTGCCTAATTGTATGCAATGAAGGCGCGACTACAAACTCATTACGATTAGTTTTCCATATATATTTTTCATTTTCCCACTCTTTATTAACTATTTCACGATAACATACTTAACACAGTCGAGCGTTTTGTACCGCTAAATTTTGGGTGTATTCGGTAATTTATTGACTAGTTTACGTGAAATTTATTGTTACAAAAATTATTATTAATTTAAAAGGCTTTGAATTTTTTAAATAAAAATTTTATTTTATTTTTTTATTTTTTTTTATTTAATTCAATGATATTTACAACTATAATGGTATTATATCAAGTAAATGTGCAAAAATGTAGAATATGACATGAAAACACTTGTGGAGAAACTACCCATCGGTAGCACTCCAATAAAGTTCTATAGTAGATGATCTCGAGGCCATCTTCTTTTCAGACGCCTCGGAGGGTTATCAGGAATAGTACGGGAAGCAAGCTGAGAGACTAGCGGATTCAAGTGCGTATGGAGCTTGTTATGGAAGGATAGGTATCTAGTTTGGGCCAAATCAGTAACATATGGGATATTAAGATCATGATGGATGAGTTTGTTTGTGACATAATAAGGAGCATTGAGGATTTTACGAAGGATTTTGGATTGCAAGGATTGGATACGAGATGAATTGGATGGTTTAGTAGAGCCCCAAAGCTCAACTCCGTATGCCCAAATAGGTCTGATGACTGTCATGTAAATAAGTCTTTTGTAATTAATTGGTAGATTAGAGCGTTTGTCCAGTAAGTGTTGAAGTAGGCGAAAACGTCGAGCAGTTTCTTGTCTTTTCAGTCTTGTGTGAGGATTCCAAGTGAGACGTTTATCCAGATGGAGTCCTAGGTAACGTATCTGTTCGACAGGGTTCAGTGGTATATTATTAAACGATACAGTAGGACAGGAATTCGTAGGTTTACGACGAAGGGTGAAGGTAATTTGATGGGATTTGTTAGGATTTATTTTAATCCTCTAATTTTGTCACCATTCTTGTAGGTGTGAGATATGGGATTGAAGAGATTGGGATGCAACAAATGGATCCTTATTAACTGATAACACACATGTGTCATCAGCGTAAGTAGTGAGGACAGTGCTTGGATGGGTTGGGATGTCAGCTTTATTTTCTTAAATTAGAATGTATTCTTTAGCGTTATTATAAAAAATAAAGGCACTTTGATCTTAACAATCTAGCTAATTTATTGTTTTGTGTATGTTTGTACACGTAATATTATGTACGAAAAAGAATAACAACAAAAATTAGTAACCATTATAGCATTATTTAGCTCAGTCTACCATTCATCAATTAAAATCGTATAACTTCGTGACTCACGCTCTTCTCACAGTTTCCGTAGAACGTACTTTTATATTTTCCGACCAAAAGATTTTTTTATCGACTCTACCGATCTATCTTTATGGCGCTACAACTCGGGGGTGGGTCTTGGCCTCCTCTAGGAGCTTCCACCATCCAGGTCGGTCCGTTGCTGCTGTTCTCAATTTCTGCATGCCTAGCAGCTGTCTGTTTTTTTTATCGACTACAGTATAAATATTATATCTGCAGAATGGAAGCTCTTTTATAAACACGAGAACAATAAAGTCTAGGAAGATAGTTTAAAAATAATTGACTGAATATCAAGAACCAGAAAAACTTATACTAATATTAAAAATTAAACTAAAAGCCTATTAAATTAAATTAAACAAACTAAAATGAGACTGTACATCACAGGCTTAAACTTTAATGCTATAATAAAAATGTGAACATCGATATTCAGGAATCGATTTCATTTATTCACTTAATCTCAAGAATCGCGTAAAACTGATGATAAAATTAATATATATAAAAAACCTAATATTAAATTAAAAACGATCAAATTTAATTAATAAACCTTTAAAATAAAACTGTACGTCACTCATATAACCTTTCGCTATAAAACAGTTGAGATCGATATTCAGCAACTCGATTTCGCTAACTCACCTCGATCCCCTCCGATGACTCAGCCCACTCAAGTGTTATTTCCGCTCCATAACTTCCTGATTCAGATCCCCTTGGGGCTTTTTAGGGGATCTCCGGATGCAATGAACTGAGTGGGGTACGTAATAAGGTGCCTCGCCATTTCGTTTAGGCAAAATCACCATAAAATTTGTTGTCAATCTGAAAGACAGGTGTCGCTGTACAGTTGATGAAATACACCCTGTGTATTAATATATATAAAAAATTTATTTATTGGAATTATAACTGTATTATAACAATACAACAAATGAATGATACATAATGCCATGAATAAAAGTACTACTAAATGTAGTTGAGGAACTACTAAATGACAAATTCAACTTCACGAGGCCATCTTCTTTTCAGACTCATCGGAGGATTATCGGAGATTTACGAAGTAGCTATGTTTGAAAGATTTTGTATTGTAGGGATTGGATACGAGAAGAATTGTTTGGCTTAATGGAGCCCCAAAGCTCTACTTCGCAAGTCCAAATACGTCTTATTATAGTCATCTATATGGGTCTTTTGTAATTAATTGGGAAATTTGAGCGTTTGTTTAGTAAGTGTTGCAGTAGCGTTTAATAATTTCTGAACTACATTTTAGTATATTTGAAAATTGTTATTTTTGGCTACATCGTCGAGGCAAATGCAAAGTATCGAACGTGAAAAAAATAATTTTTTTGTCTATCGATCTATACCGATTGGATTAGGATTGATAAATTCTATAGCAGTCAACGGATCGTTACTTGTAACTGATAAGATTATATGATTGGGTTGATGACTTAAGGTTATTGTGTATACTTGTCTGCTCCTAACATTGTGAAATATCTTCCGCGTTGTCAGCAATGCAACTTCCTTGAATTCCTCTTCTTTTATATATATACTAATATATATACTAGCTCTAAGATAAGAGAGAGGCATTAGAGAGTAGAGAGGAGATGGTATGGTTAGTTCATAGTAAGTAAGAGAGTACTCTCTAAGTTAGATGTAGTCCATAGTCAATAAGTTATAATCAGTTAGCTAGTTAGTTCACATAAGAATGTCTCTTGACTATCCATATTATATCTGTTCAATATCACTATAAATATATATCTTTTTTACAAGTCATCCACCGTTAACTATTTGTCTATTTGTTACCCTTAACTATTTGTATCGATATGTCAAGTATTATACTATAGTCAACGATAAAGATCTTAGCCATTCTAATCTTATCCGAAACAAGAACTTCAATTTTATTTCAGAACATCTAGTATTAGCGCGTGGTCATGTAAACAACTCAAGATTTAATTATACACATTATTATTTTATTGAATTAATTTTAAAAAATACCGAAAAACCACGTGGAAAAAAAATAGGTCGAACATAGAATCTGGGTCAAGGGGAGGAACACAACGTGCGTAATCTGATCAATAATGAACACTTTACGCCTGCGTTTTGTTCGCTCGCTCTCATGTAACAACGTTTTATTTCTCTATGTCTGTCTCTATGTGTATATATATATATATATATATATATATATATATATATATATATATATATATATACACACACACATATACATCATTTACTTATGTATTTCTACAAAAAATACAATATTTTTTATTGAGTACAAGGAAGTAAAAAAAACTATGATTTTTCTTATAAAAACATAAATTGGAATTTTAATTAATTATAACTGAATAAATCAATAAAATAGAGCTAAAACTCAAAACGAAACATTAACATTTATTAGAATGCAAATGGAAAAAAAACACGAGCAAAGTTTCAAACCTGGAGTAAAAAGAAACAATTACCAGTCGACGTTTCGCCTATTCAGGCATTATCGAGACACAAAAAAGGGTAAGATCAATCACATCTCAAAGAAGAAGTGCAATATATACCAACAAATAATCGCCCAAATAGGCTCATAATCTGAGACCGCACCTTTTTGATTTTTTTTTCTGGGGTGGGGTACAACGGGCAGACGGGCAAAAAATCAACAATAACTTAAAATAAACTTGTAGTATTTATAGAAAGGTTTAAAAGGTTTATTAAAATATCAAAACAATCGTTTCACTCATGTTCTTTCCACTATTTTATTCATATATTTTAACAACTATGATCATGTGATTTGCCTATAAGTATGTACTGTAATGGATTCTCCTACCTGTCCCAGTGCCCCCCTTAAATCCGCCCTTGTTCAAATCCTGATGTGGCAGATTAATTATTTATTGCATTAACAGCAATGGTCCCTCCTGGGGCTCACTAAGTCTTATGAATATGGTAACCTTAATTGGGGTAAAACTTTGATAATGATCTTGATTAAGTCACATGCCTTTAGAACCGCTGTCTTCAAAACAGTACAGTCTCTACTAAATTTATCTTCTAAACTTAAAGTTTTGACAATATTATGAATTTATTTGTACTGTAAATTTATTACTTTATTTTTCTTGCTTGTTTTCTCGTGTTGGATAGACGGAAGCATAGATAAGGTATTTTTTCCAACACCAGACGTGATAGTATTCTGTTTTATATCAGATACATCAAAGAATCTCCGTATTAAGCTTACCGAAGTGGGGCAAACACTCATCGTTCTGAGATGCTTCATTCAAAGCAAGTATCTTGCTGGGAGTTTAAAAAATACTTGAACCGATCGCTTGTGAAGTTTATAGCCCTTTATTCTACCTCGCCTTGGCATCCATTATTCCACAGATAAAATATTCCTTAGCTCCCCCACCTTGTTAGAATTTTATAATTCGGTTATTTGTTATCAGAGCGCTTGAGAAAATTATGTTTCAGATAAGGTTATAACAATCATTTTTATCATGTTACCTTCTACGGCATTATCACCAAAGATTTTTTATCTTTTAAAATATTTAGTTTTTCGACTGCTTGTTATACGTAGTAAGGTCCAAAAGTTTCCGGCCTGGGATAGAAGGAAAGGTGAAAGAAAAAACTGGTCTTACTGTTTTTCAATGTATTATCCTCTAAGTTCAACACACTTAATACAACGCTATGGCAACATTTCTATACCATGAAAAAAAATTATTTTCCTCTTTGTTAAAACAATTTTCTTTCACTGCTGCTTGGAGCTCTTCGTCGGTGTTAAACCGCCATAACTAATAACTCGAGTTTGAACATTGCAAAAATGGGGATTTTCCTTCAAGGCTGGACACTGACTGGCAGGCATGGACCTGCATAGGCGTGCAGGTCCCGGCACGTTTGAAGGAGGAGAAGCAGGACAGGGAGGAAACTTATGGACCTTACTTTATTAGAGAATTATTTCTCTTTTAGTCAATTACCAAAGTCCTTAATTTTATATATTCCGATTTTTTTTTCATTACTAATAACAATGAAAGATATTTGATTATTTTAAATAAACAAAATTAAAGATATTTTAAAGGAAGCCATTTTGAAAATGTATAATAATAATGCCTAAAAAAGGACCCTGTACCACTACATCCCACTACAATCTTGGGTTCAGTGCATGGTAGGGACTATTCTTTTTATAGGACAACGGTTGTGCAGGTTGGTGATTTGTCCGAGAACACGCTTAACCGCCTGATTTTCCCATATTTTATAGAGGCTGGAGAGCCCCAGGAGGGTCTGTAGTTCTCACCGGGCCCATCCGTTCACATGTTAAGAAAATAAGGATGGCTACTATCTTACTAATTTTACAGAAACGATTGTGTATTTATTGAACTCATATTTGTATTTGTCTAATTTAGAAAGTGCAAATAGGAGTTAAAAATAATAATCGATTACTTTTTCTTTTATGTTGTAAATTTAATCTTTTGCTATAATTAAAAAAAAAAACTCTCCCTGATTCTATGACGTCATGAAGTCTGAACCAATCAGAAAAGCCTACGTCAGCAGAATTGGATTCCAAGCAGCTGTGACGTCAACGATTGACTCCCCTCTTTCTCAATGTAACAACTCAAAATGGCCTCTACGATAACAGTTTCATTATAAATTATACAACATATTATAGGAGAATATGAAAATTTATGTAAAACAGATTTAAAAAAAAACTGAATACGGAAATAATCCTACCCATCCAAAGTGATAAAATGTGCTCATCTACTTAACCTCGTTGCTGGGTTTCTATGGAAGATGGAGTCGATTTGGTTACGTGTTATAACAGTTAAATACTTTGGTATCAGTTCCGGAAGTTGTCGCCTTGAGGTATGTCACGACAAGTTTTTGGCTTTCATTCGTTTCCTTTTTAATATTCTCGAAAATATAATTAATCGTGAGTTTTAGTTTGAAAAAAAAAAAAAAGAAATCATAGGAAATGTGTATATTTCGGTAATCATTTCTACTAATACATATCATCTATACTTCGAAGTGTTTGTTGAAAAGTTTATTTCTTGATGAAATGATTACCGAAATATAGAGATAACCCTTAATTACAACTCGTATTTTCATTCTAAAACGCCAGATTATTTTTATTTTCGAGAATATTAAAAAAGGGAACGAATGAAAAGATAAAACGCTTTGTTACTTACTTCAAAGCTACGACCTGCGGAACTGATACCCTAGTATCTAGTATTATTTAAAACATATTTCTTCTAGTTAATGTCAAACGTAAATGCACAGATGTGGCTGTATGGAATATACCAATGCCACCACTATTGGGGAAAAAGGAAAAAAAAACAAAAAAAAAACGTAAATGCACATTTTTACTTACTGAAACAATATTTACAAAATAAACAGTAAGTGTAAACTAGTTTTAAGACTTATGAATGTTTTCACACCCCCCCCCCACAATTCATTAATTCATTACTAAGGAAACGAATAAAAATTTAAAACTTGTGACTTAACCTCGAAGTGACAACCTGCGGAATTGATACCAATGCTTTCCATGCTCCAAGACTAAAAATATATTACATCAATTTCCTTTTTGTATCCTTACACGTTTTCCACTAAGTGCAATTGCTGATCCTCGTTAAATTGCACTATAGCATGTTTAATAAGATGATTGCAAGTACCATTAGTGAATTAAATTGCTTATATTATAATCGATATTATGGAAACATCGATTTAAGGCTTTCGATATTATTGCATGTGCAATAATTGTATATATTCCATAATCATTATTTCTTAAATGCTTCAATATTAACTTACGTGATTTTAGGAATGCTTTTTTTCTCGTTATTTAAACTTGCTATTGATTAATGTTAACTTCTGGTAAGTCAATCGAGAAAGAAGAATTTGTTATATTTTTCCTTTAAAAAAAAAAAGATAATTGAGGAAGAGATGGTGAAATTGTATTTTTTTTTCTCGAATGCCTCTAACGAGCTTTCCCCTAATGACCTTTGCAATGATCCCGGAACTTATTTAATTTATTTTTTCCTTTATTCTCCTCTTTATTTTATTCTTTTTGAAACGAAGCCAGTACAAATGGAAAAATGGAAAATGTTTCTTTCGTTCACTCTTACGTAATAAAAGGTTTGTCTTTTATTTTAATTATGTAAAATGAAAACTGTTGCCAAGTTTTCTTTGTCTTCAGTAATTCAGTAAGTCGTTGCAATGTCTTCAGTAATGGATTTTAAATAAGAAAAAGAGTGTAGGTGTGCCATTCCTTGTCAATTCTTTTCCTTTGTCTCTCTTTACAAAGGATAAACTTTTTTTTTTTATTATTCTTTAAATTTCATTTTACCAAATTCAGAGCGAAAGAATAAACCAAAACTTTTATAACCTGTACTACTAAAATCCATGAAGTTTCTTAGATTCAGTACGTGGTTGAGACTGTACTATCTCTAGGACTGGAAGTTGATTGTCCGAGATCACGCTCAACCGTCATATTTCCCCCTATTTTGTATACCCTTTATATAGAGACTGAGTGAGCCCCACGCGGGCCCCAAGACCCCAAAGGATTCACTCCCAACTGTTAACATATTAAATAAATAATGCACTGCCGGATTTGAACACGAGACCCCACTGCCATACCATGGACTAATCTCGGTCCCTCAATTAATAAAGTTATTAATTATGATTCCGAAATCTTTTATTTTTACTAATGAGAAAATGGATGACCGTATATATTCTGAGTAATGTAAAAAATGGTCAAAGAATTGTTCTCAAAATAACCTAATTTATTTATTATGTGCCAACGTTTCGACCTAACTTTTAAGCCATCATCATGGCTAAGAAAAATAAAAGAATAGAATAGAAAAATAATTTTTTTCTGTGACCAGGTCCCTTTAGAATAACAGAGATGAACAGAATTGAATAAATATTTATTTGGGCAAAGGGCTACATCAGAATAAATTAATAATTAAATAATATCCTGAAAGTAAATAACTTAACAGGTATGTTTTGGTAGAGAATCAGAAAATGTGATAAAAAAATAAAATTTAAAAAACAGACAAATTTACAAATTATAAAAAGAAATAGGCTTATGGCAAAATAAGTGAATAATTAATAGCAACTAATAATAAAAAAAATGATAACATTATGAGTGAGGAATATTTACAGTAGTTCATCAGTCGATCAAGTTAAATATATCTATAAATTATTTATTGATTATAAAGCATCTGATGAGTTGGTTTTCTTGATTCAAAATCGAAATTATAAATTATTGATTGATTCATTGATATCAAAAGAACATCAATCGTGCAGTACAAAAGACAGTAAAACAATTATATAGGCAGAAAATATTGGAATGAAATATATTGAACCAAAGGTTAAATTATAAAGTAGTTGATGAAAAATTTAAAAATAATAAGGTTGAAATAAAATCTATGAACATAATATAATTACAAGAAAAATAATTTTATAATCGACTTTTACTTTTATTGATTTATTGTTTAATTGGGTTATTTTTTAACCATTGTGCGTGTTTATATAAATGCTTTGCAGCTGATATCTACAGCCCCGGTATATAAGTGGTTAAGTCAAATTTTCTCTGAAATGAGTTTCTTGTAGTTAATGAACTGAAATCGTGTTATTTTCGTAGCGAATAAGAGGTTATGTCAGGCATTGGCATGAAAAGGAGTTATTGCTTCTATTCAAACTTTATTTTAAGGCAAAAACAAGGATAATGGCACGACCCCGCTACCCTCAATATATTTAACTCTCTCTCTCTCTCTCTCTCTCTCTCTCTCTCTCTCTCTCTCTCTCTCTCTCTCTCTCTCTCTCTCTCTCTCTCTCTCTCTCTCTCTCTCTCTCTCTCTCTCTCTCTCTCTCTCTCTCTCTCTCTCTCTCTCTCTCTCTCTCTCTGGACAAAATTCAATTTGTTTACTTACGTATATCTATTTAGGTTAGAAGCTAATGATAGTATGATAGATATAGAAGCTATGGATAGTATTGATTATTTTTCATTGAGAGCAAATATATCGATACTGGTCACTATCGACTAACTAAGCTGCATACAACTTGTGCAACTAATCGATTAATAATTATTCCTCCAAAGAGGTATAACAAAAAAAAACTGGTTGTAATATTGGAGCAAGTTGGGGTAGCGATCCGTCAATACAGCTACGTCATCCTGAATGGTATCGTAGGCGCCGCTCTGGCCAAGGCCGTTGTCCGCTTTATTCTTTACTTTATTACTGTCTCCATTTTCTTACTTTATTGCGAGTCTTTATTATTCTTTTTTTTCTTTATCAAGTCCCTTTTATTAATTTTTTTTTCTCGGCACCAAATTTTTTTTATGAGTCCTTACTATCGATTTTTTTTTAACAGAAAGTTTTCTTTATCAAATCCTTAAAAACAATTATTCTTTTATTCTTGACAGAAAATTTTCTTTCCTTCTATTGAAAAATTGTAAAAATAATTTCGGAAAAAAAAAGCCTGTACAACTCATGAAGTCTTGGGTTCAGTTAGGGCCTGTAGTGATTCTTGGACAGTGGTTGTGCAATGATTTGTCCTAGATCACGCTCAACCGCTTTTGGGCCAATTAACAGAGACTGGATTGGGTCCAGGTGGGTCTCAGATCCCAAAGGATCCATCCTTAGCTGTTAACAGATTAAATAAAATGAGCTTCAGAACCTGGGGCCTTCGGAACACCAACTCAGCACTCTACCGCTGAGCCATTCTGCTCCAAAAAATATATACAAAAAAAAAACCCATAAAATAAAGTCTATGATTTGTACTAAAATACATTGTATGAAAAAGAATTATACAAAAGAAATATGCAAGGCGATGAAAATGGTATTATAGTATACAATATAATTACCATATGCAATAATTTTTAGCTGGAGGGTTGCTCAGTATGTAGAGTTAATGTTCTGAAGGTTTTGGGTTCAAATCTGGCTGTAGCAGATAAATTATTGAGTCCTTAAACGACCAAAGATGGAACCAATGGGATCTGCAAAAATTCTTGGGGCTCACCCAGTCTCTATAAAGTGGGTAACATAACCTGGCATGATCTCAGCCAAATCTTTGTCCCTTCATAACCCGAACTGAACCGATATACTGGACCCTAGACCCTTTCATGGGTTGTAGTGATAAAAGTTTTATACTAAAAGATAGATTTTCCAAATTTAATCAAACATTTGAAATCATTAATTCTGATTAACAATGCCTTTACAGTACCAATTCCAAGATAAAAAAATCTAGGTGTATCCATCCAACAATTTAATTTATTTATTTATTTAGTTTCTATAGAAACACTTATTTTCATTAAATAATGTAGTTATAGATGATTTTTTTAAATATATTCATATTCTAGAAAAAAGTTAGTTTTGTGAAAAAAAGAAAATTAACTTTAAAAAAAAAAACTTTCAGATTTTATTTTAAGATTTTCCAGCTACCATTGCAACGTTTCTAATAAACAATTAACATAAACATGTCTTGGACATTATCAATTTTTAATAATTTTTTTTCTTATTACTAATATGAATGATGTGTTTTCAGCAATCGCAAATCCAAAGGCGCCTCCTGGGATAAAAGATTCAATAAAGAGTTTCAATTATGATTATTCTTACTATTCACATGATGTAAGTAAAATTTTAATTTAATTTATTGATAATTAAAATTTATTTTTAATATAAATATTTATTTATGCTTATATTTTAACTTTAGCCTACCGATCCAAATTTCACCACACAAACTATGGTATATAGAGATATCGGTGAAGAAATGTTGCAGCATGCTTTTGAAGGTAAGATTCATATCAATTGTTGAAAGAAATCTTATCTTATATTTTCTCATTTATTTATTGTTTTTGATAGGTTACAATGTCTGTATCTTCGCTTACGGACAGACAGGTGCAGGAAAGTCTTACACTATGATGGGTCGCCAAGATGAAGAGGGGCAAGAAGGCATAATACCACAGATCTGCAAAGATTTATTTCATAAAATCAAAAATACTACAAATGAAGAACTGAGATATTCTGTAGAAGTAAGCACTTCTGTATTTTTATTGTTTAATTACAAGTATTGAAATATATATTTGTTTTTTATTATTTATTTATTGAAATATATATTTATTTTGAGATAGTAAAGGATTACTTTACATCTTTAATTTATATTGTTGGAAATAAAAACTGTTTGTTAATGTTTTTCACCTTCTAACTTGTGTCCGTAAATTCAGGGTTTCAATTTTAAATATTAGGGATGAGTACTACAATCAATCGTTTTTCTACTTGATTTATCTCATTCCATTACGTGTCAATCATTCTATTTACTTTTTGTGTTATTAAATTACAGTTGTAAAGTCCAATAAACCAATTTAAAAAATGGGTGAAAGCCCAGTTGAAAGAATGATTTTTTTTTTCAAACTCAAAATACATTAAGGGATCGTTAATCCATATAAAATGGTTTTTAAAAAATATTGCTCAGTTTTAAAGAGATATAAGATAAAGCCATAATATAAGTATGATACAAATTCAATATCGCAATTTTTATCAAAATGTTTTACTTTAAAATATTTATTCACTAAATTGTTTGATTGTCACTTGTTTCCTTGGCTTTTGATTTCCTAATGTATTTAATTAGTTTAAAAATAACTAATTATATATTATTTTTTATTAGGAATAATAAGATCACAAAATTATTTTTTTATTAAAATGAATTTAGTCTAATAATTACTGATTACTTTTAAAATAAAATTAATGCCATAACTTGGCTATTAACTGTCATAAGAGAGTTACAACTGACACTGTGTAACAGCTGATGTAAATAATAAAAGTTTATGTAAATTTAATATAATTGTTATTTTCAATACTTGTTTGAAGATACTTCAAAAATATTTTATTGTTATTATTCCTCATTTTTATGACACTGTTGCAATTATAGACTTTTTTAGTTAAAATTAAAATTTCATTTATTTACAGGTAAGTTATATGGAAATATACTGTGAGAGGGTTCGTGATCTGTTAAATCCTAAGAACAAGGGTAATTTACGTGTCAGGGAACATCCGCTGCTTGGGCCTTACGTTGAAGACTTATCCAAACTCGCTGTTACAAGCTACGAAGATATTCACAATTTAATAGATGAAGGAAACAAAGCAAGGTTTGCCTGTTTTTATTTGCATTTATTAATAAATTCTATCCATTAGTCTAGAGAAATAATTCTAACTACAATAATGTGGGGTCAGTGACGGACTTAATCTTGAATTAATAATAAACCCTGAACTGGTTAGATCTGCCCATTTGAATGACCTATTATGCACTCGCCTCGTAACTGCTACTGCTTGAATAATGAATGATACAGATAACCCCTGATGGCAGTAGTGCCTAAGAATTTCTAGCGCATACTAATAACTACTAAACTGAATCATTTGAATAAAAAATGGTCATGTTTAAAAGATAGCCTTGGAAACAATGTTTAAAATTAAGAAGATTTTAACAAAACAAGGGGTAGATTCTAGCTTCAAAAATAAATGTTTTAATATAATTTAAAATTAAACTTTCGATACTTAGGACTACATCTTTACAAATATAAACGACAGAAATTGCTCACCTTCTTGACCATTTCAGGCTACTTCAACGCTTACAAGACAAATGCTCTTAGCACCTATTTAATTACAAAATGCTCATATACCTACATGACTATTATAAGACTTATTTTGACTTACGGAGTTGATCTTTAGGGCTCCACTAAGCCATCCAATTCCTCTCATATCCAATCCTTCATAAAACCCCTGATGCTCCTTACTTTGTTACGAATATAGTCATCCATAATGACTTTAATGTCTCATTTGTTGCTGATTTGGCTCAAACTCAATATCAGTCTTTTCATGGCAAACTTTATTCCCACTCAAACCCACTATTTTCAAACCTAGCTTCCTATTCAATTCCTGATAATCCTCCGAATCCTCTGATAAGAAAATAGCCTTGTGACCTTATACAGGTCATCAAAAGTTAACTTTGTTTTTGAGTACTACTACTGGGTAGTTTCTCTACTTGTCTTTATCAAGGGCATTATGTATCATTCATTATATTTACTTTTTGTATTGTTATTATACAGCTGTAAATTGGAATAAATAAATTTTTTTTAAATAATTGCACTTTGTTTAAAATAGAACTTACTCCAAATTATTTTCCTGTATTGAATTTATTGCCTGAAGTACAAAGTAAATATATTTAATATTACGCCTATATTTAAATATAATTTAATTAATATTTTTCCCATCTTTAGAACCGTAGCTGCTACCAATATGAATGAAACGTCCAGTCGATCGCACGCAGTTTTTACAATTTTTTTCACTCAACAACGCTACGACAATCTGACTTCGTTATCGACAGAGAAGGTGAGTAAGATATCGCTGGTTGACTTGGCTGGATCCGAGCGTGCTGATTCGACTGGAGCCAAAGGTACAAGACTGAAAGAGGGCGCTAACATCAACAAGAGTTTGACCACCCTCGGCAAAGTTATATCCGCCCTTGCTGAAATAGTGAGTAATTAATTATTTATTAGTTATTCAACAAAATTCTCTTATTAACAAAAACAAATATTATTAATCATTAAATTTTTTTTTTCATGCTTCAATGATGTAGTCTGTAAGTAAAAATTTTATATTTATATTAATGATATCTAATTTTAGTATAAAAAATTTTTATTAAATATTAAGACTATCTTGTCAACTTTTTTTCTGACTTGTAATTTAAAAAAATTAATATTAGGACTTGTTAGGTAATTGTATACTGATCATTGATGACTATTTTGCAAATTAAAAAATAGGTATCTGTTCTGCATTTTCTTGCTTCGAGTTGAATTATAACTGTTTATTTGTTTCATTTTTAATATTTTCCAAAAATACAAGTTATATTGAGCTTTAGTAAAGAAAAGAAAATGTATTTATGGGTAATGAGTAGAGTTCGGTAATCACTTCATCAAGAAATAAAAGTTTCAACTGACATTTATAGAAGTATAGATGATAAACATTTGTTGAAACATTTATTTGTAGATGAAATGATTACCAAAATATACACATTTCCTATAATTACATTCTCTTTTCCATTCTAAAGCTCATGATAATTTGTATTTTTGGAAAATATTAAAAGGGGAACAAATGAACAGTTAAAATCTGTTGTGACTCAAGTCAAGTCGACAACCTGCAGAATAATTACCAAAACATTTATTTATTAATAAATATGAGGGAATTTAAATGGATTTAAATTAAATACTATTATATTTATATTTAAATATATAATAAAAATTCTTTAAATTATATGGAATAAAATGGAAAATAATAAAACATAATTCTCTTAATTTTGATACTACTGCACTTAAATAAGTAGGCTGTAGTTATTTAATTACAAATGGAATTTAATTCTGTTAGTGTTTACACAGTAAACTCTTGTACTAAGTATAAGTTTAGACTTATGAATATCATTTGATTCCTTTCTGATCTAACGTTATTTTTTCAAATTGCAGGCAACCAAGAAAAAAAAAAAAGAAAATTTCATACCTTATCGTGATTCCGTTCTCACTTGGCTTTTAAGAGAAAATCTTGGTGGGAATTCTAAAACTGCTATGATCGCAGCTATAAGTCCTGCGGATATTAACTATGATGAAACTTTATCTACATTAAGGTTAGTAAGTTTGTCATAATTTTAACATCTTTATTATTCTGAAGGTCTTTAATGTATGTAAGCGATATTTTATTATAAACGTTTGTTTTTTCCATAGATATGCTGACAGAGCTAAACAAATTATGTGCAAAGCTGTTGTCAATGAAGATGCAAATGCTAAACTTATCCGAGAGCTCAAAGAAGAGATCCAGAGGTTGAGAGACCTTTTGAAAGCCGAAGGAATCGAAGTTCAAGAAGGTGAGTTTTTAAATCAAATTTATAATTCAAAAAGTATAAATTAAAATTTATCTAAAAGCAGTTAACAGGGATATAAATTTTATGGTTTTATAATTATATTATGATATTAATTATGTTATTGAAAATTTCACTGAGAAATATCATTTGTTTTTCATAGATATCAGAAAAGTTTAAAATTATTTTAATTTTTAAAATAATTTTTTTTTAAAATAGAGGCGGTATGTTTTTTCATATGAACCATATCAAAATCAGGAACTTATGATCAACCTCTTTTTTTTAACCTTTAAGTAAAACATTTTAAATGATTATTTTTTAATCTATAAAGTTCATTATGAATTTTGAACCTTTCCCAATTATTAAATTTAATAACTTAAAATTGAACAAATTTTCCTCATATATTTTTTAAAAATTTGTCACTCCAAGGTTCTAGGTCATTTTCATTGATATATATATTATTAACTATAATTATGATTATAAAATCAAGAAAATACCTTATCAATTTATAAAAAATGATATACAAGGAAAATTTGTTAATATCTTTTATTAAGGTATTGATCAAGTTAAGTGAATGATAGGAATAATAGCTTCTGATTCAGTCTAACCTTTTCTGATACTTATGAAATAAAAATTCATAGGGCAAGCCTGTTGTAAGCTTAAAATATTTTTATACCTGCTTGTCAGTGTGTGAAAATAATTTTATAATTACTATTACTTCTGTATTTATCCTAAAAGAATTTTTTTTTTTCTGTATGGCAGGTTTGGTCTATATGTTGTAAATAATGTGTAAATTCATAATTATAATTTTAGCATTTTGAAACATTCTTTGACTGATTAGTTTTTTAATAAGTAAAAAAACAAATGTAAAATAGGCTTTATTTTACCAGTAGATAGTAATAGTTGTCCCATTTTCTTTATCTCATTCCACGGTGCAGATGGTCAAGTGGTTTACGAAAAGGCAAAAGACATCAATAGTAAGTAATTATGTACAACCCTAAATGATCATTTAATATTGCCTTGCTTAATTCACTGCCTCCAAAGTTTGTTGTTACACGATTTGTGAATTTGACCATTTATTAATTTTAAACTATCATAACCAGAGAATAAAATTTACTGTAATTCTTCTCTTAAAGTAAAAAAACAAAAATGCACGATATGATTTAATATTTGGTATGAAAAAAAGTCACATTATGGGTTTTATTTTTAAAACTATCAGTAATTCATTCACTGTTTATATTCTAAATAAAAATCAGCTCTTGAATATGAATAGAAATGTGTTTTGAAATACAGTTATATTGTTATGTTATTTGAGGTGTAGATTTTGAAATTTTTAGATATCCTCGATATTTATGGCCATTTCTTGACTGTCAGAGGAATTTTAAAAATTAAAATACTGTCAAATTCAAGACTGTGCACTTGATTGTAGATTTATTTTATATTTTTGGTTATCCACAGTATTGAGGGTCATTATTAACCTTTAAAGCACACCAGAATTTTATATGTGATTCTCTCTTGGCAGTTGGTTGATGCTAAATTATGCTCTTTTAGAAAATTTTATTGATTTTAGGACCTGCCTCTCACATGATAGATTCTAATAAACATTCATATTCCATGTTTTTTCGGTTCTGGGTTTATATCCAGTAGCAGATAAATTATTAAATCTGTTAACAGTCATTTGGGCTTACCCAGCCTCTATATGGGGTACCCATATCTGGGAAAACCTGGTTGTTGAGCCATGATCTCAGACAAACCACCTCCCTGCACAACTGTTGTCCTATCAACAGTACAGGCTATATCATGTACTAAACCCAAGACTCTTAATGAGTTGTAGTGGTAGAGGTTTTTTCCCTAAGCTTTTACATAATCTTGGTTTCTTATTGATTTATGAGATTGCAAGCTGAATAATATTTGAAAAAATAATCAAAACTTAAGATCGAGTTGCATAAATAAAATATTAGCCAACAGAAGTTACACCATCATACACAGATAGCACCATAGTATTTAGTTAGATGCAATGTTACTTACACTCCACTGAGCGTAATCCTTAATAACTATAGGAATATAATTTGCCAAATAACAGTGAATACTACTATTCATATTCAAATAATCAAAATCTAGCATTATTCTTTTAATTTCCGATATAAAGAACCAAATGAAGATTTTTATTAGTTTATTCCAAATAATAAAATTATATCATGATTTATTTCACTTTAAGAGAAAAATAAGAGTCTATATCGATTCCTGATCATAATGTTTATATAAATATTAATGTTCAAAGTTAAATTTGACTTGAGTTCTATTGTTTATTGTTACACTGTGTTTTGGCTGTTTTGAACACTCTAAGTTTAATTAAAAACGAGCACCGAAAACATGATGAGAAGAGACTAAATGAAAATTGCTAAATCACTGCTTTGGCTTTATTGATGTTTATTTATATGGTTAGTAATAGTTGTCCCGTTTTCTTTATCTTATGTCATGGAGCTGAAGGAAAAATCATTTACGAAAAGGAGAAAGAAAACAAGAGTAAGTAATTGTAAACGATCATCCACTGCCTAGCTTATATCACTCCCCGCAATTTACTGTTTAGTAACCGCATAACCCAAGTATTGTTAATGTTTTTAAGTTGTTTGTAAAATAAATTAGTTAAAATAAACAACACAATTATTCCAACATTCAATTGTTCAAACATAAAAAATATTTTCTCTACTGTTTCTATAGATTTTTTCTCTATTTGTTACAAGTGATTCTCATTATAAAATCTAAAATGACTGTTACTTTCTGTGTGAAATTTCTTTAAATTGAGATCAGAGTTTCAATGAATTTTTTTATGAGAACCATTTATGATAGATAATTTTCAATCAACAGCTAAACATCAAGTAATAGTTTAGCTGGTTAATAAAAAAGTATATATATATATATATATATATATATATATATATATATATATATATATATATATATATATATGTATGTATGTAAATATATATATATAAGTATTCTTCTTGTTAAACTTTCTTTTTGTAACGTTTCGAGACTATATTGTTCTCATAATCATGTGCTAACAGTGAAAAAACAGGCTTTTAGTTTTTTTTTTTAAATATTAAATAACATATTAATCTAAAAATAAAATTGACACTTGTATGATCTTAATGCATAAATTGTTCTTACCGATTGATGACAAAATGTTTACCACCACATCAGTCAATCAAAATACCTGTACAATATAACAATATATTCCGTAAATATCTTTCAAGAATTGATCTTTGCTGAATTATGTAAAGTTGGATTTGTTCTTTTTCAGATGGTGTGAATTAGGAACGACAGTTTTATTATATTTAATTTGTTAATATAATTCATAGACATTGCGCCAGTGTCAATTTTATATTTAGATTAGTGTGTTATCTATACATACAAAATGCTTTGTCCTGAATGACTGACTGAGGGAGCAAAGCACAGCCTAAACCGCTGATCGTAGAGTCCTGAAACTTGGAGGGTGTGTTCTTTGTATGATGTAGGCATCCGATAAGAATGGATTTTCCGAAATTCCACCCCTAAGGGGGTGAAAAAGAGGGGCAAAGTTTGTATGCTTGCTCACGTGTTTCTTACTCGCAAAATCTACATATTTTCGCTGAACAAAACAAGTAACATACAAGTAACATAGTCACTTCTCGCTGCTGCCGTATGACAAGTGAAACAGTTATACTAAGTAATCCTTTTCAATAAATTTAATAAAATTACATACTAATCCTTTACTGACACGAACAACAGTAAACTTCTGTCCGGCCCGTTTGTTAATCAGAGTCAATGTATGTTTCACGGCTGTGCTGATCTGTCTGTGATGAAATTTTATATGGATAATCTCAAGCCTGGGGAAGGACATAGGCTACTTTTTATCAACACACCACACCAGCAGTCAACGCACAGCAGAAACCACTGAACTTAGCATCTTGAAATTCGGAGATAGGTTGTTTGTATAGCTTAAATGACCACTAAGAAGAAAGGAATTTGGACAATTCCCCTTAATATAATAGGGGTTCAAAGATTGTATGGAATCCGTCAGTTCTGAAGGTAGACATCTGAAATTTCGAATGTACAAGGAACTTATAGTTAAAAAAAAATTGAATTATTTATTTAAAATGATCTGTCACAAAACTTTATGTGGTAGACCAAATTCCACACGAGTGAAGCCGCGGGCAAAAGCCAGTTTAATATAATTCACTGAAACCCTGTTTTTCACTATTAGGGGATAAACATGAGATCATTATAGCCTTGAAACGTTAAACAAAAGGTTAACGAGTATCCGACTGAATCTCATGAACTGAAAGTAAAACTTACTGTAAATAATGACAAACAAAGTGCTAGTAATGATTTTTTAAAGATGGACATAATTAGGTATGTTTTATTGATAATAACTGATCATGCACACCAAAACTGTGTAACCATTTCATATTTAAATGGGGGATATACTTTCTTTTTATAAGAAAAGTTTCAATTCTTCAGTGCTAAGTATTTGACTGATATTCTCAAACTGAGTTTAGGTACATTGAATAATAATTATATCACATATTACTTCTAAACAATTGCAAAAACAAATTTACTCTATAGTTATTTCACTATCTGATTACATATCAGCTTAGCTAAGAAATCTTTTCCCTTAGCTTCTTCTAGATTATCTGGTCTGCTCATTAGCTAAAAATCATAGTAATAAGAGCCCAGAGTGTCTACCTGTTTCGGAAAAGCCAATGAAATACAAATTTGTTTTTAATTTCAGTTTCACAATATTTTAGATTTTCCAGTAAATAATTTTTTTAATATCGTTTTAGTAGTTCTTGAGTTCAGTAATCCTTTGAATAGCAGTTCCGGTTACTCTGTACCATTACTCATCATTTTGTATTGGACTTTCTTAATTAGAATCTGGAATTTATTAGAAAACATTTTTACTTAAATTCAGTTATGAGTTTTAAACAGTTGAATTAGATTCCCTTTCTCTTCTGCTTTATCGTTAAACATCTGTATTGTTTAAACAGTTCTGAGTTGTTAAAACTTTAAACAGTTAATGTTTATAAACTAATAAAACTGTTAAACATTAGAACAAAGTTATTAATAATAATTTATCTAAGCTTTCATACTTTCATTTTGAAATGAAAAATCTTGAAAATTTTTTTAAAAGGTTCGATTAGTTTAAAATTCATTGATAAAACTCTAAAAATTGTATTGCCTTAGTTGAGTAGACACTCTGGAATTTGAATAATGAATATCATTTTCTTATTTGTAGGCTTACTTCTCGACTATCCATGACTATGCTGAATAAATTTAGAATAATCCAATATGGATACCACATGACTTCCTTGTATGTCTAATAAATTATAAATTGGTGTCTAAAAAGTGATAAATTGGCCATTTTATTCTGTAATAATTAAAATTTTTATTATAAACGTCTTCCTGCTAGTCTAGCATGCCATTTCTATTGGCATAAAACTCTTATTATAAACTCTTAACTTTAGGCAGTCATCTATTTTTTAATTTTGAGAGATAGATATAATTGTGCATACAGACGTCTGCACAAAACTATAAAAATGGATTCAGGGATGGTCAAAATTTATATTTCCCTTTGAAATCTAAAAGCAGATTACAATACTTCTATTATTGCCTACAAGGAAGTAAGATAAATTATAGAATATTTTTTATTTACAGACATTTTTAGGAATTGTGATCTTATTATTATATATAGTATAATTGCAATTTTTTTTTGCTTTTGTTTTATAATTTGACACACTGATGTATATAGTTATTATCCCCCATTTTTTTTTATTTTAGCTATGTTTCGTTTTCAAAATTGTGTTGCAAACACCTAAGCAGTAGTAAACATAGTGAAAAAAATTTGATTTATTAATATAAAATAAGTTTTTAAAAAATAATTATGTTTTGAACATAAATATGACACTGTAAACATATTTCAAATTGGGATTTTTTTCTTCAGGAGATGACGGTACAAAAGTCGTCAAGTCTGAAGGCGAAACCAAAGCTGTGGCTCCTTCGTCTACCATAGCCGAGGAGGCGGTCGATCAATTGCAAGCGAGTGAGAAACTAATAGCAGGTATAATTATCAGTCATAATATGTTATCATAAATTTGAAGCTATAATAATAATTTTTACATTTCTAAATTATTAAAAATTTTATTCAGAATTAAATGAGACATGGGAAGAGAAGCTTAAGAGGACCGAAGAAATTCGGCTGCAGAGAGAAGCTGTTTTTGCTGAAATGGGTGTAGCGGTAAAAGAAGATGGTGATACTGTTGGAGTCTTCTCTCCTAAGAAGGTATGTGTACGGTTTTATAAATATGGTACTTTCCTTTAATTCGGGCGCCACTTATACGATTGCTCAACCTTGCATTCCGATGCTAGCGCCTCTGTTTAGGAATTTTGACATACCAAAATATATCACAAAGATATTAAATTAATTTATTATTTACAGGCCAATCTTGTGAGTGTATTGAAATAAAATAAGTATTATATATGGATGAGAAAAATATTTATTAGACCAAAAACAAAAGACAAAATATTTAGGGCTTGATTATTTAAAACTGAAAGCATACATTTCTAAATGTTTAACTAAAAATTAAACTAACTTTTAAGACCTAAGGCTTCCTTCTGTTTCTGGCCAGAATCACATATAACAATTGTTTAATTTAAAATACCATTTTTTTCAAGGATTTCTCAATTCAAAGTGATTGTCTTTCAAAATGTATTTTTTTCAAAAGTATTCATCCAAATTTAAAAGTAAAGGGTATGTAATTCAGCATTACATAAACAAAATTGAAAAATATTAACTTTTTTTAAATATGAGGAAATTAAATTTTAATTTAGTTTCTTTCCTATTTAATTTGTCTGTCAAATCAAAGGTCCAATTAGTTTTGTGTACAAATATTTATTTTCATATATATAAAAAAATACATATTGCCTTAATTATTTATTTATATTTTTCAAAATACAGACACCACATTTGGTAAACTTGAACGAAGATCCTTCGATGTCTGAATGCCTCTTGTATTACATCAAAGATGGAATAACACGTGTAGGAAGTGGGGAGGCGAACGTTCCTCAAGACATTCAGCTGATTGGGTCTCACATCCTCGGAGAGCATTGCATATTCGAAAACAAAGAAGGAGTTGTCATCTTAAAACCCTTCCCTGGAGCAGACACTTATGTCAACGGCAGACAGGTTTTTGAACCTGTCACATTGAAAACTGGCAACAGAGTTATTCTCGGAAAAAATCATGTCTTCCGATTTAATCATCCCTCACAAGGTGAATAATAATGAATAAAATTTGCGTGATCATTTTGTTAATTACTACTTAAATAATTCATTAAATGTAGATTATATTATTACTATAATAAATTGTATTATTATATTTGTTTTGTAGCTCGAGAACAGAGAGAGAAATATATAAATAATGAATTGAAGGAAGACAAACCAGAAGGTAAATAAAAAATATCATCACTAAAAATCATATCGATCTTCATAAAATTAACATTTTTAATTTTAAATAAACTTTAATTATTACATTGTAATATAATTATTTTTATTTTAAATTTTAGTTATTGACAAGTCTTCTCCTGCTGAAACTCCTAACAATTCCGAAATAGTCGATTGGAATTTTGCACAAATTGAGCTTTTAGAGAAGCAAGGTATCGACTTGAAACAAGAAATGAACAAAAGATTACTCGCCCTCGAGGAACAATATCGTAAAGAAAAAGAAGATGCTGACCAAAAATTTGAAGAACAGAGAAAGGTAATATAAATTCCTATTTAAAATAGTTGTTTGAATATTTATTTAAGTTAGTTGTTTGAATCGGCAGATTGTTGATTCAAAATATGAGGTAGGGGATGAATAATAATAAATCATGGTTTTATTATAAACTACTATAAATTAATTTTATTTATTGTGATTACTTAGGAAGTACATATTTATTTAACCAAAGTCTGTTTGAAGGGCAACGGCTTTAGTTAGATGTGTTCACAAATGTAGATATATTATATTATTCTGTGTTTATTTGTATTATTTTCTTTTTTTAGAATTTTTGCATTTCAAAAGTCAGAAATGTTTTTGTTTTTTTGTAGCTATGTGCTGGAATAGGTCTTGGCTAGATATATTTATAAGTTATAAAAAAACATATAAATTTAGAAGTGTTTTTTGAGTCTAAGTAAAAAAAAATCTGTGTAAACTGTATCAAGTATTACTAAATTAACTTATTTAATTACTTAATTACTAGCAATATATATATACATACACAATTTCTAAAGATAAAATCTGGATAGATGATTTTTAGTCTAATTTCTTAGGGTCTCAAATTCAAATTAGGAGTTATCCCTTGTCTGCCGAACAGCACACCAACCCCAATTTACAAATTATACAACGCGTACTTAGCGTCTCGTTTTTCTAACCGTTCAGGATTAAAATTTTCAATTTTATCCCTACTTCACTTTTTTTCTAACTGTATGTGATATAAATTTTCAAACAAATCTACAGACATCAAGAAGAAAGTAGGCTAAAATTTAAAACTGAATTACAATAATTCTGTTACTCCATTCAACAAGGTATAAGGGAATTTTAGTGGTACCTTCATATGTTTATAATATTCTGATATATTTTATTTTATTTATTAAATTGGTTTGTTTGTTACTTAATGTCACTTTATGATGATATGGCTAGTCAGACGATGCTGCAGTGGGAATTTTGTCTATCTTGGTTTAATTAGGATAGGGATTTTTGATGAGTACCTGACATCGTACAGGCTTGGGACCCCCTTTGAACGTCCCTTCCGAAGGACGACATAACCAAGGATTTTGTACTCTATTTGAAAAATCCTAGGGCCACCTTCCATGCTACGAATTCACGATCTTGGGCTTAGTGGGTCATTGTGCTCACCAGTAGACCACAGGTCACCACAAGTATTGATTAAATTTAAACATTGTACTTTAATGGAATTTTATTTGTTTCCAGACATATGAAGCAAGAATCGATGCCCTCCAAAAACAGGTAGAAGAACAGAGCATGACGATGTCCATGTACAGTTCTTATACACCAGAAGACTTTAATCAAGAAGAAGATATTTTTGGTATATATATTTATAGATAATTATTCTATCCTCCATTTAAACCGATTATCTTAAAAGCCATGTTTTTACATTTATATAATTATTAATTTCAGTTAATCCTTTGTTCGACGCTTGTAACTGGACTGACAGGGAATATCAGTTAGCAACTTGGGCTTTCAGAAAATGGAAGTATCACCAGTTCACTTCATTACGAGACGATTTATGGGGAAATGCAATATTTTTGAAAGAAGCCAATGCGATATCTGTTGAGCTAAAGAAAAAAGTAATTTAAAAAAAAATCCATTCTGTGTTAATTAACTTTGTCGTTTCTGTAAATTTTGTTATTCAATATTGTTATTTTAACTATCTGTTACATGACAATTTGTCTATGATGTTTTTGAAGTCTGTGTGCTGATGATGTTTGAGATTTAAGCTGAGAAGCTGAGATTTATTTATAAACCATAATTTCATTAATTAATATTTGTTCATATACTTTCACGCTTTTAAGCTTAAATTTTTTATATCATTGAGCCAATGTAATAAATTGCATTGGGATATATATATATATATTTTTCCAAGAAAATAGTCTTTAATATTTGTAGCAATTGAAGTAAATTAGTGTTCGTTTATTCATTAAAAAAATGATTTATGTTCAGCAGGGTTTCGTTCTTATATGATGATCATCATGTTTTTGCCTTATTGTGGAATATCTATTTTCATCTTAAATTTTTGGTATGATGAAACTAAATTTAAATTCATTAGTCATAATTTCTTTCCTGCGGCTCCTCTCTTAGACCTCATCAACATCTGGAAAGGGCTGGGTGGGAAACAAAATAACAAACAAACCCAAAACATAATAAAATTTAAAAAAAACCACTTCTATATTCAAGCAGAAGATACACCCAACAACTGTCAGTAATAATAATCGTAATAGATTATAGCACTAGTAACAATAATAACTACAATCCTCAATTAACAAAATTCATAATGCCATTTGGTTTGTAATCAAGTTGTTACAAAAACAAAAAATATATAATAGGGATAACACTAATTTTGTTGTATTTACTTTGCCTATCATTATAATATTTTTTTATTATAAAAAGCATTAGTATTTATTAGAATCTGCTTTATTAGAAATAATTAGCTCATTATGTATGTTAATTTTAGCTAGCATAAGCATAACCAGACTAGTATCTATTCGCTGCTGTGCTCTATCGGAGTCATTTGACTAAATTCTCTTGATTAAGTGAATTTATCTCTTGAAAGATGACAAAAATAGATTTGTTTCCTTTACACATGTCTGCAATGTCTATAAAAATTGAGCTTGGGAACTGATTGGGCTATGTTTCTTAATATGAATGTTATTTAAATTATAATATTAACTTTTACATCATTACAAATTTATTTTATAATTTAACTATATTAAATTTTATTTCTCACTCTTTTTTTCAGGTTCAGTTTCAATTCACCCTCCTAACGGATACTTTATATTCTCCTTTGCCTCCCGATCTTATACCTACTGATGTTGATGATGATCTTGATCGACCATATCCAAGAACTATTGTTGCTGTTGAAGTTTTGGATACTAAAAATGGCGCTACTCATTATTGGTCTCTGGAGAAACTGAGGTTTGCAATAGATCTGATAATTGAAAAAAAAATTACTGAATGCTTTCACTAACGTCACCGATTTTAATTTTACTTAACTAAATTTTGTAAATTTTGACAGAGTGTTTGTCTGCCTATTTATTAGTTTTAGGCCTTTAATTAGAATTTAGACACTACTTAAAATTAGCACTTATATTTATTTTAAATGAACAAATAATAATACATTATATTTTTAAAAACTTTTTATTATTTGCAGCCCAATACATACTGTTATTTTTTTTATTTTCTATTATTCCTTTTATTTTATTTTAAATTTTAACCTTAACCACTTTATTAAATTGTTTTATTCCTGTTATTTTTATTTTGTTGTTTCTATTATTATTTTATTTCAAAGGAATCGTCTTCTATTCTGTTCTAAAAAAAAAGTTGAAATTTAATTGATGGTTACCTATTTCAAATTAACCAACATAAAATAAAATTATGCCATGTTTGAAACATGAAAATTTATTATTAAAAAAACTTGGTACAACTTTTATGCAGCTGGGTTATCAGCATTGATCGTCACTCTAGCGGTTTCTAATGAATACTTACTGCTTTGTATTCAGTTATAAAATTTGTATTCGTTGGAATGATTACAATTTTACTGTTTAGACTGGATATTATATAAAATTATTAGTGCTGTCGAATTGGACTCACTCTATTTAGTGAAGAGAATGATAAATGATTCTGGTAAAGATGAATAAAATCCCAACATTTGAGATCTAGGCCTTAGCGGAATTTGAATGAATACCGCTTTTTATAAAATTATAATTGCCAAATTCTGCTTATTCGAGAGATATCTAATAATTTAAAATATTAATTAATAATTCCAATGAAAACAATTGGAAAATTGAATACAAACGAGTTAGCGATTGCATAGATAGAGATAGCATGATGACCATTACTGATACAGTTGTTGCATTCTAAAGTTGTACTTAATCTGGTATCTATTCCGCAGGTTGTCGCTTCGAATTGAGTTACAACAACTTTTAATATTTTATTTGTTTTTTATTTTTTAACATTTTCCAAAAATGAAAGTTATCATGTGGTTTAATATGGAAACGATAATGTAATTATGGATGAGTGGATTTCGGTAATCGTTTCAAGAAATCAAAGTTTCAAATAACATTTCGAAGCATAGATGATATATTTTTGTTGAAACTTCATTTCTAGATGAAATAATTACCAAAGTATAGGCATTTCCCTTAATTACATTCTCTTTTCCTTTCTAAAGCTTATGATAACTTGTATTTTTGGAATGAATAAAAAGTTGAAACTTGTTGTGACTCAACTCGAAGCGACAACCTATGGAATAATTACCCTCAATCTCTTAATGACTAAATTCTGTTAATGGGAAAGTATGTTTGGGAGCTAATTGGCCTCCTAATTGTTCCGTAATCATGTATTATTATTTGTTTTCGAAACTAAGAATAAGTTGTAATGCTGTAAGTTGTGTTAGTCTGTTTCTTTAATATAGTTAATATATTTAAATTGTTATATTAGTTGAAGATTTAAGCTTTTAAAAACTGATGTAACTATTATAGATAATAAAAAAGGCCTTTCCATGATTTTTTCTTTTGCCAAATATGATCGAATTTCTGATAATAAGGCCGAGAAGATTACTATAAGTTCCTATTGGGGTTAGTGATGGCTTAGATTTGATTTTATGTTGGTTTAGAAACCGGTTGGAACTTATGAGGCATATATACAATGAGGAACCGTCTAGTCCTGTTACGCCAGAACAGAGAATGGAGGACTTTTTCCATTGTCTCAACCAGCCATTTACTCTTGCCAATCTTGTGCCTTCGAGGTTGGTGCTGGCTATAACCTTACTTAATATTTTTTCCTCCTATATATATATATTTATATATGTTTTTTTTTTTTTTGTATCTGTCCTCCATTTTATCTGTCTTTTCTTCTGTATTTGCCATTTGCTTCTATTTATGGCATGGAAGCTTTTGATCGTATAATTTTTTTTCTTTTTCTTCTTCTTTTCAGTGCTTTTTTTTTCAAAGACCAGTCAAAAATTTTTTATATCATAACTAGCCCAGGCATTTTTTATAGTAGTGTTATTTTATAAAAATATGATCATCTAATAACCTAATTATCTAATTTTATGACTTTTAGTATTGCTTATTTGCTATGGCATGCTAATGATTATCATTTCTTACAATCACAATGATTGAGGACCCTTCATCAAGATTACTAAATGGTATGAAAACGAATTTAAAAAAATTAAATTAAAATACGAGAGTAAAAAATGAAGAAGAGAAAATCATTACTATCTATTTATGAAGTTTAAGGATCAAAAGTGGGCAACTCCTCAATTTCAAAAATTTACTTGTCCACACTTTTTGCTAGTTTGTTCAAGCGATTTCGCCATCTTATTTAGTCTGGTTCTGAACCTGAAGTTTTGGAAGTACAAAGCATTGCTTGACTAAACTAGTGTCAAATGTGAAAAAGTCAATTTTTGAAAATAGGAGTTATCCGCTTTTGATCCTGAACGCCTCATATCATAATAACTATTATTATAATTATTAACTACACTGAGACCAAGAAAACAATAGATAAGCGAAGAGACAACTGGAAAAATACTTTTAGAAAATTATCAAAACATGTAAATCGGTTCTCAAATCTGGCTTCAGGATTTTAGGCTATAAGTTTATTGACTTATATTAACTTGTATATTGATGATCTTATAACCACCTTCATTCAGGCTGAATGTGCCTCAGGAGAGTCTTCTGGCTCCAGAGTCTATTCATGGCTGATAGAACATTATAAATATTAATCTGCCATGTCTGGATTCGGCCCGAGACCCTTTGAATAAGGCAAAAGTTACATGAAAACATTTAACAAGGTATGAAAATTTGTAATTATATGTTGAAGAAAGTAGGGTTGGTTAGCACCAACATTAAACAAATTTTAATAAAAATATAATTTGTCATGCAAACCTTAGTTAAGAAAAAATATAATCACTGAATAATAATGGGATAGGGCCTAATGTAACCACTATTTTTCAGAACATACATTGTGGAGAATAGTCGTTTTCACTACATGTTGTTGCGACATGTAGTGAACTTATGATATTGTATATAAGACCCTTTTATCAAGAAATGCCTGGGTATCTCGTGATATATCAGATTCTATTCTGGCCTTCAGCACTTACAGCGTGATATAGATTAATTTAGAAATGCTTTGAATTATTATTTTTATTTTTATTGTTATTTAAATGGCTCAATTCTGTTAATTAGTCATAATCATTTAATTAAAATTTTTTAGTTTATTTGATTTTCAAATAAAATATATGCTATAAGCTTTTTGCACTGTCCGTAGCTTCTCACTGCAAGTATTTTTTAGCAAGCAATAATTAATCATTTTTTGATGTTTATTTTTATTATTTCAGACTTATAAGTAATGTATGTGTATAAATTTAAGACAGAGAATTTTAAAATATGACTATGATCATATAATTTAGGTACATTTCAATCTTAAAATATATTTTGTCTTTCTATCAAAAATTAAGGTATTTATTTTTCACTAGAATATAGGCTCGCTGAAATTCTAATATGGCAAGCCTATTATAGTGTTAAATGAAGAACAAATTGGTCAGGGGATGCTATCAATAATAACACCAAATAAGAAAAACTTATTGTTTACTAACGTGCATTTAAATATTGGATTATTTTAATCTTTACTTTCTATACATTCCTTCTATATTTATACATTAACTTCATTTTTTGTAATAATATAATTCATATTTATATAACTTTCTATACATAAATTATCATACATTTTATATCTTTACCTGTGATTTTACTAAATTTGTACCTTTTTCTGTATTTTTCATATTGTATCTTACTTTTTACTTTATAATTTTTCTTACTTTTTATATTTCTTTACATTATCACCTTTCTGTACACACATTCTTTCATTTTGTCACTCATATGTATCTTTTATTATCTATCCAATGCTATATTTCTTTACTTTTCATAACTCTTTACGTTATTCTATAATTCTTAGTACTGCAATGTTCTTATAGTTATTTCCTGTTTTTCTTTCTTAGCCCTGAAGATGGCCTACACTGTAGGCCGAAACGTTGGCACTAGTAAACAATACGTTTTTCTTATTTGGTGTTATTGACTCCACCCCTTGACCAATTTATCCTTCATTAGAGTCTTCCAGTCAACTATTTTCCTCTCTATCTGTAGTGTTAAATGTTTTGACATTTAAAAAAAAAAAATGTGGTTTGAAAATAAAGAAATTCAATGAGGTAGATCCAATTTAGTCCAAAATTATTGTAATTATAAAATGTCTTATATGAAGTTGCTGAATCTGAATCAGATATTGGATTTATGAATTGAAAACGTTTAACCAAATGGTTATCAAGACCAGGAAGAAATTTCTTTTAAATATTTTATTTTGTTTTGGGGTGCGGAGTGCCTCAGTGGTAGAGCACTGAGTTGCCATGCTGGAAATTCGGGTTCAAATCCTGCTGCGGACAAGATTTTTATTTAGTCTGTTTCCAGCCGGAGATGGATCACATAGGATCTAGGACACTCCTGGGGCTCACCCAGCCTCTATAAAATATTATAAAAATAGTGTACCCAATATAAGGGGGGAAAATCTGGGGGTTGAGCATAACCTAGGACAAGTCACCTCCTTGCAGAACCGTTGTATGAAACATTACAGTCTCTAACATGTACTGAACCCCAGACCTGTTCACGGGTTGTAGTGGTATAGGTATTTTTTTTTTCTTCACTCCATGATTTTCCAAACTTTTCTCATTTTAAATAAATTTTTAGAAATAAAACCTTTATTAAATTTTGTGGAAGAAAATGGTCCAGGTAGAGGTCAATAAATTTCTCTTAAATATCTAGAAATGTTTATTAAGTAGCCAACTTTATTAAATTGATTTTTCATTATTAGAATTTTTGAATAGGTATTTTCTTTTCAGATAATATTTATTAATTTTTACTCACTGGCATGCTTCAATGATGAAATCCAAACATTTTTTTCCATTAGTTTTTCCTTAAATTTTTTTTTTTTTGTAATGAGTTGTATGAAGGAAAATAAAAATTATTTTTATTATTTCCATTTTACAAACTACTTATTGTATCTTACTATCTTTTGTAAAACTAATTTTCATTTTTTTAATGAATCCATTGCTGTAAGGATATTACGTTATTTCATAGTTTATCATAATATTTTTGTATTGTAATCCATCATCAATTATTTTAAAAGAATACTACTAAAAAAATAGAAGAATTTGTATATAGAAAATATAAATATACATGATACATTAAACAGTATAAAAGTTACAACCTTTAACAACAAGAATAGAAATCTCAAAAGGACTAAAATTTGTATGAAAAAAAGGGCATTTACAAAAATTTCACAGGCACATATGAAATGTGAGAAAAATTAAGTAAAAAAATATTTTGTTTATTATGATATAGCCTGTATTTTTTCTCTCTTATATAAACATAAGGAACAAAGAAATAAATAGAAAAATTTATATGCAAGAACAGTATTACATAAAAGTAAATTAGCTGTATATGTAAGTATATGTATGTTTTTCGAGGAACAAAAGAATACAAGTACCAATTCATCTTTAATAATAAAGAACTAAGATAAGACCAAAGTTTTTGGTAATATTTGACATTGCACCATTATATAAATCATCACGCAACCGAAAACCATAGATATCCTGAAAAATTTAATTTCAAGCAGAAACAATTAGGAAGGCACTTATAAATTTATAAATCAAATGTAATACTTCAAATGAAATAACTTCCGGACTAAGTACCAAACTGAGAGACGCTTAGGACTATAGTGTTTTATCATCAAAGAGGATTATTTAACAAACATTCTACATTCCAGTATTGCTTTGATGTAGAGATTACAATATGTAATCAATGGATCTCTGTCTTATTATTTCATTTTATGTTCCTTATGCATGATTTTAATACATTATTTATTAATTTCATTGCTATTAATAATTTACTATGTGCTAAATAAAATATCATAACGAGAATAAACTATTGTTATTAAAAAAACAATAATTACATCTGAAAGATATAAGTTAACTTAATAACTTATTATTTTCTATAGTATTTACTCTCTTTGCAGGCAAAGGCTTGAGTTGATGAGAGAAATGTACCATAACGAAGCAGAACTATCCCCGACTTCCCCCGACTACAATATTGAATCGTTGACACGAGGTGATCCGTTTTATGACAGGTTCCCATGGTTCAGAATGGTCGGAAGGTACACTTCATTCATATATTTTTTTATTTTAATATTCAATTATAAATGCATTTATAATTTTTAAATAATTGTTTTTAGAGCATTCGTTTACTTGAGTAACTTATTATATCCTGTTCCACTTATTCACAAAGTTGCTATCGTCAACGAGAAAGGCGATGTGAAAGGTTATTTGCGGATTGCTGTACAAGCTATTATTGGTAATTTTTTTTTTTTGTTTATTGTAGACATATAAAATTATAATGATGAGGCTGCACCGCATCCATTGACATATTTACTTGCCTTTGTATTTATTTATTATTATTGCCTTACTTATCGCTGCCCTGTATATGTATATTGATACCAACCTTGCCTTCTCTTATTGGAAGCCTACAGAGAAAAAACGAGTTACCTTGATTTTTTCTCAAAAAGCGATATCTGATAGATATTTTTTTGGTGAACTCTATGGTGTATTAAGGCTGAATAAGACCTCTGTAAATAGATAAACCTAGAATAACCGAAGAGTCCCTGGTGAAGGTCGAAGGTAAGGTGGCTTCCACGAGTCGGGCGTCGAGCCCTTCAGATACATAGTACCAGATTCATACTACCAGCAATCCTATGGACTTTATTAAAAATAATGATGCTCATTGCAGGTGAATTTTGCTTTCCTGAGCATTTAGGTTGTAGTTACTTTGTTTTCCCCTGAAGTCTTCATTTATAGTAGCAGAGCTATGAGCTTTTAAAAATTATGCTTTTTTTCAGAAAAGGTTCTGAATTTTTGTGAAAGAAAATGGTCCGGGAAGAGGTCAATAAGTTTTTCTGAATATGAAGAATATTTATTCAGTAGCCAACATTTCGACCCACTCTGTAGGTCTTCTTCAGGGCTAAATATACAAAATACAGACAATTTAAAATCACAAAATATTTAAAAATAGGTTAAGCATGGTAAAAACAAATGTTAAAATACAAAGGTAGGAAAAACAAAACAAAATACTATAGAATACAATAAGAAAAACCAGAAAGTACTAAAAATTAAAGAATGAGGTAATATAAATTCAAATGGGATAAATATTAAAGTGAACATACAATAGTATCAGTTATCTGAGTGGTGAACAATAAAGATGGATCAGGGGAGAGCACATGAGAATTATATCGATATAGTAATAAATAAGAAAATGTTGATAAGAAATGATGATGATAAGTAATAGAGGTGAGACATACATATTACTACTAAGGGGGAAGATGATGTATACATAATGTTCATGAAATAGTATAAAGGATAGATGTAGTACAATATATAATAATTGCTAAGACATGGTGAGAAAGGAGAAAATAATAGATATTAAATAACCATGTACAATCGTATAAAAAGTGCGATAAGTAAGTTAGAATTGATGGGTATTAGACAAAATTAAATGTAAAAAGACAAACAAATGTGGTTCAGAAAAGATACATAAAATAAAAAAGTGAGTTAAGATGAACCCGGATGAAAGTCGTTAAAATGATAATAAAAGGTGGGAAATGAATAAACTTCTTACAGAAACAGTAAGCAAGGAAATAGTAAGAATAATAGTGTGATGTGTTTTATAATGTATATGACTATTAGGGAATTGAAATGAGCCCGATAGGTCCGTCCAAGCTGTAATCACTCTCTAACATTCTGAATTTTTCTATGATCTTATATCTAATATCTGCATAAGAAATAATTCTATGTTATATGGTTAATATATTTCAATCCAATTAAGGATATAGTTTAATTTAAATGAAATTGAAATAATAAAATAAAATTATAACTACAATAATGATGAAAATTAATTTTTATTTTAGATGATGAGACTATTGACCATTCAAGTGGGGTCAGACAGTCTGCTAGAATATCGTTCCATGATGAAAACTTGTTACAAGATCCTCCTCGTGGAAAGAAAGCACTCACTGAGAGAGTTGTCGAGGGTCAAACAGATAAGCCAGAAGGTACTTATGAATATTATTTTGAATGTTTATTACAGAATGATATATACTAATTATTACATGGCTGAAGAAAAGACAGGTGCAAATATTTGTTTATATTTTGTTGGTTCATATCATAATTTTATTGATTTTTTTCTTAGCTTGTTTACATTAAAAACAGAAAATTATTTAAATAAAATACATAATTTATGTAGCTAGGATAGAGCTACCTTATTTCTATTTTAAAATTGAAAAAATAATCCTTTTTTCTTTGGCCCTCCATAATAAACTGCCATTAGATATTGTTTATGTTCACTAGGCGATAATAATAAATTATCTATTGACATGATGCAAATTATACCAGCAATACTTAATAGCAGACTGCTCCAAACGCATCTAAGGATTTTATTTTGCGAGTGTGTCTGATTTTTTTTTCTAAAATAAGGTTAAATGCAATTATAAATAGTTAATGCATACAAAATTATCCAAACAATTTTTTTTCAATAATCAATGAATATGAATAGCTAACAGTAGAAAGGGAATCCTTTTTTTAAATTTTACAAGAGAGACAAAAAAAAGTGATCTTCCTCTGAACTAGTTGCCTATTTACAGTAAACAAAGTATTGAAGGCATTGTCAAGATTTTGCTACAAGTATCTTGTGGAGAAGTGTACTTTCTTTAGTAAACGACGTCTGCTGTCTCTTATTAAAGTGAAAAGTTTTAAACACAAGATCTTTTCAAGAATATCACAAAAGTTGGACTAGTTGCCTAGAGTTAGGGATTCCTAGTCGAAGTGATCTAATCTTAAATTGAATTTTTACAAAATTTTCAACTCACTTGTACCCTAGGCTTCTTGTCACCATCATTTTTAGCTTCTTGTACGACATTTATATTATTATATGAGTTATTTCTTCATGTTAACAGCTGTTTCTTCTTCTATTACGTAATCATTATTAGCTTTTAAAGATTTATAAATATGCCTGCTCGCAGAATTCATTTTCATTTATTAATGTCAAAAACATTAATTATTTTCAGATATAGAAGATGGAGACAGTGGCAAAGGTGAAAGCTGTGCAGAAAATGAAGAAAAGGAAGACGAGCCGCCGGCACATTTGCCAGTCGGATCAGATTTTACATTCAGGGTGACGGTATTACAGGCAGTTGGAATACCAGCAGAATACTCGGATATATTTTGTCAATTCAAGTAATTATTATTTTTATTTTGTTTTACAAAATATTTTATATATTTCATTTGAAAACTCCATTGTAATGTTTATGTTTTTATCGTTTTCAGCTTCTTACATCGTCATGATGAAGCCTTCTCGACTGAGCCTGTTAAGAATACAGGCAAAGGCCAACCACTTGGATTTTATCATGTTCAAAATGTAAGTAAATTCCTTTGATAAAACTGGCTTTTTACTATAGCTTGTTTTACTGGATAAGTAATTTGGAAACATCTCATTTGCAATAAAGTAGATTATTTTAATAGTCCTTGAAAGTGATAAATATTTTTTCCAGAGAAGAGTTAATAAACCATTTAATTTAAGTTGATGCACATCAAGAAATTGGTCTGTAGCCAGTAAATATAAATTTACACATGTATATTTATATCTGTGTGTGTATTATTAAAATTGCTGTATTTTAAATATCTCTTTCGTTTTAAAATTATTTTTAGAATTCACTTCATCTAATTGTTATTTTCTTGTATAATTTCATATTTTGGCCCCCGATTTAAACCTCATGTCGCCATGAAACCTCTGGTTTTTCCTCATTTCTTTTTTTTATCATCTTAATAAATTATACAAAATTTGAAAATTCTGTCTAAAATGAACATTTTAATTACTAAATATTTATTAAAATTTTGTTTCAGATCACTGTTACAGTCACTAAATCTTTCCTGGATTACATGCGTGTTCAACCTATTGTTTTTGAAATATTCGGTCACTACCAACAGCATCCGTTGCACAATGATTCTAAGCAAGAGGGTACTAATGGGTAGGTTCATAAGCATATATTACTATACATAGTTGAAAAATATTTATTGTTTTTATTTACAATTGATCATTTAATTATTTTTTTTAGTGTGAGGCAACCTCCTAAGAGGATGCTACCACCTTCTATTCCGATAAGCCAGCCTGTTCGGTCGCCAAAGTTTGGAGAGCTTCCACTTCCTTGCACATCACACGTACATGCCAAATATGACATCTTGGTTTGGTTTGAAATATGTGAACTTGGTAAGTTCATTAGTTACTTAATTATGTACCATAATACGCCAGGCAATGTGGTGATTTATAATGGTTTGAAAGATTTAGATCTAGGTCAGATTATATTAGATTAGAAAATTTTCATAATTACTGCATTAAAAAAAGTAATAATATATCACTCCTTCAAAAGAACGACAGCATAAATCAAAATTTGGAATTTTTAATTAAGCAGTCAATAGCAATTGTATTGGTTGAAGTTTTTAATTCAATTCAGACATATCTGATATTTCATTTCCAACATATTTTTTTTATTAATAAAGTCATATTTTGGAATGATGACATAAGTTAAAATCAAAAAAGGTTTCAAGCTTTTAAAAATTTGCTAATGGTTAATAAAATAATTTCAATACCATCATTACAATAGGAAAGCTTTGCTTTACCAACTCCTAAATTGTTATTTTTTTAATTCAGATGGAACTTCCAAAAAATTAGGTTTTCTGAGTTATGACATTGATCTTTTGAAGGAGCGATATGATGTAGTTGAATATAGTTATTTTCTGTATAATTAATATCATACATACCCAAACACCACATTTTGAAAACTATTGTAACAAAAATCAAAAGATTGTTTTTGTTATTAATTTAAAGTTGTAAATATATTTCAAGGTTCAAATTTTTAAATATTTATGTTATTTCTTGCTTTTCCAGCTCCGAATGGTGAGTATGTACCAGCAGTAGTCGAGCACAGTGACGATCTGCCTTGTCGAGGACTTTTCCTCCTTCACCAAGGTATTCAAAGGAGAATAAGAGTTACCATTGTCCACGAACAAGCTCCTGAACTGAAATGGAAAGAAATTAAAGAACTTGTTGTCGGTAAGTCCAAATGTTACAATTAAAGTAATACTCTATTAAAAAATAATGAAGAGAATGAAATTCATATTTAAAAATTATAAAATAGAATTAATTGGTTTAATTTATTTTTAAATAATAAAAGCCAATATAATAATCATTTATTTTCCTTAATACAGGACGAATACGGACTTCCCCTGAGCCCGAAGAAGAGGATAATGATAGTTGTGTATTATCGTTGGGACTATTCCCAGGCGAGATCGTCCAGCTGCCTGGTGATGATCGTTGCATGTTTAGGTTTGAAGCTGCCTGGGACAGCTCTTTGCATAACTCTCCGCTTCTCAATAGAGTATCCAGTGGAGACCAGATTTTTATGACTATATCAGCTTATCTTGAGGTGATTTTCATTAATACGTATTATTATATAGTAAAGTTATTTATAATTTCATCGGTAAGTATAATGTAGATTTATTATTGCTAAAATTCATCATTGGAGGGGAGTGGGGTAACTCAATCTGTAGAGTGCTTTGTTGCTGTGCTGAAGGCCTCGGTTTCAAATCCAACTGTGGCAGATAAATTTTATAATCATTTAACAGCCATGGATGGATACTGTGGCGCGTACATCCATACCCTTGGGCTCACCCAGCCTTACCCATAAACTATAAGGGGGAAAAAACCTGACAGTTGAGCGAGCAATAGCTTGGACAAATTACCTCCTTGCTCAACCGTTGTTATAGAAACCTTATAGTCTCCACAATGTACTGAGCCCTAGCTATTCATGAGTTGTAAAGGTACAGTTTTTTTAATTTCTAGGAGCCATGAATATGATTTAGTCAAAATTAGGTTAAGATTGGTTCAGTAATTTTCTCGATTATGTTCTGGTGGTTACAAAACAATGACAGGCTGTCCTGGGGCGACCTTTGCTGTTGTGGTTAGCATAACAACCTACTTAATCCAATGTCGCTGGTTCACAGGGAGTAAAAGTCTTTAGTTATGTTATCCTTGGAAGGGGAGGTAAAATGACAGTCCCAAGCTTGTGTGATGTCAGTTACTCGTTAAAGATCCCTATCCTAATTATACCTGGATTGGCAAAATTTAGGACTCTCAATGAAGTATCGTCGGATTAACCATAGCAGCATTAAGTGACGTTAAATGAATAAACAATAGCAGACTGTCCTCTTATGTTATGTCTCCTTCATTTTGGATACAATTATTATTTATGATAACATTGTTTTTCTCATATATGGTTAATTTAAAATTAATTCTTTACAGTTGGAGAACTGTGGAAGACCCGCTATCATCACAAAAGACTTGAGCATGGTTATCTACGGCAGGGATGCGAGAACCGGTCCACGGTCATTGAAGCATCTGTTCTCGGGAGCTTACCGTAATACGGAAGCTAACAGACTCTCCGGTGTTTACGAGCTCGTTCTCAAGCGTGCGTCTGAAGCAGGTAGTCCAGGTAGAACCCCTAAAATTGCTTTATTTAACCAACCTGTCTTCTTCACTTCTTCCACCCCGTTTTTCTGTCTTTCTTTTTTTTTAATTTGATATCACAACATACTTCAGTTGAGTTTTTATAGATCAATTCCTCTGTATTTTTTCTTTTCCGTTGTGTAGGTTCCCACTGTAATAGGCATACTTATGTAGCATCATTGTCATTATGAGTAAGATGCAGTGAAAACTGACTTTGACACTGCACTCGTAGTAGACTTTTGTGAAATTCCCATTGTAGTATTAGCTGAATTAATACTGATTTAGCTTAGACCAAGCTAATTATGAATGTTTCTCAGTTAAGTTTTTCATAATTATTATTTTAAAAAATATAGTATAGTAAAAAAAAACCTATACTACTAGTGTAAGCTACTTTATCAGTATTATTTTTGCACCTTAATATTTAACGATATCTGATTGGTCATGTTTCGGTATAGATTATACTGATTGTTATCCATCTATTTTGATAGTATTTTAATTTAAATTAGATGTGATGGATGACTTCATTGTTCTATCATGTCAGTTTTTTTCAACTGAAGCATTTAAAAATCACTGATAATCATATTTTCGCATATTTCTTGGTTTTACAAGGTTTGATTATTTTATTTGGACAATATTATTGACAGTAAATTTTTTTGGATCTTTCATGATGAATAATTATTAATTGACCTATTATATTTCGGAAAGAAAATGGTCCTGGAAGAAGTCAAAGAATTAATTCTTTAAGTAGTGATAAACTATTTATAAGAAACTGATGTTTTACCGATTATTTTGGTTCGCCTCGATACTTGTGATGTACATTACAAGCCCTGAAGAATATGGGTCAAAATGTCAATTTATAACAAATAGTTTCTCACTATTTAAGGAATTAATTCTTTGACCTCCATCCGGAGCATTTTCTTCCCAATCATTCGTGATGGTTAGTTAACTTAAAATGAAACCATTAATATTTATTAAGTTTATTCTGAAAGCTCGCGTTTTGGTCCAAAGAGTTTTGGGTTATTCTGGGGTATTTCTTCTGGACTGATACCAATCTATGTAAGTACATTATTATGTAATAAAGGGTAAATACAATTATTCAATAATTCAAATATATTTCATACATTAGGCCTCCATAATTTCTATTTTTTGAAATGCTAAAAACGGAGTTTTGTTATTGGGCGGGACATTTGTGACATAAATGTAAATTTTAATTCTTTGGTAATTAATAAAACAATGTTTTAAAAATATTTAATATTAATATTTTTAATTTTTTTTTTAAATAAATCATTGGTATGCATATTCTTTGGAGCTCCTAGTAAGAAATCAAATTCTTTTGATTTGAAGTTAAAAATTTCATGTCGTTCCGGATTATACAAAAATACAACAAATTATAAATATTAATAAATTTATAATAAATATTTAAAAAATATTCAAGATAATCACTCAATATTAAAAACAGATCCAGAAAATAAGATAATTATGATATAGAAAGATTACAAAGGCATTGAAGACTATTTTGGAAGCTGTAAGAGATTCGTTTTCTTCTGTTTCTGATTTTGTCTGTAGTTTGAGGCATGTCTCAATGTTTATCCAATTTATAATTTATAATTCATTTGGAGAATTATAAGCATGAGAAGGAATGCTAATTTAATCAATAATTTTATTATCGTTGTTCTAAAAAAAAAATATTAAACTACTTTAACTACATAATATGTCATTCTGCACTAATATGTGCTTGTTAACTGTTTCTGATAATTCCTATTTACAATTTTTTTTCATTTAACAAGCTGTTAATTTTATCAGTTATTCCAAGTTGTAACCTATTAATTTTAGTGTATGTACTGCCGAAGGGAGTACATAATCCATTAATGAAACTTATTAATACTGTTATGCTTTGCTTGAATTATTGATTAACAATAAATGATGCATTCATCATAAAAAATGGCTTCGCTGGACAATTAGGATGGGCAATATGCCAGAGGGCATGCTTGGAGGATTCAGACATTCCAGAAGGCAGAAAGAAATGTGGGAGGATTTCATGCCTGATGATAGGAATATTATTGGAGCAACAGATAGAATAAAATAAAATAAACAATAAAATTCCATAACGATTGGGATCTGATGAGAAAAAAATCATTAGAAGAAGGAGATCATGAGTGTGTTGTAAATATATATTCTGATGGCCATGAGTGGATACGGACAGAAAATTTTAATTGAAGATCAAAAATGTATGTTGGATGGCGGAATCCGATAACCTGGCAGGTAAAGGATTCCAGGAAATATTTACGATGACAGGAAGGGTAAAGCAACATCAAATATTCATAAAATTGGGAGACAGAAACATCTCTCAGGAACCTGCTGATGGGTTATACAAAACATTTTATTTTTCCTCCAGTTCCCCAGAGGTATCTTTATACGCCATGTCACATTTATGGTGAAGAAATTTGACAACTAGCCCTTGAAATGGTCATAAATCATATGCAGCAGTGTATATTTTGAGTTTTATATGTTAAAATAAAATAATTTTTATATTATTAACAAATATGATTTTTTTTTTTTTTTATTGACTCGACTATAACCGAGTTATTTAGTTTGGGAGCAGTCAAAGTGAACTACATTAAAGTAAACAATTTTACTTTTAATTCTAGAACTCTTAACTATTATAGAATATGGCCTAAATGATATAAATTCGAATAAAAGAAAATTATTTTATAATCTTATCAACACTTGCTTTGGTATTAATTCCTTAGGTTGTCACTTTGAGTTAAGTCACAAGAAGTTTTTACTCTTTATCCATTTCCTTTTTAATAATATTCTTGAAAACTGGGCGTAGACATTAACTGTTGCTGTCAAGAACCTACTTGCACATTCAGTTTAGGTTGTATCATCATCTTTACTTCAAATGTTTGTTGAAATGTAAATTTCTTAAGAAAGTGATTACTGAATTATATATATTTCCCATAATTAAACTCTTTTTTTCATACTAAAACTCGTGATTATTTTTATTTTCGAGAAAACCAAAAAAGGAAACAAATTAAAAGTTAAAACTTGTTACTTAACTTGAAGTAACAGTTACTTTTTTTTTCTGAATTATGTTTATGAATTGCTTTCATGTTTTCTCATATTTGGGTTGCCTAAGGCTTGGGTGGTTGATTTAATTTAGTTTAAATCTGCCTAAATATTGTTTTCTTTAATATTCTTTCATGGTAAACGATCATTTTTGGAAGATTTATAATATAATATTGTTATAACGCTAATAACTATTATGGTATTGTTGCTTATGTATATATATTTCTTTTTACAAATAGGTTTTTCTTTTTAAACAGTCTCTGAATATTAATACTTCATTCATTGATATGGTTGTGAATTCATTTTATTGCTAATGATTAACTTATATTTATTAACCTATCTTTTATTTATTTTATTTAATAAGTATCGCAAATAATGTTCTAATTAAGTAAAGTTATTTGCATATTTGGATGTTGGTGCACTTGATGACAGGTTGGTTAGATTGCATAGTTGCATGGATTCTTAGCAAGTGTTTTTTCGGTTTAACTTTCGCCTCTATGTCGAGAGCACTCCCTGTAGCTGTGACACACTTAATTATTTTCTTTGTAGAGTGACTGTTTTGTAGAGATATCACTTAATAGTAGTTATAGAGATCTAAATGGCTTTTTATTATATTGATGTATCTTGTATTCGATGAAATGTCAAGTTTTGAGATGCGTTAACATGGAAAAATGAATGTGGTGAGGTTAGAATCAAAACGAAACAAGATAGTACTATTTTCTTCCTTGCGTCTATCTTCCAGTCAACCATCCCCTCGCTTTTCATGTATTTTATTTTAACTTATTTTTTGACTCAATTTATTCTCCTTCAACAAAAGTAGAAAGAGAAAACCCAATAACTTCCTTCCAAGGGAAATGTCCTAATTAGTCAGTTATATTTGTTATAAAAGATAAAAATTAAGCACAAGCAAAGCCTTATGTTTCAAATCTGGAGTAAAAACAAACAATTACCAGTCGACGTTTCGCCTATTCAGGCATTATCAAGACACTAAAAAGAGTAAGACAATCACATCTCAAATAAGAAGTGCAATACATCCCAACGATTAACTGCTCAAATAGGCTCATAACCTGAGACCGCACCTCCACCCCAAGACGTTCAACCCAAAACTCCAGTTTTGATAATGCCTGAATAGGCGAAACGTCGACTGGTAATTGTTTGTTTTTACTCCAGATTTGAAACATAAGGCTTTGCTTGTGGTTTTTTCCATTTGCATTCTAATAAATGTTAATGTTTCATTTTGAGTTTTGGCTTTATTTTATAAAACCATTTAATGATTTAGTATGTTGTGGTTGTAGTGAAAATTAAACAAATTTTCAAGTCTTAAAACTGTATAAGTATTTACTTTTATTTAAAATAATAATTTTTAGATCCAAGTAAATGGCTACAAGTTCTCTCATAAATATACTTGATCTAGATTGTTAGTCACTTTATGCTACTATGGTTTATTGGATGATGTAGGAGCCCTAAATTTTGCCTATCCAGGCATAATTAGAATAGGGATCTTTAATGAGTACCTGACCCAGCATAGGCTTCAGACTGCTATTTTATGTCTCTTCGGAACTAAGGATTTTTTACTCCCTCTAAAAAAAACCTAAGACCACCTGCCGTGCTCCGATCCTGCGACTTTGGGCTTAGTAGGTTGCTGTGCTAACCAATATTCCTCTGAATACTGCCTTTAATTGATACTGATTGATGAATGAAGAAAATTGTTATAAGGAAGAAAATAGTTGGGGGTGCAGTCAAATAAAAACACTAAATAAGTGGTTACTTATTTAATTATGTGCCGACGTTTCGACCCACTTTGTGGGTCATCTTCAGGGCTAGGAGGCTGGAGCAAGACTAGACGCGATCTAACTACTGGTTACTTATTTAACTAATTACTGCTTAACTGCTGATTACTTATTTAGTGTTTTTATTTGACTGCACCCCCAACTATTTTCTTCCTTACGTCTATCTTCCAGTCAACCATCCCCTCGCTTCTCATGAAGAAAATTGTTATTTAGTATGAATAAAAAAACAATTCGCTAACATAAAATTGGCATTTCATTAAATACAACAAACTTTGTAAACAAAGTCTATTTAAGATTGTTTAGAATTATTTTGTTTATAATATTACTTTATTACTAAAAAGTGAACATTGATAATTACTTCTCTTTTATATTTATTTTAATAATATTGCCTTGAATAATTATTAGTTGATCGTATAAACATGAAAAAGAAGTTGGTCCGGGTGGAGATAAAAAAAAAAATTCTTTAAATAGTAAAACTGTAAATGCTTTGATTTTTAATTTGTAAATTTGAAAATCTTTAAATAGTGAAAAGAAACCTTTGGAAAAAACATTGAAATCATCTTATTAAAAAAAATATAAGCAATTTTCTATTCATTTTTTTAATTATTTTTTTTTTTAACATTGATACTAATACATAAAAAAATAATAAAATCAATCTTGGAGTGGTTATTAATTGGTTGGGGGTAGCTATTAACTTTTCTTATTCTTGATGTTATTGTTTTCTTAGAACCACTATGCTTTGATTCACTAATTGGTAATCTGATCAATTATTTGTATATATTTTATATCTAATTTATGTATCACAAAATTGTGCAATGATGATGACCCATTCTTTCTATATTGTATGAGGATTATGGCATCCAACATACCAAACATTTCAGATTCCACAAAATAATAAAAATGAAATTGGTATAACTACAGAATACTGACGCCTTGTCAATACATGGTGCCTTACTCGTACTACCTTGCAAAATTTGTGGTAACTTTAAATTTTGTAAACATTAGAGTTATTAAAATTATTACGTCTTTAATTTTTTTATAATTTAAAATTATTAATCTTGGTGACTTCCACTTGTTACACTTTTGTTCGAGAGATGAATAAAACCCTTTTTTATGTCAAGGTCAGAGTCTTCCTATAATTTTAAATGCTGCTTCTTATATCAGATCGGAGATCTGGAGTACAATTTGCTTCGCTCACTGAAGGGATTTAGTAACTCCCAAGAAGCCCTTTTCAGTGAAAATCAGGATCATTTTAAATGATTACTGCTATTAGTTTTAGTAATAATAAACAATAGTTTGAAACAATATAAAATTTAAGCAATAATAATTCCAATGAATAGGAATTCAAAGCAGTATAGCAATCAGTTAGTTACCACGTTTTCCGCTAGATAGCAGTAGTGTGGAGCAATGAATCTATGTGGCAGTAATACTCTATTGTTGTACAACCATTTTTGTGCATGATTTACAAACCTATTTGTGTGTTAAAACAATTAATAATTATTTCACATCTTAAAACATAATTTAATTGAGTGCATGTTTGTCAAAGTAGAATTAGGTACATTAGTGAAGAAATTTAACTATATTCCATAACGCACATTTGCATGAACTAGGTTCAATCAATAGTTTTGAACAATGATTCTGTCTTATGTTTTATAATGTTTCTGTTCACTGAATAATAGACATTTTTAGAATTAATAATATTTTTGTTCTTTCATGTATAATATGTTTAAATATTCAGTTTTTAAATATTATAAAGAAATGAATGGATTTACTGGTCAAATAAAAAGGAGGTGGATTACAGGAAATCCTGCTTATTTTTTTTTATGCAAAAGTTACTTAATTCCCCAGACATTCTAAATTTACAAGACAGTTAATATTCGTTTCTTAATATATTAAGTGTTTGGGATCATGGGCAGATAACGAAGAAATTTCAAAAGTAGGTTTTCTCATTCTTCCCTAGTTTAGTCATCCAATTCAGTCTAACATGACACCTTATTGATTTGGTCAAGTTCTGAACCCGAAGTTTTGGGAGCATGACATTGCTTTTCTAAATAAGCGAAAGATTTTTGAAATTTCACAGTTTTCCACTTTTGATCCCAAATACTTCATATGTACATTTAGTCCTTACTTTAAAAATTTATAATTTAATGATTTGTCTATGTTCCAAATTTTCTTAGTGGGTGGCGGTTTCCTCTCATGAATCTGTTTCATTCATCTTCATTAGATCTGATTCTGAAATTTGACATTAAGAATTTTTTTTTAGTAAGTTATAGTGAAGTAAATGTATCCTTAGATTCACACCTGTATTTCTTCATTGCCCACTGATTATTGTGAAAGCTTGGAATTGTTTCCGAGATTCCAATTCGCAGGCTCTCTTACATTTCAAACAAATATTCTCTTGGAAGTGGAAGGGGACACACTGCTTCATTACATTTGTATTCATCTTCACATTCATCTTCAAAAAGAATAGGGAAATTTTTTTTAAAGATGCTATTACCAATTTCGATCAGCATTAACAAGTAAGAAGATCCTTTACAAAATTACTTTTATCATTCATCAAAACTTTAGCTAATATAAGTTTTATTTTATTTCATTTTCCAGGGTGTTCAATTGTACAAGATTAGACAAGTATAAAGTTTTAAGTAGAAGTAAGTAGGGATGTTGAAAAAACAACAACTGCAAAATGGTTCTGTAGAAAACAACTGTATTTGTTCAATTTTAGTTGAAATTGTTAGTTGGTCTATTATTAACTGGGTCAAGTCTAAAATAGTAATTCAATTATTATGATAGATCCCTTTGATTAATTTTCTTTCATATAAATAAGTTTTATTTAAAAGATGATTTAGAGATAATTTTAACTATTAGTTAATAAAATAAAATAGTAATTATTTTGTCAATAATTAGTTTTTAAAAAATTTAATGCAAATTAAATCTTTAATATAATATTTAATATAACGGAGTATCTTCTATAAATTTTTCAAACTCGCCGAGTCTTTTAAGGGAAATTATTTTCAAGTATTTATCCATGTCTAAAGGTCTAGATGTGTTTTCTTTTAGGTGTTCAACGCCGCCAGCGCAGAGTACTCGATACTAGTTCGACATACGTCAGGGGTGAAGAAAATCTGGACGGGTGGAGGCCAAGAGGCGACAGTCTAATATTTGATCACCAATGGGAGTTGGAGAAACTCACTCGACTGGAAGAAGTGGAACGAGTAAGACATACTCTTCTTCTCAGGGAAAGGCTCGGCATTGATAAGACTCCGATCAGTAAGAGCGAGAAAGTAAGTTTTTACTTAGAGGTATCTGTTTACATTTTAAAATTTAAGTTACCATGGATACATAAAACAGATCGTGTCTCCGATTTGAAGGTATAATTATCATATTTCCATGTTAAATCATATGATTTATAGAATATGCTATAAAATATAATTTTGTAAAGGAATTATATATTGAGGTGAGTAGCTAAGTCTGTTGTTAATAAATGCACTTTCCTATTAATATCTGGATCCTGATATCAAGACAGGCTGTGGGAGAAACATATTTATTCTGTTATCAACCACGGATTGAATATGTGCATAATTTCTGTTAGAGAGATTCCTTTTTCAAATCAAGTATTGAGTCAATCAAGATATAAAAGATACCGTTTGAAAGATATTTGCTCCTAGAGTTTGCAGATACATGTATAATAGAAAGTATCCGTAATTTTAAATTGAAAAAAACAACAGTATTTCTATTAAAAAATTACAAATGGATTATTTTTTTGGAACATATACTTTTAATGCTGTCTGGTTATATGTAATGCTGCTCTTGAGAGGCACTGTTGCTATATATGGATAATTTAAGAAAATTTCCCGTTTGAAATCAAACCTTGACAAGCAAAGCATTGGGATAATCGCTACAAGTGTGTTATGTAGCGATGTCCATAATATGTTCAAATCCAATTGTGGTATTATTGAATCCATTAACTTATGGATGGACCCTGTGGGATCTGCAGGCCCCACCCACCCTCTTGAGGTGTATCTTTAATTGGAATGATGATTGGGATGATATCGGACTAACCACCTCCCTCCAAATCCGCTGTTCTAGAAACAGTACAGCCTTTCCCATGTACAGAGCTCAGGACCCTCCATGGGTTGTAGTCGTACATATATATATATATATATAATTTAATTTAAGACTGTATGAACAGATTTATCTGCAACAACTTGTTATGTACATAATTTTATTGTTTATTTACATATAAGACAGAAATTAGATTATCCATATAATCCATATAATTTTATTTTATTTATTGTTTAAGGAGGTATGTAATATGGTAGCCAAAGCCACAGGATCTGACGGCCGTGGAAGTCCTGTCCGTGTAAGGCCTGCCTCACGTGATATCTACGAACCGTGGGAAATGACTGACCGGGAAAAAGAAATTTCTACAAAAATCGTTAAACTTATTCAAGGAAGAATACCATCTAAAGTAAGTATAATTTTATTTAACATATTGTACTGTATTAATTACTACAGTTGTGTTATTTTTTGTTAGGGTCAAGGATTGACAGTTGACTACCAATGTTTGCCTTAACATTGGCTTTAAAATAAATAGATCTCCTTTTTTAAGAAAATTTATTCTGATCCCCACCTGGACCATTTTCTTCCTTATATATATAATGTTAAGAATTTATATATATTTATAGTTAATTAAAAGTTGACATTAATTATATATTTATTTTATTACAAAAATTTTAAATTATTACACATATTTGTTTGTCATTTTAAAATATTTTAATAAACATAAAATCCTTATTCTCCGTGAGTTCAATGACAATTATTTACAATTTGGGATAGTTAAAATAATTTAAATTTAAACAAAATTTTTATATTATACTGACTAAATAAACACTCACATGTTTTTCATTTAATTTGTGTCCTAAAACTCCTTCACAAACAGCCTCCGAATCAAAATACCATCCAACTTCTCTTGACAGTTTGAAGATCCCTACACCAGACTGGCAATGGTAGAGTAGAATAAGTTCAGGACGTCCAATAGTCAAGTAAAATAACTTAGTGGTCCTTACTCGGGGACATCCACACTGAGAGTGACAACAATTTGGAGATGCTCTCTCTTGAACCTTCATGCCTAAAGTGCGTGAAATAACTTGGGAGGTCCTATCTTCAGGAGGCCCAAACACTAAGAGAAAAACTTGGGAGGTGCTTTCACTCGCACCTCCACACGCAGAGTGGGCTGAAATATTGCGGGAGCTTGCTGCTACTGGGCGGCAATGCCATTTGTATAATTTAAAAATCAGTCACACATATAAAAATTGTGTTTATTGCATAAACCAGTATATTAAATAAGTTTTAAAATTATGTTTATTTACTTAACTAAAATCCTCATAAATTTACTTTACGGCGGTCTGATTGATACGCCAAACATCGATAATTTTTTATTTAATCCATTTTGAACCTCAACATAATATATATATATATATATATATATATATATATATATATATATATATATATATATATATATATATATATAATTACATGCCACGATGTTTGTCCAGGCTAGTCTCTGAAACTACTGGACCGATTTTAAATTTAAAGATTTGTAAATCGCACAGATATGTAACATTGTCTAACTTAAAAAAAAGGCTATGTTTTATTTTGATTAATGACTGCGATATTTTTTTTACAAAATCATATTTTTTTCTAACCCGCTGTATTTTCGATATGTCAATTAAAAATCAACTATTATATTCCTCATTCATTAAACTAATGTTTATATTTTATCAGCTAAGAATTTTGTATATTATTTATTTATTATATACTATAGTTAGATATAAGATGGATAAAATGTAAAATCAAAAACCAATTTCAATTATTTTATTCATTCATTGTTTCTTTAAAATTCAAATTTTAACGTAATTTGTTTTAAACTATTATAACAACCACAGCAACGGGTGGCTGGGTCACCATCAGTATATATATATATATATATATATATATATATATATATATATATATATATATATATATATAATATTAGGTCAACTAATATTATTAAATTAATGTTGTTAAGAGAAAATCTTGTAGAAAGGACCATTATTCAGATGAATTTATTAATTGTGATTTACGATATGAAGAAGTAGTCACTCTGTATTTACTAGATTAAATGTACTAAACTTCATTTCTGTAAGAAATATGTAAAACAGATTACTGCACATGACAAAATAGAAAATAAAATAGTCTTATATAGTTTATTTATTTAAAATGTAATATATTTTTTAGGAATTTCCCAAGATTGGTGGTGATGTTTCTCCATCATATGAAGTTTCTGAAATGAACACGAGTATATCAACTAACATGACAACATCGTCTTCAGCATCAGAGTAAGGAAATTGTGTATATTAATAAGATGCACTATTTGTTATTAATAAATGATAAAAACAATTCCAAATTATATCTTATAATGATAATTACATCTAAAATTCACATGTGGATGTGATTTTCAAAAATATATTTTTACATGATTTCGTGAATTAATTTCGTTTTGTAGTTTAATATCTCCTGAAAGGTTGAGCAGGCCTATTATATTGCCCGATCAAGTGAGCTATTCTTTGGGAAGGAACGAAACTGCTAGTCCATCAGAGCAGTCTCTTATTCTTTATGTCCCGGAAGTAGAAGAAATCAGAATAAGTCCTGTCATCGCTCGCAAAGGATACCTTAATGTTCTTGAACAGAAAACCAATGGTTGGAAGAAGAGATGGGTGGTAAGTCTATGATTAGCATCTTTTTATAGATTATTCATCTATAACATAATTTTAATAAATATAATTTTATCAAATAATAATTTTATGATGAATATATGTAGTATTGCATGATAGTGGAATAGAACCCCAACATGTAAAAGGAATGCTACTAAATTATAAATATCTTTTGTATATATAAAAACATTATTCGATATTTGTTATTATTTTCAGGCTGTGCGAAGGCCGTATGTTTTTATATTTAGAGATGAAAAAGATCCGGTTGAGCGAGCTCTGATAAACCTCACCACGGCTCAGGTTGAGTATTCTGAGGATCAACAAGCAATGGTCAAAGTGCCAAACACATTCAGGTATTATTTGTTATATTAAATAATTATTTATTGGTCTTATAAATTATATTATGGAAATGATAGTCCTAATAGTAGTAAAAGGGAATTCTCAAATACCCCCCAAAAAAAAATTGATATAAAACCAATGTTTTGCCCGAATTGGAAGTCTTCACCAGATCATAAAAGTGGAAAAGAATAAGAAAATATCTAGGCCAAAGAACTCCCATGTTCTTACAAAAACCTGCAATATTGTTGAATCTTTGATTTTTATTATTTGAGAATAATGTGTCTTATCTCTTATTAACAATGCGTAAATCATCTTCTCCTCCATATTACTTCTCACAATTAAATAAATAAAAGGCTTAGCGAACCCGAAGGCTCGTTGCCGATACCAGCAATCTATGTTTGCAAACCTCCATCCATGGAGCACCACCCAAACCCAAACCCACTAGATCATTCCTAACGCAATCCTCCCACCTACGCCTCGGTCTACCCCTCAGAGGCTTCCCAGTCGGTACAACGCCTATTAATATCTTGGGAATTCGTTTGTTACTAAGCCCACCAACTTTACATGCCCATCTTAATCTTCTGTCTCTTTATTCACTGACAAAATCTCCGATGATCCATAGATTCCATCAACTGTATAGATAGTTTGATAGACCGATGTATGTAAAATAATTAAAACTTCCATATTGTTATTTTCTAAATCAAGAACTGCTTGGTACTACTCTATTGGTACTGATTGATTATATTACTCTAGGAGGAGTATGCATACCGCATATATATGGTGTATGGATACCGAAATAAATATTTCTTGTTATAGATAGTCCTGAATGATTTATTATTTAATTAAGTATAATAAATGTAATTTAATTAAGTTGTTTTATTTTTTCCAGTGTTGTGACTAAACATAGAGGATATCTAATGCAAACGTTGGGTGACAAGGAAGTTCACGATTGGCTTTATGCTATAAATCCTCTTCTTGCTGGCCAGATAAGGTTTGAATATTTTTTTATAAATTAGATATTTTCATCTATATATATTAAATGTTTGTATGGTAAATATTTGATGTTATAGTTGTAACAAGGCTCCAACCCATCCTGGTTATGCACTGGCAGATCTAGGAGAATTTTCAGAGGGGGCCATGGGTCAATGTGAATTTGTTATCAATGTATACGATCTATATATGAATGAAGATACATAAAATATCAATTTTTAATTCAAGACAACTGAGACCAGAAAACAATAACATGGATAAAACGAAAATACGATCCTAAAATTCTAATAAATAATAAACTCTCAAAAATCGAACATATAGCTATTTATGGGTGAATGAAAAATTTAAAAGGGTACTGAGTCGCCGATTTTGGTGCTCCCATTGAGAAAACATTCGATACAATCAATAATTTTGGTGTGTAAAACGTGTTTTTTTCTTGTTGAAAACAAACTAAAATTCAGGTCAATATCAACTAATGATAACTCTAGGGGGGGGGATGGCCTTCATGCCCCCCTTCAAATCCGCCAATGGTTATGCATCATACTAAAACTCTTGATTATAGGTTCCATATTCTTTTCCAATATCTTTTTAACTTAACCGTACTTCTCATCGGTAAGAAAGCTCATATGAAATTATGTTTAAAAATACGTTTTCATAATTATGTGGAATTGTGTTCAGTGAATTAAAATAATAAAATGTTAAAGTTAAAGCTGAAGGTTTCAGGTTAAAATTTGGCTGTGGCAGATAAATTAATTAATCTGTTCACTCCCATAAATGGATCCTGTTGAATCTGCAGACCCAATCATTCTACAGATTGGAAGATAAACCTGACAGCTAAGTTTGATCTTGGACAAATCACCTCCCTACACAACCGATGTCCTAAAAAAAGTACATTTTCCACCGTATACTGAACCCAAAACCCTTCATGAGTTTTAGTAGTACAGATTTTTTTAAAAACTTATAATTCTTTGTCCCACTGATCCATCCCTATGCACAATACGACTTGATTTATATGACATCACAAAAAAGTATATAGACCCATATTATTGTTTCTTATTAATGTCAATATTAATATTTTACAAATTATCTTTTAAAATTTCCTGCATATTTTAAATATTTAATATTTTAATAGAAAGTAGATTTATTTAAAATATTATCTGTAGGTCAAAATTAGCCAGAAGTGTTGGACCGACTGCACCACCTACCTTAGCGTCAACGCCAGCCAAATAAACATGTAATTATTGTTAATCCTACCCAGCATATATAACTTAATAAACTAGATACTACATACACTTACATATTTATGTATATAATACGTACACATATATATGTTTGTGTATGCATGTTCTTTATGGAAAGTATCACCGTAACTTTATCAAGTATACAAATTGTATTAGACTTTGCATTCATTGCTTATATTGCAATGGTAAACAAAAAAAATTAGAATAATTAAAAAAATAAGTTTCCATTGCAAAACTTATCTGTTTATTAGTCACCATATAGATTTATATATTTTTCCAAAAAATCAAAATAAGTGGATTGATGTGTTTTTTAGTTTTGGAAAAGATATTTAACTAGTATAAATAACTTTTTAAATAGTTTGTATTCTGTGATGCAGGTTTTTAATTGATAGCAATCATTTGTTTGTTAATTTTACTTATTTTAAAATTTATTTATTATTATTAACGTTTTATTTTTATGTTCAGGCATATAGTGTGAGGTCACACTGTAGACAAATATTCCCATAATTGTGTATGTCCTATGTTTATCTCAGTATTAATGATGTTATATTTATGAGCAGTATTCTAGTAAAATAATACCTTATGATGTTATATTTTCTTGAAATTATATATTTAAATAAAAAAATGATAATTTTCACTAATCAGAAACTATGTGTGGAAATAAATACAGCTTTCATTAAAAAGTAGTTTCAGGAATGGCCTCATTTGTGATATCATAAAATCTTGATATTTCGTACTTTCAAGCTCGTATCTTATGTTATAGTAAATGACAATCGGGGAAGGGATATTATACCAGTATGATATTTTATTATTAATAATTTTTTTTATGTTTATATTAATGTAAAGTCTGATTAGAGAGCAACAATTATTTAAATATGTTGGCATTGGTAAATAGGCAATGTTATTAAACTCTTACGTTTCATGAAACATGAAATATCCTAGTCATGATATTAAAAGAGGAAAGACTGTTTACTATTTTTGATGATGCCCATTCTTGAACTGCATTTTAATATTGTGTGCCCCCCCCCAGAAGAAAACAGAATAACCCTTACATCAAGTTTTCAGCCTGATATCCCGGCCCATATTCGTAGTAACTTATTTTTTTAGCATTAAATTTGCTATTAAACTTCGAAAGGTTATATTTTTTCTTGGGGGAGTTCACCCTAAATACCTTGTTATACTTTTAAGAATACTGTTCAAATTCAACACATGTTAATAAAAAATTCTTTTAACTTGCCTGCTTTGTAACCTCGACTTTATGCAAAAGTTTTTATATTGTTTTTCTCATAAAATTATAATTTTAATGTCGTAAAAAAACATAACAAAACTCCAACTCCAAAACTTATGTTGGATTGATAATAAATTTGTCGGTTGTTTGCTTGCTTGAAGTCAATGTGGGGTTGTGAAATAGCTTCAGCTTTTGCAAATTGTACTATAAATTTATACATATATGATGCGTGTATGTATTTTGGGTTTATTGGGGCGACTGTGTGAATATATGTGATATTAATAGAACTTAGAAATATTGAAAAGTTGTTATTTATTTAATTTATTTTTAAAAAAGTTTTGTTTTAAAAAAAACTTTGGTATCCTGTTCTGCAGGTTATCGCTTTGAGTTGTGCTACAACAAGTTTTAATCGTTTATTCGTTTCATATTTAATATTTTCCAAAAATACAAGTTATCATGACCTGTAGTGTGTAAAAGAGAACCCAATTATGGGTAATGAGTATATTTCTGTAATTATTTCATCAATAAGTAATAGCTTCAACTAATATTTCGAAGTACGTATGATATATGTTCGTTGAAACATTCATTTCTAGATGAAATGGTTCCTATGATATCTACTTATTACCCATAATTACCTTCTCTTTTCCATACTAAAGATCATGATAACTTGTATTTTTGGAAAATATTAAGAAGAGAAACTAATGAAAAATTAAAATTTGGTCAATTCAAAGTTTTAACCTGTGGATTAATTACCAAAACTTTTTCGTTGGTTAAAAAATTATAACTGTTGCACATTCCTACGTGAAGCCTATCGTGTGCAATATTATGCCTTATAGGATGGAGGTGTTGTTACTAAGATGTATATATGACATGCTGCTTCATATAATTTATTTGACGTTTATTGTTGTATATATATATGTTATATATATTCTTCTATTTTCTTATTTATAGTTTTCGAAATTCCGGCTTTCTCTTGTAAAATAGAAACCATAATTGTGTACTTTATACTCCTTGTAATGTGATAGTAGCTGTAAATTTTATAATTCGTTATTTAGCCTTGTTAACTGATGTAATGAAGAGGTACATGAGTTTTATTTATTTTATTAAGTTATGATTTAAATAAATGAAACATCAGCAAATTGTCATTATTGTATTAGTAAAAAATAAGAAAGAAATTATTTCGAAAACTAATTCTAATGTTCCTCTTCCTTACTATTGATTTGTAGTTCTCTTACAACACGTTTTTATTGAACAAAGTAGACTAGATTTCCTCTTAACTGTCTGCTTTGTTTTTGAAAGAAAATATATCTAAGATTACATATAATATTTTTTCATTTAAATACCTCAATTTTATCTTCAAGAAGCCGAATTTTTTTGCAAACAAGATATTTATATTTTAGGCTTCTACTTAAAACATAGCAATCGCTACTTTTAATGAAAAAAAAAATAGAATTCCAATTTGATACTATGGGTGTTTTATTTATTTATTTTTAACATCAATATAGTTTGTACTACAGGAAAAAAATAGAAAAGTAAAAAGTATATAACCAAATTTAAAACTCCTATAATCAAATTGAAACTTTTCTAATAATAATAAAGACAAAAACTTAAAAAGGCTTATTTAAAATGTTTAGAAAAATTGTGTTATCTCAAATTAAAAAGTATTATTTAAACTTTTGTATTAGGACTTTATATAATCTAATAAAAGTATTGGATACTTTTGTACTTTTAGATAAGCATTTTTAAGTAATAAAATAAATATTGTTGCCAACACTTAATTATTATGCTGTAATATGATTTCATAATTTCTTTTAGTTTTTTATAAACAACACAATATTGAGAGACAGTTAAGATGGATTCTACTTTATCCTTTTATTATTGTTGAGGCAGATTATTGTTAGGTATTAAAATTGATTATTTAATTTAAGTTATTGCTGTATAATATTTAGTTATATATAGATATTGATTAGTAAATACAACTGAATACATTTGCTTAGTTCAATGTATGTCGAGGCAATAATGTCATAATGTTACGTAAGGTGAATGTTTTAAATTTTTAATAAAGAAATAGCGTTTATCGAGTTTTAAATAATAAGAATTTTTTATATTTATTTTTTTTTAGGGCAACAAGGTTCTGATAGTGATTAAAAAAAAAAGTAAATCAATGAGTTAAGGATCATATTCATTATATTATGGAAGTAATATAACTGTAATTGTGATATTTTATTGTCTCATTGATTAATGGGTATTTTTAAAAGACGAACCATGAGCCTTATAGCCCCTGGTATATTTTTTGGGTCCAATTCTCATTTTATTGCCATGCCCTCTGTGTATTCTGTTTTGTTTTTTTATATTAAAGTGCAAAATACAAATTTAATTCGTTCAGATATTTATTTTTGAATTTTAAAAAATAACTTAATATAAATATGTAAAAAAAAGAAAATTATTACCATTGAAATATATTTTTTTGTCAGATTTGTAAATTTTAAACTTATTATATTCCATGTATACAAGTCGATGTATATTGTACAATAAAACTTGTTCATGTGAATAAAAATTATCACGTGTTCGGGGTCGCGCTGAACAAATTTTTAACGTCAGCATTCCCGTTACAACCTTTTTGAAAAAATAAAAACTTTTCTCGATAATGACAGATGTAAACAAGGTGAAAGGGTGTAGTATGATAAAATATTTTGATATTGTGAAATGACATTTAGAAAGAACAAAAAAAAAAATTGTAATAATTTATACTAATATATCTGTTTATCTTCAATCGTATGAGAAATCTTTTCAACTTTTGTCGAGTAAATTGTTATGCCTCCATATCTGATTATATACTCATATATATACATAAATATATACCTATACATATATATTTGAAATATATAAAAGATATATGTCTCTTATATACAGATAATAACTTTAAATTGTTACAAATTATTTTTAAATCGTAATTAAAAATTTTTTTATTGTGGATGCATATTCTTCTTTATTTTTTCGAATATGGATATTTGACATGGATGATATCTAATAACTTATTTGAAATTAACTTATGATATTTGTATATTAAATCATAATTATATATATATATAAAAAAAGTAAAAATGTACATTTCCTATGTTAAATTATTATGAATGTAAAATTTCAAAATAAATGCTTCTAAAATGATTTTTTTTATTATTAGTATAAGGCATTTGAAATATATCTTTCAAATTATGTCCTTATTGAAATTTTACTGCCTATAAATAAACTCTTTGGATTTACTCTCTTATTCTGGCTCTAAAAAAAAATAAGAGAACAGTAAATTAAAAAAACTCCCTAGATGTGCAAGGTTATCTGGGCTTGTATGTTATTTTTTTCACAATCGAAGACGCTAGATTCAAGATGGCTGTGGCGGATAAATTATTTTTGTTCTTTATAAAGATTATGGGAGGTAAAGGACCTCTCTAGAGCTCATCCAGCCTCTTTTCAGGAAGAAAATGAGAGGGGAACTTTATAATATCATCGAAATTTGCTCTGTGTAGCAAACTCCATAAATGGGAGGGTATTAACCAATTGAATTAATGGAAGAATTTTATTATTCACATCCTGTTAATAATAAATGAATAGGATCTATTAGCCGATATTTTTAAGGAATTTACCTTAGCAACCTTATAGCTTCTCCAATTCCGAAATGTAATGTATAAATTAAGGTAATAATGTCTGTAATTACTTTAATTAATGAACAACTGTTATAAATGAGCTATCATTTTAGGATATTTTGTTAATAGAATGTAGAGAAATTAACAAGTATTTATTGTTACGGTCAGAGCAGGAAGTAGGACCGGCTGACAGGATTAGGCAAACAATGGGATTAAGCGGAAGGGATTAAAGAAGTTGCCGAGGCCAATCTCGTTCAACCTGGATCGGCCTGGATGGTTCTCGATCTTGTTCCGAGTAATGCCCCACCACGACCGACCTTGCCTATATAAAAAGGACAGCGTTTTCGGCCGCGGCAGTAGTAATAAGACGAGTCAGTAATAAGCCAGTGAGTAGCAGTCGTTAACTAGTGATAGTGCGTGAGTTACAGTGAGTTAGTATCAGTCTGTAATAAGTGCTTAGTGAGCAACAGTGACAATTAGTGGCCGTGTAATAAGTGTAATAAACTGTGTGGCAGTTTGTCATATTTGGAGAGTCTTACGGTCGGTGGACTTTAGTTAGCGAACTGTAAGTGTTAATTTGTTATTGTAAACTATAGTGTAATATTATTGTATTCGTACAAATTTATATATAAATAGTTTAGTTATTTAGTATTAGAAATATCTTATATTGTTTGTATATTATTTTAGAAATTAGATAACATTTAGTAGAATATTGTTATTGTAAATTGATATTAGTTTAATAATTTAATTGTATTAAAGAATCTCATTGTATTCTTTCTAATTTGTTAATAAATATTAGATTCTTGAATTAAGTAATAGTTTAGTCCATTTTACACCCAGCAGCCCGTAACATTATTAAGCAAGATTGTGGGTTCACAGCCCGGCAAGTAGCCTTGAGATTTTTCAAAGAGAATAAAAAATCTTTAGTCCTATGGAAAGGACGTAAAATGGGAGCCTTGCTCCAGTACGATGTCAGGTATCCATTAAAGATTCCATTCCTAATTATGCCTGGATAGATAAAATATAGCAGTCCCACTGTAGCATTATCCAATTAACCATATCACCATAAAGTGACGTCAAGTTAATAACCAATTTTTTCCACTGACAACTGGGAATAAAAAATTGTCACTACCATACTACTTTTGCTTACTAATTATAATACCAATACTTCATACATGATTTAGTGAAAGTAAAAAATAAATACAAAAATTACCAAATAATAAATTTTATTTAAGTGCCATATATACACATTATAATATTATCATAAAAAATATGGAACTTTATGTTACAATAATAAAACAATGTAGAATAATATTAAGAGTCAATTAATACTAATACAATGGAATAATTAACTAAAGGTCAAGGATTGATTATTAGTTTGGATTTATAAAGACTTAAATAGTCCTAGACTAATCAAAATGTATTCCTCGTTCCTAATATGCTTTAGAATAAACTAGTTTTGGATTAATTTGGTTTCAAATAAAACCTTATCTCAGGAGTATCAAATCAAATTTACAACAGTAGCCCCCAGCCAAAATTTTATTTTAAACAAAACTTCTAGGAGTGGTAAACAATTTTCTTTAACAAACTAATACACTAGTCTAATAAACCATTGCAGATAACTTCAAAATTTATGTGAAAAATTCACAATTGGCAAATCCATATGTTGTATCGCAACCAGAAAAGCAATGCAGACATTTTTTTGAAGGATTCATATTTGAAACTATTAGACGTAAAAAATAGATCTTTTACATTTACAGAACCTGGGTTGAGAAAATAAATGGCATGATTATTTGAATTTAATTGATCCAAAAGGAACAACAATGACAGTTCTATTAGTATCTTTGGCAATTTCTATTGAGGTCTTGTACATTGTACATTATGATTAAAAAAAAATTTCGGATTCAAGATTTTTTCTTTTCTTTGCATTTTCTGAGAACATTTACCATAGTAATGTGTATTTTTTTCACACCATCAGAAAGTAGAGATTTCAACGAACAAAAAGCCCACCGACTTTTTCAAAAATCAGATATTTTGAAGTGAGAATTTTTTATTCCTATTTAACATTGTCATGGACGAGGTGTTGAAGGTATGCAAGCGGAGAACACCCAGAGCAATCATTGGTTACTGGAATATGTTGCCCGTCCAGGCCCAGTGTTTTGTTTATGCAGACGACATTGTGGTGGTAGCAGACAATGTGGATTCTCTACAAGCTGCAGTGGAGGAGAGACTCGCCATCAAACCGGATAAAAGCAAGGTTATGCAGGTAGGACGGGAGGAGGTGGAGCTCAGGATTGTGAGTGAAGAACACCAACTGGAGCAAGCAAGCAAACCAGGTTTTCTTCCAGATTTCCAGAACTCTGGTGGGCAAGCAGGAGGTGAGCAAGGAGGCGAAGATTCATCTTTAGATCTGTCTTCCTCCCGGTCTTGTTATATGGAGCCGAGAGCTGGGTACTCCTGGAGAAGAATGCCTCACGAGTGACGTCAGCAGAAATGAGGTATCTCAGAAGAGCTGCGGGAAAGAGGAGACGAGACTGCGTGAGGAAGAGAACAATTAGAGATACCCTAGGAGTTAGACATATAAGGGATGTTATAGAGGAACGCCAGCTCAAGTGGTATGGGCACGTTTGCAGGATGGGGGACGAGCGTAGAGTAAGGTGGCTGATGGAGGCCAGACCGAGAGGGCAAAGACCACTTGGACGCCCGAGAATCACATATAATAGTTATATGGATAGACTCGGGCGAGAGCGGGGGTTGACCCTGGTGGAGATGAGAAGGAAGGCCCAGGATAGGGACACATACCGAAGGTCCGAGACTACTCCACGCTTAACAGCACAAAGGAGATAGATAAAGAAGAAGAAGAAGAATTTTCGATTGAAAATTAGGGTGCTTTTTCAATTTTTTTTTTTGCAAAAAATAAAAAACCCAAAACTTGGTTATTTGAATTTTCCACATAAATTTGAGGTTATGTGAAAAAAGTCTAAATACAAAAGTTGTAGATCTTTTTATTACCTACAACTTTGCCATTTAACTTTTTTCCATAGGACTTGTAGTTTTGGCGGAAATCGAGATAAACCGTTTTTTACCCTTAAAACCTCCCCCCCTTCCACTTCCCGACTTCAGATCGCCAGTAAAGTATTTTTCCTTTAGTTTTTGTTATATTCTCTTTCTTTTCCAATAGGTTTCATCCTACTATTATTTTTTTTGGGTTTCAAAAATTATCGACCCTGGTCTATAATACATAACATATAGACCTCTTGAATAATAAAATATTCCCCATAACAAATTCATTTATTTTCATTCCAAAGTTTATAATAGAAACTGTGTGTGGCTAACCGATTTTGAATTTGTTTTTCTAGAAAACTCTTCGCATATATACACAGATGAAAAAATAGGCACTCTTTCCCAAATTGACGCAACAGAAATTAATTTTAAAAGAGATCGATAATAACAAGTAACTTTTAACCTATCAATTTAAAAATATAAATATCTGATTAAGAATTACTAACAATAAATGATTATTAACTAACATGAAAATATAAAAATAAGAACATAACTACATCAAATTTGTAAAGAATGAATAACTTAGCTCTAATACAAAGAATGATGAGTTAAATTTGTTATAATATTTTGTTCATAAATAAATAAATCTGAACTAAGTAAATATAAATTTACAAATTCAATCCATTCGACAGATCGAACAATTAATTATATATATATATATTAAATATTTCCTAACTCTATTACATCATAATCAGTTCCAACAGTAAACATATAAATATTACCTTACATCACAATTTGACATTAAATAAGCGGAATTAGAAAACAAAAATTGAGCAAACTATAATTAAATAAAACTATTATACAAATTCATTATGAAAATCACCAAACAGGAAGAGCTTTGAATAAATTTACTCCCTGTAATTAGATATTATTTTTAACTGTACAATATTTTTCGTAGATTAATACATAATTGGATATGTCTAATACAGACCTAATATTTTTTACATTAGGTACTTTCGTTAGGTACTAAAGCTTCATCTTGATCCCTCCTGCAGAGCCCACGGACCGTGGTAAAGCTAGGTATCAAGTTGTTGTAAATGGCCATTCCAATGATCAGAAGTATGAAACCAAGGATCTGAAAAGAAAAAAATTATTGAACAAATACATTAAATGAAAAATTGATAAAAATACTATTAAAGGTTAAGGCAGTTTTGAACATAAGTAGTTCTAAATGATCCCTAGAGTAAAATAGTCCTGGTCTATTCAGCAGGTTGTCGCTTCAAGTTGAGTTACAACAAATTTTAACCGTTTATTCATTCATTTTCAAAAATACAAGTTATCGTGAGCTTTAGTATGGAAAAGAGAATGCAATTATGGGTAATGATTAGATTTCGGTAATCATTTCATCAAGATATAAAAGTTTCAACTAACATTTCGAAGAAAACACATTTCCCATAATTAAATTCTCTTTTCCATATTAAAGCTTAACTTGATAACTTGTATTTTTGTAAAATATTAAAACTCTAATGAAAATATTTCGAAACCGATATATATCCAGAGCTATCAAAATACTGTCTTTCAACCGGTAGTCAAGTATGGAAGTGAGTCTTGGAAGCTGAGACGCAACGATGAAAGGCTGTTAAACATGTGGGAAAGAAAGATACTCAGAAAGATCTTTGGCCCTACAAAAGAAGGAGATCGCTGGTAGCCACAAATGAGGAACTAAAAAATCTATATGGTACACCAGATATCGTTTAGGTGTTCCAGCAAAATTAGTTCTCCTCATGAAAGCAACAATGAGAAGGGTGCAATGCATGGTAAAGATTCAGGGGGATGTATCTGAGTGCTTCACGACTCATAAGGGACAGGTGATTGCCTGGCATGTCTCCTATTTAACTTTGCATTAGAGATTGCAGTGAGGGGATCTGGAGTGTATGTGGGAGGTACCATTATCAACAAGACTACACAAATCCTGGGCTTTGCTGACGATGTAGATATTATAGGTAGGTCATTTGTAGCCATGAGGGAGGCTTATATACCCCTTAAAGAAGCCGCAGCAAAGATTGGTCTGGTTGTAAACCAGGATAAAACAAAATACATGATGGCGGGGTGTCGAGGCGCAGCGAGAAGAGGAACTGAGGTCAAAATTGGAGAATTTATATTTGAACGGGTAGATGAATTTGTCTACCTAGGGACGTTGGTAAATACAAACAATGATATGCAGCGGGAGATAGACAGAAGATTAGTGGCTGCTAACAGGTGTTATTTTGGACTGAAGCGCCACATGAAGAGCAAATCTCTGTCTAGAAGGACTAAATTACAGCTCCACAAGACACTAATAAGGCCTGTCGTCACCTACGGCTCTGAATGGTGGACACTATCCAAGAATCAAGAGCTCGTTTTACTGAGGTTTGAGTGGCGCATCCTCCGAAGAATATTTGGTCCAGTATGTATAAATCAAGAATAGAGACTAAGGACCAATGCAGAACTACAAATGTTGTACCAAGAAGCCGACCTGGTCAGATTTATAAAAGTGTGGAGATTACGTTGAGCTGGACATGTGGCGAGGATGATGGATGATCAAATTCCTAAGAAGCTCCTCAACGAACTGATCCATGGAACAAGACAAGTTGGACGTCCCAAATTGCGTTGGGCAGACGGCATCGCTGCCGATGCAAGGTCTATCCTTGGGATAAAGGATTGGAAGGCGGCTGCTTTGAACAGGATGACTCCTGTTGCAGGAGGCCTTGACCCCTGCGGATTGTAGTGCCATTAAAGAAGAAGATATCGTTGCCACGATTAAGAGTGCCAGGATAAGATGGCTGGGGCACGTACAAAGAATGGAAAAAAGTAGATTACCAAAAATGATGATGGAGGGACACCCTGGTGGAAGGAGGAGCAGAGGGAGATCTAGACTTCGTTGGCTGGAGGATGTGGAGGAGGACCTTTGGACATTGGGTGTCAGCAGATGGAGAAGGGCAGCCGAAGACAGGTCGGAGTGGAGGAGGATCACTGATGAGGCCAAGGCCCAGCGCCGTTAGATATAGATAGGTTAGAACGGAAACGATTGAAAGTTAAAACTCGTAACTCAACTGAAATCGACAACCTGCAGAATAATTACCGAAATTATAAATAATTGAACAAGGAAAAAAATCACAGTATGGTACAAATTTACTAATTTAGTGGGGAAAAAAATGAAATAAATTTACAATCGTTCAGGAATTGTGTAGCTGGAAGAAGGCTTCATCATTGAGAAAATGCAGGTCAAGAAGTTATAATAAAAATAAAACTTTATGCATTAATTAATCATTAAGTATGATGTGCGTAAATAATGAACAAAATCATATGAACTATAATTAAATTTTATAAAAAATAAAATTTAAAAAAAGAACAACAAATCTAAATAGTATAAAATATCCTCAACCTTGTATAGTTAATGCACAATTGACTCCACTAATGGAACTATTCTTGCCTTAATTTTTGTTTAGTTGAACATGGATTCATTATTTTTTAAATTAACGTATTTTATTTTAATTTTAACAATAAATATTAGAATAATAAACGGAATGAATGAAAGTAACACTGTTAATGGATTAATACTTCCCAAAACTTGCTGTAAAGAAGTTTAAATAAAGAAATATAACCATTTAAAATCAATTATTCTTAAAAATTTTAACCATAAATAATATTGCCATGTGTATATGATACATTAAACAGGTGTTTAACCTCACAAAAAAAAAAATAAAAAAAAAAATATATGACTTGAATTTATACTTATCAAATGGTTAAATTATTAAAAACTATTATTATTAATGAAAAGCAAATCTATTTCAATCTATGATAACCAAAACAAACTAAATGGAAGAATCTCTGCCACGGAGAGGGCACAAAAATTGCTGCCGTCACAACATTCTTATTCACGGTAACGGCCATAATTTGAATAAACAAGGCAATGACGTGGCAGATGGAAGTAAAGAATTAGGACAAGGAGAAGGGATTTTCCATCTTTTGGACCACAATCAGATACCGGATAGTATTCTGAAACCTGCGCCAGAATTACGACAAGAGAAGTTCACCAGCCAAACAGTACAGACTGATCCCGTCACGCTTTTAGATACTGCTTTCTTCAAGGATTTGGTAAATAACAATAATCAAATGAATGCGTCAGTACAAGCGACAGAAGATTTCACCCAGTGCAGTTCCGTATTCTGGAGATACTTTTGGTACACAATTCAAGCAATAGTGATACTTCTCTTCATGTCAAATTATCACACCTGCGTACTCAGTTTTTGTGAGCACGTGAGTTCTTCGGGGTTATATACAACAGTATCAGATTATATAACTCCCGGGCGAAGAATAGAACAGGAATCTCTGCATAATAAAATACTGATATTTTTGCACAGTATCACCAATGTTATAAGTGATTTTATAAGAAAAGTTGTTAACATTTTTTGAAGATATTAGGAATTCAACTCTTCAATCTAGAAAACAATTTATCCCTATACAGAAAGAGAGAGAAGGGTTGAAAGCATTACCTGTTTATTGCCTAATTCATTAAGTCATGATATTCACAGTTCAGGTCTTACCTTAACTATGTAAATAAACATAGATTTGTAAAAGAAGATTAAATAATTTTAGCCTAAAGATAATAAAAATATTATTTAACAAAAATATTTATTATATAAGTAAAATCTCTAATTTTAGGAGAGTGGGGTGGAGCCTGACAGTTTGGAAAACAACCTCCATAGAAGTTGCCTCCGGTTCACCCAGGCACTTTTGCCAATACCTAGCTCGCTTCACTTGCCATTTGCACCCATTGTGACCTAGTTTGTTCTTACAACTTCTAATTGTTGTTATATCTTTGCATTCTCTTAGATTTATTATTGTTGTTTTTTTTTTGGACCCAGCTTTCATTTTGTTATAGTTAATGTTATAGACTTGGTTACCTTTAGACTCTATTTCAGATTTTTTTGTGATATTTGACCCTTCAGTAGCTCTAGCAAAGCCTACCACAACCCTCAGGAACTTCCTTCCCCCACCACATCCTTCTAAGACTGCCTTTGATTTCACAAAATGTTGTTTACTAAATTGTTAGACAATAGTTAAGTATGGATAGATCTGCCTATCACTAGATCCTTGGACTCAGAAATAAATCATTTATTCTGTTAACACCTGTGAATTGACCCTATGGGATCTGGAGACTCTCCTGCGGCTCACCAAGTCTCTGAAGTGGTGAGGCTTACTAAGGGAAAAAACAGGTGGCTGTGCACGAACTCAACTAAATCATATCATATCACATCAGTATAAAACCTGATGGCTAATATTGGGATATGTACGTAAACTAAGCAATATATATCTCCTATGGAGTTAATATTGTTTCATTTACAATGCGCGTAAAGAGATTGTTTTATAAATGGATGATAGATATTCTAAAATTAAGAAATCGGTTGCTAACAATGAGAAAAGTCGTAGTTTGAATTATTGTCTATTAATCTTATAATTTGTTTACTTGACATATTTTGATGTAGTATTTAATATGATGATCATAGTTTATGTTATTGCCTAGGACACCACTATCATATATTTAACAAATTTATTTCTTTAAATAAATAATCATTCAATTATAATTTTTGTTGATAACTATTTCTATAGTTAAAGTATACAGTAACATAATCTGATAAAATAAATTGACTTTTTATAATGGAATCCTGAAAGTACTTAACTTGTCAAAAATAAGTAAGTAAATTAAAATTGAAGCTTGTAAGTAAAAAGACAACTTTTTTTTTTGAACTTATGAAAGAAAAAAAAATACAAACCTGCAACTCGTGAAATTCCTGCCATTTGACACACAACGAAAAAAGGTAAATGAAGAGAATTCGAACAGAGTCGAGGACCATTCTTGTAGTTGCTGACATCTCTTTTGTAACGCTGATACCAGCAAAATTGAAGAAAGCAATACTAATTATAGTACCTACAAAAATATAATTTAATTTTAATACAGAAATTTAATAAAGACAATTAATACTTAATTTTAAGTTTTAGGTTTTTTAATCATTCTAACATGACCAACAGATATAGAGGTAGCTAGCTTTATCATAACAGGAAATATAACTTCTCAGACATTTGCGTTAAAGCTGGATATCTTGGCAAGTCTAGGCTTGTTAAAGGTGTAAACACATCTTCATAATTTACAAAATTCTAAATATCAAAACAAAAAATAATAATAATAAATAGATTACACATAAAGCAATATATACCACATAAAGCAATGGCGATCATATAGTTGTTGAAGATTTGGTATAAAGCATCAGGAAGATCTTCTAAGGCACCATGTGGATTCGTAGCATTTGGTATGTGTATGAAGTAAAAAGGAATCATCAGTATGGCCAATGTGAAAAAACCAAATATCCCTGAAAAAAAAAACAGCACATATAATTATAAACAAATCTAAAAAACTCAATCAGTTCAAATTTATTTCATATCGGAAAAAACAGTTAAAATAAAATATTCAGAAATAATTTAAGTATTAAGGGAATTGATAAATAGCAAAAAACAAATAATAAGAACAAGGGAAACACGATTAGATAGATTAAATTTAATAAAAGAAAATATGAGAGTTAAATGATATTCACATTAAATTGGCATTGTTGACTCGGCCTCTCAAATGATATCAATATAGCAGTAAATAACTAAAAGCTAATTTTTTTCCTATTCAGTCATCATCAGAAAACAAAAACTAATCAAATAGAGAGTAGTACAGGGATTATTCAAGAAAAAAAAAGACTTTTTATATGCTAAAATGCAGTCAAAAAAGTTATATTTTTGAAAAGTTATATTATTTAATAAATATTTTTACTGACTAATTTTATAATAATTAAAAAGTAAAAGAAGAATGTTATAAATATATTCTCACCTTCCCACCCAACAGCTTGCAATGGTGGAATATCTTTTCCATTGACAAATTTTTCTTCAACTACCATTTGAATAGCAACGATCACTTGTGCTCCGAAAATTATTAAATCACCTAAAAAACAATATAATAAACAATAAAACAATTTCAGCAAGACAATTTTCATTTGATTTTAAGATGATGGTGTGGACATCACACAACATACAGTTATTATTATTATTTGTACATGACTCTTATTTGTTACCATGCACTTCAACCATTGTTGTGCTTGAGTCCTAAAAATCCCTAACTTAGGTCTAGACTTCTGAGAAATTTTAGATACTCTTTAAATCTCAGTTCCTCTTTAAATCTCAGTTCTTGAAGTTCCTTGTGCCCCCAGGGCCAAGGTCAAATGTCCTCTTTCGACTTAGTGCTATACATTCAAAGAGAACGTGCCAGGGAGTTTCGTCCTCCTCTGTGCACCATCTGCACCGAGGTTCTTGTTCAATGCCCAAGCGATGCATATGTTTCCTGAGTTTACAGTGCCCAATGATGGTTTTAATCATACCATCTTTCCCCAGGCCCTTTCATTTCCTGGTATGTTACTGTGTCCAGGGATCCAAAATATGTTAACTCTGTTATGGACAGCTAGTTCATCAAGTCTTATACAGCATTCCTCCACTAGTCTGGATTTTGTAATGCATTGCCATTCAGAGCCGGCACCATGCTTTGGATCCATCGGTATACACATTTAGACCATTGGGTGGGTTACTTAATTTAAAAAAATTCTATTTAGTTTCTATGGAAACATTCACTTTTTAATTAATGATACAATAATAGAAATTATGAAATTCACATAAATTATTGAATTTTTGAGGACTTTCCATTAGCTTCTAAACCTTTATAAGGTATTATAATATACCAGAAATACAAGGAAGAGAAGAGAGGACAGGAGATTGGAGAAGCCAAGGGTCCCCTCGGAACGTAGTACTACATAGCCAAGTAAAAGTAATATAATAACATAGCCTAAAGTCTGCCTCCAAATTGTCCAGTCATCACAGCTCAGGCCTGCCTCTTCCTCTTTCTCAATTTGGGCATCTCTCCAAGATCAGCTTTCGGAGCCTTTTTTTATCCATTAAATCTGAGTGACCCAACCATCTTATTCTTGCTTTTTTGATACAAGACACCACGTTGGGTTCTCCATAGGTCCTTGAGTTCTACATTATTATCGATACGGAAATTATTTCCTTCTTTGGTTGGGCCATATACTGTTCTAAGTATCTTTCTCTTCCAAGTATACTAGTATTTAGACATACTTTTTCAAAAATATTTTCAATATTTTCTTTGCAATGATTTTGTTTGTAAAAATAAATAATTTCAACAAATAATCTAAATATAAAATAAGATTTTGTTTTGACTAAAAATTACCTTTCTCAGTATTAGTTATTCATGGTAACTTAGATAAAAACCAAACAATGCAATTTAATAATTAATTTTATATATCAATTGAAAACTAACCAATAATAACATTACTGCCTCCAGCCGTATCATCAGATGTATACATAACATCACAGAGGCCCACAACCACTAGACCTGAAAGAGTAAGAATGATCCCGATCCACATCTTCAAAGTTATCTTTCGCCCTAAAAATATCACCGACAACAAAGCAACAAATACAATAACAGCTCCTGCAAAAAAAAAAAAAAAAATTAAATCAGTTAATATATTAATAAATACTAATTTAAATATAAATAAAATTAAACTTACCTCGAAGCATCTGAAAACTACTGGCATAAGTAAAATTGAGACCAACATACATAAGCGAAGTTGCTATCATGTCGCACATAGCTGGTGGTAAAAAGATTAAAGGATTGAAGTTTCTGTTTCCTTTAACCAAATCATTTATATCCTCAGATCCATCCTAGGAAGAGAAAATATGAATGAAGAAATAATTAAAACAAATAATAAAACCTTATAAATTAAATTTAAAAAATCAATTATAAATAATTATTTTATAATTGTCTAATGAATGTAAGATGTATTTGTTTATTAATTTAATGCCACTTTATACTGCAATGGGTAATTGGATGATGCTTTAATGGGGATCCTAAATTTCTTTATCCAGGTATACTTAGGGGAGGGATCTTTAATGTGTACCAGTCACTGTATAGACTCAGGACCGGCATCTTATGCCCCCTTCGAAGGATAGCGTAACTAAGGATTTTTTAATCTCTTTAAAACATCCTAGATTGTGAACCCGCGACCTAACAACCGACCGAATATTGTTTAGCTAAGCACTACACCACAGGTGACCTGAAGGATTACTCTGCAAGTTAAAAATTTGTTACAATTACAAAAGGTAAATAATAGTATAAATAATCTTTTCTCTTCAAAATAAAAAAATATTAAAATAATCACTGTCAAATAACAGTAAATAAAAAAATAGTAAATAATTGTAATTCAATTAATTGCAAGGTTTCTGAAAAAATAAGTTATTTCCCATTTATTTAATTAAAAAAAAAAACTACAAAAAAATCTGATTGATAATTCCTAAGTTATATGAACTAATTATTTTTGATCGATTTCATCATTTGTATATACATATTACGACAATATGCTTAATAATTTAACATCCAGGCGGCTTAATAAATTCGTTTTAGCAGCTTCTAATTTTTTTTATTTTTTTTAAACAGTACACATTCTATGTACACCACAGATTGGAAAAACATTACAATTACAAAATTTTATTTATTAATCACTTCAGCTTCATAGTTCATGGAATCTCTCAATTATCTCGTATCGATTGTATTTGACTAACACAAATATTTGGATACAGAGAAAGTATGCCAGATAAAAAACATTAATGGAGTATCAACGATTGAGTGAGTGAACAACCTCATTATGAAAGAAGAGACTTCAAAACATATAATTTTTTTTAGCTGTGTTAAGAAATTCCAGAAGAAAAACGGTTAAAGTAATATATAATAATTAAATAACTTAATCTAGTTAATGTTATATAGACATCACAAAACAGTTTCTTAGAACATATATGGAAAATTCCAAACAAGACTCATTTTTAAAAAGAACAGATTACAAGAAAATACCATCGATATTTCTCCGATTCAAGTATTATCAGGACAGAATAAGAATAAATAAAAACGGATTTTCCTGTAATATTTTACTTTTGATACTTAAGAATTCACTATTCATGCTCTAAAAACATTTTATTTAAATAATATTTTTTAAAAATTAAAAACTATCAAGCATTTTTATTACTAAATAGTTACTTTGATAGTACGAGTGTAACTATTTAAAACAACATTAAAATTTTTAATATGGAGTTATGGCTAACACTATTTTAAAAATTGAATATTTGCATCTTATGAATCACAAATTTATTTATTTAAAAAAATGATGAGTATAACAAATTTAAGAATGTGAAACATAGATTAATTTTTATGTAATGTTAATAAGCATAATTTTAACTTTACTATCCAGATTAATTAGTATTAATATTAATAACCTATAATTATAATATAATTAATATTAAATAACTATATTTACTTATATTTAAATTTATTATATTATATTTTAATATGTTTAAATTAACTTTTTTTATTATTCATAAAAATCAATATAATAAATGATTAATTATGCTTCAGGGATAATTTTCATAAAGTCTGCAGTATGATTAAAACAAATATAACATAACTGTATGATTCATGGCTTTACTGTCAAAATTTTAAAATTGTATCGATTACAATAAAGCACTGACACACTGAGGTATTTCTTCAGTTATTAAATCATTCATAGGAAAATAATTGTTAATAATTATAAGATCTCTAACAAAGGCAGGATCATTACATAAAATTGACCTAGAATTAATATTCTTATATATATATTTTTTTTTAAATGTATATTAATATTGATAAAATCCAAATTATTAAAATATGATTCTTAGATGGTCGGAATTAATGAACAAAAAAAAAATATTTAAAATAAAATTTATTGGAACTACATCTAATAAAATTTTATTTATTTAGTTTGATTAATAATTTTGGAGCATATAAGACATAAAATTATTAAAAAAATATTGTAAAATACCTGTTTCCTCTTTAAAAAACAATAAGTGATCTTAAAACACAACAGACACAGAAATTCACCGAAGAACATACAACATGCTTGGAAGAATGGATGATTAAATTCCCTCGGTTCGCCATTGTCAGATCCAACAGATTTCATCATATTTGCCCACCTGATGATATTAATATGAAAAAATTTAATTTCAGAAAAGCGACATGAAAATATCATCATAATAAAGTTGTCGATAGTTCTTACTTTGTACTTATTGTATTGATAGACCCAGTCGCTACCAAAATAACAGATAGCATTACTTGCTTCGATGTCCAACCCATGATTCTTCAATTTAGGAACTCAACAGAACAATAAAATACTCTTCAAATCACTCACTTGCAATAAAATAATTGATCAATTAATAAAATACACAATATTAAACTATGTCATTCAAGACAAAGGCATTGTGTTTTCAATGTAGAATGACCCAGTGACATGTAACAACTGAGTAACCTACCCCCACCAATCCTTATCCTTCTTATCAGTAAATTTAAAAGTCTTTTCCTGATCTTTTTGTTTCAATAAAGGAAGAGTTTTTTTTTTGTTTTAATTAAATAATATTTTTGCTGTTATTATAAAAAAATAATAGATTTCTTATTGATCAACATTTTTTAAACGAAGAGTCAAGTTTATTTTTGATTAAATTGATGGCCACTTTTTTAAAATTTTGAAACCATATTTTATCTTTTTTTCTTTAAAAATTAGATATGAAGGTCATACTCAAATAAACTCTTTCGAAATATTTAAACAAATAAAATATGCTCTTTATAAATATTAAAGGATAGTATTTAAAGATGTCCCTTAATCTTTCCATTAACGTTCTTTTAATGTACCTTAAATATAATGACTTCGTCTAAGCAAGGTCAAGCCCTATTTGACACATAAGACGTTCTTTTTTCTGTCCTTAAACTATAGCGGGAAAGTGACTTTTAAGGGTGGATAGAGGAACGGAGGTAACTGGGCTGTAACAGCTATTAATTTTGCTTTAGGGGATAAATGGGTGATTTTAGAAAAAAAGGTTTAGTGCGGAAGAAATAAATTTTCTTACTCTACAAGTGCTCGAAAGAGCCGATATTTTGGAGAACAAGAAACCAGACGCGATTGCGAACTCTAAAAAAAAAGGCTTGGGAAGAAGTTCTTTTTGAATTTAATTCCATCGAAGAACATAGTCATGTATGTATTTTGATTTGTAAGCATTTATTATAACATTATTGTTGAGTATATAATAAAAGTGTTGAAGCTGAAAAGTGGCTAGGGGCCAAAAATAATTAATACATTTATTTTTTTTTAACGTTCAATAAAAAAATGATAAAAAAAGACTTAACCGAGAAATCTACAAAGACACAACAGACCTAGAAACAGACATAAGGAGTAGGAGACTGAAATTCCATGGACATATGGTAAGAATGGCCCCGTAAAGACTAAACAAGGAAATATTCCAGAAAACCCGAGGATACAAAAGCTCAAGGGGATACACCAGGCCGATGAAGGAATAACGGACCAGGATTGTCTGGTCAGAGAAAGATATAGGAAAAGACTGGAGGAAATCAAGGTTCTTGTGGGAAAGAAAAAATCGAAAAAGGGAGTCGCGTTGACAGAAGAAAGAAAACAAAAGCACACAGAGATGATGAGGGAAAGATAGAAGGAAAAGAAAAAACAAGAAAAGAACCGAAAGAGATGATATTTGGGTGGTCTTTAAGGCCGTTCTGTGACAAAAAAAATAAATAAAAAATGATAAAATATCAAAAGTAAACCCCATACCAGAGTACTGCCGCGTTATCACTTCATGGCGCCTCTTAAGGGCTATCAGGCAGGATTTTTCTTAACTAACTGCTTTTTATTTATTCACAAGAATTATTAAAATTATTACTGTTTTAATTTTATGTTAAAACTATTCTTTCTTTTGATGTGCATTTAGGATTTTTTAAGCAATAATAATTTTATACAACATCAAATTAAGCCATTAATAATTGGAATCAATTCATTCTATATGCAAAATAATTAGCTAAAATGCCACTAGTTCTTACTATTGAGGCGATGTAAATTGATAACGCGTTGGTTTGTCTTATTTTTTATTAGTACTTACTTTTTAAGTTCTGAAATACTTAATAGCAATCGTTATGATTTTTTCCATTCTAATTTCGTAATTTGGACTACTGTTTGAAGCACAAGAACAAAACCTAATTAGTTAGTCATAATTTTGTTTATTTATTCATATAATGTGACTCTATGCTGCTATGGCAAATCGGACGAGCCCTAAATTCTGCTTTCTAGGGAATTGGGATAGGAATCTTTAACGAGTACCCGACACCGTAGCACCGTTCGATTAGCCATAGTAAGTAGCATTAGGTGACGTTAAATGAAGAAATTAAAAAAAAAATTATCATAATTGTCGAAAAAAACAAGTATCGTTAAAAAGAAAAATCCTCTTCGTAAATTTAAGGACTTTTCTGCTGTATACGCCTCAATTATGATATTATTACGACCGATACATTTTCTTTGTGGAGGGCTCTATCTCAGCTACAGAAGTGCTGGGACAATATAAAAACAAAACGTAAAAACAACTTTAGCGGCTGAAAAAACACTGAGGATGTCTACTGGTGAAGAATTTTACGAAACATTCCCCAAAGACAAAAAACAGCTGCTATTAGATCACGTGGCACAGTTGGCTGACATGGAAATGACGACGGGTGAAGATAGTGACTCCGTATCCGAGTCTATGTTGGAAATGATTCGTATATATTGAATCGAAGTTCAGGTATCATGACCATTAATTAATGCAATTAATAATCCAGTGCATTTAGGTTTATTTCGTTATACCTAGCAACTGAGTGAAGCTCAGTTTCTAGGTATCCTGTCTATCCATCAGGTCTTTGGCATTCCACGTGATCTCTTGTCAATTATTATGGCATTCATAGTCAGTTAGGGGCGTTTTGGCGGATTGGTTCGAGCTGTATGCCCGCCAAACATAGCCTTGATATATTGACGGACCAGTTTCTGTAAGCAATTCCTTATTGGTTCTTCTCATCCATGAGTGTGTTCTGATTCCACATCGCTCAATTAGTCGTGCATAGGACGTTCCTTTCAAAACCTTCTATTCTTCTTTCCAAGGAGCCGCGGATTAGCGCGCTTATTTAAGTGCATCTGCTTACGAACCCAAATGTGAGTTCGATCCCGGTCTCAGGATTCTTCAAGCATCCCTTAACACCTCGGTTATGTGAGATACTTCAGCCTGGTGGAGGCAACACACCAAGACCTTGGTGAATCTTCCCGGGTGTAGGAATGATGACGCTAACCAGTGTTTATCAATCAGGATTAGAATTCTGGTTTTCCGGGAAGTCAATAGCCGCCCGGAAGTTTGATCCAGGGACGTTCAGCTTCGGGAAAAGATATATAGGTCTTCGTGTGCTTGCTGACCACAAGCAGCCACAATCCTTGGATCTAGGCCAATCTGTATTAGATCTAGGCCCGAAAACAATAATTCAGGACTTTTCAATATACTTTAAAACTCGAGTAACGAGTAAAAGCGTTCTTTACTCCGGAAAATACGGAAACCATTCTTCACAAGATGATATTATGATTCAACACGAAATCCATCCATTGTAGTACTGTTACTTTATTTTTTTTTCGATTCTTAATGCACAGGAATATAATTATGTCTAGATTCGATTTAGCAAATAAAAAAATAAAATAATGATGGAACAAAAATAAACATATATATAATTTTATTTTAGGGAAGAAGTAAAGAAAAACAAATAGTTGAGTCGATGTGATCGGTCCAGAAGTGCAAGCAAGGTTAGAGCATCTTAACAACAGAACGAGAAGAAGAATTGCACGAATTAAGGAAGAAAGAGCAAATTATAAGAAAACAAATTGCCGAAGAAGAATTGAAGAGGTGACAAATGCTGACAAAAGCCGCTGAAAACAAAATGTAGTTGGAAATAGCAATATTAAAAAAACGGTTGGTATATATATATATATATATATATATATATATATATATATATATATATATATGTGTGTGTGTGTGTGTGTATATATATATATATACACACACACATATGTATATCGAAAAATAATGTGCAGTATTTTATGTTTTCTTTAAAATGCCCCTCCAAATAGTAAACTTATCAAAGATGTCAAAGCGTGATTTTTGCATATAATTGTTTTTCAATTTCAAACTCGGCCGAAACGGGGCGCAAACGGCCAGAAATGTGACGAAGGTGAGTGCACCTCTCAACGATGGTTCTAGAGGGAAGCTTGAGCCTTGAAGACAACGAAGGCTGTGGAAGAAGTTCTGCCAACTTTCAAGCCGGAGAAGGTCATCGACTGTTGATTTTCGATTTCGAGTTTCCCTGCCAGTACTTGAACAGTTATTCTGAAATTGTCTACCATCAAAGCTCGGAGAACATCGGTATCAACTTCTTTTACGGCTTCTTTTGTCTTCAAGGCTTAAGTAATATTCAATTCAACATAAAATCCTCCTTTAATTTCCGGACAACCCAATAGTAACATTGAGGTTATAATGAGGTCATATCCATATGCTCCAGAGATTTTGAGAGGGAGACTTGAGCTTTGAAGACAAGGCCGTGAAAAAAGTTCTGATGACGAAGTTCTCTGAGGTTTGGTGGAAGAAAATCCTAGGACAATTGTTCAAGAACTGACAGGGAAACCAGAAGGCAGCAAAACAACCGTCGATGACCATCTCAACGCGATTGGGAAGGTGAAAAGGGTTGAAAGATGGCAGAACTTCTTCCACAGATGATTCTGCCCTCTTTACATGTTTGGAGTTAGATTTTTAATAATTTTATAGTTTTTTATTTTTATTTGTGTAAATATAATTTTTCTAGTTTAATAAAATGATATACATTTTTTTAAAAAAATAAATGTTTTCAATAAAATAGAGCCAAAACTCAAAACGAAACATTAACATTTATTAGAATGCAAAGGGAAAAAACCACAAGCAAAGCCTTATGTTTCAAATCTGTAGTAAAAACAAACAATTACCAGTCGGCGTTTCGCCTATTCAGGCATTATCAAGACACAAACAAGAGTAAGATCAATCACATCTCAAAGAAGAAGTGCAATATATCCCAACGAATAATCGCCCAAATAGGCTCATAACCTGAGAGCGCACCTCCAAGACCCAAGACGTTCAACCCAAACTGAAAGGAAGGTGATACGCAACCAGCTGGAAAGGTTATAGAATCAGCTGATCCACAACATATATCAAGTAATGTTAAACCATCCAATTTTATACATATTAGCAAAAGTTAGCAAGATTTAACTTTTTAAAAATTCAACATTTGAGAATAAAATTGGTTCAAATTTCTACAATCTGTTTTAAAATTAACTGAAATGTCGATCTTTCAGATGTGATTTTTTGCGATGTGATTGATCTTACTCTTGTTTGTGTCTTGATAATGCCTGAATAGGCGAAACGTCGACTGGTAATTGTTTGTTTTTACTCCAGATTTGAAACATAAGGATTTGCTTGTGGTTTTTTCAGTTTGCATTCTAATAAATGTTTTCCTTACATTTTATCCATTGTATGTTGCTTGTTGTGGAATTTTACATTACTCAGTATGCTCAGGACTATTTATTTTTAGCTTTAAACATTATTATATTATTAAGGACTGTTGATTACAAATTTAAACATTGTTACTTCAAATTTGAGAAAATTGAAGCACGATAAAAAATAAATTAATAATATTTAAAAGAAAGTTTTTTCTCGTATCGTATCGTATGAAAACTCTGAGCCGTCAAATATCTGTCTAGACCAACAAAGCAACTGATGATATGACTAAAAGATACGGTAGAGAAAACATCTTGTGTGTCTAATTCTCTTTCTAAGGAAATTGTTATCATGTTCAAAAGGAACTGAGTAATTCAATGTGTAACAACACCAGGCTATAAATCTGGGAGTTCCGGGTTCGACATTTATTTTGTTATCGTTCATTGACGCTGTGGGATCTGGTGATGGGCACACCCAGCTTCTGCAAAGTGGTCAATATACAAAGTGATTGCGTGATCAATGCCAAATCATCTTCCTGCGCAACGGTCCTCATAAAACAATACAGGCTTAACCATTTACTGAGATCCGAACCAAAAACCCTTTGTAGTTTGCAGTTGTTTATAATTCCCATTGTTTTTATGGTTGAAGAATGAATATTAACTTAATTAATATTCTTGCTATGTTGTAAGATGGAATTAAATGAAAGGAAATGGATGGAATGAACGTAGCATGAATGGAATTCTCGAACTCTTATTTACTTCCTGCAATCCAATAAATCTACTAGTCCATTTGAAACGACTACGCCAATATAATAGAAAAATTATTATTATTCTGGGACCAGGTCCTTTAAGAATAACATGAATGAACTTTTTAATTATAAAAATAACATAAATGAAAATTTAATAAAAATAAATCTTGCCAAAGGGCTTAGTCCAGGATCCATGGTCCATTTTGCACTTGATTAGTATCAAGCTGAATCTTCGTGAATAGCTTCGATGAGACGCCCAACAATTTCCTGTGCGAAAATTCTCGATTGCGGTAGCCAAAAGATGTAGCAAGGATAAAATATGTCGATTTGATGATTATCAAAAATTTATTACTAACTGGGTTTTATTTTTGTTAAATCTCCAGATAATTAGCTAAATTATTTGAAAAAATATTTGTCCTACAAAATGTATGGTTTGATCAAAGAGTTGCAAGAATGGACGGGGACACACCTATCAAGAGGCTGCTCTTTGGATATGTGGATGGGAGGAGAAGGAGAGGACGGCCACGACTGAGATGGGCAGATGAGGTCGAAGCCGAAGCAAAGAAGCTCCTCAACACCAGAACTTGGCAGACCCTGGCGCAAGACAGAAATGATTGGAGCGTCGTCTTGATGCGGCGAAGACCCCTACCGGATTGTACTGCCAGTGGTGATGATGATGATGGTATCTAAACAGAGGTAGCAAGGATAAAATATGTCGATTTGATGATTCTCAAAAATTTATTACTAACTGGGTTTTTTTTTTGTTAAATCTGAAGATAATTATCTAAATTATTTGAAAAAATATTTGTCCTACAAAATGTATGGTTTGACCAAAGAGTCAGCTCCTTCCAACGTGTATCGATAACGAAGTCAAAAAAGAGGAAGTAAAAAAAACAGTTGGATAATAATAATTTTTGATGACTTCGTTATCGATACACGCTGGAAGGACCTGACTCTATGGTCTTGAGATTTAACAACAAAAAAACCCAGTTAGTAATACATTTTTGAGAATCATCAAATCGACATATTTTATCCTTGCTACCTCTTTTAGCTACCACAATCGAGAATTTTCGCACAGGAAATTGTTGGGCGTCTCATCGAAACGAAGCTATTCACGAAGATTCAGCTTGATACTAATCAAGTGAAAAAATGAACCATGGATCCTGGACTAGCTACATTATTAGAATAAAACAATATTTACACAATAACTTGAAAATGAATAATAGCTAAAAGGTACGTTTTGATGGAGAATTAGAAAAAGTAATAAAAAAGTAAAATAAAATAGCCGACAAATTTACAATAAAAAGAAATAGGCTAATAGAAAAATAAATACATAAAAAATAGCATTTAATAATATAAAAAATAATATCATTATGAGTGTGGAATATTTACAATAATTCATCAATCGATTATGTTCAATATAGCTATTAAATTTTTATTGATTAGAGAGCATCTGTTTGGAAATTTAAAAGACGTAGAAAAAGTTTGGATTTAAATGTGGATAAAGAAGATGCATGACGGATATCGAGTGGGAGTGAGTTCCAAAGAGATGTAGAACAGGCAAGAAAGGAACGCTCACAAGTTTTGGTTCTGTGGGAACGGATATAAAGATCGGAAGGTCGAGATCTTGTGCCCTGGGTTGGATAGAGGATTTGAATTGTAGGAGACTACAGATATAAGATGGATGTTTGTGAGAATAGAGTCTACGGATGGAGGGGAAGAGCCACTTTAATAAAGGTGGGACACATGAGACTTGATCGGGGAGTCGAAGAGCAATTCATAATTCATCTCAATCTTTCCTCTAGCTTGTTGGCTCCCAATGGCCCCGAGAGCCACTTTAACTCACAACCACTGCTCCCTTTTTAAGCGGGCTTTTTCTGCATTTTTCCCGCTATTATAAAACTTATTTATAAAAGATAACTTTAATTAATTAAAATCACTGTTCTTTAAGCATGTAAAGGAAGTCCGGAACGTGTATTCACACTTATGCTGCTTGTATATGTAAAATTGCAAATAAAGTTTCTTTGTTTTTTTTTCGGGAGACATTTCAAATCAATGACTTTTAATTATCTTGTTTGTAAATTCGGTTGTTCAAAAACTTCCCTGTCTCAGAATAGAAATCGAAACACATCTTGAAGATGATAAATTAGCGTCAAATTAATAAAAATCAACTTGACCACATTTTTTTGACAGGTGTGATAAATATTCTGTCATTTTAAGAACTTTGTTGCCACTTGAGATAAAATATCAGAAAGCAAACAGTTGTATAATGCACGTTCTCTCGAGATCTGTACGAGTGGATCCGTGTCTTTATTATCAATTTGGATCACGTAATGTATAATGAACTTCATCGTCACAGATACAAAAACATTTTAACAATTGGCCGGAAGAGGAAAAGAAAAATATTGGTATGTTACATAAGCGGGAAGAGGGTTCTTGTGGTTCTTGGGAAGAAGGTTCTTGTGGGAAAAAAGCGTCCCAAAAAGAGTCTTGCGTGGTCTGAGGAGAGACCCCTTAGGCACTCAGAGCTCATGAGGGACATATGGGAAAAGAGGAAGCGAATGAAGAGGAAGCATTAGTTGTGATATTCGCGTGGTCTTTAAAGCCTTTTCGTGGAGGGGGGGAGCGGGAAGAGAGTAAAATTGTAAGCTAAGATAACAACCTGGAACAAGAAATAAAGGTTTGAATCGAGAACAAATGTCATTGGTCACTCAGACAAGTGCTCCAAAATAGAGCTATACCCCGAAGTGTCAAAATAAGGGTACATAAAACGAAGTACCCAGTTGCCATATATGGTGGGGAGGCATGTACCATAACCAAGCAGCAAGAGAAGAAATTGAATACTTGGGAGAGAAGGTCCTCATAAGATATGTCTCAATCATAGAAAGAAATCGTTTCCATATTAAAAAGAATCAAGAACTTAAGGACCTATGTGAAGAGCCTGATATAGTGTCTTGTACCAAAAAAGCAAGATTAAGATGGATAGGTTACGTACATAAAATGGATAAAAACAGGCTTCCAAAGCAGATCTTGAAGGGACGTCCCGATCGAGAAAGAGGAAGAGGCAGCCCGGTATTGCAACGGACGATGTGGACGCAGACCTTAGGCTTCTGGAGGTGAGAATACATGAAAATCACTGTGAGAAGAAGAATTCGAATTTAGATTAATCTCACCTCCTTAAGAGTCTTGCAACTTGTGTTTGTGTGCAACAATATAATACCAATATATTTAAAAAATAAATTAAATTAGATGCCGAGAACGCGATAACTCAGATGTAGGGCGCTGAGTTACCATGCCGAAGACTCCAGGTTCAAATCCGGCTGTGGCAGATACATAATTTAATCTTTCAACAGTCACAAATGGATTCACTGACCTTCCTGGGCTCACCCAGCTTCTTGAACTGGGTACCTTTTTTTGTGGGAAAACCTGCCGGTCGGACAAATCGCATCCCTGCACGACCGTTGTCCTAGAAACAATACAGTTTACCGTTTATTGAACCCAAGATCCTTCGTTGGTAATAGTGGTACACGATTATATTAGTTGTTCATTATCGTATATATTATATTCCAGTATGTTTTTCTCAGTGCGTTATTACATTAAAATTTGGCTTATCGAAAATCAATTGTGAGCAAATAGAGACAGTAAAATAAAAAAACTCTTTTAACTAGCGGAGAACATTGATTTGTCAAATAAAAAGTTGTTTGTTTGTTCATTTAACGTCACTTTATGCTGCTATGGCTAATCGGACGATGCTACAGTTGGAGCTCTACATTTTGTCTATCCAAGTTTAATTAGGATAGGATTCTTTAACGAGTACCTGCCATCGTACGGGACCCTTGACGTCCCTTCCGTAGGTTAAATAGATTAATTTACTCCCTCAAATAAATCCTAGGGCCACCTGCTGGGCTGCGAACCCGCGGTCTTGGGTTTAGTAGTTTGTTACGCTAACCACTAGACCACAGGTCGCCCCAATAATAATAAAAAGTTGATATATAAGCCTTCATTTCATTTTTTTTTTATTGTTTATTAATTGCTATCTTAGATTATTATAGAGTTAATTATATATTTTTGAGACCTTAATTACAATTTTCTAGACTGTTGAAAAGAAAAGTATATATTAATTTATAAATACTAAATTAATATATATTTTTAATATAATATATATATTTTTTGAATTCATATATTGCTATATTCTTACACTATAATAAGATTATAACAATTTATTTTGACACATTTTTTTTTAGTTAACTCAATTTTCTTTCTTCCACATCTAGTCAAGATTCGCTACCTGAAAGATAATGTTATAATTTAAAAAAACAGTATTAATAAAAAATAGCTTATTTAGAAAAATATTACACATAATATTAGCAGAGCATTAGAGTATTCAAAATCCTACGACTTCCTTGTAAAATTAACTATTGTTTGTTTATTTATTTAACCTCACTTAACCGGACGATGGTACAGTGGGAGTCCTAAAGTTTTCTTATCCAGTTATAATTAGGATAGGGATCCTTAACGAGTATCTGGCCATGTATAGGCTCAGAACCACCATTATACGTCCCCTACGAAGGACGGCATTATTAAGGAGTTGTACGCCCCCTTTAAAAAATACCAAGGCCATCTTCCTGTCTTCTGACCAGTGACCTTGGGCATATTGGGTTGTTATAAATTTAAATAAATCCAATTGTTTAACAGAAATTCAGATTATTTCTGCTTTTAATTTTCGAAATAAGCCTTTTTGGGAACGCTCAATACTGTTTCACAATATTGGAAATTTGAAGTAGAGCGATCGATATCAATTTAAAAATGAATCTGTATTTTTTTGTTGAAAAACACAAAAAAAGATGATATCAGTAGAAGTTTAAATAATTTCATTAAGTATGATATCAAAACTAAAAAATTCCTTAATCATTCTACTGATTTCATTGATGAGTAAAGATTACGTGATAATTGATTACATGATAAAATTTATGATTACCTACAGATTTGTGAAGAGATCTCATTATTTATTTATTTTTTAAATTTATTATTATTTTTATTTCCTTGAGATAAAGAGAGTACTATAAATCTTCGATTTCTAAATGTTAGTTATCCATTTTCATCTAAATGTATCTATAAAGTTTTAATTTAATATCCATGTAAAATAAAGTTGTTTTTTATTAATTCATTCATTGAAAGTTACAACTGTATTATAACAATATAACAAGTAAATGACAGGAATGATACACAATGGTATGAATAAAGACAATTAGAGAAAATACTACCCAGTGGTAGTAATCAAACAACAAATTCAGCTTAGAAGGTCACGAGTCGATCTTATTTTCAGAAGCCTCGGAGTAATATCAGGAATTAAAGAGGTTGCTAGGTTTGAAACTAGTGGGTTTGAGTGGGAATTAATATTTTGAAAGAATTAATATTTGGTTCGGGCCAAATCAGTAACAAGTGGGGCATTAAGGCCATTATGGATTACTTTGTTCGTAAGAAAGAAAGGAGATGTAAAGATTTTACGAAGGATTTTGGATTGTAGGGATTGGATAAGAGAGGAATTCGGTGCCTTAGCGGAGCCGCAATGCTCTACTCAGCTAGTCCAAATAGGTTTTATAATAGTCACGTATAAGAGTCTTTTGTGATTAATTGGGAGTTAGAGCGTTTGTCAGGTGTTGCATTAGCCTGAAACGGCGAGCAGTTTCTTGTTTTTTCAATCTAATATGAGTATTCCAAGTTAAACTTAACGCATTTTAAAATCCAAAAATTATCTGATAAATATAAATCGGTAAAAAAGAGGTTAGTGGCATACATAAATATCGAATAATTGGGGAAAAATCGAATTTGGAACGAATCGACAAAATTAACAGAGACAAAGATGATAATAATAAAAGTATTTATTTAAGAAATCATACAAATGCCACTTGGCACATATTGTATTTTCAATCATCTTTTGAAAACCTCCCCTAAGGGATCCTCGTGGAAGCTTGTATGGAGAAACTGGATTGAAGGCGGTCCTAGCGTGGTTCATCTCTTGGTAGTAGACCCTGCTCCAGAGATGATTGTACCAGTAAGTTTGGGTGTCTAGCTAGTGAGGCATGAATTTTTTTGTAGTGTTTCTTGATTGTGTCAGTCACGAGTGGTATGTTGAGATTTGTTAGTAATGTAAAATATTTTGTAAGGGATTTTGACTGAAAGATTTGAATGGCCTGTAAGCGGGATTTTTCGCATGAGCCCCACACTTGTGAGGCATAGGTTCATATTGGTTTAAGAAGCATGTTGTAGATTATGATTTTTTTAGTTAGTGATGTTTTATTTTTGTGGTAAAGTACGACTACTTTAGAATAAGAATCGGTGATTCAAACTTTTCTTCAGAGAAAGATGGAATAGAAAAAGAAGCGCGACATAAGGTATAAAGAGAAGAGGAAAAAGGCGAAAATATTATTTTTTGGATTATATAAACAACGCCAAAACAGGGGTGATTTGAAATTTGAATGTAAATTCAGCGATACTTTCATGTTCAATATCGAAAAATAATTCCTTGATTCAATGGAAAGAAACTTATACAATATAAAAATTATGCCATCGAAACAATGGGATATGGTCCACCGCAAGGGAGTTCTCTGCTTGTATACATAAAAATATAAATATAAATATTTTTTAAACTGTAGGATTTTGTGCACGTTTTTACAAAATATTAATTAGTGTTAATTATTTTTTATCTTATCTATAAATTAAATTAGGTTGCAAGATGCATTGAAAAATAGAGGTGAAGAGGTAATGTTCTTAAATATTTATCAGCAAATTGGAATAAATAACAAACAAGATAATTGATATTGATAAAATGTTCAGGGATTGTGCAGGTTAGTAGCTTTTGTGATTTACAAAACTCAACACTAATTACATCGATGGAATTCAACAATGGATTGAATCAATATGCCAATGTGTAGTAACTAGAATAATGTGATTAGTATAGGTTATCACTCTTGGAAGATGACCAAAATCAAAAATTAATATATTTAAATCACAAACGAAAACATTCGTTTCTTACAGTTAACAAGAAATAGTGCTCTAGGATTTTTTAAAGGGAGTAAAAAAATCCTTGGTTAAGCCATGATAGAGTTAGATAGGATAGTCGATTTAGTCTGCTTTCCCATCCCTCCTCTTCCCAGGAAACCCCGTCGGACCATATTAAACAACATGTTTAATATGTTCAATCAAATACCATTGAATTACAATAAAAAATAAGAAGAAAAACATTCTATTTCTTCAGACATTGGTATTAAAGTTGGTATCCATGAATATTTTATTTAAAAAGTAACTCATGGACGTCAAGGGGGGGTACTGATCTTTATTTTTTTTATGGGTTTTATTATTTAATTACTTTATTGTTATTTTACTTTTTTTTTATTTAGCTTATTTTTCAGTTACAGATGTTGCCGTTTAATTGAAAAACTAATCAATCCTCGTTATATTTTAATATGATTGTATTGATCCATTTTCCGCCTCTCGTGAATGATTGATTTTGATGAAAGAGGTATCAAAAGATAGCGGATTTCACAGAGAAGAAAAAATTATTTTCGATGGTTTATATAAAAGTGGAGAAAAAAATGGGAGGTTTCAAAATTTGTATAATAGTCGAGAGGTATATTAGTTTTGTAAAAACTATATTATTTTTAATATTTATATTATTATAAATTATTATAAAAGCTATACTATTTTTATTATTATATTATTTTTACATAACTGTTTGGGTTCAGCGTTCTAAAACCAACTGATAACGATTACTACACCTGTGGTCTAGTGGTTAGCATAACAACCTATTAAGCCCAAAATTGCGCGTTCGTAGCCCGGCAGGTGGCCCTTGGATTTTTTAATGGGGTAAAAAATCCTTGGTTATGCCGTCCATCGGAGGGACATTAAACGGCCATCCCGAGCCTATACGATCTCAGGTACTCCCTCTATTTAGAGCTCCCTCTATAGCAATGTCCGATTAGACATAGCAGGATAAAAGTGACATTAAATAAACAAACGACATTAAACGCAGTATAATATCCCACGAGCTCTGACATCTTGCCTACATGCCACTGTTATGGCAATTTCATCTCCACCAAGATGCTACCAGTTGATGTCTATGTTCCGAATTTTTCCACTCATGTGTTAAAAATTATTTTATATTAATACATTAGTGGAAAAATTCCAACTAAAAACCTTAAGTCTCTAAACTAAAACAGGAAATTAAAAATACCTGGCCAATATTTCGCCTATTCAGGCATCCTCAGGGCAGAATGAGAATAATAGCAAACCAAAAGATGAATAATGCACCCAAAAAACACACATCCCACCACCTCCAAGGCTCAAATGCAACTAAGAAATATTGGCCAGGTATTTTTAATTTCCTGTTTTAGTTTAGAGAGACTTAATTTTTCCACTAATGTATTATCATTTATTTGATGTCTCTGTTGACCGTTCCCTTTTTCAAAATTATTTTATGTTCTATGTCCATTGAACTTTTACTTTCCTATATTAACTTTTTTTAAATTTATTAATTAAAATTTACAGCTGAACTTAATTAAAAATACAAGTAAATATAACGAATGATTGATAGTGGCATGATAAAGACAACTGAGAAGCAACTCAGAGAGAAACTACCGAATGGTAGAACTCAAATAAGAAATCTAACTTAGAAGATCAAGAGGTCATCTTTTTTTTTTCAGACTCCTCAGAGAATTACCGGAAATTGAAGAGGTTGCTATGTTTGAAACTAGAGGGTTTGAGTGGGAATAAAGTTTGGCATTGGGTTTGGCCAAATCAGCAAAAATTGGGACATTGAGGTCATTATGGATTACTTTGTTCTTAACAAGATAAGGAGCATTGAGAATTATTACGAAGGATTGGATACGAGAGGATTTCTACGGCTTAGTGGAGCCCCAAAGCTCTACTCCTCAAGTTTATATAGGTCTTATAATAATCTTCTAAGTGAGTCTGTTAAATTAACAAAATAGATTTATTAGGAATTATTTGTTATTAATTTAATAATTTAATCAGCAGCATGGCCGACAGATACTACTTGAAAGAAACTCTGCAATATCTTTGATATAACTTTTCAACTGTATTATACATTACCACACATTATTAAATTGATTTCATTCTTCTTTGTAATGGTTACTTTTTAGTGAGAACCTCTTGGGACATCTTTAGAAGGCACAAAATTGCACTGGACACTCGACTGGCGCTTTGGACGAGGTCGATTCTGAAATAAAAAATAAATATGAAAAGTATTCCTTACAGGAATCCAAAAAACAAATACGCTGAATGTTCTTGTTAATCCAATGTGGTTCATTCAAAACTAAACCCAAAAATCATGGTGGCCGAACGAGTAACACTCCAATGAGAAATGAATTAGATCATAGAACGAGCGTACAATTTGAACAATTACAATTTCTTGCTTAGCTCGACGTTATTTCAAGTGAATGTTCTTGACCTCTAAACAGGGATTATAACCCTCATAGTAAAATTTTATAACCATATTTGAGTATGTTCCTTATCTTTGAAATGGATTATGAAGTGTGGTAGTGGAAAAAAAATAGGAATGATCATTAATGTTTCGTAAATAAAAAACAAAGAATGCAATCGAATTGAGAGTACTACCATGGAGCATTATTGAGCACTACTATCTTGTTTGACGAGAGATGTTAATGACAGGATAGGGGCTTCTGTTTAAAATCGCTGTGAACATTGATAACATGTTTGCCATGCACTTTACATGTTTGTCTCTTATCTTACCTTATCAGCCTGAATCGATACTTTTCCAGTATTATATTATTATAAAAGCAAAAAATATGTAAAAATTGTTATTACAATCATAAATATACGTAATGTAAATAGCAAATATAATTAATTACGAATCACTACAATGCAATTGGAAAACTCAAAAAACAAACCCTTGAGCCTCTAAAATACAGGGAAAGGACGTAAACCAAAATAGAAATTCATATCAATGAAGATCAAATGCAACACATCTCACGTCAGCTGCCTATTATTAGTTCTATGTTGAATGCCTTGGAGTGAGCCAAGCTGCCTCTCATTATATGTCTGTTTTAACTTATCATTGTGAATTTTTAATTTGAGGTGTGTCTTTATAGCCCCTGGATTTGCGAAACGTTGACAGGTCTGTCCCCCCCCCTGTATTTTAGAGACTATACCAAATTGCATTCTATCAATTCTTAAATGTATTATATTTATCTCTATTGTATCAATGGAGATCAAATGAAGCACATCAGCAGTACAGAAGACTCATCAATCAGGGATAGCAATCTCACTTCAAGACGTCCAATAAAAAAAATTAATGTCGGACAGCAGATGTAGCCCTCGATAAGTCCATTAAAAATTCAGGTATCCGAGTGGGTGGAATATTATTCAGCTGAAATGTGCAACAATTTGACTACGGTGACGCTTTTGATTGGTGGGCGCTCCTTTCAGGCTGTATCTGATGGATTCTTAAAACTAGTAGAAACAAAAAAAAAAGACTAAATGTATGATAACTGAGGAAATCTTGTTTCGAATAAATGTGAACGCAAGTGATCAATTAGAAGAAATAAGAAATATTCATTATTGAGGACAAAATACACAGAATCAATTACAATTAAGTTGCTTTTAGTACGAGATGTGTGCTCCCTTAACTTTTATAACTTCTTCTACACGATTAGGCATAGAATCAACTAGTTTTGTACAATTTTCTGATAATTGCGTGTCTCTAAACCATGTCTGAATTATTGGCTCAATCAGCTTTGTTTATGTTGTGCAATCAATTTTTTAAGTCTTGTTTTAACTATAGCCCACAGATTTTCGATTGGATTGAGATCCGGAGAGTTACCTGGCCATTCAAGGCATGTAATTTTTTTCCTTTGAAATATTTCATCACATTAGACACATGACATGGAGCTGAATCTTGTTGGAAAATTGCTTGACCGTTGGCATCAACTTTTCTTCGCTCGGCTTCCAATCTTTGTTGTAGCAAGTCTTTGTATTTTTGTGAGTTCATCATGCCTTCGAACGGCACAAGGGATCCATTACCTTTAAAAGAAAAGCAGCACCAGAACATCTTCTTTAATGGATGTTTGAAAGTTCGATCGAAATGTTGTGTTGTAAGTTTTTTGTTGTCGCTTTTTCTAAATTTGTCGCTGGCACTCATCTGAGAACAGCACTTTTCTCCAGTCTTCAACAGTCCAGCCTACATATTTTCAAATCATATCATCATGGCAGCCGTCAATAACTGTTTTTTTTAGGTCTAATTTTTTTTCTTCCACCTTCAATAAGACGTTTTCCTACGGTGGAGTCATGAACAACAACCCCAGCATGCGCTAAGTCTAGCTGAAGTTCTTGGGTTGTTTTTCTAGGGTTAAATTTACTTTGCCTTATGAGAAAAGCTTCATCTCTTGCTGTTGTCTTTCTTTTCCTTCCACATTTCCCTTTTCTGTTCATCTCAATTGTCCGAGTTTCCATTTTTTGCTTCAAAATCTTATTAACAGCTCCCAAACTCACTCCACACTCTTTGGCTACATATCTTTGAGTCATTGATGTGTGTTCACTCAAAGTAACAATCTTAGTGCGTTTTTTTTCGGAGAAATATCCATCTTCAAAAATAAGAAACAAAAAAACTTTACCTCATACAAGACTGAAAAGACAAGAAACCGCTCGACGTTTCAGGCTACTTCAACACTTACTAGACAAACGCTCTAAGCTCCCAGTTAATTACAAAAGACTCATCTACATGACCATCATACGACCTATTTGGACTTACGGAGTAGAGCTTTGGGGCTCCACTAAGCCATCAAATTCTTCTCGTATCCAATCCCTACAATCCAAAATCCTTCGTAAAATCCTCAACGCTCCTTATTTTGTTAAGAATAAAGTCATCCATAACGACCTTAATGTCCCATTTGTTGCTGATTTGGCCCGAACCCGGTATCTATCCTTTCATAACAAACTTCATTTCCACTCAAACCCTCTAGTTTCAAACTTAGCTTCCTCTTCAATTCCCGATAATCCTCCGAGGCGTCTGAGAAGAAGATGGCCACGTGACCTTCTTAGTTGAACATGCGATTTGAGTACTACCAGTGGGTAGTTTCTCTACTTGTCATTATGTATCACTCAGCCAATTTACTTGTTATATTATTGTAATATAGTTGTAAATATCAATAAATAAATAATAAAAAAAAAAAAAAAAAAAAAAAACTTTAAGTTTACGTCTGAAAAAAAATGTAGTTCTAAAAAATAACAAAATTTAACGCGTCTGTAGCTTTGTTGTGTCTCGTAACTTACTCATTGACAAAACACGAACAGAAAATAGCCACCATATTAACAAATAAACGTGTTGCCAACTGCGAAAAACAAAAACTTGTATTATTATTACGTGTTCACATTAATTCACACAGTACTGTAGATTCTTCTTTATTGGTGCAACTCCCTGCTCCAGAGCGTCGATCGCCATCTTCTAAATTGACTAAGTATCAGAAAAACAAAACCGTGCATCAGAATTACCGGAAGTGGCATTTGATATAATCGATTTTATACTAAAACAGTTTTCACGAGGACGGCTCCAATGATCAGGTTTAATCTCTTCATATCAAATTACTATGGAATGGTTTTTAAAATCAGCTGTGCGTTATCACCAATGAAATATTCTAACAGGTGTGTAATGCCTAATTTTCAAAAACGATCTTTTTTAAATAGGTTCCATTAATTTTGTTTATTCAAAAAAATTAAATACCTCACATTGTCAGCTCCTAGTAATATAAAACGAATAAAGATAAATAATAAAATACTATCAATAATATATGGAGAAGCAAGCTATTGTTAGAATAATAATCGACTCTATAATGTTAAGGATGTATACCTCATAAGTTATCTAGAGTGGAGCGTAGATTATCCGAACGTTCAATTAACGGAACTGTTTTTTTTTCGAATGTAATTTCAATTAATTTGATCAGATAATCTAGTTAATTATTTGTAAAGTTAAAACTATTGTTATTTTAATTAAAATTTGATGACAAAAAAATTATTATTCCATGAACATCAATAAGTTCTAAACGTTTTTCGGAAACAGCAAAAACTTGAACTTCAATAGGTATTTGTTTACTAAGAACTGTAATCCTAATCAGGTAATTTCATTGTTTCTCTGAATCCCTTCCTATTCATTTGGTTGGTATTTATTTTTTAGTGAATTTCGATTGTCCGAACCACCTCTTACAACATTAGTTCGGATAATCAAAGTTCCACTGTATTTATATAAATAATTTTATTTTAATGCTTTATTAGTGATCATAACATGTCGATAATAGTAATAAAGTTGACAATATTGATAGTTTTAAACGATACCTATTTAAATCAGTAATAATTTTAATAATTCCACTAGATAGCCCTGGTGCAGCACCCTCAACTGATAACACTGTTATATTCTGGACTAGTAAAACTCTTTTATTTTAATTTGAATTATATAAAATTGATTAAAAAAGCTACTTTTCAGCATTTGGAGTGTTACAGAGATGTGAAGGAGTAGTACTTTAAATATTATTAGCAGGTAATTATGAAAGATGGATAATTATTTGGGTGTTGAACCTAAGGGAAGGTATAACGTTCCTTAACTGAAAGTTCAAGGTCCAAATTCAGCTGTGGCCTCACCTCCTTGAACAACAGTTGTCCAAGTAACAGTACAATCTCTAATGTACCGAACCCCAGACCATTTATGGGTTATAATGTTATTGGTTCATATTATTTGTTAATTATCGAATATATTATCTTCTGATATGTTTTTCTCAATGCATAATGAAATATAAATATTCAAATTTGAGTATCGAAATTCAATTGTATCCAAATACAGAAAATACAATTTTAAAAATCTTCTTAACCAGTGGAGAATATGCATACATAAAATAAAATAAAAAATATGACATATTTTATTGATACTTGTATAATATAATATAGAAGAGCAAAATATGAATAATTATAATTGATTTCCTGCCAGTGATTGTTACTCTGACAAAAGCTACCATTCTTCTTTAAAAAAAAAAAAAATTGAACTATGAATCTTATCTAACACAAGCACTCAAAAAAATTTAGTTCAGGTGTGTTGACCTATAAGATTTCTACGTCACACATAGTTGTATTTGTTCCAAGTGCTAAATTATATTTTTAGATGTAATTATGAAAATGTTTTTTAATATATTTATTGAAATTTACAACTGTATACTGAATGCATTAAGTAAATATAATGAAAGATAAATCATGTCCAGAGATAAAGGCAAGTAGAGAAACTACCCAGTGGTAGTACTCAAATAAAAAGTTCAACTTAGAAGATGCCTCAGAGGTTTATCAGGAATTGAAGAGTTCGTGAGGTTTTAGATGAAAATATGAGTTTTTGTTTTACACTTTGTCAATTTTCAACAGCAAAGCCACATTAATTTCAATCTTTAGTCAGACTACACATTAAGCAGTTTATATTTTTTAATGTAATAATGAAAATAATAGTAACAATAATATCAAAAAATAATAACGGTTATAATAATAATAATAAAATTACAATTATTAAAATAATTATTATTTCATTTATATATTAATAACTTTTAATACTTAATTAAAAATTGTTGTGTTATTTATATAACACAATAATCTAATGTAATAAAGAAAAAAGAATTCAGTATTTCTATCCATGGTCCACATTACAGTTCATAACTCCACTTTCGTAGATTATGTTTTTTGCCATTAGATTAATTAAATTTATTGATTGAATGAGTAGAATAATCGAGATGGAATGTTTTGACTAACAAAAAAGCAATGACTAAGCTGAAAATACAAACATTGCATCACATTGTTTTATTTTTCCTCTTCTGTGAAATTTTTGAGTCTGAAGTTACAAAGTTGTGTAATTTTAATGATGAAGTGTAAAAATAAAAATTTTCTTTTATCTAGCTTAATATTTAAAGGTGGACATTATCAAGTAATTAATTAATTTATTTTGTTAATTTTAACAATATTCTTTAAATTTCAGAGTTTAAACGTTTCAGAGTAATGCTCCACAATCAGAAGTATAACATATGTATTCTATCTTATAGTACAAGGGATATGGAACAAAAGACATTGAAAAGATAAAATAAATAGAAAACAAAACAAATCGGATAATAAGAAAGAAACACAGAAAAATGTTGACAATAAGGTACAAGTTTTTTCGAAAATTGTCATTTATAATTACATAATAATTTTGAGATATTTCTATTTATGTATTAAGTAGAAATCTGAAATTTGAAGAATATTGTTAAAATTAATAAATTAGTTAAACAATTAATATTCACCTTTTAGTACCGACGTTATTATTTTTAAAAATCTTAAGATTTTAAATATTATATGTATTGATTTTAATTTGGCTGAAGGCACTTAAACTCCTTTACAATTCTATGCTTCAATTTATAATTGTATAGTTTTATATTAAAATATGATGATATATTATAACAATAGTTATAAAGTTGTAATTGAAGTTTTTTTGTTTTTGGAGTTAGGAATTGGCTTTGGCACAAGACCGTGGTTTGGTAGAAGAAAATATTTTTGTGGAAAGAAAATAACAAGTAAATAATAATTCATGATAATATTATTCTTTTTTTAAATATTCAAAAAGAAAAACTAAGATTAAGATTTATTAATGAAAAAAAAAATGGTTGAGCTATTAAAATTACATCAATCAAGTTAAATTTTTATAGTTTTAATTATTTATTGCGACAAAAAATGTGTATACATAATCTATGAATTTTAAATTTTAAGTTGAGGTAGATTCCAGAAAATTTATTTTGGAGAAAATGTAACAAGTGAGGGAAAACTGGTGTTTAGTTATTGATTAGAAATTTTAAATTTTGATGGATTAGTTATAGTAATATGGATATTGTTATACTTATGATGGATTAGAATGATAGTTATCTCTATTGTTTGTTGAAGATATGTCTTTCTTAATTTTAAATAGAAGTTCTTTTCGCATGCAAAATGTTTTTTCAAGTACAGAACAAAAAATAGCAAAAAGATAAATGCTAATATACCTCTATCTTTATTTTTTCTGCTTCTAATTCACACGGTGATTTCACCTTTTTTGATAAGTCAATAATTTCTGGTTGCATTATTTGATAGACTTTTTCTTCTAGTTCTTTCTTTTCATTTAGGCGATAGGTTAGGTCGCAAGCTGAAAATAAAAAATAAATAAGGTTAAAGTTTATTATTATAAAATTGTTTTGGTGTATTGACTTTATTCACATTATGTGGCGAATGGCAGCAACTAGTTTTGTTTCTTACATATTCTTGGATGAATCATATTCATACAATAAGTAAATAAAATAGATTAAACAAAAAAAATCATTTTTTTCTTATTTAATCATGAATTATGTATCAAATTGGCCATAACAAAAATATATTTGGATAATAAAGAAACCTTAAAAAATGGAATAAAAGTTTATTGAACAATAAATTCAATTTTTAACTGAAAATTCCTCACCTATAATAAGAACTATATTGTTGAAACATTAAAAATAATTTATCATTATCTTTATCAACCCAGTTATCTAATCATGAATCATATATCATATTTGGGAAGTTTTTTATTCAAAAAATAAAAAACTGTGGTAACTTTGTTATAATTTATTGGTAGTAAAAGATAGGTTTATAAAAAAGAAAAGAAAAAAGAACGGTTTAATTATTTTATCATAAGAATAATTAAAACATTAAAAATAATGTATTATTATCATTATTAAGACAGTCTTTATAAAGTTACTGTGATAACTGTAAAGTAAGACATTGTATTCACAATAAATTAACATTGACTTCCCTAATAAACTATTTATTACTATGAAAATATGGAAAAGAATGCATTCCAAAAAAACAAAAAATAAATAAATAGATAATTCCGCAGTCTGGGCTTTATCTTTATTTAAATTGACATAATGAAAATTTCTCATGCCCAATGTCACAGGCTTTTTAAAATGTTAAAAATAACTATCTCAAAAGAAACCACATCTATAAAAATTAAATTAAAAAAATAAATTTATAAAAAATAAATAAGTATTATTTTAGGTAAAAGATTAACCAAAAAATCTATAAGCACCAAAACATTAATGTGGCAAAGAGAGAACTTAAACAAGGATTCAAATGCTTGTTTCAGGTGATATTATTAAATTTTAAATATCTGTATATTAATATCAAAAATATTTCTGTATAATAAATATGAATTTTTGAAAAATTACCTTTCATTTTAGATTTTGTCTCTTCTTGACTTATTTTTTGGGCTTGGTTAGTTATCATTTTTCTTCCATCGCTTCCACAACATATTTCACAGCGTCTTATCAGTTTATCCGTTGCGGATGAAACTTCTTGATGAACTTGTGCCAATTCAGGTAAGTCACAATCCTTAATAAATAAAAAGTATTTTTCAGTTTATTCCATGGAATCATAATAATATAATTTTTACTATATCATATTCAACAATTTAATTAATTATATATTATATATTGAAGAAAAAACTATATTCCAGTCAAAAATTGTTATTAAAAATTAACTAATGATTAAAAAAACGTTTCGACACTTATTTGTCATTCTCAATTTAAGTAATTCCTCATACAACTTCCTTTAAAATTTACAAGTCCAAATCATTACTTGAGGTCAAACAATTTAAAAGTCAAAAAGTCAAAATATATATAAAATCAGGGAACTTAACTATCTTCCATGGTCAAATATGAAGAAGATTGAGTACATTATATAAGAAATATCTTATAAAAAAAAGAAATATCTTATAAAGAAAATTAATTATATATATGATATATTAAACAACTAGAGAGAGGCTATAAAGCAATATTTTGCAAATTTAGATTTGAGGTAATTAATGAAAATGCAATTTATTTTTTAAATAAAATTCTGAAGTGCATTAATAATGTCAAAAATGCAAACTAAATTTAAAAATCTTTAAATATAATTTCTGGTTGTTGAATAATTTCAGCAAAATATGTATAACTGATAAAAAACAAAGAGATGATAGATTCGAAAATAAAACTTCATTGAGAATGTTATTATAAGATATGAAAGGGTGAATTTTTTGTTTGATTATTTAAATATTAGATGCAAGTCAATCTTTTATTATTTTTTTGCACTTTATGACCAGTTCTGATTAATAGTGTTTATTATTATGAGGATTTATTGTTACAGAGATAAATTACTCTTATTATTTAACTTCCGGATAAAGTATGGTACGTATGATTGTTAATAATTGTTGTTAAGTAGAATATTTAAGTATAATGAAAACTTAAGTTCATGTCAAACCAACAACCAACACGCAAATTGAATTAAGCAATTACATTTAAACACAGGGACATTGAACTCAATTATTTAAAATCATCAGTCAGCATGCAAGAGTGTTTTTTCTTTATTATAATTTTGTTAATTGAATGAGAGGAAAATAAAAACATAGATGAATTGTAGAAACAACAACATTAAGCTGTTGTAATTACAACAACAAAAAATCTATCAATTTTTTAATATCAATAATCAAAAATATTTTTTTAAGCCAGAAATATTCTTTCATGAGTAGTCAAATCACCATTTCAGGACAAAATATTTATTGTACAAGACCTTAAGAGGCCTATTGAAACCTTGGTTACTAGATGGAGATGATAATACTATTAAAAACTCTCTGTAAAGTCTATTATATTATAACAGCTGATGGCAATGCTCAGTTCTGAGGATAAACATGAGATGAACTTTGGCTTTATTATTAATGGATAATTGTTCAGATATATTTCTGTTTTTTTTTTTTTTTGTAATATTAGATACACAATACATTAGTGAAAATATTCCAACTAGAAACATTAATTCTCTAAACTAAAACAGGAAATTGAAAATACCTGTCCTTTTTTTTTTTCAAAAAGGGGACAGGAATTTTTAATTTCCTGTTTTAGTTTAGAGACTTCAGGTTTTTAGTTGGAATATTTCCACTAATGTATTAACATTCATTTAATTTCTCTGTTGACCTTTCCCTTTTTCAATTAGATAATCAATTTTAATTATGATATATGTATAGCAGTTATATTGGCAAAAATAATGCTAATTATTTTGTGGGATCCATATGAGTTAAGGAAAGTTGTGTGAATCAATATTAAATGGCTAACTATTTATATAACACCTTATTTTTATATATTCACAAGAATAATGTAAATGAAAGACTTGATAAATTCACATAAGCCTGTCATTATAAGTTATAGCTATAAATATCTATATAGTATTACCTGCCATCCACACTGCATGATTTTCATGAGAATCCTATTCATTCGTGTATCAGGAGGTTCTCGAGCTGAAGAAAAAAAAAAAAAATCAATCTATAGCAGCTTCTAAAATAAAAGTATTTTATTCACATTGGCTACACTGTTTTAACTTAATAAATTTTTAGAAGTAATCAGTAAGTTTCTAAACTCATTTATAAGCTAATTGATTGCACCCTAAACTATTCTATAGAAATAGTTAGGCCATCTCTATTACTACTATTATTCAAAGAACTTCAACCAGAACCCATCAACATAGAATCATATATCATTTGGCGATGGATTCTGAATAAATCTCCATGATTTACATTTATAATTCCTTTAAAAAGTGAAGGCTATTAAGGACTCAAGAAGGTATAACGAGAAATTTGATTGAAGAGGCCAAACCATAACTACACTATGAGAGAAGTGGAAATTCCAGCTAAGCCCCAATGCAGTTGGGGTCAACATCGTCTTAAATACAATTTTAAAAAGAACAAGACTGATATTCCACAGGACAATTTTTAACTGGGTGATACAAGTGATGGTATATGCAGATGATGTCATTGCTGGGAGTATTCAACAAGCATCCAGGAAGAACTGATGGTGCTTAAGATAGAATAAAAAAGAATGAGTCTTCAAATTAATAAGATAAGACCGAAATACTTATATTGGACAAGAAGAACCCAGCTCACCTATAGAGACATTATATAGCTGTAGAATAAAGATTTGAGAGGGTTAAAAGCTTTAAGTACTTGGGATCAAGGTCAATGACGTAGAAGAAGTGAAATACAGAATAGTGACAACTAACCGATCATATTTCAGCCTGTCTAAACTGTTTGGTAGTAGCATGTTCAGTCGCACAACCAACTTGAGAATGTACAAAACACTTGTCGGACTCATCAAGACATATGCATCGGAAACCAGGGTATTGAGGAAAGTGCTTCAAGCGTTTGTTACGCCCTGAATGAATAAATAACTTATATCTATTAAGGTTGTGGTCAGACTCATCAAGACATATGCATCGGAAACCAGGGTATTGAGGAAAGTGCTTCAAGCGTTTGTTATGCCCTGAATGAATAAATAACTTATATCTATTAAGGTTGTGGTCAGACTCATCAAGACATATGCATCGGAAACCAGGGTATTGAGGAAAGTGCTTCAAGCGTTTGTTACGCCCTGAATGAATAAATGACTTACATCTATTAAGGTTGTGGTCAGACTCATCAAGACATATGCATCGGAAACCAGGGTATTGAGGAAAGTGCTTCAAGCGTTTGTTACGCCCTGAATGAATAAATAACTTATATCTATTAAGGTTGTGGTCAGACTCATCAAGACATATGCATCGGAAACCAGGGTATTGAGGAAAGTGCTTCAAGCATTTGTTACGCCCTGAATGAATAAATGACTTACATCTATTAAGGTTGTGGTCAGACTCATCAAGACATATGCATCGGAAACCAGGGTATTGAGGAAAGTGCTTCAAGCATTTGTTACGCCCTGAATGAATAAATGACTTACATCTATTAAGTTTGTGGTCAGACTCATCAAGACATATGCATCGGAAACCAGGGTCTTGAGGAAAGTGCTTCAAGCGTTTGTTACGCCCTGAATGAGTAAATAACTTATATCTATTAAGGTTGTGGTCAGGTTAGATAACTGCAAGACAATGGTGTTATTCAATAATTTACCTAAAAAAACTAAAAATATTTAAAACAAAACCAAGCACATCTAGTCCATGTTATTACCTTTCATTGTTTCCAGAATCTGACGTAGCCTGCAAAGCTGCGTTCGATAGAGACTGGCCTCTTCTTCCATGTAAGAGATCTTGCAGCAATATGTCTTCATCTGTTCCTTCATCTTCCTTATCGTTTCGTTCATGCAGACAATAAGGTTTTCGTTGTCCCTGTTGGATGTCTCCTTCTCTCTCACCATGTGTTCCAAAGTTGTCTTTATTTTTTTCAAATCTGCTATTTGGGTTTTCAAACGTTCCGATTCTTTTTTCAAGCTCTCCAAGTTACTCTGACAAACGTTTAAGGTATTCTGTATTATCAAAGATTGGTTTCTTTCGCTCATTAACTTTTCTATATACGCTTTCACTTCATCGTTGAGCGTTTCGATTTCCGTTCCTTTCTCTATGAGAGTAGCTTCGAGTTCGGCTTTCGAGCGTCGAAGGGAATTTTCACTATTTTTGAGCTCTTCTAAGCCTTTTTGTAGCTTGTCATTATTATCACTCATCTTCTTCATGTCGTTTTCAAGAACCAATTTAGTCTTTTCGAGTTCCCTTAAACTCTGTTTGATCATAGCGTTTTCGTTCTTAACCCCGTTACAATTGTTCGTACACTCTTCTAAATCCTTAAGTTTTTGTTTAAGTTCGTTCTCGAATTCTTGGCACCTGTTCTCACAATTAGTCATTTCGGATTGCAACGCTCCTGTTTTGTTCCTCTCCACCTGTAATTCCGACTCCAAAGCCTGGATTTGTTTTTTAAGTTCGGCGATAAGTTTATTTTGATTGTCTACTTCATTCGCCAACTCTTTTACTTCAACATTTAAAGATCTAATTTCGTTTTGTTGGCCTTTCAAATCATTTTTCAGATCCAGTAATTCTTTCTCTAGCTGTGCAACATCGTTTTCCAGAACTTCACTTCGCCGTTTCTCCGCTTTCAATTCTTTCCTCAAGGTTTCTACTTCGTGCTTCAAGTTCGAAATAATTAAATTTAACTGATCTTTTTCTTTAGTCAGTTCTTCAACCACATTCAAATCTGGCAGGGAAATCGTCGCAAGTTCTTCAGATTTTCTTTGAAGTTCAGATAGCCCTTCCTTCAATTCTTTTGACTTTTCCTTTTCTTCCTTTAAACTGTTTTCTAAAGTATCTTTCATTTTTTGTAGCTCCTCCAGTTTCATCATCAGATTATTTATTTTAATATTCAATTTGTCTTTATCTTCTTTGACATGTTTCAATTCACTTTCCAAATCTTGTACCTTCTTATTCATTTCTCCATTGAGCAACTTGCATTTTTCATTTTCCGAAACCAGATCTTTGTTTTTCAATTGAGCATCTCGCAGTTCTTGTTCCAAATCAGCAATATTCTTTCTAAGTGTATTTATGTCATTTTTTCTATCTTCGTTCTCTCCCTTTTCATTTTTCAATTGGTTTTCTAACCCGGCTATTAGGTTCTCCAAATTTATTTTGTCCATCGAAAGATCACCAAGTTCATTCTTCAGTTTCGAAATGGTTTCTTGAGCGTCTTTTAGGTCTTTTTCCAAAGAATCTTTAATTTTCTTCAAACCGAGAACGTCATCATTTAATGCTTTGTTATTCTTGTTTAACTGATCTAATTCTGCCTCGCTATTTTGTAAATCCTTTAGCAAATCGTTGTTCTGCTCAGTCAGTTCTTTTAATTTCTCTTCTGCTTCGGCAAGTTGCCTCTGCAATGCATTATTTGCAGAAGTGCATTCTTGAAGTTCTTTTTCGAGACCAGACTTTGCCATTTCTAGCCCAGCTACTTGATCTTCGAGTTGTCCTTTCAGCGAATTGAGATGACTAATGTTGCCATTTAAACCTTCTATGAGAGCAGCGCTATCTGCAGCCGTGGAATCCAATTTTGATAAATCATTATGTAATTTCAAAATTTCGTCATTTAATTTTTTGTTGTTCCCTTTTAGAGTTTCGATTTGTGACTTTAAATCTGAAACAGCTTTCTCCAAATCTGCGATGGTTTTCTTGAGCCCATCTATAGCCTTTGTGTTTTCAGATTTTTCTTTTTCCAGAGCGTCAATTTTGTTCTGCAAGCCATTTACGATAGCATTCAATTCGCCAATTTTATCATTCAACTTTCCTTTTTCCTCATTTCCTTTACTCAAAGATTGAGATTCTTCGTCTAGTTTCTTGATCGTGTCCTTCAGCTGATCAGATATCTCATTGTTCATTTTCTTGAGAGCTTCAATGTCTCGAAGCAGACCCTTTTTCTCCGATTCGGCTCCGGCTAAGCGTGAATGCGCTTCGTCAAGTCTACTAGATGATTCTTCCAAGTCTTGTTTTAATTTCCCTATTTCATTGCGCATCTGTTGTAGATCTCTTTTCAAACCTGCAATAGTCTCGTTTGCACTATTAAGATCGTCTTCCGTACCCTTTAATTGATTCTTCAGTTTCTTATTAGACTCCCTTTCTTTCAATAGTTCGTCCATGGTTTTGTCAGTTATTGTTTGTAGATTTTCTAGTTTTCCTTTTAGATTCTTTACTTCTTCTTTCAGTTTCTCAATTTCTGCGCGACACATTTTCAAGGCATCTTCTGCCGAAATCCTTCTGGTCTCAGCGTCTTTATACAATGTTTTGAAATGTTCTAAATCTTTCTTCAATTGGTCATTATCGGTTTTTAGCTTCATCGATTCTTTAAGCAATTTTTCGGTTTCCTTTCTTGCCTCGTCGATGGCATCGTTTAAGTTCGATGCCTCTAGAATCGTTTTCCTTTTTTCCTTCGCTAATGACTTGTTCCTTCCTTCTAGTGCTTGTAACATTTGCTTGAGACCTGCTATTTCTCCTTCCAATTCAGAAATAGTATTTTTACACTTCGCTAATTCTTTATTTGCACTTTTTAAGTTATTTTCAAGTTCTCCATTGACATCTTTATATTGGCCACTTTCTTTAGATTTTGCATTTATTTCTTCTTTCATCGCTTTATTTTCCGATATGCAAGCTCTCAGTTGGCCTTCTGCGCCTGCGAGTAGATTATCTAGCTCGCTATTTTTCTTTTTCGCTGTTTCTAATGCATCAGTTAATGTTTTAGTCATTTCTTCAGAATTTTTTAATTTAGCTAAGGCTTCTGATAATTGTTTTTCCAATGATTCAATTTTAATATTGGCACCATCGAGATCGTTCTGATTGCTTTTAGTCGTGTCCTTGACCTTCTTAAGCGTATCCTCTAATCCTTTGTTTAACTTATCCATGTCTTCTGCTTGCTGCTTCCATTTGTTCAGTTCTGCTTTCAAAGCCACATTTTCTGCTTGACACTGCCTTAACTGAGCCAGAAGACCCTCGCTTTCTTTTTTCCCCTTATCCAATTCTGTCATTAAATTGTTTATTTTATTTTTCAGTTCTTCAACTTGACTCACCGAGTTCGAAAGATCCCCTTCCAATTGCTGTTTTAATTTTTTCAAAAGTTCGTTTTCGTTTTGAAGTCTTGCCTGCTCCTTATTCAAGTCGGCTATCTTCGTTTGACTGGAATCGAACGACCCCGCCTTTTCGTCCAAGAGGAATTGGAGTTTGTCCGAACTGTTTTTCAAGTCATTGATTTCGCCCTTGTACCTTTCACAGGCCTCGGCCATACTCTGTAGTTTGTTTTCACACTCAATTTTTTCATTTCGGAGATCTCTCAGTTCTTTTTTCAGCGATTCGATTTCATCCTTAGCCTTGTTCAGTTCGTTTTCTTTTGCAATTAACTGATTTTGAAGATCTTCGATGCTTCCTTTATTTTTTAACATGTCTCTTTTCATTTCGTCCAAATCTTTTGCCAATTTTTCCTTTTCCGCGCTCAGATCTCCCAGTCTTTTTTCCAAGCCTTCCTTCTCGCCTTTCAAACCACTTATGACACCTTGTAGGTTCTTGTTGATATCTTTTTGGTGGTCTAGTTGATTGTTCACGTTGTTCAGATTTTCTTGTAAACCTGATAATTGATCGTTGTTGATGATCATGGATTGTTTTAAACCTGCGCTACTTTCCCTTAAAGCTTCAGTTTTTTGTTTTTCTTCTACAAGAGCCACAGAAACCCTCCCTACTGTTTCGTTAAGTTCTTTGTTCTTTTCATTCGCTGCTTTTAGTTGAAGTTGTGAACTTCCTAACTCATCTTTCAACCTCTCTACAATGCCTTTTAATGAATCGATATCGGAGTTGAGTTTGTCTCTTTCCTTTTTAAGTTTATCCAAGTTATCTGATTTATTTTTCAAATCATCTCTCAGATTTCTGATAGCCTGGTCTTTTTCAGAGATTTCTGCCTTCGCCTTATCCAGCTCAGCTTTTCTTTCCTTCAAGTCGTCTTCAAGTTTCGTTATTTTCGATTCCAATCCAGCAATGAGCTTTCTCAACTCTCCCATATTTTGTATGGCATCGTTCTTCTTTCGGATTTCATCCAGTAAACGCGTGGTTTCTGTATCTTTTTTATCTAGTTGTGTTTTCAGATCTTTAATTTCTTGAAGTAAGTTGTTGATGTCTTGCTTGAGGTGCTGATTTTCGTCTTTGCATCCTGAGAGTTGTTCTTTTAAAGTCGTATTTTCACCTCTGGCACTGTTGAGCTCATTCATTACCCTGTTAAGTTCATTCGCCTTGTTCTTTCCTAAACTTTCGGCGTTCGCAAGTTCTTTAGAAAGGGCCGCTACTTCCTTTAATGCTTCTTCGAGATCAGCGATCCTAGCATTTGCCTTATTAAGTTCTTCTCGAAGTGCTCCATTTAATGCCTGTTCTTTTTTAACGATTGATTTAGAATCTGATAGTAAAATTGCTATCTTTTCAAGTTCATCTGTGGCTATGAGGTACTTTTCTTTCAAGTCTCGTAGCGTGTTTCTCAAACATTCATTTTCGGTTTTTGTTCTTTTCAGTTCATCTTTTTTCGTCTTGTAATCTCTCATAATTTCTGAAAAAGACTGCTTGGTGAGTGATATCATTTCTTGAAAATAATCGCATTGCTCTGATGTCATTTTATCTAACAGCTCTTCTTCTACTTTTTCCAAACGTATTATTTCTTCTTCTTGTGCTTGCATTTTTTTAGCCATTTCGATCTGTGATTCGGAAGATTGACTAAAAAGATCTTTGAAGTATTCTTTGTTATCCGTAAGAAGTTCCATATTCTCCTTCATCTGATCGCGAATATTTTCTAATTCGTCAATCAATTCCTTGGCAGATAGAAGTTCTTCTTCTTTATTTATCAGGTCTTCGGTTTTTAATTTCAAATCAATCCTCATTTCCTGCAGTGCTTTGCGCATACTTTCCTAAAAAAGAACAACGATCACAATATAATTTAGTATGTAGATCATTTAAACGATCAATGAACTAAACTAAAACAAGCCATACAATCGAAACCATCGCCTTGGTTTCTGTAACAGCGGGATTTGAATCCGGGAGCTTTAGAGGCAACTCAGCGCTCTACAAATCTATCCCGTTCTTTGATTTTTACGATCACCATTTCATACATAAAGTAATTTTTTCTGTCATCGCCATAGACTAACTAACTGCTGTGCTCAACAGTCCTCAAAGAGCCTCCCCCAGACCTCTCCTTCCGTTGTCTTCTCCCTCCATCTTCCTAATCCCATATTTTTCAGATCTTGTTCCACAAGAATGGACAATAGTGGATAAGGAAAATATTTTAATATATTTTTTTTTTAATTTTATTTAATTCAATGATATTTACAACTATAATGGTATTATATCAAGTAAATGTGCAAAAATTTAGAATATGACATGAAAACACTTGTGGAGAAACTACCCATCGATAGCACTCCAATAAAGTTCTATAGTAGATGATCTCGAGGCCATCTTCTTTTCAGACGCCTCGGAGGGTTATCAGGAATAGTATGGGAAGCAAGCTGAGAGACTAGCGGATTCAAGTGCGTATGGAGCTTGTTATGGAAGGATAGGTATCTAGTTTGGGCCAAATCAGTAACATATGGGATATTAAGATCATGATGGATGAGTTTGTTTGTGACATAATAAGGAGCATTGAGGATTTTACGAAGGATTTTGGATTGTAAGGATTGGATACGAGATGAATTGGATGGTTTAGTAGAGCCCCAAAGCTCAACTCCGTATGCCCAAATAGGTCTGATGACTGTCATGTAAATAAGTCTTTTGTAATTAATTGGTAGCTTAGAGCGTTTGTCCAGTAAGTGTTTAAAGGAAAATATTAAACTCCAGAAACAGGAACCCGACAGTGTCAGTATAATAACACAGGGAAGGGTGTGATGGCTTGGGCATGGATAGAGGATGGAACCAAGCAGACTCCCCAAGAAAATGTAAGGTTTAGTAACTGCTACAACTTAAATAATTTTTTTAAAGTTTAAGCTGTGTAAACTCTAAATACAAGTGGGTACTTGGAGCGACTGGCAGGCCATGGATTGAGATGGATGGACTGTGTTGCTGATGATGTCAAGAGGGCGGGAGTGAACAGCTGATTGGTTTTGGAGGAGACAAGGACTCGCTTGCGGGTTGTAGTGCCAACATAATATTAATAATTTGCAATGTAGTTTTAGTCATTAAAAAGGGAAATTGGTATTCAAATAATACAATTACACAATTTCTTTATGAACACGGACCTGTCTCGTGTCGTAGCTCTCAGACAACTGCTGAGTGTGTTCTGTCAGTTTGAGGAGTTCGTCTTCTTGGTCTGCCAGGACGCATTTCAGCTCCAGCAATTCTTTTTCTTGCAGGTTTTTCTCCATCTCGGTCATCCGAAGATCGGCTATAGTTCTCTTCAGGGAGTTATTTTCCGTCTTCAATCTTTGTAACTCATTCATTTTATTCTTCAGTTCTTCATAATCCCATTCCATCTTTAAAATGAGTAAATGATTTATAATAATTCAAACATAATATTTACAAGATAATTAATGATAGTCACTGATGTTTTAGATGTATAATCAGTTTAGATCAATCTAAAGAAATTAGGAATATTGTTTGAATATATATCATCATAATCTTTCCCTCTTCCACCGATGTGCGGTGTGAGGATTTGAATATGTTAATATACAATAAATAATAGTAGTCTTGGTTGAGGTTCGAATACATGTTTCTAGCAGCCTCTATATCTACCTACAAAGCTACCATATAGAATAGACATGTGAGGATAAAGAGTTGTACGAGGGCCATAAGAAAAGTAGTACCCGTTAGCGCCCCATGAAGCGCTGACGACGCGCGTAGCCGCTGGGCAGGGTCAGACAGCGTCAGTGCCTTGTCTGCCTGCTCTGTGCGTGGTTGCGTGACGCACTACATTACTACTAGGGAATACAGATGACGAGCAGCTGCGATAACACAACAACTTTTGCAGCAATTGAAGTGGGAAACCTAGGACCATCCACCGTATAGCCCGGACTTGGCCCCTTCGGATTTTCGTATCTTTCAAAAGTTTTCACAGCGAAGAAGAACTTAAACGAGACGTGACTACGTATCTCAGTACGCTGGTGGCGAAGGACTATGACGCTGGAATACAAAAACTCATCACACGTTATGACAAATCCCTAAATTTGCTTGGAGATTATGTGAAGAAGTAGTTTAAAGTATGCTCTTTCCAATAAAAATGTTTATATCTGTTAATATTTACTCCTGTGTCTTTATTGCACAAACGAGTACCACTTCCCGGATGACCGTCGGATAATAGGAAGGACAAAGAGTTTCTATCATGGTGAATAGATGGAGGCAAATCTATCTTGAATGCTCTATGGTGAGCGTAAAAAGAACGACTACCTCTCTCCAGATGTTGCGACTAGAAGAGTTCCAGATGATAATTATACACCCTGCTATACTTTAATACTTTATTGTATACTACTATACTTTATTGTTAACATACAGAATAAAATAGTACACTAAACACAAACCTTCCTAAGCTCGTGGTTTTCCGCTTTGTATTTTGAGTTTTCTATTGTTATACTGTCGAGTTTCAATAAAAGACCTTTCATTCGTTCCTCCAGACCTTGTGCATATTCCAATCTGGTACAAGATTAAACAGAATAATTGCATTTATTCATTTCCAATGAAGGTACGTAACAGTAATATTATTTTATAATATGTAAGGTTATTACGTAAAATTTGAATCTTTCTCAGCAACGAAAGCATACTACAATGGATACAGAATCCTCTTTGAGAGAATGCACAGTATCAACAAATATAAGATGGCATGCTTTGGCCGTGTGATGCGAAAATAAATGTGCCGCCTGCTGCAGTTAATCCTAACACAACACAAGATCGAAGACAAGAGAGATCCAGGTCGCAGAGGCCACTCCTGGTTGAGGAACTTGAGACAATAGACAGGACTAACATCGACAGGCTAGTTTCGTGCAGCACTCACTAAAATAAGTAGGGCCGTTATAATCGCCAACATCCAAAGAGGATAGGCCATTTTATAAGAAATGAATACAAATAATCTTTTTCTTCGTGTTCCTTGTCTATGTCACAGGATGCTGGTGTTCAAGGCCTAACGATCCAGAAGTTATTTTGTTTTCCGAATATTCTAAACCAAACAACTTGTTTCTTCCCATTCCTTTACAACCTTATATTTTCCTCCTGGTAATTAGTTTCAAGAACCGATGATGACTTCGTCTCATAAAATAGCCCATTTGAGAGATTTTCCTTTATTTAACAGTCCTAAGTAATTCCCTACCTGTTATGTCCGTGATAAGTCGGGTCCTACCTCTAACAACCCTACCCCCGGTTTCCGCTTGCGGACAGGGAGCTAAGCTAGTCCAGGACAAGGTTCCTATCTTTGCCACTCTTGTAAAATTTATTACACGTGACCAAGTTGCCTTTCTGTAGTTAGCAATTCAATTACAAAATAAATAAAATATCGGTACAAGATGCTGTAAAAGACTCTATAAATGTTCCCTTAATTGGGGGAAAAACCTAATGGTTGGTTGTTGTGGGCAAAAACTCAAGTCAGTACACTTAAAAAAAAATCGATTACTATAGCCCAGTAATCGATTTTTTTTATAGATGTATTTAAAATATAACCAACTAAACAGATAATATATTATACAAATACCTTTTGAGTAAACAATCTTTTTCAATCATCAGTTCTTCAAGCCTATTTTCAACAGTAAAACATTTTTGAGATGTCGATTTCAGTTCTTCTCTTTGTTCCTCGTAGAACAGTTTTTGATCAGTCAGTTCTTTCACTAGAAGCCTCAAGTTGTCTATTTCTTCCCTATGGCTTGGAATATTGCATAAGCATTCGTCCTGAAATATTAAATAGTTTAAAACTTGGCTTTGATGATATTGTAAATATAAATATATAATATCATAAAATGCAAAACCTGGAATATCCTGTGCTGCAACCTGGCGTCATCGCAGCTCAACGTTTCTTTATAAGCTGCCTCGATAACTTCCCTTTCTTTTATCAAATTATACAATGCGTCTATCTTCGTTGCTGGTAACCCCAACGCTGAAGCCTTTTAGAAAAATATTAAAACAGGTTATTGTTTTTTACAATAATTATATTTTTCGTATTATATTACTATGGCAAGTAATTATGCCGAATATGATTACTTATGTTTTGTAGATTAAAATACATCAGCATCAGGTAGATATATGAATATAATGAACTTACCCTCTCAGCGATGATCTGGCATAGCTCATAGGAAGGTATGTAGTTTCCGTATAAAGTCTCCTAAAAATAAACATTACTTTTAAGACTTGGTAATTTTAGAATTCAAGTTTAGAAACTATTTTATAGTTTTTTTATAAGAAGAAGACCTTCATTCAATTATTTACATTTAGTTTCACAACCATAATGTAGGATATCCTATGCCTATACCTATGAACCATGAACACTTGTCTTCACTCAAAGGTACAGGCGGCTGAGATGGATTTCTGGAGGAGGTATCTCCACGTTCGACAGAGGTAGAACGAATTTTGAAAAACCTAGTCCTGGATTGGGTTCCGCCAGGGAGGAGTCGCGGGCGACCAGGTGGATGGTGGTAGTCCTGGAGGAGATGGCAGGAGCAAGACGATTGGTTGAACTGAGAGTCTTTGAACTCTGGCTAGATGAGGAAACCCTTGTTGGAACAGTTATTAAGTAAAATGGTATAATCGTATCCTGTATTATAAAATACTTACTGCTTTGGTGATTTCTTCCTTTAAAAGATCCGATCGTTCAGTATCAGACAGACCCCAAGCCCTGACGTCAGTGCAAGATGTGTACGTCTTCAACCTCCCATGACTCCTTTTTCTCTTTAGCCTCCATTCCCTCAACGAGCAGTTGTTCTCTTTAAAGATATGTTCTCCACGATGTAGGTAAGTAGGCATCTCCGCCCTTCTTTACCTCTTCTTGGCTACACCAATCTGTATCATATGTGTTTATATAAAAAAAACACAATAATAATGAATTTAAAATTAATCGTGCTAAATACGTATTTATCGTTGAACGATCCTTAGTCTTGAACACATAACCTAGTATCCTAATTTAAAGAAAGTATAAATGTAAATTGAATTTTAAAACATCAATAAGTTTAAAAAAAAAATTTTAGGATTATTAGAGTATCCTGAATTCAAATCAAAGTTCGTTAGCAATCCTTAGGATTAATGAATATGTGCCCTAATGAAAGTATTCACTTATAATTAGGTGCTTAATGTGACTTTACCATCTTTTTTTTTACAGTTTCTCCAAGCGGCTTTCAACAACCAAATTTGAGGACAATATTTTTTTCCGAGGTCTTCCTGAGCAACTTTTTCAAAAGACTTTACCTTGCCATGTTATCCTAAATTTGGTTAATCCATGAGATTCTAGGCCGGCCTCATCTTCTCCCTTCAGGACACCACCAGTACAAGGTTGTTCATGGAATTTTTATTCTTCAATCCTCAGTAGATGTCCAAACCACTCTAATCGCTTAATAGTGATTTTTTCGAGAATGGTATCATGATTAACTATTATCTCATCTAGTGATCCAATGGCAATTATTTATCTAGTTAGAAGGTACTATACAAATTAATGAGGGATTGGAAATAGAAGGATTAGACAGTTAATTCTCAGCCTTTATGATTATGGAATATATCCATCATCGCTGTCTTCATAAATTAATCATCATGAAACTATCATCATTGGAATACATAGGCAATCTATAAATAACTCAATAGATTATTGTTTTTTAAGGTGTTAATGGCCACCATAAAATCGATTATTTAGTTTATCTAAATCGCACTATCATACTCATCTTCATTGCAGTGTACGTGGACATTACAATCCTATTTCTAAGGAACTGATTTAATGTAAGTAGTGATTCTATCATTACTTGGTCTTCAGAAATTAACTACGATAAAGATATCATCGTTAGAAAGAATTAATATTTCATAAATAGCTCTATCGATCATTGTATTCTATTGGCCAACTTAGGATCGATTAGTCTGTTTATCTGAATCGAACTATGCTCATCTTTATATCTGTGAACATCAAAGTAATGATTCGGTTATTGTTTTTAGTTAATTTTTAACAACTAATGACTTACATAGTCTCGGTAGTTTTGGGAAACCGTAGTAAATGTGTCAGTCTAACCTTTTATTTTGTCACTAAGCTAATCCATATGGTTAATTATTATTTATTCTAACGGTTTTTATTTAACGATGTAATGAATAAGTATCAACATGTAGTGACATCGAACGTCGATCATCGATAAATCGAAGTGATATATGAACAATATAATAACAATAAGATAACCTTCCCCATATTGTTTAACACACTTAAATTTATTATCATCGAACACCACCGTAAGTAATCAACTTTTTATTTTGTAGAACAATTTACCTTGTGTTAATTTCGTAATAAAGTGTTTCAACCCTCAAGAACGCGTAGTGTTAAGATCCTTCCCTATATCTGTAAAATCTTAATAATTATTATGTCGGGGTCACCTTTTGTTAAGATTTTATATGGATAATGAAGGATCTTAACACTACCTGTTCTTGAGGGTTGAAACACTTTATTTATTACGAAAGTAACACAAGATAAATACTTGTACAAAACAAATAGTTTATTACTTATAGTGGTTTTCGATACTAATTAATTTCAGTATCTCTAACTTTGGGGAGGTTATCTTAATGTTCCTATATTGTTCATACATCACTTCGATTTATCGATGATCCAAGTTCGTTGTCGCTACAAACAAATCGGTTTTTGCTTTTATTTAGTTATTGTTAATGTTTATTTAAAACCCTTCAAGGATGGATTAACAATATTAAAATTTAAGTATGAGATTAAACAATTGTATATATTGATAATATGTAATTCATAGCTTAGCATTCTTCCATATCAAAAGATCTGGTTCATCGGTACCCGTTGTGTCTTTCAGTGGCATACAATTTTCAAATAGATTACTAAAAATATAACCATAGCACTCTTGAAATTTATTTGTTTTAATGCTATATTCATTATAAAACATTTTATTTATACTCAGTTTTAAATTATATAATAATTGTTTTTATCATACTTCGATGTTTATGCATATAACTTATGGTTATAAGTGTTGTAACTTTAAAACCGCAGTGTTGTAAGCAGACCTTTTTTTTTTTAGCTTCAGTCGAATTTTCACACATGTCGATAAAATTAACAGCCAACTCAGATTAGAACTTCCTTTTATGGGTTATTTAATGTTGTCAGTAGACTTTATGATATTGACAGATTTTATAACTACAATTGACAGGTAGTTATTAAAAGAATTATGAAACCCAGTCATAAATAAAATTGATGCAGACGGAAAATGATGAATTAACTAAAGAACTACTTCATACATTCATTAATACCTAATTTTGATGTTTATGAATTAATGAACGAAAACTGCGTGTTATAGAAGTTTATATGTTTCTCATTGTTAACAATTTAACTAATATTATCTGTATTATCAATACTGTGAAAACACCAACTATTTAACACTCAGAATCAAAAGAGAAACCAAAAAATATAGCTTTAAACTAATTCTGATTACATTTTGTGTTCTTAGTTTTTATTAAGGGCTTCTAAAACTAAGTGTTTATAAATTAGTTAGAATAGCCATAAATAAAGATTTTGTTTACAAGAATTTTTCATTCTCAGTAGCTACTTCAGTAAGTTCTCGAATGTGGAGTCAATTTTAATAATCTGTGCTTGCTTAACTGGGCTACTATTAGCAAGTTATAAATAATAGTGATGCGTTCAGAAATGTATACTTGTAATGTATTTTAAATTATTACAACTATTTCAGCATATAGATCATTTTAGTAACTGAACATTTTGTTAATCATGAACTACTCATTGATAAGCGATATACAACAATTGCCCATCGATGTTTAGAAAAGGATTTAGTCCCTATAGAAAAATAATCGAATTGAATCCTTTTCAAAGCATAAAGCAAAAATTATCAACTTTTTTAGCAATACCTACTTATATCAGCCTCTTCTTAAGTAAAATCTTGCCAGCGTGTTTATACAATTTTTCGAGAGATAGCGGATGACGTGTTTATCAAATCGATATTAACAATGTCAAATACAAATTAATGCTTCCTTTATGATGAGGAAACTACTGGAAGCCTATAATGCAGGAGGCCTGGAAATCAGTAAAACAAAAAGCAAGTACATGGCTTTAAATAACAGAGTAAATTCTTCACTAAATGTTGGGGAATGGGATTTGACCCCAACTGAACAATTTAAATACTTAGGCAGGTGGCTTTCGAAAAGGAGCAGCAGCTAAAAGGATATCGACGAGAAAGTAATAAGAGGCAGAAAAGTAATTAGGACGCTAAATTCTGTTCAGTGGAGTAAGGACGCCATGATGACAAAACAAAAGAGACTCTACAATTCGTTTCTTTTAAGTACTACCCTATATGCCTCAGAAACCTGGTCCGTTTCAACTGACTCGACAAGAAAACTGCTTTCACTGGAGATAAAACGTGGATTTTTGGAGGCGTGGTCGTAGGATATCAAGACTACAACACGTTCCGAATGACAGAATTAGGGAAGCAGTAAACAGACCACTCAACATCTTGTACTCAGTTGAAACGAAAAAACTGAGTTGGTTTGGTCATGTTATGAGGATAGCGGACGACCGATGGCCTAAAAGGGTACTGGAACATGTACCATCGGAAAGGGTGAAGAGAGGTCGCCCAGAAAAGAGGTGGATGGAAGGATCCCGGAGTGTGAATAGTGGCAGGAGGACTTAGAGAGGAAGATTGGTATGATAAAAAGAAATGGCGGCAGGGCTTATTTGAATAAGGCTACGACATATAACACATTATCGTATTAAAGTCGTTCATATAATATAAAAATACAAATTAATTTATTTAACTTTCCTCTAAACAATCACCATTAGGAATGCGTGGTTGTGATCATTTACTAGAAACAATAGACGCTATCTAGTTATGTCGTGTCACATGGCATGTTTTAACATGAATAACACGCGTGCTAATTACTCGTATGCTCACCTGTCCTCTTGTACCCTCATAGCGAGTACCAGGGCTTTGTCGAGATGGAAATAATTAGGAAAAAGAGGTATTTTTATATTATAATATATTATTATTATTTTCTTAGTATAATCTGTTAATGATCTCATCAATTTGCGAAAACATTGATTTTTTAAATTTTCTTAAAGTGTTGACGTATAAATACTAAACAAGTGGAGAAAATCTTTGAATTGTACTGAATATCACACCATAGTTCTGTAGCATATAATTTATCTCTTTGAACCCCAATGAAAATTATTTCGTAAATTAAAAATCGAATTGGAATTTACTTGTAATTTTGTCCGAAACAGCGAATTGGCAAGAAAGATTTCGTTCAGTAATATTGCATAATGAGAGAAAATCCTATATTCTCTAATTGAGATTAAAAATACATATGCAGCAGAAACATGGACGTCCGTGAACATTTTCACCAAATTTAGTGCCTAAGAAATAGATTATTGGAGAAGATGTGTAAAGAATACTACGGTGGATATGGTCGGAAATGAATTAAGGAAAGAAATGAACTGGGAGAAACCGTTGGGGTAAAGGGTGATGAGATGGCATGGGTACGTCCGGGGTATGGCTCCTGTTCGATGGCCAGAAAAAGTAGGGAATTGGGCTTCTGAAAGAAGAAGGAAAGGCCTCATATTAAGGACATACTGCAAAGAATTGGAGGAAGAAATGTCAGTTAGTGATCTCCGAACTGAAGACTAGAAAGGTAGAGAACTAGTTGGGGGTGGAGTCAATGTAAACAACTAATATGTGAGACTTATTGACAGTGCCGACGTTTCGACCTACTTTGTAGGAATTGCGGCAGTCACACGCCTCACCTAACCGCGGCTCCTTCGATTTGCCCTGAAGATGAGCTACAAAGTAGGTCGAAACGTAGGCACTATCGATAAATAAGCCTCACTTATTAGTTGTTTACATTGACTGCACCCCCAACTATTTCCATCCTAGATTAGATCTTCCAGTCAACGATTTTCTCTCTATAATATAATTTATAATTGTTAAAAACTTTATTGTTTTTTTTGAGTTGTCCAATTGCCATCTTAGGCTACACCTACATTGGATCCGGTGTGATACGATGAGACGTCGCTAGCAAACCAAATGACTGAAATATATCGAGAGTTATATCATTTGGTTCTTTAAATTTATAAAATTAAGATTATTTATTAATTATTTTTAATACGTTTATATTTTACTATACATTATAGTAAAATATGTATAATGTATACACTCCACCATCGTATGTGATAGAATCACGTCGCACCGAATCGGGTCCAATGTAGGTGTAGCCTTATGCGGCTAATCGGACGATGCTTCAGTAGGAGTCCTAAATTTTGCTTATCTAGGTATAGTTAGTATTGGAATCTTTAACGAGTATTTTATGGAGCGACTTGTGTTCTAGGGGTTCCATAACAATCTACTTAGCCCAAGATCTCGGGTCCATAGCCCGGCAAGAGACCCTAAGATATTTTAAAAGAAGTAAAAAATCCTTTGTCATGCCGACCTTCGGAAGGGACGTTAAACAGAGGTCCTGAGCCTGTACGATGTTAGGTATTCGTTAAACGTCCTTATCCTAATTTTAATTGGATAGGAAAAATTTAGAGCTCTCATTCATCCAATTAGCCATAGCGGCATAATGTGACGTTACATGAGCAAACAACCGTACCTTCCAAAGAACGATATAACAAAGCCTTGTTTAGTCCCTTTAAAAATTCCAGGTTGTTTTGCTAACCACTAGACTGAAGGTGAATAGTATTCCAATTGTATTTTAATATATTAACCATTTTATGTATATTTAAGAGATTTTGATAATTTTATTTATATAAATTATATATTATATAAGAAACTACATGGTAATATGTTCTTCAGGATGGTCCAGAGGAAGAAGAGCTTCACAAAGCTAGTTCGGAATCAGAGTCTTAGAGACTACATTCAGGATTACTGCAATAGCACTTCGATCCATGGAATCAAATATCTTGGGGAGTCAGGGCGTCCGCTTGGAGAAAGGTCAAAAAATAATTCAATTCATCGATTAATTAAAGATATTTTATGATTAACTACTCAAAAACTGTTATTAATTATCTTTCAGGCTCTCCTGGGTTTTAATATTTATCATATGCTTCTACGTAAACGGTTACCTGATCCAGGAAGTTTGGAACAAGTGGAACGACTCACCTGTTATCGTATCGTTCGCTGAGACCGCTACTCCGGTGTGGAACGTGCCCTTTCCTGCTGTAACCATCTGTAGTGAAGTCAAATCTAGATCTCACATCTTCAATTTTACCTACCACATGAATGATGACAGCTTCCATAAAAACACTACGGATGAAATGACGTAAGGAAATTTTATATTTTTATTTGAAAAGAAAAGATATGTCCAGGACCGAGACTCGAACCCGGGTCTTCCAGATCACTAGTCTGGAACTCTACCATTTGAGCTATCCTGGGCCCTAATGAAGCACGCTTCTCGGTCGTGGTCATAACCTTTCTTTTCACTGATCCTAAGTCCCCGCGTTCTCGCATTTTTGCGAAGTATACGATTCTATAAAAACATTTAAAAATTAGTAACAAAAAAAATAAAATAAATTATAATAATTATATTGACGTAAGTCAACTAGATCCAGATTAAAATAATGTTCAAAGAACATTCTTTCCCTCGTATACTTGGCAAAAATGCGGGGACTTAAGATCAGTGAAAAGAAAGGAAATGACCACGACCGAGAAGCGTGCTTCATTAGAGCCCAGGATAGCTCAAATGGTAGAGTTCCAGACTAGTGATCTGGAAGACCCGGGTTCGAGTCTCGGTCCTGGACATATCTTTTCTTTTCAAATAAAAATATTTAAAAATTATAACAACTTATAAAAAAATTGATTATAATTATATATAATGACGTAACAAATAAAATAAAAGAAATTTTATTTTATTTTATGTATGGTTATATCTATACATAAGGATTATTGGGAGCAGGGTAGGTCAGTGGTAGAGCCCTGATTTTCCTGGTCAAAGGTCCTGGGATCAAATCCGGCTGTTGCAGATAATTTATTAATTCTGTAAACAGACAGGGATGGACCCTGTGAGATGTGGAGGCCCTTCTGGTGCTCACCGAAACTTTAAAAATTGGAAACTTCCACGGGTACTCAGACAAATTACCACTTTGCACAACCGTTGAAGTACCATTCCCCTTTCATGTACCTAACCCAAACCATTATAGATGTATGGTACTATTTTTAATGTATTAAATTATTTTTATCCACCTGTTCTTATACCTCAATATGGCAAACCGGACGGGTATTGCTACAGGTTGGTATTTGGTATATATATATATATACTATTCCATCACAACCCAGACCCGACAGGGTCCATCCCCGGCTGGTAATAGAATAAATAATTTATTTGCCTCACCCAGATTTGAACTATCAACATATTAGTAAATTGCTACAATTCTTCTTCTTGTACATACTAAATAATTATATATAACAATACATAGCTGTTACAGAGAAGTATTAATGAAATATAAATATATTATATAAGAAAGTACTTCCTAGCATCCTTTCTTTACCAAGTTGTCCAATCCCGCTGACCATCATACATCTTCATCTCAAAACCACAGTCCACTCCCGTAATACCCGTTCCTGGCCCTCAGATCTGTATACAGTATCCCACCGAACAGCAGCTTTTGACAGAGCTTTCCTTATCCGATCCTCGTCTCTTTGGAACTCAATACCTTCTTCTATTCGTCATTCCAATAACCTTTCAACCTTTAAATCCCGTATATTCAATCACCTAATTTCCTTAGAATCCCCCAAAAATCGGAAATAGTACGTTTAGTTTTGAGACTAAGGTTTTCTAAATGATGGATGAATGATTTATTTTATTTATATGTGTGTATCTGCATAATCTTATATGCGAATACGCCTGTGATTGAGGTGTGGATATATATACGTGTGCTTTCTCTGATAATTTGGCTGTTCACAGTTCCAGACACATATCTTTATATATACTTATTTATAATAGCTTTAATAGTTATCATAGTTAGTATTGGTTATATTTTTTCTATCATTATTTTATTCCTTGTTTTGTTGTTATCTTGTTTTTAAAAAAATTGTTTATATGACTATAAAATGTTTCTCTCTCTATAATCATTGTTATCTTATTGCTATTTTCTTTTCTTTTCTTTTCTTTTTCCTTTATAGGAAATAGTTTTCTTTAAATATTGTTTTAGGAGGCAATTGATAATTGTTTTCAATTATTTTTTTATTTATTCCTCATTAATTAATCTAATTGTAATTAATTAACTAAATGTAATCTACTTTACTCTAAGACATTTTGGTTATACGTTATTCCTGTAATGTTATTCTAAAGGGACTTGTCCCAGAATAAATAAAGTCTTTATTATTATAATTATAATAAAAATAAAAGATATAATTATAATTTATTTTATTTTATTAGTTATTGATTTTATTAATTTTTAAATATTTTTATTTGAAAAGAAATGTTGACTTACGTCATTATGTATTATTATTATTTAATATTATATTATTATAACCGGAGTGCCCCGGTCATATCTTATCACATATCTTTTCTTTTCAAATAAAAATATTTAAAACATATAATTATTTATATATATATATATATATATATATATATATATATATATATATATATATATATATATATATATATATTCCTAAACGTTTCAGAAAGCAGAAGATCGGCGATGTCACCCTAGTGTGTGACGGTCATGTCCAAGTAGAGGGAGAAAAGTTTGCTGGCAACCGTACCATAGATTTCTTGGCAGAGGTACCATAGACAAATCTTCATACGAATTAATGAATAAATATTTATTTCTTTTAACTCTGATTTGTCTGTTGTAGGTGTCTCCACCATTCAGTGATACGGTTTGGCAATGCGAATGGGCGAATACGGAGATGAGCTGCTCCGAACTGTTCACTGAGATCTTGACTCAAGAAGGGTTCTGCTACACTTTCAATATGCTCGACAAAGCGGACCTCCTCCGCGGGAATCCGTGAGTATTGGGTTAGCAGGGAAGGGATTGCGGTTTGCACCAGTAGATAGCGTTATTTTAGTTTCGTTATTCTTAGGCCAATATGAGAATTGTTTTATCTTTTTATGTTTGATAGTCGATTCCTATTTTCCACCAGATTAGCTTCTAGCAAATGTTCTCATGGCTTGCTAAAATATCTTAAATCCAAGCTGATTGAAAACAAGTACAAAGATACTGATTTATAAGACCCTTATTAGACCCGTTGTTACAGTTTAAATTACTCTCTAAAAGAATGGGACTACAAATATATAAAATCAGCATAAGGCCGGTAGTCATGTATGGGTGCGAGACAATGGCCCCTGACTAAAAAAAATCAAAACTTAAGGCCAACTCCTGAGAAAAAACTATTAAGAAGAATATGGGTCGGAGAGGCCGAAAATGGGATATTAAGAAGATTATGGATCTGATGGAGCTGTTTGGAGAGCCTGACACGTTGGCATTGATAAAGAGAACCAGAATGAGATGGATGGGACATATGGAAAGAATGCCATACATCAGGTTTTCAAAGAAGATGCTCTATGGGATACGGACGGTAAAAGAAGTCGAGGTCGTCCTCAGATCAGATGGCTGGACGATGTCGAGGAAGAATTAAATCAGCTGGTGTATAAGAATCGAGGTGAATAGCGCAGGACCCCAGAGGTAGGTTGGCTGTATGTATGCAGAGATAGGAGAAGGCCTGGGTTCTTATAGGAGTGTTGTGTCATTCTAATAATTATAATAATAATTATTATTATTGTTAGGCCCATGCTGACTTACAGTTCAGAGAACAATGCGTCAGTATTTTTGAAAGTAAGATCCCCAGAAAAATGTATGGTTCAATGGATTATAAAAATTATGTCTTATTTCACACTTGGAAACCACAACTACTTTCTTGCCAAGCTATTATATTTTATTCTTGCTCCTCGACAGGTTTACATTTCTCCAATCTCATGGCAATGGAACTACAAGTTGGTCGTTGGATGGAGGTTATACAAACCAAGCAAAGCTTCACGCTTACCCAAGAAGAGCCTTTTCGGCGGGTGCGAAGGCTGGACTTACCATTCGTATGAGAGCTCGGGAGGATAAAGATCTTTACTGCAGAGGACCTGTTCTTGGATTCAAGGTAGCACCTTTACACTTTTACAATTTACAACCTTTACACCGGTTCCAATAGAGCCCCAACATTGGAGCATTTCTTGCCCGCTATACTGGAGCTCATTTCCATCTAATATTCCCCATCCATTTTCCTAACCTTATGTCATGTTTTTGGAATATCTCCTCAATTACCTAACAGATGCTCTCTAACCTGTTACATTTATTGGCTTACAACAATCAGATGCTAATGGCTTTTATTGTTTATCAACTTTATTATTTATTATCATCTGTTTTTAGTTTTTTGTTGTTTTTTATATTTGGTCTTATTTCTCTCCTTAACGTATAGCTCTTCTTACAGTGTAAGAGTTTTAGAAAATTCGATATGCGAAACATTCGTAACGATGGTGATTTATGACGTAGAAAGCTGGTTTCCTGTTGATCGAACGCAGTGAAGTACTCAGCAGTTCCGGGAACAAGAGGATCATGTGGGATTGGATCCCATGTAGATTGAAACGAACCCTTCATGATCGTAGATTAATTAATAAATAAGCGAAAAGTATTTTCTGGGAAATATTATACTTGGGAAGTATTTCCTGCTTAGTTCCAAATCACTTTCTGCTTTATTATTTGTTTTTACTGGGGCTTAAGGTCCTTTGCTATTCCAGTGGAGGCAACGAACGGAATTATTAGTAGGTAGAAAACATATACCACGACTCTGTACAAGAGGTGGCTCAGGCATAGTACATTTATATTTTCGCAATTAAATTTATGGATAAATATCAGCAATGTCTTTCTAAAATATTTATTGTACATATTTTCCCGTTTTTTTTTGTTTCACCCTCTGGGTATGACCTGTGTTTAACTCAACAAATGGAGTGCTACCGTTGGGTTGTTTCTCTACAAGTGTTTCATGTCATATTGTACATATCAGCAGATTTACTTGTTATAATAATATTATAGTTGTAAATATCAATAAATTAAATTAACAAAAAAAAACTCAACAAAATTTTTTGAATGGTTAACAGCGTAATGTATATACCTCATGACTTCAACTTGCCCTTATAGGTCTTCCAGTAATCAGAATATATTGTTGCCCGGGTCGTATTGCAGCTTTAATGCAAGAATTCATCATTTCATCTGTTCTAGATGGGACAGAATATAGGAAGCACTCCCAAGTTTTTCCTCCGAACACCCACTGCAGCGGGTATATCCTCCACACATTTTTTTTTTTTTTTGAGATTTTAATTTGTATTAAATTTTAAATTATATACATACATTTTAAACATTGGTGGGATAATCCCTTACAATGAGAATGATTTTGCATACATGGTTGTTTGGTTAATAAGTTTTTGTTGTTGGTAAAAATTTTAAAAACCCACCAGAAAAAAGAAGTACATAGGATTTTATACAAAAGATATACATTTATAAGAGTATATACAAAACATTTTTATATACAACATTATTATTATATACTACATTATATAGCATATAAGAACATTGATTTAAAGAAGAACTCATTTCAATATATATATTATTTATAGTAGAATGTGTTTTGTTCGTTTGTGTCTGTATTTTGGTGTTGTTGTTTTTGTATAATTTCCTATTTCTTGAAAGAGTATGTTGTCTGAAAGTTGGCATTAGGGCTCCACACATTATATTTCCTTTTGGAGAAGCAGAACTCATCGATTTCAACACTAAGACATCCTCCTCAAATCATTACTGATTTTTTAAAATATAAGTAATCATAATTACCTAATAAGTAATTTGCATTAGTTTTCCGAAACAGACCCAATTAAATCGATAGTTTAAATATTTATGTTTTTTTTAAATATGACTTTTTTCTTCAGGTATTACTTCATAACCCAGCGGAGATTCCACTTGTTCGAGAACGTTATTTGAGATCTCCTCTGAATCAAGATGTAAGATCTTATTTATTTTTGTATCAATTGTCTGATCTAATAGAGCATAATTTACAGCCTAAATGCAGTTAAAACGTACTTTATTAATTCATTTTGTATTTATTGCATACTATCACAATAACTAGTTAGAACAGAGAAAAATCGGGCATAATCTGATTATTGTTTCATGGTTACACTTTGATTTAAATACAAACAACGTATCGCGCTAGTATTTTTAAAGTGGCACAACTCAAAAACCTTTGTTTTTTCTGTTGTGAGTTATAACCATGAAATAAATGGTCTACATCAATTTATCATTTATCAAAACTGTATGAACCTATCTTCAGAGCTTGCGAAAAATCTCACTAATAGTTTTCGCCGTTTTTCCAAAAATGTCGGTTTTTGACTTATGCCACTTTAGGAATACTAGTGCACAGACTTCGCTGCCATCTGTTGCCCATATTCTGGATTATGTTCAATTTTTTTTTCATTTTTCTTCTGGATCCAATAGCCTTAAGTTAAGACAATTACTAAGTTAAAAGTGGAGGTTAACAAATATTTATAACAAACGGATTTATTTATATTTTAAGGTGGTGGTTGTGGTTCAGCCAAATATAATGGGTACCAGCCCAGGACTCCTGTCGTACGACCCACATCGAAGGCAGTGCTTCTTCCCAACAGAGAGGTACCTCAAGTTCTTCAAAGTCTACACGCAGAGGAATTGTGAGCTGGAATGTCTTACTAACTTCACACTTCGCCAGTGTGATTGCGTCGGCATCCATATGCCTAGTGAGTAGTGTTTCTTCTATATTTTTTAGAATTCAGCAAATAAATATTTTAAAGAAGTTAAATCTGGACATAACTCGTTAAAGATCGATATCCTATTATGTCTAAATCGGCAAAATTTTCGACACCCAATGTAGCATCATCCGATATGCCATATAAGCATAAAGTGACATTAAATAAATAAACAATCCTAAACGCTCCTTATTTTGTCACAAATAAAACCATCCATAATGACCTGAACGTTCCATATGTTACCGATTTAGCCCATGCCAGATACCTATCATTCCATAATAAACTCCAGGCCCATCCAAACCCACTACTTTCCATCCTTGCAACCAATTCCATCCCGGACAATCCTCCTAGGCGTCTGAAGAGAAGATGGCCTCGGGACCTTCTATAATAGAAATGTAATTAGAGTGCTGCCAATGGGTAGTGCCTCTACATGTCCTTTCATGCATTTATTTATTCATACAGCCCTTGTACTAGATGTATATATTACAGTAGTACAATTCAATAAAATAATTTAAAAAAAAATAAATAAACCAACAACCTAATTATTCGATTATTGTTCTTTGTCAGTACATTTAAATCACTTTATGCCATTTTCTTCAAGGTCATGTTTATTCTAGGATTATTTGATAATAATAATGGGGTGTATAAAAAAAAAATGACCAGAGTTCAAAAGTCTGTAAATATCTTAATGCTATTTATTATTTACCAAAACTTAATAATCCCATTAGAGCATTCTTTAAGCTTGTTTAATAATACTGGACTTCTTCAAAAAAAGCCTCAATCAGTTATTTATTTCAAAGAAGAAACATGAGATATTACTGGGAAAAAAAAATTAACAGCCGATGAAGCAACTCGTGAAATTAATTATTAAATATGAAATGGGAGGTGTCCTTGACCAGCGTACTGCGTGGCGTTGGTTTGAAAAATTTAGCAGTGGAGATACGACCTTGGAAAGGAAGAAGGGCTCCGGACGACAATTACTGGATATTGATGAGGTTCTGAAGGAAGCGTCGAGTCAAATCCGTCCACAAGTTTTCACGAACTTGCCAGGGAGTGTGGTGTGTCGAAAGATATTGTTAGTCGCCATCTACGCTCCATTGGAAAGGTGAAACGGTCATTTTTTTTTTTATACACCCCATTATTTGTTTATGGAGATTGTTATTGTTTAATAAAAATGTATATATTATTCCCTTTTAGGAGACAATGATACAAAATTTTGCGGAGCTGGAAAAAAACCATGCATGATCAAGGCAGAAGGTATAATATTTCTATAATAAGATTATTATTGTTTTTTTTTTAGTTTATAATGAAATCAAAGTTTAAACTTATTTACTTATTTTAGAGGATCTTAGACTGATGGAAGTAAAAGCGTCCTACAAAGGAAACTCAATGACGTGCGATTGCCTCCCCGCCTGCACTTCCATTCAATATAACTCCGAAAACACACAGGCTAATTTTGCTTCATCAAGTTCAGTAATAAGTGATGAGGATAACACAACAATGAGGTAATAAAAAAAGAAATATAAAGTTTGAGCGTGATCTTGTGCAAAATACTTCCCTGCACAATCGTCACCTTAGAAACAGAGCTGACTATTCCATTTCCTGTAGCCAAAATTCTTCATGGGCTGTAGTGCTACATTTTTTTTTAAATATTCAAAGTGAGAAATTTATTAAGTAAGATAAAAACTAAAAGTATGATATACATAATAATCCAGGATCCATGGTCCATTTTTGCACTTGATTAGTATCAAGCTGAATCTTCGTGAATAGCTACGTTTCGATAAGACACCCAACAATTTCCTGTGCGAAAATTTTCGATTGTGGTAGCTAACAGAGGCAGCAAGTATACAATATGTCGATTTTATGATTCTTAAAAATTTATTACTAACTGGGTTTTTTTTTTGTTAAATCTCAAGATAATTATCTAAATTATTTGAAAAAATATTTGTCCTACAAAATGTATGGTTTGATCAAAGAGTCCCCTCGATAACGTGTATCGATAACGAGGTTATCAAAAATCGATAATTATCTTGAGATTTATCAAAAAAAAAAAAACCAGTTAGTAATAAATTTTTGAGAATCATCAAATCGACATATTTTATCCTTGCTATCTCTTTTAGCTACCACAATCGAGAATTTTCGCACATGAAATTGTTGGGCGTATTATCGAAACGAAGCTATTCACGAAGATTCAGCTTGATACTAATCAAGTCCAAAAATGGACCATGGATCCTGGACTATAAGGAATCCCAGTGTATAAGTAGTTACATCAAATATTGTACTGAGAAAGTTATCAGCGGTACAGAGGGAAGCGGAAGGTCCCATTCTTGTACTTTTTGGCATGAAATAGAGTTGTAATAAACTTAATGACTCCATTTCAATCTAATTAATGCTTGACTTAGCCACTTATACACTACGAAAATAAGTACAGGAAACTTGTTTCGGAGAAAAATCAACGAGAAAAAGTTGACAGATAAAAATTTAATAACAAATTAGGAACAAATTAAATGTATTAACATTTTTTTAAAAATATTTTGAAAAGAAAAGATTTGCCCTCGGGCGGGATTCGAACCCCCTCCGCCTCACCGTGGTAGCGCTCTTACCATTTGAGCTACCAGGGGTCGTCTCCCTCCTAGGACAAATCCGTTCTCTTCACCGATCCCATATCAAAAGATTCAAAATAGCCAGAACATGGGGATATGGGATCGGTCCTAGGAGGGAGGCGACCCCTGGTAGCTCAAATAGTAAGAGCGCTGCCACGGTGAGCCGGACGACCCGGGTTCGAATCCCGGCCGGGGGCAAATCTTTTATCTTAAAAATAAATTTAAAATTAATAACCGGAGTAGAGCTTTGGGGCTCCACTAAGCCATCGAATTCTTCTCGTATCCAATCCCTACAATCCAAAATTCTTCGTAAAATCCTCAACGCTCCTTATTTTGTTAAGAATATAGTCATCCATAACGACCTTAATGTCCCATTTGTTGCTGATTTGGCCCGAACCCGGTATCTATCCTTTCATAACAAACTTCATTTCCACTCAAACCTAGCTTCCTCTTCAATTCCCGATAATCCTCCGAGGCGTCAGAGAAAAAGATGGCCACGTGAGCTTCTTAGTTGGACTTGCTATTTGAGTACAACCAGTGGGTAGTTTCTCTACTTGTCATAATATCATGCCATTATGTATCACTCAGCCAATTTACTTGTTATATTACTGTAATATAGTAGTAAATATCAATAAATAAATAATTAAAAAAAAAAATAATAACAATTAATAAGAAATTATAAACATATTAACAGTTTGATTGAAAGTAGTTTTTATCAAGAATTTGGCGAAGTAGCATTAGTGCATAAATACGTGATAAAATATTTGAATAGTATAAAAACTATTTTTTTCTTCTAGGTATAAAGAATCACGAATCTCGATATTTTTCAAAGAAATGCAGTTTACGACCAGTCGTAGGAGTGAATTGTTTGGTGTTGTCGATTTCATGGGTATTGTATTTTATTTTTAATTATAATAAAATTTATAAAATAAACTTTTATATGTTGAACTTGTTTGCACTAAACTGAAACGACAAGAAACTGCTCGCCGCTTCAGGCTACTTAAACAACTTAGTAGACTTACGCTATAATCATTAATTAATTTCAAAAGACTCGACTATTATAAGGCCTATTTGGACTTATGGTTTCAACTAAGCCATCGAATTGCTGTCGATAAAAAATCCTTCGTAAAACCTCACTGCTCCTTAGTTTGTTAGGAATAAATCATTTTTCTGCCGTTTCAGGCTGCTATAACATTTACTAGAAAAACGCTCTAAGTTCCCAATTAACTACAAAAGACTCATATACACGACTATTATAAGACCTATTTTGACTTAGGGAGTAGAGTTTTGAGGTTCGAATTCTTCTCGTATTCAACCCTTACAATCCAAAATCCTCAATACTCCCTTGTTTGTCAGGAATAAAATCACCCATAATGGCCTTAATATACCATTTGTTGGTGATTTGGTTCGAACCTCATATCAGTCCTTTCATTACGAACTTTATTCCCACTCAAACCCACTGGTTTCAAATATCTTCTATTCCACATTTTACATTAAGCTACATCTTCAATTCAACACATAATCCTTTGAGGCGTCTAAAAATAATATGGCCTTGTGATATTTTAAGTTGAATTCGTTATTTGAGTGCTAAAAGTGGGTAGTTTCTCTACATGGCTATATCTCATGCCATTATTTACCTTTCATTATATTTACACGATGTATAACAATTGTAGAGTTGTAACTTTCAACAAATAAATTAAAAACAAAGATCTTTTTTGTTTATTTCAGCTCATTGTGGCGGCTTGTTAGGTTTGTGCTGCGGTATGAGCTTCCTAAGCATCCTCGAACTCATTTATTACATAACATTCCGAATATGGGGGAATATAAAAACGAAAAACAGAGAAGAAAAAAAGAAGAAAGAGGAAGAAAAACAAAAACCCGAATCAGCTGACGATGCTGAAAAGAAAGATATCGCATTTATAGATTTTAAAAGCAAATAGCGAATCACAGTCAGGATATGTATTCGAAAATAAAATATTATATATGGCTATATATTCCTAAGCCAACTTAAAATAATTAATAAAACTCTATCCAATAATTGTTGGGCAATGAATTTGTGTATCCACGGCAACCATCTGTTTTCCTATGTTTTATTTGTGTAACCTTTTCAGTATGTTATCCTTTCTTACTTATACATATACTGTTAAGTTAAGTTTCATAAGACCATAATGTGTCTTTCTCTGGTCCTAATTCATCAAAACTTATATCAGCAATAATTCTGTTTAATTATATATAACAGATTGCCCTTGTTCGTTTAAACTTCCAAACATTCAAATATTACTTTGAATATATAAATGTTTGTAAGTTGGTTTTTATGACTGATTTTATTAATCTTAAAAGATCAATTAAATTAGACGGAATAAATAGAAATAAGTAATTATCACAACACATATTCTAAAATTATTAAATGAGTCTTCACAAAATAATCACTGCTAACTCAATTATGGAATGGAGTTTACATGTTTACTAACTTTTTGTCTTTGGACAACTTAATGTAAAATTATAATTCAAAAGACAGTTTATATTAAGTATAGTACCTACCTATGAATGTTGTAGTGTTTATCTTATGTGTTGAAATAAAACCTATTCTAAAGTGTTTTTATTTATCTTTATTGTTGAAACAACCACTTTTATATTTTTTAATGTACGGATTTCCTATTATAAAACCTCAAATTTATATAGGAAATTATTTTGTTTTTTCTTAACCTTCGCTCGGAAGTATCTGTGAGATCTAACCTTCCTAATTTCCCACCTCTTAAGAAAATGCCGTGTTCTGATTTTCTTAGTGCACTGTTGATTTTCGAGACAGACGTATTAATCTAATGGATGAATTGCGCCCGTAAGTATTGCAGATTTTCGAAATTTGAAAAAAAAAATTGCTCAAAATATCTTTTTTAATTTACTGATAGTAATTTTTTATTTATATATACACAGAGGGAACATATAAAAGGCAAAATGTTTAAAAGCTTTGGTCTACCAATTGAATTTGACACACAAATGAGTGTTAGGGTAATGCTGTCAATAGTGAGAACATGATTTTAAAATATAACTTTTTTATTACTCCATGTTTATTACCATAATTATTTTGTATTAATTATTCTGAATTACGAACGTATTTTTGAAGACAGGCATGTTATATTGAATTTTTTGTTTTTGTATTATTCCTTGTGTTATTTCTTATTTAATATGAACATTTTCGGAATAGGCGTCATTAAAAGAAAAATCTGTGAAATACTTCCAGTAGTTCGGAATAACTCCAAAGATAAATTTATGTGAAAAATCAAATGGATTTTGACAAGGACAAAAATGGAAATGTTTTTGTCGAAAGTTTAGGGAAAACATTTATATAAGAAGAAGAACGTAGCTAGAAGGCTCTAGAATTAGCATTTTATAACATTTTCCATTATTTTTTTATTTTTATTTTTTTCTGGGTATGGGAAAAATCTTTCATAAGACGAAGTGTAATCAATTTATAAAAAAAAGTCACACAACAGTGTGAGATTCCTACTCACTAAAAACCCAATTCTCCTTTTACCATCCCAAGGAACAGCCGTCAAGCATTATTTCGAGGGGGCCAGAAGGGCTATGTGCCTATTTCTTCTTTGGACAACTTATGTCGGATTAGCCAGAGCTTGGCCTCTCCTTTCTCGCTCCTGTTTTCTGAGCCTTATTCCGATTTGCGCTGTATAGTCTGTTGCAGCACTCCAATGCTCCTGCCTAATCAAAATGACAATATTTTCCGGCGATGTTTCCTTTCCGAATTTTATGTCCAGCTCTTCCTTTTCTCGAGAAAAACCTGGACAAGAACGAGTGTTCCACTGTTTCATCCACGGGATCACAAGTTGGACAAGATTTTTGGTCTTCTATTCCGAAGCGAGCCAAGTAGGCCCTAAAGCGACCATGCCCTGTAAGCAGTTGGGTGAGATAATAATCTACCTCTCCATGTTTGCGGGATATCCATTTTGATATATCGGGTATCAGACGGTGTGTCCATCTTCCAGAAGGTGAGGCATTCCAGCGTCTCTGCCATCCAAGAGTATGACTTCTTTCTTCTTTAGTCAATGTTACCCAGTGCGCATTCGGCTCTTCTCGTTTTCTTCGAAAAATCCGACTGCGTTCATCTGCCAAAAGATCTATCGGAGACATATCTGCTATTACGCACAGCATTATAGGACATAGTGCGAAAAGCTCGAGCTACACGCAGGCACTTCTCCGATGCACACTGACAACCGTACGAGCATAAGACTTGGAACCTTAAGAGCACTTGGCATGCTTCCTTCCAGATCGGTGCGGGGTACAAAAGTATTGAATTGCCTACATTAGCTAGAAGCTCCCTTCGATTTTCCCTTGGTCCCCCGATATTCGACATAATTCTGGCCAAGTTTTTAATCACTTGCGCTGCTCTGGTGCTAACTGGGTGCAATTGTTCATCAAAACGAAGTCTGGCGTGGATCTGAGCTCCGAGATATCTAACAGACGGCTTTGATAAAATTTCAAACTCCCCGACGGTCAGACCGATGTGAAATTTTCCATTTATATGAATAAGAATGTAGGTGTTATCAGTATCTGAATTATCAGTGGACATGTTATCAATAATGGCGGATAGCAGTCCCTCCAGCCCAGTTAATACAGAAGTACCCTTAAATTAGCCTATATTATTATATATAAATATTATGTTAGTGTCGTATAGAAGCGGCTCAATTAGATGTGCACAGACTTCCTATTCTGATGGTCCCAGTCTCCAACGTGTAAATTATTAAATCTGTTAACATCCTCGGATCGACCATACTGGATCACCTAGCCTCTATTAAGTGGATACCCTTGATTAAGGAAAAGCCTGATGGTTGAGTGTAATCTCGGACAAATAACCTCCTTGCACAAGCGTTAGAAACAGTGCAGTCGCTACAATTTACTGAACCCTAGATCTTTCCTGCGTTTTAGTGGAACAGTTATTTTTTAATATCTAAAGCGAGAACTGCATAAACTAAAACTATGAAATATCCGGCTGTGGCAGATGATTTATTTAATCAGTTAACAGCTATGGATGGACCATGTAAGGTTTGCTGGCCCTTCTGTGGCTCACTCAGCTTATAGAATAAGCCAAGTTTATAGAGACTGATTGGAGAATGTCGAACAATGATGGGTGAGTGTAATGTCGGAAAAAACACCTCCTTCATTTCTAGATCAAAAAGTGTTGATCTAGAAACGGTCATGGGATCTACTGGTACAGGTTTTTTTTTTCTAAGAATTTTCTTTATATGGACGATTAAGAACAAGATAAATTTATTCCAATTAACAATGAAATTTAAATTTGTATTATAATATTAAATTTTCTTCTTACACGTCATCTCTGAATAGATCTTGTTTACTGACCATAATAAAGCTGTAACGTATTCGTAGAAAGTTTACTCTCTGCAGTGTAATGAATCCAAGAAACTTCATGAGTTGTACATATTTTTATGTAATAATGATATATTAGTTCTTTGATCTTCATTTATTTTAAAATCAATTATGGTTTTATATAAATTGAGTCTGATTACTTTTTCTGAATATTTAAAAATAGGTTCTGGAAATTAATCATTTATTTTTATTAAGATAATTCAGAGGAAAATAGTTCATTCCTTCTTTTAAAGTCTTCTGTTTTCCCCATCCAAGACGCAATACTAGTAGTGGGGATCTTGAACCAGCCTTGTAAGTTTTTTCTCAGTTGGATATTTCTCTGTATCTAGTAGCCTCATCTATTTGGGTGGACAGTCTCCATGGCGTAAGTATGAGGGTTTAATTTTTTTAAACTAACGAGACTATTTAAAAAATAAATGAATGATTAGTTATTGAGCCTAATTCTCACGAATGTGTTAACAAGTAACTAGATTAAGTTCGCGAAATACCAATTATTCTTTAATACTTAAATATTTATTCAATATTGTCATAAACTAGGATAATAAAAATATATCAAATAGACGATTTTTGTCTCCCTTAAGCACTTAGTAGAATATAAATCATTGGAATCAAGAGTGTTCTTGAAGCAAATTTAAATTAAAATCTTCCTCTTCCGCATCAAATATTATAGAGTGAGACACTAAATTATAGAATAGATTATTATTATTATTAATTTATTCAATGTAAAATTTACAACTGTATTTTAACAATACAACAAGTAAATGGCAGAAATAATACACAATGGTATGGATAAAGACAAGTAGAGAAACTAGCTAGTGATATTACTCAAATAATTAATTTGACTTGGAAGATCACGAGGGCATCACCTTTTCAGACGCCTCGGAGGATTATCAAGAATTAAAGAAGGACCTAGGTTTGAAACTAGTGGGTTTGAGTGGGAATAAAGTTTGTCATGAAAAGACTGGTATCGGGTTCGGGCCAAATCAGCAACAAATGGGACTTCGAGGTCATTAAGTGTGACTTTATTCGTAACAAAGTAAGGAGCATTAAGGATTTTGGATTGTAAGGATTAGATACGAATGGAATTCGATGGCTCAGTGGAGCCCCAAATCTCTACTCCATAAGTCCAGATGAGTCTTATAATAGTCATGTATGTGAATCTTTTGTAATTAATCGGAAGCTTAGAGCGTTTGTCTAGTGTTTTCAGTAGTTTGAAACAGCGAATTAAAGAATAGAAAAAATATAATTAAAGAGTATTAACTATATTTAAGAAAGAAAAATCTTAACAATGTAACTATAGAAATTATACTTACATCCCCGATAAATAAGTGGTTAAATCGAATTTTGTCTGAAATGATTTTCCTTGTACTTATGGTGCCAGAATGGTGTATTATTTTCGTCGTGTATAAGGGACTAAGTAAGGAATTATCTTGAAAAAGAGTTATTGCTATGTTACAACTCATTTCATGTCATTCTTGTAATTTGTAACTTACAAATTACAAGAATGACATGCTTATAAATATTTACATTTACTTACAAGTAATGAAAAGGAATTTGGTTGATTGATGTGTTAATATCTATTCGTCATCAATATGTAATCACCACTTATGTATTAACATCATCATGTATTTACATTTATACTAGTGTGTCATTTAATATAATTTACTAAACTTACTCATTTTTCGCGGTAGATACATGGAATAATCAGCATTGCCATTCTTAGAAAATAAGTTTGAAGAGTATTTATTTAAAAGAAATACTACTTAATACTTACTACTGTATTTAAAAGAATTAGAGACTTAGCTGCCATGAAGAGGAAGTCAAGATTAAAGTAATCTAATATAAAGACTTTCTTCATTTTTAATATTTTCTAAAAATACAAGTTATCATGAGTTTAGTACGGAAAAGAGAATGTAATTATGGGAAGTGTGTATACTTCCGTAATGATTCCTTATATAAATGAACGTTTCAACAAACATATATCTATACATCTATACTTCGAAATGTTAGTTGAAACTTGTATCCTTCTTTGTCCTTTGTTCTGAAAGGAGAGAATTTAATTTATTTTATTTTATTTAGGCCTTCAGTCATCTTCACAAGCTGAACTACACTCTGAGCCGCTGGAAAAAATTAGTAGACTGCCGACAGATGTAATGCCGAGTAAAAGTAGGGGTCCAGCGTCGAGTGTTGGATTTAATACGTTTATCGTTCAAAGTGGCGAACCTATACCCGAAAATATTGTTACAGAAAAAAATCTGCATCGAATGCGGTTAAATGCGGAAAGATGCCGCAGATATCGTCAGAAATTCAAGCGGCTAAAATTGGGCGCCACTTCTAATCAAGGCACGAGCGGCAGTGATACGAGTACGAGCCGAGATACAAGCATTTACTTATTTTAGTTACCATAAAATGTTAATTACATTTATAAACTGTGAGACCGAGGCGAAGATGAAGTTATTGAATGAATAATTGTAGTTGACAAGGATTCAATGATTTAAATAAATATTTTGAAAGAAAATGGTTGACCTTGATGAAAATTGTGGATGAAAATGGTCAATGGTTATTGACCTCTTCCCGGACCATTTTCATCCACAATTTAACTAAATATTGCTCTTACTTTTTAATATGCGTTTATCATCATTATAAATTGTTGTATTAATTATAAGTATTCCGTACTCTAATAAGCAAATTGATTTTTTTTTTAAATTTATTTATTGATATTTACAACTGTATTACAATAATACATCAAGTAAATGGGCTATGTGATACATAATGACATGAGTTAATGGCAAGTAGAGAAACTACCCACTGGTAGTACTCAAATCACTAGTTCAACTAAGAAGGTCACGCGGCCATCTTTTTTTCAGATTATCGGGAATCGAAGAGGAAGCTAGGTTTGAAACTAGAGGGTTTGAGTGGGAATGAAGTTTGTTATGAAAGGATAGATACCGGGTTCGGGCCAAATAAGCAACAAATGGGACATTAAGGTCGTTATGGATGACTTTATTCTTAACAAAATAAGGAGCGTTGAGGATTTTACGAAGGATTTTGGATTGTAGGGATTGGATACGAGAGGAATTCGATGGCTTAGAGGAGCCCCAAAGCTCTACTCCGTAAGTCCAAATAGGTCGTAAAATTGAAATTAAATTTTATAATTGAATATTTTTTCTACTCATGATATCCCATTATCATTCACATTTTTCAATAATTAAGTTAAGATTAATAACGCAATTTGATACCCTAAATCGAATAATTTTCCGAAAATGTTTAGTTAAATGCCTACAAACCGAAAAAAGTTTCACTTGAATCGTGGTTTCATAAAACCACACAACTTATTATATTATTTTACTTATTGTGAATGGACCGAAAAGAATCCATCTTCATTTTTGGTAGATGCAATAATTTTTTCCTGGTTTCTTTAATGCTTCGTTCTGTGGCCATTACTATCCATTTTTCTGCTTTATTTCCAAAATTTGTTTTGTCTTTAGCATATCTTGGTTCTATTTTCGCTTTTGTTAATCTATTTTAACTTGGCTAATCCGTGGTGTTGTTAACTTCACTTTTTGTATGTAAGTAACCGTTTGGTTGGTGAGTCTTGTTGTGAGAAGTCTATTAATATATCCATAAAATTTCGATCGTCGTTTTCTTATTCCTGCTGCCAGGTTTGTGATATTTTCTGTTGATTGTAACCGGCTTCTTCAGTAAAGTTATGGTCTCATAATTTTGCGTTTATAATATTTTCCTTGTCACATATTTTGTGGAGTGTGAGTGTCACTTAAATATAGTGCTACTGGTTTATTTATACTGTCGTTGTACATTATTTTATTTTTTTTGGTCTCGCGTTCTTTGAATATGAAAAAATAAAACCTTCAAACGTCGCCAAAAGATAGTACCATGCACATGTTAGCATTCTATCAAAAAAGCCAATTTTCCATAAATTTAAATTATTAAAATTTGTTTCTTCGTTACTTATAGAAACAGTTTAAAGAAAATTGTTCAAAATGTCATTGACATTGATAAGTAATTGGAATAATATTATTCCAAAATATTACCTCTTTTATGGACATGGTTTCCTCTATCTCTGGGGCACAGATTTATTTTGACTGACTCTTCAAAATTTTAAAAAATATGTTTTTATCTCCAGCTGGTATAAAAACATGCGTTTTTGGCTAAAATTAATGAGGACTAAAGTACGTCATTTTACCCAATCCGTTAAAAACTAGGCTAAAATGAAGAAAAGAATCCCTAGGAAACCAGGAACAATATTTACAACTTAATTTGCTAAAATATTGTAGCCCAACATGTATAAGAGGCCATGATTAGGTTGGTGCGTCTGTGTGCCATTAAGTTCTGTTGTTTTGGTTTTGACTAGTATAGCTTATAGAGAGACTAGAATACCTACAGTATCCATGTTTGTGCTATTCTAATTTTAGTTGTATATCTATGTGGTTTATTTCTGGATCTGCCTCTGTATCTGGATCACTTTCTTTTCCAACTAACCAGTTGGTCTTAAACTTTTTCTCTCATAACTCTTTGTTTTACCCTCACAATTAGATTCTTCTTGATTAACAGGAGATAACTTGACACTTCCTTATGACCGAACAGATGCACACGACGCCGAATACTCTACATAAGGAATATAAACCTTGCAGTTCCAGTTAATTTCGCATACAGAAGACCTCGATTCTATTGAGGACGTCCTTAGAGATCTCCTATCTCTTATCTCTTAATTTGCTCGGAGCCAGACTCGAGTCTAATTAGACTAATTTTGAAAGAATTCGCGAGGAAAACAGCTGCTGTTTTAGTTGTTTTTGTTTTGTTTTGTTTTTTTAACGATTGTCCCACACTGGGAACATATTTTATCCAAGTTAATAATGAAGAATTCATCTTCATTACTTTACAATTGAAGATTTTTTTTTTTCATTAAATGAAGACAATTATAAAATATAGCTCCACCACGACTCCATGTCATATCAAGGGCGAACTCTTGCGGCAGAGATTTGAAACTACTACTTTTTCCCGGAGTTAATAAAAGGTACCCACAAAACAGAGGCTGGGTGCTCCAGAGAGTCTCTAGATTTCAGATGCGCGATCTATGGCTCCTAATAGATTAAAAAAATGTATCCTTCATTGCCGGATTCGAAATCGGTATATATAGCTATACACACGGAGATATCCCATCTATGCTTATTTACCTGGTTTATGATGGTTATGGATTATATGAGGCGTTCAGGATCAAAACCGGATAACTGCGAAATTTCAAAAATTTACGAAATAATTGGGAGGTGCATTCAAAATATACACACAAATAAGTGAAAACTTATTTAATTTGTGCCGACGTTTCGACCTACTTTGTAGGTCATCTTCAGGACCAATAGGAGTGGCTGCTAAGTGAAACGTAGAAACTTTTCCTTGATGTTTCACTTAGCAGCCACTCATATTGGCTCTGAAGATGACCTACAAAGTAGGTCGAAACGTCGGCACCATTTAAATAAGTTTTCTCTTATTTGTGTGTATATTTTGACTGCACCCCCATAATTTCCATCCTCCATTGGTTCTTCCAGTCAACTATTTTTCTCTCTACATTCAAAAATTTACTTTTTAAGATTTGTTGCTAATTTAGTCAAGCTACTTTATCAAGCACACTTTCCCAACTTATTTCTCATGGTTTTAGTCCGGTTCTGAACCACTAGCGAAAAATAGGAAATATCTATGAAACTAGGAGTAATCCGCTTTTGATCAGGAACGCCTCATATCTTGTGAAAAATCAGACCATGACATTATTTCTAATAAAGTGTTGTAGTGATTTTTTTTATTTAATTGAAAGATGAGCAACGTCTATAAGTATTCGAAAATATGGTAGGCATAGATTATTCTCTCCGATTAAGGATGAGAATGCTTGAGACTTTAGGAGATTGTACATCGCAAAATTGCAGAGCATGCATACGATCAATATAATTGAGGTAATAATGAGCTTGTAAAGTTGGTGGGCTGAGTAACAAATGAATTAATAAAAAGTTGATAAGTCCTATACCAACTGTTAAAACTCTTAAAGGTGGACTGAGACGTAGGTGGGAGTATTGCGTTAAGTGATCTATTGGGGTTTGGGTAATGGTTCGTGAAATCGAACCTTAGGGATCGTCATGCCTAAATATTAATCAATTAAAAACTTTTTTATTCAGACAGGAAAAAGGAAAACAAACAAATAATTACGATGGAGGTGTCACAGAATGTGTATAATGTCACACGTGAGGTAGCAATATTAATTAAAATTTGGAGTAATGGCATGATAGCTGGGGTAGATATCCAGTGGAAGTATAACATGATTACCTCAAACATTCATTCCGTGATGAACTTTCACTGTGAAACATCGCATTTTTGGAAATCGAGATGAAAATAAAAAGCAAAGAAAGGTAATTAAAGTAGTTCAATTAGTTTAATAAAGAAACAAAAAAGTATTTTTAGTAATATTTTTGTGAGTTGGTTGTTTTAAAGTTGGGACTTTAAACCTATTGGTCATTAACGCCCAAGTTTCAGTAGGTATAAATATTATTTCTTCTAACTTTTATAATACCGAAAAACAAAAGTATGATAGTGGATTAAATAAAACTTTAAAGATAACAATGAAATAAAACAGAAAATATTAATGAATAATTTTTGTTGAAGAAAATGGTACGGGTATAGGTCAGAAAATTCTCTTATATGGAGAACTGTTTATTTGGAAGCCGTTTCGTCAATAATTTTCTGTAATTATTCCGCAGGTTGTCGCTTCGAGTTGAGATACAGCAAGTTTTGACTATTCATTCGTTTCTCTTCTTAATATTTTTCAAAAATACAAGTTATCATGATCTTTAGTACGGAAAAGAGAATGTAATTATGGGAAATGTGTGTAAACTTAATTAACCCAACGGTAATGATTTCAACTAGAAATGAACGTTTCAACAAACATATATCATCTGTACTTCGAAATATTTTTTGAAACTTTTCATTCATGGTTTGATTACATATTTATACATATTTCTTGATGATGTGATAAGCGAACTGTACTTATTGCCCATAATTACATTCTCTTTTCCATAATAAAGCTCACGATAACTTCTATTTTTGGAGAATATTAAAAATGAAACGAATAAACAGTTGAAGCTTAATTCTTATTATTAATTCGTATTTTTCCTCATTTCCTTGAACCATTGATACATTGGCAGGGAGTCCTGTTTTATTAGTTTAAAGTATTTACATTTGTTAAAACAATGCCATAAAACGATTATTTTTTATTACAACGTAAACGTAAACGTAAACCGATCCAAGTAACACTTCAAAATGTTTAAATTTATGAACTCTTGCCATGGTTTAACAAACTTGTCTAACTTGTTAAAAAAAACCTGTACCACTACAACCCGTGAACGCTTCTGGGTTTCAGTACATGGTAGAGACTGTACTGTTTCATGGACAACGGTTCTGCAAGGAGGTGACTTGTCTTAGGTCACGCTCAACCGCCAGATTTTTCCCCCTTATTTTTGGTACCCTATTTTTATAATATATAAAATAGGCTGGGTGGGCCCCAGGAGGGTCCTAGATCCTTATGATCCATCTCCCGCTGCGAACAGACTAAATAAAAGTAACTGCTCGCAGCGGGATTTGAACCAGGATTTCCGGCATGGCAAGTCAGTCCTCTACCACTGAGCCACTCCGCTCCCATGTGTAACTTGTTAGTGAGATATTATTACCTATGATATATATCATTATATATTTTTTTATTACAGTTTACAAAAAAAAGGATTTTCGAACTACATACCTCCAGATAGCGTAAAGCTACACTTTCAAGAATATTGCCGAAGTTCAACAATTCATGGAGTCCGGTACTTCGGGGAAGAAAATCGTCCCGTTGTTGAAAGGTAATAAGTCAAAGGCCAATAATTACTATTAATATTTGAATATAATATTTTTAATCAGGGTAACATATAGAATATGTGTTTCCAAGAAAGATTTGTACAGAACCCTAGTTTGTCTTGCTAAACTTGAGTTGCTAAACCCAGCAAGACAAACTAGGGGTTCTTAAAGAACTAACGCCAGAAAGAGTAGTCACAAATCTTAGCAATGCTCCTCTCAACTCGAATATAATTTTATGCATACATTCAAAAATTTCGTCAGATTGGCATTTTATGTTTTTTTAGTCATATCTTGTATTTTTTTTTTTTTATAAAAGGTCGAAACGATCTTTTCTTTTGTTTAGTTGAAAGGACACTGAGTTGAGAGATGGACAATGAGCAGTAGAACTCAACCACTAAACTCATTATTGTTAATTGTTAATTCGTTTTTATTCACTTTTTTTATTTGTTTACAACTGTGAATCGACGATGAGACATCTGGAGACCCTTATATGTAGCTGTTGCAAAACCTTAAAAATTAATATATTTTCCTAAGTAGTTAGTGGACATAGAATTTAATTTAATTTAATTATTTGTTATATTTATTTTATTTTATTTTTATTTTCGCGAACTGGCCGATAAAGGACTACATGGATATCATGTTTTTACATGCTCATCCTTTCTTCTCCTCCATATACCCTTCATTCCTTCTAAATGTTGCAATCTTCTTTCCTCCTTCCATCCCCCATGCCTTCTCTCCTCCACAAGAACCTTAGTGTTTTTGAGACAGCTCCTTTTTTTTATCATTGTCATTATTTTTTCATTTAAATCAATCATACTTTGTTGTATGTTAAATTATGATTAAATCTATATACATAATAAATATTTATTTTTCCAGGTGGTGGTTAAAAATTCTCTTATATAGGGAGAACTGTTTATTTGGAAGCCGATGATTCGACCCACATTGCAGGTCTTATTTATGGCTATTTGGCCTTTCTATTTTTTACTATTCTTCAAGGCTAATAGCTCTCATGAAGACCTGCAATATGGGCCGAAACGTCTGCTTTCAAATAAACAGTTCTCCCTATACAACAGAATTTTTTACCTTCACCCAGACAATATTCTTCCTCATATATACAAGGTCAACTAAATATATTCGATATTTATTTTTCCAGAATATCATGGGTATTCTTTTTTCTTGTATGCATGATTTGCAACGCATACCTGATACAACAGGTTTGGAAAAAATGGAACGACTCACCAGTCATAGTGGCGTTTGCGGAAACTGCTACACCAGTTTGGAATGTCCCATTTCCTGCAGTCACCATCTGTAGCGAGGTTAAGTCTAGATCAACAGTCTTCAACTTTACCGAGTCCATGATTTCGAATGAGACTGATTATTATACGTATGATATTTTTAAAAATTAATAGCTTATTGAATATTATTATTACTCACTGTTTATTATTTTTTTAAATTATAATATATATATATATATATATATATATAATATTCCATTAAGTACAAATGTTTATTGATCGTTAGCAAAAAAAATGTAATTTATCAGGTTTGTAAAGTACATACTATCAAATTATAAATATAAAATAAAGCATAGCTAGAAACAAAACAATCAATTAACAATCCTTTTGTACACTCTAATATTTTACACTGCCACTTACAATGAATAACAAATGAAAATCAGTCATATGGGACTAAACACATGTTTATAAATATAATATATTTTATATGTATATTCTTTACCAAATACTAAAACATTAAAATTTAGTTTAAAGTGATATTAATTACAAACAACTAGTAGGACACAATTTAAATAAGTTTCTATAACAGAATTTTAACACTGAAGTATATATTTTTAAGCCACTTTTCCATTTTTGAAATTAATTATTTATTTTGAGGTAATTAAAAAAATTAAAACTTTTTAAACCACTCATCAAAATTATTATCTAAAAATTATATTTGTTATGAATAACATTATTTGTAATACATGATAATTTTATTTCAATTACTTTATTTTCATTATCTTTTTTTATTTATTGTAGCAATAAACAAAAAGGAGATGTATCATTGTATTGTGACGATCATGTCCATTGTGAAGGTGACAACTACACTAATGATTCAACAGTTGATTTCTTATTGGAGGTAAATAACATTTACTAATAGCCAAAATACCTCAGAAGGAATAGAAAAATTGAATAGTCAAATTAGGCCAAGTACAGTTGGAGGCAGAGTGGTAGGGAAAATAATTAATTTTAAGAAAATACGGTGGCACTAATGAAGCAGAAGCCACTGGTTTTTTTTAACTAAAAAATTAAATAATCTTTAGAACCAAGTTTCTCAAAGAAATTTGAAGAATTGGTGCAAGAAACAAACGTCCTATATTTATTTAAATAATTTCACATTAATTACAACCAATTGTATTTAATGTATATAAACTTTTATTCATAAAAAATAAGGTTAGGCAAAAAATAATGACTTCTATTATTTAAAAATATATCCAGAGATATTTGCCTATTTGAATAGTTCTTTCTTCTTGCTTCTGCCTGTTTATAAAATGCATGTAGTACATAACGTTTTATAAAATGTTGTTTCTTTTGAATTTATATTATGGTTTGTATTTTTACAAATTTAATTTTTTTTAAATATTTTTATTTGAAAATAAAAGATATGTCCAGGGCTGGGATTCGAACCCGAGTCTCCCATGTTTCCGTCATAGTACTCTACCAACTGAGCTATCCTGGTTCTCATCTCAGTCAGACACATCCTTTCTCTTCACTGATCCCATATCCCCGTGTTCTTGCAATTTGTGATGTATTCAAGGAGAAGAATGTTCATTGAACGTTACTTTAGATTAGGATCTTGTTGACTTACGTCATTATATATTATTATAATTTATTTATTTTTTTTAGGTTGCTCCTCCATTTCTGGACACCATTTTTTTATGTAAATGGAACAATACCATATCTGAAAACTGTAGTGATATATTTACAAGAATAGTTACAGATGAAGGAATATGTTACAGCTTTAATATGCTCGATAAACAAGATCTATTCAGAGATAATGTGTAAGAATTATTTTTAAAATTATAATGCTAATTTAATTTTAATTTTATTAATTGTTTATTAAGTTATCTTATTCTTAATGATTCATATAAAGAAAATTCTATTAAAAAAAAAAAAAAAATACAGTGCCAGTACAACCCATGAAGGCTTCGGTATATAATACAGCCTGTACTGTTTCAAGGTCAACACTTGTTCAAAGAGCTGATTTGTCTGAGATCCTTGTGGTACTCCAGCCATGACTGGTCAATTATAAAAAAATTCTGTGATTTGGTTGCTAATGTTAAGCTATTGTTAAGCTAGCAAAGGTGTTTGGAAATCACAGAAGTAGTGTTAGAAAACAGAAACAGTCAATGAGTCAGGGTAAAACAAGCTAAATAATTGTCTGTGCAAGTGCTTGAGTATCTGGGTCATTCTACTGTAATAATTAACCTTTAATTTGATTGTGCTTAGTTTTTAATTTAAGGTAATAAATATATCTTTTAATATTATCTTTTTTGCTTGTTTTTTCTTTTATAAAGTTGAGGAGGTTTCATTTTGTATAATTAGAGATAAATCCCTACAGTCATACGCAGTATTTTTTCCAATGCTTAATCTCCTTTGAATCTACCTGCCCCATTTACTGAAGGATCAACTGGCTTTGACCATAAATAATTTAGAATAATATTACTAAACCCTATGTTTTTATTTTAGCATAACATATTTTGAAAGTGATGACCTCCGGGTAGAAGGATGGTCTCAGGACGAAGGATATACCCCAGATGCGCAGTTGAAGACTTATCCAAATAGAGCTCTGTATTCAGGAACTTCTGGGGGCCTATATATTGTGTTAAAAGCAAATCGTAATGATGCAGATTACTATTGTAAAGGGCCAGTACAAGGTTTTAAGGTAAGCGATAAATTTAATTTAAAAAAAATCTAACAGACTTGTTAAACTAAGGTTCAGTTAGCCAAAAAGTTATTTGTATCAAATTAAATTCTGTGTGTACAAAATATGGCATTTTGAGTTAAGCCTTCAGTAGCAATTTTATTGATTGAACGTTTTCAATTCAGGAACGACATATTTGAGTTTCTGTTTCCAACATGTTTTTTTTTTTAAAGTCATAATTTGAGTAGTATAATGTTTGAACTTGAATATAGAGTATAAACGTTTTTAAAATGCATACCTATAGTATGAAGTGGTATAAATATATATACCACTTCATACTATAGGTATACATTTTAAAAACTGTTATACTCTATATTTATATCTTTACTTTCTACAGTTATTTTTCCTTTATTTACTCTTTAATATCATTTTGGTTATACCTTCTTTCATTTTACTTATGTAAACTCCCTAGGAGTCTATTATCTTACATTTTATAGTTTATATATATTCTACTACCTTTTCCATAATTTTACTTCTCACCTCTGATGTTTATACTTTTTCTTTCTTTTTTTAAAATATCTTTCTGTTTACTTCCGTCTTTTATCTTTGTAAAAAAATCTTTTTTGGCATCACCACCGTTCTGTACATTTTCTCTGAAATTTTTTTATTCATATATATCCCTCACTTTTGTTCTAAATTTCTACCTCTCTAAATATATATTTTTTCTCATTTATCATATACTTAGTCCTCAATGTATTTTTATTGTATTCATTGTATTTTGTCTGTTTTTCTTTCTTAGCCCTGAAGATGACCCACAAAGTGGGTCGAAACGTTGGCACATAATTAAATAAGCAACCACTTATTTAGTGTTTTCATTTGACTGCACCCCCAACTATTTTCTTCCTTACGTTTGAACTTGAAGTTTAATAGGAATAATGACATAAGTTAAATTTAAAAAAAGTATCGAGCTGTTAATAATTTTTTAATGGTTAATACGAAAAGTTCAATACAATCAGTACAATAGGAATGCTTTGCGTAACCAATACCCAAATTTTTGATTTTTTAACTCAAATGGAACTTTCAAATACCTCTATTGAAAAATTAGTTTTCTTAAGTTATGATGTTGTTCTTTTAAATGAGTGATATTATTGAACTTAGACATACTATTTATTTTTAAACATTGTCGATTATTCTAAAAAATAATATTAAGAAAATAATTAAACAAATGATTTTTTAGCAAGATTCCAATACTTCCCTTCATATATAGCAAGAGATAAAGAGTTTTGAGCAATACAGTTATTTCTGTTATTTTTATTTCAGATGCTCCTACACAACCCAGCAGAGTTTCCAATGGTTAAAGAGCGCTACTTAAGAGTTCCTTTAGGTCAAGAAGTAAGTAATGAAGATAGTATGTTATCTAAATACAAATGATGATAGTGAACCATTTAATGAACAATTTAGATTTTCTCAACTTAAAAATATATTTACGATTTTCCATAGGTAATCGCGATGGTTCAACCGAATATAATGACAACGAGTAAATATTTGCGATCGTATTCTCCTCAACAGAGACACTGCTACTTCCCATCGGAGAGGTATTTATCCTTCTTCAAAATCTACAACCAACCGAATTGCGAAATGGAATGCCTTACAAATTACACTTTGTTAGAATGTGGTTGCGTCGCTCTACACATGCCGAGTAAGTTGTAATAACAGTTATTTCATTTTTAAATAAATATAAATTTGATGTTATCTAAATAGGTTTATTAGCTCTAATAGGTAATATAGATAACAGCGACTGGTTAACCTCACCTTTCTGGCTTATGCTGATGGCATTGTGGTATTCATGAAATTATGAATTACTTAAGAAGATTTGTCTTTAACACAGTCCCATCTGTCGCACCTTCAATGCCACGTTAGAGTGGCCCTTGCCTTCAATCCACTCTTTCTACATCTGAAGTCTCTTACAGTTCAAATCTTCATGCTAAAAAAAAACACTATTATTTAATTAGAATCAGATATCGATCACATTGTTACAATAAATAAAGAACGATAAAATTTTGTTTCTCTTAACTAAAAGTAACTATTCTCTCTTACAGGGATAGGTGATACAAAGATTTGTGGTCCAGGGAAGAAAAAGTGTATGATTGAAGCTGGCCGTAAGTATTTTATTGTATTGCTAATTTTTGTTTTATTATTTTATGATTCATCAATACGAGCTTCCAAGAACCACCTGGCCTTTTGGAAATCATCCACTCTGCAGAGGTACCCATACCATAACCACTCTTCCAGGATATTCTGCACCGATTGTACTCCTAGATCCTTACCAGTCATGTCGTTTCTGATGCAGTCTCTCCATAATTCTTTCGAGGCATTTCATTTCAGCCTCTGAAATCTTGCTTTCAAAAAACGATTTATATAGCCTCTAAGTTTAGCCTCTCTAGTTTACTTCCTCCCTACCAATGAAAGCTTTTGATTGCCAGCAGTATAGTAAAGTACCATTAGTATGGGGAGTAGCGCAATGGTAGAGCGCAGAGCTAATGTACCAACAGTTCAAATCCAGCTGTGGCAGTTTTTATTTGATCTGTTAACAGCTGGGGATGGATCATTTCAGATCTTTCCCTGGAGCTCATCCAGTATCCGTAGGTACCCAAAATAGAGGTAAAATCATGGTGGTTGAGGATGGCCATGGATAAATAACTTCTTGGCATAACTGTTGATCAAGAAACAGTACAGTCTCTACCACGTACTGAACCCAAGACTCTTCATGAGCTGTAATGGTACAGTTTATTTTTTATTTATTGCTCTTTTGATGGTGATTGTTTTTAAAAAAAATTATTTTGAAGAGAGGATTTGTCTTGGCCGGGATTCGAACCCGGGTCGTCCACATCTTTAGTGCGGTGCTCTAACCATCTTCTGAGCTACGAAGGGTCATATAAAATTCATCATCTGATTTAAAACCTCCTAGTCCTTTTTTATCATCTTGGCTTATAACTATCCCTAAATACGGGTGCTTATTTATTTTGTCTTGAAGTTCTCCATTACTTAAAATTATAGGCTCTGTTTCTTCCAACACACATGATCTTGCATTTAGTCGGATTTAGGTTATTATTTAAGAATAAAATGGCGTCCAAACAAGTAAAAATCAAGAAGGAGATTCGGAAAAAAGAATTTAAAAATTCTTGTTACAGGATAAAAAGTGAAGAACAAACAGAAAGGAAAACTTTATAACTGCCTGAAGAATTTTATGCCCTTTGGTGAGAACATGGCATTACTCTGCTTCTGGTTGGCCAACCTACCTCATCCGTCAATTCACCCCACCTTTAGTGTATTTATTATTAATTTTCTATAATTACATGATAATTACTACTAATATTCTGTTTTATTTATTGCCAGATTTCATAATGATTTTAATTAACATTGGTTGAATCCTGTTAACAGAGAAACTCCGTTTAAGCAGAATAGTTTCATCAGATGACTACGACATAACAAAATGCGACTGCCTTCCAGCTTGTTCTTCTACTGTGTACAATGCCGAATCTTCTCAAGCAGATTTTTCATTTCTTCCTGTTGTCAATGTTTATGGTGATAATGTCTCCGAGTACGCAGAGTAAGTATTTTTATTCAAAATTATTTATTTTACAATGGAATAGGAAACAATATTTACTAATGCATTATCAGTATTTCTTTCCAATTATCACTCATCCGTATTACGTTGCCAAAACATCTGTGTCTTCTTTCTTCTATAATCCCTGGAATATTCCATCTTACTTCCATTTCCATCCTTATATCGATATTTCTATTTTTTTTCTTCTTGTAATCCCCATTGTTCTCTGAAAATCCGTTTCTACAGCTAGTAACTGAGGGGTCATTCTTCATACTAAGGAGGCACATTTTTGATCCATATAAGATAACACTTTATACTAATATTTTATGTATTTATATTTTTTACTTTTTTTAAATTTAAATTTTTACTTGGTCTAAACTCTATAAGCAGTATCCTCACACCGTACAGTTGTAGAAGAGGGAAAGATTATGATGATGATGCTTTGTAAATAATATTTGTTTGTTTTTATCACTTTATCGTCTATTATGTATTTATTTATTTACATACTTCATCAATATCTATCTGCCTTTATCATAATATCAACAGCCCCAGTGAATAAGTGGATAAGTCAAATTTTATCCAGGGAGTGTTAACTGTAGTGAGGAATCATGGCATTCTTCTAGTTTACGGCTAGAAACGGAGTTGTAATTTAAGCAATAACTCCTTTTCAAACCAATACCTGACTCAGCCACTTATTCACAAAAAAAATAACATGATTCCCCAAGTACAAGAAACTCATTTTGGAGAAAATTAGATTTAACCACTTATTCATTGGGGCTATATATGCACCAACAAGGAGTCCCCTAATACTTTGATTTCTATTTCTAATAATTTAAATATGTTTTGCAATTATTCTGTGTTGAATAATAAATTGTATCGAAATATTTCTAATAATTTAACATTCTACAAGCAATAATGAATAAATGATTATATACGTATACAGTTTTTGTATGTATTGTTACAGATATGAAGCATCACGAACATCGATTTTCTTCAAAGATGTGCAGTTCACCACAAGTCGTAGGAATGAGCTTTATGGAGTTGTGGATTTTCTTGGTAAACCACATTTATTATTATAAATAGTATATTAAAAATAAGTTTTAACACTTAGAGCGTAAAGTATTACTGATTTGTAAGTAGAAACGGTCTGTCCTACTGTTTGTTAAGAAAACAATTTCCAGAAAATGGCCTGGGAATGAAGATCCAATAAACCAGGCCCTATTAGGAAACATTTTTGAAGTTCTGAATTGAAATTGCCCGTTTCATAGTTTTTTTTGGAACAAAATTACAATTGAGGAAATAATTCTTGGTTATTCTGTCCTTCTGGGGATGGGGGGGGGGGGGGTGTTAAATGGAGATTTTCAGGCCTGTGCAGTGTCAGTTATGCTTTAAAGATCCGTATCCTAAATATACGAGGACAGTCAAAATTTAGGACTCCTATAGTAGCATCGTCCAATTAATGATGTTATATAAATTATAAAACAATAAATGGATTGAAGATATAAGTTTCTTTTTTCTTTTTCAGCAAGCGTTGGAGGACTCTTAGGACTGTTCTGCGGAGTCAGTATCCTCAGCTTTGTCGAACTGTTGTATTACTCAACACTACGCTTTTGGGGAAATTTAAGAGCGTTTAAAAAAGCCAAGAAGAAACATGAAGAAGCTTAGATTAAATAAAATTATGAATACTATACTCTACTCTTACGGCAACATGGTCCTTGTAGGACCTTGGCCTCCTCACCAATATACATACATATACATAAACACCCGAATACTGGAAACCAAAATTACTAGCAAAAACCATATATTCTAAAATAAGTAGTTTAACACAAGAGTTTGTATATTATTTACTATACCTTTTTTACTTGGAATTATATTTTACAAAAATAATAAAACTAATTGTAAACTTACACATAAATGATTGTATTTTATATTAAGATATCTCAAATCTTTATAAAACAACCAAAAAGTTAATACCATCGAGGCATAGCACTTCCATCATTAGAACATGTGTAATGTAGATGGATGAGTGATGTTAGAAAGGATACAATAAATAATTAAAATTATGAACACTTGGATGGTCTAAATACTTTAAATATTATTTGAAAATGAGGGAAAATTGCCCCAAAACGTTGTTGAGGTCGGTGAAATAAAGATTTAATGAATCATTAAAATAATTATTGTTATTATTACTTATTAATTATTTTATATTAAATTTAATTCTTTCACTAATGTCGTATTTGAAAAAATAAAATAAAATTTTATTTTATTTTTTCAAATATTTATAATAATATAAATCATTGTATTTTCATGTTATACAATAAAAAGCTTTATTTAGTTACATCATAATGTATAAATTAAAAATATAATGTATGTTTTAATATTAAACTGCAATTATTAAAAAATACTTAATTATGTAAAATAAAATTTGAATATATTACACATCTTATCCTCTAGTTTACTTGAATAATATCCCACTGGTCCCTGCTTAACAGATCTGATACTTAGAACTGCATTTTTACAAACATTTAACATGGAATCTTTATACTGCACTGAAATGACAACAAACAGCTCACCATTTCAGGCTACTTCAACACTTAGACAATCTCTCTAAGATCCCAATTAATTACAAAATATTCATATATATGATTATTACAAGATCTATTTGTATATACAGGGTAGAGCTTAGATAAAAACAAATTCCTCTCGTATCCAATCCTTATAATTCAAAATCCTTTAAATCCTCAATGCTCCTTACTTTGTTAGGAACAAAGCCATCCATGATGACCTTAATGCTTCATTTGTTGCGGCATTGACTCGGACCTGATATCAAATCCTTTCATGACAAACTTTATTCCCACTAAAACCCACTAGTTTCAAACCTAACAACCTCTTCAATTCTTGTTAATTTATTCTTTGGAATTAATTAAACTGTTTTGATTTCTTTAATTGAAGCCTGACCTACGTATTTTGCTTTGAGAAAAGTTTAATTCAATGGACACACTAGTCTTCATTCAAAATGGAATTTCAGAAAGCTGGGGGGGGGGGGGCAGATGGAGTGCTTAGAACGAAGATGTTTTCAAAGACCCAACTGATAACATGACAAAAATAAGACCCTACTCACTCTCCTCCATTACTCCATTTTTTTATCATAAAGCCGTGAATCATCGTATGGTATATAATAATTACATTCTAAGTATGAATATTTCAGCAAACATATTCCAATGTCGTTCTTGTTAACAAGGCCATCCAAGTCATTTACCAATTTATTGATGCATTGCTTCATTAAACAATGCAGTGAAAATTACCAATATATAAGCCCATAAATATATAATTTTAATTTAGAACATTTCAAGCCATTTTTTACTAATGTTATTATGTAATGTTTTAGTTATTTTTTGTTAGCATAAGACATGCTACATAATTTTCTTATTTAATTCTCAGTAATATTATTTTTCTAAACACTATTCAACCAACATCTGAATACATTATTTTTTTTGTATTTTTTTTTTGTATAATAAAATAGAAGAATAGATCATGTAAAAAATATGGATTGAACAGGTGGATATTAATAAGTGTAAACAAGTAAAATGTTTAAAGGGGGAGGGGTGGTTAGTTCTTTTTAATGAGGTCTATTATGTGTCTGTAAACCATTGAGAGGTTATTCTTGTCAGTCTTGATGTTTAATGGATTGTTTTCGAGGTTTATGTAGATTGATTCTGCAATGAGTCTTTTGTTATAATTGGGAACAGTGGGGAGAACAGAGGTTTTTTCTGTTGTTTTTAAAATCATAGTGGTGGGAGTTATACCTGCCCCACCCCTCTTTGTATGTTAGAGAGTGATAACATCCTCTCAAGGATGTTATCAATAGGAAGGACCTATTGGGCTCTCCCCCCTCCCCCCTCAAGACTGACAAGAATAACCTCTTAATGGTTTACAGACACATAATAGGCCTCATTAAAATGAACTAACCACCCCCCCCCCCTTTTAAACATTTTACTTGTTTACACTTATTAATACCCACCTGTTCAATCCTTATTTTTTACATGATCTATTCTTCTATTTTATTATACAAAAAAAAAAATACAAAAAAAATAATGTATTCAGATGTTGGTTGAATAGTGTTTAGAAAAATAATATTACTGAGAATTAAATAAGAAAATTATGTAGCATGTCTTATGCTAACAAAAAATAACTAAAACATTACATAATAACATTAGTAAAAAATGGCTTGAAATGTTCTAAATTAAAATTATATATTTATGGGCTTATATATTGGTAATTTTCACTGCATTGTTTAATGAAGCAATGCATCAATAAATTGGTAAATGACTTGGATGGCCTTGTTAACAAGAACGACATTGGAATATGTTTGCTGAAATATTCATACTTAGAATGTAATTATTATATACCATACGATGATTCACGGCTTTATGATAAAAAAATGGAGTAATGGAGGAGAGTGAGTAGGGTCTTATTTTTGTCATGTTATCAGTTGGGTCTTTGAAAACATCTTCGTTCTAAGCACTCCATCTGCCCCCCCCCCAGCTTTCTGAAATTCCATTTTGAATGAAGACTAGTGTGTCCATTGAATTAAACTTTTCTCAAAGCAAAATACGTAGGTCAGGCTTCAATTAAAGAAATCAAAACAGTTTAATTAATTCCAAAGAATAAATTAACAAGAATTGAAGAGGTTGTTAGGTTTGAAACTAGTGGGTTTTAGTGGGAATAAAGTTTGTCATGAAAGGATTTGATATCAGGTCCGAGTCAATGCCGCAACAAATGAAGCATTAAGGTCATCATGGATGGCTTTGTTCCTAACAAAGTAAGGAGCATTGAGGATTTAAAGGATTTTGAATTATAAGGATTGGATACGAGAGGAATTTGTTTTTATCTAAGCTCTACCCTGTATATACAAATAGATCTTGTAATAATCATATATATGAATATTTTGTAATTAATTGGGATCTTAGAGAGATTGTCTAAGTGTTGAAGTAGCCTGAAATGGTGAGCTGTTTGTTGTCATTTCAGTGCAGTATAAAGATTCCATGTTAAATGTTTGTAAAAATGCAGTTCTAAGTATCAGATCTGTTAAGCAGGGACCAGTGGGATATTATTCAAGTAAACTAGAGGATAAGATGTGTAATATATTCAAATTTTATTTTACATAATTAAGTATTTTTTAATAATTGCAGTTTAATATTAAAACATACATTATATTTTTAATTTATACATTATGATGTAACTAAATAAAGCTTTTTATTGTATAACATGAAAATACAATGATTTATATTATTATAAATATTTGAAAAAATAAAATAAAATTTTATTTTATTTTTTCAAATACGACATTAGTGAAAGAATTAAATTTAATATAAAATAATTAATAAGTAATAATAACAATAATTATTTTAATGATTCATTAAATCTTTATTTCACCGACCTCAACAACGTTTTGGGGCAATTTTCCCTCATTTTCAAATAATATTTAAAGTATTTAGACCATCCAAGTGTTCATAATTTTAATTATTTATTGTATCCTTTCTAACATCACTCATCCATCTACATTACACATGTTCTAATGATGGAAGTGCTATGCCTCAATGGTATTAACTTGGTAGTAAAATGTATTTCTCACTTCTATTACTTAGCATCATTGTTTCTTATCAACATTTTCTTTTTTATTACTATATCGATATAATTCTCATGTTCTCTCCCCTCCCCCATCTTTATTGTTCACCCCTCAGATAACTGATACTTTTGTATGTTTACTTTAGTATTTATCCCATTTTAATTTGTATTTTCTTATTCTTTAATTTTTAGCACTTTCTGGTTTTTCTTATTGTATTCTATAGTATTTTTTTTTTTCCTACCTTTGTATTTTAACATTTGTTTTTACCATGCTTAACCTATTTTTAAATATTTGGTGATTTTAAATTATCTGCATTTTGTATATTTAGCCCTGAAGAAGACCTACAGAGTGGGTCGAAACGTTGGCTACTGAATAAATATTCTTGATATTCAGAGAAATTTATGGACCTCTTCCCAGACCATTTTCTTCCATAATTTTCATCAAGGTCAACCATTTTCTTTCAAAAGTGAAATATTATTGTTTGCAATTATGATATAATCTTTAAAGATTTTAGAACCTTTGTCAACTCGTAAATAATATTAACAAAAATAATCTTAAGAATTGAATTTTAATTGTATGGGCTGTTGTAGATCATTTATGGCTTATGAGGATAAATTTAATAAAAAAAAAGATTGTTAGGAATAAATGTGCGAATAAAATTTAGTGAATAAAATAAATTTTCAACTTATGGAAAGACAAAAAAGAAGCTGGTCTATGTTCACTGAACTATTTAAAAAAATAATTATAATAGTTTCATAAACAATAATTATAATTTCCTCGAGAAGAAAATAAAATAAAAAACAGGTAATAGTTTATATTCATTGGAGTAATCAAAATATTACTGCTTTAATGTTATAGTATTGATAATTATTTCTGATGTTTTAGATAAAATACTATAATAGTTTAAATAATTATTAATTCAAATTAAATAATTAAGAAAGGGAAGAGGGGGGGGGGGATTTAGCGATTTACAAGGCATTGCTTCAATATTCAGTTCTGCAGTGGCAGTTGACAGTGTAGCAATTATAAAGATATAAAATATCAGTTAATTATTTCAATAAGAAATTCAAGTGAATTTTATAGTATTAATAATATTTATTTAAACTGTCATGATAGTATTCAATACATTTATAATGAAAATGTATCAAACAAGCTTCCTAGTGAGTTTTTTGAATTTTATCGTTAATAGATGGGATTAACAGTGAAATTTTCATGGCTGGTTACTGGATAGCATCTAATAAGTTGCAACCTGTTCCAGTTGAAAATTATTTTAGTAAGTTATTTCATTATTTGTCACACCTCTTGCTATTTTATTAACATTATTTATTTTTTATTTCTATTATTTCTTGGCAATCACATAATAGAGTTAATTAAACATATTTGTGATCAAATAATAAAACCTACTTACCTTCCGAGGTAATTACTTACCCCACTCACCCGAACAATAATTTGAACTTTGATTGAATAGGTAAGAATTTTAATAGTTTTTCTATAAATAATTTAAAAGAAAAATACTCCATTACGAACAAGACTATATTGGAAGTAATTATGGTCCCAAATGCTTAAAGGGATTTACCATCTCAATTCTATTATAATAGTAATATAAACTTTATCTCCTGTCAGTCCCCCCATTTAAAAATATCATTAGTTTTTCATGAATAAATAATAAATGAAAAATGTATACCAAAATTTCTAATCATTATTTGCAAACTATTAAAAATAAGTATGAACTGAAAGTGATTCCGTACAATGGACGTTATAAGTGATCGCAAGAATAACGATGTTTTCATTTTATGTTATTAAATCGTTCCACTGTCAATGATCAGGTAACAGTTATTGAAGAACGATAGTCAACAATACTGACATTTTTAACATATCTCTTTAGCTGTTATTGATAATAAACTCCATACGTTTGGATCGTTATGTAATTTTTAACTGTTACTGAAAGTGCAAAAGTGAACTAGTTATTCCAATCACGGGTCTTTCCGGTAACACGTTACTAAGTAAGTAATACTTTCTAATAGCACGTTATATTTATTAGAATGAAGTTATTTATAGTTGCAAGGTTGGTACCACTCCGTACCTGGCACCAAATTGCACCACTTTAGTCCATAGTTTCTTTATTATTAATCATTCTATTATTGCATTATTTGTCTAAATATTTACTCTTTAAATGTTTTATTTATGCTGATGGGCTTATTATACAGATTTTTAATAAGTTTTTGTTGGTCAATAGAACCTAAATCAGTTAAATAAGAACTCAAAGGATAACTCAAGAAAACCTGTTAAAATTGTTGGATTTTTTTGTAATATTAGTACGTTATATTTTAATTGATTAATATGTCTCAATTATGGTAATTCGGTAGATCATATGAATATATTGATAATACCTGTTGTTAGCTTTCCTCAAGGGTTGGTACATCTTTTTGTTTTTAAGTTTAAGAATTTGAGAATTAGTTTTCCACTTGATTTTTCTGTGGAGCTAAATGTTTGCTATATATTATCAGTTTACAATTATTACTTTTTCTTAATAAAAGTTTTGAAATCATAAGGACAGTTGAGACTTATGTAACAAGTCTACTTTATGTAAAACGCAGTCCATTATCTTAGTTTCTTGTAAAAGTAATTCAATTCTCTTATACATAGTAGATTGTTTTGAACTTGTACTTATTAACATTATCAAGTTTCATACTTTAAAGTAATCATTACTAGGCTGTTTGTACAGAATATTTAGTAATAAAAGTGAGATATAATATTTCATAAAAACCTTAACTATATTTTCATATAAATAATTTCATTTTTTATTCAATTTAGCTCAAAATTACTGGAAATGTAATTCTGTAGAAGACCTTAAAGCCAGCTTAGATGAACATTATGATAGATCACATATCATATTTAACAGTAATAGGATGGGACCTATAACTGCGGCCGTGATCTATATGAGAGGTGAGAGCAAACGTATAAGGTAAGTGAATTATTTTATAATAATTATGTCTTTCTTATTAACTTGGTTCTATTTGAAAAACTTTCAATTTGATTCCTTAACACTTTCACATGATCATTCTCAAACTGGATAATCAATTAACTCAATTTCAAAATTAAACTTCTATTATAATTACTGATTTAGGTACTTGTGTGTTAACGCCACCGCAGTTATTTTTCCCTACTTCTTTGTATAAGCGAGCGGCTACATTTTGTAACTGTTATATTTCTAAAACATTTATCTTGCATCTTTTTAAATTTATTTATTGGGGTTAGAATTTTAAATGTTTTAAATAATCATCAACAATTACAAATCAAAATAATTTATTTACAAATGGAATATATCATGAACAATTAAAATAATGGATAATATAGAAATAAATAATGGAATATATCACAAACAATCGAAATAATGAAAAATCCAAATAATGAAATATGAAAATAATGAAAAATCCAAATAATTTATTAAAAAAGAAAGTGGTTAATCGGATTTCGGTGGAAAATTGGTAAAATATTTCGCTCCTGGAAAAATACAATTACTTCTCCTGTTTTTATCAAATCCCAAAGACTCATTTTCTTAGCACAAAAATTGGCGAAATAATAACAACAAATCAAATAATAATTAAATAAATAAATAAAATAATAACAACAATGAGTCTAGAATAAATCAGCAAACAAACAATAAATCAGCAACAAACAAAACTCAGTAAACAAGAATGAACATAAAAGAAATCAGGTGTTAAATTAAAAATGTAGCCGCTCGCTTATGCAAAGAAGTAGGGAAAAATAACTGCGGTGGCGTTAACACACAAGTACCCTGATTTAATATTAAATTCATTGTTAGTTCTTATATTTACATTATTTTATAAATTATATTATCATATAATTTATGTAGCTCTGCTCACATATACTGTCAATTTAAAACATGCTTTAAGTACAAAAGCAATTGGAAAGAAATAATATTTGGTATTGATTTTATATTTAAACAATATAATTCATAAGTTTTGCACCGAGTAGCCACTCCGATTGGCCCTGAAGATGTCCTACAAATTAGGTCGAAATGTTGGCACACATAAAATATAATAAGTTTTGACTGCACCCCCAGCTATTTCCATCCTTCAATATAATTCATCACAGTTCTTATTATTATTTAGAAAAACTCTCGTAAACTAAATTATTGAACTAAAAAAGAATCTTATAATTAAATATTTTTTTTTTTTATTGCCTTAAGTTCTGTTTTCTCTTTCCTTAAATACTTCCAACTTACAATATGATTTGCAAAATATTTCAATTTATATTTGTAAAGTGATTGTTTTAAATTAATCAATCATGAGACTTGATTATTATTAATTGCTGTTTAATACTACTCAATTTGTACAATAAGTAATATTATGTTTAATATAAAACATTGGTTTTATTTTTTTCCTTAGCCCCTTTGGGTTTGAAGATTTCTAAATAGAATTGAAGATAGGACGGAGAGGTATCTCTTGTACTGTACGATGTACATTTTAAGAGGATGATGAGAAGGTGGAAGGTTCTAATTTATTCATTTCTATTTATTAACTTTAGATTGAAATATTATTTTATTATATTTTAGTTATTAAACATTTTGGGATCATAGAAAAATATTTTAGTTTTTTCTATGACCCCAAAATATTTAATATATTTTCCTTTTATAAGTATTTAATATTTTCATATTACTTTATGTGATGATTAATTGTATTTATTTTTGTTTTTTAAATTCTAGACGTAGTTTTCTAATAGGCAAGTTTGCGATTCAGCCAACACAGCTATAGCCTTGGTTACGCGAATAAATACTATGTGGGGATGTTGTCCATAGACCCATCGGTTGGACGATCGCAAGGAGTTCGCTTGAAGAAAATCGTTTGACAAGCATAGGAAGATGTAGGAAAATCTACTCATTTAGTAAGGAAGAAAATAGTTGGGGGTGCAGTAAAATAAAAACACTAAATAAGTGGTTACTTATTTAATTATGTGCCGACGTTTCTCCGAACACGCCTTATCCCTTAACCACAATTTTGACTTTAAAAATACATCCATCCTAGCTTCTGTTCCCAACCATGTTTAACGCATACTCTCTGAAACTATCCACATAAATTTAGATTCCTCCACTGTTAACCTCAAGATCGATTCAAACAACTTATCCTCTTTCTACTCACAAATTTTCAACTTACTAAAAAAACCTTAAATTAGTTTACCTTGTTATTCCTTCCCATTTTCATTCTGTTACTACTATATTCTCTTTCCTAAAATACTTATTTTGACCTCTTGACATAAAATCCTACTGTTTTATCACCCTACCTTTTCCCATTAATTTAGTCATTAATTTTCGTGGCCCTCTATAAAATAGTCATGATACACATTTAAATATAATAAAATAGTCAATATTTCTAAAAAATAGTCAATAAACAATTACTATTAAACTACAATTAAAAAATATATATAAAAAATAAAAAATAAAAATTAGTCATATTTTTGGCCGTCAGATATCGCTGGTAACACCTTCATAACGTATTTTTTTGTCAAATAGACCGCTTCTATTCTAGCTCCAGCTTCCAATAGGTTTGTACATTTTTAATATTCATATCTTCTCCTCACCCCTTTCCTTCTACATTTTATACATTATACATTCTTCCCCTTTCCTCACACCTTTTTTTCTCATATTAGGTTTTTGGCATCCATCATATGTTATTATTATTTAAGATTTCATTAGCATTTAACATCACTATTTCATCATATTTTATTCTATTTCCATTCTCATACCATATTGTTACTTATATTTCTATACGTTCCTTGTATATTTACGTCATATATTTATACCACTTCATTCTATATGTATGCATTTGGTTGACTGGAAGATAGAGTAAGGAAGAAAATAGTTGGGGGTGCAGTCAAATAAAAACACTAAATAAGTGGTTACTTATTTAATTATGTACCGACGTTTCGACCCAGAGAACAGATTTGTCCTAGGTAGGGAGCGACCCCGGTGGGTCAAATGGTTAGAGTGTTGCCATGGTGAGGCGGAGATTCGGGTTCGAATCCAGACTGGAGACAAATCTTTTCTCTTCAAAATAAAAATATTTATCAAAAATAAATGTCTTTAAATAGTGATAGGTTTCTAATAAATATTGTAGTTTGTTTGTTTGTTCATTTAAGTCACTTTATGCTGCTATGGCTAATCGGACGATGCTACAGTGGGAGCTCTAAATTTTGCCTACCCAGGTTTAATTGGGATAGTAATTTTAACGAGTACCTGGCATTGTATAGGTTTTTTAATCCCTTTTATAAATTCCTATACCCACCGGTTGGGCTACGAGCATGCAATCTTGGGGATAGTAGGCTGTTATGCTAACCACTACACCTCTGATGAATAGTTTTTTACTACATTATGCATTTGCAAGGGATAAATCAGAAATTTGAGTACCTTATCTCGAACAAATGACAATGACTGCTTTAATAATGTTTATGAAAAATAAAGAAGGATTTCTGAGTAGCGCTTGATGGAGTTGCAGAATTCAACAAAGCAGTAAACAGTACCATTTCATTGCTCGAGTCCCCAGGAATATAAGATGATACCTTCATCATCGTAACAAGTGATCATTTACACACAGTGAGTATGAGCGGGTATCCAAGTGAATAGTTAACACACTAATATGTTCAACTTTTTTATTTTTAACACATTGTGGTCAGATCTTGTAAAAACTTTTTTGCAAACTGTGAGTAGAGCGCAGGTCTTGTAGTTATCATATGTAAGATGTATTTTATAATGTTGCTGAATGATAAGTATCAATTGTATGTGAAAAAAACATATTATTATTTTGAATCTACAGCAAATGCTTTAGGGTTGATAATTGATGTAAATTTTATTTAGTCATCTATAAGGCTCAAAACATGTAATGGGATAGGTGAAATATGTTTGACGATACTCACTAGAAACAGTATTTTCACTCCTGTCAATACTTTGCATTTTTATTGATGAAGTATTTTATTAATTCAAAGGTATTAATGAATGTTGAAGATTTTAATGATGGTGATTGGGATACATTAATTAATTAGAATTAACCAATTGTTTATTTATTATTTACTGTTAAGTATTTATTTATTATTATTGTGTATTTCATTTCTAATTTGACATAAACGATAAACGCCTAAAGTAATCAATCAGAATTTAGCATTTGTTGATCTTAATATACAAGTTTGAAGTAATGTTTAAATGGGATTCTTTTGGCTGGCCCATAGAATCTCACATTTGCTTACCGTTGTTCAAAAAAAAAAAAATGGTGTTTAGAAAATAATATATTCTTAATTATTTTTTCTTTAAAATAATATATATATATTTTTTTTTTGTTTTAGGGTTTGGGAGGCGCATCATCTGTTGATGGATTGCCCCTTCACAACTCGGCTACGCTAACGGTGGTAAGGATAATTACCACTTCAGAATTGTATGTGGGGAAGTCGTCCACGAAGATCCCTCGAAGGCCTGTATGGTGCATCTATGCAACAGGTGAGTTTAGAAAAAGTAAATATTTTTTAGAAATTATTAATTTACAAAAATTTATAATAATATATTGATAAATCTATGTATATAAACACATAAGTATAAATTGGTTGTAATTTTATTTAATTTATAAATTTCATTCTCAAATAGCAATTTTTAATTGATTCTACTCGATAATAATATATTACTTGCTCTAATACATCATTTTAAAAAAAAATAAACCTCATTATAGTGAAAATTTAATTTTTTTTCATTTGAAATTTGGGATTTTACACTTATGCAGTTTTGCACTTCTGCAGACAGTATGAACTCTTTATTTGATAGGACAAGAGTGGCAAAGTTCTAAACAAGAAGGCTTAAGTCTCTAAAATAATAGAAAACGTAAATACTCTTGAAAGATATTTATGTTTTCTACTAATTTGGATACTTTTAGGCTTCTTTTCCACGCAAGGAAATTTTCTACGTATATCCTTAAAATTATTTTATGCTGATATTGGGTTTTGTATTTTTATATAATTTTTTCTGTATTAAGAGATATTATATATTTCATATTATGACTATTTGTTTAATATTATAAAATATATAAAATGATGAGAAGTCAAGGGGTAAATGTGACTTTTTTGAAAGATAATCTTAAGTACGGGCCCAGGTAGTTAATTCTTATATTAATAATAATAAAATCAATGTTAGTCAATATACAAGTTTTAACTTATAACTTAAATAATATTATTAAGTTTAGTAAAAGTAATATTATTATTATAATTTTAGATATTATCAATTTTTTTAAAAATTTAGAGTGCATTTTCACAAAATTATTAAATCTTTTGTATCCCTATGACTTTTCAAACTCTCGCACAAAATATTTAGCTCCTTATAATTTCATGATTTAATTTAATAATTTAATTTATTATTTTTTTATAGGACCTTACGCACACTTTTTCCTTTGCCTTTATGAAGAGAACTACACAACTGAAGTTACTTCCAAGATTGGAGAGTATTCTGCGCTTCGAAGAGGGACCGGACGATTTAGAAGGCAATAATGCTGAAAAATGTTAATAAATACTTATAATCTATTTATACATATTGTAATACTTAGTTTGTTTTATTGTTCTGAAAAATGTTGAAATGATTTTTTCTTGTTGAAATTATTACCAAAATCTAAATATTTCTCATAATTACATTCTTTTTTCCATAGCTCACAATGAAATTTATTTTTGGAGAATATTAAAAAGGAAACGAATAAACAGTTAAAACTTGTAACTCAACTCGAAGCGACAAACCTGGGAAACAGATACCAATTCTTTAATTACAAAATAATTTATGTTGTATATATTATCTGATATTTGTTATTGTTAATTTTATTGTAACCAATATCTTTTAAAAATATGTTATACCAAAGTGTACATTGTGTTGAAATAAATTATTTAATTTATTTATTTGTTGTAATATCATGTACCCCTGCTTTTTCTTATACAGATAAAATTCCTTTAAGATAAAAATGAATTTTATCTGAAGTTTAGATGAGAAACATATAGGTAATAAGAGAGATAGTTTGATTTTGATTCTTAAATTTTTCTAGGAACTTTAGTTCTGAAGCTTATTTTATCTTCAATAAATAAATCATGATTTGTCCACCAAGGGTTCTTACTTTTAAGAGAAGTAAAGGAAACTTGATAAAAATTATCAATATTTATGAAATATTGTTTCAAATGAAACCATTAAAACAAGAAAATTCTGCAATATGTACTAAGAAACCAGCAATGGAATGCGAAGAATGTTAAAATAGTTTTAAAGAAAGCGAAAGTCGAGGATTCGGGGTTGAAAATCTTTACTTTGTATCAGGAAAACAAAGAAACTCAACTTTTTTGGCAGGCCCCTTCAACAGGGCTAGTTTAGCGAAAAGCTCCGAATTTGGTATCAGGAGAGTAGGAGCTAATAGGAGTCCATATTACCCCGGCGGTCGCTATTCGAGGAGAAATTCTTTAGTTTGTATCAGGTTAAAAGCAAGAAACAGGAGCTCACTCTTCCACCAATCCACCATCTGGCTGTTTAAGCGAGATTCTTCGAATTGTATTAGGAGAGTTGAAGCTAACAAGAGCTCACATTTCACGGCGATCGCTATTTGACGAGAAATTCTTTGTTTTGTATTAGGAGAGTAGGAAGTATAAGGAGCTCACTTTACCGGGGCCGCTGGCTAGTGCTGCCATCTATCGATAGTTTTACGAACTAATATTCAAGAGTCTGGGATGTGTTGCGCTCTAGCGGATTTTTTTAAACTACTAGCCTGCCCTCAGGACAGTTCTGGTTTCAATTGGTACTTTCACGGACTGTTATTTAAGGTGCATTCTTTTAAGAGGTGCTGATCTCTAATAATCAGTACTGCTCTTTTTAAAAAAATAATTGTTATAACAAGTCCTAATGTTTAACTCTTTTAGTGAGACCTTGTTTTGTTTTTTTGTGTTTTTATAGAGAATTAATTTTGTTATTAAGAACTAGTCCTTTTATGAAGAACTGGTCCAATTCGTTAAAATACTAAAATACATTCCATATTTTTTTTTAAATTATGGCTGTCTCCACTGTTATTTGCTTACATATATCTAATATTACTTACAAATTCCTCATACAAGACTGAAAAGACAAGAAACTGCTCGACGTTTTCGCCTACTTCAACACTTACTGGACAAACACTCTAAGCTACCAATTAATTACAAAAGACTTATTTACATGACATTCATCAGACCTATTTGGGCATACGGAGTTGAGCTTTGGGGCTCTACTAAACCATCCAATTCATCTCGTATCCAATCCTTACAATCCAAAATCCTTCGTAAAATCCTCAATGCTCCTTATTATGTCACAAACAAACTCATCCATCATGATCTTAATATCCCATATGTTACTGATTTGGCCCAAACTAGATACCTATCCTTCCATAACAAGCTCCATACGCACTTGAATCCGCTAGTCTCTCAGCTTGCTTCCCATACTATTCCTGATAACTCTCCGAGGCGTCTGAAAAGAAGATGGCCTCGAGATCATCTACTATAGAACTTTATTGGAGTGCTATCGATGGGTAGTTTCTCCACAAGTGTTTTCATGTCATATTCTGCATTTTTGCACATTTACTTGATATAATACCATTATAGTTGTAAATATCATTGAATTAAATAAATAAAAAAAAAAAAAAAAAACTTACAAATAAGTAAAACTTATTGTATTTTTGTTTTTGGCCCCGTTTTTTGTGGTTCATGTTATTCATGTAGGAAAGAAATTCGTTGACTGGTAGATACTATAACAGGGTGTAATTAGTTGGGGGTGCAGTCAAGAAAACACAGCAAATAAGTGAAACTTATTGTATTTTAGAAGAAAATAATATTTTCAAGCAAATAATATTTGCTGTTTTTTCTTGACTGCACCCCCAACTAATTACACCCTATTATAGTATCTACCAGTCAACAAATTTCTTTCCTACATAATATTACTTACCTTTTTATATTTATACTTGCATGTATTTGTTCATGAATAAATAGCTTAATCAGCTATAAAGATAGGTTTATATCCTTAACCTTTTGTAATCAGGATCCATGTTATTTTTTAAATTATGAAAGCATTGTGATCGTGTGTGTAAGTCAAAAATTATAACTTCTATTGTTTGCAGGAAAGAGGATTGTTTTTGAGGAATAGTACTGTATAAACAATATTTAATTCATAATTTCATAAATATGCATTATATTTATGAATATAAAAATGATAAAGTTAAAATTAAAAAAAAAAAATTATTATATTGAATTGTACAACTGTAATATATACATCTAGTACAAGGGCTGTATGAATAAATAAATACATGAAAGGACATGTAGAGGCATTTGGCCCATTGGCAGCACTCTAATTACATTTCTATTATAGAAGGCCCCGAGGCCATCTTCTCATCAGACGCCTAGGAGGATTGCCCGGGATGGAATTGGATACAAGGATGCAAACTAGTGGGTTTGGATGGGCCTGGAGTTTATTATGGAATGATAGGTATCTGGAACGGGCTAAATCGGTAACATATGGAACGTTCAGGTCATTATGGATGGTTTCATTTGTGACAAAATAAGGAGCGTTTAGGATTTTGCGAAGGATTTTGGATTGCAAGGATTGAATACGAGAGGAATTTGATGGTTTGGTGGACCCCAAAGTTAAAATTACAACTCGTTTTACACATAAATTACATAATTTTCTAAAATAACATCAGGTATAATCTGGAATCATTTCAGGTGATGCTTTTGTGTATTCTCAATGTCCACTTGTAAGGGATCAGGTGTCTTCTACGATCACTGTCCTAAGCTAAGCCGTTTGAGGTCACTTCAACACTTTCTGTAATAGAATAATGAAAATAAATATATACTTTTACGAGAACCGAGGGGATGGTTGACTGGAAGATAGACGTAAGGAAGAAAATAGTTGGGGGTGCAGTCAAATAAAAACACTAAATAAGTGGTTACTTATTTAATTATGTGCCGACGTATATATTTTTATAGTTCTGTTATTTTGTCTGTTTTTCTTTCTTAGCCCTGAAGATGGCCCACAAAGTGGGTCGAAACGTCGGCACATAATTAAATAAGTAACCACTCCCATCACACACCAATTTAGTGTTTTTATTTTACTGCACCCCCAACTATTTTCTTCCTTACTTATATATATATATATATACTTTTACATATTTATGTAATTACATTTTATTTTAGAATAATATCAGCAAACCTTTTATACATACATAAATACATATATATATATATATATATATATATATATATATATATATGTACCGTAGCACCATGTGATGATGATAATGACAATGTATATATATATATATATATATATATATTTATATATAAATATGGGGAAAAATTTGTCCAGTGGAGTTCAAAGAAAGAATTTCTTAACCAGTGATGAAATAATTGGTTTTTTTGTATTTAAGAAATTTTTTCTCTGACCTAAACCCGGACCATTTATTGCCTAAGAAAAAACAAATTATATTAAAAGTAATACAAAATAAAACAGATTAGTAAATAAAAAAAAAATACAATGAATAAGTTAATAAAACAAATTACTCTATTTGAAATTCTGTGTTTTCTACCCCTTTTCCTAATGCTAAATGAATATTTCTCATTGTTGACAAATATGGGGGCATATTTGGCCCATGGCACCATTCTTCTTTTTATTTTGTGCATTCTTAGTTATGCAGGTGATTTGTTGAGAATATAAAAATTTATGGTGCCATTGGTCAGAGTTGACCTTACCTGGTTATCAAAGGATTACGTAAATCCAGGATCAGCGACAACATGGATGACTTGAGAGAAGCCATCGCCATGATGCTATGATGTTGGTTAAGAAGGCATATCTGAAAGGCCATGAACAAAGGTGAGCTGTGGAGGTTCACTGTTCCAAGAATTTAAAATCAAAGGCATTGAGACTTCGCAGTTAGTTAATTAAGAACATGCTTTCACATTATGTTTAAATTTTAATTTTTGGTACTATTTAAAAACGTCATTCAAAATTGATTTCCCCGGTATTTCACCCAAAGAAACAGAAAAGATTATAAACAAAATTAAAAACAAAGAAAGCCTCTAGGGACGATATGGCCGCGGTAATGTCTTTGCTATATGGACACCGACTCACTGTTATATGAATTAACCGTTGATGACTTCTACCAAGATCTAAAAGATACCCTAAACTGTCATTTCGACACGAGTAATTTTCCAGTATCGCATTTTGCTAATTCACAAGAAAATAAAAAAGTAGTCGGAAAATTGAAGGATGAAACGACTGGAGACCCAGAATGCTCTCCAATGTTTCAAGGATTCAACAATTGCCGCAGCCTCCTTTTCGATTGGTGATGTCCACTGATTTCAGATCTGCTTGGTGATCATGAGAAAAATGCAACCGGCCGTCCATCTAGACTAAGGGTAGCTATCAGGGCAAAATTAGAGGCATTGGTTTCTACTACAAGCGGGCATGATTCATCGATGGTTGTGACGACTGAGTTGGCAATATCCTTTTTTAGATTTTATGGATTCAGCGGAAATGATGTGGCATCAATCAAGATCCGGATTTTATCTGAAAATTTAGGTAAACACTTCGAGTAATGAGCAAAGATACCAAGAGCCCGCTTCAGTGATTCAGATTTACGTGGCAGTGGCATAATCAACAACGGGGCAAGCCGTGCTGGGTCTGGCTTGATTGAGTGGAATGAAACAAGATGTCCCAGAAGTTTTACGCTTATGAGGTCAAATTTACTTTTCTCTTTGTTGATTTAATGCCGAGCTTATCGAGTGTCAATATAAGCTTGTTTAGATTTAGATCATGGTCAGATTTATCCATTCCACACACAGTGATATCATCGAGGTATGAATACACTCTGGTGAGGTTTTCGGCAGTTATAATTTGGTCTATTGCACGTTGGATCAGGCTACTCCATTAGTCATGCCAAAAAGTATGCGTGTAGACTGATACAGCTTACCCATTGCTTCAAAACCAATATATTTCTTCTCATCTTCACATATTGGGATCTGATGATATGCTTGCCGTAAGTCCACGACACTGTAACGTTTGTAATTAGCAACTTTTCTGACAAGTTGGTCAACGTTTGGTAAGGGGTAGGTATCAAGTAGAGTATAACCAATTATCATTTGAGAATAGTCCACTCTTTTTTTTATTGTGATTTACAAAGAATACCTGAGCTCTCCATGGTGAATTGCAGGGCTCAATCACTCCTTCGGAAAGCAACCGAGTGATTTCTGTCTTGATAAACTGAGTTTCTTCATCTCAATATTCACGGGACCTTGTGGCAATTGGATGACAGTTAGGAGAGGGGCGATCAAAAAGATGTACAGGGTCAATCTTAGCAACAGTATGCCAACAGATTGTGAGAGGTCCCTTGTAACCACCAAATTTTAGCAGAATATTCTTTCAGAACAGTCATCTTACATTTAGTGTAATTGTGTTTAGCAATTTCTAGCTTTACAAGATTAAATCCCTCAACTTTCGTCCATAACGACGTAAATGCCATTGATACTCGTTCCTCCTGAACCATAACTTGAATGTTCTGTTCACAGATAAAGTCAAGCCTGATGAACCTACCAGAATTCCCAGTGTCCAGTAAGCAGTTACAGGGGATTCCATTTACAAGATCAGAGGTAACAGCATGGCTTAACTGAGGCAGAAACCCTTCGTTCAGTGGTAAAATAGCTGCAGATACAACTTTGGTTTTCTGAGTAATTTTCTTAGCTTTCCGACATAATGGGCCTTGATTTTGCAATTGGCAAACTCTGATTCGAGAGCGTGACAACCTGAGCGCGGATGGCGACTAAATCCACAAAAGAAACAATGGGTGCCCTTCTTCTAACTCGTTCCAGCACAAAGATCGTTCGGATCATCTGATCTGGAGTAAACGGATTATGCACTAGGGTGGGAGGTACCAGGAATTGAAAGTGATGAATTCAAATTACTGCCACTTCCCGCGTAAGAGAAATCAGCTTGTTTATGGGCCAGCTCGAGAGCTTGGGCGCGTTGCATGACGTTATCGAGGCTCAATTTTTTAGACTCTTCAAGTATTCGTTGGCGGATTTGAGAAGAGAGTAGTCCATTAATAATAGAATCACGAATGTACTGATTTTTATTATCTTCAGCAGAATCAGCCTAGAAATTACAATGCTTCGCTAACAGCCTCGGAGCCTGAAAGTATTGGTCAACACTTTCGTTTTCTTGTTGTTTACATATAGCCAAAACGTGACGTGCAAATATTTTCCCCTTTTTCTTAACATAGATCTTAGTCAGGGTTTAAGCTGCTTCAACATATGTTGTGGTCTCTGAAATCAGTTCATAAACATTGAATGAAAGGAAATTTTGGAGTACTTTTTCAACGCCTCCCAATAATTCAGTAGATATGGAAATGAAATTTTCGAAAGTTTTAAGCCAATGTGAGAACTCCTTTCCACCAGATGGCGAATCTGGATTTGCGCAAAATTTATCGGGCTTTAAATACTTGTCCATTGCGGATTACAAGATGTTTTTTAAATGTTTAAACACAATTCACATCCACGAAAATACAATCACACGGGGAACTCCCGTGATTGAATCTCCGACCCGAAATTTAAGTTTTTAAAATGACATGACTCTTAAACGAAGGAAAGAAGTTTTAAGCTAATAAAATTGTGCTGATAAGAAGAATGAATGCTTTACCCTTAGAACGGTTTTTATATGCTTAAAAGAACTGTACTAGAATGGTGAGTTTACCTGGTTAGTGGTTATCTGTCAGGTTAGGCAACAGTAAGGAAAGTTTCCCTATATGGGTAGGTATTTGTTGATATAGATAATCTCAAGCCTGGGGAAGGACAAGCTACTTCTCATGAACACACCACACAGGCGAAGTTTATATAAAACTGTAATCTGATTGACTATCACACCCAGCGGTCAACGCACAGCAGAAGCCACTGAACTTAGCATCTTGAAATTTGCAGATAGGGTCTTTGTATAGCTTAAATGAGTACTAAGAAAGGAATTTGGACAATTCCACCCCCAAGGGTTTACCCCTTGATATAATAGGGGTTCAGAGATTGTATGGAATCCGTCAGTTTTGAAGTTAGACATCTGAAATTTCGGATGTACGAGTAACTTATAGTTACAAAAAATTAAATTATTTATTTAAAATGATCTGTCACGAAACTTTATGTGGCAGAACAAATTCCACTCGAGCGAAGCCGCGGGCAAAAGCTAGTATGTTATAAATTACATTAAACTGTTATAGAGCAAATCTTTTTTTATAATTTACAGGAACAATTACAATACACGGGGCCATTAGAACCAGTTTCAATAACAAATATTCTAAACTAATATTTTTTTCTTTCTCCGTTTTCATGATGATGTATTACTTGTGTAAAAAGTTAAAGGGCTTCAAAGAGCTAACTACAGGGAAAATTTGTCATAACCATCATTGTGAATCATACTTTAAAAAGTTAAAAGGATTGAGATATAAATTGAAATTACCAGTTTGTCGATTTTGACTAAAAGTTGCTGTGAGTTCTGAGCCATATATCTACCTTAAAAACGTTATATCAATCATGCAACTTTAGTTTTTATATACTAATATACCAAATATAGATATTTAGTTTGAATGCATTATAAAATGCATAATAATAATATTTGAGTGGAAAAGTATCGTAATAACAATAATAATAGGTAAGTATGAAAAGTCATGATATTTACGTGGTCTTAAAAGGCCGTTATGTGAAAATAAAATAGGTAAGTAACATATCTTTCAAAATATCTAAATCTATCATTCTCTCCAATCTAAACTGACCTTGTTTCCTTGCTAATGAATGTTTGTAGAGGACCACTTGTTTATTTCTAAAAATAACCTAATTAAAATGATAATTAGAAAACAAACTGTACTCAGGGACTATGAAACTGTTTAGTTAACAATGGTACAAGATTCTACTTTTGATAACAATATTGGAGGAGTAATATTAACTTTAAATTTGTTTAAAATGTCAACTGTCCGAAAATTACTCCCCTAGTAGGAAAGTGGAGGACTTGTAAATATGTTTAAATATAAATCTATAAAACATATTTTTAATATTGATACTTGAATTAATCAGAACATGCCCAGTATAGGGGCTCCACTATGCTTGTAACACTGGTTAGTCTAGGGACTCTCAAATAAGAATCAAAGCACGCCCGAGATCGGCTCTCTTAGGATTCCCGAACCCCTATAAAAAATATTTTATATCCCTCAAATAACTAATAATAACACAATAATAAAATAGTAATAACAATAAAAGGATCGTTTTATTAATAATAATAATAAGAAATATTTAATAAAAAACAATTTAATAGTAATCAAAATAAAAGGAACAAACGATACAACATAAATTACAATAACAAAATAAAAAATCAATAAAAAAGAATCAATAACAACATATGCAATTAATAACAAAATAAAATATAAAATCATTAACATAATGAAATATAGAATTAATAACATAATATTCATTTGAAAAGAAAAGATATGTCCAGGACCGGGACTCGAACCCGGGTCTTCCAGATCACTAGTCTGGGACTCTACCATTTGAGCTATCCTGGGCCCTAATGAAGCACGCTTCTCGGCCATGGTCATATCTTTTCTTTTTTCTGATCCTAAGTCCCCGCGTTCTTGCATTTTGCGAAGTATACGAGAGGAAGAATGTTCTTTGAACATTATTTTAATTTGGATCTAGTTGACTTACGTCATTATAATTATTATAATTAATTTTATTTTAGTTGTTACTAATTTTTAAATACTGTTACGGTCAGAGCGGAAAGTAGGACCGGCTTCTGATCTGCCTAGAGCGGATTAGGCAAACAATGGGATTAAGCGGAAGGGATTATAGAATGGCGTAGAACCTTCTAGATCGGTCTAGGTGGTCCTCGTCCGTGTTCCGAGTAATGCCCCACCACGACCTACCTTGCCTATATAAAAAGGACAGCGTTTTCGGCCGCGGGGAGTAGTAATAAGACGAGCCTGTAATAAGCCAGTGAGTAGCAGCCGTTAACTAGTGGCAGTGTGTGTGAGTTAGTTAGTATTAGTATCAGTCTGTAATAAGTGCTTAGTGAGCAACAGTGACAATTAGTGACCGTGTAATAAGTGTAATAAACTGTGTGGCAGTTTGTCATATTTGGAGAGTCTTACGGTCGGTGGACTTTAGTTAGCGAACTGTAAGTGTTAATTTGTAATTGTAAACTATAGTGTAATATTATTGTATCTGTACAAATTTATATAAATAGTTTAGTTATTTAGTATTAGCAATATCTTAGATTATCTGTATATTATCTTAGAAATTATATAACATTTAGTAGAATATTGTTATTGTAAATTGATATTAGTTTAATAATCTAACTGTTTTAAATAATCTCATTGTATTCTTTCTAATTTGTTAATAAATATTAGATTCTTGAATTAAGTAATAGTTTAGTCCATTTTACACCCAGTAGCCCGTAACAAATTGGTGTCAGAAGTGGGATCTTGTGTAATTGTTATTTTGTCTTGCATTTTGTGATAATTGGGCTACTGTTTGAAAAATGGCTTCTCAAAGTCTTAAATTGATGGATTTAAAACGGGAATTAGAAGAACGTGATCTGGATTCTTCCGGAAATAAAAGTGTACTGCAACATCGCTTGCGTCAATTTTTTGTAGAATTAGGGGAAAATCCAGATGACGTTCTGTTTGAAACTGATTTGAGCAAGTTGTCTGCAACTTTTAAAAATGAATTAGGCAATGTAGAAAATAAGCTAGGTAATGAATTAAGCAGTGTTAAAAATGAACTAGGTAATGAATTAAGCAATGTAAAAAATGAACTAGGTAATGAGTTAAGCACTGTTAAAAATGATCTAGGTACTGTAAAAAATGATTTAATGGATACATTAGAGTCTAAGTTAGGCACATTAGAGACTAAGTTAATGGAAAATGTAGATAATAAGCTAGCTAATGTAGATAATAAGTTAGCTAATGTAGATAATAAGTTAGCCGATGTAAATAATAAAGTAGCTGATATAGAATCTAGGCTAGGAGAAAAAGTGAACGAAATTAGGCTAAGAATGGAAGCTCTCGAGGGACGTAAGAGCAACCCACCGACGAACGACACCGTCCGTTCCCCCGAGGTCAGTCTTCATAAAACCATTCTGCCCGCCAATAATGGGACGCCACCAGCTCACAACACCATTCCAGTATTCGACGGGAAGACGCCGTGGGAAGACTACATGACTCTCTTCGAGACAGCGGCTTCAATCCACGGGTGGTCGCAGGAGACCCAAGCTTCAGCGTTGTGACTGGCCTTGCGTGGAGACGCCTTGAGAGTGCTGCAGGGAATGCCCATGTCGGAGCGGTCTAACTACGGGAAGCTGATTAGAAGGCTGGAGATGCGTTTCGGCCACCGCCACATGGACCAGCTATATCGCTCACAGCTAAGAAACAGGGTCCAGAAGGACAACGAGACGCTGCAGGAATTTGAAGCGGATATTGCCCGGCTGGTGAGGAACGCCTACCCATCGGTCACCGACTATGTCTACGAGAGTTTGGCTGTCGACAAATTCCTGGATGGACTTCGGGACCCAGAGACACAACAAGCAGTGAAGCTCGCCCGGCCGAAAACGTTGGGAGACGCATTATCTCAGGCCATGGAGTTTGAAGCTGTTAGACAGTCTGTACGGGGCCATGCGCGAGTTCGAGCAGCAGAAGCGGAACCTAATGTGGTCCCTAGCATCGAAGGCATTGTGACGAAAGTGTTGGATGCTCTCAGGACCCATAAGAAGGAGATACGCTGTTGGGGCTGCGGCCAGCTTGGACATCCTAGAAGCAAATGTCCAACCCGTAACGTCAAAGCCCCCAGGAAGGCCATCAGAGTTGCGTCGATAGGAAGCAGAACGAACAGTTTCTACGTTGATGGGATGGTGAACGGGCAGCTGCGAAGTCTTCTAGTGGATACCGGAGCGAGCATGACGATCTTGAACTCGAAGACACTTCCAGCTGAGAAGATCATACCGACCACTTGGGCATTACGGACTGCAACGGGACAGCCAGCCAAGGTCTACGGGGAGACAGATGCCACCTTCCACATCGGGGGCCAACATCTGAAGCACCTCGCTCTCGTGGCAGATATAGATGAGGACGTCATACTGGGTATGGACTTTATGATCACATACGGGATCAAGCTGGATATGTCGAGAGGTGTGATGACGCTAGGAGACGAGGAAGTCATACTTCGGCAGGAAAAGGACTTCTGCGCTCGAGTGCTGTTACTAGAAGACACCACTTTACCTGCACAGAGCCAAATCGTGACGCATGGGACGGTCGAAGGACATCTACCAGAGGGTCAATGTGTACTACTGGAACCCGGAACGCACGAAGAACAAGAGATCGGACGCGGCGTACTGGTTGCTAGGTCTTTCATCAAGGCCGGACGGACGACTCCAATCCGGCTTATGAACCTGAACAGCTTCCCGGTAACGCTGAAGAAAGGAACACTGGTCGGGGAGTGTACAACCGCTACCTCAGTGGTTCGTCAGCTGCAACGTCGTCCCACCGAGCTCCGAGGACTGCCAGAAGAACTAAAAGGATTTGTTAACGAGTCATGCCGCGACCTTTCACCTGAACAGAGCGAGGAAGTGAAGAACATGATTATCCAATGGCATGACGTCTTCGAGATCGGACCAGGACCACGGGGCAGAACGGATATCGTCCAGCACAGGATTGACACCGGGGATGCGAAGCCCATCCGACAGGTCCCGCGGAGGCTGCCGTTAGCCAAACGGGAGGACGCCGAGAAGATCATAAAGGAGATGGCGGCTGATGGTGTCATTGAGCCTTCGAGTAGCCCCTGGATGTCTCCTGTCGTATTGGTGAAGAAGAAAGACGGCACAACGAGGTTCTGCGTAGACTACCGTCTTCTGAACAACGTCACCAAGAAGGACAGTTATCCGCTTCCCAGGATTGACGATACGCTGGACACCCTGGAGGGGTGTAAACTCTTCTCTACCTTGGATCTCCGCAGTGGATATTGGCAGGTTGGATTGGCACCTGAAGATAAAGAGAAAACGGCGTTTTCAATTGGCACTGGGCTCTGGCAGTTTACAGTAATGCCGTTCGGGCTTTGCAATGCTCCTGCCACATTCGAGAGGCTGATGGAAAATGTGTTAAGAGGTCTCTCTTGGGAGGTATGCCTGGTGTACCTAGATGACATCATTGTGCTGGGAAAGTCCTTCTGAAGAACCTGGAGAAGGTCTTCGAACGACTGCGTGCAGCGAACCTTAAGTTGAACCCGAAGAAGTGTAATCTCTTCCGAAGGCAAGTCAACTACCTGGGGCATATTGTGTCAGACAACGGAGTTGCTGTTGACCCAGAGAAGATAGCAGCGATCACCAACTGGCCAGTACCTCGAGATAAGCACCAGGTGAGAAGTTTTCTCGGGCTCTGCACCTATTACCGGAGGTACGTGAAAGGATTCGCTAACATCGCAAAACCTCTTACCAGACTTACCGAGGAGAAAAGGACTTTCCATTGGGATCACGAGTGTCAGGCATCCTTCGAGGAGCTGAAGAGCAAATTGATTAGTGCTCCTATTCTGAGCTATCCACGCCCCGAGGGCAAGTTCATACTTGACACAGATGCCAGCAACATCGCCATTGGAAGTGTCCTCTCTCAGCTCCAAGACGGAGAAGAAAGGGTGATTGGATATTTCAGCAAAGCACTCTCAGCTCCGGAACGAAACTACTGTGTCACAAGGAAAGAGCTTCTGGCAGTAGTAAAGTCCATAGAGCATTTTCATAAATACCTATACGGAAGAAGGTTCCTGCTGAGAACGGACCACGCGGCTCTAATGTGGCTGCTGCGATTTAAGTCACCTGAGGGACAAGTGGCGAGGTGGATTGAGCGCCTTCAAGAGTATGACTTTGAATCTGCTCATCGTTCTGGAACGAGCCACAGGAATGCGGATGCACTGTCAAGAAGACCTTGTGAAGAAGGCTGCAAGCATTGTTCTCGACAAGAAGAGAAGCAGGCAGCGGTATTGAGGACTACAGTTGTCATCGACAGTTGGCAAGATGCAGAGGTGTCAAAGGAGCAGGACGAGGACCCGGACTTAAAACAAATAAAGGAATGGAAAATATCAGGGCGAGGAAGACCGGCCTGGCAGGATGTTGCTCCAATGTCGAAGAATGTAAAAACGTACTGGGCCCAATGGAACTCCATTTTAGTGGACAACGGGCTGCTGAAACGGGCATTGGAGAACGCGGAAGGAGATCAGCGCAGGCTACAGCTCATCGTTCCAAGGAATAAAGTGCCCGAAGTGCTTAGGGAACTACATGACGGTGTAACTGGCGGCCATCTTGGAGTTCACCGTACATTGGAAAAAGTTCGTGAACGCTTTTACTGGGCAAACCTTAAGGACGATGTGTTGGACTGGTGCAGGCGTTGTGCGACTTGTGCGGCTTCTAACGGACCAACAAGAAGAAAGAAGGCCCCTATGAAGAAGTACAACGTGGGAGCACCGTTCGAGAGGATAGCAATCGACATCGCTGGCCCTTTCCCTGTGACGGACGAAGGCAACCGATATATTCTCGTGGCCATGGACTACTTTTCTAAGTGGGTGGAAGCGTATGCCCTTCCGAATCAAGAGGCAGTCACGGTTGCAGACGTACTTGTGAAGCAGCTCGTCAGCCGGTTTGGAGTACCCATGGAACTTCACGCTGACCAGGGAAGAAACTTTGAGTCTGCAGTCTTCTCCGGGATGTGCGAAGCACTGGGAATACGGAAAACCAGGACGACACCTCTTCACCCTCAATCGGATGGCATGGTGGAGCGCATGAACAGGACAATGGGTCGATATTTGTCTAAAGTGGTCTCCGAGCATCAGCGAGACTGGGACCAGTATCTTCACTTGTTCTTGTTAGCCTACCGGAGTTCAGTCCATGAAGCAACGGGGCAGACCCCCGCAAATGTGGTGTTCGGCCGAGAACTTCGTTTGCCTTGTGATCTGAAATTCGGGTTCAAGCCTAATGAGGAAGTGGCCGGAGAGGAGTACGTCACGAATCTACGGAAGCGGATGGATAATATCCACGAAAAGGTTCGTGCAAACATCCAGGGAGCCAGTGACAGAATGAAGGAGCGTTACGACATCAGGGCAGAGAAAGGTGGATTCCAACCTGGAGATTTGGTCTGGCTACATGATCCTCGAAGAAGGCGAGGCTACTCACCTAAACTTCAGAACTCCTGGGATGGCCCGTTTGAGATCATCAATAGGATAAACGACGTCATCTATAGGATCAGAAAGCAGCCAAAAGGAAAACCCAGGGTAGTCCATTTTAATAGACTGGCCCCATACAAAGGAGACCATGGCCCGACAAAAGACCAGCAAGTCAGGTACCTCAACAACGTGGAGGCCAGTAAGGTATCAGTTGCACAACCTAAGGTACAAGGTTCCCGTGGAGTAACTCAGGCAGTATACAGAGATATCTTCTCGTTACCCGCGGACTATTCTCTGGCCCATTGTGTAGCCGAAGATCTGAGGACTTCCCGAGGGATTGCAACCGTCTTCAGGAAGAAGTTTGCTGGAACTGAGGAACTGGAACGCCAAGGACCACGCGTCGGGAAAGCACTCCACCATACGCACGAAGGACGACACCTGTTCTACTTAGTTACCAAGTGTGCTACTGATCAGAAGCCCACATATGACGCACTGCGGCGAAGCCTCGACGACCTGCGGAGTAAGCTTCTGAGACTGCGTGTCACCAAGCTCGCGATCCCTAAGTTGGGCTGTGGATATGACGGCCTGGAGTGGAAGGTTGTCAGGAACATGCTTGAACAGATATTCGCCAACTCTGGAGTCGCCATATTGGTGTGCACGTTCAACCCCTGGAAAGGAAATGCGTCTCCATCGAGGGAAGCTCATGACCGCCCGATTTCTCCGGACTATGCTCTGGGGCAGAGCACTTTTAAGGAGGGGGCAGTGTTACGGTCAGAGCGGAAAGTAGGACCGGCTTCTGATCTGCCTAGAGCGGATTAGGCAAACAATGGGATTAAGCGGAAGGGATTATAGAATGGCGTAGAACCTTCTAGATCGGTCTAGGTGGTCCTCGTCCGTGTTCCGAGTAATGCCCCACCACGACCTACCTTGCCTATATAAAAAGGACAGCGTTTTCGGCCGCGGGGAGTAGTAATAAGACGAGCCTGTAATAAGCCAGTGAGTAGCAGCCGTTAACTAGTGGCAGTGTGTGTGAGTTAGTTAGTATTAGTATCAGTCTGTAATAAGTGCTTAGTGAGCAACAGTGACAATTAGTGACCGTGTAATAAGTGTAATAAACTGTGTGGCAGTTTGTCATATTTGGAGAGTCTTACGGTCGGTGGACTTTAGTTAGCGAACTGTAAGTGTTAATTTGTAATTGTAAACTATAGTGTAATATTATTGTATCTGTACAAATTTATATAAATAGTTTAGTTATTTAGTATTAGCAATATCTTAGATTATCTGTATATTATCTTAGAAATTATATAACATTTAGTAGAATATTGTTATTGTAAATTGATATTAGTTTAATAATCTAACTGTTTTAAATAATCTCATTGTATTCTTTCTAATTTGTTAATAAATATTAGATTCTTGAATTAAGTAATAGTTTAGTCCATTTTACACCCAGTAGCCCGTAACAATATATTCATTTGAAAAGAAAAGATATGTCCAGGACCGGGACTCGAACCCGGGTTTTCCAGATCACTAGTCTGGGACTCTACCATTTGAGCTATCCTGGGCCCTAATGAAAATAAAAGAAAAAAGAAAAAAAGAAAAGATATGACCATGGCCGAGAAGCGTGCTTCATTAGGGCTCAGGATAGCTCAAATGGTAGAGTCCCAGACTAGTGATCTGGAAGACCCGGGTTCGAGTCCCGGTCCTGGACATATCTTTTCTTTTCAAATGAATATATTTAAAAATTAGTAACAACTAAAATAAAATTAATTATAATAATAACATAATAATACAGTAGTATATTAAAAAAAGAAACATACTCATATTGAGAACAATAATACAATAATATTTGTTAAAAAAGGCAATAGTCATTTTTTTAAAAAACAGGAACATGGCCGAATAATGCAATAGTCATTTACATTTCTACGGGCCAGATGAATGATATAAGATTTAAAATTTCGTTAAATATGTCCTTTTTTTTATTCCTTTCTCAGGAACATGAACTTGATCAAATACGATTCCAAATATTCTCTCTTCGTTCCTCTTTCTTTTTTGTTCCTGCACTTTACACTCCCCCACATTTATAGTTTTATGGAGCAGTTCAAGGTGCATTCAATAGGGTAGATAAGGACATAGTAAAAGGTGATCCCGGCATCTTTGTTGTCACTACCTGATGGAATATTTGTTAACGAAGTCGACTCTTGGGTACCCTTAGAAAAATGAGATCGGATGGAGTAAAGAAATGACGGGAGCTGTACGCAGTCGCTTTTAAAAATAACGGTGATCTGAAATTAGGAGGGAGAAATATGATTGTTGAGGTTGATGAAAGTTTGTACACAAAAAGAAAAAACAATGTTGGTCGTGTATTACCGCCACAGTGGGTTCTCGGAGGTATTTGCCGTGAAACACGTGAACGTTTTTTAGTGGAAGTGCCGGACAGGTCGTTTCCCACCTTGAGTACTAAAATTGTGGAGTATGTGCTCTACAATTTATACTGATTGCTGGAAATCGTACAAGGCAAGGAGGAGTTAAAGAAACTTGGCTTCGATCACTATACCGTTAACCACTCCTACAATTTTATAAACCCTGATAAAGGTGTTCATACTGAAAGTATAGAGAGAATGTGGGGCAGTGTAAAGTGGAGGAACAACAAAGAAAGAGGAACGAAGAGAGAATATTTGGAATCGTATTTGATCGAGTTCATGTTCCGAGAAAGGAATAAAAAAAGGACATAATTAACGAAATATTATATCATTCAACTGGCCCGTAGATATGTAAATTACTATTCCATTATTTGGTTAATTATCACCATGTTCCTGTTTTTTAAAAATGACTATTACATTATTCGGTTAATTATCACCAGGTTCCTGTTTTTTAAAAATTACTATTACATTTTTCGGTTAATTATCACCATGTTCCTGTTTTTTAAAAATGACTATTACATTATTCGGTTAATTATCACCATGTTCCTGTTTTTTAAAAATGACTATTACATTATTCGGTTAATTATCACCATGTTCCTGTTTTTTAAAAATGACTATTACATTATTCGGTTAATTATCACCATGTTCCTGTTTTTTAAAAATGACTATTACATTATTCGGTTAATTATCACCATGTTCCTGTTTTTTAAAAATGACTATTACATTATTCGGTTAATTATCACCATGTTCCTGTTTTTTAAAAATGACTATTACATTATTCGGTTAATTATCACCATGTTCCTGTTTTTTAAAAATGACTATTACATTATTCGGTTAATTATCACCATGTTCCTGTTTTTTAAAAATGACTATTACATTATTCGGTTAATTATCACCATGTTCCTGATTTTTTAAAATGACTATTACATTATTCGGTTAATTATCACCATGTTCCTGTTTAAAAAAAATTATTATTACATTATTCGGTTAATTATCACCATGTTCCTGTTGTTTTTTTTAAATGACTATTGCCTTTTTTAAAAATTATTATTGTATTATTGTGTTCAATATGAGTATGTTTCTTTTTTTAATATACTACTGTATTATTATGTTATTAATTCTATATTTTATTTTGTTATTAATTGTATATGATGTTATTAGTTCTCTTTTATTTTGATTACTATTAAATTGTGGTTTTATTAAATATTTCTAATTATTATTATTAATAAAACGGTCCTTTTATTGTTGTTATTATTATATTATTGTGTTATATTATTGAGGGATATAAAATAATTTTTATAGGTGTTCGGGAATCCGAAGGAAGCCAATCTCGGCCGAGGTTTGATTCTTGTTTGACAGTCCCTAGACTAACCAGTGTTACCAGCATAGTGGATCCCCTATTTTGGACAAGTACCGATTTACTTTGCCCAGCATTTTAATATTATTTTTATAAAAAGCATTGATATTTATTATAAATTACACTACATTAATTATTAATGTAGTTAATAAATGCTAGGCAATTTACATACTACGAAATTAGCAATATCCCTGAACATGTTTGCCCAGTATATATGATTAGGTGTCTGTTAATATATTTTATGTTAATATGTACATATGTACCGTGTTGGAGTCTTCTGCTTCCACGTAATGGAAAATAGCTATTTCGTCATTTTCTGGTACTATAAATGGTGCGTACACTTTATCACAGATACACATTCAGCAAGCAACTGTAAGAATATCAATATGAGGGTCGCCATCATTGCTTTTATTGCCTGTGAGTAATAATTTCCTTTATCATTATTTGATGGCCTATTTTTTTCATTATAAATGTATTAATAGGGAGTAATATATTATTCATAGACGAGTAGAAATAAGAATGGCGATGAGTCGACCACTAGCCATTTGTGGTCAGAGATACAAGGAACTATTGCGTTGCCAAAAATCACCAGACTTATAGTTATATAGTTATATAGTTATATGCATGATAATATTTAATTTTTAAATAAATCATAATAATAGTTCATTTTTGTTGCTTATTTTTTGTAATAGCAAGCCAAAATGACCAAATGTTGCGTGGCTTGGGTGTAAAAGTGGGCCCAAGGTATTGAGAAACTAGCCCTAGTATTTATTATTGTTTATTGTTATCAAGTTAGTGTAAGTATATAAAGAAATATAGTATAGATAATTGCCAAATAAAGGGCTCAAGGGCCTTCCAAAATGATATTTTTTATTTTTACTGAAATAAATCAGCAATTGTCCAGAAATCAAGCCGATGTGACTATTATTTAGGATTTAAATGAAAATTGTAAAAATCCTTGGTAGTTATTAGTTCCAAGTTGTTGGTTAAAACTCGCAAAAAATGCTGTATTTCAGAGTATCATTAATTGTCTCTAAATATGTTTAAAATATATGGAAAGAACGAAAAGCTGTCTTTCAAAGAATTTCTAAATAATAATTAGTTTTTTTTTTAAATTACTAAAAACGCAGTTTGTATATGAACCATATATTCACTCCCCTCATGAGCTGATATACCGTCAACCGGGGTTACTTTGCCACCTTTTAAATTTCTAGTAAAAATTTTGTGTACTTCTCTATCACTAGGAGAGGGGAAACAAATATCTAAGCTTGAGGGAGGGCTTATAGATTTGATTTATGGTGTTTAAAAATATTTTCATATCTATCTATTGGAGTGCTATCGATGGGTAGTTTCTCCACAAGTGTTTTCATGTCATATTCTACATTTTTGCACATTTACTTGATATAATACCATTATAGTTGTAAATATCATTGAATTAAATAAAAAAATTAAAAAAAAAAATATCTATCTCTTTCAGCAATATTTATAAAAATTGGTGGGCAAAGTTATCTAGATAACAGGGGTAACTTTGCCAACCAGATGTTATCTATTGAAAATGCCTCCAAATTTACATATGAGTAATGTTAACCTTTGCAGGGGGTAAAATGAACCAACATAACACATGAGAACAGTTGAAAAAAAAATTATTTATAATAGATTATTATTTTCATAAATTATATTTATACTAGGCACTCCTTAAATTGACATATTATTGTTACCTATAAAATTTCAGTAGAAAACTATGAGCACATTAATGAAAAAACAATATATGTAGGTAATAGCACTCAAACTGTTTGAAAAAATTTGGAGATATCCACTTCAAAAAAGTATTTTCCGCGGCGTCCCCTTGGAGATGGAGTTTTGAACCGCTCTATCAAAGAAATGCTGGATTCATCCAGTTTTTCAGGAAACGGGAACGATTTCCGTGAGACTTTCTTATCAGCTTAGACTTCATGTAAGCCGTCTTTCTTAAGTACACAGTTTCATATCCGAATAGAACAACTGTAAAATACATGCATTATGTTTTTCCAGATGTTCTCTCCTTTCTTGATGACACTAGTAAGTGCCATGCTAGGGTGGCCATGCCATAAACCTTAAACTACAAAGAATAGTGGGGAAGAAAATGGTCCAGGTGGAGGTAAAAAAAAATTCTCTTAAATAGAGAGAACTTTTTATTGGAAAGCCAACGTTTTGAGGCAAATCGCAGGTGTTCTTCAGGGCTAAATATGCAAAATATAGACCAATTAAAATTATATATGGTAAATATTATAATGCATAGATGCATTAAATTATCTGAGTGATAAAACAAAATCAAAATAAGGTCATACAAATAAATCTAATAGAAATGGTGAAATAGAATTAAGAAATAATGGGAATTATGATATGTAAACTTTTTTGATAAAATATTGTAAAGGCTACATAAATGAAATAGATGATAAAAAATGTAAAAAAAATAAATTACAGACTGGATTTAACTTTAAACTCCGTGGGTACTTGGGAGGGAGAAATGTTCAAAATGTTAGAGCTGTACAAAGATTATTTTATCCAAGTTTGCCATGCAAAAGCAGCAGAGGGCGTGTGTACCACGGCCCACAGTGGAACGAGCGTTAGGAGCGTCTGGAAATTCATTAATATCTCCGCTTCTGGTTCTCCTAGAATAAGGCTATTGCTACGGTTTAAAAGCTTTTTGAAGGAACTATTTAATTATATGGCAAACAGGATCAAACCTTTTAGGATAAACGTGTAAAAATTCTAGATTTGATATTTCGATGTTAGATTATTTAGTATCAAACATTGTACCATTTATTGTACCAACATACTACGAGAATAGGTACAATACAGTATTCTATGGAAAGAGAGATACATAGGTGTAATAAAGTTACACAAAGGAAAAAGTAGCCAACCAAATAATTTAATTATTAAACAAAATTAATAAAATAATTGATAATTTCTTTTGTTTAATATACTAGGTATAATTGATACATCAAAATTATAATAAATGTAAGTGCCTATATAAAATTGTTTTATTTAAATAACGAAATAAAAATTAAATAAATCAAAAATTAAAAACTTGACGATTTGTTGTAGGGACTATTGTACATATCTGCACCATTACACATATGTCGTTCAAACACCACACACAAACAAAGTTTCATTGTTAATACTAATATGTTAGATGAGGGTTGTTCGGATAAATGAATGTAAACAAAAACTGGTAAAAAAAAGAAAACTTGCGAAAAGTAGAAGCCAATATCAACAGAAATTATTTTAAATTAATTCTCAAGGCCCATAAAATAAAAAGAAAAATCATTTTCTCGGAAAATAGCACCTAGTAGCAAAATCCGACTAATGGAAAAAAAACTTCAAACATTCTAGTTATTTACTGTGAAGGTAGTTTTTTGGGCGATTTTGAGCGATTTTCGCAATTGATTATTTAATTTTATCACCCAATTTTCACCGAAAAATCCCAGACGTTTGAAATAATCCCAAGTTTTATTTGCCTAAAATATCTTATTATGGATGTGTTTTTTTCCAGTAGGTGCACGATTAATTTAATGCATTACCTCAAAGAGGGGATTGCTTTAAAAATATGAGTTTTTAGAAAAATTTATATTTCAATTCAGAATTTTTTATATAAGATTTGATTTCACAATAAATTTATCTATGGATTTTGTTGAGAAGAAGTATAAAGTATAATTTAAAATCAAAATTACGGACAAATTTAGTTATTAGAGAATTGGTCCAATGTCCAACAAATGCGTTGGTTCGTTCCACTGTGCGGCCTCTATAGCTCATTAAATAAAACAATAGATTACCATAGATATTTTAAAGCAACAAAAAAAATTAGCGTAGTTATGAAATGCAGAGGGGAACTTCTGAATCTAAATTACAAACCATTTGAAATTGATTCGCAAAATATACAGCTATGCTCACTGTGTAATCTGAATGAAATTGAAAACAGTTTTCACTTCCTTGCAGTGTGCCCCGTCTTAAAATTGTATAGAAAAAAATTCTTAAAATATGAGCTGATATCAAAACAAAAATTAATAGATATTCTGAATGGAGAGAATTTTATAGGTTTATATAATTTTGTAAGTAATGCAGGTCGTTATAGAAAATTTTTAATTTCAGAATTTAATTATTAATGTCAAAAAGAAATTTGATTTATTTTTGTTGTTGTTTAGTAGTTTAATCAAACTCCCGGCAGACGGTATAAAGTACCATGCTGTGGTTGCTAATGTGGAAAATAAAATTAAAAAGAACAGTTGTAAATAATTTAATAATAAAGAGCATTTTATATCTATCTATATCTATCTATCTATAAAAAATGTAGTTACAAAATAATGAAAACATTAGATATTAGTAGTATTTAAAGGTAAAGTATCGAAGAGTTTACAGATAAATTGTAGAAGTGTTACAGTAGATTAAAAGATAATTATAGAAGAGTTATAATAGACGGGGAATTTAATTATAAAATAGATGAAATGAATCAATTATAGAATATACACAACATAATGGTAATATTTAAAAATAAAGTATAGAAGTGTTGCATGACAGGTCATGATTAAAACTATGGAATAACAAACTACGTATTAGACAAAAATAATGGATGTATAAGAACCCTGAAAGAGGTTGAGCGTTGTTACATACAATTCTATTAACTTCACTCTACATCATATAACCCATATTGAGTAGTATTTAAAAAGAAAAAAAGAAATTGAAATATTTTTACCTCAGGAACATGTAAATGTCATTGATTCATAAGGAGAAATTTGTTCTCGGGATTAATTTCAACCAGCGACTTTCTGGCCCCCTGTATCGTTTAATAACATCCCTCTAAGTCCTGTAGAACAGATCCGGCACTTAGGACTACACTTCGACAAACGCTTAACTTGGAATCCTCATACAAGACTGAAACGACAAGAAACAGCTCGCCGTTTCAGGCTACTTCAACATTTACTAGATAAACGCTCTAAGCTCCCTATTAACTACAAGAGACTCATATACGTGACAATCATTAGACCCATCTGGACTTACGGAATAGAGCTTTGGGGCTCCACTAAGCCATCGAATTTCTCTCGTATTCAATCCTTACGATCCAAAATCCTTCGGAAAATCCTTAATGTTCCTTACTTTGTTACGAACAAAGTAATCCATAATGACCTTAACATCCCGTTTATTGCTGATTTGGCCCGAATCCGATATCAATCTTTTCATGACAAACTTCATTTCCACTCAAACCCACTAGTTTCAAACCTCGCAACCTCTTCAATTCCTGATAATCCTCCGAGGCGTTTGAAAAGAAGATGGCCTCGTGACCTTCTAAGCTGAACTTTTTATTTGAGTGCTACCACTCGGTAGTTTCTCAACTTGTCTTTTCATGTCAATGTATTCACTCATTTTATTTACTTGATGTATTTTGTATACAGTTGTAAATTTCAATAAATAAATTTAAAAAAAAAAAGGGATTTATTTCCGACATAATGTAACGAGCGACGGTCAAAGCTATTCTAGCAGACTCTTTCATTACTTCTCCTGATTGGTCTGTAAGTTCTACCGTCCCCTCTACCTTATTTGGCATTTCATCCGGCAGCTTCCTCAAGGCAGTTTCGATGAACAGCATTGAGCCACCTGAAATATCGCACTTTATAAAATAAGCAATAAGTTTTTTTGGAAACACAAATATTAAATAAATAAATACTTAACCGTGTTAATTGTTTTGTTTTGGGCTTAACACATGAGCTATAAACTTGATTACAGATAGGTGGGATCATGAGGGTTAATGAACTTGTTACAAAATTGGAGCCCACGCCTCCTGTCTTTTAAAAGCCAACTAACAATTATTTACAAGTTTGGACTGGTTTGTAAGGTATCAAATATAATAATTAAACCAAAAAAAAAAATGTATATACATGAATAATTAGATAAAGACGAAAATTTGCATTTGGACAAATTGGAAATTGTAATAGGTTAAGTGATATATAAAGATTATAATGTAACTTGTAAATATTATTTTGTACCATATAAATTAATAATTAATAGTAATAAACATAAATTAAAAAACTCATTTGAACACAACATTTGTTGTATAATTGTTAAACTGTGAAAATAAGTAAGAAACAAAAGTGCAAAAGATCGACGGAATACGGAAAAGAAGGGATGACAAAGTGGTGAAAGCGTTCTTAGGAAGCAAGGGGCTGAAGAGGAAGAGGAAGGATGCAGGGGAGAAGTGAAATTGAAGAAAGAGGAACAAAGAACAAGCCTACCTGGAGAACAAAGGAACAGAGACATTTAGGAATTGTTGACCCATACGTGAAAGTGGCTAAGGTACTGTAAATTTTATATATTCTCAAGTGATGTGCTAAAAACTGTGGATTAGGAGATATAAAGGGATATAATTTAAGATTTAAAAGTGTTTATGTCAATTAAGTGGGTAAAGCCCGAATTATGTTATTTTTATAGAAATGCAAATATTCGTCGATTCTTATATCATTTGTTTCGTCATATTAATTCTTATTATATAAGATATTATTAAAGTTACCATTTATTTATTGGCACCCGAAATCAAAGTTTAACTGATAAATATTTGAAGTAGGGCATTTTTGAGTTAGGTTTTTCATCACAAATAATAATTTATGGTCATGAACCAGAAGGAAACTTAACATCTCGCTCTCCTTATGAAAAATATCATCAAAGTCCTGCCGTATCCGTACCCTCCAATCCTCTGGCTGGTTTACTGCGCCTACACGCACCATCCCTTCCCTCACCCTCCCGTAACACTTATATATGTTACTACCTATCTTAATGGACCATTTCTCATCCTTGTTTTGCACTCGAGTCCCTAATTGATTTAAAATATCACACTCAATTATCCCTTCATAACTACGCAACATAGTCTCCACCACGTGTACTCGTAGGTCCCTGGTTTAACCACGCCCCCAATTCCATCATCACCTCCCCATCTACTCTACAAGGGCCACCAAGAGTGGTTAATTTACATGTACATACCTGTACCTCGAGTGTCCCTTTTCCAACCGCCAGCTTCTCCGCCGCCTTCCGACTCAGGATTGTACCGGAGCTCCCTGTATCCACCAGGCATTTGACTCCTCCCTTTACCTGGATAATAGGCAAACCGCCGCATACTTCTCTCACGCTGCAATTCACTATTGTGCGGTCGCCTCTCTGCCGACGCTCCCCTCAGTCCTCTGCATTCTTCCCTGTCATTACTCGAAGTCATCCGATCCTGCGACTACTTCTGTCTCATTCGCCTCCACTGCTCGCCGGTCCTTCTTCCTCTGTCTCTGATGTCTCTATTCCACCCTCTGCGTCTCTCTGCGAGAGTACATATAGGGACCCTGCCTGGCAATGTGTCCCTCTGTTCCACACTCAAAGCTCCGCGTGCGAGCGCATTGAGCCACTAGATCTCCCTTTTTCCACACTTGTGGCATTTACGCTCCTCTCTGTCCCCGGTCGTCTATCTTGTGCAGCCGGTCTCTGCCTCTCGGACGGTTCCGGCTAATTTCAGGCCGGCTGGAAGTGACCATACTCCTACGCAGAGGGGCATCTCTGCTACCTCACTAAATTTTGCTTACTCTTCCCTTGCGCACCAGTCCTGGGCACACTACAAGAATGTTTTGGTCTCTTGGCAACCCATCCTTTCTTCCAGTATATCTGGCTAACTGAACTATCAGTATCCTGGACATGAAATCCATTCGAGCATCTACTTGGTTGGTCTTCATTACTTCGCACAGTTTTTCAGTAATTTTATTGTACCGCGCCAATAATTCTGTTGCTGCTGAACATTTGGAGCATGTCCTCCTCTGGCTCAATGTCCTTCGCCTCGACCTGGATAATAGATAATAGATGCGCAATCTGGCATTTTAGACTAGACAAAACCTAAAGAAAACAGTCCCCTGTTCTATGAAATGACAGAGGTCTGTCGGCCAGGGGACTATCTGTCATTTTTACATGTAAATTGAATAAAACAAAATAATCTAAACTTAACAAATTAACGAAACAAATGTGGCTAACTACTTAATAATCAATTCTTTTAAAGAAATATTTGTAATTAAAACTCTTAAAATAGGAAAGAAATAGCTAACCAGTGGACTGTTTTATCTAACGGGCGAGGCAAGTGGTTGACTGGCAGACTCACTAGTGGCACTAACAAAATGGCAACAGCCCGCCCATACACCCCAACGAACTTCAAACTGATTGTGATCCGTTTCACGATGTTAACGTTTTGCGCCAATACAAAATTTGACTTAAATGCAGTTTTCAAATTTTATCAGGGGACTGTTTAAAAATCGAGGACAACATTCACGTAGAGATTTTTTATAGTAAATATATAATTGTGATTTATAAAGATGCTGACTGTTTTTTAAACAGTATTTTTATGCATTTTACATTAGTACCAACAGCAAAAATAAAAATATTGGTCACAAGACTTGTAATTTGGGTAAAGGGACATACCAGGGGAGGTGTTTGAGGTTTATTTAAATAAATATTACATTATTAAATTACTAAATAACCTGTGGGGTGTCAAGAATATCCAATACTTTGTCATTATTCATACAAAAAACTGAAATATATTAAAATTGATTATATAAAATTTGCTTAGAACAACGATTCTCCATTTAGTAGAGAAATGCCCAAATAAAACTAATAATACAATCTTATCGAGAAGGGAGTGTTACTCGGCACTTTTATTTAAAACTTGATTTTACTCCTCATAAAATTTTCATACCGCGCGCTAAATATGAAAATCGTTTCTTAAGGACTAAACTCCCCCCAAAAAAACGAAGCTTTAAAAGCTTCAAAGTTGCAATACTTTGAGGAATTTTGTTGCTTTCAATGGAGTATGTAGTATTTTCTAAAATGGATAGCATTTGTTGCTAGGAGAGAACGTATTTGTGCAACCATATATCAGATGTGTTTACAATGTTTATTACTTAATTAGAAGATGTTGACACTTAAAAAATAGAGAAAATTTTAAATTTACCATATGTGTGACGTTTTACAGTCATTAGAAAGATCGTAGCTATACCAACCTGCTTGTAAACAACTACGAAATTGTCCGATATCATGGTATATCGATACGTTATTTCGATATTATCGAAACATTGATACTTGATCCCGATCCCGTTCTAGGTATGAACCTAATCCATTTTTATTAAAACTATATCAACTGATAGAATACAAACATTATTACCTAATTTAGGTATTATTGGGGAAAATAATGAAAAGAACGTAATTATTTCTCAGGCTGGCAATAATTGCTGCCCACGGTTGGTGGCGCTTGCGCGACTGGATGCTTACTCAATCGTTCACTTGTTATAACATCTAAAACTTTTTAAATCATTAAATACAAGCATAATAAAAGCATAATATCAATAAAAGAAATATGTAAATTATATTGTAAATTTACATATGGTGAAAGTTGCTGATTTGGAAAAGGAGTAATTCTATACAAGCTGAAAGATGAGGCCAGACTGTAAGTACTGCAGAACTGTAAATAAATATAAATGTACTTAGAATATATCTGATTTTATTTTCAAAAGGATTAATTTTTTTTTTTAAATACAAAAGCGTTAATTTAGAGGTTTTGAAAATTACATCTTTCAAACATCGGCAGTTATTCATGTGGCATTGCTTGAAGACGAACCAGAAAATATTCCATTATACTTAAATTTGTTTTTATTAATAAGTCTTCAATAATAAAACAATTTAATAGTAATGAAAATAAAAGGAACGAACTGTACAACATAATACACAATTAATAACATCATAATACAATAGTAATTTTTAAAAAAGGGACACAGCGATAGTGAAAAAAAATAATACAATAGTAATTGAGATATTACTATTGAGGCAAATTGACGGATATAATATTTAATATTTCATTGAATAGGTCCTTTTGTTTGTTCCTTTCACGGAACATGAACAATCAAATATGATTCCAAATATCCATATTGTGGCACTGTTGACAGCGCTCCTTGCGAGGCAATCTCTTTTTCTTGAAAGAATCCAACCAATGCATTTAATTTTTTTGTATGCTGTGTTTGGATATTTTATGTATCCCATTTACGTAAATATTGAGCGTATTATATTCAGTTATAAGTTACGTGCATAGGATTTCGTTTATTTTAGACATTTTAATTTGAGTGTATTATATTGAATGTGTTTCCTTATTTTGACATTTTAATTTTTTTGTACGGTGTCTTTTGATATTTCAGGTGTCGCATTTCAGTGAATATTAAGTGTATTTTTTATTTACGTGCATAAATCAATGTCACGTCTTCGTGGATGAGGAAGAACTATTGGTCAACGGACTTGGAATTCATTATTAGTCCAGAACCGTCGGTTAAATAGATCGGCAGAAGATCAATTGACGGACCATTAAAATTTAAGAAACCAGGCTGCAATCACACGTGCTAATGAAAGTCAAGAGCAACGTAACGAACGCCGTCGAGCTAATACATTGAGGCAAAGACTGGCCCGTCAACGAGTCACCGACATATTCAGAACACGTGAACAACCGCGTTTGCAAGTATATCGCGCATTGACACGTGCATCACTTCTTCGCCTTGCGTTTGAATATGAGTGGGACATCGACTATTCGTCACTTTCACAAATTTTAACATTTTTTGCTATGAACAAACAATGCCAACACTGGCATGCACTCAAATACAAAGGTGAATCGGCCGGTTTCTGCTGCGTCTGGAAAAGTTGTATTGCCACCATTGAATTCGCCACCGGAACCATTGAAATCACTATTGGCTGGAACTATATCTCAATCTAAATTGTTTTTGCGTAAAATTCGCAAATTCAATCGTGCTTTCAAATTGCATCATTTGGAGCAACAAAAATCGTTCAGAAAGAGGATGGTCGCAATTTTTAATCAACGTTTAAGATTCAGCTCCAAGTGTATCATCAAATTAGTTCTTTAATGCCGATGTCTGATACCGATTCAAAATTTCTGCAAATCTACTTCATGGGTGATGAGGAGCAGCAAATAAACGCACGCTGCCAGTACAACCGTATCGAGCAGATGGAGGAGACATTGTGGGTATTTTAGAACCGTTTTTACAGAATCACAACCAGTTGGTCCAGTTGTTCAATGGCGTTTCAAACAGACTGCAAAACGACAACTATACGATCGTCATCGAAGCCGACAAAGTACCATCTGGGCAGCACGCGGGCCAATATAATGCATCGACCATTAATGAAGTTGCAGTTGTTATGGTTGGCGACGCATTTGAATCAAATGCAGAGACAACACAGTGCATACAATTGAAGACAGTCATCGCTCTTACGACGCTTTGCAATATCCATTTTTGTTTTGGGAAGGAGAAGATGGCTATCATTTAAATATCAAACAAAGAAATCCAGCAACAGGTACAATCTACACATGTCACAAAAAAATGTGAAAGCGAGGTGTTCCGGATGAAGGATACAACGGCATATTTATGGGAAATACATTAGGCCGATTATACACAGTCCATCGAAAGCAACGCGAATGTTTCTTCTTGCGTATATTGTTGGTTAGTGAGCAACTATTCACTGATGAACAGAAGAATTGACAAATTAATTCAATTATAGAATTAATTTGTAAATTACACCAGAACAAGGTGGATTCTTTTTTTTTTTGGACGCACCAGGTGACACTGGAAAAACGTTTCTCATCATTAGATCACAAAATCATATTGCGTTAGCAGTCGCTTCATCAGGTATTGCAGCCACTTAGCTTGATGGCGGACGGACTGCACATTCAGCACTCAATTTGCCGTTGAACATTCACACAAATCCAGATGCAGTGTGCAACAAAAAAATGCATTCCGGTATGGCAAAAATGCAAAATTATTATCTGGAACGAATGCAGTATGGCCCACAAGCATTCAGTTGAAGCTCTCGATAGAATGATGAAAGATCTAAATAATAGCACCAGGCTTTTCGGTGGTACTTAACTCCTGCTGCCCGGTGATTTTAGAGTCATTGCCGGCCATTCCACGTGCTGCATATGTGGATGAAATTAACGGATGTATAAAACAATCATATCTATAGCGAAATGTCAGTACAATACGTCTCAACACAAATATACGTGTTCAACTGCAAAAGGATCCATTGGCATCATCATTCTCCGAGCAATTGGTCAACATTGGAAACGGAACAAGACCATTGCATGGAGAGACACAATGCATCAAATTGCCAGACAATTTCTGCAACATGGTAAATACGAAAGATGCTTTGAATGAAAGTATATTTCCAGATTTAAAAGCTAATTATATTAACCATGCGTGGCTTCTTGAACGAGCTATTTTAGCCGCAAAAATATCGATGTTGACGCTATTAACTTTAAAATACAACAGTCATTGCCGGGGATATATTGTTCAAATCGATCGACAGTGTTACCGATCGTAACGAAGCAGTCAACTATCCTGTTGAATTTTTGAATTCGCTGGATTTACCAGGAATGCCACCACATAACTTGCGATTAAATATTATCTCACCTATCATTTTGTTTCGGAATTTTAGTGCACCTAAGCTATGCAACGGTACAAGATTAATCATAAAAAAAATTATGGGCAATGTTCTTGAAGCTACAATTTTGAACGGAAAATTTGAAGGTGAAGTTGCTCTCCTGCCACGAATCCCAACAATTCCTTCAGACTCACCCATTCCATTCAGACGTCTGCAATTTCCAATTCGCTTGGCATTTGCCATGACTATCAATAAGTCACAAGGTCAAACAATGTCAATTTGTGGGTTTGATCTAGAAAATCTGATCTGTTCACTTGGCCAATTATATTCTGCCTGTTCCAGCGTTGGAAAATCGTCAAGTTTATTCATTTATACTCCTATGACTAAAAATATTGTTCATCAACTCGCTTTAAGATAAAATTAAACAAACTGTATTGATTTTAAAGAATTGTGTTTAGAAAAATTGGTGTTATTTCAAAATAAAGAATAATGAAATTATTATATTATTTCTCTTTCATTTCATACTTTGTTTAATATCCTAATCGCTACAAATATCATGCAGGACAACGTCTGTCGTGTCCGCTAGTTTATTTATAAATTATAAATTAAAAACAAGTATAAAATAGCTTAATTAAGTAAGATAATTTTAAAAGTGACAGGATACTTCTCGATGGGCAAAGGAGACAGTCTCAGCCCTCTGCTCTTCATCATATTTATGAATATAAAAAATGAATATGTTAGAGAAGAACAGCAAGTGTATCGATTGGTTATTGGGAAGACTCCAGGGGACGACAAAGATGGGGAGGGACAGAGAAAAATGCAGATCCTGAGGTAGAACAACTCGAAGCAGAATGGCACTTGGAGGAGGTAAAAGAAGGAGAAAATCTTACCTAGGAGATAGGCAGGATTCCAAACCACCCATGAGGTTCTGCCTGTGGTTTCGTTACCCATTTTTTATAGTGGATGGTTCGCATCACTGAATCCAGTAGCAGGAATGGTTGCCTGCTAAAGCAATCAGTTTTGCCCTATTAAACCACCGACTGGACCTTCAGTCCCTGCTCCCACGTCATCAATCCGTCGAGAACACCATAAATTCTTTGGAAAAGGAAGCCTGGCTAAGCCTCAAGGCTGTGGTGGAAGGATTTCTAGGCAGTAACTAGGACCCCAATTACCGAATTTCATGGGTTTAAGTGGATCAAATTATTCCACATGGAAATTTAGATTGATGAGTTTTGTAGAGTAAGGTGTCCTCGATGTGGTGAAGATGGAAGAAATCCAGGAGGGGGAGAAGCAAGCTAATACATGTGATGCCAAGGCCCGGTCTGTAATCATAGCGTGTGTCACAGGCGAGCACATTGGATATACCAAGAATGCGAAGGCATCATGTCAAATGGTAAAATCTCTACAGAACGTATTTGAACGGAAGAGTGCTTTTAGGTATAATGAATAGCGGATACGAGGCAGTCACGGATAGGCTCCAGTAAAACATTTATTCTAAAGACTGACAGAAGACCGACTCGACCTTCAACTTGCGACCAACTCTCTCATCACCTCCCCACTACACCTGCGTTCTTTGGGACTGAGCCCGCACAAGCGCAGTACTAAGGGCACCAAATACAAAACGAACTTCACAGAAATATAATTGAAATCACTTTATTATTTGGGAAAAGTGTTAATGGTTTTTTTTTTATACGAATAATGATTATTTCATCAAATGACACAAGGGAGGTTACAGAAGGAATTATTTTATAAACTTTCAGTTGATTAGTTGATATAATTTATTCTTTAGTTAACTTACTACGTTGATATTGCATTATAAGTATCGTATTCACAACCAAATTTTTCTAGCTTAATAATATAATTTTATTATGGAGTAAGGAAGTTATTATCTATGGTAATTATCTACAAAAAATAGATTTTACCACTCCTTTGTCAGGAAGGAGTGAAGGAGTAAAGTGTGGCATTATAAGATTCAGAAACATGGGCTATCACTACCGCGGATTTCTTTTACCTTGTCAACATATATTCCTTTCGGGACCGGAGATAGCACGCTGACTGGAACATTGAAATTCATATCTTTTAGTATCAATTTGGATGATGCGGGTTTCGTGGGTATTACAGAAGCCGTGTCTCTAGATTGGGCTGCTCAGAGTGGACGTGGGTTGTCTACGGCTGATGTACTTGAAATTATCAGCGATGTCCAACTACCTGCATCTTTTAAGCAAATTTTTTTTCTTATTAAAGGCGTTTAATTTCTCTCGTCCAGATATTGTCCAATGATTGTAATAGAAGGAAGAAAATGACTAATCTAATATTCAAACTGAAAATTGGCATTGATATATATGTTTATAATAAATATTAAACCTAAATATTGTTGTTTCATTAAGAACTTATGTAATTAAACATTTGAGTTTGTATTTTACTTCTAATATTTATTGGAGTGCTATCGATGGGTAGTTTCTCCACAAGTGTTTTCATGTCATATTATACATTTTTTGCACATTTACTTGATATAATACCATTATAGTTGTAAATATCATTGAATTAAATAAAAAAAAAAAAAAAAAAAACTTCTAATATTTATCTGGCGGTTGAGCGTAATTTACATCAAATCACCTCACTGCACAACCGTTGGCAAAAAAATAATACAGTCTCTACCATTTACTGAACCCCAGATCTTTCATGGGTTTAAGTGGTGCATGATCGTTTGTTATTATTAATATTATTATTTTATATATATATAGAAACCCGTATCACTACAACCCATAAAATGTTTTGGGTTCAGTACACTGTATACTATACTGTGTCTTGTCCAATGGTTGTGATGACAGGTAATATGTCCGAGATTACCCTCAACTACATCGTTTTTCGCCTATTAAAGGTATCCAATTTATAAATCCCAAAGGATTTATCCGTGACTGTCACGTATCAGCTATTCATTATACCAAAAAGAACTCTTCCGTTCAAATACGTTCTGTTGAGATTTTATCATTTGACATGATGTCTTCGCATTCTTGATATATTCAATGTGATCACCTGTGACACACGCTGTGATTACAGACCGGTCCTTGGAATCACGTGTATTAGCTTGCTTCTCCCCCTCAGGGATTTCTCCCATCTTCACCACATCGAGGACTGCTTAAGCTACGTTCACAAGACTAGACCATTGCTTAGACCTGGTCTCAGAGACGTGGTCTAGCTGGTCTAGCTAGGCGGTTGCGGAGCCGCTGCAGAGACTAACGCCCGTTGCTGAAACCAAAATCGCTGGTCTAAAGCTACGTCCACACTATGAGACATTTGGTAAGCAATAGACGAGACAAACCTTAGTCCGCCTCAGCAATGGACTAAGCAGCGGTCTTAGCAACGGCCTAGGTGCAGGGGATTAGTCTCGTCTAGCGTCCACACAACTATTTAAGTTTCTAGACCAATCTTAGTCAATTTCCCTCTTTTCACGACCCAACCCTACCACAGTCTTGGCCGAAAATGCCTACAATAAATAGTTAGGTTTAAGTGTTGTATATCTGAGGAATACGTAAATTCAAGTAGTTTTTATACCTTATTTTTAATTAGGCAATGTAAAATTTTTAATTCATTGGTAATTTAAACAAGTAAATAAATTAAATTTTCACCTGCTCCAAACTATTACAGACCATACTATTACTATTAGCTTTTTTTTATTTGTCTGATAAGTGCGACCTTTAATCATTGCATCAGTCTTTATATTTTCTACTTATTGCAAATTTGTATTTTATTTCATTGTGCGATCTTATTTTCTATTATTATAGACGACAAACATATTTTTCATTTGAATAATCCTTTGGACGTAAAAGCTGTCCAAAATGCAGTTATCTGTGATAAAGACGATGAAATTTATCAAGTTATCGCGACATTCCTAGAAATAATTTTAAGTATAATTTTATAATTCTAGTCATTTTAAAAATGTAATTTGTGTTGTTTTACGACAGTCATAACCGAAAATCCATACAATAAATTCCTAGAAATAATTTTTAAGTATAATTTTATCTATCTAGTCCTTTTTAAAATGTAATTTTGTATTCTTTCTGATTCACTTGAGAAGCTTTATAAAAAAAAAAAAAAAAAGAGCAAAAAAAACTGTTCTATATAACGTGTTTATTTTTAAATAAACTTTTATGGCAATTTTTTAATTTATATTATTTGAGAAACGTAAGTAAACTGAGTTTGTAAATTCTTCAAAAATACAAGAGTTCTAAAATAGTTAGTTCTTGATTTTCACTATTTTCTTCATTGATCGCATTTGTATTGTTTTTTTACTGAAATTTGAAATAATATCATATATTCTTTGATTGTGGAAAATACAAGAAGGCTAATAATATAAGTAATAACAGGCAATAAAATGTTTAAATATTTTATTTTGTATTTTTAATAAGCATAAAGCAAGAATTCATTCCGCACAAAACAGTGCTCTCCATGGAGTATTGACTAACATTGGTTTAGAATGTTTGCGGTGCGATGTCAAACTCGTCTTCGGGGCCATTTCAATCTCGCGATCGACACAAATACTTTACGCGAATCCCGGACATGGGAACTTAGCTATAGTCCTTTACACAAATTATTATAATTAAAATAAATAATTATCATAATTTTAAATATTTTATTTTGAAGAGAAATGATATGTCCAGGACCGGGATTCGAAACCGGGTCTCCCTGTGTCTTTCCGTCGAGGTACTCTCCCACTTGAGATATTCTGGCTCGCTTCTCGGTTAGACAAATCCATCTCTTCACTGATCCTATATCCCAAACACATACTGGCCCCATAACCTTTTAATGTTTTGGGGAAGCGAAATGGCACACAAAGACTCCAGTAAAAGATTTATTCTAAAGACTGACAGAAGACCGACCCGACATTCAACTTGCCACCCCACCGACTCTCTCATCACCTCCACACTACACCTCCACTCTTTGAGACTGAGCCCGCACAAGCGCAGTACTAAGGCCACCCAATACAAAACGAACTTTACAGAAATAGAATTGAAATCACTTTATTATTTCGGATAAGTGTTAATGGCTTTTTAATATGAATAATAGTTATTTCATCTAATGACACAAGGGAGGTTACAGAAGGCCGTATTTTATTTCATTTTTTTAAAAATATTTAAAAAGTAAAACAATTATTATTTAATATGTTGTTGTACCCGTTAACTCTATAACTTTCAGTTGGTTTAATTGGAATACATTGATTCTTTAGTTAGCCTACAAGGTTGATATTGCTAATGCAATATCAAGCTTATAAGTTAATATATAGAAAAAAATTAAAACTTCATTTTTTGAAAAGTTACTTAAATGTAACTTGTTATTATAATATATAGAAAATATATATGATTCTTTAGTTAGCCTACAAGGTTGATATTGCTAATGCAATATCAAGCTTATAAGTTAATATATAGAAAAAAATTAAAACCACTTTTTTTGAAAAGTTACTTAAATGTAACTTGTTATTATAATTGTATTATGGAGTGAGGAAAACTCATTTCAATAATTTTTTTGAATTAAGTTACTTAAATGTAACTTAATATTTTGGTAATGCAATATCAAGCTTATAAGTTAATATATAGAAAAAAATTAAAACTTTAAAACATTTTTTGAAAAGTAACTTAAATGTAACTTGTTATTATAATTCTATTATGGAGTGAGGAAAACTCATTTCAATAATTTTTTTGAATTAAGTTACTTAAATGTAACTTAATATTTTGGTAATGCAATATCAAGCTTATAAGTTAATATATAGAAAAAAATTAAAACTTTAAAACATTTTTTGAAAAGTTACTTAAATGTAACTTGTTATTATAATATATAGAAAATATATATGATTCTTTAGTTAGCCTACAAGGTTGATATTGCTAATGCAATATCAAGCTTATAAGTTAATATATAGAAAAAAATTAAAACCACTTTTTTTGAAAAGTTACTTAAATGTAACTTGTTATTATAATTCTATTATGGAGTGAGGAAAACTCATTTCAATAATTTTTTTGAATTAAGTTACTTAAATGTAACTTAATATTTTGGTAATGCAATATCAAGCTTATAAGTTAATATATAGAAAAAAATTAAAACTTTAAAACATTTTTTGAAAAGTTACTTAAATGTAACTTGTTATTATAATTCTATTATGGAGTGAGGAAAACTCATTTCAATAATTTTTTTGAATTAAGTTACTTAAATGTAACTTAATATTTTGGTAATGCAATATCAAGCTTATAAGTTAATATATAGAAAAAAATTAAAACCACTTTTTTTGAAAAGTTACTTAAATGTAACTTGTTATTATAATTCTATTATGGAGTGAGGAAAACTCATTTCAATAATTTTTTTGAATTAAGTTACTTAAATGTAACTTAATATTTTGGTAATGCAATATCAAGCTTATAAGTTAATATATAGAAAAAAATTAAAACTTTAAAACATTTTTTGAAAAGTTACTTAAATGTAACTTGTTATTATAATTCTATTATGGAGTGAGGAAAACTCATTTCAATAATTTTTTTGAATTAAGTTACTTAAATGTAACTTAATATTTTGGTAATGCAATATCAAGCTTATAAGTTAATATATAGAAAAAAATTAAAACCACTTTTTTTGAAAAGTTACTTAAATGTAACTTGTTATTATAATTCTATTATGGAGTGAGGAAAACTCATTTCAATAATTTTTTTGAATTAAGTCACTTAAATGTAACTTAATATTTTGGTAATGCAATATCAAGCTTATAAGTTAATATATAGAAAAAAATTAAAACCACTTTTTTTGAAAAGTTACTTAAATGTAACTTGTTATTATAATTCTATTATGGAGTGAGGAAAACTCATTTCAATAATTTTTTTGAATTAAGTTACTTAAATGTAACTTAATATTTTGGTAATGCAATATCAAGCTTATAAGTTAATATATAGAAAAAAATTAAAACTTTAAAACATTTTTTGAAAAGTTACTTAAATGTAACTTGTTATTATAATATATAGAAAATATATATGATTCTTTAGTTAGCCTACAAGGTTGATATTGCTAATGCAATATCAAGCTTATAAGTTAATATATAGAAAAAAATTAAAACCACTTTTTTTGAAAAGTTACTTAAATGTAACTTGTTATTATAATTCTATTATGGAGTGAGGAAAACTCATTTCAATAATTTTTTTGAATTAAGTTACTTAAATGTAACTTAATATTTTGGTAATGCAATATCAAGCTTATAAGTTAATATATAGAAAAAAATTAAAACTTTAAAACATTTTTTGAAAAGTTACTTAAATGTAACTTGTTATTATAATTCTATTATGGAGTGAGGAAAACTCATTTCAATAATTTTTTTGAATTAAGTTACTTAAATGTAACTTAATATTTTGGTAATGCAATATCAAGCTTATAAGTTAATATATAGAAAAAAATTAAAACTTTAAAACATTTTTTGAAAAGTTACTTAAATGTAACTTGTTATTATAATATATAGAAAATATATATGATTCTTTAGTTAGCCTACAAGGTTGATATTGCTAATGCAATATCAAGCTTATAAGTTAATATATAGAAAAAAATTAAAACCACTTTTTTTGAAAAGTTACTTAAATGTAACTTGTTATTATAATTCTATTATGGAGTGAGGAAAACTCATTTCAATAATTTTTTTGAATTAAGTTACTTAAATGTAACTTAATATTTTGGTAATGCAATATCAAGCTTATAAGTTAATATATAGAAAAAAATTAAAACTTTAAAACATTTTTTGAAAAGTTACTTAGATGTAACTTGTTATTATAATTCTATTATGGAGTGAGGAAAACTCATTTCAATAATTTTTTTGAATTAAGTTACTTAAATGTAACTTAATATTTTGGTAATGCAATATCAAGCTTATAAGTTAATATATAGAAAAAAATTAAAACTTCATTTTTTGAAAAGTTACTTAAATGTAACTTGTTATTATAATATATAGAAAATATATATGATTCTTTAGTTAGCCTACAAGGTTGATATTGCTAATGCAATATCAAGCTTATAAGTTAATATATAGAAAAAAATTAAAACCACTTTTTTTGAAAAGTTACTTAAATGTAACTTGTTATTATAATTCTATTATGGAGTGAGGAAAACTCATTTCAATAATTTTTTTGAATTAAGTTACTTAAATGTAACTTAATATTTTGGTAATGCAATATCAAGCTTATAAGTTAATATATAGAAAAAAATTAAAACTTTAAAACATTTTTTGAAAAGTTACTTAAATGTAACTTGTTATTATAATTCTATTATGGAGTGAGGAAAACTCATTTCAATAATTTTTTTGAATTAAGTTACTTAAATGTAACTTAATATTTTGGTAATGCAATATCAAGCTTATAAGTTAATATATAGAAAAAAATTAAAACCACTTTTTTTGAAAAGTTACTTAAATGTAACTTGTTATTATAATTCTATTATGGAGTGAGGAAAACTCATTTCAATAATTTTTTTGAATTAAGTCACTTAAATGTAACTTAATATTTTGGTAATGCAATATCAAGCTTATAAGTTAATATATAGAAAAAAATTAAAACCACTTTTTTTGAAAAGTTACTTAAATGTAACTTGTTATTATAATTCTATTATGGAGTGAGGAAAACTCATTTCAATAATTTTTTTGAATTAAGTTACTTAAATGTAACTTAATATTTTGGTAATGCAATATCAAGCTTATAAGTTAATATATAGAAAAAAATTAAAACTTTAAAACATTTTTTGAAAAGTTACTTAAATGTAACTTGTTATTATAATATATAGAAAATATATATGATTCTTTAGTTAGCCTACAAGGTTGATATTGCTAATGCAATATCAAGCTTATAAGTTAATATATAGAAAAAAATTAAAACCACTTTTTTTGAAAAGTTACTTAAATGTAACTTGTTATTATAATTCTATTATGGAGTGAGGAAAACTCATTTCAATAATTTTTTTGAATTAAGTTACTTAAATGTAACTTAATATTTTGGTAATGCAATATCAAGCTTATAAGTTAATATATAGAAAAAAATTAAAACTTTAAAACATTTTTTGAAAAGTTACTTAAATGTAACTTGTTATTATAATTCTATTATGGAGTGAGGAAAACTCATTTCAATAATTTTTTTGAATTAAGTTACTTAAATGTAACTTAATATTTTGGTAATGCAATATCAAGCTTATAAGTTAATATATAGAAAAAAATTAAAACTTTAAAACATTTTTTGAAAAGTTACTTAAATGTAACTTGTTATTATAATATATAGAAAATATATATGATTATTTAGTTAGCCTACAAGGTTGATATTGCTAATGCAATATCAAGCTTATAAGTTAATATATAGAAAAAAATTAAAACCACTTTTTTTGAAAAGTTACTTAAATGTAACTTGTTATTATAATTCTATTATGGAGTGAGGAAAACTCATTTCAATAATTTTTTTGAATTAAGTTACTTAAATGTAACTTAATATTTTGGTAATGCAATATCAAGCTTATAAGTTAATATATAGAAAAAAATTAAAACTTTAAAACATTTTTTGAAAAGTTACTTAAATGTAACTTGTTATTATAATTCTATTATGGAGTGAGGAAAACTCATTTCAATAATTTTTTTGAATTAAGTTACTTAAATGTAACTTAATATTTTGGTAATGCAATATCAAGCTTATAAGTTAATATATAGAAAAAAATTAAAACCACTTTTTTTGAAAAGTTACTTAAATGTAACTTGTTATTATAATTCTATTATGGAGTGAGGAAAACTCATTTCAATAATTTTTTTGAATTAAGTTACTTAAATGTAACTTAATATTTTGGTAATGCAATATCAAGCTTATAAGTTAATATATAGAAAAAAATTAAAACTTTAAAACATTTTTTGAAAAGTTACTTAAATGTAACTTGTTATTATAATTCTATTATGGAGTGAGGAAAACTCATTTCAATAATTTTTTTGAATTAAGTTACTTAAATGTAACTTAATATTTTGGTAATGCAATATCAAGCTTATAAGTTAATATATAGAAAAAAATTAAAACCACTTTTTTTGAAAAGTTACTTAAATGTAACTTGTTATTATAATTCTATTATGGAGTGAGGAAAACTCATTTCAATAATTTTTTTGAATTAAGTTACTTAAATGTAACTTAATATTTTGGTAATGCAATATCAAGCTTATAAGTTAATATATAGAAAAAAATTAAAACCACTTTTTTTGAAAAGTTACTTAAATGTAACTTGTTATTATAATTCTATTATGGAGTGAGGAAAACTCATTTCAATAATTTTTTTGAATTAAGTTACTTAAATGTAACTTAATATTTTGGTAATGCAATATCAAGCTTATAAGTTAATATATAGAAAAAAATTAAAACTTTAAAACATTTTTTGAAAAGTTACTTAAATGTAACTTGTTATTATAATTCTATTATGGAGTGAGGAAAACTCATTTCAATAATTTTTTTTGAATTAAGTTACTTAAATGTAACTTAATATTATAATTCTATTATGGAGTAAGGATAACACATTTCACTCTGATCACTACAGTGCCACTATAGCCCGTACGACCGAAATCCCGAACGAAGAAGTGGGAAATAATTATATGTTTGTATCTCCGAAGCAGCTGAAGGCTGTACTCCGTCGTTCGCGGGGGAATAAAGCCTTAGGCCACGTCGGGATACAAACTATACTCCTGAAACAATTACCAAGAAGAGGCATAGCTCACCTGACGAACCTCTACAACTCCTGTCTCAGGCTAAGATACTTTCCTGAGGCATGGAAAAGAGCTATCCTCTTTCCGCTGCTGAAGCCAGCAAGAAATGGTAATCAGCCAGCCGACTACCGGCCTATTAGCTTACTTCCGCACATGGGAAATGTTATCCTTAGTTATCTCATAACCTACTGCTCGGAAATAGCGTTAATCCCACCGGAACAGACCGGCTTCCAGGCCGGACTATGCCCGGACCACCATTTGGCGAAGCTACACGCGGAAGTAAGCCAGAACACAGTTCAGAACGAGGCAACCGCTTTGATATCCATGGACTTCACGGAGGCGTTGGACTCAGTGTCCCATATTCTTCTATGTAAGACACTGCAGGACAACGGATTTCCCGACCAGCTCTATACTATCATAGGGTCCTTTCTGACACAACGTTCATTAAAGGTACGAGTCGGGGAAGAGCTGTCCAACCCCTTTCCACTTACGTGAGGTGTAACTCATGCTATCACCGGTATTATTCTCAGTTTATACGGCGGAAATCGTTTGTGCCAAATACAAAAACTACAGTGGCGGCGTATGCCGATGACTTCGCCATCTACATTAGCTCATTGAATGCAGAGAGAGCTCTACGGCAGGCGGAGGTGGCCTGTGAGGAAATAACTAAAAAACTGGACTGATTGAATTATTACAGTTAATCCCAAGAAAAACCGACTGTATTATCCTCTCCTTCCAAATGAATAGCCCTCTGCCTAAGGTTTATAGAGTAGCAGGCAGAGTAAAGGATGAAGAATCGTGGGTGCGGGAATTTTAAAATAATTGCTTTTATCAGCAGTATTGGATCAGCACCGAAAAACTAGGGAATTCAAGGTTTTCAAAGCACTTTTTTTTTTTCAAAACACTCTACACAAAAATGTCCTCTAATGTACTCTTTGAAATAAATATTAATTAGTCATCAAGAGTCTGGAGTAAAGATCCTGAAAGGGAATTAGCTACGTAAACCTGCCAACTTTGGATCCTGAGCCCAAACAAATCGAAAAAACTCGCTGGTTCCACGCCCGTGTAAAGAAACAAATGAGTGGCGGAAGATCGTAATCCTTTTATTCTTTACTCCATTCTGATATTTAGTCAGTTGTCGTGCATGTGTTTGATTACGCTTACTATACCATCGATAAAAGTGAAAATCCGTGTCCTTATGGGAGAATTATTGAAGTCAAAGGAGCAAAATTCGTACACTTTATTTAAATGTTTAGTGGACAAATTTCACCTGTCATCATTCCTTCATCATCAGTTAATTAAAGATGCTTTATGATTGATCATTATTATGAATATTAAAACAAATTGTTCCCACATTTCTACGAACGAGGATCTAATGGACAACCGCCTCATCTCTTCAGACCTTTACAGATAATTTCTCATCTTGAGGGAGCATTAGCTGAAATTAATGAAACTGTGATGGCTGTAGTTTAGTTTTAATGTAGCTTTTTTTTTTGTATATAAGTAAAATAAATTTTCTTTCATCTAAATGCTTACGTTTATTAATAAACCTACGTTTTATAAAATACCTATAAAAATTTCATTTGTATTACATGGCCTCCCACACAAGTTAATATAACATGAATTTTTATATTGGAATGATACATCACACAACTTTTTTGAAAAATATTTAAATATCGAGAAATAGATTGTCTTGTATACAGAACATTTCATTATCATCGAATTCGTTTCATATATACTATCCAACTACTAGGTAACACAAACAAGTCTGCCAAATTTCTAGGTTATACTTCAATCTCCTGATGGTTTAATGATTTTTAAGCGTTTTTTATCCTTTTCTACCCACTTTGCGTGGAAGGGTAATATGGCCTTATAAATTCGCAGAAAATAACCTCCGTTTCCACATCTGAGTATTCTTCATGAGCCGATAATTACAGGTATTGAACCGATATTACACCTCTGGTATTCGTAGAACAGAGATTTTCACAGCACAAACACTTTGCATCATTAACATTGCTTCTATCTGGACTTTCGTCAGAACTGTCGTCGCACAAAGGTTCGTTTTCTTCTGAGCTAGACATTTCTACCGACTTGGATCTTGGTTTTGTCTTTTTACCTTTGCCCTTGCCTTTTTTTCCTTTATTCAGTGTCTTGTGCGAGGATGAAGTAAGCAATGTCGACTTACCACCTTTATGCCTCGGTCAGTAGTTTTCCTAGGTCCTAATTGTTGTATCGGGGAAAATTTAAATGGCGTTATAAAATCTCTTGAAGTCGATAGATGTGGTGACCTCGTAATGGGAGCTGCAACTTGTTGAAATCACACAGGCGGTGTTTTCTTCTCGTCTCTTGAAACAGAGGTTACATTAGTACCTATCGCAATACTCATAGCAGGTTCATTTATGGTGGGTGTCATGTCAACAGATTCATTTTCTATAGCAGGAGGAGCATGAGTAGTAGAAGATGAAGTGAATGGCTCTGGTGTAGTATTTTCTTTATTGGCGAGTCTATATTCTGGCTCATTATCCTTATCAATAAAATTGTGATCATTTAAAAACATTCCTGTTAACAGGATATAAACCTGTAGCAGGAAAAACGCTGACAGCTATTTCACCGCTTTGAGTACGGAGATATGGAACAAAATACTTCCATCATTTCATGCTGGCCTAGTGGGCGTGAGTTGTTCCTAACCCATGATCTTATTTCTTCAGAAACGTATTTTTTTAATGGTCCCATGAATGATTTGTCAAGTGGTTGTATTTTGTGGCTGGAATATTGTGGAATTGAGAGTAAGTAAACATGATTTTTTCTTGCAAGTTCTATAAATTCAAGATTTCTTGTTCGACTTGTGTGGCCATCTAGAATAAGCAATACCGGAGATTCTTCAGTGGGTTTCACGTGTTGGATAAAATGTTGAAACCCCTTTGTAAATAAGTTTGGTTGGATCCAACCTGAAGGGTGAAATTCATATATGGCACCAGGAAGCGCACATCTTTCATTGAAACCGGATGGCTTCTTTTTCTTGACAATACAATCGTGGGTGGAACGAATGGTCCTCCTGCACTCATACTTTTCACGGAAGTAATCAAAGAGCCCCTTTCAGCAGATGTTAGATCACCAATTTGGACATTCCCCATTTGACTTACAACCTGAGGCACCTGGGATGGAACCACACTTATGCCCGTCTCGTCCACATTGAAAATTTTGTCTGGGGGAAACTTCTAGTCATCCATCAATTTCTCGTATAGAATGAAGAAATGATCCACACTTTCTTTATTAAATCCCCTAGCCCTGCCAATGATGGTCCTGTTGTGTGGCGAAACAGTAGCTCCAGATACGACTCTAAAAAATATTTTATCCAATCTTTACCCGCACTTTCATTTTTTGACGAAAAGTTTCCCCTTATTTTTGTTAAGGCCCTATGTAGGTTTAATGTTGAGAAAAATCATTTAAAAATGACGAGGGGAATAATAAAACCAACACTTTTCTTTTCCCATACAAACCACTAATAAATAATATATGTAAATAAAAATGAATAACCAAATTTTTGCTAAGAGAACGGCTCGACCTATCCGGCTAATTTTGTTTTTGTATTTTTAAGGGCACAGAAGGTTCTTATAGAGAGAGAAAAATCATTTAAAAATAAACGGGGGAGGAAAATAACAAAAAGAATATTCCAAAAGTATTTATGTTAACTTATAAACATAAAAAGATTACATTAGACTAAATGATCTTTTTATGCGTTGAAATTCTTTTGATAGAAAGAATTATTCATTAAAAAAAAATCACCTTAAAATTATAGGAAGGAAATAGTTGGGGGTGCAGTCAAAAAAACACAGCAAATAAGTTGAAACCTATTATATTATATGTGTGCCGACGTTTCGACCTACTGTGTAGGTCATCTTCAGGGCCAATAGGAGTGGCTGCTCGGTGCAGAAGGTAACTGGTAAGGTAGCCACTCCTATTGGCCCTGAAGATGACCTAAACAGTAGGTCGAAACCTCGGCACATATATAATATAATAGGTTTCAACTTATTTGCTGTGTTTTTTTGACTGCACCCCCAACTATTTCCTTCCTATATTAGTACCTACCAGTCAATGTATTTCTTTCCTACACCTTAAAATTAATTAAATTAAAAGAATTACCTGAACATATGGTAGTTCCGCCATATCTCGAAATTCTTCTTTTCTTCTTTGTTCTTTTGTTCTTTATTCTTCTTTCTTCATTCTTTTCTTCTTCGAAATTCTTGGTTCTTCTTGAATTTTATTGAAAAATTGCTTCTTATATTATAGAGGTTTGGACATTTACTGAGGCAACGCAATTTTTTAAAATCTTATTTCGTATGATTTCCTAATAAGTGTTGAATATTAAAAATCAGCAACTGTTGAATAAAAAAAAACACTGTAAAATTAATTAAATTAAAATAATTACCTGAACATATGGTAGTTCCGCCATATTTCAAAATTCTTTCGTATTTTCTTTGTTCTTTTGTTCTTCTCGAAATTCTTTGTTGTTCTTGAAAAATTGCTTGTTATATTTTAGAGGTTTGGACATTTATTGAGGTAACGCAATTTTTAAAAATCCTGTTTGGTATGATTTCCTAGCAACTGCTGAATTTGTTGTATTGTTTTAATATTTTGAGTTTTATTATGAAATATAAATTAGGTATAATAAAATCAATTACCTTTTTGTGGTTGGGATTGTATGAAAATTCAAATATACTTAAGGATAATTTTCGAATTAGTTTTGTGAACAGATGAAGTTATAATAAAAAGTATGTATTTAAATTTAAGTATTTAATCTCTACTATAATGTAAATATTAGAAAAAAACTAGAATACTAATGTGAATTTGACCAGTTTTATGTCAATATCTGTAATTATTCCGTACTTATTAATAAGATAATTGAGTAATTTTGAAAACGGATTCGCTGAACCTTTCATTATAAAGTCACTGAAGTATAATCTAGGGATAATATTTTTCTAGTCTGAAACATGCAGTCATCCATCAATTTCTCGTACAGATTGAAGAAATGGTCCACACTTTCTTTATTAAATCCCCTAGCCCTCCCAATGAAGGTCCTGTTGGGCGGCGAAACGACAGCTCCGGATACGACTCCAAAAAATATTTTATCCAATCTTTACCCGCACTTTCATTTTTTGACGAAAAGTTTTGGGTTATATTGTTTTTTACTGTCAGCTGATGGGTTAAAATCATGACATCTTTTCGCGAGTTTTAAACAAAAAAAAACATAAGTACGTATTTTTAAAGTAGATTAAATTTGCTACAATTTGAGCCAGACTGCAGGCTCTGTAGGTCTAATAGATTCCAAGTACAGTCCCTATCATATAATAAATAACTGGAATCTTAGCTACATAAATATAAATGAATCGCCAATTGTGTTTCTAAGCGCAATACTCGAGAACGGCTCGACCAATTATGCAATTTTTTCCCATTATTTTTGTTAAGGCCTTATGTAGGTTCTTATGTAGAGAAAAATCATTTAAAAATGACGAGGGGAAATAATAAAAACAACACTTTTCTTTTCCCATACAAACCACTCTGTTCCCAGCTGTATATCTAAATAAATAAAAATGAATCGCCAAATGTGTTGCTAAGCACAAAACTCGAAAACGGCTAGACCAATTATGCAATTTTTTCCCATTATTTTTGTTAAGGCCCTATGTAGGTTCTTATGTAGAGAAAAATCATTTAAAAATGACGAGGGGAAATAATAAAAACAACACTTTTCTTTTCCCATACAAACCACTCTGTTCCCAGCTGTATATCTAAATAAATAAAAATGAATCGCCAAATGTGTTGCTAAGCACAAAACTCGAAAACGGCTCGACCAATTATGCAATTTTTTCTCATTATTTTTGTTAAGGCCCTATGTAGGTTCTCATGTAGAGAAAAATCATTTAAAAATGACGAGGGGAAATAATAAAAACAACACTTTTCTTTTCCCATACAAACCACTCTGTTCCCAGCTGTATATCTAAATAAATAAAAATGAATCGCCAAATGTGTTGCTAAGCACAAAACTCGAAAACGGCTCGACCAATTATGCAATGTTTCCCCTTATTTTTGTTAAGGCCCTATGTAGGTTCTCATGTAGAGAAAAATCATTTAAAAATAACGAGGGAAATAATAAAAACAACACTTTTCTTTTCCCATACAAACCACTCTGTTCCCAGCTGTATATATATATAAATAAAAATGAATCGCCAAATGTGTTGCTAAGCGCAAAACTCGAAAACGGCTCGAGCAATTCGGCTAATTTTTCCCCTTATTTTTGTTAAGGCCCTAAGTAGGTTCTCATGTAGAGAAAAATCAATAAAAAATGAGGAGGGGAATAATAATGTAAATAGTATGAAGTTACAACAATAGCCACCGACATGCGCAGAACAGCGGTTCAAAACTTCAGGATTCGCCTTCAAGAGTGCATCCTACGTGATACCACCCTTAAAACCTGATGTAAAAAACTAGATTATGTACTGAATTAAACAATATAATCTTAATTTCTGTAAGTTGAATTGTTTTTGTTTTACATCCCTTTAAAACCGGTTCATACCTTTGGCCCCACCCATATACACAGAGCTATGGTCCTCAAATTTATTTATTGTCAATTGATAATATTATTACAAACTTCCTGTTAGTACAAATACAAACATACAATATTGAAATACTTTAGGGACCTTAGGTTTGTATTAATTTCCTTCGTGAGTAAGAGAAAGTAAATAAATAGGAAATTAAAATTTTACCAGTTTGATTCGTTAAAGAATTGTAAAAAAAACCTGTTCCATAACTAGTCAGTCCCTTTGATAGAAAAAGTAACGTGTTATATTTATTTAACGAGTTATTTCTCCCTAACTTTTAGTCATGCGGTTACTCTTTCTTTATTTTATTTTATTTTTTATATAAATTTGTGCTATGTTTATAGACTTATAATATATTTTTAATATTCTAATTGATTTTGGGATGCCAGAGTAATCATTTAAGATGATTACTCAAATTATTATTTCTTTAAACGTCCTAACTTTATTCTTCCTTAGATTTTTTTCCTGAGGTTGGTTGTGTCTTTACCAATTTGCTATTCAATTAAAACATCAAAATATTATTTATAAATATATAGTGAGTCTTGGTTTAAAAGCATCAAAAGAATTATAATAAATATACTTTATTCATACAACTTGAAATACGATTAATGATTCAAATATATATATATATATATATATATATTGTTTATGGTTCGAGAGAGAGAGAGAGAGAGAGAGAGAGAGAGAGAGAGAGAGAGAGAGAGAGAGAGAGAGAGAGAGAGAGAGAGAGAGAGAGAGAGAGAGAGAGAGAGAGAGAGAGAGAGAGAGAGAGAGAGAGAGAGAGGCTTGCCATAATCTTCTTCAGGATCTTTTCAGAGAGTGTCTTTCTAAAGGTGGAGTCTTGGACCCTCCTCTTTGATATCTCTGACCCACCTTGAACCATTATACCTGTGCGACCTCATCATCATAGTCGTTCCTCTCTACCGCTCTCGAGTGTGAGGTTTCTTTCTGTATAGCCCAGACCACACCGTACGAACCTCTACCATTTCTCTCTTTCTATTCCATTGCAGACTTCTCTTTGGGAAGCTTCCCTTAATACCATCTTCCCAGGTACGTCGGGATCTTCCTCTGGACCTTCTTCCTTCAACCTTAGCTCGTATGTCATCTTGGCCAGCCTGTTATTTTCCATTCATAAAACATGCCCAAACCATCTTAGACTGTTTTCTTCAATGACTTTTTCCGCAGGGTCCACTCCGAGGCTTGATCTAATGATCGAGTTGCGAATTTTCTCGTCTTGTTTTCCCCTCTATCTTCCTGAGGAATCTCATTTCTGAAGCCTGGATCCTACTTTTATGTTTGGTAGTCAACGCCCAAGATTCCGAGGAGTATGTTAACATTGGGAGAACAGTAGATTTATATACCCTCAACTTTCTGTCCTTGGATATTTCTCTTTTATCTCCTGAGTGACCTATTTCTTGCAAATGGCCATTTCCTCAATTATGCAATAATATATATATTTTTATTACAACGCCCGGTACGATACATAGCATTTGATAATATGGCACGACATATTTTTTAATATTTCAATAATAAAACGATGATTTTAGGCTAATTTCAATAAAATGACATGAATTGCAGCAACTGGCGGCTGCCATTGTATAACTTTCTTTGATCTTACCGAAACTAGCACAGCACAGTTTACCTTGTAATATGACTTATATAACTGTTACATAGAAGTTTGTTGTACTACAATATTTTTCATGGGACATAAAATTTGCTACAGATTGTTATTTGTTTTGTTTTGGTATATTAAGCACACTAAATCGAGGTAATTAACTATTTATTATCTGAAACAAAAAGTTGTTAAGAATTTTTTGTTCAAAATTTAGATAATGATATATTAATATGGGATCTACCTATGCGATTCTCCTCAACCAATCACCGCTCCTATTTCATTTAGTAACTGTAGCTAAATCAGTAAAGGACTCGCCATTCGATTAAGGGCTCGTCAATTAAAACATTAGCCCGTTTGTATAATTAATTATTCACCTTAGAACCTTGCTCGGCTGCAATATCGGCATAATATCTCATAAATAGAAAAAAAACGCGGTAAACACACAAAAGGTTATAAGATTGTTATCCTGCGGTGATACCAGTAGTGGGGGGGCCTTCTTACAGACAAGTACCTAGAATATAATTAAAAAAAATAAACCCTAACTTTTGAAATGTGTATCCTCAACCCTCTCCAAAATCATATTTAAAAGACTGCACCCATAATATTTACAAACGGTCTCTTCTCTTGTTTATACAATTCAACTAGTCATCGTAATGTTTTCCGCAGAAAGTTATACATGCTATTAAAGTTTCTCTTGTCTCTTTGAGTTAAAAATGTTGATATATTTGGAGCTAACAGTTTGGTTATCGCAAATTTTTAACAAAATGAAAATACAACTTATAATTAATTATTATTTTCCAGGCTTGTCATTAACTAAAATAAAATTATACATTGACATTAACGTGGAATAAAATAGTCCGTGTGGAGTCAAATTTAACTCTTGGAAACTAACTTGTACTCCTTTCCTTCAGAAAGCAGAGTGGCTCAGTGGTAGGCCGCTGAGTTGCCATGCAGAAGATCCTGGGTTCAAATCCCGCTGCTGACAACTTATATTTAGTCCGTTAGATGCAGGAGATGGATCAAATAGGATTTAGGACCCTCCTGGGGCTCAACCAGCCTCTATAAAGTGGGTACCCAAAATAAGGGGGAAAATCTGGCGGTTGAGCGTCATCTAGGACAAAACACCTCCCTGCACAACCGTTATACATGAAACAGTAGAGTCTCTACCATGTACTGAACCCCAGACCCGTTCACGGGTTGTAGCGGTATAGGTTTAAAATTCGGTTAAAGAAAAATATTGCTATAATAAAAATAAATTTTAATATTTTACAGAGAAACTCAGTTTAGTTTATATTTCAACATACTAAATTAATTTACTGAGTGTAAATTAAGCGTGCACCCGGTAAATATAATTGAAGTGATAGTGTCACGAAGGTTGAGATGAGCTTTTAAAGTAGTTGGGTTTAGTAACGATCGTATTCCTAACATGATAAGCGCTGAAGAGGCCTGTCGAGGGTTATACCGAGGTGTAGGTGGGAGGATTACTTAAATGTTAATGGACTTAGGTTTGGGTGGAGGTCCGTGGAATCCAAACTAAGGGATGGGTATATCTTGCTATGTTTTATTAATTCCCTTGATTTTGGGATGCCATAAAATAATGATTGCTTATTTTAATATCTTATCTTTATTATAAATTGGATCCTTTTTCCTAAGGTTGTTTGTTTAACACCATTACCAGTGTTTACACCTTAATAATATAATAATGAATGTATGGTGAATAAGGAATTGTATAACAGCTCAATCAAAATACAAATATACTTTATATATATACACAACTAAAATCCTTCCGTTTTCGCTTCTTCACAAGAAGTACCTCCTGAAGCCATTCCCCTCGATTTTTTCTTCCGTATCTCTTCAAGAAGTGTCCTCATGCCATTTCTTCTAGAAGTAAAATATTCGACTCCGCCCCTTCGTGTTTCATGAACCCCCTCTTGCTACCTGCCTGAGTGATATAGTTGTTATAACCGTCATTCGTATTTCAACTTCTCACTTCCAAAACCAAACATGGTCTATGAGATACATGGCAGAATTAATATTAATCAACTAAAAGCTTTGCTGTTTTGAAACTATAACGAAAAAATACGCAAATATTTATGAGCGAAGTATTACAGAATGTGTATAATGTCACACGAGAGGTAGCAATATTGATAATTAGGTTCACAGGAATGACGTGATAGCGCAGGTTGCTTTTTGGTGGAACTATAACATTATTACCTCTAACATTCATTCCAAGATGAACATTCAGTGAGAAAAGTCTATTTTTTTTTGTTGAAATCGAGATGAAAATTAAGAAAAGAAAAAGGTATTTAATGCATTAGTTTTATAAAGAAGGATAATTTATTTTTAGGTTTTATTCCTTTGTTTATTTATCTAATGTAATTTTATGAGGGGTCACCTGTGGTCTAGTGGTTTGCATAACAATCTACTGAGCCCAAGACCGCGGGTTCGTAGCCCGGAAGGTGGCTCTAGGATTTTTTTTAAGGTGTAAATAATGCTTGGTTATGCCGAAGGAAGGGGTTCAACGGGTCTCCTAAGTAATTATATCACAGTTCCTTTTAAAGCCAAGAACTACGAGAATGATACGATTCCACTCAATCTGAAAGCAGTTAATTCTCCCTCGACAATATCCGACATTATTCACCGGAACTGTAGCTATATACTTTAGCATGTTCTTTTGAATCTTGACCATAATTTATTTTATAAATTTCGCAACTTTAATCGAAATTATTTAACTAAATGTCTTCCAATAATAGTGAACTCCTGAAGAAGGTTAACATATTCAGGAAAAAAATATAATTCACTGTCCTAATTAAAAATGGATAGGCAAAATTTAGGACTCCCAGTGTTGCATCGTCCGCTTAACGGTATAATGCGGCGTTACCTAAACAAACAATTTTTGGAAATGGAAACATCAATTGTAATATTTAAGGAGTACCTGATATCGTACAGGATCAAGATCCTCATTTTACGCCCTTTTCAAAGGACGATAGTCACAATTAAAAAAATCTCACAGCCACCTGCCGGTATTTTTTTTCCTGAATATGTTAACCTTCTTTAGGAGTTCACTATTATTGGAAGACATTTAGTTAAATAATTTTGATTAAAGTTGCGAAATTTATAAAATAAATTATGGTCAAGATTCAAAAGAACATGCTAAAGTATATAACTACAGCTCCGGTGAATAATGTCGGATATTGTCGAGAGAGAATTAACTGCTCTCAGATGGAGTGGAATCGTATCATTCTCATAGTTCTTGGCTTTAAAAGGAACTGTGATATAAACTCCTTTTTAAGCCAATGCCTTACTTCTTATCTTATTAACTAGGAAAATAACTCGATTCCACTTACTTAAGTAGAAGAAACACATTTTGGAGAAATATATACTCAATCAGTTATTCACCAGGGGTGTAGATATAAGTAATGTGTTCAATGTTAAGGTTTTCTTTTAATAATACTCCGATGTCGGTAGTAAAGTTCGTAACTGATAGGACTTCCATCTTTCTTGTTCGACCACAACTGAACAGTTCGACAGGTCTAATGTTTGTAACCAAGCTTTTTTATTTCTTCAAACGAGATTATTAGTATTTGTGTTTATTGAAAAAATCTATATTTTTTATACACTATTACTACGCAAACCGATCCGAGTTTTAAATTTGTAGGCTCTTATCATTGATTGAGAAACGTGCAAAACTTTATCTTCTATATGATTAACTATTGTATAAATCATTAAATATATATATTTTTTACAGTTTACAAAAAAAGAGCTTTTTGAACTACATCCCTCCTGGAAGCGTAAAACTACATTTTCAAGAATACTGCCGAAGTTCAACGATACATGGAGTCCGATACTTCGGCGAAGATAATCGTCCAACTGTTGAAAGGTAAGACATCTGTGTATGTGTGTGTGTATGTAAATACTCTAAATGCGTAAACGCAGAGTTCGCATCTACGGTCATATACGACGGATGATCAACTCTCGGTGGACGAAACGTATCTTCAGTACAATGCCGTAATACATCAAGAAAGATCTTAAACAAATGGGCATACGAGAGGAGGATGTACATGACCGAAATCGTTTTAGAGCAGCCATCAAGACTTTTGGGACTATCCGAGATGAGAAACGGGCAGCTGGTGCTAAATGGACAGAAGAACTTCGAGTTAAAATAACACAGGGAGCTCATGAAGACGATGTGGAGGAAACGAAAATTTTAAGAAATACCAGAGTGTAAAGTGAGGCTTATCGTGTTCCCTAGTTGCCCGATTAGCAAAATTGAATGAATATATATATATATATATATACACTATAAAGTCAGGTTTCTATAGAAAAAAAAACCTGCACGACTATAACCCATGAAGAATCTAGCTTTAGTTCATGGTACTGAGTCTGTACTGTTTCTAGGACAGCAGTTGTATAGGAAGGTAATTTGTTCGAAAACACGCTCAGCTGCCAAGTTTTACCCTAATCAAAAGTACCCACTTAATAGAGGATGGGTGAACCCCAACGGGGTCTATAGATCCCACAGTAGGTATCAGTTCCGCAAGTTGTCGCTCGGAGTTTAGTCACAAGTTTTAACTTTTCCCACTATCAGGGCAAATCTTTTCTCTTCAAAACAAAAATATTTAAAAATAATTACCATCAAAATAAAAATAAATTATAAATATTTTTATTTGAAAAGAAAAGATATGTCCAGGACCGGGACTCGAACCCAGGTCGTCCAGATCGCTAGTTTGGAACTCTACCATTTGAGCTATCCTGGCCCCATTCAAGCACGCTTCTCGGTCGTTGTCATATCCTTTCCTTACACTGATACCAAGTCCCCACGTTCTCGCATTTTCGAGAAGTATACGAGGGGAAGAATGTTCTTGGAACATTAAGTCAACAAGATACAAATTGAAATAATGTTCAAAGAACATTCTTCCCCTCGTATACATTGCGAAAATGCGAGAACGTGGGGAGTTGGTATCGGTGAAAAGAAGGGATTTGACCACGACCGAGATGCGTGCTTGACTAGGGCCAGGATAGCTGAAATGGTAGAATTCCAGACTAGCGATCTGGACGACCCGGGTTCGAGTTCCAGTCCTGGACATATCTTTTCTTTTCAAATAAAAATATTTAAAAATTAATAACAAATCAAATACAATAAATTAAATTATAAATACTTTGTTATACGTTCAATTATGATTATTCCATTCAATTATTATTTTACATTAATTATTATGTATACAAATAAATATTTATTCATTTTCAGAATATCCTGGGCATTCTTTTTTCTTGTATGCATGGCTTGCAATGCGTACCTGATACAAAAGGTTTGGAAAAGATGGAACGACTCACCAGTCATTGTAGTGTTTGCGGAAAAAGCTACTCCAGTATGGGATGTTCCATTTCCTGCAGTCACCATCTGTAGCGAGGTTAAGTCTAGAGCAACACACTTCAATTTTACCAAGTACATGGACTTGCCTTCCAATGAGATCGATGATGATAAGTATGATAATTTTTAAAAAATAATTGCTTACTGAATATTATTATTATCCAATAATTATAATACTCAGGATTTCATTACATAGACCATTTTATGTATTAACTTACAATACAGCAATAGTACTATATATATATATATATATATATATATATATATATATATATATATATATACACACAAACACACCTAGAAAAAAGAGATTAATTAACAGTCCATTAGCCTTGGAAGGGACGTAAAATGGGGGTCCTGAGCCTGTACGATGTCAGGTACTCGTTAAAAGATTTCTATCCTAATTATACCTGGATATACAAAATGTAGAGCTTCCACTGTAGCATCGTCCGATTAGCTATAACTGAATAGTGATGTTAAATTAATAGACAAATGAACAGTCATTTTGTACAATAATATTTTATATTACAACTTGCAATATAACAAATGACAATAAGACACGTGGTAATAAACACACGTTTACATATACATATTAGGCTATATAAGATTATATGTACTACATATTATTATATATGACACAATTTAAAAATAAATCTGAAACAGAACTTTTGTACTGAAGTATGAACCTGGATGAAAATTAATTTATTTTGATTGGCGTAGATTTCTAAACCATAAATTATTAAATCACCTATCCAAATTATTATCTAAAATTTGTTATAAATAAGTTTTTTTAATGATAACTGGGAATTCTCATTTATTTACATTAATAATAATTATTATTAATGATATTTTAATAATAATAATAATAATAGACCCGCAAGGGGCACTGATGGATGCAGTTGCTGGGGTCATACGCCCCCCCGGGTTCCTGAGTACACTACACCATCCACTTACTCACCCAATATACACAACACAAGACAGTACACTAACACTAAGGTCATTAACAGTAAACACCCTAGGGCTACCTTCCCTAGGAAGACCTGGCAGCAGGTATAAAATGCATCCCACCCATTAACATGGAGCTACGAAACAGAAGAATTGCCTCGGACGAATCCAGAGTAAGGGCTGCTCTGGATGGTTTGGACAACCAGCCCTCGACTTCGGCAGGCAGTGCAAGCGGTGCCTTGATGTCGTATGGAACCGTAAGACCGGCTACCCTAGGACCTATATCAAACTCAGCTTTGTGCTTGGACGCTGATGAGCCTCCCGCGCAAGGAAGAGTCCCACAACGCCGAAGAAATGAACAAAAACGGATGAAATGGACACGCAAGATGAACGCGTCAGCTATCCGAGCTTATTTCTTGGCAACCAATTTAGAAACTGACAAAACAGGGTACAGATCACGAATCACTAGCTACTGGAATGAAGAAGTCCCTCATATCAAAGTCACATCTCAACGTATCGCTGATCAGGTGAAGCAGATATTCAAAAGAAAGTTTTTATCGATGGCTGAAATAAATAATATAAAAGAAGAGGTAGCGAGCAGACTAAACTTAAACCAAGTTCAGGATATCTTGCCATCTCAACCGCAAATCATTGAGACTATCATTCCACCGAACCAGGAAGAGCCCTCAAATACTTTGGAAGATGGAGCAAACCCAAATAGTATAAGTCAAGCAAACATCCGTACCTGTTTAATAACAGAACACTTAAAATTCCGGGGCATACCTCTCGATAGTCGTCCTATCATCCCAAAGGTGCCATATTCTAAGCAAACACTCCAAACTGTCTTAGCAGTGGATAATCTGTTGCAAGAATATATAACAAACGACTACGATCTCAATGAAATCCGACACTGGATATATATAGCAGCAAGAACGGTTGTAAGCCAATTGGGACTAATAAAAGAAGTGGGCCCGGAAAAAAGCAAGTTTATTGCTGATAAAAAGAATTTTGAGTCACCTTGGAGGAGAAGGTTGAAGCGTAGAATTGATGAATTACGCAAAAGTATTGGAGTTCTCTCTAACTATCTCAATAATTCCGACGGAGCATCAATAAAATTGAAGACTAAGATTGATGAACTTATTGTGAAACACATAGGCTCCGTCAACAGATCTGAACTCAATTCGAAGCTGTCTGCACTCTCAGAACTCATGAAACAAAAGCTAGCAGTTTATGCTTACAGGGTCAGAAGATATACAAAAGCAGAATCCCGAAGAAAAGAAAATAACGTGTTTCAAACAACTGAGAGAAAATTTTATAATCACCTGAAACCGAATCAGAAGGCAGACTCCTTTTCCATGTTGGAACTTAATGAGTCTGACGTTTGTAGTTATTGGGAAAACATCTGGAGCTGTCCGAAAAATTATAACAATAATGCTTATTGGCTCAGGAATTTGCACGCAGAAACACAGAGTGTTCCTATGATGGATGTAGTACAAATTAGTGGCGATGATGTACAGGAATCTATTAAGTTTGCACACAATTGGAAAGCACCCGGGCCAGATAAAATTCAAAATTATTGGCTCAAACACTTTAAAAGTACTCATGGACCATTAGCCTCTTATTACCAGAAACTATTGTGCAATTCGGTTATACCTCCAGAGGACTTCTGTTTAGGGAAGACATATTTGATTCCAAAAGAAAAAAACAAATCTCCAGAACCGAAGAACTTTCGGCCAATAACATGTCTTAATGGTGTTTACAAAATATTAACGTCTATAATCAGTAATAAACTAATGGGACATGTACAGAAGAACAACCTTATGGCACAGGAGCAGATCGGATGTAAGCGAAACTCTAAGGGGTGTAAAGAGCTTCTAGTGATTGATTCATTCATAGCTTCACAGGTATCAAAAAAGTTGCGTAATATATCGCTTTCATGGATTGACTATCAGAAAGCATTCGATTCGGTCCCCCATGACTGGCTGATTGAAGTTCTTAAGATTTATAAAGTCGACCAAAAAGTGACAGAACTGTTGCAACGACTTATGAGGCTATGGGAAGTGTCATTGGTTCATCCAACTAAAAGGAACACTCTCGTTGCAGAGAAAATTCCAATAAAAAGAGGAATATTTCAAGGTGATTCGCTAAGTCCTTTATGGTTCTGCCTTGCGATTAATCCTCTAAGCTCCATTTTGAATCAATCTGGAAAGGGTTATTCCTTGAATCAGGAAACAATGATCTCCCATTCTTTCTATATGGACGACTTAAAGCTTTTTGCAAAGAATGAGAGGGACATGAGAACTCTTCTTGAATTAGTAAGTTCATTCACAGAAGATATTGGGATGAAGCTAGGAACTGAAAAATGTGCAACCCTTAATATACACAGAGGAAAATACAAGGATTCAGCTAACATTGAACTCTCCAATAGTGACATCATTAAGCAACTTAAGGTTACAGGCTCCTACAAGTATCTTGGTATCTCACAGCTGCTTAAATTCAAAAAAGAGGTCAAAGAAACCTTTGAAGAAGAATTTAAGAATCGAGTCAGAAAACTACTAAAAACTAATTTATCAGCTGGAAATCTGGTAAAAGCTTTGAATACCTGGGCTGTTCCTTCGGTTACATATACGTTTGGAGTGATAAAATGGTGTGACACGGATTTGGAAAAAATGGACCGCTTCTTAAGAACTCAGATGGTTAAATCAAGACAGCGTCACCCAAACTCTTCAGTGCCAAGACTATATATGCCCAGAAAACTTGGAGGTAGGGGACTTATTAGCCTGTTGAAAGCCTGCCGTGAACAAGAAGCAAGTCTTAGAACCTATTTTATGAATAGTAGTTCATCGATGCTGTCGACCATTGCTGCCCTCGACTGCAACTACACAGCACTGAATTTGCTTCGACAAGATCCAGTAGCAATCCCAACTGAGGAGAGCCTTACAGAATCATGGAAGTGTAAACCACTCCATGGAAGGTTTTACAGTTCTTTATATGCTCAGGGCATCAATTTAGAAGCGTCAGTCCGCTGGTTGACCACAGGAAAAATGTTCCCCGAGACTGAAGGATTCCTGTTGGCAATACAGGAGCAGGTCATGGCAACAAATTCCTACAGAAAGCATATTCTGCACCAAGCAATCGAAGATAGATGTCGCCTATGCAAAGCAACGTATGAATCGATTCAACATGTCACCTCTGGCTGCCAAGCATTGGCAGGTAAAGAATATCTAACTAGGCACAATAATGCTGCAAAGATCGTTCACCAGGCACTCGCTCAAAAATATAATTTAATAAGCAGCCATCACCCATTTTACAAATACCAGCCACAGGCAGTATTAGAAAAAAACGACATTAAACTATATTGGGATCAAACCATGATCACTGACCATAATATACCCCACAACAGACCAGACATACTACTCGTAGACAAAAAAATAAAAAAGGCCATCATCATCGAAGTTGGGGTTCCTGCTGATGATAACGTTTCTAAAACATTGAGCGAAAAAATTCGGAAGTACCAAGAGCTCTGCGAGGAATTAAGGCATCTCTACCGACTGGTGGATGTAAAAGTACTCCCGATCATTGTATCCAGCAATGGTTTAATTCCTCAGGAAACGATTGCATCAATGAAGACGTTGGAAATAATTAGGGGACTGGAAGAAGTACAGAAAGCGGTTATGCTGGGATCTGCCAGCATCGTTAGAAAATTTTTAAATATTCCCATTTAACTTTTAAATGAACCATACCCTTGACCTTGGTCCGGGTTGGTGTAATTATCCGGTACAAGCCGAGAAATACAAACAAGATGATAATAATAGTAATTAACACTTATATTGACCATCGAACTTATTAATAATGTTTTTAATTTGAAAATATTAAATTTTATAGTGATATTTTATCATTCTATTTTGGCAAATTTAAAACATGGATTGTTTGTTAAAACTTTATATTAAAATATTTTAAATAATGTTATGTTAATTATAACTCTTTAACTTTTCTATAATCTTTATATTATATCTTCATAATAACCATCATTTATCATGAATATCTTTGTATGTTTAATAAAAAATAGTTTAGGCTTGAAATTTTGATTTCACCCATAATCATGATATCTTTAATAAGGAAGGAAGTAGTTAGGGGTGGAGTCAAATTAAACACTAAATAAGTTTTTACTGATATCTTTACTTCAGTTAATATATTTTACCTATTAATATTTTTATATATTGTAGCTATATATTTAGAGGAGACGCATCATTGTATTGTGACGATGACATCCAATGTGAAGGTGACAACTACATTGATGATTCAACAGTTGATTTCTTAAAGGATGTAAATATTATTTATTAATAGATAACAATATATATTTTAATACTGACAATTATTTTTTTTTAAATGTCTTGCACTAAACATTACCAATAACTTTGGCTTTTGTAGCATAATTATAATTTTGAGCTGAAATGGTAAAAATTTTTACAAATTTTGATTGTATTATATTTATTATTTATGATGAAAGAAACCACATAAAACCTCAAATTTCTACCATATATCATCAAAACAGTGATGAATTAATCACCTCTCTTATCATTATAACCCAGTGCTTATTACTCAGTTTGTCTCAGCTACTTTTAATCTGTAGTTCTGTGTGTTAAATCCTCTAAGCCAGAATTATAACTATGCACAGGCCATAATCACCATCCTACACAGATAATCAAAAGTGAATTCTTATATAATGTTAGTATTTACCATATATGGATTTTTAACAACAGATAATCATAGGAAAGGTAAAAAATAAACCATTTTTATTAATTGTTATTTTTAAAATTATTTTTGTTTTGAAGAGAAAAGACTTGCCTGACCGGGATTCAAACCGGGGTCGTCTGCTTCTCCATAGCATTCCTCTAAGCCACTGAGCTACCAAGGGTCGTATCCAAGTCAGACAAATCCGTTCTCTTCACCGATCCTATATCCTAGTGTTCTCGCAATTTTTTTTTGCAATTGAGTAAGACACCCTTATGATTACCAAATCTTCACATCTTTTGTTGAGTTTTGGGGATATGGTAGAAATGTACCTGCAGGTAACCAGCTAAATTTTTAAAGTGGTCTATAAGAAAAAAAGTTTGGGAACCTCTCCTCTAAACTGTCCTTCCAACACACATGATCTTGCTTTTAGTCCGATTTATTTTATTATTTCACAATACCGCTTCTTAAGTCAAAGCAAGTAAAAATCGGGAAGCTTTAAACTGCAATACTAATAATTTTAAAAAACACTATTTTTTTTTTTTGTATTAAGTAAAGCGATGTATAAAGTCTTTTTTCTTCAAAACATGAATATTTAAAAAACAAAGCTTTTTAGCAAATGAGCCCTCACAAGAAAAAATTTACAAAATGTTCTGCATAATCATTAAAAAGTTAAGCTGTCATTCTAAGAGTCGCAATCCCTAAGGTAAAAAATTGTCTTCCATTACTTTAGGCTACTTATATAGATATAGTTTTATTTTTTACTTTTCACCCTATCTTGCCTTTTGCCAATAAAGGGTTATTTTTTATTTTATGAAATTATAAAAGAAATTGTTTTCCATTTCAATTCATCATATCAAGTAGGTACTTTTCAGGCTCTCTAAAAATATATAACAATGGGTTGTTAATGTCTTCTTCTGGATCTCAAGCTGTTATATCCAACGGTTTTATCCACTTATACACAAAGGCTTGAATGTGATATAGATTTTTCCTCTATAGTGACAGAAAAAAATGTTGAAAACTATAGAGATCAGAACTCGTTAGTTTCACATTCAGTCTCTGAAGCACAGTGCAGTTTATGATCACATGTTTTTACAAACAACAAAACACCACAACTGGCTGTGTACCAGGGCACTAAGCCCTCATACCACAGAAGGATTAGAGAAATCCAATAGTAAATTTAGACCAAGTACTGTTTGAGATTATTTGATGATAATGAAAGAAGGCACTGAAATATATAGCTTTTTTTTTCTGAAAAATTAGATGATCTTTAGAACCAAGTATCAAAGAAATTGGTAGAATTGATACAAGAAACAAACATTCTGTATTTAAATAATTTCACATAGTTTACATTGTATATAATCTTACTGAATTTTCATTTAGAAAAAGGAAAGATATTAGAAAAAAATAAAATAGAAACTATTTTTCATATATATTTCAAAATACACACCTAGATGTTCAATATGACTATTTGAAAGATCGATTCTACTAGTTTGGAAATCCTAGTTATATAGTGTTATTAAATTCTTTTGAGTTTATAATATAGTTTATATTTTTGTAGTATGATTTTTTTTTTTTAGGTTGCTCCTCAAATGATGGAAAATATTTTTCTATGCAAATGGAACAATACTTATTCTGAAAACTGCACTGATATATTTACAAAAACAGTTACAGACGAAGGAATATGTTATAGCTTTAATATGCTTGATAAAAAAGATCTATTCAGAGATGATGTGTAAGAAGTATTATAAAAATTACAATGTGAATTTAAATTTCATTTTATTAATTAGAATAATATAAGCTGTTTTGTTCTCAATCATTCATATAAAGAAAATGGAAAACGACCGTTGTCTGTACTTTAATCTGTATAGTTCTAACAGATGAAAGGTCCTGAGTACATTACAAGATATGGGTCCATGTTCAATTGCCAAGTTTTACTGTAATTATGGGTAGATACTGGGTGACCTACCCCATCTCTAAATCTGTTGATGGATTAAATAATTTATCTGTCTCAGCTTAATTTGAACCCGGGACCTTCGGCAGAGCAGCTCAGCACTCCATAGACTGAGCTGATGCTGAAGGTTGTATGTTCGAACATGGATGGATCCTGCAGGATCTCCAGACATTCCCTGGGCTCACCCATTATCTGTAAATTGGGGGAAAATATGATAAAGTGGTTAATATAATACAGTTGTAAATTTCGATAAATGAATGTTTAAAAACTTGGAATAATATTTCCAATATTTAAAAAACAGCAAAATACAATCAAAATGACAAATCAAATTTAATTCTTTGTAAATTTTTTGGTGACAAACTATCTTTATTACTTACTTCTTGACCTAATGGAACTCTGAAGTATTGGTCCTTGACCATTGGAAACTCTGCTGGGTTGTGTAGGAGCAACTGAAAAAAAAAATCAAATCAAAACTCCTTTTTACTCTTAACATCTTGCTATATATGAAGGGAATTGTCGGGATAGTGCTAGAAATCATCAATTAAGTTCATTATTTTTTCTTAATATTATTTTTTAATATATTTTGCTGTATTTAAAAATAAATAATAAAGAGGAAAATGATTGACTGGTAGATCGTAATGAAGAATACAATTAGTAACCTTATAAAAAAGTTATAATCTCGGCCAAAACACTTTCCTGCATAACCATTTGCTTAAAAACAGTACAATATCTACCATGTACCAAGTCCAAGACGTTTCATCATACAGTACTTTTTCACTTACTAATTTTACAGTACTTTGTTACTTCACCTCCTTGGAATCTACCTGCCCTATTTACAGAAGGATCAAATATCTTTGACCATAAATAATTTAGCATAATATTAATAAACCACACGTTTTTATTTTAGGATAACATATTCCGAAAGTGTTGACTTGCGAGTACAAGGATGGTCCCAGGACGAAGGATATACCCCAGATGCGCAGTTGAAGACTTATCCAAATAGAGCTCTGTATTCAGGAACTTCTGGGGGCCTATATATTGTATCAATAGCATATCGTAAAGATGCAGACTACTGTTGCAAGGGGCCAACTCAGGGGTTTAAGGTAAAAGATCAACTTAATTCAAAATCAATCTAATATTGTATTAAGATATTATATATAAGATATTTTATTCAGTTATATTATCTAATATACCTATTAAACTATTATTAAGTAACTCAAAAAGTTATTCGTATCAAATTAGATTCTGTGTGTACTTATCAACTATCATTAAACTAAGACTAATTATTTATTTTTAATGAAGGATACAATTTGTCTAGGGGGTGCAGTCATTAATCGCACTATATAAGGTTAACTTATTTATAAGGTTACTAATTGTATTCTTCATTACGATCTTCCAGTCAATCATTTTCCTATTTATTATTTATTTTTAAATACAGCAAAATATATTAAAAAATAATATTAAGAAAAAAATAATGAACTTAATTGATGATTTACTAGCACTATCCCTACAATTCCCTTCATATATAGCAAGATGTTAAGAGTAAAAACTAGTTTTGAATTGATTTTTTTTTTCAGTTGCTCCTACACAACCCAGCAGAGTTTCCAATGGTCAAGGACCAATACTTCAGAGTTCCATTAGGTCAAGAAGTAAGTAATAAAGATAGTTTGTCACCAAAACATATATAGCAAGTTTATAGAATCAATGATACCTAATGTCATGTAATAAAGGTAAGTTACAAATAAAGGAAACTAGCTACTGGAAGTATTCAAATAAAAAATTCAACATGCTTGTTTGTATCAAGTGTTTAAGTGGGAATAAAGTTTGTCATGAAAGGATAAAAACTATGTATCAAGTGTTGAAAATAGTTATATTTTCACCCATATAAATATTTGTGGTTCTCGAGTTTCTTGAGATACTCATATACTTCTGAAACTCAAGAACAAGTATATATTATCTACAACAGTCAAGAAATGTAGAAACTGACATATACACATATTAAAAATTACAATTGTGTTGATGAAAAAAGTAGTTTTGTAAAGGTACTTTTTCTTCTAGTTTGTATTTCCTAATTATACTCGTAAAATGTGAAATGATACAAAAACTACTATATGAGCTGCTGTTTTTAAAAGTGGTCCATGACTGTTTTGTAATATTTAAGGACCTCCATATGAATTAGTTAAAAAATTTGGACCAACTTAGAACTTGGCAAACCGTGATGTTTTATTATACACCCTTTTAAATTGGTATTGTGAAATAATAATCATTAAAATCATTTAAAAGAATAAACTATTTTTTAGATCCAAATGGACTTAAAACACCTTTCAAAGCCAATAGCTCATATTTTACTTTAATGTTTAAAACAAAGTCTCCACGCAAACAACTTAGAGATTCTTAAGACAATAATGTGACAGATAATAAAAAAACATACCATCTTTTTAAAGGATAGTCCATGGACACAACTACAGCAGACATCTGTTCACTTCAAAATAATAATGGAGGTGAAATGTTACACTAACTATAGATGCATAAAAATTTTCAAGCCATTATACTGAATCAGTGTTGCCATCAGATCAATAACTAATACGATATAATAATCAGTGTTGCCACGCGATAAATAACTAAAGTGATATAAGTCGGAGAAATGTTTCGTCCCTTTACTTACACTAAATTTACACTAAATAAATACTGCGTTTCTCTATTTATTCCAAAAGAGAAATGATTACCGGTAAAAATTAAAAGAAAGTTATTCAGCGGTAAACCACTGTTTGAAAAACTGGAAGCATATTTATTCTTAAATCAGTTGCGAAAACTTACTTAACTATCAATACTATAAGAAATTATTAAACTAAGAGTTCTTAGTTCAACTCATATCATAGGATTGAACAATCTAATGGGATCCTCTACCTATTTAATATGTAAATATTTAATAGGTAAATTGTGATTCTTTTGAAGGGAGATAAAAATCCTTAAAGATAGAAAATCATGTTAACCTAACCTCTTTGGTTAGGTTAGAATTATAAAACAACCAAAGAGGTTTTTTTTTTTTTTTTCCTTTTTTCACCAATGCCACCCCTATTGGGGAAAAAGGGAAAAAAACAAAAAAAAAACCTCTTTGGTTGTTTTATAACTCTGACCTATTTGATTGGCGAGTGTTCAGAGAACGCTACCATTTCTTTTGAAGTGCGTTATATAGTATTTCTAAATATGGTTGGGAAACCAACTGGTTTGGAGGTCATCTGTGGTGTAATGGTTATCATAACAATCTTCTATGCCTTATACCTTTCTTCCAAGTCCGGTATATGGCCATCGGATTTTTTTTAAATGAGTAAAAATTCCTAAGTTATGTCGTCCTTCGAAGGAGATGTAAATTGACAGTCCTGAGCCTGTACGGTGTCTGGTACCTACTCGCTTAAGATCCCTATCTTAATTACACCATGATAGGTAAAATTTAGGAATCCCACTGTAGTATCGTCCGTTTAGCCCTGGTACCTACTCGGGCAACGGAAATTGTTATGAACAAATGATGGTTTTCTCAGTTTAAAAAATATATTTACGATTTTCCATAGGTAATCGCGATGATTCAACCGAATATAATGACGACGAGTAAATATTTGCGATCGTATTCTCCTCAACAGAGACGTTGCTACTTCCCATCAGAGAGGTATTTAACCTTCTTCAAAATCTACAATCAACAGAATTGCGAAATGGAATGCCTTACGAATTACACATTGTTAAAATGTGGTTGTGTAGCTCTACACATGCCGAGTAAGTACATATCAGACTTTGTAAATACTTCATCGCATGCTATGCAATTTATTTGCTTTATTTAGCAATTCCGTTATTAACTATTATATTAATGTTATTTATTATTATTTTGTTAATGTCAAACCTTTATATATATGTTTTATTTTTATTTTTATTTATTTATTTTTCTAGAAAATTAGTTAAAATCCTGTAAAGTCTCTTACTTTTTAATCATTTATTTATTTTATTTTTTTCTATTTCTATTATGTTTTGTCACTCATGATTACTTCATTATTTGTATCATTATGTAGCCTCCTGGCCAGATGAATATTATGTTTATTTTACTTGTTCTTTATTGTTATTCTAAAGGGACTTGGTCCCAGAATAAAGTTTTTTTCTATTCTATTCTATTCTAAGTTGTAATAAAAATTATTATGTAGTTAAAAATATAAAATTGATTTTATTTAAGTAGGTTTATTAGCTGTAATAGGTATTATAGAGAGCTGATAAATCTCACATTTCTGGCTTATTCTGATGATGTGATATTCGGAAACAATGGAAGAAATATTTTATCACCATACGGGAAGAACTGCACCAGCTGAACATGGAAATAAACTTTAGCAAAACAAAGTGGAAAAAACCTTTACATCTACAACCTGTGAACAGGTCTGGGGTTCGGTTCATGGTAGAGGCTGTACTGTTTCATGGACAACGGTTGTACAGGGAGCTGATTTGTCCTTTATCGTGTTCAACCGCCAGATTCCCCCCTTTATTTTCGGTACCCACTTGATAGTGGCTGAGTGAACCCAAGGAGGATCCTATATCCCCTACGATCCATATGAAATAATTCTTGATAGCAGCGGGATTTGAACATGGATTTTCGGCATGGCAACTCAGTACACTACCACTGAGCCACTTCGCTCCCATCAAACAAAGTTAAAAAAAAACTGAAATGTAGCAGTGGCTAAAAGATCTAGGAGCTAATCTGAAAAATGATCTTGATAAACTTAGAAATCAGAGAATCCTCCAGACTATTTACCAAGTACTTCTGTTCATTTAAATCAGGCTTTCTGGAAAGGAAAGAAGTAAAGAGAGTGGTTTAAATAATTGTAATAATTAAAGTTAAGTTCAACCAAACATAATTTTGTTTCTCTTAACTAACAGTAACATCTGTTTAAGGGAAAGAAGATACAAATTTGTGTGGACCAGGGAAGAAACAATGTATGATTGATGCTAAAAGTGAGTATTTATTCATTACATTACTAATTTTTATTGTATTATTAAATTTTGATCATACTTTATATAGTATAAGTATCATTTCACAATTAAATAACTGTGGACGATTTGTAGGAAAGATATAGATTTATTGAGTTATTGAACAGATATAAGATGTATATGCAAGATACACTCTAATATGAACTAACTAGGTGATTTATTTAATATAGACTATGATTATAACTAATTGACTATGGACTGTATCTAACATAGAGACTACTCTCTTACTTACTATGAACTAACTACTGCATCTCTACTCTCTACTCTCTACTCTCTCCTAATCGTAGAGCTAGCTGTAATATATAATGTATACTACTATACGAATATACATGTTAAAGGAAGAGTTAAGGACAAGGAAGTTTACATTGCTGACAATACGGAGGCATTGATGAAACATCCTTGTCACCAATCCAATTTATAAACAATTTACTCCAGGTCATTACCACGAAACTTTACGATTTTGCAAAAAGAGCTTTTTTATTCCTTCTCTCTGCTCTTGCTTCCAAGAACCACCTGGCCTTTCGGGTACCATCCACTCTGCAGACGAGTCCATACCATTGCCGTTCTTCCAGGATATATCCTGCACCAACCTTACTCCTAGATCCGTATGAGTCATGTCGTTTCTACGGAGGAATCGACGCCGATATCGTGCTTATCGAGGGTTGTGCAGATTTCTGATCCATAAAACAGCAATGGAAGAAACAACGATTTATATAGTCTATGTCTAGCCTCTTTACTTACTTCATGCTTAACTATCATGATTTTTTATATCCACCAGTTTAGTAGTATAGTATAGTCTATTACAATAGGAAGCGGAGTGCCTCAGTGGTAGAGTGCTGATTTGGCGTGCGGAAGGTCCAGGCATCAAATCCAACTGTGGCAGATTTTATTTGTTCTCTATACAGTCGGGGATGGTCTGGGACCCTCTTTGGTCTCATCCAGCCTTAGTGGATACCCAAAATGGGGGGAAAAATCGGGTGGTTGAGCATGGTCTAGAACAAATCACCCCCCGGCACAATCGTTGATCAAGAAACAGTACAGTCTCAAGAAGTATTTTAACCCAAGACTTTTCATAACCAGTAGTGGTACAGGTTTTTTTTTTCTTCAGGTGATTCATTCCATAGGATTTCATAGTCCGATTAAAAACCTCCTTGTCTATTTTTCCATCTTGACTTATAACTATCCCTAAATACGTGTACGCATTTGCTGTTTCTATGGGTTTATCAACACATATAGTTCTAGGCTCTAGACACTTAGTTCCCAAAGTAATCCAGGTGGAACCCCAGGGGTCCAAGGGGGACTCGACGGGGGTCTACTTTGGTGAAATAAAAAAATGGTTTTAATAATTAGAATCACAACTTATCTATAATAGCATACTGAAACCTATTTGGACATATGGAGCAGAACTTTGGGGTTTAGCAAAAAAAGTCCACATACACAAGATTCAAACCACACAGTCCAAAATTCTCAGAAAAATTGTTAATGCACCATGGTATATTTCGTATCACACCATACACAACGACATGAACATTCCCACTATAAAATCATATATTCATAACAAATAAATGACATTCCACTCATCGACACAATATCACCCAAACCCACTCGTTCTTCCGCTTTCTTACTCCCTGTTACCTGGACTGGATAGGAAAAGATTAAAAAGAAATTGGCCAAGAGACCTACTCACCAATTGATATTTATATTTTTACTGCATCATCATAAAGAAGTTCAAGTAGAAAATCAAGGTGAAAAACACTAGTATCAAATTTGCTGAATGCGCAATTGCGCAGGTGCAAATGAAAATTAAATTATAAATAAATAATAATTAGAATCAGTTTGCCGTCGGCACTTTGTTCATTTCATTGCAATAATTAATTAGGTAATCCTATTCTAAAAAAATAGTTGAGTAAGAGACTCTTATAATTACCAAATATTCACATCTTTTGTTGAGTTTTGGGGATATGGTAAAAATGTACCTGCAGGGGGTCCACCGGAACCAGCTAAATTTTTAAAGTGGTCTATGAGAACAAAAGTCTGGGAACCTCTGCTCTAGACTGTCTCTTCCAACACATGATCTTGCTTTTAGTCCGATTTATTTTATTATTTCACGACAATATCGCTTCTTAAGTCAAAACAAGTAAAACTCGGGAAGCTTTAAACTGCAATAATTATAATTAAAAGAAAACAGTTTTTGTTACACAATAAAAATGGAAGTTTAAGAAAAATTTTCCCAGAGAGAAAAAACAAACAGAGCAGAAAACTTTATAACTACCGATATAATTTTACGTCATATGGTAACGAGTAGAATATGGCATTCCCCTCCCTCCAGTTGCCCATCTACGCTACCTTTTATATGTTCGTTATTCTTGTTATATATAATTATATGGTAATGATAACTAATAATCTGTTTTATTTATTGCCAAATAAATAAATATTATATAATTATTTTATTTTACATTGAAATAAATAGTTAATTAAAATTAACATTAAATAGTTTAAATCTTGTTGACAGAGAACCTCAGTTTAAGTAGCTTGGTTTCATCAGATAACTACGACATAACAAAATGCGACTGTCTTCCGCCTTGCTCTTCTATTGTTTACAAAGCTGAATCTTCTCAAGCAGACTTTGCATTTCTTGATGTCCTTGGTGCTTATAGCGAAAATGTCTCTGAGTATGAAGGGTTAGTACTTATATTCAAATTTATTTATTTTACACTATCTATCCATCTACCTATACGAGTAAATATATATATATATTCAGAAAACTGCGTCGCTAATATACGAGCGCTTTTCTTAATGTTTTCTTTGCCATGATAGCGACACAGCCTACTTGATATAACAGCTGTTATAAATAAAGACATATGAGAGGCTACAGTTTTAATGGACGGTTATAAATTCTTTAAATAATATTGTGCGTTGAATAAACTGCAACTAATCTTCGGAAAGATATAATGAAACACGAAATAAAGGCTTTAAATCTGGTTTCTTTTGTTTTTTTTCTCGTGATGTACTTTTTCATGTTTTGTTGGAAATTATTGTAATTATTTACGACTTGTGAATATATAGTACTAAAAAAAAAACCTTTTGGTTTTTTCAGAGAAACGCTATTTATTCTTTATTTCCTTATCCAAGGGTATAAAAACATTATATATATATATATATATATATATATATATATATATATATATATATATATATATATATATATACACACAGTGGAGCTTCGATTATCCGAACTAATATTGTCAGGGGTGGTTCGGAAAATCAAAAATTCGAATAATCGAGATTCACTAAAAAATAAAAAATTAAATTTAAATTCCAATTCGTCTTTTAATGAAAGAACCACTCGATTCCTGTTTGTTGACATGCTGCAATTAAAAAAAAAAAAAGTGATCACAAATGCGATGAACACCTCCCAAAGAATGATTTAAAACTGAAGATGAGCAGCCTATTACCAACCAAATGAATAGGAAGGGATTCAGAGAAACAAATGAAATTACCTATTTAGGTTTTCAGTTCTTAGCAAACAAATAGTAATGAAGTCTAGGTTAATTTTTTTGCAGTTTCCGATAAGCGGTTAGGGCCCCTTATTGGCGTTCATGGAAAAAATCATTTTATTTTTCGTAATATTTTATTTAACATAACAATAATTTTAACATTGCAAAAAAGTTACTGCATGATCTGAACAAATTGATTAAAATTACATTTGAAAAAAACAGTCCCGTTAATTGAACGTTCGGATAAGTGACGTTCCTTTCCTTATTCTTTGCAACCACGAGTTGGGTATTTTCCTCTATTGAATTATGTTAAAGATTTCTTCCTTAATCAGCTGGCATCCATTATCTACAGATGGCTAAAGAACATTAGCATTCTCTTCCTTAATTCTATATTAACCTGTTTAATAAATTGGTAGATCTTCTCGTAGCCAATTGTTACCCATTTTTCACCAAAAATCTTCCTCAGGATTACTCTTTGCTTTTTCTCCAGCTCTTCCATTAGTCCTTTCTTCTTGAGGGAGAGCGTTTCTGCAGAAAAAGATCAATTTTTTTGTCAATGTATTGTTGTGTAATAACTTTGTATTTAGAGACTAACGTATTTTGTTGTATAGACAAATATGTTTTACAAACATATTTGTGTTGAGCTCTTTTCATTTATGTACACAAATATGTGACCCCTAAGGTTGGGTTACCTTGTTATTGGTGCATTCGTTTCTACTACTACCATATGAGGAGTAATTCTTCATAATGAGAAACCGTCTTTTCATGAAACATAAAATGTTTGCCAATACTTTGCAAAAATTTATACAAAGATAAGAGTTTTTGTTTTTGTCACAATATTGCAAATATAGTTATTGCATTATCGTCTATTATACCTTACATTATAATTTATCATATCTTATCGATATGTAGATTGGTGGTATCGGCATTGAGCCTAAGCAATTACTTCCTTATCATAATATCTAACGCAGTAATTGGTTAAGTCGAATTGAGCCATTCCCATAGTTTTTGACATGAAATGAAATTGTATTATCAGGAATAACTCCTTTTCAAGCCAATTCCTGACATACCTCCTTATTCACTAAAAAAAAACACTACTTCGCTTCCTTAAGTAGAACAAAATCATTTTGGACAAAATTCGACATAACCTCTTATTCGCTGGAGCTGTATATATCATCACAGTATTTATGCAAAAATATAGCAAAATGAAGTCCTTTTTATAAAAAGCTAAATGATAAATTTTGCAATTATTCTGTGTTGAATAATAAATCGAATCAAAGAAATCGAATCAAAACACTTCCAATAATTTAAGATTCCACAAGTATTAGTGAATAAATACTTATATGAGTATTTTTATATGTACTGTTACAGCTATGATGGATCCAGAACATCAATTTTCTTCAAAGATGTCCAGTTCATTACAAGTCGTAGGAATGAGCTTTATGGAGTTGTAGATTTTCTTGGTAAAGCGATTTTTTTTTTTTTTTAAACATAATTTTAAAGATAAGATTTAACAGTTATAGAATAAACCACAACTTTATGCCATAAGGTTACTTATAATTCAAGTGATGCACGTTGATTTTATGGGTGTGTTAAATTTCGTTTTATTTCTATGTCGAAAGGTTAATGTAATCTAAAGGTGACAGTGAAGTTGCGTGATGTGCAGGAAGGCCACTCTGTATAATCGATTTACCAACGTGTTATATTATTTATAGGAATATAATTAGAGTTGGCTTGAAAACATAATGTCAACGACCAAATATTACATTAATTGAAGAAGGAAACTGACAGTTGTGGCTCAGTATCAGATATTTTTGAATGTGAAAAAGAAAAACAAATCGATCATATTTTTGAGGAAGAAAATGGTCCGGGTAGGGGTCAATAAATGTGGAGAAATGTTTAAAAAATAAAAATAAATAAAATAAAATAATGCAATAAAACAAAGATTAATAAAAAAAATAAAATAAAAAACATTTCTCCACATCTAAGAGAAATTTATTGACCTCTACCCGGAGCATTTTCTTCCACATATATTATCAACGTCATCATTCACGATCATATTTTTCTTTTTGAAGATCGTTTTTGGCAAAAAGAAGAACACCCCAAATAAATAAAAATATATAAAAATAAAAAACCTATACCGCTACAACCTTGAAGGTTCCAAGACAACGGTTGTACAGGGAGTTTTTCATCCAATTTTAAGAGTCCTCTTTACAGAGAATGGAATGCCCCAGGAGGGTCTGCAGATCCTACAGGTCCATCTGTGGCTGTTTTATAATAATAATAATGTAGAAGGCATGTCCTAAAAGGGGCATCAACGCCAGATAAATGTCGGCTATGCTCGGCTACATTGGAGCCAATCCAACACATCACTGGTGGATGTGGAGTGTTGGCTGGCACTGAATATCGCCAGAGGCATAACAATGTGGCCAAAATTTTGCATCAAGCCCTGGCGGCGAAATACATCCTTCTAGATGTAAAGGCACTATATCATATAAGTATCATCCCGATAAACTTCTACAAAAAGGTCCTCTTAAGCTATATTGGGATGAGTCCATTATAACAGACCACATTGTGCATCATAATAGACCAGATATCCTCCTTATAAAGTCGAGTGAGAGGAAAGCAAGTATAATTGATATTGCGACTTCTAACGACAATAATGTAAACTCAACTGTTGGTGAGAAACTTCCAAAGTATCAAGAACTTGCGGCTGAGCTCAAGGAGCTATACTATTTGGAAAGCGTGGTGGTAACAACTATTATAATCTCCGCGATTGGATTGGTTCCTAAATCCACGGCGGAGGGCATTGAGAAACTGGGAATTCCGGTCGAGAATTTAAAGGAGGCTCAGCAGGCAGTTCTCCTAGACACAGTTAGGATCGTCAGAAAATTGCTGAATGTTTAGAGCTGAAAAATATAAAAATCAAAAAATAATAACTGCAGATGGTTGGACTTGTCGCGCATCTCTGTTTTGAAACCGCAAATGCGAGAAAAAAAATAGATGATAATAATAATAATAAGGCTTAGCGAAACCTAAGGTTCGATGCCAATACCACCAGTCTCTGCTTACAAACAGGTCCACGGACCACTATCCGAACCCAAATCCTCCAGATCACTCTTAACCTCCTCAATCCTCCCACCTACGCCTTGGTCTACCTCTAAGACATAATAAGCTTCCTTGTCGGTACAGCGCTTATTAACATCTGCGGAATACGTTCTCTACTAAGCCCAGGGACTTTACAGGCCCATCTTAATATTCGCGACGCTGTCACCAGAATAATATTTAGGGGATGCATGCTTCGCCATTCCAGGCTATTCTGCAATATTCCACACTCGTCTCAAACCGAGCTGTTAAGGGATTAAATAATTTATCTGTCACATCTGGGTAAATAGAACCTGTAACCTTACAGCAATTCAGGAACTACACACCCTTGCTCCATATATATCCAAGGGTATTATATATTATATATATATATTAGGTTTCCGAGTGTATGGGGCTCCGCAGGTATATAATCATTCCGCAATCTTAGTTTCATACATATGTATTCAGTTAGCTGTTAGAGGTCAAGAGACCTCCAAACATTACTAATAATTTATTGTAAACGGGGTAATTATGGTCTAGAGGTTAACATAATAACCTTCTATAACCAAGATGGTGGATTACCACAGTTGCCTGTCGCCTAAAGATTTTTTAAAGGGAGTAAAAACCCTAATTTCGTTAAACCGTCCTTCTGAGGGAACGTAAATAGGCAATCCCGAGCCTCTGCGGTGTCATTTACTCCTTAATGATCCCTATCCTAATTATTCCTGGAAAAAATTTAGGGCTCCCACTGCAGTATCGTTTGGATAACCATACTAGCATAAAGTGACGTTAAATAAATATACAGTTTATAGATTAAAAGAAAAATTATAAAAGATTCTTTACTTTTTTTTTCAGCAAGCGTCGGAGGACTCCTCGGACTGTTCTGCGGAGTCAGCATCCTCAGCTTCGTCGAACTGTTGTATTATTCAACTCTACGCTTTTGGGGAAATTTGAGATCATTTCAAAAAGGCAAGAATAAAACTGGAGATGTTTAGGTTAAATAAAACGACTAATACTCTACCACTACCCTAACATCGCTATGGCCCTTGCAGGACCTTGAGATCTTCACTACTTCCCCTCTATGCAAACCGAAGGTCGTCTTAAAGTCATGAATAAAGAAATAATGTGCCTTCATTAAACATAACCTCAGAAAACCAAGCACAATTATGTATAATGACAAAATTGATTGTACCATAAGTCAACATATGAGCATCAAAAATTATCAGCAAAGCACAAGATTTTATATTATATACATAGTCCGAAAAATGTATTCACACTTATGGTGCTTGTATATGTAAAATTGCAAATAAAGTTGTTGTTGTTGTATTATAATGATTATAATACAGCACCTTTTTTTTACTTGTAATTATATTTTACATATATGGCATAATTAATAGTAAGCATAAATAGTTCTATTTTATACTGAGGGATCTCGATATTTTTATAAAACATAAACACAGGGCTATGTTATGATTTGTTTAAGTGATTTTATTTTATTCCATCATCATCATCATCATAATAAATCCTCTTTACCGCCTAAGCAGTGTGAGGAGGAATTCTGCACAGCCTTCTCCAGCTCTGCCGGTTTTCCACCAACTGTGCTCTTCTGCTCTAATGGAGTCCCCTCTTCTCAAAGTCCTTCCTCACCTCTTCTTCCCACTTCCTCCTAGCTCGCCCTCTTCCTCATTTTAAATCCACTTTGGCTCGGTAGGTTTCGCTACCAATTCTGCTGGGATCTATCCTCAGGAGGTGTTCAAGCCATCTCAGTCTGTTTTCCTCTATTAGTTCGTTAGCTGGTTGAACATTCAGGTTCGACCTTATATTGGTCTTCTCTTTTTGTTTTGTCCTCTATATTCCTGAGAAATCTCATTTCTGCTGCTTGTATTCTGGATTGGTGTTTCTTAGTCAGCGTACATGATTCTGAAGAGTACGTGAGGATAGGAAAGAATATTGACTTAAATACAGCAACTTTCGTTTCGTTTTCTACTTCTCTTCGGTTAAGAAATCCTCTCTCAAACATCCTGCCCGCGGCACCAATTCCGTTTTCGTTTAGATGTGCACCCAGGTATTTGAAGTTCTCCGCTTGTTCCAGGACTTTATCTTCAACTCTAATGACCCTCATCACTTTTTTTTTAGTAGGATTTTTGGTTATACTTGTAGCCAGCAACTCTTCTTTTAATCTGCTAACATTGTGCTGGAGGTTTCTGTCATTCTCTGAGAAAACCACAATGTCATCTCCAAATGCCAGCAGTGAGAGGCTTATTAGGCTCAGATTGGCATATCCTAGGTGGAACTTCCTCATTTTTGTCTTGGCCTTTCGAAGAGCTGAATCTATGGCCAAAATGAAGAGTTTATTTTATTCCATTAGTCCTTTTATCTACAACCCGGGTGAATAAGTGGTTATGTCTAATTTTCTCCAAAATGAGTTTCTTGAACTTAAGTAAGCGGAATCGAGTTATTTTCGCAGTGCATAAGAGGCTAAGTTAGGCATTGGCTTGAGAATCAGTTATTGCTTATATTAATACTCCATTTAATGCCAAAAACTGCGGGAATGATACGATCCCGCTTATCTGAAAGCAGTTAACTCTCTCTGGACAAAATCCGACTTAACAACTTATTGTAGAGGAGCTGTAGATATACTAATAAGGGACTAAATAATATTGAACGATAGTGTTTTATTTATTGGATCATTCGTGGTTTTGGAATAGACACAATAAATTTTTTTTTTTCTGCAACCATTGAGTAATGCTATCTATAACTCAACTAAAACTTGGGTGGAAAGTCCCAATTTCCTCCACTAGTGAGGGAAAACCACTTTCCTTCACTAGTAGGGGAACCAGCAACCAAGATTGAATTTGACAATCAGCACTCTGTTATTTTAAATGTTAAGTGGCGGTATTATAATAATATTCATTTTATATTCCTAAAATGTTGAAATAAATAATTTTAGAACTATTTTATATTTAATTCAAGATAGATTTTATTTATTTTGAAGCGATTTTATAGAAATATTTAATATAATCTTAAATATATTAGAACCTTTACACATCAGAAATTTGGAGATATAGCATTAAAACAGTGATCAGACCACAAACATGAAAAATGGAAATAGTTAGTGATGAATTCATAGAATTTATTCCTCCATTTATAAAAAGTACTTGCTGAACAAGCAATAAATCAACTTTTACCAAAAACATTTAAAGTCAGATATGAAAAGAAATATAAATATAAATCAAGATATAATAATCTACGGGTTTTTTTATTTTTGGATGTGTTATAGATTATTATTTTTTAAATAATAATAAATAAATGTTTCAATGAGTAAACCGTCCTAGAGTTATAATTTGCATGGTTAGTATAGAAAATTGTAACAGATAGCGCTGGTGTAGTTTTAACAAATCTAAAGTTTCACCTTTAATTTCTTAATTTTTAAATGGTTGGAGGAAAAATGTAATATTTAACACGTGAGAAAAGTGCTTATAACACCCTAATTTAATTACCACACGTTTAATAAAGTGGCACTTTCCTCACTTGTCAAATCAATAACTAATAATTATAAACTTGTAAGTGGACTTCTTCTTTTCGAAGAGGCTTACTAGGGAGCAAGTGCCTATTTCAATTCTTCCCATTCTAGATTTCTTTCATCCTTTCATTGTCCTGTTTCCTTATGTCCTCAGACCACTTCTTTCCAGGTTTCTTTTTCCCTCTTCCCTGGAATCCACCCATACCCAAGATCCTCTCCTAAAAATCTCTCTGTTCACGTTCATCTGCCCATGTATTATTTCTTTCTAAATCCTACTATACCTCCGAAATCTAGCTAGATGTTGAACTTTTCTCACATAGGCACTTGAATATATTGTAAATGGTTTATGAATTTTAAATATTAATTAAACGTTATCAATAATGATCCCGGTGTGACAGTGATGTAAGGACAGGCAGTTTGTTATAAATTTGCATCCTGAAGTAAAATAATTGAAATAAATCATTGTATTTACATTTATATAGATTCAAAATATTCTATTAATGTGTGTTTCAATATTAAACATTTATTTACAAATAATGCTTAATTTATTGAAATAATATTTAATGTTATTACAATTACTTCATTCATATAGTTACTTAATAATCATATTTTTGTCTTGTAATAGTAAATTTTATTATTAAAAAACTTTCTATTGTGTATTCAAATAAGCCCTATTTTTTCCAATTTAATTTTAAGGAGAAGCCTCAAACAATACCTTCAGTCTATTTTTTCAAAGAGTGGAACTTGACCACGAATTATTATTGCAAATAGAACGATTCTTTAAAAAAAAATTTCTCAATATTCCAGGGATACTATAATATTATTTTACATAATCATTATTTTATACTAGTTTCTCACTCTTTCATTTATCATTAAATTTACTATATTTCTAATTCTATAATTATAATTGTAGAATTAGAAATATAGTCAATTCTGATATAAAAATTCGTTTTTATGTCATCTTATGACCTACTAAATTTTCTTGCTAGTATGAAAATGATAAAGTTTAAGTTTAAATTAATTTGTGAAACAGTTTCATTTTTTCACAATCCTGTAAAGTTTTTACATCATTTTCTAGTCTATTCGAATTCCCGTGTTATTTTTCTTTTATTGTATTGGGGGGGGGGGGATAAATTGGTAATTATTCCGCAGATTGTCGCAACGAGTTGAGTCACAAGTTTTAACTTTTCATTCGTTTCTCTTTTAATATTTGCCAAAAATACAAGTTATCATGAGCGTTAGTGTCGAAAAGAGAATATAATTATGAGAAATGTGGACACTTTGACAAACATTTAATCTAGAAATGAATGTTTCAAGGAACATATATCATCTATACTTCGAAATGTAAGTTGTAGTTTTTTTTCTCTTTATATATTTATCCACACCTGTCAAATAAAAACAATTACAATCAGCAGATTGGCTGTCAGTAAAATAATATACAATGACATGAGAGGCATAAAGAACCTCTTCCTTGGCTTGGTTTAATTCCCTATTATTACAGATCCCTTACCCACGTTCTTTTTAGTCTCCTCCTAGTGTTCTCTGGCATGAGAGTAGTGGCCATTTGTTCTATTAAAGGGTTTGAATGTCCGAATGTGTTCGTCAACCATTGGTATTTTTAAGTCAGTATGCAGAGTTTTGTTATTGACATACCAAGGTGCTTTAGTGATAAGTCTAAGTACTTTTGACTGAAAAGTTTGCAGTCGTTTTCTGTGAGTCTGTTTAGCGATCCCGTAAATTTGTAATGCATATGTCCGAACCAGTTTTAGTAAGTAAGTATATGTGTTTAATTTTTGCCTTAGGTCTAATTTGGAGCTTTTCCTGAATAGCGAGTACATTAATTTGAGCTTGTGAATTAGTGATTGGCGTTTTATCGTAACGTGAGGACCCCATGCCATTCACCTATCAAATGTTAGTCCAAGGTTTTGTACTATGTCTGTCTCTGGGATAGCTGAGTTATTAAGGTAAATGGGAGGGCATGTTTCACGTCTAAGAGTAAAAGTGATGTGCTGTGACTTAATTCGTGGTTCAGTCCTATTTTCCTTAGTTGGCACCATTCATTCACCTTTTGTAAGGTGTGTTGTAAGTTTTGTGAGGCGTGTGTCGCGTCTTGGTGTTTGGTGATTATGGCAAAGTGAGCCCTGTCGAAGTGAGAAAAATCTGTCTGCAAGGAATGAGTGAAGAATTAGATGAAAAGTATGTGGTAGAACAGTCTTGAGCTTAAAGAGAATTCCCCGGTGCCAGACATTGTCGAATGCTTGGGCGACATCCAGAAGCACTCCAGTAGTATATAACTTCTACTCTAGTTCAGTCAATATGTAGTCAATTACTCTGAGTAATTGTTGAGTCGTCGAGTGTGATTTTCGATAACCAAATTGATGGTGAGGGATTATATTTTGTATGTGTGTAACTTTAATAATCGGGGATTAAGTATTTTTTTCAAAAAATTTAGAACAAATGGAGAGTAAACTAATAGTTATGTTTGAGGAAGGGTTGCTAATATAAAATATATTACTAAAATCTTTTTTATGTAATAGAGTTGTTTAGATAATGATGGCACTGTTAGACAATCTGTATTAAAGTTTATATATTCATGTGAAAGTAGCTGTCACGGTAGGAAGAGCTACTGTCAAACGTGATGGTGTACGCTACTACCCCGATAGTTACTGCTGTGTTTGCTACTACTGCGTTGTGCAAGGCGCTAAATGCTAAGTGAAACGTCGTTGTGTATTGCGGGTACTGTAGTCGTCTACGCCGTGATCTGTTGCTACCTTCCTCTTATAGATATAAAGATTACTCCTTAACATTTAATAAAGATATAAAATATATAAATAAAGTAGAATAAAATAAAGAAATATTAATAATTATTTTTAATAATTATTAATTTTTAGCGTTGAAAGAATTGTATTTATTTGTCTTGTATTTTTTTTAATCTCTTCTAATTTAACAAAAAACTTAAATATACACAAATACACACCTTCCAGAATCGAACCTTAAATACATATGAATATTTTGTTGATCTTAAGGTGTGCAATCATCTTTTTAGATATTCTTTCTCAAAACATGTCTTTGTCATTAAAAACGTTATGGTAAATTAGAAGAAAACTATAGACAAATCCCACTGAAACAGTGACTTCATTTTTATTTATCTTCTTATTCAATAAACAGCATTGCTCTAGTATGTCCAAGATAGAGGGTTCGCAAACCGACAGAAGGGGTCTAAAATGGTGGTCCTGAGCCGGAGATGGATTCTATGAGATCTAGGAACCTCAGCCTTTATAAAATGGATACTCAAAATGAGAGGGGGGGATCTGCCGGTTGGGCACGATCTAGGACAAATCACCTCTATGCCCAACAGGACAGTATCTAACATTTATTGAACCCAGACCCTTTACGGGTTGTAGTAGTACAATTAAAAAAAAACATTCATATTTTGCAATATTTCCAAAAACGAATCTAACTATTTTGTTTTTGTATCAGGGCATCGTTATCGCCGATGTTCCATAAATGTATACGTTAATGATGGACCTATTAGTTGCGTAGCCCTATTATCATCTTCATCCATTAATTGGTTCGTGAAGTGAGTTAGTAATGAACATCATTTGTAATCGTTACATGATCCATCAGTGCCTAGGGACTTGTACACTTAAGCAAATGGCGACATGCAACATTCAAGCCTACGCTGTTCATTACTGTCGGTAGCAACATGAGAATCATAGGCAAGGAAAGGTATGTCAATTATTGTTACTTCCTGTCGTTTTTTCATAAGTCTACTTCAGAAGTTATTATAACAATTATATAGTATCATCAAGTTCATTTCCAAAAATAAATAATTTTATTATAAGATTATGCATTATTATATCATCGAAGCTATGGATTTCTTAACTCCAAATCAGAAAGAAAAAGTGAAAAACCTAACTAGAGTCCTACTCCTATCATTCCAGAAAACCCACCATCCTCAATACTCTCTTAAAATACACCTAGTGCAGTAAATCCAGACCATCCTATTTATCCTAGATAAAAAATCAATTTAAAATAAATATATAAGCAGAAGGTCTAGGGAAAAATCAAAGCATAACTGAGACACAAAGTTAGATATTTAGGAGACATTATAACACCAATTGGAACATGTAATGAAGCAAATAACTATAAAATTTAAAAAAATGGATGAAACCCTTTTCTACATTCCAACTATTTATTACTAAATATGCTTCTCTAAAAAGCTAAAAGTCAGACATTATAAAACAGTAGTTCTTCCTCAAATCTTATCTGGCTCTAAATGTTTAGAATAGTTTTCTAGTAAAGAATTAATACGATCATAAAAGGAAATTCATTAATTATTGGACCACAAATTACAGAGGATTATCAATCTATACTTAGAAGCATCAAGAGGTTTATAAGCTTGATAGAAACAATTAAAAAAAAGAGAAGGTTATGATTTGTTACAGAATGGATGGTACCAGTTCAACTAACAAATATTCATCAATTTTTTATAAAAGAAAAACTGATACTAAATGATTTATAGAGGTTTACAAAGATCTAGAAAGTTTAAGAATCATAAAAAAGGTTTCATAAAGGAATTTTAAGAAATAATCATCATAAAAGAAACAAAATCCAATCAGGATAGAAAATTTACAGTAGAAAGTGAGGAGCAAAAAAGAGGATGTAAATATACTAAAAACGAAAAAAATCCACATTATGTAAAAGTGATTCTTAGCCTATACAAAAAAAATAGCAGTGTTAATTGTAACTAATAACAATAACCATAATAATAAAACTCTATACCTAGCTTCTAACATTCTTAAAAACACTTTAAGATATCAAATTTTATTATTTTTTTAATTAAATAAATCGTTCTTGACAACCTTTTATATCCTAATGTTTTTTGTTTAATTATGTTTTTTTTAAATTGCATATCAGTAATAATATTTTAAATGCATGAAGATGTCTTAATGTAGCGAAAACTATTATTTATAAACTCTAATTTAGGTGAAATGGATTGAACTTTTTTATTATCTTGTTGTTAATGATCAGTAACAGATATTTTTCTAATTTTTAAACCATACAGAAAAAAAGAGAAACATAAGAAAAATTCAGAAATTATACATGTAACAATCGCTTATGTTTTTTGCATATTTTTTTTTTAATCAAAACATTTTTTCGAAAAATTATTACAATCTTCTACTTGTAGGCAATAAGTAGGTATGCAACTATTGCATTTATTGTTTATTTGGAGCATGTTAAAATATTTATGAAATTTTATATCTGAAATAATACAATGTTAATAACATAAGATTTCTCCTTGATGTTGAGTGTCCATAAGCAATTCTACCTACCTACCATAAGATTTCTAAAAAATTTTAACACATTTGAATGATAAATATGTATTTATTTTATGATTAGTGCCCCAGTAAGAAGAAGGTCAAAGCTTACCCAAGCCGGTAGCGTCAAACTCCACTTCCAAGAATTCTGTCAAACCTCGACGATCCATGGAATCAGGTATTTCGGTGAAGAGGACCGTCCTATTCTGGAAAGGTAAAGAAAAGAATATATAATAATAATAATTACATAAGATAATTAATTTTAATTTTAGTTGAATTATTTGAGATAAGTAGTAACTATATTATTGTTGAGAAGTGACTTTAAATAACTGTGAAGAACGTGGATCATATTGCTCGGGCGTCTTTCTTGACGTGGAACAGGCTTTCGACCGAGTCTGGCATCCGGGCTTGCTCTACAAACTCCGTAAATTCCTACCTCATACCTACTTTCTCATCCTTCAATCCTATCTCACAAATAGAACTTTCCAGGTAAACCATAATAATGTCCTTTCATCCCTCTTCTCCCAATCTGCTGGTGTTCCTCAAGGTAGTATCCTTGGCCCAATCCTTTATACAGTTTATACAGCTGACATCCCAACTCATCCTAACACTATCCTTACCACGTATGCTGATGATACATGTGTATTATCAGTCAACACCAATCCAGTTATTGCATCCCAAAGGCTCCATCCCATATTACTGATCTTGAAGAATGGTGTCAAAACTGGAGAATTAAAATGAATTCTCAAAAATCCCATCAAATCACTTTTACCTTACGTCGTAAACCAATGACTTCCTGCCCTTCAGTATCCTTTAATAGTTTCAGGCTACTTCAACACTTACTAGACAAACGCTCTAACCTCCCAATTAACTACAAAAGACTCATCTACATGACCATCATAAGACCTATTTGGACTTACGGAGTAGAGCTTTGGGGCTCCACTAAGGCATCGAATTCCTCTCGTTTCCAATCCCTACAATCCAAAATCCTTCGTCAAATCCTCAAAGCTCCTTATTTTGTTAAAAAATACCGTCATCCATAACGACCTTAATGTCCCATTTGTTGCTGATTTGGCCCGAACTCGGTATCTTTCCTTTCATAACAAACTTCATTCCCACTCAAACCCTCTTGTTTCAAACCTAGCTTCCTCTTCGATTCCCGATAATCCTCCGAGGCGTCTGAAAAGAAGATGGCCACGTGACCTTCTAAGTTGAACTAGTGATTTGAATACTACCAGTGGGTAGTTTCTCAACTTGCCATTACTCATGTCATTTTGTACCACATAGCCTATTTACTGGATGTATTTTTTTTTTAATACAGTTGTAAATATCAATAAATAAATTTAAAAAATATATATATATATTCTATTCGATACTGATATTATTTTTTTCTATTCATGTATTTTCAGAATATCCTGGGTGACGCTGTTCATGATATGTATGAGTCTGAATGTCTATTTGATCCTTCAAGTTTGGAAGAAATGGACCGAAAATCCGGTGATCGTGACATTCGACGAGACGGCCACTCCAATTTGGAACGTCCCTTTTCCTGCAGTGACAATTTGTAGCGAAGTCAAATCCAGAGCGACTGTGTTCAATTTTACTCATTATGCATTAACGAATGATACTGATGAATTAATGTAAGACAATCTTTAAGATATCTTATTTATGTTATTATATAGGTAATCAGAGAATCTATAAATATTAAAAAAAAAAAAAAAAAATCCCACGTTGATATCATTCCTTGAAATGGCTGTCAAAGAACTCTTAAAAATTTATCAAATGTTTCCCTTGAAAAAATGGGCCATGGTTCGAAAGAAGTAGTAATCCAATGATGCTAGGTATGGACAATATGATGGATGAGGCAGAAGTTCGAAACCATGAAGTTCTTTAAACTTTTCCTTGGTATGGTGGGAAGCAACAGGAAAAAGAGTTTCCTGGAAATTCGGATTTCGCTAGTAAACCTTGAAATCTTGATTTTGAAAAAACCGTAATTTTTTTTATACAAGATCAAGTGTTCGTACCCTACCAGTTAGGCTCTGAATTTTTTAAAGGGAGTAAAAAATCCTTAGTTACGCCGTCCTTCGGAAGTGACATAAAATCCCAATACTTATTATACCTGGATAGGCAAAAATTAAGACTCCCACTGTAGTATTAGCCATAGTAGCTTAAAGTGATGTTAAACGAATATAAAATTGGTGTGGCTGTGTCATGGACACGGTCGTGTGTTGTACGTGAATACGTTTACATAACGGGTAATATTTTTATATAAAATATTATCATTTATATATTCAGGAAAAACAAGTAAACAAATAATACTTTGTTATAATGTAACATTATTAATGATAAGTATAAAGCAAAGCTGATCAGGAACTCTATCACAAATCTTTTTTACTTTAGCCACTTGTGTCGGCGACGGATGCTGGCCTTATCTCTGGTACTTATCTCTAACTGTAGGAGACTCCTGACCAAATCCGTAATAAAATTTGAGATCGATTTGGGTATTGATTATATAAAGGCCATCTAACGATGAAAAGCGGCTAAAAGCCACATAAATTAGTTGGCACTGCTTGACTTGTCCATATCTATGGTGTTTTATTGTTACCATTCGATCTCTCTTGAGAAACTCTTTTCAGCCATATACTTTCTCTGTATTTGGATTTGACTTTTCGACGCGTATAGGCCAACATTATATATTTTTGATAGTTTTTGTTATATTCTAATGACTCATTATATTCACTATGACTATCTTACACTTTTTTTTTTTATTCAATCGATAGATTTCAGCTAACGAATTGAATTTACATGAACGTCGTAGTTTCTTCGAGTCAAAACTTATACTGAATGGAAATCTCGATACGCAGCAAAATGGCCTCAAAATGGCGGCGCTTCCCCTTCTGCCGCGCTCTATACTTAACAGTCCTCAGTTGTCGTAATGAATTACTTAATACTTTAGCTATCCAGTGATCTAATTGAATTTCGGATAAAGACGATTGATATGCAGCTGCAACACAAAACTGTTAATTTTTTTATCATTCGTTTTTGAATTGACTCCCATTATAGAAGCAATTTTAAAGCGTATTCACGTCAAAAACAAACACACATAAATAAAATTAAACAAACGATAGATAAAATAAATAAAGCGACAGCTTTAGATGATTTTTACCCTCTGGGATTTTCCTTTTGTGAAAAACGTTTGCTTTAGAAACAAGAATTTTTTTTAAATTAGCTTTTTAAGAGATATTGTACTAGATAATATTTCTCTGGTTCATTCTTATACCAAGCCATCAACTCTAAACACCCATCCTATATATACAGTCTTCAGATCTTGATCTGTAGATTTAACAAAGCATTCAGCGTTCCTTTCTCGCCCGATCTTCCACTATCTGGAACTCAATCTCTCCTGATATCCGTCACCCTTCTTCCCTATTCTCATCTATACTCTAGCTTTTCCAACAGCTCCTCACTTCCCAAATAGATGATCTCAACGCAGGTTTAGTTATTCGCTTAAATAGAACAGTAGTAAATAGAGGCTTCTATTATTTAGTCATTTTTCGCGTTCCTTCATAACATAATGTAATCATCGTAGCTAATATTTTTATCTTCTGTTGTTTATTTATTTTCTTTAGTTGCTTAGTATTTAGTCACTAATGTACTTTTTTGTTGTTTTTATTGAGCAGAAAAAAACATAAAGGATACGTATCGTTATTGTGCGATGATCATATTCAGTTTGCCGGTGAGGATTATGCTGATGAATCGACGATGGAATTCCTTGAACAGGTTAAAATTTCTATATATCTTATAATTATAAAATTATATAATATTTCTAATGATTAGGAATATTATAAAATATAAATGGTGCTCAAAAGTCTTAGCATGCTAAATATCACAATAGAAAATAATTCCAGTATCTGGATCAGTTTAACAGACCTCATGGTGCAATAAATTCAGAGTGTTTCTGCTGAATTGTCGCCAGATTTTTAAGTCAATTCACAAATTATAGCCTTATTTGTTTACTGTAATAATATCGAACAAGTGAGAAGCTTTAAATATATTTGGTAGCACACATGGATGAGAATGGGCAATGAAATCGGGGAGGGGTTAACTCAGCTGGTAAATTGTTACATACTGTAAATAAAAGGTTATTGAATAAAAGAGAAGTATCCAAGGACACAAAGTTGAGGGTGTATAAATCTACTTTTCTCATCATATTGGCATAAGCTTCCGGAATCTTGGACATTAACCACAAGACATAAAAGTAGTATAGGCTTCAGAAATCAGTTAAAGGGGAAAATAAGGCGAATTCGCATCTCTATCATTAGATCAAGGATTGAAGTTGAGCTGGCAGAAAATGTCATTGAAGATGGTTTGGACATGTTTTACGAATGGAAAACAAAAGGCTGGCCAAGATGACATACGAGGCTATAGTTGGGCAAAGAAGATCTAGAGGAAGACCCCGACATACCCGGGAAGAAGATGTCATCTTCAAGGCTAAATATACAAAATACAGAAAAATTAAAATTATACATGGTAAAGGGTCCTCCATCTTTGTTTTATCACTCAGATACCTTGATACCTATATGGATTTTTAATACTTAACATTTACAATTTTAATTTTATGTATTTTGTACATTTAGCCCTGAAGAAGGCCTGCAATGCTGGTCTTCTTCCTCACTAATATATCACAGTTAAATAAAATGTATTTTTTATATAAATAATAATTTTTTTTTGTTTATTTTAGGTGGCTCCTAAAGACAATGAAACTATAATGATATGCAGATGGATTAATAAATTTTCTCAAAACTGTACCTCTCAATTTACAAAAATAGTCACGGATGAAGGGATATGTTACAGTTTTAATATGCTCGACAAAGAGGATATGTTTCGCGAAAATGTGTAAGAAATTCTTTTTTTAATAATAATAATAAGGCTTAGCGAACACCCCAAGGCTCGATGCCGATGCCACCAATCTCTGCTTACAAACTTAATGCAATCCTCCCACCTACGCCTCGGTCTACCCAGTCGGCATAGCATTTATTAACTTCTTAGGAATTCGTTCCATACTAATCCCAGCAACTTTACAAGCCTATCTTAATCTTCGTGACGCTATCTCTCTAATAATATTTACTGGATTCATACTTAGCGATTCCGCGCTATGTAATCTCCTATATTCCTACTGTGAAATAAAAAAGCACTGCAGATATTTGAATATTATATTAAATTGAAAACAACTATAACACTTGAACATAAACATTAAGTAAAGGTTATAAGTATCTACATTAGTCTAGCAACAGCTGGAATCTTCTGGCCAGGGGTGGTTTCCATGGATACTCCCAGTGCTGACTGTATTAGGAATATGACAATTCACCATTTTGTACCGACATTTTTTAAATATAATTTTTCCTTATATATTAGAGTACACTTTCTCTCACAACTTCACTATATCTCAACAAATTTTGACCCAGTAATAGATCTAAATTATTAAATACTAACAAGCCTTAAATATAAATTAATTAATACTTAAAATACACTGTAATGCTAAAGTTGTATGTTTTTTAAGTACCCCTCCCCCCAAAAAATGTTCATAACGATTGTATCTTAATTTCATCTATAGTAAATTTTCGTAAATCTTGTGGTATTTCCTAAAAAGTTTTGGCTATAAATTAATAATCCTTCTGGGCGATATATGTAGCTCCTCAATGGTCAATTCTACTTAACCTAAATAAAGTAATATTTTTTTATAGCTTTAATTTTTTTTCAAACTGTCATTCGCCTATGTTTTTAGAATAACTGAAATGGAAAGTGACGACCTCCGGATCGTAGGTTGGTCCCAGGACGAAGGATACACCACGGAGGCATTGGTGGAATCCTACCCACGCAGGGCTTTGTTTTCAGGAAGCACTGGAGGTCTTTTCATCGTACCTGCAGCGGTCCGTGATGATGCAGACCATTATTGCAAAGGCCCAGTCGAAGGGTTTAAGGTACATTAATATGCTCATTAAATATTACAATTCTTCATAAATAATTCAAACAATAACTTAAATGATCCATAATTACTTTTTTGAAATTGCATAATAAAAATCCTTTAGACAGATTACTGAGAAAAGTAAATTATATATTTTCTTTAAGAAGGAATGGGAGTGGGGTAATTGAGTTTGTAGTTTCTAACCTGAAGGTTCCGAGTAAGAATCCGACTGAGGTAGCAAAATTATTTAATCTGTTAGCATCCACAGATAGACCTTATGGATCTACAGACCTACTGGTTTGTTTGTTTGTTAAGAACCTACCGGTTATCACCCAGCCTCTATTATGTATGTGCCCTTAATTGGTGGAAAATAAATAACTGCAGTTTAAAAAAAAATACAGACTTAACCGTGCACTGGACCCAAGACTTTTTATGAGTTCTGGTAAAGGTTTTTTTTTTATACACTTAGATATAGGAATAATATATCTACATACTTTTATTTTCCTTTATGCAGTTTGACCTTTCGGACTTTTCTTCTTCGACTTCTCTTTTTCTCTTTCTACATAGTAAGAAAATTGTAGGTCAACATAATAACTAATTTTGCCACTATAATATTAATAATAGTTATCAAAGTCAATGAAGTGTCTTTATTAATATTTAATATTGTGGGAATTAGATTTAATAAATGATGCCTTAGCTTTCAATTCAGTTGTTATTGAAACTTTACACCTCATACATACATACACATCATCACCACTGCCAACCACAAGATACAATATCCTTTAATTATATGGATATCTATAACTTGGGAATCGCATCACATTATACATGATTGTAACCCCAGCTAATAAATTAAATTAAATTTTTAAGGAAATCTATTGATTTTTTCAGGTCCTGATTCATAGCCCAGCAGAGTTTCCGCTAGTTGGACAGCGTTATTTGAGAATTCCTGTAAATCAAGAGGTTATTATCAAATATATTTCAGACTTCAAATACTAGCGACTACAGTGATAACAACTTTGTTTGATTTTCAATTCACTTTATAATTCAAAATATACAGTAAATGAGCCTATAATATCTCAACCAAAATAATGGGGTAACAAAAAAAATTGAAGGATGTATAAATCCAAAAAACATTAACCACTATAAGAGAGAACAGTAAGAAAGGGTTTTATTAAGGTCTTCATTTTTTTGGTTTCATTACATGGTTGAGCTTCCGGATTATTTATTTTCATAAGGAACTTTTATTATGTTATATTATCTCTATATTACTATCACTATTGTTATATTACCTATATTATTATAGGTTCTTGTTATGGTACAACCAAACATAATGACAACAAGCGAAAGCTTACGATCTTATTATCCTCACCAGAGACACTGCTATTTCCCATCAGAAAGATATTTGTCCTTCTTCAAAATCTACAATCAACCGAATTGTGAAATGGAATGCCTCACAAATTACACCTGGTTGGAATGTGGTTGTGTTGCTCTTCATATGCCGAGTAAGTTATTCATCATTTAATTTCTTGATTCTTTTAAGTTATTTGTATTAGATTTTACCTTGCAAATAATCATGTGGAAGGATTGTAGAAAGCAGTGGGGTGAGAAGACAGCTCTTCCTTTGCTGGACCAAGAACATTATAAATGTAATTGTCAACTAATTGAGTAGAAAACAAATTATATTGATGTTGTTCAAATGAAAATTTTTATTTATTATATTTTATTCAATCATCTCACTTCAACTGAATGAACATAGAATATTAACGAGGCATTTGTTTATTTTTTAGATGAAATGTTTTTGCAGATAGTTTATTCATAATACATATAGATCATTGTATTTCTTTCATTTGCAATAATTTTCAATGATATTACCGCCCAAACTTCAAATTGAATTTTAACTATTTCTATTAAATCTTTAACAGGTTAGGTTTTTAAGTAAGTAGTATTTTTAAAGTGAACAACAATAATAATAAAACCTAATATATTTATATTTGTAAATAATTATTTCATCAATTATTGCTTCTAAAAACATTCACTCTGCTCTAGGGAAAGAAGATATGAAAATTTGTGGCCCAGGAAAAAAAAAATGTATGGTTGATGCCCAATGTATGTTTTTGTTTTTTATATTGAATTCTTACACATGTAAATCTTTATACATCAATGACTATAACACTTCTGTTTATAGATACATTTCATGTAAGTGCAGTGAATTCTGCATATAAAAGTGAAACAATGGGAAGTTGCGACTGTCTACCGGCTTGTACTTCCATTTCATACAATGGAGAATTGACACAAGCAGATTTCAATTTCCTTGCTGTTGTTAGTGCTTATAATGATGATGTAGATGCGTTCGAACCGTAAGACTTTTAGTTTCTTAATATATGTTAAATATTGAAGTAAATAAAAAATGAACGCAACTGATAAATCAAAATGTACATCATTTTAATATAATCTGTGAGATGATTGTAAGTGTGTCCTGTGCTTTGCTCAATCTCCATTACCTGTTTTGGGAATCTTATTTAACTCAAGTGATTTATGTGGCCAAACTACAATATGAAATTATCAACATACAATATCTAATATCTTCTACATATGAAATAATATTTAATGTTGATGTGTTCTTTGGCCTCTTACATAATATGCCTTTGCTAGCTGGCCAAGCATTTTGTTCATTTGGTCCCTAGTTATGTATAAGTCACAAGTTCCACACATTCCGAATCACAACATCCTCACTTCTAGATTATTGTTTGTCTTTCCTTTCCTTCTTCTCTCATAGGTTTTTGGTCGAACTAATAATAACTTTCCTGGCATCTCCACTTCCGGTATCAGAATACAGTGTCAGAACTCAAAGCAGTTTTCCAAGCTTCATCAATATCAATATCCTCATACTCATCATATCCTGTTTTGGGGTCTTTTGTAGGTAAGATATGCCAGTTATATTTTGTAACTTATACGTATTATCTAAGTAGTTATTACAATATAGCTGGTATCGAAGTATTTAATTATATTCAAATTGAATCGCATGTTAACTGAGATATTGTTGTAATTGTGACATTGAATCGGAATATGATAAATACTTTCCAGTTAAGTGAACACATAACAAATATATCAATAACATAACCTAAAGTATGTGGAAAAGGACATCAAATGAAAGAACAACTCAATGATAAAAAACCTCTGAGTGGTATTGCTACAAGAGGAAATCTATTGGAAGATATCGATGAATAATTTTTTCCTCTGATTTAGATGTATTTATTGTTTAATTTTTTTAGTTTATGTTTTGATTTAAAGTGATGTGTAATTCCATTAATATGTATCAGTTATAAAAAATAACTGGCATGTCTTTTCGGGAAAAGACACATCCTAGATTGATGATGGCAATCCAAATTCTAAAGTATATATTGTTACAGAGCTTTTATCTTAATTCCTAGTAAGGAAGAAAATAGTTGGGGGTGCAGTCAATTAAAACACTAAATAAGTGGATACTTATTTTAATTAAGTGCCGACGTTTCGACCCACTTTGTGGGTCATCTTCAGGGCTAAGAAAGAAAACAGACAACATACAATGAATACAATAAAAATACATAGAGGACTAAGTATATGCTAAATGAGAAAAAATATAAGTAGAGAGGTAGAAATTTAGAACAAAAGTGAGGGATATATATGAATACAAAAAATTACAGAGAAAATGTACAGAACGGTGGTGATGCCAAAAAAAATATTTTTTAATATACAAAGATAAAAGACGGAAGTAAACAGAAAGATATTTAAAAAGAAAGAAAAAGTATAAACATCAGAGGTGAGAAGTAAAATTATGGAAAAGGTAGTGGAATATATATAAGCTATAAAAGGTAAGATAATAGACTCCTAGGGAGTTTACATAAGTAAAATGAAATAAGATATAACCAAAATGAAATTAAAGAGTAAATAAGGGAAGAATAACAGTAGAAAGTCAAGAAATGAATATAGAGTATAACAGTATTTTTTTTTTTTTTTTTTTTTTTTTTTTTTTTTTTTTTTTTTTTTTTTTTTTTTTTTTTTTTTTTTATAAAAAACATACCTATAGTATGAAGTGGTATAAATATATGATGTAAATATACAAGGAACGTATAGAAATATAAGTAACAATATGGCATTAGCATGGAAATAGAGTAAAATATGATGAAATAGTGATGATAAATGCTAATGAAATCTTAGTTAATAATAACATATGATGGATGCCAAAAACTAATATGAGAAAATCAAAAGGTGTGCAATATGGAGAAGGAAAGGGGTGAGGAGAAGATATGAGAATTAAAATTGTAATTACCTAAGGACGCTTGCAGAAGCACGAGGGGACGCGGTCTGAACGGAAAAGACGTTATGAGGGTGTTGCCAGCGAAATCTGACGGCCAAAAATATGACTAATTTTAAATTTTGAGATATATATTATAAAAGTATATAAATAGTAATATTTTATTGACTATTTTTTCAAAATATTGACATTATATTATATGGGAAAAGGTAGGGTGATAAAACAGTAGGATTTGATGTCAAGAGGTCAAAATGAGTATTATAGGAAAGAGACTATAGTAGTAACAGAATGACAATGGGAAGGAATAACAAGGTAAACTAATTTAAGGTTTATTTAGTAAGTTGAAAATTTGTGAGTAGAAAGAGGATAAGTTGTTTGAATCGATCTTGAGGTTAACAGTGGAGGAATCTAAATTTATGTGGATGGTTTCAGAGAGTATGCGTTTATCATGGTTGGGAACAGAAGCTAGGATGGATGTATTATCAAAGTCAAAATTGTGTTTAAGGGATAAGGCGTGTTCGGAGAGTTTTGATGCGGTAAGGTTATGGGAGGAAATGGAGTATTTGTGTTGGTAGATACGGTCTTTAAGGAAGTTCTTAGTTTCGCCGATGTAGGAGGCGTTGCAATTAGGAGTGGAGCAGGGGATGCGGTAGACGACATGGGAGCGTTGTTTAAGGGGGATGGGATCTTTTACTTTGGTATAAATATTGGAGAGTTTGTTGTGGGATTTAAAGGCGATGCGTAAATTGGGGATAGATGAACGTAAGGATTTTTGAATGTTATGTGAGAGGGTGGGTATATATGGCATGGATCTGTATATAGGGGTAGATGGCGGATGTGGAGATAGGGTGGTGGTGGGTGGGTTGTTATAGGCATGGATGAGTTTATTGATAACGTACGGAGGAAAATTGTTTTTTAAAAGGATTTCTTTGATTCGGTGGATGTTAGTTTTATGGAAGCAGGGGTCAGCGAGGGATAAGCCACGGTGGATGATATTTTTGGCGACGTTAATTTTTTGGTGGTGCGGATGTTGGGAGTAGTAATTGAGGAGTCTGCCAGAATAAGTGGGTTTTGTATACCAATCTGTGGATAAGGTGTGGTTTGGATTTTTAATGATACGGAGGTCAAGAAAGGGTAGTGAATTATTCGATTCTAGTTCAAAAGTGAAATGGAGGCGGGGATGGTATGAGTTGAAGGTTGATAATAGTTCTGGAATAATGTTTGGATTTAGGATAAGGAGGAGGTCGTCCACATATTTTTTAATAATAATGATCTCGTCAAGGAACTGGGGTAGAATGGAGTCAAGAAGGTCGTTTAGAACAATATTGGAGAGGTCAGGAGCGAGGGGATTTCCCATGGCAAGTCCAGAAATTTGGTTAAAGAACTGTCCATGGAAGGTAAGGTAGCCGGATTCACAACAGAGTTTTAAGGATTGGAGGTATGAGGACCTATTGAGAGAGGTATGGGGTTCTATGATGGACCAGTTTTTATCTATTATGAGGAGGGATTTATCTAAAGGTATATTGGTAAATAGGCTTTCTACATCAAAGGAGGTGAGAACGTAATGATCAGGGATGGTGAGGGATTTTAATAAATCACGTAGTTGAAATGAGTTTTGGATATCGTATGGGTTGTTACGGCTAAGGACTTGTAATGATGGGAGTAAGAATTTACTAAGTTTTGTTGCTGGGGAATTGATGTTGGATGTAATGGGACGGAGGGGGTTGTTTTGTTTATGGATTTTGGGAAGGCCATAAAAACGAGGGGCTAAGGAATGGTAGGAAATGAGGTTTCTGTAAACTGGGTAAGTGATGAGTTTGGAATTTAAAAGGCTTTTTAGGTGGAGGTTGAATTGTTTTTGGAGAGAAGCGGTAGGATCTCGGGGTATGGGTTTATAGGTGGAAGTATCTGAAAGAAGAGAATACATTTTGAGGTCGTAATCAGAACGATTCATAATCACTGTAGAGTTGCCTTTATCTGCCTTGGTGACAATCAGGTCGTCATGGGATTTCAGGAAAGAACGTGTGAGTGATAGGTCCTTGAAGAAATGTGGGGAGAAATTAGAAGGGGTGGAGTGGGGGTGTTGAAGGAAATTAGAAATGATATTGGCTAGGGAGACACGTGATAGATCTAGAGGAACAGGTGAACGGTGGAGGAGGGGGTCATTGTGAATATATTCTAAGTCGGTCAAAAGATCAGGAATAATTTTTTTGAAGGAAGAGGAGGGTGCAGCAAAGTTGGGTCCTAAGGATAGAATGTTGTGGACATGGGTGGGGATGTTGGTGGTAGAGATATTGTGTACCCAGGTTATATCTCCTTTGGGGTAAATTTTGGAGGTAAGTGATTTTTGGTAAAGGGTATTAAATTTGGAGATGAGGTGGAGTTTTTTACGTGACCTTGTTGTGGAGAATGTGGATTCTAATAGGGTGGATAGGTTATGCATGTGGTCATGGGTAAGGTGACTAGTTAAAAATTGGGTGAGGGAAGAAATACGAAGGTTCAAAGAATGGATATGTTGTATATTCTCCCTTATTTTTAGATTCAACAAAGATTTCTACTCACAAATTTTCAACTTACTAAATAAACCTTAAATTAGTTTACCTTGTTATTCCTTCCCATTGTCATTCTGTTACTACTATAGTCTCTTTCCTATAATACTCATTTTGACCTCTTGACATCAAATCCTACTGTTTTATCACCCTACCTTTTCCCATTAATTTATTCATTAATTTTCGTGGCTCCCTATAAAAAGTCATGATACACATTTTAATATAATATAATGTCAATATTTTGAAAAAATAGTCAATAAAATATTACTATTTATATACTTTTATAATATATATCTCAAAATTTAAAATTAGTCATATTTTTGGCCGTCAGATTTCGCTGGCAACACCCTCATAACGTCTTTTCCGTTCAGACCGCGTCCCCTCGTGCTTCTGCAAGCGTCCTTAGGTAATTACAATTTTAATTCTCATATCTTCTCCTCACCCCTTTCCTTCTCCATATTGCACACCTTTTGATTTTCTCATATTAGTTTTTGGCATCCATCATATGTTATTATTAACTAAGATTTCATTAGCATTTATCATCACTATTTCATCATATTTTACTCTATTTCCATGCTAATGCCATATTGTTACTTATATTTCTATACGTTCCTTGTATATTTACATCATATATTTATACCACTTCATACTATAGGTATGTTTTTTATAAAAAAAAAAAAAAAAAAAAAAAAAAAAAAAAAAAAAAAAAAAAAAAAAAAAAAAAAAAAAAAAAAAAAAATACTGTTATACTCTATATTCATTTCTTGACTTTCTACTGTTATTCTTCCCTTATTTACTCTTTAATTTCATTTTGGTTATATCTTATTTCATTTTACTTATGTAAACTCCCTAGGAGTCTATTATCTTACCTTTTATAGCTTATATATATTCCACTACCTTTTCCATAATTTTACTTCTCACCTCTGATGTTTATACTTTTTCTTTCTTTTTAAATATCTTTCTGTTTACTTCCGTCTTTTATCTTTGTATATTAAAAAATATTTTTTTTGGCATCACCACCGTTCTGTACATTTTCTCTGTAATTTTTTGTATTCATATATATCCCTCACTTTTGTTCTAAATTTCTACCTCTCTACTTATATTTTTTCTCATTTAGCATATACTTAGTCCTCTATGTATTTTTATTGTATTCATTGTATGTTGTCTGTTTTCTTTCTTAGCCCTGAAGATGACCCACAAAGTGGGTCGAAACGTCGGCACTTAATTAAAATAAGTATCCACTTATTTAGTGTTTTAATTGACTGCACCCCCAACTATTTTCTTCCTTACATCATCCAGTCAACGATCCCTCGCTTCTCTTAATTCCTAGTACATTGCTTTCCTCTGATTAACACTTATATCTATACCTTTCATTAGTTTGGCCAACTTGCAAACTGCATTTTAGAGGACATGAATGATCACACATCTAAGTGTAGACCATTTCCAAAGCAAGTACTTGTATCAAAGTCATAAAAAATATGTCAAAAATTTGAATTTCTGAATTAGGTATAATACAGTATAGGCATAATAATTTTGTATGAGTTAATACGTTAACTCAATTATCTGACAACCCCACCTCTTATTTAAACTTCAATTACCTTACACAGTTTCTTGTTATTATAATTAAATGTTTATATTGTTATAGATACGATGCCTCCCGAGTTTCCATTTTCTTCAAAGAGGTACAGTTTACTACAAGTCATAGAAGTGAGCTATATGGAATAGTCGACTTTCTAGGTAGTCATGTTGAATTTCTTTTCACAATTTTGATATTTTGTTTATAATACTTAATTAATAATTCAATTTATTTTTTATAACAGCTAACTGCGGTGGCTTGCTAGGCCTCTTTTACGGAGTGAGCGTCCTTAGCTTTGTTGAACTTTTGTATTATTCAACATTACGATTGTGGGCAAATTTAAAGGAACTTAAAAGAAGAAGGAGTAATGCATAAACAATACGAAGGAAAATTAAGAGTAAAAATATTCATTATTCTTAATTTTATTTCCCATAAATCAATCAAATTTTACCTTTCACAGATATTTATTAAAAACACAACACTTATAAATCTCACTATCATGAACTAGGATTATAAAAACTATGAATTTTCACTTTGTATGTTATGCCATAATGTATATATAATTTTAAAATATTTGCTTCTAAAATAAATTGCTAAAACAGTTATTTTGTATCTTTATTACCCTGAGGCTGCTTTGACCTCATCTAGTAATTAAAATGTCATGCCCCCGGTCCTGGACATATCTTTTCAAATAAAAATTATAACTACTAACAAAAAAATAAAATAAATAAATTATAATAATATAATATGACGTGAGTTAACAAGATCCTAATCAAAGTTATGTTCAATGAACATTCTTTCCCTTGTATACATCGCAAATTGCAAGAACACAGCGATATGGTATCAGTGAAGAGAAAGGATGTGTCTTACCGAGATGTGAACCAGGATGGCTCAGTTGGTAGAGTACCATGACGGAAACATGAAAGACCCGGGTTCAAATCCCGGTCCTGGACATATCTTTTCTTTTTAAATAAATATTTAAAATGTTATGTGATTGACTTTTCGTAATAATTAAAAGTATAACTACTCGTTATTTTATCTAAAATTTAAGATTTTTTAAATTTTATTTCTTAAGTGATTTGTAAATTCAAAAGTGTGTATATTTTTATATAATAATAATATATTTAACTATAGCTATAAAAACTTCAGAATTCCTCATGCCAGTCAACATTTTCTTAGTTTCAGCCATTTAAATTAAATGAAATAAGATTAAGTAAATAAAAACCAATATTGATTGTTATTTAAACTAAAATTTAAAGAAAAAAAGAGCTGTATTCCAAACAACAAAAATTGTGAAGCTTATGCATGTATATAATGAAGGGTCTTGGATTTAGTATTGTTAATGGTAGAGACTGTATTGTTTTTAGGATTGTGGCTGTACAGGGAGGCAATTTCTCCAAGAGCACCCTCAACTGCTCCCAATTTAGAGTACTCTCTTAACAGAGGCTGGGTGAGCAACAGGAGTGTCTGTACACCCCACTGGGTCCATAGCAGGTTAAATAATTTATCCCTCAAACGGGGAGCCTTTACCATAAAAACTCTACACATATTGTCGTACTCTGCTCCCCTTTACATCTATTTGCAGCACCAGTGAATAAGATGTTAAGTTTAATATAGACCAAAGTTAGTAAATGACAAAGCTTCACAGAACCATTCTAACAGTTTTTGGCTTGAAATGTGGTTATAATAAAAGCAATAACTCTATTTCAAGCCAATACCGGACATAGCCACTTAGCACTAGAAGAATATCACAATTCCTCTTCCATAAGTACAAGAAGCTCATTTTGGGAAAAATTCTATTTAACCACCGGGGCTGCAGATATATAACATATGTATATAATTATTTAAATAGACAAAGCACCCCTTAGGATCTCTGATTCCATATATACATATGTCCAGACTTAATAAACATATTAACTACTTTTCTGTTTATTTTTCTCATATTCCCTACTTTATATGTATTTATCCTTCGTTACTGTTACATCTGTATGGTTGTATTTTTTTAAACTAAGCTAAAATTTAAGCCAAAATGATGGCAATTTTTTTTCGCAAGAATTTTTACACTTACCTCAAGTTATCATGATCACATCCTTAATGAACTTCTTGATAACTGAAAATGTACAGTTTATAAAATGGGGTTAGTAATAACTTGTAAGATAAATATGCGATGCTTAAAATTTAAAAGTTTAATGTTATAAACATATTACATCAAATAACTAACCTATATATTTTTGAATATATTAGGAAGGTACATATATACTCTATTTTGATAAATAACATTTCCTCACATTTTAATAAATTCTTTAAAACATTTAAACATTTCGGATAACAGGTATTACATTAGGCAACGTGTTAATGTTTACCCTAAATATATAAATGTGTATTTAATAAAATATATTCATAGAGTTGTTTTGCAATAGGCCTGAAACAAAATTAATTATTAATGGTAAAAAATAAATAACAATTTTTATTTGTCATAATTATTTATTTAAAAATTATTAAAATACCTCATATTTATAAAATAAAACGTCGTTGCAAAGGTACTCCCTCAGGAAAATCATAAGGGGAGTTTAACTGAGAAAGGGGCTCATCCTGAAATTATTTAAAAAATAATTTAAACTATAAATTAATACTATAACTATCAAGCTAGATACATTTTACTTTAATAATAAAATATAAAACATACTGAACGACGCTTAGAAACCATGAATCTCTTAAACTTCCTCGGCCAAAAGTCGCTGTCGTGGGGGTTTTGATTTAATGATGACATAGGCCCATCCATCCAGACCCCTATCAAATAATGGTTAGGATCTAACTAATTTCATTCTTATTATTTTAATTTTTTTTAATATTTTATAAATAATATTAATTATAAAATATTATTTTATTAATTATAACATTTTCAAACAATTGGTCAATCATATCGAGCTAAAAAGAAAAATCATGCCAACAAATTTTCAGCTTTTGAAGTTGTATTAATGTTTGTTTGTCAACCTTTAACAGGATGAAAAGCACTTTTTACATTAATCCCCATTTATTTAATTAATTATTTTTTATTTAATAATCAATTTTTATTAGCATACATGCATTTTTTTATTTTTTCCTTAGTAGAGGTTGTATTATTTCTTTTATTTTACTTCAATAGCTTGTAGAGGTTAAATAAGATTTGATTTTATGATTTTTTTTTAAATTATTTTATTGAATTGTACAACTGTAATATATACATCTAGTACAAGGGCTATATGACTAACTAGATACATGAAAGGACACGCAGAGGCACTACCCACAGGCAGCACTCTAATTACATTTCTATAATATAAGGTCCCGAGGCCATCTTCTCTTCGCTTAGGAGGATTGTCCGGGATGAAATTGGATGCATGGATGGAAACTAGTGGATTTGGATGGGCCTGAAGTTTATTATGGAATGATAGGTATATGGAATGGGCTAAATCGGTAACATATGGAACGTTGTGGTCTTTAGGGATTGTCGCAAAATAATAAGCGTTTAGGATTTTGCAAAGGATTTTGTATTGCAAGGATTGAATAAGAAAGGAATTTGATGGTTTGGTGGAGCCCCATTTTTTATGACTAAAATTCATTTTTCTTGAATATTATTTTATTTTTTAATTTGTCACAGAATCTTATTAAACACAATCTGCCCTATGATAAATGTATAATAATTAAATTTGTATTATTAAGACCTTAGAACTAAATTAAAAAGATTAAAATTAAAATATCAAAATATACTTATAAAAACTACTGTTTATTAAATAAAACATTTAAAAATATTTCATATCCTTTAGTTGTTTTAATATTTATTTTAAAATTGAAAGGCTAAAAAATAATAACCCATAATTTTAATTGTTAAATGGCTGTACTAAAAAATATTCTGTATATATTTTTTTTAAGTTAAGAAATTCGAAATAAGTTGAAAATAATTCATATTTTACCATTATGGCTAAAATTGGAGTCGCTGTCTACTTCATTTTCTTCATGTCGTTCAGGTAATTCGAAATCCTCAGAATCTGTTCCGTAGTTAGGCCAATTGTTTCTGTTAAAAATATATATGTTTTTTTTTATGATTTCAACATCAAATTATGTCATATCATATTACTGGTGATAGAAACTTATGATGAAGCAATACATTTTTTACAGAAAACTAAATATTTTTTTAGTAAAAAAAACATAACATTAGATATAAAAAATTATTTTAGTAAACTGATCATTTTTAACAAATCACTACATGCCAAAAATAAGTTCTTGACATTAAAAATTATTGTTGGTTTGCTAATTGATAGCATGTTGTGAAATATTATACAAGTTTTGAATTGTGTTTAATAAAATATGAGAGAATGTAATCTATTATTACATTATTACATCTATATTTTCTTTCTCTTTTTATTTATGCCACACCTGTCAAGTAAAAACAATTGACAAACACCAGGTTGACCAATTGGATGTCAGTAAAATAAAATAAAATAACATGAGAGGTATGAAGAAGAACAGAACCCAGAGGTGACTTGATTTATAATATTTATCTATTTATACGTTTATTTATATAAAAAACTTAGGTTTAAACAAATCTTTAGGATGATAAATAAAAACCTATTTTTGAAAATTATTGACAGTTACCTTTTGATAAATCAATATCTTCAAAATAACAATCTTAAGAAAAGAAAAGAAAAATTGTGTAGAAGGAAAGGGGCAATGTAAGGTAACAATTGATTATGATATATTATTTTATAATTTAAACTATTATGTTTTATATTTTCAATATTAATAATATTTTCATTTATTACCTTTGGTCATGAACTCGCCCACTTTGTCTTCTCTGTGATTCCAACAACCTCATGAGAGATATTATTTCTTCCGGGCTTAAATCATATGGGTCATAATCCCTTTTTGAACGGAAGCTTCACAAAAAAATATCAATGCATTTTTATTTATCTGTAAATTTATTATATAAATCAAATTAATGATGTTTTATATTAAATAAATACCTGTTTTTAGTGTTAGTTACTCCTTTGTGTACATCACGTTTTCGTCTAGCATCCATCATATTGTACAATGATAGGTCACCATATCCTAGAACTATTCAAAAATATTATATAAATCAAATGTTACACTTACAAATAATTGTTATTAAATGTTTATATTAGTTCTAGAATGCCACCCTCTCACCATATGACATCCTAGTCTACAACTATTCGTTAGACCAATTTCAGTATCATTTGAGTATCCATGCACTCTTTCTCTATGACAATCTTCACTATCTTAATTGGATCTAATGATTTTATAATAGAATAGGGTACTGCCTCTTTACCTAATGGTGGACCATCCCCCATTTTTAGGAATTAAAAATTATACTACTATGCTTAGAGGCTCAGTGGTAGAGCACTGAGTTGCCATGTCGAAGATCCTAAGCTCAAAACCCGCATGCTGGCAGACTTTTATTTAATCTGTTGTATCTATGGAATCTAGTAACCTTTTGGGGCTAAACCTAAAAACTGGGTTCCAAAAATAAGAGGGAAAAATCTGGCGGTTGAGCATGATCTAGGACAAATCACCTCCCAGTACAACTGTTTTCCAGGAAACAGTACAGTATCTACCATGTACTGAATGCAAGACCCTCCATGTTTTTTAAAAGTTTTTTATACATTATATTGTTCATTTAATTGTATAAAAAATTATACAATGTAGTATGTTCTTAATATTTTATTAGAGATATCTTGATAATATCTTAGAAGTTCAGTTTGGTACTAATTCCGTACCACCTCAGTGAGCCTACTAAAATATGAGTACTCACTTGGTATTGATAATTGAGTATTTTCCATTAAATAATTTAATAAAATTTTAATTTTATTTTAGGTTTGTTTTTGTTGTTGTTTGTTAGGTTATAGACAAATGTCAATTAAGAATCACTACATTCTGTTTATAGAAATAAGAGCCCTAACATTGAAATATTGTAATAAGATGTAGCTTGTTTTATTTTTTTAAATCCATGTATTCCACCATTTCCATTTAAATTAATAAGAGTAGTCCATAGCTCAAAGAAGTCAGGAACAGAAGCTTTGGGGATTTCCCAATTTTTTGAAATATTTATAATTTTACAGACGGAGCACGATAAAAGAATAAACAAAAAAGTAATTCCTTAATCCATTGCTAGGTAATGCTGATAAAATAATTTTTAAAAACCTGTACCACTACGACATGTGAACGGGTCTGGGGTTCAGTACATGGTAGAGACTTTACTGTTTCAAGGAAAACGGTTCTGCAGGGAAGTGATTTGTCCTAGATCACGCTCAACCGCCAGATTTTCCCCTTTGTTTTGAGTACCCCATTTTTATAGAGGCTGGTTGACGCCCAGGTGGGTCCTGATCCTACATGATCCATTTGTTATATAATAGAGAGATATGGAAATTTGTGTATCTAAATAAGTATTTATAAACAAAACATTAATTAATAGACAAATACCTGGTTCATTATGAAGAGATTCCTTCAATGCTGCATTCCGTAATAACATCCCATAGTTAGGCTCCCTGCTGATGTACGGATACGACTTCTCGTATTTCTCTCCTACACCAAGCTGATTAGTGTCGTAACCCTGTTCTTCCATCTGAGGGATGATATTGGGTAAAGTCGGAACATCGTCGGGTAATGAATTATCTCCAACATCTAAAATATGAAAGAAATTATTATTTATTTGTCGGTAATTCAAATAATGAGACATATTTATATTTACTAAAAACATTTAAAAATAATTATACCTTTAACATATTTCAAAAGATCAGTTACTAAAATAATGATGCTAGTTTACAGTTAGTAAACGCTTACTACTGCATTCATTAGATTAATTTTATTATTGGAAAATTGTAATATTTTTTTTTAAATTTATTAAAAGATTTAAATGTTTTTAAAATTAAAATCAATAAAAATCTTTAATACCTCTCTTTTCTTGTTTAGGGTTGCCGTATGTATTCACCGCTCGGTTCTGTTGATTTCCAAACATTAAAACTTCTTGTGCCCTTTTAACTGAAATATAAAAATATTATAAGTAAATCATAACAAACAGGACTTATCACTTATTTAATCCGTTAACAGAAATGGACTGTGTTGGATGTGAGGCCTCCAGGCTGTCCTGGGCCTTACACAGCCTCTATAATAGGCCTGATTTTGGACTGATCACCAACCAAGACAGCTGTAGTCATAGAAACATTGCAGTCTCTACCATTTGCTGAGTTCAAGACTCTCATAGGTTGTAGTGGTACAAGATTTTTCTATGGCAAGCATAGTTATTCTGACTATTTACCAATATATTTTAACCACCACAAAATAAATTTCAACCAGCAGATTCGAGGCTGATAAGATGACACCTTAACACTGAAGGCTTCTAAAAGTATGATGTGACCTTGCCAAACTTTCTCCTATTCAAGGTTACTCGCTTTATAAAGGCTGGATGAGCCCTAATAGATCTTCCCAAGCTTTTCCAAGTTAGTTCCACGGCTAACAACAGAATAAGTTGTTGGTTGGTTTGTCCATTTAACATCAGTTTATGCTACAATTGCAAATCAGACGATGCTACCTATACAGGTTCAATTAGGATAGGGACTTTTAACGAGTACCTGGCATCGCACGGGCTCGGGACCCAGTTTGACATCCCTTCCGAAACACGGGATAACCAAGGATTTTTTACTAAATAATAATCCTTAAATAATCCTAAGGCTACCTACTCGTTATCTTGGGCTTAGTAGTTTAGCTAACCACTAGATCACAGATCGCCCCTGCGAATAAGTTGTTTATTTAACGTCACTTTGTACCACTATAGCTAATCAGACAATCCTACAGTGGGAGTCCTAAATTTTTCCCATCCAAGTTTTATTAGGGATCCTTAAGGAGAAGCTATTACAGCAGCGGCTTGGGACCGCCACGTTCCCTCCAGAGACCTAGATTACCAGGGATTTTTAACTCCCTTTAAATTATCCTAAGGCCACTTGCCGGACGACGAACCAGCGATCTTGGGCGTTAAAGGCTGTCATCCTAACCACTACATCACAGGTGAGCCCTAACAGAATAAGTAATCATTCAAAATTAGCCTCGAACCCAACCCCTCACAAGGTAAACTCGCTCTCCTAAATTTTCTGAAAATGGCCCAGTGACCTTTTCAATTGAGTCCAATCACTAATGTCAAATTCGTAAGATCAAATTAACTAGGTTTTAATGTTAATGTTTTAACTACGTTATATTTCAGGATCAAAGACACTTATATGGAATAATTAGACAAGATGATTCGGTAAACATATTTTATCATCGTACAATTTAAAAAACGACCTTAGCGAAATCAGAGGTACAAGTGGGGAGGATTGGTGGGGAGTTGCCATTGGTTACCAACGTTATAATCAGTGATGATGCTTATAATTGGTGATAGCTGCTACTTTTCATTTACAGCTCCAACGGTTACTATGATTTTTGTTACCTGTGATTTCTTAACTGCTACTATCTGTGATTCGTGATTCTGTCAAAATCGTACCAACAGTGATTGCGTCGGCTTACTTAATTCCACATCTTGAATATAACGATCACAGAATATATATTATAAGGATAGTAATTACTTTGACACTTTTATAATTCACAATAATCTTATCAATATCCATACAGATGGAATTATTTTCAATATCCTATATAACGTAAATTTTTCTCTTTTTGTTTAAGTTGTTACAAAATGATGAAGAAGTACCATAAACTTTTATGAGTAAAAGATAAAGGAAAAACTAAATCCTCCAATAAATATTTTTATTATTCGAATAAACCCATTAAGCACCAATCAACGTCCACCGACGACCAGTACCCATATGTGAAGAACAGTTTGGAATTGTTACTGTAGTCACAATCACAATCACGCTTCAATTCCGTTCGCTTTCTATCACCAATCACTGTTCGCCAACGATCAGTTCCCATATGTGAAGAACTGTTTGGAACTGTTACTGATGAATTTGTAATCACAGGTCGACCTGTGACTTGAGTATCAGTGAAAAAGTAACAGTTCGTGATTTCTGGCCCATCTCTAGTTATAATGCATTATCACTTATCCAGTGTTATGTTCCTCTATCAAAATTGGGGATACAATGTCCTCATAAGCGTTGAACGATATAACAGTACGAGTATAATATATTAGTTTTGATTATATAACTATATTAAAGCGTTATGCTTTTCTGAGTAAAAAGGCAATTTCGACATAGTTCTCAAAATAGCAAAGCGTGTTATGTCATATGATAAGGTTAAAGGCACTTATAGAAAAGCATTTACTTGCCACGCGACTTTAGATCATGCCATTCAGAACCACATGCGATCTCTCTGCGAAAGATATCTTCTTGTCAATCACATTACGTCACGAAATAAAGAAGGTACTTTTAAGTGGACTAGGGCCTAACGGCGGACCAAACTCTACTTTACTGTTCATTTTAATGTACTGCAGTAGTTACTTGAAGCTTTAGCAGAGCTACCTCAATATTATTATAGAAATTAACATACATTATTAATACCTAGTTCGTATTGTTTTGAGATATATATTTATTTTAAATTAGTTAAATAGGTAATCTTATTTCACCGTGTTCTTTTTACTGAAATGAAAGAACTAAAATCGAAATAATTTATTTTATTTGTTACTAATTTTTAAATATTTGTATTTGAAAAGAAAATATATGTCCAGGACCGGGACTCGAATAATGTTCAAAGATATAATTAAATAATTAAAATAATGTTCAAAGAACATTCTTCCCCTCGTATACTTCGTAAAAATGCGAGAACGTGGGGACTTCGGATCAGTGAAAAGAAAAGATATTACCACGACCGGAAGCGAGCTTGATTAGGGCCAGGGATAGCTCAAATGGTAGAATCCCAGACTAGCGATCTGGAAGACCCGGGTTCCAGTCCCGGTCCTGTACATATCTTTTCTTTTCAGATAAAAATATTTAAAATCAAAATAATGAGATAAGATCGATGCATTCCATTTGAATTAAAAAACAGTACTATATTTTTGTTTACGGTTTAAAGAAGTAAGGAACAATCACTTTGTGATTGGCCAATCTGTAACAATATTTGTAGTTTGATTGAAGGAGCACAACAAATTAAAGAAAATGTATTTCCTAATCCATTTTGCTCGGCAATGCCAAGAAAATGTTACTATTATTACTCAATAGAAACTTTTCTATTTAGTAGAAATAAAAACTTGAATTACCGTTTTTTTATCTGTACCAACAAAAACGCATGAATGGTCTTGGATTCAGTACACTGTAGAGGTTGGACTGCTTCTAACCCAACGGTAGGGAGGTGATTTGGCTAAAATTACGCTCGACCTCCGGGTTTTTCCTCCAATTAAGGATTCCCACTTTATAGAACCTGGGTCAACCTTAGGAGGGTTCGCAATGAGGTCTATGAGATATGAGAGTAAAGTAGTCATTCTGATATTTCAAAAGTTATAATGTTAATGTTATATTATAATATAATGTTAGTCAATTGTTAATATTGAAGTTAGTTCGTAGCAGTTCTTCATTGTATATCCATGTAATATCTTTCAATTCCACAATTAATAGACTATACAAGTTCTGTTACTTGATGTAAAAAAAGTAATGGGGGTGCGGAAGAGTGCTACAGGACCAACCTCTAGTACAAATAGCGAATTGTTTCTCTATTTTCAAAACAAGAGAGCTAATATAACACATGTTAATAATTAGCTTGTGTTGATGAATTGCTAAACGCTATTTTTGCTTGCTATTGCTATAACACGCAGACTCCAACATTTCGATTGACACAGACACAATCGAAGAGTGAGATAACTTATCGAATGATAACATATCACGCGAGGCAAACTGAATATGTTCGATGCCTATAAGGTATATTTACCCTAATTAGAATTATACACCATCATGGGAATAACTGACAATTATTACATGTCACAATCGTTACATATCACCGTAAGACCAAGTGACATTCAAAATACACTTGAAATATTATTTCTGTAACTTTTCAGAGCGCGATTGATCAATATTTGATTTGGCTATTTCAAGACAGATCAATATTGGCAATATTTCAGCTGTACAATAACCAAGACGTTGATTTTCTTTTTAATTGTGCAATAATCTATACTAATATTATAAATGCGAATGTAACTCTGTCTGTCTGTTACGCTTTCACGCCTAAACTACTTAACCAATTTAAATGACATTTGGTACAGAGATAGTCTAGAGCCGGATATGGACATGGGCTACTTTTTAATGCGAAAAAATGTTTGTAAGGCGTTGAAATAGAGGATGAAAGTTTGTATGTAAGTTTCGTCATTTTGAAGCTAGAAGCTTGAAACGTGTTTTTTAGGATTTTGATTACATATAAATAAATATGGCATTCAAAGTTTGTAAAAATTTTACCCTTTAATGGGTTAATTAAAAATATGGGATGAAAGTTTGTATGGTGACATGTAAGGTTTATGTCCGTAGTTGGGGAAATATGGTTAAGTGTGCCTACCCGAACGGGCATGTGAATATTAAAATTTTTTCAGCTGCAAATTAATTCTTATTTACTGCAAATTGATTACATTACTATTTGTTAACACGATTTTTGGTTTTACTTAATTAATGTTCTTAGTGAAATAAAAAACTGTTTTGGGGTTAGGTTATTAAATATTGTTTCTTTGGTTGGGACGGTTTTTGTTTATTTCTTTCGTCAAAAGAAGATTACTTTCGAATTAAGTTGGATGTTATTACGTCATTGTTATTTGCTGTACGTTTGAATAGAAGGTAGGCGCCTAATAACGGTAACTCCTTTTGTAATAGCGAACAATCTCAGCACAATTTTTCGTTTTCTTGAGCTAATTTAAATAAAGTAACTAGAGTTTTGTTTAGAATCACTCATAAAATACACCACTGTTTTCGTTAATTTTGTAGTTGGTTTCCGCGCGTAATTTCGTAATAAGTAGTTTTCATTCTTTAATTTACTTAGATTTCACTTCATAAAATGCGTTTTTAATCCAGTAAATAATATATAAATTTAATTATTCTCCTATTCCCCTCTACTGCCTAGACATTGAACCTGCACTTCGTACCCAAGCCTCTTAGTCAGATCCCAACTCCGTAACTGCGCACATCGCAGCAATTTTAAATTTAACTATTAAAACTAAAGTTAAACAATATATACAGACAAAATAAAGTATTCAACTATAATATAAGGTAATGAACGAATTTTTACTACTTCATATTATAAATGAGTTTATTTCAAAATAATTTTATAAATTGTATGGCTATTAATTGACCATTCATTAATTTACTTAGATTTTACTATTTAAAATAATATCCTACAGCGTTAATATAGCCCTAAAAAATATATAAATTTAATTTGTTTTCTTATTCCCTTCTACTCCGCCAACATTGAACCTGTACTTCGTACCCTAACCTCTCAGTCAGGTCCCAGCTTCGAAACTGTGCACATCGCTGCAATTTGTAATTTAACTATTATAACTGAAGTTGTTAAAGTACAGACAAATCAAATAGATTATTCAACAACAACATAAGGTGATAACCGAATTTTCGCCATTGCAAATTAGAAATGAGGTAGTTTTGAAATACTTTAATAACTCCGATGTCTGTTAAAGGAACCATTTTTTAATTCACTTAGATTTTACTGCATAAAATACGTTTTGGTAAAAGATGAGAAAACAAATAAAAATGTACTTAATTAAGCTATTTGCAGTAAAAGACTTATTTTAATGTACGTATTTATTTTATATGGAAAGTAATCTATAAAATTAAAAATGCTGCCCGAAGTCTCTATTCCAAGCGGACGAAGTCGCGGGCACAGCTAGTATTTAATATGTTTAATTAATAGATAACTAAAATAAATATCCAAGAATCTTAAAATACAATTTTACTTCACGCACGCTTTTATTAATTTTACTTATGATAAAAATGTAGGAGCTGGTTAACTTTGTGTATAGAGTGTTGAGTTGCTATGCTGAAGGTTCCGCGTTCAAATCCGGTCATGTCAGGAAATTAATTTAATCTGTTAACATCCTCTCATATTCAATCCTTACAATCCAAAATCCTCCGTAAAATCCTCAATGCTCCTTACTCAGTTACGAACAAAGTAATCAATAATGACCTTAATGTCCCATTTGCTGATTTGGCCTGTGTCCGATATCAATCTTTTATGAAAAACTTTATTTCCAATCGAACCTACTAGTTTCAAAAATATCAACCTCTTCAATTCCTGATAGTCCTCCGAGGCGTCTGAAAAGAAGATGGCCTCGTGACCTTTTAAGTTGAATTTCTTATTCTAGTATTATCAGTGGTCAGTTTCTCTACTTGCCTTTATCTCGGGACATTATTAATCTTTCATTATATTTACTTGATCTAATCAAATATACAGTTGTAGATTTTAATAAATACATTAAAATATATATATATATGTTAACATCCAGAGGATGGACCATATGGGATCTTATAGACACTCTTGCGGCTCATTCAGGCTCTATAAAATGTAATACCTTGTCGAGCTGAAGTCTTAGAAACTGTTCAGTCTCTAACTTGTGCTGAAACTAAAACCATTCTTGGGTTGTAATACAACGGGTTTTATTATTTTTGTTTTTAATATATAAAATGAGTCCATATAATCTTTCAATATGGACTGAAAAGTTCAGTTACTTTTTGCACTGAGTTGGCCTGAAGAAGGCCTACAAAGTAGGTCGGTCGAAACGTTGGCACACATAAAATATAATATGTTTCCACTTATTTATTGTGTAAATTTTTGACTGCACCCCCAATTATTTCCATCCTCCATTAGTAGGTACTTACAGTCAACGAATTTCTTCTCTAACAAATCTATCAATATGTTTTTCGAGAAAGATACTGAACTTTTTTTTTACTAAACTTTGTATATCAATATTTAACTAAATGATCTTTAGTTTAACATGTTCCTTATTGGAATAACCTCACATACTTAGTCATCGCATTTCCTAATAATAAATATTTTTTATAATGAAAAAAAAATTACGGAAAGAAATGCAGTAATAGAGATGTAAAATATAGAATAAAATAGAATAGAAAAATAATTTTATTCTTGGACCAGGTTCCTTTAGAATAACAGAGATGAACAAAATTAAATAAATATATATCTGGCCAAAGGCCTACATCAAAATAAAACAATAATTATATAATATCCTGAAAGTAAATAACTAAACAGGTATGTTTTGGTAGAGAATCAGTATTACCTGAATATAATTGTAATATACCATTAGAAAGATAAACATCTCTTTTTCTTTCAATATTATTTAACATTTTATTCTCTAAGCATCATTATATCCTGAATATTTATCCAACTATCACGACTCAATCAATTATTTCAATCCTAGTCAACTATAAACCATAATCTTCTATCTGTAATTAATAATAGATATCATGCTATTAAAAAAAATACCTTTGTTAGCACGCAATGGCGACTGTAATTGTGCATCTTTGATGTCTTCTAATACACTGACAGGTATGGCGAAAGCAAGAACACTGAGGCAGAAAATCTGCACCAATAGTTTCAATATCATCCCCATATCTGTAATATAAAAAAAAAAAAAGGTTAAATACAACTTTTAAAATGTTTTAATAATAATAATTAGGCTTGGTGAACCCGAAGGTTCGATGCCGATACCCCCCCCCCCACCAATCTCTGCTTGTGAACTTCTGTCCACAAATCCCTACCCAAACCCAAATCCGCTATGTTTAACGCAATCTTCCCACCTACTGATAACTAGTAATAGAATAATATTTTAACGACTAAAAATATTTGAGATAACTATTTATGTCATCTGAAATGTTTTAATTCCAAACAATGACTCTGCAATTCCAAAAATTGACTATTTCCTCTAATTTAGTAAAGTAATTTTACGCTCTCTATACTTCAGCCTGAGAATGGGACAAAAGACTTGAGATATAAGGCGGCAAAATGTCGTGTTAGACAAAATTGCTTGACAAAACTAGCGAAAAATGTGAAAAAGTCAAGGTCGCCACGTTACGTCTCTACTGCACCACGGTCAGCAGAGCACAAGCAGGATTTTTTTATCCGTTTTGAATCCATTCGTTTTAAGCTGTCGTGGTACCCACTTCTTCTTCAATATGTCGCTTCTAATATCTTTCTCATTTATTTTTCTGAATTCTCGGTTCGGCAAGGACCATCCTGAAAACCCTAGGAGACTTCACAAAAATATTTATTACACTGAAAGTTCATATTCCAGTGTTTTGTTTAAGTTTCACATTCATACTGTGTAATATTTTCAGAATACTATAATATCTCACTCAATATTGTGGTTCCTCTTCCGTAGGATGTCGAGTCTAAATAGCAGAAATATTGCAATCGATCGAAATTTGGGTTTACTTCATCTAAACATATGCTACTGTGGCTCATCCACTCTCTATGAAGTGGGGGGGGCTCAGAGAGCGGAGTTCACATAACCCTTCATGGGTTATAGACTTCATGTGTAAGAGAAATGACAAGGTTTCGTATAAGATGATTGTAGTGCTTTCCTATCTGCTGGGCTACACCGTATCCATAGAACTCTCATATGTTTCCCCTGATTTCTTATTCATTTATACTTTTTCATATTACTCGAAGTAATTAGACATTATAAATAGGTTAAAGTATGGATAAAAGCCTCATTATATACACGATCTAACAGCTAATGTGTCCCATTTCAAAGTTAAAGAGGGGCTTGACTCACGCAAACAAAAGCTATTAAATGCATTATAATTTATCATAATGTATGCAATTTAAAATCAAATTGCCAGATTAAATATTCGCTTGCTGTGTCGAGGGTAGCAGTTAGTTTATATATAGAATGCCAAATGAACTGGACATGGACACATATATTCATGTACATATATCGACAATACATTGTAGCTTCTATATGTTTAATATTAAATTATATATTGTATTATAATTAAAATTAAGTAGTATTTAATTTAATAATAACGTAATCATTTGATTTCATTCATATTAATCAAGATTTATAAAAACCGAAAAGATGCTAAACTATAATTTAATAATTAATATTGTATGTGCTAAAATATAAAGTTTTGTGTTATTCTTCACCATTAATAACATAATTTCTTTCGTTATTAGGGCATAAATATGAGAACAATAAAATCTCGAAACATTACCAAAAGATAGTTTTTTATTTACGAACACTTACAGGACAAAGGCTCTAAGCTCCCAATTAATTACAGAAGACTCATATAGATGATCATTTTAAGACCTATTAGGACTTACGAAATAAAGCATTGGAGCTCCACTAAGCCATCGAATTCCTCTCGTATGCAATCTTTACAATCCGAAATCCTTCGTAAAATCCTTTGTTGAGAATAAAGACATCCATAATGACCTTAAGCTCTCATTTGCTGCTGATTTGGCCCTAATCCGATATCAATACTTTCATGAAAACTTTATTTCCACTCAAACCAACTAATTTCAAACTTAGCAACCTCTTCAATTCCTGACAATCCTCCGAAGCGTCTTAAAAGAAGATGGCCTCGTGATGGCCTTTTATGTTGAATTTATTATTCCAATACTATCAGTGGTCAGTTTCTCTACTTGCCTTTATCTCGTGCCATTATACATCATTCGTTCAATTTACTTAATATATTATTATAATACAGTTGTGAATTTCAATATTTTTTTTTTAAATTATTGAGTGAATCTCAAGAACTTAAAATTCATACATTATTGTAGGCTCAACCATATTATTACTTAATATATCACCCTCTTATATCCTAATTTGTTGATATAGATATGTTTTATCATATTATGGTCGAAAAATGCTGACTTGGTTATCTAAAGATTGGTCTTTTTGACTACATCTCTCTTTAATTTTTTTTTGTTACTGTCAGCATACTATAGATTAATACTGATTCAAATACTTCTGATTATATAAATATAATAAAACATTGATATAACAAAGCAATAAAACTAATATTCATAAATACTTTTGTAAGAAAACTGTACATTGCAAAATTATAACTTTATGATAAGATAATTGATAAGGGTAATTGCATGGAACTATAGAGAATAAATTAATTTAATTAGTTTATTTAATATATTTTTATAATAATTATTATATAATATGTATGTTTTATTTATTTTTCAAAATGGTGAACTTTAAATCGTTATTGCCATTAAAATCCATACAACATCAAGATGGCTGCTTGGGCCTGTCATCATGGCAGCTCAGATAACATATTGTACATTTCAAATAATTACTTTACATGTTCTTTTTACAAATAATATCATTTTTAATTATAAGCTATAATAATTATTTATATTCGCAAGTTATAACTAAAGTAATACTATTACTATTATACATATTCTGTGACACATGTTATTGATATTACACTTTAGCAAATTATTTGAAAATTATAAAAAGTATTTTATACATAAGTTACAGGTATGAATTTGAATAATTTATTAATTAGACTATAAATGATTTACAATGTTAATTGATATATATTTGCGAAATTAAAAAGCCACTTAAACCCACATCAATTCTATTAATTATTTCTTAGCGTTTCTGCATTTGCGATTTGCCCTTAATAAATATCAGTACAAATGATGTAAATATTAATTTTTCGTTGAAAATAAATGAATGAATATGAAGAAAAATTTAGTTACCAAAATTTTTTTTTATTACACATGGATTAAAAATTGATAACCCGGAGGTTATAATATTTATTCTAAAACCTATTTTATAATATACATTACTACATAAGATTTATTTTTTACCTCATTTTTTTAGACGTTTTTCTTTTCCATGAAATATATACGGTCAAATAATAATCATTTTATTTTTTTAATTTAATTTTTATATATTTTTTATATAGAAATATATAAATTCAACTGCAGTTTATTACACATAAGTCCATTCATAAAAATTTGTACGGTTGGGAATAATAATTTTTAATCATATTGTTCCTTTCTTAATTATATTTGTTTATAAATGCTTTATGGATAATGATAAAGTATTTTGAAATGTTTCACTGTTCATGTTTATGAGTATTTGTTTTTTTCGAACATCGTTATTATTGTATCATATATGGTATACATTATTACTGTATAGTGTTATATTGATATAAAAATGATATTATTATTTAAGTATAACTATAAAACAGATAGAGATACAGACCTGTTGGCAAGGAGCTGGTAGGGATGTGGCTGAGTTACCTGTTGGGAGGGATCGATACGGAAGCGAATCCTGCGCTCTGGGCTCCTCAACGGCAGGATGGCCTATGCCCGATTCTCATCGACACCCAAATGGTGTATTGGTGTTTCTTGAGGCCGATGACAGTGTCGATTTGGAGTAGCAAGAGCTTCCAGGAACACCGTGTCACTACCCTGAAATTTACACGCATCTCCTGCACGCCCCGATCTGATCGACCCGGTGGAGACGTGCGGTCGAGCAGGTGTAGCATCCTTCGAATGGCATCAATCACGATATGAATGTCGTTCTTATGATATTGAACAAAATCGAATTGATTCTCTTGGCAAGATGTAGATTCGAAGGAGTTTAGTTCGATTTAATTCAGTAGGGTACACTAAAAACATTCGCAGTACTGAGCAAGTCACTGAAAAACAGAACGGTGACGTTATAATACAATAGCGAATCCTTATACTTGAACAAAACCTTAAGTCTCTCAAGTCCCGGGAAAAAACAAGATGACGGTCGATTGAGGTATGGGTAATCTACGGTATTATGCGTATTTAAGGTAAAATACGCAAGGAAAGTTAAGGTTAGGTCAAGATTTATATTTGAATTTGGCGCCATAATCACGTGATTAAAAGCGCGAGAAACTACGTGGTTAACATTATTATAAACTTGTACCAATATAATAAGGTTAAAAAAGAAAAAAATACCCTACTACAACCCATGAAGGGTTCTGGGTTCATTACGTGGAAGAAGTCTCTATAGAGTTGGATCCTTAAAAAAAGCCTTAAGTCTCTAAACAAACGGTTGTGGAGGGAGGTATGGGTAAAAAAAGAGGCAGGGTCTAACAGTCATCTGACTCTAATAAACCGCGATTTACCAAAGTTAGGTAATGTCAAAATTTAAATTTGAATTTGGCGCCATACGCACGTGATTAAAAAGGCTAGAAACATCATGGATAAGATTATGAAAAACTTGTACCATGAGCCATGAAGATAAAAAACTGCCCCACTACAACCCACGAAAGGTTCTGGCTTCAATACGTAGCTTCTATAATGGGCGATCCTTGTTTTTAAACTAAGCTTTTAGTCCATCGAGTCCCGGAGATAAACCAAGATTTTGGCGGAGGGAGGCATGGGTAAAAAGAGGCAGGGACTAACAGTCACGTGGCTTTAAAAAACCGCGAGGAACCAAATTTAAAGTTAGATTAAAATCTAAAGTTGAAATTAGTGCAGAATCCCCGGGCGAAAGAAGAAAAAAACAGGACCGCTATAACCCATGAACGGTTCTGGGTTCAGTACGTGGAAGAAACGGTACTGTTTCTAGAACAACGTTGTGCAGGGAGATAATTTGTCCAAGGTTATTATCATTTACCAGGTTCTTCCACTATTTCGGATACCCACTCTAGAGTCTGGGTGCCCCAGGAGGGTTTCCAGATCCCAAAGGATCCACCAATCAATAGGAAAATATCTGGATGCATTGGGTATGGCGAAAGAATAGAGCCAGGCAGGCTCCCTCAGAAATTGATCTATGGAAGACCAGGAAGGAAGCGGAAACGAGGAAGACCCCGTCTATGGAGGACGTGAGCAAGATTGAAAAACATGGGAGTGAGAAGGTGAAGAGAGAAGACGATGGACCGAGAGGTGTAGAGGAAAATCAAGAAATTATCTGCCACAGCCGGATTAGAACATGGGACCATTGGCATTGCAACTCATCCTTCAACCACTAAGCTACCCCATGTTTGTTTACTGTTCTATAATTCATTTGTACATATAAAATGCTTTGTCCTGAATGACTGACTGACACCCATCATCATTGATGAGGTATCAACCCACAGCCTAAAGCGCTAATCGTAGGGACCTGAAACTTTGAGGGTGTGTTCGTTGTATGACTTAGGCACCCGATAAGAAAGGATTTTTCGAAATTCTACCAAAAAGGGGGCAATGTTTGTTTGCTTGCTCGTGTGTTTCTTACTCGCAAAATCTACATGTTTTCGCTGAACAAAACAAATCAAGTAACATAGTTCACTTCTCCGCTCGGCCAACCTGAAGGAGAAATACATTTTAGCATCTTAGCTCACATAAGTCAGCGGAATATCCAGAGCAATATTTTCCAGCGCTCTGATGGCTACGGACTAAAACCGGCCATCAATGCGAGACCGGAAAGATCCCTCTGGCATGAGCAATTGCGTAGGACTCACGACGACCCCCGTCAGTTCTGGCGGTTTGTCAAGACCAACGTAATCAAAAGAAGCGGAGTGTTCTTTCATCTGGGGGCAACCTGCTGACGCCTGGGGAACAGGCTGAACTTCTGATGAAGGCTTATGAGGAGAGAGAAGCTGCTCGGCTGTTAGATGCTCCACCATTCCCGGAGGGACCACGACCGTGCCCCAACGAGAAGCCCAAATTCTCTACTTCGGTCAGCTCGAGTCAGTACTACCACGCACGAAAGGTAACAGAGCATCAGGGAAGGATGATATCCCCAATGTGGTGTTAAAGATGCTTCCTAGAAACGGCAAAGCCTTTCTGTTGAACATATTCAACACCTGCATGAGGATATCGTACTTCCCTGAAGCCGTCGTAGTGCCACTACTCAAGCCTGGGAAGAGTGGGGGACTACCTGAGCACTATCGGCCAATCAGCTTGCTCCCTCACATGAGCAAAATCTTCGAGAGACTGGTTCATCATCACATGTCGAAGCACTGCAGAGAGAACAACATCATCCCCCTTGACCAGGCTGGTTTTCAGAGAGAAGTTGCCTGTGACCACCACCTGGCTAAGCTGCTGGCGCACACCATAGAGCACATACAGATGAACAGAGCTACGGCGTTCATTTCACTAGACTGCGCCCAGGCCTTTGACTGTGTGTCTCACGAGTTGTTACTCCGAGGCTTGGAAGAGTTTAGCTTTTCCGTCACTTTATGTCGTCTGATCCAAAGCTGTGACCTGTGCGAACCCCCTATTTAGGGACTTAAAACCACCCCCACCCTCCAGACCTGAAAGATGGCAGGGCAGTGCCCCCTTGGTCGATGTGCCTACATTTGATCTAAGGATGGGGTAAGTACTCCCTTGTCCTTATCCTTCCTTCCCTTTCTTCTTTCTGCAACTGTCACTTGATCCCACTAAACGGTCCCTCACGGTTTTGTATTGTATAACGTCAACGGCCTCGTGCCGGTTCGAGTAAAAACTGCCTTCAGCGGACTCAGCCCATTGGAACGCCTTTAAATACCGAAAGGTAACAGAAGGCTTTTGTTTACATAGAAGAATTTTCAGGTATATATATTCACTTCTCGCTGCTGCCGTGCGACAAGTGAAACCGTTATACTAAGTAATTCTTTTCAATAAATTCAATAATATTACATACTAATCCTTTACTGACACGAACAACAGTTAACTTCTGTCCGTCTCGTTTGCTAATCAGTGTCAATGTATGTTTCACGGCTGTGCTGATCCGTCTATGACGAAATTTGATATGGATAATCTCAATCCTGGGGAAGGACAGGCTACTTTTTATCAACACACCACACAGGCGAAGTTTATATAAAACTGTAACCTGATTGACCAACACATCCAGCAGTCAACGCACATCAGAAACCACTGAACTTACCATCTTGAAATTCGCAGATAGGTTCTTTGTATAGCTTAAATAATCACTAAGAAAGGAGTTTGGACACCCCCAAGGGTTTCCCCCTTAATATAATAGGGGTTCAAAGATTGTATGGAAACCGTCAGTTTTGAAGTCAGACATCTGAAATTTCGGATGTATGAGTAACTTATAGTTTAAAAAAATTAAATTATTTATTTAAAATGATCTGTCACGAAACTTTATGTGGCAGACAAAATTCCACGCGAGCAAAAGCTAGTATACATATAAACATGAAAATTACTTGGATAGCAAGAAACCGAGCAAAAAAACAATATAATAAAAAGATGATTAATATCAGTAATTGTACATAAATTACAGTAATCAGTAAATTTCAAGAAAAAAATCAGTTAACACCAAATATGGAAAAATAAAAGTAACCAGAAAATTTTAGTATTTGGGGAAAATAATAATATTATTCACAATTATATTTTGAAACAATTTACAACAAAAAGAAGCTCTCCTCCAATGCAAAGTTAAGGCATTACAACGTTGTGATAAAGCCTGTGATTTTATATGGGATGGAGACCAATACAACACAACCCACCTTGGAAAAGCTGCGAAGAATAGAAAGGAGGATCTATCGGCCCAGGAGAAGATATAACGAAGAGATCTACGTTGGCTTTCAAATAAATAGTTCTCCGTATTTAAGAGAATTTATTCTGACCTCCATCCGGATCATTTTCTTCCTCATATATATATATATATATATATATATATATATATATATATATATATAAATATAAGCTCAACTAAAATTATACAAGATAAACTAAGTTTTAATTAACATAATCTATATATGCTATAAACACTAACAGATCATATGTTCCACAAATTTGAAGTTAAAAAAAATAAATAAAAATTATTCATACACAAAGATGAATTCCTGGGACAAACTATAATGAACATCACTAAATTACAAGTGTTATAATTGCGTAAAATGGGTGTTACCAATGTCCAGGAAAAATGTTAAACATAAAGGTACGTCTATAAATAAATAACACGTTCCAATTGTTAAAGCAGTGTTAATTATCATTAAGATTAGGGTATACAATCAGCGTAATTACAAGCAATAAGAGTATTCATCCTTACGATAATATCCAAAAAACATATTACCTCTATGGTCGTTTTACAGTTCTAACCTCTTTGGTTGAAGAGTGTTCTAAGAAGGCTTCCACTAATGTCAAAGTGTCTTCAAATTGTATTTCTAAACATGGTTGCAAACCAATGTCAGAATGCCTCCAAAACTGGTTTGGAGGCATTCTGAGGTGTAGTGAATGGCATAACAACCTTTATGCCATTTATCTTTTAACTTATCGTGATGGATGGGCATAACATTTTTTAAAAAGATTAAAAAATCCTTAGTTATACCGACATTCACGTCGACTTTTTAGGGACTTAAAATCGCGATATGGTTTCAGGTACTCGTTAAACCTATCTTAATTACACCTGGATAGGCAAAATTTAGGACTTCCACTGTAGCATAGTCCGATTAGTGGTAGGATCATGAGATACTTTAAATGAATAACAACATGTTAACCTAACCTCTATGGTTGTTTAATAGTTCTAATCTCTTTGGTTGAAGAGTTTTCAGAGAATGCTTCCACAAATGTCAAAGTCGAATTGTATTTTTGGAACTTTTCCGTCCGCCAAATTTCTTACATTCTTAAGGGGAATATTCGTTTGTGTACGTGTGATCTATTCTCTGAATTCATTAAAAAAAAAGCAAGTCTTCTTTTTTTCTTCAGTCTCAATTTTTTAAAGAAAAAAACACAGAGGAAAATTTGGTATTTAGCTAGAACTGAAAATTTGTATTGGTTTATGGGCAAAGAATGCAACATGCTATCAGAATCATGAAATGAAAATCCGTCTGTGACGGAGTACGTTGGCGGTGGAATCTTTCAACATGTCGCACGAAGAAGAGCATTCGCAATGGTACGTGATTCGAATCATCGAGATTAAGTTTTCTAATATCTTTGAGATTTATTTATCGCTGGAGCGAAGAGATGACATCAGTCAAATAGCGTAAAAAATAATTGGATATGAATCTTTTTACAGCTACTTAAGAGAAGTTTGTTCTTTTAAACAAATTCGTGAAAAAAAAGTTGTCCTGAAAAAATAGTTGAGATACATGAGAGCTTATTTACAAAACGAAAGAACGATACCAGTCGAATTCTTCCACAACATTTGTGCCCGGTTAACAGAAAAGTACCGTTTTTTTAAAGATATTTTCGAACCCCCACTGCTTGAAATAGCTAACTTTAACCAAAATAGCAAACAAAAATTAGCTATAGTCATCTTCTTTAATTATATAATGTCACTTTAAAGCAGCTATGGCTAATCGGATAATACTACAGTGGGAGTCCTAAATTTTGCCTACCCAGGTTTAATTAGGATAGGGATTTTTAACGAGTTCTTGACAACAAAGAGGCTCAGGATACTATTTTACGTCGCCTCCCAAGGAAGCCATAACTAAGGATCTTATACTCCCTCTGAAAAATCTTAAAATCTCCTGCCGGGCTGCGAACGCGCGATATTGGTTATAGAAGGCTGTTATACGGGTCTTTTCTGGAAGACCCCCACCAGTTATTTTTGTTGATAACTGTTATAACCTATTAGAAATAAAAGAACATATGTTTTATATAATATACATATGTATTTATGTATAATTTAAAACACAACAAATAACCAAGACAATTGTAGATATGCATTTTCAATTTGGAGGACAAAAATCCACCACCGGATCTGCTCAAATAAATCCCTGTTTTCGTACCTCCTTCTCCAAATATATTCACTCAGATTCGAATCTATCATCGTCCGGTTGGTACCGCATTCTCTTGTTCCTTCTCTTGAGAGATGACCATAGAGATTCGATTCTTTGAGGATGAGCTCCTGTTTGTATTTCCACAAAATTTTTGGAATGATTGACAGTAAAATGTATCAGGTTCATACCTTCAATGGATTGAATATTATTGTATGCTTTCCAACAATCAGAGTAAATAGTAGTCCCGGGGCGTATAGCGTATTTAATGCACTCTATCATAGTGTCTGTAGTTCTATCAGGAACTGCGTAAAGAAAACATTCCCGATGATTCCATACCAAACCGATACTCTTCCAAATACCCATTGTTGGCGTTATTCTTCCCTTGTTATGCTTCTCCGTGTGAAGCATGTTTCGTCTACTTTGACGCACATTCCCTCGCCTCCTATAATTTGTGGACGAACCAACAGGTCATAAGCACTTACTTCCCTCAGGAAGTTTTTCCATTCAGGAATTGTACTATTGGACATATTTAATTCACGTTTGCAGAAGTGTATTCATGACACCAAGAGTCAATAAATGATCTTATCATGACACCAAACAAAATAGATGATGTCATAGGAAGTTTACTCGACTCAAACCAAGTCCCTGCTCTCATGCCCTTCTCTTCTCTGCGTTCTTGTCTGCTGCATTTCCATCTTTAATAACGAATTTCACCAATACTGAGGTTCATTTCATGTCTCTGGAACATAGTCTTTATTGATGTATAATGCCCTTATCTTGATCATACTTTATGCTTGTTTCTTGATTTTTAACTATTTTCACCAATTCTAAGAAATTCATTTTAATGACTGAGTAAATCATATGTACTGTAAGTAAACTAAATGATTTTATCTCTCTTTGCATTCTTATTTCTATTAGGTTATAACAGTTATCAATAAAAGTAACTGATACTAAAAGTAACTGGCGGGGGTCTTCTAGAAAAGACCCTGTTATACTAACACAACATCACAGGTGACCCTTAAAATTTCAACGTGTTCCACTGATTGATGGATCCTTCATGATCTATCATCGTATCAAGGATCATTTTATTTATAGGCGAGGATAAATTTTGTATTAAAATTACTCTCACAATAACCAACAGAATCATAAATTTTATCTTTCTAATATATTTATTTTATTTTATCAGTTAATTAAAAAATATACCCCTAACATCAGAACTTTAATACGAAAGGATGCCATGATAAAAAGCTATGGGATTATAAAATTGAAAATAAATTGGATTATATTTTCTCATTTCCGTTCTTTTATCTTTCCATTTTATATTCCTAATACAAAAAACGGTTTGTCTAACAAAATATATTTTTTTAAAGTTAGTGGCCATTTTATTTTAAAAAAATAATTGAAAAAGTCATTCTTGCCTTTAATGATGTAACGTAGTTCGTAAATATAATAAGTGACTAATATAGTATCAACTGCATCTTAATTATCCAGCTATTGTAACACAATTAACACAAAATATATAGGGAACATAAAAATAAAACCTGTACCACTACAACCCGTGAACAAGTCTGGGTTTCAGAACATGCTAGAGACTGTACTGTTTCGTGGACAACAATTCTGCAAGGAGGTGACCTGTCCTAGTTTACGCTCAAACGCCAGATCTTCCCCCTTATTTCGGGTACCCTATTTCTAAAATATTTTATAGAGATTGGGTTAGCCCCAGGAGGGTCCTAGATCCTGTACGATCCACCTTCGGCAGCAAACAGACTAAATAAAATTCTTGCCCGCAGCGGGATTTGAACCAGGATTTCCGGCATGCCAACTCAGTGCTCTACCTCTGAGCCACTCCGCTCCCTGAATTTAAGTTACTGTTAATTAGAAAAATAATACACTTCTATAAGGTGAATAAAATTAATTTAAATAAGTTAAATTAAAATTCACATTTTCACGAAAAGAAACATTTCAAAACACTCAATTTTTTCTTATTTGATACCTAAAGCGAAAAATTTTTATTCACAGTACTCATGTGGAAGTGGTTGACTGGATATGAATTAGTAGAGTGTGATCAGGGGGTGCAGTCAATAAATGACACAAAATAAGTTAGACTTATTTTAAGAATGGTGTCAAAATTGGAGGATTAAAATAAATCCTAACAAATCCCATCAAATTACCTTCACCCTTCGTCGTAAACCTACGAATTCCTGTCCTACTGTATCGTTTAATAATACACCACTGAACCCTGTCGAACAGATACGTTACCTAGGACTCCATCTGGATAAACGTCTCACTTGGAATCCTCATACAAGACTGAAAAGACAAGAAACTGCTCGACGTTTTCGCCTACTTCAACACTTACTGGACAAACGTTCTAAGCTACCAATTAATTACAGAAGACTTATTTACATGACAGTCATCAGACCTATTTGGGCATACGGAGTTGAGCTTTGGGGCTCTACTAAACCATCCAATTCATCTCGTATCCAATCCTTGCAATCCAAAATCCTTCGTAAAATTCTCAATGCTCCTTATTATGTCACAAACAAACTCATCCATCATGATCTTAATATCCCATATGTTACTGATTTGGCCCAAACTAGATACCTATCCTTCCATAACAAGCTCCATACGCACTTGAATCCGCTAGTCTCTCAGCTTGCTTCCCATACTATTCCTGATAACCCTCCGAGGCGCCTGAAAAGAAGATGGCCTCGAGATCATCTACTATAGAACTTTATTGGAGTGCTATCGATGGGTAGTTTCTCCACAAGTGTTTTCATGTCATATTCTACATTTTTGCACATTTACTTGATATAATACCATTATAGTTGTAAATATCATTGAATTAAATAAAAAAAAAAAAGACTTATTTTATTGGTGCTTACGTTTCGACCTAATTTGTTGGCCATCTTCGGGGCAGAGAGATCAAGTGTCCAAATGCAACTCACGTAGCCACAAATAAAATAAGTTACTCAGAGTATTTTCTAACGTATTGTAACATATAACAATATTATAATATTGTAACATATAACAATATTATAATATTGTAGCATAAAACAATTTTTTTTTTTTGTTCTTTATTCGTTCCTCAGACAGTTTACAGAAAAAATCTATTTGAAAATTTGAAAAATGGAAGAAGTCCTTCAAAAACACAAAAGCGAAGTGAAACACAACTGTTACTTTATGAAAAGAAAGGAGAATTTAAGAGATACTCGGAGTTGAAAAACATAATAACATGTTTTGGGAAGGTAGGTGTTTTCTAAAGTTTTATAGATATTTTTATGTTTGTACTCGGGTAGTAAATACAGATAAAAGAAACACATTTGACGATTTGCAAACACAATTCGCTCTTTTCATTATATAGGTTACAGTTGAGGTTACCCAAAGCCTCCCATATCGTCTCAGCCATTACAATATCATGACTATCATACATAACAGATATGGTTTTAATTTGTTAGTGTAAAAAAATTTGCATTTTTAAAAAAATAATTCACTCATTTACAGACTGTTGGGTGCAACAGTCCTTGGAGGATATTGGGCACTGCCACCATTCTTCTCCATTTCTCCTGGTCTCCAGCGAAGCTCCTCTTATTTCTTTTCCAGATACCTCTTAAATGATCCTCTAAGTCAGCGGTTCCCAACCAATGGACCGCGCATAGAAGATAAAAACATTGAGTGAAAACAATTTGAGTCATTCAGTTGCTACAATAATAATTTCTGGTTCTATAGCAATGAAATCAATGCTATAAAAAAATCAGTCCCGTTCTGGAATACTGTTCGACAAGAATGTCCAGCTATTCCTGGAACTGCACTGATACGTTTGAGGGGGTTTCCAACATCCTTCTGTGTGAACGAGTCTTCTCAACATTAATTTTTATTTATAAAAAAAAAATACCGAAATAAATCGAATGTCAAAAGTGATCTGAGACTAAAACTCTCCAGTTTTGACCCAGTCATCGACGTACTTGTTTGAGACGAAACATTGTAAAAAAAAAAAAAAGATCCTTTGAATGAGTTTTTACCAGCCAAAAAAATATTTCGTTTTCTGTAGATTTTATTTATGTATCTATATTATAACATTTGAGTGTGAAATTCGTAAATGTAATGTTCGAACATTTTCGTCAAATGCCTATAAACGTCTATTTATTATTTATCTATATTTATTTAATAGGTCTCGGAGTTTTCCTTTAAAAATTAGTATATAAAGGTTTGGGGACCGCTGGTTTAAGTCATCCATCCACCGACACTTAGTTCTCCATTTTTTCCATTTTCCATCCTTCTTAATATATGACGCAACCATCTTATTCTGCCCTTCCTTACAGCACAGAGGGGGGAGGGGGGGGGGGATCAGCCTCCCTGTACCGTTCGATTAGATCGGCATTGCTTCTGATCCTCCACTTATGTTCTTCATTGATGGATCCAATGATCTTTCTTATGACTCTTCTCTCCCAAGCCTGAAGAGTACGTCTGATGCATTATAGTCATACATTACCACCGCCCTGATTATGGTTTCATAAAACAAAATGCTTTTGTATCGCAGAGCTTTTAATTATCAATTGGTATTTGTTTCAGGAAAGACAATGCTTACCAACAGGAAAGAAACTTATCGATATTTCATTGGAAAAGATTATGGAAGCATTAAGAAATTCCAATTACAGCAATTTAAAACGAGCTAAAATACAATTAAGACTAGACAAAATCATCGACATTTTTTACTCTTCCCACATTCCACCGACTATCAAATGTAAAAAGAACGTCATCGTAGTAATTGAGAATGAAAATTCCAATAAGTTGAAAAAAGAAAAAGTCGCATGCCCGGATTGTTTAAAGGAAGAAACACTGACGGGTTTGAAACGAAAAATAGCAGATAATTTCAAAGACGTGGTTGTACTAATCAGGAAAAAATTACTCAAAGGATTAAATAAGAAAAAGGATTTAACCACCGAGGGGAGTCCAAAACCAGCGTTTTTAATAATGGACGATTTGGTCGCCCCTTTTCCCGAAATGGAATCTAATCCGATTCCTGTCTTCAGTTTCGCCGAAGACAAGCAGCATGAGAGGAGGAAGTGCAAAACGGAGCAAAATCAAGCTTCCAACAAGAATAATCCTCCTCAAGAAATGTTTTACCAATGGAGTAAGGAAACGTTGCTGAAAACGGAAAAAGCAGACAATTCACCGGATCAGGAAAGATGTCCGCACCCAGAAGGACCGATACACCCTCCTACTCTTTGTCCCGAAGATTGTTTACATAACGTCGAATCCTTTCTTCAGGGAGGAAACAGAGAATCCGTTCCTGAAATAAACTATAAAAAACATACTATAGAAGTCGTACCGAGAAAAGGTCAGAATAGGGACTACAAACTAAACAAGCGAAAAAGTAACCTAATGACATCTGAAAACAATTTAAACCAAAATGTCAGTCATACAAATATATATAATACTCCACAAGTGACCAACATTATAGAAGATGTCTCTCTCGCTAACCTAGACATGTCCAATCCAAACGTCGTCATCATTCCAATTCTGAAACCGAGAGAGAAAGGGAGTCAAAGGAACATAATTATAAAATTGCAAAACGTACCGGATTGCATCGACGTGATAAAAATAAGATCACTCATGTCTAATATTTATAAAGCATGCGGAGTGAAGAAATATTCTGATTACTTCCGTAAAAATCAGTCGAAAACACCGCCGTCCTCGAATAACAAAAAAATAGACCCGGATAAAAACAATCGGCGAAAAATCCGATCTATAAACTACAATATGACTTGCCCGAATAAGAACAGCAAGTCTTCGTCGAGAATTTTTTTTCCAACTCCTTACATGTCGGAATCGAAAGTTTTCGACGATAGGAACCCGAATCGCAGGACGTCCGAACGATGTAAACAAAATTTTAACCTGAGGTGTTATAAAAAGAACGACTATTTTTATGATGAATGATGTCTTCAGTATTTTCTTAATGTCATGTAACAAAAACAGCTATCAATGTTTATCAAACATTAAACATTTTACAAAAAGTTAATATTTTTTATTTTATAAATATTATATCTAATTAAAAAAAAGCTACTCCGAGTTTAAAAATATACCAGAACGGCTTAACTGCTAATTATGATCGTTAGCCATCCTTGAAAATGTATTGAGTACTATCATAAAAAAAAAAAAATGGCTATAATTATATTATTAAAAAAAAATGTACCACTACAACCCGTAAATGGTCAGGGGTTCATTACAAGGTAGAGACCATACTGTTTCTTAAACAACGGTTGTGCAGGGAGGTGATTTGTCCAAGATCACGTTCAACCGCAAGATTTTCCCACCTTATTTCGGGTACCCACTTTACAGAGGCTGGGTGAGCCCCAGGAGGGTTCTGGATCCAATAAGATTCATCTCCGGCTGCTAAAAGATTAAATAAAGCTCTTGCCAAGAGCGAGATTCGAACGCAGGACCTTCAGCATTGCAACTCAGCGCTCTACCACCGAGCCACTCCGCTCACTGATTACTACCATACTCATGATAATCCTATAATTTGATGAGAGGAAGAGAAACAAGTGGTAGGGGAATGGATGTGGCTCTTCTATGCGATTCCTAAATTTTGCCTATCTAGGTATAATTAGGTTGGGATCTTTGACGAGTACCTGCCCCCTTACAGGCTCGGGACCACTATTATACGTCCCTTCCGAAATGCGGCATAACTAAGGACTTTTTACTTTTTTTTTTAATTAATCTAGGGCCTACTCGCGATCTTGGGCATACTAACCACTACGAAATAGGTGATGACTTTTATGACGCTAAAGCATAATCTTTCAATGATAATTTACTTAAATAAAAATTAAAAATAATAATATAGGAAAACTACAGGTTAACCATTAAGAAAAATAAACAAATGCACACGATTGCTTTTACCTCCGTCTTATTTTTCTGTTAAACCTCTTCCCTTCACGTGCCACTCCTCACATCTCTCTACTGTGTGCGGCAATCGAATAGTTCCGCTCATGAGCTTTCACTAGAATGAAAAAAATTACCGAATTATCCATCCATTATATTCACAACTCGAATTATCGGACGATACCAATCGCTAAGGAGACTGACAAGTGGTACTTGGAGAGATATGTCGCAGAATCGTTCGGCCATGAACATTTTTTATGCCTCCCTTCAGGCTTCATGGAACTTTCTGTGCATCTCGTGTATCTTATACCCCTCAGATAATACCCCTTTAGTGTTATCTTGTAAAAGTTTTTATCTTATATTTTTAGTTTATTTATATTTACCAATTATAATTTTGGCAATTATTCCGCAGATTATCGCAAGTTTTAACTTTTCATTCGTTTCTCATTTAATATTTGCCAAAAATACGATTTTTCATGAGCTTTAGTGTCGAAAAGAGAATATAATTAAGAGAAATGTGTACACTTCGACAAACATTTAATCTAGAAATGAATGTTTCAACGAACATATTTCATCTATACTTCGAAATGTAAGTTGTTGTTTTGTTTTTTCTTTATATATTTATCCACACCTGTCAAATAAAAACAATGACAATCAGCGCATTGGGTGACAGTAAAATAATAAACAATGACATGAGAGGCATGGAGAAGAACAGTAGCCAGTGGTAGCTCTCCCTTGGCTTGGTTCAATTCCCTATGATAGCAGGTCTCTCATCCACATTCTTTTTAGTCTTCTCCTAGTGTTCTCTGGCACGAGAGTAGTGGCCATTTGTCCTATTAATGGGTTTGAATGTCCGAATGTGCTCGTCAACCGTTTGTATTTTTAAGTCAGTATGCAGAGTTTTGTTATTGACGTACCATGGTGCTTAAGTGATAAGTCTAAGTACTTTTGACTGAAAAGTTTGCAGTCGTTTTCTGTGAGTCTGTTTAACGATCCATAAATTTGTAATGCATATGTCCGAGCCGGTTTTAGTAAGTAAGTATATGTGTTTAATTTCTGCCTTAGGTCTAATTTGGAATTTTTCCTGTAAAAGTGATGTGTTGTGATTTTTCGTTGTCTAATTTTCCATAGTTGGAACCATTCATTCAACTTTTGTAAGTTATGTTGTCAGTTTTGTGAGGAATGTCGTGTGTATGCGTTATGTACAATAGCAGCGCTAGTATTGATCCCTGAGGCACACCGGCTAAGATCGGTCTTATTGAAGCTCTCAGCCCTTGGCACGTAAGTTGAAACGTACATTTCTATATGAGATATTACTGAAATCTACTCATTGTCTATAATAACATTACCTTTTCCACACTAAAGCTCATGATAACTTGTATTTTTGGAAAATATTAAAAGGGGAACGAATGAAAAGTTAAAACTTGTTGTTACTCAACTCTAAGCGACAACCTGCGGAATAATTACCTAATAAGAATTTCAGTATCAATGAATACGAATGTTACAGTTGAACACAATGCGATTAGTCTACATTAGTTCATCTAAACAGCACTAGTGATAGGGTAGCTCTTTTGGACTAGTTTTGACTATCATATTCCAAGCTAATCGATGTTGGAACGGATAACGTGATTTACGCATGCGCACAACTACAGCTGTTAGTGAGTTATCATTGTTTATAGTTGACCTGAGGGAGTCGGTAAAGCAAATATCTATCTTGAACAGTTTCAAGACATTTTAATAATATTCAACAATTACCGTGACAGTATTATACAGATATCGTTTATTTTTAATTTTTTTTTTTTATGGAAAAGTTTTGGTTGGTCAATTTTAAGGGTAATTATTTTCATAAAAGTTTCTTTGAATAGTATGCCAAAGCAAACGCATCATGGAAAGCATAAAAAGCATTGTGACAAAAACGAAATCGACTATATCCATGGAGGGATTATCAAGAAGGGAGTTACTGATAGGCAACTCGCTGCATACTTCCAAGCAACCTACACCTACCAAGACATTGCAAACGTAAGTACATTTAAGTGTAATATCAACTTTATAAAGTATTTACCATCAAATCTTAAAATTTTATATGTAGGTTGATTATACATCTATATATTCATGAGCTAGTTATGTACAACTGGATTGGAAAACTTTACTTCGGTTTAATATTTTATTATTCCAATCAGAACCCTAATGCAACAGTCATACAGGTACTGCTCAGTAGTCCTTGCATGACACCATATCATGCATAAGCTACTGGCATCGGGTAATAATAGGGTTTTTGATCATTTGTTGATATAGATCATTCAAATAATTTTTTCAACAGTTCCTACGTTACCTATATTTTTAACTTTTCTTTTTTTTTTTTGTCATCTGAGAGGAATGAGAAAAAGGCGAATGAAAAATCTAATCAAAGTAAAACCAAGTAACTGCACACATCATATTTTAGATCTTAAAATAATTTTAAAAAATCACTTCTACCAATCAAGGGCAGATCCAGGATTTTTTTCTGGGGGGGCACAATGGGCAAACGGGCAAAATAAAAACAGCAATAACTTAGAAATAAACTTGTAGTGTTTATAAAAAGATTTCAAAGGTTTATTGAAATATCAAAATAATAGAAATTACATGTTTAATAAAGACAGTGTTCTTTTGTTTTCTGCTAATGATGTCCAGCACTTCATTAGCGTTCATTTTTGTTGCAACGTCTTGATGGATATGCATTAAAACCAGTTCATTCTAATGCTCTTCTGTCATTCTGGTGTGAAGATATGACTTTGATTGGCGTAAGGTGGAGAATGATCGCTTGGCAGTGCTTTGCTATTTGCAAGGGCGTGAAAGGAAGCCAACGAAGAAATTTCGAAATTCTATCCAGAAATGGACAAGAGTTTCACTTATGTTCTTTCTGTTTTTTATTCCTATATTTTAACAACTATGATCATGTGATTTGCCTATAAGTAGGTCCTGTAATGGATTCTACTGAGTTCACAAAAAACCTTCTGCAGAGGCAAATGCCCCCGTGCCCTCCCTTAAATCAGCCCTTGCTACCAATTAAATATAAATTTGATAGCTCTTCTTACACATTGTGTTTGTGTGAAGAAAGCCCCATTCTAACTTTCAAATGGAACATTTAAGCAGTTATGTCGTTTACATAATGATGTAATGAGGTTTTAGCCCATATTTTAATCTATTTACAATGTCAAAATATTTCAAGTAATATGCCAAAAATAATATGAAGTCAGGAGAAACAAGAAGTGGTGGTTAGAATATATTAATAATCAGTCAGAAGATCTATAACCGTTTGGGTTAAAAAATAACCTGTAAGTACCACTACAAACCTTGAAGGGTCTTGGGCTCAGTACCTGGTAGAGGCTGTTCCGCAGAGTGGCGATCCGGCTGAAATCAACCTAAACCACCTAGTTTTACCACAATTACAGATACCCACTTTATAGATGCTGTGTTTATTTACCACAGCCTCTAAAAAGGTCTGGTTATTCCACAAATGATTGCCAGGTCGGTCGCCAGATATCACAGGGTCGTTCCACTGAAAACAGAATAAGTAATTTACCTATCACACTCAGGTGCTGAGCTATCCTGCCTTTAAGATATCTTTATTATAGATTCAATTAATAAAAAGTTTTCATCCATTTTAATTAAGTTTTATTAAATAATAAAATAAAATAAAATTGAAATAATAAATGCAAAAGTTAAATTAGAATTATTCCTTTGTTAGTTGCTTGAAGTCATTCGTTTGAAGCTTGTGTTTGTATTATTATGTAATATTTAAGAAACTTCTGTTACGTTATTCCAGTTACATGATCCCCTGGGACGGACCGCACTTCATATGGCAGCAACATGTGGTCGCGGCGAGCTTTGTGAATGGCTGATTCTTGTTGCTGGAGCCAAGGTTAATGCCAAAGACTGGGAATCTGGTTATACTCCACTCCAGAGAGCCATATTTCATGGTCATATAAGGACAGCTATCAAGTTGATAAAGGTAAATTGTTTTGTCGTTTGTCTAATTGTTAAAACTAAACAATATTTACATATGACATTATTATCAAATAATATTACTAACATAATGAACTTTTAGTAGTGGATATTACAGCCTTTTCCTTAAATAACTGCCTCACACTCTCAAGGTATACCATTTTTTATTCATATCTTCTCTTATCTAGTCATCGTTGGATTAATTCCTCTAAAATATCTTTAGGAAGATTTTTATTTTAATTTGATATATAGGTATATATATATGTAAGATTGTTTCAATGTGATTTTATTCTTTATTTATTAAGAAATTAAATTATGCATCTTTTCAAACTAGTAATTCAACACTTTTTTTAACAAAATCAATTTATTTAACTAACCAAACTTTACCACTATATATCTCACATGTGTCTTGTCAAAAGTGTATCACACATTGAAGGTTGTAACAGGGTTGTTATCACATGTAGCAAACTTACACACGCACATATAATATACACATATATATATACTTTACTTTTTATAATCTTTCCCTTCACTCAGCACCCCTATGTGAAGGGCATTATTGCTCTGCATGTTCTGTACATTTATAGTACATTACATACAATTGTACTTACATGTTTTTTTTTCTAGTGTTTACATTTTTTGTTTTATTTTTAAATAAAACAACTCTAAATTGAAAATACAACATTAAAACCAAACTTAAGCAACAAAATATTGAACATAATTAACATTAAACCAGTGAAACAAAAACACATATTATATACCAAATAAGAAAAAGAAATAAAAAATAGTAAATAAGCACAAAATTACCACTACAAAGTAATTGAAAGAAAACAAAACCAAAAATTCTTTTTCATCTATAATATTGATTACGTGCTGTAATGATTAACCACACTGCTTATGGTTATAAATATCTCGATATGGCAATACAAATCGTAGTCCATGTAGATAATGTGGTGATATCAGCAACACCACTAATGACTCTATTGGTCAGAGCTTTAGAAGAATTTGATCCAACTGCAAGAGAAAGTTATTAACAACTAAATCCTTGATGATATCAATAAATGAAAGGATAGGGGCCAAGATAGCGAAAGCAGGCAATTAAACATTCCCCGATTGCACAGAAAGCAAACATTTAGGAGGGGGTTATCACAAATGAAAACACTATGGCAGATGTGCATCCAAAAATAGCTGCAGAAAATAAATGTTGTGACCTGCATGAAACCCTTAGGTCGAAGTGCATATCCAAGAAAGCAAAAATAACTCTAAAAAAGACAGTGGACAGACCAAACATTATTTTTGAGAGTGGAACAGGGTCAAATATCAATATATTTGGTCTAATACAGGAGGCAGTGACTTGGATTTGGAACAGGTGGATGTATACAAGTACCTTGGCAATTATGCAATTATGGCAGGTTGGACTATGAAATAAACCAGCTCATAAGAAAAGCAATAACGTATATTACCAGTTACGAAACGTCATAATCGGGAAAAGGGAAGTGGAGATGAAGACAATGATGACAGTATATAAACAAGTATTCATCCCTAAGGTGACGTATGCTGGTGAAAGCTGGCCTAGTATCAAGAAATTTGAGAGCCGTATACAAGCCACCGAGATGTAATTCCAGAGAAAAGCGTATCAATAAGATGAGATTTGACCGAGTGAGGAATCAAAGGATAAGAGAGGAGATAGGGCAGGAACCTCTCATAGACAACATCCATAGAAGGAAAATGATGTGGTTCGGTCATGTACAAAGAATGCCGATAAACCTGCCAAAAAGTGTATGGGAAGTGAAAACAGAGGGAAAAAGACCTCGAAGACGGCCAAGAAATAAATGGGATGACCTGATGGGGGAACTGGCTAGAAAGAGGGGACTCTCTCTGGGGGAAGTCAAGAAACTTGCCACAGATAGAAAAGTATTTAGGAAATGGGCACAGGCTCCCCCGACACCGTAAGGTATATGGGAAGGACAAAGAAGAAGAACAAATACAGGAGAATGGACAATGGAGGATAAGGAAGAATATAGTACTCAAGAATGTCTATCAGGTATCCGACATTTTAGGTATAATAAAACAGGCAATGCTGACATATCTTTGGCATGTAGAGGGGATAGGTTTAAGCAGATTACCGAAGAAAATGCGTTATGGAAGACCAAGAGGAAAGAGGAAATGAGGAATACCACGTCTATGGAGGATTGATGAGGTGGAGCAGAATCTAAAAAACATGTAAAAGTCTAGGTAGAGGGAAAAGGCTACAGGCCGAGAGGTTGTGGAGGAAGCTCGTCAGGGAAGTTAGTTAGTTATATTGTCATATCGTTTATATTATTTTTTGCTATATTTAAAATAATTTACCATACTATATGTTGTAGATTGGAGCAGATTTGATGTCAGTAGATAATGAAGGATTGGATGCAATTTATGGTTTGATAAAAGACAGGCCATACCTTGTCCGGATTAGGCCATATCTTCCAGCCCAGGTTTCCAACTGGGGCTCAAATGATAACTACACATTGGGAATCGGAACTAATAATGCCAGGAAAATGCCGGAGCTAATGGACAATTACAAAAGACGCTGTGTTGATATAACCCTAGTAAGCTTATATATATATATATATATATATATATATCTTTTGAATATACTATTATGCCTTATTATATCTTTTGAATATAACATATAATATGAAATAATTTTAAAGGTAAGTATAAATTTAAATTATCCTCAATCTTCCCCTTGTTTATTATATTATAAGCTTATTGAGTCATCTACAATTTAAAAAAATGTAATATAGTTTCGATGATGGATTGAATTGGTCAGGGGGTGCAGTCAAAGGTAACACAAAAAAAAAACTAATTTTTTTATTGTGCCAACGTTTGAGCCTAAGATGTAGGCAATCTTCAGGGCTAGGAAATAAACATTAAATAACTATAACTAAAACTTATGTAAATGTGTGCCCACCTTCCAACCTTAGTCATTTATTTTTTTTACCAAGAAAAACAAATTGATGACAATGACAGATTAGGATAATAATAAACTAAAGGACTAGTGTCAAGATTTGGCAATATTAAAATATATCAATACAATTATCATAAAAACAATAATCGAACCAACAAAAATTTTTTTGAAATAATATTTAACTTCCTGTCCTGTATTGATTAATAGTATCTCACTGATTCCTGTAGAACAGGTCTGGCACTTATGACTACACCTTGACAAACACTTGACTCGGAATCCTCTTACTAGACTGAAACTACAAGAAACAGCATACCCTTTCAGGCTATTTCAACATTTACTAGAAAAACGATCTAAGCTCCCAATTATTAACAAAAAACTCATTTACATGACAAACATTAGAACCATTTAGATTTACGGTGTAGAGCTTTGAGGCACCACTAATTGAATCCAAAATCCTTCGTAAAATCCTCAATGCGCCTTACTTAGTTACGAACAAATGACAATGACCTTAATATCCCATTTGTTGCTGATTTGCCCCGAATCCAATATCAATCGTCCGATATCCCCATTTTTCTATTTCGCCTATCCACTGACGGCCGGGTCTACCCATTTTTCTTTTCCTCCTACAGCACCATTTAACATCAGTTTAGGCAGCCAGTAAGGCTCCACTCTTTCTATCTGTATTAGTCAACTTAGCTTGCTCTTCTTAATGAAAGTTTTTCTATAAAACCAATCCTTATTTCTATGTATTTTTACATGCGATACTTTTTGTTTTAAATGTTTAAAATATTTTAAGTGTAAAAAAAAAAAACCTGTACCACTACGACCCGTGAACGAGTCTGGGGGTCCAGTACATGGTTGAGACTGTACTGTTTCACGGACAACGGTTCTGCAAGGAGGTGAGTTGTCCTAGGTCACGCTCAACCGCTAGGTTTTTCCCCCTTATTATGGGTACCCTATTTTTATAATATTTTTATAGAGGCTGGGTGAGCCCCCGGAGAGTCCTAGATCCTACATGACCCATCTCCGGCTGCAAACAGACTAAATAAAAGTAACTGCCTGCAGCAGGATTTGAACCAGGATTTCTGGCATGGCAACTCAGTGCTCAGCCACTGAGCCACTCCGCTCCCTTTGTAGTGTAAACAAAGTTAATATTATAAGTTTATTGGATTATGATATTTGGCTAATATTATTTTGTATATTACATAATTTTTTTTTTTAATTATAATTATATTTGCTGTTTGCACAAGCCAAATCATGCCATAGAGTATAATATTCTTATGAGAATTGGTATTTGATCCATAATAAATTGCTTCTCTCTCTAGGATGAGGCTTGAATATTGTAACAACAAATTTTTGTGGAAACTCCTCAGTTTAGTAAGAGTAGTAAAAGTAATAAACTTTGTAAGCTGATTTAGTTTTTAAAAACATCCACTTTTTTTTTTCCAGGTTTGCATGAATGAATTTCATAGCGTATTTCACAGTCGATGTCACAGGCTTTGGGTTTGCGGTAACCCACAGGGCGGAAGACTTGGAATTTCTTCTAAAAATCATTGCCTAATTCCGACATTGGTCAGTAGTAACATGGTGTGCAGGGACATTGCGATCTCTCTCAATCACACTTTAGTTCTTCTTCCAGACTCTAATGTAAGTTTTTATGTTCTTCTGAAAAAAAAAAATTATTTTGTTATAGTTTTTTTAATTTTACATAGTTAACAGCAGATTAAAAATGATTTTGTATAATTTTATTTCCCTGACCAGGTTAGGGAATGTTCCATGCTACAAAAATCCTTAATGGGGATATTTCCCCAAATCTTGCTCATTCTTTCGTTTTCACTATTTCAATTTGTTATTACCTCAGAAACCTGTTAATAGGTTTAATGGTAGTTCAAATGTGGTAAGTGCGAGTTAAAAATGTATTTCATGACAAGCCCAGAAAATGAATCTGAATCTTTCAACTCTTGTTAAAGTAATAGGATGTTGATAGTTGGGGGTGCAGTCAAGAAAACACGCAAAAATAGGTGAAACTATTTTATTTTAAGTGCCGACGTTTCGACCTACTATGTAGGTCATCTTCAGGGCTATGAGAAAACAGACAAAAAACAGAATAGACTGTAAAAATACATAAAAAGAGGTACAGAAAAATTAGACAAAATGTAGAGATATAAAAAAGAATGATATATAATGAAAGGATGTATGAAGGTATATGATATTATCCGCCGTGGCCTATCCCTCTCTGACCCTTGCTTCCATAAAACTAACATCCACCGCATCCAAAATATACTTTTAAAAAACAATTTTCCTCTCCATATTATTAATAAACTCATCCAAGACTATAAAAAAACCCCCAACCCCACCTTGTCTCCACACCCTCCCTCTAACCCAGTATACAGATCCTTGCCATATATACCCTCCCTCTCAAATAATATTCAAAAATCCCTACGTTCCTCTATCCCCAACTTACGTTTAGCATTCAAATCCCATAACAAACTTTCCAAAATCTATACCCGTGTTAAAGATCCCATTCCCGTTATACAACGCTCACAAGTTGTCTACCGTATCCCTTGCTCCACTCCCAATTGCAACTCTTCCTACATCGGCGAAACTAAAAACTTACTTAAAGATCGTATTTCCCAACATAAATATTCCATTTCATCCAATAACCCAACCGCTTCCAAACTCTCTGACCATGCCCTATCTTTAAACCACATTTTCAACTTCGATAATACGTCTATCCTATCTTCCTTTCCCAACTATGAAAAACGCATTCTCTCGGAAACCATCCACATCAACTTAGATTCCTCCACCGTCAACCTTAAGTCCGATTCACATCACCTATCCTCAATTTATTCCCAAATTTTTAATTTACTAAAAACTCCTTAATTTTCAAATCATTTTTTATTTCTCTCCGTTTTACGGTCCGTTTCTGTCTATTTTTTCTTTTCTAGTATTTTATTTCCTTACCCCCCTTTTTTTCCTTTAACTTTATTTTTTATTTATTTTTCACATTTTTTACGCGTCCCCATATTTCCCCATATTGCCCTTTCCCTACTTCTTTATTTTTTCATTTTTATTTTATTTTTTTTTTTTTTGAAATTTTTTTCGCTACTTTGACCTTTGACCGACAGAGATCGCGGCCAGCGCTTCCGTCGTTTAACGGTTTTATCCGCGTCAGTTACTCGCTGTCCGAGCTGCCACGGGTTCGTACAGTCTCATATTATTTATATCTTCTCTTCATCTTTCTCCATCTCCTTCCTTCACACCTATTTCTCCCATCATCACTTTTAGCATCCATCATAGTTTTAATTAAATAGTTTTAATTTAAGAGTTCATGTTCACAGAACATTATTATTTTTTATAATATATCTCTATTCACTTACTGATATCTTATATCTCTCATGTATTGTTCCTTGTATTCTTTCATCTTTATTTATATAACTTCATACCATGTATACCTCTATATAATATATGTATACCTGGATACAACATCTGTTATATAATGTATAGTGTATACCTTTATATAACATTTATACCTTTACATAACCTCTGATACTTATATTTTTAAAATTTTATTTATATTTCACTTCCCGGCCCGTCATACATTAGATTCCTTTTCTTTACGTTCTATAATATATTCTTCTCGATGTATTATTAGTTATCATATTTTTAATTCATGTTCTCTCATTGCACTTATGATACTCCCCATGAGTCTATTTTCTTACTATTGTTTTCTTTGCAAATCATTTCTATCTTTACTATACTAAATTGTCCATACTCATTATATTCATATCTTTTTCATTTTATTTTTTTTCTGTTTAACTTCATTGCTCTCTTTGTACTTTGTTTTGCATTATCACCTTTCCATCCATCTACCATGTAATCATCTTTATTCATATACCTATATACATTATTATATATATATATTATGTATATATATATTCATATACCTTCATATATCCTTTCATTATATATCATTCTTTTTTATATCTCTACATTTTGTCTAATTTTTCTGTACCTCTTTTTATGTATTTTTACAGTCTATTCTGTTTTTTGTCTGTTTTCTCATAGCCCTGAAGATGACCTACATAGTAGGTCGAAACGTCGGCACTTAAAATAAAATAGTTTCACCTATTTTTGCGTGTTTTCTTGACTGCACCCCCAACTATCAACATCCTATTATAGTACCCACAGTCAACTATTTCTTTCTCTCTTGTTAAAGTAGGTCGATAATATGAAGGATTAATGCATCCCATTTCAAATGAGTCAATTTGAACATGTTAAATATTTACTGACATTCTAACAAAAAAAACTTTGATGAACAAAGAATCTGATAGTTACTAACATTTAAAATCCTGAATGAAGGTTACTGAAATACATAATATGTAATGAAAATTCACTGCGTAATTTTAATTTTTGGGTATTACTTTCCAAGTTAAACTCTCATTTTATTTATATATATATATAAGTTATAATTAGACTGAATTATCTGTTCAATTACTGTACTTTTGAGAAAGAATTATATGAATATCAATTGAACAACAACACAATTTATTTTTCTACTACAACTTTTTACAGATCAGAAAAAACACATGACATTTATTTTACAAGGCAATGTAATGAAGGTTATAAATTTGCTTTGCTTTGCGAGTCTATGTACTGATAACTTATATACATTTTATACATATATATATATATATATAATATATATATATTTTTTTTTTTTTAAATACAAACCTATTTCCTCAAAAGGAAGCAGTGTATCATTTCATGAATTCAATACAATTTAATGAATTCTACTTTTGAAAAGTTTCACTGCTTTACAATATTAAGACCTTGATAATAATAATAATAATTGGTTTTGATAAAAATAACCTGTATTTTTTTTTTAAGGTCTTAGCTTGCGGTCAGAATGATTATTACCAACTTGGGATTTCTCCATATTTAAAGGAAGTTGCAACACTTAAACCAGTATCTATTAACATAAACTCTTCCATGCCAGATCAACTCAAAGGTGTTGGTGCTGGAAAATATCATAGTGTTTTTTATAGCGAATCATGTGTGTATGTCTGTGGACTAAATGGCGGTCAGCTCGGTTTATCCAATACTACAGATAACATCCCTTACGTTAAAGTTCCTACTATGGTAATATAATTTACTCTATAGCAATTATTAATAGGCTTGATGCTCGATAACTCAATTTTAAATTACTCAAAGTTTGTTTATTTAACGTCACATGCTACTAAGGCTAATCGGACAATCCTACACAGTGGGTGTCATAAATTTTGCCTACCCAGGAATATTTAGGATAGGGATCTTACATATAGATATTACAAGTACCTGACATCTTACAGGCTCGGCAAAGTTTTTATTTATTTTAGCTCACACCCAAATACCTATAATTATCGAGACAAATTTTCTATTTATAATTTTTTTTGTGGGAAATTTGAGTTTTCGAAAGTCAAGTACATATAATATATTTACACAATTCCATTTCATTTACTTTTTAGGTTCCAATAAATTTGGGATCGGATACAATTACAGGACTTTCATCGAGTAGTACTTGTATTGCTTTTTCTATTAGCTCCGGTGCTTTCTACATACTTTATCAATTCATGTTCAAGAAAATAACTCAAAAGTAAGTGTTTATGTACAAAATTTGTTGAATTTCAAAAGTGCTTTGATCTAATCAATACATGTTTATGGTTCTTCTTATTATACTATAAAAATTGTATGCTGTATTTCTCTTTTTTATTTTCTCAAGTTCAAATTAAATGAATTGAGATTACAAAATATTTTGATTTGTTTCTATTCAATTAAGGCAAGTGAGGAATTTTCACATAAAACAAATAGCAACGGCTGGTGGTTGTATATCTAATAACTTAGTGACTGAGAACTGTGGTCCTCTGAAAGTGGCCGTCCTAACGATTAGAGGTTCTGTCTTGATTTGGCAGGAGTCGTTTCCGGAATTGAAAAGGTAGCTAAACAATAAATTAGTTGTGAATATAATTCATTACTGTTTAACCTATTTCATTTTTTAACAATTATTTATTTTATTATTCGTAGGTGTATGTTTGGCTTAAGCAGGGTTATTAGTGTAACTTATATTTTCCTAAATGAAAGGCAAATTTTATTTACATCACAAGATGGTGAAGCTTTTTCTGGAACGATTGGGGAGATTGAAAAGCACAATGGTAACTAGATCTTTTTAACATGCTCTAACAGTTAAAAGTTACTTACCTAACAATTCCAAGTTCTTACTAATCAGATTATTTTTATGTCTTTAATGATAGTGATGGAAAGCCTGGGAGGTTTCAAAATTCTGACAGAGGTTACAGATATATTATTATAAATATGATCATTTATATTTCATTAAATATATAATGTACAACTGAGGCTATCATTTTAACATTTTTTTTAAACCTTTAACATTTTTCAACTCAATACCTAACCTTATTCTTTTTTTATTTTTTTTATCCATTTTCGAGGTTTATAATTTTGAATACTTACTTTATAGCAAAATATTGAGTGTGAAAAAAAAAGTTCATATTCGTTTATATGAAAAATGTTCTTATATAGTAACAAATATGAAAAATATCCTGTTGTATATTTTAAAGTTGTCACAATATGCTGTCTATTCTATTTGTAATTTTTTCTAGTTAATATTTCAAAAGAAACAGAGAGTGGATTTCAAAAATTTCTTGCCAAAAATGAATCTTACAACTTAAAAGCACAGCGTATTCCCAACATTCATCGAGCCACGTCTATTACCAGTGATCCAAAAGGAAAAAACTTTGCTGTTAGACAGGTAATTTTCATATTATTCATTGCAAATTCTCTTTAATGTTTATTAAATAAAGAATTAATGTTTCTAATTATGTCTTTTAGATTAGGCCCGGTGACCCCGTGATGACATCTACTCTCGGTAATATAGAAGATCCTGTCGTGATGCAGTATCGTCACCTTTTAGACGAAGCTTCGGAAGAGGACCAAGTACACGATATTACTTTCAAGGTTAGCTTAAATCTATTAGCTCAATAAAACTGGCTTTTAAATTATTTAATTTTGATTTTTTAAATAAAATATAGGTTATGTTTTAAAAAGTATTTAAAAACCTAATTGTTTGGTCATTCTTCCGTCAGCCTCCCGCTGGTCAGCCCTGAAGATGACCCACAAAGTGGGTCGAAACGTCGGCACGTAATTAAAATAAGTAACCACTTATTTAGTGTCTTATTTGACTGCACCCCCAACTATTTTCTTCCTTATAAAAACCTAATTGATAATATAATATAATTGATCCGAGTACATATTAAATAATGACAGAATAGGGATAGAAAACAACCCTGTCTTACCCCTATGAAATACTCATAATTCATGATATTTCAAAAGTTTAAATTATTAGAAAATTTTTAATTAGGTTTTGAGAATTTTTGTTATATTTTCAGTTTAAAATAAGTTCAGTTTTGTTTATTGTAAGAGCTTGAAAAAATATACATATAAAATAACGAAAATGCTAATTATCTTGCTCAATTTGAAAAGCTTATTAAGAATTTAGCAGAAGAAAAAAAAAACTATTTATCAGATGTACAAGTAAAACCAATACAATATTTATCATTAAAATTTCATGAATTTTTTCAATAGCAAATTTTTTGTTTTTCAACTTTTTTGTAATAATTTGTAATGGCAAGGAATAGACCTCGAGTTGTTTTGGTTCGGAACGATCCCACATTATTAGATAAAAAATAAATGTTTACCAGAAAATTAAATTAAGAAGAAAACTTATTATAATTCATGAGGGGAGTTTTGCGTACTATACCAGATTTTCCCTAAAATATATAGTTAGCTTAGTTCATGTCTTTTCTGGCAACGATCATGATTATTATTCTTTTATTAATGTTTTTTATACTAAAAATAATTATATGTCAGTAATATTATCAGTATCTGTTCCGTAGGTTTGTTTGTTCATTGAACGAGCGAGTACCTGACATCGTACAGGCTCGGGACCCCTGTTTAACGTCCCTTCCGAAGGACGGCGTAACTAAGGATTTTTACTCCCTTTAAAAAATCCTAGGGCCACCTGCCGGGGAACTCGCGATCTTGGGTTAGTAGTTTGTTTCGCTAACCACTCGACCACAGGTCGCCCCAGTTCCGCAGGTTGTCGTTTCAAGTTGAGTTACAACAATTTTTAACTGTTTATTTGTTTCATTTTTAATTTTTTCCAAAAATAGAACTTATTGTGAGCTTTGGTATGGAAAAGAGAATATAATTATGGGAAATTAGTAGATTTTGGTAATCATTTCATCAGGAAACAGAATTTTCCAACTAACATTTCAAAGTTTAGATGATATATGTTTGTTTCTAGATGAAATGATTATCGAAGTTTACATATTTCCCTTGATTACATTCAATTTTGCGAACTAAAAATCTCATCATAACTTGTATTTTTGGAAAATATTAAAATGGAATTGAATAAACAGTTAAAACTTTTTGTGACTCGACTCGAAGAGACAACCTGAAGAATAATTGGCATTTCATCGAGTTGGGGGAAAATATGTGAGGAAAAGTTAATTATTTAGAGCAACTTTTATTTACTTTTTTATGTTGTTTTATTATTTATTTTTATTCCAGGTTAGAAATACCCTTTTTCCTGCTCATAAGTACATAGTTTCAAATACCAATTCTACTCTATTGAATTTACCCATAAAGGACGGATTAATAATTATTGATGATGTATTACCTGTAATATTTAAGGAAATTTTGGTGTTTATATATACAGGCACATCAGCTTTATTGAAAGTTGGGCCTGTTAAATCAAGGTAAGCTTTTATTTGTATTTATTTATTTTAAATGAGTTTTTAATGTTAATATATATATATATTTTTATATAACTTATATTTGTCTGTTTTATGATTTATAGATTTTTCATCTGTCCAGAAGATCCTCTGAAGTTGTTATATAAAGCCTCGAGTAGATACCAATTAGAATCATTGTCTGAAAAAGTTTTGTACTTTGAGTAAGTCTTAAAATTAATTTCTTAACCTCATTTTGACCAATATTTTACTCTGCAGATTTAGTTGTAATCTGGTTCTAGTCTGTCGAGTCTGAAAACAATTGAACTACATATGCTCATTTTTTTATTTATTTCTGTATAATATGAAACAAAAAAAAAAAAATCACTTGGGTGCATTTTACGATTTCATTTATCTCCCTACTTGAAATAAAAAATAAAAAAAACTTGTACCGCTACTACCTATGGAGGGTCTTGGGTTCAATACCCTGGTAAAGACTGTACTGCTTTTTGGATGGTACGGCTGTGCAGGGAGGTGATTTGTCCTAGATTACGCACAACCACCAGATGTTTTCCCATTTATTTTGGGTACCCACTTTATAGAGGCTGGGTGAGCCCCAGAATGTTCCTAAATTCCATTGGATTCATCTGCAGCTGCTAACAGATTAAATAAAAGTCTGCTACTGAATGGGATTTTATTGTCCTTTGGCAAAGCAACTCAGCACTCTACTACTGAGTCATTCCGCTGCACTGCTTGAAATAATATGTTGAATATTAAATATTTATAGCAAATAATTATTAATAAATATATTTCTTTTCAAATTTCATATTGACCATTTTCATTTACATAATTAGGAATCTTTCACTATCATTTAATACAACTTAACTTAATCTTGTAGGAAAGAAATTCGTTGACTGGTAGATATTATAATAGGATGTAATTAGTTGGGGGTGCAGTCAAGAAAACACAACAAAATAAGTGAAACTTATTGTATTTTATATGTGCCGACGTTTCAACCTACTGTGTAGGTGATCTTCAGGGCCAATAGGAGTGGCTGCTCGGTGCAGAAGGTCAGTTATTCGGTCAGTTACCTTCTGCACCGAGCAGCCACTCCTATTGGCCCTGAAGATGACCTACACAGTAGGTCGAAACGTCGGCACATATAAAATACAATAAGTTTCATTTATTTTGCTGTGTTTTCTTGACTGCACCCCCAACTAATTACAACCTATTTTAACTTAATCTTATTCACATATTAGTCTCATTTATGTTCAGTTTCAATGCATATATGTGGTTATATACTGAGAAATATGTTATTAATAACATTTTTCTTTTTAGCTTAGCAATTGTGTTTAAACCATCTTTTGAATTATGTAACATTAAATGGTAACAAATATATTAAGAAATTAATATTTTTATTTTGAAGAGAAAAGATTTGTCTTGGTCGGGATTCAAACCCGAGTCGCCCGCATCTCTAGTGGGGTGCTCTAACCATCTGAGCTACCAAGGCTCCTATCCAAGGCAGACAAATCCATTCTCTTCACTGATCCTATACTTACTTCAATTTTATATTTTCTAGCGACCCACCACAGCTTTGCTCGGGTAATAAGGCATATTATGCCTACATAATTTGTCTGTGTAATGTATTTTTTTTTATCACGTACCGGCCACTAAGGACCACGTGAATATCATTGATTAGGCTTCTTTGGGAGTCTTGATTTTCTTTCTTCCCATCTCAGCTAATGTACTTTATTATATATATAAATTATAAATTTAAAAACAAAACCAAATATTTCTTTATATACAAATTTATTATCTTGCACGTTAGATAATTCCCGCGGGATTATCAATCCCGGATTAATCAATTATTAGGCAAGCAGGATCTTCGGTGAAACCCATTGATATTCCAACCCTTTACACAAAACAATTTACAAAATTTACACAAAACCTCGGCAAATTATATACCTAAACCTTCCTGGTGAATCACTCAATCTATTGGTGAAAACCGCATGAAAATCCGTGCAGTAGTTATTGAGTTTACTCCAAACAAACGCGGTCGAGGACTTTGTTTTATAATATGTATAGATAATCAATTAATAATTTTTATAGTAATCTACAATATGTACCTTACTCTTACTGTATGCAATGTTTTAAAAATTTATTAATTTTTTTAGGTGTCTGGGAAATGTCATTAGACTAAACTACAATAAGGCGAGAGAAGAACCATACTTAAGAGTTCCCAAATTCAATAGGGAATCTTATCCAGAGCTTTACGACATAGCAATAAAATCAAATGATGGAAAAATTATAAAAGCCCATAAATGTATTTTAGTCGCTCGATTGGAATACTTTCGCCTCATGCTGATGGGAGGATGGTCTGAGGTGACTATATCAAGCTCCTAGACAATTTTATTTTAAAAGTCCTGCAACGATTTGTTTTTTGGGTTTTTTTTGTCAAATATAATATTACTGTACAATTTTTTTTTAAATAACATTTCTTTTTCCTCAGACCTCTACAACAGAGGTGGTACCTATAGACTTTCCATTGAAATATTTGGAACTGCTATTGGATTATCTTTACACACAGGATGCTCCATTCTGGCCCGATACTGAGAGTTTTGAAAATACTGGAAGGTATGTTACTTAATTATCTTTACTTCTTTTTTATTTTCTACCATAGTTTCTCGCTGATACTTTTGAATGTAGCGGCTGGCAGACTACTGCTTTGAGGGGATTGAATGGCAGATTTCATCAGGAGGGTTTTACTGTTAAGGTATTTTTTTCTTTCAACAAAAAGGCCTTAATGACCACACGAATATTATAACTCTAATGCTTCTTCTTCATCTGTTTACTCTTCTCCCGTAGGTCCTTCATGAGCTTCCGTCACTAAGTTTTCTCTCCTCAGATCACGCAAGACCCTTTTTGGGGCACTTTTTTCCCATAAAACCTTTAATCCCTTGAGCGTCCTTCTGTATTCATCTCTGTCAAAACAATCCTGGACTATTAGCCCCACTTGGTCCATATCATCCTTAAGTTGTTTGAAATATCCTGTTGAATTTTTTGTGACTGTGGATTCGCTCAAAAAATTTATGATTTAGTCTTTCAGGATTCATCCTCATCATGTCTCCATAGAACCTTAGCCTTCCCACCCTAATGCCAGTTTCTAAGTCTGTTGTTTCCTTATAGATTTCTTGATTCAACCTTAACCTGTATCCTTCAGGTGTTCTCTTAGGTCTGTAGATTCTTCTGAGAATTCTTCTTTCTATTTTTAGAATCCTCTCTAGGCTGGGAAGAAAACGAAAAGAAGTGGGTGATACTTTCTGTTCCATAAAGTATTGCCCACTTGATGACTTTTATAGCTTTAATAGATAAGTTCTTCTTGTTATGAAAATTACTGGTGTCGAAGCTTAATTTCTCCATTTTGGGGACTTTTTCCTTAAACCCTTCTCTCTCCGACCCATTGCTGCATATGATTTCTACGAGGTATTAAAATCTCTAAGTCATTCTAATTGCCCCGTATTTAGTTTCAGCCTCTTTCTGCTTAAAACCCGATCTGTGGTCATCAGTTCTGTTTTCTCAAAAGATATTTGTAAGCCTCTTTTCCTCGCTATTTCCGAGAGGGTGTTTATTTGGGCAATTGCCTCTTCTCCTGTCTCTGCTAAAAGGGCAAGATCGTCTACATATGCGAGGCATTTATTTTGATGCCTAAATGAGCTGTTCTTATTCTGCATTGTTGATTTTCCATAGCTCCTTCATGATCTTAGTAGTAAGTGGTTGCTATCATAATGCCTTGACGCAATAAGCTCTTAGGAATGTGTGCCTCCTTGTGGTATGGCTAATTAACCTATACCAATAAAGGCTGGGTATAGGAGAACCAAAACGAAACCCTCTGGGGCTAACTACCTCAGTTGTATCCCATCCGGGCAACCTGACCCAAAACATGGAACAATATCATGAATAAAGTTTCACACGAAAACAACTTCCCTCAAGACAAAGCCGGGTTTCGGATTCCAGGGTGCCCGGCAGTGGGAAGGAAGGTGGTGAATCGGATTTTGCAAATGGTCCTTTTTTAAATTGTCAGATAATATATTATTACACTTTATTTCGCATTTTATCCAAATAAATAATAGCACCTGTGGAATCACAGTCAGTACTTAGCGATTTCAAGCAAAATAGAGAAACTTCAACGGCAGGCAGCCATTACAGCAAGCAGTTCAAACAAAGATGTTTTATTATTAAAATTTATTTATTTCATGCAAAATCTTATTCTAGATTGCTTATCATTTCCGACCAGTTGTTTTGTGATACTCTTAAACAAAAATGTGAAATTGGACTATTTCATTCTGTCACTTTGAAAAACGCTACTTCTATATTACAAATGTCCATATTGTACAATGCTGATTTGTTAAGAGAGTATTTGATGGAGTTTATGTCTCACAATATGGATGCCCTTTTCGAAAACAGGTGAATATACATTTGGATCATTTTTTGTCATATAAATACCATGGTTAGCTTTTATAGTTAACATGTTGATGTATAATTTTTACAAAATTTTATTTTTAAGGTCACTCGAAACTCTTGATGATGATACTTTATTGGAACTGGAAGAGTGTTACAAAGAATGTAGTCGTGAGCTATTTCGCGAAAGAATTATAAAACCCAACAGTGAATACACAATTTCTGATGATAAAATTTTATCTTCCCCAGAAATCCCTTGGCCACGTAAGTGTGTAATTTTTTGTTTTGTTGGTTAATTGTGAATGCTAAGAGAAAAATTGTTGTTAAATTTTTTATTTGCTTGGTTTTTTTTTTTTTAATTAAAGATTAGTCTGATGTTATTTTTAAATTGTAGGATCACTGAGAAAAAAATATATAAAGTTCAAAAATTTATTGGTTATCTTTTAATATGATATAGATTTTTTCTTATCTTTTTCTCTCCTGTTCTGCCTTAAGTAGCTAACTGATTGATAAAAATTTACTACCTAGTTATTAAAAGATATTTCCCAAGGTCTTTCTCTGAATTATTAGAACTTTATTTAATAATCTCATGGTGAAATTCTCATTTAATAATCTCATGGTTAAATTCCTATTTAATAATCTCATGGTGAAATTACCATTTAAAAAAGTATATCTAGGATAGAAGGGGAATAATATAATTTCGTAAATACTTTTTTTTTTTAGTTTTAATTTTATTAATTATTATTTTTCAGCTGGATTGACAGAAAATAATGGTGAAGCACCTGGGGTAAAAAATAAAGAGGTGAAAGAAAGGCAACAGAAACTTACCACGGTAACACCAAAAAAAAAGCCCATTCCTCCGAAGAAAACAAAAGTTACAGAAATTGCGGAAGCAACTGTTTTCGCAGGCCCTTCAACGAGTTATGACAGAGTTCTCAATGAGTCTGATTTCCCGTTGTTAGATGATTATGACTCGCGACCTACTGGATTTAAAACACGCTTCCCAAACAGGTAGTTACATTTCATGCTATTTTATATATTTTTATTATTATAGTTTCTTCTACGAGTCATTGTGAAGTACTGCTCCAAACATTATCCACAATATTCTTTGTTCAAACCTCATTAGGGAGAGTTTCTGTGCTTTTTTTGAGGATTCAGGATTCTGAAGTGAATGTTGGAATAGGTATTAGGGTTTTATATACTCTTATTTTTGTGGTACAGGATGGGGTACCTAAACCACAGTTTAGGGAGGTGCTTTTGCAAACCGAAGAAACATCCAATTGCCATCTTTCTTCTTCTTAGTATTTCTGGTTCCATTTCATAGTTGGCATTTATCTGTGTAACATCATATACAGATTTGTTTATGTTCTGGAAGGTTTTATTTCCTACTTTAATGGTTGCTCTCCTATGTCTTACTCATTTCTTTGCCTTTTACACATTGACAATGAGTCCTACTTCAGTGGCTGGATTAGTTAGAACCAGAATCCCATCCCTCACAGCATTAAAACTTCTCTCAAAAAAGTCTATATCATCGGCAAACTCAAGACTTTGCACCATCTTAGTGCCTTCTACTTGTACTACCAACCTTCTGACAGCACCCTCCAAGGTTAAGCTAAACAAAAGGCAACCCAGGTAGTCTCCTTTTCTGAGGGAGGCTTAATGTGTTCTGAGAAGTCACCTTGTAATCTGACATTGCAATCCACTTGATTGTGAAAATGAATCAAGTCATCGATTCATGTCACCAGTTTGGTTGTGACGCCTATTTCCAATAGCTCTTTAGAACAAATCAGTGCAAATTCTAAGCTTTGGTACTATTAGGCCAGCGACCAGGTGTTTGAAGGTCGCAATAAATTGAAGAGAGCTGCATTTTTGATACATTGTAAGGGCATGTCTGAATAGTTGAAATCCAAGTTAGCAACAGAAAAACCGGATGGTAAAACTTTTGGTGGCCGAAATACCTCGAAATTTTCGGAGTTAATTCAGTGTTTGGCCTTTATCTCCTAATCCGTGCATTTTTTATTTTAAAAACATAGGTGAGCATTTTTATTGTAGACTAGCTTTTGCCCGCAGCTTCGCTCGGGCGGAACTCGGTCTGCCACATGACGTTTTGTGACAGATCATTTTAAATAAATAATTTAATTTTTTGTAACCATAAGTTACTCGTACATCCAAAATTGCAGATGTCTAACTTCAAAACTGACGGATCCCAATCTTTAAACCCCATTCATTATATTATGGGGGAAACCCTTTGGGGTGGAATTATCCAAATTCCTTTCTTAGTGTTCATTTTTTTTTTAAATTTATTTATTGAAATTTACAACTGTATACCTACTAAATACATCAAGTAAATAAAATGACTGAATACATTGACATGAAGACAAGTTGAGAAACTACCCAGTGGTAGTTCTCAAATAAGTGTTCATTTAAGCTATACAAAGAACTGTATCTTATATTAGCCTTAATATAACCACATGATGAGGCCTGTAATTGCTATACTTCTCTTAGTAATTAAAAAAAAAAAAGGAAAATCGGGCAAAGTTGGTGGTTTAAGAAAATTACCTTGTACACCATGAATCGATCTAAAACTCCTTGTTTATTGTAAAGTATAAATATTTACTTGTAAATTACCTATACAAAAAATGATGGTAATACTAGTGGGGTTTACTATGCAGGGGGGGGAGCCTCCCAGTCACCCCGAGATTTTTAAGCCGGCAAAAATTTTCCCATTCATTTTTTCGGTTGCAAAATTGAATTTACACTACTCAGACATGCCCTTACAGCATATCAAAAATTTCGACTCTCTTAGATTTTTTGCGACCCTCAAAGACCTGGCCGCGGGCCTATATTTGGACTATTTGGAAAAAATGACCAAGGGGCGTAACTCAGAATCTATTAGACCTACAGGCCTTGGTCTGTGCTTATATTAAAGCTAATTAAATTTACTACCTTGACTTTCATCGTAGAATTACTCCATCACCGGTGTTCCTCACGAAAGTCTGCCAAAACCTAAAATTTGGACTTTTTGGAAAAAATTACCAATTTTCAAAGGGGCGTAACTCAGAATCTATTAGAGCTACACAGCCGCGGTTGGATGGAAATTGTAGCAAATTTGATCTACAATAAAAATGGTCACCAATGTTTTGTTTTGTTTTTATCAAAAACGCAAGGATTAGGAGATAAAGGCCAAAAACTGAATTAACTCCGAAAATTTCGAGGCTCTTCGACCACCAAAATTTTTCCCATCCATTTTTTCCATTGTAAACTTCAATTTCAACTACCAATATGTTAATAATAATAAAATCAATAACTAATAAAATAATTTTTTTTTAAATTATTTTCATAGTTCTAATTACACTTTTATATTTCTTATTACATGTTACAATTATTTTATTTCTTTGTTTCAGCTCACTGATAATAAGAAAACCTTTCCAGAGAAAGTCACAAAAGAAAAGGTTCAGTGGTTCGTTAGATTCACTTTGTTTTGAGATAAGTCCAAGTTCCTCCCCAGAGGAAGAAGAACGCCCTGAATATCAATTTAAAGGGTGGGGTGTTGTCCCACCTTTGGAATATCTTAATAACGACGAACATATGTAATTCTCTTTATTTTGTTTATTTTTAATTTTCACCTACATATATAATGATGTACTCCACACAACATATTTTCCTAACCTCTGGAAATTATCCGTCGTAAAAATAATACCTAACCTAAAAAAAACCAGAATACCCTTCCTCTAAACATCCTATCTCACTTTTATCATGCATGGGTCTACCGTGCATCCTGGATGCAAACCACGGTATCCCAGAACACCATTTTGTATTCATAACATCCCACTCCACTATCCAGCAATGTCATTGCCGTTTCAGGCTACTTCAATATTTACTAGACAAATGATCTAAGTTATATATTATTATCCCCATCCATAAGAAGGGAAGTCAGAACCTATATGAAAATTATAGACCTATTTGCTTATCTTCGGCGTTATATAAGCTATACACTCAAATATCGGTACGACTTTTGCGGAACTATGTTGAATAGCAAGGGAAAGGCTCCTTTTTGTCCTGGTAGGCAAACGCAAGATCACCTATTCTCCCTGAAGATGGTGGCACAGAAGGCATGGGATCGAGGGCGGAACGTATACCTTGCCTTTCTCGACTTGAAAGCTGCGTTTGATTCACTACCACACCAGGTAATCTGGAATGGCTTGGAAGAATATACCCCCGAAGTTAATAAAAGCTATTAAGACAGTATATCAGGACCCAAAGTGTATAGTTCGTCTCAATGGAACAAGATCTTTTTGAATTTGTTAGGGAGTGAAGCAGGAAGACAGTCTTGTGTCCCCTCCTTTTTTATATTGCGATGGACCAAGTGTGGAAAGTTTGCAAAAGAAGAACTCCTAGAGCTACAGTACAGTTGGTTTTTGGAACCCGATTCCTGTGTTGGTCCAAAGTTTTATCTGTGCAGATGACATAGTGGTGATTGCAGATATCCCTGAACCTCTACAAGTATCTGTCAATGAGTGGTCTAAGGAATTGAAAAGAAAAGGATTGTGCTTAAACCCCAGTAAGAGCAAAATCATTCATATTGGAAGAAGAAACCAAAAGCTTACAATTAACTACCTTGCCTTGCACAGAACCTTGAAGTGGTAGACAATTTCGATTATCTAGGTACTGTCATAAGTAGGGATGGACGAATTGACCAAGAGATCTTGAACTGAATAAGAAAGGCGAATGGAGTGTTCTTCCAAATATCTTCAGCATTGGTTGGCATGCGAGAAGTAAGTAAAGAGCCCAAGCTATGTCTGTTCAAATTTCTATTCTTGCCTGTTCTTCCATATAGGTCAGAAAGCTAGATGATGCTTAAGAAACATTCAAGCCGAGTTACCACAAAGGAAATGAAGTTCCTAAGGAAAGTCGCAGAAAAAATCCAACGGGATTATGTAAGAAATAACAGCAACCGTACCATACTGGGTGTGAGATCTGTTACTGATCTCCTAGAGGAACGCCTGCTGAAATGGTATGGCCATGTTCGTAGGATGGGAGATGACCGTAAGGCTTGCTGGCTGATGGAAGCAAGGTCATTAGCAAATCGCCCTGTAGGTAGGCTAAGACTTACCTCTAGTTAATATATAGAGGGGCTAGGAAAGGAACGTGGTTGCCCGATGGATCAACTCCGAAGAATGGCTCTGGACAAAGAAACTTATAAAAGATGGACTGGGGCTACACCACGCCTAACAGCTCTACGGAAATAGATAAAGAAAAAAAAATTATCTAAGCTCCCAATTAATTACAATAGATTCATATACATGACAATCATTAGACCCATCTGGACTTACGGAGTAGAGCCATCGAATTCCTCTCGTATTCAATCCTTCGTAAAATCCTCAATGCCTCTTACTTTGTTACGAACAAAGTGATCCATAATGACCTTAATGTCCCATTTGTTGCTGATTTGGCCCGAATCTATCTTTTCATGACAAACTTTATTTCCATTCAAACCTAGCAAACTCTTCAATTCCTGATAATCCCCCAAGGCGTCTGAAAAGAAGATTGCCTCGTGACCTTCTAAGTTGAACTTGTTATTTGAGTACTTTCACTGGGTAGTTTCTCTACTTGTCTTTATTCATGCCAATATGTACCATTTATCCTATTTACTTGTTGTATTAGTATAATACAGCTGTAAATTTCATTTAATAATAAAATAAACATTTTTAATTTATTTACTTATTTCTCAAATAATTAATTGGCCAGTTTATTTATTTATTTTTTTTTTTATCCCGTCACTAGCCCTCCAATGGTATCAAGCTTTGTCGAAATTATTGCGAGTGAGCAAAAAGCAAAAGATAATTTTTTCAAGATGAAAACTAAACCGTTCACACTTACTCAGGTATTTTAGTTTTATTTTAAATTACTATTAACTAACACAATGCTAGGATATGAATGGAAGATTTTAAACATAAATAACTCAACAGTTTGCAGTACACATAATCTACATACTGTGGAGTGTAGATAATGAAAATTCTTTTCTTTTTTTTTTTTATTCTCTCAGGATCCCTTTAAAACTATAAAACTTTATAATCCCAAGAAGTTAAATATGTAATAATTACATGTCCTTATCTTATAGATAACTTCAAAAAAAACCTAGCTGCAGAAAAGAAGAAGCAAAGTAACAAAGAATATGATGCTATATTGCACTTGATATTTAACATTGCTGATTTTGAAAATGAACAGTATCTTGTGAATGATGATGGTGAGATATTAAGTGGCGATTATGCTAAGAGGAATCGTTGGTTAGTAAAAGATGATGATAGAAATAAATATGTGCAATGAATCTCTGATGGATATAATCGTAACTGATGTACAGAAAAAGATGGGATCCTCCAGCAACCCCACCTGGTATTACATGTTGCTTTTTTCACCAGGCATTAGGAGGGTTAATATAAAAATAAGAAGTAAAAGTACTACAAATCATAATTTCTAACAATGGCTTAATTCCATAGGCAAAATCGTTAAAGATCTTTGAAGCTCAACTACTACAGAAAGTAGTATTACTAGCAACTATTGTGGAAGGTTTTAAATTTTGGGAATAACAAACAAATGAGGTTAACTTTGACCATGATCCAGATAGGCCAAATCATCCAGCGATGCTGAGAAGTGATTATAATAATAATATTATTTTATAAAATAAAAAAATATAATTTCCTCCTTACTGACGCCTCTGCTCCTGCTTTCAACCATTCAACTAAATGAAATATAAGGCGCATCTCACATGAACAACTTAAAAAGTGTATTAAGAAGAAAGAGGACATCATATCAAGTAATCCAATCATACATTACTTACAGTGTTTTAAATCTTCCAATTATACATAGCTTTGATACTAATATAGAATATTTAATTCTATTTATTCTAATATATAATAATATTTTAATATATGTATATATATTTATTCTAATATTATTATATATTAATTGCTATTTTTTTTCAAGCTTGAAGACAAAGCTATAGAGGAACTAAATCAATTTTATAATGCTTCCAATGTTTTCGATGAACGAATCGCTGTACAACGCGTGTTACCAGTCAACATCGCCAAGCCCACTTGGATAAAATCACACAAAAAAATTTCCCACTAATAACCTATCTGTGATCAAGTTACCTACCTAGTTAAATTATTAATTTATTTTTATAAAATTTTAGTTGTATATAATTTTGATTTTATTCTTATGTAAATAAATTAATTTGTTTTAACCTTATTAATAATAGTAATAGTGGTAAGTAGCTATACAATCATTCCATAAAAACAAAACAAAAAATAAAATAAATAAATGTAATAAAAATATATACATGCGTTAATAAAAACAAACTAAATGCAAAAATGATAAAAAAAAAAATAAAGTCTAAAAATAAAATAATTGCTCACATTGATACCATAATTACACTATATACAATTTGTCTGGGGTCCACAAACTTAAGCTTCTTCCCCAAGAATGAGGGCAAAGCATAAAATCTCTATGTAAATAAATATTTGTAAGTGTTAATATCTCTTCAAGAATTAAACAGTCCTTTGAATAAAAAAATTAGCAATAATTTTTTTTTTTTTTTTGTACAGATTAGTTCACATGTACGCATAGTAGATATTAAATAGACACATTGCTGGTTAACTATTGAATAAATACAAGCAATCTACAAAATACATTCCCCCCCCTCATCATCAAAACAGAGTATTTTCGGCTCCATTAGCCTTTCTGTACAACAATATACAGACAATATCTCCATAAGGGACTAACTGATTCTATTGTAAACTTAAATTAATTTTATTTTTAACTTTAATTCATATTCAAATAATATCAGAACCAAGTGTTATCTGCTCATTTTATCATCATAAATTAATGAAATTTGCCCAGTAGATCATCCTAAAATATATCTACATGATTAAATTATCTCTTTAAAATGAAAAAAAGCCATTTTTAACTAGGACAAAAAGCAGGAATTCATATTGAAAAGTCTTTACGTCATAAGTGTTACTTAAAATACTAACTGTCAAGAAAACCATATTTAGTAAAATATATCATAGTACATCCATTGTACAATTACAACTAAATACAGTAATACATGCAGAACTTAATTACTAGATAGGTAAGTAGTTCATATTTTATTTAATTCAAAAACTTCAAATATTTATAAACCAACCACTACCCTGTTTCTTGTTCCATCTAAAGCATTCTTCAGTAAATACGTCAAAGCATTCTTCAGTAAATACCTCATTATTAAGAATATACAAGATTGTTCATACAGAAATAAATATACACCACGCCTTACTATTTAAAATGAATGCTATACCATTTCAATGGCTAGATCATGTCAAAGAGGACCTGAAACGGCTGGGTGTACAAAGCTAAAGGAGTATAGCACAGGATCACGGAGATTTGTAGGCTGTGATGTTGGTGCCCGGGTTCTTGAAGGACCGTAGAGCCAAAATAATAATAATACCATTTCAAAACTAAGATACTTGTTTCTTATTTTTTTAAGTTGACTACTTACCATCAAAGGTTGTGCCCTTGCAAACAAGTTTACTGAAGATCAAAACTGGATACTGCCTCTCAAACAGACATCTCAAAAACTCCAATATTCCTAATCACTTTATGGAGCACTGAACAGGACAGGAATTGAACAAACTCTGCAGCTTAATACCTTTAAAGATTAATTTTTGTGTACTGACAAATATGACATATCTGTATTATGGGCACATGATACATTATATATCTATGTAAAATGCCAATATGGCTTGAAAACGACTAAAGGATGTCAAGATTAAATTAACTGTTGAAATTTAACATGGCCTACTATAAGTTTATGAAGTACTTGTCTTAAAAAGATTATGATAAAACTAATCGCAGGCAGATCAATATTCTTAGGTGCATTGATGAATACTGAACAGGACTAGTACTAAACAATTCCTCAGCGTAATACCTGTAAAGATTTTATATAATTAACAATGCTGATCATTCCGGAAGTTGTCTCTTCGAGTTGAGTCACAACAGGTTTTAAATTTTCATTTGTTTGCCTTTGAATATTTTCCAAAAATATAAGTTATTTATGTAATTATGGAAAATGTGATACTTCGGGAATCATTTCATCTAGAAATGTACGTTTCAACATTTCTCATATATATTTCAAAATGTTTGGTTGAAACTTTTATTTCTTGATGAAATAAATACCGAATTCTACTCATTACCCATAATTACATTTTCGTTTCCATACTAAAACTGTATTTGTATTTTTGGAAAATATTAAAAATTAGATAAATAAACAGTTGAAACTTGTAACTTAACTTCAAGTGACAGCCTGCAGAACCTTAATAGTTTATATAATAGAACTCAAATATGATATATATGTATTTTGGACTAATACACTATATTTTTATGTAAAATGCCAATTTACCTTAAAAATTACAATTGGTATGTTATGATTGTTATCCATGAAGATAACTGTAGATACTTATTTTCAAATTAAATAAGTTCCTTGGGTACTTCAAAATGGCCACTTGAACGGAAATGATTGCTATTCGACTTCCTCGTTAATCGATTTCGAGAAATCACCAATGAGTCTTTCAATTAAAAATAGATCGAAAAGTCACTTTCTAAAACTTAGATTAATTTCAGTTTATAGCACGTATTTATTGTTATTGGTGAAATTTCACATTTTAACAGCACCATTATGCTGTTTCTTAGATACTTAAAATTGATGGGCCTAGAACGCCAATCCAGAACGTTTATGCAACTGGTCATGCGATTTTGGAATTCACACATAAACAAACTGGCAATTGACCACATCATTGGGGTTCGAAGTCAAAAGATTTTTTATTTGCGGTTGGACGGACATTCAGATTCACATCGAATATCTTAAATCAACTCGACCAAACGAACTAATTTTAAATCGTACCATTGTTCGTCCATCGTTCTTCAAGTGGTGAAGTTACTAAAAAAGTACCAATCTATTATATATTTACACCACCTTCATGAGTCCCAAATATTTCTGCAGGGGGTATGACTTCGATAAGTTGTTCACGGTTGTATTACTATGAATATTATCCCACCAAGAATACACCGCGAATTTCTTATACGAGTTCTGTCCCTTTCTACAATATTGAAGCGTTCTTGATCTGCGTAATATAGCAATTTAAATTTACTATATTTAACCCTATTGGATCTTGCAGGAAGGGGTCTCCAATGGATCCGATAAATTTTGTGAGTCCTCAACTTCAGGTGCATGAGAAAAGTAACTTGAAATCATATAATCGACATATATATGATTATATATTTACTGGCCTCCCAAGTTGAGACTTGGCATGCTCCAGCATTGACTGCAAGTTTTCCTGATCAAGTGTTGCTGCCTTTTCGGGTAATTTCGGGTACCATGCAGAATCCTGGCAGAAGTAGCTACGGAATCTTCTAATCTAAGTATTGAACGGCCAACTCTCAAGAGTTCCTTACAATAGCTCACTTACCATCCTCCATAGAATTTCTTCAGTGTTCATCCTCTAACGTGACCGGCCCATCGTAATCAGGCTAGATTAATGGGTCTGTGATGTGTCCTTCCTCGCAAGGTTTGATTAATGCATATGTGTTGAATACTTAAACTATCAATCTTGTTATTCAGTTGCAAATATAATATTTTAATTTCTATTGTAGAACTTAATCGAAATTTAACGCGAGAGAAACCATAGTTTACTTATTAAAGATGCTGGAAGTAAAAAAAAAGGTCATTACTTCATCATTTGGAAAAAATGGATATAAAGTACTTTAGTTTTTAGTGAAAGTGGAACTAAAATTTGAACTAGAACTATATAAAAGAAATGATTATTCATAAGCTTAGCCTTGTCTTGTGTAATAAAAAAAACATTATCTCTATATCCCAAAATTAGTTTAGATATAGTTATATATCTATATCAACAGATAGTTAATAGTAAGCATATTAAAAATATAGTAAAATAACCTTGTATTAATGAAGTGAAAATTTATACATTATATTTGCACTTTAACATTGTCTAATTCCATTTTATTACGTAGAGACTTAGCAACAAAACTAATATTATGTTTAAAACTCCTTGAAAAAAGCCTATCTCGAAATACATAAAAACGAGATTCATAAATTAAATAAAATTCCGAATCCACGTATACATATATAAACGTAAATTTGAGTTCCCACTTTCTCTGTTTCCTCATTGGCTGAGCACATCATTAGGTAAGTGAACAGAAAGGCGACAATATTCACACAGATGTTATCAATCTCTAAAGAAAAAACAATAGCTATTTTTAAAAGATTACTGTTATTGCTTTATACCTTTCAAATTAACGTTCATAAATATTTTTTTTAACATTTTAAAAATATATTATGTTTAAAGTGATCTCTTTTATCGTCGTTCCAATGCCAAAATGACATATCTAAAAATTGAGTAGCTGAGAAAGTTAATTAAGATGGCCATATTTTGCATGTCATTATTTATAGTAATTAATTGTGATGTGTTTCTTGGAATTACTTAATTAAGTAATTCCAAGTAACACATCAAGTTGCAGATAAACCATTTTAGCCTTGGAACGACCATATATTATTTGCAGAAATTAAAATTAACTACTGTTTTACAAACAGAATTAATGCCAAGATCTGTTTTGTTTTTTTTTAATTCAGAGAGTAGTTGAGGAGTAAAAACTATTAGAATTCCGAGAAAAAAACCGTAATAAATATTTCATTATTTTAATCTCTTCAGTAAAGGTATGATGATGATATCCAATGTGTTCTCTGTGGAAACATGGCAGGAAATCGGAATGTTAATGCCAAAGCTGTGTACTCGGAAAATCTGTGGTTAAATCAAGTAAAAAACATTAAAACTGATCTGGAAGACCCGGGTTCGAGTCCCGGTCCTGGACATATCTTTTCAAATAAAAAACATTAAAGTTCGTGTAGATTGGATATCTACAAAAGAAACCCTATACCACAACAACAGAAGAAGGTCCTTGGGCCCAGTACATTGTAGACTGCACTTTTTGGTGTCCATATACTTGTCCGAGATCACGCTCAACAGACAGGTTATTCCTCCAATAAAGGGTATCCACTTTATAGCCTTTGGGTGACACCCAGGAAGCTCTCCAGATCCCATGAGGTCTATTTGCGGTTATTAAAAGATTAAATAATGTATCTGGCACAGCTGGATTTGTGCTTGGAATCTTCAGAAAAGTGAATCCACGCAAACTGAGCTACCCCACTCCACAATGAACGACCCCGAATCAGTATAACATGATTATTTAGTTAAGTTAACCCATTCGAGACCGATTGCAAACCGTTTCAACTTTTTTTAAAATTTTGTTTGCATTACATTCTGTTCTTTATTATTGAAACGATTTTATCTTATTTAACTATTTTTGAAATAAATGTTTATACATTTTTTAATTATGTATTTTCATTTTACCCTCATGAATTTTATTTTTATATTAGTATATTTATATCATTATTTATATTATTGACCCATCACTCATCCAGTTGGATATTTTTAAAAACAAGTCATATTAGTTGATATTGTTCATATGTTTGTCTCAATTTCTGCTTTCATTGTTTCTACTTGACATTGTAATTTGCTTACATATGTAATTATCTATTGTTCCTCTCTCTATAATTATTGTAATCTTATTTCTGTTATTTTTTATTTCTAGTACTCTGCTTTTTTTTTTAATGTTATCACTGGAGGTAATTCGCAATTTTTTTCACCATTTGTTGATTTAATGGTAGTAATTAATGAAAAGTTATCCCATTATACCCTAAGACATAATAATACCCTGTATAGAAATCTGTATTGTTATCCTAAAGGGACTTGTCCCAGAATAAATAAAGAATTTATTATTAGTATTACATTGAACACCGGGTGTTCAATCCGCTCCTCGAAATAAAAAAATTCCAGGGAGAGAGCTGCACACCCAGTGTGCAACGATCTTATCTATGTGAATTCACTTACGAATTGCGTGATTTCCATAGTAAACATGTTTTTTCATTAAAAATTAACAATATGTAAGAAAAACAATTTTGCTCCTGAGGACCGTGTTCGAAAAAATCGTCGTCTCGAATGGGTAAAGTGGATTACTTTGATATAGAAGTCCATTATTAAATGTTTGATAATATTGATTATAACAATCGATTTCTTGATCTACATTAAGTTTTACGTCGAATGAGTATCACAACATAATTTATTCAGTTATGTTGCATGGTTAATAGCCATGAAGAAATTATGGAGGTTTGTTTTAACTTTTTTTAAAAACTTGGATGCTGAACTGATATTATATATGTTATGCTTTATACCAAAAATCGTATAACACTGTAGGAGAAAATAGTATTAGAATAAAAGGTTCGATAAGATAGGCTTTAGGTTCGATTAGATTAGATTTAGATAGCCAATTACGCGTTCGATATCTTACCAGTTCTTGTATTTACATTTATACTTATAGTTCAGTACAATCCGCGACTCGTAATGTTAGTGTCTACGCAGAAAAAATCCAATAAGAAAGGCAGTAGGGAAGCTTGAATCAAATTTTGATGGATAAGTGAAAGCTATTTTCTTGGTTGTAGAAACATTATTAATTATGGAAGCTACAAACATTGTAATTCTTGTGAACTCGCAAGCAACAACACAGGTCGCAGGAAAAGAAGTGCTCATTATTAGCTATACTTACCTGTCACCGACCTGTACAAGAACTGCATTTAAAGGGCACGAATATCACTAAACAGTGGATCCTCAATCATTCCGGTGTTGTAGGAAATGATGCCGTTTATTTCATAGCAAACGAAGGTTGTTTTCTCCCTCAACCAGATCCACCTACACCTTCAAGGAAAATGTCTGCACGAAGTATGACAAATAGAGTTTTTCAAAGAATTGCAAGAGAGACTAAATACAGAGGTTGCTGATAAGAGATATGAACATCTCATACAACGTACACTCTCATACGATGAATCCAGAGGAATGCAGTGTACTGTATTAGAACACTCACAGGAAATTACTATTTGCAGGCTCACGTAAAATGCTGTTTTCTTCACTTTCCAACTAATGATCTCAAGGAAAGTTAAGATCCTGCGATCTGATTCTTCATGATCATCATAATCTTTCCCTCTTATACCGCTATGCAGTGTGAGGATCCTGCTTGTAGAGCCTGGACCAAGTCACTACTTCCTGAGCCAACTCTCTCTTTCGATTCCAGTCCATTCCTCTCCTCCTGAAAGCAACCCTTACACTGTCTTCCCAGGAAATGTGAGGACTTCCTCTGGGCCTTTTTCGTTACGTGCGGGTCTCATAAGTCTTCCTGGTGATTCTCTCAGGTCCCATCCTAAGTAGATGTCCGGCACCTCATTTCAATGGCTTGTATTTGACTTCTGTGCTTTTAGGTCAAGGTCCACAATTCTGAACAGTGAGATAGGATAGGAAGGAAGGTCGATTTATGGACGGCCATTTTTGTCTTCCTTGTCACCTCTCTTCTTCCCAGGAAACCCCGGCGGATCATAATTAAGATTTTCTCCACTGCTCCAATTCTTTGGACTATTTCTTCATCAATGTAGCCGCTTTCATTGAGATGAGCACCTAGATATTTTAAACTCTCAACCTGCTCTAATCTTTGTCCTCCAAACCTCCTTTCTCTCATTATTCTTCAGGGTTTCTTTCCTATTCACAGACATTTAGTCTTTTCCGGGTTAATTAGAATATTTATTAATAATTCCTCCTGGAGTAAGTTTGTGTTGTGTTGGAGGTCTCGGTCACTGGCAGCTTGTAAGACAAGGTTGTCAGAGAAGGCCAACAAGTAAAATTTGACGGGGTGAAGGTTTCTGTGTCTTAGCTGGAATTTTCTCATCATCAGCTTCATCACCCTTCTTAGTGTTAAGTCCAAAACCATGATGAAGAGCACCGGACTTAGGCTACAGCACAGGGGAGTACCCAATGTTATCTCAAATTATTTTGAAATGTGGTTTCTGGTTCTGATCACATTCCTCATCTTTTTATAGAGACTCGTTAAATCCAAGGTTGTTCCACGGTCTACACCTCTCTCAGACAGTCCCCGCTCTATGACTTCTGTGACTCTGTCAAAAGCCTTCTGAAGGTCCACGAAGCAGATAGGGAGCTCATTATCTTTTTCAACAGTCTTTTCAGTTATTTGCCTCATCGTGAAAATGAGATGTAGGCGTGGCCTTGCATTCACCGACTTCATTTTGTAGGTTACTAAAAAAGTAATTCTTTTCTTCTTAGCCAACGACGATTGAATTTCTGTTTATGTTTTCTCCTTCCACATTATCGAGCACCATAATTCGTCCATTCATGAACTTCTAGGCCTTTATTATTGAAGCTAAGTCATTATGGAATAAGAACCCGACTCCTTCAGCCGCTCTATCATTCTTATCTACACCTGGAAGTAAAGCCGTGTAGTCCTGGATTTTGAGTTCTCCCATTCCTTCCTCCTTAGGCTACACCAACATTGGATCCGATTCGGTGCGACGTGATTCTATCACATACGATGCTGGGGTGTATACATATTTTACTATACATTATAGTAAAATATAAATGTATTAAAAATAATTAATAAATAATCTTAATTTTATGAATTCAAAGAACCAAATGTTATAACTCTTGATATATTTCAGTCATTTGGTTTGCTAGCGTCGTCTGATCGTATCACACCGGATCCAATGTAGGTGTAGCCTTAGTCTTGGTAATCCCAAACATATCAACCTTGGCCTTCCTGGTCTTCTCAAGTCACCTTATGTTAGTATATGTGAATTGTGTACTGTTATGAGTGCGTTGGTGCTGTGTAATGAACTCAGGTACCGGAGGAGCGTTAATCCCCACTAGCCTTGCACTGAGCTAGCCCCTGCGGTTATATGATCTGCCATCTGAATAATAATATGGGATGCCACCCTGAGATCGTTACAACTACGATACAGTAATCCTATATCATTATTGATTAAAAAATATATCCTTCTCTTCTCTTGTCCAAACCGATGCGTGGTTAATTGACCGGGAGTTGCTTAGTAAAAAAAGATCTTTTTACAAGAGATAGGATAGCATTACTTTTATTGTAGAGAATGGTGATCATGGTTACAAAAATATATATTTATTTACAAAAAGGGAGCCCTTTCACTTGAGTGCTAATGCCTTAAACCTGTGCCTACAACTGTGCCATTTCTCCCTTCTCAGAAGAGCACACCCTGTGAGACTTTTTGAGAAAACAGACATACCTGAAGACATCTGCTTGGTAACTCTCGGTACCCTACAGCTTTATTTTAATATTCCTGACATTTTAAACAATGTCACATATAGCAGAATAGACCAGGGTAAAGAACAGTAAGATATGCCCACTCTGTAAAAGTGATGCGAGGAATGGAGACCACTTAGGCACGTATGTTGGCCTGTCAGACACAGCAAAGAAAACCCAAAAAAAACATGAAAATCCTAGAACATGAAACCAAGGCTGACTGAAAAGCTCCCATCGTCTACTTTTTCATTGCTCGCTTATTTAAAATTCTTTATAAAAATTATGATGTGTGTCCCTAAGACTTGGGTACTATAGAAGAACAATTCATAGTTAGTGCGTAGATTTGAATGACACATCCTAAAGCTAGTCCAAAAAACAGAATATGTGGTAGAAGAGAAAATACAGAATTTTATAAAATATATGGCTACCAAGTGTCTGGTTTTTAGCCAAGATGAAGATTGAACTAGCAAGAACGGATGAAGGATCTTTTTTTTATAATTATCTCACGACTTCAAATGATAACTTAAATTCAGACTATTCGGAATCTCTGGGCCTACATCCTGGGTGTCAAATGTCTCTAGACTACAGGGAGAGGTACTGGGAGGTCACTACCTCCGTAATTTTGTTATCACTAGGCACTTCTCCCTCTAATCGGTTACTGAAATGAGGTATGTTTACCTTCGGTATCCATAGCAACTGCACTTTCTCAATAAGGTGTACCCAGTTCTCTTCACAATAAGTAGATAACAAATTTAATTAACAGTACTATTTCTTATTGAACCTATTAAACATTATTTAATCATTAATTATGGTTGATTTTTAATTTCACTTGAAATGTATTAATCATAATAATGTTGGTTTGAAGTGATGGATGGCCAGCAAGCAAGGGCTGCTCAAAATTTTCAACTCTTCTCTGCTCTCCTGACGGCAGCCATCACTTTGTACAATTATCCCAATATAGACCCAAACTTGAGGCCAATCAATGTACCATCATCACAGCTTTTACCAGAATATGATTTTATAGTAATCGGAGGAGGCTCAGCGGGTATGACACTTTTCATAAATCAAGTTTTAAAAATTTATATATTACTGAACTAATAATTTAAATATTGCAGAACTTTATGTAGATATGATATTTTCATATTTTTAGGAAATGTTGTGGTAAATAGACTTACTGAAGTATCAAATTGGACAGTGTTACTTCTCGAGGCAGGTGGAGATGAAACAGTTATTTCTGATACACCGATTTTGAATTATAATCTATGGTTTTCTGATTATGACTGGAATTATACAACAGTCGCTCAAGAAAATGCTTGCGGATGTGAGTTATATTTAGTTTTATGCTTAATAATAAAGCTTTAAAACATCGAATAAATCAGTTCAATTTACGTTAGAGAGGATATAGTTGACTGGAAGAACTAATAGTGGATGGAAATTGTTGGGGGGTACAGCCAAAATATATTGATCCAACTCCCTTTTTCCAAATTTTATAGCCAATGCCCTTAATCATGTCACCACATCAAAATCCCTAAATCCCAGATTACATAATTTCTCATTAAAATTTAAAAAATCTTTACTGAATCTTAAAATACGGGAGATATCACAACACATTCACTTATTGAAAATATTTTGACTGCACTCCCCAACAATTTCCAACCTCTATTAGTTCAATTTACTTTCAGTAAATACTGTATTGATGTGGAAATGATTGACTGGATATATCTTAGAAGAGTTGGACACACTTTTCTAAAATTTCACACTCTTCTAAAATATTATTGTAGTAATATATAGTATCAATTGTTTTCAGTTGAAAAATGTATTGATTTTTAATAACATTTTTAATTGCACATGAGTTGAATGGGGTCCTATGAATTATGGAATGAGATGATTGGTTATTATTATATATTAATATATAATCAAACAAAATAATATAACAAAATATTTGGTTTTAGAGAAAAATAATACCATCATTTCGTTAGTTAGTTAGTTGTTTTATTTAACATCACTTTATGCTGCTATGGCTAATTCGGGCGATCATTTCATTAGTATCTTTCCAATTCTATGGTAATTTAAAAAAAAACTTATACCTGTGGCTTTTCAACTGTATTTGGATCCAGGTCCATCCAGCAATTTAAACTGTCATTTCACTCCTAAAGTGAAGTTCCTATAGAGATATATCATACTGAGGATACACATTACCTAATTACCTACATTAATATACTATAGGTGGTATATTTATATCCTGTTTTATATTTCAGTATATTACATTTTATCATGGCCAAATAAAATAAAAAAGTACTTCAACCAAACATGACAATACCCTAAAACATGAGATTGACTTCTTCATAATTATTATTACATACTAAGATAATTTAATTAACATAATAAGTTATATAATATAATAAGAAAATAAGTAATATGATAACAATTTTATTTTACATTATTTACATATTTAATTATATTATCTTTATCTTTTAGCTAATGGTGGTATTTGTACTTGGCCCAGAGGACACGGACTCGGTGGTTCAAGTACTTTGAACGATTTGGTTTACATCAGGGGAAATCCCCAAGACTATGACAATTGGTCCAACATGGGGAATTCGGGATGGAGCTTTCAGGAAGTGTTTCCTTATTTCTTAAGATCGGAAGACAATCAAGATCCAGCAGTCGCCAGTTCTCCTTATCATGCTCAAGGAGGTTATCAAACCATCAATAGACCAAATTTCTTGAGTCCAATGGCAAATGTATACCTCCAAGCAGGGGAGGAAATGGGCTACCCACTAGTCGATGCCAACGGTCCAACACAGCTTGGCTTTATGTTGACTGAAGGAGTTTCTAGAAACGGAAGCAGATGCAGTACGGCTAAAGCATTCCTTCGACCGATAAGAAACAGAAGTAATCTACATGTGGCTTTGAGGTCAAGAGTGACTAAAATTATAATAGATCCGGAGACCAAGACTGCAACGGGTGTCCAGTTCTTAAGAAATGGCCAAAACATAACAATCATGGCTTCGAAGGAGGTCATACTCTCAGCTGGTGTTGTCAATAGCCCTCAACTGCTTATGCTGTCAGGCGTCGGTCCTCAAGAGCATTTAGCTGAACTAGGAATACCAGTGATCCAAAACCTAAGGGTCGGAGATAATCTCCACGATCATGTTGGTGTCCCAATAGTCTTCACTGCTCCCCCTAATTTCACGATAAACTGGAGATCATCTTATGAAAATTTCTCATCTATATTAGATTACGCACAAAATGGTGATGGTCCTTTGACTACACTTCTTGGAGTGGAGTGTACAGCTTTTGTAAATGCAGATCCTACGAGGAATAGCCCAGTTCCAGATACCGAGATACTGTTTTCCTCATTCATCCCATTTAATGAAGACCAGCAGGTATGGGCAGCCATACCGTTCAACATCCACCCGACTAGTAGAGGAATGGTAAGGCTCCGAGACACAAACCCACTAAGTCCTCCTCTCGTGGACCCACAGTACTTAGCGAACCCAGCAGATGTAGAAGCAAGTGGAAGAACAATTAAATTTGTTGCACAACTCCTCCAAACTAAAGTTATGCAAAGAATTGGCGCCCAACTGATTACCGGTGCTAACCCTCTTTGCTCCAGCTACACAGTTATGTCTGACGAATATGTATTGTGCCTGCTACAACAATACTCTGTAACCATCTATCACGCTGTAGGAACTTGTAAAATGGGCCCAGACAACGATCCAGGAGCAGTCGTTGACTCACGATTACGTGTGTATGGTCTAAAGAATTTGAGAGTTATCGATGCTTCTATCATGCCAGTCGTGACAAGTGGCAACACCAATGCTCCAGCTATAATGATCGGCGAGAGAGCTTCAGATTTCATCAAACAAGATCACGGCCTAAGCATTTCACCACAATGATTATATTTAAAATAAGTGCTACTAAATAATAAATACTTATGTAAAAATAAATAATTTAAATAAAAATGTTATTCTGGTAATTCATGTCAAGCATTTTGATTTCTGTGTGCCACCTTCTTTCCTCACTACTTCTACTCTTGTTATTTCTTAATTTCACTATCATGTAAATATCCTTTCAAAGCCTTTAATTCTAAATCAGACGTTACTTAATAATTAGTATATCAGTATTATCTTTATTTGTCTGTTACGTAAGGATAGTAACCCTAAGAATCTTGTGCTCAGTACATGAAAGAGAGTGTACTATTTCTAAGACAATGGTTGTGCTGGAAGCTGATTACTCTGAGATCATGATCAACCACCAGGTTTTTCTCCCGATTTAGGGTTCGATTTGATTTTCAAGAGGATTTTCCATTTATCATCACTCTGCTGTGTGTATTTCCCAGTCATTTTAACCAGCTGTATTATTTTCTTTGAAGCTCCCAGCTTCTCAAGACACTCGTACATTTTTTCCCTTTTCACTGATTCATATGCTAGTCGGAAGTCCATGAACAGATGGTGAATAGCATTGTTTTCGTATGTCTTCTCCAGCATTTGTCTCATTGAAAAAATCTCAGTGGTGGACCTTTCCGGTCTAAGTTCACGCTGGTATTCACCCAGAATTCTGGCCAGTTTGTGAAGATTGACAAATTGACTAATTGGTGTCGACAAAACCTTATATACTGAATTCAGCAATGAAATAACCCTATAATTGTCCCATTCCGTTCTATCACTCTTTTTGTATGCTGGGCAAATTAAGGATTCGGACCATTCTTCAGGCATTTTGTCATACCTCCATGCAACAAAAATTATATTGTAGATATTTTCTAATATATCTCATCCTTGGCATTTTTTATTATTTCGTTCTGGATACCATCTATCCATGGCAATCTGCCTCATTTCATCTGATAAAAGCACAAAAAATATTTGAAAATATAAATTACAGATGAGAGAAAGAAAAAGGACTAAACATAATAATTAAATAAATTCAGTATTTATATTTTATATTTTATACAAGATTTCAACATCTATAAATTATCATAATGTGTCATGTTAACAATCCTAGATTGTGCTCAGATCTCAATCAATACATAATGTAGTGATTCATTACATTTTTTATTACATTAACAAACATTTCAATTATTATAAATTTCAATCAGCTCAAAAGAACCTATTGTACACACTTGTGTTTGCGCGCATACAATAAAATGGTGATAAAGTTACTTTGATAGTTCTGTGATATAATACTTTCAATTAATCCTAGTTAGCTCAACTATAACCACAGATAATACATTTGTACAATATGCCATAAAAACATTTTTATTTATATCATAAATTAAATACATAACATAAATACAATATGAGATTTTCATGACAAAAAAATAAACAAATAAAATAAAAAAATAAAACTAATTTAAACAAAATATATATGTATATATAAACCTATATATTTTTTTACATCAATATTTTCATAATTAACACAGATAAGGGTCTTTATATAAACTAATATCATTGTCTGTTAAATAAATTTAAAAATGAGAACATTCAATAATTTTACATACTACATTAGATTTACATAATTATACGTAGAAGATATACAAACTTAATTGTTATATTAATCAATTAATTCAATCAGATTTGTACCAATTACTTTTCTATCAATCCTAATAGATACAAGGCGTTATGGAGAGCTAACATTTTCAACACTCAAAAAATTAAAGAAAAATCGCTCAGTTCAATAACATTATATTTTCAAACGATCACACATTACTCAAGTCCATAAATTAATACATAAATCAAGATATTTCTAAAATAAATGCAATTTTAATATGGAGAAATAAAATTAATTATCACATACAAGTTACAAAATAAATATACAAAATTAATACAAATCCAATAATACCTTTTTTAAATACTTTTATCGTTCACTATCCCGATACAATTTATTTTCATATAGACAATTTACTGATGATTTGTAAAAAAAAAATTATAATAATACATTTGCAGAAGATTGTAACTCATAACAATATTTTTTAGTAATGTATTAGCTACATAAATAATTATATAATAACTATACATAATTAAAATGTATAGCCATTAGCTATCTTACGTAGGCTGTCTAAGTAAAAATTAATTTATTTTTATTTTTTTTGCAAATATTATACTGTAGGAAATAAACATTTTTTTTTCATAAGGTTAATTTAAGAAAATTTTGGCATTGAAAAAAACACTGTACTGACAATAAAAATATAAATTAAAAAAATTCTTTTTCATCATATAATTTTAAAATTTAATAGTTCAGAAGTAATATAATGTATGTTCTTGTAATTAATCTATGGCATAAATATACTTGAAATACTTAATGCTAATTAAAGATGATATTAATAAAACAAAAAAATAAAAATCAGTCTTGAAATCATAGTTACTGTAATGTTTATGTGTGTAGTTATACGTTTTTGAATTGTATATTTTGTGACTATTGTTTGACTCTTATCACATTGACTGACTGCCACGGCAATTTTCGGAAATATAGCCTAAAATGACAATTTTATTTAATCACATTATATCATTAAAAAGTCTAATTCTAGTGCATAGTTATCATCAGAAAGCATAAAAAATGTGTTTTTTTAAAAAAAAAGGTCTTACGAATTATCTTGTAGTTGGCTTCTGTAACAGAAATCTGCAAGCCAGCATTGATTTTTTGTTCTTTTCCCAGAAGCCATCTATCGATATTAGCACTGATGTATTTCGAGTTTAATCTTAGCTGCACAAAAATGGCAAGTAAGCACAGGATGAGATAACTCATAGTTGGCATCCTAGAAAAGAACGCAATCTACGAGTTATCTGGTATTTGGCAGTCAACGTGTCTAGGTTAATTTTTTTTTCCCCTGTGTATGAAAATTCATACATGTATAAAGTATTTTATATGTTTTATTATACGAGGCTATTAAATAACGAGACCGACGTTGCTGCGTAACAAGTAAGCATGCGCCAACCACCATTGACTGACAGCTGTTTAGTGTAAAGCTTTCTCTTTAGTATGCAGTTAGTCTCGCTTCTGTAAACAATACTGTTTAGTCAGAGCCTACGTTCGCGTTAGTGTCGTTTTTTGTTTTGCCAGATAAAATGGTTAGTGCAATAATAGAACAACGAATTATTGTGAAATTTCACTTCAAACTTGGAAAAGCCACTACTGAAACTTATAATTTACTGAAAGAAGTGTATGGCAGTGGATGTTTATCGCGGGGACGTGTTTTGGAATGGTTTGAGTGTTTTAAAGATGGGCGAGAAGACGTTGAAGATGATTCGTGGCCAGGTCGCCCTTCAACGTCAAAAAAGCAATGATGATTGTTTTTTTCGATATTCATGGGATTGTGTACCTTCAGCACTGAAGGTCAAACTATTAATCAATACTACTACCTTGAGGTACTGGCAAGACTACGTGAAAGAGTAAGGAAAAAACAACCCGAAATGTGAAAGGACAAATCATGGGTTCTCCCCCCAAGGGAATGCGCCAGCTCATCCCACTTTATCTATCAAGAGTTTCTTAGCCCAGTACAGCATCCCAGTGTTAGAACATCCACCTTATTCACCAGATATTGCACCATGTGACTTCTATCTGTTCCCTAAGATGAAATCTTCATTAAAAGGGACGAGATTTGAGTACGTGGAAGCTGTAAAAGAGAAAGCGGCACGCGTGGTGAAGGAGCTGACAGAAGATGACTTCCAGCACTGTTTCCAATGATGGAAAATTCACATGGAGCGTTGTAGGGATAGAGATGGGGTGTATATTGAAGGTGATAGTAAGTAATTATGTATAAAATAAAAATGAATTTTATTGCAATGTCAGTCTCGTTATTTAATAGCCACACCTCGTATAGTCATTATGAAGGTAATATTATGTTTTTATTATGTTAGGGAAGAATGAGTGAATAACTATTGGATGGTAAAAGTAGACCGCTTTATTTAATTGATTTTGAACCTAAAGATTTTGGAAATGACCGAAAAGGATTAAAAAAATGTTCCATAAAATAATTGAACAAATCTAAAAAAAATATTAATGTTTTTTAATTTAGAACTTGTTAGAGAGATATGCATAACTTTTATTGCTTAGGACGGGCTCAGTTTCAAGTTTTCTTGATTCGCCCTTGCTCAAAAGTTGAAAAAAAAAATTGATAACCTGACTGGACTGAGCTAAATAAGAAAATTATTTTGAATAACAAAAGGAAAAGTATTTTATACCACAGAAAATTGTCTACTACACATAAAAAACCTCCAAAAACACATTCCATTTCATTTATTACATATAAATTTATTTTATATTATCTAATAATTTCAATCATATTCTTCTTAAAATTTACAATTAAACAATAAAATGTTTTTACAAATATATATACAAAGTTCCCATTTTACAGGAATAAAAGTAAGTCCGTAAATGTCATTATTGTACCATCATTAAATTATCAAATTAAAACAAAAATAAATATAAAAAACAAATGCATGTGTTTATATAACAATAAAGTCCACTAAAAGAGTATTTATCAATTCCAGATAAAAGCAATTAGTCCAATAGAAACAAGGAGCTAAAGAACTTATCCAAAATATTTCATGAAACCTCAGATATAAGGGATAAAGTAATTATTGAGGAAAACAAAGCATGCACTAACAGCGAAAAGTACTTAACATAATCAGACTAATTACATGGCAATTTAGAAAATATGAAAGACAATTAAAAATCATAATAAAATTTTTAAAAAAGACACATACTAGACTCATGATTAGGCCCATTATGAGCCTAGTTAATTTTGGTTAACCAAATTTAGTTTTGGTGTTTTGTATATGCCTGCTGGTGAGAACAATCCCTGTAGACAATAAGATTGAATTCTATAAAGTCAGTTCCGAGCCCTGTGCTGTCCCAATTACAGACATCCTGGAAGAGTAAACAGTGGATAAAAACATTTTACAAATTCAGTTAATCTTAACGTAAACAAAGTAAGCATAAAAAGCATTCATAATAAAAAGAAAATGTCCACCACCAATGCAAAATTAAGAGAATGACAGGAAAACATCACAATGGACTTAGAAACAACTATGAAGAAACAAAGACTAAGTTTTGTAGCGATGCTAATGAGATTAAGAGGTTAGATAACCACGATTACCTACCTCACCATATGCTCAATGTAATGACCTGACAATGTAAATTCTCTCTGAAGATATAATATATATGTGGATGTTACAGGTTATTGAAGAATTATAACAGGATGTGTGAAGTTTGAAATTTATACAATAAGTGTATTTACTGAAGAGTGAAATTGTAAATTTATAATAAAAATATATATACTAAAGAAATTGACATTGTTTTGACCGACAAATTAATAGTTTCCACGGGCACATGGTCAGGATGGATCCACAAACACACCAAATTAATTTGTCTAGCCGGGTTAGCCCTATCCATGCTCACTATCTCTGTAAGGCGTTTATTTATTTCCCAACTTTAGGTATTATTTTTTGTTTTTTTCACGGTATTCATCTGTTTTCATCTTAACTCACTATTTTTATATTATATCAGCCCATCTACTGTAACTTACTTATCTCCCTTTTTATACAATTTGAGATGTTTATTTCATATCAACTATGTTATTACTTACAGTATTATCCATTTCCAATACCTCTGTATCTTTATATTTATTTATTTCTGATATTGTTCTTTTTACTTTTACCTTATCTTATTGCCTACATATATTTTATTTATTATTTATCATACCTAGTTTTATCTTATAGTGTTTATTTCACATTGCTATGATTATTAATGCCCCACATGATCCTCTTTGCTCTGTATTAATATATATCTCTTGTTCTCTCCCTCCCCATCTTTATTGTCCACCAATCAGTACTTGTTATTTCAATACTTGTATTTCAACTTTTATATATTTACCCATTTTATTTTAGTTCTTACCTTTATTAACTTATTCTTTATACGTAATTATTCTTTAATTTCAACATGTCCTGTTCTGTTTTATTATTATTTTAATCTCTATTATGTATTTCACTACCTTCCTGTCACTTGGTTATTAATACTATACACTCATTCATTTTAATCTTTATTATCTATTTTCCATACTTTGAAATTTAATTTTACAATTTTTTAATTTTCAATTGTGTGTATTTTGCATATTCAGGCCTGAAGACCTACAAAGTAGGTTGAAACGTTGGCTACTGAATAAATATTTCTTGATATTCAGAGAAATTTATTGACCTTTACCCGGACCATTTTCTTCCACATAAAATAAATTAATTACTATCTTACCAAAAATTAATTTAAAATTACTATCTTCCCAATCCAATACAAGTTAAAATACAAAATTTAAGAATTATTATATTAATAATAATTTTTTGTTAGAATTATTATATTATATTCATTTTATTAAAATACTAATTTTTTTTTTCTCTCGGCCACACTGTTTCAACTGACTTTTCCTTTCACCCCCTTTAGGCAAAAGCTTTAACTTTTGCCCAGTATTCCCGCATTCGCTTCCTATGTTATTCCTTTCCTGCTTCTGCCCAAACCTCGCCAGTTTTTAGGTTTGGCTTTTGTTGGAAATCCTAGTGTTCTTGAAATTTCGAAACCCCACTTGTCGTAGATCATTTTAAACCTCTGTAAACCATGCTTACTTGCTTTTTTGTTAAGGAAGTAGCTATAAATTCGCTTGGTCAATCTTGTTGGATTCATACGAGTAATGTGTCTAGAAAACAATTCTCTTTATTCGAATAGTGTCTGTGATCTTCTCTACAAATTTGTAAAGTTCATGGTTGTGTCATATTATACTAATAATAATAACTATTTAATAACAACTAATACTAACCGTACTATCAGAAGAAGCTAGCCTATAAACAATAACTGCCTGGCTAAGATGTGCTATGTTCAGATGAAATACAGAACTCTGTTGCATTTCTTTATCGGGAGAGCAGCTGTCCAAATATTGGCGACATCTGACCACACTTTCGTCACCCATACCTTCCAGCCTTTTTAGACAAATAAATAAATTACTCTTCAAATAGCAAGTTATTTAATTTTGACACTTAGTAATATGTATTCACTTACCTAAAATGGAACTTCAATATTGAGTCGTGTAGGTATCTGCTGAGAGGAATGTGGTAAGTATAGTTAGTTGCGGTAAACTGAGTACACTGAACGAATTGAGGGTACAATGGGTCACAATTTCTAGGGCCGAGTGTGATATTGAAATCTGTACCCTCTATAATAAGCTTTGATGTTATCACTAAAGAAAGAAATAAAGAAAAAGTTAATTAAATATAAAATATAAACTTAAATACAAGACAAAAAAGTTCTATAATAGTTCACCGACAAATGTTTTATAGTTTTGAGTATATTTAATAGAATTTAGATATCAGCAAATATTGAGTAAATTAAGTAAAATTCTTATGGAAAAAGAAAACTTTAGATCATGTGATCTAATCCTAAATTTACCTTTGAAAAATACTGACAAATTCTACCAGAAGAGTTAAATAAGTTTTATCCTAAAGTTTAAAAATGTTTAACATGTGTTATTAATTATAAGGGGGAAAAATCTGGTGGTTGAGCATGACCTAGGATAAGTCACCTCCTTGCAGTATCTACCATGTACTGAACCCCAGACTCGTTCATGGGTTACAGTGGTACAGATTTTTTAAAATTATTTATATACATTTTTATCAAATCTAATAAATTTGTATTTGTTTATTTTATTATTATTAGGGTGATATTTCATAATGTAGTTTTCTATTTCCTTGGCAAGGGTAATTATAACAAATTGAATACGTGATTAAAAAAAAAATTATGGATCCAATATAGGATAAATTTGATACAAAAACATTCGAAAATGTTGACTCAATAAAGCAAATAAAAAATTAAAAGGCATTTGCGTCTCATCAGAAATCGATTGTTTTTATCGCCGATACAAATCCAATCATCAGTATCAAATTTGAAAAAAGCACTTTTTTTTGTTTTTATCTAAATCAACTACTCTTAGGATTGATGTTAAATTCATATAGAGCCATCAATAGGGCGCAGAACTATGTATAGTGACATAGGTAAACTATGTTTGACAATACGCAGTGATATTGAATGAATCTTGAAACAGTTTTTCATTCTCCTCTTAAAAAGTTGTGTTTCTCACCTTCAAGACATGTAAAAAAAATACCACTTCAATTCGTATCGATGATATGTACTTATAAAAAAATGCTTGTTAAATGAAGGATATGACAGTCATTATTATAGTATAACATGTATTGATTAAAAATTTGTATAAAAAAAACAATTATTACCTGAGTGACGAGTGATCCTTGGTTTCAATTTTCCAATCGACTGAATTCCTGAAGATTCATACCTCTATCCCAATAAAAATAAAAATTAAATAAGTATGAAAATATATATATTTTTTTATTTCAAGTCTAATTACATTTCTAAAGATTTAATTAATACCTGATGATCAGATGGTAAATCAGGATCTTCGAGGAAATTGTTACCTAGATTAAGCAAAAAATATAAAACATTATTGACAAATATATACGTAAATAGGAGTATAAAAGATAGAAAAAGAACAGATAAATAAAATGGCATCTTAAAAATGGGGAAGAGTAACCTAGAGCTAAAAAATTGTATTTGAAAATAATTAAAGCCAGAACACTGCCTTATAATAAAGATATAAGAAACGGTAGTTGTAGGAAGTATAAATAATAATAAAGTTACATTTTTAATCAATTTCATTAAAGATAAGAATTATATTTTATAAATAAAACAAAAAAGTGGTTACCTAAATCAATGTCATGGAATGGATGGTTTTTCGATGATTCTGGATCACAACAAAAAACCTACAAAATATAACATTTCAATCACATAAATTTATTTAAAACACCAATGTAACTAACCACTATAATATAGATGTTTATTTAAGTTAAATAAATATAAAAATATAATTTTGTTATTATTAACTATATACTTTCAAAAATATGTTTTATTTTCTTTATACCTGACAATTCCCATGTTGACTCCTGCAGTGGGCAGGATAACCTATTATAGGAGGATTGTTTAGATTCCTAAAACACACAAAAGTTGTTTAATTTAAATATTGTTTTTAAAAAAATAATCATGTAGATATAAAAAATTAAACGACTTACAGAAGTTTTTCTTTATTCACAGAAATATAAGACTGCATGGAAGGTTTAAGCCAAGTTTTTGATCCGTTAGGCAAAGCATTCAAATCGGCTCTTTCAATGTTTCTTTCTCTGAAAGAAGAAATCAAAATTCATATAATTTATTTTATTTATTCATTGAAATTTAAAACTGAATTATAATAAAACAACAATTAAATGGCAAGAGTGATACTTAAAGACCTAGATAAAGACAAGTAGAGAAACTAACCAGTGGTAGTACTCAAATAGCAATTTCAACTTAGGTCACAAAGCCATCTTCTTTTCAGAGGCCTCGGAGGATTATCAGGAATTGAAGAAGTAGCTAATTTTGAAATGAGTGGTTTTGAGTGGGAATAAAGTTTGTCGGGCCAATACAGCAACAAATAGGTCATTAAAGTCATTATGGATTACTTTGTTCATAACAAAGTAAGGAGGGAGCATTGAGGATTTTATGAGGGATTTTGGATTGTAAGGATTGGTTACAAGAGGAATTTGAGGGCTTAGTAGAGCCCCAAAGCTCTACTTCTTAAGTCAAAATAGGTCTCATAATTATTGTGTAAAAGAGTCTTTAGTAATAAATTGGGAGCTTAGAGCATTTCTTTAGTAAGTTTTTCAGTAACCCATATACTATTTAAATTACTAATTCATTTCTTGTGATAAAAAATTGATATCAGGGGGCCGATCTGTATTCAAGAAATACTTTAGGCTTTAATTTGATACTGTGCTGTAATAGAGATCCACTTTAACAATGGAGTTTTACAAAGATTTATAAACTGAAACATACCTGTTTACATGTGATGTCATGGGCCCTCTCCTATGCACTTCCAAAAAGTAAAGAGTTGCAATAGAAAGGAGACTGCAAAAAGGAAAAAATCAAGATAATTCTTAAAGAATTAATTTTTTTTAAATACTTAAATAAAAAAGGTACATACCAAAGTGCCATGATGACAATGAGCATATATATGGTTGTTTGTATCATTGTATCGGAACAGACTTCATCGTCGATTTTCTTTTTACCACTTTTCTTCTTCTTCGAACAAACTATTGAAATAGTAATAAAAATAAATTCATTCCTGTATTTACAACTTTTCTAAATAATTAGAAGAAAATAAAATTGAACTGACCATTGTACTGGGTCACCCTTTCAAGTTCTTGTAGTCTCGCTTGAAGATTTCTGGTAACTTTTGCCAATTCTTTAACAGCACCAATGTTCTCCATGAAAACTCTCTCCTTCAAGGAATAACATAAGCATTTAGTACACAGAAACATTTATATTGTTAGCATATTTTACTTATATTCCACAAGCTAGGCAATGAATACGATTGTTATGGAAACGGAAAAATCAAACATGCCATATTTGTATATTATTCCAAGATTGCCACAGATGAATGTTCATTGAGATATTGAATATATCTACAGCCATAGTGAATAATTGGTAAAGTCAAATTTTTTCCATAATGAGTTTCTTGTAGTTTAAGTGGAATCGTGTTATTATCCTAGTGTATAAGTGCCTGAGTCAGGCATCGACTTGAAATGGAGTTATTGCTTATATTACGACTCCATTTCAAGCCAAGCAACAGAATGAAATGATTCTGCTTTCGACAAATTTCGACTTAACCACCAATTCACCAGGGCTGCAGATATACACTTTTGATTTGATTAAGGTTATGGTCATAAGAGATAAAACATACTTTCTCTTATGGAGGATGGAAATCCTCCTCTAACATATGGAATTCCTCTCTAACATAATTTCTCTTAATTTATTTTTTAATACAGAGGTGATATTTGAAATGGAGTCAGAAATTTGTTTATTTTTCATGACATCATTTTTCCCAAAAACAACCATCTCCATTCCTTCTTCTTGAAGAAAATTACATTGGCTTTCAAAACTAAACGATACCATTTATAACAGTGTGAAGCATTACCTTGTCTATGACAAGGAAATCATTTATTGTATTTCCTGAAGGTAGTTTCATGTCGCCTGAGTTGCTCACAGCATCAGGTAAAACAGAAACTAATTCCTGTGCAATAAGGCCGGTGTGTAAGCTAGCGTCCATGTCGAAGTCTGGTTTATACCTGAAATCGTAAATTTATTTAATTTTCATACATCATCATTCAGTAGTTTTCATAATAGTCATTTAAATTAATACAGCTAAGCGTTCTCTTAATAATCTTAAACTGAAAACATTAAGCCAGAGGTTCATAAATGAATATAGTATGCAGAGTACACAGTACACAGATCCCCAATTAAACAAAACTTTTTTTGTAGACCCTAATCCAATCCATTGGAATATTAAATTATTTTTAAGCCTCAATTTCTAGCCTAAACAGGCAACAAACGATTTAGACTATCAGCTACTTGATATGAATAATAATAATAAGGCTTGCCAAACCCGAAGGCTCGTTGCCGATACGACCAATCGTTGCTAACAAACTTCCATGTACGGACCACTACCCAAACCCAAATCCACCAGATGACTCTAATGCAGCCCTCCCACCTACACCTCGGTCTACCTCTCAGACACTTCCCAGTCAGCACAACACTTATTAACATCTTAGAAATTTGTTCCTTACTAAGCCCAGCAACTTTACTGGCCCATCTTAAATCTTTGTGACGCTATCACTTGAATAATGTTTACTGGATCCATGCTTCGCAATACCGCATTGTGTAATCTCCTATATTCCCTAATGGTCTCATTCTTTTTTGGACTGAATATTCTGCGTAACACCTTATTTTCTACTACCTTAAGGCTTTGTTCATCCTTCAGCTTTAGCGGCCAAGTTTCACATCTGTAAAGAAGAGTTGGAAGGATGATGGTTTCATAAATTCTAATTATTAGATTTCGGGACAAAAGACGCGAGCTTAGTAATTTTGACAACGAATAATTGTTGTTGGATATTTCAAATTATACATAACTAACAAACTTAAAGCTTACTAAATTTTCACAAAACTCATCCAGAATGAGCAATGATACTCTGCATTAAATTATTGTAAGATATAGTGGACGTATTTGCCACACAAGCACTAGGGCATCTTTACAGTTTCAGATCTAGGTATCCTGTAGCATAAATATCCACTAGAATTATATATTATCTAATGGGGTGTATAAAAAAAAATCACAGTTTTATCAAATTCCGGAGTTCAAAAGTCTTTAAATATTTTAATGCTTTTTTTTTTTTTAATTATTTTATTGAATTGTACAACTGTAATATATACATCTTGTACAAGGGCTGTATGAATAAATAAATACATGAAAGGACATGTAGAGGCACTACCCACTGCCAGCACTCTAATAACATTTCTATTATAGAAGGTCTCGAGGCCATCTTCTCTTTAGACGCCTAGGAGGATTGTCCGGGATGGAATTGGATGCAAGGATGGAAACTAGTGGGTTTGGATGGGCCTGGAGTTTATTATGGAATGATAGGTATCTGGAATGGGCTAAATGGGTAACATATGGAACGTGGGTCATTATGGATGGTTTTATTTGTGACAATATAAGGAGCGTTTAGGATTTTGCGAAGGATTTTGGATTGCAAGGATTGAATACGAGAGGAATTTGATGGTTTGGTGGAGCTCCAATTTTAATGCTATTTATTATTTACCAACACTTAATAATTCCTTTAGAGCATTCTCTAAGCTTCTTTACTAACACTAGACTTCTTAAAAAAAAAGCCTCAGTTTAGTTATTTATTTCAAAAAAGAAACATGACAGTGTCCTATGAAATTCTCATAATTTTAAGACATTACTGGAAAAAAAATTTCACAGCCGCTGAAGCAACTCATGAAATTATTAAATATGAAGGGGAAGGTGTCCTTGACCAGCGCACTGCGCGGCGTTGGTTTGAAAAATTTAGCAGTGGAGATACGACGTTGTAAAAGAAGGGCTCCGGGCGACCATTAATGGATATTGATGAGGTTCTAAAGGAAGCTGTTGAGTCAAATCTGTCCACAAGTACTCGTGAACTTGCCAGGGAGCATGGTGTGTCGAAAGATACTATAAGTCGCCATCTTCTCTCCATGGGGAAGGTGAAACAGTAATTTTTTTTTTATACTCCCCATTAGTTCCACTAGAAATTATTGAACCCACACCGAGACTAATACAAATTTTACACATAAATTTATAAATTTCTTAATTTAATTTAGTAGATATTATTGATGATGAGAAAATTTATAATTATAATTTATCAGACAATGGGGTTAAAAGAATTTCTGAAAATAATATTTACCTGTACTTGACAACCCGCAACCTCGCTAGGTTATTAAGCTGCTGCTTACTATCTACCTATAAATGAAAATTAAATTTATAATCTTATAATTGTATTCAATATTAGACTTATGTAAATATAATTTATTAAGTATATATTAAAATTAAGCCTTTACAGACCTCTTGAATGAAGGCCTTAGCTCGAATATCGGAAGGTTGGACAATATGGCCAGTTAGTTTGATGTTACCGTGAACCACAAGCGCTTCATCGGGCCTCTCGGTGTTGATACCAACTCGCCCACAGTGAAAAACCGAGTCCCCAGTCATACCTCGCTGCCACACAGCTTCGCCATCACTTTCAAACTGGCCTGGGTTCGAAGCCTGGAATGTTTAAACAAGCATTGAGACACTTTTACTTTGAATACTCTTTTGTTCTAGTGTGTAAATAAATAAATAATAAAATAGAAAACAGAATAACAATGATCTTACCCGAACAATGATTCTTTCTGAAGCATGAGAAGTTATAGGGTAATGAGACGAGTCGGTACAATGTGCATGAAGGCCGACGACAAGATAGAAATACCTCTGGTCTGGATTTGGTTTACCTTTCTTTCTCATATTATTTGAAGTTGTTTCACTGAAATGTAACCTACCAACTGTTACTTTGGAAACTTCTTCTCCCTTGAATTCAAGTCTAAAATAAATTATAAACAAACAATTAGTGAACTATTTATAAATTAAAAGAGTAAGGAAATGGTGCGGGTGAAGGTCAGAAAAAATTCTGTTAACTAAGGAGAACTTTTTATTTTAAATCCAACGTTTCGACCCACATTGCAGATCTTCTTCAGGAATGGTACTGGGGTCAAGGGTTGACAGCTGACTACCAAAAATTGACCCCATTATTGAGCCCTGAAGAAGACCTACAATGAGGGTTGAGCATTGGCTTTAAAATAAATAGTTTCCCTTATTTAAGAGAATTTTTCTGACCTCCGCCCAGACCATTTTCTTCCTTGTATATAACATAAGGTCAACTAATATTAATCAATATTAATAAATTAAAATGCAAGGCAAAAATCTGGAAAAGCAAATCCTCGAGACTCTAAAATAATGAAATGTTGATTGGTTATCTTTTCCCAGTATTTAGGAGAACTAAGGCTTTACTTTTTTTGGATTTTCCTATTTCATTCTAAATAATATTTACATAACTTTATAATTTAATATATTATATAATACATATTATACTTACAGAACAGGATGAAATGCTTTTTTACTCCTGTCGCTTTGGGATTGTTCAACTTTGATCGTTTGGGAAGGAGATTCCACTTTCACTCCGTAAAAGTGAAGGTAGAAATTTTCAATCTTCCGCAGACCTTCAGGGGTTTTGACAAAATGGGGTTCTCCTATAAGTTGAGTATGACAGGTGATCTGGAAAATAATAAATTTTTTTATTTTTTTGTCTACCGATTCGAATTATATAATATTACATCTATAACTACTATTTGTTTATACAGTTATTGAATCTTATTATACAAAATTTCTTGTTGTAGTATTGTGAATAATGAAACTAATTTGCCACCAATTCGAACGCTAGGATATTATTTGTTCATAAAAAAAAAAATAATAATAAGTTATCTGTTCCGTAGGTTCTTGCTTCCAGTTGAGTTACAACAGGTTTTAACTTTTAATATTTTCCAAAAATAAAAGTTATCGTGAGCTTTAGTATGGGAAATAGAATATAATTATGGGGAATGTGAATACTTCAGTAATCATCTAAAAATGAACGCTTCAACAAACATATTATCTATACTTCAAAATGATAGTTGAAACTTGTATTTCTTGATGAAATGATTACCAAAATATACTTATTACCCATAATTACACTATCTTTTCCATACTAAACCTCATGATAACTTGTATTTTTGGAAAATATTAAAAATTAAACGAATAAACAGTTAAAACTTGTTGTAACTCAACTCAAAGCAATGACCTGAAATAATTACAATGAATCAGAATAATTATAAAACAAATTAGGGTTACAAATAAAAAACCTGTACCACTACAACCCATGAAGGGTCTGGGGTTCAGTACATGGTAGAGACTGTACTGTTTCATGGACAACGGTTCTGCAAGGAGGTGACTTGTCCTTGGTCACGCTCGACCGCCAGATTTTTCCCCCTTATTTTGGCTAACCTATTTTTATAATATTTTATAGAGGCTGGGTGGGCCCCAGGAGGGTCCTAGATCCCATATGATACATCTCCTGCTGCAAACAGACTAAATAAAAATCATGGCCTGCAGCGGGAATTAAACCAGGATTTCCGGCATGGTAACTCAGTACTCTACCACTGAGCCACTCCTCTCCCCCAGGGTTACAAATAATTACTTTAAAAACAAGTGAGAGTTAAACGCTAAGTGCACATGATCTCATAAACTTTTTTATTGCTTTCAAACTGCTCCCATCTGTGAATCATTCAAAGGTGCAAATAAAAATGTGTAATTTTATAAAAAGGTGTAATTTTATAAATACATCTCTGTTTTAACTGCCAAACTGACAGGGGGTAATCTCCTAGTTTAAAGAAAAGAATGTTACTTATTGCAACTGTTGCGGAATCAGCACCAAAAAGGTTAAAGAGGATATATTTCACGGTTTCTTAAAATTTATCCCTAGTCAAGGCGTTGTAATGTAAGTGTAACATAGGTAATTAATATAACATATTTAAGAATCGGAAAGTGATACTCCGATGTTCCCTCATAAAGAATTAAACCCCTATCAACAAGGTATCATATAACACCGTATTTATCAACAAGCAATAATATAAATGTTAAAATGGCCAGCATAATATAAAACAAGAATTCAACGTAGGAAATAATTGGCTCCTTACCTGAAAATGATTTTTCTTTTGACAGACAAAGGCATCATCAGTATTCGAAAAATTAAAGCCTTTATCAGCATCCACACGATAATGTGGTGTTGGTCTGAAAAGAGAAAATAAACAAAATTAACAATAAAACTAACTCATAGAATTATTTATTACCAATAACCATTAAATATACTCACAGCTCTTTGAGGTTATGATCGCAGAGGGTATGCCAAGCGGTCTGTTGAAACGAGGAAAACCTAATGCACTGAAAATTACTCGAATCGAGATACATTCCATTGTCGGCTGAACCATCTTGATAGGAGACATCGTCTTCAATTATTAGTTCTGTGAAGATTATAAAAATATGAACTTAATATTTTAGACAAGTAAAATACAGCTTTGTAATAATTTTTCAAGCCCTAAGATTTACATATTGTCATGAAACATAATGCGGGAATACAGGAAGTTTCTAAATTCTAACTAGGTGCCATATTATAAAAATTGAAAGCAAGTTTTTTAGTTGAATTAATGAAATATTCTCAAAAATAATGAATCGGGCAAATAATTCCTAAACATTTCTTTCCAATTGGCAAATATGCAGATAATAAATAAAAATGATTTACCATCTATATTCTTTTCATTTATTTCTTTAGATAAGTCAGAAAAGATTATGTTATTTGCACCTATTTTATATTTTATAATTAAAATAAATAATTTTACAGAATTTCTAAATATTACTGGTTTCTTCCTGCTTTATGGATCTAAAAAGTGGCCGCTAACACTGATAGCATTGCATAGAGTATTCGGTACAAAAAAGGGTAAGATCGCTGGAGAATGTAGGAGATTACACAATGAGGAATTGTGAAGCATGCACACTGTTAATATTATTCAAGGGATATCATCAGGAAGATTAAGATGGGACTGTTAAGTTGCTGGGCTTAGTAACAAACAAATTCCTAAGAAATTAATAAGAGCTGCGCCGACTGGGAAGTGCCTGAGGGGTAGACCAAGGCGTAAATGGGAAGATTGCGTTAAGAGTGATATAATGGATTTGGGTTTGGGTAGTGATCCGTGGACAGAAGCTTGTAAGCAGAGATTGGTGACATCGCCATTGAAACTTCGGGTTCACTAAGTCTTATAATTATTATTACTGGCTTCTTCCAATTTTTTTAAAATGCACATAAGTACCATCTTCTTATCATTTCAGCCTAATTGAAATCATCATCATTCTTACCCCCAGGAGCTTAAGGTCTGCTTCCACATCGTCCAGCCATCGCATTCTAGGCCTTCCTCTTCCTCTTTCTCCATCTGGACGTCCCTCCAGAATCAGCTTTGGGAGCCTTTTTTTGTCCATTCTTTGAACGTGCCGCAACCATCTCAATCTTGCTTTTTTAATACTAGAAACTATGTCAGGTTCTCCATATAGGTCCTTAAGTTCTTGGTTCCTTTTCATGCGGAAACAATTTCCTTCCTTGGTTGGGCCATACACTCTTCTAAGAATCTTTCTCTCCCATGTATTCAATAATCTCTCATGCTGTTTGGTTAGAGTCCACGCCTCCCCACCATAGGCAACGACAGGACGAAGTATCGTCTTATAAACCCTTATTTTGAGACTATGGGGTACAGCTCTATTTTGGAACACGTTTCTGAGGGACCAATAGCTTCTGTTAACATTTTCAATCCTCGCCTTTATTTCATGTTCCAGTCTGTTATCTTCTGTAATAATAGTGCCAAGATAATTAAATCTCTTAACATTTTCAAAACTGGACCCTCTTCCTTGGAGATATCCACTGGATGACAGTTTCCTGGATTAGAGCATGTATTTTGTTTTATCTTTATTTATAATGAGCCCTGCCTTCCTAGCTGCCTCTTCAAATTCCCATAATGCTTCCAAGAGCACATTTTCATTTCTTGCTGTGATAACCACATCATCAGCATATGGGAGGTGTTGAGTCATGTTGTTATAAATACACCCCTCTCTTCTTGCTTTCGTTATCATTACTATTAAAATATTCAAAGCAATTTATTTAAAAGGTTTCCGTTTTTGCTTTTATCATATAAAAATAATAATGTTTCAGTAAAATCTGTATTTTTACATATTTTTTTAACTAATATAATGGAGGGTGTATTACAGAAAAAATTGTTTACTGGACTAATTAAATTGAAAGATCTTTTTTTCAACAATAAATTTAAAAAGTCACATTTCAAGCATTAGAAACTAATTAACTGAGCTAAACCTGTACCACTACAACCCATAAAGGGTTTTGGATTCAGTACATGGTAGAGACCGAACTTTTTCAAGGTAAAATAGTTGTGCAGGTAAATTATCCAAGTTTACATTCAACCGCTAGGGTTTTCCCCCAATTAAGGGTACCTACTTTTTAGAGGCTGAGTGAGCCCCAGGAGGGTTATCATATCCTATAGGGTCCAATCACAGCTATTACAGATTATTTATCTTCCACAGCCAGATTTGAACTTGGAACCTTCGGTTTAGCAACTCAGCACTCTACCCACTGATCCCTCCATAAACAAGGAAAGAAACTAAAATTTGAAAAATACTTTTAAACTTTATTCTTATAAACTTTCAGAATCGTTCAGAACTTTGTCCCTAAATGGAAATATTGACTGCTAAAACAATAATATTTTCCAGGCTAGCACTCCATATTAAATAAAAGTATTTTTTACTAACTCACCACTGCTTATTAGATTGCTAGGTTCTGTTTTGACAGAACTGGAATTATCTTGGCTCAACTTCCTCTTCTTTAAGGCACTGTAAACAGCTGAGATCGGAGATTCGTCACTGGCAGGACCAGTGGCGATCAATGTGCCACCTTGATATTAAAACAAAATCATATGCAATTACCATAATTATGTAATAAAATATTATAATATAAAAATAATAATAACAATAAATACCAACCAGAGAGTGGGGAAAGAGGCTGATCGTGCAAAGGTGTATGAGCAAGAACGGCAGGGTGCAAATCACCTGGTGTAAGTAATTTACTATAAACACCTCCGGGGCTCAACAACAGTTCTTCGACACCGACCTTTGCTTCTGCAAGCAAATAATAATAAAAAAATCAATACATAATTTTAAGATAACTTTTTAATTTTTTGTTAAAACATGTTATTCCTGATTGAATGTTTCTCCAGTTGATTTATGATAAGCACTTTGAATATGCTTAAGTAAAAATTGGACTGTACACCAGATAAATTGTAATATAATAGACAGTTTAGCAAACTAAACAAAACTTGGGGCGACCCCCGTGATCTTGTGGTTAGCATAACAACCAACTAAGCCCAAGATAGTGGGTTCATAGCCCAGCAGATGGCCCTAGGAATTTTTAAAGGGAGTAAAAAATCCTAGGGTATGCCATCCTTTGAAAAGGACGTAAAATAGAAGTCCTGAACCTACGCGGTGTCAGGTTCTCCTTGAAGATCCCTATCCTAATCATGACTCCCACTGTTACTTCGTCCGAAGAGCCATAGCAGCATAAAGTGACATTAAATAAATGAACATATGAAATGACCAAATATTTAATTCCCTATAAAATCCCAAATAATTTTCTTCATTTTATCCAAAAAAGATGTTTTGTTTGTTTGTTTCATTTTAGGTCACTGTATGCTCCTATAGCTAATCAAGCTACATAAGTTTACCCATCCAGGTATGATTCGGATAGGGAACTTTAATGAGCATCTGATAATGCGCAGGATCGGGACGACTATTTTCCGTCCCCTCTGAAGGACAGCATAACCAAGGATTTTTTATTCCCTTTAGAAAAATCCTAAGAACATGGTGTTATGCTGACCACTGTTACAGTTCACTCCAAAAATAGTGAATTTCTGACTACCAAGGATTTTTCTGGCCAAACTCTTCTTACATATAATAATTGCATTCATTTGCTCCTAGTTCAATACTTCTATTAGAAATGGATATCAATAAATAACAACACAGATTATTTAATAATTAAAAACTTAAAAAAATAGATAATTTACATAAATAAAATAATAAATACTCACGATTTCTGGGTGAATGAGGTTTGGCTTCTTGAGGTGAATAAGGAGGTTCTGAACCTGAATCCGGTGGGCTTTCTGGTAAATTATGCCTGTAAAAATAATTTCATTAAATTTTTCATTTCAAAAACATAAAAAATAAATATTTAAAAAAATATACATTATATTTTTTTGTATCACTAAAATAATATAATTCAAATTTTGATGAAATTTTCTCATGTGATTTGTACTTCCTTGTACACAATATAGTAAGAACATATTGTTGTAGCAAAAATTTTTGGTTTACAAATTTCAACAGAAATATCCATTTTTGAGGTTTAGTTTAGAACACAAATAAGTTACCTCCACACATTAATTCGTACCTCGCATAAATCAAAAACGATTAGACGTAGATAGTTAAAATTTTAGATTTGGTATTTATTTAGAACCTAGTCATACTCCTCTTAGATTTAGTAATAGTTACCAAAAACTTTTACTCAAGGTTTATAATAGATTTTCATTAAAATTGGATTAAAATAAAATGTAAAGTTTCTTATATTTTAAATAAAATACATATATTTCGATAATTATGACATGCTAGATTTTGGTTACAATCAGCAAACTGACATCGCTTTTATATAAATTTTTTTTAATATTAGAGAGACTTATTATAACAGTAAACATAGTATATAAATGGTATCACTAATTTCACTTACGGCTGAGTGTAATGCTGAGTATCGATTGATGTGTTTGAAGGAAGGTGGCTAACGACTGTCAATGTTCTTGTACCTCGGTCGGTGCAAAGCGATTCACCGAAATACCTGTAATAACAATTTTATTAATTAATAAAACTTATTTAAATGAATAAGGTTTGATAATATAATGGATATCTGTATCGGAAATCCTAAAATAAGACACCTATTGATAAATAAACTCTTTTTTAAAAATATATTTATTGAAATTTACAACTGTATACAGAATACATCCAGTAAATATAATGAAAGATAAATCATGTCCCGACATAAAGGCAAGTAGAGAAACTACCCAGTGGTAGTACTCAAATAAAAAGTTCAACTTAAAAGATCACGAGGCCATCTTCTTTTCAGACGCCTCAGAGGATTATCAGGAATTGAAGGGGTTCCGAGGTTTGAAACTAGTGGGTTTGAGTGCAAATACAGTTTGTCATAAAAAGATTGATATCGGATTCGGGCCAAATCAGCAACAAACGGGGCATTAAGGTCATTATGGATTACTTTGTTCATGACAAAGTAAAGAGCATTGAGGATTTTACGAAGGATTTTGGATTGTAGGGATTGAATACGAGAGGAATTCGATGGCTTAGTGGAGCCCCAAAGCTCTATTCCGTAAGTCCAGAAGGTTCTAATGATTGCCATGGATATGAGTCTTTTGTAAATAATTGGGAGCTTAGAGCGTTTGTCTAGTAAATGTTGAATAACGAGGTCATCAAAAATTATTGCTAACCAGCTGTTTTTTTTTTTACTTCTTTTTTGACTTGGTTATCGATACAGGATAATTGGAAGGAGGGCTGTTTGATCTAACCATACATTTTGTAGGACAAATATTTTTTCAAATAATTTAGATAATTATCTTGAGAATTAACAAAAAAAAACCAGTTAGTAATAAATTTTTGAGAATCGTCAAATCGACATATTTTATCCTTGCTACCTCTTTTAGCTACCACAATCGAGAATTTTCGCACAGGAAATTGTTGGGCGTCTCATCAAAACGAAGCTATTCACGAAGATTCAGCTTGATACTAAACAAGTGAAAACATGGACCATGGATCCTGGACTATAAGACAAGCACTCAAATTGTTTTCATTTCATTACCCTATTAGTCATGGAATATCAATTTTAGAAGAAAATAATTTAAAAAAAAAAAACCTGTACCACTATAGCCCATTAAGGAAATAATATATAATTGTTTACTGCACAAATAACCCATGAAGGGTCTTGGATTCAGTAGATGGTAGAGACTATACTGTTTCTAATCCAATGGTTGTGTGGGGAGGTTATTTGGTCGAGATCATGCTCAACTGCCAGGTTTTTCCTTCAATTAAGTATACCACTTTATCTTTAAAGGCTGTGTAATCAGCCCATATTTGTTAACAGAACAAATAATTTATTCACACCCTGTTTCGGCTTCAGGACTTACAGCTCAACAACTCAGTGCCATACACTGAACTATACTGATCCCATTTAAAATTATTGCAAATTCATTATCAATTTTACAAAAGCTATGATTGTGCTAGTGATTGCTATATTATAAATAAAACGTTATATAATAAAAATGTTATATTAATCTTAACATCTATTAATGAGTATTTCTTCCAGTTCCTCCTCCCATGCTTATTATGATTCCCAATTATTGTCCATCAGTATAATACTTAATTCAAATCTAAAAATCTGAGTGGAATATTTTCTGTAATCATATAACTACATAATTTAGTTATAATTACTTACAGTACAACAACTTAGGCTAAGAATGCATTTTAAATCTTGGGTTAAGAAGATGGCCTCGTGACCTTCTAAGCTGAACTTTTTATTTGAGTACTACCACTGGGTAGTTTCTCAACTTGTCTTCATGTCAATGTATTCAGTCATTTTATTTACTTGTTGTATTTTGTATACAGTTGTAAATTTCAATAAAGTAATTAAAAAAAAAAAAATCTTGGGTATTACTATTTACATTCCAAAATGTGATTGATTACTTATTTAATGGGAAATGAATATAGTTAAAGGAGATTATAATTTCTAAAAATATCAAGTACTTACGAATTAGATTGGTCTGTTTCATCGTTGATGAAATCTTCTAGTTGGCTAAAATCTATGGCTTCATTATCAATGGCACCAAAATCTGATCGTCCTGAAACATAAATAAAATTGTTATTTTGGTATCAAGAAAATATGAAGAAGAGGATTAAATACTGTACAGTTATAATTATCAGGAGTCTTGGGTCCAGTACTGTCTAAGGTATTGTTTCTAAGCTAAGAGGAGATGATTTGGCTGAGATCACGTTCAACCACCAGATCATTCTCTCAATTAATATTAACCAATATATAGAGGTTGGAGGAGCCCTAGGAGGATCTGCAGACATACGAGGGTCGATCCACACCTGAACGAATAGATTTAGATACAAACAAATTATTTTGTTTTGTCAAAAGAAATTTGTAGACCCAACATACAAATGGTTTTATGTTGCATATTAATTAGTAAATTGATGCAACCATTTTATTAGTGAAGATTGAGTTTTCAAATCTGCTATACAAAACGAGTAGCGACAATAAATTTCACTTGAAATGTGTCTCTTGATGCTACATTAATTGTGGCCGTAAGATTTTTAAAGGGAGTAAAAAATTCTTGGTTATGTCGCCATTTGGAAGGTGCGTAAAATGGGGGTCCTGAGCCCTTGGGAAGTCAGGAACTTCTTTAAGTTAATTGGATAGGTAAAATTTAGGAATTTCACTGTAGCATTGTCGGATTAGCCATAGGACCATAAAGTGATGTTAAACAAATAAGAAAACACTCTCTTTTAACTGAAATAACTTGAATAAGGATCTAAAGACAGTATAATAAAAAAAATAAATAAAAAAACCTGTACCACTACAACCCATGGAGGGTCTGGGGTTCAGTACATGGTAGAGACTGTACTGTTTCATGGACAACGGTTCTGCAAGGAGGTGACTTGTCCTAGGTCACGCTCGACCGCCAGATTTTTCCCCCTTATTTTGGGTACCTTATTTTTATAATATTTTATAGAGGCTGGGTGGGCCCCAGGAGGGTAATTTTTTTTCCTAGATCCTATATGATCCATCTCCCACTGCAAACAGACTAAATAAAAATCATGGCCTGCAGTGGGAATTGAACCAGGATTTCCGGCATGGTAACTCAGTACTCTACCACTGAGCCACTCCTCTCCCATAATAAAATAGTCAGCTGATAAATCGAAGTAAACTTAAATAATCAGCTGATAAATGGGTTTATGAATTTTATCAATTCTGATTCGCCTAAATCTTCTAAATCAAAAATAAATGTTCTTATTTCTTCTTCTGCTTGATAAATGGCATATAAAATAGACATTTAATCGAATCTTACGACTTTTTTCCTTCAAAAATACTTGTTCAATGCCACAATATAATTCTGGTTTTCCCAGGTGGAGATTTTAATCAACAACAGAAAGAATGCAATGAAGGTAATGGCACGATCGTGCCTCAATGACGACGATCATCTCGAGAATTTTCACGGCTAAAATAACAAGGGATTTTCGCGTGTTTTCGACCATTTCAGATCATTTCGCATACCAAAAAAAGGAAAAGAGAATATAGAAATAATTAAAATTAAAATAAATAGTAAAAATAAGAATTAACGAACCCGAACACGATGCTAATACCACCAATTTCTGATTCCAAACTTACGTGCGCGGACATTTACCCAAACCCAAAATGGTTCTATATTAAAAAAAAAATGTAATATCCAAGACCCATGAAAGGTCTTGATGATAAAGTCTGTACTATTTCTAGGGCAACAGTGGTGCAGGGAGGAGATTTGCTCAACCGTCAGATGTTTCGCCCAATTAAAGGTACTCACTTCATAGAAGCGAGTACCTTAAACGAGCAAACCCCTATAAATATATAATGATTCAAATAATGGCTATTTGGTTCATGTCACCTTATCATCAGAAACCCATCTTTCCACATTCACACGCAGTCTGATTTGGCGAACAATTAATGAATTCATGAATAGTAAATGGCCTTGTGCACTGTGAATTTTATTTATTTAAAAAAAAAGTAACTATTCGGCAGGTTTAGTTACAAGTTTTAACTTTTCATTCCTTTCCCTTCTAACATTTTCCAAAAATACAAGTTATCATGAGCTTTAGTATGGAAAAGAGAATATAATTATGGGAAATGTGTATACTTCGATAATCATTTCATCTGTAAATGAACGTTTCAATAAACATATATCATCTATACTTCGAAATGTTAGCTAAAACGTTTATTCCTAGATGAAATTATTACCGAAATCTACACATTTCCCATAATTACATGCTAAAACTCACGATAATTTGTATGTTTGGTGAATTTAAAAAAAAATGAAACGAATGAACATTTTAAAACTTGGAACTCAACTCGAAGCTACAACCTGCGGAACAGATACCCAATATCAGGTTCTTAAGTTAGGTTAGATTCCTTTTGATACGGAAACGATTTCCTTCTTTGGTTGGGTCAAATACTCTTTAGGGGTATTCTCTCCCAAGCACGCAATAATATATAATCTATGAATTAATATTTATTCTATGTAAGAAAACACCTTTAATTTTCATTTAAAAATTAAATTACTACAACCTTCTAATAGGAAGCGGAGTGTCTCAGTGGTAGAGCACTGATTTAGCATGCCGGAAATCCTGGTTCGAATTCAACTTGCAGCTGGAGATGGACTTAATACGAGATAACACGTAGATTGCATTCTTTTCTAGGACGCTAACTATGAGTTATCTAGTCCTGTGTTTACTTGCCATTTTTGTGTAGCTAAGATTGAACTCGAAATATATCAGTGTTAATATCAGTAGATGGGTTCTGGAAAAAGAACGAAAAATCAATGCTGGCTTGCAGATTTCTGTTACAGAAACCAACTACGAGATAATTCGTAAGACCATTTTTTTAAAACACATTTTTTATGTTTTTTTATGATAACTATGCATTAGAATTAGAGTTTTTAATGATATAATATGATTAAATCAAATCTTCATTTTAGGCCAGATTTCTGAACACGTGGCCGCTAACGCTAAAGAATGAACAAAGTCTTAAGGCATATGAAAATAAGGTGTTGCGTAGAATATTCGGTCTAAAAAAGGATGAGACCACCGGAGAATTTAGGAGATTACACAACACGGCATTGCGAAGCATACGTCCGGTTAATATTATTTAAGTGAGTCGGGAAGGTTGAGATTGACCTGTAAAGTAGTTGAGGTATGTAATGAATGAATTCCTAAAACTTTTCTAAGCGCTATACCGACTGGGAAACTTCTGAGGGGTAGACCGAGGCGTAGGTGGGAGGATTCCTTTAAGAGTGATCTGGCAGATTTGGATTTGGGTTATTATTATAATTATGCAAGAAAGTTTGATTACAGTTGTGTAGAACTCAAATGTGATAAACTATACGTTGAAACAATTACAATTCCTGCAAATTTCGCCTGACTCATGGGATTATATTGACTGATGATGATGATGATACGTAGATTAATAGCACAATTTTAGGATGATTCTTCACTAAAACATCGTAAATTAAGCGACGTTCGACCTCACCTCCTTGCGTGATCCAAGTCATTATCCTTTTCTATGAATTTTCTACTAGAATCGTTTCTCTGATACGTAAAGCTTAAGAACTATTAAACCAAAATGCATTCTACATTCTTTTATTTTTTGGTACTAACAGATTATCCAGTAAACTACATAAAATCCCCCAAGTTTGTCTACCACTCTACAGAATGTTTCAGGTTTAAGTAGCCAAATTAAAGATTTGAACTAAGGACCTAAAAATTCCTTTTTATACTTCTCTCTAATATTTCTCTTCAACAGCAGCAGTGGCAGAACAGGACGTGTGTTGATGCCGATCCTGTCTTAATGCTCAAGGAAATCACTATGAGCAATATTTAAGATGAATGTTAATGTTTACATTTAATCAATAAAGTAGTTGGAACAAATAAAATAAATTTTATTTATTTACTATGCCTAAATAATTCAAAGCAATGAAAATCTCTGGTTTTTAATTTTTTTTTTTGAGATCCTTGATGTCAGATTATCGGGTCTCTAAAAACAAAATAACTTAAGCAGATGTTGTTGGCTCCCATAACTACAAGAATCAGACGTAGATACAAAAACTGTTCCATATTTCAAAACAGTTATGCTTACTAAAACTTTTTCGTATTGTGGCATAAATAATACAATAACACTGTTCTCTTTTTATAGTTAAATATGCCGAATAGTTTAATCCTAGGAATCAGTTATACGTAGTAAAACTATTCCGTATTTTGGAATCAATTATAGGTTTAAAAAAGGATTCATACTCCTGAATCAGTTATACATTTTAAAACTGTTCCATATTTCGGAATCAGTTATGCATAGTAACGCTGTACTACTTAATAGTCAGTAATATATATAAAACCTATTCCATAATTCGGAATCAGTTAGTTACAATAAACTAAATCATTCACATATTATGGAATCAGTTATACATACTAAAACTTTCCAATCACATGGAAACAGATTACAAATACTAAGCAGTTCCATAAAATATACCAAAACCGTTCCGTATTGAACGTTACAGCGGGGGCTAACTACGAGGCGACAACAGAAAGACAGCTAAGGCCAGGAAGTCTTAATTCCGGCGGTTAGGCTAGCACTGTCAATAGTAGCTCTATCGGCCGGGGCTACTAGCACCGCTATATCTCATTGTCATTATCTGTGAGTGTGTGAGTGTGTCTATATATATATATATATATATATGTATATAAATCTGTGTGTTTTTTTTGTTTTTCTGGGTAGGAGAAAAATCTTTCATAAGACGAAGTGTAATAAATTAAGAAAAAAAGTCACAACCGCGTGAGATTCCTACTCACTAAAAAACCACCTCCCAATTATCCTTTTACCGTCCCAGGGAACAGCCGTCAAGCATTAATTCGTGGGTGGGGGAGGGAGAAGGGCTATGTGCCTATTTCTTCCTTGGACAACTTATGTGGGATTAGCCAGAGCTTGGCCTCTCCTTTCTCGCTCCTGTGTTCTGAGCCTTCTTCCAATTTGCGCTGCATAGTCTGCTGCAATACTCCAGTGCTCCTGCCTAGTCATCATCAAAGTGACAATATTTTCCGGCGATGATTTTTTTCCGAATTTTATGTCTAGCTCTTCCTTTTCTTGAGATAAACCTGGACAACAGAAGAACGAGTGTTATTCTATTCCGAAGCGAGGCAAGAAGGCCCTAAAGCAACAATGTCCTGTGAGCAGTTGGGTGAGATAATAATCTACCTCTCCATCTTTCCGCGATATCCATTTTGATATACGGTGTGTGCATCTTCCAAAAGATGAGGCATTCCAGCGTCTCTGCCATCTTTCAAGGGTATGACTTCTTTCTTCTTTATCCAATGTTACCCAATGCCCATTCGGCTCTTCTCGTTTTCTTCGAAAAATCCGACTGCATATCTGCTATTACGCACACAGCATCATAGGACACAGTGCGAAAAGCTCGAGCTACACGCAGGGCACTTCTTCGATCCACACTGGCCCTTTGAATTATAGTAAATGCAATAATCTAAGCAGTTAAGCCTTGCATCCGTATAGAATTTATTTCTGTTTTATAGCCATTAAAATCTTCAAATATTTTAGTTGATACTAGTTTATTAGCCGGTCACCGGGAACTGTTATCTGCCATTGTAACCTGAACATTGTGTAATTCAAATACTGATAGCACATACCTTCTTATTCATGTTAATGGAAATTGAAAAATACAAAATATAATATTAAAAGGCTAATTCTAGACACCTCTAGCCACGTTCCTCTTCTAATATAAATCTTCTACCGACACTTTCGACGGAAACATCTCCATTTCTATCAATAAATAAATAGGCAATAACGAAAAGAATAAGACAAAAACAAAATACAACAGAAAACAATTTAATAACGCACACAGATATAATTGAAATGAGACGAGAAATAAGAAGGTAGGTTTCTTGGAGACCGGCTAATACAAAAGAACATTTTATTTCACCAAAATGGTTTGCATGCCATGATGATTAAACGCTTCCATGTACACACCTCCATGTTATAATTATGGAATGTCTGCTTTCACATTAGTCATATAATTTTCAATATGATAGGATAAAGCGTCAGCTAATATAATCTTGTAATATGTTTACACCTTAGGTAATGTACACACGACACACACCAACAGCCACAAGGTTTTAACGCACCGTTAATCATCAAACTGCCGAAGCGCGAAACACGGATGACGGAGTCGAACCATTTGCCCAAACTAATTCCATGCCTTCCGGTTGATAATAACACTGGCCGCCCAACACGTGGCCATTTTATCACACGTTGGGTATTTTTTTTCTTGTTTTTTTTTTTTTTTAAACCGTCTATTCTTAGAAAGGACAGAACAAAAACATTTTACTAAATAAGTTTTACGACCATAATATTTATATAATCAAATATTAATTTCAAATTTTAAAATATGTGTACAACTATAAGATGCTCGAAAATTGAGTAAAGTAAATGGCCTAAATTATGGTTTATTGCATATTAAAAAACGGGAGCGGCAGTGGTAGACAGCCGAATTGCAGTACCGAAGGTCCTAGGTTCGAAACCCGCAGCTGGCAGACTTTCGTTTAATCTGTTAGCAGCCGGAGATGGATTGTACGGTATCTAGGACCTTCCTGGGGCTCACCCAACCTCTTAGGAGGGTTGAGCGTGATTTAGGACACATCTGTACAACCGTTGTCCAAGAAACAGTTACAGTCTCTACCATGTACTGAAACAAAGACCCTTCATGATTTTATGTGGAACAGATAGGTTATTATACAATACAAAAAAATATGGTTATTGCTACTAAATAAAAAAATATGATCAAAACAGATTCTGAAGTAATGAAACCCTTATCATTAAAAAAAAAAATTTTTTTTTATAGCACTTTATACGATTTATTTTACTGCACTAAAAATCATAAACAAGAAATAACGTAGAGATCCGCCTCCTGTTTTAGGAACCAGATTGAGGCAGATCAAACTGCATACTGTAAACAAGTCTTCATGCAGTCTGCTACATTTCAACTCTTAGCTTCTTCAAACTGTTTAATATATTCCATTGTTTAATATTGTAAAAGTAATATCATATATTATGGTATGTGGAATTATAAATGGTACAATTGATAATGAATAATGAATGATAAGTTTATTATTTCTCCAGGAAAGAAACACTTGGTAGTAAATCAATACATTACCTTCTAAACATATTGTCTCTAGCTAAAATTAATAAACTAATTTTGAACCTTGCTAATGTTGTTATTATTAAATAATTCCAAAATAATATTCTAAACAAACTATTCATTGCCATTTATAATCTTTTTGTTATTAAATTTATTTGACCTTACTTTTTACTACTGTGATTAATCGGACGTTGTTACATTGAGAGATATAATCCAGGTATATTGAGGATAGGAAACTTCAACGAATACCTGCTACTCCAAACGTAAAGCTGACTCTCACTAAACATCCTTACGAACGATAGCTTAATCAAGGATTTTTTACTCCCTTTTGATAAAATTCAAGATCACCTGCACCGCTGCAATCCCACGATATTGGTCATAGTAGTGTGTTATGATAACCACGAGACCACAGGTGATCCATTTATAGTTTGAACTTCGCTCGCGTGGAATTTGGTCTGCCATATAAAGTTTCTTGACAGATCATTTTAAATAAATAATTTAATTTTTTTAAACTATAAGTCAACTACTCGTACATCGAAAATTTCAGATGTCTAACTTCAAAACTGACGAATTACATACAATCTTTGAACCCCTATTAAGGGGGAAACCCTTGGTGGAATTATCCAAATTCCTTTCTTAGAGCTCATTTAAGCTATACAAAGAACCTATCTGTGAATTTAAAGATGCTAAGTTCAGTGGTTTCTGCGGTGTGTTAGTCAATCAGGTGACAGCTTAATATAAACTTCGCCTGTGTGGTGTGTTGATAAAAATAAGCCTATGTTCTTCCCCAGGCTTGAGATGATCCATATCAAATTTCATCACAAACGGATCAGCACTAGTGATGGGCTTAGCTGCTACTTTTCAGTAACAGCTCCAACGGTTACTGTGATTTTTATTACCTGTGATTTCTTAGCTGCTACTAACTGTGATTCGTGATTCTGTCGAAATGGTAACGACAGTGATTGCGACGGCGTACATAACTCGATATCTTGAATATATCGATAACAGAATACAAATTATAAGGAAACTAAATCCTCTAATAAAGATCACAGTAATCACTCTTTTCACCTAAATCACTTCATTCACAATCACGCTTCAATTCCGTTCGCGCTCCATCGCCAATCACCGTTTGCCGACGCCCAATTCCCACATGTGAAGAACAGTTTGGAACTGTTACTGATGAACTCGAATTCTAGGTCGACCTGTGACTTTTGATTATCAGTGAAAAAGTAACAGTTCGTGATTTCTGGCCCATCACTAATCAGAACAGTCGTGAAACATACATTGACACTGATTAACAATCGAGACGGACATAAGTTTACTGTTGTTCGTGTCAGCAAAGGATTAGTATGTAATGTTATTGAATTTATTGAAAAGGATTACTTAGTATAACGGCTTCACTTGTCGTACGGCAGCAGCGGGAAATTAAAACTGAAAGGATTAGAATAATGTACATAGGTAATTTATCGATGTGTTTTTAGTTTTGGCCGTTTTACTTACCTACTGCAATATACTCCTGTAAACTTTTTTTTTTTTTTCGATACCTCCTTTATTATATGAAAGTACATTTACAAATAGTAAAAAAAACTACAGCTCCTATATAAATAAAATACCTTCTATTACCTTTCGGTATTTTAAGGCGTTACATCGGGCTGAGTCCGCTGAAGGCGGTTTTTTTACTGGAACCGGCAAGAGGCCGCTGACATTATACAATACAAAAGGGTGAGGGACCGTTTAGCGGGATCAATTGACCCCGTCACTAGATCAAATGTAAGTACATCGACCATGGGAACACTGCCCTGCCATCTCCCAGGTCTGGGGGGTGGTTTTAAGTCCCTAAATAGGGGGGGGGTTGGCACAGGTCTTCAGCCAATCAAAAAATTTGATGTGCCTCCGACCTATGTACTCGGGCACCGAGGGAAGCCGAAGCTCCTCCCGGATGGTGGTGTTAAGTGCCCTCTTGAGCGATGTTCCACTTATGATCTTCCTAAGGGTGGAATTATGGTATTGCTGCAGGCGATTCAGCGTTGTTTTGTAAACTATGTTACTTGATTTGTTTCGTTCAGCGAAAATATGTAGATTTTGCGAGTGACTGTGACTGACTCCCCTTTGAGGAAGCTACTCAAAGGGGAGAATTTTATCCGACATACTTGATATTTATCGTTATATTATGACCAAATTACACAAATTCATTATAAATTGTATCCTATGTGTAATTCTGATGCATAACCTATATTACTGTAATCGTTCACCCAAATCCGTTCAGTAGTTTTTGCGCGAAAGAGTAACTAACATACATCCATCCTCACCAACTTTCCCATTTGTAATATTAGTAGGATATGTCATTATAAAAAATATATATATATATTATACGAACAGAAATAGGTTTTATCCTGGGTTTGAAGATGATTTGGTTACCGTTCGGTGAAATCACTGAAACAAAAAACCTAACTAAAGGTAGCGACAGAAGCCAATTCGCATTAAACATAACACGTTATCAGCAACGGAAATCGCGATTATTATGGGGGCGAAGATATAACAGGAAATATGTTTGAGCAAGTAAAATTTTTAAGTACTGTGGGTCTATGATAACTAGAATACGAATAAAATACCGCAAATCTCTGCCTACAACCTTCCGTCCACCTAGATCACTCTTAACATAATCCTCCCACTTACGCCTCGGTCGACCCCTCTATATTATTTCGCAATTAGGTCTTTACAAACCCATCTCAATCTTCGTGACGCTATCACTTCAAATATATTAAGCTCTGCGATTCAGCGTTTTCTAATCTCCTAAATTCTCAAGTAGTTCAATTTTGGACCGAATATTATACGCAAAACTTTATTTTCAAACACCTTTAAACGTCATTCATCTATCAGCATTAATGGACACGATATACGATAATAAATAGAAAAAAAAATCAGAGAGACAAGTCGTAGTTAAGATAAGGGAATCGGATACGGGTGATTCAATGAATTTGAATGCTGCAAGCTGATTGCAATATTTTTCTTTATGCATAGTTTAGATGCAAAACGCCTTGCGAGAAAATTTCAAAGTAACTACTTACAGAGAAAAAAAATGAAAATCGCATAGTCGTACACTGACTAAAGGTCAGAAAATAATTATAATTATTTAAATTATATGTCTACTTGAGAATTTATTTTACAGAGTTCGTGATCATCTCCTCTCATATATTTACATTTTATTTTTCAACAATTCATTATCCATTTTTTTTTTTTTGTCACGTGATATTTAACCAACTATTGCTTCATTCATAGTTTCGCTTTAAGTTTATTATAACTGGCAGATTGTTTGTTTTCGCTGTATTTGGCTTGAAATGGAGTTTTAATATAAGCAATAACTCCAATCCAAGCTCAATAACTCCAATCAGAAAGAACTAGTGAGCCCCATCACAAGACCCCCCCCCCACTCCTACTTACATAATTAATCTCAATAAAATTCAATACACACTCCTCTCTTGTGCACTACAAGAGATCCCATGTACCATATTTATATATTTATGCCAAAAATTTAATAAAAGCCAAGGAGCTAAGAAAAATAATCCAAGGCCTGACTTAGCCACTTATATACTACGAGACTGACAGGAGTCCGCTTTCTTAAGTACAATTAAATACTATTGGTTAAAATTCAAGTTAATTACTTAATTCCGTCGTAAACCAGCGACTTCCTGCCCCCCTGTATCGTTTAATAACATCCCTCTAAGTCCTGTAGAACAGATCCGGTACTTAGGACTACACCTAGACAAACGCTTAACTTGGAATCCTCATACTAGACTGAAACGACAGGAAACAGCTCGCCGTTTCAGGCTATTTCAACATTTACTAGACAAACGCTCGAAGCTCCCTATTAACTACAAGAGACTCATATACATGACAATCATTAGACCCATCTGGACTTACGGAATAGAGCTTTGGGGCTCCACTAAGCCATCAAATTCCTCTCGTATTCAATCCATACAATCCAAAATCCTTCGGAAAATCCTTAATGCTCCTTACTATGTTACGAACAAAGTAATCCATAATGACCTTAACGTCCCGTTTATTGCTGATTTGGCCCGAATCCGATATCAATCTTTTCATGACAAACTTCATTTCCACTCAAACCCACTAGTTTCAAACCTCGCAACCTCTTCAATTCCTGATAATCCTCCGAGGCGTCTGAAAAGAAGATGGCCTCGTGACCTTCTAAGCTGAATTTTTTATATGAGTACTACCACTGGGTAGTTTCTCAACTTGTCTTTTCATGTCAATGTATTCACTCATTTTATTTACTTGATGTATTTTGTATACAGTTGTAAATTTCAATAAATAAATTTTTTTTTAAAATTACTTAATTACAGGGACTGCAGGACTGTTTTTCTTAGAGACTATAAATTGACTATAAAGGTAGAAAAAATAAAAATGGAATAATCCCAAAAACTTTCAATTCATACGTCTTCGTTAATTATCGTTTTAGCTATTGGAAGTGTTGAAACTGCTAATTTTAAAATATCTTGAGGGTCACTTGTGGTATAGTGGTATGAATAACAAGCTAATACAGCCAAGAACAGCTGATGGCCTCAAGATTTTTTTTAAATATTGAAAAATCCTTATTTATGTCTTCCAATGGAGGGAGCACAAAATACCTGCCCCACGCCTGAATATTGTCAGGTACTCGTTAAAGATCCCTATCCTAATTATATCTACCTGAATAGACAAAATTTATGACTCCCACTGTAGCATCGTCCGAATAGCAATAGCAGCATAAAGTGACATTAAATGAATAGACAACCCGTTTGTAACTTAGACTATCGACGTATAAACTTTAGTAAAAGTTTAATTTCTATGAATTTTTAGATAGAATTGTTTCTCTGATAACAAAAGTCCGAGAGGTATTAAATTAATAAGCATTTAGTACATATTGTATAGGCCGGTAGGTAACCATAGGATTTTGGGAGTACCAATGGATAGTGAGTATCCAATTTAGTTATACCGTTCTTCGTAAGGGACATAAAATAGCGGACTCAAACCTGTACATGGTTAGATACTCGTTAAAGAGACCACATCCTAATTATACCTGAATAGGCAAAATTTAGGACTGCATCGTCCACTGTAGTATCGTCCGATTAGCTATTAGTCCAGGATCCATGGTCCATTTTTTCACTTGAGTAGTATCAAGCTGAATCTTCGTGAATAGCTTCGTTTCGATGAGACGCCCAACAATTTCCTCTGCGAAAATTCTCGATTGTGGTAGCTAACAGAGGTAGCATGGATAAAATATGTCGATTTGATGATTCTCAAAAATGTATTACTAACTGACTTTGTTTTGTCAAATCTCAAGATAATTATCTAAATTAAATGAAAAAATATTTGTCCTACAAAATGTATGGTTTGATCATAGAGACCCCTCCTTCCAACATCTAACGATAACGAAGTCAAAAAAGAAGAAGTAAAAAAAAAAAAAGCTGGTTAGTAATCATTTTTGATGACCTCGTTATCGATACACGTTGGATGGAGGGGACTCTTTGATTAAACCATACATTTTGTAGGACAAATACTTTTTCAAATAATTTAGATAATTATCTTGAGATTTAACAAAAAAAAAACCCAGTTAGTAATACATTTTTGAGAATCATGAAATCGACATATCCTTGCTACCTCTATTAGCTACCAAAATCGAGAATTTTGGCACGGGGAATTTTTGGGCGCCTCATCGAAACGAAGCTATTCACGAAGATTCAGCTTGATACTAATCAAGTGAAAAATGGACCATGTATCCTGGACTATATGGCAGTATGAAGTGACATTATAAAGGATTTTTGGATCAGTACATGGCAGATACTGTAATGTTGTTAGGGCAACGTTTGTGCGGAGGGGTAATTTTTCCCAGATCAAGCTCAACCGCCAAGCTTTTCCTTCAATTTCGGGTACTCACTTAACAGAGACTGGTTTTGTAGATCATACAGAGTCCATCCATGGCTGTTAAAAGATTATAATATTTATCTGCCACAGTCGGATTTGAACAGGGAAGCTTTAGCATAACAACTGAGAGCTCTATAAACTGAATGAGTTATCCAGCTCTCAGTAATCGTTTAAACTATTATTGAATTATTATAATTTATTTTATTATATTAGTCATTAATTTTTAAATATTTTTATTTGAAAAGAAAAGATATGTCCAGGACCGGTACTCGAACCCGGGTCGTCCAGATCGCTAGTCTGGAACTCTACCAAGTGAGCTATCCTGGCTACATCAGGCTCGTTCCCCGGTCATGGTCATATCTTATTGAATTTTTTCGTAGCCCATCTTATTCTTTGCTGGAGCTCAGATATTTGAGATCTAACAAATAACTATACAAATGGCAAACAATGGTTAAATATAGAACAGAAGAGACCTTCTGTAAAAGATGAGAATTTCATTTACAATGAGAGCCAATCTGCATATCTCAAGGCCGCTGTCCCGTTTGTGTATCTTCTGTCTATAGATCGATATATTTAAGATAAGTATCGATTTAAATAATAAATGATTAACAAATACACAGATTTAGGAGAAATATCGATTTAAATAATAACATACGAGGGTGTCTGTTCCGCAGGTTGTCGCTTCGAGTTGAGTACAAGCTTTAACTACTTATTCGTTTCATTTTTAATATTCTTCAAATATACAAGTTATCATGAGCTATAGTATGGAAAAGAGAATGCAATTATGGGTATGAGAAGGGCGGATCCAGGATTTTTTTCTGGAGGAGGGGGGGCACGACGGGCAGACGGGTAACAAAAATTAACAATAACTTAGAAATAAACTTGTAGTATTCATAGAAAGGTTTCAAAGAATTATTAAAATATCTAAACAATAGCTTCACTCATGTTCTTTCTGTTATTTTATTCATTTATTTTAACAACTATCATCATGTACAAGTATGTACTGTAATGGATTCTCCACAATACACAAAAAACCGTCTTGGGGCACGTGCCCCCCCTAAATCTGCTCTTGGGTATGAGTAGATTCCGGTGATCATTTCATCAGGAAATATAGGTTTCAACAAACATTCTGAAGTATAAATGATATCTGTTTGTTGAAATGTTCATTTATGGATGAAATGTTAACTGACGTCAACACATTTTTCATAATCGCATTCTCTTTTCCACACTACATTTCATGATAACTTGTATATTTGTAGAATATTAAAAATGAAACGAATAAGTAGTTAAAACTTGTTTTCACTCAACTAAAAGTGACATCCTCCGGAATAATTACTCATACAAATAATAGACCGAAATGTAGATGGGAGGACTAAGTATTTTAGTGAGCCTTAGATCTACATCCACAACCTTTGAGTGAATCACGTGGATCACGATTTACCTCCCACTACTCCGCAGTTCTAGTCCGAGGTAAGTCCTTTCACTCAATCCGAAGATAATGGAAAAGATTCTCAAAGATTGATAATTCAAATACAAAGCGATTTTACTCAGCACTAATACATAAAAAGTTAAAAAGTAAATATACTGTGCCAATATACAAGCGTATTGGGTTCAGTACTTTATTAAATCAACGGTTGTGCAGGGAAGCAGTTCGATCAAGACAGAGGCTGAATCAGAAGGGTACCCATATTCCACAGGATGGATTTTAGATGTATATAGAATAAATAATTAATCGAACTCAGGGCCTAACGATAAGTAGTCAGTATCCTGAGTATTGATCTCTATCTGTCAATTATAAAGTCAAGTATAAATATAATATAATATCAAAATTAGCGCAATTGTTAATTAAACCAAGCCTATATTGCTCAATTTAATGAAACACAAGTTCTTGCATTAAAACCATGAAGTACACTTTAGAGAATAAAGGAGGGTGGTCTGAAAAGTTTCTGCCGAACATCGCCAAAGTTTACCAAATGGTGCTGGAGAGCTGCCTAATTAAAGAGAGAAAGATAGCAGAGGTAATGAACATGTCAAAAGTACGCGTTTGTTAAATATTAAATCAACATTTAGATATGAGAAAGCTGTCAGCACGTTGGGTGCCGCATGAACATTTCTAACGCTCTGTTGGGTCAGTTCAGGAGCAATAAATTCGAGTTTTGGAGCCGATTAATTACTGTAGATGAAACTTGGATACTCCATTATAAGCCCGATACATAAATACAGTCCAAACAGTGGACTGCAAATGGGGAAACGGCTCCAAAAAAAGAAAAAACTGTTTTCTCATCTGGGAAAGTAATGGCGACTGTTTTTGGGATGGTCATGGAGTTATTTTAATGGATTATCTTCAAAAAGGAAAAAACATTACAGGAGCATACTACGAATCATTACTTGACAAGATGAAGGCAGAACTTGCGGAAAAACGGCCACATTTTTCAGAAAATGAAAATCCTGTTTCACCAAGACAACGCGCCGTCTCGCGCCTCAGCGGTTGCCATGGCGAAAATCCACGAATTACGGTTTGAACTGCTTGACCATCCGCCTTACTCACCAGATCTAGCCCCAAGCGACTTCTTTTTGTTCCCTCATCTAAAAATTGCGATCGAAGGACAAAGATTTTTGTCAAATGAAGAGGGAATCACATTCGTGAACAATTATTTTGCAGAGAAAAACGCCGAGTACTTTTTGGACGGGTTACAGAGATGGGAGCTTCGCTGGGAGAATCGTGTAGAGTTACAAGGAGACTATGTTGAAAAAAAAAAAATCAGAAAAAATGTCTTTTATTTTTGTTAGGTCGGAAACTTTTGAGACCACCCTCGCATTATTTCTAATCCAACGGTTGTGTAGGCCGGTGATCTAGGGAATTTTACACTCATCCGCAAGTTTTTCCCACAGTTAATGGTACGCTTCAACAGCTATTCATGAGTGAAAACTCGGCTCATTAAATATTTCACTGTCTATACATGTGATACCTAAGAATCGAGCTTCTTGTGGTATCAAGTCTTATGTGAACGGTTCAAGCGCTATAATCTCTGAGTGAATAAACTAATAACGCTACCTAAGTTTTAATAAAATTAATATAGCTAAAAATAACAAAAAAACACGCTTTTCAACACGGGAAGGTCTTAGGTTGAGTACATGGTAGAGACCGTATCTAAGCCTTAATGGTTGTGTAAAGAGGTGATTTGGCAGAAATAACTGCAGGTCCCCCCTTTTAAAGGTACCTACTTTACAGACCTAGAGGGGGGGAGGGAGTCTACATGTACCACACGGTTCATCGAAAGTAGTTACCAGATTAGATTTATCTATCACAGCAAGATTCGATCCCTGGACCTTTAGCATAGCTACACACTGAGATACAACGCTTTCACAAGTAAAATAATATTTAAAAAATAGGTAAACTTGGTGGTTACCGAATGCAATTTTTAAGGAAAATGGAGCGAGTATTTTATTTATATATTAACTTCCCACCTGGTTTGCTCAATTATGAACTGTTTCCACAAACCTACCTTCTGCTTTGACCACCCTCACCGACATGCCTTCCAGCTGTTTCCTCATCCTGGAGAAGCCCGGATAGGAACGGCAGAGCGAACCGAAGGACCGAAACGGATAATACAGTTTATCGGACATTAATATATTAGCAGCTGACACGGCGCTAACAAAGCGACACGCGTGTACAAGTGCTGCACTCTATTACACGGACCATTACCTCCAGCAGGTGAGGCGCGTGTTCACCGCACGCACTAGAACGGTTAGGACCAGTGAACGGAAAATTGCCTGTCCTGTTTAATCCCGATTGCGTATATCGATTTTATCCGATGTTCGTGTACATTGATATTACCTGTTTTAGGGTTTTATATTCCACCCTTTATATGAATTGGTTATTATTTTTTTAATCTTGCTCCAGAACTCATTCTTGTGAAACTTGGGCCGCTAACGCTGAATGATGAAGGTCTTTAGGTATTCAAAAATAAGGGGTTGTGAAGAATATTCGGCACAAAAAAGGATGAGACCACTGAGGAATATAGGAGATTACATTACGCGGAAGCGCCATGTAGGCATCCGGTAAATATAATTATAGTGATAGCGTAATGAAGATTAAAATTAAAGTCCCTGGGCATAGTAACGAACGAATTCCTTAGATATTAATAAGCACTGTACTGGCTGGGAAGCGTCTGAGGAGTAGACCGAAGCGTAGGTGAGAGGATTGTGTTTAGTGAGATCTGGTGGATTTGGGTTCGGGTAGTGATCCGTATACAAAAATGCAAAACCTCGAGGCTCGAAAAACTAGAAAAACAAATCACTGTAACTCAAGTACTATCACTAGACACAACAAAGAAAAACTAAAGTGCAGTACATCTCACATCAACAGTCCAAAGAGACTTAGCAAATAATACAGCAACCTGTATGAATATTATAACATTACAACTGTTGTTTATGGAACGCCTTTGAGTGAGGTAGCTATCAAGTCTCAATTTGCTGAGCCTGTTTGGACTTTTGGCGTGAGATGAGGTGAACTTGGTCTTCTTTGATGCGATTTTAATTTTAGGTGTATGATGCTTAAGTTCTGATGATGCTTGAATGGCGAAATGTCCAGTATGTTAAGGATTTGAGGCTTAGCTTTTAGGGATTTTTCCTATTGAATTCTAACTGAAAATACTTTGATTATATCCCTGAGTTAGATTCGAAAAAAATATAGTTGAATAAATGGTAGAAAAGAAATGAATGTATCTGCGGGATAAATTGGAAATATTGAAGCGAAATATATGAAAGAGTGGAACCCCTTTAAGTTGAAAATAGGATTAAAAAAGAACTCGTTGATAGCTGCTAATCGATCAAGTGTTGTGCATGAGAACAGGACGGATCTGGAAGCCGAGGACGGATGGATAAGGACAAATAATTAGAGGAGGTCCGAGATGTAAGATGGATTTTGGAATTGGGTGATTTGGCAAAGCGTGTCAGAAAATACAAAGGTATCATAATTTATAAATAAACGAAATATAAAGAAAAAATAATTCAAAAAACAAATTATAAGATTTATTTTAAAGGCGTAAAACTCACGTCTGATACACCTACCAATGTATTTAAAAATAAAATAAGCTGAATTAAATATAAAATTTAAATGATTCACATCAGATATTTATATATTATTTATTATAAATTTCATATTTATATATTAGGGGAGCGGAGTGGCTCAGCGGTATAGCACACTGAGTTGCCATGGGGAAAACTCTGGTTCAAATCCCGCTGCAGGCAAGACTTTTATTTAGTCTGATAGAGGTCGGAGATGAATCATATACGATCTAGGACCCTCTCAGGGGTCACTCAGTTTCTAAAAGTGGGTGCCCAAAATAAGGCGGAAAAATCTGGCGGTTCCAGCGTGAACCAGGACAAATCACCTCCCTTCCCAACCGTTGTCCATGAAACAGTACTGTCTCTATCATAAACTGAACCCCTCAAACTTCACGGGTTGTAGTGTTACAGGTTTTTTTTATTAATATATACTTATAATAATACTTTTAAATCATTTAAAAAAATAGAGTCAATATATTTTAAATGAATAGCAAAGAACTATCACACAAAAGTTTACAACCATCTAACATAAAACTTACTGAGATCATTCAAAGAATTTACCAAATGGTTTTTTTATCTAACAGTAGTTCTGATTAGATTCTAAATGCTTCTTTTTAACGGTACTATCGGAGTGATAACAGCTGAAACTTGCCGTCAATACGTAAAAGCGGAATGTTGCAGATAACAATAATACAGACCAATAAACATATACGCCATCAATACATATGGAAATATTGAAAAATATAAAAAAGTATATACATATCAATTGACGTAATGGGAAATAGAGCATATTCGTTTTATCACACTGTGACGTCAAAATATTAAACAAACGACGAAAACACACACAAAAAAAAGAAAACAGTTCCGTCATTAGTTCGATTTCAAATTATCTTTAATATACATACATATATACGAGTAACAGTAACCAACAGTGTAGATATCCCACGTTAACAAAATTTCTGCTCCCTCAATTTTAAACCCCTAATATAATTTTTCACGTCATGAAATAATCTAATAATTTCAATTTAATAGGAATATTATTACAAGATAATAACTTAGTACAAAATTTTTTGTAAAATGATTGTATTCCAAAAGGTGTACTATTGAACCATACATATTTTTAAAACTAATTTATTTCTTACCCGAATTTGTTTAGAAAAGTTCTTTGAATTTGAAAATCGTGAATTTTTATACGTATTATTAATAATGAACATTTCATCAAAAATCGAAATCAATTAAGTGTACCATATCTCCCTGTACAACCGTTGTCCTAGAAACATCGTTGTCTTTACAATGAATAGAACCTGAAGAACATGAAGATATTCAAGAGATCTTGAATACTCTAAGAACAAGCAGGCAGGGGTGATTTGAGGAGTAGTGTTTAGCATAACAGCCTACTATCCCGAAGACCACGGGTTCGAAGAACGGATTTTTTTTAAAGAGTGTGAAAAATCCTAGGTTATTCTGTCCTTAGGGACGTAAAATGGTGGCCCCGATCCATGTCCTGATGATGCCTCCATAGGGAAAGTTTAGGACTCACACTACAGCACGTATTGTGAGAACTCCATAGCAGCATAAAGTGACGTTAGATAAATAAACAAACAAACTATAATCAAAACGGATTCAAGTAATGGTCAAAATGAGAGTATATATTAGAATTAAAGAATGCATTTTCGCATGAGGCAGAAATTAAGGAATGAAGTTTTATTTTTACAAGTAAGAAACCCCATAAAAAACTGAAATTTCTAATAAGTTTCAACTTCTTTTTTTTGTCAGTTTTCTTACAGAAAGAAACCTCACACTACAGACCGGTAGAGAGGAACGACTATGATGATGATGATGTATTGTCTTAATAAATCTGACTGGAAAATAGATTAGCATCATATCCTAATAAGCTAATCTGTCCCCTTATTCATAGAAAATTATTTCATGACATCTAAAAGATAATTTAATTCAAAACTAAAATTTATACCTAAACCTAAAAAAACAACGGAATACCCTTCCTTTCACCGTCTTATCTCACTTTTACCATGTATGGGTAAAATCCTGGAAAAACTCATCCTGAATCGATTATACCCCATCCTGGATGGGTACCACATTATACCAGATCACCAGTTCGGATTCTAAACATCCATTCCACTATCCAGCAATGTCATCGTGTGGTGGACGTTGTTTCCTCTGACATTGGAACGTAGATCATAATGTTTGGCGGCATTTCTTAACGTGGAACAGGCTTTTTACCGAGTCTGGCACCCAGGACTGCTTTACAAACTCCGCCAATTCCTACCTCCTACATATTTTCTCATTATTCAATCCTATATCACCAACAGGTCATTCAAAGTAAATCACAATAATGTATACTCAACCCTCCTCTCTCAATCCGCTGGTGTTCCTCAAGGCAGTATCATCGGCCCAATGCTCTACACAGTTTGTACAGCTGACACCCTAACCCATCCTAATACTATCCTTACCACGTATGCAGATGACACATGTCTATTATCAGTCAACACCGATCCAGTTATAGCATCCCATACTCTTCAATCCCATATCACTGACCTTGAAAAATTGTGTCAAAACTGGAGGATTAAAATAAATTCCCACAAATCCCGTCAAATCAGTTTTACCCTCTGTCGTAAACCAGTGACCTCCTGTCCTGTATCGTTTAATAACATCCGACTGATTCCTGTAGAACCAGACCGGTACTTAGGACTACACCTTGACAAAAGATTGACTTGGAATCCTCATACTAGACCGATACGACAAGAAACAGCACGCCGTTTCAGTCTACTTCAACATTTACTAGACAAACGCTCTAAGCTCCCTATTAACTACAAGAGACTCATATACATGACAATCATTAGACCCATCTGGACTTACGGAATAGAGCTTTGGGGCTCCACTAAGCCATCGAAATCTTCACGTATTCAATCCTAACAATCCAAAATCCTTCGTAAAATCCTCAATGCTCCTTACTTGGTTACGAACTAAGTAATCAATAATGACCTTAATGTCCAATTTGTTACTAATTTGGCCCGAATCAGATATCAATCTTTTCATGACAAACTACATTTCCACCCAAACCCACTAGTTTCAAACCTCGCAACCTCTTCAATTCCTGATAATCCTCCGAGGCGTCTGAAAAGAAGATGGCTTCGTGATCTTCTAAGTTAAACTTGCTATTTGAGTACTAACAGTGGGTAGTTTCTCTACTTCTCTTTTCATGTCAATGTATACATTAATTATAAATTTCATTAAATAACATTAAAAAAAAATTCAAAACTCTAAATTGTCCACGTGTATTTTTTAGAACAAATGGTTAGCTAAAGGTGAAACATTGACTTTCGATACAAAAGTTCTGATAAGAGTTTTAAATTAATTAGTAAAAACTTGGGTCATAAAACGACTTCGATACTCTCGTAAGTTTATTATTATATATTAAATTTGTATTTATTATATTTATGTATTATTAATAACTGATTGTCTGAGGTCTCTAAATAGGTATCAATATGTATTATTTCGCCCTCATGGACTCTGACCCCAGGCTCATGATATCAAAATCATAGAGAAGGAGACATGGAAGATAGACATATATTGAGCAAGGCCAGTCTGGCTGATAGCGGTACGCTACACCAGCCGGTACTACCCAATACTATATCCTCAATAACAAAAACAAAACAATTAGAATCACTCGTGTCATATAAATTTCAAAATTAAAAATAACTATCATCAGATAAACTATCTATTATCTTGGTATTTAAGTTACACCAGTTCAAAATACAGAAAATTAAGCTGTAAATATAGAAATATAATTTTTTTTTTAAATATATTTATTGAAATTTACAACTGTATACAAAATACATCAAGTAAATATAATGAGTGAATACATTGACATGAAAAGACAAGTTGAGAAACTACCCAGTGGTAGTACTCAAATAAAAAGTTCAGCTTAGAAGGTCACGAGGCCATCTTATTTTCAGACGCCTCGGAGGATTATCAGGAATTGAAGAGGTTGCGAGGTTTGAAACTAGTGGGTTTGAGTGGGAATAAAGTTTGTCATGAAAAAATTTATATCGGGTTCGGGCCAAGTCAGCAACAAACGGGACATTAAGGTCATTATTGATTACTTAGTTCGTAACCAAGTAAGGAGCATTGAGGATTATACGAAGGATTTTGGATTGTTAGGATTGGATACGAAAGGAATTCGATGGCTTAGTGGAGCCCCAAAGCTCTATTCCGTAAGTCCAGATGGCTCTAATGATAGTCATGCATATGAGTCTCTTGTAATTAATTGGGAGCTTAAAGCGTTTATCTAGTAAATGTTGAAGTAGCCTGAAACGGCGAGCTGTTTCTTGTCGTTTCAGTCTAGTATGAGGATTCCAAGTTAAGCGTTTGTCAAGGTGTAGTCCTAAGTACCGGATCTGATATATAAATATTTTTAAAAAATACTGTACAACTATAGCACACGAAGGGTCTTGGGTTCAGCACATGGTAGAGACTGTACAGTTTCTGGGATGATTTTTCCGATATCACGCTCAACTGCCAGGTTTTCTCCCTATTAATATCAAGGGTACCCACTGTCTGTAGATCCCTTAGTCTAAACAAAGCCTTGAGTCCTATTGCGGTAACTGAATAAAGTATTACAAATTGTCCACTGAGATTAATTTTGCTAGCTCCAGATCGGTTTACTCCTCTCAATCATAAAATAGAAAAACAAGAAAACAATACGTATAATATAAAAATACTAAATAATAATAATAAAATAATGAGCGAATCCATTTGTAGAGTTCTGTAAGATCTCCCTTAACACAACCCTCCCATCTACGTCTCGGCATAGCTCTCTTAGCGTTACCAGTCAACACTAATCGAAATAGTCACAGACTGTCTCTTAAAACCGTTACACAAAATATAGGACTGTTTTTTTAATTTAATAGGAAAATGGAGTACCTTCCCTATCATCTTATTTCACCTATAACATCTTATTTCGATTTTAGGACTGTTATTTCAATCGTATTGACATTTTTCTTATAAACTACAAATGATATTTTACATTTTAAATTTTGTTTTTTTATACTTAATGAATATGAAATATGTTTTACTATTTGTTATTCAATATTTGAATAGTTGCCTGGAAGAAGGGCGCATGTTACATTTTTCAAAGTTGACGGTAGAGCCAAAATAAGCGAACGGGTCATTTAATTAGGTGACTGTCACATACCCCCTTCATCCATTTTATAGATTTCGCACTTAAGCCCTTGTAAATAACACTAATAATGTTAGGATATCTTCACACGCACTTTCTTCCACTGGAACTTTGCCTCTTGAGAGAGCGATCGCCCTCTGATATGGACAACGATTGTGCTATCCCTGACCTCTATTGACTGTTAGACAACTAAAAACTAACGTTAGCGATTGGGGCCATAACATGGACCTTGTTTTAAAAAAAACAACTGAAAACTTAAAAATTTAACATTTTTCCTTCTTCCAGGCAACTATTCATGTATTGAGCCATTATTAGTATGATACAAACTGTTATAAATTTTTTTTAATAAAACAATTTTAACTTTAAGGAGCGTTTTCAGAAAATTATTAAATGCTGCACAGGCGACTCTTGTCTTTCCAGCAAATACATTACAGTCTTAACTGGAAAATTATTCAAATACAATTACAAACTATAAAACATAAAACTTCGTTCAACCTTAACAGCATTGAAGATTGAAGACATGCCAGAGGAAATTACCAATAGTTATTTACAGGACTGTATACGGATTTCCCGAGGTAATATTAGAGTCATTTGTGGAATTATAAGGATTTCAATCGGGATCTTCATCTTCGAGATTAATCTTAAAACTGACTGTAGAAGATGTAAGATTTTAGAAATTAAATAGAATCAACTAAAAGGGAAAAAAACATATACTATAATATCTGAAACCCCAGTGAATAAGCGGTTAAGTCGAAATTATTCTAAAATGAGTTTATTGTTCTTAGCGAAGCGGAATATTGTTGTTTTCATAGTGAATAAGTTGCTAAGTCAGGCATTGGCTTGAATAGGAGTTATTGCTTATATCACAACTCTATTTACTTACTTTTGCAGGTATTTTCCTTCAAAGGGTTGCCTGGTTAAGTCAGGGGGTCCTTCCACTTTTATATATTCCAACAGTCATCCTCCCCAAGTCCCCTGCCGGCCATCTCCTCCTCCACGCGGTCCTTCCACCGGGTTCGGGTCTTCCTCTTCTTCGTCCGCCGGAATGTTCCCACACCAAAAGTCTCAGTGTCCGTACCATCGCAGCCTTCATTTCTGAGTCTATCCAGGCGAGTGATCCTCCTCCAATGATCCTCCTCCAAAACTCGATCTCTGCAGCTTGCAATCTGGAGTAGATTCCCGGGTTAAGTGTCCAAGTCTCTGAGGCGTAGCTGAGACAACAATACGCATTTTCTTGTCCGTTGAGATAACTGTGTTCCAAAGAAATGGGTGCAAAATTCTGGTCACCCTTCTAGCCAGGCCAACTCTCCTCCTAACTTCGGGTTCGGACTTGCCGTTCCCATCTATTGTAGACCGTAAGTACTTGAAGGAGCCCACACGCTTGCATATTTTCTCGCTAATGTGAAGGTCTGTGGCTTCTCTGCAGTTCACTGCCGGGTATTCGGTCTTTTTTCCAGGGTCATCAGCGCTTTTTCCATGCCATCTCTGTTATATGTGACCACTGCCTGGTCATCGGCACAGAAAAGAGAGAAAAGCATATGCCCATCTATGTCTATGCCCTTTCCTCTCCAACGTGCGCTCCACACCTTTACTGCCTGTTGTACATAAATTTTAAATTTTTTATGTCCACACGGTTGTGGACATACTGCATCCCTGCTTAAGACTGTTTGAGGCAGAAAAAGGCTCAGATAAGCTAAAGCCGAGCTTCAATCTGTACTGCTCTTCCCTGTACAGATATCTCACGGCATTTATTGAGGCATCGCTAATGCCCGCAATCTTAAAGGATTCCCAACAACTCCATTTCAAGCCAAAACAAAAAAACTACAAGAATGAAACGATTCCGCTTCTTTCAATACAGTGATCATAATACAACTCTATTTGGATGAAATTCAACTTTTTCAAAATTCGGCGGGATGTAGATATATATAAGAATTGTAGTAAATATTTAAAATTCGTGGATTATCAATTACAGAACAGGTTCCTCTAAAATGATTAAAATTACCGTCAAATTCTTTCAATTTAAAGATCATAACTATTAATAATAAGAAACAAATTTACATTCAAAATAATTGGCTATCAATCCTAGCCTCAAAAAATAATTTCTTATAATCTCTAACATTACCAAAACTTAATGTTAACACTTAAATTTCACATAAAAATTAAAATTCAATTCAATAACCAAAAACTAATAATATTATAATAAAAAATAATACTGGTTAATTATATAACCGCAGCTGCTGGGAAAAATTTTCCATCAATTTATCAAATTTTTTGTGAACTAAATTTCAAAACCGTTATTCTCTCATAATACCTGCAGTCACAAATCATGCTGGACTGTGGTAAATTTAAATTTTTTTAAAGAAAGATTCTGAGAAGAATTTACAGTGCAAAAAAATGGGTGGTCAGTGAAGAATAGGAAGCGGTGAAGAGATACATATTGTACTGAGATGAGAATGCAGTCAAATCAATAAATACATGGATAGGCAGTGGTTGTAAGCAGTGTGAGAGAAGACAGCTACAGAGAAGAAGATTAGAAATGAATTTTGGCGATAAAGAACAAAGCGAATACCTAGAAGCAGATGGCGTGATATGGTGGAAGGATTGCAAAATGTTGGGAACTCTTAACTCGATAAATCAGGCACAGGAAAGAGGCAAATGGAGAAGTATTACTCAGGTGACCAAGAATCATCAATGTCTGTAGAGTCAGGGGGTCACTATATATGTATAGTCTAAGTGAAGATATTGTCCAGAGTATGTATTGATGGAAGCGGAATCGAGTCATTCTCGCAGTTTTCGGCTTGGGGCAGACTTAACACCTTAATCACTAAGAAAATAACACGATTCCTCTTCCTAAAGTACAAGAAACTTTTGGAGAAAATTCGACTTATTCACCGGGGCTGTAAATATATATGTAAAACCCGTAAGGTTACTTAAAACTTTCTACACCGGCTGAATTGCCTCCAGTAGTTGTACAGTTAACCCTACCCGTTGTGATTCGAAATCATATATATTTTTCTAATTTATCAATAGCGTCCTGGAGGTTTGGTTCAGAAATGGTTTGCTTAAGGGAAAGGAATCTAGGTCCTCGTGTGCCTACTGACTCCGATCAGCCAGAATCCATGGATCTAGACCGATTCGTGACTACCCTTATTTCAGATTCGGTAGGAAGGAATCTGTTCATGTAACTACGTGCTTCCTGCCACTAAATCATGGAAACCATAGTTCTTTGCAGGATGATGCTGGATGACCTTCTCCATGCTGTATGTTCTCCAGCAAGTAATGTTTTATTCAATAATATTATTTATTTTTTGTTAAATTATGTATAATATAATTTGTAATTTTTGGGTCGTTACGGATGAAATGTCAGTTTCGTTTATTTACAGTTTTCTTTTCATTAGGGGTTAGATTATTTGTTCACAAACAATTATGTTATGTATACCGTTTGAAAGATCATTTAATCCTTTTTCATAATCATTCTTACTTTTCCTTTTGAAAGTGAAGCAACGTTTTAAAAATAAATAAGAATAAAATTATGTCTTCCGCGGAAATTCGTATAATTTTTCTCGACGAATATAAACTTGGCCATAGCGTCACACAGGCGTTCCGAAACATTAATATTGTTTACGGTGAAGAAACATTTCATGTTTGAAAAATTTCGGGTTATATGACCTTACCAACAATGAACGTGGTAGGCCGAAGACTAAGTTGGACAACGAAAAGTTGAAAGACCTGGTCGAAGCGGACCATTCCCAAACCACTCGTGAATTAGGTTCACAACTTGGAGCAAGCGCCATGACCGTTTGCAGGCACCTTAAGGAGCTTGCTATAACAAAAAAGCCGGGAATATGAGTACCACATGAATTAGCCAAGGCTCAGCAGCTCACCTGATATTTTTTTTTCCAGGAGCTGAATATAGGTTGAGCGAAGTGAGGTTACTCACCCACCATATTCTCCGGACCTTTCTCCAACTGATTTTTACTTTTTCCGTTGTTTGGATAATTTTTTAAGTAATAAAAAATTTGACAACGAAAATGCCCTGAAATCGGCCTTCCAATTAAAATCGGCCTTCTCTTCTTCCTTGACACCTAATTTCTACAGAGCGGGATAGAAATGCGTGTTTTTCGTTAGGAGAAGTGTATTGAAAGTGAAGGATCCTATTTTGATTAATAAAAGTATTGTTTAATAATTTGTTTGCTGATAATTTAAATGCACACCTTCACTGACATTTCAAATGTTACAACCCAATACAAAGACTCCATTTGAGTCAATTTTGTCCATTGTATATTTCTCCTAAGGCGCAGTAGCCTCAAAAAAAAGAAAAGATTAATACTTCGTCTTTGTTAACTTTATTTTAATTGACTTCGAGCCTTTCTTATTTTTATTTTTGCAGCATCAAAAAAAAAAAGTGATTTTCGAACAAAATCATTGATTAAACATTTTAAACGCTCTAACCGAACATACTAGATACTGTTAAACTGGGAATATTTAAAGCTCCCTCCTCAAGATTCCAACAGTAATTCATATCCTGTAGTTAGATATAGACCACTTTAGGAACAGACATTTGAAAGCAATCTTCCTGGAACAAAGCCATCTTGAACACGCGGCCACAAAGCTATATTATTTGTTTACATTATTGGCCGACTGCGGTTCGCGTGATCGGGGGCCGAAGCAGGGGTGGTGGGAGGGGCCTCTAAGCTGATTGGTCCGCACTACGCGCCGGCCCGTCTTCTTCGATCGCCATTGGCTGCTCACCAACCCTCCTCTTCTCCAATGGGAATATCAAACCGGCTAACTGCGCAATATGTAACCACATTCAATAACGTCAATCCACCCGTCAGCAGAGTTAAAAAATATCTCTTGTATTCAATATTAAGTTTTACAGAGTTATTATCAATCTGAAACGGGCTAACCCAGTGGTAGAGCGATGAGTTGGCATGGCGAAGGTCTCGATTCAAATCCGACTCTGTCAGCCAATTTATTTAATATACTAACAGCCGGGGATGGACCATTGGGATCTTACGATAATCCTAGGGCTTAGCCAGCCTCTCTAAAGTGGGCATCCTTAATTGGGGAAAAACTAGCGGTTGAGTGTAATTTAGGGCAAATCACATCCCTGCACAACAGTCGTCTGAGAAACAGTGCTGTCCCTACTACGAACTGAATCCAAGACCCTTCATGGGTTCTAGTGGTCCAGGTCTTTCTTATTACACTTCTAAACTTAAAACATCGATTAAAGGAAGAAACCATATACAAAATTCCACCAAATCAACTTCAGACTTCTAAAAACTTATTTTACTGAGTGCTGCTCGACAAGTCTATCGATGTTAGCCCTCCCCATTGCCTCAGGTTCCTCAACCTGGAGTGATGATTGTATACAAGTCGTCCAGGATGATTGACCTGCACCACCATGTAACCTTTTATACAGAATAACCTGGAAAATCTGCTCAGGGCAGGTTGTTTTTATGAAAATGCGACCACGCTCTTCAATCACTTCGCCTTTATATTGTTAATATTTTTAGCGAGGAACAAGTTATTTGTTATTCCGCAGGTTGTAGCTTCGAATTGAGTCCCAACATGTTTCAACTTCTCATTCGTTTCCCTTTTAATATTCTCAAAAAATATAAATAATCGCGAGCTTTAGCATGGAAAAGTGTTTTACGGGAAATTTGTGTACTGCTGTAATTAAATCTAGAAATGAACGTTTCAACAAGCACATACCATCTATACTTCGAAATGTTAGTTGAAACGTTTGTAACTTGGAAAATATTAAAATTGAAACGAATAGTGAAGGCGACCTGCGGTCTAGTAGTTAGTATAACAACCTACTATGGCCAAGATCGTGGGTTCGTAGCCCGCCAGGTAAAAGGTAAAACTTGTAACTCAACTCGAAGCCACAACCTGCGGAACAGATACCATTATTTTTCTTGTCTATCCAGGCCTGAAGAAGACCTGCAATGTGGGTCGAAACATTAGTTCTTGATAAACAATTAATCACTATTTAAAGAATTTTTTTTTAACTCCACCAATTTTTTTTAACATCAAAGCTATTTAAAATAATACTTACTTTTAAAATATTCAAATTAAAATGATTTGAACATATTGATAGTTAAAACTTTCGACAGTATTTCACTTTAATTTCTAGACACGACTCTGACCTCGAATCAGTGAATTGATTGTGGCAATGTTGTTGGTTGGCAGCAATTACCCGTGAGATTACTGCAATTATCTACGCTCAGGTGAAATATGGCTTCTGTATTCATCCGCGGGGCGAATTAAATACTTTTATAACACTATAATTTCTTCTCTAATTTTAAAATTATCTTAAACAGATTAGAGAAGTTTGTAATTGAAAGACAAAAGAGCATCGATTATCCGAACTAATGTCGTAGGATGTGGTTAGGGAAATCAAAACTTCTTTCACAAAAAAAAGAAACAATGTCAACCAACACAAAGAATAAGCAATCACCAAGTTTGTATAAAAACAATCTTTATTTGATTGTGCAATACATAAGATAAAAAAATACAAGGGCATATTTAAAAAAAAAAAGAAAATTAAAATATGTACGCACATATCAAGGTTGTAACATTATTTTGTTAATAAGACTTCTTCATGGCAGTCTCTAATTATTCTATGCAAGTATAATGCAAAAGTAAGTATCAGGTAATAAAAAAAAAACCTATGCCATTACAATCCATGAAAGACCTAAGGTTCACTACTCGGTTGACTGTACAGCTTCTACTTCTGTGACCCTCAACCGCAAGACTTCGGGGCGACCTGTGGTCAAGAGGTTAGCCTAACAAACTACTAAGCCCAAGATACCGACAGATGGCCCAAGGATTTTTTAAAGGAAGTAAAACATGCTTAATTATGTCATCCTTCGGAAGAGACGTTAATGGGGTCCTAACCCTGTACGATGTCAGGTACTCGTTAAAAATCCTTATCACAATTAAACCTGGATAGGCAAAATTTAGGAATCCCACTGGAGCATCGTCCGATTATCCATAACAGCATAAAGTGACGTTAAATGAACAAACTACAACCGTAAGCTTCCTCCCAATTAAGGGTATCCACATAATAGAGGCTGGGTGAACCCCACTTGGAGCTACAGATCCCATAGGGTCTATCCCCGGCTGTTATCAGATTGAATCAATTATCTACAGGAGCTGGATCGGGACACAGGACCTTCGGCTCGACAACTCAGCGCTCTAGCACTGAGCTAAACCGCTCCCGATAATATTTTTAGGAAATTAAATTTCAAAGATAAAATGCTCTTCAAACTTATTTTATCAAACTTTGTAGCTCCTTGTAAATTTCCCGCGAAGCCGGTGGAGATAATTGAAGAAAACCAATGCTAATCAAAACGTTTATACTTCAAAAAATTATTGTACTTTATTTTATTGTGCCCTGCCTAAGTTAAAAAAATGTGTGTCAGCTCCGACGAACGACTGGAGTTTACTCCTTAAGAACTAGTAAATGAAAGCATCTTAAAAAATAATCAAAGCATATATACATATTTATTCATAATATGTACATCATTCCAATGAAATATACATCATCAACTATTTCACAAAATAAAACTTATTAATATTTTTATATAAATCATTCTTGGGAAGATTCGTTTGTTCTACCATGAACATTTAACATGATTATGAACAGTATTTAGTCCGTGAATACTATTATCATCATTATTGGGTCTTTTTCGTTTAATGCACAATTCGGTTATTAAAAAAAGTAACTGTTATTAAAAAGTAACACGTGATATAGTTACAACCTCCATATCAGTAGAACATATGACTACATTTCTTAGTTTCGTTTAAAACCTAATAATGGCTATGTTAAGGTTATACGAAGATTTTAAAGATTTGGACCGAACCATCGCATTCTTACAAGAAAAAGGCCTCATCCATAAAGAAAAACTATGCCGGAATGGACATTCTATGAAGTTGCGCAAGAGAGATGACCGGTACAGATGGCGGTGTCACAATGCAAGTTGTCTTTTGGAAGTAGGTCTCAGGGAAGGTACGTGGTTCAACGGTTCAAAATATCCTCTGAATAATGCAATTCTTTTTATTTACTCATGGACCAAGAAATATACAACAACGTTATTTTGTAAAGACGAATTGAGTATGTCTGCAGAAACAGTAACAAATTGGAAAAATTATTTGAGAGAGGTTTGTGCTGATTCGCTACTTAAAAATCCTATCAAAATAGGAGGATATGGTATGACCGTCGAAATTGACGAGTCTTGTTTTACAAGAAGGAAATATAATGTCGGACGAACATATCCCAACCAATGGGTTTTTGGTGGTATTTGCAGGGAGACGAAAAAATCGTTCATATATTCAGTGCCCAACAGGAACAAAGATACTTTAATAGCGTGCATTAAAGAATGTATTCTTCCAGGAAGTGTTATAATATCAGATTTATGGAAAGCTTATTCCACTATAGAAAGAATAGAAGGGTATGATTTTAAGCATTATACAGTCAACCATTCTGAAAATTTCGTTGATCCTTCAACTGGAGCGCACACACAGTCGATAGAATCGTTATGGGCCGCGGCCAAAATAAGAAATAAAATAGAAGCCGGAACTAGAAGAACAATGTTGGATTCATATCTCTGTGAATTTATGTGGAGACAAAGGAATATGGGGAAAGACCTTTTTGAGGTTATATTAGAAGATATCGCTTCATTTTGGAAATTAGAATAAACAATATCATTTGTGTTAACAATTATAGTTACTTTATATTAATCACGTGTTACTTTTTAATAACAGTTACTTTTTTTAATAACCGAATTGTGCATTAAACGAAAAAGACCCTCATTATTAAATACTGTGATAATAGGCTTGTGTTAACTAAAAAACAATACGTGTACGTCAGAAGTTACATGGGTTATGAATCGTGAAAACAGTGCATCAATAGTTCTAAAATATCTAGTCGTCCCGAGTAATCTGCCAGAAATAAAGTCTAAATATAGCCCTACATTAAGTTCATTTTTCAAGAATTGTACAAAGTGTAAACTTTCATCTTTACTTAGTGAAAATTAAATTTACTATTCACTATTAAAAACTTACTTAGTGACGTTAAGTGAATAAACAAATATCCACTGTCTTTATCTTTGAAAGAACCAACGATAAATGATTTCATACTGGTCATTTTAAGAAATAATCACCATCAAAATAACAATCAATAAAAATAAATTATAAATAATCTATTGACGTAAGTCAACAAGACCCTAATTAAAGTGATTCTTCCCCGTGTATACATCGCTAAAATTGGGAGAACACGAGGATATGGGATTGGTGAAGAGAACGGATTTGTCTGACTTGGATAAGACCCCTGGTAGCTCAGTGGTTTAGAGCACTGCACCGGTGAACCCGAGTTCGAATCCCGGCCAGGACAAATCTTTTCTCTTCAAAACAAAAATATTTAAACACAATCACCATCAAAATAACAATTAATAAAAATAAATTATAAAAAAATAAACGCCAGTAAAAGTATGTACGTAAATAGCAAGATTTATGGAAGTAATACAAAAAATCTTGTCGTATCAGTTTCCTACCATTTTGACTTATTCAAAGCAGTCTCTATTGTTTTAAGTATAATGGTAAGCATTGAATAATATTTTGAGGAAATCATATTTTAGAGAACATACTCTTCAAACGTATTTTTAAAATTCTTGTACAACGGCTTCGCGGAAAATTTACAAGGAGGCATGTAAATTTTCCGCGAAGCCGATTCGGATAATTGAAGAAGGGAAATTCCAAACAATAACCACGTTTATATTTACATAAATCTTTATTTTATTGTGCATGTCAAACGAATAAACGCCAATAAAAATATTTATGTACATATCAAGGGTGTGACACAATGAAAGATGTAATATGAGTTAGTTTCAAACTTGACTATTTATTTAGGAATCGAGGTAGCTTAGAGTATATGCTCCTGAGTGGCTATGTTGAAGATTCCGGCATCGAAACCAGCTGTGACAGATTTTTAACATTATTTTAATTTGGATCTTGTTGACTTACGTCATTATATATTATTATCCAAATTAAATAATGTTCAAAGAACATTCTTCCCCTCGTATACATCGCAAATTGCGAGAACGTGGGGACATGGGATCAGTGAAAAGAAATTATATTTCTATGGGCGGGGGCGAGCCAGGGTACCTCAATTGGTAGAGCTCCAGGCTAGTGATCTTGGCTACCCGAGTTCGAGTCCCGGTCCTGGACATATCTTTTCTTTTCAAATAAAAATATTTATGAATTATCTGTCTATATAGACCCTGGCGGATCTACCTCCTAGGTTTGCCCACAATATTTAATTGGGCGAAAAACTGGGTGAACATGAAAACGAACTGATCATCTTTCTGCACAAACAGTACAGTCTTTACCATGCACTGAAAATAAAACCTTTCACAAGTTTCAGTGGAACATTTTTTTTTTTTTTGTTCGAAAGGGGTTATGAGTACCTCATCAAGGAAAACCCACAACCCGTACAAAGAGCAACATCAACTACACTCTCTGTCAACTTACAACTATAAGAGACAAAATTTAAATGTTGATTTCGATTAATCTAACTTATACAATAGATCTTCTACGATCGTACTTGGAGATATTCCTTGAAGCTCCTGGCGCTTCACACGACTAAGCTAAACATATTTTTCGGAATAGAATTTGGATTTTGATAAAGATATTTTGTTTAAAACACCAATTTTTTAAAACAAGACCTCTGTCCAAATAAATATTTAAATAATAATAAGGCTTAGCGAACCCGAAAGCTCGATGCCTCTACCAACGATCTTTGCTTCCAAACTTCTGTGCACGGATCCACTACCGAGACCCGAATCCACCAGGTTACTCTTAAAGCAATCTTCCCAACTACGTCTCGGTCTAGCCCTCAGACGCTTCCCAGTCAACACAGCGTTTATCCTAGCAACTTTACAAGCCCATCTTTATCTATAAAATTATATAATATATTTTATTTATATCCTTCTTTTTGGTAAATTTCATTATTCAGTATTTCAGAATGCTAGAGAAATAGAACGAGAATTGACAATATCCAGATAAATATTTCTGTTCCTCGAAAAAAAGAGAGAAAAAAAATGTAGAAACTATCAGCCTGTGTCCAAGCGTGCCTTAATGAAGAGACGCAATATTACCTTGACAGTGACCTCTAGATGCAACGAGAGGAAAACATGAGTGCAGTAAATTTACAATTACAATCAGCGTATTATAAATATTAAGGTGTTGTTAGACAAATTTATTGGGAGGGGATGGAGCAATGAAAGAAACCTTTTTATTAGTGGAAAATTTTCAGCCAAAAATCATCAGGCCAGGAAACATAAATGCAAAAATACCAAATACAGGAGAGATATTTATGTTTCCTGTTTTAGTTTAGAGACTGAAGGCTTTTTGATTGGAATTTTTCCAGTAATGTGTTAGCATGTATATTATGTCGTGGTACTTGTATATTATGGTATCACTACTTTAGAATTTATTGGATTTCGTGAATATAAACACATGAGAAGTAAACATATGTAAATTGGCATTTATATGGTTTTTACACAGCGAGTTTTATATGTGCGAAAATGTACACTTTAAAAAGCATATTTCGCGAGGTGCAAGACGATAAGACGACGACAGCAATGGGTTTTCGTAGGGATCTTTCCTAAAATTGGTGGAGGATAGACCAAAAGCCACACTATTAGCAGTAATAGAAAGAAGTATTGTAGTGACCGACAGCTGGAAGGGATACATGAATCTCTACAAGCTGGGTTGTGTACTGTGAACACAGTTACAATTTTGTTGGCCCAACAACGCTGGCAAATACGCAGAAGATTGAACTTTTATGGGGATCTGCCAAGTGGGGAAACATTGAAAGACTTGGAACAAACCGCACTTTTTGGAATTCCTATCTTGCTGAGTTTACGTGGCGTACACAACTCAAGGGTAAAGAACCATTCGCCTAAATTTTATTAGATATTCGAGATTTTTCGATTGATGTAAACAATCCAAATTAGTTTAACAAAACCATATGTTAATTATTTATTTCAAATTAAATCAATTCTATTAAATTCTAAGGTGGTGATACAATAACATACCAGTACCTATGTATATTTTTATATTTTGCTCTTGAATATTAATATACTCTTTTAGTAAGATAATGACAACAGTAAACTGGAAGACGATACTACCAACAGCTTTTTTAATTTTACAAACTTCCATCCAAACATTACCTTCAAAAACCAAATCCGCGTACCATTCTTAGCGCAATCCTCCCACCGACGTCTCGTTACATTTCGGACGTTTTTTAGTCGTCTCAGCGCTTTTTAACTATTTAAGAACTCTTTCGTTATTAAACACAACAACTTTAAAAGCTCATCTCAACCTTAGCGACGCTATAACTTCAATTATTTTAATCGGGGTGCTTTCTCTGTAATTCTGGGTTATTTAACCTCTTAAGGACTGCAATGGATTTGTTCTTTTTTGGGGGGCAAATTATTACATGCCGTACCTTATTTTCGAAAGCCTTAACACATTATTCATTATTAGAATAGAAAGTATACTTATTATGGTTAAAGGGTAATAGATAATAGACTTTTTTTTTTTTAATGTCGCGAAAAATTAACTGATGAAAATAACAATAATTTCCTCAATCATTAAATCAAATAACATATATAAAAAGAAAACCTGTACCACTACACCCCATGAAGGGTCTTGGGTTCAGTAGATATTAGAGACTGTATAGTTTCCAGGACAACGGTTGTATAGAGAGGTAACTCCGAGAACACGCCTAACTGATCTTACCCCAATTAAGGTTGGTCTGCAGTTCACAGAGGGATCATGTTCGGCTGTTAACTGATTAAATAATTTATCTGCCTCAGCCGGATGTGAACCCGAGATCGTTAGCATAGCAACTCAGTGCTCTACCACTGAGCAACCCCACTCCCTACTATCGAATATAACAAATTAAAAATTAACATTTTACCTATAAATATTTTTTTTAAATTCCTCAAAAATATACACGGTTTTCCACTTTTTCTACTGTATTGTTACGGTGACCAAGAAAAAACAAAAAGTATTCTATGACAAAAGAATTATGTACTATTTAGAAACGAAAATATAAACAATTCCTAAAGTCAATTACATGCCAACCCGACGTAATGCCATGGGAATCGCTAACTAAACATGTGCAAACGAAGGAAGCGTGTAGTTTTGACAACTGTAATCTGATTTCTTGCGTAATATGATGCTATCAGAAAATAACTACATACGACTGACAGAGTCAAATATTTTTCAGATTTTTAGAGAAGGTTAAACTAATTTCTGTTATGTGGGCGACCTGTGGTCTAGTGGTTAGCATAACAAACCTACTAAGCACAAGATCGTGGGTTCGATGCCCGGCAGGTCGCCCTAGGATTTTTTAAAGGGACTAAAGAATCCTCAGTTATGCCCTCCATCGGAAGAGACGTTAAACGGTGGGCCCCTGTATACTCTAACATCTTCCGATTAGCCGTAGCCTAGCAACGGATTGAGCAACTACTTTTTCATTAGTCTTTTGTTTAGTCTACTGTTTATTTAGTATTAAATTATAAATACTTTTAAAAATCTGTCCGGTGCAGTGCTCTAAACCACTGAGCTACCAGAGGTCGTATCCAAGTCGGACAAATCCGTTCTCTTCACAGATTCTATATCCCCGTATTCTCGCGATTTTAGCAATGTATACACGGGGAAGAATGTTCATTGAACATTACTTTAGTCAGGATCCTGTCCTGAATTAGTATATTATTTATAATATATTTTTATTAATTTTTATGTCGATGGTGATTATTTTTAAATATTTTTGTTTTGAAGAGAAAAGACTTGTCCTGGCCGGTATTCGAACCCGGGTCGTCTGCATCTCCGGTGCAGTGCTCTAAACCGCTGAGCTACCAGGGGTCGTATCCAAGTCAGACACGTACTCGTATTTTAATAACCTCACTAAGGAGATACAATATAAGTACCTAACTGTTATTCAAGATAGGACAATAAAATATAACTTTATAAATGAAAAATAACAGTTATTATTAGCTATCTTAATACATCATTTTTATTCACTTTTTAACAGTCATGAACTTGCATGATCATAACCATGATTTTGTTTTAAAAAACAACGATGATATTTTTTACAAAAGAAATTTTTACTTATTCCTCCATACCTGTGTTGAAATATGGGAAAGAAACAAAAATATTTTTATTAATGAATTAAAAGAATTTACTACCACTAATTTAACATTTCAGATGAAAACTATCTAAATATTTGGAAAGGAAATAAAATTTAAAAAATAAAGGTGAAAGTAGTCCATATAAAAAAAAGTAATAATAATTTCCTAAACCTATATCACTACAACCCGTGAACGGGTCTGGGGTTCAGTACATGGTAGAGACTGTACTGTTTCATGGACAACGGTTCTGCAAGGAGGCGACTTGTTCTAGGTCACACTCTACCGCCAGATTTCCCCCCTATTTTTATTATATTTTATAGAGGCTGGGTAAGCCCCAGCAGGGTCCTAAATCCTATATGACCCATCTTCGGATGCAAACAAACTAAATAAAAGTCATGGCTGCAGCGGGATTTTAACCAGGATTTCCGGCATGGCAACTCAGTGCTCTACCACTGAGCCACTCCACTCTCTAATAAATTCATACTATATAAAATACTAAAGAAGAGGAAAAAGGTATTTTTATGTGTAATTTTACACAGAAATGGCAAATATATTAGTTTTTACCGGAGCAACCCATTGCTGTGATGCTGTACAGAATATCCAAAGCCCCCGACAGTCGCAAGAAAAACATTTATTTATTTATTTATTTATTTAACTTCACTTTGTGTTACTATGGCTAATCAGACGATGCTACAGCAGGGGCTCTGAATTTTACCTATCCAGGCATTATCAGGGTAGGGGTCCTAAGGCCACCTGCCGCCCGGGGTTCGAACTCCCACCTGTCATGATAGTCCAGGATCCAAGGTCCATTTTTGCACTTGATTAGTATCAAGCTGAATCTTCGTGAATAGCTTCCTTTCGATGAGACGCCTAACAATTTCCTGTGCGAAAATTCTCGATTGTGGTAGCTAAAAGAGGTAGCAAGGATAAAATATGTCGATTTGACGATTCTAAAAAATTTATTACTAATTGGGTTTTTTTTGTTAAATCTAAAGATAATTATCTAATTTATTTGAAAAAGTATTTGTCCTACAAAATGTATGGTTTGATGAAAGAGTCGCCTCCTTCCAATATGTATCGATAACGAAGTCACAAAAGAAGAAGTAAAAAAAACAGCTGGTTGGTAATCATTTTTTATGACCTCGTTATCGATAGACTTTGGAGGGGACTCTTTGATCAAACCATACATATTGTAGGACAAATATTTTTTCAAATAATTTAGATAATTATCTTGAGATGTAACAAAAAAAAAATCCAGCAAATAATAAATTTTTGAGAATCATGAAATCGACATATTTTATCCTTGCTACCTCTGTCACCTACCACAATCGAGAACTTTTGCACAGGAAATTGTTGGGCGTCTCATCGAAACGAAGCTATTGACGAAGATTCAGCTTGATACTAATCAAGTGCAAAAATGGACCATGGATCCTGGACTATAAACGAAACTCCAGATAAACACACAAACTGTTTATTTAATATTATTCATACTGTCCGGAATAAGATAATAAAGAGCCTTTATTCAAAACGTTTAGACAGAATATTTCCGCGTAATTTCGAGATCTGTTATGCGGATAAACAGAAATTGCTATTATGTTAATAAAATATAACCCGATGCTCATAGTAAAGGAACCGACGAGGTAATTTGCCAACGGGTGTGCAAGGAAGTGATTTGCCCGAGATCATATTAAACTGCCAGGTTTTTTCTCGATTAAGGTTCCCTACTTTATAAATAAATGAAGTCACAGGAGAGTCTCTAGATGCCATAAATCCTCTAGCGCCCATCCACAACTGTTAACGGAATGAATTATTTAAAACCGGAACCTTCAGCATAGCAACTCAGGACACTACACACCGATCTATTCCTCTTCTAAAACTGGCATAGCAAATGTTAAAAACAGTTAATTAACGGGAAGTGATAATCACTTGAAACTTTTAACAAGTTTTTATCATCAACCGACTGGTTTGGGAGGGAGGGGAATCCTGCAAATATGATCAACAAAATTTTTTTTTTTAGTGTTCCAATCTGTTCAACTTCAACCCTTCAAGGGTGTGGGGTTCAGTACATAGTAGAGACTGTACTGTTTCTTGGACAACGGTTGTGAAGGGAGGTGATTTATCGCAGATCTCGCTAAGCCGCTTGATGTTTCACTTTTGGTAATTTTGGCTGCTAGTTGGCTGGGTGAGCCCTAGAAGCTTCCTAGATCCCATAGGATCCATCCCCGGCTGCCAAAAAATTAAATAAAAGTCTGTCATAGCAGTGGTATTTGAACCCAGAACTTTCGGCATGGCAACTCAGTTCTCTACTACTGAGGCACTCCGCTCCTTTTTTTTAGGATTCGTTAAAATTGTTTATCCTGTTCGTTTCATTTAAGGTCACTTTATGTTGCTATGGCTAAAAAAATATATGCTAAAGCGGGAGTCCTAAATTTTACCACGCCGATCTAGAATTTAGAGCTTGCTAAAACAAACTAATGACCCCTGATTACCTTGATGATGATGGCCGTGCTGAGAATTGGCCTGGGTCTGCTCTTCGATGCTCCACGTGTACTCCATGAGATCGGGGTGGAGCGGGTCCTGCCTCTTACATCTGACGGGGGTTCGAGATGAGCGTCGAACTCGAGGAACTGGCTGTGGATACCCTCGTAATTCGTGGTCTACTGTATCGGCCGTTCGATGGGGCGGAGGGAGGGGTTGCTCTGCCGGCCAATCAGGAAGCGGGCTTAAACCAAAATGGCGGCACCCCTTACAGGACGGCCATTCCGAAGAATGGACCTTCGCGATTCCCCTTTTAGATACGGTCGATATACTTGGAAAGAGGGTTGAAGGAAAGGTTAGACGTTGTTTAACACAGCCATTACTTTAGCAACTAGCGCTCAAGACATTGGGCCGTTAAGTGAGAGATTTATTTGAGAAGATAAAATAGTTCAACAACTTCATACCATGATACGTCCAAGTTAGTCAACCCAATATTATGATTCTTCCTAATCAATAAAGCCTTGTTACAAAACATCCGTCAATTGAAATATTCAAAATATATTACAAATATTTATTATTTGGAGATGTATATTTTTATTATATTATTTCTAAAATTCAAAATGGAAATAGTCAACTGCTGAAGTTTAGTATATTTACGTAAATAAGTCGCAATGAGCTATCGTTAATCCTCTCTTTTGTGGTAATATTTACTATCACAACAATTGAACGAACATTGTTTAGTATCCCATCAAATAAGAGCATAGAACAGCATAGAAACTTAACAGCCCAAGCCGCAAGAAACATCATCACCGCTTTTGGATTAGTGATACAGAACTAATAAATAACTAATTAATTCATTTCGCCTTTCTAACCAGAGGTGAAACCATCACATCTCCATACTACTGCAGGTGTATTTTCATAATTCAATAAAAACTTATCAAAAAACAACCTGTATCGTTCGATCGGGAGGGACCCATACTCTTACACAAGGCCAGAGCTCACGACGTATCACGACAGAGGCGAAGAAACTAAACGAGCTGGGTTACGAAGTTCTCCCACACCACCTTATAGCCAGCCAGGCTTATCTCTAACAGATTTTCGCCTGCTCAGGAATTAGGACCACTGCCTTAAGGGCAAAACTTTTGAAAGTCGTTCTCAAGTCAATTTTCAGACTTCATTTCATAACAAAACTCTGCATTTTTCAGTTCTGGGATTGAAAATTTGTCAAAACGTTGGAACAAATATAGACAAAAAAAGGGTATATATTTTTATAAAAATGCTTCGATTTCATTAAGTTTTTTTTTCATTTTTTTCCCAATAAGGGTGAGATTAAGATATTCCATACAGCCATATCTGAATTATATGAAAGTTATATTCTTAGTAAGCCCAATCACTTTATTGGAACTGCTATAATTTACTATAATTAAAGTGTATTTGTTACTATATACATTTTTGCAAGTATATATAAACATACACACATATGTATACACATATCCATATACATACACATACAAACACTCACTTACATAATAAAAAAACATTTAAATAGATTTAAAAATATATATATATATATATATATATATATATATATATATATATAAATGTATTAGATATTTTTATTAATTGTTTTCAAATATTCATGAAGGTCACAAATTTTTTCATATTTAGATAATTTTAATATTCCATCATAAACAAAATTTTATTTCAAATTTAAATTCTTGAGCATCATTTCTCTTTGTTGTATGTATGCTGGACATTCAAGTATAATATGCTTAATGAGTCTCATTATGATTGCACTTTTCACATTTAGGACTTTATTTTTGGCCTATCTTACATAAATAATTGTTAAAAATTCCATGATTTGTTCTCAGCCGAATGTAAGTTTTTATTGTATCTTTTCCTATAATTGCGAACCACGGTTTTCAAAAAAGTTTCGGAAATATCGATTTATAGATCTGCCCGATGGAGTTTTCCCGATATTGACCCTGCCAACTTTCTACCTCATCTAATTTAATGATTTTATAATAATATGTATACAGTATTTTAGTGTCTAATTGTTGGCCAGTTGTAAATGCTAATTTAGCCATTTTGTCCAAGTTGTTCTACTAAATATACTTTCCTTTGATAGCAGACATTTCATATGAAACGACCCATAATTAATCAATCATATAAATTAACTACAAATACTACCAGATGATTACTATGGTTAGTTTTGCATCTTCCGAACTTTGAAGCAAAACCCCTAACAACGGGTTGCAGAAGGAGGGAAACGGATTCCTGTTTAAAACAATTATTAATGACTTTAGGATTTTTAAATGGGGCAAAAATCCTTAGTTATGCCGGCCTTCGAATGGGCCGTAAAATGGATGTCCTGACCCTGTGCGAGGGCAGGTACTTCCAAAAGACCCCTATGCAAATTATACTTGGATAGGCAAAATTTAGGACTCCCACTATAGCATTTTCCCATTAGCAATTGCAGCATAAGGTGACGTTAAATGAACAAGACATTTGAAAAATAGTGTACAAATATCAGAAACCACAAGTAAAAAGTTTATTTTAAATAACCACACAAATATTGTCAAATATTTACCTGGTAGAATGCGTTGTATTTACTATAAAAACAACTATTTATATATATTTATTTTTACCATAATTATCTATTTCACATCTTCATTACGTCACTTGTTTTTATTCCAAGAAAGCTGCAATATGCGTCACATTTTACACTCAGAATTTATAGCAAGTATAAAACGAGATAACATGCAATTACAATAATAATATAATTTAATTATATCATAGAAAACGTATTATGCGAACTAATTTCGTCGGATGTGGTTTGGAAAATCATAAGTTCCAATAATTCGCCGTTTCAGGCTACTTAATTACTTACTAGACAAAAGCTCTAAGCTCCCAATGAATTGCAAAAAGCTCATATACCTGCCTATTATAAAACAATTTAAGAGTTAGGGAATAGAGGTTTGGGGCTCCACTAAGCCATCGAATTCTTCTCGTATCCAATCCTTACAATCCAAAATCCTTCGTAAAATCCTCAAAGCTCCTTACTTTGTTACTAATAAAATCATTCAGAACGGTCTTTATGTCCCATTAGTTACTAATTTGAACTCAACTTGATATCAATCCTTTTATGATAAGCTTTATTCCCACTCAAACCTAAACGTATCTTTTCTTCAATTTTTTATAATCTTCCATGGGATCTTGAAAGAAGATGGCTTCGAGACCTTTTAATTTAAAACTGTTATGTGAGTACTACCATTGGGTAGTTTCTATACTTGATTTTACTTGTCATTATATCGGCAGCTCCGGGAAATAAGTGATTTGTGGCTTGGCTAGTAAGTGTTGCATTAATCTAAAACGACGAGCTGTTTTTTGTCGTTTCCGTCTAGTGTGAGAATTCCAAGTTAAACGTTTGTCAAGATGTAGTCCTAAGTACCGGATTTGTCCTACAGGAATCATTGGGGTGTTATTAAAGGATACTGGAGGACAGGAAGTCATTGTTGAAAAATTTAATTCCATCATAGTCACATAAATGTCTTAGTTTTAACATATTTTTGTTTGTTTATTTATTCCGTCCGTCACTTTATGCTGCTATGGATAATCGTAAGATGGTACAGTGGGACTTATAAATATTTTCTATTCAGCTATAATAAGGATTACCTCAAGTGGTCTTTAAGGATTACCTGACACCGAATGGGCTCGGAACTTCCATTTTACCCCCCAAGAAAGAAGAAACTAGTTTGAATTTTTTAAGGAATTGTCATTCTCGTAGTTTTTGACTTGAAATGGAGTTGTAATATTAGCAACAATTATTTTTTAAGTTCTGACTTGGCAACTACGAAAATAACTCAACCCCGTTTTTTTAAAAACAAGAATCTCATTTTGGATAAAATTTAAAAATTACTCTACTATTGAATACTGTTTTAAATTTCAATAACTAAATCGAAAAAGGAATTTTCTTTAAAAGAAGCATCCCCACTAGTTTCATCTATCATCTATCAGTTCTAAATTCAATCCGTATAATGTTTACTTCTTATGCTCAACTGCTATAGATGTCTTTTTATATCAACCTAAACCAGTACCACTACAACTCATAAAGAGCCTTCAGTACGTAGCAGAGACTGTACTGTTTCTTGAACAACTGTTCAGCAGGGAGGTAATTTTTCCATATTCTCCCTATTTCGGGTACACACATTATAGAAGCTAAGTTAGCCCAGTTGGGGTCCCAGATCCCAAAGGATGCATCCCTGGCTGTAAACAGATTAAATAATATCTGCCACAGCCGGATTTGAACCTTCGGGAAGTCAAGTCTTCGATTATTACGTTAATGTGATAAGAAATTTTTAACGGATGATGTGAGATGTGCTATCTGCAACTCCTTCGACATCGAGTGACCACCCCCAGAACTCCTCCCGGACCATCTGTTGAGGGCTGACAGGAGGCGATGCAGGTACCTGGCACCGGAGCTCCGCCGATCAATAACGAGCCAGTCTAAATCACAGTCCTCGCCCGGCCATAAAGCCCAATAAATTATCCGTCACGGAAACCGATCGTATTGCCCTCTAGGTCCGTTTTACTTCTTAAAACTTTACTGCGCTGCAACATGGCCGATCTTATCGCCAAGTGTAATATATAAATATAGTCCAATCCTTCTCCTTATATTACCTGATATGGAAATAAGACCATCCTTGAATTAAATATTAGAAACTGTGGTTGAGGTATTTTCCGAATCTCTTGTCATAGTTGCAAGGACAAGTGTAAGGAATCAATTCATCAATACCAAGCTGCAAAGATACACAACATGAATTCGAAAAGTAATGACCTTGAATGAATCATGTTTTTTATTGGTTAATTATTTTTTTAAGCTATGGAATTGAACAAAAAAAAAAAAGTTGTTAAACCTATCTCAAACTTTTGCTATTCACGTTCCAAGACACGTAGAATTTGGATTGTAATACAAAATTTGTCTGTCCACCGCCGCACGCTAAACTCTTTAAAATGCTATAGCTGTTATAATACTCGTCATACTCCGATGCTGTTTTTTAATTTTGTGAAACTAATTTTCTTCTTTAAAATGATGTAAAATTTGTTACTGTTGAAAGTAAAAAAATGGAGAAAAAATTTATTTATTTAAATATGTACAAATAAATATATATATATATATATATATATATATATATATATATATATATATATTGTTTAAGAACCATATTCTATGGTAACTTAAATCCCACAATTTGATTCACAAAGTAGATGCAAAAAAATAATATAACAGTTTTAATTCGTATGTTATAGTAATAAATAACATAAGGTAGCATGAGGTAGTGAATATATTCGTGAATACTGAATAGCTGATACTTCTAATGTGAATACAACCAAGCCCCTGAATACAGCTCTCATATCTATCTGGTATAACAGGTAGCAAGTGCGGGAGTAGAGATTGTAGTGGATACGCCAATCGTCGTGGATACTGAGTAGTGAATACAAGCTGCTAGGACTATTCGGACGACGCTACAGTAGGAGCCCTAAATTTTGCCTATCCAGGTATAATTAGGATAGGGTACTTTAACGAGTACCTACCCGAAACCGTACAGGCTCGGCACTTCTCTATTTTATGCCCCTTCCGAAGGACGCCATAACCAAGGATTTTTTACTCCTATTTTAAGGGGTAACCTGCCGGGCTGTGAACCTGCGATCTTGAGCATAGTAGGTTGTTATGCTAACTACTAGACCACAGGTGACCCCTAAAACCATTCTTGAAATATGTACTTCTCCCATCTAAGTGATCGTCACCACAATACACCTGGCTTCTGTTCCGCGGGATTTATCAGTGAACGGTTTACCTTCATGTACTGTATAAATTGGTCTGATATTAACTGTCCTGCCATTATTATGATAGAACGATGGAATAAGTCAGGATGTAATCAGCTTAATAAAATGTTTAAAGCCTTAATCTGACTATTGATTGCTTATTCATTCAACGTCACTTTATCCTGTTGCCGATACTACAGTGGGGGTCCTAAATTTTGCTAGGATATAATTAGGATAGGGACTTCCATTTTACGGTCCTCCCGAAGGCTACCAAGAATTTTTTATCTCCATTAAAAAGTTCTATAGCCACCTGCTCGGCTGCGAATCCTAGCGGCTGCCGAGCTGACTATTGAATAATGTAGTTAAACCACAAAACCTCAAATATCATAGAAGACAACTTAGACTATTTGTTGTAACTAAATAATTATTTCTAATTAAATTTTCTAAACTTCGAACGATACACTTATCCACAACTTTATATCGGCAACTACTAAATTTCTTTATGCGGACTTACTTTGTTATTTCGGAATAAATTTTGAATAAACTATGACCAGAAACTAAATAAATCCACATACCTAGTTATATCAATATATGCTCATAGTTACTCAAAAAAGGTATCAGCTCCCTTTGTATAACACTATTTTCAATCCATATTTTTTAAAACTAGTAATAATTAAAACGCGAAAGACCAGAAAGAGGAAAGAATCTATGCGGAATAAAAAGGATGACATTCCTCGGACATCTATACAGAATAAACAAGCAAATATTCAACAAGTTCTTGAAGAAGAAGAACGTGGATTAAACAAGTCAAGAAAGATTTAAAAAAGCTGAACATCACGGAGTTTCACATGTTAGAAGGAAGCGGACTTGGGAACTAAGTGAAAAATCTGCAAGGGTTTCATCATGAAGAAAGACCTGAGAAGGATGAGCAAAGATAGGCAGAAGACCAAAGGAAACATGCCAGTGAAAGCATGAAGGAATATTAGAAACAGAGAAAAGTCCAGCAGAGGCAATGGAAGAAATGAAGTTTAAGACTCCCATCACAGTATCGCCCGATAACCCAATGCAGCTTAAAATGATATTAAATGAAAAAAACAAACAACTAAATACATCCAAATATGTACCAAAATCAATGTAGATTTAAGTCAATATAGGTTTAGGATTCAGCAAAAATATTTGCACTTTTATGTATAACAATATTAGCATTCTATACTTACTAATAAAAAACTATTAATCCCCTTGGTTCGTACACACTTTTTCATACAATGATAAACATTCAGAATAAAGCTAACATATAAAACAAAGAATTCTGCATCTATACATATTATAAAACAAAGTCCTCGGCCGCGTTTGTTCGCGGTGAACTCAATAAATACTGCACGGATTTTCATGCGGTTTTCACCAATAGATAGAATGATTCACCAAGAAGGTTTAGGTATATAATTTGTCGAGGTTTTGTGTAAATGGGTTGGAATATCGATGGGTTTCACCTAGGACGCTGCCTAATCCCGTGCAATTATCTAACGTGCAAGATAGTAAATTCGTATATAAAGAAATATTTTTTTTTTTTTGTTTTTATAATTTATACATAATAAAGTGCATTACTGAGATGGGAAGAAAGGAAATCAATACTGCCAAAGAAGCCTAAAAAATTCATTACACAGACAATTTATGTAGGCATAATATGCATTATTACCCGAGCAAAGCTGGGCTGGGTCGCTATTTATTTCAATATAAGGAAGAGATGGTGCCATAATGGGGTCTTTATCGTTTAATCCCCGCATTTCTAATTTATGGTTAGAAATAAAACAAATGTTATGAAAAAAAATAACTACATTTAATAACAGTTATTCTAAAGACCAAATGATACAGAATTCTTCTTTGCAAAATAAGGTGGTTGCATATTTTTTAGCCCAAGCATAAATGAATGTCTAAGTCGTATTTAATGCAACTTTAGAACCAATGTAAATGTTTTCCTTTAATCCCAATATAAAAAAAAATGAAGTTATACAAGAGTATATACAACAGTGGGTTTTCGGTGGGATATGCCGGGAAAAAAAAGAATGCTTTATTTATGTGCCGAACAAGAATGAAAACACTCTATTACCATGCATTCATCTTCAAGCAACTATCATGTCTGATTTATGGAAGGACTACACAAAAATAGAAAAAATAGTGGGATATGAGAACAAATATTATACAGCAACCACCCAGAACATTTTGTGGATCCGACAACTGGAGCGCAGACGCAGTCAATTGAGCCACTATGGTCTGGAGCCAAAAGAAGAAATAAGATAGAGGGAGGAACTAAAAGATCCTGGACTCGTATTTCTGTGAATTCATATGGTGACATAGGTACAAAGACAAAAATATTTTTGATGTTATTATAAATCACATATCTACATTTTGGTCTTTAGAATTACTGTTTTTAATTGTAGCTATTTCATTCATAACATGTTTTTTTATTTTTAATATATAAATAGATGCGAGGATTAAAGGAAAAATGCCCTTATAATGTTATAAGTAATATCATTGCCCATACAAATGTGCTATCCTTGCAGTTTTCATTTATTATTGAAGGATTTAGTATTATAAACAAAATGTTCCTCTTCAATTCATTTATTAAAGATAATAGGATGTAAATAGTTGGGGGTGCAGTCAAAAAAACACAGCATACAAGTTGAAACTTATTATATTATATATGTGCCGACGTTTCGACCTACTGTGTAGGTCATCTTCAGGGCTATGAGAAAACAGACAAAAACAGAATAGACTTTAAAAATACATAAGATAGAGATACAGAAAACATAACAACATATAGAGATATAGAAAAATTGAGCGAAAAAAGTGAAGGATATATGAATAAAGATGATTACATAGTAGATGTATAGAAAGGTGATAATGCAAAACAAAATACAAAGAGAGAAATGAAGTTAAACAGAAAAAATAGAATGAAAAAGATATAAATATAATGAGTATGGAAAATTTAGTATAATAAAGATAGAATTGCATTGCAGAGAAAAAAAAATTGTATGAAAATAGACTCCTAGGGAGTTCCATAAGTAAAATGAAAGAACATGAATCAAATAATATGATACCTAAGAATAAATAGAGAAGAATAGGAATAAGAATATCTGTTTTTTCTGTTTAACTTGATTTCTCTCTTTGTATTTTGTTTTGACTTATCACCATTCTATACATCTATTATGTAATCATCTTTATTCATATATCCTTCACTTTTTTCGCTCAATTTTTCTATATCTCAATATGTTGTTATGTTTTCTGTATCTCTATCTTATGTATTTTTACAGTCTATTCTGTTTTCTCATAGCCCTGAAGATGACCTACACAGTAGGTCGAAACGTCGGCACATATATAATATAATAAGTTTCAACTTATATGCTGTGTTTTTTTTACTGCACCCCCAACTATTTACATCCTATTATAGTATCTACCAGTCAACGAATTTCTTTCCTACATTTATTAAAGATATTGAGTTCAGTATATAGTAGAAACTATAATGTTTCTAAGCCAATGGTGTCCATGAGGTAATTCAGCCGAGATTATGCTTGTTATAACAAGCAGTTATGGTGTTTTTTTCTTCAATTAATGGTACCCACTTCATAGAGACTGGGTGAGTCCAGGAGTGTCCCCTCATCTCGTGGTATCAGAGGATTATTTAATTTCAAAAATACTTTTTTTTTTAATGGGTGTAATTACTAAGCGATCATTAAACACCGAGGTTAACGAATCAATTGAAAACATTTTTAGTCAGTCGAGTCGAATGTATACAGTGAAGATTACTTAAACCAACATTTGTTTTAAAACACAACGCAATCATAAAATAAACACGACGAACACGATATCGGCTTCTATGTTAACCGACATACTAACACATTAAACCTATTTAGTCAAGTAGCCGGAACTATATAAATGTTTACACGTCAAGGTGTAAATATTTGTATACAGCAAACAGAACACGACTAGCCTGCCCTACACCTGTTGCTTCATTCACCAGGTCTTTGTAAACTTAATAGTGATTAGTTAATCAACACTAAAACAAAAGAAGGTATGTTCTTGTACCGTTAGTAACTTTTAGCTAACCAAAATCTTAAGGAAAGAGATTGATCGGCTCCGGGCAAGCAAATCAGCTTTTAATAGTATTTTGTTATATTATTGGCACAATAACTTAATGCTTCCATGACAACGATGATATCCCTAAACCATGTACCACTACAACCCATGAACGAGTCTGTGGTTCAGTACATGGTAGAGACTGTACTGTTTCATGGTTCTGCAGGGAGGTGATTTGAAACGATGATATACCAGCATGATAATAATGTCTCTTTTACTATTTGCTGTTTCTACTTTAGATATATTGTTCCTAGTCAAATTGTCGAATACTATATCTATTCAGACCAGCACATAGTATAGGCTTTAAGCACAAAATTTTAATATCTTTAGCACTATTCCGAATTTCATTTGAGGTGTTTTGTTTTTGTTATTTTAAGTATTTTCGTTAGTAACTGTATTTACATTTTAATACGTTTGTTTATTTATTTAATGCCACATTTTGCTACAGTGGGAGTCCTATATTTCGTCTTTCCTAGAGATCATTAACGAGTTCATGACAACAGGCTCAGGATCGCCATTTTACGACCAAGAAGGTCTCCTGCCGGGCAGCGAACTAACGACTGTTTAATATGCTACGCGTTTAATTTCATGAAAATGATATTAATATAGAGGATCAGGCACAATTTATATTTTTGTATGATTTATACAAATGAAACGAGAACAAAATTAAATTAATAATAAAAGATTTAGCGAATTTGAATATTTTATTCTACTTATTAGATAAAGACAGTAAGTTGAAAGTTAAACGCCTGAGAGGCAGACCATAACACAAGTGAGGATATTTTTTTAGTTATCTATTATCTCTTTTTAATTTGTTATAGATAATATCGGTATCAATATTCTGATTCGCTGAATAGTTTATTATTCTTAAATTTGAATTTATTAGAGATTAATTTCCTAAAAATGAATTATTTAAAAAAAACGCATAAATAATGACTGTTTCTCCATTTCACACAATTTCCATAAAATCCCCAGAACCATACGGCTTAACGAATTAAAGGGCAAAATCAAAAGCGAAAATTATTTAAAAAATAAATATTTAAAAAAAATTAGAATACTGTTATAAAGATTCATTTAAAAAAAATAACAGTAATATGAAACTGTGATGATATAAATAAATACAGTATTTGATTATCAGACTTGAAACAACACATCTATCAATCAAAGTGTAATGTAAAAAAAGCTGATCTGAATATCAAGATGGTGCATCGTCGTCATGGAAACTTGAAAGTTATTCTACCAATAATATAACAGAATATTAATAACAGCTGATCGAATTGCCTGGAACCGGCCAATCACTTCCCTTAAATTTTCCTAGGCAGCGATCTAGGGATTCGCTGAGTCTTTTATATTTAAACAACTCTTATTAAGTTTATATTTAATATATACATATTATAATAATATATTAAATTATATGTTTGGTTTAAGAAGGGACCTGAGACCAGACTATGCGCATTTAGAAGGCTGTGAGAACTATATCAGGTGGCAAAAGTAGGAGAGGGGAGATCACTTGTCCGGAAAATAGCCCGGTAACATCTGTCCCGGTATAACCAATTACCGGAAATCTATTGCCTGAACTGTCCATGCCCATTTATATCATGAATTTAAAAGTAATGGATGGTAAACAAATGCTTAACACGACTGTCCCTCTCGAAAAAAAAAAGAAACGCCTGTGTTATTCCACATGCTGTACACCTTTCAACAGACATCTTGGCATGCAATCGAACGCTTTATATCGATATACTGTTTATGTGTGAATGGCATTAGACCGGAAATAACAAACTGTATACTCCAGGGTTCAGGTGCCGTTTCTAAGCCAACGGTTGTACAGAGGAGTGATTTTGCCGAGTTGAGTACGCTAAACTGCCAGTTTTCCTGCGATTAAAGGTACCTATTATGTAGATGCTGAGTAAGCCCCTGTTTGTATCGAACCACGGCTAATACTGCAATAAAAGTGCTGGCTTCGAACTTGTAAACTTAAGATCAGTAATTATGATTATACTGAAAAACTTGTTGTAACAGCCTTTCTTGGAAACAAAAAAGACCCTAACCATTAAACTGTTGTTACTGAATTGATACAAAACTACAAAATGTTGGGCTGCAACTCAAAGTTCATTTCCTTCACTCACATCTGGACTACTTTCCAGTACGTTCCAGGCTGTAAGTGAGCAACAAGGAGAACGTTTCCATCAAGATATATATTGTTACGGTCAGAGCGGGGACGAGAACCGGCTAAGAAGATTAGGCAAACAATGGGATTAAGCGGAAGGGATTATAGAATGGCGTAGAACCTTCTAGATCGGTCTAGGTGGTCCTCGTCCGTGTTCCGAGTAATGCCCCACCACGACCTACCTTGCCTATATAAAAAGGACAGCGTTTTCGGCCGCGGTAGTAATAAGACGAGTCTGTAATAAGCCAGTGAGTAGCAGTCGTTAACTAGTGGCAGTGTGTGTGAGTTAGTTAGTATTAGTATCAGTCTGTAATAAGTGCTTAGTGAGCAACAGTGACAATTAGTGACCGTGTAATAAGTGTAATAAACTGTGTGGCAGTTAGTCATATTTGAAGAGTCTTACGGTCGGTGGACTTTAGTTAGCGAACTGTAAGTGTTAATTTGTAATTGTAAACTATAGTGTAATATTATTGTATTTGTACAAATTTATATAAATAGTTTAGTTACTTAGTACAAACAATATCTTATATTATTTGTATATTATTTTAGAAATAGATAACATTTAGTAGAATATTGTTATTGTAAATTGATATTAGTTTAATAATTTAGTTGCTTTTAATAATCTCAGTGTATTCTTGTTAATTTGTTAATAAATATTAGATTCTTGAATTAAGTAATAGTTTAGTCCATTTTACACCCAGTAGCCCGTAACAAATTGGTGTCAGGTGTGGGGTATTTTGTGTAATTGTTATTATTTTGTAATTATTGGGCTACTGTATGAAAAATGGCTTCTCCAAGTCTTAAATTAATGGATTTAAAAGTTGCAGATTTAAAACGAGAATTAGAAGAACGTGATCTGGATTCTTCCGGAAATAAAAGTGTACTGCAACATCGCTTACGTCAATTTTTTGTAGAGTTAGGGGAAAATCCAGATGACGTTCTGTTTGAAACTGATTTAAGCAAGTTGTCTGCAACTTTTAAAAATGAATTAGGTGCTGTTAAAAATGAGCTAGGTAATGAGTTAAGCAATGTAGAAAATAAGCTAGGTAATGAGTTAAGCAATGTAGAAAATAAGCTAGGTAAGGAATTAGGTTCTGTTAAAAATGAGTTAAGCAATGTAGAAAATAAACTAGAGTCTAAATTAGGCACATTAGAGACTAAGTTAATGGAAAGTGTTGAGAATAAGTTAGCCGATGTAGATAATAAAGTAGCTGATGTAGAATCTCGGTTAGGAGAAAAATTGAATTCAATTGAAAGCAAACTTAGGCAAAGAGTAGAGGCTCTAGAGGGACTTATGAGCAACCCACCGACGAACAACACCGACCGTTCATCCGAGGGCAGCCATCGTAATAGCATTCTACCCGCCTATGCTGGGGCGCCACCAACTCACAATACCATTCCAGTATTCGACGGGAAGACGCCGTGGGAAGACTACATGACTCTCTTCGAGACAGCGGCTTCGATCCACGGGTGGTCACAGGAGACCCAAGCTTCAGCGTTATGCCTGGCCTTGCGTGGAGACGCCTTGGGAGTTCTGCAGGGGATACCCATGTCGGAGCGGTCCAACTACGGGGAGCTGATCAGAAGACTGGAGATGCGTTTCGGCCACCGCCACATGGACCAGCTGTATCGCTCACAGCTGAGAAGCAGGGTCCAGAAGACCAACGAGACTTTGCAGGAATTTGAAGCGGATATTGCCCGGCTGGTAAGGAACGCCTACCCATCGGTCACCGACGATGTCTACGAAAGCTTGGCTGTCGACAAATTCCTGGATGGACTTCGGGACCCAGAGACACAGCAAGCAGTGAAGCTCGCCAGGCCGAAAACTTTGGGAGACGCATTATCCCAGGCCATGGAGTTCGAGGCTGTTAGGCAGTCTGTACGGGGCCATGCGCGAGTACGAGCAGCAGAAGCGGAGCCAAATGCGGTCCCCAGCGTCGAGGAAATTGTGACGAAAGTTTTGGAGGCTCTCAGGACCCATAAGAAGGAGATACGCTGTTGGGGCTGCGGCCAGCCTGGACATCCTAGAAGCAAATGTCCAACCCGTAACGTCAAAGCCCCCAGGAAGGCCATCAGAGTTGCGTCGATAGGAAGCAGAACGAACAGCTTCTACGTTGATGGGATGGTGAACGGGCGGCTGCGAAGCCTTCTAGTGGATACCGGCGCGAGCATGACAATCTTGAACTCCACGACACTTCCAGCTGAGAAGATCTTACCAACAACTTGGGCATTACGGACTGCCACGGGACAGCCAGCCAAGGTCTACGGGGAGACAGTTGCCACCTTCATCATCGGGGGTCAACATCTGAAGCACCGCGCTCTCGTGGCAGAGATCGATGAAGATGTCATATTGGGCATGGACTTCATGATGGCATACGGGATCAAGCTGGACATGTCGAGAGGTGTGCTGACGATGGGAGACGAAGAAGTCATCCTTCGGCAGGTTCGTGCAAACATCCAGGGAGCCAGTGACAGAATGAAGGAGCGTTACGACATCAGGGCAGAGAAAGGTGGATTCCAACCTGGTGATTTGGTCTGGCTACATGATCCTCGAAGAAGGCGAGGCTACTCACCTAAACTTCAGAACTCCTGGGATGGCCCGTTTGAGATCATCAATAGGATAAACGACGTCATCTATAGGATCAGAAAGCAGCCAAAAGGAAAACCCAGGGTAGTCCATTTTAATAGACTGGCCCCATACAAAGGAGACCATGGCCCGACAAAAGACCAGCAAGTCAGGTATCTCAACAACGTGGAGACCAGTAAGGTATCAGTTGCACAACCTAAGGTACAAGGTTCCCGTGGAATAACTCAGACAGTATACAGAGATATCTTCTCGTTACCCGCAGACTATTCTCTGGCCCATTGTGTCGCCGAAGATCTGAGGACTTCCCGAGGCATTGCAACGGTCTTCAGGAAGAAGTTTGCTGGAACTGAGGAACTGGAACGCCAAGGACCAAGCGTCGGGAAAGCACTCCACCATACGCACGAAGGACGACACCTGTTCTACTTAGTTACCAAGTGTGCTACTGATCAGAAGCCCACATATGACGCACTGCGGCGAAGCCTCGACGACTTGCGGAGTAAGCTTCTGAGACTGCGTGTCACCAAGCTCGCGATCCCTAAGTTGGGCTGTGGATATGACGGCCTGGAGTGGAAGGTTGTCAGGAACATGATTGAACAGATATTCGCCAACTCTGGAGTCGCCATATTGGTGTGTACGTTCAACCCCTGGAAAGGAAATACGTCTCCATCGAGGGAAGCTCATAACCGCCCGATTTCTCCGGACTATGCTCTGGGGCAGAGCACTTTTAAGGAGGGGGCAGTGTTACGGTCAGAGCGGGGACGAGAACCGGCTAAGAAGATTAGGCAAACAATGGGATTAAGCGGAAGGGATTATAGAATGGCGTAGAACCTTCTAGATCGGTCTAGGTGGTCCTCGTCCGTGTTCCGAGTAATGCCCCACCACGACCTACCTTGCCTATATAAAAAGGACAGCGTTTTCGGCCGCGGTAGTAATAAGACGAGTCTGTAATAAGCCAGTGAGTAGCAGTCGTTAACTAGTGGCAGTGTGTGTGAGTTAGTTAGTATTAGTATCAGTCTGTAATAAGTGCTTAGTGAGCAACAGTGACAATTAGTGACCGTGTAATAAGTGTAATAAACTGTGTGGCAGTTAGTCATATTTGAAGAGTCTTACGGTCGGTGGACTTTAGTTAGCGAACTGTAAGTGTTAATTTGTAATTGTAAACTATAGTGTAATATTATTGTATTTGTACAAATTTATATAAATAGTTTAGTTACTTAGTACAAACAATATCTTATATTATTTGTATATTATTTTAGAAATAGATAACATTTAGTAGAATATTGTTATTGTAAATTGATATTAGTTTAATAATTTAGTTGCTTTTAATAATCTCAGTGTATTCTTGTTAATTTGTTAATAAATATTAGATTCTTGAATTAAGTAATAGTTTAGTCCATTTTACACCCAGTAGCCCGTAACAATATGAAATGGAGCGCAGATACCAAGGTTGATGGAATGTCAACATGATGGCAGACTATTGTTGGGTGTTAAAAAGGGAAAATTCACAAGAACACTGCCGAAAAAGGAACCAAAAGAAGCTTTGATGGAAAAAGAAAACGTTTTTACAAAGACTCATAATAACTTTACACCACACGTGCATAACTTGTATGCTCATTTTAGCTAGGTATCGTTTTTTTTGCTTTTATTTCATGTTAAAATAATAAAAACAAATCCAAAATTTTCCGTTGTTTGTATTTTTTACAAAAACTTCAACTTTATTTTGTAGGGAAGCCTTACGTGATAGGAAAAAAAAATGTCATTTTTTAAATCAGCGCAAAAACTACATAAAGATCAATTAACTAAATCAAAACAATTTTTTTTAAAGTTTTTTTTTCAGACCTGTGTTATTCTTATTTGATTCGAATTCTAATCTTTAAATCCATAAGTTTTTCTCACACCAAAAATCGCTCAATGCGGCTAAGAAGTTTTCAAAAAAGAAAAAACATATTGAGGTGACATTACAGGAAACTATTAGCCCTCGAGTCGGTGTACACGAATTATCGCCAATTCTATTAATACAATTATAAGTGGTACATTATAAAAGTGTTACTAACAATAAGCGTGGAATATTTTGCTATTGGCCAAGTTTCAGCAACAGCAAGCAATAGGAAACAAGTCCAATAGGTGACTCACTGTTGTAAACAATTGTATGCAATTGGTGATGTCGCTCCTGTAAATGGTCTCAATATCCTTTTGTCAGCTCTCAAGTAGACAAAAGTGTTTGCTGTTTGTCAATTAACTTTGATGTAAAGTTAAAAAGTCTCACTAAATGGAGAAACAGGAGAATAGATTAAGGAACAAGGATAATAGAATATGGACAACATTAGGTATTAGAGGGTCTGCAGGGACTGTTATCCGCCATTGCTTATAACCTGAACACTGTTAATTCAGATATTGATAACATCTACGTTCTTATTCATATTGATGGAAATTGAAATAAAAATGCTGATCATAGACCCAATTGCCACGTACCTATCCTTATTTTAATGGTTTCCCTACTATTTCGACGAAAACGTCTCCATTTAAAAGCACAATTTCATCTTTGTAATTATTCCGAACTTCTGGATGTATTTCACAGCTTCTTCTTTTGAAGACGGCTATTTTTAAAGTGCAATTATAGTGATTTTAAATAGACGATAACAAAAGGGATAAGACAAACACAATTCAGAAAACAATTTAATAAAGCACACACAAATCAATCTAATGAGACTAGTGATAAGAAGATATTACACGAGATAAGGAGGTTAAATGCAGACCAGCTAATACACAAGTAACCATCACAGTCCAATATAACCTCAACTTCAGCTTCAAGTTCACAATCAAAATGATAACAACAAACAGACATACGCCAAACTTTTACATTGATTTTAGGCATTATATCTATTATATAGAATTTTTTTGGTGATGTGAATATGTACGTTGCCTAGCAACGTATCTAGCAACTACTTTTCCTTTGGTCTTTGGCCTGCTCGATCAGTAAAAATCATAAATATTTTTTAAAAATTAGAAAATCGAAACGCACTGATACTGACTTCTTTAAGCCGTTACACAAAATAAAGCATCGTTGTTTTTTTTTAAATGCTTAGTAAAATAAAACAAAGTTGTATCGTCTTATTACAGATAGCGCGAATGTATTTAGCGAGATACGATAGTACTTCCACTAGACCGCTCATAATCATTAACTGATCATTACAGCAATAAACAGCTTGCCGAACAAGATAGTGAATACTGACACAGTAGTAAATTATTCGGTATCCTTCGCAGGTTGTCGCTTCGTGTTGAGTTACAAGTTTTAACTATTTATTCGTTTTAGTTTTATTTTTTCCAAAAATATAGGTAAAATTGTGCTTTAGTATGTAAAAAGACGGTGTAATTATGGGTACTGAGTAGATTTCGGTAATCATTTCATAAAGAAATGGAAGTTTCAACTAAAATTTCGAAGTATAGCTGATATATATTTTTTGAGACGTTCATTTCTAGATGAAATTATTACCAAATTATACACATTTCCCATAATTAAATTCTCTTTTCCATTCTAAAGTTCGTGATAAAATTAGCGTTTTTGAAAATATTAAAACGGAAACAAATAAAAAGTTAAAACTTATGAAACAAAAACCTGGGGAACAATCACCAATTATTCTTATAGAAAATCTAATATTACAAATTTTTCATAGCAATTTAAAAATGTTATAAAATAAATGGAAGAAAGAAAAACGCGTTTCATTTTATATTCTAAATTTCGGACAAAACAAATGTGTACCTAGTTATTCAATGATGTTTGAACTTGCTTTTTAAGAGAAATATTTTTTTAAATACATTTTCCCAATGGGGTAGCTATATCTAAAAACATCTGTATCCGGCACCATGTCAGTCCTTAGATTAATTTAATATATTTTAAAAGTCATACCTCCATTATATAAAAAAGTTTTTAGTGATGTAATATTTGATTTGAGTGGCTTAGCAACGGATCGAGACAATTGGCGAATCACAAGGCACTACTGTTCCTGACTTCTTCAAGAGTTACACAAAATATAGCAATATTTTTTACTTCAAATAGGAAATAATTGAATTAAATAATATATCTAATGGTAGATGATATATGTTTGCGTAAACGTTCATTTCTAGATGAAATGATTACAGAAGTATTCCACTTTTCACATAATTACACTCTATACTCAATCTCAAGGTTATTTGTATTTTTTGAAAATATATTAGCAAGCGAATGAAAAGTTGAAACTCGTGGCTCAACTCTAAGCGACAAACTGCGGAACTAATAAATAGAATAATACAGGACTACAACTAAAACGTTAAGAGCCTACATTAGTGAGTTGTATTATTCCATTTTTGGGTCCGGAATGGCTCAGTGGTAGAGCGTTGAGTTGCAATGCCGAAGGTTCTGGGTTCAAATCCCGCTCCCTGGGAGAATTTATTCAATCTGTTAGCGGCGGGATATAAATCCTGTGGCTCACCCAGCCTCTATAAGGTGAGTAGCTAAAATAAAGGGGGGGAATCTGGCGGTTGTGCACGATCTATGGCAAATCACCTCCCTGCACAACCGTTGTCCAAGTAACAGTACAGTCTCTACCATGTACTGAACCCCAGACCCTTCACGGGTTGTAGTGGTGCAGGTTTCATAAAAATGATATTTTAATCGACTATTATTGCCGAGAATCGGCGACGGATTCAATTTATTTATTTTACGTAATAAACTTTATACTTTCCTTTTCTAACTTATTTCTTCAACTTATTATTAAAAAACGCGTGTAAATAATCGTACAGCTTAAGAGGTATATGCAGTTTTCCTGTACAAGTTTTAACCTTAGCAAAAACAAAAGAAGAATTTGCTTTACTCCGTTTAATGATAATGTTTGCTTCAACGACACCCCCTACTTTCGATGCCATTTTCCTGAAGACCTTGAAACACTTCGTGAATTAACATTAGGTGAGTATGATATGCCCATTTGTGGTTGAAAAACATACTAAATCTTATAGCCATTAATTGAACCGAGAAAATAAAATTATTTATAATTATATTGGGTGAATAACACTATTTTTTAGCCTTGTTCAAGTAAAGAATCATAAAAGATAATAATAAAGTCTATCTAGAGCTTAATAAAAACAAAATTTACTATCAGTCTTATCTTTATAACAGCTTCCAAAATAAATATTTTTATAATATTTTTTTAATGTTAACAAATGTCATTAAAATAATAGAAAATTTTATTTTTGAAAATTATAGTATTGTGTTAAGACTTATAAATTGGGGTATAATATAATTATTATGTTGTACTGTATCAAAACAAAATTCTATAGTATTTTCAACAGTAGAAATTTGAAAATATATAGAATAAACAAATAAAACCAAGCAATTTAAAGCAATAAAAATTTCAAATCTTCCCTCTTGAAGTGAATATTTAAATAATAAAAATATGAAATTATATTTGTAAACACCTACTAATAAATAATCAATAAGTTAATAACATTTTTACAACAAAACTTTTTAGTAAAAGAACTAATTATTACTTTTCTTTATTTAAACTAGATAAATTTAATGTTGACAAAATAAACTAAATAAATGAGTATATTACTAAAATGAAAGAAAGAAAGAAATGGCATCGAAACACAAATTACTACTAACAAGGTCACAATACATAAACTAGATATTGTATATTTTGATAATCAAAATGTAAATAAGTGATAAATATATCAAAAAATATGGATATGCTAATATTAAAATAACAAAAACTACTTGTAAAAATAATTTAAATGAAGTTCAAATCAATTTTAAAGCAAAATAACACATTTATTACAAATTGATTAAGCTTTGATTGTTTTCCTGTAGTAGTTATGAACATTTACTTTACTGAATAATGAAATAAAATAAATAAATATTATAAAATTATGTAAAAATAATGATTATTCAAGAGTTTCAAATTGTGTATGTAAGCATGTGTATATGTATATATAAACTAATTAATAGTTTATATTATTTTTTAATAAATTACTATATATAAACAAAATACATTTTCATTAACTGTTGAAATTACAACAATGATAACATGAATCTGTTAATTTTATTATATAATAATAAAAAATATGTATGAGAAATATAAAAGAAATACCTAAAATTGGACAACTAAAAGAGTAATAAATAATAAACACTGGATAAATAAATATAAAACTGTAGAGGAGATTCAGTAACTTCACTAAAACTAATAATCCCCAAACACAATAATTCACTATTTTTTACAATATAAAATTCGGTTCCCAATTGTTTAATAATTTAGAGCATCAAATAATTAATTAAAATTAAAAAATTCAATATAGAAACTTTGAAATATATAAAACTTGGTTATCAATTATTTCTTGGTAATCTGTCAATTCATATGACAAGCTGATAACTGAAACCAAACTCACAGAAATCACATCTTTTAACAAGGAGCAAACACTGAAATGATTTTGTCAAAATCTTATGTAATCTTCTAGTCTAATTTTTATTTAAATTTGTCAATGTGTGGAAAAATACTTGATCAAAATATAATAAGTATACCAGTTCTTACACAACCCCTTGAGTATGAAAATTGAATTTGAATCAACTGCAAATATTCAAATTTGAATTTAAATTCTTTTAAAAGTAAAAAAAGAAAAGTAAATATCAAAATCAACAAAGTTATTCTTCCTCCTCTAAGGAGGGAAGAGTCATCCACCATAAATGTCAAACGGATTGACGTCTTAGAAAAAAATAAATATTGTCTATTTACGACTCACCTAAAACTTCTTGTAATGTCTTTTCATCGAGGAAAACATCCATTTCTGTCGTTAATAAAAACTACATGGTAGAAAAAGTCCGTCCGCCGTGAAACTAAAACACCAAAATGACAACACCAATGTAACAGCCACCAGAAGGTAACTGGCTCTGAAATATGGCGTTCAGATGCAACAGGTTATAAAAGCAACTCCTCATCTTACCCACATTAAAGTTACATTCTTGTAATGAGAGGAAACTCATTATTTATATTATTTTTAAAAAAAATATCATTATATTTTTAAGAGTATTAAAAACAAAAATATTAATGAAACATGATGCATGTAAAAAACCTTTTAAAAATGAACAACTTAATGAAGTTTTTGAAACTTTATATATTTAAGAAATAAAAATATCTTGAAACCGAAATATATTTTTTAAATCTATCTTAAAAAATATTTCATATTATAAGTCAATAATACCCCAAATTATTCAGTTAATTAGTGAATAGTAAGCCTGAAATTGCTCATGGCTTATCTTAAAAATGCTTGACTGTAAATTGTATTTTATAAGGAAGAATTTAAAAAAATATATATAAGTTCCTGCTATAAAAAACTGTCCACATTTTAATCCAGTGGTGTGAAATGAACCAAAAAACCTAAATTAATTTAAAATAAATATATCTCGTGTTAACCATGCTCATATATTTTAATTCTTTATACTATAATTCAATTTCATCATATTTTTAGGGGCATTAAAAACAAAAGCTTTAATAAAAAATGTGACCTGTAAAAAAACTCTTTTTTTTATTACATTTAATTTACATTTTAATCAAGTACTTATAAGAATTTATATATTACCAAACTAAAAATAATCTTTATACCAAAATAAATATTTGATGATATAAGTTGATATATTATCACCAATTATTCAGATAATTAGTTAATTGGCAACCTAAAATTTTCCATTGCCAATCTTTAAAATTCTTACATGTATATTGCACTTCAGAATAAACAATTTTAAAACAAATAAACATACTGTACTTGATCAAGTAATGTGAAATGAACCCCAAAAAAGAAGTATCAAATACTAAGAACAAATTTGGACATTGAAACACGTGCCAACCTTTCAAAAATGATAGTGAAGTACAGAGGACCCTGATGTATCTGAAACTCACAAAGTTAATCCAAGAAATATAAGAAAGCAGTCGTCGTTAATGGCCCCAGCAGTCAAAGTGATGTTTAAAAAAATCAAATTAAAAAAAACAAATTTGATTTTTAAAAAACATATCTCACATTTATCATGTCAATATATTTTAATTTTTCATATACTAGTTCATCTATCAATAGTAACAAATATGAGTTAAAAATATATGAGGAGAAAAAAGGAAATTTTTTAACATATACTACACTCTGCACAATGATACTTTTGTCAACTTAAGATTTTACACAAATTTTAGAGATAGAAAATATTATTACATTAAAAAACAGTTCTCTATAATTCAGTAACCACACATTATTCAAAAACTTTTTAAGGAAACTTCCAGTGAAAATAGAACACACATATTATAACAATGGAGGTTAATGCCCCAGTAACACTAAGAAAGCTGAAAAGAAGCCGGCTTCAGGATCTCATGGAGTGAAACTTTATTAAATTTCAGTAAAAAAGAAGAGATTGGTCTCTCCAATATCTGATATGGATGTTACTTTGTATTCAAAGATCCATCAGGTTAATGTTGGAAAATGAATGACAGTTATTTATTCATTTTAAATTTTTATTAAAAAGTAACAGAAATTAATTGTATTTACTTTGTAAGTTTTTTAATAGGTAGCAGCATTGAATGGGTTTATCAGTGTCATCCATTACAAAATACAAAATAACAAAATAGTGGAATCATACTTACAAAATAATGTTAGACAAAGAAATGAGGTATATGAAGAGGTAATACAAATTACAACAATTAGTTTCTTTAGCATGGCTCTAAGGTAATGTTTAACTAAAACAACAAAAATAGAATAAATAAGTTTAAAATACCAATGCTGCCTGGTTAGCAACAATAATGAACTTAAATAGTGTAGGGCTTTTGCAGGAAATATTTGGCTAAGGAATGAAGATTGGACTATGGGAATATAATAAAATAAAATGTGGATAACAAGTCTATTACATCAGAGGATTTTATTTTCCTCATTTTAAAAGGTTTTCAAAACCAGAATGAATATAAACTATTGATTGACAGATACCCAAACAAATAGTTGGGTATTTGTACAGCAGGATGTCACTTCAAGTTGAGTTACAACAAGTTTTAATTGTTTATACGTTTCATTTTTAATATTTTCGGTAGAGTAGATTTCGGTAATCACTTTGTCATTAAATAAAAGTTTCAACTTACATTTATACATTTATTTGTTGTTTTTTTTCAACTCTAAGTATATATAGTATATGTTTGTTGAAATGTTCATTTCTGGATGAAATGATTACTGAAGTATACACATTTCCCATAACTATATTCTATTTCCCCATACTAAAGCTCATGATAACTTGCATTTTTGGTAAATATTAACAGAAAAATAAATGAAAAGTTGAAAGTTGTTGTGACTCAATTCGAAGCAACAGCCTGCAATAATGGAATAATTACCCTTAGCCCTGATGATGGCCTAAAAATTAGGCCAGAACATTGGCACACATAAAATAAATTGCAATTATTTATGTAAACTTTATTGACTGCAACCCCTTGAATCTAAACTAGTGGTGTGATTGTCCTTGCATAGACATGAGGAATTGAGTGATTTATAAATGATTGAAATAATGATGTTTAGTGATTACGAGATTAAAAATGAATATGGTAGTAGCCTATGTTATATTGTAAACAAGTCATAAATACTGATCCAGACAAAAAAATAGGTGTATTCCAATAAAGACAGGTTGAACACTAAAATATTATTCATAGATTTTTTCCTAAATAATATTAGTTGACCTTATATAAGCTGGCAAGAAAATGTTTTCTATGAATTCTATAAAATATTTTTAGTTACTGCCACTTATGAACTTAACTTCTGACTTATTAAATAACAATCTATAATAAATTCTGTATTATGTACTCTAATACACTAACATTTAGAAAAATTTAAATTACAGGTACAATAAACTAAAAGACCAGATGAAGGCCATTTTCCTAAAAATTATTCTTCATGATAATATTTGTAATTTATCGCAGTACAACCTCTTGTGGAATAGTAGGTTTTTTTAATGACAGATCATTAATAGTTTCTTAGTCATTAAAACAAACATTTTTTTAGTTTGAGCTCCCACAAAAAATTATAGTCTATGAGTTAAATCTGTTATTGCCAGTTTAAAAATAATAAAAAGGAGATAACTACATACATATTTTTTGGTATTTGTTCTGCAGGTTGTGGCATAGAGTTGGGTTATAACAAGTTGTAACTGATTATTCGTTTCATTTTTAATATTTGTCAAAAATAAAAGTTATCCTGAGCTTTAGTATGTAAAAGATAATGTTATTTGTGTAATCATTTCATCTATAAATGAACGTTTCAACAAACATATTTCATCTATACTTCGAAATGTTGGTTACCTATAATCTACTCATTACCTATAGTTATATTCTCTTTTCCAAACTAAAGAAGCTGAGGATAACTCATATTTTTCGAAAATTTTAAAGGGAAAAGAATGAAAAGTTAAAACTTGTTGTGACTTAACTCGAAGCGACCTGAAGAATAATTACCTCTTTTTGTTTTATAATATCAAACAACAGTTTTATACCTTTACATATCGGATTTATAACTTTAATCCAATTCTTTCACCATCTTGCGATCGAAAGTAGAAATGAGCGGTAACGGATAGGAATTTGTTCGATACTATCGATAGCTATTACAATAGTCCTAGTATCGATAGTGAGTATCACGCCTAAGAAAGAATCAATTCCAAAATAGGGGGGGTGTCCTCTATTTAGCTTACGGCAGACCAACACTAACTTTACAAATTATACAAATGTTCATTTAATTGTACTACAGTAGGAACTTAACGTTTTAGTAGAGTCGATATTATTATAGAAAGTTAAGTTCAGTTTAGTACTTGTTTTGTAACCCCTAGTGAGCCGATTAAAACATGAGTGCCTACCCTAGTAACACTAATAATAGTGCTTTGAATATTTTGCATTGCGCAGTGATTTTTTTATTTTTTAGGTTTTGTTTTTTTTATTGATAAAATAAATGATTTATATTTTATAAGAAAAATGTCTTAAATCTTATTCCATTGCATTCTCCGTCGTGAAATAACTGTCCTAAAATCGAAATATGTACGGTAGAAATACATATTGGGATAAGATGTAGCCTAGTTATGTTTTAAATCGATCTCGTCCATTTAAATTTTAAAAACAGTTCTATATTTTGGGTAACGGCTCAAAGATGTCAGGAACAATGGGTTTGTGATTTGCCTCGTGAGTCACGATGATTTCTGCTAGGTATCACCATTGTCTTTCCCATAAAAAGAGACGTTGGACAGTGATGCATTCTGTCACCCACATTGTCTAATGTCTACTTGGAACGATTGTTCCAGAAGACTCTAAATGTATCTGAAGATGGGATCACTATAAACGGCGAAAGAATAAATAACCTGAGATTTGCGGACGACACGATACTTCTAGCAGACAGAGATGAAGGTCTTCAGCGTCTCTAAATAAAGTACTGGTAGCATGCAATAACTATGATGGATATATGGATATGCAATAAACTAAATGGATCATAAGGAAACGCAAACAATGATTATCAGTAAAAAACAACATATTGATACCAAATTCCATGGAACAACATAACTGATAACTGGAATCACTTAAATGAAATCAGTCCTTTATAGAGGGCTAGAAATGTCTTTAACCTAGAAAGGTACTATGGAACCTAAATTTGAACCTGCAGACTCGAATCAGATGTTATACATTGTCATAGGGACATGGATCAGAACATTTACTGATGCTTCAATTAAACATACTCTATAAGCATTCAAGATGTGGTGTTATTGGCGTATCCTTAGAGTTTCTAGGGTGCACTACAATTAATGGCCTATGCGGATGATGTAGTGATTCTGGAAAGAACCAGGCAGGCAATCGAAGACGTGTATGTTACTTTGAAAATGGAGCCAGGAAGAGCCGGCCTTGAAATAAATATCAGCAAAACCAAACTGATGATTGTAGAGAGAATGAGGCAGCAAAGGCCACCTTATTGCAACTTAGACGGAGAAAACATTGAAATTGTGTCAGCATTTACATACCTGGGATAATTAATGACTAAATAAACCAGTGAAACAGAAGAGGTCAAAAGAAGGAAACAGGACGTACAAAACCCTAATCAAACCGGTTGTTATTTAGGGCGGTGAATGTTGGGTAATGTACAAGATAGCCTGTGACAGGTTCGAGAGGAGGGTGCTATGAGGAATGTTTGGCGGAGTTTTCGAGAACGGAGTGTGGCGAAGTAGAAAGAACAAAGAAATCTATGAAATATACAATGACCTGTCTTTGTCAAGCTTTATATGAATAAGCAGGCTGAAATGGCTTGGGCATCTCAACCGAATGAACAGTGACGAAGGTATATAAAGGAAAGATCTTCGCTACTAGAGCAAAGGGCCAACCAAGAGCTCGATGGAATTGGGCATGCGACAGGCGGGCATTCGTTTGGTGGAGGACAGAGCCCTGTGGGAACAAATGTCAAGGACCACTTCGGTCTATAGCACCAGGAGAAGAAGAAGGGTGCACTGTTAGCAACAAAATCATACTACAATGAATACAGATGCCCCTCGAGATATTAGGAAGCATCAAAGATATAAATTGACATACTTTGGTATAATAATGCAAAACAAAAAGTCTCCTACTGCAGTTAATCAAATAGGGGAAGATCGAAGGAAAAAGAGGTCCAGGTCCTGAGGGGAATTGACATACATGTTAACATGTTTTGTGCAGCGATCAGTTGAGCCATTTTAATCGGAAACATCCAAAAAAGATAGGACTTTCAGAAGATCATCTATTAGTGACTTTCTTAACCATTCAACAGTAGCATAATAGGGCCTTTTGGTTTTTTTAAAACTCCTATAAGTACATTTATATTGCTTTTTTTTTTAAATGTTGTTAGGCTAAGTAACAAACAAATTCCTAAAAAGTTAATGAGTGCTGTGCCGACTGGGAAGCATCTGAGGGGTGGAGCGAGATTTAAGTGGGAAGATTGTGTTAAGAGTTATCTGGAGGATTTGGGTTTGGGTTGTGGTCAATGGACAGAGGTATTGGTATCGAGCCTTCGGGTTCGCTAAGCCTTTTTATTCATTATTTAAATGTAATTTCTTAAAAAAAAATTCTAGAAAATAAATTGCAGTACTCTCATAAGAGTTGCACTATTTATCTTTTGACTTTCCTTTGGTTTGTAAAACAAACTCTCCCAACATTTATAAAAATAAAGATATGTCTTAAATTTATTATCCATTAAGTGTTTCTTTTTTAACTTCCCCAGCGTTAAATGGCATTAAAATAGATATCCTGGTCCTCATTTTTTAGACTTTTTAATCTTAAAACAAGTAAATTGTATTAATGTTTAACTAAAATAAGTATATTCAGTGGTAGATGAATTGGAAGGATTAGGGATACATTACCTACCAAAATATATGAAAAGTGTAATTTTCATATTCAACATATTATAGTCCAGGATCCATGGTCCATTTTTGCACTTGATTAGTATCAAGCTGAATCTTCATGAATAGCTTCGTTTTGATGAGACGCCCAAAAATTTCCTGTGCAAAAATTTTCGATTGTGGTAGATAACAGAGGTAGCAAAGGATAAAATATGTCAATTTGATGATTCTCAAAAATGTATTACTAACTGGGTTTTTTTTTTGTTATATCTCAAGATAATTATCTAAATTATTTGAAAAAATATTTGTCCTACAAAATGTATGGTTTAATCAAAGAGTCCCCTGCTTCCAACATGTATCGATAACGAAGTCATCAAAAATGATTATTAGCCAGCTGTTTTTTATGACTTCGTTATCGATACATATTGGAAGGAGGGGACTCTTTGATCAAACCATACATTTTGTAGGACAAATATTTTAGATAATTATCTTGAGATTTAACAAAAAAAAAACCCAGTTAGTAATAAATTTTTGAGAATCATCAAATCGACATATTTTATCCTTGCTAACTCTTTTAGCTAACACAATCGAGAATTTTCGCTCAGGAAATTGTTGGGAGTCTCATCAAAACAAAGCTATTCACGAAGATTCAGCTTGATATTAATCAAGTGAAAAAAAATGATGGATCCTGGACTATTATTGTTTTTTAAGTATCACTGCCTGTAAAAATGGACAGATTTTAATACATAAATTTAAAATACAGTTAGTCCCTGATCTAAGGTGAAAAAATCAATTGTAACTTGGTTCATTTGTTGAAAAAAAAGTTATAACACTGCAACCCATGAAGGATGAAGGTTCAGTACATGCTAGAGCCCGTACGGTACTGTTTCCAAGACAATGGCTACGCATGAAGGAGATTTCTCTGAGATCATACTCAACCCCAGGTTTTCCCCCCAATTTAGGGTTCCCACTTTATAGAGGCTGGGTGATCGCCAGGTCTGTAGATCCCACACGGTCCATTTTGCTGCCAACTGATTCAATAATTTATCTGCTAAAGCCCGATTTGAGCCCTGAACCTTCAGCATAGTCATTTAGCACTCTACACACTAACCTACCATGCTCCGCAGATTTATTTATTGAGTCAGCAACATTTGGCACCTGGGTAAGAAAAAATGAGGAATCCTTATTTTCAATCATCATCATTTCACAAAACAGAGCTAACTCTGACAGCAAATCAAAAGAAAAAACAAACATTATATTTATTATTTTACATTAAAGTCAAATAAATTATTGTAATTTTTCATAATATTGAAACAGAATATTCAATAAAAATTAATTGTATAATAATTTCATAAATTTATCAATTATTACATATTTGGGGCATAGTAATCAATCAACAGTGATATTAATAAAATTATTAACATGAGAAGTGTTTAGAATTATAAATTAAACTATTTTAAAAATGCTATAAAGTGGAATAAGAAACGCTACAGCAAATAATCGACGAATTTAATTCTTATCAATTAAGAACCTGACGTTAAAGACAGAATCACAGTTGTTTAATATATATATATATATATATTCTATATTTTTTATTTTTTTTTTACAAAATTCATTATTTCTTAACTATATATATTTTAAATATGTATATATACTTCTCTAAAAATAAAAATATAAAATTATATAGACATTTGTTCTTATGTTTGACATGAAGAACAAAATTGATAATAAAATGCTTCAACTGAAGTGAAATACTCTGAAGATTTTGGATAATTTCAAAGGCCATTTTAAACTTTACGCTAAAGAAGGATTATGCGGTGTGGTGAAAATACTTTATGAGATTTCAGCTGTGTTTCCTAGATTAGACAAGTAACACTTATCACTGGTAATAAAACTTTATTGAGTGTTCTTTGGTGAAATAGTGGCCATACTGAATTTTGGCAAGCTAAGGCCAAATTTGGTTTCAATCCCAGTTAAAATTGGTATCGCTGCTTGGTACCTAAAACAAACAATTTTAGCATTAATATTTTAATTATGTACAATAAAATGGTAAAATATAAAGGGATTTACAATTTAATTTGTAAGGTGTTTTATTCATAAGTATGAGTTATCAACTAAGTTTTTTCCTTAATAACTTAAGCATAGACACTCTTAAAGAATAGGAATCATTGAGAATCTATAAAAGTAATTTTTTGAAGAATATTCAAAAACAGCTGTACCACCGGAATCATCGATTTTACTTTAAACACAAGGGTCACCTGTAGTTTAGAGGATAACACAACAACCATGCCCAAGACAGCGGGTTCGCAGCCCGGCAGGTGGCCGTAGGATTTTTTAAAGGGAATAAAAAATCCTTGATTATACTGTTCTACTCAAGGGATTAAAAATTATATATTCTTCTGCTGTTTTTAGTACACTAGTATTAATTTTAAATTGTATTATTAACATATATTTTTTAAATTCAATATGTTGTCTGAAATTTTTTATTTAATTAGAGGGTATCCTTCCCTACTGGTATACCAACCAATGATTGCTAATATAAATATGCTACATTTCCTTTTAAATGAATATTCTTTGTTTTATCCCACTTAATCTATACATATTATAAAACAAAGTCCTCGGCCGCATTTGTTCGTGGTAAACTCAATAACTACTGCACGGATTTTCATGTGGTTTTCACCAATAGATAGAGTGATTCACAAGGAAGGTTTAGGTATATAATTTGTCGAGGTTTTGTGTAAATGGGTTATACCAAAGACGCTGCTTGCCTAATCCCATGCAATTATCTAACGTGCAAGATAATAAATTTGTATATAAAGAAATATTTGGTTTTGTTTTTATTTTTATAAAGTACATTAGTTGAGATGGGAAGAAAGAAAATCAAGACTCTCAAAGAAGCCTAACCAATGATATTTACGTGGTCCTAAGTGGCCGGTACGAGATAAAAAAAAAAGATACATTACACAGACAAATTATTTTAAGCCTTATTACCAGAGTAAAGCTGGGGTGGGTCGCTAGTATATTTAAAAATTTAATGCATATCAAAAACTTTTTGTGATATAGAATAGAGAAATATTTTAATTTTATATTTGTTTACTACAATAAAAAGAGAATCGGTGTATTTTTTGGTCACAAAATTACTAGTAAAACTGAGTAAAAACTATTTTCCTTAAATGGACACTAAGGATAATAGGACCTATCTGTTAACTGATACATACTTTATAAGTAAATATTTTTTTATGCACTCTATATAAGCACTTGATTTTTTTTTTTTACTGAAGCCAAAGTAAGTTATATCTTATAAAGGATTAGTTAGAGCAATATTGTTTTACAAACTAAAATTATTTATTTTGGGTTGGCTCGAACCATTACACTTTAATCTGAACCAGTCTTTAGGAAATTTTGGTCTTAATAACTTAGGGGTTTGCTAAAATCACTGATTCAAATTCTTATATTATAACATTTTATCTTTAAGTTGAGTTTTTAACACAATTTAAATAAAACAATATTAAATAACAAATACCCTCCAATATGTTCAGGATTAGGTAAGCTCTTTTTGGGTACAGTTGCAGGAGATGAAACATTGACTTCCGAACCTGCGGGCCTCCTGTATATTTAAAAAAAAAAAGAAGATAAATATACATCATATAAATAACATATGTTTACAATTTAAAAAATAAACTAGATAAACAAATTTCAAAGCATAAATCATAGTTTAGCACGGCTTTTTTTCTTTGGATACTCACTTTTCCTCTTGAACAATTAATAAGATGTTATAAAATATGAGATGGAATGGGTAATAAAGAATAAAATAAAATAACAGTAACTACTTGTGAAATGCTAACATTTCGAACCAATATTTCTCTTCAGTACAATAGTTTTCATCAGGCTTAAAATTAATAGTACTAAGAAGGAATATTGTAGGTGTATAAAATAAAAATAAAATTTAATAAAGAATAATGGTGTGATAAAAAAAAATAAATGGCTGTCAATGTCCATTACAAAGGACATTTAACAACAGATGTTTAATAATAGACACTTAGGAAAGGTGCCAGTTTTATATTTTTTTTTTCCTTTTTTTGTTTTTTTTTGACATCAGTAGTGTGGAGGTGGCCCCTCCGAGTAGGGCCCTTTGCGAGCCTGGTGGGAAAACACAAGAGCAGCACCTCGTTCAGTTGTCCTATGTCGGTGTATAATCATGTTAGGAGGTAATGCGAGAGGTCTTCTTTTCTGGTTTTACCGGGACTATTTACGCCTTTCGGTAAGACCTCTCCGACTTTTGCTGACTTTTTGTGTTCAGGATTTGTTCCCTTTAGTCTTTGGAATTTCATTTTCCTGGGCACAAGACAGTGGGGTTCTGGCTCTTCTCCCCTCTTGGTCGTTGAGAAGTGGTGACTTCTTCTTCCGCCTTGGAGACCATTGGCCGGTTTTCCCGTGTAACCCTAGGGTAGGACCCTTTGACAGTGTGCTATCAGCCGGGTCAGCTGAACACTGTTTTTTTAACGGGGTTGTTAGTCCACACCCTCCTCCTTTCTCATTCTGGCTTGGGACAGGCCATGCACGTTAAATATAGGTTACGGTAGGAGAGGTTTCACTGTTTATGTGTTCTTCATATATTTTATTCGTATCTTGATTTTCAGCTCTGATGAAGACCTCGGATGTGGATTAAAAACACTTGCAATCAACAAAAATTACCTCTATTTTATATTATTGTTTATCCAGACCATTGATTCTAGATTTCTTTCTCAAATTCAACTATCAATAAATGTTATATTTTAAAAAACAAAGACAATATAAAAATATTTTATAAAATGTTTAAAATAATATCAATAAATATAATAATTTATAAAACAAAAGGATTACTTACGTTCCACCGAAATCGATGTAAAGATACCTTTGAAGTAACTCGTAAGTTACCAATGTGAAACCAAACTGGGGCGACGATCTCACAACTCTAGCTGCAAGAAAAAATAGTTTTATTATAAAAAATACCAAAGCTATGCTTTAAATAATAATATTCAACAATATAGAAGTTATAACTCGGAAAATCATAACAAAAATATTATTAAGTAGGTAAATTAACTTTTCATATGAAACTCCTAATTTGTTCTAATATGTTATTTCCTGGATGTTGATTAATAATGAACATAAAATAATTACAATTTTTAAATATATCAAATATTACCTCCTGCACCCTTCCAAAAAGCTCTGAATCCTTCTTCCCTATAGATCTTTCTAAAAGCATCCGTCATACCGTTATATGTTGTCTGTCCTTCCCTAGCGACCACCTAGAGCAAGTATTTCAATTACCTTTAAAATAAATTACAACACCAAAGAGGTTGATATATCAACAATTTCAAACCAATCAATTTTGTACTGGTACACAATTTATTAAAACAAAACATGAAAAAAATGTAAGACAACTAATTTATTTTATTTTTAAATAATTACCTGCAATCTAGTTTTAACTACATCAGCGGGCGTGACAAGCGAAGCTGCAGGAATACCTGCACAAACACCAGACAGAAACAAAGTGTATGGTTGATTATATCCATTTTCATCGGCCAATCTTGCTTTCACATGAGCGTAAGTCGGGAAATATATTGCGGAGAAACAGATATCTCGTAGGAAACATGATCTAGCACCCTAAAAATGAAAAGAACTTTTAGCATACCTTAAAAATACAATATTTATTCGGAATATGATGAATAACGTACAACCCCCGCTAATCAGTTTATGTTGGGTCAGGGACATAACCAGATAAGTGGGAAAGTTGTTATACGAATCTGGGGCATATAAAATTCCAATATGGATACCAGCAAATAACTAAAATTAAAAAAAACAAAACAATACTACCACAGTAGTGTAAGTCATTTGAATGTTAAGTGATGAAGTTAGATTGGTTATAACTATCAATCTTTATTTCTTCAAATTTCTTTACATACAACAAAATAAAATTAAGGTCATCTGTAATTTTAAATTAAAGTATAAATGATCTTATTTTATAATTGGTTATATTAACAATATAAAACCTAACTAAATTCAATTATAGACCAAAACCTTTAAACTAAATCCTTTCCAACGAATTGCTTCACTTCCAAAACTCTGTACTTTAAGTAACATTTGTCATAAAAGTAATAAAATACAATTTTGTTTAAGATAAAGATTGTTTCTGAATTTTAAAATAATTTAATGATTTTCAAGGAAAAAATATTCAATTTAAATTAAGTTCCATGGATAATTAATTATATTGAAAATTTGAGATGCATAATCCCTTTTTTTATAGTGCCCTTAATTAAGATAGTTGTTGTCTTGTTATGTGACCTTTTAATAGGAATAATTTAATTCTAATAATGGTATAAATGCAGAGATTGGTCAAATCTGTAATAAAAATTTAATCATTTTATTTCTTTTTACCATCAAAGAGGATTCTAAAATATCTAGCAAATGTGGAGAGACACAGGTCCCACAAGGACCAACAGTGAATGAGCGAGTACAGTTTAGTTACACATGTACTACAATAATTGTTCAATTATTATAAATTTAAAAAAAGTTTATTTGACAAGTAAATAATCTAGTTTGATGACTAATAAGGTATTTCTTATGGGGAATTGAGCAGATAACATCTAGAAGGAACAATTATTCAACTTCTCCAAACTGTTGAAGTTGAGTAATAATCCCAGCAAAATTGAAAATAAAAGAAAATATAGCATGTTACTTCACATACGTACCTTATATAGACCAAAAAATCCCAATTCTTTAATAACAGCAAGGGCACTGACTTTTGCCTGTGATGCTATTTCACCAGCCACTTGAAGCCTTATTTTTACAATTTCTAACGGATTGGTAAATATAACTTGAGCACAGCCACCCTAAAACATAACATGTAAGTAAACTTTTAATGGAAGTTCATTTAAAGTTTTCATTAATACATTTGAGTCAGTGATACAAGTGTTTAAAAAGTCCTACAAGTGAAAGAGAACATAATTTCATAATAAAACAATTTTATTGTTTAAATCCATGGAAGATACTGTTGTATCTTAATAATAGTGTAACTCGGATCATCTTTCAATTTAAAAAAAAAAAATTCACAAATTTGTTTGATTGTGGTGTATCCTCCAAAAATATAGTGTGAATGATGTTGCCAAGAGAGATTCTTTCGGATATTTTAAAGAATACCTGTACAAAAATGTAAAAGTAAATCATGATCCTACAACAGGACAACAGTCTCCACTATATATTTGTGTTTTGAGAAAAATCTCCTTAATGCAGAAGTTGCTGAAGGAGAATCCATAAACAATAAACTGTAACTCACCATCATCATAAAATAGAAAATTATACAGTTGAATTTAGGCTAGAATGGGTTTTTAATAATGAGATTAATGTTAGAAACTTCAATACCCTCTCCAGAAAAGTTTGGTTCTGGTCATGTAAAGAAATTTTAAATTTGTTGGCACTGAGGGATCAGTCATAGGTGTTAATACTTGTCTGTACAATGACATATGCTACGATATGCCCATTAAATAGAATAGAATGTTTTCGAATAATATTATAAGAGAGGAAAAATAAAAAAGTTGATTCTCCTTATGTTTACAGCTCAATATTCAATGCGATATTAAATTTTACTTACGCAACCTCCTGCAAGTACTTCACCCCAAAGAGGTATTTTCCCATCTTTATCCATTAGATGATCTCTAACAAAATCGTTAGCAGTGAGCTTCAAAGCTTTTTCAGGAGCGACCCCCATCATTTGTGGTAAAATACCTCTATAAAGCCCGAGTACACCCTCATGCCTGATGACCTAAAATGAATACGACAAATAATATAGTCATTAAATGTAAAATATAAATTTGATATGTTTTAAATACTATTACAACAATGGGCAAAGGATATTTTCTTTGTTGTTCTGAATAAGATAATATTTGCTTGAACCTTGAGATGATGACACTTCGGCATTTGGAAGACGAATATAAAACGTAAACCATTTTTTCTTTAATCATAAATAATCATAATGGCCCCTGAAAAAAATGACTTTTAACCTAAACTTAGTCTAAAAAAATATTAATGAAGCTTAATTAAAAAAAGATAATTTTATTAGTAAAACAATAATATATCAACATTAAGCATAATAATTATTTTAATTACCTTTCGGAAACAATCAAAGCTGTTTTTGTACATTACTTCACCAATAAATGAACCAATCCTTTGGTTTTGCATTCTTGTTTTCACTAAATCAATAGGATATACAGCAGCAGCTCCAGTCGCTAAGAACAAAGTAATAAGTTAAATAATAATAAGTATAGAACTTTTCATATTACACAAAAATATATTAAGAAAGAAAAATGAACATAGAACTAGCTCAAGAGCTATGAATTAGCTCAAAAACTAAAAGAGAACTGGCAATATATATATATAAATTCAGATTAGCTGAGTATGTAATGGAATAGTTACAAAAATTCAAGACAGCATATAACTCTAAAATCAAGAACTAACTCTACCATGGATAAAATTAATAAATAAAAATTACATTAAAAACAAAATATTACCTCCAGCTATGGCACCCAAACTGAACCTGTAGACATTTTCTAATACTGAAATAAAGACACCTCTATCATCAGGACTCTGTAAAAATACAAAATCATATACATGAATTTCTAGTGAAGTTAGATAGATAATACAAAAAATTTTATTTGTCAATTACTTACGGAAACAGCATGTATTTCAGTAATCCTGTTTGGTAATTGTTTGTGATACTGTTCAGGAGCAATGGCATGCAGATCGCTATACACTACCCTCCTGCAAGTAATTCAAAAATCTAAACAAGAATTTAGACAATTCTTTGATGAAATGATTTAATAAATAGAAAAAAATTCTCAATAGCATAAACTATTTTGTAGGTATAATAATAATATTTAAAATGACTACAATTAAAATTTATATGATTCCATTTTTTTTTTGCTAATAAGAGTAATTAAACTCCCATCCTAATAACAAGTAATGCTTCTTCTGATAACACATGAAGGGACGGCCTAAATGTATTTCAGGACCCTGCTTGGACCATTTAAGTTGTAAACATACTAAAAGACTTCGGAACTGGGAGCAGAGGCAAAGAGAGCACATAAGGTTTAGGATCTTTTGTTTCTGTCTTGAGAAAGAGTAAGGATCAGCCCTAGTTTTACTAATATGGCTGAAGAGCATCTAAATTCCTAAAAGAATAAATACAATTTTCTACTAAAATTTTTTTTAGTAACGTAGCAAATCAGAAAAAAAAATTGACTCCATTCTGGATTTGTTTTTTCTAAGGGTTTCCTCAGATTAAGTTTTCCTTCAATTTGTTTTTCCATTTTGTTTTATCTTGTATATCTTCCTCCCTCAGACCATGACCGTGCATACTTTCCTCAATTATTTCTAACCATCTTTTTCGTGGTCTTCCTCACCGTTTACTCTCTTCAACCTATCATACTACTTATTATTTATCTTTACCATTTATTATTTAGAAAAATGCATATTTTTTTAACTCTAACAGTGATGAAAAAACTAATTGCAACATTCTGGTAAGAAATCTAATGTTGTTTAGATTTTTTTCATAAAATGTTTTAAGATAGGACCACTTTCAAGTATGTATAAAAAACAATAGCCTTCTTCACCTCTCTCTCTCAACTTGTTTCTTTCTCTATTTCATTTAATGCCACTTTATGCTGTTACGGCTTATCGGGTGATACCTCAGTGGGAGTCCTAAATTTTGAATATCCAGGTATAGTAGGATAAAGATCTTTAACTAGTACCTGACACCTCACAAGCTCAGAACGAACATTTTACGTCACTTCTGAAGAATCAATCAATCAACACTGGCTCTACAACCCAGTTCGGGCCTTGCCCGCATCAAGGCGTCGCCTCTACTCTTCTCTGTCCTGTGCCAAGGTTCTCCAAGCTCTGGATCGAACAATGTTACCTGCATCCTTCTCGACCTCGTCTGCCCATCTTAATCGTGGCCGTCCAGGTTTCCTTTTTCCGTCAAGACATCTGAAGAATGGCATAGCTAATGATTTGCTGTTGCCACATGCCGGGCTGTAAACCCACGTAATCATCTTGGAAGGTGGTTATGCTAACCACTACATCACCTGTGACCCCTACTTCTCGTTACTTTCGCTATTAGGCCCAAGTTATTTGAATATTTCTACCTCTTAATTAGTACAATAAAGGCTATGAAGTAAATTAAGGCTATCCCTTCACATCTACACACTTCTTTGTTTCAATCATATGCTATACCATATTCTCAAATAATTGGATACATTTGATATTTATATAGAAAATAAATGTATATAATACCTTATTGTTTTAGAGTTAATAATAGTACAACTCCAATCTATTGGTTTTATTAATATAGTAAAATAACTTATGTAGTATTAGGTAAAAGAAAAAAGAAAATAAGACAACATACCTACCCCAGATGTAATGTTACATCTTCAATGAAAGACCTACCGATAACAAAAAAATGTAATAATTACAACTAGTTCACACGTTTAAAGGAAGCTCCCACTTTGAAATTAAATTCTACTGCAAATTACTTAATCAACCAGAATATTTGTATTAACAATATCCATGATTTGAAGCTTCAAAACTTTAAAAGTGTTAATTTTTAAAACTTAAAGTAATTACTTTTTGAATGAAAATAGTTGACCTTGATGAAATATGTGGAAGATAATGTTCCGGGAAGAGGTCAATAAATTTCAAGAAATATTTATTCAGTAGCCAACATTTCGACCTACTTTGTAGGTCTTCTTCAGGGATAAATGTGCAAAATACAGACAATTGAAAATTAAAAAATTGTTAAGCACAGAAAAAAAGGATAAAAGCATGGTAAATGTAGAAAATGAACATTAAAAAATAGAAAAAAAAAATTCCTAAGCATGGTAAATACATTATAAAGGTTACAATGAATGAGTGTATAATATTAATAACCAAGTGACAGGAAGGTAGTGAAATACATAATAGAGATTAAAATAATAATAAAACAGAACAGGACATGTTAAAGTATTATTCTTTAATTAAGTAATATTTCTTGATATTCAGAGAAATTTATTGACCTCTACCCAGACCATTATCTTCCACTTAAAGTAATTACAGTTGATTTAAATAAGATGTTTAGTTGGACCATACTTGTGAAAATGCAGAGAATAGATTATTTAGGAGATGAAGAAATAAATGGTATTTAAATAAGTTTATACGGATGGAAATGGGTAAGGAATTCCTAAATGATGTTAACGTATGACAAAGGGATTTTCTAATGGAAGTAGTTCTACGATTAGGAATTTAATCATTTAAGAGATAAAAGGAAGGAGAAAACAACTAGAAGGTATTGTCATCGGAAAATACCAGTGAGAGATACAAGAGCCTCTGGGAACTACGAAAATGAATCTTAATTAGCTATTTAGTCTCATCTCTTGTTCAACTGAAAGTCCTCCTCCATAAACTTCGAATCCATAATCAAAGTTATGAAGAACATAAAATAACAAATTAATCTCAGTAAATACGGATTTTATGATTTAAGGAAAAAAATATATAATAATTTATATACCCTCTTTGATGAATCAAATGGCATAAGTGAAATAAGATGTCAATTTCCAAAGGTGTGATTTGTGACATCATTTGAGCTTGATACAGAAATTCATCTGAAAGGAAAAATAGAAAATTTCAAACAAAGAAAAATATAGAATATTTCTATAATAAATTAATTAATCTTTTAGAGACCAGTAACCGAATCAGTTCACAACTTATTTCATTTATCAAAAGGCATTCTGCTAGGATAATTATATTTTTCTATTAATTGTTTTTGAAATTTATATTAAAATTTCTATTTTTAAAAATGGTTCCATAGTTTCATATTTAAAATTTAATGGTTTATAAATAGAGTATAACTAGAAAATAATTTTGTTACTTTTATTAACCCTAGAAAGATAACCATATTTCACTGTACACTAAAGATAACCATACGCCGTTTCGAGTGTATGTTTTTTAGTGCAAAGATTTCTGAAAATTGTATATAATATACAAAAAACTTCAGTTGTTTCTTCTGGTTTAGACCGTGTCGGTGAATTTTCTGCCAATGTTTCGTCAGACATGCTGCTGACTTCCTCAAGGCTTAATTGAGACTGAAGATGTCCAGCTAACCCGCGGCATTATACAGTAGCCACTCGGGTCCACTCGTGATTCATGGGTTTTTTCCGTTAGTCGATCGGGTTTTTTCGTGTCCGGGGTCGGAGTCTGCTCTTCCATGCCTGTGATTGGCTGGTTTCTGATTGCTTGGGCTCTGATTGGCTGGACTTCGGCTTGATTGTCACTGCTAGGTTGATTTGTTGTTCTTGTTGATTGTCTTTCTTTTGTTCTATGTTAGGGAGCCATACTTTACTTAATTTGTACCCGTCCTCCCTGTTGAAGTTTTCCGGGTGTTTAACTATTTCTATTGCTTCCAGTATCTTCCTTTCTGTGGCCTTGCTACATTTCTTAAGTACTCTGATTTTATCAAATTCTATGGCGTGGTTAGTAGTAGTGAAATGTTCTGCCATAGCCGAACAACTGAAGTTTTTTGTATAAATAGTGGCCGTGGAAACTTAAAAGTGTATATAATATGTTTAAACAATATGATTATTTATTTTATATACATAATTGTGTTGAAGATAAATGAAAAACATTTGGTTCATTTAAATATTTATTAAAAAAATACTTGAGATAACAAAAGGCAGTTCTCTTCACCCTAGAAAAGTCCCAAATTCGTTTACGTCGATTCGACGTAAGTTATCTTCCTCGGGTTAAATAAGATAATTTTTCACAGGAAACAAAATAGAAATATCTAGACACATAATGAAAGCAATCAAAATTCAAAAAGCAAACCGAAATAAGATATTAAGAATAGGATGATTGTAATTTATTTGACATGACACTATGGATTAAATATTTTGAAAACTCTAAGAAGTAAAGTAGATTCTCTTCATCAAATTATAAATAAAACAAGAAATATTTTTACAACCACTATTGCAAATTAAAACATTAAATTTTTCCTTCCCGAATCTAACGTAAGAATTACCGAATTATTGGTAATCTTTGTACCTTATAACAATTGAAGGCAAAACTTAGATATTTCTTTGTCGAACGATATCATACAAATCAGAACTAACCCTTAGTAACCTCCAGGGTATGGGAACCATTTGTAGCATTAAGGTATACACGCTTTACAAGTTCCATGTTACTAAGAAGAGAATTAAAAGCCATGAAGAATGGAAAACTCACTCTAGATCCACCTTCGCCACTTACGGCAATCTAGAAACACAAATTTCAATTTAATAATAATGTCATAAAAATGAAATAAAAAACACCAACAAATGTTAATAAATAATAAGCAATCAAATGATTAACATAGATCTAATTGGTAAGTTTATATTGCCTAACAATAATGAAAACGACCTAGTGCAAAATCGGAAGCGGGGCTAGGGAGATATGGTGGGGAGTTGCCATTGGTTATGAGTGTTATGATGTTCTACTGGGTATCCTGTTTATATTCCTGTATGAAGAAGTAGGGTGCCAATGCCCTCTTCACCAGTTTATAACCTATTATAATATAATTATAGCCACGATGAGTGAAACGAGCGAGGTAGTGGAGGAAAGGACGTGGCTTCTTTATGCGCAACCAGCCCAAGGCGACTTCTTCTGTGCAGGTTGTTTTCAAAATTGCCAAGTTAAACAGAAGAACGTTACTACTTTACTTGATCATATGAATCCATTGGTTGGAAAAAAATTGATTTTCAGGTTAACATTATATTTTTCCATCCGTAATAAACTAGTAATTTACATATATTAACATAGACGAGCAAAAGAGTTATAAAATACTAATTAAGACGTGAGTGAAAAAAGACTTTAGTCTTTAAAAAGAAAAACAACCAGTAAACAAAAATACCTGGTTTTTTTTATATTTGGCAATTCACACATGTTCAGGACAGAAAGAGAATAATAAAAAGGAAAATAAATTAAGAAAGCACATCTAAACCTCAAAATGGAGCTCTACACCAACCAGAGAAAACATCTCACCAAGGCCATAATTGAATTATTTATAGAGGCTTTTTGTTAGGAATTATTTCATTCACTTTGTCACTAGTAATTTAAAATTAATTAATTAAAATTATAATAACTTAATAGAGAAGAAAAAACCACATTCCCGTCAATAATTGTTATTTAAACTTTACAAATGACTAAAAAAAAAAGTTTCGACATTTATTTGTCATTCTCAATTTCAGCAATTCCTCATACAACTTCATTTAAACTTATAATTCCAAATCATTACTTAAGGTCAAACATTATTTAAAAGTTGAAAAGTCAAAAATATATATAAAATCCTGGAACTTGTCTATCTTCCATGGTCATGAATATAATTTGATGAAGAGAATCAACTTTTCTTCTTAGAGTTTTCAAAATATTTAATCCATAGTTATATTCATGACCATGGAAGATAGACAAGTTCCAGGATTTTATATATATTTTTGACTTTTTAACTTTTAAATAATGTTTGACCTTAAGTAATGATTTGGACTTATAAATTTAAATGAAGTTGTATGAGGAATTGCTGAAATTGAGAATGACAAATGAATGTCGAAACGTTTTTTTTTTTCTTTCTTTTTTTTAATCATTTGTAAAGTTTAAATAACAATTATTGACTGGAATATGTTTTTTTCTTCTCTATTAAATTATATAAATCAAGAAGATTGAGTCCAGTATAAAAGAAATATCTTATAAAGAAAAAAAAAATTATAATAACTTAATTAATTGAGCTAACTTACCCCGACTAAGTTATCTTGAACTTGCTTAGTGAGGAGATGATTCTTTACACTGACCATAATATCTTGAAAATCAAGCACGGAAATAAATCCACTGCCGTCCTTATCGAATCTCTTGAATGCTTGTGTTCCGCATTCTTCATGGAAGTCCTGAAACAGAAACATACTCATAGTATAAATAAATGATTTTAAAAATTTATTTTTATAAAGGTACTATTTGTTTAAATATGCTATTTTTTTTCTATTGGCTTTAGACTCTTCCTATATTTTGTGAAGTGCAGAAAAAAATAGTAAGAGCTTTACTTTGATTTCAATTAATAACAGCAATGAAATGAAAAGATTAATAACAACAGTGAAATGCAACAACTTATTTATCATTGAGTAATTGAATCTAAGCTTAACATTATAACAACTTAAATAATGTAAATCATAAAAGTGAATAATTAAAATGCCTATTTAATCATTGGAAGAATATTATACTTAGTTTACACCTAGTGTATTTTTATTAATTGCCTAAGTGATGTCAGTTGAATTAGAAACAAAAGGAAACTTTAACCTCATGAGTTATGCTCTTGGCAGTTATTTTATTTAAAAATTTTTTTTATAAATCAATTTTTTTTTGGTGAGACTTATAAAATACAATTATAACTATTGTATGCCCAATGTTGTAAATTTAATCACGATTAATAATATTAACATTTAAACAAATAACACTCTTACACTGCATCAATGCATTAGGCCAGCGGCCTATAAAAAATTCAGCTCTCTTCAATTTATTGCAACCTAAAGCCCTTTTTTGGTACCTGGCCACTGGCCTACATAGAATATGGACAAGAATGTATATACATGCTCCATTTGTAGGATTTATATAAAGATAAACAGAAAAGAAAACAATTAAATTTACTTTTTTTATGTTTATGTTATTAGTAACATAATTTTTATTATGAACGCTTGTTTTATTTTAATTTTTTTTATAAAATGCGCTGGGAAAATGGATTAGTTATCCAAATTCAAATTTTATTACATTCTATCATTTCAGCAACAATACTCAATCTAACACATGTTGAAACAATATGAATCTGTTCTACACTTTAAAAAAAAAATAATAAAACATAAATTCAAAGAACTAATGCAAGAAAACAAAAAACAATAGCCCATGTTTAGGCCACAAGTAATAATTTTTTTTATACATCTCACAGTTAAATAACTGTGCATTAATAAACGATGAAATGGCAATAACTGAACTAGTACAAATATGTAACAATTATTTAAACAAATACTTCCCATGGTGTGAGCCAGTACTGAATGGTAAGCCTTATCAATAATATAAAATAGTCGATAACATAATAACACAGTATATAAGAAATCTAATCAAGTGATACCTTTTAGAGTTGGTTATCCAAGCAATAATATGCGGAAATTTATATTGCCTCAAGCGATTATTCTTTTGGTTGAACGTACTATGTCTCATAAAATATCCGTTCAAAAGTACTACAGAAGTTTACATCCTTTTAAAAAGAGAAAAACGGAGAATGAACGAGCAAATAAAATCAGAGGGTTTAGAACTGGATACTGAAACGCCGAACAGTAAGTTAATATGTTTAAATACTTTATTATCCAATTGTGGATAGTTGGCAATTTTCCCCCGGGTCACCTGTGGTGTAGTATTAACCTATTATGCCTAAGATTGCAGGTTTGCATTCCAGCAAAATGCCTTAGAATGTTTTAGAGGAGTAAAAAATCTTTAGTAATGCCTTCCTTCAGAGGGTACATAAAATAGTGGCCCCCGAGCTTGTTCAGTGTCAGGTAATCGTAAAAAGATCTCTATCCCAATTATACCTGGATTGGTTGTATTCTTCGAATAGCTTAAAGCAATATAAAGTGATACAAAAGAATAAAACAATTTTTTATAACGCAATTAGTACAAAAAACTTAAATAATATTTGATATAAAAATAATGCATAGTTTTCGGTATTTATCTTATTCTAAAAATTCTTCACGTTAATGTTTGATAATGCTGGAAATAATGTATTGTTTAGACATTTTTTTTATTTTATTGGAACTTGATAAATATCGACATTGTTGACTTCCTCATAGTATGTTACCTCGAGAAATATATAATCCTCCAAACAGTTTTCATATATAATTCAGATCTTAGTGAGTAAAGATCGTCGGTGTAAATAGTTAATATTTTATTTCAAGAGAATTTATTTTAGAAATGAAGAGTAATAAATATATTTATAGAAGTCTTCTCGTATCAGAATAAGCTTTCAAATTTTATTTAATTTGTAATACTTGACAATGATGATAAGAAAAAAAAATTATTCATTTTAGAACTTTGAATAAAATACTTGTTACCAAAAACACTAGTTGTGCGAAATTTAACTGTATAGGTTTTGTAAAACTTTTAAGCTATGTTTTAATACTTTTAATACTCCCATCCAAAAAATAAAATAAACATGATGCCTCTATAATAATATGGGTACGTACATGTCTACATAAGGAAAAAAATATCCATTAAGGAAAATATCTGCAGCCCTGATGAAATAAGTGGTTAAGTCGAATCTTCTCCAAAATGAGTTTATAGTATTAAGGGTAGTTACGTCATGTTATCATATTAGTCTTTGGCTTGAAATAGAGTTATAATATAAGCAATAACTCCATATCAAGCCAAGAGCTGGTTTATGCAATAAGAGAATAACACAATTCTACTTCCCTCAGTAAAATGAACTCATTTTCAATTTAACCACTTACACTGGAGCTGGAGATATCTTCATTAAATATAAATCTATATTTATTTAAAAACTAAAGTTTCAGTATTCACGCAAAGTGTTTTCGACCAAGGACATGAAATTTCCCTTGAAATCATGGCTCAGGAGGATGATCCTCTAGACGAGATTGTTTTCCCTTGGATAAAAGCGTACGTAATATCAGACGGAGTGATAAAACATAGGATCATAGATATCAGCCAGACCAACCTAAATGCATCTGGGAAATACAAGTTGTTCTGCTACTTGGAGAAAACGTTATTGTCTACGTACCAGTACATTCTATTTTATGCAGTCTGTGTCATTATGAAAGCAATGTACATAGTTACACTAAAAATTTTATGCTTTTGAAAAAAAATGTACAAGTTACTGCTATATACTAACACATTAAATGTTTGTTTTGATCTATTTATAGAATATAATAGAAAAGTAACATTATTCTGGGACTAAGTTCCTTCAGAGTCCAATGTTTTGCTTCTTATTCATTATGCCAAAATTATCAGTTTCACTCAACAACTGGATAACTTTTGCATATTCACACTACTAGTAAACTTTTAAGAATTAGAACAAACATATCTGACAATGGAAGATTTGTAAATATGGGAGACAACATAGATCATTATTCCAATTTTAAAGCTTATGATCCAGACTAATTTTATTATTTTAAAAGACAAAATAAAATAAATCCTAACAAATCCCATCAAATTACCTTCACCCTTCATCGTAAACCTACGAATTCCTGCCCTACTGTATCCTTTAATAATATTCTACTGAACCCTGTCGAACAGATACGTTACCTAGGACTCCATCTGTACAAACGTCTCACTTGGAATCCTCATACAAGACTGAAAAGACAAGAAACTGCTCGACGTTTTCGCCTACTTCAACACTTACTGGACAAACGCTCTAAGCTACCAATTAATTACAAAAGACTCATTTACATGACAGTTATCAGACCTATTTGGAGATACGGAGTTGAGCTTTGGGGCTCTTCTAAACCATCCAATCCTTACAATCCAAAATCCTTCGTAAAATCCTCAATGCTCCCTATTATGTCACAAACAAACTCATCCATCATGATCTTAATATCCCATATGTTACTGATTTGGCCCAAACTAGATACCTATCCTTCCACGACAAGCTCCATACACACTCGAATCCTCTAGCCTCTTAACTTGCTTCCCATACTATTCCTGATAACCCTCCGAGGCGTCTGAAAAGAAGATGGCCTCGAGACCATCTACTATAGAACTTTATTGGAGTGCTGCCGATGGGTAGTTACTCCACATGTGTTTTTCATGTCATAATGTACATATCAGCAGATTTACTAGTTATAATCATATTATAGTTGTAAATATCAATAAATTAAATTAAAAAAAAAACAAAAAAAACACATAAGAATTAACTTACATGAAGAAACTGACTGAATTCCGCATAGCTCATTGACCGTTTCTTGTCTTTTCCAAAGTAGAGCTTGATGAATTCATTTTCCATATCAAAAGGCAACCTCTGGTTGAGCTCAGTGTTCTGTATCACATCCGAAAATTCGTCTAAAACAAAAAATGTTTATTTAAAAAATATTCAATACAACACCTGTAGCAGTGAATAAGCAACACATGAAATAACTAAAGGGTGATATTAACGAAAGGGAAAAATTAAGAAAGGAAAAATATAATTGGCGTCAAATGTTTGAGCTTATAACTAATTAATAATCAAATAAAGAACAGAAATAGTACAAGAAGATTTGGTTATTGAAATTCCTTGTAAATGAATGAATTTAAGTATATGATCTTTATTTTAATTAAAATTACTATTCCTTTAATCTATTTATGATATCGTCGATACAAATGCAAAGTATCAAATTTGAAAAAAAACACTTTTTTCTTTTTCAGCATTTTCTATAATTTATATAGAGTCCTTTATAGGACACAAAAGCAATGTATAATGACATAGGTAAAATACTTTTGACGATTCTCACTGATTTTTAATTAACTTTGAAACGGCTTTATCATTCTCCTGAAAAAAAGTGTTTTTCACTTTTGAAATCTAGCATTTGTATTGATGATATATTGAAAATATAAATAAGTTTTTCTGAAAGCAGTTGTGGAAATTTTTAAAAATCATTAAAAAATGAGCACTAAAATGAATAAATAATTATTTTTAAAATATAATAATGTTTTATTTACAATATTACAATTGTATGTTTCTTTTTTCTATATTATTATATAAATATATAAAAATTTAATTAAAAAATATAAATATTATTAACGAGGTGTTTTTAACTTACTGAATGTTATCACCCCTTTTCCTTTAGTGTCAAACAGCTGGAAAGCTGTTCTATACAAAGCATCTGGAACACATAACAGTCCTTCGAATGCTTGAAATTCAGCAAATGATATAAGTCTGTAAACAAAAGAAATAAGATTAGTAACAGATCAATAAAGGTAACAGATAGGTCAAATTTCAAGTTAACTTACCCATCCTTACTCGTGTCGACAATCCCTGCAAGTAGTCGTACAGAGGATTCATTGAAATTTTCATTAGGAAATAGACCCAAAAATCCACGAATGAAATCACTGCCATTCATATACCGTTCACCATTTACATTTATGCTAGCATGCTGGAAATAAAATTATTAATTATATCTTTACTATAATAATAATAATAATAATATAAAAAAATAGAAACATATGCAAGTTAATACATAGATATATCTGCAGCCCTGGTGAATAAGTGGTTAAGTTTAATATTGTCCAGAATGAGTTAATAGTACAAAGGGAAGTAGAATCGTGTCATTCTCATAGTGTTCGGCTTGAAATGTTGTTATAATATAAGCAATAACTCCATTTCAAGCCAAAGCCTGACTTAGCCGCACTGGTAGAATGACACAATGCTGCTTCCCTCTGTACAATTAACTCATTCTGGAGAAAATACAACTTAACCACTTATTCACCGAAGCTGGAGATATTAATAGGATGTAATTAGTTGGGGGTGCAGTCAAGAAAACACAGCAAAATAAGTGAAACTATTGTATTTTATGTGCCGACGTTTCGACCTACTGTGTAGGTCATCTTCAGGGCCAATAGGAGTGGCTGCTCGGGCAGAAAGTACTGGTCAGTTACTTTCTGCCCGAGCAGCCACTCCTATTGGCCCTGAAGATGACCTACACAGTAGGTCGAAACATCGGCACATAAAATACAATAGTTTCACTTATTTTGCTATGTTTTCTTGACTGCACCCCCAACTAATTACATCCTATTATAGTACCTAAGTACAGTCAACGAATTTCTTTCCTACTGGAGATATTAAATTAATGAAAGCACAACTTAAAACTATTAAATATCTTAAACTATGCTAAATGCTTTTTAGCTACATAGAATTACTATATGCACATAAAATATAGTTAAATATAAAAGAAATCACAATTCTAATATTGATTGACTAGGTCAATCAAAAACTTTGAAAAAGTCATAGAGATTCGTATAATTTAAACATTTTCATCTATCAAAACATGTCCTTAATGATTTTTATTAGAGCTTAGTATGTAGAGGAGTATGGTCAGAAAACAGATAGAAGAGGAATCTGAACTCTTAGGGGAAAATCAGATATTTGGTTGTAAACTTTAGATTGGCAATTTGGTTAATAGAATGGTCCATGACTTTTTGTAGGAAGTACAGGAATTAGGAGGAAAAAATCATATTTATAACAATTATAATAAATACATACAGTATAAATAATTTCACCTTTAAAAATATTTCATGTAAAGTTTCTGTACTTGCTCTTTTCGGATAAGCACTTGAGCCAGTTGCCTGTAACAATAATTTTAATATAATATCCATAAACATAAATAAACTATAAATGAAATATATAGTTTGAAGTTTAAACAAATATTAAGAAATTATTGCATAAAAGCTCACTTAAAGAATTGGATTCAAACTGAGATCAAAGGGTCGGAGATGCATAAGCAGTAATTCATTATTACATATTATAATCATTATAGAATGGTTTGACAAAGATTCCTAAATTAAGCAATTGGAAAACAAAAAAGAGTTCCCAGAGTTGAGATAGTGAAAATCTTTGTTAAAAATATATAATTATTACATTCCCCTACATTTTCACAATTAAGTAATTTTGAATTTACATAAGAAAGCTTTATTAACATGACATACAATAACAAAAAAATGAAAATCCTAGCATTTACACAGATTTAAAAATAAGATTTTATCAGTTTATTAAAACAATGTGACCTCACCTCACCCATGTCCTCTTTTTTTCAAAGCTATAACAGCAAAATGAAAAATTGACCGATAACTATAAAAATCAACACTTTATACTAATACCGGTAAAATAAATCACAATCCCAAAGGAAAAAAATTTTGCAATAAGGTACTTCAGAAATCAGTGTAAATTAATCAAGATATCACTATCTGATTTTAAGATTGCAACTAAACAGGCAGGATAAGAATAATTAAATAAACATAATGATTACAATCAGTAAATACTTGATTCGTGCTGTACTCGTTCCACGGGTATCATTTATGTATGTTCAAGTGTTTAATTTAACAACCGTGATAAAAGTGGTATTAGGGTGATTGAAAATCATAATTTTAAGACAATAAACGAGACTTGAGTTAAATTATAGGTAAAGTTACATTGATGTATAGAAACCAGGAATAATTCACCCTCTCCTTTAATAATGCCATAAAGGTACATGCAAGTAATATTTGATAAGATATTTAATTACAATTTTATTTTATTACAGGGAGAATGCAAAATGAGTTTTTATGGCTTGATTAAACTTAAGTCCTTATTACTAGAATATTGAGTTCATACAATGTTGGTAATTACCCCACTTCGAGTCATCTTAAAATAATTATCTGCACTTTAATAATACATTAAACTATAATTAGACATAAACTAAATACAATAGCACTCTAAATAAAAACATAACTATTAATAATTAACAAACGACATGATTGTATAATACAAGAGATAATCAAAAAAACTCACGCTTACATCACATGCCTTCTAATCTTTATCTTATCATCACTTGAAAAATAACTGTATTTCATAATAGTAATGTAAATTTTATGATATCATGACGATTTTTTGACGTAGAAACCTTCAGGTGATAACGTAACGATTCATTAAAAAACATGTATATATAAATATATATACGAGGAAATATTTCAGTTAGAATGCCTGTAATGACAAATTGTTCAAATAATAAAAGACAAATCAAAACAGTCTAATAGGTATATAATATATAATTTTTGTAAATAAATTAATTTAAGTAAAACGTCATTATAACTAGTATATTATTTAAACTTTGTTAAATATATCAAGAAATAATCTTTTATCAATTAAAGAACACATTTATGAAATGATAAATTCTTAAAAAATAAAAAAAACAACATGAAAATTTTGGTACAGTAGTTTACAGTGAATAAGCTTATTGATTCATTTTCCTGATTTTTATTTCAATCTAATGGTATATTTGTGAAAAACAAAACAATTATATAATTGAATAAATTATTTTTTCTCAAGAATACAAAACACTACTCAAGATTTGAAGTGGTACTCAAGAAAAACCCTGTAATACTGTTTATTTATTTCCTCAGTATTCCTCGCTCACTCATTGTTAGAGAGATTAAAATTATTGGCAAGCTTAGATAGATATGTAGAATGACCTTCAGTACTTTCCAGTTAATTTTAAAACATTGCAGGTTAATAATTGTGTATTATTATTTTTTTTTCCGCGTTGATCTGCTAAGGACTATGCCATGTCAACTGTCCTTACTAAGGACTATGCCATGTCAACTGTCCTTACTAACCCTTAATCTTTGCCCAGTGCTCTTTCTTAAATTTTCGGTGTTGCTGCTTTGCTCCATCCATTTCTTTCCCGTCGTCAGCTCTGGTTTTTCCTGAAAACCCTGGTAGGCATTTGGTTTCATCCTGAAACGGTTGCATTCTTGAGTATATTTAACATTAATCTCCATTTCCTAGAAATCTAACTCTTCAAACCAGACTGGTACGGTCTTCTTTTTTTAAATAGATAAAAATAATGTCCGTTACTCACATGTGTTTCATTCTTAGCAAGCGGTGATAAAATGCAATTCTCCTTTTCCTCATAAGATCCAATATTTTTTGAACATGAGTATACAGATCACTATCATGCTGTTAAAAGGTCAAACCATTATTAATTAAAATTCAAAGCTCCTTGTTCATCAACAATGGAGAAAGTGTTAGCAACTCATAAACAAGCTAAATAAAGTAGCAATCGTGTGTTGCCCTAATCTTCAACAAGCTCTTTTACTTACATTTCCTGTATTGAACTAAGTGTAAACTTTTTTTTCTTGATCAGCTATCGCCTGAGATTGAAATCTTAAAATCAGAGCAGAGCATAAAAAGTGAGGGTTGGAGATTTGGTGTCGAAGAAAGTTCAACCAGTAGAGGCCGAATTAGGCATCTAGGGACTGGTTTTTCACTATTAAGGCATGTTGAAGGTCATCTAAGTGGTATAATCAGTTGCAATAAATATAGGCCCAATACTTGCTGACGACCAGATAAGAAAATTGATTTTACCTATGCCAATGCTTGCTGATGTAGACTACAGACGTAAATTCATTTTTTACTTATAATGCTGTTCCCATATTTAAATTCCATAGAAGAAATGTGGTACTGCCGAAAGAGACACATTAAGAGTTTGCGAATTTGTCTTCAATACTTTTGAGAATTACAAAATTGTAGGATACAATATATTATGAATTATAGGATATCTACTATGGATTCCTGATATCTGCAGCCCCGGTGAATAAGTGGTTAAGTCATTTTGCTTGAAATGGAGTTTTATAACTCCATTTTAAGCCAATCAACAAGAATGATACGATTTCACTTCCCTCAATACAGTTATCTCACTCTGAACAGCATTAATTCATTATTAATTCACCGGGACAGCAGATGTAATCCTCTACCAAAGGAAAGTACGGGGAGGATAGTTCAAAGCTATTATTCAGGCCAATGGCGGCCCTATATTATATTATGATATTAAGCTCACATAGATGAAATTGAAAGTTATTTCACTGGATTTTGTCTAAAAATTTTATAAGTTGTTAAATTTGTTTTCTGTGTAATCACCCATGTTTGTTAAGTTGCTGTTGTAACTCACCATACGATATGGATCATCAAATATCCTTAATTATGTGCATGTTTTAAGATTTTAAAGCTGTAAAAAATCATTGGTTGGATATTTAGTAAGAATAAGTTGTTAGCAAACCAAGAGGCTTTTGAAAAAAGATGATCTGGCAAAATCTAAATCACGTTTTTCCTCCAGCTAAAGGTACCCACTTTATAGAGTCAAGGTGAGGTGGAGGAGGTGAGGTCTAGGTCTCCAGGCCCTAGAAGTGTCTATTCACAGCTGCCAACCTAATTTATGACTATCTGGCACACCCGGGGATAAACAGGTAACATCACAGTGCCTTATTCATTGATGAACCCTATTACTTTTAAATGTTTTAATACACATGCACTAATAATATTTGTACATACATTTATCATTAGTACAAGTCATATAAAATGTTTATATTTAGGACACAATAGTATCTAATTTTTTTTAAATGATTTGTTTTATTCACATTTAAAAGTAAAAATAAAAAACACCTTCAGTTGGTATCTAACTCCAAAATTAGATATTACAGAAGATGATATTTTTATTTTTTTATGGTAAATATAAATAAACCAAATTTTTTACTATTCAGCTTAGTCCTAAACTTGAAAGAACATTTTATGTTTTAATATTTAAAAATATATTTTTTGGGGTTGTTTTAATTGTGCATCCCTAAACATGGAAGAAGTTCTGAATAGATTTGTACCGTTAGAATACCGTCAGATGTGACACATTGTCAAGATTAGGTTTCGCTATTATAGTCATACAAACAGAGATAGCTGTTTCTACATCAAATCTTCAGTTGTATTAACTATCTTTAATCAAAAAAAGCACAGAGAAAAAGGAAAATTTGGAAAGAGATATTTCTGCTATAAAATGGTGATATTTATAACAGATAATGTCAATAATTCTTCCCTTGTCAATCAAGAGTCGTCATGAATAATGAACATGAAATCAATTATAATTATTAAATATAAATAGTAAAATAAATTTACAAACAAGAAATGATAACAAAAATTTACGAAATAGAATTTAATTTTCATAAATCATCGACCAACTTCAATGATAGTTGTTAAAATGGTACAGAGAAGTAATAGTAAATATCAAATTACAATAATGCCAGACATTTCTTTCAGACTTGTGAAAATAAAATTATTATCTAGAGAAAAAAAAACTAGGCGTAACAGAATTGTACAGTAGGTAAAATTTCATAACCAATATTTTTAAGGATATATAGTTTTAATATGTACTTAATATATATTTTGTAAAAATAAAGTTAATTTTTTAAAACAAAGGAATTTAATGGGATTAATTAAAGGCATTCATTTAAACAGACAATTTTGACTTGAAAGTTGTATGAATTATGTTTCTAATTGCATAATAAAACCATAAAATATGTTTACAGATGTAATGATTAAAGAAATGAATCTATTATATAAATATGTATAAAGTAAGCACATGGGTTTTGGATGAAGTTTAAAATATCTATTCCTCTTTTCTTTTTTTTCATAATTAGACAAAAATAAGTATTTCATAAAAGTAAGGGAACTTCATAGTTTGATAGTTTTGAACCAATTCATTGCAATCTTACCTCCCAATGTTCTTTTTCCATCTTTAAAATAGTAGTAACACAACTGTTTTTTTTTATCAATACAAAAGAAAAGGGGATACTAATATCGAGAAATATCCTTAAAAAATAAACAATACTTTGTCTCCATAAAATACGATAAAAAAGTAAAGGATTTCTTAAAATTCATTGCACTAACTTTCACAACTATTAACCTGAAATCAAATTGAAATCACACAAAAAACAAACAAACCGGGTTATTTTTAAACTTAGTAGAAAGCTTCCCTTGCTCTCTAGGCTACTAAATTATTTCAGCCTACAGAAAAAAACTTTGCTGACTTTAAAATGATAAAATTCTACACTTTAAGCTGTTCTCAGGTTAATTTTAAATAAATGTGGTTTAAAATTATAAAACAAGGACAAGGTTTTGTGAAGCATGTGAGTTCTTAATTTGATACTACATAAATTATAAATAGGGATTGGATATTTATTAAATATAAATTAATGCATGAAATTTTTAAAATTCATATGTGATGTGATCTAAAAAATACTGTTATAAACATATACTAACTGAATTATAAGCAAACATAAAAAGATTACTATTATAACATATAAAAAAATAAAGTATGCAACTAAAGGATATTGACTCAATGTCAAGATATTCTTCTACAAATGGAAATCGAGACCATTTAACACTTATTTGAATAAACAGCATAACAATAACATATATCTTTTTAAACATAATTTTCAGTAAATCAAATTAAAAGTTTTCCTGAACATTTGAAAAAAAAAAATGAAATGAAAAAAAAAACTTCAACACATTAAGGTAGTATAGAATATAGCAGATGAACTATAAATATACTTAATATATATATTTATACATACTTTAAACTTTATATATTTATACATATAAATATACTTGGAAAATTAAATTATATTTTGAGAATAGAACATAAAACCTAAATACAAACATTTAATATTATAAAAATTCAAAGTTCCCAAAAGACTAGTTTTTACCTTAAAAATAAAATTGTGAATTATTAAAAATGATATGGAATAAAAAATTAATAAACTATAGATTTTATAATAAAAAACAAAATTGGAATTTAAAAAACCGTCATTTGTTATTTATTCAAAGGACAACAGCAACAAAATAAGTTACATCATTATTATTCAAATTTTTCCAATAGCAAAATAAAAGAAGGTCCCAAAACAGAATATGATTACATAACAGCATATGTGAAAAACTAAATTCAAAAATATTAATAATTTTTAAATAATACATAATTAAATTAATATGACAAAATAGTTAATTGATTATTATTATCACACAATTATGTACAACATTATTTTAATTTGGTTATCAGTAAACTAATCAACAATAAATTCCTAAATTATACAGTCTTTGGCCAATAATTTATTGATGGAAATAAAAAGTAATAAATGTACTTAACTGAATTTATTTTAATATTTATATTACTATTTGATAGAGCATGCCTTCTTCAATTACACTAATATAATATTAGTATATTATAATAAAGTAGGGTGACAGTACAATCTATTAAATATTAACTTTATTTTTTATATGTTTACCGTTAATAAACATATCCTTTAAAAAACACTGTATGTCGTGTAAACTATAAATGGATAGAAAAATAAAAATTGTCATAATTGTTTATTTAAAATCATTATTAAAAAAAAATAAGTTTAGTATAGATTATCCTATTTTCAAATTACTCAAGAGGAAATATTTGATTGAATAACTACGTAGCAATCAACGAACAATTTTGTCATCAGAATATTTAACTAACTAGCATTATGGTCAAATTGACCAAAAAATTGTTAATTATTAAACAAAAATAATTAATTACTTAATTATTTGAAATTAATAAAATAAATAAATAACAAACATAAATTCAATTAGAACAGATAGTCCATTTTTTTTTTTTTTTTTTTTTTTTTTTTAGCGACTGTTAAAATCACTATGTCACAATATTCAGTAAATTATGGGTCAGAACTAAAACTTCTATATCTATATTTTTTATTTATTTGAGATTTGTTGATTCAGAATGCAATTGGAAATAAACAAAAATGATAGGTATAAGTAATGAAGTGAACAATTTTACAGGATAAAAAGATACAAACCTAATTGAAAACGTTGAAATCTGACAATTAAATGATCAGAGGTGAATTCTACAGGATAATGTAGCTGTAATTAGTCGATAAGGAAATATCCAATCAATTAATGAAACCCCACCCTGAACTTTTTAAGCAACAGACACTAAAATTCATAAATGTTTATGACAAATCAACAGAAAACAAATGACAAACGAAACAAAAACAATTGAATTCCAATTAAACAGATGTAATCTAACAGGTGATAAGTATCTTATTGATAGTGTATCACAAGCTGTTATAAGGAAAAAGGTTACAAGCAGCCAGGACTTGGAATAATAAGCCAAATGGTTTAGTTTTAATTTTTGTTTTTAAGGAATATCAAAATCTTTACCTCAAAACATGATGCCTTCTCAAGGAAAAGATTTTTCAACAGGTCGTTAACCATTCCTAGAGACCCAATAAACTTCTAAATAAATAAAATAAAAATAAAGGCTTTTATTAAAAAGAGAATTATGAATTTTATTATTGTTTTTATTTTATTTTACATTTGAAAATTACCAAAACCACGTTCCCACGATCGATACCTTGCTCCAACCCTGAGAGGTAACTGCCGCAATTCTTACTATCGATTATAGTTATCAATAACACAGAGAAGATGGGTGGGGAGTATGGCATCATAATTCATCCATAATAAAAGGATTTTATTTATTTATTATCTTTATTGGAAAGCCTAAAATATTTTCAAGAGGCATAATGTATAGTCCGGACAAATTTAATTTTCTCAGGCTATCCTTAATATCAATATTTATCTCTTTTATAAACCTAATTCAATTTAACAATCTTTGTCTATTCATAAATCTGCTTTAATAATTCATGAGCATTATTGGTTAGTTAGTTAGTAATAAATGGGCGACCATTAAAAACAGGTTATAACCTGAGATCGCAAAACCACAAGCTTTACATTACGAAAAGATTTCCCAACTTCGTAAAAACAAAACCTCAAACTAAGCAGTAATACCTAAGGCATGCCATGAAGGGAGAATAACATTATACATACTGCAATTGATCCCACAATGGAAAATTCATGGAAAGAGGAGTATTGGCGACATAAACGGGTACGAAGTTCATGCGACTTGTTCAATTGCAACAAATACAAAACATCTTAACAAAGACAGTAACTGAAAAAGAAGAATTAAACCATGAAATAATTGCTATAAAAACAATTAAATAATCCAAATAATAAGCGATTAATCTAAAAACAAAAAAGAAAACCGATCCATAATTCGCCAAATCCGACGTCATCAGGACAATGGGAGAATAAAGAATAAATTATGTGAAAATGAGAATAAAATATACACTCATCTGGGAAAGGTTAAACAATACAGATACGTTAAAGATACAAATAGAAAATATAAATACTAAACCAAAATTTTTAAAATAAGTATAATTGTAGGAGATGTAAACTAAATATACATACACTGATTAAAACGTATAGAGGCGTTATATACAATACTTACACTATAACGGCGATTCAACAAATATATATTGATATATTAGAACAAAAGCTCAATATGAAACATTACAATTGTCAGGACATAAACAAAAGAAAATCCAAAATAATGCCGCTTAATTGGTTTGAGGCGCTGCACTGTTGCTATCTACCGGAATTTTTTGGTGACTGCTAAATTCGAAATTATTACTGCTTCAATTACCAACTTCCCTGTTACACCATGAGACCCTTAAAAAGGTTTGTATCCAAGTGCTGCTCTGGTCGAAAAAAGTACGTTCGATCTGGTATGTATGATTATTATATGATCTATATTATTTTATGAGAAAGGTCTACTTTCTCGTTGGTCAGTGCACATTCAGCACCGGCTATGGCATGGACCAGGCAACACATACAATGTAACTGTATCATGTCATATAAGTAATGCTTTTCTACAACTCAGACCAATGAAAGTAAAACTTCTTAAGGAGCGGGGTAAGACACCTAGGTAGGACTTCGCTATCTCATCATCTGTTTCAGGAGCCCCTTGAAAAAAAGGCGACAATACGTCTTAACATGATACTAATTGTCAAAACAATAACTCGTAAAATTGACGACATGGTGGTTGTCAAATTCAATGATGAGTTCATAATTGGAATTTGTGCCTCTCCTCATTCATTCGTTTCGAAGCTATCAACTTGCTTGACGAAGAAGTGGATATTCACTTATTAAAACTTTATTTATTGTAAAGACCTCCAGAGTAACAACCATTAGTTTGAATCATAAAAGTTGTCTCTAAGCTCAATATGCATTGCTGTCTAAAGGAATTATTCAATACATTGATTAAACGATAGAGTTAATTGTTGGATCAATTTTAATCCAAGAAGCAAGAGGGTTAATTGAAAATTAGAAACCTTTCAAGGTTATATAACCAGAAATAAAGCATCCAGTTGGATGGGCATAATCCCTTTACCATAAAAAATGAGGCTAATTATTCTCCAGGTCGAGTTGATCCATTATTGTCGCTTCGAGTTGAGTTACAACTAGTTTTCATTGGTTTGGTAATATTTTCCAAAAATACATGCTAGCATGAGCTTTAGTATAGAAACGAGAATGTAATTATCGGAAATGTGTAAACATCGGTCATCATTCCATCTGAAATGAACGTTTCAACAAACATATCATCTATACCCATAATTACATATTAAAGTTCACGATAACTTGTATTTCTGGAAAATATTAATAATGAAATGAATAAACATTAAAATCTTGTAACTCAACTCAAACACATGCGCAACAGATACAGCTTTCTGTGACAGTGGAGCTCATCAAACCAGCGAAAACTTAAAAACATATGATAGGCAAGTATGATGCTTCTTGGTACCAATCATTATCAATTCCAAACTAACTCTACTTAGAACTGAATAAGGTTTTCAAAACGATGATCTTTAACAGGTTAAATATAAACATTAACCATAGAATAGTCAGCGCAAAGTTTGGTTTAGCGTTGAATGAAACAGATTCAAACAAATTGACAGATGAGTGATGTCCATTTGATTGCACCTTAACAAGTTGAAAGGAAGCAGTTACGAACTATCAGAACTTGAAGGTCAAATAGCAATAACAACACCGATTTAATATGTATTTCTCATTAAAAATACAGTATTTACTTACCTTCCAATAAAAACATGACGCCTTCTGAAGGGAGAGATTTTGCAACAGTTCTATAATCATTCCTAGATACAAAATCTACTTCATAATCAAAAGAAAGGTTCTTTAATTACCCAGAGAATTTTTATTTATTTATTTTAATTTAATTTTAACATTAACTTGAAAACTATGAACCGCCATGTTCCCCGAATCGATACCGATAGAGACAAGGACTGTTATCACTATCGAAAATGCTTATCAGCGACACATAAGGAGGGATGTGAATAAAGGCTTTTAAATTAACTATTTTAAGATTTTATTATTTTTTATCGAAAAGTCTTTCGATTAAACGTTCGGGTTAAGTCAACGTTAAATCATTTTTATTTCTTTGTATAGTAAATAGAGATTACGCAGTAATTTTACCTAGTTTTCCAACAAAATTTGTAAGTGGCTTTAAAAACTAGGTAATTAAAAAAAAAATAGATTAATAAAAATGGGAAACAATTCAAAAGTAGCTCAAATAATTATTAGAACAAAAAATAACCTGTACCCCTACAACCCATGGAGGGCCTGGGGTCCAGAACATGGTAAAGATTGTACTGTTTCTAGAAACACGGTTGTGCAGGGAGGTGATTCATCCTAGATCATGCTCAGCAGCCATATTTTTTTACCTCTTATTTCGAGTACCCACGTTAGAGTCTGGGTGAGCCCCAGGAGGTTCTTAGATCCCATAGGATCCACCTCTGAGCTACTCCACTCCCTACATTATTATTAATTATAAGAATGCAATTGGACGATTCCAAAAACAAATTCCTAATTTTTCTAAAATATTGGAAAATAACTAATCAGTCAAAAGTTTTACCAATTCAGACATGATCAGGAAAAACACCAAAACAAATTTACAAAAGAATCAAGGAGGATCGAATGTGGTACTTCTCACATCATCAGTTCGAACAGGTTCATCAACCTAACTCCAAGACATTAAATCAAATTCTCTTATTTAATAAAAATTAAACTTAATGATGGTCTATGCTGATTGAGCATTTACGCAAAAGTGAAACTTATGCGAGTTTGATGGCTCACAAAGCTTGAATAACAACAATAAACAAGAACTAATAGAACTCCATAAAAAATACAAGACAATATTCTTATGAAGCCTAAAATAATGCAGGCGGAAACCGATTACTTCATTCATAAAATAAAGCTGAACATAATTTAAAAAAAAATCTTTTATTACTTATTGAAATTTACAACAGTATTATAACAATACAACAGGTAAATATAAAAGAATTTAAGTTGGTAGGGTTTTAGAATTGAGGTGGCTATAGATCCGGAGTATGAGATGAATAATTTATGAACAGGAGGGTTGGCTGGGAGTTCAACCCGTGGAGCTGGATCTACTTTCAATGTTGTTCATGTAATTCACTTGAGTGTTCTGTTATGATGGGATAGAAGTTGGATATGGCTGTAATAGACTTTTAAAGGTAGATGATAATAGGTATTCACTGACGTGGAGGTTGAGATTTAGGGTTGGATGTCTGCGACTTGAGTTAGGAAGTTTGAGGATCTCTAAGTTCTGTTGTCCAGGAGCTGATCTATGGTGCTTGTGGTGGAAGCCTGTTGTATCATGAGTTTGGAAATTCACGAAAAATAGCAGTTATCGACTTCATGTTTCTGAATTGTACTCTTCTCTAGACTTCTAACTAAAATATTCCGTGTCCTCTATCATATGAAACTTTTGTAGGCCGAACATCTTCTAGAGCTTGCAGGGTGCTCTTCGTCATAGACACATTTTGGTGGCTTATTTCTTAATTTCTGGCATGAGTCAGATGGATGTTGGCCAGCAACACTCGACAAATCTGTCAATAGGTCTTAATTTTTGACACTTAATACACTATACTATTGTGTTTTTATGCCTAGGCACTTCAAATTTTACTGTGGAATATGAAAGTCTTGAGACTTCAAATTTTTCTGCATTATTTCGAGTTGGTTTCATCATCATCATAATCTTTCTTTCTTCTACCGTTGTGCAGTGTGAGGTCCTGTTTATAGAGCTTGGACAAAGTATCTCTGTGCTGAGCCAATCTCTTCTTTTCCAGTTCCTTAAAAACAATCTAGCTCTATTCTTTCCATTTTAAGAAATATTTGAGGTTTTAAGGAGAAGTGGGGTATCAGTCCACTTCCCCTCAGTCAGGTGGAGGTGCTGCCTCAGAGCATCCTGACTTACTTCCCCATCCTGGGCGGGAATCTAGGGTGAGTACAGTAACTCATATAAGTATGTATAAGTGAATTGTGTACTGCTCTGAATGCATTGGTGCTGTCAAGTACTAACTTAAGAACGTTAATCTCCACTAAGCTAGCCCCTGGAGGCTGGTTTCAGTTCCACAAAAAATAATGGGTAAAGGATACTGTCCTGTTGGTTGCAATACGGAAGAAATATTTCTTTTGGCCAATTTTTTCTAGATTATTTTTAATTGTTGCTGTAGGCGTGGTTGAATATATCCCTTTTAGAACCACACTGTATGATTTTTCTTGCTTTAGTTGGTAGCAATGAAAGTCGTAGTTTTTAATCATTACATGTTTAAATAATTTTTTGTAGGACTCTTTATTTGTAGTATTAATTTTTTTGCCATTTACTCTATAACATCTAAAGTTTGGCTGGCCAATCAATTCTGCTATTTCCTGACCAGAGCAGTAGAAATGGCTAATTTTGGACACAAATATAGGTGGTGAATCTGGATTAGTAAATACTTGGCACTCCAGATTCGATAACAAGAGTGTTATTGGTGTGGTCAGAATTGCAGCTGGTTGAGGATATTGGTGAGTTATTGACTGCATTAGATTTACTGCGAGTTTCAGGTAGCTTTGTTACTATATTTTCTAGAGTGGGTGGCTTTTTTGAATTTGCCAATTTGTTTTTTTATTGAGTGAATCCCTGACAAGCCAGGGGCAGACTTTCTCAGTTGTTTTTGGAGTGTTAGTCTTTTTAGTTATTTTGCCTCACTGATTTCAGAGAAGGTAGGTTCTTGTTTCAAAACTTCACTGCACGAATTATTGTCCACATCCATGATAAAATATAATGATTAACTGACTAATTAAAATGAAATAAAAGATAATTAGACATTAATTCATAAATTTAGATCATAAACCTTTGTTAAGGCCAGATCACGTAGTAACCTTTTAAAAGATTATTAGTTTTAATCATAAAAATTAAACCATTTTTTCATAAAAGAAAGAACATTTTCATTACTTATTTTTTACATTTTTATTTTAATATAATAATTTAAACGTTTAATTTCATAATTGTTTACAATAATTTAATTTAAAAGGTAATTTTATTTGTTTAGTTATAAGTCTAATATTTGTCATAAGTTTCAAAACATACGTTATGAAAGTGAAGAGAGAAAAACAAAAGGGAGTCGATTGGCTTTTGTTCGCTCCGGCTACATCAAGCCAGAGAGTGTTGGCACGAGCCTCTAGACGTCCACATCGTATGCTCTATAGGAGCCCAAAGTTGCATTTTTAATTCGAAGAAGATACTAATTTGCTGGCCACCTGTAGGTGTAATTAGTTTAAACTTCTTCATCGATTCGACCAACTCGAATCATCTCAACCTCTATTGTCTCAACATCCTCGCTCGCCCTGCCGACGAAAATCCTCTGTCGTCTCAATATCCAGCTCGCCCTGCCGAGAATCTACTGTCTACTGGAATTTACTTCGACAGACAGATAAGAGTTTTTTTTTTGTTTCTATCATTTCAACTACAAAGCCAGATAAACATTTATTATTTTGTAATAGATTTTATTTGAACATTTTATTTATTTCTAATTTAATAGAGTCAAATTTATTATCGTAAGATTAAATGATAATTGTTTTCTTTTTGTAATTAATTAGTTGTTTATAATTTAGTTAATATTAGTAACTTCATTTTCTAATTATAAAAACGTTTAAATTGGTTTTTTTAAATTTAATTAATTGTTTTTTCCTATTATCAAAAGGATTAGTAGTCTAATTTATTAAAATGGTTTATGTTATTAATTTAATAAAAGGTTACAATCAAAATGACATGCGATCTGGTATAATTGAATCAGACATTTATTTTCCTTATCCATTTCGGAGCTCTCATCGAAAGGTCCAATAACTATTTCGAGGTTGCTCAAACAACCTTAACTATTTACAAAAATATTAATATTTACAAAACCAAACATATTTAAATAACAAAAAAATAAATTAAAATTTTTAACAATAACTATTGGGTTACAGGTTGAAATATAATATAAAATGAATCTCCTTTGTAAATATTAGGAAATACATATGAGATAATAAATAGACTAGAATCAAAATAAAATTTATGAGCATTTTCTCAATTATTAAATATGGTATTAAAAAATAATAATTCCTTGACATGTTATGGCCACTTGCTCTGGAAACACTTTTTTTTTTAATGGCACTTATAAATTTTTTCTTGGCAATCTATTATCTCAAAAAACTTGAGCTTTGTTTCTATAAACTATAGCTCACCCATAGTCAGCCAAAACAATGTTTTCTTATTTATTTAACACCATTTTATGCTGCTAAGACTAATCCGAGGATCTTATAGAGGGAGTCCTAAATTTTACCTGTCCAGGTATAACCAGAAAAGGGATCTTTAATGAGTACTTGACACCAGTCAATACAGGACCACCATTTTACTTCCCATCTGAAGGATGGCACAACCAAGGATTCTTGGTATCCTAAGGCCATCTGTCGGGCAGCAAATCTGTGATCTTGGCTAGAGAAGGTCGTTAAGCTAACCACTAAACCACAGGGGACAATAAGTTAAAAATAACATCAGTTCCTTTTTATCATATCTTATACACAAATATATAAAAATACTACAAGATCCTTTGTAGTATTATAACCTTATAATATATGAACTTATTTGCAAATAAAATCAGAGGAAAATGACAACAAAAATCCAAACAATATGTTAGTACAAAAAACTTCAGTTGTTTCTTCTGGTTTAGACCGTGCCGGTGAATTTTCTGCCAACGTTTCGCCAGACATGCTGCTGACTTCCTTAGAGTCTTCGCATGTCTGGCAAAACGTTGGCAGAAAATTTACCGACACGGTCTAAACCAGAAGAAACAACTGAAGTGTTTTGTATAAATAGTGGCCGTGGAAACTTGAAAGAGTATTTAATATGTTAGTAGTTTCAAATTGGTACCACCTGAGTTCATCCTCAGTATCCCATTAAATTATGGGCAAGCTATAGCAAATATTAACAAAATAAATTATTTTTCTCCCATTTATACATTTTCATTAAAGTGAAGAGGATAGTTCGATGAAGTTATCAACTTCTGCAACAGTCGTAGATTTTTATATTCCTGAAATACAATTTCATAAATAATTATTAAGTTGTAGTAAATGAGTACTTGATTGAATAATATTTCATATAGTTACCAAAAGAGCATTTGCATTTTTCATTTTAAAGTGTTAGCGATAGTGCTGTTTCTGCATTTTAGCATTTTTTGAGAACAGATGTGAAAAATTCCATATTCCTTAAAATCAAATTCAAATTATAAGTTTCAGAAAAACACTAAAATATCTTAATAATATATAAATATCTATTGCAGTATGAATTAAGCTTTTTTTAGTTGATTCTTATCAAAAACTGGCACCTGGGCTTTAGCTATTTAAAAAAAAAATCAAAACCTATAGGCAGCATCTTTAAGTACTATAATTTGCTGTCAAAGTTTTAATTATTATTGAATCTTCTATACAAATATATTTGTACATAAGGCAGAATATAATCCTGCTCACTAAAACTAAGCAAACAATAAAATGATGGTGTGTAAGTCTGGGTTCTGACTATTATGCTGACTTTACAACTATTTTGGCACTATTAAAGTTTTCAATGAGGATTTATTTCTATAATGTTATCTTATATTAGATATTATTGTTTTCTGATTATATGCTTAGATGTCCGACAATTTAGAAAGCGTGGAACTGAGCTGATGTGGTGGGGAGTTGCCATTGGTTACCAAAGTTATAAGGTATCATCGCTTATCTATAGGTCACATTCCTGTATCAAGAACTGGGATGCTAAAATACACTACTCATCGGGTGCATAATGTTATAATATAAGCCCATTATAACATAATCATAGCCACAATTAGGACAAAGGGAGAGTAGAGTGAAGCGAGCTAGGTAGTGGGGAAAGAGTGTGGCTTCCATACGCGGTGCCGGCCCGAGGAGACTCCTGAGCAGGTCAATTTTTAAATTGTCAGACTATAACCGCATTACTCACATCTCTTCTCTTTATGACTCATCTTATAAATAATTAGGTCAATTAAAATTATTTAAAGAACAAACCTGTAATTATCCTGTCGAATGTTTGAATCTTATATGCTCCTTCAAATTTTTGTTGCTTTTGTAGGACTTCTGACATAGTGAGCAACAATATGGCCGCATGTTTGAATGTGTTTTCATATGACTGACAAAATGACTATTTCTAATGAATAATTTTCCACAAATATCGCAAATAAAACTAAAAAACAAAATAAAAAAGTTTGTCATTTGAAAATAATTGAATTTTATAATTGTATGATTGAAAAATTATTAAAGGAAAAAAATGATAATACACATTTTTTTTTATAGAAAAGGAACATATGAAGCTTTCTATCCAACATTTCTATTTCCATTTTTGTTAGAATATTACCGTAAAAATTAACTGTTTATTATTCGATGCTTCTTTTTTATCCTATTAAGCGAACTTTCCGTCCATTTACATCTCAATGAGAAAAGTAAGATTGAGATTTTACAATTTATCAATTTTAATTTTTCAATTGAACAATAAAATAAATATTTTTATTTGAAAAGAAAAGATATGTCCAGGACCGGGACTCGAACCCGGGTCTTCCAGATCGCTAGTCTGGAACTCTACCATTTGAGCTATCCTGGCCCTAATAATGACGCTTCTCGGTCATGGTCATATTTTTTCTAAATAAAATAAATACCTCTGTGCAAACAAAAATGGTACCACTAAAACTCATAAAAGATCTTAAATTTAGTACATGGTAGAAACAACTGTTTCTATGACAACGATTGTGCAGGAAGAAGGTGATTTGTCCGAGATCATGCTCAACCGCAAGGTTTATACCCCAATCAAAGATTCCTACTTTATAGAGGTTGGGTGAGCACTATGAGGGTCTGTAGATCCCTCAGTTAACAGATTAAATTATTTATCTGTCACAGCCGGATTTGAACCCAGAAACTTCAGCATACCAACTCAACAATTATACACTGAGCTACTCAGCTCCCCTTCCACCTAAACTTTTACTAAATTTACAATCAAGTATTGACTTTTTTAAATGAAATTATCAATAATTATTAGTTAACTATTGACAATTTCAAAATTTTGTTAATCATGTATGTAAATTTGGCTCAGGCTCAGGTAGAAAAACATTTTTTTTTGTTACATTATACATGATATAACACATTATTATATAAGAGCATAAGGAGTTGGTAATGAGTACAGCTAAATTTCATGCAGTAAAAAAACAACAAACAAAACATGCAATAAAACACCAAAACATGTAAAACTGTGTAACAAAAAATAAAATCCTGCCATTCATTTCTGATGTGATGTAAAGTTTTCTGCGAGTTCACAAACATTTATTTTGGGATTTTTCGCATTTATTAGTTTATATTCAATAAATCATTAGCCATATATTTTTTTAAAGATAAAGTGTAACTAAACAATAACTTAGTCTATTGTAAATTGACTATTGGACTAGGGGATAAAAGGAAGAGTATGGAACGGATTAATTAACCTGTACCACTACAACCCATGAAGGGTCTGGGGTTCAGTAGAGATTGTACTATTTCATGGACAACGGTTTTGCAAGGAAGTGACTTGCCCTAGGTCAGGGTCAACCGCCAGATTCCCCCCCCCTTATTTTGGGTACCCTATTTTTATAATATTTTATAGATGCTGGGTGGGCCCCAGGAGGGCCATAGATCCTATGTGATCCTTCTCCCACTGCAAACAGACTAAATAAAAGTCATGGCCTACAGCGGGATTTGAACCAGGATTTCTAGCATGGCAACTCAGTGCTCTACCACTGAGTCACTCCGCTCCTTAAACGGATTAATTAGGTCTCCACAAATTCAAAGAGAGAAAAACTAACTTGAAAATGTTTTTAAAATTTCACAAATATTTTAATTTACTATAATTACATTATTAATATTACTAACCCCACTGTCAATTATTCCAATCACTCAAACTCCAAATGTTGTAAAAAAATTTGATCGTATATTAACATATAAATTTATAGCACATCAGAAACTTTTTTTTTGTATATACATTAGAAAGAGTGATATTTATAAAATAACTGGTCTGCTTTATCTACTATATTTAAAATTTACTATGTTATTAGAATTTATATAAAACTGTAAAATACAAAAATAATTCGTCTTGTGAGTTGTGAGGAAGCAAGAACTAAGAGTCTCTATGCCTTAACATATTCCAGCACCTTCATCTTCTTCACTTCATTGTTTCTTAGTATTCATCTCGCTCTTACTATTGTTTATATTCTAGGTTTAACCCCCCCCCCTACTACCCTCTCCTGGCTTGTTTTAAAGATCTTGAGCGAGTTTTCCTTTTTTGATGGAGCTAGCTGTTAACTATTTGATTAGGACCTTATTTTCCCTTGGGAGCTTCACTCCCTCGACTGGTCCTAGGAGACATCGCCTTGACGTGGCGGACCAGCTTCCTCGTACTGAGAATGTCTCAATCACTTATCTTTAATTATTTTATTTTCACGTCTGCTTTTTTATATTGGTCATAGAGACTGTGCCTGTTGTCAGCGACTTTTTGATATACAAAAATAAATCATTTTCTTAAGAAGAGATATCAAAATATTACATTGTCATCACGAACACTAAAAACATTTTCATATTTCACAATCTTATTATTTATTGACACACATTACTTCATGAAGTTTTCTTTTATAATTCTGTTTGATTATTTACACTTTCAAGCAAACAACAAACAACAAAAACATATAAAATGCAATCTACAAAAACCAACAAAAATGTGCAATTTTGTTCAAAATAAAACTTACATGTTATTCAGGATGTTTTAATTTTTGAAAATAAATTGTTTCTGATGAATTTCAAGCCATCAAAGTAAAAGTGCAATGGCACGAGAATCCAAGCTCTAGTAACAAAAAATGTTTACTACGCATATATTTATCTATTTTATCTTTATCATTTAGGAGAATTTAATATTACTCAAGCATTATAGATATATAATGCTTTAATACTTATAAATCTTATCAATGTAAACCCAACATACTGCTTATAACATAATTGCAGAGAACATAACAGAAAATAATCACGAATGTAGTAATTATTTCCATTCTACCAACCAAAAAAAATAATACAGAATTATGAATGACAAATAAATTAACAGATATTTAAAGTTTGATAAAGATATACTTACTTATAAAAACCTTTATGAGCTTTTTTATGATATTCTAATCCTTGTAAACTTTTAAATTGTTTATTACATTCTGTGCAGGATAATTCAGCCGAACTGGATGAATCTCCGCTATGCCTTTCTTGTATTGTTACATTTGAAAATGTTTGATCTTTAGGCTAAAATAAAGAAAAAAATTAATGAAAGATGAGAATATTAATTATAAACAATCTATCAAATGCAAAATATATTGTAATTACCTTATCTGAGGTAATAATTCTGCTGTTTACAGTTTCACAAGAGATCTCGTTTTGATCTATACTTCTACAAAAAAAAAAAAAAAAATTATTATTAAGACATTTGATTTAAGTTCCTTTAAATTTTATCTCAAAGGTTTTACATCACTATTCCAAAGCCATAATGGCGTATTTCTAAAAAGTTGTGGACCTGAGAACAATGGATATGAATAGCGGAGGTAAAAGAATAACAGCTAATTATTAAATTACAATTGTCATATTTTGGATTAATAATTAGATTTAATTCTAGATAAGTCCTTAACATTCACAGAACACACCAACAGGAAAACCGAAAAAGCGAAAAAAACATCTACAAAATGTTTCCCTGTTTTAATAAAAAAATCCAGGCTAAGCCTCAAAAACAAACTAATCCTTTACAAAACAGTAATCTGCTCATTGATAACCTATCTCTCACCTGTCTGGAGTTCAACCTGCGCCACAAATTATAGAAAGATTGAAAGGGTACAAAACCTATGGATGAGGATTATCAATAATTATCCCCGATACACGAAAATATCGACTATGCTTAGAGATCTTGAACTTCCCACTATAAAACAATATGTTTCAGCCCAAACAAAAGCATACTTCGAAAAAACTCCAGCTTCCAAAAACCCATTTTAATCCGAGAAATCGGTAATTACGATAAACATTCACTACGCATAAAAGACCAAAATCGTAATCTAGTTATCTGTATTTATTTTATTGTTACTTTTAATTATTTATTTATTTCTTAACATTAAATAAACAAGATCCAAATTAAAATAATGTTCAAAGAACATTCTTTCCCTCCTATACATCGCAAATTGCGAGAACGCGGGGACATGGGATCAGTGAAAAGAAAGGATATGTCTATGACCGAGAGGCGAACCAGGATAGCTCAATCCAGGCTAGTGGCCCGGGCGACCCGGGTTCGAGTCCCAGTCCTGGACATATCTTTTCTTTTCAAATAAAAATATTTAAAAATTAATCCAATCAATAACAAATAAAATAAAATAAATTATTTATTTTTTAAAGCAGGTTTTTTCTACATTTTTTCTGCTATTGTAAAACTTATTTATTAAAGATAACTTTAATTAATTAAAGTCAATGTTCTTTAAACATGTAAAGGAAGTCCGGAACATATATTCAAACGTATGCTGCTTGTATATGTAAAATTGCAAATAAAGTTTCTTTGTTTTGGTTTTTTAATAATTAGTGATGTAATATACATAAACGGAAGATGGAAATAGTTGAGGGATGCAGTCAAAATAAACAACAAATAAGTCCTCACTTATTTGGTGTTTATTTTGACTGCACCCCCAACTATTTCCATCCTACATTAGATCTTCCAGTCAACTATTTTCCTCTCTAATATACATAAACATTCATTTAGGCTAGATAACTATACCTTAAAATACAACATGTTCCCAAAATAGCAAAATCTTTAGATAAACGACTTTGTCTTTTGAATGATGATAAAAGATTGCCTTTATATTCATGAATGGGATATATGGTGTTATTCTGTAAGTATATTAATAATCTAACGCCTTCAAACTGCAATAATATTAAGTCTATCACTTCACTCACTCCTCTCAAGGCCAAATGAAAACAAAAAATAAAAACCAAAATTTTACATGATTTTTGACGTTTCTATATCTGCATATTTAAAAAAAAAAATTAATTAGAAAACTTCAGGAGGAATATGCTGCTTAGGGTCTGGAATTGAACAGAAAGAAAACAGAGTACATGCGAATACAACCTTATCCCTCAAAAATTGGGAAATTGGAAAAACCCATGAATGTAAATATCTAGGCAGATGGCTAACAGACGATGGAAGCTCCAATAAAGACATAATAGATAAAATTTTAAAAGGCAGAAAAATTATTGGGTGTCTTAACTCTGTCCTATGGAGCAGAAAGGTTAGCCTTAAAACAAAAAAAATGATGTTGGTTGAAAGTTTATCCTCTACGGATCCGAAACGTGGACAATTACAAAAAAGGAAGAAACGAAGTTGTTGGCCGTGGAGATGGACTTCTGGAGGACGACCCAAAAAAAAATGGTTGCAGGATGTGGAGGAGAGCATGGCAGCGAGGGATATTAGAGAAGGAGACTGGCTGGAACAACATCTATGGGGCGAGCTTTTGGATACAAAACACACAACTAAGTTGTACAAAAATTGTTTAATAAATATTTTAATTAGTATTTTTAGTAAAAATTTTACTATTATTAATGGTAAGTCATTGTATTCCTTTTTTTTTTTTTTTGTAGTTATTACAAAATGACAAGTTTATTTGTTAACTGATCTATAAAATATTTTTTTATTTTAAAATTGTCATACATAATCGGCTTCCTATCCTTGAAACTGTATAATAGGAAAACTTCTATTAGGGGAACCAGAGGATAGGTTGAACCGGCTAAAAGGTTGTATTAGTGAGCCAAAAGGCAATATTTTAGAAATAAAAAAACAGAAGAAAAGTTTCTCATACAATTTTTATATATTTCATGTGTGATTTTATTGTTTTATTATCTTCATAGATTTTTTTTTTTTTAATTTCTCTTCAATTATTTGACAATTCAACCTTGTACTTATTTGTGTTAAATTTATTAATCTCACCCCCGACCATTTCTAACATTTCTCTAGATATATCCAGTCAACCATTTCCTCAGTTCAAGTTCAATTTTTTCCCTCTGACTATAAATAAAGTATTCGTAATGAAACCATAAAACTTACATTTTTCTTATTTTCACTTAATTTTATTGTATCCTTCATGTGTATATAAATATATAAAAATAATATATATTACCTGTTTGAACAATGAGTTCTTGAAATGTGCTTCTTTAACAGAGTTTTATTACTAAATGATATTTCAGAGCATTGAGGCATAGCACAAAAGAATTTGATGGCTTCTTCCTGCTCTAGGTTAAAACAGTTAGATGTCTGTAAATACAAAATATTAAAAAAAAGTATTTTGAGTGTTCTAAAAGCATTTTTTATTGTTAATCTATATAAAAATTAATAAAAAGGAATTGGTATTACTGTAAGTGAGTTTCGAAGTTAACATATTCTAAATGAAGTTTTTAAATCACTTACAGCATCAGTAAGATGGCAGCTGAAGTTAAAAGAATTGATAGCTTGATCTGTCCGAATATATTCCAAGTTCAAGTCAACATCCGTTGGTTTACTTAAAGAATCAGAACAGAGACCTAGAAAAAGAATATGAAAATAAAAATGGAACTATGAAATCTTAGCCTTTGCAGTGTGAAGTAGGTTATATTAAGTGCATAATATCAATATGATTAAGAGCCGTAATCATTATTGTGATTACGATTACAATGGTGTAAAATTATAATTTTAATCCTAATTATTTATTATAATCAAGTCAATAATCGTATAACAAACATGATGTGATCTAGTGCCTACAAGTTTGTCATTTTTTTATTTTACTTAATGCATCAAATTATTCCTTACACCTGAGCTAGTGCTCAATGGCAGCAGCCTCCCGTGGAATAAAGAAACAGTAAAATATCTCGGAGTTTATTTAGATCGTCGTCTTACCTGGAACCAGCGCATCAACACTAAATTAACACAGGCCTACGCAAGACTAGCTCAACTTTATCCGATAATTAATAGAAAATCCAGATTAAAACCAGAAACAGCCTTATTAATTTATAAAACCATACTTAGACCTCTACTAATGTACGGTTGTGAAGTGTCTACAACAAAGAGAAAAAAATTGCAAACTTTCCAAAATAAAATCCTACGGATAGCAGTAAACGCGCCTTGGTTTGTACGAAACAGTCAACTTCACCGAGAGCTAAACCTAGAGTCGATTGATGAATTTATTAAAAAGCGTTGCTCCAGATTTAAGACCGGATTACCAGCAGTCCAAGGAGCTGTAGCATTCAACATAGGCGAACCTATTTCATCCCCAAGACTAAAACCAAGACTCTTGAAAGATATTCTGATGTGATCTCAATAGATAACGTTTTTCATCAATCGTTTTAACAAAATGTAATATAATCCTGTTTTCTTTTATTTTTCCGTTTTATAGTACTGAAGTTCTGTTTATTATTACATTCATTTTAATTTTGTTTACTTATTTACATATTTTATATTTAAACTACTAACATTCCTTTATATGAAAAAACACTATTATATATTTATATATTCTCTGTAAATAATCTGATAATGTACAGTTAGGGGTGTCTCTTGCATGAGACGAAACCCACACTTTCACCTTGTGTTAAAGTTTAAAATTCAGTATTAAAAAAACCATGTAAGGCTAGAAATAGCCGATCTGAAAATAAAGAGAATAAAAAAAAATTATTCCTTACAAAATCACCAACACATGATATAAACATTAAATATAAAAATCTTAGTCACTTAATAATTGCTAGATTTTGCTATTATCAATTATATAAGATAGCATTTGTTCAGGATACTAAACAATACTACTAATCAAGCTAACTAAGGGTCAATGTCTTTAGCTAAGTAATCGCTGCATACTTCTGGACTCACAATGAGTTTATCCCTCAATAACCAATTTTTTTTTTTTTTTTGTTGAGTGGGCTTGAAGTTGCACTGCGACCATTATTTGTTTTATTGTGCACCCCGTTATAAGCGATTATTATGATTTCAACTTAGCTAAACCCACAAATTTAAGTATGCTTGCTCATCATCATCATCATTCGTGGTGCTACAACTCCTGTAGAGTCAAGGCCTCCTGCAGCTTGGTTCCCCAGTCTTCTCTATTGGTTGCCACTGCTCTCCAATTGCGGATTCCCAAGATGGACCTGGCATCCGCCACAACTCCATCAATCCATCGGAGCCAAGGTCTTCCCACTCTTTTTGTCCCATAAATCCTTTCGTCTAGGACCATATTAGGAATCTGATCCTGGGACATTCTAATTATATGACCTGCCCATCGAAGCCGGCCTACTTTGATTACCCTTAAAATATCTGGGCTCTTGTAGTCTTGTTAGCTCAGCGTTCGTCCTTATCCTCCAGATCCCATTGGTGCAAACTGGGCCATAAATTCTCCTCAAAATTTTCCTCTCGAACCTTAGGAGAAGGGCTTCCTGTGAACTGGGTAATGTCCAGCATTCGGAGGCATAAGTAAGAACTGGTCTTACTAGGGTCTTATACAAATGCACCTTCGTGTTTTGAGAAATAGTCCTGCTTCTAAAATGCTTCAGTAACCCGAAATAACATTTATTTGAAGACATAATTATGCGATGGATTCTGCTTTTATGTCATTATCCGCGTTCACCTGCGATCCAAGATACACAAATTCCTTCACCCTTTCAAATTTAAAGCCTAGAGCCATAAAATGTGATGGTTCATGCACATTCAGTTGTGGGTCTGCATGCATATATTTGGTTTTTGATTCATTGACCTCTAAACCCAATCTAGCTGCTGCTATCTGGAGACTGATAAAAGCATTTTCTAAATCTGTAGGGGTTCTTGCCACAATATCTATGTCATCGGCAAAGGCCAAAATCATAGAAGATTTATTGAATACAGTTCCCCCAATTTGTATTCCAGATTTCCGCACTGCACTTTCGAGGGCCAAATTGAAGAGAAGACATGTGAGGCAATCACCCTGTCTCAGCCCTTTGTGAGTTTCGAAGCTTTCAGTCAGGTCACCTTGAACATGCACTGTGCATTGCACCTTCTTCATCGTAGCCCTAATCAGTCGTATAAGTATGCTTGCTGGGTTGATTAATTCGATCTGCCTAGGGTTGGTGACTATCCTGACCAAAGGTTGTAAACCTTAGATCCGCAAACCTATCACATAGCAAGATAACATGATAGGGTGTTTTGTCCTCTGTATGACAGAAGCGGCATGTGAGGACACTCACCAGTCCCAGCCTGAACAAGTGGGCATTAAGTCTGCAATGATCCGTATATGCCGCTATAATTGTTTTTAGTGCTTCCCTGCCCAGATCCAGAAGAGCATACCATGTCTTCTCATTGAAGCTGTCAAGGAATAGTTTGGAATGTCTTAATCCTCTTAGTCTGCACCAGTATTGGTTCGATTTCCTAAGGCAGATGCCCTTTATGCTACACTTAGCTTAGCTGAGAATAATGCTGCATACATGAGTGCATGGAATGTTATCCGATCCTAGCCTGGCTAGCCTATCAGCTTCTTCATTGCCAGGGATGCCCGAGTGTCCAGGAACCCACTCGATCCTAACCCTGTTGTTCTCCGGCAGTTTGTTGAGAGCTGCATAGCAGTCCCATACAATCCGTGAGTTTGTACTGTGCCAGCTTAGTGCACCAATGGTCCACCACAATGGTAGCTTGACTGTCAGTTATCCTTCTATAAGACTTCCGCTCCTCTAGTAGCGACCGTGCACAGTAATTTAAAGTAAGTACTTCAGAAAGAAATACAGAAGTATACCTACTTCGGGAGATCCAGGTACCTACCCTAGGTTTATCTTTCCTCCAGAACCCTGCCCCAGCACCAGTGGCTGTAAGAGAGCCATCTGAGTAACAGTAGATGCCATTGCAAGTTCTGTGCCGTTTTGCTGTGTCAATTTTGACCTTTTATTTGGGTGACATTAAGTCACGTAACTGCGAAGCTGATCTCATGCCTAGAATGCGATCGGCTTCGATTTTTGTGAACAATTCCCATGAGCTGCAGTGAGCTGAAACTGATGAGATTATGTTCTGTTTAAGCAGCCTGTACAGGGAGACTATGGCACGGTACTCAAGTTCTAATGATAAAGGCCTAAGACCAAGCACCATCTGCATGAGTCGTCCTCGTAGCACCTGTCATCAATAGACAGACCAGTCTTTGTAGCTTCTCCAATTTAAGTTTGAGTCCACTTTTACCAGCGCCTCGCCACCACACCAGGGCTGCATAGGTCACAATGAGTCTAATGGCTGTAATATACAACCAGTAGATCATAATTGGTCTCAATCCCCAAGAATTACCCACTGCTCTTTTACAGGCCCAAAGACATCTGATGGCTTTGTTAGTCGTGTTAACCACGTGTTGATTCCAACTCAGTTTGTTGTCCTGTGTCACACCTAAGTATTTCACCGTGTTATTCAAACATAACTGGATTCCGTTGAGCGATGGTAAACTTATTACCACATTCCACTTTCTCATAAATGCCAAAGCGTTTATCTTGCGCGGGTTAATGCTCAAACCATTGTCCAAGCACCAGCGTGACAAAATGTCTGTTACTGTCTTGAGTAGGTCAGAGATTACATAGTGATCATCTGCAAATCCCTGTGCATAGAAGCCTCCCCCGTTGATTGATGACAGAAGTGAGTCCGCCATCAAACACCAGACCAAGGGTGATAGAACACCACCCTGCGGACAGCCTCCATTGGGCTTTATCCACAGTTTGGTGCCACCAAGATCAGAGATTTGAGTTCTGTGTTCCAGCATGGAGTTAATCAATCTGCACCCAACTGGCTCAACCTCCGTTTACCTTAAGGCCCTACTTATGTGGTGCTGTGAGGCGTTTGGTTAAAGGCTCCTTCAATGTCAAGGAAGATGTCTACACGAAGATGTTTCACCCTGTTTTTAAGATTTCAATCTTGACATCAGGTTAAAAAGTGCAACCTCACAGGATTTCCCTGCTTGAAATGCAAATTGTAGTGGGTATATGGGATTATTTACCAATACACCCTCTCTAATGTGTCTGTCTAAGATCTTCTCTAGAGTCTTCATCAAGAAGGATGACAGACTGATTGGTCTAAAAGCTTTCGGATCATCGTATGACCCCTTACCAGGTTTTGCGAGGTAGCAGAGCTTGGATGTTCTCCACTTCAGACGGATATATCCCAAAGCAAGGCTACCTCTAAGAAGTTCCAGCAGATAGGTCCCAATAACCGGAAATCCTTGCTTCAGTAGGGCCGGTATTATACCATCGGGACTCCCCGATTTGTAGGGCTCGAACATGTCTATCGTCCATTTCAGGGAATTCATGTTTATGATTTCCCTGGCCTTGGCCCACTGTACACCATCGGAACTGAGGATGTGGTCAACTGTAGTGAATGTACACGCCTCCTGGGTTACACACCCAGGAAGTGACTATTAGTCATTCCCTCAAGGTTTCCATCTCATTTTGCGTGTACACAACCATTGTCCTGAGCGTACCCATAACCATGTGTCCGACATCCTTTCACAGTATCTTTTTGATGCGACAGGAAGCAGGAGTGTTCTCCATATCACTGCAGTACTTCCTCCATGCCTACCTTTTAATTTTTCTAACCTGTTTGTGGTATTCCGTTAAGAGAAGCTCTGTAGGTATCCCACTTACCAGTTCTTTTAGCAGCATTGAAAAGCTTCCTGGTGCTATTTCTTAGCTTATTTAGATTGTCATTCCACCAGGAGATTTTCCTGTTAGAGTTAGTAAAGTACACGATTGCTGCTGGTGTAAGCTTCCCTAACGGCTTCAGTTAGAGCTTTATTAAGGAACTCCAGCTGCCGTTTGTTTTTTATGACCTTAGGACAGTTCCTAACGTTCTCTTCCAGATTCCTGTGGAAGGTCCCCCAGTCAGTTCGTCTAGGGTTCCTATACAGCTGGATCTGGGGAACATTTAGGCTAAGGTTAAATCTAATATATCTGTGGTCTGAGCATGTCTCTTCATCAGATACATGCCAGTGGTTTATGTAGGTACTTATCTCGTTTGATTGTTATGTCTATCACCTCCGACCTCAACCTATTACAGAAGGTTGACTTATTCCCCTTGTTTAATATGTCAAGATCAGAATTAATGATAAACTCAAATATTTTCTCACCTTTGCAGTTATTAATGTGGCAGCCTCAGGCTTCATGATGGGCATTGGCATCTAGGGGAGCTAGAATATTTGTGACCCCACCATCCAACATCCTCTTCAAGATCTGAGTGGGGTTATCTTCATCATAGGGCAGATATGCAGCAGTAATGGTGATATCTGCCCTCATTCCTTCCCCAAATGGGGACTGCTTTGCTGCTGCAAGATCTCTGGAACAAAAATGCCAGAGAGACAGCTTATTTAGTTTAGTTTTGAGTAGGATGCAGGCCCGCCCTTGGATGGTCCGACACAGCTATCAAGCTCTAGGCTCCAGGCCACTTCAGCCCCGCAATCCTACCATTAAGAAGGTAAGGTTCTTGTATTAAAATAATATTAATATCCTTACCTTAGACATACTGCTGAAGCACCTGACATGCTGCAATGCAAGTTAATCTGCACCAGCTTCATGCTTGTTTAATTGTCCTCTGAGTCCGAGGAGCCCATCAGCAAGATGAGCTCCTCCAAATCATCCCGAGCGGCCCCAGCTTCCGGAACCAACCCAAAGGGTTCCATGGCTGTGCCGCTGGCACTCCCAGCAGTAGGTTGTGTGTCCTCGCCCCTGCTTGGAGCTGCATCAGAGTGGCGAGGAGTTCTTGCGCCTGCCTGTTCTGTAACCTCCTTCACAGCAGACTTCTTCTTGAGCAAAATTGGGGTTACTCTATGCATTCCAAAGTGGACCTGCATATCGCACTTCCTAAGGCTGCTTAAGCTCGTCTCAGGGATTCTGATAATCCCATTTAAGCCTTGTCTTGAAGCACTGCCAAGCATCTTGACATGGTGGATTTGCCAACATGGTACGTCGGCAATATCCAAAATGTTTTGAACCCTCATCCTCCTAAGGATGAGGGTTCAAAACATTTTATACTGCTGCATCAGTATGCTCGTGTCGCCAATTCGAAGGGATAGACCCCTCTCCAAGACGATGCCAGCAAGCCACTCCAGCATCGGATTGTTGGCGCAGGCGACCATTCTGTAGCTAACGCCACCGAACTGGCATTGCACCTTCCCCTTCTCCTCAATTTCGTCCAACTTCTGCAAGATGTGATTCTTTATGAAGTTGTATTCCTCCGGAGGCAGCCTGGTCTCAGGGTAGTTGCTAGGAACAAACAACTGCTACTCGCTTATCCCTGGCTGCCCTCGAATACGACTAGTCCCATAGTCCTTGGGAATAGTCCCAGTTTCCTTGGGCTTTACAACTGCAGGAGCCGTATTACCTGGGGATGTTCTGGACCTCTTCTCTGCCATGGCGGTCCTCTCACGTGTCTGTGCGTGGGGTGCTCCTGAACTAGTGGACGGTTTCGTAGAGAAACCCGACCCACCAGCAGTGCTCCTTTACACAGACATAGACAAAGGGCCCGCCCCAAAGTGCTTCCGCATTCCCCCAGCAAGTGCACCTGTCTTGTCCGCTGGTTTCCTAGGAAACCCTAATTCTCTGACAGGCAATTATTAGAAGAATTATTTATATTCATAATAAAAAAAAGAGGAGCAAAGGACATGAAAGAAGAAATTGTATGATACAGAGTAGTAGATATGTTTTTGTCGCCTTAGTGATGAAAAAACATATCTTCATAATTGGCATTTTTCAAATATTAATGAAATGGTGATTTATAATTGAAAACATAAAAATTATATCCAGGCAATGCTGAAATAAGAATGTGTGACCCAAAAATAGAACATGCAAAATAGTATCATATACCACAAGGTTAATTTATGTCATTAAGGTGACAATTTGTTGCATAAACAAGGTGGCTAGTGGCAATGATATCAAATAATTATAAATACCATTATATAATTTCTGCTTGTATGCTTAAATTTAAGTATATTATAAACACCTCTTTTCTTCTTCATGTGTTGTTTACATTTATAGGCACTGAGGAACTTCTTACCACAATCTGAGCAGGAGTACTTGTAATCACCTGAAAATAAGATATAAATTTAAAATACGTTTAAAGCAATGGAAATCTTAAAAGACTATGCTGAATATCAAAAGTTCCAATGTTCTAAAAAAAAAAAATTGTTTCAGAATAAAGACTACGGTTAAATGTTGGTTCAAAGCACAATATAAAGATGAAAAATGGGTAAATAAGCTCATAATTACAAAAACTCATGTTGTAATACAAAAAAATTTAACCATTACCTGTATGTGTAGCAATATGTAAGTCCCTCGTAACCTTTTGTCGAAAATGTCTATTGCAGATATGACAACTAAATGGTTTTTGTTTTAAATGAATGAGATAATGAGTGTCAAATGCACATTTTCTAAAAAATTGTTTGCCGCAAATATCTGCAGAACAAAACATAAAATATTAGATTGAAGTATTAAAAGTTCATAAAAATATAAAACAATGTTTTTGTGCTTCACTTATTATTAATTACATTTCTAATAACTACAGTCAGAATGATTCAACTGATAAAAGTGGGAAAAAAATATACCTGAAAATCAGGTAACAAACTGTTACATATGCGGCAGATTTTAAGGCAGGAAGAATTATTTAATAAACTATGAAGACAAAGAGAATTTTAATAAGTAAACAAATTTACCACAGGATTTTATGGAGTCTACGTTGAAATTATGTATTCTTAAGAGATGAGCGATTAGATTTTGTTTAGTAGAATAAAGAGCTCCACAGTACTCACAGCAAAATGATTTGATACCTATAAGATTAATTATAAAAGGTTAAGTAATTTGAATAAATACAAATTTAACAAATCTATCGCTGCTACCATGTTTAAGTAGGTAATAAATTTGAATAGAAATACTTTTCAGAGGACAAAAAAAACACTATACATTTTACTTTTAACTTCTCTATTATGAATATTTTTTTCCAATCCAATAATGCCAACATATATATGTTTTTATAACATTTTATTTTGCTATTATACTTTAGTTAAATCGAGAATTAAAAACTATATCTATATTTTCCATATTTTTTCCTTAAACATGATGGGAACAATGTGTGGTAAAAATATTTTTTAAAAATCCTAAATGTATAAGTTCAATGAAAAATATAAATATTAAAATTAGCTAACCTGAATGTATCTTGAGATGAGCGGCCAGTGCTACAGAAGAGGATAATTTTTTCCCGCATACAGAACAAGAATAAGTCCTTTGAATCTATGAAAAAAAAATCAAGGAATTAATGTTTCCTTCTTAAAACTAAGAAAATATTGATATTACCAATGAACTATTACTCAAATAGTCATTATACAAGATATTAAATCAACAAGATTATGTTATGCAGTAATTCATGATAATGATGTGTGGGATGGTTTCTAGCTAATAGAATCAGTGGTGCAACTACAGAATACTAACATATTATCAGTGCACTGCATAAGTGCAGCCAAGCGACATTTGTGGTAAATAACGTAATTGTATTCAATCGTTTAATTCCTATTCGCTAAAATTGTAAAAATTATTATTTCTTTAATTTTATATTACAATTTTTAAAAAACCTGTACCACTACAGCCTGTGAAGTGTCATTAATTAAGTTGAATAACTGTCACACACAACACTCTAAACTCAAAATGATATCCTATTTCCTGATAATAAAATTGTAAGAATATTAACAAGGTGACTTAAAAACTTAATTTTATATTACTCAACCTTATAATTGATCCGGGATATTAATAATAGATATTCCTTCTAGATGTCAATATATGCACTGCAACTAAACATCAAATCCATTGTTGAGATACAGAAAAGTAATGAGATATCCATGTTCCACACCTAGTTTTTACATCATGAACCATTCACCATATCGCACTAGTATTTCTAAAGTGACACAACTCAAAAACCTACATTTATAGAAAAAAGGGAAAATTATCAGTGAGCTTGGAATATCATTATGACACTAAGAGTGACGCAAGTCTCTTCTGGCAGACAACATCTGAAGATAGGTCGATACAGTTTTGATAAAGTAATAAAGAGATATTTATCCATTTCATGTTCGTAACTCACCACTGAATAAACACCGATTTCTGAGTTGTGCCACTTTAGAAATACTAGTGCGACCTATTCTTAACCTTTAGATAACAAATATTTACAGACATAAGTTATACATTCCTTATATTAAAAATATAAAATCAATTGTATAAATTCATATTTTGTTACCTTATTTTTTGACGTCATTCTTATTTAATGATTGACAGTTTTAAACACATAAACAGTGTGAACTATCAATAGTAATTATAATGTACTTATGACATTATTCATATCAGGAAGAAACTCCAGATCAGAAACATTTCAGAACAAAAACAACTTTCACAGGAAAACAAAAAAAGATACACTACTTAAAAATGTTCTTTCGATTTCTAAACAACCTTAAAAATGTCTGAGATTTGTTTAATCACATAAAAAATAAGATACAATCTTCAATCGATGCAAAATTTATAGATTTGTAGGGAAAAAATTAAATTGACACAGAACCTGTTGCAGAAAATAAAACAAAATTGAACCTTCTAACATTGATTGGACTAAAGGCGGGATGATAGGTATGCGATGTTGCCAAATAAAAATGTATAAAACAAAGCATATTTTTTGTGTTTTACAGTTATAAATTATTTGAAAGAGAAAACGTTTATAATATAAGATTTTACGAATGGAAAATTTATTTTCGAATAATTTTTTCATCTCTATTAAGACATCTCAATATCTTTTATATCAGTTAAGAATAAAGGGAGTTGCTCTAGCGTTTTGTCAGGGCGGTAAAGCCTAAGGTTGATTTTATTTTTATTTTATTTCGCAGAATGAAAGTTACGTTGTTAAATGAAGTATTTCTTTCAGTAGCAGCTAAGTATTGAGATGTCCTATACAAAATGTTTGACCTAGGAATTTCAATTCCAAGGGGGGGGGGGCAAATGCCTTCCACTTATCACGCCCATGTCCAGGGCAATACCATGCTCAAATGTTATATAAACTGCATAAGAGATTTAATTATACAAAAGAACCTGTTGAATGAGTAGTAGTTTATCGATTTAATATAAATCGAGAGGAATAATATAAATCTTCTTTGTTTATTCCTTAACTAATAATCTTAATCTTGTATGATAAATAATTCAATTTGGTTCATATTTCTAAACTATTCTGACCATCAATTCGGTTTAGGTTTTGACGTTACCAGTACCAATTTTTAATATCCCCTTTACACATAGACATGCATTTTACTGGTGCATCAATATCTGGGGAGCCACGGAATTTCAGTGAAATTATGTATTTAGATTGAAAAAAGAAGTGGGAGCGGGTGACATCCGCTATGCCTTCGGGAAAACAGAAGTAAAAGTAATCAGAATAATACTGGATACCGCCTAAGAATGTCCAATGGTTTTGCATTGAGGCCTTCTCTTACCACAGTACTTCTCACGACTGACTGACGAGACTTCAATAAGATTGAAGTCCAGCACTTACCAATCCAGAACAGTCGTAGTCAAAACCCAGATAGAACGAACGCTGCTCCCTGCAAACAGGACGAAATTTGTTGGAGGGAGCAGTTATTCTGTGATTGTCAGCGATTTGGAACCACAAGGAGCATTTATGTAATTACGGTTGGAATCCTGATATTGCTCGCTTTCGAAAGAATAGTGCAAAATATATGCGGGGCGACCTGTGGTCTAGAGGATAGCGTAACAAACTACTAAGCCCGAGATCGCGGGTTCGTAGCCAGGCAGGTGGCCCTAGGATTTTTTAAAGGGAGTAAAAAATCCTTAGTTACGCCGGCCTTCGGAACGGGCGTTAAACGGGGGTCCCGAGCCTGTACGATGTAAGCTACTCGTTACAAATCCCTATCCTAATTAAACCTGGATAGGCAAAATTTAGAGCTCCCAATGTTCCATCGTCCGATTAGCCATAGCAGCAAAAAGTGACGTTAAATGAACAAACAAAAACAAAATATATGTGTTTGTTATACTCGCATGACATCACCTATCCTATAATCAACACCATGAGAGTTGCTTTGTCATTTAAGACCATTATTGCTTACATAAAATAAACTGTCACCATGTAGCTCCTACTTACACGTGTATCCAAATCTTTGCTTGAGATCCGGTACAGAGATTCCTTTATGAGTGATTAACTACAATGATTGCTTCAGAGATAAGATTAAAATATGTCGAGACTCTGAAGATTGTGCCAGATATAGAAATTTCCTGAGAAAGAGCCCACTTGTTAATTCCAATTCCACCCCCTCCAACCATCCTCGCGACGAAGCATTAAAGCTTTGTTCATGTTTTTAAATCAACATTAATCTATCAAAATTCTATTATATCAATTAATAAACCCTATAGTTCACGTAAAAAAACACAATTATCAATAAAAATTTTGATTCCTCATATGTAAGGGGTGCCTCTTCTCATTACTTTACAAATTATTTTTAGGCTGAAGTAACAAATATAAATTAGATGATGTCTAGTTATATCTTTCATAGTTATGATAGGAAATAACTGTAACTTTGTATATTGTACTTTTTTTTTAATTTATTTGGAACTGATTTTATTATACACTGATTTACTTCCTCCCGCCAGTCTCCGCCAATTAGTGTTAAGCCATCTAGTAGCAAATTTTTCGGATTTTGCCTTTATTTGCTTTTTGTGTCCTCTTTAATATTAAATTCAGTGTTTGTGATTAGTGTATATGGTCATTTAGTGTTTGTGACTAGTGCATATGGTCATTTAGTGGTTGTGATAGTGTCCTGTGTTAAGGTGTACATATTGGGATTAAGTGTTGGTTATTCCACTTATCTCTGAAGTACTAGATAATCTATTATTGAATGTTATAACCATATTTTAACATTGATTTAATGTTTGTAGGTAATCAAGAAAAGAAGAATCAAGACCCTGGTTCATCAGAGGAATGAAATGTTAACCCATCTGGTCAGTTGTCGAATCGCATTTCAACTGTTAGATATATTTTATCTTACAGTGAGTATACTCATTTAAATTAACTCTTTACTTGATAATTATATATCATAAACTATATCCACCGGTTCCATAAACTTATGTTTATGTCCATGCATAAAAATGTCAATTTTGTATGTGTTGGGTTTGACCGAACAATTGATGAGGTTTTTTATCTTGTACGCTCTTACCTTTATAAGCTTTGGATAGTATAATATTAAATTTTGATTTGTATAGAACTTGTTAAGTTATGGAGTATTTGATAGGTTTCAATTTCAGTTCATAAATAGTATTCGAGTTTTGTAAGTTGGCAATCATAAAGTCAATTCAAATGTTGGACACGGCTGATCTAAATAATTGTTTGTTAGAGCAATTTTATCAATCTTATCTTGTTTTAAAACTTAAAAGTGCCTTCTTTTAGGTGCACTTATTTCCCCCTCAGATTAATGAGTTTAAGTTGATATTGTGATGAAAATGAAGGACGAATGATTCACATTAAGAAAGGTTTTTATTAGCTTAAAACAACAACTGTACAAGAATAGTGAGTTTACAAAACATATAAGTGGTTATCTGTCAGGTTAGACAATAGTAGGGAAAGTTTCCCTCACACGAGTGGGATTAAAAATCACCACAGATATTGTTACCCTCTCATGATTTTTGTACATAATGCATTGTTTATCTTCTTTATAGTTTGTAGGACTTCTCTTGTTTTCTATTAGTTTGTGTTAATACTGCAATATCTATGGCTCTGCCCACCTATGATATTTTTAACATACAACTGCGCATTCTTAATATATCCTAACATCTCTCCTCGTTCTCCACATCTCCATATTATAATAGAGAACTTGGCGTACATAACAAGAGTCAGATTTTGAGGTATATGCAGTTCACTCCCTTCTTCATTTACATCTTTATTTTTATTGAGCTATCGGTATTCTCATTTACACAGGTGAATCTTTCAACGATTCGATTGTGAATGTACAAGTTATTGATCATCCGTTTTAATTTTGATATAAGCATGCATTTAGTATCTTAACATTCGAATTAAGTTTGTATGTACTTAGTTTGACTTGTCGCTAATTTCTATGGTTTACAAACGCTCAATGATGATTAGACTTTTCCTTGTTTAATAATCTGTATTTCAAATTTTAATGGTAATTAAAGTACAAAATTAAAAGTTATAGTGAGCTTAACTATGGAAAAAAGAATGTAATTATGGGAAATGTGTATATTTCGGTAATCATTTCATCAAGAAATGAACGTTTCAACTAATAAATATCATCAGTACTTCGAAATGTAAGTTGAAACTTTTATTTCTTGATGAAATGATTACCGAAAACTACTCATTATCCATAATTAGCTACTCTTTCTCCATACTGAAGCTTATGATAATTTATATTTTTTGGACAATATTGAAAATAAAATGAATAAACAGACAAAACTTGTAACTAAACTTGAAGTGCGACAACTTACAGAATAATTACAAAACAAAATGCATTATAAGTATTTAGGAAGTTATAAAAATTCATTTATCACATGAAATCATTAGTATTTCACTATATTTAAAAAAAATTAAGTAGAAAAGTACTTTAATTAAAAATGTTTATTGAAGCATTTTCGAGGAAAGAAGTAAACCCTTTACTTATATGGTTCGTTTGTTTTTTCTTTAATTGTTGAAATTGGTATTATGTTGAATATTGGTAAGCTGATTCCGAATTGGGTTTCAATCCCAGTTATCATTGGTGTTGCTGATCCGTATCTATATTATAAAAATGAAATTATTTTATAATGATTAAATTTGTTAGTTACAAACTTTTAAATAATTCATATAATTCACTAATGAACAAAAAAAACTTTTATTCCAGTTAGATAAATCTTGTTAAAACATTAACGAAGGATTAAAAAAAAAAACGTTTAGACAAATTCATTTGTCATTTTCAATTCTTGTTCTTCGTAACATCCTTTAAAATTCATAAGTAAAAACATCACTGCAAAAATTTATAAAAGTACACTAAATTACAAACATAAAAATTTGTCAAAAATAACCAATAACAATAAGTATAGATACCTTGAGGTCAAAACGGATCTAAAATCAATTTTACAATAAAGTCCTAGAAAGAATTGAAAATGACAAATGAATTTGTCGAAACGTTTTTTTTTTTAATCCTTCGTTAATGTTTTAACAAGATTTATCTGACTGGAATAAAGGTTTTTTTTGTTCATTAGTGAATTATATGAATTCAAAAGATAGTCCAATATATAAGAAAAAGTTTATAAAGAAAATGAAATTTTAAATAATTAAAAATACTTTAACAGAATATACACCACTGAAAGGTTTAACAAGTTTTCATTCATTTCCCTTTTATTATTTTTTAAAGAAAACACGTTATCATGAGCTTTCATAAAAGTAATAAACCTTACACCTAACTTGTATTTTTGGAAAATAATAAAAATGAAATGAATAAACAGTTAAAACTCGTTCGAAGTGACAATCTACGGAATAGATATCCATAAAATGTAGAGAAGACATAAGGTTCTCTCTTTAATTAATGGGTTTTTACTTGTTACATTACTAGCTTCTTTTTACTTTTTACTAATGTAGCTGCAAAATACATTAATGTCGCTGAAGTTTTTATGATTAGCTGGGGAATATTGCCTATTGGGGAATTGCCTTCTTAAACAGATGGTTGGAGAATACTTGATGCGGGGAGACTACAGTCACCTCTAATTTTTCCTTTATCTCTGTAAATTTTTATCCTCTCACTCATTTTTTCATTCTTTTCCCTTGATCTTGAGACGGTTATTTATAAAATGGCTTTTTAATTGTTTAAAAAAAAAACTGTACGTCTACAACCCATGATGGGCCCTGGGTTTGGTACATTGTACATTCTATACAAAATATGAGACGTTGAGATGCAAAAGGGGATAAATCCAAATTTAAAAATTTTTCAGGAAACAAACATATGCATAATTTAGTTTATTATGAAATGGTTATTTATTTGAGATAATTATTTTAAGAAAAATTAGTTTGGCTTTGACATGTTTTGAATGGTGAACCATGTACCACCGCATGTAGGACACTAAATTTGTGAAAAACATTAAGCAAATTAAAAATTATAAAATATTGATTTATCCCTTTCTGCATCTCCACGCCTCATATATTCTATTTCTAATATAGCGGTTGTATTAGGAGATAATTTTGGGAGGTACTTATCCCTCAGATTTTATTCCCCAGTTAAGGGTACGGATTTATTGAAAGCTACTTCAGTGTGTCTCCGGATGCCACAAAGTTGATTTATGGCTATTAACAGAATTGCTTTATAACTGATTTGTAATTATTGATGTATATTGTTCGATAATGGCTTTTATAATTAGAAAAATTATAATAATAATTATAAATAGAAATAATTATTAAATCAAACATTTGAAATAAATGGACTGAATAATTCACATTGCTTTAAATAGTTACTAACAGATTTAATAAAAGAATTCTGTTATTTTTGTGGGGAATTGTTGCCGATTTAAGATATAAAGTCTTCTTTTTAGACGGCTCGCAGGACTATCTGGAACTGATGGTGTAGTCAGGCTTGAAACTAGTGGGTTTGAGTGAGAATAAAGTTTGTCACTAAAGCATTGATATTGGAATCAGGCCAAATTAAGGCTAATATGGATGATTGTATACGTAACTAAGTAAGAAGCATTGAAGGGTTGGATGGTAAGGGTTGGATATGAGAGGAAGGAACTCTTACTTCCAATTCCAAATAGCTATAATAATAGTCATTTATATGAGTCTTTAGTAATTAATTGAAAGGCTAGAGTTTTTGCCTAGTAAGTGTTAAAGTAGCTCGTAACTAATTGTAAGTTAAATCCTTTAAAGGAAAATAAAACCCTAAAATGATTAAAAATAAGCCTAGCTAGTTGCTTACCCTCCGATATAATCTGGATTGTAAGAAACTTTTTTTGGCGAAGAAACCTGTTTTTCTGAGCCTTCTGGTCTTCTATTTAATAAATAAATAAAAAATATTAGTTTTAATAATTATTATTAGTATCTATATTAAATAAACTTGTAAATAAGTATTATTTTTACTTATGAAGATGAATCTGTACCTCTAATATAATTGACTCTTTAATGAGATTAACCTATGAAACATCTGAATTCTGAAAGTGGTGAAATGTAACTCAAACAACATTTAGTCTAAATGAACAACTCTCCTTACAACAAAATAGAAATGTGATTAACTTTTTATATCTATTCAATTCTAAAAACTTTACTAAGTCATTAAGTCTTAACTATTCTAATAATCTAGATTGTTTTATTTTAAATTAAAGCATTATTCTCTTTAAACATTAAAAAAAATTACTCACCTTCCACCAAAATCGAAATAAAGAAATCTTTGAAGTAACTCGTATGTAACTAGTGTGACACCTAATTGAGGCGAAGACCTACATACTCTTGCTACAAAAAGAAATACCATGGTTGAAAGATCATATCTTTCAGTTAATTATATAAATATATATATATATATATATATATATATATATATAAAATTTATTCATGGAAATTTACAACTATGTTGTACAACAAGTAAATATAATGGGATTTACAAAGGCAAGTAGAAAAACTACTCTTCGGTAGTACTCGAATAACTAATTCAACATAAAAGGCCATGAGGCCATCTTCTGGTAATATATATTTAAAAATATTAAGAATAAATTAAATTTTATTAGCTAAAATTTTTCCAATCACAGAAAATATAAAGATTTTTTTATCAATGAGGAAATATACATGCTTTTAATTTCTATATACTTTTGATACTTGAAACATTTTAATTGAGTATATATCTCTATCATAATTTCTATGTAATTTTATTATCTTTTTAGGTTTCATTTAACTCTAGTTATTTTTTAATTTCTTATCAATTATTTTATAATTTAACTTTTTGATCTTAGTATTTCATTTTTTTTATTTCGTTCTATAAAACTTATATTTTCTTCACTTACTGCACTGTTAATATTGTTATTCTATTTTTGTTTTGGTCTTAGCTCTGACGCTGGCCTAAAGAATAGGCCAATACATTGGTTTAAAATAAAATTACTTTTACATTCACTGCACGTGAATGTATAAATGTGTTTGTAAGTTTGTGGAGTTACTCTGCCCGACAGTTTTTCTTCTTGGTTATTCAACCAATTCTGATCCAATCTACTTAATATTCATAATAATTGTTCTTTTTTTTTTTTGGTAATAGAGTAATCAGTGTTGCATCCTTGCCTGCTTTCATCTGTAAATCTATATCTCTCTGAGTTCTATAACATCTTCAATATACTAGATTAGCTTGCCATGTATTGATGGGTGTAACCATTCCTGTATTGGTTGTTCATCATTCAGTATTGTTGTTCACTCTGTTTTTGAATCCTCTTGCATCTTTTTTTTATTCTGTACGTTTTTGTAATTTCTTGGTTATATTCTTGTTACAATAAAAGAAGGATTATATATATACATAAATACATATTTATGACATCAAAGTTGAAATTTATGATTACCTCCTACTCCTTTCCAGAAAGCAGTCCAACCTTCTTCCTTCCAGACTTTTTTGACAACGTCTCTGAAACCAGTGTAAGTTGTCTGACCCTCTCTTGGTTTTACCTGTACACGTATATACATATGTTCACTTATTAAATCCTGTATAAGTCATATAGTCATAGTCTCTTTTCCATTTCATTTAGGTATCTGTTCTGTAGGTTGTCGCATCGAGTTGCGTTACAAGTTTTAGTTGTTTACTCATATCAGAGTTAATATTTTATAAAAATACAAGTCAACACAAGCTTTAGTATAATATATCCCATAAAAGAGGATGTGATTATGGGAAATTTGTATACTTCGGTAATCATTTCATCAAGAAATAAAAGTTTCAACATTTCAAAGTATATTTGATTTATGTTTGTTGCAATGTTCATTTCTAGATGAAATTATTACGGAAGTATACTAGTATAATGTAATTCCACAATTACATTCTCTTCTATACTAAAGCTCATGATAACTTCTATTCTTGAAAAATATTAAAAGGGAAATTCTAGGCCCAGTGAAAACCACAGAAGTATGGAAATTATGATCTAATGATGAAATATACAGGAACGTAGAAAACATAACAGAAACGATAAGAAAAATGAGACTATTATTTTTTGGAAATTTTTCAGAATGGATGATTCGAGATTAACAAAAAGGATATTCAAGTACCTTCGGGAGAAAAAGTCAACAATTAGCTAGATTCGAGAGGTAAAGAAGAATTTGGAAAGAAACAATTTAAGGGAAGACGACACTATGGACATAGAGATTTTTAGAAAGAAGATCTTGAGTATGGGAGGATTCCAGGGAAGAGTGAGGGGGAAACGTGGGGTGAGATGGTTGGAGGACAGAAAAAACGCCATAGTATAAGAATGAAGGAATATTGGAAGGGGCGGAAGAGTGGACAGCCAAGTGGGAAGAATTGAAATTGGCACGTGGTCCTCAGCTGGCCTCATCAGGGGGAAGAAAAGGGAAACAAATGAGAAATTAAAACTTGTTAAACCCAACTCGAAGCAACAACCTGCGGAATAATTACCTCTATTTGTGTATGGAAGCAGAAGTTACTGTTTTAATTCAACCTATAGATGGCAATTGTTTTAATTTTGCTATTATAAATAATTACGCCATTATTTAGTTATTTAAAAAGGATAAAATGACCGTTCCTATTTCAAAATACTTGATCCTTGATACTTCATTTATTTTTCTTGTTTTATTGTTCATTCTTTCTTTTTACTATTCCTTTTTATAAATATTATTAACAGTTGTTTTAAATTTCCTTTGTAAAATGAAGATGATGAATTTAATTAGTAAAACTTTAATACTGTTCAGTGAATAAAGGCCTAATAAATATATATAAATTTTTAAATTTCTCTGTTTTACTGCTTAAAAAATTAATCACTTGGATGTCCTACCTCCAATCTTTCCATTTCGAATGGAACTTTAAAAAGTTAGAATCTTTGTTGACATTTTAGTATCCACTTAAATCAATCAGTATATCGATAAAACTGCTGTATCAGTTTGTAGTTCTGAATTAGTGTTAACAAGAGGAAGCCATCGGAATAAACTGCTTTAGTTGAGTTTTAGTTTTGTAATCGTTCCAACATGGGTCGCCTCAACTTGTCAGAGCAGAGCTTCATGTCTCTCGATTAACTGCGTTATATTATTATTATTATTATATTGTATTCATTGGAGTAATCAAGGCTAATACTAATTGAATTGGATATTGCTTAAAAATTGTATTGCTGACTACTTCCTTCCATTATGATCGCTAAAGAGAGAAACAAAACACTGTAGGGCCTTTACAAGTTGGCGTCATTCCCTAACCATAATTAAAATTATTACTGCTTTAGGTATAATTTCAATTATCCACCACCGCAGAATATTAAATAATATCATTCAAGCATTGATATGATTTTAAAGAAAGTGGTATTCCAAGGGACAAAATCATGAACAGGGATGAATTTCAACTAATAGTGAAAAACTATGAGCGGTTTGGGTCGAAAGAAGTACCAAAAAAAAAAATAAAGGGGGCTCAATAGTGGTAGGGCATCGAAAATGGTTGAACAAGATCCAGACACGGAAAATGATATTGATTGTTAATTCACAGTTCATAATGACTCAATATGAATGTAAAAAGGTATATTTTTTTTTTAAGCAGGCTTCTGTTTCATGGACAACGGTTGTGCAGGGAGGTGATTTGTCCTAGATCACGCTCAACCGCCAAATTTTTCCCTTTTATTTTGTATACCTACCTTATAGAGGCTTCTAGGAGGGTCCTAGATCCCATATGATCCATCTCCGACTGCTGATAGACAATAAAAGTCTTGCCAGCACCGGGATTTGAACCAGGATTTTCAGCATGGCTACTCAGTGCTCTACCACTGTGCCACTCTGCTTTTTGATTAAACAAGCGGAAAATGTGATGAAGTCAATTTTTGAAATTTGGAGTTATCTACTTTTGGTTCTGAATGCTTCATATATAATATTCAATGTGTTTTAAATTTATTTAAAATGTTTTAAGGTGATATTACCTCATCGGGCAAAATAATGTCAATTGTTTTAGTAAATACACTTTTATTATAAGTTTACAACTTCAATTTTCTGTTAACACAAATTTAGTACTCCACTCATACATAACATAACATTACATCTATTTTACCTCAAACATTTGGTCAGGTAAGTAATCGCTGTTATTTCATCCCTTACCCTTATTAGCATTGCTAATCAAAAGTGTATAAAAAAAATAAAAATAAATAAATATCTATTATCAACATACCAAAATCAACAAAAAGTAAATGATCATTATTAAAATTGTGTATGTTATATAAAATACCTGTAATCTAGTTTTGATAACATCAAAAGGGGTGGCAAAGGTCGCTGCTGGAGCCCCTGCTGCGAGACCAGACAGAAACAGAGTATAAGGTTGGTTATATCCTCCTTCATCGATCATCAATTTTTTCATATTAGAATAAGTTGAGAAGTAAATACCTGCAAAGGTCATATCTCGACAGAAACATGCAGAAGCTCCCTAGAAAATAGTTTTAAAAGTTAAATTTAGTTATTTTCTGGAATAAAATTTGTAGAACAGTTAGATATATATACCATTTCCAAGTCTATTTCAACTATAACCTTTTACAAATCAAATGCTACCCTTTCCAAGTCACAAGCAACCCCTTCCAATTCAAGTGTAACCCTTTCCAAATGAGTTGAAACCCCTTTCTAATGTAACCCTTTACGATTCAATTGTCACCCTTTTTATTTCAATTGTAACCGTTTCCATTTCAATTGTCACCCTTGAAAATATTTTAAAAATTTAACGTACTGGGAATGGGCGAATTTATGGCTTCAATTAATTTTCTTTTCTTTTCTTTAATTTAATGGCTTCAATCAAGGGTGACAATTGAAATGGAAACGGTTACAATTGAAATAAAAAGGGGGGGGACAATTGAGTTGTAAAGTGTTACATTTGCTTTAGAAAGGGTTACATTTGAATTGGAAAGGGTAGCATTTGATTTGTAAAAGGTTACAGTTGACTTGGAAATGCTATATAAATATGTATGTATGTGTATATATATAAATATATAAACTTAAGAACAAAGTTTTGGCTCAGTACCGCTTTATATATAATATCTAGATTCCGTCATTCTTCTCGGAATCACAGAACTTTTCCTAGCCAAAATTTCTGCTTCAAATATAATGTTTGATACTCAAGGCACTTTTCAAGTTTTAGATAGGTAATAATAATGTTTCAGATGGTAAAAGTTTTTAATTTTGCTTAACAGTTCAAACAGTTTCAGCTTATTAAGAATTACAATATAAAATTAACTTATAATTTTTAAATATTTTTATTGAAAAAGAAAATATATGTCCAGGGGATATGAGGTCAGTGAAGGAAGTGTCTGACTGAGATGTGAACCAGGATAGCTCAGTTGGTAGAGTACCATGACGGAAACATGGGAGACCCGGGTTCGAATCCCGGTCCTGGACATTCTTTTCTTTTCAAATAAAAATATTTAAAAATTATAACAACTAAAAAAAAAAAAAATAAATAAATTATAATAAAATTAATTGATAGACCCATGGTTTATTAATTACTCTATCATAATTGAATTTTCTAAAGTTGACTATTGATAATTTGAATTTTTTAAGTTGTTTTTTTTCCAGTTCATTTAAAAAAATATTGAATAAGTTGCCTATTTCTGATGATGAGTGTTTTAAACGTACACTGGTGCAACCCATGAAGGGTCTTGTTTTCAGTACACGGTAGGAGCTGTACTATTTCTTGGACTACAAGGAGGTGATTTGTCCGAGGTTATCCTCAACTGCCAAATTTTTCCCTAATTAACAATACCCACTTTATAAACACTGAGTGAGCCCCAGGAGGGTCTGCAGGTTCCACGGGGCTTATCTTTGTTTAATAGTTTATCGTCCCTAGCTTCAGCACAGCAACTCAGCACTCTACAAACCCGCTCCGTACTAGGAAATATAAGCGAAAAAAATGTTCTTATGAACATGGGTCAGCCAATTTAGCCTAAACTTGTTTTCAAGGTAAAAATATCCCAACAATATGCATTTGCAATTGTGACACATCAATTATTAAACAGTGAAGTTGACAATTGTCATGCAATAAAATTGGCAATTCAACATTATGATTATTTATATACTTTTTCAATTCCCTAATGTTATTTTTTTCTGAAACTAATTAAAAACTACATTATATGGTTCCAATCCCGTACATTGTCAAATACCTTCAATTTGGAAGTTGACTGCCTTTAGATCCTTGATAGATGATTTGGTTTTTTCATCAAATTCCGCTAAATGTATTACCTTAAAATTAATAAGTCAACTTCTATTTTTTTTAAAAATTATTTAAAACTGATCGGATTAGGCCAATTAGCTTACCTTGTAGAGTCCAAAAAAGAACTTTTCTTTAAAAACTGCAAGAGCACTTGGCCTGGGCCCTCCTGGTACTTCACCAGCTATTTGGAGTTGTATTTTTATAATTTCCACCGGATTCGAAAATGTCACTTGAGACATACCACCCTAAAACATACATTTATTTATTTTACCTCATCTCATAATCTATCCTCCTTTACTGCCTAAGCAGTGTGTTATTTTTCTTGTGATATTAAAATTTTTGGATGTGCAGGGAATTGATCTATCTCATCGTAGTTCAGTCGGAGGTTGCTCTTTAAGGGAAACTGAACATTGCCTTTGTAATATTTGCCCTAGAGCAGAAAGTTCACTTATGGAAGGTAGCCCTAAAGTGTGTGCTGTTCACAGGATTCAACTTCATAAGTTTCAAAATAAGATAAGGAAGTGTTGGTAGGAGAATAATACTAAAAGCTAAGTGAGAATTTTATTTTATTTTCAACTAGTCTCAGGCCCTCTCCTGACTTTTCTTTATGCCCTGTTAAGAGATAACTTTGCTCTTTGTTGTTATTTATCATAATAGGCAGATAGTCGATTTTCTTGTTAGTGTAATCAACATGGACAGACTTAGAAAATATTTTTTTTTTCCATTTTGAGCTCTATCCCAGTATACAGGCTGTTGCTTTTAATTTACAGATAGAAATGCTGTATCCTTACCGAAGGTAGATACAGACTTTTTTCAGTTTCTAAAACATTAGCAGGACAGCAGAGAACACATTGCCCTGCTGATACTGATGTGTATTTCAGTGTATTGTTTTAAAGGGGTTTAGCATTGGGTTGTCACACATGAAATGACCGTTTTTAGTCAAAGTATTTATCATCATTTTCGATATACTTCTGGCAACGGCTTACCAAGTTTTCTATCCCAGATTTGAAAAACTTTGAGTCACATGATGAAAGGAATTCATAAAATGCATTTTTAATGTCTATATCATTGGTAATCAATTTTCCTCGCAAAAAGTTGTCCAAACTCCAAAAAAAGTGGTAGTCTGTAGGGTATAGATCAGGGGAATATTGGGGGCGTGGTAAGACTTCATAGCCCAACTCCTTTAATTTATTCACTGACTGTATTGAAACATGAGGTCGGGCGTTATCATCAAGAAGCTCGTGTGGTGTGGGACCCAGGAATCGAGCCTTTTTGCCTTTCCGATCAATTTTAAATGCCTGGAAACTGTAGTACGACTTGTGCCTAGCTCTGACGCATATTCTCTGACTGTTTTATGAGGGTCTTCTTCCACAGCATTCTTAAGATCTTCGTCCTCTATTGATGTTTGAGGCCGTCCACGGGGCAGATTTTCTAATGTCGTATCTCCTGGTTCTTTCATTAGCACTTCCTTCACCAAACGCATGATTAATATTTCTTGCTGTCTGGGCAGCGGAATGACCGAGTTTGTATTCATGTTATATTGTTTAAGAAGGGTTTTAGTATTGGGTTGTCACACATGAAATGACCGTTTTTAGAACCAGGAAGAAAATGAAAATTTGAGATCAAATCTAACATATTTTTTATTCAAAGTATTTACCATAATTTTCGATACACTTCTGGCAACGGCTTACCAAGTTTTCTATCCCAGATTTGAGTCACTTGAAGAAAGGAATTCATAAAATGCATTTTTAATGTCTAAATCATTGGTAAACAATTTTCCTCGCAAAAAGTTGTCCAAACTCTGAAAAAAGTGGTAGTCTGTAGGGTATAGATCAGGGGAATATGGGGGGTGTGGTAAGACTTCATAGCCCAACTCCTTTAATTTATTCACTGACTGTATTGAAACATGAGGTTGGGCGTTATCAGGAAGGAGCTCGTGTGGGACCCAGGAATAGAGCCAAACGCATGACTAATATTTCTTGCTGCCTGGGCAATGGAATGACCGAGTTTGTACTCATAAAAAAAAATTGTTTGGAAATCGTGTGTTTCCTTGGCCCCAGTTAAAATTATACTTAAATCTGTGTGCCTACTTGGGAAAAAAAACAAACACAGTTTGCAAATAGAGAATTAACAAGTGCTTATTATAGATAGTAAATATTTTGCTAGGAATCAACAGGCAACGCTTTAATCCTCTATAAAGATTAAGATTTAAAAAATCGGACATTTCATGTGTCTCAACCCAATATGTTTTTGTAGATAATTGCTTTATGCCAAACTGAACGCTCATACTACATTCAGAAAGATAAATGGGTAAACTTTTCCTTCTTTAATTGGATTTTTAATTTTATGAGTAATTAAATAGATCAATTAATGAACAATTATTAGCCTTCTTTCTTACATTAGAGCTCTTGTGATTAATATTAATGCTTATAAGGTGTTCAGATTTTTTTTCATAATTAGTTCTATACATCTATAATATCTATCAAAAAATATTTTGACTTACACAAGCACCTGCTAAAAATTCAGCCCACAGAGGTATGTATCCATCTGGATGTTTAAGTTGGTCTCGAATAAAATCATTAACAGTCAGTTTAGCAGCTTTTTCCGGTGCAACTCCTAATACTTGAGGTAAAAGACCTCTATAAAGCCCTCGTACACCCTCATATTTAATAACCTGTACATAAAGTCATGTTTTTGATGTGTAGCAATTTAATTATAGTTATAACTATTTTAATAATGTAAGGAAGAAAATAGTTGGGGGTGCAGTCAAATAAAAACACTAAATAAGTGGTTACTTATTTAATTATGTGCCAACATTTCTTTTAATAATGAATTTTTAACATCTCACAAATAAATAAATTAGTAAATATGTATATTTAAAAGAGTATAAGAATAAGATATATAATATAAGAATAAGATTCACTTATTTTGCTGTGTTTTACTTGACTGCACCCCCAACTATTTACATCCTAACTATATTTAAAAGAGATTAACTCCTTGCTTAATCAAGTAATATTGATTAAATATTAATGTGAATAATATTACTAATCTTATTTACCTTATAAAAACAGTCAAAACTGTTTTTGTACATTATGTCACCCTTTTCAGGATGTATTCTCTGATTTTGCATTCTTGTCTTCACTAAATCGATTGGGTACACAGCAGCAGCTCCAGTTGCTTAGAAAAGAAAACTGTTTAAAATTTCTATCACAAAACATCTTGATATAATTTTAACTTAATAATGAAATTTAAATATTTCAAGAGATAAATAATGTTAGAGAGTTTATGTTTGAATTGAACATGCTGAACACCAGTCTGAATTAAAAAATTCTTTTTGCCTAAGAAAGAGTGATTATTGAGAAAGACTTTAGGTCCCCTAGAAACAAAGCCATAAACAAAAAAATAACCTTTACCTCTATGACACTTGAACGGGTCTGGGGTTCAGTACATGTTAGAGACTGTACTGTTTCATGGATAACGGTTGTGCAAGGAGGTGATTTCTCCTAGATCACGCTCGACCACCAAATCCCCCCCTTAATTTTTGTACCCACTTTATAGAGGCTGGGTGAGCCCGAGGAGGGTCCTAGATCCCATATGATCCATTTCCAGCCATGCCAGCGAGATTTGAACCAGGATTTTCGGCATGGCAACTCAGTGCTCTACCACTGAGCCACTCCACTCCCATTATTTTACCTAAATAATGAAATTTAAATATTTCAAGAGATAAATAATTAGGTTTTTTATGTTTGAATTGAACATGCTTATTTCAAGAACTAGCAGGTCAATTTGAAAAATTCTTTTTGCTCAAGAAAGACTGTTTATTGAGAAAGATTTTACAACAAAGTCATAACCATAAGTAAATTCTAAGAGAAAAAGTGTCTAATTTACATGCGTGTTGTTTTCACGAAGACATGGCCATTTGAAAGCAAGTCGATGACAACAAAACTTTTTAAACATAAAAAATTATTTAAGTGGACAATAGTTGACTTTTTAATTCAATCCATTATAAGAAATTGTTGTATGAAGATATTATTTTTTAAAATAAAATAGAAAGGAGGGAGGGAAAAAATGCTACTTCATAAAAAATGATTATTGTTTCGACCATGTTTTTTGAAGAGATTTTTTATAAGATGAAACTGAGGATTTAAGCCAAATTTGATGTGGTTGAAAATCATGAGAATGTAAAAAAGTGTATAAAAATTAAACAACATTAGATAATTATATATACAAAATAAACAATTTAAAATTACCTCCAGCTATGAATCCCAAACTTAATCTGTACAAACTTTCCAGTACTGACATTATATAGCTTCTATGTTGAAGTTGGTCCTACAAAAAGTAATAAATTAATTTATTAATAAAACTGGGAAACATACAGTTCACTGAGTATATATTTTAATTAACATTGAATTATATTACTTAACCTTATATATAAATGAGGTAGAAAAGGTCTGGGTGGAGGTTAAAAAAATTCTCTTATACATGGAGAACTGTTTACTAGAAAGCCGATGTTTCGACCTACATTGCAGGCATTCTTCAGGGCTAAATATACAAGATACATATAAATTAAAATAATATTTGGTAAAAAATAACAGAATATGATAGAATAATAATGTATGTAGTAAATAGTAGTAAATAACCAATATCGAACTATATAATAATAAATAGGAACTGCTTAAAACTAAAAAAATGAGAAATTAAAAATTAGATTAGGAATTGTAGACCATTATATAAATTTTATAGAGTTATAAAAAATAACTTCAGACATTTTATAAGGAATACTAAGAAAAGATTAAATAATAACATGAAAATGAATTATCCAATTAAAGATGTGGAATAACAAGAAGTAATAAAGAATAACATGACATAAAGCCATTATTTAAGATGGATTATAGAAAAGAAACGCTAAAGAGAAAGCCATTATTTAAGATGGATTATAGAAAAGAAACGCTAAAGAGGTAATATTTAAAACATAAAGAATAACAGATGAAGAATCGGGAAAAAGATTAGGAATTACAGACAGTTATAAAAATGTTTATAGAGTTATAAAACTATTATAGAATATAATAGAAGAGTAACTTCATTCTGGGAGTAAGTCCCTTTAAGAATAACAAACATGAGCAGAAATAGAAACATAATATATATCTGGCCAGAAGGCTACATGATACAAATCATAAAGCGTATAAGAAAGCAATAAAAAAAATAAAATAAACAAATAATAAGTAAATAAACAGTACTAATCCTGACAAGACATTAAGCAATTTAAATAATAGATAAATCGATACAATTTATTGAATGCATGAGCTAGCAATTTCTTGATGCACGTTTTCTTAAAAAACAAAATTAAAACACCTAATTAACACAATAAATTATTCAGTACATTTCATTCTAAGCAAATGACTAACCTGCTTATAGAGGATCTTTTTGGGAACCTAGGAGATGTTGGGAAAGCGATGATGATAGTGACGGATGTTAGGAGGATTGAGTATACAGTATAGTCATAAATCTATTATAGAATATAGTATAGTTATAAAACTATTATGGTATATTTAGCCCTGAAGAAAACCTGCAATGTGGGTCGAAACGTCGGCTTTCCAATAAACAGTTCTCCCTTTATATAATAATTTTTTTAATCTTTACCTTGACTATTTTCTTCCCCATTTTTAATTAATATATTTTATAAAAAACTAGTATTTTATTTTATTGAATTTTAACGGAAGCATAATAATATTCATATCTTAATGTAAACATTTTTATAAACACTTACTGAATCCTTTGATGAAAGTTCAAACACCTTCTTGTTATTTAATTGAACTGGCCGAAGAGTGGTCTCTGGTTCATCTGGAGCAATAGACTGGGGGTCACTGTACGTCAGATTCCTGCAGTTATTAAATTGGTGTAATAGTAACATTATTCATGTATATATTTCGGCAAAGTTAATTAAAATGTAATCATAAAACGATTTTGAGAAAAAATACTTAAGATTAAATACTCTTTCAAGTTTCCACGGCCACTATTTATACAAAAAACTTCAGTTGTTTCTTCAGGTTTAGACCGTGTCGGTGAATTTTCTGCCAACATTTTGTCAGACATGCTGTTGACTTCCTCAAGCCTTAATTAAGACTGAAGATGTTCAGCTAACCCGTGGCGTTATATAGTAGCCACTCGTGATTCATCGGGTTTTTCGTGTCCGGGGTCGGAGTCTGCTCTTCCATGACTGTGATTGGCTGGAATTCGGCTTGATTGTCGCTGCTAGGTTGATTTGTTGTTCTTGTTGATTGTCCTTCTTCTGTGCTATGTTAGGGAGCTATAGTTTACTTAATTTGTACCCGTCCTCCCTGTTGAAGTTTTCCGGGAGTTTAACTATTTCTATTGGTTCCAGTATCTTCCTTTCTGTGGCCTTGCTACATTTCTTAACTACTCTGATCTTGTCAAATTCTATGGCGTGGTTAGTAGTAGTGAAATGTTCTGCCAAAGCCGATGTTCTGCTGTCCATTTTCTTCACGCTTTTAATGTGTTCTGTCAGCCTAGTGGATATCAGCCTTCCCATTTGCCCAATGTATTCCTTACCACAGGAGCATGGAATGCTATATATCCCAGGTGTCCTGAGTCCTAAGCTGTCTTTTGCATTCGGCAAAACCTGACCTATCTTCCTATCTGTGTTGTATATTGTTCCTATATTAACCTTCTTCAGTACTTTTTTATTTTTTTTTTTATTTAATTCAATGATATTTACAACTATAATGGTATTATATCAAGTAAATGTGCAAAAATGTAGAATATGACATGAAAACACTTGTGGAGAAACTACCCATCGATAGCATTCCAATAAAGTTCTATAGTAGATGATCTCGAGGCCATCTTCTTTTCAGGCGCCTCGGAGGGTTATCAGGAATAGTATGGGAAGCAAGCTGAGAGACTAGCGGATTCAAGTGCGTATGGAGCTTGTTATGGAAGGATAGGTATCTAGTTTGGGCCAAATCAGTAACATATGGGATATTAAGATCATGATGGATGAGTTTGTTTGTGACATAATAAGGAGCATTGAGGATTTTACGAAGGATTTTGGATTGCAAGGATTGGATACGAGATGAATTGGATGGTTTAGTAGAGCCCCAAAGCTCAACTCCGTATGCCCAAATAGGTCTGATGACTGTCATGTAAATAAGTCTTTTGTAATTAATTGGTAGCTTAGAGCGTTTGTCCAGTAAGTGTTGAAGTAGGCGAAAACGTCGAGCAGTTTCTTGTCTTTTCAGTCTTGTATGAGGATTCCAAGTGAGACGTTTATCCAGATGGAGTCCTAGGTAACGTATCTGTTCGACAGGGTTCAGTGGTGTATTATTAAACGATACAGTAGGACAGGAATTCGTAGGTTTACGACGAAGGGTGAAGGTAATTTGATGGGATTTGTTAGGATTTATTTTAACCCTCCAATTTTGACACCATTCTTGTAGGTGTGAGATATGGGATTGAAGAGATTGGGATGCAACAAATGGGTCCTTATTAACTGATAACACACATGTGTCATCAGCGTAAGTAGTGAGGACAGTGCTTGGATGGGTTGGGATGTCAGCTGTATATATCATGTATAGGATGGGCCCCAGGATACTGCCTTGAGGAACACCGGCAGACTGGGTGAAGAGGGAAGAGTAGGAACAATTATGCTTCAGTACTTTAGCTATTTTCTCTGTGGTGCCTTTGACATTTGGGATCGCTGCTCTCTTAATTTCTTCTCTTCTTCCTTCTGTTGTGTGTGAGTCTGCCTTCTGGGCTTTTTTAAATTCTCTCTTTATTATTTCTTCTTGATAACCATTTTTCATGAGAGCTTTCTTTATATGTTTTTCCTCTTTCTTCAAACACACCGGCTCTGAAATCCTAATGGCTCTTGTAATCAACGTTCTAATCACCTCATGTTTCTGGGCAGGGTGGTGATGTGAGCATGCATTCAAGTATCGGTCAGTGTGGGTCGGTTTTCTATAGACCGAGTATCCCAAACGGGTATCTTTCTTTTCTACTTTTACATCTAGGAACGGGATACTTTCTTAAGCTTCAACTTCTATAGTAAATTGAATGTTTCTGTGTCTCCCGTTTAAGTGGTTCAAGAAATCATTTAAAGTTTCCACCTCCTGTGGCCAAATTATGAAAGTGTTGTCCACGACACACAACAGTCCGTTCAATTCGGCCTTTAACCATTTAAATAGCCGAGTAGCTACGATATAACGCCGCGGGTTAGCTGAACATCTTCAGTCTCAATTAAGCCTTGAGGAAGTCAGCAGCATGTCTGGCGAAAGTTGGCAGACAATTCACCGACACGGTCTAAACCAGAAGAAACAACTGAAGTTTTTTGTACACTTAAGATTGTTCGGACACGTCTTAAAAATGGAATACATGTAAATAACTGAAACTAATTACAAATTATTAAGTAGTTGACAATTAGAATAGTAATAAAATTCACATAGATTAATCAACTAAAATTAATTCTTGAAGCAATGAAATGTAAAACAATTAAAAATAATGATAAAAAGTAAGGACAAAATAAAGAAAATCAGCTGTAGCTGTTAGTCATTTAAAAACTATTAACAATATGTTGATGATCTATTAACATCATAAGGATAATTGGTCATAGTAGGCCCTATTCCTGATTATTAATTTCTATACAGAATTTTAAAATGAAGTTGCTTAGAAATAGAAAAGGAATATGAGGTGACTTGAATAAATATTCTTGCAATGCATTTGCCTTTTATTTAAAAATAAATATTATTCATTGAAATTTACAACTGTATTATAATAATGAAAAAAGTAAATACAATGAATACCATTATGAAATGCAATGGCATGAGAAAAAGGCAAGTAGCAAAAAGGCTAACTACCCACTGGTGTAATACTCCAATAACAAATTTAACTTAAAAGATCATGAGGCCATATTCTTTTCAAACGTCTTGCAGAATTATTGAGAATTGAAGAAGTAGCTAGGTTTGAAATTAGTTGGTTTTAGTGGGAAGTTTGTCATGAAAGGATTGGTATCGCGTTCGGACCAGATCAGCAACAAATAGGATATTTTGGTCATTATAAATGACTTTATTTGTAACTAAGTAAGGAGAATTGAGGATTTTGGATTGGATACAAGAGGAAATCAATAACTTATTAAGTCCAAAGGTTATTGTCTTTTATTTATGTATTAAACTCACCAGTATATTTAATTATAACTTTCCTGATTTTCTTTCAAGGGTGTTGCAATAAATTGGGGAAATTAGAAAGGGTAGGCCTACTTAACAATCATTTGCAGTGATATTGAGGATGATAGATTAGCAGGAGGAAGTCGTTAAATAGATGTAAATGTTTAAAAACCTTACCTACGCTCGTTTTCTAGTTGATTTAATTTAAATAAAATGCCAACTTCCGTCCGTGTGATAGGTGGCATCTTGTGGACTTGATACTGTAAGATATCTGAAAAGTTTTTTTTTTTTTTTTTTTAATTTAATTTATTGATATTTACAACTATAATGCTATTATAACAAGTAAATGTGCTATATGTCTATATGACATGAAAACACTTGTGGAGAAACTACCCATCGGTAGCACTCCAATAAAGATCTATAGTATGGTCTCGAGGCCATCTTCTTTTCAGACGCCTCAGAGGGTTATCAGGAATAGTATGGGAAGCAAGTTGAGAGACTAGTGGATTCAAGTGTGTATGGAGCTTGTCATGGAAGGATAGGTATCTAGTTTGGGCCAAATCAGTAACATATGGGATATTAAGATCATGATGGATAAGTTTGTTTGTGACATAATAAGGAGCATTGAGGATGTTACGAAGGATTTTGGATTGTAAGGACTGGATACGAGATGAACTGGATGGTTTAGTAGAGCCCCCAAAGCTCAACTCCGTATGTCCAAATAGGTCTGATAACTGTCATGTAAATGAGTCTTTTGTAATTAATTGGGAGCTTAGAGCGTTTGTCTAGTAAATGTTGAAGTAGGCGAAAACGTCGAGCAGTTTCTTGTCTTTTCAGTCTTGTATGAGGACTCCAAGTGAGACGTTTGTCCAGTTGGAGTCCTAGGTAACGTATCTGTTCGACAGGGTTCAGTGGAATATTATTAAATGATACAGTAGGGCAGGAATTTGTTGGTTTACGACGAAGGGTGAAGGTAATTTGATGGGATTTGTTAGGATTTATTTTATTTCTCCAATTTTGACACCATTCTTGAAGGTTTGAGATATGGGATTGAAGAGATTGGGATGCAACAAATGGATCCTTATTTACTGATAACGCGCATGTGTCATCAGCGTACGTAGTGAGGACAGTTCTTGGATGGGTTGGGATATCAGCTGTATATACCGTGTATAGGATGGGACCCAGGATACTACCTTGAGGAACACCGGCAGACTGGGTAAAGAGGGAAGAGTAGGAAAAATTATGGTTTACTTTAAAGGTTCTATTCCTGAGGTAGGAACTGATAATAAGGAAGTAAGAATTTACTTTGTACTAGGAGTTTGTACAGCAGTCCTGGATGCCAGACTCGATCAAAAGCCTGCTCTACATCGAGAAAAGCTCCCGTGGAGTACATTCCGCGCTCTAATGCGGATAAGACAATGTCCACCACACGATGGCATTGCTGGATGGTTTAGTGTGATGTTCGGAAACCAAATTGGTGATCTGGGATTATTTGATTGGATTCTATGATAGGACGAAAACGTTGAAAAGTTAAGTACTGAATAATAAATGTACTACTTTAGATATTATAGTAATGTTTCCTATTTTTGTTTTGTTAAAGAGTTCATCAAGTTCAAATTCATTTCATCTATTATAAATAGCCAAAATGAATTTGAAAGGTTTTGATTTAAAAACAAATCAAACTTCTGACCGATCCCATTTTTTAAAAGAATTTAAGAAAAGTAGCTCAAATAATGACAATTTTTTAACTAAAACAACTAAAGAACTCATTATTTAAAGAATTATTTTTAGTATTTTTTCTTACTCATTGTCATCTTTCCTTTTTCTTTTGTTTCAAATAGCTGCTGAAAAACCATTCTATGGATAGTATCTGGTAGACGTAATTCCTCAAACTCTTGAGATTCTGAGAATGATATAACTCTGTAAAATAGAACATTTATTTTTTAATAATAATGATTCCAATAACAGTCATGTTTTATTTTGGATTCCGGAGGTAAACTGCACTATGTCAATGTGGATGCCATTTTAAAATTAATATTATTGTATTATTATATTCATGTTAAGGCTTAAGTTAAGAGATTTTAAACTCAAGGCTCTTGAATTTTATGTAAATTGAATTGAAGAAACGCAGTGAAAGTTAGTTGACTATAGTCGATGACATGAAATCAGGAGACTGACAGAAAATGCAGTGTTGCCAAATCGACCTTCTTTCTGACACCATAGGAATCTTTTATATTTCATTTATATTTATTGGTCAGGGTTTAAATGTAAGGATCAAAAAAGTAATTTTCATCAAGTTTTATTATTTTTCTTTGAATTGGATCATGTATAAATTCGTGCATTTTTCGCAAGAAATTAGTTCGGGCCAACATAATGTCTTTCCATTCTAGAAGAAACTTTCTCCCATCATTCTTCTTCCTATATTTATAGCCCAGATTCCTCAATAGCCTTTGAATAGATCTAACATTACTGCCAGAGTATTTATTTTTTACTCAAATTCAAATCTTTCTTTTGCAGTAACTCAAGTCGGCCTTTTTTCTTTGGTGTTACACCTGAAGATGAAGAAGGTGAATCCGTATTAACAGTTTAACAACACTGAAGACAAGATGTTCTTGTCAAGATGAGGCGGAATAACAATGAAAAAACAGAACACTAGGGTACCAAGGGTAAAAACCAAATAACTGAATATGGGAGAACTAGGCAACAATGCTAGCACATTGCTGTCAAATAAAACCACGCCCACATTCTCACTACAAGCGGCAACACAGCATTTTTTCTCACCCGCCTGATTTTATGTCGTCAACTATAGAGTTGGTCTGAGGGTTCTGAGGGTTGTACCTCATGTTTGGTAAAGTTTATATCTTGAAATTTCATCATCATCATATTCTGTCCTCTTGAACCCATCCAGATCTGCCGGTCATCCACCAACTGTGCTCTTCTGTCCCATTGGAGTCCCCTCTTCTCAAAATCCTTCCTCACTTCTTCCTAGGTTGTGCTCTTCGCCATTTTCCCTCAACTTTGACTTGGTAGGTTTCGCTAGCAGTTCAGTTTGGATCCATTCGTAGGAGGTGTCCAATCTAGTCAGTTGGTTGAAATTTCAATTAGTTTATGAACTGGCTATGTGATCTTTTTCTTCTTTATTAATTTTACTTTTACCTTTAAGTAATTTTATTTAATTTATGTATATTACAATATACATTTGCAAATACCATTTAAAAACAATAATAATTTGTGTTAAATTTGAAGGATGTAATGTATAATAATTGTACATGCTTGGTAATGTGAAATCGGATTTATTTTAAAATTAAAATTTGGTTTGACACCTCTACTGGCTGAAATATGATTTAAAATTAATTATAAAATATTTGGACTACTTTGAACCTGTTCTACTGGCATTATGCAGTTTGCCTCTTAAGATCCAGAATTTAACTTACCCATCCTTACTTGTGCTAGAATTACCCGAAAGGAGTTCATCAGACTGTTCGTTGACATCTTCATTTGTAGAAAGGCTCAATAATTGATTTGCAAAATCATCATTGCTTATTAGTGTTTCACCAGTTTTGTGAACACTTGCATCCTAAAAGTTTAATAGCTACATGAGATAATAAATTTTTCATTTAAGAAGATTTTTATCATTGAATGAGTTAATTCAAAATTAACTTAAAACGTAGAATTTTAATAAAATACAAAATAAATAAAACACTTATTTATAATTAGGTATATATAAATAAATAATTCAAAAAATATATTTTAATACCATATTCATTCATAACTATTAATCTTTTTAATGTTACTTGTTATAATCTTTAGCAATATGTATTCACTGTAAATGAAGCAAAATATGTACTCTTCAGATATCTTAGTGTGAACAGGGCAGTTCAGTATGCAGGTTATGTTACTCATCTCAAGGTTTGCTTCAAAACTGGCTTTGCCAGATAAATTATTTTAGTTATGTTAAAATCTCTAAACTCTCCTAGGGCTCACCTTGTCTCTATTAAATATGTACACTTAAATTCAGTGGTCAAGCCTGTTTTTGCACAAATCCTCTCCCTTACCCTTGTAGGTAGTTTTAGTTTTTTTTACATATCTATGTTGATGTATAACATTCCGAAAATTCAAGTTTTTAGAGTAAAAATACTGTTGGTATCAAATAAACAACTATGTCTAAATAAATGAACCATTTTAAATTTGTATTTGAAGTATACAAATATATTATAATTAATTTCGCCTTCAAAAATATTTCCCTTAAATCTTTTTGATCTGCTATTTCTTATAAGGATTTCAACTTTTTGGACTCTACAATCAGAATTAATTTGTTACTGAAGACAAGAAAAATTAATGGACCCTAATTAGTTAACACTAGTTAATATGAGGGCGAAACAGATAAAATGTTGTAATTTTAATTTATTTGCAATTTTTTTCCCTTGGCAATAGTACAATAATAAAATAGTAATTAAATCATTTTAATTCATCAATAATTTGATAATGAATAAATGAGAAGATAATTATGGATTTTTATTTTATTAATAATATCTCTATAAAATATTATAAAAAATAGGGTACCCAAAATAAGGGGGAAAACCTGGCGGTTGAGCGTGACCTAAGACAAGTCACCTCCTTGCAAAACCGTTGTCCATGAAACAGTACAGTCTATACCATGTACTGAACACCAGAATCGCTCACAGGTATTATCTTATTAATTAATAAATGTTAACGCTTATCGAAGTAAGGATAGGAGATAGGATTAAGAAGGTTGAATTTTTCGTGTGTTGTCAGATATTGCTGTTTATTATTTGGACATATTTTTATAGACGATAAATATTTAGGAATTGTGGATGAATTTTATTTTCAGAGCTTGGTAAAGTGGATAGAAATAATTACTAAGTAAAGATAAAATGCGCATAAAAATAACAAATAAAATCCTATTTGGACGATTATTTAACTTTTCAAATGATGGGAGAACTACCTTCCCCTTCAAAATCTACTATTGAAAAATCGACCCCCCCCCCCGCAAAAAAAAATCTGAGGTTTTTCATTTTAAAGTACATAAAATCCTAATATGGAATAAATTTTTTTTTAAAAATCCGCCCATCCATGACTTTTCTTCGAGACTACTGAATCCAATTTCTCGATCCATGGCTCCAAAGTTACGAACCATCTCAGGACGATTCCCCATTACTTACTGTCTTATATTTCAAAATGGCAAATGATAAGATATTTAGTATTTCGTGGACTTAACCATTTATAAATATATATTAAAAAAATATATTAACTGTTTTAGAATCAGCGTAATCAGGCCTTAATTCAAATTTCTAAATTATTTTATTGAATTGTACAACTGTAATATATACATCTAGTACAAATGCTGCATGAATAAATAAATACACGAAAGGACATGTAGAGGCACTACCCATTGGCAGCACTCTAATTACATTTCTATTATAGAAGGTCCCGAGGCCATCTTCTCTTCAGACGCCTAGGAGGATTGTCCGGGATGGAAACTAGTGGGTTTGGATGGGCCTGGAGTTAATTATGGAATGATAAGTATCTGGAATGGGCTAAATCGGTAACATATTGTTACGGGCTACTGGGTGTAAAATGGACTAAACTATTACTTAATTCAAGAATATAATATTTATTAACAAATTAGAAAGAATACAATGACATTATTTAAAACAGTTAAATCATTAAACTAATATCAATTTACAATAATAATATTCTACTAAATGTTATCTATTTCTAAAATAATATACAAATAATATAAGATATTGGTAATACTAAATAACTAAACTATTTATATAAATTTGTACAAATACAATAATATTACACTATAGTTTACAATTACAAATTAACACTTACAGTTCGCTAACTAAAGTCCACCGACCGTAAGACTCTCCAAATATGACAAACTGCCACACAGTTTATTACACTTATTACAGACTGATACTAATACTAACTAACTCACACACACTGCCACTAGTTAACGACTGCTACTCACTGGCTTATTACAGACTCGTCTTATTACTGACTAGCGGCCAGAACAGCTGTCCTTTTTATATAGGCAAGGGAGATTGGGGTGGGGGCACCTAGAATATTCCACGCAAATCCCGATGAGTCTAGTCTACCTTTGATCCCTTCCGGCTTAATCCCATTGTTCGCCTAATCCGCTCAGCCTCCTTTCCGCTCTGACCGTAACAATATGGAACGTTAAGGTCATTATGGATGGTTTTATTTGTGACAAAGTAAGGAGCGTTTAGGATTTTGGATTGCAATGATTGAATACGAGAGGAATTTGATGGTTTGGTGGAGCCCCATAGTTCAATTCCGTAAGTCCATATAGGTCTTATAACAGTCACATAAATAAGCCTTTTGTTATTGATCTGAAGCTTTGCGCGTTTGTCTAGTATGTGTTGAAGTAGTCGGAAGCTTCTAGCTGTTTCTTGTCTTTTCAGTCTTGTGTGAGGGTTCCAAGTAAGACGTTAATACAAATTTACGTAAATATTATTGTTTCTGACTTTATTCACCTCATTTATCTTTTATCTTAAAATAATTGCTTGTAATTCTGGAAAATATGTGTTTCTATTATTTCATTTAATTATCTCCCTGCATAGCATTTGTCCTACCTACTGTGCCCAAGATCGCGGGTTCGTAGCCCGGCAGATGGTTTTTAAAAAAAGGGAAAAAACCTTAGTTATGCCCTAATTCGGTTCTTTCTTTTGTTTTGTTTACTGTTTTGTGTGACACTGGGCGGCATAGATAAGGTTTGTGTTTGGTAGTGAGTTATAAAATTTTCAGAAGTTTTTCTTTTAACCTTAAAAGGATTGCCTGAGTCAAGTGTTAAATGTCAATAGTTTTTTAACTAATAACCTTTATTCAGGGTTATTTTAAATTTACTGAAAACCTCTTAGGTACGTCTTAATAACACTGTAAACAACAATTTTTGTTATGGAAAAACATCGAAAACGAAAGAAAATTTTTCGTTTCTCCATACAAACTAAGATCAGCTGATCGGTTACTTGAATAAAAAAAAAAACTGTTTCACTACAACCCATAAAGGCTCTGGGGGTTCAGTACATGGTAGAGACTGTACTGTTTCATGGACAACTGTTTTGCAAGGATGTGACTTGTCCTAGGTCACGCTCAACCGCCAGATTTCCCCCCCTTATTTTAGGTACCCTATTTTTTAACATTTTATAGAGGCTGGGTTGGCCCCAGGAGGGTCCTAGATCCTATATGATCCATCTCCCTCTGCAAACAAACTAAATAAAAATCATGGCCTGCAGCGGGATTTGAACCAGGATTCCCGGCATGGCAACACAGTGATATACCACTGTGTCCTTTGAATGGTGCACTGACTTTTTTTTTTCATTTCGACGTTGGCCAAAACAAAAGTTGTTGTGTATAGGGTTACTAACACGTACCTAAGAGTTTTTCAGTGAATATAAAATAACCCTATATACAATTTCATATATGTGTTGAAAATTAATAAGGTAAAAGTTTCGCCAAATCTCGGATTCGGATACGGATCTTTTTTCTCCCTCGGATACCCGCGGATACGGATATCTTCGATCAGTCTCTCCAGAGTAAAAACATAAGTAATAATTATTGTTCGAGGTACTTTTCCGTTAGCCGGACGCATATGTTCGGGACTGTGTGTTCAATTCTCTCAATTCATACAAAACAATATGTATATATAAACAAGGGGGTATGTGTTGACGGTGCAATCTTTCAACATGTCGCGCAAAGAAGAGGATTCGTAATGGTACGTTTTTCGAGTCGTCCAGATTGAATTTTCTAACATCTTTGAGATTTATTTGCGACTGGAGCGAAGTGATGGGATCTGTCAAATGGTGTATAAAACAACTGGATATGAATCATAATACAGTTGCAGATTGAAACAACTACTTAAGAAAAGTTTGTGTGGAAGTATTAGCGGAACGTAAGCAAAAAAAAAAAAATAGTGAGATAGACGAGAGCTTATTTACAAAACGAAAGAACAATGCCGGTCGAATTCTTTAACAACAGTTCCAAACTGTCCTTTGCCAGTACTGTTAGATGTGATTACAAATAACATCGAAGAAGGGTACACGGTACACGGGTTTGTGCTCCGAAAAATACTTTTTAGCACTTCCGAATCGTTCATAAAGTTTAATAGAACATTTCACGGGACATTTTTTTTTTTTTTAACGATGTAAAATACTGGACTATAAATCTTCAATTTTCATTAAAAAAATGGTAAAAAAAACATTATCCAGTCTTTATATATTCTTAATTTATTAAAATTATTAGACACTTCGACAAATTTATGTAATTTTCAATCTTTCTAAAAATTCTTTTCTAATTATTCATTCATTTTTAATGTCGAAATTTTTTTTTATATATATATGTTTTCTTGAGGATTAGTTATCCTCCATGGTCGATTGTTAATATTATACACATACTACATACTCTCACGAGAAAATACTAGAATTAGCTTCGTTTTCTCACAAAACGACATTAACATTATATTTAAAAGAATGTCCGGAATTTCTTTCAAAAAGCGGAATTTTGTCCGGAATTTTCATTTTATGATCTGGTAACCCCACTTACGCCCGGTAACCCCACTAACGGAAAAGTGCCTTATTCGAAATTGATTAAGTTGATACTCTTAATCTTTCATACTCCGGAAAAACTTAGGCACCGTGAGCCACCTGAAATCGAAACCTTGTTGAGGACCCGCTGAATCTTGTCCTATGTCCTCATATAGTCCAATATCGTAATGTAATTAATAAAAAATATATGGGTCTTTTTCGTTTAACCCCCGCATTTCTAATTTATGTTTAAGACAAAACACATATGAAAAAAATAACTACATTTAATAAAAGTTATTCTAAAGACCAAAATGATACTTAATTCTTCTTTACAAAATGAGGTAGTTGTATATTTTTTAGTCCAAGTCATATTTATTGGAACTTTAGAACTAATGGGTCTTTTTCGTTTAATCCCAATATAAAATAATGAAGTTATGCAAGAGTATATCCACAACAGTGGGTTTTCGGTGGGATATGCCAGGAAACAGGAATGAAAACACAATATTAGCATGCATTAAATAATGCATTCATCCTCAAACAATTATCATGTCTGACTTATGGAAGGTCTGATCAAAAATAGAAAAAATTGTGGGATAAGAGTACTAACATTATACAGTCAACCACTCAGAACATTTTGTGGATCCGTCAACTGGAGCGCACACGCTGTCAGTTGAGCCACTATAGGCTGCACCCAAAAGAAGAAATAAGATAAAGGCAGGAGCTAAAAGATCCCGTACTCTTATTTGTGTGAATTTATGTCGAGACAGAGCCAGGGTGGGTCCAGGATTTTTTACTAGGGGGGGACAACGAGCAGACTGACAAAAATCAACAACTAAAAAATTAACTTGTAACTATAGAAAGGTTTCAAAGGTTTATTAAAATATCAAAACAATAGTTTCACTATGTTCTTTCTGTTATTTTATTCATAGTTAGTTAGTTGTTTATTTAACGTCACTTTATGCTGATATGGCTAATCGGATGATGCTACAGTGGGAGCTCTAAATTTTGCCTATCCAGGTTTAATTAGGATAGTGATTTTTAACGAGTACCTGACATCTTACAGGCTCGGGACCCCCCGTTTAACGTCCCTTCCGAAGGACGGCATAACTAAGGATTTTTTAACCCCTTAAAAAAATCCTAGGGCCACCTGGCGGGCTACAAACCCGCTATCTTGGGCTTAGTAGTTCGTTACGCTTACCACTAGACCAGGTGACCGTGTTATTCATATATTTTAACAACTATGATCATGCGATTTGCCTAAAAGTATGTACTGTACTGTAATGGATTCTCCACAGTACACAAAAAACCGTCTGGGGGCCACGTGCCTCCGCCCCCCCCTAAATCCGCCCTTGAGACAGAGTTATAAGATAAAAATATTTTTGTGGTTATAATAAATCACATAATTACTTGTCAAAATGCTTCAATATACAATTGCATATGATAATGATCATTTACCTCTGAACATGTCTTCTCTTTGAACAGATCTTTCAACAATTCCAAAATCATTCCGTTTCAACTTTTTACCGATTAATTGGTTGATTTATTTAAATTATGTACATTGTAAAATAAATATTTCAATCTAAAATTTTATTTTAATTAATAATTACAATATTTATGTGACCTTGTTAAAAACACCTGTGTCATTTTGTATTACATGTTCCTTGGTTATTTAAGCAATAATACTATATTATATGAAACAACTTTACGGCTGATTGGTTACACTAATATCATTATTATCGTTACTATACCTTTCACAGAAACAAGTAATATAAGTATTATTTTCTGGTCAACTGTTCTTCGAGGTCCTAAGGTTTCTAACCTGTATTTTTTTAGTGCATCTTGTTTTAGCAAATATATTAGAAACTCATTCCTGATCATTCGCTACACAAGTTTACATTGCCTTGCTTTTATATCAAACCTTTCATGAAGATATAAATATTGTCTTTAGATATACTTTTGCCTATTGTTTTTTTATTTAACATCACTTTATGCTGATATGGCTAATCGGACGATGCTACAGTGGGAGCCCTAAATTTTTCCTATCTAGGTATAATTAGATCGGGATCTTCCTCTTTTATGTCCCGTTCGACGTAAGCCTCCGAAGGACGGCTTAACCAAGGATTTTTCACTGCCTTTAAAAAATTCTAAGGCCACCTGGTGGGCTGCGAACCTACAACTCGCATTCCAAATACTCCGCTTGGCATTGAGATTGCCATGGCAACCTAACCACTACACCGCAGGTATATATATATATATATATATATTTTTTATCCCTGTTAATTCCAACTTTTTAGGAAATTAATTAATCCTCTATTGAAACAGTAATAGTGTTAATGGGAAAAGATTAATGTAAGTAAATAATAATTAGGCAGCGCGGTGGCTCAATGGTAGAGCACTGAGTTGCCATGCCGGAAATCCCCCCTCTATAAAAGCAATGTTATTAAAATAGGATACCCAAAATAAGGAGGGGAAATCTGGCGGTTAAGCGTGATCTTGGACAAGTCAGGTCCTTGCAGAACCGTTGTATATGAAACAGTACAGTCTCTACCATGTATTGAACTCCAGACCCGTTCACGAGTTGTAGTAGTACACGTTTTTTGTTTTTTAAATAATAATTAAGTTATGAAATTCTTTTTTATTATTATTTATTCCCATCCTTTTTTGCCATTTAAGCAAAGTAGCTTCACTCAAACGGTCTCGACATATCATCTCCATTTAAGCCATGGTTTTTCTTCTTGGAATTTCCTCAGAATGTATTATTTATATAGAACTCTCGGAGCTCCTGCCTAGCGGGCGGGCTTACCTGTCTAGGTGACCATTCCTCGTCCATGCGACATACATGTCCGAACCACTTCCATCTTTTCTCAGTGGAGATCTTGTTTTACCAAGCGAAATTACTTCATTTATGCGTTTGCCAAGCACGATCCAACTTTTAATACTTTATGTAAGCCTAGGAGGAAGACTTCTTTCGCGCATCACAAATATAGTTTAAAAAAATATTTTTTAGTTCCAAACCAGCCCCTGTTTTTCCTGATCATTATATGGTTGATACAAATTTAAAGTCCCGAAAGGGACAACCATCAAACATAGTTTACATATGCTATTATTCAATTTTGTATCAATTATCGATCTTAAAAGTCCACTACAGATCGAAAATCGAAACTGTTTTTAATCATATTCGATTCTTTGCATTTGTTGTGCATTCGATTTTTTTTTATCATATTCTTGAAAATATGCTTTTGACTGCAAGAATATAATATGTTTTACATTAATTTATCTTGTATCAATAATGTAATCCATTAGGTTAATACGTTCCAGTTAGACAGTGACAGGTTGGGAACAGGGGTTGTTTCTCGGTCGCCATGGCGACGGGGCGCGCGCAGCCGAGCAGTGGTGGCCTCTAGCGGTGGGAGGAGGCAGCTCTCAGTCATCGGCCGGCCGCCGCCGCTATTAGTCCATCATTTCTCTCTCTCACTCTTTCTATCTCTCTCTCTCCTCTATCTGCCTCTATCTCTCTCTATCCCTCCCCCTACCCCACACCCTCCCTTCCCGCCAGTCATTCTTCCGTCCGCCCGCACCACGCACCTCCCCACCGCACGGTCGCAGCCTTCTAAATCAGGCCTAACCAAAACAAAAGAACGTCCAAGCGTGTGTTTTATACAAATAACGAAAAATAAAAATATATACAGAATATATAGTATAATATTTTTTATATCCGATTTTTATACTAAATAGATTTTTTTATTAGTATATTTGTTACTAAAGAGTTTTCTAAATTTGAGCCCGCAATAAGTGGCCGAAACTAATTTTCTACACAACTTTGATAATCGGAAAAAGAAGCCTTCCTTGTGATAAGTGACGTTTTTCTTTTTCTTCTTCTTGGATATGAGCCTTGCGATTTAATGGGATGGCGACGACTGAATTCTCTACAGGTAGCGGTAGGAGGAAACAAGCGAAGCCCCAACGAAAGAATGGTAAGTCCTTGATAAATTATATAAGGGTTCCTGAGGGCTCTGAGGGTTACAATCCCTTCCCTAGCAGTCTGGCGTGTCTGCATTTGAATCGTCTCCATAGTAACCCCCAACGCTTCACTTTCTCAATGAACTTAAAATTCTCTAGTAAACATCTTACGTTCACAATAATTATCAATCAATCATGAATAAAACTTATCAATTGTCTCTTTTATTTGATAACAGTATTGTAGTTCTCCAGATAGATCATTAATGCGGATCCAAAATCATAAATTTAATTTTATCAAAACTCTAGGAAAGATATTACGTTCTCAATGATTATCAATCAATTATGAACCAAACTTATCAATTGTTTCTTTAATAATATTTTATTTCTGTAAATAGATCATTATAAAAATATGAGTAGAAGAAACAACTTTATGTTATCATAACTCTAGGAAAGATTTTACGTTCGCAATAATTATAAAGCGTATAGTTCCCTAAGTAACAATATAAATGGATCTTGAACCGATGCAAAACATAAATTTTATTTTATCGAAACTCTTAGAAAAGATCAAACCTTCGCCCTAATTATTTATCAGTCATGAATGATTTAATTCTCCCAGTACGTCATTATAAAATTATAAGAACATCTTATACCGATAGAAAACCATAAACCTAATTTTATCAAAAGTAAATATATTGAAAGATGAAAACTTTCATAATATATCAGATAATAATTCAAGGGTATTTATTGAACTAAAATATTAAATAATTGTAGCAAACCAGTATGTACTCAATTGGAATTAATATAAAAATGACACCTTTTTCATGTAATTTATAAATAAATAAAACCTATGTATTATTTAAATATTGGTTGCTACATACTAATGTCATTCATACTCTAGTAGTCATAAATCAAAAGTATTATGATTAGTACTGTTCTAATTCTCTAATTTCATTCCAACATCATTATAAAAATAAAAGTTTATCTTTTGTAGCGATAAAAAACCATAAATTGAAATTGAATCAAATGTAAATATATTGAAAGATGGCAACCTTCATAATAAATTATATAATAATTTTATATTATTTATTCGATTATGTATTATGCAGATATGTTCTTCATATCTTCGCAATAACTATCATTCTATTTTGAATTAAATTTATTATTACTATTTTTTGAACTACAGAAACATATTTTATTAATTTAAATTATTATTTTGAATACAAATTCTTTGCAGAATAAAACTTTGTCTTAAAATTTCCGTTCTGTTTGAAAATTATTTTCCGTGTATCATACTTTTTAAAAATGTTTAATTGATCTATTAATTATACTAAACTGTTGTTCATTAAGATAAAATCGAATAGAACTGATATCACTAAGAGACATGTTTTGATAGGAATTATTTATGATAAGTGGTTACTGAATTCTGTTTCTGAACTCGTTTCGTTAAGTCTTCATTAGATTTGTAATATAATAGTTTAAATTATTAATTATTGGCTTAGTATTATATTAGTATTGGCTTTTAATCAAATTTTGTTTAAAATAAAGTAAAATGTTTTTAAATGCATATTTTCTGATAATAAAACTCTTATTAAGAACAATGTAAATTTATATCTTTTTCTCGATTTCGATTAATAATTAGAATGTTTTTTTAAAACTATTGATTACGAATAAGCAGGATATTATAATTCTGTTGTAAAGGTTTGGTCAGAAAGACATGATATTCATATATTTTAAATTGAATTGGAAGAATAAAAAATTAATAAATGAATGAAATAAAAAATAACCTAAAATTATTTAGACTGAATTGTTAACATGTTTTATGGATGTATAATTCTGTATTACTCGTTTTTATTGTACAGATAAATACTATAGCATTTTTCGTATGACATAAAATTTTCTTTATTTCACTGTTATTCATTTCTTATTCAGAAATGTCAAGTTCTCTGATGTCCGATATGGAGGAACATTTCTTTTGGCGAGCTTTATCATTTTTTTATAAATTCTATGTAGGCTAAAAATATTTTGGTATACATTGTCAACATTTATTACTATTATTTTTAAAATGATTTATGGTCAAATTGCACTAAAATAAGAAATTAAGTGTAAACATATCAGATCACTGAACATTATTTCAATTTATTATTAACAAAACTCAAAACAATATATATATGTATATATATATACGTATATATTCACGATGTAATATTCGCAGTATTGTTTTGTTGGCGGGGGATTTGATAACAAGGCGCGTTATCATCTATGACGACAATCGCCTGTAATCGCCCAATACGATTATATTTTAAAGTAGTCTTTTGTAATAAAAAATTACAAGTAACGAAGTACAAATCAATTAAATTTAATAATCAATATATTTAATAATGGGTTAATAAATATTTGTATGTAAATTATTATAACTATAGATATGGTTTATTAATTGGTATGTATTAGGTTTAATCAAAGCTATTAATTAGAGTCGTTTATTCTTTAACTATCAAAACTTAATATACATATTATATTTTGTTTATTATACCAAGCTAATTAGGATCTAGAATGACAAGCTCTCATTAATACTTTTAATATTATGTTATTGTATTGATTAAATTAAATCTCCAAAATGAATACTTATTTCTTTTTCATATCAGAATACATATTTGATTTAAAAAATAAAATCAGTACTACCAGATGATAGTTTCCCTACTTGCCTTTATCGCATGCCATTATCCATCATTCATTGTATTTACATGTTGTATTGTTATAATACAGTTGTAAATTTCAATTAATACATTTTTTTAAATAAATAAAAAAAAACCTGCTGAACAAATACTTCATGATCAGTGAATGGTAGTTGATAAAATGGTATCCTTACTCATAAGTTTTTGTGTACGGTAAATTCATTCAACATTGAACATAACAACGTCTCATTAATCAACTAAAATGTGTTATTTATTTTTATTTTGATGGTTATTATTTTTAAATATTTTTATTTTGAAGAGAAAAGATTTATACTGGATGGAATTCGAACCCGGGACGTCTGCATCTCTAGTGCAGTGCTCTAAACCACTGAGCTACCAGGGGACGTATCCAAGCCATAGATAAAAAAACAAAAATTTATCATCATCAATCAATCGTGAATCAAGTAAAATGGAGTATTCCTCAAATTGTATATTTACATTCAATTCTTTTATGATTTAATTATATTGAACAGTTATTAGTTGGCCGCATAACTATAGATGAGAAAATGGAATAGTTAAACTGATTATTAGAAACCGACGTTTCGACCCATGATGCAGGTCATCTTCTGAGCTTAGTGGTTAAAAATATGAGAGCAAGGGAAAATTATTTAATATATAAAAAAATTACATTTTTAATAATTAGTTAATATATATATTTTGGCATTCTTAATTCAAGGTTTATTGTTTCTATTGGTGCGATTATAAAATTGTTAATAAATTAGTGTATAGCTGAATCAAGCCTATTTGTGTTTGCTTACCACTATTGTAATTGATTATAATTAATTTGTATGTGTATTCTATCTCGTATATCATACCCAGCTAGTAACTATTCCTTATAGTTTTTGTAGTGTTAATATTAGGTATCAGTTCCGCAGGCTGTCGCTTCGATTTAGCTTTTCTTTCTTTTCCTTTTTAATTTTCTCCAAAAATACAAATAATCGTAAGGTTTGGAATGGATAAAAAAGAGTGTAATTATTGGAAATAAGTATATTTCGGTAATCATTTCATCATGTAATTCATTTCCTGATGAAATGATTACTGAAATGTATACATAACTACACTTTTTTTCATATTAAAAATCATGGTTGATTTTAATTTTGAGAATATTAAAAGGGAAACGGATGAAAAATTACAACTTGTGATTTAGTCGAAGCGACAACCTTCGGAACTTATAGTTAATATAATGTTAATGTTAATATTATGTTAGTATAATGTTAACAATTAACACTTTATAATGTTCCTTCTGAATCTCCTGTGACTCTTCCTTCGAACCTCCTCCCTACCATAGAACCCGGACCTCCTGAAGACACGACAGGGTGGTCTCAAGAAGCCATTTAAGGTAATTCGGTTGTAGCGATAGGCACCTGAGGATAGGAGTGGGGGGAGAGGCCATTTTGTTTCCTACCTCGGTAGCAATATTCCCATATCGATTCTTCCTCTTAGTGGCCACCTGTGGCCGGGGAGATCCTGATGACCACTTCCGGTCTTCTTGATCGGTCGAAAAAGGTGCCTAGCTGTCGGTGCCTGCGGTTGATCGGACATTGTTGAGTTCACTGTTACAAATAGATATTTATTACTGTAACGCTTACATTGTATGTGACATGTTCTTAAAAGTAATTCAACATGATAAATTAAAACTTTTCCAACGCTTGACGAACACATACGAACATACTATAAAAGCTTTCAAGAAAAACCAAATCGACCCCCCAAACCCATTGATAGAACAAATGGCCACTACTCTCATGCCTGAAGACATTAGGAGGAGAATAAAAAGAAGGTGGATGAGAGATCTGCTATCATAAGGATATTAAATCTAGCCACGGGAGAGCTACCGCAAGCTACTGTTCTTCTTCTCGCCTGTCATGTTATTTTGTTTTATTTTTATTTTGCTGACAGCCCATCTCCTGATTGTCAATTTTTTGTAAAAGTCTTCTGTTTTATTTTTTGTACTTCTGATAAATAACTACTGATAAAGTAAACAAAAACCATTGTTGCACTTCATCTACAAGCATTCATAGATTTTAATAAAAACCTGAATCTTACAGATGGTAGAAACTATTGCTTCCTAACCAGCGGATATGCAGAAAGTTTACTTAGCCGAAATCTTTCTCAACATGCCCGATTTTCCCCCAGTTGTGTTCGCATACTACATAACCTAAGTGAGCTTCCAGCGTCATATCTTTTTCTTAGTCTCAGATTCGAACAGATTTTTTTCCTTTTATTGATTGATTATTCTACTTCTATTAGTCACCTGCAATAAAAAATTAAAAAATATGGAAACTTGATTATGATAACTTTTAAAATAGGTTAAAAAAAAAAGCTTAAAATATATACAGAGAAATTATAATAAATGTTGATACAAATAGATTTATACTATGATAGCTGTTGAAGACCTCTCCACATATTTAGTTTTGATTTCTTAATTTAATTAACCTATTATTTTTTAAAGAGTAGTTATATTTGAAGTTCACTTTTAGTGTTGTGGTTAGCAACAACAGCCCTCTGTACCTAAGACAATTGCTTCGCCTTACGTATGTAGCCTTAGAATTTTTTAAAGGTAGTAAAAAAACCTTTGATTATGTCGTCCTTCAGATACAACATAAAATTCCGAGCCTATGCGTTGTCAGATGCTCATTAAGGACCCCTATGCTAATTATACCTGGAATATTCAGGACTCCCATCGTCCGATTATTAGTGACATTAAATTAATAAAAAATAATGTCATATATATCCTTTGTTTTATTGTTTAACGGATGATGGATTTTGAATAAAGTGAATATGGATTGAAAAACAGGAGCGATTGTTAGCTTCCAGGAGCTTATTGACCTGAATTTATCTTGTCAGTTCAAAATTATCAGAACTCCTATTCGTTATCAGTGTTATTTTCGTTCCCCCATCTTTGTTATGTTTTTTATATATCGAACGCGGTGAAATGTAATCTATCGGTATGTTCGAGACTAATGAAAAAAAAGACTTTAATTAGAACAAACGAGGCTAGATTTTTAATGGTCATTGTGTTTTTTTCCTTCGTGGTCCCAGGTTCGTCGCTTATCATTCCTTATCAGGGGTCACTCAGTCGTCAACAACACGTGGGGGTTATCTTCTTTATTAATAACGGTTGTGCAACACCAGTCAGGTCTGTGTCAGTGCCCGTGGCTTATCTCAGTCTCCTACGTCAAAGGTATCCGTTGTCCATACTTTCCAGGTATGGAAAATTCCTGATGACTAGACCAGGACTCTGAATGTATTGTAAAGTTTCTCAAATCTACTTTACAATTCCTCTATAACTATCTTCATAGTGGTTTAGAAGTTTCTGGTGTATGTGCCGTTTATGGTTATCTATAAATTGACTTTGGCACTAAAATTTGTTAGTGTTCAGGATCCTAATTCAAATTAGGGTCAGGCTTTTTATAATTTGAACTCTTTTATTATATCAAGGAGACAAATTTATATAGATATAAAGATTTCTCATTCCTTCTTGCATTCGTTAGCAACTATTAACTTATTATATTATAACTATTATTAAAACTAAAACAAATACAACATATTAATGAGGTTACTAGCTAGAGTAATCATATACTCTCTTGAATAGGAGTACAATATAATCTGAAATATATTCTAGTATGTAAAACATATTACAAGGAAGGAAAACTATAAAATTACCTTCCATTCAATAATGAGTTGGGATGCAAATTTCCTACTACCCAACGGTTGTGCAGTGAGGTGATTTGGCCGATTCTCAGCTGCCATATATTTCCCCTAATTAAGGGGGCCCAGTTTTTAGAGGGTAGATGAGACCGCGGTGATCCCACAGGGTTGATGCTTCATCAACCCTGCACCTACATATTTCGCTACCTACTTATTTCGCTACATACTTTTGTAAACATCTTATAACTTTAGGTATTAACAGAACTATATGTTTAAATTAACTAAATTGTATCTTATAATAATTTTATCAAAAAATTACTTCAAATTTTTTTTTTAATTAAGTTTTAGTGTTTTTATATTCCTTCTATATATTGATTGTTCTTAGTATTAATCCGACCATGGGGTAGAGAATAGGATATACGTTGTATGAAATAAAGATGTGTATAAGTTATACACATTTGGTTAAATATTTCTTAACAATTTGATAATTTTACGTTGAAATTTTTATCTAATGGTGTTTTATTTTCCGCAACAATTTTTTCCTTAAATAGAACTACAACGCCTATTGCTGTTTATTTATTTAACGTCACTTTTATGCTCCTGTGGCTAATTGGACGATGCTACAGTGGGAGCTCTAAATTCTGCCTATCTAGGTTTAACTAGGATAGGGATCTAGCTAGAAAAATATATAATCCTAGTGGCATATGAGTATGACGTCAGTAGATATGGAATTAATGTGCTGTTCCAAAATTGTTAACGTTATATAACAAATAATAATAAATAAAGCAACTACATATATTGTATATATGTATATATGCAATACCTCTTCAGAAGATTTTTTTTGAAAAAAGTATTAATTTCGTTAAATTTTTATTTCTACAATAGTTTTATCTAACTTGGTACGTAATGTAATGCTCGTTTTAAAAATTAATCACATTAATTACTTGCAAACATTTCCAAACGTAAAAGTTGTATTGTTTTTGTTATCAGTAAGTATATTTTTCTGATATGTTTATACTTTTTTTTGTTATTGTTATTTACTTACTTATTTGGATGGCAGGATATGGGATAATTTACTGTAATACAATTGTTATAACTTATTTGTTTTTTTTTTTGGTATATTAGGAAGGCCGTATCCTGTGGTTTTCTGAGCCGTTCCTTTGTTGTGAAACTCGATGTAAGGCTCACTAAAATAATTCCGATCCCTTTCTCCCTAGCTATTAATAAACTCGGAACAGGCTTGAAATAGATTGGTGTAGGGCTGTTGTGAAATCGACTCACCTGCGGACGACCGTCCCTAGGGAGGAAGGTGTCGAGCCAAGAAGTGGGGGAGAACCCCACCTGGATCTCCCCCTCCCCCAGGATAAAAACCATAATCCGTCAATTTATTTTAGATCGGGCCCCTTCCCCTCAATCCTCACATTGCCTCTGCTCGCTCAGGCGTTAGTACACCTCACACCAGCTATTTCTATCTTACTGCTATCGTACTGATATAGCACTGGAGGTTATTGTATGCCAGAGAAAGTGTTTTTTTATAAATCTCTTTATTTATGTTTTTTTTATTCTATTTTGTATATGTTTACAATTAAATAGTATGTTATATTATATATTCATCCTTGGTGAATAAGTGGTTAAGTCTAGAATGAGTTAACTACATCGTGTCTTCCTTTGGCTTGAAATGGCGTTATTACAGAAGCAATAACTTTTGACTACTTATTCGATACGAAAATAACACGAATCCGCTTCCCCAACCAGAAGAAACTCATTTTGGTGAAAATTCGACTTAACTACTGGGGCTGTAGATAAATATATGCACACACATATTTTTAATAATTATTAAGAAAAATAAACACATTTGGGAATGCGTCGCATTAATCTCTTCAATTTTTTAAATAAATAATTTCATTAAACGTCTATACTTACTATAGTTTAAATGTGAATATTTTTACTGAATATTTAATTAATAACGGAAGAGCCATATTTATAGTCCCCGTTCCCAGGGACCGAGTGATAAGATATCTTAACCGGTTGAGGTCATCCTGTAAATCTTACAAGAGTTCTTGATAATAATATTGGTTATCTGTCTTGACGTCGGCAATAACCAAACTTATTCACGGTTAAAGGTACTAAATCTTGAAAATAAATTAATAATAGGTTTATTTTTATTTATTTTTTTGGGGGGGGTCAGTGAAGATAAAGGATGTGTCTGACCGAGGTAGCTTATAGCTCGTGTGATAAAGCACCACGACGGAAACGGGAGCCCCTTGTTCGAATCACGGTTCTGGACTTATCTTTTCTTTTCAAATAAACATATTTAATAATAAGTTTGTTTGGAAATACTCTCTAGGCATATTTTATATCTTATGTTTGTAGTAATTATATTTCTGACACGATAGATCTATAATATCTTAACTTTTGCAGTAATATTTTAATGATTAATTATGTTAAAGGAATGGGCGAATGGATATCTGAGGAGCCTTTAGGTTCAGTGTAATTTTTAAAAATAGTGTCTTGTTTGACAAATTTAGCGTAGAAGTCTATTTTTAAAATTTCGTAGCTACCCACATCATATTAGAGTAATCTATATTTTTTATTTATCATAATGAACCCGGTTCTGTAGCCTTGATAATATGATGAATTAATGCTATCGACTTGTTCAATAATAGATTTTTTTCAAGATTCAGTTTATTCGATGATTAGATGACATACAAGATAACAAAACTTGTACGATTTAAAGAAAAATATGGTATTTAAAACATTTTTTTGTCTTCGCTATATATTAGTCTTTTAATCACAAACATTTTCAGACTTTGACTATATTATCGGATGAATCCTGGAGGATCTGGATGTCCTCCTGGGGCTCACCCAGCCTCAATAAACTGGGCTCCCTTATTTGACGGAAAACCTTTGCGGTTGAGTGTGATCTCGGACTAATCACCTTCCTGGAGGACAATTGTCCTTAAAATAATACAGTATCTACCATGTACTCATGACCCCCTGCAGGTTTTTTTTTATTTCTTAGATTATATATACATTACACATATTGTTTTAAAAATTATCATTCCTATACACAAAATAATTAAATATCATTAGATTTTCAGCAAATTCTTTTTACTGGTTTGGTCGTGACGTCTATACGATCAAACATTCAGGCTGTCTTAAATATTGTAAGATATAGTTGTGCACCTTTCTTCCACCTTTTACTACTAAATATAATATGATATAACACATATTACTCTTAAAATAAATAATGTTTTACTATAAACAGTTCCAATTATGATATCTTTCTTTGAATTTATTTCATCATTTTATTTTTTTAATGGTGTAATGTATTTCTCTAGAAAAAAGTAGTTATTAGGTAATGAGTATAAGTACCATCCCTCAATATTGTTTAGCCGCTACAGGATTCCTTTCTGGTTCAGGTTTGTGTAATCAGTTTGGAATGGATGGCATTTCTCTTTAATTTTTTAACTTTTTCCTTTAATTAAGTATCCATAAGAAACAAGCCACTTATACCCTTCGAAATCCAATTCCTCCAGGATTATTTAGGATCCGCGAAGTCTTCCATTCCAGATGAGTTATGACTTGATATACTCACCATGGCCAAGATAGCCAAGGCATGCCATACCGTGAAATGTATTGTCACTAATCGGAGAGTGACAGTGGCGTGCTATAAGCTACTGTTTATACGCGACGGTGGCAGTAGCTGGGGTGCTAGGTGACGGAGCTATTGTGTTCTGGTGTGATCTCCGCCACATCTGCCTCTCTGCAGCTGTCGTATCCCCTTTGTCGCTAAATCGTCGCGTTTTGTCGCCACACCTCGTCTAGCAGGAGGGGAAGCCTGGATGCTTGCTCTTCCACGGTGGTATAGAACCGGATTCAGAACTCATTGGAGGATACACGGGCTGGCTAAGAGAGAGTTTAATATAAATATATTTTTTTATTTATTTATAGAAATTTACAGCTGTATTAAAACAATACAACAAGTAACTATACTTCTATTCAGTTCTGAACTGATCTCTTGAGGGAGTGGTTTCGGGGTGGAGTAGGAGGAAAATGATTAGGATTTTATAACGCCATCGATGAAAATAATTTGATATTCATTTTATGAATCTGTTAACACCCATGGATGATCTTAAGTCCCTCCTGAGGTTCACCCAGCCTCTATAATTTGGGTACACTTGATTTTGGGAAAACCCTGGCGGGGAAATCACTACCCTGTACCATATTTACCCCAGATATATTATAATCTATACCAATTACTGACCTCAAAACATGGGCTCAAGTTTATTAAAATTAATTGATGAAGAAAAACTAAGTCCAAATAGGTCTTTTGATATTCATATTTATGAGTATTTTGTAATTAATTGGGAGCTTAGAGCTTTGATAGTCCAGGATCTATGGTCCATTTTTGCACTGGATTACTATCAAGCTGAATCTTCGAGAATAGCTTTGTTTAGATGAGACGCCCAACAATTTCCTGTGCGAAAATTCTAGATTGTGGTAGCTAACAGAGGTAGCAAGGATAAAATATGTCGATTTGGTGATTCTCAAAAATTTAATACTAACTGGGTTTTTTTTTGTTAAATCTCAAGATAATTATCTAAATTATTTGAAAAAATAGTTGTCCTACAAAATGTATGGTTTGATCAAAGAGACCACTCCTTCATAATATAAATGAAAAAAAAAAATCAGCTGGTTAGTAATCATTTTTGATGACCTCGTTATTGATACATGTTGTAAGGAGGGGACTCTTTGATCAAACCATACATTTTGTTGGATAAATATTTTTTCAATTAATTTAGATAAATATCTTGAGATTTAACAAAAAAAACAGTTAGTAATAAATTTTTGAGAATCACCAAATCGACATATTTTATCCTTGCTACCTCTCTCTGTTAGCTACCACAATCAAGAATTTTCGCACATGAAATTGTCGGGCGTCTCGTCGAAACGAAGATTCAGCTTGATATTAATCGAGTGCAATGGACCATGGATCCGGGTGGAGGTTAGAAAAAAATCTTATATAGAGTTGAATTATTTATTTGAAAGCCAACGTTTCAACCCACACTGCAGGTATAGTTCAGGGCTTAAAATGTCAAATGTACATGTCTATTTGTAATTAAGGAAATGTTTCTTTGTCCTCCACACGGACCATTTTCTTCACTCTATTATAATTGTTTGCTTTAACTAATCCTCAAATTTCTGGTGACTTGAGTTAGCTTAATTAGTTCATTTACATTTTTTAAATGCTCGTACAATCAATAAGGAGAAAAACTTTGTCCTTGAGACATTGTCGGAAAAATATATAATTGGAGTCACTTATGCTGTAATGGTTCGCAAAACAACCTACTATAGTCGAGATAAGCGCAAGATTTTTAAAGGAAGTTTTGAAAATGGTGGTCTCGGCCAGATTTGTCAGACTAGCATTCCGTTTTCTCTGAATAAAGGGTACCCACTTTATAGGAGCTGTGTGAGCCCGAGGAGGATTCTCCAGATCCCACAGGGGCCAGATTAAATAATTAAACTGCCACAGCCGGATTCGAACCCGGTATAGCAACTTAGCGCTCTACTAACTGAGCCATTCAGCTCTCGACTAGACATTTTTCAATATTATTGCTCTCTATATGATAGGACATAAATAATGAGAATAAATATATTTCATCTCTAGCCTGTCCTCTGTTTTTAGTTTTCGTTAATTATGCTATCCCAGGACAATCCATAATTGCAAAATAACCATTGGTAAGGTGCCAGGTAGCTCTTCACAAATGTGTTTACATTTCTCGGCCATTGAACAGGCAACTAGGTGGCCCGGGGCCCGGGGCCTCTTTGAAAGGGAAATATAAATAATATGAATTTCTCCCGAGAGACATGTTTATTTTTCAATGGAATAGAGATTTAGTATTCGGAGGTAAAACGGACAGTGAGCTATGGCTCCGCTCACATTTAATTAAAAAGGTCTAAAAACGAGCCTCCTCAGCTGGACCCGCTCCAGGGCAGAGGCGCTAATTCCCCGGTGCTCCGCCAGGTGGCGACACTGTCACTCAGCCTTCTCGTCTTGGCACTCGTCTTCGCTATCTCTCTCTCCCCCCCCCCCCTACACTCACTTTCTATATGTCTATCTCTTTGCACCGTGTTTATTAACTCGAATCAAGTTTTGATAAAAAAAAAAAAATTTAAATAGTAAAGTACCATGGTTCAGTACAAGGTAGAGACTCTGCTCTTCTTAGGACAACGATTCTACAGGGAGATGATATGTCCTAGAGCATGCTCAAACGCTAGATTTTCCTCTTATTTTAGGTACCCTCTATGGAGAAGCCGGGTGAGCCCCAGGAGAGTCATAGATCCTAGAACTCCGGCTGCTAACAGATTAAATATAAGTTGCCAGCAGCGGGATTCAAACCCAGGATCTTCGGCAAGGCAACTAAGCGCTCTACCACTGAGCCCCTCCGCTCCTAATTATGTTCTAATATCCTTTTATTATCATAATAAATGTTATAATAAATATTTAAAAAAACTGTCACTACATCCAGTTTTTATGTGATAGTATTGGCATGCTCAAGTTTCAAAATTAGAACTGGGTAGATTAATGTGTGAGTCCTTAGTTGCTTTGCTTATTTCTTATATAGATCTGTTAATTACCATAAAGGTATTCTTCAGAGTCTTCTGGGGTTCACCCAGCTTCTTAGAGTATGTACCCTTAATTCTAGAGAAAATCTAGCGATTAACTCCGTAACGGTTCAGTCTCTAGCATGTACTGAACCCTAGACCTATCATTAGCAGAGCTGATAATACTTTTTAAGTATTATTGTACAAATACAGTTCTTACCTACTAATTTACCCTAGACTTTTGTGTGGGTTGAAACTATAGTTTTTTTTTTTTACGATTGTCTTCGAAATCATTGATGATTAATATTCCGAAATTGTTGATTTTAATAATTAATTTCTTCCTGAACCGCCTATGCAGTGTGAGGAGGAATTCAGTACAGTCCTCTCCAGCTCTGCCGGGCTTCCATCAACTGGCTCTTCCTCTGGCGTCTCTTCTCAAAATTCTTTCTCACCTCTTCTTCTTAACTCGTCCTCCTTTTCGACCAACTTGGCTCGGTAGGTTGGTGCCCAAACCAAATCTCAATCGGTTTTCTTCTATTATCTCGTTGGATGGCTTAACATTTAGGTTCGACCTGATAGTGGTGTTCCGGACTCTGGCTCTTCTTGTTTTGCCCCTCAGTTTTCCTGAGAAATCTCTGTTCACTCTATTCTGGATTGATGCTTCTTTGTCAGCGTCCATGATTCTGAAGAGTATGTTAGGATCGGGAGGAATGTTGACATTAGGCAATATTTATAGTCAATATTAAGAAAAGCAGGTACTTGTCTCGGGAGCGAGGTAGCTCCAGTGGTTGAGTTGCTGTTCCGAAAATCTGGCTGTGATTTCGGATAAATCACACACATACAGTCTCTAACATGTACTGTACCGTATATATAGCTTTTTTCCCAATCTTTCTGATATAGTCGAATTTAATAGTCAATGGGCAGTATTTATAATCAATATTATGGGAAACAGAAACATATTTTAGTTATTGAGTATGATTCGAATGTTATTATCATACACACATATTATTATCATGTTATATACATACACGATACCGAATGTTGATGTTAAGAGTGAAGCAACCTATCCTATAGAGGATGGTAAGGGCTGGCGTGACGTCATTAGAGACCACTTGTCCCTTGATTGATTCGACCTGACCTCTGCATCGCCACTTCGCTCTCTTCCCTTCTGTCCGCTCTTCCGGCATCCTCTTCGTCAGGTTCCATAGGCTGTCTCTCCTAGGTTATTCGGTATGTCAATAGTTAATATCAAACTGTTAATAATAATACGGAATAGAGATATAGAGCTTATTTTTTATTTTATAATAATAAAAAGGCTTAGAGACCCCGAAGGCTCGATGCCGATACCAGCAATCTCTGGTTACAAACTTCCCTCCACGGATCACTACCCAAACCCAAATCCGCCAGATCACACCTAAGCAATAGTCCAACCTACGCTTCGGTCTATCCTTCAGACCCTTCCCGGTACAGCGCTTATTAACCTCTTAGGAATACGTTCGTTGCAAAGGCTAGCAACATTACAAATCCATCATAATATACCCACTATATATATAGCTACCACTTGAATAATATTACCCAGATGTATGTATTCTTTTTTTATCAGGCAAAGACCAAATATATGCTTGCCCTTCAAGCCAATCAATAGCCTCTACCACGTTTGTCACCTACACGTTTGAAAGTGTCGACAGTTTTGTCTACCATGGCTCTTTGGTCAAAGCGGATAACTCAACTGGAGCAGAAGTGCAAAGAAGAATTTTGACCGCTAATAAATGTTATTTTTGAATGGCAAAAATTTTAAGAAGTCATCTGATATCAAGAAGAACCAAGGTGATACTTTACAAGACAATGATAAGGCCTGTTTTAACTTACATCGGAAACCTAGCCTCTGTCCAGGGCAGATGCCAATAGTTTACTGCTCTTCGAAGGAAAAATATTAAGAAGGATATATGGAGCAGTAAAAGTTGGCGATCAATTTACACTCAGGCAGAATGGAGAGATATATCGGGTGTATCAGGAGCTAGACGTGGTTCAGTTTATAAGAATGGCTAGGCTTCGACGGGCTGGACATGTGGCCAGAATGAAGGACAACGCTACTCATAAGAGACTGTAATTTGGCTATGTTGACGGAAAAAGGGCCACGTTCGTGGAGGGCCACGATTAAGATGGGCAGACGAGGTCGAGAAGGATGCAGGTAGCATTGTTGGATCCAGAACTTGCAGGACCTTGGCACAGGACAAAGAAGAGTGGATGCAACGCCTTGATGCGGCTAAGACCCGTACTGGGTTGTAGAGCTAGTGTTAATTGATTGATGTGTTATTTTATTACTAACATAAAAAAGCTTGGTCGTAGGGGTAGTTAAAGTCAAGTGACCCATATTCAACATCACGACCCATATTCAACAAGTAAGTTTGCTTACTTGGAGCAAATTGTGCTGTAGTGGTTAGAACAAAGACTATCTCCAAGACCGCGGGTTCGTAGCCCTTCAGGTGGCCCCAGGATTAGAAAAAGGGACGTAAAACAGAGGTCCAGAGGCCGTACGATGCCAGTACTCGTTAATGATGTCTATCCTGGTTATTCTTCTTCCGGGAGTCCGGTTTATAACTGGTTAGGCAAAATTTAAGGCTCCCGCTAAAGGATCGTTCGATTAGCCTTTGCCGCACTAAGCGACCTTAAATGAACAAACAAACAAACTTACAAATTTCTTCAAAAAGGTTTCTTCGAGTTTCGACCATGACCTCTAGTTCTTTACCGACGTTTTGCTAGACATGTTTCCTCATGACAATCTGAATTTATAAAATTATTTGTTTATGTTTTGTTACATATTAAAACGTGTGTGTGTGTTTTAGTTTTTAAACTATTATTTTTTCTGTATTTATTATATTCATACTATTGTTAGATAATCGAATCCATCAATAGCATTAATACTCATCAAAACAAAAATCCATAATGTTGACGAAAATAATATTCTTAATAGGAAGATGTTACATTATTACTAACGTAGTCTTTTCGATAAATTAACTGATATTTCAATAAAAATAAATTAGAAATATTCGAACATGCAAAAGATTTTTCTGCAAACAAATCGCTTTTCAAATATTACAATCTGCACAAATTATTACACTTTAATTGTAAAATATTCAAACAAATTATATGTTGTGTGTATTTGTATATATAAATATATTTATATACATATATAATATGTATAGAGTAGGTTGCCTCACTTTTAACATCACCACTTTCTTTCACACACACAGATATATATATATATATATATATATATATATATATATATATATATATATATATATATATATATATATATATATATATATATATATATATATATATATATATATATATAATATGCGATTAACTTTGAACCGCAGAGTGGCAATTAGATGACTAAGCCCTCAGCCTGGGTGGGGGGGGGAGGACGCTGAGGTTAAACTGTAAAGGGTTGGGGTAGGATCTACTGCGGGCCTGGTCGATATATTTCTGGCCTCTCTACGGCCCTTCTGTTCTCTTCTGATCTGTTCTCCTGAGGGAGCATCAAGATACCAAGGGATCTTCTGGAAGGAGCAGGAGAAAAAAGACCGTCAGCTTTATATAATGCCATTCATAAAAATAATTTAATATTAATATTTAACCTTTTAAAAGCCTAGTATGATCAATAGACCCTCCAGAGGCTCACCCAGCCTAAATAATTTTGGTACCCTTGACTGGGGGGAAACCCTGGCGATTGAGCCTTATCTCTGGTAAATCACTTCCTTGCTCAACTGTTGTCTTAGAAACATTCTATACCACTTACTGAACCCCTTTCTGGGTCGTAGTGGTTCAGGTTTATTGTATTTAATTGATGGAAAGAAATTAAAAGATTCGAGTGAAATCTTTAGTGAAACTATTAAAATATGTACGAGTACCCACTTAGGATTGCTCTGTAATATTGAGCGTTTTGCATTAAATTAAATAGTGATTTCTTTCTTATCTTAGGGTTGGTCTATAGGTAAACAAAATCACATTTTATCAGAAAAATATGTAATCTTACTTCACTCCATTATTTAAATTAAAGTATCAGACCTATATCGAAATGTTGGAATAAGATGTTGCTTGGTTTATTTTTTAAATGGATGGATTCAAATTAAAAAACATTCCTCTATTTTATGAAACGGCTTTAAGTTGTCGGGAATAGTAACTTTGTGATTTGTCAATTTTTAACAATATTTATTATTTAACTGGTCGAGAACAACAAAAGACAAAAACAAAAGGTAGTTGCTCGATCCGTTGCTAGGCAACATCGATAAAATATTCAAGTGTTTAAGCAAACTTTTCTCATAGGTTTTACATATTATAATGAAGGAATTTTCTAATAATACAGTTATAATTAATAGGAAATATTTCACCATGATGTGAAACCAAGAAGGTTAATATAATGAAGTAGCAAGATCGAGATGTGCTTGTAAAGTTCTTGTGCTTAGTAACGCACTTAATCTTCAAAAGTTGATATGTTCTGAGCCAAAAGTAGTTGCTCGATCCGTTGCTAGGCAATGCCAATAAAATATTGCGTCACTAAAAAACTTTTTTATGTTGATATTGAGAGATAAGTATATTTTTTTAAACAATTTATTAATTGAAATTTGGAGCGAACTGGCTCAGTGGTACAGCACTGAGTTGTCATGCCGAAAATCCTGGTTCAAATCCCGCTGCGGGCAACACTTTTATTTAGTATATTTGCAGCCTCTATAAAAGATTATAAAAATAGGGTGCTCAAAATAAGAGGGGGGGGGAATCTGCCGGTTGAGCGTGACCTAGGACAAGTCACCTACCTCCTTGCAGAACCGTTGTCCATGAAACAGTATAGTCTCTACCATGTACTGAACCCCAGACCCGTTCAAGGGTATAAGGTGCTTCAGGTTTTTATCTTTTAATTATTGAAATTTACAATTACATTATAACAATACAACAATTAAATGGCAGGAATGATATAGAGAAACTACCCAATGGTAGTACTCGAATAAAAAATTCAACTTTAAAGTTTAACTTTTTATTCACAAGTCCATCTTCTTTTCACACTCCCCGGAGGATTATCAGGAATTGAACAAATAGCAAAGTTTGAGTGGGAATAAAGATTTTCATTAACAGATTGGTATCGGGTTCGGGACTAATCATCAACAAATTGGACATTGAGGTCATTATGTATGATTTTATTCGTAACAAAGTAAGGAGCATTAAGGATGTTGCGAAGGATTTTTGATTGTAAGGATTGGATCCGAGAGGAATTCGATGGCTTAGTGGAGCCCCAAATCTCTACTCCGTAAGTCCAAATAGGTCTTACAATATTAAATATTACATTACTCATGTACATGAATCTTTTGTAATTAATTGGGAGCTTAGAACGTATGTCTAGTAAATGTTGAAGCAGCCTGAAACGGCGAGCAGCTTCTTGTCTGAGAATTCAAAATTCAAGTTAAACCTTTATCATGATGTAATCCTAAATACCGGATTCGTTCTACAGTGGTCAGTGGGATATCATTAAAGGATACTGGAGGACAAGAAGTCATTGGTTGAGAAATAAATTTCAATTTTTTTTGGCTAATTAGTTGTCTTTGTTGTTCATTAATCCGTATTTTATTAATTATTAATAAAATGATATTTAAATTATGATAGATATATTTAATTTTAAGGTGAAAAGAACTCGGTAAAGAGATGGTTGGTGTTGAAAGGAACGAGTAGGTTGGGAATTCGTTCTCCCCTCGGGGAATCCAGACCCTGAATTATTAATTCTCTTAACGCGAACTTAACAACCTCCCGTTTTGTTTTTTTAGGGCTTGAGTAATTAAATTGATATTAATAAAGTCCGTTTGTAAGCGGCCGTGTGGGGCCAAAATATTAATATTTAATTTATTTTAAGCTTGGATCGTTATTGCTCAGGCTTTTTTTGGTAATGGATATTACACTTTTCTTTTTTTTCAATATTCAATGCATTTAGATAAGAGTGTTAATTTAATATTTTTTCAATAGAGGGGGAGCTCAGCTTAGCTGAAGGTTCTATGTTAACTGCCATAGATCGACCCTATTGGACCTGCAGAACCTCCTGTGGCTCGCCCAACCTCTTTAAAGTGTATAAAATTAAAGTGTTTTCTTAATTTGAGATGCTGCTTGCTGTTATTTCGGCAAATATATATTCTAGTAGTGCCAGATAAATAATTTAATCTATTAAAAGGTGGACACAGTGTGAGATCTGGAAACCCTCCCAGAGCTCACCCAGCTTCTATCAATTTGGATGAAAACATGGCGGATAAGCGTGATCTCTGCAAAATGATTACCTCCTTAAACTTTTGTTGATTTGTCTCGATCGTGTACTGAACCCAAGGTCTTTCTGAGGTTACACCGATACATTTTTTTTTTTTTATGCTTAATAATGAAGTAATTGTTGATAAGGTTCACATTTTTGGGAAAGAAATAGTGATTTAGTTTAATAAAAATAATTTTGAGCATATTAGCAGCCATGAATCGAGTAATTACGATCTGCAGAACCTCCTGGAGCTCACCGAGCCTCTCTGTAATGAGGATACTCTTAATTTGGTATACGCAAATAAAATATAAAATAGAATTTCGCATAGTGTTATCTCGGACAATCAGCTCACTACAGGTGAGGCTCGCTAATAGCCTTTCGTATATTTTTTTTGAATAACAACTTTCTCTTACCATCTTATAAGAATAATCCATTTTTTAAATGAATGGTTTTTGAATTTTACATAAAAACTACGAGTTGAAAAAAATTAGTAGTTTTCATATGGTTTCCATGGAAACATCTAATTTCATTACAACAATTGTATTATAAACAGATTTCATTATTTTACAGATTATTGACTACTAGTTGGCCAATTTCTTATTTACTTGAATAATATAGACTTTTTATTAAACCTTAAGACTTTTTTATATCCTGATTGAAATATGTTTATCTAAATATAACTGTTGATATTTATGTATTTATAAAGCTTAGCTTCATAATTCGCTGAGAGGTTCTCCTACTGCCGGGTGGGTACGGCTATGACACAGTGAGAAGTGCGGAATAGCCAGGCTCCTAGGAATAGAGCCGATAAACAAACCTCCCCCCCCCCCCCCCTGCACGGAAATAAACAGAAGAGGGTCCTAAACATGTTCCTAGGCTGGATTTAAGGTAGGTCCCTTCTACCCGTTTAATAACCACAACTCTCCCGATGGGATCGCCACTCGGGTCTGCCAGGAGGCACCGTTTAAAATAACAGAAACAAATAAATAAATAAGTAAAAAAAAAAAAAAAAGAAGGAAAAAAAAATGCTACTTTAATAAATATCGGCAACCCAATTCTCCAGAATTGCCGGCTGTCTCTCTCTGTTTAGAAGAGCTTTTTATTTTGTGTAAGATTGTGCCACGGGAATCGTGAGTGGATTTCCAAAATAGACGTGATCTGTTTTAGTTCTTAATGCCTCTCGGGTAAGAACTAACAGAACACAGTAGTTGCGTTTTTACTAGACTAAGGTTTCCTTCCGTGATAGAGAGTATTGTATATTAATTATAAACGTAAGGTATAAAACGTATATCTTACAAAAACATCTTTCAATTATTTTTGTTTTAAAGAGAAAATATTTGGCCTGGCCGGTATTCGAACCCGGGTCGCAGCTGTGCTCTACTGACCACTGAGCCACCAGGGGTCGTATCCCACTCAGACAAATCCGTTCTCTTCACCGATCCTACATCCCAATTCCTTTATTGCAATTTTTGCGATGTTTACACGGGGAAGAATGTTCTTTGAAAATAATTTTAATTAGGATCTTGTTGTATACATCGCAAAAATTGCGAGAACACGGGGATGCAGGATCGGTGAAGAGAACGGATTTGTCTGACTGGGATACGATCCTTGGTAGCTCAGTGTTTTAGAGCACTGCTACGGAGAAGCAGACGACCCGGATTCGAATCCGAGTCCGGGCAAATCTTTCCTCTTCAAAGCAAAAAAATAAAAATAATCACCACATGATTCCTCATATTATATCAATCATGCCTGACATTTTACTTATCCTGAAGGAAGAAAAATGCACTGATATTGAAATAGAATGCCAGCAGAAGATAGCCTACTCAAGGTAGCTAAGTCACAAGGTTCAGCTTTTCGGTCGTTTTGTTTGGCCCTTTTAATATTTTTCAAGCATATAAGTTATCATGAGCTTTAGTCTGGAAAAGTGAATGCAGTTATGGGAAGTGTGTATACATGGAGTTTTCTACCTTCTGCATTCTAATAATTATTTTCTTTCAGGGCGGATGATTTTTAATTTGATATTTGTAATCTAAATCATATATTTAAAACATTATATATATAAAACTATTTAAAAAAAATTATCATATGTATATATAGGATAGTCCTTTTGATTAATGGAATTATGAAGTGGTGTTTTATAAAAAATAACTATTAGCTATTGAACTATGATGTGTAATATTGAACTACAATATAATCTACTACTATCCTTCAAGTTTTTTTGCTTCAATCTTTTAAGCGTATCAATAGAACAAGTTATTGTTGGTACCATTATTTGGTTTATTGGGAAACATTATTTAATTTAATTTTGAAAATACTATCGATTTTGAGATCAGACGACTTATTAATTTATTGTAACTTTTTGGATTTTATACATTTTGAGTTCATACATCAACGGGCTTCATACTAAAAATGTAAATATTTTAACTCATGTGCTATTGTCTCGATTTGTATAAACTTTTCTCCTTACATATTGAATGTTTATTTTGGACGCATATTTATTTGCGCGATATAAAGACCGGTATTTTAGAATAATAGCTTATTTTTTTTACACAGCTCTACAGTCCAGGATGGACCTTGGGCTCCTCTGCAATCCTCCTCCAGTCCTGTCTATTTGAAGTTTTTGTTCTGCAGCCTTTTATGTTCATCTTTATTATATCCTCTTCCACATCTTGAAGCCAGCGTTTGCGAGGTCGTCCTTTCCTTCTTTTGGCATGAATCCTATCATGGATCATCTTTTTTTGCCATTTGATCATGATTCATACGTTGTGCGTGTCCTAGCCAATTAATTCTCCGGTACTTGATAAACTTGACGATGTCTTCTTTCCCGAAAATGGCATTGATTTCGGCATTTGTCCTTATTCTCCTTTCTCTATCAACCAGGACTCTTTCTTCGGACTATTTGACGCTCGAACACTCGTAGAGGCTGCTTTTCAGTGGTCTTCAAGGTCCTTCTGATGCGTAGATGACAACCGGCCAAATAAAGTTTTTATATAACTTCATCTTTGTGCTACTGGAGAGTACACTTGATCTCATACACTATATTGTTAGCCATGATGCGCTTCCTTATTTTATCTTCTACCTTGTTTTCACAGTTGATTTCTTTTCCAAGATAGGTAAAGCTCTTGACGCACTCGAAACAATATTCACCAATTTTCAGGTCAATCTTTTCTCTTCTTGCTGGGGAGACTCTTTGTTAATCTGTAGTCTGATGTCTTTACAAGTCTCCTCAAATTCACAGAATGTTTTTTTGAATAATAGCTCCTGGCAACAGAATAATTTATCTTAATTTCAAGGAATCCTAATGATCAGAAAAAAAATATTGATAGTATCGAAGAATCGATCACTCAAATCGATATGAAACACTTAAGCATGATTTGTGCTAATATACTGAAACCGAAAAAATCTTAAACATAGTTGCTCTTGATTTTAAGCTTTTATTATTATTCGATTTTTTTTCGCTACCTCTTTTAAGCTTATCCAGTAGGTTAAGTTATTTTTAAACAAAAGATATTTTAACCAGTACATGACTTAATTTAGAAACATATACATATGTAAAAAAACATATATGTGTATGTATTTGATTTATTTTATTACTCCATACATACGAGAACGCTGGGACAGAACCATCGAATGCGATGCAAGCGGCCTATGCATGACTATACTAATTAGAGGAGCCAATAGAACTGGTCTATTAAAGGAGGGTTCATTATACTGACTAATTTAACCAATGTTCCACTGTAACTTCTATACTAACTTACTAACATTATTTATAGAAAATATTAATTATACAGAATAATTTAATAATATTAATTAATAATGTAATTTAGTATTTAAAATTATACAACTGGTTCACACAATTGTACTGTTACCTCTCCCAGGTCCTGATATTTTTTTTTGGGGGGGGTTTATGTTCCAACAAATTTTAACCGTTTATTCGTTTCATTTTTAAGGATGTAATTATGGGTAATGAATAGATTTCGGTTATCATTTCATCTAGAAACTTTGAAGTCCCAGAAAAAAATAATACTGGAAAAAATAGTTAACAAATAAACAATTAGTTTTTCTTCCGAGCATTTATGAGACGTAAGCCTTTGTCTTATGGAGTTTTTCAATTGAATTCTAGTAAGTAAATTAAACTGTATAGATACAGTATTGTGTTAACCTAACGCTGGCCCTGACAGCGTACCGACAGACATTTAATTATCCCTTCAAGATGGAACTCCTGGGAGATCGGGAAGGGAGGGAAGAGGAGAGCTGCTCTCCAGGACCTTCCGGAGCCTGCTGGCCGAAGATAAGGAAGTCATCGATTGCACTTACCGTGGTTTACGGTGGACCAGGTGCGCGCCCCCAAACAAAAATTACCGACATAAACTTAGAGACGGGCATGTGCCCCACACACACCGTACCATATCTCCCCTTCCTACCGATTCTTTTAAAGGGCCCACTCTTCAATAACGCTCTTTCACCCAGCAGCTTTTCTTTCAACGGTGTTTTGGTCTACCATCTTATATTTACATCAAGTTTTAGCATATAATTTTTTTTAAATCGCCTAATAGGTATCTTTTCCGCAGGCTTTCGGTTTGAGTTTAGTTACAAGTTTCATCTGTTTATTCGCTTTATTTTTAATATTTTCAAAAATACAACTTATCGTTAGCTTTAGTATGTAAAAGAAAACGTAATCATGGGTAATGAGTAATCATTAATTAATAAATAAAAGTTTCAACTATCATTTCAAAGTATAGATGATTTATCTTGAATAATAATAGTTGACCTTATATTTTTATATGTATTGACGAAATCACATCCCCCCCCCTTGACAGCCTTGAAGAATTCCTGCAATGTGGGTTGAAACGTCGTCTCTTTAACATACATTTGACCATTTGGTTTCACATAGATGATATATGTTTATTAAAAGGTTCATTTCTAGGTAAAATTTTTCGCAGAGTACTTATGATCTCGCAGCCTGCTTCTTTTCCATGGGAGATAAATAGTATAGACAGACCTTGATAGCGGATCGACCTGAACGACGAAGGCGACAGCTGAAATGTGACTGCTCAGCGCTGGCCAAGTCTTCTTGGAACTCGACTTCCTCTCACCTGACCCAACACCTTGTTTCGTCTCTAAAACCTAATATTTTCAAATAGCAATCTACCTATAACCTAAAACTTAAATATATATTGGTACGAATATAGATAAAAAGTAATTCGTATGTAAAACTGCATATATACATTTTTTAAATTTTAATAATTACCACAGAAAATGGCTAACGATACGCATATTTAAGAGTTAGGTTTAAAGATGTGAAAAACATAAACAGATCAGGTTTTTTCCTATTGTTACAATACTGTTAAATTCAATTAAATAATAACTGCTAATGTTGGTAATGTTGAACTATGTTATTTATTTTTGTTGTCTGCTGCAAACACATTGCCCATAATTACAGTCTCTTTTCCATTATAAAGCTAGCGATAACTTGTAGTTTTGGAAAATATAAAAAATAAAACAATAAATAGTTAAAAATTGTAACTCAACTCGAAGCGACAACTTGCGGAACAGATACCCCAAAATACTTGTGAAGATCAATAATTGTATAATTTTTTATCGGCATAATAAATAGTATGATGAAATCGGCATGTTTATATATAATTTTTGGCAGCCTTACTAAACACACCAACTCATATATATGTAAATAAAACATGACCCAGTAATATTTTAATTTTAAATTATAATTTAAATAAAGCAGATAATAGGATACAGAGTTTTATTAATTTATTTTTAATTATTCCAGCATTTCAGAAATATTTAGAAATTTTCAAGCTTATAGAAATGACATGTTGGTTTTTTATTTATAATAAATTTTATATATACAACCTCAGTCAATAATAATTTAAGTCGAATTTTCTATAAAATGAGTTTCTTCTTCTTAGGGAAGCGGACTCGTGCTATTTTCGTAGGGAATAAAGCGTTAAGTCAGACATTGGCTTTGTATTACTACTCCATTCAAAGCCCACAACTACGAGAATGGCACGGTACAGCTTCCCTCAATAAAATTAACTCGCTCTGGACAATATTCGACTTAACTGCAGATGTATAAATGGTTCTACTGTATCATATATATTTGCTTATATATGAAAACAAAAAAAACCACTATAGGCCAATAATATCTTTACGTTTACTGAACCTGAGGTTTTCTTATAAAGTTATATCTCGATTCACATTTTGACCTGCCCTAATTCTAGCCTTAGCTTAGAAACAGTGCAATCTTCCATAATCTATCATGAGAGTTAATGGTACGGTTATTTTTTTTCATTCCTTTCCATTTGGGGTTATTCGATTCACATCTAAATTGTTTAAAATGTGATATAAGTTTTATAAAACCTATAAATTACATCTTTTGAAGAGAAAAGATATGCCCCGGCCGGGATTCGAACCCGGGTCCTCTGTCCTACCGTGACAGGACTCTACCAACTAAGCTACCGGAGTTGATACCAGTCGGGGACAAATCCTTTCTCTTATCTGATCCCATGTTCCCGTGTTCTCGCAAGTTTTGCGATGTATAGACGAGAACGAATGTTCTTTGAACATTACTTTAATTTTAGGAAATTGTTGACATACGTCATATTACTATTCATAATTTTTTAGTTAGTTATTTTAATTTTAAATATTTTTATTTTGAAGAGAAAAGATATCAACTCCGCTGGTATCAACTCTGGTAGCTTAGTTGGTAGAGTCCTGCCACGGACAGAGGACCCGGGTTCGAATTCCGGCCGGGGGATATCTTTTCTCTTCAAAATAAAAATATTTAAAATTAAAACAACTAACTAATAAATTATAAAAAAATATATAAATTACATTATTTACATAGACCATATAGAAACTTGTAGTAATGTTTTTATTGTTGTTTTTTTATTTCTTATACATTCTATTAGATAGTCCTATTGATTCACGGTGTTTATGATGTAGCATTTTAGTGTTGTAGAACTATAGAGGTCACATGTGGTATAGTGGTTCGTATAACGACCTACTATCCCCAACATGGTTGGTTCACAGTACGGCAGGTGACATTAGAAATTTTTAAAGGGAGTAAAAGATCCTTGGTTATGTTGAGAAGTTACTTAAAATGGAGGTCCCGAGCCTGTACGATGTCATGTACTCGTTAAAGATCACTATCCTAATTATACTCGGATAGACAAAATATTGTCTGATTAGCTATAGATGTTAAATGAATAAAAAACAACCATATCGAACTGTATCTCATAATCATAATAGTCCAGGATCCATGGTCCATTTTTTCACTTGATCAGTATCAAGCTGAATGTTCGTGAATAGCTTCGTTTCGATGAGACGCCCAACAATTTCCTGTGCGAAAATTCTAGATTGTGGTAGCTAACAGAGGTAGCAAGGATAAAATATGTCGATTTGATGATTCTCAAAAATTTATTACTAACTGGGTTTTTGTTTGTTAAATCTAAAGATAATTATCTAAATTATTTGAAAAAATATTTGTCCTACAAAATGTATGGTTTGATCAAAGTGTCCCATCCTTCCAACGTGTATCGATAACAAGGTCATAAAAATGATGACTAACCAGGTGTTTATTTTTTACTTCTTCTTTTTTGACTTCGTTATTGATACATATTGGAAGGAGGGGACTCTTTGATCAAACCATACATTTTGTAGGACAAATATTTTTTCTAATAATTTAGATAATTATCTTGAGATTTAACAAAAAAAAAACCAGTTAGTAATACATTTTTGAGAATCATCAAATCGACATATTTTATCTTTGCTACCTCTTTTAGCTACCACAATCGAGAATTTTCGCACATGAAATTGTTGGGCGTCTCATCGAAACGAAGCTATTCACGAACATACAGCTTGATACTGATCAAGTGAAAAAATGGACCATGGATCCTGGACTATAAGAAATATTGCTATAATAAATAAATGCAATACTAAGGCCTCTGTGTATGTTATTGTCCCATTATGCGATAAAAGAGGATACGATACAGGCACGGCCTGGTACAGGAAGGCTTCTGAAGAACGCTTGCAAATGGTGAATAAAGAAGAAGCTTCCGGTAATAAAAATGGCAGGGGAGGACTTTACTGCATTCCGATAAAGGGATTGCAACCAGTTCTTTTGATTTACGAAAATTGTATTTAAATAAGTCGATGCATAAATATGAAATAGCACCGGGGAGATCCCAGCCTCTAACCTTACCTCTACTGCTGCCTCCATGTTGGTCCCACCTGCAGCTTCTATTTCCAGTTCGTGGGGGGGGGGGTCTTCAAGGTGAGGTTCATGGTTTCCTTATGCTCACTCTTCCTTACCTCTTCTTCTGGATGTAAGGCTGGCATTTGAAACATCACGGATGAAAACGATCTAGTCGTCTCTTTATTCATCGATCAAATCACGGTTATCATTAAATATTTTGCTTGATGGAGATATAGACGTTTAGTATATTTGTTCATTTAACGATACTTTATGCTACTATGGATATTCGGACTATGATACGGTTGGAGTCCTAAATTTTGCCTATCTAGATATAATTAGAATAGGGATCTTAAATAAATTTTATGAGTACCTGACACTGGGGACCCAATTTTAGAATAGAATAGAAAACAAACTTTATTCTGGGACCAAGTCCCTTTAGAATAACAATAATGAACGAATAAAATAAACATAATATTCATTTGACCAGAAGACTACTTAATGATACGAATCATGAAGTAATCAAAAGTGACAAAACATAATAAAAATAGAAATAGAATAAAATATATATATATATATAAATAAATAAAAAGTACGAAACTTGGCAGGATTTTAACTAATTGTCGAAAATAAATATAGGTATTGATATTAACAAAATAATAATAAATAACATTAATACAACAGTTAACAACGAAATTGCTAAATAAAATAAGTGAATGGCATAGCTTGCGATAAAGTATTTACAAAGTCTGTATCTTCTTTGTTGTTGGAAAAATAGATAAGACACGTAGGTAACGAGATCGAGTATTCAATACTAATTTATTCAAGCGGAAGATTGACCTGCCTGGAGAGCATCTTTTTGGGATGTCAAGAGATGATGGAAAATCAGTGATTTAAATGAAGCCAGTAAAGAAGAATGGTGGACGAAAGGAAGGATTGAGTTCCACACAGAGGTGGAGCGGGCAAGCAAGGAACGCTCGAATGGCATAGTTCTGTGGGATGGAATGTAGAGATCGGAAAGGCGGGATCTGGTTTTGTTGTGCTGGACAGAGGATTTGAATCGGAGGAGACTATAGATATATGAAGTGTGTTGGGAGTTAATGGACTGGTATAGAAAAACACTAAGGAAATAATGTCTACGAATGGGTGGGAAGAGCCACTTTAACTCATCACAGTGATGTGACACCCGATATCGCTTTGGAGTACCATGGACAAATCTTAAAGCGCAGTTCATTATTCTTTTTAAGCTGGCCTCCAGCATTTTCGAAAGGCCTCCGTATAGTACACTACAGTAGTCAAAGTGGGGGAAGATGAGGGATGATACGATAAGCTTCGGGGTTGGTTGTGTAAAGAGATGCCGAGATCGATGAAATAATTTCAGAGAACTAATTGATCGTCGGGATATACATGGGTTTGCCAGGAAAGGTTTTGGTCAATGGTAATGCCTAGGTTTTTAACGGAGGAGTTCAAACTGATAGGGTGGTCGTTTAGGATTAATGTTGGGAGGGTAGGGATAGCTGTAAGGAGGGACTTGGAACCTAGAATTTTACGAATACATCTCCTCCAAAGGTCTTCATAACCAAGGACTTTTTACTGCCTTTAAAAAACCCATGGCCCATGGCCGATCTGCGAATCTTCGATCTCGGACATAAAAGGTTTTTATGCTGAGGCGACGCTCAAATAAATGTATTAACCTCATTACAAATTCCAAGTTGGGTATTTTAGTTTTTATAACCAAAAACTACTGGATAAATAAATAATTGTTGCATTAGACAAACTATCAACAAGAAATGTTTGCTTTTGTTGTATTTTAGTAATTTTTGTTTGTTATAATTAATCTTCGGTTTAAATCTAATAATCTTTCTCTAACTCAACACAAGTCCGCTATCCATGCTCAGATTACTTCAATCCATTGTGGAATCTAATTGATGTAATTAGTGTTGAGTTTAGAAATTTACGTATAAATTCTCTCTCAGGACCTATATAAATTTTTATATTTGACGGGTCATATTGTTTCAGATAAATAATTAACAAATTACTTTACGTAATTATCAACCTAGAGTTTGTTGTGCACGCAATGTCGGTTGATCTTAAATAGCATAATAATTAAATGACTGATGTGAATATTTAATAAATACAAATTAATTTATTTATTTGTAATAATCCAGGCGTTTAGTATCAATACTGATAACTCCGTAATTTCAAAATTTGTTTTTTCACATTTTTCCCTAGTTTAGTCTAGTAATTTTGTATAATACGTCACTTTATCGCCTTTTTTTTTTTTTTATGGCTTTTGTCCGTTTTTGAACCTTACGGGAGCATAATAAGATATTGCTCGACTAAACTAGCGGAAAACGTGAACTAGTCAATTTTTGACATTTTGAGCTATCCACTTTTGATCCTGGACTCTAATAGAATATGCTGAGCTGGAAAAATAACCCGCGACCCCGTGTATGCGTTTTTTTTTTCTTGTTTTTTTTTTGTTCCATCAGTAATTTAGGGAGTTAACGACTGTAGGTATTGTGCTCCGTTGTGTGGTGAAAAGCATTTGTCAGAACCCAATAATTCATAGCGCCTCTCCTGTCCTAGCCATCTTCCATATATTTCTTCTGGGATTTTATTTTTCGTCCTAATAGGCTTGTCGTACGTCCAAAGCCTCATTTATCAATGTTCATGGTGTTCCAGTGCGTTAAGTACCATTGTGGAGTTTGGAGGAACCCAGTTTTGCATTCATGTTTAAAATATTTGATTGGTTAGTAAAAATATATAAGAAGTGTAATATTTGAATTAAATATTTTTTCAAACAGAAATGGAGTGTGGTCAATGAATTTTTCTTGTAACTCTTTTCAAATAAGTTTTACTTTTTTTTTATTAGTTTTATTCATTGACCATTTTCAACATTGCTCTTAAGACATTTTACTTAATTATCTTTGATTTTTTTTTCTCTTCCCCAACTATTAAGTCACGAATAATGGTTACACTACGACGAATCATGAACGAAAACGGACGCAAAGAAAAGGTATTGAGTTCAGTACATGTTTAAGACAATACTGTTTCTATGCTAACAATGATGTAGACAGGTCGAATGCGAAAAATACACCAATTTTTAGGAGATTTGAAAAAAAATTTCAAAATTACCGCGTAAAATCAAACGTATTTTACACACGTCATTATATCTTGTATATTATGCCTTATAAATTAATCTGTATGAATTTTAAATCAATTATCAATTCTAAAGCGAATGCTATACATTGAAAAAGATAATTTTTTTTTTAAATTCAAAATATTGTATTTGTTTTGATGATATTAATTACATTTGAAAAAAGTGAAGGTATATAAAAAAATTTATGATGTAATTAACAAATATGTAAATAACATAATTACGTAAGTATGATTTATGTAAATTTATTGAAACCAAAGAAATATTGAATTAAACCGAAAAATCTTTAGCTGGTTAAGTACTTACTTATTAAAAAAAATTTATTTATAGAGTTATGGACCCTATCTTAGTCAATTTATCCATACTTGCATAATTTTATTTAATACTTGCATATATAATAAGATAAGTAATATATAAGATAATCTATATAATATCTAGAAAGAATTCATAAACACCTCTCTCTCTCTCTCTCTCTCTCTGAATATATATTATATATATATATATATATATATATATATATATTAATTGATGATGATGACGAGATATTTAGTTATCAATGATAGATTAGGTGTTCGATATTATTGAATATTTCCTTGGGCCAGGTAGAGGAGATAGGATATGATATGCTGGCCCTGAATAGAGTTCTCAGAACTCTATGTAGGCATTTCTCTATCTCTCAGTTCTACCTTAGTTCTCATCTGCTGATTGAGTTCTTTACGTTTTGTCTTCTTAGTCTATCATCCTTCTCTCATCTGTTATGTGTCTGTCCTTCTATGGTCTATCGATGGATTCTATCCGTAACATATACATTACAGGTGAGCTTAGAGAATATATATAGGTCTTTATAGTATATGTTAAATTATATATCATTCTTGATATTTAATGTCTATATTCCTTCAAAATATTGTCTCCAGTTCGATTTTTATGAAATTGAGCAACAAATCGGAAATCGAGGAAGAATCGATGTTACCATTCATATAAAATAAGTTTAAATAGTAATTTCTGTAGAATTTGATCAAGATTTTAAATTTGTCTAATACTTGAAATAATTAGTCACTTAGCTGCTACGAATAAGAAGTCGAAATCGGAATAAAACTGATATTAAAACTTTCCGTCATTACCATTAATCTTGATATGTACGTATTTATTTTTACTGACGTCAATTTTTGTAACTACCTACGCATTACACAAAGGTGGTGTTTGTGTTTTTTGATTGACATACTTCTTTATTTTTGTAATCCGAACGACGATATTAGTACAACTTTTAAATACAATAATCGACGCTTTATTGTATTTATAAATCCCGAGTTACTTATGTTTACTCGTTTGAATATTCTACGACTGATGATAGTGTGAATTTATAATTAAAATTATACAAATATCTTTTAAATTATTATAGTTTATTTTATTTTATTTGTTACTAATTTTCAAATAAAAATATTTATCGTTTAAATTAGTAAGAATTGTCATCGTTAAGCTTTATAATTAATATTTTCATAGTAATAATTCTCGTTTATAACTTTTGTTGATCGTATTATTTCAAGTTGAGTAATGTATAATTTTCGTAACTTTTTATTTATTGTGGATGTAGCCTGTATGTTTGGACTTGTCTAGTTATCTTACTATACAGTTTTCTTATTTTCATTATTTCCTTAAAATGTTGCCCATTTTTATACAACTTAAAACTCGTTTATCTTTTGTTCATTATCCATGATTGAACGGCAATTTATAATGATACGATTCGACATGTTATTACGCTTAAGGAACTATTCCCTGATATCTTCCACTATACACATAAACATTAAACTATAGATTAAGAAACCATTATTTTTTTTAAATAAAGATTTAATTCATAGTGGTTGTTTAAAATTCAGGATATTAGAAAAAGCATGGTCTACAATAACATTCGACCTGCTTTCGATCGTAGCGCTGTCATTGAACAAAACGAACGGTGTTTTGATGAACTAACATTCATTCTTTAATTTTGGTGTATTATCATAAATTTTAAACTGATTTTAACTTATGGAGAAATGAATTGTTAGATATTTAGTATTTTCTCCGTATTATATCGATTTTCTTTAATGTACAATTTTTAATGAAAAGGTTGTAAAATTTATGGTAAAATAGATTTACTAAAGACAGAATGCATCGTTTATCGTTCATAATGAATCGATGTCATAGTCTTGATAACGTCTTCAATGTTTCGTTTAAAGCAGTTAGGAAACTAGTCGAAGACAAGATCCCTTTTCTGGAGTATTTCAGTTTTGTTAATTTGTTTTGAACTAACTAATGTTACTTTGTTTAACAGAATACACTTTTCCTAACTGACACTTTTTGACTAAAAAAATCAACAAAACCACTTAGAACCTCTTACCAAAAAAGCATAAATATTCTTCCAACCAATATTAAATATTTTTTTTATATAGTTTAATGAGTAAACTGAAAGATGATCAATAAGTTTTATTAAATCTAACTTAAATTTAAAATGCGTGAACATTTATTAATAAAAAGACTCCTTGTAAAATCTTGTTAACTGCAGAAACGTGCCCATGTCCAAGAAAAAGCCTCCGACCATTTTCTGATGCGAAATAAGAATTTTGTACGCACGTTATAAATAATTGTAAGGGCACAATAAAAATAAAATACTCAAAAATAATAAATTGTAGTTATATTTACGGGGAGCGGAGTGGCTCAGTGGTAGAGCACTGAGTTGCCATGCCGGAAATCCTGGTTCAAATCCTGCAGCGGGCAAGACTTTTATTTAGTCTGTTGGTAGTCCGAGATGGATCTTATAGGATCTAGGACGCCCCTGGGGCTCACCCAGCCTCTTTAAAATATTATAAAAATAAGCGAGGAAAATCTGGCGGTTGAGCATGACTTAGGACAAGTCACCTCCTTGCAGAATCGTTGTCCATGAAATAGTACAGTCTCTACCATGTACTGAACCCTAGACCCGGTGTCGGGTTGTAGTGGTACAGGTTATATTTACAGCCCCAGTGAGTAAGTGATTAAGTCAAATTTTCGACAAAAAGAGTTTCTTGTTTTTAAGGAAGTGGAATCGGGTTAAGTTCGTAGGGAATAAGGGCAATGGCTTAAATGGAGTTATTGCTTATATTGCAACTCCATTTCAAGCCAAATACTACAATAATGACATTATTCCACTTCCATCAGTACAGTTAAGTCTATCTGGAAAAAATTCGACTTAACTACTTATTCACTGGCGCTGTAGATATAATGTATTTTTATGTGTATTGATAACAAAAACGTAAGTAGTTGGCTTTCTGCAGTCTGCAATTTATTTATTCCCTGATTATTTTTATTTTACGTTGTAACTATATCACATATGTGAATATATTTATCTATGTTTTTAACGTAGTATTTTCTGTTTTTATGTTGCAGGTATGTAGCGTAGCATAAGGACTGGGAAAGGGTAATCTATGTGAGGCTTGTGTTCTTGCAACCCTTGTACTACGTTCCCCCTCAACCACTTCACACACCCCTCTGATGCAGGTAATGCAACGTCTGCAGAAACCAGTACTCAACTTCACTCTACGCTTCAAACACTGTTTATTCCCAGGTATCAATTTACAACAGCTCTTCCCTTCTGTCAGGTTTCGAGGATAAATTTCATCAGATTATGTACATAATATTCGTGTCCGAAATAGACATTTCGTTAATTACTTTGGGTATACAATATAATGGTATTTCTCCCTTAGTAGAAATCTCGGGTATATTTTCATGAGTCTAGTTTCAAAAGCATGATTTAGTTCTATACCGATCTCAAATTAATCCTTGTCTCGTGAGGAAAAGAATGGTCCGGGTGGAAGTCGATAAATTTCTCTTAGTTATGGATAAATGTTTATTAAGTAGCCAACGTTTCGGCCTACATTGCAGGTGTTCTTCAGGGCTAAATATGCAAAATACAGGCATTTGAAAATAACAAAATTGTTAAAAATTAATATATATGGTCAAAATTAAAGTTAAAATGTGTAAGCAATAAGAGTACGCACTAGTAATAAGAGTTACACATTTTATATTTTGCATACTTAGCCCTGAAGAAGACCTGCAATGTAGATCGAAACGTTGGCTACTTAATAAACATTTCTCCATATCTAAGAGAAATTTATTGATCTCCACCCGGACAATTTTCTTCCACATATATAATCAAGGGAGAGGAGTGGCTCAGTGGTAGAGTACTGAGCTGCCATGCCGGAAATCCTGGTTCAAATCCCGCTGCAGGCCATGATTTTTATTTAGTCTGTTTGCAGCGGGAGATGGATCATATAGGATCTAGGATCCTCCTGGGGCACACCCAGCCTCTATAAAATATTATAAAAATAGGATACCCAAAATAAGGGGGAAAAATCTGGCGGTCGAGCCTGACCTAGGACAAGTCACCTCCTTGCAGAACCGTTGTCCATGAAACAGTACAGTCTCTACCATGTACTGAACTCCAGACCCTTCAAGGGTTGTAGTGGTACAGGTTTTTTTTTTATATAATCAAGGTCAACTATTATCATACAAGATAATCCTTTTCTCGCACAGAAAAGTAGTGGTTCGTTACATCTGTCCTAGAGTGGATTCAGTACATGGTAGAGAATTTTCTGTTTCTAGGACAACGGTTGTGTAGGGGAGTAATTCTTCCAAGATCTCTCTCTACCGCCAGGTGTCCTCCCTACTTTTTAGTAGCTAGGCGAGTCCCAGGAAGGTTTACAGATACCACAGTCCATCTGTGGCTGTTAACAGATTAAATAATTTATCTGCCTTGCTGAATTTGAACAGGAAACCTGCAGCATAGCAACTTAGCACTGTACTCGCTGATCTCCTCCACTCCTTACCAACATTTTGACATATTTTTCTATTTTGAGATCTTTCCCTTTATACTCGATGTTACTGTTTTATTTTATTATAACTGGTAACAGATTAAATAAATTATCTGTTAAAGCCTGATTTGAACCCGCAATCTTCAGCTTAGCATCAGAACTCTACCTCTGAGCTTCATCCTCCGTTTATTATGAGCAAAGTAATGACGTTTTTGTCATTTTTAAAAAAGACATTCTGTTTTTGGATTTTATCCATTATCGTCCAGGATCCATTTTTGCACTTGATTAGTATCAAGCTGAATCTTCGTGAGTAGCTTCATTTCGATGAGACGCCCAACAATTCCCTGTGCGAAAATTCTCGATTGTGGTAGTTAACAGAGGTAGCAAGGATAAAATATGTCGATTTGATGATTCTCAAAAATTTATTACTAACTGGGTTATTTTTTGTTAAATCTCAATATAATTATCTAAATTATTTGAAAAATATTTGTCCTACAAAATGTATGGTTTGATCAAAGAATCCCTTCCTTCCAACATGTATCGATAACGAGGTCATCAAAAATGATTACTAACCAGCTGATGTTTTTTGACTTCTTCTTTTTTGACTTCATTATTCAAATTCCTTAAAGTCATAGGAACTTGCATTTTTGAAAAAGCGCCTAGAATCAGAGAGACAAATTATAAAAAATAGACCCTCTTTAAAGACGTCGATGAGAAAACTTATAATGAGAACCCAGAGAAGTTTAAATATAACAAGTTCTTTATAAAAGAAAAAAAAAAGCTTTTTTTATTAATTTCTTTTGTTCATAACGAATAGATTCAAATTTCAAGTTAATCGAGTGTGTTGGGGTTAATGATTATGGTCGTAATAAAGTTTATTTTTTATTGTTTGTCAATGTTTTTTTCTTTAATATATCGAATAGCATTAAAACAAGTTATAACAGTTCTGAAAAGTAGATACCGATATAAATAAATAATTAGGCTTAGCGAACCCGAAGGCTCGATGCCGATAACATCAATCTCATCTTATAAACCTCTGTCCACGGACAAGTACCCAATCCCAAATCCTTCTAATCACTCTTAACGCAATATTCCCACCTACGTCTCGGTCTACTCCTCAGACGTTTATCAATCGGCTCAGCGCTTATTAACTTCGTTACATTTGAATAATATTAATCGGGTGCAAGCTTCGCAATTCCGCTTTGTTCAGTCTCCTAAATTCTCCTTTGGTCTCATCCCTTTTGTGGATTGATTAATCTGCACAACACCTTATTTTCGAATACCTTAAGACGTTGTTCATCCCTCAGCGTCAGCGGCCACGTTTCACATCCGTAAAGAAGTTTATAAGAAAAAAATAATAGAAAACCGTTTTCGTTCGGAAAATTTTGATTTAGATTAATTGAAAAACCCTTCAATTCGCTTTAGAGGTCAAGAATAGGTTTGAAGCTTTAGGGACATTGTACGATTATGACATAGACAAATTGTGGAAAGAAATTAGGGATGATATTAAATAAGTTAGAAACTTATTTATTGGGAAAACGGAGAATATATTATATACAATGGGGTGTTTAAAAAAAAAATGACCGTTTCACCTTCCCCATAGAGAGAAGATGGCGACTAACAGTATCTTTCGACACAGCACACTCCCTGGCAAGTTCGCGAGTATTTGACTCAACAGCTTCCTTCAGAACACCATCAATATCCACTAATGGTCGCCCGGAGCCCTTCTTCCTTTCCAATGTCGTATCTCCACTGCTAAATTTTTCAAACCAACGCCGAGCAGTGCGCTGGTCAAGGACACCTTCCCCATCATATTTAATAATTTCACGAGTTGCTTCAGTGGCTGTGAAATTTGTTTCCCGAAATTACGAGAATTTCGTAGGACACTGACATGTTTCTTCTTTGAAATAAATAACTAAACTGAGGCTTTTTTTGAAGAAATCCAGTTTTAGTAAACAAGCTTAGAGAATGCTCTAAAGGGATTATTAAGTGTTGGTAAATAATAAATAACATTAAAATATTGACTTTTGAACTCTGGAATTTGATAAAACGGTGATTTTTTTATTCACCCCATTATATATAATCTTTTTTATTATATATATATATATCTTTTTTTTTTTTATGTACAGAAGCGATGCAAAAGAGGTTATGATAAAAACACGTGTTTTCTCCCGCTGGTTAGGAGGTAGGCTAAGGAATGGCAATGGATAAGACAGTTTGGTTGAAGTGCCGCTATATAGGAAGGACCCTCGATGTAATGGGCGGCGGTAGGCTACCTGCCTCACGTGGAGGATTGTCTTTTACCACTCCCTATTCACTATATACCTTGATAAAGGGATTTGATACTGTCATAGTATACAGTAGCCAATAGTTTCGTTTGAAATTATATTTGTTTCCCTTATGCTTCTTGTTTTACAGTGTAATGTGACCGCTTGTCTCCTGAAACCCTACAATTGTAAAATGATTATTATGATATAACTGAACGTTCTCAATAAACAATTATAATTAATCCTCTTCAAGACGGGGAAAGATAGGTCACATTGTGAAAAAAGAAAGTACATCCTAAACCAGCAGTCAAAAATACGCTCCTCCTTACTCCAAAAAAAAAAAAGCGAAAAGATATAGGTAGCTAGTTTGATTATTTTTTCAAGAAATCTCAACTTATAAATATTTTTTAAAAGGCAATAATTTAACAGTAAATACGCCTGGTTTTAATTTCTTTTAAATTCCTCAAGGTAATATCCTTGGCCCAATCCTTTATACACTTTATACAGCTGACATCCCAACTCATCCTTACCACGTATGCTGATGATACATGTGTATTATCAGTCAACACCAATCCAGCTTTTGTATCCCAAAACCTCCAATCCCATATTACTGATATTGAAGAATGGTGTCAAAACTGGAGAATTAAAATAAATTCTCAAAAATCTCATCAAATCACTTTTACCTTACGTCGTAAACCAATGGCTTCCTGCTGTTCAGTATCTTTTAATAATATCCCACTTATGCCTGTAGAACAGATCCGATACTTAGGGTTGCATCTCGACAAACGATTAACCTGGAATCCTCATACAAGACTGAATAGACAAGAAACCGCTCTACGTTTCAGGCTACTTCAACACTTAGTAGACAAACGCTCTAAGCTCCCAATTAATTACAAAAGACTCATCTACCTATTGGGTCTTACGGAGTAGAGCTTTGGGGCTCCACTAAGCCATCGAATTCCTCTCGTATCCAATCCCTACAATCCAAAATCCTTCGTAAAATCCTCAATTCTCCTTATAAAACCGCTATGTATCCTTTCGTAACAAACTTCATTTCCACTCAAACCCTCTAGTTTCAAACCTAGCTTCCTCTTCAATCCTCCGAGGCGTCTGAAAAAAAGATGGCCCCGTGGCCTTCTTAGTTAAACTTGTGATTTGAGTACTACCAGTGAGTAGTTTCTCTACTTGTCATTTTCACAGGTCATTATGTATCGCTTAGCCTATTTACTTGATGGATTGTAATACAGTTGTAAATATCAATAAATCAATAAATAAAACTTTTTTGAAATAAAATGATTTCGGGAGCGACGTAAAGTTAGAGTTACGAGCCTAGGCGGTGTCAGGTGCTTGTTAAAGGCCCCCTAGCCTAATTATACCTGTATAGGTAAATTTCTGAACTCCCACTGTTGCATCGTTCGATTAGCCATAGCAGTATAAAGTTACGTTAAATGAATAAAAATCAATGAAGTACTTATGTTATAGTCAATCATTTTCTCAACAATACTTATCGTATAAGGTTTAACTTAATTTATGCCTCCAACTTAAAATTAAAGCCAATGCTAATTCTTTGGCTTGTTAGCTAAGAGATTCAGGAATGTGTATATTCGCAATTCTGTTATTTTGTACGTACAGCATACTATTGTGTCATTCATCAGGCAAGATTTAGGGCTCAATAATTAATGTCCGATTAGATATAGTATCATAAGGTATAATATAATATATAGAGAACACGGGGATATAGGATCGGTGAAGAGAATGGATTTGTCTGGCTTGGATACTACCCCTGGTAGCTCAGTGGTGTAGAGCACTGCACTAGAGTTGCAGACGTCCCGGGTTCGAATCCCAGACAAATCTATTCTCTTCAAAATAAAAATAATCACCGTCATAAGAACAATAAATAAAAATAAATTATTTTTAGTATAGTATTAAGTATTGAGTAAAAGTTCTCGGAAATAGAATTTTAGAGACAATATTCATTATACTTTTTACAGGAATACTTTTTTTATCTTTTTCGTCAATCCAGTTCGGATTAGTTTACGTTCATATAATCGATACTCCACGGTATATATATATATATATATATATATATTAATGCGAGAAGTGACACAGTAGACTTAAGGAAGATAAGAATGGAGCAATCTACCGCCTAGCCCCCCAGCCACTTGGTCTGCTCCCACGACAGTTGTGAGGATGACCATGGGTGGCTATGTACTGAGGCGCAGTTATGTATCTTAAAAATGATTTTCTTCATTTATATTATCATATTTATATATACTATATTATATTAATGAATCGTCTTAATTATTGCTCAGAAATTAAATTATTTTTCTTTTTATATACAGTAAAGTTCTCGGTTTGAATAAAAAGGCAAAAACCTGATCGCCGATTTGGTTGGAAACATTTAACACGGATTAATTTTATATCAATATCTCAACTGTATAATTATTATTGTACACCTAATTATTTTATTAAGGATTATAGTAATGAGCCTTCTTAATTTTTTATTTAAAATACGGAGCACATCACTGATTTAAAATACAAGATCTTATCTTAGATGAAAAAACCATTAAAATTTATAAAATTCAATTTTATATAAAGCGTGTATTTGCCATTGGTTCCATTTAGTAATATTGTCGAGTTGTATTGTAGTAGGCATTTTGATTACAGCACCACAATTTTGAATATTCGACATTTAAGTGGTGTTAGTGACTATTTTAATTTTTTGACGGGTCCGTTATATTACATAATCGTATTTACATGATATGTATGTTAGTGTAAGTTAAATTAAAGTAAAACTGATAAAATTTGCTATAAATATTTGTTAGGATATATATGCAACCCTATGAACCAGTGGTTAAGCAGAATTTTGTTCAAAATGAGTTAATTGTACTATGAGAAGCAGAACCGTGTTATCCCTAATGACCTTAATGTCCCATTCGTTGCTGATTTCGTCCGAATCCGATATAAATCTTTTCATGACAAACTTCATTTCCACTCAAACCAACTAGTTTAAAACCTCGCAACCTCTTCAATTCCTGGTAATCCTCGGAGGTGTCTGAAAAGAAGATCCTCGTGACCTTCTAAGTTTAACTTTTTATTCGAATACTTCCTCTGGGTAGTTTCTCTACTTGCCTTTATCTCGGGACATGATTTATCCTTCATTATATTTACTTGATGTATTCACTATACAGTTGTAAATTCAATAAATATATTTTTTTTAATATATATATTTATATATATGATTATTACAGTTGCCTCAATAGATTTACCTGTGTAAGAAAGAAAACAATTAAAGGATATGTTTAGAGTATTCTATTGGTTTTTTTATATACTGTCAGTTGTGTAACTGATTGCTCTCACGTTTTGCGCATAGGGTATTCGAGTAAAATATCATTTCTCATTTCATTATATGTATTTTTTAAATTTCTTTTTAGGTAGTAATATTGGTACTTGTGTATTAGATGAACCACCAGAAAAGGGCCATGTTGTACGCATGCGCAAGCAGTTACATGTCTAACGGTAACAGTTACATTGTTTATAAAATCATTCTTTTTATTTTCTTCGTGTGTTTTAGTATCCTAATTTTGGTTTGTTGCTGATTTGTTGTTTGTTTGGTGGTTAGGGGTGGTTTTTATTTTAAATTGTTGATGATATATTCCATTATTTTTTTATATTATTATTATATTTATTTATATTATATATTTCATTATTTATAGAGTTGTTGATGTATCCTAATTTTGGTTTGTTGCTGATTTGTTGTCTGTTTGGAGGTTAGGGATGGCTTTTATTTTAAATTGTTGATATTACAAATCCAGTTATTGTATAACAAATCCTCCAATCTCATATCACTGATCTTGAAGAATGGTGTCAGAACTGGAGAATTAAAATAAATTCTCAAAAATCCCATCAAATCACTTTTACCTTACGTCGTAAACAAATGACTTCCTGCCCTTCAGTATCCTATAATAATATCCCACATGTGCCTGTAGAACAGATCCGATACTTAGGGTTGCATCTTGACAAACGATTAACCTGGAATCCTCATACAAGACTGAAAAGACAAGAAACCGCTCGACGTTTCAGGCTACTTCAACACTTACTAGGCAAACGCTCTAAGCTCCCAATTAATTACAAAAGACTCATCTACATGACCATCATACGACCTATTTGGACTTACGGAGTAGAGCTTTGGGGCTCCACTAAGCCATCGAATTCTTCTCGTATCCAATCCCTACAATCCAAATTCCTTCGTAAAATCCTCAACGCTCCTTACTTTGTTAAGAATAAAGTCATCCATAACGACCTTAATGTCCCATTTGTTGCTGATTTGGCCCGAACCCGCTATCTATCCTTTCATAACAAACTTCATTTCCGCTCAAACCCTCTAGCTTCAAATCTAGCTTCCTCTTCAATTCCCGATAATCCTCCGTGGCGTCTGAGAAGAAGATGGCCACGTGACCTTCTTAGTTGAACATGCGATTTGAGTACTACCACTGGGTAGTTTCTCTACTTGTCATTATGTATCACTCAGCCAATTTACTTGTTATATTACTGTACTATAGTTGTAAATATCAATAAATAAATAATTTAAAAAAAATTGTTGATATATTCCATTATTTATTTCTATTATTATTATATTTATTTTTCATTATGTTGTGATATATGTTATATATTCAATTATATTATTGTTAGTTCTATTTATTTATTTCTATTATTATTATATTGCATCTTATGTTATGCAAATTCAAACCCCAATAAAAATATTAAAGAAGGTTATCCAAGGTAACTGTTAGAAACGTAACTGGTTGCGCATTGCCCTTTTCTGGTGGTACATCTAATACACAAGTACCCTAATATTTTTTTATATTGGATATTGGAAAAGAAATGGTATAAGGACGGTAATGTATTAAGAATGGTAGAACTAGAAGGTTAGACAGTATGCAGGTAGTGGAGGGGACGCGGTATCTAAGCAACCAGGTGTGGGGAACCCAACACCACTCACCTGCTATGGCCGCGATGTTACGCTGTATTAGCTAGCCTTCATTACCTCCACAACTAAATTATTTTGTCTATTGTCATTATTATTGTTTAATTGTAATTATAACATAAAAAATAACGACTTTTACAATAGTTTAGTGTTTATATATAATAATTAATCATTGGATTTTTCATTAGGATTAATAATAGGATAGGATAGATAATTTTCTACCCAAATGCAGATTAAAGGGACCACTTATCACACCGATAATAAATTGATTCACTCCATATTTATTTAAACTAATGTATAATTTTTTTAATACTTTTATTTCGAAGAGAAAAGATTTTTCCTTGCCGGGATTAGAACCGGCTAGCACTGATCCTATATATTGCGAGAACACAGGGATATAGGATCGGTGAAGAGAACGGATCTGTCTGACTTGGATACGATCCCTGGTGGCTCATTCGTTAGAGCATTGCACCGGAGATGGAGACCACCCTGGTTCGACTCCGGCTATATTAACAATTAATAAAAATAAATTATGTACAGTATAATTTTTTAACGCGTACCCTTGGTCATTTTATTCCTTAATATAAATATACATTAATGATTTAATTTTCACTGCATTATGAATAACATTTGTCACTACCAATTTTAATAAAGTTAAATTTCTTGGAATTTTTATTTGTAATATTTTGATTACATAGTATGTATAATTTGACAAAAGATCAAGAAAAGTCATAAAGTTCATATATGTGGTTTCTTCTTTTAAAACAATAACGTTTTGATGCTTTAGGTTGATTACCAATTTTATAAAGGATTAAATTTCCAACTATAATCCCAAGAAAAAGAAAAAATGTAACTTGCTCAATTATGATTCTCCTACACAGTCAAATCTCATTAGTTTGTTTTTTACTCCCCTTAATAAAATCTAAGGCTACATTACGGGCAAGGAACCCGCCAACTTGGCCATAGTAGGTTGTCACGTTATGCCTCAAACGCCATAATTTCATTTATAATACGAGGTTGGTTGTTTATTATTTAATTAATTAGTTATAATTTATATATTTATATATGAATACTCTGTTATTATTGAAGTTTTATTATCCAAGCCTTTCTGTGCTTGTTTACTACTCGAGAAATATGGGCCAGCCCTAAATTGTAACATGGCTTAGCGAACCGTCCAAAGACCGGCAATCAAAACAAAATACCGCAAAACCCCTTTAATTCTCTATATGATACCTCGCTTTATCCCTGTGTTCTTTACCTGTTATTTCACCACTCATTATTGTATGTATACTTTGATATACATAAGTATCCTAATATACACATAGTTTTTTATAGTTACAATAAGTTGTAATATGTAACATTTTAAGAATATAAAAGAAATTTTGGCGCCCAAACTTGGTTTATATTTTGCTTTTCTAGCCGGGCACTTATAAACACCGTTTATCATATGTATGCAGTTGAGAGAGGTTTCTTATCTCCGTGTTATCTCTGGTTATTCAATCCCCATTATTATGTAACCGCCACCTCCCCCATTTTTAAATCACTTAGTAGAAGAAGTCTCAGCGAAGATGGAGGCGAAGACTAAGAGACAATGACAGTTGGTAGAACCTTTGGCGCCTAAACCCGGCTCAGCTAAGCCCCCGCTGAGTTATGACTCCTTAGTTACTTCTGTAGCAATTAGATCTCGGCTAAGTCTGATTTGTAATGTTCTCTCTACTATCTCCTCCCTCCTCTTCTCTAGCTTTTAATTGGTTCTCTTTCTTTCAAGGTTAGGGATTGTGTCTTGCGCATTATAATAGTTTTTTTAAATAACTTTTTTAGTTATATTATAACTTTGTTATCAGTTTAGATAACGTTCTGGTTCTGTTTAATTATAAAGTTTCTATAAAATTGTGAAAATTTTATCTATATTTTCTCAGAGTTGGATTTCAAATGTTCTTTTGTTCATATTTACATTTTGTTTTTCTATGTATGAGATTATAATAACTTAAAAACAAATTATATATTGAACTTTAATTAAATAATACGGCAAGTAAACATCTGAATGATGTATAATGACTATAAATAAGGCTACTTACTAGTTATACAAAAAAAAAAGATTAAGTTAAGAAAGTCTCAAGGCCATTTTCTTACATTATCAATATAATATAACTATGATTGGGTTCTTTAATGAGTACTTACTTGACTTGGGTTTGGGAACTCCATTTTACGAGTCTTCCAAAATACGTAAAGCAGAAGATTTTTTAGCCCCTTTAAAAAATCTCAGTGGCAACTGCCAGGCTTTGAACCTGCAACCTGGAGTATAGAAGGCTGTTATGCTAACCTCTACACCTCCGATGGCCCCCATTCTCAAGTAGTAATTGCAAGTAAACAGGATTTTTTTAATCTGATAATTATAACCATATGCAATGTTTACTTGATTGTACATTTATTATTTTGTTATTATGGTTGCTATAAAATACAAATGAAGATAATTTTCTGTCTATAAATTTTCGGAAGTAATTTTTTTCCGAGTTCTGTTGTTCAATTTTTTCGCCCATGTTTATGCTTATTAAAAGATACATTAGAGAAGGAAATATTTTGAATGGAAATACATGGTTTAATGTTAATGTGAACTGTTTATGTATTAGTGATGTGCCGGATCTTTAACGAAGTATATCCGTGGATACGGATTTCTGGTGTCAAGATCCGCGGATACGGATACGGATATCAACTTTTTTCCTCAATCGATGTCTGTGCGCGTGACTTTGATATGACAAGTACAGTACTTGACGATTTGCGTGACAGACAGGACAGTAGGTCAGGTACATATTTCGAGATTTGACTTGCACTGGGCGGCATAGTTAACGTTTGTGTTTGGTAGTGAGTTATAAAATTGTCAACAAAGAAGTTTTTCTTTAAACCTTGAAGGATTGCCTGAGTCAAATGTTAAATGTCAATAGTTTTTGACTCCTGTTTTAAATTTACTGAAAACCACTTAGGCACGTGTTAGTAACACTATAAACAGCAACTTTTGTTCTGTACAAACATCCAGAACTAAATAAAAATTTCGTTTTTCCATACAATCTAAGATCGGTTATTTGAATGGAGGACTGAATTTTTTTTCATTTCGACGTTTGCCAGAACAAAAGTTCCTGTTTATAGGGTTGCTAACACGTACTTAAGAGTTTTGCAGTGAATATGAAATAACCCTATTTAAAGTTTCATCTATGTATTGAAAATTGATAAGACAAAAGATCCGTAAAAGATCAGCCAAAAAAGTCCCGGATACGAATCTTTCTTTTCTCTCGGTTATCCCCGGATAATACGGATACGGATATCCGGGACATCACTAGGATGTATATGTAAACATTCTAGCTCTCGTAGGGAAAGTTGTAACCCTAATGAAATGATATATTTATGGCATATTATATTATAAACTATATATTATAGTTTGTTTATTTCTATATTGATTTAAAGTCACTTTATGCTTCTATGGTTAACGTGGCTTCATATCTAAAGTGGGAGTCCTAAATGTTTCCTATTCATGTATAATTAGGATAGGGTCTGTAACCAGATAGGCTCGGGAGCAGGAGGGTTCAGAAGACGGCCTACGCCGTGGGCTGAAACGTTGGCACAATTAAAAAATAAGTTCTGCTTACTTTTGTGTTATCATTGACTGCACCCCTGTGACCAATTCAATACATCATAAGAATTATCCGGTCATCCATTTTCCGCTCAAATAAAAATATTCTGATCGTTGTTATGCCTGAAAATAAATATTTCGCCTATATCCATACTGACTGCCGGTTTCTACATGAGTATGAATTTGTTAGACAAACATGTCAAAAATATAACTCGGGCCATTAATTATTTTTACTACCTGTACCTGGAGCTGGAGCTGGAGCTGGAGCTGGAGCTGTTAGTATAATGAATATTCCTCAACAAAGTTGATTTAATTAGTACTTAAAAGTGGAGCTAATTTGTAACGTGTATGTTAACACGAGCCGCCAAGATTAACTTAAGTCACCCGCCCTACACCCACTCACTGCCTTAACTTTAGTCTGATTTATGTTTGTAACTCAGTCGATTACAATAAGTAAGAAAGGGGTTTAAACTTCGAGAGAAGTATATAATTTTTGCCATGAAATAAAATGATATACAAATATATAAAGAATGTATAATTTCTTACATAAGTTTACCATTAAAAATGTCACAAGTATCATCGATTTATGTGAACAGAATAATTAAAAAAAAAACGACTATTGAAATTATATGGACATATCACTAGACGACAGCCAATAAGACTCACCAATAGAATTGTTACATACACAAAGACAAGTCAACTATACCATATATCACGCATCTGAAAATAGATGTACAAAACGAGAAATTAGAACCAGGAGATGTTGAAAAGGTTTGGAAAACAAGCTAGATAAGTGTTAGTATTTTCTGAAAAGCCAGTGTAACGAGTTTCTTTTTTTTTTTTTGTCACTAAATTCGTCCGTCAGGTGTTTCTACCTATCTGGCCTCACTCTACTGTGGACTGTCGTTGAGTACGGATGTATATCAGTGGTTTATATGGCCAAGTAATTGTCAAATTTTAGTATTTTTTTATCGTTTCTTTGTGGCTCAGCGGTAAGCATCCTTTTAAAATTTGTATATAATCTTTGTTTTTATTAATTATTTATCTATGATGTTATGCTATATTATGGTTTTGTCGTGGGTGTTACCGTTTGATGTAAAGAATATGAATACAACATTTTTTTTTGGACTTCTTTTTTTAAAAATCAATTTGCACCTTGGACCGAAAACCCCACAACCTGGTCACAGTAGCATTAAAGAAACCTTAAACTAATTTTACAGAGCAGAGAAATAAAGAATCTATGTTGAAAAAATATGTAAGAAACGACGTCTGAATGCTTTGCGTGATCCTCTTGGGCACATCAGCGAAAAATAAATAATATATAATATATATATATGTAAAAGACGTACACCGAGCGTCTTTCTTTTGGATTTTACCATTACGATTTCTATCGTAATAGCGGTGAAATAAAACCCTGAGTCGTATTCTGATTTTTTTTATTTTATTGAACACAACTAAGAAATGCAAACGGGCATACCACGTTGAACACACCGGTTCTCGTCCGATCAGCGAAGTTTAAGCAACGTCGGGGGTGGTTAGTACTTGGATGAGTGATCGCCTGGGAAAACCGCGTGCAGTTGGCATCTCTTTTTACGGGGCGAGCAGTGGTATAATTATTAGCGTAACAATCTACTAAGCCCAAGATCGCGGATTCGTAGCCCGGCAGGTGGCCCTAGGATTTTTTAAAGGGAGTACAAAATTCTTTGTAAGCGGGGCTCCCGAGCCTGTATGATGTCAGGCAGTCGTTAAAAACCCCTATCCTAATTAAACCTGGATAGGCAAACTTTAGAGCTCCCACTGTAGCATCGTCCGATTAGTCATAGCAGCTAAGAGTGACGTTAAATGAACAAACAAGCAATTCAGAATTATTATTAATATTATAATTAGAATTTAAATAATAGGATTTGTAATTATTGTGTGAAATATTAATTACAAATGTCGTTTTTGATTTTTCATAGGTACTCAGTTTAGTTTTTATTAGTATACACTAAATATGTTGTTTGAATCTATCAGCATTTTATATATATATATATATATATATATATATTCATTTCAAACTTTTTATGTCATTTTTAAAAATCTTTTTTATATAACTTAGTTAATTTTAAATCTATTTAAAGCCACTTTGCAGTAGTACCTCAATTTATTATATATCATTACTTCACGGCTGTTTACGTGTTGAAGCACCTCATTTAGTTATCAAAACTATGGCGCAGTAACTTCTGTGATAACCCTTTGATCAGCACGTCCAGTTAATTTTTTTGCGTGCTAGCCTCACTATCAGCGATGAATTCTGATGTATCACCTTAAATGGGAAGATAACAGTATTTCAGCAAATAATAGCGATTATTTAAAAATATCTTTATAGAAGAACATATTTGCCTTCTGAAGGACTTAAGGAAAGTATTATATCTTCTGTATGTACTGTTGGAGATAGTTGAGTGTGTAGTGCGCTGATTTGCTGTGCTGAGAGTCGCTTATTCAAACCTAGCTGTGGCAATTTAATGTTTTAACAGCCATAGAGGAGAATCCTGATCCTCCAGTCCTTCTGTATATAGTGGATACCCTCAATTTATCTCGGCCAAAATATATCCCTGCACAAACTTTAGCTTAAAACATTATAGTCTCTAGCATGTAATCAATGACCCTTCATGCATTGTAGTGATACATTTTTTTTTTTATGTTAGCTATTAAATGTATATTTTGGGTTTAATGGCGCCATTGTTCTTAGCTGTTCCAATACCTTTCTTTTTCTTTCTGACCTAATATTTTAAGTTTTTCTTTAATTTAAAAAAATCGTGCAGTGCTAAACTTTACTCCATTTATTACATAAAGTAATGACTTCATTAACATTAAAGTTATCAAGTAAGGAATTAAGTTAGCTTGATCGGGGAAGTTTCCTAGTCTCTGAAACAAGGTCCAAATAGTTTTAAGTGAGTAATTGTACGTAGCGATTCTTAGTTTTAAACTATTAAAACTATTAATATACATGTATATTTATTCTGGTTGAGACCATCTGGGAAACACTTGCACAATTTAGATGGTTTTCTTTTCCCAGAATATTTTCATTCTGACTCTTTAATTTCTTTTATTCTGTACTTTATTTTATACTGTACCGGAATGAACTATTTTATTTTTTGGATTCCTTCTATTGTAAATTAATATTTTAATTCTCCTTTGTCGTTTATTACACCTTTAATTATATAGATTATAGAATAAAATAGAATAGAATAGAAAACAAACTTTATTCTGGGACCAAGTCCCTTTAGAATAACAATAATGCCAGAAGGCTACATAATAATACAATCATGAAGTAATCAATAATGACAAAACATAATAAAATTAGAAATCGAAAATAAAAATAGGTATTGATATTAACAAAATAATAATAAATAACATTAATACAACAGTTAACAACGGAATTGCTAAATAAAATAAGTGAATGGCATAGCATGCGATAAAGTATTTACAAAGTCTGTATCTTCTTTGTTGTTGCAAAAATAAACAAAACACGTAGGTAACGAGATCGAGTATTCAATACTAATTTATTCAAGCGGAAGAATGACCTGCTTAGAGAGCGTCTTTTTTGGGATGCCAAGAGATTAAGGAAAAGCAGTGATTTAAATTAAGCCAGTGAAGAAGAATTCCACACAGTGGTGGAGCGGGCGAGGAAGGAACGCTCGAATGCATTAGTTCTGTGGGATGGAATGTAGAGATCGGGAGGCGGGATCTTGTTTTATGGTGCTGGACAGAGGATTTGAATTGGAGGAGACTATAGATATATGAAGGGTGTTGGGAGTTAATGGATTGGTACAGAAAAACACTAAGGAAATAATATCTACGAATGGGAGGGAAGAGCCACTTTAACTCATCAAGTGATGTGACACCCGGGATCGCCTCGGAGTACCAAGTACAAATCTTAAAGCGCACTTCATTCTTTTAAAGCGGGCCTCCAGCATAAGAATATAACCATATTATATTCTTCATAGATGAACTTTATTAACTCCGGTGATACATTCAGGTTTGGTTTTTCTTTTGTAAAATTATATTAATATATTTTAATTACCTATTACCACCCATTTTATGAATCATTTGTGGTATAGTGGTTGGTATAACAACCTATTATGCCAGCAGGTAGCTTTAGTGTTTATTTGAGGGGGTAAAAAATCATTAGTTATGCTATCCTTTGGAGGGGGTATAAAATAGGGATTCCATGTCTGTGTCAGGTACTCGTTAAAGATCTCTATCCTAATTATACCTGGATATGCAAAATTTATCACTCTCACTGCAGCATCGTCCGATATGCCATTTAGCACAAAGTGACGTAAAATGAACCTACAACCCATTTTGTAAATATTTAAATATTTTTATTTGAAAAGAAAACATATGTCCAGGACCAGGACTCGAACCCGGGTCTTCCAGATAGCTAGTCTGGGACTCTACCATTCTCACGTTCTCGATTAGGGCCCAGGATAGCTCAAATGGTAGAGTCCCAGACTAGCGATCTGGAAGACCCGGGTTCGAGTCCTGGTCCTGGACATATGTTTTCTTTTCAAATAAAAATATTTAAAAATTAGTAACAAATAAAATAAATTATAATCATTTTGTAAATATTTTCAAAAACCTCATCTCATTTTGCTTTTTTTTGTTTCTGCTACTTTCTTTAAATGCACTCATAAATAAATCTTCTTGGTACTTATAAGTTTCAGTTGCTAACCATATGTGATTTATGGTTTATTTATTTCTTAAATGCAAAAATAAATATGATTATCTTATCGACTGCCATGCTCTAGTTAATAAAGATTACATTAACAACCAAACTACTTAATATTAATTGAATACATTTTGAGGCGAATATTGAGGCAGTAGCCTTCTATATCGGCGATGATAAATGGTTTATCCTGAGAAAAGTTCTTGAGCTTAGCGCTCTGCCCCAGGTGTTCTAGAGAACACCTGACAGCCCTACAAATGACGGCATTAGGAAAAGATAGTTTGTGTGATACTTTGTCCTAAACGAAGGTGATACTAAATTAAGCAAGCAGGAAGCCAAGAGGTGGGAAATTTGCCCGGTGGGGGGCTCCCAAATTAAGTAAGCACAGGTAGCCAAGAGGCGGGAAATTTGTCCAGTGGGGGGGCCGCCAAATCCGAGTATGATAGTTAGTTAATCTTGAGGAGGGGGCGCATAAATCTTGTTGGGCTCGTGTCACAGGTGTGCCCTAACCCCTAGCTTATAATTGTTATACCTTCCTTGTCCCGAGCCGATTCTACATGTGTCATATCCAGTTTTGGGGATGTTAGGGAACTCCTAAGGATAAATATTATTACAGCATTTTTACTAAAATTCTTAATACAGAAGACCATAAGCTCAAAAAATTAGTATAAAAAATCAACTACCACCTATGAAAGATCCGGGGTTCAGTACGTTTTAGAGACCATATTGTTTCGTGGATTACGGTTGTGCAGAAAATGATTTTTCCTTGATTTCCCACTATTTTGGGCGATTCACGTTACAGAGGCTGGGTGAGCCTCAAGAGGGTCTCAGATCACAAAAGATCGATCCCCGGCTGCAATGGTTTTCCCGAGGCAATTGTTACTAAAATAATTATATAGCACATCTATAATATGTATATTTCGTAGGATATATTTCCTCGGTGTGAACTCTCCTTAAGTTAGTTTAAGATAGGCGATATATAGAAGGTTCAATAACACCAGCTGTTATTATACGGTGGGTTCACTATTCTGACCACATCGGTTACAAAAATGAGCTCACGTGAGGATGAGGTTGTACTGTTTTTTGGTACATAGGTAGGAAGAGAGAAGAAAAAAAATTATTGGGTACATCAAGAAAAAGATTATATTTTATTTTCTGTATTTGGCTAGGGAATAGTTCTAGATCCATTAATGAGTTTTGTTTATACTGATCAAATTATTACCAAATTATCTTCTCTTCTTCCCGTCATATACACCATACGAAATATCGGATGATACAAATCGCTGAAGAAACATACAGGAAATCGAAGGATATATCACTTGCGATATGTTTTGCAATCGCGCGGGTATTAATCTATGGTCTGATAAAATGGATAATTGTCTGGGCGTATCGTTAATCGCCTGAGTGTGAACACAGCCTTATAATTGAACTAGCTTTTGCCCGCGACTTCGTCCGTGTTGATTTTAAATAGAAATTTATGTTGAGTTTAAGCGAAGAGTGAATTTTGAATTCCATAAATGCACTCCACATTATAAACAATGACTTAAAGCATTTGTGAATTCAGCCAGCCTACCAATGCTTATCCCTTTGTTGATAGATTTTTATAAATTGTCCTATTAAATATTATATGGCATAATTACAGAACTATCGATAAGTTTTCTATTAAAATCCATCATTTAATATTCAAATCCGTAATATCTGGGGGTTAATTTTGGTAAAATCTTGGATAGAATTATTATTATATTAAAATGTAGAGCCTGCTTGCTTATTTTTACATCTCTAACTAAACATATTACAATATCCAGTATTTCACACTTATAGAGGTAATAAGTGATAAGTGATTTTCAAAAAATAAAAGAACCACGTATTTTTTTATTTTTAATGTCGAAGCTAAATCTAAAATCTTATGGTGTTCGCTTTAAGCATTGTTTTTTTAAATTTTATTATAAACGTTTGTCACCCTTTTCACCCTGTAAGGGGGCGAATTTTAAAAAATACTTTCTTAGTGCGCGTTGGCCTTATAAAATGTACCTACTGTCCAAATTTCAAGTCTAGCTAATGCCGTTTTGGCTCTGCGATGATCTTTTCAGTCAGGAATTACATTAAGGAAAGGGGTAGGTTATGGCCACGGGGGGAATGGACTGTCGAACTCATGACGTATTATTAGTCTTTCTTGAGTACCGGGACTGATACAGTTTTTTGCTTGGATTTATTTTTCCCTTAAAGAACTTTATGTCGAACATTTTTATGTTTTTTTTTTTATTAACAGACAAAAAAGTTTATGATTTAATTTCTCTTAAAAACGATTATAAGAGACAAAGAACCTGTTATCAATTATAACAGGCTATTGACATGCCTAGTGCCTATTAGAGCACTCTGTTGGATCAAGAGAAGGCTTCTTATCTGAACAAAAGACGGCAACAACTGAGCAACCTCATTCCTCTGTACAACACTCCATACGATTTATCGATGCATCATTTGCATTTTTCTAATAATTTATCTTGTTTTGTAACAAAAGAATCTTTTATCAATTAGAATGTTGTATCGAAGCTATCGATTCTTTATAAAAATATAACAATATACAAAAACAACATTACTCATATAAATATTCAACAATGTTTTGTTGAATATTTACTTCTCTTAACTGATTTTTAATTAAAAATTCATGGGGCAATTGAATTACCTATGTATATGTCTTGTTTTCTCATAATTGAAAATGAATAATAAAATATGTCATTTTCCTGAAATTGTATCTATTCATTCTAGGAAAGGTTCTTCAGTGTGATGAAATATTAGGAAGTAGATGTATAAATTACCCTTGAAACAATAATCCAAAATAGTAGAATATCTTCTGCTGGATTATAAATTGACTAATTTAAAATTCACGTTTTTTTTAAAGTTATAAAAACCAGGAGGATTGTTCTTTATAGCGGGATTTGTAATCATTTTTTTCTGTAAAATATATTGTAGTTATAATATTACATGTATGTTATAAAATGTGGTAATCGTTACGAAATTAGGGATTTCATTCTTTGTATTTTTGTTGAATTTTTTTTGTGTGTAGATGAGGTTGAGGTACCTGGCCCCTTATTAATAATAAAAAGAATAATCGTGGTTTAAGGGAGATGAAAATACTAACTTATTTCGTGGCCAAGTCCAGTTTAAAAGTGTAGGTTTGAATCCTCATACTAGACTGAAATGACAAGAAACTGCTCGCCGTTTGAAGCTACTTTAACACTTACTAGACAAAAGCTCTAAGCTCCCAATTAATTACCAAAGACGCATTACATGACCAATATAAGACCTATCCGGAATTACGGGGTAGAGCTTTGTGCCTCCACTAAGTCATCGATTTCCTCTCGTATCCAATCCTTACAATTCAAATTCCTACGTAAATTCCTCAATGGTCCTTACTTTGTAACGAACAAAGTAATCCATAATGACCCTAATGTCCCTTTTGTTGCTGATTTGGCCCGAATCCGATATAAATATTTTCATGACAAACTTTATTTCCACTCAAACCCACTAGTTTCAAACTAAGCTACTTCTTAAATTCCCGATAATCCTTCGAGGCGTCTGAATAGAAGATGGCCTCGCGATCGTCTAAGTAATGGATTCTAAGATGTTTATTTGCCTAGTAAATGTTGAAGTAGCCTGAAACGGCGAAAGAATGAATAAATAAATAAATAAATATGTTATGTAGAAGTTATTTTTATAGAATGGTTGTGCGTATACTTGAACAGATAAAATATATTGGTATCTGAAAAATATGTTGAACTTAAACGTGAATTTTTTTTTTAAGTTAGGTTTGAATTTATTTAATTTGGAATTTTTCTATTGAGGGACTGTATGTATACATATGAAGGGAAAATTCGTTGGTAGTTATAGGATGATTTGAAACTGGACTTTGCTTTTCGTTTTAATCTATTTTTTTTATCCTCTTATTGAGTCTTTATCCGTATATTTAGTTTATTTATTATTACTAAATTCATTAAATGTTTAAAATCCACGAATAAAAGAAGAGCGAAACCATTCACCAGCTAGGCATCGACTATTTGTTTGCTAACGATCTGAGGCGGATGCTGAATCACCATTAATTAACGATCTGAACACCTGCCATTTGTGCCGCTCATGTTTTGGCAACCTCGTTTGAAAATAAATAAATAAATAAAAACCCAACTGCTTTCTGGAAAGCGTTCCTTGTTTTCGCAGGCTTCAAAGCAGAGAGCGGCTCTGGTATACATTTCGCCTGTTAGTGATGAAATGTTAGCCGCCATTGCAAATAATATTATTACATCCTGTCATGAATGCTTTTCATTTCGAAAAATGTTTACATATGTATGTGCATCAGACTTTTATCAACATCATTTCAGCCTATACGGTGCTGTTTGTACGATATGATTGCTCTGTGGTTTTTGTCCAGTGTATATGTAGGTAATTCATTTAGGTATATCTTTTCAATATAAATTTATTAAAAATTAATACAAATAAAATAATAATTATTTAAATATTTTTATTTTGAAGAGAAAAGATTTGTTGACAAATATTTTCTCTTCAAAATAAAAATATTTCAATAATCACCAACAAATAAAAAAAAAATTAATTTATAAATAATTATAATAATTAGGACATTGATTGACGTGTTTGTTGATTCATTTAACGTCACTTTGCTCTTGAAGAAAATTATCAAAACTCGAGGATAAAAATAAATTCCGACATAGAAATCTCGTCAAATTACCTTTACACTTCGTCTTAACGAATGGCTTCCCGTCCTCATGTATCCTTTAATTACATCCCACTATAGAACAAATCCGGTACTTAGGACTACACCTTTACAAACGCTTAACTTGGAATTCTCATACTATACTGAAAAAACATGAAGCTGCTCGCCGTTTCAGGATATTTCAACATTCACTAGACAAACGCTCTAAGCTCCCAATTAATTACAAAAGATTCATATACATGACCATCTGGACTTACTGAATAGTGCTTTGGGGCTCCAGTAACCCATCGAAATCCTCTCGTATCCAATCATTACAATCCGAAATCCTTCGTAAAATCCTCAATGCTCCTTACTTTGTTATTCGTAAAGTCATCCATAATGACCATTTGTTGCTGATTTGGCCCTGAACTCGATACCAATCCTTTCATGATAAACTTTACTCCCACTAAAACCCACTCGTTTCAAACGTAGCTACTTCTTCAATTCCTGATAATTCTCCGAGGCGTCTGAAAAGAAGATGGTCTCGTTGACTTTGTTATTTGAGTGCTACCACTGGGCAGTTTTTCTGCTTACTTTATCCATGCCATTATAAATCATTATTGCCGTTATATTCAGTTGTATTGTTACAATTCAGTTCCGAATTTTAATAAATATATTTTTTTTAAAGTCACTTTACCCTGATATGGCTAATCAGACCCTGCTACAGAGAGTGTCCTAAATTTTGCCTATGAAAGTGTAATTTGGATCGGGGTCATTAACAACCAAGAATTCTTACTGCTTTTTGAAAAAATCCTAGGGCCGCTTATCGGGATGCGAACCCTGGTAACTTTGGACTTAGTAATAATTATTTTTTTAATATTTCATCACTTACATTATAAAATCTCAATAAACTATAATATAATTACAGACAATGATAGTAATTAATAATTTCATCGTTAATAGTTATGCTATTTTAACTCGCCAGTGTGTCATTCGTTGTGAAATCTGCCAGGTCATGTCACCTGCTATTTTAGATTTGCATGAAACGTTGCACATGTGCTTATACTTATGCCCTTAGAAAACCTTGATGCTTTATTGTTCCAGAATGTATACTTTTTAAAAAATAGAATTTTGAAAATATGAATATTGCGATAATTTGGTTCCGTCAAATCGCTTGCGGGAAATGAGTAATATTTACAAAAACTATAACATTTCAGGTATAATAAAGAATTTGATCTGGAAATTTCCCCACAATTTAATAGAAGTTCACAGTTTACAAAAAAGCAGTCATTTAAGTAGCCATGGTATTATAATTTAATAATGAAGAAAAAAACCTTTATCCAGTCAACAAATTGTTGTTAAAAAATTAACAATATATTAAAAGACGTTTCGACATATATCTGTCATTTTCAATTTTAGTTCTTCACACAGCCTTATTTAAATTTACAAGTCACAATCATTACTGCAAAAACAATAAAAGTACACTAAAATACAATAATAAAACAATTTGTCAAAAATAACCAATAACAATAAGCATAGATACCTTGACCTTGAGGTCAAACATATTAAAAAGTTAAAATATATATATAAACTCCTGGAACTCAACTTTCCATGATATTAGAAAAAATATATAAAATTCATATTGCATGACATTATTGTGGTTTCTTAAACTAAAACAAGGGTTTACAGAAACGCTTGTAACTTTTTTCTCCAAACAGCTGGAATACTGGGACAGGTTCCAAATAAAACATAAGATTATTAATATAAAACACCAATTGGTATTTTTGTGGGAACATTTTATAATAATGCCATTTTCAATAAAATTGTGTAAAATTTGATACGATTTTCTCTTTTCAGTGCCCCTAATAGCGTAGAGATCTAGAAAACATAGCGTATGTTAGTTCATTTGTGATAAGGAATCTATATTTAAAATGTCATTATCATCAGTTCAGTAGTTTTGTGTTTAGGTCCCACATTTTAGGTTTTATTTGGAACCTTTCCCAGCTGTTTGGAAAAAGAATTTACAAGCGTTTCTGTAAACCCTTGTTTTAGTTTCGGAAACCACAATAATGTCATGGAATATGATTTTTTTTTTAATACTATGGCTATTTAAATGAATGCATTTTTTGTAAACTGTGTACTGCTATTAAACTGTGAAAAAATTTCCAGATCGAAATCTTTATTAATACCTGAAATTTTATAGTTTTTGTAAGTATTACTTATTTCCCGCAAGCTATTCCGCTGTACTAAATTATCGCAATATTCATATTTTTAAACTTCTATTTAAAAAAAGTATACATCCTAGATCAATGAAACTTCACAGGTCTTCTTAGGGCATAAGTATAAGCAAATGTGCAAAGTTTCATACAAATCAGAGACGGTGGGTGACATTTCATCAAAATATTGGGTGATTTGATGTAGAATGACTTGGTTGTTTGTTTATTTAACATCACTTTATGCTGCTGTGGCTAATCGGACGATGCTACATTGGGAACTCTAAATTTTGCCTACCCAGGTTTAATTAGGATAGGGATTTTTAACGAGTACCTAACATCGTACATGCTCGGCACCACCGTTTTGTCCCTTCCGAAGGACGACGTATTTAAGGATTTTTTTCTCCCTTAAAAAAATCCTAGGGTCACCCGCAATCTTGTAGAATGACTTCAGTCGCATTGGTTTCATATTTGAATTGATAGAGGAACGGGGAAACTTAGAGCTCAGATAAATTACTGATCCTGTTTACAGCTGTGGATGAACACTGTGGGATCTACACACTTTCCTGGGGCTGTAAATTGAGTTCCCTTAGCGTGATTTAGGAGAAATTAAGTATACTACTAATTTTAATGATTGACAGTTGGTTTCTTCATGTTGTTTTTATTTTTATTTAAAATTAATAGAGGGGCGTTAATAGTTTTTTTAGAAATAGTATGTATTAGATCTATGAAGACGTTTTTTCTGGAATAAAAATAAAAATAAATAACTCGCCTTTACAGCCGTTGATCTCTTGTCGGTTCAGCTGTACCTATTTGTGGCTTATTTCGAACGAGAACTTTAACAAGTAGGGGGTGAGAAGTAAAATTAGAACCTTGAAAGACCTACGACACTCCTTCAGTTAGTCGACAAGAAGGCCAGGTGTGGTTCTTGTGGAAACAAATAAAAATATTTATTACAAAGTTGAAGATTCCGGGTTTAAGTCAGCTGTGGCAGATAAATTAATTAGTAATCTGTTAACAGCTCGATAAGTTCCGCAGGTTGTGGCTTTAAGTTGGGCCACGACAAGTTTTAACTATTGATCCGTTTCCTTTTTATATTCTCCTAAAATAAAATTCATTGTGAGCTTTATTAAGGAAAAAAGATCAAATGCATACATTCATCATACACATCGTCGCTGTAAAAATAAAATACCCCCTATGTACACTTAAGGCGATTTTACAGGAGGGAAAAAAACGCTCAATATGTTATATTATCTTATGTATATCGGTTATCTTTAAATTACTAATTACATCACTCCCTGACAGTTGAGCGTGAGGTGAAATAACCCTCCTTTCAACTGTCCTAAAAATAGTACTGTACCAACTGTGTACTAAATCTAAGACCTTCATGGCTGGTGGTTCAATTTTATTTAACGTTATATTGATTTAGTTTTCTCCATAAAACATTCAGTCTCTACCTTGTACTAAACCCCAGACTCCTTCACAGGTTGTAGTGGTACAGGATTAAAAATTATAGTACTTACCTAGTTCTTTAAGCAAGACTTTCGAGGACTATGAAACGATGGCTTTTTTATTATTGTTTTTGGGATCATCGATAATTACTATTGTGAAATAGTTGTTTTTAATAGTTTATAGGAAGTTTTTATGAACAATATTAATCCGGCCTTGGCAGATTATTTGTTTAATCTTTTAAGGGCCGGAGATGGACGCTGTGATATAGTGTGTAGCCCTCCTGGGGCTCATCCAGCCTCTAAAAAGTGGGTATTTTAATTAGGTTAAAACCTGGTAGTTAAGCGTGATCACGGACAAATCACTTCCTTGCACAGCTATTGTCCTGGATACACTGGAGTTTACCATATATTGAACTCAAGATCCTTTATAGGTTATAGCCGTACAGTTTTTTTATTCCTAATTCGAAATCGATTTAACTAGAGCACACTCTAGTATTGGTCTGGTCAGTATACCTTATTCACAATTCTATTCGCTACCCTTGTACCTTAGCGACGATACACATTCCGGATATAGAAGACATTAGTAGAGAATGGAAAAGAGCATCTATGATAAGGGTGAATATAAAACGGGGCTGTAATACCATGGTATACCAAGGTATTAGGGTACGGAACTCGGGTATAGGCTAACCCTGATATAGTGGGCACCTTTAGCCGACCCGGCAATACCTATAATCAAATGGCCACTTCTTCCATCGACCGAGGAGTTCTAGGATATGCGGCGGTCTTGTCTTCCTAATATCCTCCTTGTTCGGTATCCCTCCATAGATCGGAAGGTATCGGGATTTGAAAATGTTTTTGGTTGTTAAAACTTCTGAAAATCTGAGTTAATTTTTGAGATTTATCTTATCTTTTTTTTATATAGGCATTCTAATTTGTAGGCCTACGGATTACTATTGTATTATATAAATGAACATGGGGAAGCGGATTACTCAGTGGTAGTGCGCTGAGTTGCCGAGCCGAAGATCCTGGGTTCAAATCCTGCTGAGGGCAAGATTTTTATTTAATCTGTTAGCGGACGGAGATTGATCCTTTGGGATCTAGGACCCCTATGTGCTCACTAAGCTCATTATATATGTTACTTAACGGTTTTCTTTATAATTTTTAAAAACGTTAGCAGACACGAGAGAAAATGATTTAACCTGGCTTATTATTGGAAATTTTGAATTCATTGTAAAATGTTTAACAGAGGTGCCGAGCCTGTGCGGTGTCAGGCACTGTTATAGATTCTTATCCCAATTATACTTGTGTGGGCAAAATAACTAATCTGTTTCAAGTATGAACCAGTACTTCAAACGATAAATAAGAACTTATTTAATTGTTTTTTTTTATAAATTGTTATAATTTTAAAACATTTTTATTTTGAAGAGAAAAGATTGGTCCAGGCCGGGATTCGAACGTCTATAGCGTGCTCTAACCAAGAACTGTTGGTTTTTTGGGTTTTTTTTTTTTTTAATGGTTTCGTAGATCTATTAAAAAAACAATCAGAGTTACTTTATTATCCTACACAATTAGCTTTTTATTTGTTAGAAACCTGATGCAGTACTGAAGGTGGTTATTGGAGAACTGAGAAGACGAACTGTACCTTGGGGAATCTCCTCTGGCCAATCAGATACAAGAGAACTATTCCCTAAGGGTCGTAGGAACCAATCAAAAACCAGAATTTACGAATTCGTTAATATATTTAGTACAATATTATACATTTAGTAGAATATTATTATTGTATATTGATATTAGTTTAATAATTTAACTGTTTTAAATAATCTCATTGTATTCTTGTTAATTTGTTAATAAATGTTAGATTCTTGAATTAAGTAATAGTTTAGTCCATTTTACACCCAGTAGCCCGTAACAATATTATTTGTATTTTAATATTAATCGATAATTTTTATTATAAATCTCGAATTATTACAGATAAAATCAGAACAGCGACATATATATTTTCAAAAACCGGGCCTTAACAATGACGGTATTAAATCATCTGTTATCGTCATATTTCCCCTAACAAAGCAGATATCTGTTAAACTTTTAAATTATGTTTCTGATATTGCTGCGGAAGTGAAAATAAACAGAAAATGACGTTACGAATTTTATGAGTCGAAACTGCCGATAAGAGCTAATTGAAAACATAAATAAAAAAAAAGAAGCGCTAAACAACCCGGTGGCGAACAATACTGATGATGAAGCAATTAATAGGGCGTAAAAATGTATCGCATGGTGTAGCGAGCTCGACGCCGTTTCACAAGATAACAGGAAAGATTAATATGAAAACATTTCAATTTTGAAAAGTAGTGTTACGGTCAGAGCGGAAAGTAGGACCGGCTTCTGATCTGCCTAGAGCGGATTAGGCAAACAATGGGATTAAGCGGAGGGGATTATAGACTGGCGTAGAACCTTCTAGATCGGTCTAGGTGGTCCTCGTCCGTGTTCCGAGTAATGCCCCACCACAACCTACCTTGCCTATATAAAAAGGACAGCGTTTTCGGCCGCGGCAGTGAGTAATAAGACGAGTCAGTAGTAAGCCAGTGAGTAGCAGTTGTTAACTAGTGGCAGTGTGTGTGAGTTAGTTAGTGTTAGTATCAGTCTGTATTAAGTGCTTAGTGAGCAACAGTGACAATTAGTGACCGTGTAATAAGTGTAATAAACTGTGTGGCAGTTTGTCATATTTGGAGTCTTACGGTCGGTGGACTTAAGTTAGCGAACTGTAAGTGTTAATTTGTTATTGTAAACTATAGTGTAATATTATTGTATTTGTACAAATTTATATATAAATAGTTTAGTTATTTAGTATTAGAAATATCTTATATTGTTTGTATATTATCTTAGAAATTAGATAACATTTAGTAGAATATTGTTATTGTAAATTGATATTAGTTTAATAATTTAACTGTTTTAAATAATCTCATTGTATTCTTTCTAATTTGTTAATAAATATTAGATTATTGAATTAAGTAATAGTTTAGTCCATTTTACACCCAGTAGCCCGTAACAAATTGGTGTCAGAAGTGGGATATTTTGTGTAATTGTTATTATTTTGTAATTATTGGGCTACTGTATGAAAAATGGCTTCTCCAAGTCTTAAATTAATGGATTTAAAAGTTGCAGATTTAAAACGAGAATTAGAAGAACGTGATCTGGATTCTTCCGGAAATAAAAGTGTACTGCAACATCGCTTACGTCAATTTTTTGTAGAGTTAGGGGAAAATCCAGATGACGTTCTGTTTGAAACTGATTTAAGCAAGTTGTCTGCAACTTTTAAAAATGAATTAGGTTCTGTTAAAAATGAATTAGGCAATGTAGAAAATAAGCTAGGTAATGAATTAAGCAGTGTTAAAAGTGAATTAGGCAATGTAGAAAATAAGCTAGGTAATGAATTAAGCAGTGTTAAAAATGAACTAGGTAATGAATTAAGCAGTGTTAAAAATGAACTAGGCAATGTAGAAAATAGGCTAGAGTCTAAATTAGGCACATTAGAAACTAAGTTAATGGAAAATGTAGATAATAAAGTAGCTGATGTAGAATCTAGGTTAGGAGAAAAATTGAATTCAATTGAAAGCAAACTTAGGCAAAGAGTGGAAGCTATAGAGGGACTTATGAGCAACCCACCGACGAACAACACCGACCGTTTCCCCGAGGCCAGTCTTCATAAAACCATTCTGCCCACCAATAATGGGACGCCACCAGCTCACAACACCATTCCAGTATTCGACGGAAAGACGCCGTGGGAGGACTACATGACTCTCTTCGAGACAGCGGCTTCGATCCACGGGTGGTCACAGGAGACCCAAGCTTCAGCGTTGTGTCTGGCCCTGCGTGGAGACGCCTTGGGAGTACTGCAGGGTATACCCATGTCGGAGCGGTCCAACTACGGGGAGCTGATCAGAAGACTGGAGATGCGTTTCGGCCACCGCCACATGGACCAGCTGTATCGCTCACAGCTGAGAAGCAGGGTCCAGAAGACAAACGAGACTTTACAGGAATTTGAAGCGGATATTGCCCGGCTGGTGAGGAACGCCTACCCATCGGTCACCGACGAAGTCTACGAAAGCTTGGCTGTCGACAAATTCCTGGATGGACTTCGGGACCCAGAGACACAACAAGCAGTGAAGCTCGCCCGGCCGAAAACTTTGGGAGACGCATTATCCCAGGCCATGGAGTTCGAGGCTGTTAGACAGTCCGTACGGGGCCATGCGCGAGTTAGAGCAGCAGAAGTGGAGCCTAATGTGGTCCCTAGCATCGAAGACATAGTAACTAAAGTTTTGGAGGCTCTCAGGACCCGTAAGAAGGAGATACGCTGTTGGAGCTGCGGCCAACTGGGACACCCTAGAAGCAAGTGTCCATCTAAGAAGCAAGAAAAGCCACAGGAAAACTAAGTAGGGTTGATGGGAAGGGGCAACTGTCAACCCGTAACATCAAAGGCCCCAGGAAGACCATCAGGATTGCGTCAATAGGAAGTACGAACAGTTTCTACGTTGATGGGATGGTGAACGGGCAGCTGCGAAGTCTTCTAGTGGATACTGGCGCAACCATGACAATTTTGAACTCGAAGATAGTTCCCGTTGAGAGGGTCTTACCAACCACTTGGGCATTACGGACTGCCACGGGACAGCCAGCCAAGGTCTACGGGGAGACAGTTGCCACCTTCATCATCGGGGGTCAACATCTGAAGCACCGCGCTCTCGTGGCAGAAATCGATGAAGATGTCATATTGGGCATGGACTTCATGATCGCATACGGGATCAAGCTGGACATGTCGAAAGGTGTATTGACGATGGGAGACGAGGAAGTCATCCTTCGGCAGGGAAAGGATCTGTATGCACGAGTGCTCTTACTAGAAGACACCACTTTACCTGCACAGAGCCAAATCGTGACGCATGGGACGGTCGAAGGACATCTACCAGAGGGTCAATGTGTACTACTGGAACCCGGAACGCACGAAGAACAAGAGATCGGACGCGGCGTACTGGTTGCTAGGTCTCTCATCAAGGCCGGACGGACCACTCCAATCCGGCTAATGAACCTGAACAGCTTCCCGGTAACGCTGAAGAAAGGAACACCGGTCGGGGAGTGTACAACCGCTACCTCAGTGGTTCGTCAGCTGCAACGTCGTCCCACCGAGCTCCGAGGATTGCCAGAAGAACTAAAAGAATTTGTTAACGAGTCATGCCGCGACCTTTCACCTGAACAGAGCGAGGAAGTGAAGAACATGATTATCCGATGGCATGACGTCTTCGAGATCGGACCAGGACCACGGGGCAGAACGGATATCGTCCACCACAGGATTGACACCGGGGATGCAAAGCCCATCCGACAGGTCCCGCGGAGGCTGCCGTTAGCCAAACGGGAGGACGCCGAGAAGATCATAAAGGAGATGGCGGCTGATGGTGTCATTGAGCCTTCGAGTAGCCCCTGGATGTCTCCTGTCGTATTGGTGAAGAAGAAAGACGGCACAACGAGGTTCTGCGTAGACTACCGTCTTCTGAACAACGTCACCAAGAAGGACAGTTATCCGCTTCCCAGGATTGACGATACGCTGGACACCCTGGAAGGGTGTAAACTCTTCTCTACCTTGGATCTCCGCAGTGGATATTGGCAGGTTGGATTGGCACCTGAAGATAAAGAGAAAACGGCGTTTTCAATTGGCACTGGACTCTGGCAGTTTACAGTAATGCCGTTCGGGCTTTGCAATGCTCCTGCCACATTCGAGAGGCTGATGGAAAACGTGTTAAGAGGTCTCTCTTGGGAGGTATGCCTGGTATACCTAGACGACATTATTGTGCTGGGAAAGTCCTTCGCTCACCATCTGAAGAATCTGGAGAAGGTCTTCGAACGACTGCGTGCAGCAAACCTAAAGTTGAACCCGAAGAAGTGTAATCTCTTCCGAAGGCAAGTCAACTACCTGGGGCATATTGTGTCAGACAACGGAGTTGCTGTTGACCCAGAGAAGATAGCAGCGATCACCGACTGGCCAGTACCTCGAGATAAGCACCAGGTGAGAAGTTTCCTCGGGCTATGCACCTATTACCGGAGGTACGTGAAAGGATTCGCTAACATCGCAAAACCTCTTACCAGGCTAACCGAGGAGAAAAGATCTTTCCATTGGGATCACGAGTGCCAGGCATCCTTCGAGGAGCTGAAGAGCAAATTGAGTAGTGCTCCTATTCTGAGCTATCCACGTCCCGAGGGCAAGTTCATACTTGACACAGATGCCAGCAATATCGCCATTGGAAGTGTCCTCTCTCAGCTCCAAGACGGAGAAGAAAGGGTGATTGGATATTTCAGCAAAGCACTCTCAGCTCCGGAACGAAACTACTGTGTCACAAGGAAAGAGCTTCTGGCAGTAGTAAAGTCCATAGAGCATTTTCATAAATACCTATACGGAAGAAGGTTCCTGCTGAGAACGGACCACGCGGCTCTAATGTGGCTGCTGCGATTTAAGTCACCTGAGGGACAAGTGGCGAGGTGGATTGAGCGCCTTCAGGAGTATGACTTTGAATCTGCTCATCGTTCTGGAACGAGCCACAGGAATGCGGATGCACTGTCAAGAAGACCTTGTGAAGAAGGCTGCAAGCATTGTTCTCGACAAGAGGAGAAGCAGGCAGCGGTATTGAGGACTACAGTTGTCATCGACAGTTGGCAAGATGCAGAGGTGTCAAAGGAACAGGACGAGGACCCGGACTTAAAACAAATAAAGGAATGGAAAATATCGGGGCGAGGAAGACCGGCCTGGCAGGATGTTGCTCCAATGTCGAAGAATGTAAAAACGTACTGGGCCCAATGGAACTCCATTTTAGTGGACAACGGGCTACTGAAACGGGCATTGGAGAACGCGGAAGGAGATCAGCGCAGGCTACAGCTCATCGTTCCAAGGAATAAAGTGCCCGAAGTGCTTAGGGAACTACATGACGGTGTAACTGGCGGCCATCTTGGAGTTCACCGTACATTGGAAAAAGTTCGTGAACGCTTTTACTGGGCAAACCTTAAGGACGATGTGTTGGACTGGTGCAGGCGTTGTGCGACTTGTGCGGCTTCTAACGGACCAACAAGAAGAAAGAAGGCCCCTATGAAGAAGTACAACGTGGGAGCACCGTTCGAGAGGATAGCGATTGACATCGCTGGCCCTTTCCCTGTGACAGACGAAGGCAACCGATATATTCTCGTGGCCATGGACTATTTTTCTAAGTGGGTGGAAGCGTATGCCCTTCCGAATCAAGAGGCAGTCACGGTTGCAGACGTACTTGTGAAGCAGCTCGTCAGCCGGTTTGGAGTACCCATGGAACTTCACGCTGACCAGGGAAGAAACTTTGAGTCTGCAGTCTTCTCCGGGATGTGCGAAGCACTGGGAATACGGAAAACCAGGACGACACCTCTTCACCCTCAATCGGATGGCATGGTGGAGCGCATGAACAGGACAATGGGTCGATATTTGTCTAAAGTGGTCTCCGAGCATCAGCGAGACTGGGACCAGTATCTTCACTTGTTCTTGTTAGCCTACCGGAGTTCAGTCCATGAAGCAACGGGGCAGACCCCCGCAAATGTGGTCTTCGGCCGAGAACTTCGTTTGCCTTGTGATCTGAAATTCGGGTTCAAGCCAGACGAGGAAGTTAACGGAGAGGAATACGTCACGAATCTTCGGAAGCGGATGGATAATATCCACGAAAAGGTTCGTGCAAACATCCAGGGAGCCAGTGACAGAATGAAGGAGCGTTACGACATCAGGGCAGAGAAAGGTGGATTCCAACCTGGAGATTTGGTCTGGCTACACGATCCTCGAAGAAGGCGAGGCTACTCACCTAAACTTCAGAACTCCTGGGATGGCCCGTTTGAGATCATCAATAGGATAAACGACGTCATCTATAGGATCAGAAAGCAGCCAAAAGGAAAACCCAGGGTAGTCCATTTTAATAGACTGGCCCCATACAAAGGAGACCATGGCCCGACAAAAGACCAGCAAGTCAGGTACCTCAACAACGTGGAGACCAGTAAGGTATCAGTTGCACAACCTAAGGTACAAGATTCCCGTGGAGTAACTCAGACAGTATACAGAGATATCTTCTCGTTACCCGCGGACTATTCTCTGGCCCATTGTGTCGCCGAAGATCTGAGGACTTCCCGAGGGATTGCAACGGTCTTCAGGAAGAAGTTTGCTGGAACTGAGGAACTGGAACGCCAAGGACCAAGCGTCGGGAAAGCACTCCACCATACGCACGAAGGACGACACCTGTTCTACTTAGTCACCAAGTGTGCTACTGATCAGAAGCCCACATATGACGCACTGCGGCGAAGCCTCGACGACCTGCGGAGTAAGCTTCTGAGACTGCGTGTCACCAAGCTCGCGATCCCTAAGTTGGGCTGTGGATATGACGGCCTGGAGTGGAAGGTTGTCAGGAACATGCTTGAACAGATATTCGCCAACTCTGGAGTCGCCATATTGGTGTGCACGTTCAACCCCTGGAAAGGAAATGCGTCTCCATCGAGGGAAGCTCATGACCGCCCGATTTCTCCGGACTATGCTCTGGGGCAGAGCACTTTTAAGGAGGGGGCAGTGTTACGGTCAGAGCGGAAAGTAGGACCGGCTTCTGATCTGCCTAGAGCGGATTAGGCAAACAATGGGATTAAGCGGAGGGGATTATAGACTGGCGTAGAACCTTCTAGATCGGTCTAGGTGGTCCTCGTCCGTGTTCCGAGTAATGCCCCACCACAACCTACCTTGCCTATATAAAAAGGACAGCGTTTTCGGCCGCGGCAGTGAGTAATAAGACGAGTCAGTAGTAAGCCAGTGAGTAGCAGTTGTTAACTAGTGGCAGTGTGTGTGAGTTAGTTAGTGTTAGTATCAGTCTGTATTAAGTGCTTAGTGAGCAACAGTGACAATTAGTGACCGTGTAATAAGTGTAATAAACTGTGTGGCAGTTTGTCATATTTGGAGTCTTACGGTCGGTGGACTTAAGTTAGCGAACTGTAAGTGTTAATTTGTTATTGTAAACTATAGTGTAATATTATTGTATTTGTACAAATTTATATATAAATAGTTTAGTTATTTAGTATTAGAAATATCTTATATTGTTTGTATATTATCTTAGAAATTAGATAACATTTAGTAGAATATTGTTATTGTAAATTGATATTAGTTTAATAATTTAACTGTTTTAAATAATCTCATTGTATTCTTTCTAATTTGTTAATAAATATTAGATTATTGAATTAAGTAATAGTTTAGTCCATTTTACACCCAGTAGCCCGTAACAGTATTATTTTTAAGGAAGCGGTAAAGAGTGGTAGAGTGGTGAGCTACTGTACCAAGGTTCAAAGGCCAGGATTGGGCGGATAAATTATTTAAACTGTTAACAGCCACGAATGGACCCTCATGGTACCCGGTCTCAAGCGGATACCCAGGCTGTTGTTCGTGAGGCATTTTGGACAAATCATCTCCTTGCACAACCTTTGCTATATAAACAGTAAAAAAGTCTCTAGTATAAGTTATAACAAGTACAACTTATTTAATAGCATGTCTACTCTTACTAGGTCAATATCAGTCTGTAATATATAATATATATTACTAATACATTAATATTTCGTCATTCATTAAATCATTATAATATATCAAACTACTACTATGATATAAAGGAGTTATAATAAAGGAGTTTATCTCGTCATTTTCACATCTAATAGCTTTTAATATTATAAAAATTTCAGGCCAGTCAACAGTCAGCCAATAAACACAAAAAAATCATGTTTGTTTAAAAAAAAAATTTTAATTTATTGTGCAGTACGTAAGTCCTACAAATCCTGATTTTTAAAATTTTTAATACATCGGTTATTGTTCCTTTATAATGTTTCCCGATACAAAAATTTGTATTCGAAATTGTTAATTCATTCTGAAAAAAATCTCCATACTATGCCGTCATTGGGTTGTTTAACTTAGAAGTGCCCAGTACTCAATGCCTCATAAAGATTGATACAAAATATATAACACATTTACGAAAAGATGTTTTACTTGAAGCTCTTACTAGATTTATAGGGAGCGGAGTGGCTCAGTGGTAGAGCACTGAACTGAGAAATGAACGTTTTAACAAACATATATCATCGTATTTCGAATTGTTAGTTGAAACTTTAATTTTTTTATGCAATGATTACCGAAATGTACTAATTGCCAATAATTACATTCTCTTTTCCTTACTAATGCTCTTGATAACTTGTAGTTTTGGAAAGATATTTAAAACGAAACAAATAAACATACATCGTATTTTTAAAACCTACTGCGTTATTAGAGTCTTAGATATGTACATATTAAATTTTTTATGCAATGAATTTCGATCGCTAAGTATACATAAACATATATCGTAGACATTATTATCTGATTATGCTTTTCATAAACCATATTGAATTTAATATTTAAGCATAGATAATCTTAATAAAAAGCGAAACATGATGGCCGCCTGGTTTCCTTGACTCCTGGAAGACACAGGACAAACACTTAACCTGAAGAAGGAAGAAATAAGGAAACCTACCCCCTCTAACCCCCTTACCACCCCCCTAGCGGGCCGGGATGACCCAGAAGAGGACTTGGAGAGGAAGTCCTGACGCCACCGGATGGCACAGGCTTCCACCTTTCATTCTTTCAGTTCTTTCTTCTTCGGGATGTTCCGTTTCGGAAGTTCTTGGCGAGGGTAGTCGTTTCAAAAAAATTGCCCTCGATCTCTTCCTTCAATCTTGCCTCTTTCCAGGTGAACTTCGATCTATCATTCATTCTCAACAGGAGGAGGATGATGTCAAAAATATTACGATTGTTCTGGACAAATCTATAAAATGTAAGTGTTGCCCTGATATGCTCGTACAGTAATATGCACTTGATAAACTCTTCAGAGCTGTGGATAATATTTAAAAAAATATATATATATATATATATATATATATGACAACTGAAAATAGCACTAGAATAATTTCAATGATAAGGCAAAGGCAAAAAGTTTAAACTACAATACCATATATTTACTTTTGAAAAATCTCTGACATGGACACACTATGACTATTAAATTAAAAATCAAAAATGATCCTAAATCAAATAAAAATAAAAATATGAGAAGCGAGGGGGAGGTTGACGCAAGGAAGAAAATAGTTGGGGGTGCAATCAAATGAAAACACTAAATAAGTGGTTGCTTATTTAATTATGTGCCGACGTTTCGACCCACTTTGTGGGTCATCTTCAGGGCTATAGGAAGCTGTAGCAAGAGTATACGCGGTCTAACTGAATTAAAATATGTGTGCTCTGCGTAAATTATTGATAAATAATATTCGTTGACATTAAATACATGGGGAAGAAAATGGTCCGGGCGGAGGTAGGGGAAATTTGGAATATTTTTAAATGCTTAAATAAATCAATAATTTTTTCTAAACTCAGCACAATTAGTAATCTGGTAATGGACATAAATAAGTAAAAAATCCGAAATGTTAAAATAAATCGAAAATCACTTAATAATCTTCTTCACACTCTTCGCCTTCCTTCTACTCTAGGACTCTCTCATCTTCCTGGACTGTTCCTCTCGCTTTTCCTTAGTCCATTTTCTCCCTCGTCTCTCCATCCTTCCTGCAAGAACCCCAACTTCTTTTAGGTTTTTCCGAAAAGATCTCTATCAGAGGAGTCCTTATCCTTGATTTTTAGCCTATCCAGCTCCTCTTTTATTTGTTTCACATATCCACCTATACTCTTATAGCTTAACACTCTGACGAAATTTTTTTTGTTCAGCCTCTTTTTGTTCATTCCGACCATGTGGCCGTAGAACCTCAGCCTCTTGGTAAAAATATCCGTAATATTTAAATTAATCAATCGATACGGTAGACTACAATAAAAAATCGATTTATTTTTCTGTATTCAGCATCCTCGATAACCTTTTGGACATTAATCAAGTTTAAGAATATTTTGAAATATTAAAATAAATCAATATTTAGTTCGTACTCGATAATATAGAAAATTGTACTAATAAGTATAATATCTGAAATATTTATATCAGCCTGTAGATTAGACTATTTATCAGTTACTTATGATTTATTATATCGCCATGAAACCTACCTCCTTATATGGTTTAACCTTTTATTTATGATCATAAACAATTTTTCGTAAGTATTTATATAATTGGCACGGTGGACTGGAATAAAAAATCGATATTATTTCCTGTACGAAGCTCTATCGATATAAATTTAGAATATTTCTAACTTTTTCGAAAGAAATGAATATTTCTTCATACCAGCACTCTTGGTAACCTGGTACTGTATATAAAACGCTCGATTACCAGCTAGATATGTCGAATGATATAGAGAGTATATTATATAACCGCTTGGCCATACCTCCCTACCTGGAGCGAGAACCAAACACCTTCCTTAAACCCTCAATTATCTAGAAGCCTCGGGGACGATGGAGGCGGCAGGAGGGAGATCTGATGGAGGTGGGGTTCTTTGGGGGCGGCAGTGCATCTTGTATTGATTGTCTCCCCTTTCTTCATCACCTGCACTTCCACCTAACTAGTGCCTCAGGCTGCACTTTACTTCGCGTCTGGAAGGTCTTCTTGTTGTGTATCCAGTCCTTTTAAGAGATCCATAGTTATGTACCGTAGCTCTAATAACAATATATGTATATAACATTATAGGAAATGTAAATAAAAAAATAATAATAATATTGGTTACCAGCGATCTAAAGAGTAAGAAGTTTTTTTATTTAATCTTCCCTTCAATTTAATGTATTCACTATTCAGGAAAAACTCCAAATTAGACAAAAATTTAAACATGTTAATTTACTAAAACCAGTTTTGACATATGCTTTACAAATTTACGGCATCGCTATACCAACCGTCGAAGAACACATACGGACCTACTAATCATTCAGGATTAACAATTTTTTATATCCGAAAACACGATAATGTCTTTTGCTGAGTACCAAAGCATAATCTTTGAGATAAGCATATATTTTTTAGCAAGGAGCAACTGGGGATTTTCGTATATTTTGTAACAAAAATTAATAAGAGTTATAAAAACTAAAATAAACGTTTTAATAGGATAAAAAACAAAAACTCAGAAAATATTTTTTAATAAGTTTAAAGTAAGAATAAGGTTTATGATATTTCATAATCAGACAGTAAAATATTTGCAATTAACATCGCGCACACCACTTTTTTTTTTTTTACAAAAATAGTTATTTATTTGACAAGTGAGGAAAGTGCCAGTTTATCACACCCGAGTGAATTTTAAACGATTTAAACGATGAGTTTTAAGTGATAATTAAACGAGGATGTTATAAGCACTTTTCTCAGGTGTTAAATATTACATTTTTCCTACAACCATTTAAAAATTAAGAAATTAAAGGTGAAACCTTAGATTTGTTAAAACTACACTAGCGCTAGTGGGTAATGCAAATGATATATCTCCGAATTTCTGATGCGTGAAGGTTCTAATACATTTAAGGTTATATTAAATATTTCTATAAAATCGCTTCAAAATAAATAAAATCTATCTTGAATTAAATATAAAATAGTTCTAAAATTATTTATTTTAACATTTTAAGAATATAAAATGAATAATATTATAATACCGCCATTTAAAATTTAAAATAACAGAGTGCTGATTGTCAAATTCGATCTAGGTGGGTGTTACTTTCCCTCACTAGTGGGGGAAAGTGGGAGTTTCCACACCAGTTTTAGTTGAGTAATGGATAGCGTTACTCAATGGTTGCAGGAAAAATCTTTTTTTTTTTTTGTTCATCACTCTGTTCTTATTCTAAGCTTATTGAAAATTACTTTCTGCTTTTTATTTTTTTATATTTTCTGTTAACGTTTGTTTTTATTTTTTTAAACTATTATTTATTTTCGGATTGAGCTGGTTTCCTTTGATGTTACCTTCTGGTTCCGAATCTTTCGTTGGTCAGGTATGTCTGAAAACCTACAAATTTCTTGACCGCGACTCTAAATTTATTTCTGTTGTCTATGGTCTACTGTTCAACATCTTCCACTATACCCACCCGGCCTTGTACTTAATTTTACTATTTTGTAAGCATGGTATGAATCTTTATACTCATGAAAGTAATTAATTCGTCTGATCCTGATATCGAAAATATTATATTAATTAGGATTGTGGTAAAAAAGTATATTCTTTGAGAACAAATTAGGTATTAAAATGTTAGCTGCCCAGAAATAAATAAGTTCAGTAACACTCTGTAGAAGGCAGTGAACATCGATGAGTCAAGACAGTAGTGTCATGTGGAGCGACATCTGCCAGGAAACAGCAATTTAGGAGTGCGGGTAGTGGAGTAGGAAAAGAAGGTGGTCGCAAGGAGTGGCATTTAATGAAACAGTTGACGGTTAAAGATGGCGAGAAGAGGCGTGGACAGGTGCAATCAATGAGAGGTAACAATATGGTTGGCTGTCTACCTGTATTCGTCTTCGTCTGGGTCAGGTGCCTTTGTGTACTGTAAGGATGTGTGTTTATCCATCACCTGGACAGTATGTATTGTGTATTGCCAAGTCTAGGTGGTCTTGTGTATATGTATATGTAAATAGTTAATGGATAGATAGGCTATGTAGGAGGAATAATGTAACCTACAGCTTCTAGTGAAGTACAAGCTTTCTGTAACATATATTTTATAGTCTTTTGTTTTATTTTTTCAATTGTCACATCATTACATTTTAAAAGTCTAAAGAAGCATCATTAATTCAGTTTATTAAAATTATATTATTTAAAATATAAGTATTTATAGAAAAAAGTTGTTCCATCACTTTTAGCCTGGTTCTTCTTGATATTTATTCATTTTTTCGTTTTTGTGTCTAGTATTGAAATTATAAAAGTTAAAAATAAAAAAAAAATTATCTTTCTGCTGAATAACTCAGTGGTACAGCGCTGAACGGTTCAAATCCAATTGTGGCAGATATTTTTTTAAAAATCTGATAAAGGCAGGGATGAACCCTGTGGGATCTGGGGCTCACCCAGCCTCTATAAACCTGGAGGTTGAGCGTGATCATGGAAATATCCCCTTCCTGCTCAACCGTTGTCCCAGGACATTACACTCTCCAACACATACTGAACCCATCGTGAGTTGTACTAATACATTTTTTTTTTATCCCTTCTCTCGGAGTCTAGAGGCAATAGACAATTCTAGTTCCTCTCTTTTTTTCTCTCTTTCTTTTCTCTCACACTCCCTTAACTCCTAAATAACTAGCTAAAGACCTAGGTATGTGGTGGTAGGACTAGATAGTAGAGTTCTATAATAGGACATCACCAGAGAGGTCACTATATATATAGTGCTATATAGTACATAACCAGAATGGTATATAGGACATAAGAAGAGAGAGCCAGTAGCGCGCGCTATCTATGTTTCCACCTCGGCGACCGGACTTACTCATAATTGCTAGGGTCCTATAATTACGACGCTATTTTCCTTTTATCTTTCTCTCCACTTCTCCTTCTTGTCTCTTTTTTCTTAAACTTTTTAATTTATACTTTCTTACTGGAAAAAAGTTATATTTAATTATTCTCTGTATGTATTATAATTAGGGAGCGGATTAGCTCAGTCGTAGATCACTGCCGTGCCGAAGGTTCTGGGCTCAAATTCTGTCGCTGGCATACTTTTATTTAATCTGATAGTAGCCGGAGATGGATCCTATAGGATCTACGATCCTCCTGGTGTCCATCCAGCCTCTATATAATGGTTACCGGACGTATGGATACAGTAAGTTATGTAACTTAGAAACTTAAAAGTTTTCGTGTAACTTACACAAAATAATAATAGACTTGATATATTATAGTCTATAATAGCCTGTGGACTTTGGAAACCCTCCTAGGGATTCGGACTCTCTGTAAACTGGGTACCCTAAATAGGGTAAAAATCTAACAGTCGAGCATGATATAGGACAAATCACATCCTAGCACAACCGCTGTCCAAGAAACAGTACAGTCTCTACTACGTACTTTTATAGAAACTTTTTACAGATTATTATAGCCTCGTTAGAGATAGGTATGCCGAGGGCGAACGCAATAGGCACAAAGTTGGAACTAACCTCTATACCTCTAAAAAAAATGAGTAGTATCAAATTTACTGGGAGTATTACCATTGAACAAATTTACTGCTTGCACTTTTAGTGTATTGGGTAGGATAAGAGCCTCCAATAAACACGATCGAAGTTCGTAGTCTAGCAGGGGACGTTAGGATTGTTTAGAAGGTAGTTAAACAAAAACTTGGTTATTTCGTCCTACAGAAGTTACGTAAAACGGCGGACCTTGCCTGTAAGATGTCAGAGAATAAAAAACCTATCCTAAGTTAACATGGATAGGCAAAATTTAGAGCTCCCACTGTAGCATCGTAAGAATAGCCTTTGTAGCATTAAAAAAAAACCTTTACCACTACAACGTGTGAACGGGTCTGGGGTTCAGTATATGGTAGAGACTGTACTGTTTCATGAACAGCGGTTCTGCAAGGAGGTGTCTTGTCCTAAGTCACGCTCAACTGCCAGATTTTCCCCCTTATTTCGGGTACCCTATTTTTATATTTTATAGAGGCTGGGTGAGCCCCAGGAGGTTCCTAGATCCTATATGATCCATCTCCGATCGCAAACGTACTAAATAAAAGTAACGACATCGGGATTTAAACCAGGATTTCCGGTATGGCTACCTAGCGCTCTACCACTGAGCAACTCCGCTCCTTTTATTAGGATGTAGTGACGTTAAAGAAATAAGCAACAAACGACAAATTTACTGTGAAGTGAACTGAACATAGTGAACTGAGGTTGTAATAAAAAATAATTTATTTTATTTTTTTGCTTGGCTTTTGTTTACACACCTTTCAGAAATGTTGACAGTAAATTTGGTTAATTAAAAATTTGTTATTGTTACAAGATAGAGAGTGGTAATTTGTAGCTTCTCGGGTTGTGAATATGAAAAAAGCTTCATTTCAGCCTTCGACCAGTGCTATCCAGGTGTTTCAACAAATTAAAAAAAAAATTAAATAAATGAACACCTTAAAATTTGTTGTTTTAGTTTTTAAAACAAGTAAAATTCAAAAATCGGATTTAAAAATATCTGTCTATTCCATCCTCGATCTGGCATTTCTTCGAGTTTGTAAAGTGGTGGGGTGTGAAGGTCTCGGTTTTGAATCCTGCTGAGGCAGATCATTTATTTAATATGTTGACAGTCTCTCTCTCAGCATCTATAAAATGACTGAGCTGGGGTAAAAACCAGGCGTTTGAGCGTTATTTCGGCCCAGCTCAATAATTTTCATGGATTGTAGTGATACATTTTTTTAGTTTCGTTAATACATTTTGTAAAAAATATTGTGTTTGGTTTTTTTTTTATTTACATCTCCACCGTAAAAATATATAGGAAATCCTAGTTGAATATAGTGTATACATTCTACATTCTACTTTTGAAACAATACTAATTACCTTGTCTACTATCGGTGAAAGCTTTTACCTCGTGGGTTCGAGTTCTATATCGGAGCGTGAAATGATTGAAGTGTAGAGAAGCTAGATGTATAAGCGGTGTCAACTCGTGATATATGCTACCCCTTTATAACTCGAAATGATATATTTCGGCTCAATATCTATTCTTAAGTTGAAATTCCTAGTTGGCCCCTTTCTTGTTTTGCCTCCTCAGTATTAGTTCTTTCCACTAATCCATACTCATTTTTTTACCTGCCACGATAATATGTAAGTTTATATTGGGAGCAGCTGGGGGTACAGGTGACACGATTCTCAGTTTAGCGGAAGACTAGTTAACCCAGAAAATTTTAGAATAAGATATAAATAATATGAATTGGCCGGTCGTATTGATAATAGTGTTGCACGTAAAGAGCGCGTGGTATTAATTCACAGTAGTTAAGGAAGGTCGGTTAGTTTAATTATATTATGACTCTTTATACTGCTATGGCTGATCGATCGATGTTACAGCGAGAGTCTTAAATTTTGCCAATCCAGGTTTAATTAGGATAGGGATCATAAAAGAGTACCTGACACTGCGCTGGCTGGGGATTGAAATTTTACGCCCCCTCCTAAATACGGGATAAGCCAGGATTTATTCCTCCCTTTAAAAATACTAAAACCATTTACCAGACCGCGATCTTGGGGTTAGTAGGTTGTTATGCTGACCACTACACGACAGAAAGGCTCCTTCTATATAAGCAATGAAGCAATTTATATTTTTATTTTTTTAAATTGTAAAACCTCTTAAAGACCCGGAGAATGTGCGAGGTCTTGACCAGGGTCTACTAGATGGTCCTCTGTACCAAGTATTAATTTCGGCTATTTCAAAAATTTTAACTTTTGGCAAGACATCTCCCGGACATCCTGAGAGGCCCTTCTGCGTTGTTGAAAATTTTGAGCTTATGTTTCGCTTAGATTGAAAGCCTTAACTGAGTTGAAAAATAATAATTCAGAATTTATATTAAGGTAAAAAAAAAAAAAAACCTAACTTCTTGTTGACTAGGCAAATGTATTTTTTATTTTTTTTTATGAAACGCTATGTTGTTTTGGAAGACTATACCTCTGCCTCCAAGTGCCGGGTATTGATCTTATAGGTAGTCTCTGATGAAGCTTAAAGACATTATTGATCGTCACTTCAAGTGTTCCTGGCCAACCCATTCTCTACTTCTATCAAAGGAAAAAAATATTTATATAACTTATAATAAAAAAAATACAATAATAAAAAGAACGAATAGTTGTTAAACAAAAAATAATTCGATAAATTCAGAAGAATTTCTGTATGTATGTATTTATTATGAAGAGTTATGTTCCAGAATGAAGCTCTAAAATATCTTTTATTTTTTTATTTTACGTATTGACCACTTCAGAATACGTTACTCTATTTTCCTTTCTTACCCGCGTGTTCTCGTAATTTTTGCAATCTATAGACGGGGTAGAATGTTCATTGAACATTACTTTAATTAGGATATTGTTGACTTACGTCAATATATTATTTATAATTTATTTTTATTAATTGTTAGAGAGGAAATTCGTTGACTGTAAGTACTAATGGAGGATGGAAAGCCTTAACTGGTAGTGGGGGTGCAGTCAAAAATTTACACATTAAATAAATGGAAACTTTTTTTTATTTGTGCCGACGTTTCGACCTAGTTTGTTGGTCATCTTCAGTACTATGAGAAAAAAACTGACAAAAACAAAAATGACTATAAAAATACATAACAATAATAAAATAAAATAATAATAATAATAATAGAGAGATATAGAAAAATTGAGCGAAAAAGTGAAGGATACATTATGAAAGGATATATAAATAAATATGATTACATAATATATGTATAGAAAGGTGATAATGCAAACAAAATACAGAGAGAGAAATCAAGTTAAACATAAAGTTACAAAATGAAAAAGATATAAATATAAAGAGTGAGATATATAAGTATCGAAAACTAGTTTAATAAAGATAAAATAAAAAATGTATGATAATAGACTCCTAGGGAGTTACATAAGTAAAATGAAAGAAAGAAAGAAAGAATTCTCTATATTATTATTATAATTTTATTTTATTTTATTATTGTTATAGTAATTTTTGTTTTTGTCTGTTTTTCTCATAGCCCTGAAGATGACCTACAAAGTAGGTCGAAACGTCGGCACAAATAAAAAATAAGTTTCCACTTATTTATTGTGTAAATTTTTTACTGCACCCCCACTATTTAAATCGTCCTTTATTAATTGTTATTTTGAAGGTAATTATTTTTTAACATTTTTTTTTTAAAGAAAAATTTGTCCGCAAGATCACAAATTAGATAGGTGAAGAGAACGGATTTGCCTGACTTGGATACTACCCTTGGTAGCTCAGTGGTTAGAGAACTGCACCGGAGATGCAGACGACCCGGGTAGGAATCCCGGCAAGGACAAATCTTTTCTATTCAAAACAAAAATATATTGGGAAAGAGAAAACCATTTTCCAGTCATTATATATTCTTAATCCTTATAAATCATTCAAGACGTTTCGACAGTACTGTGTCATTTACAATCATTTAAATTTAGTTCTCTGCATCAGTACAATTCTTATTTATAACTTCGTAACAGTTATAAGTCTAACAATTAACATGATGATCTGCTTAGTTGAACAATTCATTCTTAAAATGATAAAGTTTTACCAAAATAACAATAAACTTGATTTGTTAGTCAAGGGTTTACGCTATTAAACTCGTCCATTAATTTGGTTCTTGCCAACGTTATTTCTGATTTTTTTTTTTTTTAAGTGGAATATCAACACGCGTTGCGATTACAACTGTGAAGTTATTATCGCGAATATTCTCTCGTGTCTTCTGCCCGTCAGATATTTAAGATCGCTCGTATATATCATGCTGCAACATAGTAAGAAAAGTTAGAAGGGCAAATAAAAAAAGTGGGAATTCAGGTATAATAATTCAGGTAAAAATAAACCTTAGAGTATAATTCAGCGTTGTTGAAAAGAGTTGGCCAACATCCTCGAGGCTCGGACCTGATGTTTAATACTCACCCGATATATACACCTTCTCTTGACTGATTAACGTCACCGTTCCGAATTTCAAAACGAATTTACGTTGTCAGTTCGGCAAATGTATTTATTTTCATTTTTTTTTTCTTCCAACGTATATCTCTTGCCCGAGAAATGTTCTGGAACGTAAGTAAGTTTTTTGCGAACAGTTACCTTGGTTGAAATATGGATAGTTAAAAAAGGTTATGTCGTCGTTAGGTGCTAAATTCGTTAGAATTTGTTGGCACTTTTGGTTTAATTTTGGTACTGTGACCTTCTTTTAATATTTATTATGATTTTTTTGGGGGTCTTACGTATTTAAGACCTTTTTTTTTGTTTCGCATATTGTAGCAAAAATTAAAATTATTATTATTATTTTTAAATATTTTTATTTTAAAGAGAAAAGAGAATGGATTTGTCTGGCCGTGTTACGAGCCAGGTTAGCTCAGTTGGTTAGACCACCACGCTAGAGACGTGGGCGACCCGGGTTTGAATCCCGGCCTTGACAAATCTTTTCTCTTCAAAATAAAAACATTTAAAAATTATAACAATTAATAAAAAAATTAAAATAAAATAAATTATTCTTATTATTTGGAAGAAAATGGTCCGTGTAGAGTTCAATAAATTTCTCTTAAATATCAAGAAATATTTGTTCAGTAGCCAACGTTTCGACCTACTTTGTAGGTGTATTTCAGCGCTAAATATCCAAAATACAGACAATTGGAAATTAAAAAATGGTTAAGCAAAGAAAAAAAGGGAATAAAAGCATGGTAAATGTAGAAAATGTACATAACAATAAATGAAAAAAATTCCTAAGGATGGTAAATACATTATGAAGGTTAAAATGAATGAGTGTATGGTATTAATAACCAAGTGACAGGAAGGTAGTGAAATACATAATAGAGATTATCGCTCTTTTTATACAATTTGACATGTTTATTTCATATCAACTATGTTATTACTTACGCTATTATTCATTTCCATTACCTCTGTATCTTTATATTTATTTATTTCTGTTAATTTTCTTTTAACTCTTACCTTATCTTATTGCCTACATATATTTTATTTATTATTTATCATACCTAATTTTATCTTATAGTGTTTATTTCACATTGCTATGATTATTAATGCCCCACATGATCATCCTTGCTCTGTATCGATATATATCTCTTGTTCTCTCCCTCCCCATCTTTATTGTCCACCAATCAGATACCTGGTACTTGTATTTCGACTTTAATATATACCCATTAACTTATTATTCTTTGATTTTAACATGTCCTGTTCTGTTTTGTTATTATTTTAATCTCTATTATGTATTTCACTACCTTCCTGTCAATTGGCTATTAATATTATACACTCATTCATTTTAACCTTTATAATGTATTTACCATGCTTAGGAAATTTTTTATATTATCTTTTTTTCTTTGCTTAACAATTTTTTAATTTTTAATTGTCTGTATTTTGCATATTTAGCCCTGAAGAAGACCTACAAAGTAGGTCGAAACGTTGGCCACTGAATAAATATTTCTTGATATTTAAGAGAAATTTATTGACCTCTACCTGGACCATTTTCTTCCACATATTTCATCAAGGTCAACTATTTTCATTCAAGATGTATTCTTATTATTGTGTTAGGATTTGAGTATTGATTAGGAAAATATATTTTCTCTTTTCTTTTTATTGATAACTAGATGAATTTACCCCATGTTTTCCAGACGGCGGACCAAATATTTTATTGTATTCCCTAGTGAGCTTGTTAAAACATGAGTAATCACTTAATATTGTTTTGAGGAGGAGAGCACGTTGTCAGCTCAGTACTTAAGGATACTCCGTTACTTAGTACTAAGCTAACCAGAATTTAAATTCGGATGTGTCATATAAATTATTTGTTAATAGCTTTTGTTGGCCTAGAGAGTCTAGTGGGGCTCATCCAGCCTCTATAGAGTAGTTGTTCTTATTTGGGAATAGAGTGCTTTGGAAAAAAACAAAACAAAAAAAACCCAACTTTATTTGCAATTTTACATATACAAGCAGCATAATTGTGAATACATGTTCCAGACTACTTTTACATGTTTAAAGAACAGTGATTTTAATTAATTACAGTTACCTTTTATAAATAAGTTTTACAATAGCAGGAAAAATGTAGAGAAAACCCGCTTAAGACAAAAAAAAATGAAAATAGTATAATAAATAAATAAAAATGGTAATAATAAAGTAAATAAATATAATAATAATAATTGAATAGAAAATAAATAAACAATTAAAAAGAACTATAAAATAAATACAGATAACTTGATTACAATACCTGCAAATAGTGATTTATTAAGAAAGAAGTATATGTTTTGTTCTTTTGTGCGTGTAGCCTCGTAGCGAATGTTTATCATAGTTACCGATTTCTCGGATTAATGGGTTTTCGGAAGCTGGAGTTTTTTCGAAGTATGTTTTTGTTTGGGCTGAAACATATGTTTTAATAGTGGGAAGTTCAAGATCTCTAAGCATAGTCGATATTTTCGTGTAGCGGGGATAATTATTGATAACCCTCATGCATAGGTTTTGTACCCTTTCCAACTTTGTATAATTTGTGGCGCAGGTTGAACTCCAGACAGGTGAGGCATAGATTATCAATGGGCGGATTACTGTTTTGTAAAGGATTAGTTTGTTTTTAGGGCTTAGCCTAGATTTTTTATTAAAATAGGGAAACATTTTGTAGATGGTTTTTTTCGCACGTGCTTTGGAACAAATCACCTCCCTGTGTATCATTCGAAGTGTAGATTTATCCTTTGTAGCTGTTAAGGAGAGCCTATAATTAAAGGCGGAGTTTTATAGATTTAACATTAGACGATAACTCGTTGGGGTTAAAGTTAACTGGTACATACTCCAAAAGAAATGTAAATATTAAAATAGATCAATGTATAGAGCGCTGAGTTGGTGTGCTATGGTTCGGAGATCAAATCAGTTACTAAATCTGTTTAAAGTGAGATTAAATAATTTAGATTCTTAAGTAGATATACATTGTGGGATCTCCCGCCCCTCTTTACCCAGCCATTATAAAGTCCCATAATTTGGGGGGAGATCTGGTTGTTGAGTCTGATCCTGGCCAAATAACTCCATGCTTAACCGTTAGGTGTAATCTCTACAGTCTACAGTAGGCAAGATTATTTATGGTTTTTTTTTTTAAATCGTAGAGGTAGTTTTGTCCATATTAACATGACTTGTGTCCATACGAACCGGTAAAACATGACTTTTACATTTTAGTTTATAGTTTCTGTTTTTGTAGTATTGGGTATCGGCAAAGTAACCCTCCTTAGTTCTCAGTTTGTTCTCTACAAATAAGGTAACCCTAGAGGAGGTTCCTAACTGATCCGTGTTTATCTCTCCGGTTAATCTGTTCCCCGCTAGGTTAGGCAAACAGTCCGGGGAGTAGCTACTCATGTTTGGCTAGGTATCGGGTTCCCCCAGCCTCTGTCGGATATAAATCGGCTTTAATACTCCGCGTACAAAGGGAACGATGCCGTGTGCCTGATCGGAGGTAGTGGGGGTGGGAAACGAGCTTTTTAGCGGGGAGGGGAACGAAAACAATATACAATAAATTCTTAGAGTAGGGGGGGCCAGGTGGTCTGCCCCCATTCAAAATCACGGCCCATTCATAATGGGCAACGATAATAATTATTGTAGGGGGCCATTGTGAGGGCACGCGGCGGAGCACCTGGCCCCCGGATCGGCTTTCACACCTAAGGTCGATCGTCCCGATACTGATATTAAGTTCAGCGCCCGTGCCGATCCCATCGTAGGGGTAGCTGCGTGGGATGTCGCGGCACCAAAGGCCGTATTAGTCCGGTAGTAATTGAGGCCTAAGCATTCATATTTAGTGTAGGGATTACTGTTTATTTAGTCTATTTAGGTTGAAGACATGTAAGAAATTTAAAGATTTATTGTTTGATTATTTAACGTCACTTTATGCTGCTATGGCTAATTGGACGATGCTACAGTGGGAGCTCTAAAATTTTGCCTAACCAGGTTTAATTAGGATAGGGATTTTTAACGAGTACCTGACATCCAAAGGACGATATAACCAAGGATTTTTTACTTCACTTCGAAAATCCTAGGGCTACCTTCTGGGCTACGAACCCGGGATCTTGGCGTTAGTATCTTGTTATGCTAAATACTAGCATAGGTGCCTTCTCCTAGGTCACGCTCAACCTATATTTTATATAATATTTTATAGAGGCTGGGTGAGCCCCAGGAGGGTCCTAGATCCTATATGATCCATCTCCAGGTGCAAACAGACGAAATAAAAGTCGTGCCCGATTTAAACCAGGATTTCCGACATGGCTAATCAGTGCTCTACCACTGAGCTACTCCTGATAAATAAATCGATAAATCTTTAGGGGCGACCCTAGTATTTAGCATAACAGTACAGTCTCTACCACTTACTGAACCCTAGACCCGTTCTCGGGTTGTAGTGCTACATGTTTTCTTTTTTTATTTCTTTTTTTTTTTTTTATCAGAGATAATATGGATATAAAAGAAACATTCTTATGAACTATCTAGTAGACTTATTGCAATGGGCTGCCTATCATTATAACTTATTGACTAGGGATTACATACTGTTAACTATCTACTACATCTCTACTCTCTATTCTCTACCATCCCACCTTCTACCTTCTCTGTTATCCTAATCCCACTATTCATATGTAAAAGAAGAGGTGAGCTGAAGGAACTTACATAGCTGACAACACGGAAGATATTTCATAACTTAGGTGTAAGGAGCACGCAAGTATACACAATATTCTAGGGTCATCAACCCAATCTGGTTGGAATAACTGCATCTGGTTGGTCGTACCTCTTTGGCAAAAACCAATTTAGAACATGATGGGTCACCTGTGATTTAGTCGTTACCATAACCTACTATGCTCATGGTCGACGGTTTTCTACCCGGCAGGAGGATTTTTTTAAGGGAGTACCGAATCCTTAGTTATGCCGTCCTTCGGAAGGGACGTTAAACGGGGGTCCTGACCCTGTACGATGTCAGGTACTCGTTCAAAAACCTGTAACCTAATTAAACATGGATAGGCAAACTTTAGAACTCCCACTGTAGCAACGTCTAATTAGCCATAACAGCATAAATTTAGTTGAAATGAATAAATACCCAACATAGAACAGTATGCTCTGTTTAGTTCAATAATTAGTTTTACTAAATGCAGCGTTGCCGTGCATGATTTATACACCCAGAGCCTATATGCAAATACATGCATATCATTATTACTAGTAGCACTATGAGAAGCTAGTTCTTATATTTTTTATTTATTTATATGATTCTCCTTTTATTACGGAGCGGAGTGGCTCAGTGGTAGAGACATGAGTTGCTGTGCCGAAGGTCCTGGATTCAAATTTCGCTGCTTGGCAGACTTTTATCAGGGACCCTCCTGAGGCTCACACAACCTCTACAAAACGGGTATCCAAAATAAGAGGAAAAATCTGTTGAGCGTGATCTAAGAAAAATTAGCCCCCAATTACTCTCTCTACCACTTATTGGGCCTTCTCTTAATATATTAATATCTTACTAGTTAGATCATATAAGCACTTGTTTACCTATTTGGTGTTCGACAACTAATTGATCATTTATTATCTCTATAAATATTTACATCATTAAGCTATACTCTTAATTGGTTCCTGTTTAGACGTACAAATATATGATGACTTAAAAGAACTGATTCAAATGATCTAAATAAATCAACTGTTGTTGTTTGTTCATTTAAGGTCACTTTATGCTGCTATGGTTAATCGGACGATGCTACAGTGGGAACTCTAAATTTTGCCTATCCAGGTTTAATTAGGATAGGGGTTTTTAACGAATCTGACATCGTACAGGCTCGGGACCCCCGTTTAACGTCCCTTCCGAAGGACGGAGTAGCTAAGGATTTTTATTCCCTTTAAAAAAAAATTAATAAATCAACTGATTAATATATATATAATAACAATCTATTAAAATTAGACCTTGTGAAAGCTTTGTTATTACCTCTGATCAATTATTCTCCTATCTGTGTGGCCTAGATATCTTTACAGAACAATTATGGTTGTATGATAACTATTTCTAATGCGAAAATTAGGTGTCAATGAGAATTTCTTTAAACAAAATAATAATAATAATAAAGACTTGATTTATTCTGGAACAATCCCCTTTAGAATAACATTACAGGGATAATCTATAACCAAAATGTCTTAGAGTATAGTAGATTACATTTAGTTAATTAATTACAATTAAATTAATAAATGAGTAATAAATAAAGAAATATTATCAATTACCTCCTAAAACAATATTTAAAGAAAACTATTTCCTATAAAGGAAAAATAAAATAAAAGAAAATAGCAATAAGATAACAATGATTATATAGAGAGAAACAATTGATAGTCATATATATATACAATTTATTGAAAAACAAGATAACAACAAAACAAGGAATAAAATAATAAAAGAAAAAATAGGACCAACACTAACTATGATAACTATTAAAGCTATTATAAATAAGTAAATATAAAGATATTTGCCTGGAAGTGTGAACAGCCAAATTATCAGAGCAAGCTAATGTATATATATGCACGCCTCAATCACAGGCGTATTCACATATACAATTATGCAATATATATATATATATATATATATATATATATATATATATATATATATATATATATATATATATATATATATATATAATAAATCATTCATCCATCATTTAGATACACATTAATAATAAAACACATACATCATTAAAATACACAAGTTTCTTTTTATTACCGTAGATGAGGGGGAGTAAGAAATATTCCTTAGATGACTGGTAAGCTTTGACATTTCTTCTAAATATATCGATTTTTTTTTTAACAGTGTAGAACGGGGATTATCGAAACTGATGTCTAGGATGTGGTTCAGTTAGCCAAAATTCTGTTTAAAAAAAAAGGAATTAAAATGACAAACCATATCACTTTGTTATTTTGAAGAGAAAAGAATTGTCAAGGCCGGGATTCGAACCCGGGTCTTATGCTTTCTCTAGCACTAGAGCTCTAACCAAATGAGCTACCTGGCAATGACCAAATGAGCTCGTAACACGGTCTGTTCTCTTCACCGATCTCGCAATTTTGCGATGTATATGTATGCACGGTAGTTCAGTTAGTTCTGTGCCAGAGAGTGCAGAAGACCCGGGTTCGAATCCCGGTCTGGACAAATCTTTTCAAAATAAAACTATTTAAAAATTTTCATCATCATAAGAATAATAAATATAAAATATGTTAAAGACTTGTGTTAGTGACACGAAGAAAGTTCTAATGTTAGTTGGCTTCAATTTTGACTTCTTCTTCATCGCAGCTATGATTCTAGTTCTTTTAAATATTGAAGCATTAAGTAATGTTCCCCGAAACTAGTTTAGATAATTGAGCGTTCGGATAATATAACCTCTACTGTACATGTAGACAGTCAAATATTTTGAAGTTTTAAAATATTTTCAAATTATATTTTATTAATAATTTTATTTTATTGATGATGGTATGTTGGTACTCCATATCTTGTCTAATTGCTCATCAGTCGTCCCCACACTAGCGCTATCTAGTTACTATTCATGTTAAATTAGCATCACGTTATGTACATGACTTGTATGACATTAAATATTCATGAATAATGGTTGATATTATCGTCGTATCGATTGATAACATCGATTTCATCACCGGTGTTCATCTCTACTTGGTAAGAAGTTGGGTTTGAGGAAAATAATATAACATTTCCGGAGACTGTTACTATATAAACAGCCTTGTAGCCAAAGGTATGTAAACTTGTAGGACTTAATTCTTGGTGGCATCATTCTATAACTTCTACAGCTAATTGTTGCTATGACTCGGGGTCTATATTTAAGTTTTAATGATGTCATTTATTTTATTTTCAAATGCTGTTTCATGTGAGATGTGCTATTCTGATACGCTTATGTGAGATTTTACATTTTTCTATTCTGTTCTTATACTAACCGGATGGTCATTTTCGAGAACCAAGATATACTTTCTTTGATTCGGTAACACTTATATTTATTTTAGTTAGGTTCTTCCATGTTTCTTTTATACTTAAGTATTATTATCTATTCATATATTTTTATCATCAACATTATTTTAATTACCTCTCTTAATGGTAGAAATTGAACTATTGGCGTTGATGTGTGACGTGTTTTTTCTAAATTAATTACCACTGAATTGCCGTGCCGAAGGTCCTGGATTCAAATGACGCTGCTTGACCTACTTATATTTAATCTGTTACCAGCCATGGACCGTTGACAGTGATCTCCGAAAAATCCGCTCACTGCATAATCATTTTCCAAGGAACAGTACAGTCTCTACCATGTACTTAACGTGACTCTTCATGGGTTTAGTGGTACAGGTAATTACAATAATTGGAATAGTAATTGTTTCGCTTGGGTAATTATTATAAATTGGTACCGTTTACTTTAATAGCCTGGCTATTATTAAACAATAGAAACGGACCTATTGAGAAGAAATGTATTTAATCGAAGGTGGACGGTGGATAGGCCACATGGTGACCCGCGAACCTAATCCACCCCGAGCCTGGCGCGTCCCCTCCCGGGCGATCTCCCCTAGCTAATCCCGGCAAAGCCTTTTATTATGGTTATTTTAGCCCATTGTCGTGTACCCGGGGCCGCCCTAATAGCTCACTCTGCCCTAATCGTCTTCCACATCTGGGCCGTATTCGGCTTCTTATTTAGTCGGTCATTATCGCGAGTAAATAGGTATATAGTGCTCTCCGTTTGAGCACATAACTATATTCGTATAAGTAAATAATTTATTTGAACCCGAAGGTTCGATACTTGAATTCATCGTAACCAGAATCGACAAGATTATGTTTAACATCAGGAGTGATCACAACTTTAATCGGCATGTTAATGCTTTGTTAACACTAAATGATAATTTTTTTTTTTATAAATTTATTTATTGATATTTACAACTGTATTACAATAATACATCAAGTAAATAGGCTAAGCGATACATAATGACATGAGTTAATGGCAAGTAGAGAAATTACCCACTGGTAGTACTCAAATCACAAGTTCAACTAAGAGGCCATCTTCTTTTCAGACGCCTCGGAGGATTATCGGGAATTGAAGCTTCCTCTTCAATCAATCATAGGTGAATGTTAAATAAAAAAAAAAAAAAGTAAATATAAGAAAGCGTTATAGTTACTCCATGATTAAAAATTAAATGAAATGAAAATCAGTAGAATTAATGATCAGTTGAAGTAGAATTAATGAAAAGAAATAATCTGCTACTACATTTCCGCATTAACAAATTCTCTTGGGACGAGGAAATGCAGGACCTAGTTCTGATCAAGACAGTTGAATGATATTATTAGAATACTAGATGACTAGGATTGAATATACAGTTTGTATTTAATGCGTTTAAGGAGAGGAGCGGCTCAGTGGTAGAGTACTGAGCTGCCATGCCGGAAATCTTTGTTCAAATCCCGCTGCAGGCCATGATTTTTATTTAGTCTGTTTGCAGCGGGAGGTGGATCATATAGGATCTAGGACCCTCCTGGGGCACACCCAGCCTCTATAAAATATTATAAAAATAGGGTACCCAAAATAAGGGGAAAAATCTGGCGGTTGAGCGTGACCTAGGACAAGTCACCTCCTTACAGAACCCGTTGTCCATGAAACAGTACAGTCTCTACCATGTACTGAACCCCAGACCCTTCATGGGCTGTAGTGGTACAGGTTTTTTTTATTTTTATTTAATGCGTTTTAACTGGTCATTTCACAGGGAAAACTCTAAAATTGGTGTAAGATGTGCTGTTGTTGTCTTGAAGCTTTGAAGAAACCAGTTAAACTTTTAAGGCTACACCTACATTGGATCCGGTGTGATACGATGAGACGTCGCTAGCAAACCAAATGACTGAAATATATCGAGAGTTATAACATTTGGTTCTTTAAATTTATAAAATTAAGATTATTTGTTAATTATTTTATAAATTTAAAGAGCCAAATGTTATAAGTCTCGATATATTTCAGTCATTCGGTTAGCTAGCGACGTCTCATCGTATCGCACCGGATCCAATGTAGGTGCAGCCTTAGAGTGTTCTGACTCTGTGTTTAGAAACTCCTCTTCTTCAGTTTAATATATATCATGTATATGAATTAACATGAATGACAATTTTCAAAATGATAAAGAAAAATGATTTTCTAGCTTTCTTAAAAAGGTTTTAAAAATATGATATAAAAGAGTTTTATTGATCAAGGAGTAATATTTTAATTTACATTAGAAAAATGGATAGTTTGGATTCTGGAGTTTTTTCAAACTTTGAGTTTAGGATAACCTAATAATTAAGGGAGCAAGGTACCTCAGTGTGGAAAGATCTGAGTTGCTGTGCTTAAGGTCTCAGGTTCAAATCTTACTGTGGTTTGAATGGATATATTTGAAAATTTATTTCTTGACTATTGTTTCATTCTAAACTATATACTTGCTAATGGAGGATGGAAATAGTTGGGGGGTGCAGTCAAAAATTTACACAATAAATAAGTGGAAACTTATTTTTTATTTGTGCCGACGTTTCGACCTACATTGTACTTGGCATTTGACCCCCCCCCCCAACTATTTCCATCCTCATTGTTACTCGTTATGTGTCGGTATTCGTATCCGCAGATATCCGAGGAAAAAGAAAGATCCGTATCCGTATCCGTGACTTTTTTGGCGGATCCTTTACGGATCTTTTACCTTATTAATTTTCGATACATAGATGAAATTTTATATATGGGTATTTTATATTCACTGCAACGTCTGGTCAAGGTCGAAATGAAAAAAAAATCAGTCCTCCATTTGAATGACCGATCAGCTGGTCTTAGTTTAAATGGAAAAACACATTATTTGTTTTCGCGTTCGATGTATCTTACCAAATATTCTTTCTTCATAATGATTAACTTTAATTTAATATAATTTGTCCAATTTCAAACTAGATGCCTACTGTTAGTATCAGATACCTGCAGTATCAGATACCTTTAGTAACCAGATACTGGCAGTAACAGATAGATATCTACAGTACATAACCTATTATAATCCTAATGCTTACTATCTTTTATCGGTTATTGGAATTTCCTTTTAACCGAACATTCTCAATAATTCGTCTTAATGATTGTGGTTATCCCTTGTATGAATATACAGTAATTTACGATTTGTTTTCGTCTATTGTTCAATTTCAAACCGGATACCTACAATTAAGTACCAGATACCTACAGTCCAGTTACCTATAGTAACCAAATACCTTTGATCTTATATCGATTAGTGGAATAGCCTTCTTACCTAATATTTTCAATATTTGTGATTGACCTTTAAATGAATCTATTTGACGATTTTGTTTTCGAATATTGTCTAATTTAAAACCAGTTACCGACAGTAACAGATACCTGTTGTAACGAGATACCAGTTCACAGTTTGTTGACTGGCGTGGGTACATAAGTTGATATTTGTTGGAACAAGTACCCCTAGACGACCTTGGTAGTCCGCCGTGGAACTGCTCTAAGCCCTAATTTATTTTTAGTCAGTGAGGTCTATATACACCTATAGCTCTCCCCTACCTTCCCTCTCCAAATTTACTTATTTCACTTCAACAATATAACCGCTCCGATGAAGTTGTAACCGCTGTCACGGTTATAAAAAATAACGTTCTTTCATTGTATGAATTTAAAAAATAACGATGTTCATTATGATGTTTAATTATGAAAATTTATCTTCAAAAGAATAAATTAATACTGCACTTGGTGAATATGACGAAAGTAAAAAACAAAAAAAACTGTACCAATACGACCCGTGAACGAGTCTGGGGGTTCAGTACATGGTTGAGACTGTACTTTTTCATGGACAACGGTTCTGCAAGGAGGTGATTTGTCCTAGGTCACGCTCAACCGCCAGGTTTTCCCCCTTATTATGGGTGCCCTATTTTTATAATATTTTATAGAGGCTGGGTGAGCCCAAGGAGGGTCCTAGATCCTATATGATCCATCTCCGGCTGCAAACAGACTAAATAAAAGTAACTTCCCGCAGCGGGGTATGAACCAGGATATCCCGCATGGCAACTCAGTGCATGACGAAAGTAAGAACTTGTAAAATTGTTTCACTTGATAACGATCGAATCCTTATAGATGTAATCAGAAACACTATATATATAGTGATTTAGTGATGCATTGTTTTTGTATTGCGAATTTTTTATTAAAACTTTATTATTATTAATTGTTATTTTTATGGTAATTATTTTTAAATATTTTTGTTTTGAAGATAAAAGATTTTCCATGTCCGAGATTCGAACCCGGGTCGTCTGCTTCTCTGTAGAGTTTAGAGCACTGCTATGGGGAAGCAGACGACCCGGGTTCGAATCCCGGCCAGGACAAATCTTTTTTCTTCAAAACAAAAAACTTTTATTTTAACGATTGGACGATAATGTCTTTGATCCAATAATAAAATTTCAATAAATTTTAAAACCATTTTTCTAACGACGGGCAAATTACGGAGAGTAGACAAGAGAGTCACAACGATTGTTTAATCATAAAAAATTATTTTTTATAATTATTACCTTACAAAATTATTTTTTACACAACATGCTACATAAACTAATTTGGACTTTTAAAAAATTCTACTTACATTCCATTCCAATCGAATTTCCTTCGTGGTATTACTTATTATCCCTTCTCCGTAATTAATAAAGCATTATATAAAGGCTTGGACGTACCTATTGTGATTGGTACAAACATTACAGTCAGATAAATTACTCTGGAGCGGGGATCTACTACCAAGGGATGAACCACACTAAGAGTGCCTTCAATGGGTTTCTCCTTACACGCTTCTATGTTAATCTCTTACGGGAGGTTTTCAAAAGACCACAAATGTGCTAAAAACGATTTATATAATATATCACTTATAAATAATTAATTTCACTAACTATTATCTTTGTAATAGTGTGGTTTAGCTAACTTTTTTGGGATACAGAATATTTTTCTTAAATTCCAATAACTCAATAATCGATTAAATGCCTTTGTAGCAGTAAATCGTGTAATGTAAGTACATTTAAAAAAATAATCTAAATAAATAAACGTTCCACGCGAGTCATGAATTAATCCCATCCGTTTCAGTTTCGCAATGATGAAGACATGATATCTGGCTGTAGTCATAACAAGAAACCATCTTCCCCAACCCTCCCTGAGTGATGAGGGTAATTCGGCGCGAGAGGGAAGAAGGAATCAAAGCAGAAGTGATTGTGTTTGTTGTCAAGTCTCCCAGAGGGCTCTGCTGGCGCTCAGCTGTGCCGTGACGTAAAAGGTCGCTGGCTCCGAGGTAAACAGACCGTCTCCTTGGCAACCGGCACGCCGCCTCCCCCCCCCCCGCCCCTTCTCTTCATTAAATTAACTTAATAACTTTATTCTGTCTCTCTAAACATCTGTTTTCTTTATTGTTTTCCATTAATAATTCTATGAGTTAATTATTTTCAATTTTAAAGTGCAGAAATATTTATTTATTTTATATATGTTGTATCTTTGTATACACAACTCAATGCCGTAAATTTATGGATCGGGCTCATTGTTTAGAGTTGCTATATTAAAGGCTCCGGGTACAATTTAGGCTGTAGTAGATAAATTATTTAATCTTTTAAACAGCCAATGACGAATCCTGTGCCCTACTGGGGCTTATCCTGGTTCTATAAAGCGGGTACCGTTAATTATGGGAAACCCTGATTGAGGGTCTCGGACGAATCGCCTGCACGCATGTCCCAGAAACTGTCTAGTCTCCACTATGTACTGAAGCAAAAACTCTTCATAGGTCTTAGTGGTATTTTTACAGTTTTATATAATAATAAGGCCGAATGCTTGATGTCTCTGCTTACAAACTTCCGTCCACGGAACGCTACCCAAACCCAAACCGCCAAATCACTCTTAACGCAATCCTCTCACCTACTTCTCGACCAAGTCGGCACAGCGCTTAGGAATTCGTTCGTTTCTAAGCCCAGCCACTTTACAGGTCCGTCTTAATCTTCGTGACGTTAACACTTGAAAATATTTGCAAAAGCATGATTTGCAACTCCGCATTATAATAGTTTTATATAGATTCGATAATTTTCGCATTTGATATCTATCGCTCTTAGTCCAGGATCAGATAATTCAGATAATTATCTTGAGATTTAACAAAAAAAAACCCTGTTAGTAATAAATTTTTGAGAATCATCAAATCGACATATTTTATTCTTGCTACCTCTGTTAGCTACCGCAATCGATAATTTTCTCACAGGAAATTGTTGGGCGTCTCATCGAAAGGAAGCTATTCACGAAGATTCAGCTTCATACTAATCAAGTGCAAATATGGGCCATGGATCCTGGACTATCTTCCTTATTTTCGGGATATTAAAAGTGTTTTTTGTTAGACATGTTTACTTGTAACTGTACCACTTATATTATACACACCTATGAAGATTCCAAACCAGTGCGATGAGGTGATATGTATGAGAATATACTTAACCACCTGGTTTTTCCTCTAATTAATTATACTCTTTTTATAGAGGCTTGATTATCCTCAGGATGGGCTCTACTCATATAAACAATTCAGTTGTCGGTAAAACTTACTGAACTAACACATATAGTGAAGCCACAGTCATATTTTAGGTGTTGAAGTTTTTTTTTATTATTTGTATTTAGCAGTTATGGACTTCAAATTAAAAATCAATATCATTTTCCCCTTACCAGCTTTGATGCCCTGTCAGTATCTCTAGAGCTCCTCAATCAGTCCCTCCTTCCGTTCTTCCGACATATAAGGAAAAGACGAGGGGAGTCTTTTGAGTTCCTGCCCCATCTCAATATCCTCATAGGTTTTCACTATTTGTCAAAATTCATCACTGCTCTTGATTTTGTCCTTTGCTGTACCAATTTATTTAAGATTCTAATAACATTCATTCTAGAAACATCCCAAAATTGTTGCCTTTCTGCTTACCTTTTTATTTTAATTACTGTTGACATTGGTTCTATCCTTCCTATTTTGAACTAATAGTTTGTTTGTTGTTGCTTAGAGGCGTAAAACCCTAGGGTCTCAACGCCTGTAGATTTTTTAATTTTATAATTATTTATCTTTTAATAAAAAAATAAAATATATTCATATACTCACACATACTAACAAATAATATATCTATAATAAGGAAATAAAACAATCGGAAAAAACAACAAATGCATCTGCATCTGGGACAATGGATGATCAAATATTGGTTATTAATTTACAGTTTGTAATGAATTTCACCACTTGGTCGATTTCAGATTTGCTTCTCTAACATCGGGTGGTATTTTAAGCTGATTTAATATTTTTTTGTAGGAGTAGCATTCCTCAAATATATGTCTGATACAAGATTTTTATATCGGAGGTGCCCCTTGTAATGAGATGTGCCTGGGTAAGCCGGGTCTGTCCTATTCTAAGGCGAGCTATAGCCACCTCTTCATGGCGTTTACTGCGATTAGATGTAGCCCAAGGCTTTACTTCCCTTTTAATATATTTCAATTTACTGGCTGGACTTTCATTCCACATTGCTTGCCATCTTTTATCTATACATTCTTTAAGGGGGTGAGCAAGTTCTTGGGCGGTTAGAATGTCTGTGCCTCTACCTGGGAGGGTTAGAGCTCCTCGAGGAGCTTTGTCAGCCATCTCATTCCCGACAATACCCACATGACCCGGGGCCCAGATGAAGAATATTTTTTTGCTTAGGTGGTTTAGCATTATTAGATATTCGTGAATGCGTTGGACTATGGGGTTGTGTGAGCACATATTGTTCAATCCCTGGAGGGCGCTAATTGAATCGGAAATTATTACAATATTGTCGGTTTGTATATTTGTCATGGAGAAATGTAGAGCGGATACTACTATTCGGGGGTATAGACGTTGCAGAGGTGGTGTAGTTTTTTTTTTATGGGTTGAATTGGGCATGGGGGACTAATTAATATTCTATTTTGAACTAATAGTATATTAATTAGTTTGGTTAATATGTTGCTTGAATATACGATTTTAAGGGCTTATTGTAGGTACTATATGACTTTCGTGCTTCTTGATATAGATCCATGGAGGGCTGTTCTGAGACCTCAATTAATGACTCATCGCTTGGCCGGTGCGGTTCTCTTCTTAAAGGATAATGATCTCACCATAAGGTTGTCAAAATGGTGTATCACATTATATATTTTCTTTCATTTTGTCTATATTTTGTTTTCATTTTTTAAATAATCAATCATACATCAAACATATCAGAGAGTTCACACTGGAATATACTTGAGCTCCTTGGGTTAGGGACCGGGTATGGCAGGTTATGTATTCTATTATTGGCTGAGAATCGATCATGTGGGATTAGAAGACCCTTATGCGGTTCACATTCTCTTTAAAGTGCGTAATCCTGACAGCAGAATACTTGGAGGTTGAGCATCATCTCGACTCACATCCATTCCTAACTGTAGGCTTGAAAACAATATAGTGGATTATTTAATACACTAGTTTTCGATTTCATACCAATATCTTTGACCAGAGCAGTGGTTCCTGACCTGGGTTACGTGAAGGTAAGTTGGGGGAGACCAGTCGAAAACGAAGTTCTCACTTAGTTTTTGTTATTTTCTCTCACAATTACAAAAACGGTTGGTAACCACTGGACTAGAGTTTTGTGAAGGTTGGGAGATACGGGCAGTAGAGAACATACCTAAACTGATACCACTATATCCTGACGTTTCGGTCTATGATTTAGCTCAGGACGTGGAGGCATATCTATAAGTTATGAATAAAGTAACTTTGCGTTATTCATAATATATCTTAATAATATAATAAATATATTCATAACCATATATCTTTCTAATCTACATATCCTAAAATCAGAAAAATTAACAACACACAGCCTAAACTATTGACAATCATTTAAAACGTATTTCTAAAAATCCTTGGTTACAAAATATACTTTTAATGACAATGAGACGAATGCCAGGAGCTGAAGGTTTTCTCTAATTTTGAAAGAGCGACAGTGAAGTGGAATAGTGTTGGAGATCCATTGTTAGATCATTCGAGCCCACGTTGTTTAGAATAGTATCTAGGCAACAATTTCCTCGTTTCCATTCTAAACAGCAGTTTTTTTTACGAAAAAAATCTATTTAAATATATCCTGTAGGATGCGGTACATTCTTATATTAGTGACGAAATGACACCTTGGCACGAAAACCGTTGGCAACGACTTGCGAAAACACACCAATATCGATATATAGCAAGTTTCGATCATCCATCCTAAAATAATCGATTAATAATATATATAAAAAATGATCACCAATCGTAAAATACTGATGAATCTACATAAATGAGACAGATGAATCGATGAATTGATTGATTGAATAATAAATATTTACCTCTAAGGTAATCATTCATGAAAACTTCTTTTCATAAATCCATAAAAAATTAGTATAAATCCATAATACTTGTTAAATTACAGTAATTTTTATCTCTCGCAAAAATTTACTTGGACAGCTGTGGACCACCTTTTACTACACTCAGATTTGTAGTATATTGATAACCATAAGAAATACGACGGACAGAAGTAAACCAAGGAAGAGGTAATGAACCTTAGACCAAAGAGATATATCACCCCAAAGAGGTTGGTTTTGACTAGAGCCTAGGCAAGTGCACTTGAAGAATCCCCCGGGAATCGATCTTCCCGCCTTGACGTCACAGGTTTTTTGGCGCCAACTTGACCCACTCCTCCCTACAGTCGCACTTTTTTTTTTTTTTTTTTGCCAACCCAACTGCTAGTAGCTACCGCGGCACGAACTGGGAATCTTACTCCGTTAATGGCATCATTCCGCTTCGCTTCGTGGACTGTAGTCTCCAGTACTTTAAGAACACCAGTTCAAATCTACGAGAAACTTGAAGAGAGAATTCGTTAGGTAGTTATCTAACCGCCTGACAAATATAGCAACAAATTAAATATTCACAAATAAAACCGTCTCTCAAAAACTGAAGCTTTGGGCTATAATCTTAAACCTAGAAATGTAAAACATTCTATCAGTCAAATAATTACAATTGATGAGGAGTTCGAACGTATTTTAAGATTCCGGGTTCGAAACTGACTTTGACAAATAATTATGACAAACTCTTTCTGTTCCATCCTCCGTTACCTACTTGAAACTTCCTACTTCAAGAGCTTAACACCCATCCATGGGTTATAGGGGTTCTAGTATCCACATATGCAATAATGATAATATCTGCCTTTGGATAATAAATATCTGATTAGCTATAGTTTCGAAAACGAATTTTTAAATATCCCTTATAGTAAATATAAAGGATAATAACTAATAACTGATCTTAGGCCAGCGGCCAGGTGTTTCAAGGTCGCAAAAAATTGAAATGAGCTGCATTTTTGGTATGTTGTAAGGGTATGTCTGAATAGTGTAAATCCAAGTTTGCATCCGAACAAACGGGTGGGAAGACTTTTGGTGGCCGAAAAACTTTGGGGGGAGGGTCATTTTTTCCAAAACGTCCAAATTTTGAGTTTTAGCCGACTTTCATGAGGAACACCGGCTAAAGGAGTAATCCCACGATGAAAGTCAAGGGAAATGGAGTTGTAGTAAATTTAATTAGCTTTAATTTAAGCACATAACGAGGCCTGTAGTTGTTATACTTATCTTGTTAATTAAGAAAAAAGGAAAATCGGGGGAAGTGAGTGTTTTAAGAAAATGACCTTGTACGCCACGAATCGATCTAATACAGCTTGTTTATTTGCCTATAAAAAATACAATAAAAAAAAATGGTAGTACTAGCAGATACTATTATGTAGGGGGGGGGGGAGCCTCCCAGTCTCCCCATAGGTTTTTCGGCCATCATAAGTTTTCCCATCCGTTTTTTCGGTTGCAAACTTGGATTTACACTACTCAGGCATGTCCTTACAACATATCAAAAAAGCAACTCTCTTCAATTTTTTGGTATCTGGCCGCTGGCCTAACTTCCTATCTTTCGCGACTATAGGTATTTTCTGAGCTGAAATTAACCATACATAACATTTCTCTCAATAGCCTGAAAGTGGAGTCTCATGGTGAAGTAAACTCCTTAGATTTTTTAGAAAATTTTTCTGGATGCAAGTTGGGCTTTAAGGAATTAATTCTTTGGCCTCCACCCTGGCCATTTTCTTCCTAGTACCTTTTATTTAGTTTATGTTTTCGGTAACTTGGCTGAAATATTCTAGAGAAAAAGAGATGTGAAGTCAAATCGTTAGTTTTATTCAAGGACTTGGCTTGATATTTGAGAGTCTTGAGTTATTGTAATTAAATTTTTTTTTAATGTATGAGTGTATAATTTATTATTTACACATCATAATTATGTAATATTTACGTGGTAACGTACTTAGATAGAGGTTGGCACCGGAGACCACCTCTGGGATATAACCGTGCCAAAAATACACCCGGACTCTCTCGTCAGGAGGACGAATCCTTGGGGACAGGGAGGCTATCGTAAGGAATTAAATAAATTAATAGTCCTTTCCGACCGACTACCCGCGCCCCCCCTCTATAAGTAATTTTATTAATTGGGACTAATTATTGTGGGAGAAAGATCTAGCGGCTCTACGACCTACGTGTACTAAATTAGAAGAGATCAGTCAGAGGGCGCGGAGGTGGGGAATATGGGAGGTAATTAATTAATATAAAAAAGGGCGCGAGTATAAATGGACTTTTGGCGGGAGTCCAGGCGTCAGTTAGCGCGCTAACTAGCTCCTCGTCACCTGGTCGTCGGCGTCAACCTTCTCCGCTTTCGTTTCTATCTCTCTCTCTCTCTTTGTATATATATACATGTGTGTGTGTGTGTGTGTTTTTGTGTTTAATATGTATGTAAAGATAAACCTGAGTTTATCAGTACATATTGTGATTGTATTGTTTCTGGGCATTTACCAAAAAAAAACAAGGTGTTTAACAAAATAATTTTGTAACAAGGAACTTTCATCAATGCCTCCGTGTTGTCAGCAATGTAAACTTCCTTGCCCCCCCCCCTCTTATTTTACATGTATATATACGAGCTCTAAGATTGGGATAGAAAGAAGGTAGGCGATAAGGAGTAGATATGTAGTCCATAGTCCATAAGCTATAATATAAAAAATAATATAAAAATAATATAATAAGAAAAATATAATAATAATAACGGATAGAATTGCCCAGGGGATCCAGTCAATGATAACACAAAAATTAAGCAAAACTTAATTTTCATTAATCGTTCCAACGTTTCGGCCTACGTTGTCTCCAGGACAAGTAACTGAAATAACTGTCTCAAAGTTCAGTTTTAGTGTTGTGAAAAGTCACCGCACCCATTATTTTCCTGAAGATGGCCTACAGCGTAGGCCGAAACGTTGGCACGGTTAATAAAAATTAAGTTTTGCTTAATTTTTGTGTTATCATTGACTGGATCCCCTGATTAATTCAATCCATCATTTGAATTATCTAGTCAACTGTTTTCCACTCAAATATAGTAATGATAGTATATAATCAATAAGTCTCCTAGTTAGTTCATATTAATGTCTCGTCTATGTCTCCTATATTATATATATATGTATTTCTCTTACAAGTCATCCATCGTTTTATAAGTCAATGGTTGTACAGTGAGGTTATTTATCTACTAGATTACGGTCAACAGCAAGGTTTTTACCATATTTTGGATACCCAGATAATAGGCAGAGGGTGCTACATCTAGGTGTTAACTAGAGGGTGCTAGGATCCGTCCCTAGCTGTTAACTGATTAAATAAAGCCTGCCTCAGCCAGATTTTGACCCGGGACCTTCGTCACGGCAACTCAGCGCTCTACCACTCTGGGCCACTCCGTTGCCGTAACAACTATAACAAGAATATAATTAGTCGTATTGCCGAATTAGTAAAGAATAACGAATAGGTTAGAATCATGAATTTGAAAGGAAACGTTTCGACCCACGTTGCAAGTCTTCTTCAAGGCTTATAGTGGAGTCAAGGTTTGAAAGCGAAACAGACCATTTTCTTCCACACTACCTCTGTAAAACAATCTAGTCTATAACAGACACTAAAATAAATCATACGCAATAAAAAAATGAGATAAATAGCCTCTTAAAGGACAGACCTTAGCTTTTATAAATTGGTTAATATTTATTAAGACAATAAAATTAATGTATTAATAAATTACTTTTATTTTAAGATATATAGCAAGATATTAGGAGGCTAACTTATATATATATATAATAATATATATATATATATATGTTTCGGTTCTTGAGATTGAATCGTATACTTGTTTAACTTTCTTTTATTGAAATTTCAAGACTATTTTGTTCACTTAATCATGTCTTAACAGAGAAAAAACAGGATTTTAGTAAATTATATTAAATAACACATTATTCTGGTTATAAAATCGACACATGTACGATGTTAATAGATGAATTGTACTTACGAACAGATAACAAAACTAAATATTCTGTTAATATTCTTCAAGACTAATGATTGCTACAATTCATAAGCTGAAGGAGAACTGGACCCACTATTTATCCTCATTAGAGATTATTATCCCTCCCTACAGGCCACATGTTCAAAATTATAATTTGTTTATTTTATTGATTGTGAACGGAGTGGCTCAGTGGTAGAGCACTGAGTTGCCATGCCGGAAATCCAGGTTCAAATCCCGCTGCAGGCCATGACTTTAATTTAGTCTGTTTGCGGCGGGAGATGGATTATATGGGATCTAGTACCTTTCTGGGGCTCACCCAGCCTCTATAAAATATTATAAAAATAGGAAACCCAAAATAAGGGGGGGGGGCAAGTCACATCCTAGCAGAACCGTTGTCCATGAAGCAGTACTTATGAAGCAGTAAACAGTCTCCACTATATACTGAACCCCAGACCCGTTCACGGGTTGTAGTGGTACAGGTTTTTATTGTATTGGTTATTTTAATTAATGTTTGTAGATAATATAGGTACTTCTAACTACTGTAGTAACCTTAGTTCATCCTTGGCTGGGATTATGGCCAGTCAACAATGCCTGGTGGGGTCTGCATGACCCCTAGGCCGATACGATATTTTAATACCTGTTCTACATATGACATCCAGTCAATTTATAACCACCGGTTGATGATTTGAATTTAAGCAGGGTACAATCACTCGGAACATCTGGCTTCTATCCCCGCCTGAGTGAGCCCAACCAGGAGGGGACGAAAGTACAATGGCCGCTCGTGTCCTACGATTGTTAACATCGCAGTTAGTTCCCCTCAGCCATTACGGAGTATTTTCTGCCATTGTCTCGGATTTTCCCTACCTTCTTGCACTACCCCTGCAGCACGTTCTAAATCGCTAGCGAGAACTGTGAATCATATATGGAATCGAATGGAAAGATTTACTCATATATATATATATACTTAAAAATAAAATTGCCAAACTCATCATTTCTGTTGTTCTGTATAGATACGAAACGTGGTCTCGATCTTATTCCGAAGAATATCGCTTAACATCTGTGGGAGTGGTGTAATTTGTTTTGTTAACATTTTAATATTAACTTTGCATTTTTATTTTTGTGTTTGAAAGATGCGTACGTAAAAAATCTGCTGATTATACCGCACGAAATTACAAAACATGGACCTCAATAGTATAGTTGAATTAATGCAAGCATAAATCGTTAAAATTGGTTTGTAAAGCTATTGGACTTCGTAACGAATATATTCATTAAACAAAAAACCGAAACAAATAGGAATGGACCGAAACGTAGATGGGAATTTGTGAATTTCGGTTTAAATATTTGTCTATAGAGAAAGGACTCTTATATATAATAATTATGGGCATCGTATCTTCGAGTTCTTTAAGCCTTAATTTGTATTATTAGATACTATTTACAAGCAATATAAATCATGTTTTGTTGTCAGTTTGTTTTTTTAATTACTAAAGTCACTTTATGCTGCTATGGCTAATCGGACGATGCTGCACAGGGAGTCCGAAATCATCCCCATCCTGGTGTAAATAGGATAGAGATCTTTAACTATTATCTGAGACCTCACGGGCTCGGGACTACCATTTTCCAAGGACGGCATACATAGGATTTTTTATTTCATTTAAAAATCCTAAGGCCACCTGCTGGGCCGCGAACCCAAGATCTTGGTCATAGAAGGTTGCTATGCTATCCACTATTCCACAGATGACCCATATCAAACTTAGTAATGTTTTATTTTTTCCAGTTCCAATTACAAGCCACTTCGAAATCAGTGACCTTAATAATTTCATCGGGGGGAAAAACCATCAACGACCACCATTGAATACCCAGGTATCCGGGGGAAAATGAAAGAGTAGAATAAAAATGGGACCTAGCAGATACAAACATGATGACATGATTATAGAGCATGTCGGTGACACAGGGATCCCCGGAGAAAAAGGTGTTCGTTAATCCTGATTGCGGGATTTAAATCCGATGAATGGAATGATTAGTCGGCTCCAGGATGTCTGACGCCGCTTCTTTTATCTTTTTTTTTTTTATTACACTTTATTTTTTGTTCCAATTATATAAATTTTTTTCTCACCTCTTTACCCTTGTTAAATATTTCGTTTACGAGATAATGTTTTCTGAAAAAAGATTAGTTTTTGATCTAGTTTCGAGTAAATACTTTCTTAAATATGGTGATTTATTGATAAAGTTGATCAGTACCTTTATTTTGTTTCGTTGATAAAAATTTGCCATGTTATAAATGCTACGATCTGTCCTTCAAGATACCATGCATTTTGTTATGCCATGAATAATTATCGAAGATAATTGCTCAAACTTATCATTTATTATAGACTAGAATGGAAAAGTAACTTTATTTTGGTGCTAAGTTCTTTTAGAATAACAAACATGAACGGAAAAATAAACATAATATATATCTGGACCGAATGCTACATCATACAAACCATGGTGTCCGTGTATTTTTTTTTTTGAATCGTTTGTAGTTCGTATGTGTATGTCAACCGTTGGTATTTTTAAGTCTATATGCTATACTTTATTATTTATATACCAAGGTGGTTTTGTGATAAGTCTAAACGTTTTTGATTGAAAAGTTTGTCTAACATATTACTAAACGTGGTTAACATAATTGTAGCTTTAGGTTGGTTTTTAATTATTTTAATTATAAAATTAACTTTATGTTTTTGTAACTATAGCACCACAGTATGACAGTATTTCAATGTGTGATTTGTTTTCTTTTGCAGGTAAGAAGCTCAAAATTCATATTTTCTCCGAATGTACTGTAGGTAAGCGACTCTATCATATGTTTGAATCATTGAAATATAAACGTTTAATATTCGGGTAATAGGGTAAAGTGTGTTAATTTAAAAAAAAACCAGTGACTTTGTTGTTAAATTACTTTTTATATCTTTATTAGCATGGAACTTTATGGAACAAAGGTTCACATAAATTAATGTATAATTAATTTTTATGTATGTAATTAAAGTTATATTTTACATTATTACGATTAATGTACTATGAATTTTCCATACAAAGTCAACCACCTTTGCAAATTAAGGATCAAAAAAGGAGTTTTATTTCAATGGGAGTATTGTTGTTAGTTGTATAAAATGTACAAGTAATTGTAACCGATAGGAAGATTCTATTGAAGGGACTACAATAGGCGCATGTTCGTTTTGAATGAGGCTCATTTGATCCTCGAAGATAAGGGCGAAGTGGCTGAGTGAATCGAAGGCCGGCCGAGAAGTGGTTGGGAAGATACAATAGCTCCGCTACCGGTAACGGTGGGGTGCGCTGCTGCCCACATCTGCTCTCTATCCCACGCCACTCGTACTTTTGATCAATTTATTTCTGTCTGAAATTATTTAAGGCTAATTGAACAAATCTAGTATCAGTTAATAAGATCTAGGCTTTTTACCGTTACCTTTTTGGCTAGGTTAAAAATTCAGAATCTGCTCTGTCCAAATGATTTAAAACATGCAAATATAAGTCTATGAGGATAATATAATAAAAAAACATAAATAATCAATGTATTAAAATTATAATAATCCAAATTAAAATTTGATGGCCTTTTGTTAAGAAAGAAACACATTAGACTGACGAACGGGATTTTTAGGTATTTTAAAGAAAAGAAGACCAAACCTGCCTGGTTCGAAGAGGTAGAAAAAGATTTACAAGATTACTTACGAGGACGTTCTGGAAAACAACTGTCTTAGGATGAAATTGGATACTTATGAGGGTTTTCATGAAAAAACGAAAGCTGAAGACGGGAAAGAAACGGACGTAAGAAAGAAGGAAGCAGCACCGGCGACGAATGAGGGAGTACTGGGCCAATGTCAAGAACAAAAAAAAAAACAGTTGAAATGGCATGGTCCTTGGTAGGCCTGTACGAAAAAAAATGTCAATTAAAAATAAATCTTAATATAAGTCAAGTTAAAAACAAATTTCTTATTGTTAAATATTTTTATTTTGAAGAGAAAAGATTTGTCTGACTTTGATTTGAACCCTGGTAGCTCAGTGGTTTAGAGCGCTGCACCGGAGATGCAGACGGGTTCGAATCCCGGCGATGGGCAAATCTTTTCTCTTCAAAACAAAAATATTTAAAAATAATTACCATCAAAATAACAATTAATAAAAATAAATTATAAATAATATATTGACCTAAGTCAACAAGATCCTAATTAAAGTAATGTTTAATTAAAATTCATCCTCGTGTATACATCGCAAAAATTGCGAGAACACGGGGATATAGGATCGGTGAAGAGAACGGATTTGTCTTACTTGGATACGACCCCTGGTAGCTCAGTGGTTTAGAGCACTGCAACGGAAATGGAGGCGACCCGGGTTCGAATCCCGGCCAGGGCAAATCTTTTCTCTTCAAAACAAAAATATTTAAAAATAATTACTATCAAAATAACAATTAATAAAAATAAATTACAATTTTTTTATTTTTTGAATTACACTAAAATGTAGGAGCGAGGTAGCTGAGTGGTAGCGCTTTAGGTTGCTGTTCTGAGGATCTCGGGTTCAAACCCAGCTGCGGCAGATAAATTGTTTAATCCATAAATTGGCCCAGTGGGACATGTCGATCCTCCCGGGGCTCACCCATCCTTAGAATTATCCAGTCAACTATTTTCCACTCAAACACCTTTACCTTACCTTTACCTTACCTTGCATCACCTTCTTTCTATACATTTACTCTGTAATATCTTTATTCATATATATCCCTCACATTTTGTTCTACGTTTCTATTACTCTACATATATATTTTTTCTATTTTATCATATACTTGGTACTGCAATGTATTTTTATAGTTTTGTTATTTTGTCTGTTTTTTTTCCTTAGAAAAAAAACAGGGCCCCGAAGATGACCCACAAAGTGGGTCGAAACGTCGGCACATAATTAAATAAGTACCCACTTATTTAGTGTTTTATTTGACTGCACCCCTAACTATTTTCTTACTCTATCTTCCAGTCAACCATCCCCTCGCTTCTCAAACACCTTTACAATCGTTTTCCTAGAAAATCTCTACCATGTACTGAACCCAAGACCCAAACCCTTCAAGGGTAGTAGTGTTACAGTTCTTTGTGTATAGATGCGATAATTTTCGCGTTAGATAGGATCTATCTATCACTCTCACTTATATTTGGCATTTTCAAAGTGATATAATCCACTGTTGAAGTTTCCGAACCATCGCTTGTGCAAATGTAAAAAATGGTAGTAGTTATTGCTATATACTATGTAACTAATTACTTTTAACTAAATAAAAGGCTAATGATTACAATTGTATTGGTTATATTTTTATTACGGGTCCAATTTTAAGCCCATCAATTACGTCAACAGGTCTTATTGTTATTTTGTACATGTTTATATCCTATTTACTTCCTCATACACAACTCTAAGTTGGCAAGTTTTAAGTGGATACTTAGGAAGACGTGGAGGAACTTAAGTGTCAAATAGCGAGTGTGAGGTGTTGCGTCAGAGTGGCAATTTAAATTCAGTTAACCAGCTCCCGAAGTCAGGTTCGGAATTTCAGATGTACTTCTGGCCAATATACCCTTCGTTAGCTTCACACTCTTTCTCACCCTCTCTCTCTCTCTCTCTCTCTCTCTCTCTCTCTCTCTCTCTCTCTCTCTCTCTCTCTCTCTCTCTCTCTCTCTCTCTCTCTCTCTCTCTCTCTCCCCCCTGCATTCTTAGAGTTACCTCTACTTCTTTTCCATTCTAACCCTGTTCCAACCGGTAGCAACACAGGCAATTACTTTTCAATTATTCGACCCTTTTTGTTTGGTTGTTTTCTATTTAGTATCATATTTCATGAAATAAAAGTATACAATGTTTAAATTCGTTAATAGCTGCTGTCAAAACAGAATTATTAAAAAGAAATGCTTAGTAGATATTTTTACTAATTATTGATAATTTTGAGAAAATCAGAACGCTTACTCAACTCCTGGGAGAAAAAGTTATTAAGAAAAATATGGGACGGAGTAGACGAGAATATATGAAGAAGAAGGTATACGAGGAGCTGTTTGAAGAATCCGAAAGAGAGACCTAATATGATGGAAGGGACACATGGAGGGAATGCCAGATCAAAGAATAGCATAGGAGATGCTCAATGGGGAACCAGACCGGACGGCAAGCTAAGTAGAGGACGTCTTCGGATCAGATTGTTGGACGATGTTGAGGAATACTTAAATCTGATGGGTGGAAATATTGAGGTATCTTGGAGATTAGTTATCTGTGGTGGAGGAGGCCCGGGTGCTACTAGGACCGTTGATTCATAATAATGTGGAATCCCGATATTTCGTATCCCGATTATTCGTATTTCCGGCTAATTCGTACAAATTTGCCGGTCCCCAGAGAAAATCCCGATAAATGGTATAAAATCCATGAATTTCAGACCCCTCGATAATTCGTATTATTTTTATGCTCGAGGTCACTTATAACGTCATATAATTCGTATTTCCAGCTTTAAAATCTCGTTACTTAGTACTGTTTTTGAAAGGTAGGGAGAGAACAGTGAAACTGATATGCCAGGGAGCAGAATGAGAATAAATCCTTTCTAGGAAAGCACTCAATTTGTATTTTTTTTATACACAAGTATGTTTGTACTGTTTAGAGGCACAGTAGATCCTATCGTTTTTTACGGGAGAGCGAGTGAGGGAGACAAGTTTTCTCATATCTCATAAGTAATTCGTACTGTTTTCACTCAAAGAAAATGAGGGGAGGAATTTTATTAAGCTTTTCTTACAATCACACTTTTATTTACAATTCAGTCTCGTTTTTGTTACCGTTGTGACACGTTATCATGCCTCCAAAATACGTTAGCCTCTCTATTGAAGAGAAACAACAAATCATAAACGCCGTGACCAGTGGCTGTAAGCTAATTGACATATCCAAGCATTTCATCGTCCCTGGTTCCATGATCACATCCATTTTGAAGAACAAGGACAAAATCACTTACCAGACTTGTAGAGAACTTAAAGTGGTTCGTACAAGCAAGGAATTCAAATGTACCAGTTGGAGGTAATATTTGAAGGGAAAAATGGGAATTGAAGACTTTCGTGCAAGTGATGGACGGTTCGATAGATTCAAAAAATTGTATTAATACATTTTTTCATTTTTTTATTTTGTACTCCCGATAATTGGTATTCCCGATAATTCCTACCAAATCTTCAGTCCCTTGACTATACGAATTATCGGGATTCTACTGTAATCACTTATAATATAAATATGTGAATCCAATACCAGCGATTTTGTGGTGCTTTCCAAATTAAACATCAACATTTCACGCAGAAGATAACTAGCCTTTCTATTTGTGAGTTGCTTTGGTATTGCCTAGGTGTGAATGCATCTTTAATTACTTGAACTAATATTACCTGAAAATATGGGTTTTTAGTAGACTAATAGAAGAATAATGAACTGCGCTTTAAGATTTGTCGTTGGTACTCCGAGGCGTTCCCGGGGGTCACATCATTATGATGAGTTTAAGTGGCTCTTCCCACCCATTTGTAGTCATTATTTCCTTAGTGTTTTTCTATACCAATCCATTAACTCGCAACACCCTTCATATATCTATAGTCTCCTTCAATTTAAATCCTCTGTCCAACACCATCAAACAAGAGCCCGCCTCTCCGATCTCTACATTCCATCCCACAGAACTAAGGTATTCGACCGTTCCACCACTGTGTGGAACTCAATCCCTCCTTTCATCCGCCATTCATCTTCTCATTTAAATCATTCATCGCCTCATTTAAATCCCTGCTTTTCCATCATCTCTTGGCATCCCAAAAAGATGCTCTCCAGGCAGGCCAATCTTCCGCTTGAATTAATTTGTATCGAATACTCGATCTCGTTACCTACGTGTTTGTTTATTTTTCCAACAACATAGAAGATATAGACTTTGTAAATACTTTATCGCATGCTATGCCATTCATTTGCTTTATTTAGCAATTCCGTTATTAACTATTATATTAATGTTACTTACTATTCATGAGAAGTGAGGGGATGGTTGACTGGAGAGTAGACGTAAAGGAAGAAAATAGTTGGGGGTGCAGTCAAATGAAAACACTAAATAAGTGGTTGCTTATTTAATTATGTGCCGACGTTTCAGACCGCGTCTACTCTTGCTACAGCTTCCTATAGCCCTGAAGATGACCCACAAAGTGGGTCGAAATGTCGGCACATAATTAAATAAGCAACCACTTATTTAGTGTTTTCATTTGACTGCACCCCCAACTATTTTCTTCCTTACGTTATTTACTATTATTTTGTTAATATCAAACCTTTATATATATGTTTTGTTTTTATTTTTATTTATTTATTTTTCTAGAAAATTAGTTAAAATCCTGTTAAGTCTCTTACTTTTTAATCATTTATTTATTTTTCTTTTTTTCTATTATGTTTTGTCAATCTTGATTACTTCATGATTTGTATCATTATGTAGCCTCCTGGCCAGATGAATATTATGTTTATTTTACTTGTTCTTTATTGTTATTCTAAAGGGACTTGGTCCCAGAATAAAGTTTGTTTTCTATTCTAATATTTTTAAAAAGATGTAATGATATGAACATTTAGTAAATTATATGATTTGTAAATACATTTCTCACAAAATAATTTCATAAAATTCATTGCAATATGTACGGTCGGCTGTCTCCTTCCCACTCCACAGTTTAGTTGTAGTGATGTAGACGTGTAGACCATGCAGGTATTTTTACAAAACTTCAAAATGCGGAAAAGTATCCTCTTCTGTTATTTTTCATGTTTCTTGTGCCAATTATAGGTTTATCATACTCCTCCGAATCTTCAGTTTTGCTTGAAATATTATATCTTATATTATATTCAGTCTTCTATGTTTAGTAAAATCATCATGTTACTATTATCACTGAGTAAATTTTCGTTTAAGGTGTAAGGTCACATACAATTTTTTATGGAAGATTTTTTTGTTTACAATTTTCTAATTTTGTTTACAATTAAAAATTTTGGTACAATGAAATCTTTTTGCTTAACTTAAGTCTAAATGTATAAATATGTATGGAGGATGGAAATTATTGGGGGGGGGTGCAGTCAAAATATACACACAAATAAGTAAAAACTTATTTTTTATTTTATTTATGCCTACGTTACACCACTTTGTAACGTATTTTACTTGTCAGTTACATTTTTCACTTAGTAGCCACTCCTATTGGCCCTGAAGATGACTTACACGTCATCTTCTACTACGTTAGGTCGAAACGTAGGCACAAATAAAAAATAAGCTTCTACTTATTTGTGTGTATATTTTGACTGCACCCCCCAACAATGTACATCCTCTATTATTTCTTCCAGCCGACTATTTCCTCTCTAATATAAATATATATCAAATAACCATATTTTGAAAAATTATAATGCTTAAATGGTGTTTTTGGTTACCATACTAAGTTCTGACGTTAAGTAAGCTTCTAGAAACCCGTAATATATTTTTAAAATCTATCGTGGCTAATACAAAATTAAGAAAAGTGTTCGAATATTTTTTTATATTTTTATATAATTATGTATTTATATTAATTTAAAAAAAAATTATTCAATGTAATTTATAACTTATATTAATATATCCAGTAAATAGAATGAATGTATTCAGTGGCTTGAAATAACAAGTTCAGAAACTGCCCAGCGGCAGTACTCAAATAGCATGTTCAACTTACTAGATCACGAGGCCGTCTTCTTTTCAGACGCCTCGGAGGTATATCAATTTAAAACGTAAATGTATTAGCTTATAATCCAGCTATGAATCCCGTTGTGGTGTAAACTGTTAAGGAAGTAAACATTGAGATAGCTACTACTAGCAATTTTGGAAACTTGCCCGCTCTTTTCTAAAACTGTGATTAGTCCTCACCGGCGAACTCTATTTACTAATTTTCCCACTTTTTCAATATTTATATTATAACATTAATTTTTCCTCTAGTATAAAAGTAGATTAAATTATATTTTATTACTTAGTACAATATTTTAAAAGTTTATTAGCAATATAAGAATAATTACAATTAATAAAGAAACTGAACATGAAATGGATTGAGGAATGATTAAATTAGATTTAGTCGGTGAAATATGAAAATGTAAAATAGATCTTAGCCCATAAAAGAAAGTAAAAGAGGAATTTTAATTGTCAAGTATCGCAAAGATGCCAAGTTATAGGTTGTATGCAAAAAATACTGTTTGCCTAAACATTATTATAGAAAAAACATTTTGGTTGCTGATTCTATTTTAGTACTTTTTTCTTTACTAATCTATATTAACATTATCCGATTTTAGGATGAGTGAATTTAGAGTCTTTTAAATTACTAAAGATATTCATTATTTAGCTTAAGATTATTATAATTGATTTCTTGTGCTCGCCTTTAGAATCAGAAGAACTCATACAAGACTGAAAAGACAAGAAACCGCTCGACGTTTCAGGCTTCTTCAACACTTACTAGACAAACGCTCTAAGCTCCCAATCAATTACAAAAGACTCATCTACATGACCATCATACGACCTATTTGGACTTACGGAGTAGAGCTTTGGGGCTCCACTAAGCCATCGAATTCCTCTCGTATCCAATCCCTACAATCCAAAATCCTTCGTAAAATCCTCAACGCTCCTTATTTTGTTAAGAATATAGTCATCCATAACGACCTTAATGTCCCATTTGTTGCTGATCTGGCCCGATCCCGGTATCTATCCTTTCATAACAAACTTCATTTCCACTCAAACCCTCTAGTTTCAAACCTGGCTTCCTCTTCAATTCCCGATAATCCTCCGAGGCGTCTGAGAAGAAGATGGCCTCGTGACCTTCTTAGCTGAACATGCGATTTGAGTACTACCAGTGGGTAGTTTCTCTACTTGTCATTATATCATGTCATTATGTATCACTCAGCCAATTTACTTGTTATATTACTGTAATATAGTTGTAAATATCAATAATAATAATAATAAAAAAAAAAAAAAAAGAATCAGAAGAGGAATTATAACAGAATAGATTTCGAATTACGTTGAAAAATGTAGGGGTCGTGTGTGTTGTGGTTAGATTGCAATCTTCCATGTCCAAGATCTCGGGTTCTTAGCCAAGTAGGTAGCTTAAGGATTTTTTAAGGGAGTAAAAATATCCTCGGTTATGCCTTCCTTTGTTGGGTGCGTAAAATGGTCCTTCCAAGGCTTTGTATTGTAAAGTACTCGATAAAGATGCTTATTTTTTTTTTTTTTTTTCTCTTTATATTTTTATCTACACCTGTCAAAACAGTGACAATCAGCAGATAGTCTGACAGTAAAAAAAAACAAGAACATGATACAATGACTTGAAAGGCATGAAGAAGAACAGTACCCAGTGGTACCTCTCCCTTGGCTTGATTCAATTTCCTATGATAGCAAATCCCTCATCCACGTTCTTTTTAATCTCCTCCTAGTGTTCTCAGGCATGAGAGTAGAGGCCATTCGTTCTATTAACGGGTTTGGATGTCCGTGTAGTTTTTCTTGAAAGCGTTTGTAGTATGTTCGTATATGTTCGTCAACCGTTGGTATTTTTAAGTCAGTATGCAGAGTTTTGTTATTGACGTACCATGGTGCTTTAGTGATAAGTCTTAGTACTTTTGATTGAAAAGTCTGCAGTCGTTTTCTGTGAGTCTGTTTAGCGATCCCGTAAATTTGTAGTGCATATGTCCAAACTGGTTTTAGTAGGTAAGTGTACGTGTTTAGTTTCTGTCTTATATCTAATTTGGAGGTTTTCCTGAATAGTAAGTACATTAAATTGAGCTTATGGTTCAGTGATTGGCGTTTCATCTTAACGTGAGGACCCCATGTCATTCTCCTATCAAACGTTAGTCCAAGGTATTGTACTTTATCTGTCTGCGGGATAGATGAGTTGTTAAGGTAAATGGGAGGGCATGTTTCACGTCTAAGAGTAAAAGTGATGTGTTGTGACTTTTCGTGGTTCAGTCTAATTTTCCATAGTTGGCACCACTCATTCAACTTTTGTAAGTTATGTTGTAAGTTTAGTGAGGCTTGCGTCGCGTCTTGATGTTTGGTGATTATGGCAGTGTCGTCTGCGTAGGTTGCTGTCAGTATGTCAGTACTTAGTGGAATGTCGTGTGTATATGTTATGTACAACAGCGGTGCCAGTATTGATCCCTGAGGCACGCCGGCTAAGATCGGTCTTATTGAAGATAGCTCTGAGCCCTGCCGGACTGAGAAAAATCTGTCTGCAAGGAATGAGTGAAGAATTAGATAATAAGTGTGTGGTAATACAGTCTTGAGTTTAAAGAGAAGCCCCTGGTGCCAGACCTTGTCGAATGCTTGGGCGACATCCAGAAACACTCCAGTTGCATATAACTTCTGCTCTAGTGCTGTCGATATGTAGTCAGTTACTCTGTGTAATTGTTGAGTTGTTGAGTGTGATTTCCGAAAACCGAATTGATGGTGAGGGATTATATTTTTGTCTGTCAGTAACTTTAATAATCGGGGATAAAGTAATTTTTCAAAAATTTTTGAACAAATGGAGAGTAAACTAATAGGTCTGTACGAGGAAGGGCTGCTAATATCTTTATCTTGTTTTTTAATCATGGTTACAAAAGAGTATTTCCACTGTATAGGGAATTTTGTAGTTCTAAGTATTGAGTTGTAGATTGTCGTTAAAAACACTAGAGCTTTCCTAGGCATTTGCTGGAGCACCTCAGCATTTATTAAGTCATAGCCCGGGGCTTTTCTTTTTGGTAAGTGTCTAATTATTTCTGCTACTTCTGTGGGAGTGAATGAGGGCGGTGGCAGTGTTAGTTGTAATGGAATGTCAAGTGTGTTATTTACCAAGTTTTCGTGTTCTGTGTTTATAAAGTCAGTATGTGGGGTAAATACGGAAGAAAGATGGTCGGCAAAGAGCTCGGATTTTTCCTCGTCCGACACAGCCCAAGAGCCATCTTCTTTTCTAAGAGGTGCTGACATCTCACGATGTTTTAAGAGTCTTTTGGTATGCTTCCATAAACTTCCATCGTCTGTCGAAAGGGATTTAATGTAATTGTCGTAGTTTGACCTGTTAAATTTGCTAATTTGGCGTTTCAGTTCATTATTTAGTTTATTAAATGTCCGTCTATCTGAAGGTTGTCTGTTGGTTTGCCAATTTTTACGAGCTCTTCTCTTGGCTCTGATCAGATCTCTAATATACTGTGGGTAGCTTGGTAAGTTATCTGATTTCCTGCACCTCGGTTTTGATGCTGACCACGCTGCTTCTTGAATACTTCTAGTGAACTTCTCCACTGCCTCCTCTAGTTCTGTCTCGTTTTTTATTGAAACAGGGATTGTGAGGTCAGAGTTAAGGTAAGATCTATATAATCCCCAATCAGTTATACCCTGTGTGAGCGCAGGCCTTTTTTGTGCCTCAGAAGGTTCTTCGCATAGGGTCATCTGGACTAGAGAATGATCAGAGCAAAGGTCAGAACTCGTATTTACAGTTTTGTATACTGTTCTAAGTCCTTTTGTAATAAAAAAGTCCAGTAAGTCCGGGGTTTTACGTCTAGAAGTAGGCCAGTAAGTGGGAGAATTAGGAGTTGAAGTATCTAATGCAAGTTCATGAAGAGCATACCACAAGTTCCTACCTCTTGGGGTACACAATCTTGAACCCCAGCATTTGTGTTTCGCGTTGAAATCACCACCTGCGATAAAAGATCGACCTAAGCGTTTAAAAAACTCAGAAAACATCGAAGATGTAAGCTTGTACCTAGGGGGGCAATACACAGCAGCAAACGTTATGTTTTTATCTTTTGTTTGTAATGTGATGCCAGTTGACTGTAAGTGTGGTGTGATGGGTAAGTGAATAGGATTGTGTTTTAATGACGATTTGATGATAATGGCGGTGCCACCGTGTGCCGTTTTGTCTGGGTGATCAGTCCTGTAAATAGTATAGTCTGGAATAAATACTTTAGATCGTGGCGTAAGATGTGTTTCAGTGATAAGTGCTATGTCTGTCCTTTTTTCATGTAAATATAAATCAAGTTCCGTCCGGTGTTGCATCAGTCCGTTAGCGTTCCATAGGAGAATTGACAAGGAGCCAGCTGTTGAGAAATTAGGGGGCATGGCTGTTGCTCCAGGCTTGTGTGACTTGAGTTAGTTGTTGGAGGAGAATAAAAAGAGGGTGGATAAGGTTATTTAGGCCATTTAAAATTTGAAAAAGTTGAGGAGGAGCATTATCAATGGGGGGTACCGGCTGAGTAGTGTTATTCATCATACCTGTTGGAACATGATGTTGTTGTGGTGTCGACTTCGTTGCAGGTTGACTCCTTAGTATCTGCTGATTTCCGATGTCGTTCTGCGGTTGTCCCAGATGATGGTGCTTTGAAGGTTGTCGTAGGGCTGGGAATTCCTGTGGGTCCGGTGGTAACTGAATTTGTTGAGGTGGTGTAGGTCGCTGGTGGTATTTCCTCGAGCTACGCTGAACCCTGAGGTTCTTCAATGTTTGGCAACCTTTATAGTTGGCAGGGTGTTGGCCGCCACAATTGGCACAGGTAGCAGGGGTTTCTCTAGTTTTTGTACATGAGCTGCTATCATGATGCCCGCCACACCTTACACACCTTGGTGGGTGGTTACAGTAACCTCTGGTGTGACCATACTGCTGACACCTTAGACATTGCGGGATGTCTTTTTTTTTCCGCGGTTCCTCGATATTTATTTTAGTGTAATAAATGGATTTTATATCATAAACATTCTCTGTGAATGTTTCTTTAGTAATATCCACAAAGAACATTGGGAGAGGTGTTTTGAATCTGGATATAACGTTCGTTACGTTTGAAGCTTCGTAACCTTTCTGTTTCAGTGCCTCCTTGATGATGCTAATCGGTGTAGTGTGATGAAGGCCTTTAATTACTATCCTCGGGCATCTGTCCTGTGGGAGCTGAAAAGTATGAAAATCCGCCCCCTCTCTTCTAAGGCTTGCATTTAATTTTCGATACGTTTCAGGTGTATCTGGATAAACAGTTACACCTTTCAGTGTAGATTTGACAGTAAAAGTATTTGGTCCGGCTTTTTCTTCTAGGAATGTAACTAGTGCTGAGAAATTTTCTACACCGTTAATATAAATTGGGGGTGGTTTCTGGTTTAAGACTGGTTTTGTGGAATTTTCTGATGGTTCGTCCGGTGTTGAGGTTAGGGCTTGAAATTTATTGTGTGTTGGAATTGGCGTTTGTCGTTTCTGTCTTGTAAGGTCCGGTTCAATTGGTAAAGGTCGTTTTCGACCAGTAACAAGCTCCCAGGAACCAGTATTGTTATTATTACTACTTAAATTAATGTTGTCCGACTCCATTTCACTTACCACCTGCGAAGAAGTAGACGCTTCGCCCATGGCTGGCGATAAAAACCGCACTTTTACCACTTTAATCTTAAATCTAATCTGTACGATCAGAATACAACACTTTTTTAAAAAGAAATATGAAGAATTAAAACATAAATTGAAGTTAATTTAGTGACACATAAAACTAACCTGTTTCACTATAACTTCGATCATATGTTCCTCTTTCGTCTATAAAGATGCTTATAAATTAGTATAATTAGACAATGCTAAATTGGGAGTCATAAATTAGCATAACTGAATACTTTAATAGCAAAAATTTATTACTCCCATTTTAGCATTGTCCGATTAGCCATACCAGCGTAAAGCAACGTTGCCTAATAAAACAAATGTCAATCGCTGAGAGATCAGAGATCCCTTATTGCATTGTACTAATATTATAGTATCAATAATTTTGATTAATAATTGTGGTTATCCTTTTAATGACTATATTTGACCTTTTTTTCTCGACAATGGTTCAATTTCAATTTAGGTTAAAACTGGAAACCAAACCAAATTTTAGGAAGCCCACTGTTGTATCATCTAATTAGTCATAGTTGCATAATAAACGTTAGAAACAAATGTAAAATTTGTATAATTCTAGAACAAAGGACAGTTTCTTAGATAATACTGGTATTCCTATGATTAGATAGAACTATATCCTGATCAGAACAGATCGCTGGTAGCTACAGAAGAGAGGCTGCACACATCGGACGGAGATAAGAACGCCAATACAAGTGGCTTCCTAATTATCGAAGGCTATTTGAGTTAGCCTCTCATCTGCATAACTGAGGCTATCTAGCCTCTCTGCGGCAGAGAGGCTAGCGGTCTCGGTATACTGCGCTCGTTTTTACCTCGTTAATCAATTTATGATTTAGGATTCGGTGAGTAGGCTGTTGTAGTGGAGAGTGTCGATGTAGGAGAGAGTATTGGAGGACAAAATTGAAATATTCCGAGTGGTATGGAATATTCGCCGAGAGGAAGGAAGAGTACGAAACACTTCTAAAACTATAATTTATTATAAAAAGGAGCAAACATTCAAAAAGTGAAAAAAAATAATTATCGGAGTGAGAATATGGTGTTCTAACGATCAGCCATTTTAAGACTCTATGGTACAGTTGTAATGCTAAAGCTATGTTTATTTTTAAATCTTCCTTAACTTCTTTCCAGGCTGTCGTTGATTTCTTGAAGATATTTGAAAATCTTTTCGGTTTATCTGCTGTAATTCATTCTTTATAAATGCCCCAAAAATCAATAATCTCTTTTTAAATATTTTTATTTGAAAAGAAAAGATGTCCAGGACCGGGACTCGAACCCGGGTCTTCCAGATCACTAGTCTGGGACTATACCATTTGAGCTATCCTGGGCCCTAATTTTTGCGAAGTATACGAAGGGAAGAATAAAAATATTTAAAAATTAGTAACATATAAAATAAAATAAATTATAATGACGTAAGTCAACTAGATCCAAATTAAAATAATGTTCAAAGAGCATTCTTCTACTCGTATACTTCGCAAAAAGGCGAGAACGCGGGGACTTAGGATCAGTTAAAAGAAAAGATATGACCACGACCGAGAAGCGTGCTTCATTAGGGCCCAGGATAGCTCAAATGGTAGAGTCCCAGACTAGTGATCTGGAAGACCCGGGTTCGAGTCCCGGTCCTGGACATATCTTTTCTTTTCAAATAAAAAGATTTAAAAAATAGTAACAAATAAAATAATCTCTTTTCTTTTAATTCGGTCACATTTTGAATGTCGCGATATATTTCACTATAACTTCTTGATTTCCAGAAGTTTTGCGAATAATTCATCTCTCTAATACTTCTAATTTATCTAAATTGTGATTCAGTACTAGACATTAACTTGGGTATAGGAGTTCTGACTTGATTACTGTTTTCTATCTTCAAGATTGTAGATATATACTTTTTTATGTACACATTTCTAGTAATACCATGGTCTCTTTCCATTTTGTGGATCCTCTCTTCGAATTATAAATAATAAATCTCTTTATTGCTTAGGTGAAGAGTAAAGTCACATTGTTTGGGAAATCGTGTTTTATAGTTATAAGGTTATATTGTTTCGAATGTTGTAACACAGAAAACGATGCCATGTGACTCTATGGTAAAGCCAGGCTGACAGGTCCGGTTCCTAGGCAACGGTTATGCAGGGAGGTGATTTCTTCGAGATCAGGCTCAAGCACTAGGTATTTCTCCATTATAAAGTATGTGGGCTTCAGGTTGTTCTACAGATCCCACAAGTTCTATATACTGGTCTTATCACATTATTTATTAAAACTCATTAAAATTATTGCGTTATATTACTCAATCAATCATCTGATCTGAGCATACTTGTGACTGGAAAAATCTAGAAACACTCCAAATAATTTCACAACTTAATTGCTGGGCACCCAGATTTAATGGTATAAGCATTACTGACAGACATATTACCAAAAAATCCGACAAGGCGAATGAAAAGACTCCACGCTAGGAGTAATTTTATTCAAGAAATATATATTATTATTTAAATATTTATTATTTTGAACAGAAAAAATTTGTCCTGGCCGGGATTAGGATCATGGTCTTCCATATCTCTAGTGCGGCACTCTTCCAACTAACCTATCAGGCCTCGTAAGCAGGCCAGACAAATCTATTCTCTTCACCGATCCCGTATCCCCATTCTCGCATTTTTTGCTACGTATATCTGGGGACGAATTGGTGGATTTGTCTGGCCTGCTTACAAGCCCTGGTAGTTGGAAGGATGCCGCACTAGAGATGCGGAAGACCAGGACAATTCTTTTCTCTTCAAAATAAAAAATATTTAAATAATCACCATCAAATAACAATAAATAAAAAATAATACATTATTGTTTATTTTAAAATCCTTCCTTGTGTTGTGGCAATACGGGTTTGACGATATTAGTTATCACAAACGTTAATATAAACGTTGCTATAATCTCTTCATTCTAAGCCGCGTGTTCACAGTTTTTTTACTATGTCTGGTGGTTTACCTACTATCGGTGGTTTTAATAGATTCTTCTTCCGTGATTGAAAATTTCATATTTCTGTTTTCCACTCTTACACATTATCTTTGAAGTGGTTTTTCGAACGTAAAGTCCGGTCCTCTCAGCAATTTAGATCTTTGTGACCCAAAGGCGGTGTAGCTTGTGACAATGTGATCTGCAGACTCCGGTTCGTCGCAGTGAGGACATGTATGTTCAATATCCTTCACATAATCATAAAGTTTGCCCCTAATACCTCCTTGCCCTCTGAGGAATTGCGAGAGTTTGCAGTTAGGATTGACCGGCTTCATCACAGCTACCGCGCAGCACTCGACACGCTGGGCTGCCCCGCTTCCCAGGAAAGGTTTATATTTAGTAAAATTATACAATAACATCTACAGAACAACATTTCATACTAATACTATTATTACATCTTTTACATCTATTACAAAGGTATGATAATAGTTATATATAAAGGAATGAAGCATCCCCATTGACATCTGACAGCAGTATCAGATGCCGCACGTCAGATGGTGACCCCAGATTCGCCTGGGGACAGGCAGCTGGCTCATGCAGCTGTGAATGTTTACCTAAATCCTAATCACTGCCTCCTCTTAGCAAATATATAACTTGCAACCTATAGTACTGTATGGTATACACCTTCCTACGTCTTGTTGCATATAACATAAACCATCCTACACCTTTTAGTTTTGTGAATAGTGCACATTTTGTTGTTTGTTCATTTAACGTTACTTTATGCTGCTATGGCTAATCGGACGATGCTACAGTGGGAGCTCTAAATTTTTCCTATCCAGGTTTAATTAGGATAGGGATTTTTAACGAGTACCTGGCATCGTACAGGATCGGGACCCCCGTTTAACGTCCCTTCCGAAGGACGACGCAACTTAGGATTTTTTACTCCCTTTAAAAAATCCTAAAGGCGCCTGACGGGCTTCGAACCCGCGATCTTGGCCTTAGTAGTTTGTTATGCCAACCGCCAACCACTAGACCACAGGTCGCACTGTAGTGCACATCTTCGTACGACTTGTAGAATATAACTTAAACCTTTGTACACCTTCGTACGTCTTGTAGTATATATCTTACACTTTTCCACACCTTGTAATATTTAGTGCGCACCTTCGTACGTCTTGTAGTATATAACTTACACTTTTCCACACCTTGTAATATATAGTGCACATCTTCGTACGACTTGTAGAATATAACTTAAACCTTTGTACACCTTCGTACGTCTTGTAGTATATATCTTACACTTTTCCACACCTTGTAATATTTAGTGCGCACCTTCGTACGTCTTGTAGTATATAACTTACACTTTTCCACACCTTGTAATATATAGTGCACATCTTCGTACGACTTGTAGAATATAACTTAAACCTTTGTACACCTTCGTACGTCTTGTAGTATATATCTTACACTTTTCCACACCTTGTAATATTTAGTGCGCACCTTCGTACGTCTTGTAGTATATAACTTACACTTTTCCACACCTTGTAATATATAGTGCACACCTTCGTACGCCTAGTAGCAAACTGTCCACAGATCTCCTACACCTTCGTACAGATCCCTAGTGATCCTGAACACAAAACTGAAATCTGCCAGGTATCTTTTGGGTTTTTATATTGCATTCCAAGAAGTATTGTACTTGCGAATCTTTTCGGTTTGCAGATTTCAACAAAAATAGCCATTTAGATTACTGTACACGTTCATTCATATATATACCGTAAACCGTAGAAAATTGAAACTCCATGTTGTATATTATCGAAAATCAAATCTTAAGGCTTCATTTTTGGTCGCTATATGATCACTAGCACAACAAATTTTTTGTAGTACATTAAAAAAAAAGTGATTATATCTACCTTAAAAAAAAGAAAGATATTTGGCTTATTATTTGTCTTCCATTTTTTATTGTTTGCATAAAGCTTAAGAAAGATATTTTAAAAACTTATTGGCGGTTTTGTGATGTAGTTGATCAACTCCGTATTTAATTTTATTTATCTCCAGCGCTGGTGAATAATATGTTAAGTAAAATTTTGTCCACAAAGAGTTAATTGTACTAATTGAAGCGGATTTGTATCATTCTTACTGTTTTGGGCTTGGAATGCAATTATAATAAAGGCATTAATACCATTTCAAGCCAATGACATAGCCACTTATGCGCTACTAGAATTATAGGTAATTATTCCGCAGGTTGTTACTTCCAGTTGAGTTACATATTTTAACTTATTATTCCTTTCGCGTTTATTTTTTTTACAAAAATACAAGTTATCATGAGCTTTAGTATAGAAAAGAGAATATGATTATGTGAAATGTGTATATTTCTGCAATCATTGCATCTATAAATGAATGTTTCAATAAACATATATCACCTATACTTCGAAATGTTTGTTGAAACTTTTATTTATTGATGAAATTATTACCGAAATTTACTCATCATAGATTAGATAGATAGATATAAATGCTCTTTTATTAATAAATTATTTACAGTGTTTTTCTTTTAATTTTATTTACAACTTTAGCAACCACAGCATGGTACTTTATACCGTCTGCCGGGAGTTTGATTGAACTAATAAATAATAACAAAACTAAAAATAAATTAAATTTCCTTTTGATATTAATAATTAAATTCTGAAATTAAAAATGTTCTATATCGACCTGAATTTCTTACAAAATTATATAAACCTATTAAATTCTCCTCATTCAGAATATCTACTAGTTTTTGTTTTGCAGCTCATGTTTTAAGTGTTTTTTACTATACGATTTTAAGACGGGACATACTGCCAGGAAGTGAAAATTATTTTCAATTACGTGGAAGAAAATGGTCCGGGTAGAGGTCAACAAATTTCTTTTAGATATGGAGAAATGCTTATTTAGTAGCCAACGTTTCGACCACTTTGTAGGTTCTTCAGGACTAAATATGTTTTGAAGAATACCTACAAAGCAGGTCGAAACGTTGGCTACTAAATAAACATTTCTCCATATCTAAGAGAAATTTATTGACCTCTATCCGGACCATTTTCTTCCACATATTTCATCAAGGTCAACTATTATCATCCAAGATATTTTCAATTACGTTCAAATTAGACTGAGCATATCTGTATATTTTGCTAATCAAATGGTTTGTAATTTAGATTTAGATTCAGAAGTTCCCATCTACATTTCATAAGTAAGCTAATTTTTTCATTATAGATTATTACATTCCCTTTTCAATACTAAAGCTCACGGCGACTTATAGTTTGAAACAAAAAAACAGTTAAAACTTGTAACTCAATTCGAAGCGACAACCTGGGGAACAGAAACCGAATTATTTTTTTCTCATAACAATTAACTCATTTTGGGCTAACCACTTGTTCACCGGAGCTGTAGATATATGAAGTATATAAATATCATCAAAATTTAAACAAATATTGATGATTTGGTGGATTTTAATCTTAAATTGCTGAATAGGATACAAAAATATCTTTGATATTGGATTAAAGCTGATTATATTCATCTAAAGATAGTTCGATTCATTGTAAAGGAAGTTTATGATTTTTTTTAATTGGATATTTCGTCAGATAAAGACGTCGACAGTACCAGGAATATTGTTAATTAATGATGAGGTTATCAACTTCCCGGTATTGCGCCTGTATATCGTTATCATTATTAATCATATCCGATATAGTAGTATATATAAAAATATATAATTTATATATTCTATAATGATATATAGGTTTCACATCAAGGTGAAAAGGCTACGATTGGCAGGACACATCGCAGTTATGGGAACAGATGAAGTCCCTAAAGAATAACTTCAGGAAACAAAAAGGTTTGGAAGACCGAGGCTCCGATGGGCGGATGGTGTGGATGCGGACGCTCGGACCATCTTACGCATCCGTAACTGGAGAGCAGCAGCTATGAACAGAGATGACTGGCGGTTGATGTTGCGGGAGGCCTTGTCCCCACGTGGGATGTAGAGCCACATTATCTGCCCCCTTTCCTGGTCATTTGGCTGGCCTTATTATTGGAGGGCTGAGTCTGCCATCTTTCGTCAATAGTGTTGATTACATAGTTAACACTTTTCTTCTAGGAATGCTACATGGTAACGAATTTATTAATAAAAATTCGAGTATAATATTTGTTTTGGTCTATATAATATTATATTTTCGGTCAAAATCACCTAATGTGCTATTTTGTGACAGTCTTCGTATACGAATTGTCAGTCTCTTTTATCTGGCTCTTTCGTTTATTCTTCTTTCCTCACATACGACTACAAATCGAACAAAATTAGTCCAGGATCCATGGTCCATTTTTTCACTTGATTAATATCAACCTGAATCTTCGTGAATAGCTTCGTTTCGATGAGACACCTAACAATTTCCTGTGCGAAAATTCTCTATTGTGGTAGCTAACAGAGGTACCAAGGATAAAATATGTTGATAACGAGGTCACCAAAAATTATTACTAACCAGCTGTTTTTTTTTTTTACTTCGTTTCGATATATATTGGAAGGAGGGGACTATTTGATCAAACCATACATTTTGTAGGACAAATATTTTTTCAAATAATTTAGATAATTATCTTGAGATTTAACAAAAAAAAAAAACCAGTTAGTAATAAATTTTTTAGAATCATCAAATTGACATATTTTATCCTTGCTACCTCTATTAGCTACCACTATCGAGAATTTTCGCACAGGAAATTGTTGGGCGTCTCATCGAAACGAAGCTATTCACGATGATTCAGCTTGATACTAATCAAGTGAAAAAATGGACTAAACAGTTTCTCTTGTAATTTTACTAAATTATTCTAGATTTCTTTCCATTATTACTATTTTGGATCGAGTAATTCATAATTTATCTTTTACGGATTTGTAATTTACCTTTTTGGGGTCTGAACATAAACTTCAGCATAACTGAATACATGACCATATATGTTGAGGACCTCTTTGTTGAAGGAAATGCCATAAAACAAGTGGATAATTTAAAATATTTGGGCTGTGTAATGGAAGAAAAGAATGGAAAATCGGAAAAAAGAGGTAAAACAAAGGATAATTGAAACCCGCAAATGTTAGGCTTAGCTCCGGTCCTTTGGAGCAAAAAATTGACGAAAGATACCAAGTAGCTCATATGTAAGTCCATAATTGAAAGCATATTCCTATAAGGAGTAGACATGGACGATACGCACCGCACTAGGAAAAAAGCTACTTGATATGGACTATTGGAGGAGAGCTGTCTAGAAAGGACTAATGCCGAAAGGACTACAACCCGTGAACGGGTTCGTTACATGGTTGGGACTGTACTATTCCGTGGACAACGGTTCTGCTGGGGGGTAATTTGTCCTAGATCGCGCCCAACCGGCCGATTTTCCTCTTATTTTGGATACCCTATTTTTATAATATTTTATAGAGGCTGGGTGAACCCCAGGAGGGTCCTAGATACAATATGATCCATCTCCGGCTACAAACAGACTAAATAAAAGTCTTGCCCGCGGCGGGATTTGAACCAGGATTTCCGGCATGGCAACTCATTGCTCTACCACTGAGCCACTTTACACAACAAAACGTCTTCCAAAATATATAGAAAAAAAATTAGAATGGTCACCTCAGACGAATGAAGGAATAAAGAGTGGCCAATTTAATTTGTAATTGGAGAAAACTGAAGGGAGGAAATTGCGAGGAAGAAAAAGATGGATAGAAGGCATTGAGAAAAGGATGCACTGTCATATTCTGAGAGAGGAAGGTATACAAAGAGAAAAAAAAATGAATTAAAGGAAATATTTTGTTAAAGATAACCTTAATCTGAGGAAACCCATAAAGAGGGGAAAAAATCTGTTATGCTTTGTATTTCTTTCTTTTTCATTGCTATTATATTTGTTTATATAACCAGTTATATCTTCTTTAGTAGTAGTGCATTGCTTATATATAATAATATAATAGGTTTCGACTTATTTGCTGTGTTTTTTTGGCTCCACCCCCAACTATTAACATCCTACATTGCTTATATAGTTTTCCGTAACTTAAACTTAGTCTGAAACGTAGGCACAAATTAAATTTATTGACTGCACCCCTACCAATTCACATTCCTAATTTCTAGCTTAAACTTAAAGGAATGGCAATGTCGATCGATCTTCATATCATTTTCGCTAATCCAGTTCGACATATTGTAAAATAAGTAATATTCTTGACTTGATTTCGTATATTATTTTAGGAGGTTTATTATCCAAATACTATTATTATTAATATTATAATTATACTAAGATATTATGAGCTAAGACGATAGCCCCCAAAGACGCCGGCAATGCGGCGGTAAATCAGAGACCCACGTGACACTATTATCAATTGATAAGCGACTATTGGAGCTAATACGCTATGCAGCGCTGTAGTGTGAATATGATTGATTAGCCCTGGCTAATCGTGGTTTGATAGCTGTCGTGGTCCGTCATCCGTCAGGGCATCCTCGGCATCTGCTCGCTACACGATCTAGTGCCATGTGTGGGAAGTCCAATAGCATGCTAAATATTTTTCTGTTGGGCTCGTTATATAGCATTTAATTATGGAGAGAGTCGCGTATGGATGTGATTTAGGTGCTATTGTTGTAGGAGGGAATAAAAAGTATATATTGTAGTTTCGAAAAATACATAAGGGATACTATATCTAAAGCCCAGGTGAATGAGTGGTTAAGTCTAATTTTCTCCAAAATGACTTTCTTGTACTTAAGTAAGCGGAATCGAGTTATTTTCGTAGTGAATAAGGGGCTAAGTAATATATTGGCTTGAAAAGGAGTTATTGCTTATATTACAACTCCATTTAAAGCCAAAAACTACGAGAATGATACGATTCCGGTTATCTGAAAGCAGTTAACTCTCTCTGGACAAAATCCGACTTGACCACTTATTCACCGGGGCTGTAGATATCTGGAAATGCTTGTTGTTTTTAGGTCTCGACATTACTTAGATTGCGTCTTTTGTTCCGAAATGTTTTTTTTGTTTTTTTATTTAACTCAATGATATTTACAACTATAATGGTAATATATCAAGTAAATGTGCAAAAATGTAGAATATGACATGAAAACACTTGTGGAGAAACTACCCATCGATAGCACTCCAATAAAGTTCTATAGTAGATGATCTCGAGGCCATCTTCTTTTCAGGCGCCTCGGAGGGTTATCAGGAATAGTATGGGAAGCAAGCTGAGAGACTAGCGGATTCAAGTGCGTATGGAGCTTGTTATGGAAGGATAGGTATCTAGTTTGGGCCAAATCAGTAACATATGGGATATTAAGATCATGATGGATGAGTTTGTTTGTGACATAATAAGGAGCATTGAGGATTTTACGAAGGATTTTGGATTGCAAGGATTGGATACGAGATGAATTGGATGGTTTAGTAGAGCCCCAAAGCTCAACTCCGTATGCCCAAATAGGTCTGATGACTGTCATGTAAATAAGTCTTTTGTAATTAATTGGTAGCTTAGAGCGTTTGTCCAGTAAGTGTTGAAGTAGGCGAAAACGTCGAGCAGTTTCTTGTCTTTTCAGTCTTGTATGAGGATTTCCGAAATGTAAAAATCAAATTTCATAAAACTATAATCCTTCCAACTTTTCTCCATAGGTACGGAACCTAGTCGCCGCTAACTTGAAAGGATGAACAATGCCTTAAGAAGTTCGAAAATTAGCTATTGCTTACCACTGAAGAGTTTAGGAGAACTCAAAACGCATATCAGAGCATGCGCATAATGTAATTGTAATAGCGTCAGAAATATTGAGATATGCTTGTAAAGTTGTTGGGCTTAGTAATAAATTAATTTTTTTAAATATAATAAGTTTTGAGCCTAATGGTAAACTTCCTTGGGGTATACCAAAGCGTAGGTGAGAGGATAGCTTTAAAAGTTATCTAGCGGATTCGGTTTTTGTAGTAGTTCATGCGAAGTTTGTAATGCCACCATTTGCGATGGTATTGAAACTTTTCGGACTATTGTTATATTGCTACCTTTTTCCTCCTTACACACGTGCAGGTGTAAAAATAATATATGACATATTATTATTATTTATTGGATTTGTAAACTCGTGTTCAATATGATCAATCTCATGGAAGCAATATCAATAAATACCGGATTAAGTTCAAATGTTTGTTTTCTTTTGAAATTTCTTGGATAATGAAAACTAAACAGTTTTGAATATAATTAACCTGTATAACTGAAACCCTTAAAGATTTATAAGTATTTTTACTTTGAAGAGAAAAGTTTTGTCCAGGACGGGATTCGAACCTGCGTCACTAGCGCGGTGCTCTAACCAACTGAACTAACCTGGCTCGTAAACACGGCAAGACAAATCCATTCTCTTCACCGATCCTATATCCCCGTCGCAATTGCGAGAATACAGTTAGTTGCTCAGTTGGTTAGAGCACCGCGCTAGTGACGCGGGCGACTCGGGTTCGAATCCCGGCCTGCAAAAATATTTTCTCTTCAAAATAATAGTATATTCAAAAATTATCACCATCATAAGAATAATAAATATAAAACATATCATAAAAGTTTATGTTCAGTAGACGATGGGGACTGTACTGTTTCTTGGACAAATTATGTAGGGAGGTGATTTGTCCTAAGGTCACGCTCAACCTCCTGACATCCCTTTAATTTAGGGTACATACTCACTTTATTGAGGCTGGTTGGGTCCTAGGAGGTTCTGTAAATTCCCAGAAGATCATCTGTGTCTGGTTAAAGATTAAGTAATTATTTTGTCACAGCTGGATTTGAACCCGGATCCTCAGGATTGCAACTCGGCATCCTACACATTGAGCTATGTCGCTCTTTATTTTTTGAATATAAACTTTCATCATCAATAACAGGTTTATTAATTAATCATTTATTAATATTATTGAGTGAGTATTATAGGAATTGGAAAAAAACTTTTACGACAACCTCAGAGGGCGTTTTATTCCTTTCTTTCTACAACGTTTCCAATAACAGAAGACGGGCCCCCCAAAACCCCCGGGACTGAGAATACTCAACACAATTTGGTGGGGGGGGGGAGAGAAGTCGCCATTAATCTTACTCAAACGAGAATTATTTGTTTTGGAGAAGGCGGCAGTGCTCATCAGTCTTGCTACTTGGCTACCTGGCTCTTCCTCAGTCTGAGTTCTTCTTCGATTTCTTTTAATTTTACTTTCTTCTTCTCGCTTAGCTTTATTTTTAAGCCGATTTAAGTTAGCTATCATACCCCGGTAGAAATCAGAAGTAGATTGAAAGAAGTAACTGCTTTGTTACATTGCGGCGCATCATTATAAAGAAAGATATAAAGAATATTTGGTTTAGTACATGGAAGGGATTGTACTGTATATTAAAATGGTTGGGCAGGAAGACGAGTTTTCCGAAAACCAGGCGTCCCCTTAAGGCTACACCTACATCGGATCCGGTGTGATACGATGAGACGTCGCTAGCAAACTAAATGATTGAAATATATCGAGAGTTATAACATTTGGTTCTTTAAATTTATAAAATTAAGATTATTTATTAATTATTTTTAATACATTTATCTTTTACAATAATGTATAGTAAAATATGTATAATGTATATTATACCCCAGCATCGTATGTGATAGAATCACGTCGCACCGAATCGGATCCAATGTAGGTGTAGCCTAAGAATAATTTTTTCTTAATATATTTCAAATCGATGCAATAAATGTGTACGAAACTAATAGAAGAATATAATAGGTGGGGGATGAAAATGAAATTTGAAAAGACAGAATATTTGAATACGGAGGGGGGCGGACCATTGTAGGCAAACGGCCTAGAGATCAAAAGTGGACCCAATTAGATATTAAGGATCTATCCTTCAAAAAGACGGAATATCTGAAGTAGATATAGCCCGAAGAACCGGAGAAGGGAGGAAAGCCATTGCCATGCTCAATTCTGTAAAACCATCCTAAAAACTAAAATAAAAATGATTTTTCATTCTACTATAACGGCTATAATGTTATATGGGCGTTAAGCATGGACATTAGGAAAGGAAGGCCAAGAGAAACTTCTAGTTGCGGAAATGGATTTCTCGAGAATGGCAGCCGGAATTTCCAGACGTGAAAGGATTCCCATTTCAGTTTTGCGAGAGACAGGGGGTCCTCAGATTCCCTACTCGAAAAAATCACAATAAAGCGATTAATGTGGTTTGGACACCTCATTAGGATGGATAATAATAGAATGTACTGGTGCCCTGAAGGAAGAATAAGCGAACTTGTTGGATGAACCAAGTCCAGGAAGACATGGCAGGATTAGGCCTCAATGAAGAGGACGCATTTGACAGGAAAACCTGGGAAAAAAATGTTACTCTAAAATTTGGAGAAAAGCTCAACTTTGGGGAAACTCTAAAAAAAAATAATAATAAAATCGATGCAATACATTTTTCTATAAATATTCAAAATAGTGCTATAATTTGTGTCATTGGCCGATTTTTAAAAATATTTATAATTCAACTAATCAAGCACGACAAAAGATAGACAGAAAGTAGTTTCTGGATTCTAGGCAAAGCCGATGAAGTATTACATTACTTGAAATTAAAAAAAAATATTATTGAGAGGTTTCAACATTTTCGCTATTTGTTTTCGTCTTATTAGTATAAATATGATCATTTTATTGGTCGTAAAACTTAATTATACATCTTATTGGTATCATTTTATATGACTTTCATCATAGTGCGATAAAAGTTGAACTATGAAGGTATAACCTGAGTAGGTGAGATAGGGACCTGCCTTACTGTTTGGTAACTTTATACTCAATCAACAGTGGCTATATTCCCTCCTCTTGGTTCTGCTGCACTCTCAGTCTCTCTAAATCTGCCTTTTTATTATTTAATGTTATTTATAAGAAAAAGTTGTGTGGTTTTATGAAACCACGATGGAATTGAATTTTGTTTTTCGGTTTGTAGGCATTAAATTAAAACTTTAGAAATTTATTCTTTTTAGGGTATTAAAATTGCGTTTTTAATCTATACTTAATTATTGAAAAATGGGAATGATAATGCGAAATCAATAGTAGGCAAAATATTCAATTATAAAATTTAATTTTAATTTGCATATTAGAGTACGGAGTACATAATTAATACAATCATTTAGATGATAAACGCATATTAAAAAGTAAGAGGAATATTTATTTAAATCATTGAATCGTTGTCAACTTCAATTATTCTGTCAATAACTTCATCTTCGCCTCGAGTCTCACAGTTTTTAAATGTAATTAACATTTTATGGTAACTAAAATAAGTAAATGCTTGTATCTCGACTCGTCCTCGTATCACTGCCGCTCCTGCCTTGATTAGAACTGGCGCCCGATTTTAGCCGCTTGCATTTCTGACAATATCTGCGGCATCTTTCCGCATTTAGTCGCTTTCGATGCAGATTTTTTTCTGTAACAATATTTTCGGATATAGATTCGCCACTTTGAACGATAAACGTATTAAATCCAACACTCGACGCTGCACCCCTACTAGTACACGGCATGACATCTGTCGGCAGTCTACTATTTTTTTCCGGCGGCTTATTGATTGAGTTTTCACTTCAGCTTGTGAAGATGACTGAAGGCCTAAATAAAATTGAATATATATTGAATAACCGGATTTTTTTTTTCAGAACCTTTATTATATGAAAGTACAATTTACAAATAGTAAAAACTACGGCTTCTATATAAATAAAATCCTTCCGTAACCTTTCGGTATTTTAAGGCGTTACATCGGGCTGAGTGTACAAACTAAACCGGATACAAATTAAAATACTTCATCAAATATCCATATGAAATAAGTAATGCGAGAAGGAAATGTAATGCGACATGCGATAGATGAACGAAAAATTTTGGGGCGATAGATAAAAAGTTTCAATTTAAAAATGTTTATCTTTTAATTAAATATTATTAATTTATCAGTTCTTAACAGATTGTGGTCGGGCGTTTTTTATACGAATTTTGTGTAAAGTTCGACCAGTCATTGATGGTTTAAGTTAATATTAGTATCAATTGCACAGCTGTTTAATGAATTTTTAGATATCTATAATTACTCTTATATCAATGAAATTCTAACCTGTAAACTTGGTTTATTTAAAGAAATTGTATAACTTATACACAGGTCATTAACCGTTTGTCAATCTCGAGCATGTTGCCGACGCGAACCCACAAGTTTACCCTCTACTATAATTTGTTAAACCCGGCTAAAGAAGTTTTCACTTAAAAAATATATATTATTGCTAGACCTGCGCTCTACTCAAAGATAGCGATAAACATATTTCTATGTTTCCCGAAAACAATGTGTTAATACACATTATAAGACGTAAGGAAGAAAATAGTTGGGGGTGCAGCCAAATAAAAACACTAAATAAGTGGTTACTTATTTAATTATGTGCCGACGTTTCGACCCACTTTGTGGGTTATCTTCAGGGCTAAGAAAGAAAAACAGACAAAATAACAGAACTATAAAAATACATTGCAGACTAAGTATATGATAAATGAGAAAAAATATATATGTAGAGAGGTAGAAATTTAGAACAAAAGTGAGGGATATATATGAATAAAAAAATTACAGAGAAAATGTACAGAACGGTGGTGATGCCAAAAAGATTTTTTTACAAAGATAAAAGAAGGATAATTCGCTTCTCATGAATTATAAGACGTACTTCATCATTATCATTTTTTTAGCGTCCTTTTTATATTTATGCTTCTTAATTATATTTACATCAAATATAATTATATTATTTATTTCTGCTTAATATAATGCTCTGAGAACACAAGCTCTCCCTCTTGTAAAGATGAAGAAAACGCAACAGATATGCATATGAAATATTCTCCGTTTAAGAAGGGAGACTCAACTCAACAGGTTCGGAAGGCAATATTAATAGATCTAGCTTTTTTCATGCCCAGTTTCATCCAAGGAACTAAATCATTGCCTTCTTCTAAGGCATATGTATCCTTGTACCATTTGTAATAAGAAACTATATTTTAACATAGCTTTTGTATTTTCGGTCTCGATTAGTTCTAAATTTAGTCGCTATATATTAATTTAATCTCTTCATGACTAATTAAAGAGAGCGCTGAGTTTTTTATGCCGAAGAATCCGAGTTCTAAACCGGCCGTGACGTATAAATTATTTAAACTGTTAACAACCATGGATCAGGAGACCCTCCTGGGGCTCACCAAGCCTATATAAAATGAGAAAAGATGGCCTTTGAACTTGATATCAGAAAAATGACCTCCCTGCACAGCCGTTGTCCAAGGAACAGTACAGTCTCTACTATGTATTGAATCCAAGACCTTCAGTAGTTGTAGTAAAATTAAACCATTTCTTTATTGAATTAACTTATTTTACCGTTTAAATAAATTAATCAAGTTTTCATAGTTATGTGGTTCATGTTTTGTTAATTTCTTATAATCTTATCAATAGGTGAGCAACGTGGCTAGTTTTTGTTTAGTATACATAGAGATATTTTTTTACATTTGAGTTATCACAGGAATGGGTAGGTTATCAAGGGTGATGATAAGGGAAGGATTTATTTTAACTTTTCAAATCTTATTCAAGTTTAGATGCTATATTGTTTAATCGAAAAGGGTGGTCGTCATCGGAGTAGTATCGATATTATAAGCACGGGACGACAAATCGATTTGTTTATAATAACTTTTCCATAGTTTTGTATTTGGTTCCTTTATTTTGTTGACGGAGGGAGTTAACACAACTATATCATCAATAAGTAGCAAACACATAATTCTTATTCGAGGTAGAATGGATTATAACAGCCTTATATGGATTTATATTAACTTGGATATCCTTATTTATATGATCTGATATCCTCGATATTGTTACAAAACTACTTTTGATTTTTGAACAAAAATATCTATTCATTTTAATTTGTCTTATATATTTCACATTTAAATATTATGATAGTGTAGATGAGGATCAAATAATAATTGATCATTTTAAGATAGAACTTTTATTTATTGAATTAAAAAAAAAAATTTAGGGTAAAACAAGGCCATCGTGTGTCCCACTTCTACACTTGACAATATTTCCTGATTTCGTTTTTATATTAACCCATCAATTCTCCATACCCGTCCCATTTCTACATTCTGCTTCAATTCAAATCCTCGGTCCAACCACAGAAAAAAAGGTCTCGCCTTTCCGAACACTATACCCTACACCTTCTGGAACTCAATCCCTCCTAATATCCGTCATGCTTCTTTCCTATACTTATTTAAATCCTTGCTTTTCCAAACAGATGCTCTCTAACCAGGTTTAAGTCATTTGCTGAAATGAACTATTATTAAATAATGGCTTTTATTGTTCAGTTGTTTTCTTGTAACTTTATGTAAGGAAAATGTATCATATGTCATATATGTCTTTATTCTTTGTTATTTATTTAGTCGTTCTCTTTAATTACTATCATGTGTCCTTTTTTGTCCCTACCTAGCAGGAACCTAGCCTCATAATAAAGTTGCCATAAGTTTTCTATTCTAAATATTTTATTCCCGATAATTGGATCCATTCTAATAAACATTTGGTCTTTAACTTAACAATGTTCCTATTAGATTGTTAAAAACAAATATTGACTGAATCTCCGCGTTCATTTCTCGCTCGTTCTTCCTCCATCCTTCCTAATATTCGTCATCCTTCTTTCTTATACTCTTTTAAATCCTTGTTCATCCAACACTTCTTACTTTCTAAACAGATCCTCTCTAAGAAGGTTATTTGTTTATTAGAATGGATCAGTACTAAACAATGGCTTTTATTCTTGGAATAAAAATTCCGGAAAAAAATTTAAATTATATATAACTAAATATATATTGTTAAATTATTTCAACTTCTTAGGCGACGTTTAGAGACTAGGTTAGTTTCATATTCATGCCCTGATAGTGAAAAAATGAGCTTTTAGTACAAAAATTAAATAGCACACTAAAATAAATATATAGTGACTCGTGTAAGTTGTAATAGGATGGGTGTACTTACAAGTTCCAAAGAATTGATCAATTTATCATCAATCACTTACTTCGCAATATATCATAGAATGTTCATATTGCATTAGCTATGATCAACGAATAAGTAATCGATTTTTAGGAACAGCAGTTAGATCAAACAGCGTTCACTACAGATTTTAGAAATACTCAACATACATTTAAATTTGATAAAGCTAAGGTGATACACCAAGAAAAAAGTAGCTTCAAAAGGAATATAAAAGAAATGATAACTATAGAGAAATATAAAAATCGCGTGGTAAACAAAAAACAAAAGATTGGAGACTAACCTAGTCTCGAAACGTCGCCTAAGAAGTTGAAATAACTGACTGAAACTCAAGAACCATAAACAATATGTTTCCACAATAGTCAAGATAAGTAGAAACCAATAACTAAATACATATATATATATATATATATATATATATATATATATATATATATTTATATATTTCTTAGTTATATATTTATTAAGTTATATATTTATATATTTCTTAGTTGACGAAGTGAAGAAGTGGTAGAATTGGGTTGGTTAGGAAACAGGGCTATGTAAGATGGAATGCGGGGTATTTGTCAGTCAGGTCTTTAGGTCACCGTCTCCACCACTCCTAGGCCAGCCATCATTCCTTCAGCTTCCCATCCATTCTCACTCTATTATTGCTTTATTATCTCATTATACTTAGTTAATTATATAATAATAAGTATTATTATCTAATTGGGAACCACATAAATAATGTAGCCCACATTGTATGGGCATATACACATATATATATTTATTTAAAATATATGTACAATTTACAATATATATGCCTGCAAATGCTTCTATATAAACAAAAGCCATGTGTTACCTTTCGGTATTTTAAGGCGTTACATCGGGCTGAATCCGCTGAAGGCGGTTTTTACTCGAACCGGCACGAGGCCGCTGACATTATACTATACAAAACGGTGAGGGCCCACATTGTAAAGAACCGATTTTTTTTTTAAATTGTAACAGACTATCAATTATAATAGGAATAGCGCAATGTATACCTTGCAATATTAACTTAGATTAGAAAAACATACATAGATGGTTGTAATGCGTCATATCAGTTATTATAATAAAACAATCCTTACAATTCTGATGCTAATGTTAATATCTGCTCGATAATTTTCTTAACCGAAACATTCATTAGCTTTATATCAATATCAAGGGGTACCATAAGGCACAGTATAGGGAAATATTGAATTTTTGTGTTCAACAAAAAATTATTACTCTTAATCATAATGATAAAGCTAGTGTTAAAAGAAATACTTAAGGTATTAATTGCTATAAAAATGTTGGAATATAAAGATAAATAGTAACATTGTCATTGTTTGTTTATTTACTTAACGTCACTTTCCATGCTACTGTGGCTAATTGGACACAGTAGGAGTCCAAAATTTTGGCCATCCAAGTATAATTAGGATAAGGATATTGAACGAGTACCTGACGCCACGCTGGATCGGGATCATTTTATGTTCCTCTCGGCGAACCCCATAACCAAGGTGTTACTGTTTTTAAGTGCTTCATATTATTAGTTTCAGCTGAGACGTAGATGGGATGATAGATTACGGAGGTGGCACTCATCAGTGGTATTCAATTTTGGGTACGGCAGATCTGAAAAGCTGTTTTAAAGAGGGCACTGATTACTCAGCCAGGAATGTCCTCTCCTTCTTTCACTTCTTCTTTGAATTTTCCTTTGCCTCATTAGCTGCAGTAAGTCGTATTAAACACCACGCACTATTTGTACGAGGTATTCCAGTTGGAGTTTGTTTATACTTTACTGCGTAACGGTTTCGTTTGTAACTTGTGAATTCTTCGGACAACCGCATCTCATACGCTTTTTTATGTTTTGAAGGAACTCTTATTTACTTTCAATAATTTTAAATCCAACGACTGAATGAAGCAGACTTCAACAGAGACAGATAGACGTCAACACCCCACCTCCCCCCAGACAACCGCTGAGGTATTGTGAACCAAAATGGAAGACCGTTTGTGCCTGAAGGCTATCGATGTGGCAGGTGACAATCACCTGGAAGGGTTGGTCACCCATTCTTTGCCTCTGCCAATCCAATACAGCTGTCTTGGGTGACTTATAGCCCTGTTCTGTACAACGCCTATTTGTCTGTTTCTTTGTTGTTATCTAGCGGAGAATAATAATATGTATTATGTTACTATTACAACAGAACAAAATGTTATAATAGTTTTATTGTTACCAATGACATAAGCTACTAGGCTAGAAAGGAAAGCTCATTATCGCTTAGATAAGGTGCCAGTGAACCCAAAAATATCTCCTAATGATCATTGCTTTATCTCAATACTAAACTATAGATACCTTATCCGCCCCTCAGGACTATTCGATTTAAATGAAAAAAATATTCAAAAGACAGGATAATTCACGAAGCAGTTACTGATCTTTACCGAGTTAAAGATGGACTCGGTTTGATCTACAAATCTCTATAGTGGATACCCTTAATTGGGAAAATCCTTGGCAAATCAACACCCAGAACTACCGTTGGCTCAGGGACAGTACTGTCTTTACCACGTACTGAACCCTTAAATTTTCATGGGTTGTAATTATACGAGTCCTGAACATAATTATTTTTTAAGAATTTATTTTTACCTCCATCCTGAACAATCCCTCATACGAAGTTTGATAATATCAATATCAAATGTTTATTAAATTTATTTAAAAACTCTGGGAAGCAAGATATCTATAATTGACAATTGATATATACTAAGTTCATAATAAAATATTTAATATTAATGACTTTTAATGATTTAAAGAAGAAAAAAACAAAGAAGTATTTTGGATGCAAATATTTCAGTAGATTAAAAATCCTTTTTAAAAGTAATTATTTAGATTTAAGTTATTATAATTGTCTAAATCAGAAGTGGTAACATTATTAACAATTAAGAGATCAATAATTAATTGGCTATACCGTCCTTCGGAGAGGATTAAAAAGGAGCCTGGAGTCTGTGTGGTGTCAGGTACTTGTTAAACATCCATATTCAAATTGTACCTGGATGTCGAATAGAACCTCTCGAGTGTACAATGTCTGATTAGCAATAGCAGCATAAACTGACACTAAATTAATAAACAATAATTTCTAGAATAGATAATTTAAAATTTTGACTCGTGGATGTTAAAATACAATGGTAAGTTTCCTATAAACGACATATATGTTAGTTTGAATGACTTAAAATAAAAAGTATACCTCAAAGAAGAAAAAAAAGAACAAATGAAAGAGCCAAGATCGCGAACATAAAACTAGAATAATAGCCCTGTTGCCATGGCAATAAATAAACTATTACAGAGCCATCGATTGAGAGCGGCAGTTAACTAAATTACCCAGCGATAGACATATATTGTTCCGACAATTCAGCTAAAGTCCCCAAGGGAAGGCTTTCATTGAGCGACTCTAAAGGCTGTCAGATGCGGGATGTGGCCTCGGGCTGCGATGCCATCTGCGAGGGTTTGGGCTAAGCCGAGCCACCAGGGAGGGTAATTGAAAATATGTAGATCTGGAGAGGGCAGATGATTTGTAGCTGCTCGGTTTCACGACAAATAGGTCACTTAAGTGATTCCTGGTATGAGGATCTGTCTTATTAATATATAGTTTGCTTGAGCTATAACTGTTTGAGATAATTTAAAACCCGCATCCTGATAAACCTGATATGCCTGTCGATTGAGAGTGAGTATGTTTAGTGTTAATATTTATAAATATCATTGTCGTTATTATTTTTATTTTTTAGTTTAAACAAACAAATGGGTGCTTGTTTCGTGCCCCCCCCCCCCAGTATCTCTTCATCCTCTCCGATTTCCTATTCCTTTCCTCATCAGAGTTTTTGATTGTCCGTTTCGCTCTCACCTCAAAGCTCATCCTCTTGTCCCGGGCTATGCTCTTATCAGTTTCATCCTTAAGCATATCCTCCGTATCCCTGGGGATATGCTCTATCCATATGCCCTAAGCATATCCTTCCATAAACTAGTTCGGTTTAGTTTTTTAATTCTATGGATTATTTTTGTTAGTTTATTTTCATTCATTCGCAGATACCATCATCGTGATTTATATAATGGTACAATTAGTCAGCCCTTCGACTAAAATTTTGACTGAGTACTTTATTTGGAAGGTTTTGTAAAGAATACAAATTAAAGCTAAAATTATTTTCAAAGATAGCCGTGCCAGTATATATACCATATTTTTGTTTGTAAATATCGTATTGATATTGTTGATACGAATCACGTTACAACTTCATTTTCATCTCCTCTGCTGGAATTTCCTCTGTCTCCAATATTCCTTCATGCGTTTACTAGCAGAGCTTTCCTCTGCCCAACTTCATCCAACCTTCACTGGTCTCTCTTCGTCCTCAAACCCTTCCGCATTTTTCACATTGCTTCCATATTCCCTGCATTCTAGCATGCAAGACTCTTTGATGCTCAGCTTTTCCAAATCTTTCCTTATCTCTTTAGTACACGTAGTATTCTTTTTCCGGGAATAGTCAAGTGTTTGCTTGTTCAATCTATCTTCTTCTTTGTCTTATACTCTTATTCTAATGGCTTTAATTAGCTGCAATAACGTTTATTATTATTTTTTATTTTATTTTACTAATAAGGGTGAATATATATGGTATCGTGCCAAAGCCAGAAGCCCAACGGCTCAGCCTGAAGTAGGTTCTTCCTCCCTTCATAAGTGGCCAGGCCGCGTCTGCCCGTACATTCTTTGAATATCTCGTCGCATATCTTTCATACCTTCATTTCGCTCCAGGTGTCTTCAAAGCCCTCTGGGGTCAAGGAAGTTTATTCTTAGGCAGTTTAATGTTCTCATTTTATTTCCCTGAGGGTGACAATAATAGTTTTAATAAAGAAAATTCTATTAAACTGGAATAATATTTGCAGAATAAGGCGGGAAATGGAGTAACAGGAATGCCCCTAGCTGCAAATTTAATTAAAAGATAATAAAAACTATTAAAAAATCAACGAATGAGGAAAAAGAAGAATTTTGTATACTCTCTAATGATTTTAAATATCAGATATTAGAAATCGGAAATGGATTGTAATATGTTTAAATATATATTAACGTTACAACATATGCTATAATAAAATTTAAACCAAGGCAAGAAGCATTTATTTTAGTTAAAATGAGTGAACAATAAAATATATTTTAATGTGTGGAATTATTGGCAAAATACTAGCTTATTTTTTTGGATGAGATTTGAATGGAATATTTCACTTTCGTCATGTCTTCGTTAAGTCGCGATTATGTAACAGTCGAGTATTCTTTCGTTCCCGGTTTGAAACGTTGTGAGTTCGATTCCCATCTTAGTCAGTTAATATTTATCTGCTAGTGGTCCCTAGAATTCTTTTAGGGAGCGGAGTGGCTCAGAGGTAGAGCACTGAGTAGCCATGCCGGAAATATAGGATCTAGGACTCACCCAGCCTCTATTGAGTTGAGGATGACCTAGGACAAGTCACCTCCTTGCAGAACCGTTGTCCATGAAACAGTATATTATCTACCATGTACTTATTCACGGGTTGTAGTGGTTACAGGTCAGGGTCTCGAGAAATGAACTTAGTATTTCACTTAGTTTGTATGCAGCTGCGATCTTGAGATAAACGTCTAGAAGTACTTCATGACGCACTTGCAATATTATATCCTTTACCAGTACAAGTAGACATCTGTTTCACTTTTGTTTATTTATATATCCTCTTTCTCTCAGGCTACTCGTTTGTATAATTTAAGTAAATTTATATGAAGTAAAGGATTACATTAATCTATTTCTGATAATGGTATGAAATGGTCAGGGTGTGCAGGCAATGATTACGGAAAATAAGAATGACTTATTTTTTTATACGTATGTCATCTGAGTCAAGTGTCAAACTTGAACTGTTCAAACTCCCCCAGACCAATTCATACTATTATTAGAATTATCCAGTCTATAATTTTCCACTTAATCTATTCGTGATGGTTAGTTAATCTTACTGTTACACCACAGGTCTTAAGGCTGTCGAGTCACCTTAAGTTGATATAAGAAAGGTATTTATCTTAGAGTGTTAGTGCGCTAGTACTAACTAACCTCTTCGAAGAGGTCTCTGCCCCGCAGAGACGCACCCCCACAGCCACGGAGGACCAGATAGGTGTTGTTTTGGCCGGTCCTGAGGCAGCGGAGATGCCCCCCGCTAGTTGTGGCTCCGTTCTGTCTACCTCCTATTGATTCCGTCTCCCGCTTCCACCTTCTTCTTTAATGTCTCTTCCACATCCCATTTACCTCCCTTTCTTATTCTTCCCTCCCTCTGTATATATCTTTTCCTTTTTTCCCCCCTTTTTTTTGGCTTGTCATTTATTATTATTTTTTATAGTACCTCATGCTGTTTGGACAGATATCGATAAAGCCATTTCTACTCCGTGTGTATGTTTTTTGTATCTTGACTTACAAATACATATTATGAACAACGTACGACTTTGCACTTGCACACTATTGAACTATAAATAAGTTGCACAAAAAGAGATTCCTGTCTATTAAAAATCTCCTTTTACCCTGTAATAGTGCAAAATCTATTTTAAAGATAGGATACAATCGCTTAAGAAGACAACTGAAGAGTATAACACAAGATTTCTTAAAATCTTAATAAATTATCAAACTTTTAGTGTACTGCTTTAATTATTACTTAATACAAAAAAATTTCACAAAATGTATTGTTAGGGGCTACTGGGTGTAAAATGAATTAAACTACTCCTAAATTCAAGATACTAATATTTATCAACAAATTAAAAAGAATACAATGAAATTACTTAAAACAATTAAATTATCAAACAAATATAAATTTACAATAACAATATTCTAAAGATTATAACATAGGCCTAACTGTTATCTAATTACTAAAATAATATACAAATAATATAAGGTATTGCTAATAATTTAACTATTTACATAAATTTGTACAAATACGATAAAATTACACTGTAGCTTATAACTACAAATTAACACTTACAGTCCTCTTATTAAAGTCCACCGACCGTAAGATCCTCCAAATATGACTGACTGACTTACCACTGCTTCACTGATCACTGACTAGTTCATCACACTGACACTGACTTAGTACTAACTTTCCTTATTTCCTTCCTACTTACTGAAACGGCCGGCATTTATATTAACGGGAGTGGGGAGGCTAAGCCTTTCGCGATCTTTCTAATCTGTTCTTTAATCCCTTAAGCCTTTCCTAATCCCTTTGACCGTAACAATATTTTTTTAAATAGGATTCGATTTTTAAAATAATAATCTAGTATTTTTTTGTACGTTTCATGAATTGTTTCAAATGAAACATTAGCCTAATTAGACAAGGTTCTGCAAAATATTTTTTTTAAAACTAGGGGGTTTCTATTGTACGCCTTAACGGCGGATATACCCTAACGGCCAGTTTTACAAATTGTTCAATTGGTCTGTTAATCAGTTAATTTAACGTAACGTTTTAGTAGAATTATCTCGATGTTATTCTATAAATTGAAGTTTATTTACTTATTTTTTGGAGTACCCCCTTAGTGTTGTGAACTTTATATTAAAATATAAGTATCGGCTTAGTATTGTTTTAAGATATTGAGTCCTTTACATTAAATAAATTGGCGTTTAATGCCAGTGACGCGACAGGGAAAGGGGCAGGGGCCTCCCGGACTCCTGCTTTACCCTCATTCCTGGGGAAGAAGCTTAGTTCGGGAGCCCCAGGCAAATTGTAAATAGTGTAATTATGGTATGAATGTGAGCAATTATTTTATTTTTAGACATTCTTTTTATTGTCGTTTTCACAAGTATTTTTAGTGTTGTTTTTTTTTTTGTATTTATTGTAGCTACTTAGGGCTATTACTTATTGCCTACAAGTGGCAGATTGTAATAATACTTCAATAAAGTGTTATTATACAGTTAGTGACATCAAATAAAGTAATAAAACGGTTTTTAATTTAGGATTAAAAAACATGATAGTTTTTTATTAAAATATCTTATTTCACTGCATTCTCTTTATTGAAATAATAGTCCTAAAAACGAAATTTTGGAATAGGATTCAGCTTGTTTTATTTTTAAAATTCAATTTTTAGTGAATAGTGAATTTTTAAAATTATTTTTCCACTTAAAATAAAAACAGTGCTATATTCTGTACAATGGCTTAAAAAACGGCATGACCAGTAGCTTGCTGATTACATGCTTAAGTGATTTTCTATTTTTAATAAGTATTTATAGTATAACTAGGAAAAGCAGATAAAATATTACGTCAATCAATGTTTTTTTATAGAGACATACTATTACGCGTAATAGAGAGATAATAATTGATTTTTCTACAAATTTAAATGTATACATATGTTTTATTTTTTTTTAGGGAGCGAAATGGCTCAGTGGTAGAGCACTGAATTGCCATGCCGAAAATCCTGGTTCAAATCCCGCTTCTGGCAAGATTTTTATTTAGTCTGTTAGCCGGGGATGGATCGTATGGGATCTAGGACTCTCCTGGAGCTCACCCAGCCTCTATAAAGTGGGTATACAAAATAAAGAGGAATAGCTTGCGGTTGAGGGTGATCTAGGACAAATCACCTCACTGTACAACCGTTTTCCATGAAACAGTACAGTCTCTAATATCTACTGAACTCCAGACCGAGTTCACGGGTTGTAGTGGTACATGTTTATTTTTAAATGTACGAATGAGATTAATTTATTATAAAATTAACTTAAATACAATAAGCAAATATAGCTATTATGTTTCCTTAAACATGGACACAACTTGAGAAGAATGTAAATGCCATAGTGTGGTCAGACCAATATGAAGGATGAAGACCCAACAGCTTGCTACGAGGCACGGATATTGCGCCAGTTCCTCGCTCTACTCATAACTCTCCCCTCCAACTTGTTTCAGCCACTTTTTTTTGTTTAGGATGATCCTTTTCCTTATTGAAGGATAGTATCCTATCGATTAAATATTAACGGATAACTCATTATAGGTTTAAATTAACTGGTATATGCTCCAAAATAAATGCGAATAGGGAACTAACTCAGCGTGTAGAACGCCGAAATGTTGTGGTGATTATTTTAAATCCGTATCCGACTAAGACAAATAATAATGTAAAAAAGTAATGTTTAAATATTAATAGTGAACTGTGTAGAGTGTTGATTGGTTTCGTTAAAGATCTCTGATTCAAATCAAGCTGTAGCAGATTTTTATTTAATTTATTAACAGTTACGGATGGACCCTTTGGGATACACAGACCCTCCTGGACCTCACCCAGTCTTTGTAAACTGGGCGTTCTTACGTAGTAGTATTTTACAAACTTTCGACTTATATCTATCTTTTCTCCATAATTTCGAAGGCGCATGATTGTACAGTTAGTAAAAGAAACAAATGTACAATAATAATATTCTGGATATTGATATTAATATTAATAACATGGAAGGGCTGAGGTTTACTGCCATGCATGGACCATGTATGACCTTCAGACCCTTCTGGATCTCACCCAGCCTCTACAAAGTGGGTACCCTTAATCGCCGCTTGAGCTTCTCTAGGACAAATCACTTCCCTCCAAAACCACAGTTATGTTAGAAACAGTTCAGTTTACACAATGTACTATTCCCAAGACCCTTCATGGATTCTTTGTGGTGCTACAGTTATTTTGATTTATTTTAGTAATAGTGAGTTGTAGAGTGCTAAGTTGCTGTGCTGAAGCACCCTCATTCAAATCCAGCTGTTGAAGAAAAATTAATTGATTGATTTTTTAAAAGCCACATATTAACCTCGTGAGATCTTAAGGCACTTCTTGAGCATATTGAGTAGGTGCCCTTAATTGGGAGAAAGGTTTTCAAAAAAAAGAATTGTTTTAAAAAATATTGTAGAGAAGAAAAACAATTATTAACTCTCCTTATAAAATTCAAAATGCGCAATTGAGATAAAAAAATCTAAATTAAATTATTATAAAAAAAAACCCAACTTTATTTGCAATTTTACATATACAAGACGCATAAGTGTGAATACATGTTCCGGACTACCTTTACATGTTTAAAGAACAGTGATTTTAATTAATTACAGTTACCTTTTATAAACAAGTTTTACAATAGCAGGACAAATGTAGAAAAAAACCAGCTTAAAAAAAACAACTTTTTATCGAAATTAAATTTATTTTTTTAAATTAGGGAAATTCTCTAAAAAAAAAAAAATAAATAGGCTAATTAACTAATTATTCTAGTTCTCATATAAAATAATAAAACAAAAAATGAAAGGATTGATGCTATTGAATATTAATTTTTAAATAAAAGCAAATACACTTTAGTAACAGTAGCAATTAACGATTTAGGGTGATTAATTTTTGTACAGTATAGTGAAGGGAAGTATAATCTACAACAGTTTATTTTTGCAATAAAAAAAATATCGATGCTTTCGATAATTTTTTAACTTTTATATCAAGTTTTATTCTCAGCAATTCTGCTGTAGTTTTTTTTTTGTTCTACTATTTGTTCTTAAAAAAATAATTATGAAAACAAGAGAATATGGTATTTTATCTTATGTGGATATTAATAAATGTGAGCCTGGTGATAATGATAACATTAATAATTTTATGAAATATTAAATAAAAAATAGGGTCCAGCATAGCTCAGTGGTGGAGCGCTGAAGTGCTCTGCTGCAGATCCCGGGTTCATATGGACTTTATCGCCTATCTGGACTGTCGTCAACGTTAAGCTCACTCATTATATTTTTCAATATTAAAAAATGTTTCTACTATTCTTGCAGTTCCTAATAAAGCTCCTTTTTGTTGTACTTTAACTTTCTTATTAAGTTCAAGGATCTTCAGTGATTACATTGTTTCCTCAGGAATAAGGCCATTGGTAGAAACTACCGTTGGTAATACTTCAACCTTCACCAGCAAGCAGAGTTGTTTCAATTCCTCGCTAAGCTCCTGATGTTCGGGATTTTTTTGCCTATTGTTTTCTGCACATTATGATTGGCGGGAGCTTAAGCTTGAACTTTTCTCGTACAATCACTTCTCGTGAACCGTTGCCCTAGAAACATTTCAGTCTCGACCGTGTATTGGTGTAGTGATACAGGTCCTCCCTATAGGGTTGGGCGATATCCGATAGTGAGCACTATCGATAGGCCGATACTGTAATAACCGATAGTTTTTCGATAGTTACTTCTTTTTTTTCTAAACCTATTCAATAAAGAATTTCAACTAATTTAATTAAATTCAATTACCTAGCTACTACTTGAAAGTTGCAGGATTATAAAGTATAAGATTATATCATAAAGATGAAAAAAAAAAACCCAATTTATTTGAATTTAAAAAAAGTATTTACAATTTACATGTTTACAATAACAATGAACAAATCAAATCTTCTGAAAAGAAAAATAACGAAATAGTTAATTTCAAGAGTCAAGTGCGCTCCTTGAGCCACAGAACTGCATTTCTAGTTGAACATTTAAGAATTGTAGAAAAAGATCCCTAATTTAAGAAGAAGTTAAGGTTATAAAAACCTAGAAGAGCCAATGCTCAATACCGCGAATTTGGTTTGTTTGCACAAGTGTGAGACTACGTGTACTACCCATCATAATGTAATTAGTAATTTCAGAGAATTAAATAATGACACGTCCGGTGCGGCATCAAAGTTATATCGAAGAGAACCCTTGAGCTCTAGGAATTCCGAGTTCAATTTCAATAGGACTCGACACTAGACGGGGACAGATCAGCATAATTCCGAGAGATTCAAAACTTGAGGGTAAACAAATCCATAGATAGACGACACTATCGATAGTAACTATCGACTGTCGCCCAACCCTACCTCCCTCCCATAAACAAAGCTTCTATTGTTGCTTTATCTACTTCATCGTTTCCAGAAATTTCCCATTTTTAAATTTTAACCAAAAAAAGAAAGTTATTTTCGTAATTTCTAGTAAATACCTAAGCATACTTCTCCGTGAATATCATTATTTTCCCTTAAGCCCAGCTAACCTATTTACCAGTCTAATATTACTCCTTATACAAAGTGGATGTACTAGGAGGAGCCAATATATATCTGCTTGAAGGTGGCTCGACTCCAGCTCACGGATTTACTGTTCACATTAGTGCTAGGCAGTTGCTGATTGGTCCATCCTCACCTACTTACTAATAATAATAATGCGTTTGTTTTAATCCCCTGTCGGCTCAGTTGGTTGTCATATGTCAAAAACTCGGATTTATGATCGATTTGTTTCTCATTTATCGATATTAAATACCTCCGATGAAGAAACCATGAAGGAGAGGAAAAGAATACATGGATGGAAACATGAATGAAGTATGTAAGAAACGACGTGAGGATGCCTCCTAGGCCTATTTATTTGGATATATTTTATTCTTTTGTACTGAATATTTTAAAATAATATATTTATCATGTTAAAGGCAGGAAATGCGTGTTTTTATTCGCTCTCGACATTATTAAGCTCGCGTCTTTTGTCCCAAAAACAAATGATCATAGTTTATAAAACTATCATCCTTCCAAGACTTCCTTACAGATGTGAAACCTGGCCGCTAACATTCCAACCAAACGTTTTTTTTCTTCCTAACCACTGGAGAATTTAGGAGATTACACAATGCGGAATTGCGAAGAATGTACTTGGTAAAATTATTCAATTTATAGCGTCATGAAGATTATGATGGGCCTGTAAAGTTGCTAGGCTTAGTAACGAGCGAATTCTTAAAAAGTTCATAAGCCAGCTGGGAAGCGTCTGAAGGATAGACAGGTATCGGTGGTATCGGCATTGAGCCCTCGGGTTCCTTAACGTAAACATTATTAGGTTTAGGTTGTGTGGTGTTGAAAAAATTGAAGACACTTGATTGCCATTTCTAATGATTGTTGAGGGAGATCTGGGGTAAAACGTTAACATTGAGTACTTGTTGGTTACTACCATACTCTAGTATGAAGATGGTAGGTCTGTGTCGTGTTCCACCAGTAGGATACTCTTCACAATATAAAAACCATTATTGTGTTACATTGGCTTTTATCTAAGGTTTTTGATACGACTCCCTCATTAGACCTAAACAGTAACCATAAATAAATTTCTAAAAAAATAACTCCTATTTCCTATCTTTCCGCCATTTTCCTCAATTTTCTCCAAGCAGTGCTCACAAATCAGATGCTTAGACGTCTTCAGTATTCTTGTGATGTCTCCTTTCCTTCAGTTCTGACGTTCATTTGTATTTAAATCACTCCCGACTTGAGGGGTCACACAGCAGATATTAGGATGCATTGCATTTCCATCATCGCGTGTCTCCGAACTGTATTGTATTTTCCTGAATTTTACTGTCACATTGTTTACATATATTATTTTATTTTTTTCTGACCTACATTATTTATAAACTACTATTTTGGAATGAAAAATTAAAAAAAGAACTGACTAGAAACATTGATGTCATTTTTTCAAGAATATTAAATGGCATTTCCATGTAAACTAAATTCAATCCAAAAATATTTAAATTTTAAATTTAGCTTTTATAATGTCATTTGATTTATTCTTCTTTGAAGTTTTTTTTTTGTATTCTCCAATTTGTATTATCATGTCGTCAAGTCATGTTAGCCTAGTATGGTTCTCCCACAATCTTATATGTCTTTTCAAAAGTATTTTAGTTTTCAGTATTAATTTATTGCAATTACTTACATTTATTACATATTCTAGGTTCTTTTTTATTTTGTTCCAACTAGAACGCTTAACATATCTTTTTTTTCCGTTGGTTTTTTATGTTGCAAAATTCAAGATAACATTCAAATAAAAATATTTAAAAATTAATAAAATCAATAACCAATAAAATAAAATAAATTATAATAATATATTATGACATAAGTCAACTAGATCCAAATTAAATAAATGTTCAATGAGCATTCTTCCCCTTGTATACATCGCAACTTGCGAGAACGCGGGGACATTGGATCAGTGAAAGGAAATGATATGACCATGACCGAGGAGCGAGCTTGATAGAGCCAGGATAGGTCAATTGGTAGAGCACCAGACTAGTTATCTGGGTGACCCGGGTTCGAGTCCCGGTCCTTGACATACCTTTTCTTTTCAAATAAAAATATTTTAAAATTAATAAAATCAATAACTCATAAAATAAAAAAAATAATATTAAAAAAACTTGGGTTCAGTAATGTACAGGGGTGACCTGTGGCCTAGTGGTTAGCATAACAAACTACTAAGCCCAAGATCGCGGGTTCGTAACCCGGTAGGTGACCCAAGGATTTTTTAAAGGGAGTAAAAAATCCTTGGTTATGCCGTCCTTCGGAAGGGACATTAAAAGGGGGTCCCGAGCCTGTACGATGTCAGATATTCGTTAAAAATCCCTATCCTAATAAAACCTGGATAGGCAAAATTTAGAGCTCCCACTGTAGCATCGTCCGATTAGCCATAGCAGCATAAAGTGACGTTAAATGAACAAACAATACTTATGTACTGTTTCTAGGACAAGAGTTGTGGAGTTGATTTGTCCAAGGTCACTTTAACTGCCTGATTTTCCCTCTAATAGTAGCTGGGTGAGCCCCTGGAAGGTCTGTAGAACCCTCAAGTCCCATCCATGTGGCTGGAATCAGATCAATACTGCCATAGCCGGATTTGAACCTGGACACTTCACCATATCTTCTTAGGACTCTACACCTAGCCCGCTCTCTACATTCAAATGAGTAATATATATCAAAAATAAATATTCTGTAACAGATTTTACAGTTCATAAAATAATGGAAAACAAAACCATAAAATATGGAACGGGCAATGTTGCATATTAAATCAAGTTTATGGAGTTTTTATGATGCACTTTATGACGATAGGTTCCTATTTTATAGCAATAATATCCGTATTTCGTACTTTGGTCGTACCGGCTTAATTTGAATTCTTCAAAGGGTCTTCAATTTTATTTTATGATGAAGTATGATCGCTAGGTTTTATACATAAAGAGCTATAGCAGGTGGTTTATTTTATTTATTGAATTATAAGTTAAATAAAAAATCTGTAATTAATATCCATAACTTCTTTTGCATCACCCTTTAGTGCCTTTCAGCGTAGGAGAGCGTCTAACCAGGATTTCCAATGTTACCTGTTACTTGCAAGGTTTCTGGCTTGGCGTTTATTCTTGTTTCATCTTTGCCACTAAGAGATTTAATATTCCAAGTCCCTAATCGTGTGTCCTTTCCCATGCCTTTTAGTCTGTCCAGATCTTAGGCTATTCTTTGAATCATTTGTACGTTCTTACGAGTGTTTGGCGCAGTAAGAACAGTGGTAGTTAGGTATACCCCCAACCTTGGGTCTTCCCAGGGAAGGTGGCCCTGAGATTATTACTGTAAATGACCTTATATAATGAGTAATTGAATATTGTACCTAGGGTAAGAGGGTACCGTGTACTGAACTCGGGAGCCCGGAGGTGTGTTATACTTCACTAGTCAGGCACTTAGAGTAGCCCCTGCTGGTTCCCTAACAGATATTATATTTAACATTTCCAAATAATAAATGAATAATTATTTATAAAATCTTAAATTACAAATAATAAACTATTTTTGTAATGTGGTAATTGTGATCTTCTCGATTTCCTTCTCCCATATAGATAATTGTGCAATATATTTTAAAATTAATATGTCTAACACCCTCCCTGATTTATTTGTTTAAAGTCAGCGGCCTTGTGCAGGTTTTGAGAACCCACCTTCAGCGGACTCATCTATTGTAATACTTAATATTTTTGTTTTGAAGATGAAAGATTTGTCCTGGCCGGGATCCGAACTCGGATCGTCTACATCCCTAGTGCAGTGGTCTAACCTCTAAGCTACCAGGGGTCATATCCATGTCAGACAAATCCATTCTCATCACTGATCCTATATCCCCGTGTTCTCGCAATTTTTCGATTTATACACGGTGAAGAATGTTCATTGAACATTAATTGAAATTAGGATCTCAATTTTATATTTATAATTTGTTGTTATTTTGATTGTGATTATTTTTAAATATTATTGTTTTGAAGAGAAAAGATTTGTCCTGGAAGAGATGCAGACGACCCGGGTTCGAATCCCGCCCTGGACAAATCTTTTATTTTCAAAACAAAAATATTTAAAAATAATTACCATCTAAATAACAATAAATAAAAACAAATCATTTATATTTATGTTGTTATATGTGTACGTTGTATTGTTTACTTATTTATATTGTAGTATAAACGTCTTTAAACAAATGGAGTTTAGAAAAAAAAATATATCTAACAATATTTGTATATTAACAGATACCTTTTCCATTATTTTGGTATGCGATTAAATTACTTTATATCACTGGTCTACATTCCTACAAAATCATTTAATATGTGAAATATAAATATTATTAATATATTTTTTTCAAAAAGGGGAGCGGAGTGGCTCAGTGGTAGAACGCCGCTGAGTTAGGGATTATGTTTAATCCGTTAGCAGCCGTGTATGGATCCTTTTTGAATCTGGTAACCTTCTGGGTCATACAGAATACCATAAAGTGGGTACCCAAAATATGAAGGAAAATCGCCTCTCTGAACCACCCTTGTTTAGAAACAGTAAAGTCTCTATCATGTATTGAACATTTTACTCAACATGGGTTGAGAGTTACTTTTTTGAAATTAATAAGTAACAAATACTAACTACGGTCGGTTTAATATTATAATTATTATCTATATAATCGGATAAACGAGGCATGTAGATTGAAGTCCGCAGCCAGGTATGTGTATTTAGAGGAGAGAGTAAATTACTCTAACAGGTACATCCTGGCTCACCCAGCAGGTCAGGTACAGGGGGTGTGTTGTTGCTCACCAGCTAGGTGATGTAGCCATGTTGTAGGCTAGTAGTGTTGTATCAGAGCCGCAATACATCACCCTCCTCGACCTACACCGATTTAAATGATCGCCCCATAGCGGTTGATTTAGTTAGCGCTGCTAGTGACGTTTCGCAGGTAGTCCTCCTCTTCGTGTAGCGTGTCACACCGCAAGTTACTAATGTCTCTGTCATGCTAATATCACCATGTGTTGGTCAATATTATGTCTTTTAGTTTAATAAAACTTTGTTATGTAGTTAATTTTCTCCTCTTCCTAACTCCCTTGAAATCTGTTTATTTTATTAACTCTCTTTCAAAACATTTTTAGTTATTCTCAGAAGAAAAACTAAATCTAGCACTACAACCTATGCAGGGTCTTGAGTTTAGTACAAGTGAGAGACTATATTTTTTCCAAGTTTTGCATGGAGGATATCAGGCTAAAATTACCATCCTGATTTGATAATATCCTAGGTAACAGCTAGGAAGGTTTGCCTGTCTGAAAAGTCGCACATGGTCCATGTGATAAATTATTTATAGCTCACAGCAGATTTCTTACCCGGGATCAATAGCTCAGTATTTAATACTAAGTAATAAGTGATAATATTGTGTTAACTTTGATATCACCAAACTATTGTTAAGTAAGCATCCAAGGAAATCTCGAGTTGTCCACATTAGATATTTTATTTTATTTTTATTAGCGTCCCCATTTTACAAATTGCATGCTCATTCATCAGTTATATTGTTTTTTTATGAATCGTTTATAATAATTATTCCTTATATAACTTTTTTGTAAAATAAAATATCACTGGAACACTAAAATCTTTTTTTCTATTATATGAAGCAAGTTTCATTATAAAAACAGGAGTGAGCAGTGTACTACCTAGTTTTGCTCGGAGATAGTACGCGTATCGCTCATAGCGTGGAGCAAAATTATATAAAACCATCTTAGATTCGTTTTTTTTAATCATTTTACTTTGTTTTTAATTATCTTGAAGTTATTCAAGGAGTCTCGAGGTCAGAATGAGGTAGATAGGACGGTATGAGATGCGGAATTTTTCGGGTTTGAAGAAAAATAATTTTGTATATTGCTGGTAGATATAATTCTAAGAATAAAAAGTGTACTGTTTCTGTTACGGTTCCGCTTAATAAAAATAAATAAAAAATCTGTACCACTAAAACCCATGAAGGGTCTGGGGTTCAGTACATGGTAGAGACTGTACTGTTTAATGGACAACGTTTCCGCTTTATAACTCCAAAATTAAATATTACATCAACACTACTAACTAACCCAGCCTAAACGAACTAGAGAACCCCATTATTAGTTCACCTATTCCAATCTTCCTACAGAATCCCAACATATTTCCTTACTCATCTCTCATTTACAACGCACCTTGTGCAGTACAAGATATCCTCTCATTCCTCCATTATGAAATAAAATAGTAAATAAACCAAAAGGCTAAGGGGAAAATGAACTCTATAAAGTATAATAGAGATATTGTTCAATATAAATGTAAATAGCATATTAACTATTATATATAGGTAGGTACTAGATGAACTGAAAGTTATACTTTGCCTGGAACAAACTGCTTTTTATATCTTTTATTGTATTGAAGGAGGTATAGGAATCATACTTAGATTAAGTGGATGATAGTTGCCTGGATAATTCTAATAATGGTATGAAATGTTCAGGGGGTGCAGTCAATGATTACACAAAATAAGAATGACCTATTTTACTGTGCCAACGTTTCGGCTAAGATGTATGTTATCTTCAGGGCACCCGGGGGGGGGGGGACGATGTGAAATTTTTCTTAAATAGTGCGTAATTTATTTGCTATATTCCCTAATACATATTTAGCTTTATTTTAATTACACTTGTTGCGGCACACGCTGATTTTAATTTGCTTGATATTTCAATAAACTTGCCGCGCTTCCTTTGCTAGATCTCTACCTGAGACTATTGCTCTCGACATGATCGGCGGCGGCGCCAGCGAGGCCTGCCCTGGATCCAGATCCCTGCCAGATTTAGATTGCTGCGAGGAGTTACGCTCACCGCCACCTGGCAGCCAGCTCTGTCATTAATAAGCCCATTAGAGGGTACAATGACAGCCTGCTCTTTATTTAGCCAGCATTGTGTCAACACCTAGCCCCACCTGCCTTCTTTGTTGTCCCCGTCGGGAGTGAGGAGGGATAGAGAGTAAGAGGGAGAAAGAGAGATACAGTTTTATTTTAATGAGTTCTTTACATTATCAGATTTTAATAAGTTAAATTACATTAGATCAGGGGTGGCAAACCTAAACGATCTTACTGGCCACTTTGGAAATGCATCATAACTTTGCGGCCCGCACATACAATTGTAAATCCATATATTAGATTTAGAACCAATATAGACATGTTTTTCAAATGAAAAATTGAAGAATATTTTGGTATTAATATTACGTTTACAGTTGTTCTTACATGCAAACTTGGAGAATGTAATAATAATTGCAATTATAATAATGAGTTCATTTACTTTATCTCTTTATTTTGACTGTTAGTTTTTGTATATTTAGATGTTAAAATAATGATGGACATCGGGGGCCACATAAATGTTCTCGTGTTGACCACCCCTGAAATATATTGTTTTGTAGAAGTCGTGGTTACCCCTGAGAGGGTTAGGATTCATTTGTTGGCGTTCTCGCCAGAATGAATCTGTCTTTCCACTCTGTTAAGAAATTTAGATAAACTTTAGGAATAACATCTACTATTTATCTACACAGTTGTAGGAATGCAAATTATACACTTTCCTGCTGAACCGCTTGCTAACAAAAAAGACGGTCCTTGCAGTAACGTTTAAAAACAAATTGAGATTATAGTTTCAAAGCTTCAGATCAATTACAAAAGACTTATTTATGTGACTGTTATAAGACCTATATGGACTTACGGAATTGAACTATGGGGCTCCACTAAACCATCGAATTCCTCTCGTATTCAATCCTTGCAATCCAAAATCCAAAACGCTCCTTATTTTGTCACAAATAAAACCATCCATAATGACCTTAACGTTCCATATGTTACCGATTTAGCCCATTTCAGATACCTATCATTCCATAATAAAATCCAGGCCCATCCAAACCCAGTTTCCATCCCGGACAATCCTCCTTGGCGTCTGAAGAGAAGATGGCCTCGGGACCTTATATTATAGAAATGTTATTAGAGTGCTGCCAGTGGGTAGTGCCTCTACATGTCCTATCATGTATTTATTTATTCATATAGCCCTTGTACTAGATGTATACATTACAGTTGTACAATTCAATAAAATAATTTTAAAAAAGAAAAGAGATTATAGTTAATTTTATATATATTGATAAAATTTTGGTCTGGTGACACTGTGTATGTATATGTTTTGAATGGATGTATATATATATATATATATATATATATATATATATATATATATATATATATATATAAGGGTGTAGCAGTGATGACCTACCATTATTATAGGTTCCCGATTTATAGAGGATGGGTGAGTCCACAGGACTGCAGATCCCAAACAATCTGTCACAGAACGGTTAGAACGCTGAATCTTCAGCCCAGGAATTTGGCGCTCTATACAGTTTGCCCTTCCCTACTTTAAGTGAAAAACATATTTTTATTTTTTTAAATTATAATCTATAAAAAAATTAGTTTTATGACGACCCATTACAATGGTGCCGTCCTAGAGATACGCGTGTAATACAAATATAGGTAATGAGGCCAATGCCCTTAGAGCAGATGAAGGAACTGGAAATAGAAGTGTGTCTAATTAGTTGTGTTAATGGCGGGGCAAATTTATGTCGTATTAAATTATTAACAACATCTGTCTTTTTTCTTGGCACTCTCCGCTCCGTGCGATAACTGCTGTTGGTCCGTCTGATCTATCTCTTAGCAACAAATTAACTGTTAGAGTCTATGTGTAAACCATTCATAGGGGTTGCTATTACACGCTTAAACGTTTCCGAGACTGATTTACAATATGGAATTAATTTGAGTCTATATGCCTCATCTATATTTCTTTCTACGTGATAATATCGTTTGTAAACTGCGAGAGATCTGTTCGTTTATCTGGAAAAGCAGAATAGTGGTGTGTATTACTTAGCTTGTGGCTTTTGTCCCGAAATTTTAAAAATTAAAATTTAGATACCGGATTTCCTATAGCTCTATATGGATTTGGAACGTGGGTGTGGATGTTGATGGATGACCAACATCTTAAGATATTCGGAATTAAGATGTTGCTAATAATAATATGCTTCGCTCTCAAAGAGGATGAATCCATAGGAGAGCTTTAAGTACTTAGGGCATACGATAGACAAAATAAAAATAAATTCAACTGAAAATAAGGTAAGGTTAACTGCTATTTTTTTCTTGAAATCACTAGTTTTAATATTAAAACTCGTTAGATAACCATTGTTAATCGATGCGCAACGTTAATGGGTATTAGAAGGGAAGCAATTACAGATATTAGTGAATTAGACATAAAAGAAACATTTGATTTGATGCAATGTATTAATGATAACCCTCAGGTTTAGAGTTTTTTTATAGCTTCGTTTTTTTTGTTACACTCTAGAAGACAACGTATCTTTAATCAAACTTTCCCTGGCTATTAATGATTAAAAAAAGTCATTGGAAAATAAACCTTCGCTGCTGAATGTTGCCTTCTTCTCTCCTTAGTCCATCCATCGGCTCTTTCACTCTTCCACAAGAACCAAGAAGTTTTTTGGTCCTACTTTATTTTTTTATAATAAATTTGTCTAAAACGCTCTTAGCTCTTAATTAATTACAAAAGACTCATATACATGACAACCATTAGGCCTATCTGGACATACGGAATAGAGCTGTGGGGCTTCACTAAGCCATCGAATTCCTCACGTTTTCAATCTTTACAATCCAAAATCCTTCGTAAAATCCTCAATGCTCCTTATTTTGTTACGAACAAAGTAATCCATAATGACCTTAATGTCCCATCAAACCTAGCAACCTCTTCTATGTCTGAAAAGAAGATGGCCTTGTGATCTACCGAGTTGAACATGCTATTTGAGTACTGCCAGTGGGTAGTTTCTCTACTTGCCATTGTATACATTCATTCTATTCATTGGATGTATTAATATAAGTTATAAATTACATTGAATAAATTTTTTTTTTTTAAATGGTCTAAAAACATACGTTTCAGGATGAGCCTTGTGCGATCTGGAGTCCTGAGATTTACCTAGCCTATATTTAATGGGTGCTTATAATTGATTGGGAGGAACCTTAGGGTTGAGCGTAATCACAACCGTTTTCCCAGAAATAGTATATAGTCTCTACTAAGTACTAAACTCAAGAACATTCCTGGATTGTAGTGGTACATGATTTTATTCTGAAATATAAATAACATTAATCATTATATTGATTTTATAACTAGAATATATAAATTCGGAATACACTAGAAATTAACGACGACGATATTGAGTTTCAGACATAAAACTAAAATAAAATCGGAAGATATAACTAATAAAAGATAACCTAGTTGCTATTTTGAACGAGATGAGAAGGGACTATTAATCACCTGGCTGGAATAAATAAGAAACACCTTTGGTAATTAGCGATGAGAGATTGGCCCTCCGCCAGGGCAGGTAACTACACTCGCCTCAGTCAATGATACACAACATTTGAAACACATTTCTCTCTCAGGTCTAATAAGATATATTTTTGCAATTAGTCTCGAAATTGCTCTAAAGTAATTCTGATCTTCATATATCATGTTCAGGTATCCGCCTAATTTATTTTTCGAAATAATTCAACTGGAGTTGAAATAGTATACTAGGAAACTTGTCTGTTAGATCGCTAATTTCTTTAATTAATTTGTGTTTGTTGTGAGTAATCTATACATATTATAAAACAAAGTCCTCAGCCGCGTTTGTTCGCGGTAAACTCCATAACTACTGCAAGAATTTCACGCGGTTTTCACCAATAGATAGAGTGATTCACCAGGAAGGTTTAGGTATATAATTTGTCGAGGTTTTGTGTAAATGGGTTGGAATATCGATGGGTTTCACCGAAGACGCTGCTTGCCTAATCCCGTGCAAGATAATATATTTATTTATTTATTTAATCTACTCCTCTTCTACCGTCAACGGTGTGAGGATCTCTCCTGTAGAGCCTAACCCATGACTGTCTCTCCTGTACCAATCTTCTTCTCCTTCCCCATTCCAAACCTCTTCTGTCAAAGGCCTCCTGGATTGCGCCTTCCCAAGTCTTCCTTGGTCTTCCCTTCGGTCTTGTACCTTCCACCTTCGTCTCATATACGGCCTTTGCCACTCTTTTTTCTGCCATTCTGGAAACGTGGCCGAACCATCTCAGCTGATGCTCCTCGATGATATCCCCCGCTGGCCGAAGCCCCACATTGGACCGTATTGTTATGTTTCGCACTCGGTCTCATCTGCTCTTCCCTTCCATTCTTCTTATAAATCGCATCTCCATGGCTTGGATTTGGCTCTTGTGCTTTTTAGCCAGAGTCCAAGATTCACTTGAATAGGTGAGAATCGGTAAGAAGGTGTTTTTATAAACTACTTTTTTTGTGTTTTTGACACTTCTGTTTTCCCGATGAATCCTTTTTTTTTTTTTGAGGGAATTAAAACACCTAAGCAAGATAATATAATATAATTTAATATGCCTTATTACCCGAGAAAAGCTTGGGAGGGTCGCTAGTAAATGATAAAAAAATTTAAGGTAAGAAAGTCAAATTGATTATTTTAACATACTCAAATAGCACTTTGATATATTGATAAATGGGTCTTTAAGGTTATTTCAGGATGGGAACATGGAGTTTAAAAACCACGTGGAGGATTTTCCGAAGGATTTTGGATTGTAAAGATTGGATGCGGGAGGAATTCGATGGCTTAGTGGAGCCCCAAAGCTCTATTCCGTAAGTCCAGATGGGTCTAATGATTGTCGTGTATATGAGTCTCTTGTAAATAATTGGGAGCTTAGAGCGTTTATCTAGTAAATGTTGAAGTAGCCTGAAACGGCGAAAAAATAAATAAGAATTTATAAAATGAGCAAATGACGGTTACAAGAACTAGGTCACTCAGGCACAGGCAGGTAGCAACACACCAAGACACCTTGGTGAGATACGAAAGAGGGGGATATAAGACTTCTCTTTTGGAAGAAAGCATTCAAGGGAGAGATCTGGAAGAAGAAGGTTCAAGGGGGAGTCGAATGAAACCAAATATAGAGTATGAAAAAAAAAATACTACAAGTAAATTTTTACCGTGGAAACAAGAGGAAACCAAAAAAACAAAAGAGATTACTTTCGAAGTGACATGCTAGTGATCCACATCTATAAGCTATATTGTCGACATTCAACTTGAATATTATTAAATATTTTAATCAACTCCAATAAAAAATATTGCTTATTACCTAATTACATTGAATTTTTATTAATTTTTAAAATAATCTAACAAAAATATGAAATTGAAAAGGGTACGGTCAACAGAGACATCAAATAAATGTTAATACATTAGTGCAAAAATTCCAACTAAAAACCTAAAGTCTCTAAACTAAAACAGGAAATTAAAAATACCTGAGGACAGGTATTTTTAATTTCCTGTTTTAGTTTAGAGACTTGAGGTTTTTAGTTGGAATTTTTCCACTAATGTATTAAAAAAATGAAATGTTTCTTATCAATATTTTTATTAGTCTAACTTTTATAGGTGAATTGTTTGATTTTTTAAATTGTGCATATCTCATGTTAAGAGCATTATTATTGGATATAATGTTATAGTATCGGTAGAGATATAATACACCTATGAACAGATTATAATGAACTTACGATTTACAAATATAATAAAGGAAAAAAAAAATTTATTTGGCAGAGAAAAGGTTGGTATTAGCCGGGTTATTAGGAGATGGATGCCATAAATAAGTATGACACCGGTTAGGAAGTAGTTGGACCACGGCCACGCGCACCTGCCGTTACGAATACCCGACTCCTGACCACATCGCCTCTCCGGGGGTCGTCCGGGATCTCCCCTATAGGCTCCGATCTGTCAAATAAATCCTGTCCGAATAATATCAAAGCTCTAGTCTCCATGTGTCCTTCTCTTGCCGCGTCATAAACCTGATACGTTGAAGGACTGCGTACTAAAATTTATTGCAAGCCACGATGCTAGGACTCCTGGTTTAGGAGTATGATTGTGTTCTCTCTACATATGGCGGTGCCTATGGTTCGCTATTGTATATTTATCTGTTTGACATGCAATTCTGAATAGGGGAGGAGCGAATAGCTATTATTTGTTTATTTATTTAACGTCACTTTAGTTACTACGCTAAATCAGACGATGCTACAATGGGTATCCTAAATATCGCCTATCCAGGTGTTGTCAAGATAAAAAAAAACCGTACTACTACAAATCGTGAAGGGTCCGGGGTTCATTACTTGTTTAAGACTTTATTTTTACTCATTTTGCAGGGGAGTAATTTGTCCTGGATCACTCTCAAACGCCAGATTACTCACCTTATTTTGGGTAACCACTTTACAGAGACTGGGTGAGCCCCAGGAGGGTCCTAGATCTCGTAGGATCCATCTCTAGCCGCTAACAGATCAAATAAATGTCAGCCGGGGAGTGGTATTTGAACCCAGGACTTTCAAAATCATCTCAGCCCTCTACTACTGAGCTACTCAGCCCCCATTTTACGTCCTTTCTGAAGGAACGCACAACCGAGGATTTTTTACTCCCTTTTTTAAATTCATAGGTCATCTGCCATGCTGGGAACCCGCTTTTTTATAATAGGTTACGCCACATTATTTCCATGGATGAGTTTAGATACGACCTCATGTTATCAATGAACATACCGCTCAGTTTAGAAGCCTACCACTTGATTCAGTGCTAACTGTATACATGGGAGATTTACTATTTATTAACTAATAAATGAAACGAAATATTGGTGTTACAACCTATGATAACTAGAAACGGATGATTAAGTCCTTAATAGGATTAATTAAGTAATATAATAGGAACCTTACTGTTTCAACGCCACCGGCAGTGCATCTCAATCCCAAGTTTTTCCCCTTCTTAAGGCAACACAGGTTATAGAGACTTAGGTATTCTCGCTCTGTAGATTTCACAGGTTCGACCCATGGCTGATAAGAAGCCTTATTTATCTGCCTAAGCCGTTCTCCAACCCGTTTTACCGTATCTACGTAAATGAAATGTATCTTCGATTATGGAAGCATATCGGCTAATTGAGAGTTGTTCAGAGTGATTTCATTGATGATTTTACGCTATTATTAACGACATTTTCCCCAATTTTTTAAGGTACAGCAAATATGAAATCTACTAGAGAAAAAATATTGCATATAATTTAGGCTGAAATATGGTTCAGTAACAATCAAATGCGTTCCCCTACTCTCGTATTTGCATGCTCTTTGTATTTTTCTGCAAGAAGTAATAAATTATAGTTTTCAGAAATTGAAAATTTTAAATATTATTTTAAAGATAATGAATTTTATAGATAATAAATACTTAAAGGTGCTATAAAACAGCAAGAGTTCACTCAAAATTCTTGATCTATTTTTTTAATTATATATATGCAGGGAGCAGAGTAGCTCCAGTGGTAGGGCACTGAGTTGCCATGCCGGAAATTCTGGTTCAAAACCAGCTGACCACGGTTGAGCGTGACCTAGGACAAGTCAGCTACTTGCAGAACCGTTGTCCATGAAACAGTACAGTCCCTGCCATCTACTGAACCCCAGACCCGTTCACGGGTTGTAGTAGTACAGATATATATATATATATATATATATATATATATATATATATATATATATGAAATAATTTGGCGGGGATTCGAGTCTATTCCTGTTCGATTGTTATCCTCCTGCATTGTTGGTTTTGCTCCTCTACAATAAAATAGAGATATGACTAGAATCCTCTACAATACAATGCGATGACGAGGAAACCAATCTGAGGGAATGAATGACTCAGAAATATTCCTGGCGGGCGACCTCCCTCGGTACAGCAACAGGTGCATTCTCTGGGGTTTTACTGTATATTTCAACATCTACTGCAATCCTCTGCTATTTGCCTCTAAATTCTATTTTGCCGGCGTATCTATGGGTATATATTTCAGTAATTTTATGTATCGAAATTTAATTTCAAAAATGTGTCCTACTGTTAATCACAATTCTTACTAGACAACCAATAACTTACAAAAGATTCATAACACGACTGTTATAAGATCGCCCTTAGGATGGGACTTAAAATTGGGTTACTGTGCCTGTGTGAAGTCAGGTAACCCTTGATGTTCCTTATCCTAATTATATCTTAGAGTGGTTGTTATTTGGGTAAAAAAAATTTTAATTTTTTGCAAGTCACGTATTTATTTTGTTTAAAGACACAAAAAACTAATTTATATGTTTTTTAAGTTTTCAAGTAATATCAAGGGGTCTCTCGCTACCGGTAAATGAAAAATATAAAAAAGTTATTTTTAATCATTTACAAAAATGATAAACATGCACAAATTATGTGACTATGGTCATAAAAATATCATGACTTGTTCTAATAGCGTAGTTTAGCTCATTAAGTTCACAAATAATAGTCATGCACGGGAAAAGCTGAGGTCTCCTCAATTCAACGACTGACTTTGGGAACTGCCAAAAAGTGATCCACAATCTCTCCTGGCGCTCAATGGTAGTGCATCCACTGCTTCGTTTCTTTGATTGATTAGTAATTAATGTAACTTTTTTATGCACATTGTGCTGCGTTATAATATCGGCATTTTTCAAACTTTGATAGGAGGTAGCGACCCCTAAACCCGTATCTAAAAAATAAATAAAATTATTTTTAGGTGATAAAATCGAATGGTGGTTTGACAGCAGTTATTTTTCAAAAGTCAAAATATAAGAAGCACTCTATTATGCCTGGATAGGCATAGTTCAGAGCTTCCACTGTAGCATCGTCCGATTAGTCAATATAAGAACCATATCAAGATAAGGTTATGTTAAAAGAAACAACACTGTAATGAAGGTTGTTGCTTGTTTACGCCATGAAGCCTTAGATCGGCGACCTCCTCTTTTTCCTTGCTACCTTTCTTCCTCCAGCACAAGGACAAAGACATTAAGACTATATACAATATGACCAGGAGAAGGAGCAGCCTTATATAGCCCAGGTGGATGGAGGGGGGGGCCCGGACACGGGAACTCACTCGGCCCGATGAAAAATCGCCCACCCCCCTCCAACGACCCCTCCCCTTTCTTATTTGGCCACTTAAAAGCTTTCCTGGGTAGCCCCGGCCTCCCGCCACTCTAATAAATGTTCCCGCGGGCAATTCTTAACTTCCCTCCAAAGCACACTTAGGTCGTCTCCTGTTTGTGTCCTGCACCAATTAGCTTGGTATTGTCTCGATGCGTCATGGTGTTATCTTATGCAGTACACTGCTAAACTTTGATATTGGTTTCAAACAGTTACAAATAAACCCGATATTCTACGCAATAACTCAAGACGTTGTCCATACATCAGGGTTAACGGTTCGTTTCAAATCCTTATTTGATTTAGGAAGCAATTCTGTTGTTGTTAGTTTAATTTAATGTCACTTTATGTTGCAATTATAATCGGACGATGCTACAGAGGTATTCCTAAATTTGACCTATCCACTTATAATTAGAATATAGATCTTTAACGAGTAATTTACACCGTACAGGCTCACCCATTTTACGTTCCTTCCGTGGACGGCATAACTCAGGATTTTTTTACTATCTTCAATAAATACTAAGGCCATATGCCGGGAAGCAAGTTAGATATCTAAATATTGAAATTCAAGACATAAGGTGCTAAGTTATGGACCTTATGAAGAAACTACACTTTAGGAGATGTCTTAAATTATAATAACGTATAATAATACATTCATCACGTGTTTCTTCTGGTTTCGATCGTGTAGTCAAATTCTTTGCCGACGTTTCACTGGCCATACTGCAAGCTTCCTCAGAGCTTAATCCGAGACTAAAATTAAGCCCCGAGGATGCTTGCAGTATGGCTAGCGAAACGACGGTAAAGAATTTGACTACAAGGTCGAAACCTGAAGAACCACCTTCTGAATGGATTAAAAATATTGGTTGTGGCAATTTAAGAGAGTGGATAATAATGACAGACCACTGAGGAATATTGGAGGTTACATAAAGCGGAATTATGAAGCATGCACCCGGTTAATATTTACAAGTGATAGCTTCACGAAGATTAGGATAGGCCGTGATGTGGCCAGGCTTAGTAACGAACGAATTCTTAAGATATTAATAAGCGCTGTGCCGACTGGGAAGCGTCTGTGGGGTAGACCGAGACATAGGTGGGAGGATTACGTTAAAAGTGATCTGGCAGATTTGGGCTAGGATAGTGCTTCGTGGACGGAAGTTTGTTAGCAAGGATTGCTGGTATCGGCATCGAGCCTTCGGGTTCGCTAACTAAATAATAATTATTTTTAGCGAACCCGAAGGTTCGATGCAGGTACCACTATTCTCTGCTTACACACTTCCGTACTCGAACAACAGTCCACACCCAAATCCGTAGCGGAATCCTCCTTACGCCCCTTGGACGTTTACCAGCCAGCTCATTTATATTTAAGAAAAGCATGTTAGATTGTATTTCCAATTCCGGCATATAAGGAATTAAGTTGAATTTAGTCCAGAGAGAATGAATTCTTTTGAGAAAAGCGGAATTATCGTAGTTTTTGGCATTAAATGGAATTATAGTGTAAGTAAAAGAAAGTATGAAGCACAAAGGTCGAAATTAATTATTTCCACAATATTAAGAGGAAAAGTTTGGCCAGTATCTGAACATGATCTATAAAATACATTTCGACCCGTATTCACTAAAAAATTTTTTCAGTATTGATTTCGAGTAGAGTGGCTTAGTGGCAGAGGACTGAGTAGCCATGCCGGAAATCCAGGTTCAAGTCCCCCTGCAGGCAGTTACTTTTATTTAGTCTGTTTCCAGCTGGAGATGGATCATACAGGATCTAGGACCCTCCTGGGGCTCACCCAGCCTCTATAAGATATTATAATAATAGGATACCCAAAATAAGGGGGGGATCTGGGGGTTGAGCGTGACCTAGGACAAGTAACCTCCTTGGAGAACCATTGTCGATGAAACAGTAGAGTCTCTACCATGTACTGAGCCCCATACTCGTTTTTTTTTGTTTTGTTTTCTTTTTCCTTTTTCCCCAATAGGGGTGGCATTGGTATATTCCATACAGCCACATCTGAGTTATATGAAACTTATACTCCCAGTATAATTACAGCCCAATTACTTTATTGGTAGTGCATTAACTTATTATTTTTAGTGTATTTGTTATTATATAAATTCACTGGGGCTGTTAATATCATGTGAATATGTAATAACCTCATTAGGTTGGAAAAATAAACTAATTTTTTTTATCTTGTTTCAGGTGAGTGATCTTAGTACAACTTTTTTGGAGAATAATTGGGTAAGACTTTTCTGCTTCACTTTCAATTTATTTATGCAATTAAAGGGAGTGTTGATATCTTGAACATTTTAGATAATTATTATTTTTATTTTATTTTTTATTTTTGGGAAACGGCCAAGATAAGCCCAGCTGATGTCATGTTTTTCGCTCATTCCTTCTTCTCCTTCATTCTATCCTTCGTTCGTCCTCCATTTCCATTCCTCCCTGTCTTCTGCACCAGAATCCTTATATTATTGAGTCTGTTCCCAATTCTCTCCCTGCCCAGACAGTCCTCGTCAGTGATTCACGGTCTTTTAAGTTCCCCTTTCCTCTGCTTGGTATAAACACTCTACCTTTTCAAGCTATTATCATTATATTATTTTAAGTATATCTTATTAAATGTTTTTAATTTTGGAATTGAATTAGTAGAAAAAAAAGTCTGGATAATTTTATTTATGTCATACATCTTGTACCATAGTATTCCAAAAAAAATAAACTATTGCAGAATGATTCAGTTTTAAATTCATGTGATACATTTGTCCGTTTAAGATTGTTTAGTTTTTTTAATTAGATGAGAAGTTAAGCATAACTTAATTAATTTAAATGTGACAACAAAAAACATATGATGATTTTCCTTAAGGCAATTAATTATATTTCTTATATATATGTTTAACAATTGTTGTTCTTCGTTGTTCATTCATTTAACTTCACTTTATGACTCTAAGGTTAAGCTGCAGTGGGAATCCTAAATTTCGTCTATCCAGATATAATTAGGGTAGGAATCTTTAATTTTACTGGATAGGAACTCCCATTTTACGCCCCTTTCGAAGGAGATCATAACCTAGGATATTTTAGTCCCTTTTGAAAATCCACGGGCCACCTTCGTTCTTTTACATAAAGTGTTGTTTAATTATTAGTGGATTATTTGTTGAACAGTAAAACCAATTATTAAAAAATATTTAAAATCTATACTATTTACAATGCTAATGAGTTAGTGTGTATATGAACAGGTTTGAATGTTAGGATCTAGTTTTATTAGAAAAATTATTTTAATTTGCTATTTTATTCATTTTGAAGGATTGCATTACCAATATGTTATACTCCCTTGTTTAAGAATGGTGTCACCCTTATAAAAATGAAGATGAGAAATTCTCTTGCGTGTATTTTGAGCTAAGTATTATTTAATTAATTGTATACAATGTGTGAACCTTCTTGACCTATGAGATTTTTTACTCATTAGCACTACAAAGAAGACTGTACTGTTTCTTGGACAACTGTTGTGCAAGGAGGTGATTTGTCCTAGATCACGCTCAACCGCCAGACTTTTCTTCCAGATTTTCTAAACTGCTTACCTCAAAATAAAAATCATATCTTCATATACAGAAGTCCTACTTGCATTCTTCTCTACTTAAGGGATAATAAAACCTTTAATTTACCCTGGTGCATTCCCCGGTATTTCCTAGAGTGCAATCTTCTCTTGTTTATAATTACATATGTTAAATATTTCCCGTTACAGTGGCGTAGTGAGATATCTGGGTCAGTATAGACAGCTAGATGTTGCCCAAACAGAGGCTCTGTTTAGTCTTAGAGCGAACCCGAGGCAATAAACGACATCTGGTTTTCGTCTCAGGAACCAGGCGCCTTCTCTACTAGCCCATTCATCAGCCATTACCCTCATTCAGGAAATTGCTTTTATATCCGACATTATTCTCCCATTCCCTCACACACTACATTCTTAAATATCACCTTTTGCTATCTTCTTTTTCTTCTTCTCTTCCACCTATTTAATTATCATTTCTGTTTGTTTCTTCGGTTGCAAAGGTGCAATATTGCGGAATACAAATGCGCCCCCCCAAGTGGAATTCTTTCGCTCGATTAACTGGCTACTTGATGGTCCTGGCAATGGTTCAAGACCCGTGGCCACTGAAATCGACTTCATGTTTTCCAGGTTGCTGTTTGGAATTCTTAATTATATGTGTGTTTACTTCAACTGTTTCTTCGTAGCCAGTTCGTAGTTATAACCCTCTTTTAGAGTTACCGGTTAATTTATATTTAAATATTTATTATCATCGAAGAAGTTACCGGCGGAAATATTTTCTTTATATTACAAGAAAACTGTTTTATAAATAAAGTTTAATACATTTTTCTTAAGCCACATTATAATGTATGTTGTTAAGGCTTTCTTATGTTTTTTCTTCATATTTTTATCTACACCTGTCAAATACAAAATAGTGACAACCAAAAGATGGTCTAATACTAAAAACATGATAAAATGACTTGAAAGGCATGACGAAGGACAGTACCCAGCGGTACCTCTCCCTTGGCTTGATTCAATTCCCTATGATAACAGATCCCTCATCCACATTCTTTTTAGTCTCCTCCTATTGTTCTCTGGTACGAGAGTAGAGGCCATTCATTCTTTAAACGGGTTTGGGTTCGTATCTGTTCGTCAACCGTTGGTATTTTTAAGTCAGTATGCAGAGTTTTGTTATTGACGTACAAGGGTGCTTTGGTGATAAGTCTTAGTACTTTTGATTGAAAAGTCTGCAGTCGTTTTCTGTGAGTCTGTTTAGCGATCCCGTAAATTTGTAATGCATATGTCCAAACTGGTTTTAGTAGGTAAGTGTACGTGTTTAGTTTCTGTCTTGTATCTAATTTAGAGGTTTTCCTGAATAGTGAGTACATTAAATTGAGCTTATGGTTCAGTGATTGGCATTTCATCTTAACGTGAGGACTATTTTTTTTAGAATTGTTAGAATTGACCCCTATTTTTAGAATTGAATACAATAGAATAGAAAAAGAATTTTATTCAGAGACGAAAGCAGGGATCAGCGGTCAAGAATAACGAACGTGTACAGTAATAATAGAATATTTAATTGTTGTAATAACAGAATAGCTTTAGTAGTATTTTCGCTGATAAAAATTCCACGTCCAATACATGTTTTTAAGGAAACGGTTGTGCAAGGAAGTGGGTTGGCCGAGATCATGCTCATCCGCTATTTATTTCCACAATTAAGGGAAACCTCTTTGGTGTAGATGGTCCCTTTGGAGGATCTGTAGATTTCACCGAGTCGATTCAAAGCTATTTACAGAATAAAGAATTTATTTGCCATAGCCGGTCTCAAATTCGGGGCGAAGGGATTCAAAATAATTAAAAGTTTATTTTGTTTATATATAATAAAAAAAAACAATTTATTAAAATGAACTAGAGAGGAACCTCCTGTACAAATAAGAGCGGATCGACCCCATTTGTTCCAGTTGTATAATTGTTAAAATCACTAAAACTTTTATTGTTGTAAAACTAATATAAACTTTTTAGAGAATTCATTTGATCGCACTAAGCCTAATGGCTTTATAAACCCTCAATCTTCTCGATAATATTAATTTAAAGATATTTCCGAATCGTCCTTATTCAGCCAGAATATCTTAATTAATACCTAACTTTTCTAAAACATTAATAAATAAATTTAAATTCAAATTTTCAATTTTAGAGAGGAATTACACAAACTAAAAAATGTTGAAACCGAAAAATAACAAGCATTTCGCACTTCAAAATTTCAACTTGTTCAAATTTATTCCCTCATACAGCCTCCCATTTATTCAATTTAAAAAATACTAATTGCTATAAATTGAACTCAAAGTTGTACTTTTTTTTTTTAATATATTAATTTTACCATTTAATTTTGTTTTTATAAATCGTCCTCTACGCTTAGGCGTCCCCTACAAAACTTTTCAATGCTAATTACATTATTCTTAAGTTAAGATTCGGACCCTTGGTTTAAAAATTACAATTAAAGCTTTACATAAATCCGTTTAAAAATATGCTTAAGATAAAATATAACTAATGAAGTAAAAGAAAGAATGTTATTATATATCATTCTCTACAATAGTATTAATATAATTTATAGATAACTATTGTATGAAAATTTTATATATACATATATATAAAATGGCGGGTGGGAATTGGGCGGAGACAAAGACTGACCAATGATACACCTGTTATGGCAGCTAGGTATCTCAGCCAGGTGAGTCAGGAGAATATACAAAGCATTAATAAAGAATATTTCGAAAATAACATATACAATATTTAAATTAATTTAATAATTTTTAGCAAATATATCAAAATATAATACTTTTAATTATATAACAAAAATAAAACAATGAATACAAAAATGAATGGAATCTACAATAAATTTATCAAAAAATAATTAAAACGGGAGCAGTTTAACATCATCTACTAATAATTAAATTAGTCATTTTAATTAAAATTTCTTTAATTCACTCCGTCGTAAACCGATGACTTCCTGTCCTCCTGTATCGTTTAATAACATCCCACTGAATCCTGTAGAACAGGTCCGGATACTTAGGACTACACCTTGACATACGCTTAACTTGGAATCCTCATACTGGACTAAAACGACAAGAAACACCTCGCCGTTTCAGGCTACTAAAACATTTACGTTTGTCTAGTTGGACTCCACTAAACCATCGAATTCCTCTCGTATTCAATCATTAAAATCCAAAATCATCTGTAAAATCCTCAATGCTCCTTACTTTGTAACGAACAAAGTAATCCATAATGACCTTAATGTCCCTTTTGTTGCTGATTTGGGCCGAATCCGATATCAATCTTTTCATGACAAACTTCATTTCCACTCAAACCCTCTAGTTTCAAACCCTTCAATTCCTGATAATCCTCCGTGGCGTCTGTAGAAAAGATGGCCTCGTGACCTTCTAAGTTGAACTTGTTATTTGAGTACTACCAGTGGGTAGTTTTATGCTAATATGTACCAATAATTCTATTTATTTGTTGTATAGTGTAATACAGTTGTAAATTTCATTAAATAAATTATTTAAAAAATTTATTTAATTAATCAATGAAATTGCAGTTCGCAATTCGCCAACACTAATGTCATTTAGATTTTATTTTGGGAACTCTTTTTGTTTTAAAAGTTATTTAATTAATATTAAAACAAAATACCTTTTTAGGAGAGAAAAGTTTTTAGTGATCTTGATAATCGTGTAATATTTTATTTTATTTCCAATTAATATAATTATGGGCCAATTTTTAATTACCCGCCTTCTTTATAGAAATTAATTCAATCGACAGGAAAATCATAAACGCTGAGCGAACTGTTCTATGTTAGAGGTGTAGACTGAGGCGTATGTGGGAGGATTACGTTGTGGGTGATCTTTACGTTGAGTAGTTGACAAATGGACATATTATAAATAGACAGTATGTATAATCAAAGATTAATTATCTATTTAAATACAATTTTTATTTTGTTTTAATTTATTTATTTATTAACATTGAAATAGTTAAATTCTTAGTAAATTTATATAACAGTTTCTGAATATACAAATTAAATATAAGTATATAAAGATGGGATAGTGAAAGAACGTGGTAAGGAAAAGCTGTGGAAGATTGTCTTAGTCCGCTTCAATAGGCTTAAGTGGCTAGATCCGTCGTGCCATGTCACGTCTGTAGACTAGTAGGGCTCCTCGCTCCTAACTCCTTAGTCATAATACCAATAATATTATAGTCCATAATTTGTATTATGTAATATCTAGGGATTATACACGTGTTACAAGTGAAATACACTAATTCAAAAACACGATTTTGAGAAAACCCTGATGGAATTACGAACTGTTGAAAAATATAAGTAAATAAAGATATGTATAATTTATATAATGTATTTCATCAGTAGAAATATCTCTACAAACTAAGTACTCTAGCCTTTTCATCAGCGTTTTCTCAAAATCACTTTTTTGACAGTATATTGCATTGGTAACCCCACAATTATATATTGTACAGTTGTAATTGTACAACTATTCTTAAATTTGTTGTTACAAATATTTTAAAGTTAACAGTCAGTCCCTTTTTTAAAAAACTGATAGACTTTTATGAGCAAGAACATGATAAAGAAATGCAAAATACATATCAAAAGTGATGTTTTATCATGAAACAAAAATTTGAGAGAAAAGAAACGAATATAAATAAATATTTTTTATAAAAACTTCACTTTTATTTACTTATTTATGATTTAAAATTAAAAAATAGCCCTAATTCTGTCCTAGAAAAAAAAATCACACAAAAGCAAGCCTTCTTAAATTCTCTTATATTGGGTCATTTCATTTGATAAGTTTTTATTATTTATGTAATTAGAATTAGTAGAATTCTGTTGTTAACTATGTATATGTTTACATATCGTAATGAATTGTTATTAAACATCTCTCTTTTTTATAAAATTTACTACCACCACAAGTGAACGAACATTGTTTATTATATCATAAAATAAGACCCATACGCAGTTTTCGAGTATTGTTTTTGTAAATTTAAGCTTGGACTGAAAATTACAACCGCGTTCGAAGAAGGGTGTTGTAACTTACGTACGGTTTGAGAAATTGTCAGCTGGGGGACACAGATTAATTTATAAATAATTTATCCTTTCTATTCAGGATTGAAACCATCATATCCAGATCATACTGCAGGGATATTGACATTAGGCTACACAAATTTACCGACATGGATTGGCTAATCGGAAGGGACGTACACTTGACAAAAAGTGAAGAAATTAAACTACCGGAGGTCCTTCCATACCCATCTTGCTTGTTAGATTTATTTCCGCATGATCACAAATTAGGGCAACTTCCTTAAGAGTACAATTTATGAAAATTATTCACAAATGATTCAAAACGCTTTTTGTGATTATTTAATCAAAATTTCCAATTCTGGGATTGAAAATGTGACATATTGTTTGGAAAACTATAAAAATACCCTCATTTTTTTATGAAAAATAAAAATGTTTTGATTTCATAAAGTTGTTTTGCCAAATAACCTTTGCTTTGAAAGCGGAGAATTTCAGTTGATACAACTTACGTTATAAAATGGCTGGAAATCTGATACAGGCTGTACTTTGTAATTTTAGAAACCTCAATAAATTTCTAAAAATAATTTTAGGCCCCCCCAATGACCATCAAACGACTCAAGATATAACGAAAGAGGCCAATATACAAAAATATATATTGTTTGTGTCTATTCCTGAACTATCCCTAATTAGGGCCAGGTGCCCTACCTACCTGGCTCTTGCTGTATCTATAATTCTTCTGTGGCTAAAAATAATACATATCTTCTAAGCTCTATTCCTGTCCTCAGGTCTAGATACCATATAAATATAAATGTTATGTTTACATATATATTTTTTATATTATATGTGTAAGTTGGTATTTCATAACTGATTCTATAATATCAAAAGATTAATTAAATTACTCGTTATTAATAGTTATGAGTAAATTATCACAATACATGTTAACAATCAAGGTAGTATCCTTGGCCCAATCCTTTATACAGTTTATACAGCTGACCTTCCAACTCATCCTAATGCTATCCTTACCACATATGCTGATGATACATGTGTATTATCTGTCAACAGCAATCCAGTTATTTAAGCCTCCAATCCCATATCACTGATCTTGAAGAATGGTGTCAAGACTGGAGAATTAAAATAAATTCTCAAAAATCCCATCAAATCACTTTTACCTTACGTCGTAAACCAATGACTTCCTGCTCTTCAGTATCCTTTTATAACATCCCACTATCACAGATCCGATACTTGGTCTTCTAGATTAATTACAAAAGACTCATCTACATGACCATCATACGACCTATTTGGACTTACGGAGTAGGGATTTGGGGCCTCCACTAACCCATCGAATTCCTCTCGCATCCAATCCCTATAATCCAAAATTCTTCGTAAAATCCTCAACGCTCCTTATTTTGTTAAGAATAAAGTCATCCATAATGACCTTAATGTCCCATTTGTTGGTGATTTGGCCCGAACCCGCTATCTATCCTTTCATAACAAACTTCAAACCCTCTAGTTTCAAACCTAGCTTCCTCTTCGATTCCCGATAATCCCCCTCCGAGGCGTCTGAAAAAAAGATGGCCACGTGACCTTCTCAGTTGAACTAGTGATTTGAGTACTACCAGTGGGTAGTTTCTCTACTTGCCATTAACTCATGTCATTATGTATCATAGAGTTATAATATGTATAATAGCCTATTTACTTGATGTATTATTGTAATACAGTTGTAAATATCAATAAATAAATTTAACAAAAAAAAAACATGGTAACTGATCTTAAAATTAGTCTTCAGGAAATAAACACTGTTAATTCAATCTTGAGATGGAGTTTACCTATGTTTATAATAATTATATAGTTAAATCAATATTCCTTTTTCTATATTCACTAAAACCTATAAATGATGATAATATCATATGATGATAATGATGTCTGTACCAATACAACCCATAAAGGGCCTTCGTTCAGTATATAGCAGGCTGTAGTGTTTCTCCAAATAATCAAAATCACAAATGTGTGTTTGAATATTCTATCTTAAAAACTAGATGTACAAAATTGAGAGTGGGCATTTAATTGAGTTATAAAATGTCAGTGTTTTGTTCAGCCACTGACAATTTACAAATAATTTATAGTTTCTATTTTTTATATTTTTTTCTAATTTAGTTATTATCCTCATGAAAATACTTATACACTTAAATCTCAAAGTTGTTTTAGTTCAACTCTTAAATTAAAAAACTTTTGATTTTGTTTATTCTAAAAATATAATATCCTTTAATTGCAAATGGTAATTAAAACTGGATAAATCAGGATAAAAATAGTTGATAATTGACCCTAATCAGAATTAATAATAATTTTGACTATAATAATGATAAATAATAAAAGTAATTAATTTAATTTTTAAATTTGAAAAGTACCCGGTAAAGTTGTGTAAAACGCACTCCTGATTTTTTTTATAATAAGACCTTTTGATGTAGCCCCACAGTTATAATTAAAAATATGCAGATAAATATTTGAAACATAAAAAAAACCCTAAAAGTTTAGTTGAAACGTTGGGGGCAGCAAAGCATCAAAAGGACCAGAGTGGTTTTATTATAGCTGAAAAGAATTATAACTCAGTTTATTACCGAAGAGCTGCCAGGGATGGTTGTAAAGGATATGTGGTCATTTAGGTTTACTATCTCCCATCTTTTCTCGTTCATCCATTATTGTTTATATATATATATATATATATATATATATATATACTAACTGAATATATGTACAAATACTGATATATTCGGCCACTAAAAAAAAAGTCCATGTAGATCTTTGCTGAGAGCTTAGTGCAATCTGTTATTTTTCAAAGTCCATTTTTTTATGTATCGAGATACGTTATTACCATAACGAGAAACTATTCACTGAAACGGCCAGAATGGTCCGGTTCATATCCAACTGAGAATCAAGCACAAGGAAATATTATTGTCAAAGAAAATGAAGTTCTTGATCCAGCTGCAGGACCTGATGGTCTTTCAGTACAGCTGTTAAAGACAGGGGGGCCTGGATTGTTAAAGATCCTTACAAAGCCTATAAATCAGATACTACAAGTGTAGGGGTTACCAAAGGACCTTAGGGTTTCTTACACCTATACATAAGAAAGGAGACAGGAATGTATGCCGAAATTATAGAGGTATGTGTGTTCAGAGTATCAAGAATAGTGGGCAGAATTTTGAAGAGAAAATTAGAAGAGGAGTTTGTCACCCCAGAGGAACAGTTTGGTTTCACTGCAGCCAGGTCTTGTATAGACAGAATATTTGTCCTAAGGCAGCTCACAGAAAAGCTAATGGAGAAAGGAAGAGCTTTCATAGACCTAGAACAGGCTTATGGCAGTGTTCCAAGGCATAAGATGTGGGAATCCCTTAAAAGTGCGGGCATTAGAGCGATGCCTTAATAAATGCCGTGAGATGTCTGTACAGGGAAGCGAGTACAGATTGAAGCTCGGGTCTCGCTTATCTGAGCCTTTTTCTGCCTCAAAAGGTCTTAAGGAGGGATCCAGTACGTCCCCAATCCTGTTTAAAATTTATGTACAACAGGCAGTGAAGGAGTGGAGCGCACGTTGGAGAGGAAAGGGCATAGACATAGACGGGCATATGCTTTTCTTTCTTTTCTTTGCTGATGACCAGGCGGTGGTCACATATAACAGAGATGGTCTAGAAAAAGCGCTGATGGCCAGGAATACAGTCTATGGGGTCTACGAATAAATTTTGATAAGACCGAATACCTGGCAGTGAACTGCAGAGAAGAAAAATATGCAAGCGGGTGGTTCAAGTACTAAGGGTCAACAATAAACGGGAAGGGCAAGTCGGAACCTGTAGTTAGAAGGAGACCTGGCCTGGCAAGAAGGGTGACTAGAATGTTGCACTCAGTTCTTTGGAACACAGCCATCTCAACTCACAACAAAAGGCGTATTTTCAGAAGTATTATATAGCCCTCCCTCAGCTACGCCTCAGAGACCCGGACACTTAACCCGGGACTCTACTCCAGATTACAAGCTGCAGAGATGGACTTTTGGAGGAGATGCCTGAGGTTCACCCGCCTGGATAGAGTCAGAAATGAAGATGTTAAAGACAGGCTGGGCGTGACCGAAGGAGTTCCGTGGATTGGAAGGGACAGGCTGTGATGGTACGGACTGGTGAAATACCGAAAAGCGGAGGGACGCTCTGACTTAACCAGGGAACCCATTGAGGGAAAATATCTGCGAAAGTAAACGTTAAAGATACTTAATGATCGGCATTTGGATTAATTTGACAATATAGTCAAACTTTATGTTTTTGACACATCACTCAGCAAAGACGCCTTTTAAATTGTATAATGAAGTAAAAATCATTAAAATTATTCAAAAGAATAAATTTTTTGGTATCAGTTTCGCAGGTTGTGGCTTCGAGTTGAGTTACAACAAGTTTTAACTGTTAATTCATATAAATGAGCGTAACAACAAACTTATTTCATTATAATTTTTTTTTTTATTAATTGTTTGTAATTTGTAAATTGTTTTTTTAAAAAGAAAAGGTATGTCCAGGGCCTTGACTCGAACCCGGTTCGCCCACGTGTTACGTGGTGTTCTGGCAACTGAGCTAACCTGGTTCGCATCTCGGTCAGACATATCCTTTCTTTTTACTGATCCCATATCCCCGTGTTCCCGCAATTTTCGATGTATACAAGGGTAAGAATGTTCATTGAACATTACTTTAATTAGTATCTTGTTGACTTACGCCATTATATATTATTATATATATTTTTTTTATTAATTGTTATAATTTTTAAATATTTTCAATTGAAAATATTTAAAAATTATTTCATTATATATTTTTTTTGTTTATTAATTGTTATAATTTTTAAATATTTTCAAATAAAAATATTTAAAAATTATTTCATTATATTTCGAAATGTTAGTTTATTTCTTAATTAAAAGATATGTATTTCCAATTATCATATTCTCTTTTCCTTACTAAAGCTCACGATAACTTGTATTTTGGATAATATTAAGAAGGAAATGAATAAACTGTTAAAACTTATAATTCAACTCGAAGCGACAACCAGCGGAACTGGTACCAACGATTTTTTTTAGATCCAAATGGACTTACACCACTTCCAAAAATAATATTGCTTTAACGATACGAGGTTTAACAGATAATAATTCCATTAGATTATTAGTAAGGAAATATTTCTTACTTTGTTGGCGTGGGTTACTGCCAATTTGTATTTTATACTACTTAAAGCTGTTATTAAAAATCCAGTTCTAAGAACGCAAGATTTTCATAGGTAGTAAGTAATTTAAGTACTGGGACTTCAATAGGACTATTATTGTAAGAACCCAACTGTTGTGCAGGGAGAGCTTTAGCTGAGATCGCCTCTAAGCTCTAGCTTTATCCCGGAATTAAGTATTTACTGTATAAATTATGGTTTGCCCCAGGAGAGCCTCTAGATCCTACAGAACCGTTGCACAGCTCAGAATATAATTACATCGCTATAAATTCGCCATCGATATTATTTAATTGTTTGTTTATTTAACGTCACTTTATGCTGCTAAGGCTAATCGGACGATGCTACAGTGGGTCTTTAATTTTGCCTATCCAGGTTTAATTAGGATAGGGATCTTTTAACGAGTACCTATCATCACACAAGCTTAGAACCAGCATTTTACATCACTTCTGAAGGAGGACAAATCCGATTTTGTTACTCCTTTTAAAAACTTCCAACGCCACAGACCGGTATAAGAATCCGCGACCTTGCGCATAGTTGGTTGTTATTTCTGAATTAGCGTTAATTATTATCCTAAGTAAAATAAATGTTTTTATATATTATATATTGGTATATATTTTTCTTGACTGCTAATAAAATAACTTTTTTATTTCCGTTCTTGAGATTCAGTTGTATACTCGTTCAACTCAAAAGGGGCTCTCTCTACCTTTGTCATAAATTGACAAAATGAGACTTTATGTAAAAATAACAAAATATTTATTGTTGATGCAGAAATAAGAATTTCTTTAAAAAATAAACAATAATAATATTTCATACCAAAAAAATGCTATTAAAAATAAATTGTAATGTGATACAAATAATTTTAATTAAAAACCAAAATATTAATATTTAATACAAAAAAAGTGCTAATCAAAGAAATTATAATATGAAAGCAATAATTGTAATTAAAAAAAAAAAAAAATTTATTAAAATTTACAACTGTATACAAAATACATCAAGTAAATATAACGATTGAATACATTGACATGAAAAGACAAGTAGAGAAACCACCCAGTGGTAGTACTCAAATAACAAATTCAACGTAGAAGGTCACGAGGCCATGTTCTTTTCAGACGCCCTCGGAGGATTATCAGGAATTGAAGAGGTTGCGAGGTTTGAAACTAGTGGGTTTGAGTGGAAAATAAAAGCTACAAATCAAGGAATTAACTTAAATTTCGACCTCGATAATGTATACTATACACTGTATAGTGCGTATATATACAGAGCTATATCACATTAGTTTCCATAGATCATCTTATTCCATGAAAAGATTGATATCGGATTCGGGTCAGATCAGCAATAAACGGGACTTTAAGGTAATTATGGATTACTTTGTTCGTAACAAAGTGAGGAGAATTGTAATTTAAAAAATAAACTTCTCAAGGTAGTATCCTTGGCCCAATCCTTTATACAGTTTATACAGCTGACGTCCCAACTCATCCTAATACTATCCTTACCACCTATGCTCATGATACATGTGTATTATCTGTCAACGCCAATCCAATTATTGCATCCCAAAGTCTCCAATCCCATATCACTGATCTTCAAGAATGGTGTCAAAACTGGAGAATTAAAATAAACTCTCAAAAATCGCATCAAATAACTTTTACCTTACGTCGCGACGTATCCCACTGGTGCCTGTAGAACAGATCCGATACTTAGGGTTGCATCTTGACAAACGATTAACCTGGAATCCTCATACGAGACTGAAAAGACAAGAAACCGCTCGACGTTTCAGGCTACTTCAACACTTACTAGACAAACGCTCTAAGCTCCCAATTTATTACAAAAGACTCATCTACATGAGCATCATACGACCTATTTGGACCTACGGAGTAGAGCTTTGGGGCTCCACTAAGCCATCGAATTCCTCTCGTATCCAATCCCTACAATCCAAAATCCTTCGTAAAATCCTTAATGCCCCTTATTTTGTTAAGAATAAAATCATCCATAATGACCTTAATCTTTCATTTGTTGCTGATTTGGCCCGAACCCGCTATCTATCCTTTCATAACAAACTTCATTTCCACTCAAACCCTCTGGTTTTAAACCTAGCTTCCTCTTCAATTCCCGATAATCCTCCGAGGCGTCTGAAAAGAAGATGGCCCCGTGACTTCTTAGTTGAACTTATGATTTGAGTACTACCAGTGGGTAGTTTCTCTACTTGTCATTATGTATCGCTTAGCACATTTACTAGATGTATTTTTATTATACAGTTGTAAATATCAATAAATAAATTTAAAAAAATAAATAAATAAAAATAAACTTATCACTGTTCTGAGTAAAAACAATGGAATCACGTCGACTGGTCCAATGTGGAAAGATGCTTCCTGTCGTGATGACACGAGGACACGGTCCCGAAATTGAGTCAGGGTGTGCACACTACAAACTGAGCTGAAGGCTGAGGACTGCACTGCCGTTAAACCCGTCAGCCGATGGGTTGCCGTTATATATACGTAATTCGTATTCAATAGTTAGCTCGTACATAAACAAACATACTGCGCTTTCTTAATAGCTAGTTTAAATACATATTAAAATTAATAATAGCATTTAAGTTTGGCCTCAACACTTATACATAAATTGCAAATGTTTACCGCTAATTTTACATTTGTTTAAATGATTACAGTTATATAAATGTTTAAATCAATAAGAGGGAGCGGAGTGGCTCAGTGTTAGAGCACAGAATTGACATGCCAAAAATCCTGGTTTCTATTCCGCTGCTGGCATGAATTTTATTTAGTCTGTAAGCAGACGGAGATGGATCAAACGGGGTCTAGGACCATCCTGAGTCTCATCCAGTCTCTAAAAAGTGGGTTCTCATAATAAGGGGGGGTATCTACAACCGTTGTCCAGTAAACAGTAAAGCTATTTATCGTCGGATTACTTTGATTTGCATAGCCGTTACCTTTGTTATAGTGCAATTATTATTGTATTTACCTTTAGAATAATCATCGTAATATTAATTACTACATTCCATAGCATGTTATGATAATCTAATATGTCATATAAGGTTTAAGTAAGACAATATACTAAGGAAGCGCTTGTTTCTAAGAACATATTGGGAACACTTGTGCTCTACTGGGGCGTTACAAAGGAGCCATTGAAATGAAACTGGACAAGAGCGCATTCTACAGGTGGTTTTTGTATCTTCTCCAGCAAAAAATATTGCCTCGACTGGAAAATATCTGAGGAAGCCGAGCGTCTGTGGGGCGTCTCCAGCTTTCTTTCTTTCTTCTTTCCTACATCTCAACTCGTATGGAAGTAATGTTCTCTGGAATAAGATGATCTATGGAATCTTATGTGATATAGCTCTGTATATATACACACTATATAGTGTATGGTATATATTATCTAGGTCGAAATTGAAGTTAATTTCTTGATTTGTAGCTTTTATTTGTTATTAATTAATTATAGTCCAGGATCCATGGTGCAGTTTTTCACTTGATTAGTATCAATCTGAATCTTCGTGAATAGCTACGTTTCGATGAGACGACCAAGAATTTCCTGTGCAAAAATTCTCGATTGTGGTAGCTAAAAGAGGTAGCAAGGATAAAATATGTCGATTTGATGATTCTCAAAAATTTATTACTAACTGGGTTTTTTTTTTTTTTGTTAAATCTCAAGATAATTATCTAAATTATTTGAAAAAATATTTGTCCTACAAAATGTATGGTAAGATGTAAAAAAAAAAAACCAGGTGGTTAGTAATCATTTTTGATGACCTCGTTATCGATACACGTTGGAAGGAGGGGACTCTTTGATCAAACCAGACATTTTGTAGGACAAATATTTTTTCAAATAATTTAGATAATTATCTTGAGCTTTAACAAAAAAAACCCTGTTAGTAATAAAATTTCGAGAATCGTTAAATCGACATATTTTATCCTTGCTACCTCTGTTAGCTACCACAATCGAGAATTTTCGCACAGGAAATTGTTGGGCGTCTCATCGAAACGAAGCTATTCATGAAGATTCAGCTTGATACTAATCAAGTGAAAAAATGTACCATGGATCCTGGAATACTATCATTATATCCTTTAAAATTAAAAAATATTCATTTTAAGTTAAAGCTATATTAAGTTAAGATATATGAAAAATTAAATATCAATATCTAGTTTTTATTTTTATTTATTGTTTCTTTGATGGTTCTAGTACAATTACTATAGCGATCTTTTAAGAGTACTTGACATCCTACTGACTAGGGGTCCCCATTTTACGTCTCTTCCGAAGAACGAGATAAGCCTCCATTTTTTACTCCATTTTAAAAAATCCTAGGACCACCTGATATTTTTTACATTTACTATTGTTTTTTTTTTGTGTTTGAATGGGTTTGTATGTTAGGATCTACTTTTTTTGGTATTTAGCTAGGTTAATAGATTAATTAATGTTTCTGCCACAGTAGGATTTGAAGTTGGGATTATCTGTACCGCGCTCTTCTTACCAAGCTACATCGCTCCTTTTGATATTAGCTTGGAACCTTGAGCTTAGCAACTTACCTCCGAAACATAAAATATACGCCTGTTTTCCATTAAAAAAATTATCTCGTAAAGTTTTGCTACTCTTCAGTAGATTTAGAACACACCCTGTTCTGTATAACTAGAAGCGGTGATAGTTTTCTTGGCAAGATCTGTGTTGTCCACTAGCCTCCTGCCTTTGAAGAGGATCTATAGCTTTTTAATTAGAGATATCTCTCATGAGATGGAAAGTTTTCAGTTGCATTTTGGCAAGAGTTTGCTAGTCCAGACTTGGGCCGGGTTCCAGGTGAGAACTGTCTCTAACGGCTCAGTACTCTAGCAAGATTCATTAATATGTTCCTCATCAAGTTTTATAGTTGTTATAAAAGAATAATATTGAAACTGTTATAATTTTAGAATAAACAAATACCGATAAAACTAATCTCTGCTTACATCCACATCCGGCAGATCATTCTTAATACAACACACGTAGGTGAAAGCCTCGGTTTACTCCTCAGACGCTTGACAGGCTGAGCGTAAGATAATTTTAGGATGAAAAATATGAATTTTACAAATTTACTTACAGTTGAATAATTATAAATATTGGGATGAATTTTGGGTGTTATTAACCCTGGAGCAATCAAGAATTTTTTTTTTTTTTTTATGCGGAACTGGTGGACTGTATGTATCTTGAGCTTTATGAGCCCTAGTAGACTGTGCATATCACAGGGTCCGTTTATGTTAACAGATTAAATAATTTGCCTGCCACTGCTGGATTGGTACCCGGAACCTTCAGCACAGTAAATCTACACTCTACTCTTTGATCTCACCCGAACATTTAAATATACACCAGCTGTGGCAGGTATGGTATTTATAATTAACAGCTGTGAATTCTCAATGTGAAGAATCCTGAGGCATTTTATGTCAATATTTTCCTTTAAATAATTGGACTAGGAGTTGAAATATCTTTACGTGTCGTCTGTTTGCAGGCTATGGTTAGTATGGAATCGGTGATAAGATTAACAGTTATATTTTGATATTTTGTTTATCGAGTATTAGAATACTACGTTTTGGTCGTTTTCTACTGATTTTATTTGGGTCACCTGTGGTGTTGTGGTTAGGATAATAACCAAATTTAGGACCCTTACAGTAGCAACGTACATTGACGCTAAATGAATATACAACAAAAAACTTCCTTTTACCACACGTAAAAAAAATAAAAAACGACCCTAGTACCACTAAAACTCATGAATGTTATAATTTTCAATACATGGTAGGGACTGTACTGTTTGCAGGTCATCTGTTGTGCTAGGAGCTGATTTGCCTCATCAAGACACATTCCATCCCGACATTTTTCTTCAGTCCTCCCGCAATTAAGGGGAACTGGCTAAGGACAAGGAGAGTCTGCAGATTCCATATCAAGTCCATCCGTGGCTGTTTACAAAAAAAATAAAAAAAAAGGATAACTTAATCCTTTATATTTTCGATCAACATGGTAGTGTTTTAGACATTCGATTTATTGACGTTATACTTTATTCGCTTTTCTTCCCCTACTCTTGGAATAACAGTGAAACTTGGCAGGAAGGGCAAAGCTGAAGGTTGGCAGCACTGGCAGAGGATGAGATTTACATGTAGCAGAAGAGACAAGATGTTACAGGGGTCGCTACAGATTTGCTAATTGTGGATTAGAATAGCCAATATTCGCTCCTCGTCCTCCCTATCTTCCCCATCCTCCCTGTCTCTATGAATATGCATCCGTCGGTCAGAATTCAATTACGGGGCCATGATACTCTGATCTTGTCTTCGCTTGTCTGCACTCACAGGCTTCGAGGGCTACTTTGCATCCTCTGCCTCTAATAAGTATTGAAGGAGTCTGTACCTCTACTCACAGCCAGATCAGAGGTACATAATATTAAACAGTTTATTATCCTAAAAGATGTTAGCGGTAACTGAGTTGCTGTGCTGAAGGTCCTGACATCGAATCAGGATGTTAAAGTTGAATTATTTCACTTATTTTGGTGTCCGACGTCTTTTATACCTATCCACAGAACAATTACGCTCGCATTTTATTATTTAATTAAGATTATAAAAAAAACGTAGGGTGCGTGATAGCTTGTGTAAGGACGCATATTTAAGTTAGAGACCGGCTTTAGGTATATTTATCAATCTGTTATCAGCCATAAATGGACGCTTTCGAATCTGCAGGACCTACAGGTGCCCACTCAACCTCCACATAGGATTAGAGATGAGAAGTACGTGAACGATCTAGTTCATTGAACTAGATCCGGAAAATGAACTATAAAGAGCGCTCTCTGTTTTGGTGAACTATAGTTCTTTTTAGTTCACACTGCTCACCAGCTACCACACTCGGACAGGGGACCCTCGGCGTCTGACCTACGATCGAAAGACGAACTACTGAACTAAGTGAACTAGTTGAACATTTCTAGTCCATTTGACCTCTCAATTTTCCCCCCTTTTTCATAGTTCAATTCCTCTCTTAGTTTAGTACATTTCTAGTTCTTTTGAAAAATAAACTATTTAGTTCTTTGAACTGGTTCAATAGAAAGAACTATCTCAAAAGGAACGATTTTCAAAAGGAACTACTTTGCCCACCTCTACATAGGAGGTATTATTTGACGATTGAGCGTAGAGAGAGTCATCTCTCTACATTACCGTCGGCCTAAAAACAGTACAGAGTCTACCATGTACTGGACATCAGATCCTTCATGAGTTGTGGTACAGGTACAGTAGTTGTGGTATAATAAATAAATTATTTATATTTCGTGACTTTTTTTTTCTGCCCCCCCCCCCCCAAATATTTTATCCTCACTGATCACCTCCTCCTTTCTTTATCAGAGATTTTGATAGCCCGCTTCGTTCTCACCTCAAACCTTATCCTCTTGTCTAGGCTTATACTCTTGGCACTTCCATCCCTAAGCATATCCCCATATAACTCCGAGTTCTCTCATTTCGTTCTCTGTTTCCTTAAACCTGGTTTAGTTTTTTCATTTCTATGGAATTCAAAAATTCTTTCCGATAGCCTACATGCATTCATTCCTAAGATGTGTCCATAGAAATTAACCATTCTTTTCCCCATTGTTTCCGATATTTTTTGTGTTATTGCATAAATGGTCTCATCTCATTTCAGACTAATTTGTCGTCTGGGAATTTAGGGCTTATAATTTTCCGTTCTTTATTCTCCAACATTTCAAATAAACTTCCGATTTAATCGCCTTTTAATATTATTTTTTAATTTTTTTTCAAACTTAAGTAGCAATGTGAAGGTGGAAAAATACTCTCATATTCTATCTATGCGGTTAGACGATAAAATAGTGTAGAGGGACATCTTCGTGCTCTGTAAAAGGGAGTGGGGGGGGGGGGAATTGTGCGCATCAATTAACCAGACATAGGCCTATCCAATCGCTGTTGTAATGTAGGATTATGCAAATAAACTAGAGAACACAGAGGTTTCTCGCCCGAGTCACTAGCACGGCCATTTTGCTGAATAGTAACGTAGTATAGGATTTTTGAAATATTTATTGAAAAATTAGAAAGCTTTACAACGATTGTTTTTGCTTAACTATTAATGTAAATATGTATTTATTACCAGATTACTGAAAGTCATTTTTACTCCATTGGTAGTAGCAGTATACAAAAATATTCCAGTGTACTAAATTACTGTTTATTTGTCATTAAGTGCAATGCTTGATCGATTTCTGTAAAAAACAACAACATAACTTTATTAGTTTATGTAATATATATTCAAATGATAAATCAATCATACAATCATTCCAAAAAACAAAAAATAATTATTTTGTATATTTTTATTTTTTATAATTGCTTACAATGAAAAGCAAAGGACAGTAAGACCGGTGATAATACACACGCTTACGTTCTCTTCATAACTCCATTTCCATTTTATTTTATTTCATTATCAATAAAAAGATGATAAACTTCTCATGCACATATATTTTTTTATTTATATGTATATTTTAAATAGTTGGTAATTAATTAATTCTATTTTGTTTTCAGGTGAGTTTCTATAAAAAGTTCAAAGAAATCAGTTACCGTTTTGTAAGTACTTTTCATTTCTTTTTCACTTTCTTTTCGTTTTCATTTTCTTTGTCTGATGTTCTTTGAATATCTTGATGACTTCATTGTTATGCAATATTTTGAAATATTGGGGAGCGTAGTGGCTCAGTGGTAGAGCATTGAGTTGCCATCCCGAAAATCTTGGTCAAATACCGCTGCTTGCAGACTTTTATTGAGTCTATTAGCAGTCGTAGATAGTTCATATGGGACCCTGCTGGGGCTCATCCAGCCTCTATAAAGTGAGTACTCAAAATAAGGACTAATCTCCTCCCCGCACAACCGTTGCCTTGAAACAATACTGTCTCTACCATGTACTGAACCCCAGACCCGTTCACGGGTTGAAGTGGTAAAGATTTTTAAATATTTGTCTTGTTTTTTTAAATATTTATTTCGGGAAGTACCTTATTTAAAAAAACAAGTACTAAGATGTCATCACTTTTTTTGAGGGGGGGGAGAACACAATTAGTTTTTACTCTGTAATAATAAATGTTTACTGTATATTTATTTTAATTTAATTAAAAATGATTAATGCTTCATCAAGTTCAAACATCGTAAATGAAATACTATAAATATTAATACTGATTTAGTAATGATTTTTTTATTGATTCGTGTTTTTATTGTTTATAATAAATAATTCATAATGATGAGAAATTATCAGTTTTCTTTGAAATATACTAAAATTAATTTGCATGAAATTGAAATGCTATTATAAGTTGTCTGGAATGTTATGTATTAGTTCACATAAAAATTTTTAAATTTAAATAAAAAATTTACAATTTTAACATCTTTATTCAATTTCATGAACTTCCTATTTTCAATTTTAATATATCACTATTGTAAGTTTCATATTGATCTAGTAATCATACCTTTTAGTAATAAACTCGCCAAAAACATGCCTGTTAAAAATTCGTATTTCCCGCCAGTTTTAGGGTCCAGAGGCGCTAGTAGTTGAGCCACCACCCGCTAGATGCCGGGAGCTGCACGGTTGTGCCATTTTAGGAGGAGGGTTTCAAATTCTGAATCTATATTTATTTGGTTATATTTTGTCTTCGATGGGTCCATAATCATTATTATAAATTATATTATTATTAAATTTACAATTATTAATTTTATAATCAAGACATTCATATATAAAAAATATGTATATTTACACGTTTTTATATTGATAAAAACATGTATACGTGTAGTTGAGAATAGTCAAATTTCAAGTTTCTGAATAAGCCTAATTTAATTTTTAAAATAATCAATATTTTTTAAAAATATAACTGATTTTAATTATACTTTTGGAGCTACTACTTGTATAATTAAATTGAACGTTGTCATTTGATATTAGAACGCTTTAATACATTTTAGAGATACATTTCTTTTCAAATGAATATTTTAGAGAAACATTTTGTAACATCTAGGAGATCTATCGAACCCCTTTTCGTTTCTTTAAGAGAAAGTGTTACATTTTATATTAAAGATGTTTAACATTGTAGAATTGAAATTATATCACTATTACTAAAACTAACTTTCCCCACGTTGTTTTTTTAAACATATTCGATCAACTAGTAACAATAATTCAAAATTTTACCTAGGTAAACAAAATATTATGTTCGCGCGTTTTACAATTTATGTTACTATTTAATTATATTTACTATAAATTTAAATTTAATGGATTTTTTCAAATTCAATTTATTTTTAATCTCAAAACTTAAAATGCTATTGTGACTTCGAAAATATTTAGCCTTATCTATTTTCGTAGTAGAATTTAAAACAGCGCAGTCGATAAAGGTGTCTGGCTGTTAATGGCTGAACAGATTTTTTTTCTCGGTGATTTAAATTTTTTTCGGAATGATGGGAGTTTAGATAGGAAAATGCATTTAATCTACAATAATTACTTGCCAAATCCGATGGAAACTTAGAGATTAACTTATAATTAAATATATAGAAGTTGTAAAAGTATTGTTACGGTCAGAGCAGGGACGAGAACCGGCTGAGAAGATTAGGCAAACAATGGGATTAAGCGGAAGGGATTATAGAATGGCGTAGAAGCTTCTGGATCGGGCTCGATGGGACTAGGCGGTTCTCGGTCTTCTTCCGAGAAATCCCCACCCCGACCGGCCTTGCCTATATAAAAAGGACAGCTGTTCTGGGCGGCAGTAATAATAAGAGTCAGTAATAAGCAGTGAAGTAATAAGCCAGTGAGTAGCAGTCGTTAACTAGTGATAGTGCGTGAGTTACAGTGAGTTAGTATCAGTCTGTAATAAGTGCTTAGTGAGCAACAGTGACAATTAGTGGCCGTGTAATAAGTGTAATAAACTGTGTGGCAGTTTGTCATATTTGGAGAGTCTTACGGTCGGTGGACTTTAGTTAGCGAACTGTAAGTGTTAATTTGTAATTGTAAACTATAGTGTAATATTATTGTATTTGTACAAATTTATATAAATAGTTTAGTTACTTAGTATAAACAATATCTTATATTATTTGTATATTATCTTAGAAATTAGATAACATTTAGTAGAATATTATTATTGTATATTGATATTAGTTTAATAATTTAACTGTTTTAAATGATCTCATTGTATTCTTGTTAATTTGTTAATAAATATTAGATTCTTGAATTAAGTAATAGTTTAGTCCATTTTACACCCAGTAGCCCGTAACAGTATCCAAAAAACAAAGGTAACAAAGTTAACTTAAAATTAAGAATTAGGACGGAATTATAACAGAAAAAGATTAAAGATTGATAAAAAAGATTGATTTTCTTAATTTTCATTGTATAATTATATATACTATACTATCTGTTCTCTATTTTTCTAATCTTTTTCTGTTATAATTCTGTCCTAATTATCTTAATCTTTCAATTGTTACCTTCTTTCTTTTGTTGGATATTTTTTCATTTTTTACTTTGCTCTACTCTACTAAATGTTATAGTAGAATATTATTATTGTATATTGATATTAGTTTAATAATTTAACTGTTTTAAATGATCTCATTGTATTCTTGTTAATTTGTTAATAAATATTAGATTCTTGAATTAAGTAATAGTTTAGTCCATTTTACACCCAGTAGCCCGTAACAAATTGGTGTCAGAAGTGGGATCTTGTGTAATTGTTATTTTGTCTAGCATTTTGTAATAATTGGGCTACTGTTTGAAAAATGGCTTCTCAAAGTCTTAAATTGATGGATTTAAAAGTTGCGGATTTAAAACGGGAATTAGAAGAACGTGATCTGGATTCTTCCGGAAATAAAAGTGTACTGCAACTTCGCTTGCGTCAATTTTTTGTAGAGTTAGGGGAAAATCCAGAGGACGTTCTGTTTGAAACTGATTTAAGCAAGTTGTCTGCAACTTTTAAAAATGAATTAGGCAATGTAGAAAATAAGCTAGGTAATGAATTAAGCAGTGTTAAAAGTGAATTAGGCAATGTAGAAAATAAGCTAGGTAATGAATTAAGCAGTGTTAAAAATGAACTAGGTAATGAATTAAGCAGTGTTAAAAATGAACTAGGTAATGAATTAAGCAGTGTTAAAAATGAACTAGGTAATGAATTAAGCAGTGTTAAAAATGAACTAGGTAATGAATTAAGCAGTGTTAAAAATGAACTAGGCAATGTAGAAAATAGGCTAGAGTGTAAATTAGGCACATTAGAAACTAAGTTAATGGAAAATGTAGATAATAAAGTAGCTGATGTAGAATCTAGGTTAGGAGAAAAATTGAATTCAATTGAAAGCAAACTTAGGCAAAGAGTAGAGGCTCTAGAGGGACGTATGAGCAACCCACCGACGAACGACACCGACCGTTCCCCCGAGGCCAGTCTTCATAAAACTATTCTGCCCGCCAATAATGGGACGCCACCAGCTCACAACACCATTCCAGTATTCGACGGAAAGACGCCGTGGGAGGACTACATGACTCTCTTCGAGACAGCGGCTTCGATCCACGGGTGGTCACAGGAGACCCAAGCTTCAGCGTTGTGCCTGGCCTTGCGTGGAGACGCCTTGAGAGTGCTGCAGGGAATGCCCATGTCGGAGCGGTCCAACTACGGGAAACTGATTAGAAGACTGGAAATGCGTTTCGGCCACCGCCACATGGACCAGCTATATCGCTCACAGCTAAGAAACAGGGTCCAGAAGGACAACGAGACACTGCAGGAATTTGAAGCCGATATTGCCTGGCTGGTGAGGAACGCCTACCCATCGGTCACCGACTATGTCTATGAGAGTCTGGCTGTCGATAAATTCCTGGATGGACTTCGGGACCCAGAGACACAACAAGCAGTGAAGCTCGCCCGGCCGAAAACGTTGGGAGACGCATTATCTCAGGCTATGGAGTTTGAAGCTGTCAGACAGTCTGTACGGGGCCATGCGCGAGTTCGAGCAGCAGAAGCGGAGCCTAATGTGGTCCCTAGCATCGAAGACATAGTGACGAAAGTGTTGGATGCTCTCAGGACCCATAAGAAGGAGATACGCTGTTGGGGCTGCGGACAACTTGGACACCCTAGAAGCAAGTGTCCAACCCGTAACGTCAAAGCCCCCAGGAAGGCCATCAGAGTTGCGTCAATAGGAAGCGGAACGAACAGCTTCTACGTTGATGGGATGGTGAACGGTCAGCTTCGAAGTCTTCTAGTGGATACCGGCGCGAGCATGACAATCTTGAACCCGAAGACACTTTCAGCTGAGAAGATCATACCGACCACTTGGGCATTACGGACTGCCACGGGACAGCCAGCCAAGGTCTATGGGGAGACAGATGCCACCTTCCTCATCGGGGGCCAACATCTGAAGCACCGCGCTCTCGTGGCAGATATAGATGAGGATGTCATACTGGGCATTGAATTTATGATCACATACGGGATCAAGCTGGATATGTCGAGAGGTGTGATGACGCTGGGAGACGAGGAAGTCATACTTCGGCAGGAGAAGGACTTCAGCGCACGAGTGCTGCTACCAGAAGACACCACTTTACCAGCACGGAGCCAAATCCTGACGTATGGGACGGTCGAAGGGCATCTACCAGAGGGTCAATGTGTACTACTGGAACCCGGAACGCACGAAGAACAAGAGATCGGACGCGGCGTACTGGTTGCTAGGTCTCTCATCAAGGTTGGACGGACCACTCCAATCCGGCTTATGAACCTGAACAGCTTCCCGGTAACGCTGAAGAAAGGAACACCGGTCGGGGAGTGTACAACCGCTTCCTCAGTGGTTCGTCAGCTGCAACGTCGTCCCACCGAGCTCCGAGAACTGCCAGAAGAACTAAAAGGATTTGTTAACGAGTCATGCCGCGACCTTTCACCTGAACAGAGCGAGGAAGTGAAGAACATGATTATCCGATGGCATGACGTCTTCGAGATCGGACCAGGACCACGGGGCAGAACGGATATCGTCCAGCACAGGATTGACACCGGGGATGCGAAGCCCATCCGACAGATCCCGCGGAGGCTGCCTTTAGCCAAACGGGAGGACGCCGAGAAGATCATAAAGGAGATGGCGGCTGATGGTGTCATTGAGCCTTCGAGTAGCCCCTGGATGTCTCCTGTCGTATTGGTGAAGAAGAAAGACGGCACAACGAGGATCTGCGTAGACTACCGTCTTCTGAACAACGTCACCAAGAAGGACAGTTATCCGCTTCCCAGGATTGACGATACGCTGGACACCCTGGAGGGGTGTAAACTCTTCTCTACCTTGGATCTCCGCAGTGGATATTGGCAGGTTGGATTGGCACCTGAAGATAAAGAGAAAACGGCGTTTTCAATTGGCACTGGGCTCTGGCAGTTTACAGTAATGCCGTTCGGGCTTTGCAATGCTCCTGCCACATTCGAAAGGCTGATGGAAAATGTGTTAAGAGGTCTCTCTTGGGAGGTATGCCTGGTGTACCTAGATGACATCATTGTGCTGGGAAAGTCCTTCGCTCACCATCTGAAGAATCTGGAGAAGGTCTTCGAACGACTGCGTGCAGCGAACCTAAAGTTGAACCCGAAGAAGTGTAATCTCTTCCGAAGGCAAGTCAACTACCTGGGGCATATTGTGTCAGACAACGGAGTTGCTGTTGACCCAGAGAAGATAGCAGCGATCACCGACTGGCCAGTACCTCGAGATAAGCACCAGGTGAGAAGTTTTCTCGGGCTCTGCACCTATTACCGGAGGTACGTGAAAGGATTTGCTGACATCGCAAAACCTCTTACCAGGCTTACCGAGGAGAAAAGGACTTTCCATTGGGACCACGAGTGCCAGGCATCCTTCGAGGAGCTGAAGAGAAAATTGAGTAGTGCTCCTATTCTGTGCTATCCACGTCCCGAGGGCAAGTTCATACTCGACACAGATGCCAGCAACATCGCCATAGGAAGTGTCCTCTCTCAGCTCCAAGACGGAGAAGAAAGGGTGATTGGATATTTCAGCAAGGCACTCTCAGCTCCGGAGCGCAACTACTGTGTCACAAGGAAAGAGCTTCTGGCAGTAGTAAAATCCATAGAGCACTTCCATAAATATCTATACGGAAGAAGGTTCCTGCTGAGAACGGACCACGCGGCTCTAATGTGGCTGCTGCGATTCAAGTCACCGGAGGGACAAGTGGCCAGGTGGATCGAGCGCCTTCAAGAGTACGATTTTGAATCTGCTCATCGTTCTGGAACGAGCCACAGGAATGCGGATGCGCTGTCAAGAAGACCATGTGAAGATGAAGAATGCAGGCATTGTTCCCGACAAGAAGAAAAGCAGGCATCAGTATTGAGGACAACGGTTGTTATCGACAGTTGGCAGGACGCAGAGGTGTCAAAGGCGCAAGACGAGGACCCGGACTTAAAACAAATAAAGGAATGGAAAATATCGGGGCGAGGAAGACCGACCTGGCAGGATGTCGCTCCAATGTCGAAGAATGTAAAAACGTACTGGGCCCAATGGAACTCCATTGTAGTGGACAACGGGCTGCTGAAACGGGCATTGGAGAACGCGGAAGGAGATCAGCGTAGGCTACAGCTCATCGTTCCAAGGAATAAAGTGCCCGAAGTGCTTAGGGAACTACATGACGGTGTAACTGGCGGCCATCTTGGAGTTCACCGGACATTGGAAAAAGTTCGTGAACGCTTTTACTGGGCAAACCTTAAGGACGATGTGTTGGACTGGTGCAGGCGTTGTGCGGCTTGTGCGGCTTCTAACGGGCCAACAAGAAGAAAGAGGGCCCCTATGAAGAAGTACAACGTGGGAGCACCGTTCGAGAGGATAGCAATCGACATCGCTGGCCCTTTCCCTGTGACGGACGAAGGCAACCGATATATTCTCGTGGCCATGGACTATTTTTCTAAGTGGGTGGAAGCGTATGCCCTTCCGAATCAAGAGGCAGTCACGGTTGCAGACGTACTTGTGAAGCACCTCGTCAGTCGGTTTGGAGTACCCATGGAACTTCACGCTGACCAGGGAAGAAACTTTGAGTCTGCAGTCTTCTCCGGGATGTGCGAAGCACTGGGAATACGGAAAACCAGGACGACACCTCTTCACCCTCAATCGGATGGCATGGTGGAGCGCATGAACAGGACAATGGGTCGATATTTGTCTAAAGTGGTTTCCGACCATCAGCGAGACTGGGACCAGTATCTTCACTTGTTCTTGTTAGCCTACCGGAGTTCAGTCCATGAAGCAACGGGGCAGACCCCCGCAAATGTGGTGTTCGGCCGAGAACTTCGTTTGCCTTGTGATCTGAAATTCGGGTTCAAGCCAGGCGAGGAAGTTAACGGAGAGGAATACGTCACGAATCTACGGAAGCGGATGGATAATATCCACGAGAAGGTTCGTGCAAACATCCAGGGAGCCAGTGACAGAATGAAGGAGCGTTACGACATCAGGGCAGAGAAAGGTGGATTCCAACCTGGAGATTTGGTCTGGCTACATGATCCTCGAAGAAGGCGAGGCTACTCACCTAAACTTCAGAACTCCTGGGATGGCCCGTTTGAGATCATCAATAGGATAAACGACGTCATCTATAGGATCAGGAAGCAGCCAAAAGGAAAACCCAGGGTAGTCCATTTTAATAGACTGGCCCCATACAAAGGAGACCATGGCCCGACAAAAGACCAGCAAGTCAGGTATCTCAACAACGTGGAGACCAGTAAGGTATCAGTTGCACAACCTAAGGTACAAGGTTCCCGTGGAATAACTCAGACAGTATACAGAGATCTCTTCTCGTTACCCGCGGACTATTCTCTGGCCCATTGTGTCGTCGAAGATCTGAGGACTTCCCGAGGCATTGCAACGGTCTTCAGGAAGAAGTTTGCTGGAACTGAGGAACTGGAACGCCAAGGACCAAGCGTCGGGAAAACACTCCACCATACGCACGAAGGACGACACCTGTTCTACTTAGTTACCAAGTGTGCTACTGATCAGAAGCCCACATATGACGCACTGCGGCGAAGCCTCGACGACTTGCGGAGTAAGCTTCTGAGACTGCGTGTCACCAAGCTCGCGATCCCTAAGTTGGGCTGTGGATATGACGGCCTGGAGTGGAAGGTTGTTAGGAACATGCTTGAACAGACATTCGCCAACTCTGGAGTCGCCATACTGGTGTGCACGTTCAACCCCTGGAAAGGAAATACGTCTCCATCGAGGGAAGCTCATAACCGCCCGATTTCTCCGGACTATGCTCTGGGGCAGATCACTTTTAAGGAGGGGGCAGTGTTACGGTCAGAGCAGGGACGAGAACCGGCTGAGAAGATTAGGCAAACAATGGGATTAAGCGGAAGGGATTATAGAATGGCGTAGAAGCTTCTGGATCGGGCTCGATGGGACTAGGCGGTTCTCGGTCTTCTTCCGAGAAATCCCCACCCCGACCGGCCTTGCCTATATAAAAAGGACAGCTGTTCTGGGCGGCAGTAATAATAAGAGTCAGTAATAAGCAGTGAAGTAATAAGCCAGTGAGTAGCAGTCGTTAACTAGTGATAGTGCGTGAGTTACAGTGAGTTAGTATCAGTCTGTAATAAGTGCTTAGTGAGCAACAGTGACAATTAGTGGCCGTGTAATAAGTGTAATAAACTGTGTGGCAGTTTGTCATATTTGGAGAGTCTTACGGTCGGTGGACTTTAGTTAGCGAACTGTAAGTGTTAATTTGTAATTGTAAACTATAGTGTAATATTATTGTATTTGTACAAATTTATATAAATAGTTTAGTTACTTAGTATAAACAATATCTTATATTATTTGTATATTATCTTAGAAATTAGATAACATTTAGTAGAATATTATTATTGTATATTGATATTAGTTTAATAATTTAACTGTTTTAAATGATCTCATTGTATTCTTGTTAATTTGTTAATAAATATTAGATTCTTGAATTAAGTAATAGTTTAGTCCATTTTACACCCAGTAGCCCGTAACAGTATCCAAAAAACAAAGGTAACAAAGTTAACTTAAAATTAAGAATTAGGACGGAATTATAACAGAAAAAGATTAAAGATTGATAAAAAAGATTGATTTTCTTAATTTTCATTGTATAATTATATATACTATACTATCTGTTCTCTATTTTTCTAATCTTTTTCTGTTATAATTCTGTCCTAATTATCTTAATCTTTCAATTGTTACCTTCTTTCTTTTGTTGGATATTTTTTCATTTTTTACTTTGCTCTACTTTTTAATTTTTCGTTTGTTATTTTGTTGGATTTAAACAGTACCTCTTTGTTGTACCTCTGGTTTTTATTTCCATTTCTTACTGCATTGGCATTATTCTATCAATAATGTACATATAGTGTTATTCTGTATATTATTATTATTATTTTAATTTATTCGTATCTTGTATATTTAGCCTTGAAAAAGACCTGTTGTGGGTTGAAACTTTGGTTACCAATAAAAAGTTCTCCCTAAATAAAATAATTTTCTTAATTCTAACCGTTGAATTTTGCCCGGACCATTTTCTTTCTTGAATATATAGAAAGTCACTCATAATTCATTTTTTATTTTGATTCATACTACATAACGTACTTTTGCTGATCTGATCTCTCCCCTTTCGACCGCTGATTCATTCCTTTAAATAATCGAAATTGGTCCGTCGAAAATTCAATCAACCTTGGGGGAAATTTTGTGAGCTGTAAAAAAACAGCAATCATAAATTACATTCTATCTTGATCGTTATGCAACGATATGTTTGTAGGATGATGCAAGATATAATATAGTTCCAATTTTACGTTTTATAAATAATCCTATTATTTCAGTTCATTGTAATCCAACAGTATTTTTTCTTATTTAATATAAATTTACTTCTTTCACAACAAAAGTATCTCCGATTATTCTGAACCGTTCGGTAATAGGCATGGTAATCAACAGTTATCAGTAGTTCATATTATTTGTCTTGATTTCTTTTAGTTTAATAACGGAATAAGATCTCTCGTAAAGGAGGATACCTAAGTGTGAAGCTGTTATATGCTTAGGCTCTTCCAGCTTCTATAGGGTGGGGGAAACCTGAGGACGAATCACCAGCCTGCACAACCGTTGTTCTACTAACAGTACAGACTCTTCCACGTCCTGAATCCAAAACCCTGCATACGTTGTATTGGTACAGGTTGTTTTCTAATATCTCATGAAATGACAGGTAAATAATATTTTGTTTCATCAAATCGTTTTTTTTTAAGTTTAATTGGACAAGTTTTCAGGAGTTTTTATAATTAATAGTTATATTTTTCACTGCAAAATGTGTACTGGTAGTTAGTGCTTTAAATGATAAACTCCTTTTATAATGAGTGGTTGTCGTATATGATGCGTGGATTAATGTAATAATTCATCTCTGTTTTACTGTTTATTTATTTTCCTATAAATTTGTGATTTAGTTTTAAATTTTATATTTAAACTGAAAATCAAGCTTTTTTTTTACTAAGATTATGATGAGATCTAAAAACGTATTCTCATCACCTTTAACAAATACCATAATATTTTTTTAAATTATTTATTTATTGATATTTACAACTATATTACAATTATGTAACATAATGACATGATATACTGACAAGTAGAGAAACTACCCACTGGTAGTACTCAAATCGCATGTTCAACTAAGGTCACGTGGCCATCTTCTTTTCAGACGCCTCGGAGGAAGCTAGGTTTGAAACTTGAGGGTTTGAGTGGAAATGAAGTTTGTTATGAAAGTATAGATAGCGGGTTTGGGCCAAATCAGCAACAAATGTGACATGAAGGTCATTATGGATGACTTTATTTTTAACAAAATAAGGAGCATTGAGGATTTTGGATTGTAGGGATTGGATACGAGAGGAATTCGATGGCTTAGTGAAGCCCCAAAGCTCTACTCCGTAACTCCAAATAGCCCGTATGATGGTCATGTATATGAGTCTTTTGTAGTTAATTGGGAGCTTAGAGCGTTTGTCTAGTAAGTGTTGAAGTAGCCTGAAACGTCGAGCGGTTTCTTGTCTTTTCAGTCTTGTATGAGGATTCCAGGTTAATCGTTTGTCGAGATGCAACCCTAAGTATCGGATCTGTTCTACAGGCACAAGTGGGATATTATTAAAGGACGCTGAAGGGCAGGAAGTCATTGGTTTACGACGTAAGGTAAATGTGATTTGATGGGATTTTTGAGAATTTATTTTAATTCTCCAATTTTGACACCATTCTTCAAGATCAGTGATATGGGATTGGAGGCTTTGGGATACAATAACTGGATTGGTGTTGACTGATAATACACATGTATCATCAGGATACGTGGTAATGATAGTATTAGGATGAGTTGGGATGTCAGCTGTATAACTGTATAAAGGATTGGGCAAGGAAACTACCTTGAGGAACCATAATATTTAAATATTTTTATTTGAAAAGATAAGATATGTCGAGTCCCGGTCCTGGACATATCTTTTCTTTTCAAATAAAAATATTTAAAAATTAATAACAAATAAAATACAATAAATTAGAATGGCGTAAGTCAACAAGATCCTAATTAAAATAATGTTCAAACAACCTCGTTTACATCGCAGTGTGAGAACGCGGGGACTTGGGATCAATGAAAAGAAAGGATATGACCACGACCGAGAAGCCAGCTTGGTTAGAACCAGGATAGCTCAACTGGTAGAGTTCCAGACTAGCGATCTGGACGACCCGGGTTCGAGTCTCGGTCCTGGTCATATCATTTCTTTTCAAATTAAAATATTAAAAAAATAATAACAAATAAAATTCAATAAAGTAAAATACCATAATATATTTATATGTTTATTAGTTATTTCTATTAGCTATTTAAAAAATATACAACATATTAATTGTTAATTAATTTAGTATCAAAAGTATTTAGCATCCTAATAATTGTTGAATTATTATTAAATTATGTTAACTTTTTTTGAGAATGAATGAGATATTTAAATTTGTCCTGATAAATTATTCATGTTTAGAAATAGAGGTGCAATCTCAGTTTGGAGGACTTGGGTTGATAATGACTAATAGTTAGTCATCCTATGAATGTATCCTCAATGTCACGTTGGCAGGGCGTGTTGATTAGTTAGTGTTTTATTATATTTCAAACTATTAAATTTAATTATGAAAACATGAGAAAATTTATATTTAGTTTAAATATTGTTTGAGTGAATCGAATGGTGGAATTTTCATTTCCCTTACGTGTTTTAATTCTGAAAAGTCACCAAATAATAACTATCATCCTATTTGTTTTTACTAGATTTTATTTGGATTAAGAAGGTTTTCTATGGATGGAATATATTAAAAAAATTATTATTATAAAACAGGGAACGGGGGTTCAGTGAATATTATGTCCATGCTATACTGAAGGCTCCAGCTGCGACAGATAAATTAGTTTATTTGTAAAACAAGGATGGGTCCTGTGGGATATAAAATTGAAATTTATTATTTTTTCCATTACGTCAGTTTAAACTCATTTTTCAAAATTCATCGTCAAATTAACCACAGTAGCTTAACGTAACGTTAAATAAATAAGCGTTATATTAGGTTTGATAATTACATACCGTCGCTGCCAATACAATACCGTCCATGTATACTTTAGGCGATTTTACAGGAGAGAATAAAACCTGCGCCGAATGTAGACTGGGCAATTTGTTTCAGAACTATTGAAGAGATGTATCAATAAATGATACTCTGCCATGTTGCTGACCTTAATACCTCCCTTCCTTAGTGTGTACTTCAACCTGTAGAATGCGTTACCGTTACTAACTTATTACATAAAAAGTTGTAGATATGCGGTATTTTTTTTTCAATATTGATTTAGGGAGTGGAGTGCCTATGCGGTAGAGCGCTGAGTAACCATGCCGGAAATCCTGGTTCAAATCCCACTACGGGCAGTTACTTTTATCTAGTCTGTTTGCGGCGGGAGATGGATCATATGGGATCTAGGACCCTCCTGGGGCTCACCCAGCCTCTATAAAATATTATAAAAATAGGTTACCCAAAATAAGGGGGGGCTGGTGGTTGAGCGTGACCTAGGACAAGTCACCTCCTTGCAGAACCGTTGTTCATGAAACAGTACACTCTCTACTAAGTACTAAACCCCAGACTCGTTCGCGGGTCGTCAGGTCAATATTGAAATTTTGGTATCGCTAATCTTTGTTATTAATTATGCCTAAGTAATTGGAAAATTTACGCGAATTTTCAAAAATCAAAATCTCTTTTGTCAAATATCTTGATTAATATTATATTGTTTTTCAATCGTACCAATCCAAATAGCAACTTCTGTTGTTTGTTGTTTATTTAGTCACTTTATGCTTTTATGCCTAATCGGATGATACAGTAGCGTTCTGAATTTTGTATATCTAGGTATAATCTGGATAGGAATCTTTAACGGGAAAGTAACATAGTACAGGACAACCCCCATTTTACGATCCCTCCAAAGGACTGCATAACTAAGGATTTTTTACTGCCTAAAAGTCTTAGGGCCACCTGCTGTGCTGTGGACCAATGACCGGGCACAGTTGGCCCATCGCGGCGCCAATTTCAGTTTATTGAAAAATATGTCCTTACCATTTTTCGAGTTCCTGTACTATAATGACTATAGTTTGTAATCATCCTTAGAAGATAATTTTTTAATAGTTAAATCCTTTTTACGTCTTAAAAAACGATAAGAGGGCATTTATGTCATCTCTTAATAACAATATGAATATAGTATAACATAATATGAAATTTTGAGACTTTCATGAATACCTAATTTCTTTTCTTTTATCATATTGTACACATGTGTATTCGTACCGACCGTTCTGTGTAAATGATAATGTTATATTTTTATTTTGAAGAGAAAAGATTTGCCCTGGCCGGGATTCGAACCCAGGTCGTCCGCTTCTCCGTGGCAGTGCTCTTACCAATTGCGCTGCCAGTGGTCGCCTCACAGTCAGGACAAATCACTGATCCCATATCCTCTGTGAAGAGAACAGATTTGTCCTGGCTGTTAGACGACCCCTGGTAGCGCAATTGGTAAGAGCGCTACCACGGAGAAGCTGACGACCCGGGTTTGAATCCCGGCCAGGGCAAATCTTTTCTCTTTAAAATAATAATTAAAATAATTAATAGATTATTATTTTAAAAAAGATAATGTTATTGTTTGTTATGATCATTTTCCTTTATTTGGAATGACTCTACTATGACGATCGTGTCCATTATACAAAGGTGACCCTTATTGAAAGAGAAATATCCCTACTATCCCCGACTTCAATGACTCGCGAATAATTCGGCGGCGCGATGCTTCACGAAGCGTGGTGAAGGGACGATGAAACATACATCGGATCGTAACCTGAGCGCTGGCGGGAACCCGAGGGACATAAGGAAGAAATACAACCGCGACAGGGCTTTATGAAAGGTTAAAAACAAAGCAGCGAGAGGGAGGACGTGCAATGGCCCGTGAGCCCAACCTGAATTATAAATGGCCGCACGCCGCTATCAGTGTTCATCTTTTAAACATGGCGACCCTTCCATGTGAAAACACGTCATTCCTTTTGATTTATTTCCACAGCTTGATAAATAATTTATGCCGTCATTGGGGCCTTTGGTGGGTGCTGCCCCTAGCGGGAGTCCGCCCAACCCCTAAGTTCCCACTTCCCCCGATGGGTGTCGCTGGTGTCTTCATCTCGAACCAACTTGAATTTTCGAAAATCCAGAAAAAAAAATGTCTGCTGTATAATAAAATCCATCTTAACCCCAATTGTTATCAATGTTACTTTATTATAATTTGTATTCTTAAATGTTTTCAACAATTTTATCAGTTAAAAGAAAAACTAATTGAATGATACCAATTATATCTTTATCGAAATTTATGGTAAAGATAATACTGTAAATGTTTACTTGTAATGTACGTTACAGAGTTTTTTTTTTTTTTACCTTTGATAGAACCGTTTATATTAGGTTAAATTCGTACATTTGTATAACTATTTACATTGGGGTTAATTATTTACAATATAAAATCTTAACGTATATATAAGTCAAAAATGTTATGAGGTACATAATTTTATAAACGCCTTGCTCTTGCGGAAGAGATAAAATATTATAAATGTGAAAATTAATAAATCAAGATTATAATTGAATCTACATCTGATAAAAAATTAAATAAAATAGTGAAATAATTCGACTACACGGTCGAAACCAGAAGAAACACCTGCTCAATGGATCAAACAAAGTATTTTTAGATAAAAAGTTCCGTCACCTGTTTCATATAAGTAAAAAGACAAATATTGAATCCACCCTTTTCAAAGAACTTCTTTACAAAGTAAATTTATCATGAACTCTTCGTTTGTAATTATTTTTGCGTTTGCCGAGCGAATTTTCTTTGAAAAAAAATTAAATATTGCCTACGTTTTTTTTGTTTTTTTTTAAATTTAATTTAATGATATTTACAACCATAATGCTATTACAACAAGTCAATGTGCTAATATGTACAATATGACGTGAAAAACACTTGTATAGTTAATGTTTGGCAATTTTCTATACGTACATAACCATTTGTTCGTTGTTTTAATTTTAAAATTGTATATCCATTTGTTGCTGATTTGGCCCGAACCCGGTATATATCCTTTCATAACAAACTTCATTCCCACTCAAACCCTCTAGTTTCAAACATAGCTTCCTCTTCGATTCCCGATAATCATCCGAGGCGTCTGAAAAGAAGATGGGCACGTGACCTTCTTAGTTGAACAAGTGATTTGAGTACTACCAGTGGGTAGTTTCTCTACTTGCCATTAACTCATGTCATTATGTATCATATATCCTATTTACTTGTTGTATTATTGTAATACAGTTGTAAATATCAATAAATAATTTTTTTTTTAAATAATTGTATATTCGATATTCTGCGTAGTATATTTCCCCCGACCGGGCAACGAACGCTTCCAATAAAGACTCCTGACTAGCCAGAATTGAGGAAGATAGTAAAAAAGGGACAACTGGATAACAAGAGGAACGGTAAGAGTGGAAGCTAAATTGCAGGTAATTCGACGATGTGGGTCTGACTCAGAGCCGCCAGCAATTGCTCTTCATCAGCGAGAATTGGACCCGGGCAATATGTGGGCAGTTACCTAGCTCTTATCTCTCTCACCTATCTACGTGTCCAGATGTTCCCTAAGTGGGGCTAATAGCCTACGCTTCAATCGTTTAATTGTAGGGGCGCTTTATTAGTCTTTATTAGTCAACTGGCTTCTGCTTCATAGGTGTCCAGAGGTAGGCGGCAATGATGAAGAGTAATGTGGCTGAGGATATGTCAAAAACAAAAAGTTTCTGCTCGATTTAAGTAGATATTTTAAAAATGAAATCAGTCCTCATCTTAATCATTAATTAGTAAGGTAACATATCGAATTAGTTATTTTAAACATACGGAATGAGGGGTAGAGCGATGAGTTGCTGAGCTGAAATTCCTGGTATCCAATCCAGCTGTGGAATATTTGTTTACTCTGCTAACAGTCGCAGATGTACCTTAAGGTATCTGCTGTCTCTCCTTGGCTCATTCAGCCTCTTTTAAGTTTGTTCATGCCTGGACCTATGTTCAACTTATTATGACTTAAGATAGCATTTATTGATTAAAGTCTTATTGTTGGTCCTTAATTAGTGTGAAAACATGCCAAGTTATTTATCATCAATATATAGCTCAGTGGTAGAGCACTGAGTTGCCATGCCGGAAATCCTGGTTCAAATCCCGCTCCGGGCAAGACTTTTATTTAGTCTGTTTGTAGCCGGAGATGGATCATATAGGATCTAGGACCTTCCTGGGGCTCACCTAGAGCCTATAAAATATTATAAAAATAGGGGGGCAAAATAAGGGGGGGGGATCTGGCGGTTGATTGTGGCCTAGGACAAATAACCTTGCAGAACCGTTGTCCATGAAACAGTGCAGTCTCTACCACGTACTGAACCCCAGACTCGTGCACTGGTTGTAGTGGTACCGGTTTTTTTGTGGATAAATTGTTCAATATTTTAACAGTCATAGATTTGCAGATCCTTCTGAGGCTCACCCAGACTCTATAAAGTTGGTACTTATGACGAAATAAGTCGAATTTAATTTTCGTCTACTTATTTGTAGATGATTTATTAGTTAAATCGGTAATTTTTATATTTTTAGTTATTGATGAAACACCGAGTACAAAATAATGGAGCGGGATCCCACAGTGGGTTGAGCGCTGAGTTCTGTGCCTTAAGTATCAGTTTCAAATCTGACTGTGGATTAACTATTTAACAGCCATAGGATTTGCAGATCTTCTAGGGCTCACCCAGCCTTTATATAGTTGGCACATTTCTGAAACTATGTCGAAGCTAAAACGTTTTTATTTTAGTTAATTTAATTAAATAAAGCTATAAATTCTTGATCCTTAATTAGTGGCGGGGCATATAGAGTTTGTTATTTTCAATATAAGCCGTGGGGGGGGGGGGAACTCAGTGCGTAGGACGCTGAGTTGTTGAACTGTAGTAATTAAATTACGATAATTTATTTAATCTGTTAACAGTCATTGCTGGACCTATAGGTTCTCACGGGGGATGATGGACCCCCCCAGCCTAGAAATCTCCTCCCTGCACAACTATTTTTCGATTAAATGAAGCTACTTTGTTAATTATATCGGTCAATTTTTACCATTAATTTTAGAGAGGAAATTAATTCGTATTTTGGATATATCTTCATATTTTGTATAAATTTTCTTAGATTTTACTTATGTAACACTCTAGTAGTCAATTATCTCACCTTTTTATATTTATACTTTTTCATTTGGTATCTTTTTGTTTACCTGCTCATTTTTCTTTCTCTTTGTATTTTGTTTGTATTATCACCCTTCTGTACATTTATTCTGTAATTTATTTATTCGATTATCCTTAATTATTCATCTTAAGACCTTCTATATCCTTCACTATTTTGTTTTACTTGTCTATTATTCTAATGTTATTATATTCTTGGTACTGTTATGCTTTTTATAGTTATTTTTGTTTTGTTTGTTTTTTATCTCATAGCCCTGAAGATGACCTACAAAGTAGGTCGAAAAGTCGGCACAAATAAATAATAAGTCTTCACTTATTTTGTGTTAATTTTTGACTGCACCCCCAAACTATTTCCATCCTGCATTTATCATTCATTAGGGACGTGACATGTTATTTCAAAAGCTGATTAGCTCAGTGTATAGAACGATGGGTTACTGCGTTGAGGATCGCGGCCTTGGCATATAAATTATTTAATCTTTTAACAATCATCAAATACTCCCCGGGTGCACTCATCCTCTATAAAGCGAGTCCTTTGAATGAGGAAAAACAGATCGAGCTTATCTTGGCAAAATCACTTCCTTGCATAACCATTAACTTGGAAACGTTACAGTCTCTATTATGTGCTGAACCAAGGTATTGGTAAGAGGCTTTTTTTTGAGAAGTGACTGTTGCTATATGAATACTAACCGTTCGGTAAAAGTAAAGTAATGCAGTTGTCTATTTTCACTACAGTTTGTTCACCCATTTATCACCACTTTGTGCTGCTATGACTAACTGGACGATACTATAGTGGAAGTCCTAAAGCTCGCCTGTACAATTCAAGATACCGCACAGGATCATCATTTTACGTCCCTTCTGAAGGACGGCATAACTAAGTATTTTTTACTTCCTATAAAAATACTGATGCCAGGAGCAAGTCTGTGACCCTCGGTTGTTATGTTATCTTATTACTTGCTATGATATAGTAATTAATATAGCTCTCAGCCATTCTTCCACACGATTCTGCTATAATGGTCCGCATAGAACAATGCCCTGTGCTACGATAAATCAACGACAGAAAACAATTAAAGGTTTTTAGGTTAATTGCGACCTTCGAGGTGGTATCATTAGAGAGGAGAGACTAAAGACGAGTGTCAGAGGCTGGGGAGCCCTGCCAGATCTCATGTCACGCCACTACCTAGGATGGCTCTTTGTAACTGGGCCAGTCTTCTAGTTAGGAATTTTTTTATTATTTATTTGGAATTCTTGTTATCTTTTTATTAGGTATGGAACTTTTTTTACGAAATAAGGGACAGTTATGAAATTCAGAAATAAAAACGTGGAAATACTGGAGCTTTTTTGGTCCTGATTCTGTATTTTCTTTTTCTCTTTTCATACTGGTTCTAAATTTAATTTTAAAAGCTTAAAATTTCCGATTTTATATCTCAATAATCAAAACTGGAAGCAAATACACATTATTATTTTATTATTACCAAATTGGTAACTCGTAATCGTAGTATCTCATTCTTGACAATTTAACAATTATGATTTTAACCTTCAAATTAACATTTTTTTTAATAAAAAAAAAATCAATAATGCACCTCTTAATAAAATTTTTTTGAAGTGTTGGCAGTAGGTAAACTCTTTTTTATTTCGAATAATATCTGTTGACCTTGTATATTTAAGGAAGAAAATGGTTCAGGTAGAGGTGAAGAAAATTCTCTTTTATATAAAGAACTGTTTATTGGTAAGCTAGCATTTCGACCCACATTGCAGGTCTAGTAAGATCGGCGGGTGTTGAAACAAGACGGAGTCCAGTGTTCAGATCAGTCTAGTGTCAACCACCGCCGATCCTACTAGTCCTGAAGAAGACGTGCGATGTGGTTCGAAACGTTGGCTTATCAATAAAAAGTTCTCCCTATACATATAAGAGAATTTTCTCGACTTCCACCTGGACCATTTTCTTCCTCCATTTCTTTTATTCCACATTTCCGGGAGTTTCCTCACTTATCGGAAAACGTATGTGCATTTTAATTGTAATATATTTTTAATCAATAGTAATTTCTGTTTTAAAATTGACTATCCTCTTTGGATGTTGGCGATTATAATGGCCCATCCTGTTTTTCTGATGCTGCATGTAATCATAAATGTCTATCAATGTTAATTCTCCCCATTGCCTCAATTTTCTTTTTCTAAACGCTTAAGATTCAAATATAATATACTATTTCAAACTACTTAAGTATCAAATATTTTCATACAGGTGATTTTTAAATACAAAACATAACTTTATTTGGTTTCGAGTGATTTAAATAACTATACAATTGGAACAAAGGTGGTTGGTCAGGAACTTGGGGACTGGATTATTTATTATATAATAGATATATATCATGATTGTATTATTAGAAAAATTGTATTTAGGAATAATTTTGTAGGATGACAGGTATTTCAAATTAATTAATTGGTCAGTAAATCTGTTGTTAATTTTTTTTTAATTTATCCATTTTTATTACCCTTGTTTATTATGTTATTCTCTTTTTTTTATGTTATACTTATGTGTTTTTTTAGAATTAATTTTTTGTTTCAAATTTTACTAAATTTGTGTTATTTTATACTAACTGTATAGGCAATAACTCCATTTCTAGCCAATGCCTCTTATAGCGAAAATAACAGGATTTTAGAAGGAATTCCGCTTCCCTAAGTATAAGAAACTCATTTTTGAGAAAATTGTATTTAACGACTTATTCACCGGGGCTGTTGATAAATGTACGAATATAATAGTGATAGAATGAAGGATATGTGAGAGCTGGAGTATCAGAATAGAAATAGAATTTAAAAAAAAACAAAACAATTTTTAGCTATTAGGACAAATAAAATTCCTCCTATCAATCTTATAGTATCTTGTGATATAAGCTATATGTATGTATGTATATATATATATATATATATATATATATATATATATATATATATATATATATATATATATATTGTTTATGGTTCTCGAGTTTCAGTCAGTTATTTCAACTTCTTAGGCGACGTTTCGAGACTAGGTTAGTCTCATATTCATCCCCTGACAGTGAAAATATGATCTTTTAGTGAAAACATTAAAACATTTAATGTCAGGGCATGAATATGAGACTAACCTAGTCTCGAAACATCGCGAAACGTCGCCTAAGAAGTTGAAATAACTGACTGAAACTCGAGAACCATAAACAATATATTTCTACAACAGTCAAGATAAGTAGAAACCAATATATGTGTGTATATATATATATATATATATATATATATATATATATATATATAGATAGATAGATAGATATAGATAAACATATAGATATATTTATTTATTGATAATAATGAGTTATTTGATCGCCGATTGACTATGGTGATGGGCCTGAGGTTAGGAAGAGCCATCTGGCGGGGAGTTGAGTGGGTGACGTAAAGCCCAGGTGGGGGCTCCTCTTTGTGCCCTATCCGTTACCTCAAGTGCGCTCTTATGTCCTTTCAATTAGAGCAACTTCCCCCTCCGGTATATGTTCCATTATATGCTGTCTATATTAGTTAGCTCCCTGCCTACTTCAAAAATTAATCATTATCCGGGTTGCTTCTGGACTCAACGTACCTCTGACCTGATGATGGAGTAGTATGGCCGAAACGTCGGAGCGTAATAAATCAATTCGGCTTCTTTGTGTTTTAGTTTTTCTGTGGACCCCCACCAGAGAGAGCGCTGAGTTGCTGTGCCGAAGGTTCCGGGTTCAAATCCGGCTGTGGCTGATTGAACTTGTGGAATCTGAAGACCCACCTAGGGTTCACCCATCCTATATTGAAAGGGCTTGGTCTCGGATAAGTCATGTCCCTGCACAAACGTTGTCCTAGAAACAGCATAGTGTCTAAAATGCACTGAACCGTTGTTTTTTTTAAATAGTTATTATATGACCAATACTTCTTAAGTCGGTTTTGAACCTTACAGAAGTAGCTCAATATAAGATTATTTACGTTTTAATATATAATTTTTTTTTAATCCATTCAAGTATTTCTTCTGGTTTCGACCGTGTCGTCAAATTTTTGCCGACGTCTCGTTGGGCATATTGCAAGCTTCCTTAGGGGTTAATCTGAGCCTTCACTACACGGTCGAAATCAGAAGAAATACCTGATGAATGGATTGAAAATATTGTCCCGTGGCAATTTAAGAGACTATGTTATTCTTTTGTTCGTATGTATGTTACTGAATACCTAACCTCTTCATAATATTTTTTATGTGTGTTCAATTGGGTTTAAGAATGGTTTAGTTTAACAATTCTATCCGATAAATAATGTTTTTTTAAATTAATTTATCCTTTTCTTAATCTTTTGGCCTGGAAAACGTATTTTGGACCCGCTACTTACTCTAAAAAAACATATTAGGATTATTTTATCAAATATATTCATAAGTTGATTATGTATTCGCTGAAACTTATGAATGTCAAAATATAGATATTGTGCAGCTGTTTCATACGCCGAGAATAGTCTCAACCGTCTATAATTTAGTTGTTAATGTTAAAACTTTTGTATTCTTGACTTAATATATTTTATTGGAGTTATTTATTGATATTGATAATGATAATAGGGATGATGGTGTTTAAATAATTAATGAGACAGCGTGAAGGCGCTGGGCAAGGCCTCCATAGAACGTGTCAATACTGGGCGGGAGGTTCAGTGCTGCGCTCTAGTAGTGACCTCTCGCACTAGCAGCCCGGCCCACCGTTTCCCAGGCCTCTGGACTCTTCTACCTCCACCTTTTCTGCAACCGAAACAGATTATTTATTTTTTAATTACCTCTATAATTTATTTTTTTTTAATATTACTATGTTTAAGCAACGTTAACTTCTAATTTATTTCCCAGATCATTGCTTACATTAATCAAAACTGACTTTCATTTTTCTGACATGGAAGGGTGGAACTTGAATAAATGTTCTATCTTTGTTGTGGAAATAAATTATAATGTATTTACTCCCTTTAAAAAATCATAAGGGGTTGCCAATCCGCGTTCTTGTTAAAATACTGTTGTTATGACATCACACCATTCAATAATAATTCTGCCTACATAGCATCATATTGCTATATATTTGAATCATTTTAACTATTAATACAAAATATATAACTAGTATGCTACTTATTTGTTGGAAACTTATCTATAATAGTGAATGTTCTGTCTATATAATGCTATATATATTCCATTGTATACGTAATGAAATTGATCCTAGAATTAGTTATGACAACACTTGTCAATGGATATTTACTTTTAAAAATTAACAAATATTAATTAACAAATGTACCGAATGTCAAAAATATATATTTTTTTAGTATCCTTAGATGATTCCCTTATCAGAATAACCCTGTCAAACCGAATATTATTCAAATAGCCGAAAATTATTTAAATGCACTCTTGGCTCCCTTCATTGAAGGTTCATTATAAATTGATGTATTTTTACGTGAGCTATTTTTTTTCCTGTCCGGTACTCGTTTTATGGAAGTTTTATGTAGATCCTGCAGAGTACTTCTATGGTTGTTAACAGATTTATGTAGATCCTGCAGAGTACTTCTATGGTTGTTAACAGATTTATGTAGATCCTGCAGATTACTTCTATGATTGTTAACAGATTAAATATTTTATCTGCCAATTAATATTGCATAATATTAAATATTTGAATCCACTCCTTCAGGTTATGAAATCGAAAGGTTTATTTACTTTCATTGATTTCGTGGCCCCCTTTTTCTCTTATGTTAATTTTTATTTCTATCGATTTCACGTCTTGTTCTTTTTCTTTCGTCTCATTTTCTGTCCTCGTTGACTTTTAATGCTGAGGTTGTTTACCTTAGCATTGTCGGAAGTAATTGGCTGATTTTATACTTTATTTTATGCATTATACTTTAAGATGAAATGTTAATTTTTTTAATGTAATTGCTAGTGATTATCCGCACATGTAATGTTTTTCAGAATGCCCGGGGCATACGTGCATACACATTGCAGTACTTCCGCACCGTTTGAAACCAGATATCCCAGATGTCGCGTTACAAGAAATAGTTTTTCTAATTCTGCTTGAAGTTAATTAATACGATGGAAGTTACGAGGCTTCCCACGTACGTCTTCGACCATCCGGCAACTGTAGCTAGCTTACAGATGTCACTATTGTTTATTATGTGAACTCTTTGTTGGAACAAACGTGTTACAGTTTTAACGGTTCTTTGTAATTTTGAAATTGTTTTTTGGGGGGGAAAATACCTATACTACGATCTTAACATATGAAGTATTAGAATGGAATTGAAAAATAATTTTATTTTGGAACTAGATCGCGTTACTATAGAAAGAAAGTACAGAAAAAATTGAATATAGATCTGGCCTAAAGACTACATATTGAAAATCATAAGGTATTTAGTTAAGTACTAAAAATAAATAAAAATTAACAGAATAGAATAAAGTAGGTGTGTAGGGCGCTGACTTTTTTTTGTGGATTAATGTAAGGCTACGTAAGATTAATTATCTATTATTTTAACAGTAGATGGAGTACTCAGTGGGGTTCTGACCTTTCTGGAATCCTCCCATTTCTGGTTAAGCGTCCTCATAGCTGGAGGTTAAGTATTTTCAGTACACACTATATATTGAACCCTCCGCGTGTTGTACTGTCAACCTTCCTTATGGTTAACAAAAAATTTAATACTCAAATAATTTGAACAATTTTACTTTTAATACCCCAAAAAAACATCGCATGAATCGATTTTACGCAAGAAATTTTGTGGACTGGAAAATATCAATCTTTAATTTTTATAATAAATCATTCTAGTTGTATTACCATTTTTGGAATAATTATTGGTTGTGCTTATGAATCACATGTCGAAGATGATCCGAGTAGAGATAAAAAATAAATCTGATAAATCACAAAGCCATAAAAAGTGTTTTTTATTTTAAATGTGTTTAATTTTTAATATGAAATTAAATAAAAATGTTATATGTGTATGGAGTGAATTTATTCTTAAAACCCTAATACTCACCGTCCTAGAGTGTAAAAGATTTTATTTTTGTTATTTTAAATAACTAATAAAACAATTCTTAAATAAATAAAACGCTTAACAAACCCGAACGCTCGATGCCGATACCACCAATCTATGTTCACAACCTTCCGTCCACGGGGTTGGGCGATACTCGATAGGCCGATACTATCGACTCTAAACTGTCGAATAATATCTATAGTTTTTCGATAGCTGCTTCTTCTTTCCAAACCTATTCAATAAATAATTTCAACTAATTTAATTAAATTCAACTACCTACCTACTATTTGAAAGTTGCAGGATTATAAATTATAAGATTATATCATAAAGAAAGGGAAAAACTTTAGTTAGAAAAATAAATAAGTATGTGGGCATTGGTTAAGGAAAGCATTCTTATCGTAATGATGATATTGATTAACTCAAAAATGCCAATGTCGTTCTTTTGAAGGAGCCCTGTATGTAAATACATATCTGCTTGCAAGATGATCTCTCCTCTTTCGAGGTCTATCTTACTCCCCACGAAAATTACTGAAAGAAGTATATTATAAGATGAATTATGGCGTTATAGGATCTTATAAGATAAGTTATTTAATTCCATAATCCGATGTAAAAGTTGTAACCCGATGGCGGAATACGAAGCAGGGCTAAACAAAAGAAGTCCTTCGGGAGGGGGGGGGGCGGAGGCGAACCTAAAAGGCAGCTTAAGGACCAGGACTAATCCCCCGAGGTGATCCCCCGCTCTTCCTGAATACAAACTGTCTGATTTAGGGGATCCACCTTGGACTGTCCTCTCGCTTTATGTATTATCGGGAGAGAGAACTTTAACCGCGGCCTTCCTCAGGATTATAAACTCCAACTCTTAAGTGCATTGTGAAATCCCCGGCAAGTGTCCATTTCGGAACTTAGACCCGCCCTTAGATCTCACCTAGGGGATGGATTGCCTGGTTAAAGGGGTCACGTTCCTGAATACGTTAGCTCTCCTTGTCGGGTTATTATCGCCTCTATAATGTACTGTCTGTTTGTGGTGTCTACGCCAACTGTAAACGTGTGAGTATGTTTGTTATTTGTGAATACTCGTCCACGATAAGGAACAGTTAATTATAACTGCTTAATTCTAAGTAACGGTTAAAAATAATAAGTTGTTTACCCATTTAAGGTAACTTTATTCTACTGTAGGCAATAAAGTGATATTACAGTAGAAGTCCTAAATTTTGTCAATCGAGGTTAAATTAGGATAAGGACCTTTAGCTAGTAGCTGGCATCGCAAGTCCCTTCCTAATGACAGTGTTAATAAAAATGTTTTAATAATTTTAAAAAATCCTAAGGCCACCTGCCAGGCTGCGAATCTACGACCTTTGGCAAAGAAGGTAGTAATGATGACCACAGGTGAGCCAAAAAAGACTAGCAAAAAAAAAAAATTCTTAATGCACAATTCAAATTTTGTTTTACATTGGATCGATGTGAACTAATTTTATCTTGTACCTTTATTAGCAGTATAAAATTAATTTATTAAATATAAAAGTTACAGTGGAATGTCTATTATCGGAACTAATTTTGTCAGAGTTAGTTCGGATAAAAGAAATTCACTAAAAAATAAATACCAACTAAATGAATATGAAGGGATTCAATGAAACAAATGAAATTACCTAATTAGGTTTACAGTTTTTAGTAAGCGAATACGTATTGAAGTCTAAGTTCATTTTTTTGCTGTTTCCGAGAAATGATTAGGGCCCCTTATTGACGTTCATGGAAAAAATCATTTTATTTTTCATCATATTTTATTTAAAATAATGTTACGGGCTACTGGGTGTAAAAATGAACTGAACTATTACTAAATTCAAGATACTAATATTTATTAACAAACTAAAAAGACTACAATGAAATTATTTAAAACAATTAAATTATTAAACTAATATCAATTTACAATAACAATATTCTACAGGCCTAACTGTTATCTAGTTACTAAAATAATATACAAATAATATAAGATATTGCTAATACTAAATAACTAAACTATTTATATAAATATGTACAAATACAATAATATTACACTAGGGTTTACAACTACAAACTAACACTTACAGTTCGCTAATTAAAGTCCACCGACCGTAAAACTCTCCAAATATGACAAACTGACACACAGTTTATTACACTTATCACACGGCCACTAATTGTCACTGTGACTGTTACTCACTTAGCACTTATCACAGACTTAGTACAGACTACTACTGAAACAGCTGGCCTTATATATAGGCAAGGTAGGTCGGGGTGGGGCACTTCTCGGAAGCTCAAAGAATTGTCTCGTTTATTCCAGGTTGATCCAGAAAGTTCTACACCGTTCTTTGATCCCTTCCGCTTAATCCCACAGCTCGTCTAATCCTCTCAGCCGGTCCTTCTTCCCTCTCTGACCATTATAATAACAATAATTTTAACAATAAAAATAAGTTACTGGATGATCTGGTCAAATTAATTAAAATTACATTTGAAAAGAAAAAAAAAAGTTTCGTTAATTGACTGTACGGATAACTGACGTTCGGATAATTGACGCTTCTCTGTTATTCCAATTCGTGTATTATGTAAAATCTAATTATTGATAATATTTGTAATTTTATTTTTATAAAACAATATAGTAGTAATTCTATATGAAGCATACATTTATTTCTTGTCTGATCATTCCTGATTCTGTATTATGGAGTTATTTTGACCTAGGGCCTTATGACCGCGCATCAAAGATATGAAGTTAGTAAGTGCGTTTTAATTCAAAGCGTTCTCAAACATATGAGCAGGAAGTATATTCATAGGTAGGTACAATTTATTTAAAATAATTACTCATATTTTAGATTAAAAACTATCATTACAAGCAATAAAGGGTTATGGATGCAGTACATGGCAGAGACTGTACAATTTTTGGGGCAACGTTTTTGCAGGCAGGTGATGCGATCATGTCAGCTGCCAGGTTTTTCACCTAATTGAGGGTACCCAGTTTATTAAAGCTGACAGTCCCAGGTGGGCATGTAAATCGCTCAAGGTTCTTCCTTGCAGAAGCCGAGTTCGAACTCTTAGCCTTCAGCATAGCTAACATTTTTTGAAAAAATAAGAGAAATTGAAACGAAGTTTTATTAAAATCCATCATACGTCCTTCCTTTTGATAATTTCCCCTGCTTCGATAGAGGTTAATCCTCCAAGCATTTTTTATTGATATTTTCTTCAGGACGAAGTGATTATGGAACTTAGGGTTCCTTTAAGGCCGGTACTCGGATTTCTGACTAATCCGTTGCCAATTACCCTGGCAGGGTGGTATTAGTCCAGTCGTAAAACGTAGCTATTTGCAGCCGGACCTCCAACGACTTCTGGTTTGTTGCATCTAAATGCAGCAGTGCAGTCCTCATTCTGATCCTCTTGCTTTATTTCCCGGTTCAGATTTCCGCGTTTTGATTATTTTTTACGAGCTCTGTTGAGAGTGGGTGCTTCACCTCGTATATTTTAAATGGAACAGGTTCTTCTTTGATCTCTAGCTCTGTCAATTTATATTTAGTAAGAGCATTTGGCTCCTTCATCTGTCTCCGTTTTCTCGTTATGAAAACTTTCGTAACTATTTCTTAAGGAATGCAAGTTGTGTAGAACTTCCGAATATGGTAACCTAATCATCAAGGGAACTAGATTTTAAATTTTATTTAATTATGTTTATTTGGGTGAAAGAAAAAAATTAATTTCTTATGTAGTGACACTTTTTTTTTAAACCGACTTTTCTACCTACATCCCTTGTCTTCTTCAGGACTGTATAGACAAGAAACAAAAATAGTAAGGACTGAACTAATTAGAATAATTTACAGTGAAGAGATTTTGTATTTATTCCTAAAGCAATATTCTAATTTCAATTACTTTTGGGGATCATGAAAAAATTATAATGTACAAATGCATATAATTTTTAATTTCCTTTAAGTTTAAATAACCAAGTATTTTTATTCAGGGCACAGGTGTAAGCACACCTATGCTTAACCATTATTGGAAAAATACTATTTCGATTTTTTTTTTAAGTTTCACATATTCCAGTTTCTGTCTATTTTCATTGATGATTCACTGACAACGCATTTTAGAGATAGAATAAATTAATAATAGAAAAATTAAATTAAAAAATTATGTGAAAAAGTGAAAGAAAAGATTCTTAAAATAAAAAACATAATAAATAAATAAATTTAGCTTAAATGAAACCCATATATCTATAATTAATTTTTATGTCAGTCCGCATATTGTCGCTGTCAAAACAATACCGCCTATCTACAACTTTTGGTGAAAATGAGTTATTAATGATAACGGTAAGATTGGACGCAAGAAAGTGGTGTAGTTAGCAATTAAAAGATAACCGATATACATAAGATAGTAAAACATATGGCTCAGTTTTTTTTTCTCTCCTGTAAAATCGCCCTAAGTGTAGATAAGCGGTATTGTTTTCAATGCGACGAAATGTTGATTATTTTTAAATAATAAAAATATACGGTAATGTGATTGCTTTTTATATGAGGTTAACAAATACTATGGATGTCAGGTATCTATCACTAACTTAGTCGGTAAGTGTTTAATAGTCTTAGCTACGCAGCTACTACACTTAAAACAGATTGATCTTGTTTAATTCGAAAAAAACTTCATTATATGGATGAAAAATACCCATGCTATCTAACATTTGTTTGAATTTAGGAATCTATTGTTAGTCTATAATAATGTCAAAGTGAAAAAAGACAAAAAGGTACAATATACTTATTTAATATTTTTATTTTGAAGAGAAAAGATTTGCCCTGGCCGGGTCTCGACCCGGGTCTTCTGCATCTCTAGTGCAGTGCTCTAAACCATTGAGCTACCAGGGGTCGTATCCAAGCCAGAAAAATATATTCTCTTCACCGATCCTATATCCCTGTGTTCTCGTAATTTTTGCGATGTATACATGAGGAAGAATGTTCATTGAACATTACTTTAATTGGGATCTTGGTTACGGACGTAAATCAACAAGATCCAAACTAAAGTTATGTTCGATGAACATTCTTCCCCGTGTATACATCGCAAAAATTGCGAGAACACGGGGTTATTGGATCGCTGAAGAGAACGGATTTGTCTGGCTTGGATACGAACTCTGGTAGCTCAGTGGTTTACAGCACTGCACTAGAGATGTAGACGACCCGGGTTCGAATCCCGGCAGGGACAAATCTTTTCTCTTCAAATTAAAAATATTTCAAAATAAAAGAACAATAAATAAAAATACTTATTTAATGTTAGTTGACAATTGTCCTACGGCGTTTATTATAGTTTTGCTATAGATTATTCAAGAATAATAGAGAAGAGGGCATTAGATATAACAGATTTAAATGGAATAATATTGAATTGAGATATAATGGGTGTAAAAAAAGATACCTCAGGTGTAAAGGTAAGTTGTATAAAAATATAATTGGGTAAGTTTGATTTTAATTGTATTTTAACTATTCTATTTATTTCATTATAATTTATTTCCAACAAGAGCACTGATTTTTGTTACCACCTGATGTTTTAAATGGGTGCCCTGTGGGACTAGAGCCACTTCATCTCGTCTAGAGCCTTGAGTGGTACTTGAATGTTTTTTCTTTTATGTCTCACGGGATCGGAATAGATTGTGAGAAGTGGAGATTCAAGACTATGGATGGAATAATATCAGCTGTTATTAATTTAATATTAATGGGGTGTAAAAAAAAAAAAAAAAAATGGCCGCTTTGGACCAATCTACTGGCCTTTTTCACGTTCCCCATGGAGAGAAGGTGGCGACTAACAGTATCTTTCGACACACCACACTCCCTGGCAAGTTTGCGAGTACTCGTGGACGGATTTGACTCAACAGCTTCCTTAAGAACCTCATCAATATCCATGAATGGTCGCCCGGATCCCTTCTTCCTTTCCAACGTCGTATCTCCACTGCTAAATTTTTCAAACCAACGCAGTGCATTGCGCTGGTCAAGGACACCTTCCCCATCATATTTAATAATTTCACGAGTTGCTTCAGCGGCTGTGAAATTTTTATCCAGTAATGTCTTAAAATTACGATATTTTCGTAGGACACTGTCATGTTTCTTTGAAATTAATAAGTGAACTTAGGTTTTTGTTTAAGAAGTCCAATGTTAGTTAACAAGCTTAGAGAATGCTCTAAAGGGATAATTAAGTGTTGGTAAATAATATTTACAGACTTTTGAACTCTGGAATTTGATAAAACGGTCATTATTTTTTATACACCGTATTATTACATTTCATTTGATTTGTTTATTTATGCTACTATGGCTAATCTGGATGATGATCTTCAGTATAATGAGGATAGCAATATCCAAATATTTAAATAGAATATCTAACTCCCCACAGGTTCTCGATAGTGCTTATGGTTTGTAGTAGTAAGATAGGTTCTTGCTAACATCGCGCCTGATCGGGACCCCATTTTACGTCATAACTAAGGATTTGCTTTGTCCTTTTAAAAAAATCCTATGGTCACCTACCGGGCTTTGAATCCGCGACGTTGTTTGGGCTAGAAGGTTTTTCATACTAATTACTAAACCTCAGGTGATACCTCCCTGGAATAAGTTGCTACATACCATCGGATGGAATGAAATTTTAATAAATGTCGGTTGACCGTGAAATAATATAACTTTCAGTAAACTTTTTATTTAATGAAAAGTAATAATTATTTTTTAGTAAAGAGTAATAGAAAATAATCTTGAATTATTCAATATATGAGTTGAATAAATAATAAAATATTAAACGTGTAAAAATAAAATTCCCGTAGCTACATCCGATGCTCGTACACTCTTCAAGTTCCCTCCTGACCTTGCTACAATGCCGCCTCCTCCACTCTAGATATCCAATAAAGAGACGAGAGACACGTGTTGCCTAGGGAAGGGAAACTTTTAGCTTTTCCCTCTCTTCTTTGCAAAAGGGAAAAGGGAATCAGTGTTGCCAAATCAAAGGTGGCTTCGAAGGAATCTCAATATCCCTCCCTCCCCCTTCGAGCTCTCAGGAATTCCCAAATTTAAATATTGTCACCCTCTTCTTATACCGTCCTTATTTATCGCGTGTGTAGTTCCTCGCCTCTTATTGTCTCTTCTAATCGCTTCCTTCTTTAAATGTTCTCCTTTAATCGGATCCTCCGAAGGCTTTGGAGGGATTTATGATCCCGTTAACGAGTGACTTCGTTCTTACTAGAGACGTTTAGGAGAAATAAAACGGTATTTATTGCTTCACATATCCAGGCGGTTCGGAAAACGATCAATAGTTCCTTTGTTAAACTAATAACATTTATTGGGTACAGGATGCCTCAATGGGTAGGGTGCTAGGTTGCTCCAGTTTCTATAACGTGGTGATTTGGTGTTGATCTTTATAAAACTTGCCGTTGGGAATAATCTCGGACAAATCTCTCCTCGTACAACCTTTTGTCCTAGAAACAAAGCAGCCTCTACCATGTACTGGCCCTAAGACCCTTAATGGGTTGTAGAGGTACAGTTTTTCTACAGGGCAGAAAGAGAATAATAGCAAAAAATAAATAAAATAAAATAAAGCACATCGTAATATCAAAATTCAGCAAGACACCAAAAAGAGAAAACATGCCACCACCAACACCTTCAACAACTTCTTAATCATTAGGAAGATTAACGAACAACAACTTGAATTAGGATGGAAATAGTTGGGGGTGCAGTCAATGTAAACAACTAATAATTGAGGACTTATATATTGATAGTGCCGACGTTTCGACCTACTTTATAGGTCATCTTCAGGGCTATGAGAGAAAACAGACAAAAAAATAAACTATAAAAAACATTACAGTACCAAGAAATGTTAAGAGAAAGACAATGAGAAGGTAAACAGAAAGATATAAAATGAAAAGTGTACCGAACCCGCTATCTATCCTTTCATAACAAACTTCATTCCCACTCAAACCCTCTAGTTTCAAACCTAGCTTCCTCCTCAATTCCTGATAATCCTCCGAGGCGTCTGAAAAGAAGAGGGCACGTGACCTTCTTAATTGAATATGTGATTTGAGTACTACCAGTGGGTAGTTTCTCAACTTGTCATTATATCATGTCATTATGTATCACATAGCCTATTTACTTGTTATATTATTGTAATATAGTTGTAAATATCAATAAATAAATAATTAAAAAAAAAAAAGTCGTAGGTGGAAGGTGTCTTACTTGTAGTTTCATCGTAGATACCTGCCGATGGCATGTTTAGCTTCCATGCAGAATTGAAGACCATAAAAACTCGAAACAAAAAGAAGAAACTTTTCTATAATTTAATATTTTTTTGTAAATTTCACGATTTACAATTTCAACGAAAAGTTAGTTGTCCAAGATTGATCACTCTGGAATGGAAACCATTCATGTCTTCCATGACTTCTCCACTCGGTTTTCTGACGAGCATCCAGTATTCCTTAGTCCTGAGGAAACCGAAGAGTATAACTTTCTTTTGCATCCAGCTCCAATACTCTCTCAGAACAGCCTGCAATTGGGAAATAAGTAGATGTAATCATGATACTTTTCAAAATGTGTTGAGTATTTGTTTACTTATTTTCATAAATAAGCTTCTACCTGGAAAGAATAGGCCACGACCAACGCGATGAATCCCGCCGAATAGCTGACGTGAGGTCGATCCGAAGAAAACACACAAGAAATCGCGATGTTGAAGATGATGATGAGCGGGTAGAGTACGAAGATTGGTACTTGTACCAGAGTCTTGTAGTCTCTCATCCTCGGCCGAGTCATTCTTCGGATAGGGTTATCTTCGTCCAGTTGTTGGCCCGCATTCTGCCATAGGTTATACACTAGTCAGGTTATTATGTGAACTTTTGCGAACTTAAGTATCTCAAACAGTAGTAAGAAATCAAGTAATCAACGCTTCAGAAAACAAACTAGGATTTGGAAATCAATAAATTAAAATCCAGTGAGATTTTACCCAAAATACTTACCTTTGCATTATTCTGCTCATAACTTGTCTGCACGACTTGCATTCTTTAATTTTAAATTTCTTGTATTAGTTTTTATATTTAAGTTATTTTCTGTCGAAAAGAATTTTGCAAAATGATTAAATCTTATTTTTTTTTAGTATTGTTAAGTTTGATCACATGCTAGAAATAGCACTCATTCCTAATAATGGATATACTTACTTAAAGATATATATATGGACTAATCAGTAAGAAATGTATGTTTGAGTGCGTGATATTTTTGAGGATTGGCTTAGGTTGAGTAATGAGTTGTAAAGATGTCACGTTCCTTGGTTTGTTTTAAGCATCTTACATCAATTTATTGGTCTCAGTTTGTAACCTAAGTTGCTGTACTGAACGTCCCAGGTTCAAATCCGGCTTTGGCAGAAATACTATTTTAACTTTGATCACCCATTGATAGACACTGTGAGATCTACAGACCCTTACGGGGTTCACCCAGCCTATATATGTAGTGAGTCAAGCATTCATGGTCCATTTTTTCGCTTGATTATTATCAAGCTTAATCTTCGTGAATAGCTTCGTTTCGATGAGACGCCCAACAATTTCCTGTGCGAAAATTCTCGATTGTGGTAGCTAACAGAGGTAGCAAGGATAAAATATGTCGATTTGACGATTCTCAAAAATGTGTTACTAACTGGGTTTTTTTTTTTGTTAAATCTCAAGATAATTATCTAAATTATTTGAAAAAATATTTGTCCTACAAAATGTATGGTTTGATCAAAGAGTCCCCTCCTTCCAACGTGTATCGCTAATGAGGTCATCAAAAATGATTACTAACCAGCTGTTTTTTTTTTTACTTCGTTTCGATATATATTGGAAGGAGGGGACTCTTTGATCAAACCATACATTTTGTGGGACAAATATTTTTTCAAATAATTTAGATAATTATCTTGAGATTTAACAAAAAAAAAACCCAGTTAGTAATAAATTTTTGAGAATCATCAAATCGACATATTTGATCCTTAGTACCTCTGTTAGCTACCACAATCGAGAATTTTCGCACAGGAAATTGTTAGGCGTTATTAATAATTTATGCTTAGTGTATTATTGTAACATAAGCTCTTTGGCCGATGGTTATCGATTTAAAGCCGTTAGAGAGGTTTGAGAAAGTACTGTCCTTTTGTTGTGTTGTCTTAGTTGGGCCCACATTGATTGTTAGCCATGAAATTGCGCAAGTACTTGTAAATATGCAATATTTTGTAAATTGGTCTTTTCTGTTTATTTTCAGTATGGGTTACTGTACCAAGGTTTATTTATTTATCTTGTAAGTTATAACGTTTATTGATAGTGCACTCAGTAAGGGTTAATAACGATTGATTTGTAAATTGTGTAGTTTAGGATTTTTCTGTATATTTTTTTTAATCAAGTCGAAAATCAACAAAGAATAAAAATACATATTTTTAAAAATTATAAATGATATACAGTTGTTGTTTATACATTTATGCTTTATGAATACAAAACGGGGTTACAGGGATTTAAGCGTGGTCCTGACAAATCACCTCCCTGGATAACCGCTGACTTAAAAACAATATCTACATGTCCATGAAGCCTTCGTGATAGAGGAACAGATTTTTTTTTAAATAAAATAATTTAAGAAATTGATTTTTCTTTCTTTATGAGAGCAATTATAAACATCATCATCAGTTTTTTTGCCCTTACTTAACCACAACGTATGAGGGGGAAGAATATTTGTATTTTACTTATAATAATTTAAGAAGTTGTATGTCCCACTCATTATTGTTTTATCAACCTTTGTAACAATTTTTTTTGTTTAAGTCTCATATCACTTTCTCTGACAGTTTTTACCAGAAATATGACATTTGCCTGGAAGGGCTAACGAGGTGGTAGGGGACAAGAGATAAGTTGACACTGAATGATGACCCGACATGAGAAGCCAGGAACAGTAACGGAACATAAATAAAGGGAACAGAACTATCTTAGTAAAAGTGTTGGTGACGGTGACAGTTTAGCGAGACCGCTTCACATCAAACCGGTTGAGTAGATGTTAATCGACCGGTGACTGGTGTGGATATAGTCAAGTATGCACTTGTGAATATAGTCTCAAGTATATACTCCACCTTCCGAGTATCTTCTGCATTCCTCTCTTCTAGCTGTAAATCTTCCGATGTTGGCAGCTTAACTGTTTCGGTAAAGATAGTTATTTCCCTTACAACAAATAAGATTCAAGACTATTGAGTTCAAATAATAATTTTAGTGTGGTATACGGGGGTCTTTCGAAAATGCTTGAGGGTCGCTTAAAAAGAATAATGAACTGCGCTTTAAGATTTGTCCTTGGTAATTCGAGGCGATCCCGGGTGTCACACCACTATAATGAGTTAAAGTAGCTATTCCCTCCCATTCGTAGACAATATTTCCTTAGTGCTTTTCTATACCAATCCATTAACTCCCAACATCCTTCATATATCTATAGTCTCCTCCAATTTAAATCCTCTGTCCAGCACCACAAAACAAGATCCCGCCTTTCCGATCTCTACATTCCATCCCACAGAACTATGGCATTCGAGCGTTCCTTCCTCGCCCGCTCCACCGCTTTTTGGAACTCAATCCCTCCTTTCATCGCCATTCTTCTTGACTGGCTTCATTTAAATCCCTGCTTTTCCAACATCTCTTGACATCCCAAAAAGACGCTCTCGAAACCTACGTGTTTTGTTTATTTTTCCCAAAGAATTTATAGACCATGTAAATACTTTATTGCATGATATCCCATTCTTTTATTTTATTTAGTAATTTTGTTATTAACTATTTTATTAATTATTTTATAATTATTTTGTTGTTAATAATATATTCATTTTTGACAATTAGATACTTGAAAATGTATATAATTATTTCTCGATGTGCCAATAGATGTTAAAATAAGACTAGCAGTAATAGTTTCTATTTATAAATTATTAAATTTAAATAATCCAGACAATAATAAATTCAGAAATCCCATAAAGAACAGTTATTCCAACATTTTGAGTTTTTACTTCTGTCGGCCGTCCTCTTGACTGCGTATTTTAATTGTTTTAAAATTTATTTATTTAAATTTATTACTGTATTAAATAATACAACAAGTAAATATGAATCATACAAGTAAAAGCAAGTAAGAACTGAATTTCCGGGAACATAAAGCATTGCTTGTTGCTCCAACAATTTTTTGAAATCCGTTTTTGATCCTGAACACCTCAATTATATTCTACCCATTTTAGAAATTAGTTAGTTAGCTACAGCTCATTTATTTTATATTTGTCTGTTTCTCTTGGCTTTATTTTTTTTTCTTTTTGTATTGCAACAGTTAAATTGTTCCAGTAAATCGCTTGCGGAATCATGTAGAGCCGTTGTTAATCTGTCGACTGTTAATTATTTTCGCGAGCGTAGCCTGGCTATTAAGGCCGCAATAGCGTTCGTTTATCGAAGGATTTAAAAAGTAATTATTTTTAAAACCGTTAATTAACAATGTCCTACAGCGGGACGCGGAGAGGACAAAAACACGCTCATCAATCTCATCAATTAAACTGTAAAAGTGAATTAAACCTGGCCCTAGCCGTACCACGCGGCCCAATAAATATCTCCCACCAAAATTACATCATCCTCTGGAGGGAGTGCAATTTATTGCACCCGATATATCCCTCGCCACCTATTTAGCTCTCTCTCTCTCTCTCTCTCTCTCTCTCTCTCTCTCTCTCTCTCTCTCTCTCTCTCTCTCTCTCTCTCTCTCTCTCTCTCTTTGCCTTTTTATCTAATTGCAGCACTCGCTGTCACAGGTCACCAATCCATTCGCTCACCGATGATTCCACCAATGATGGATCCTTTATATCGGTTATTACCATTCGTCACTTGATCGCTACGAATTATGTAATTTGTTAAGTGAAAATTTCGTTAGCCGCGTTTAGCGGCTTTTATTAGGGGATAAACTCGTGGGTTCACGTCAGCAACATGGTCGAGGCTCGCGACACCTAACACTCTGTGCATGAATTATACATTTCCTTTCAATCAACTTCACTTTAAAGGTTAGAATTCCATTGATATCAGAATAATTATATCTAATCTAATAATAATTATAATCTAAAAAGTCGTTTAATAGATGTGATACTATTAATAACTTAATACGTCAATAACAGGTTGAACTTTTGTTTTCCCTAAAACATATTATTTTTAATAGTTAAATGTTTTGTTTTATCAAATGATTGAAAGTATTAATGATCTTAGTATTGGTGAACATAACGATGATAATAAAGCTAAACATGAATACAAAGCCCTTTACAACTATGTAAATAGAAATACAAGTTAAAAATCATAAAACAATGTAATAATTATTATTCCAGTTACAGTCTCGAGTATGTTGCTGATACGAAGCCACAAGTTTGCCCCCTACTAAAATTTTTAATTTAGACATTAGTTTATAAAGAAAGAAAAAAAAAGTTCTTAAACTCAAATTTTCATGAGGAGACTAGTGATTTCGATGATTTCGATTGTACATGATCCTAAACTTAAGTACTTACATTTTAAAAAAAAGGAAAATAATAAATGATTAACATTCTCTACGACCCCCCCCCCCCCCCCGAAAACATGTCTGTTGATGTAGTCTGATGAATTAGGCACATCATGGATATATATTCTGGATGATTTAGGCATTAATTGAAAATACTTGCTTCATTTTAATACTTCTTTGCAAAGAGATTAATGATAGAATTAAAAATCTAAATCAAAATTTCATAGGTTTAAAATACATGCATTTATTGGGGCATCATCATAATGCACATCTTGGCAATTCTTCTTTTTTTTTTTAATTTTTAGGATTTTTAAAAATTTAAATGAATATAACGGGATGTAATGATTTAAAAAAGGAAATAAAATTAAGACATGTTTCTGTACCATTACAACTCTTGAACGGCCCTGGGGTTAAGGACATGGTCGAGACTGTACTGTTTCATGGGCAACGGTTCTGAAAGGAGGTGACTTGTCCTAAATCACGCTCAACCGCCAGATTCCCCCCCTTATTTTGGGTATCCTATTTTTATAATATTTTATAGAGGCTGGGTAAGCCCCAGGAGGGTCCTAGATCTTATATGATCCATCTCCGGCTGCAAACAGACTAAATGAAAGTACTGCCTGCAGCGGGATTTGAACCAGGATTTCCGGCTTGGCAACTCAGTGCTCTCCGCTGACGCACTCCGCTCCCTTTTTTTCTCGGACATTTTTCTCTTAAACTATATTTTTTATCTTTGAAACAACCCTTAAATTAAATAAAATTTAAAAATTTCATTATGTTCTTTAATACAAAATACTCAAACACAAAAAAATATCTCAAAACACGTCTCACTGTTGGTATTGATATATTTTTTTAGGGTGGTACAAAATTAGTACTTAATCGATTTTTCTATAAATACGGATAGCTCTACTGGAATGTTAAGTACCTTACAATTAAGCGAACAGTTGTCTAATTAATACAATGGGGTATGGACATGAGGTACCTCCATAATTCCTAAAAATGCTCTTTTTTTTGTTTTTTTTATTTAAATCAATATGTAAGTTACTGTTCCTATTGAGATTAACATCTTTGAGGCTTAGTACTCCACTCATTCCTTGACATAAGAGAACAGTTTTAGGAACTTTATGCTCAATGTTTAAGACTGTAAATAACATAATATATAATTTTAATGAGGCCACAGATCTATCATTGGTATTGTATACGGTCTGAAACATTAAATTCGAAATCAAGCTAATAATAATTATTCTGCAAATATAATATTTCATCTTAAAATTCACTTCTTAGAACTCTCATTTTAAGGTTAATAACCCTAATGCGATGTTCTAAAACAGCTCGTGATGTAGCGGATTCTTAAACATTTCATTTAAATCTGTCAGTTACTAATTAATAATAAGGTCCACCATTTAGGCAGGTAAATATATCTGAAATTTCTGAGTGCATTTTCGTGTTGATGGCATGTTTTGGGCGTAGATCCAAGTTCAGCTGCATATTTAGTTTCAGTTGCATTTTTCATTTATGTTTTAATAGAAATCATTAACAAAATCAGATCTCATATATTTAAAGAATTTATTTAGGTAAAATCTTAAGAAATTAGAATACAATTTCCTTTGTTTTTGCTCGTTTAAAAGAGATCCTTAAATTTTCAAATATGTAAATTTCATGCTTAAACATATACAACGTATACTCCTGAGTCTAGGTTCGAGTCCCTTTGTGTTTAATAATGTTTCTTTAAAATCAGTTGGCTTTCGTCAATTATAAGAGTTTTGCTTTCTGGAAATACTATATGACCATTTCTAAAAATCTATTTTTGCTATTTCTATCATCTTTTTCCCTGAGATTGGTTTAATTTAGTCATGAGATAAAACAGGCTTTACAATAGTTGTGTAGGTTGTCATTTTTGTTTGGATTTTTTACAAGATAAGTAACCAGCTAGAATTATGGGATCGCTTTTTTTCCTTGTGTACTATTTTTTGATATTGAAGTGCGATTTTGAAACTTATTGAGGATCGCAATGAAATTTTGTCCTTTTGTTTTTCATGCCCTTTATTTTTATTCACTTCTCCGTTTCCTCATTAAATATATCAGAAATAAAGTAGTTGGAAAATAATATTAACTTGTGACTCACTGCAAAGATTAACAACATAAAGAGTGATGGGTTCAAACGGTGCAGAAAGAGAGAGTTTTCATTTTTCTTGAATCAACCAGGCCTAAGTAGCTTTTCCAGGTCATTGTATATTAAAGCCTACACGGCGCTGTGGTTAGCCCACTCCCCACGTCTCGTAGACTTTTTAACGGTTTGCTATTGATGAGAGCGCTGAGTTGCTGAAGGTCCAGGCTCAAATCCAGCTCTTCCAGAGAAAATTTTATCTGTGGACCATGTGGGATCTAAAGACCGTCCTAAGGCTCACCTAACCTTTATAATGTGGGTTCTCATAATTTGTGGAAAACATAGATCTAGGACTAATCACCTCCTTGCCCAACCGTTGTCCTCGAAACTGTACAGTCGTACTTGACTTAGATCTTTAATTTTTTAATAGGTTTTAGTGGTACAGGTTTCTTGAGACAAGAATCAGTACCTCATCAGTACCTCTTACGGTAAAGTACTGAGTGTATTTACCATAAACTGAAGTGACTTATTTTTGTTGTGTATATCTTCTTCATAGGCGCGACAGAAGCACAAGGCGGTCCTTGGCCTGCTCAATCACTCTTGCCCAGTCTTGTAGGTCTGTAGCAAGCCTCAGAGACACGTTAAGATTTCGGAGGTCCTCTGAGACGCTGTCCTTCCACCTGCCTCGTGGCCTCCCTCGAGCCCTCACTCCTTCTGGACAATCCTTATACATCCCTTTGACGGTTCTCCCATCATCCATTCTACGGGGGTGACCCAACTACTTTAGACGTTGTATTCTGACTTAGTCGGAAAGCTTCAAGGGAATATTCTTATCTATTCTTTCTAAGACGGTATACCCCATTTTCTTTCACGGTTCACAGATTACGCCTTAGTATTTTGCTTTCAAAGTTGTCCATCTTTTCAGCTTTTTTTTTCAGCAGATTTTTAAGTACCCATGTCGCACATGCATATCCTGCGACTGGTCTAATGATGGTCTTATATAACCTTAACTTGGTCAAGCGGCTAACTAATCTACTTCTCATAAGGTGAGCTACAGAGAAAAAAGCTTATTGGCCGAGATAATGCGTGCCTGAATCTCCTGCTCCTCCTCCTCCAATGCTTCATTAAACTGTGCACCAACATACTTAAAACTATCAACACATTGGAATGTGTAGTTTCCAATTGGGTAGCACATCTGGTCTCGCATGGGTTTCTTTTTCCTCAAGATCATAATTTTTGTCTTCTCTTTATTAATTTCTGGACCAAATCTCCTGGCCTACCTTTCCAGCTTTCCAAAAGCATCTTCGACATTAAGGAGAGATCTTCCAGGTATCATCGCATCATCGGCATATGATAATAATTGGGCCCCTTTGTAGAAGATATTACCTCCCGCATCCAGACAGGCTCTTGCTACTATAGTTTGTAATATGATTGTGTGTATAAACGTTTGACAAACTTTAACTGAATAAATTTATCTGTTCAATCCTCCCCCTTGTCACGAATTCGCTTTCAATGTCCCTCTGTAGATGTTTAGGTTTTTTTTGTTATAAGTGCAGTTTTACGAATTGCACAATAGCTCAATCTAACACCATTAATATTAACGATACATATGTTACCGACCTTTAGGTGATACGCAGCTGCTTCTGAGTGTCATCCTCCTACTTTGTACATTGTTCCTGGACGAGACCTGACTGACCCCAACCCTCCGGTAAATTGTTTCCTCCGGGGATGGAAGCAATTTCGATGAAAGTTGGTGGTAGTACAATGGTCGGAGGCGGCGGCCAGCTGACCACCGCAGTTTTATTAGATCCCGGAGGTTATTGTCAACGACACCTTGCCTTTATTCATGCCGCCGGGTATGGCCAATATAAAGTCGAGCAGGATATGGCGAGCCCAAGGTATATATAGCCTTAGCCACTCCAAATGAAAAAGTCCGAGGGGTCGCTCTCCCTCCCTCCCTCCCCACCATCTCTCTCTCTCTCTCTCTCTCTCTCTCTCTCTCTCTCTCTCTCTCTCTCTATTATTGTGTCCGATCCTCTTCTTCTTCCTCTTCCTTATGTCTGTTTAGATTGATCCAGGTGATCTCAGGAGCCATATCGGACTGGGTTGGTTTTGCTGTGATTCATATTGTGGTTTGTTCCCCACAGAATGTGCTAATGCCGAAAATCACACTTCCCTATAAACGTAATACGTATCTATCTTACAAATAAAAGGTCGGGCGTGTAATAAATTTACTTTACTTACGTTAAGACTGTCTTGTTGTGCGGGGAGTGCATTACTAAGCCCCCCTACCTAGAAATAGAATATTGTACCCAGGTAAGGTTATAAATATCAGAAAATTATTTGGCTGGAGATAACTAATATGTTTTATTTATTTATTGATTTTTTACAACTTTATCGTTCCAAAATTTCTCGCCAAAGATCTTACTCAAGCCAATATCCTTCTTTAACTCCCCTCGCTGCCATGCTCCCTTAGCACATCCGGCCACTATGCCCGAAGAAATCGCCGGTTTGCGAATTAAGATTAAATTAAGAATTAAAGTGAGTAAAAATTCTGAGTTATGTCGTTATTCAAAAGGTACGTAAATTGGCTTTCTCGTGCTTGGTACTCGAAACTAATCGAAATAAGAAAGACTTATTTTGCTGTGCCTACGTTTAGGCCTAAGATGTCATTCTTATTTTGTGTAATTATTGATTTTACATCCTGGCCATTTCACACCACTCCTAGGATTATCCAGGCAACTATTTTTGATACTAATCATACTTCGGTATGCAAAATTTAGACTCCCACTGTATCATCTGATTAACAATGGGAGCATAAAGTGACATTAAATGAACCAAAATACATCCACGAATTTAACCTTGTTTTCGACGGTTCTAGAGGTTCAGTCAATCAATATGATTCTATTTTCGGGGTTGTTTGGAGATTTCATTATCTTATTCACATCCAAAGGGTGAAACAAAAATAGGCTTTTATTATATTTACAGGAATGAGCATTTAGATCATAAACTCATATATATATATATAAGCCAAATTATTGATAATTAGAGCAAGAGTAAGATCATTTAACTAATGGAGCAGCGGAGTTCTGGAGACAGGAGGGAGTTGATTTATGGTCGGTGAGGGCACGCAGATGTTGCGAGTTCACAAGGATCGGCCACCTTGAGTAGACAAAGCAACTACTAGAATACACATCGCTCGCTCTCTCAAAGGGACCGATTTAGTTTCCAACATTCGCTCTGGAAATATTTCAACTGTAGCATTTACCGCTGCCCTGGCCCATTTACTATATTAAATATTCCAGGTATTCCTATCTAGGCCTTTTAAAATAGTCCCTAACCTACCGACAGAATCCTGTAGGAAGAAACTTATTTTATTGGTACTTACCGTAATTTGGAGATACCACTAGAAATCTGGAAGAAGTCACACCGATACTCCTTAAAAAAGCATAATTCATTATGTCTTTAACAGCTGTCTTGATGTAATTAGCATTTTATTGCTTTCCTTGTAATGTTGATTCTTCTTAACTTAAGAGTTGTAGGTTGGAGGATTAGATCAAGGGTATCAAACCTTAGGATTCACTGTGCCTTTATAACTCTTACATAAGTGCCTATCCTCTTTGGATGTTGGCGATTGTTTAAGTTAAAAAGGGTGTTTCCTAGGCATATCTCGTCGGTGCAATTATAGTGATACAGAATATAATGATTATAAATACAAATTACTTTACAAGCTTTTAATTACTGTGATGGCGTTATGTGAGTTCTGGCTGGCTGCTGGCTTCCTCATACTGGTGTTGGCGTCCGCTGATTGGTCTCTACTCCATGATTGATGAGCACATCCTGTTCCACTTCTGTACTCTTGTCTTTTGTGGTGTACTACTGTCTACTGTACAGTCTCTACCTGACCATTTTGTCCCTCTCGTAGTTGGCCCAGGAAGTAATAGAGGGCTCTGCCTCAAGTACAATGAGAAGAGGGGTCGTTTTAGATTGAACAGCTCACCTTCTTTTACTGAGCGCTGCATGAAACAGGTTCCTCAACCAGGAGTGTCCTATGCCACCTGGACATCTCTTTCCTTCACCAGACAGTACTTTTCGTTTCGCATCACAAAATATGCCTAATTACATTTTTTGTTGATGTCCAATATCTCAAGGAGGTTCTGATTTCGTATTATTTAGTACGCTTTTGTTGCTGACATGGTGAACCTTATACGTACTTCGATAACATCATATTTCCAGTGGTCCAGTCTGTGATCCATATGATAGCACTCAGAACACGTAACATCTGAGTACTCTGATTCGAGTCTACAAGTTCAAATATAGGTTGCATAGTACCTTTCTGTGTTAATTTAGAGACTTGCCTTTCTGTACAAAACTTGATCCCAGTTATCAGGTACGTTATATCCCAGGTATGTTGGGATTCTATTGGTTCTTTTTAGAGAATGATTATTTGCATGGACTTCATTATCTATAGGTTGCTTTATACTGATTATCATTATTTGAGTTTTATTATGATTCAACTTCATCCCAAATTGATAGCTTCCAACCAATTGCAACGAAGCAATTATTCTCAAGCATTTATTTTGACCTTAAACTGCCATAATTCATGGATATGGGTTGATTTATCTCATGGTTTGTTGTTTATTTATTTAATGTCACTTTATGCCGCTATTGCTTATCGATGTGAATTTCGCCTATCCAGATTTAATTAGGATCTATTCGTTAAAGATAAAAACGAATACTTGGCATCGGACATGCTCGATACCGTATACGTCCCATCCAAAGGACTGCATGACTATGGTTTTTTTTCCCTTCTTTAAAAATGTACCTGCTATCTGTTACCAGTAATGTTGAGAAGATAATGTAGGTAATTCTGATAACCGCTACACCACGGAATACCTTAACCAATTCATAGTAAACTACTGCGGAAATCATGTGTTCGGTTAATCACATTTCAATCTATCTGTGCTCCAAATCAATCATGCATACACGTTGTCCGAATCTTCCGGACAAGCAATCTACTCTATATAATAGTTTCCTTCAAAGTATTCTTATAGAAGATATATATTAGACATGGCTGAAAGCATTGGGATGAGTAGAGCCCCTACGGTGGACTGAATATATTGATATGGTCAGCTGTGGACATCTCAGTCCACAACCGGCGGGGGAAGATGATCTATCGCCCGGGGGAGGGCGGACATAAACGGAATCAAAACAGAAATAAAAGTGACAGATTGTTAAATTTCGTTAAGGTAATGGCTGCCCTGCATCGGGGCCAATCCGCTCAATTGCACTCTCATAATGTTCACATATTTCATAATGTATAACTCCTCTCCCTCCTAACCCTCCCCCGTTAAAGATGTATTGTTTATATTTATTGATTGTTTTTTTTGTTATAGGTGAGTGCTATAAGTATATAGTATGATACAGGGTATAGTGTATGGATAACTTAGGGATAGCTTTCTTGAAAAAAAGAGGTAAGATAGAACCTAACTACAGTATAAACGTAAATTGTATTTTTTTATTTTTTACAGCTTCGTTATTTAACAAAAGCCTATTTTGATATTACAAAAATAATACCACAGTCACGTGTGGTCACGTGGTTAGCGTATCAAGCTCTGCTAAACTCAGCCTAAGATCACGGTTTCGCACCCCGGCGAGTGGCCATAGTATTTTTTTTTAAAGATAGTAAAAATTCCGCTTCTTGTGTATTAGATGCACCACCAGAAAAGGTCAATGCGCAACCAGTTACGTTTTATAACAGTTACCTTGGATACCTTCTTAAATATTTTTATTGGTGTTAGAATTTGTATAACAACATAACGAGCAACATAATAATAATGGAAATAAATAAATAGAACTAATAATAATATAATTGATTATATAACAATATAATGAAATATATAATATAAACAAATATAATAATATAAGAAAGAAATTAGTTGACTGTAGGTACTATAATAGGATGTAATTAGTTGGGGGTGCAGTCAAGAAAACACGCAAAAATAGGTGAAACTATTTTATTTTAAGTGCCGACGTTTCGACCTAGTATGTAGGTCATCTTCAGGGTCAGTAGGAGTGGCTGCTCGGACAGAAAGTAACTCTTCCGTAAAGGTCGAAACGTCGGCACTTAAAATAAAATAGTTTCACCTATTTTTGCGTGTTTTCTTGACTGCACCCCCAACTAATTACATCCTATTAAATATAATAATAATAGAAGTAAATAATAAACCATCCTTAACCACCAAACAAACAACAAATCAGCAACAATGAAAATGAGGATACAAAAACAACTCTAGAAATAATGAAATATATAATATAAATAAATATAATAATAATAGAAATAAATAATGGAATATATCATCGAAAATTTAAAATAAAAACCACTCCTAACCACCAAACAAACAACAAATTAGCAACAAACCAAAATTAGGATACAACAACAACTCTAGAACACAGGAAGAAACAAAGAATAATGAATCTGTAAACAATGTTACTGTTAGAAATGTAACTGTTAGAAATGTAACTGTTATAAAATGCTTGCGCATGCTTACAACATTGGCCTTTTCTGGTGGTGCATCTAATACATAAGTACCAAAATTCCTTGTTTATCCCGTCCATCGGAGTGAACCTAACGTACCCTGGCTGTTTCAGGTATTCGTTAACTTTTAATACCCTAATTATACTTAGTTAGTCAAAATTTAGCCACTGCGATAGTGCTGTATTAACAAAAGCTTAATACATTTTAAAAAACTTTTAACCAAAAATTAGTCCGAGGTGTCTTTAGCATAAGAGGCTACTATGCTCATGATCACTGTTTCGCAGCCCGGCAGGCGGCCTTAGGATATTTAAAGGTTATATTCTCAGATATACCGTCCTTCGGAGGGGCCGTAAAATGCTGCTTCTTACCCTGTGCGGTGACAGGTTCTCGTTAAAAATCTGCTAGTTGTAACTGGATATGGATAATTTAGAAGTAGTCTGATTAGCCATAAGTGACGTTATGTATATAAACAAACATACATGCTACACTATTACAATGCGTAATTTAAAGTGAGGCTGTTACCTAGACCAACACATGTCAACTCCCCGTACAAACAGTGGCGGATTGTGGCGACAGATCGGAATAAGGTAGGATTAACGGATGGTGTTTGTGATAGCTTGAGGTGTTTGCCATGACTTGTTTGCCTAACACCGCAAGCCACACTACAAGCCTCCCCGAGCCCTTTTTTCAGCTCTTTCCAATTTATTTCACTGCCTCATTGAGAGCCGGCGCTCCATTGTCACCGATGCTCTCTTGTTTGCTCTGTTATAATGGCCGGAGAATTACCTTTTCGTTCCTGTTTTATTATCCTCTCTTTTTTTGTAGCGATTTCACACATACTGACTACCTAAATCACAACGGATCTGATATAGGTCGTTAACACTTTTGGTACATACATCGTGTCAATACTGTTCAACAAATGATATCAATATTTTAATTTATTTTTATTATTTGTTATTTTGATGGTTATATTTGATAAATTTTTTTTTTAAGAGAAAAGATTTGTCCTGGCCGGAATTCGAACCCGAGTCGTCTGCATCTCCGGTGTAATCCACTGAGCTACCAGGGGTAGGTGAAGGGAACACGACCCCTGCTAGCTCAGTGGTTTAGAGCATTGCACCGGAGATGCAGGCGACCCGGGTTCGAATCCCGGCCAGGACAAATCTTTTCTCTTCAAAATAAAAATGTTTAAAGATACCAATGTTATATTAATTCTTCTTACAGGTTCATAAAAAAAGATATAACTCATGTTAGTTCGATATGGCTCAATTAATTATAAAAATTAATTACAAAAGTCTAATACACAAGATTATTATAAGACCTTTTTGGATTTACGGATTAGAGCGTTCTTATTCTTAGAGCGTAACGAAAGTTGTGTGGAATAAATAAAATTGTCGTTAAATTACTACCACTTACTGTGAGAGTAAGAGAGCGGAGTGGTTCAGTGTTAGAGCACTGAGTGACCATGCCGGAAATCCTGGTTCAAATCCCGCTGCGGGCAAGACTTTCATTTAGTCTGTTTGCAGCCGGAGATCATATAGGATCTAGAACCTCTTGGGGTTCGCTTAGCCTCTTTAATGTGAGTACCCTAAATAAGGGGGAAAATCTGGCGGTTGAGCGTGATCTAGGACAAATCACCTCCCTGCACAACCGTTGTCCATGAAACAGTACCATGTACTGAACCCCAGGTTCTTTATGGGCTGTTGTGGTAAAGGTGTTTTAATGCAGGAGTAAGAACCACAGTCGGGTCACCTGTGGTGTTGTGGCCTCTATCCTAATAACACTGGGAAATGCAAAATTACTACTTCATCCTATATCCAATAAACCAGTGTAGCTTAAAGTGGGGATAAATAATAATAAACAAACAAGAACCACTGTTCCCTCGCTGAGAGCTTTGAGGTCGTAATGCACTGTTCGAACCTGTCTTGGTCTGGCTAAAGTGCTAAGGAGTTTCGGTTAATTATCCTCGGATGTTGAGGCGGAGTTGGATCTCGGAGACCTAATAGCTCCCAGATTATGATAAAGGGACGCTGTGCAACCGCCTGTTCAAAAACCTCGAGTTATGAGAGAAGGAGAGAGTTATGAATCGCCTCTGAGGGGAACAACTTCCCAAGGTAGAAGGAACAAGATATATCAAGGGAGCCGTGGCGGTGGAACAAGTTAGCAAGGTAGAGGGAGAGGAATAAGATATATGAAGTGTGGCGGAGCAAGTTCAACTCCGGAAGGAAGTAGCAAGTTAGTGTGACTGTCAGGAGCAGCACCGCCTTCCCGATTAGCATGGGCCCCTACCCTTAATTATTTTTAAGTGGCGCGGAATTGTTATACAAGATTTCAGAACTTGGAGGAGTGTAAGTTTTATTTAATTACTTTAAGGCAACCGGCGTCTGGAGGGATAAGGAGGGAGAGAGAGAGAGAGAGAGATAAGGAGTCGCAAATTATATACAGAGTGAGAGAGATATCACTCTTCTCCCTCTTATAGATAGAGAGAGAACAACATCTTGTTTGCAGGTACACACCGCCTCATGAATTATACATCTCCCTCTTGTGAGTGTCTTGAGCAAATGTCTCGTCTTGATTCGCCTTATGGACTTGTTGTCTTTAAACTCCAATTAGCCACATTTACCGGTCCTGTAATTAGAACATGTTTGAACAACCAGCTCATAAATGTTTCCTCTTTACCTAGCGTACGTCTTTTCATTATTCAGTCAGTCTTACGTGAGTAAAGGTCGTTTCTTCAAGTCATATATTTATGTTTGTCGTTTCAAATAATGAATTTAGCTTTAACATTCCAGTGAAAAATCACACAAATAATCAGCTATGCTCTGAATTATGAGTTATTTAAATAGTGGTACTCTGATATTCTGTACTGAAATTTATTCTGTCCAATATTTTTTTTTCCTTGCACTTTGTTTTTTTATTTATGAAATTATAAGGATGAATAAGAGGATCAGTTTTACTGTACTAGGTGCAATGCGACAGAGGGAATATGCTCAAATTCTATTGCAAGAGAGGGACAGGACTCTAGGAATGGGTGTAAGGAGTCCTTTTCGATTGAGTTAGTTAGATTTTGTCACCGGCCTTTCTAATGAGAATACAAATAAACCATGTTATTTGGAGTTGTCTCGCGTATGCCTCAGAAATGTTGACAGATTTAGCGAAAATTTCTCCAGATCTAGTGTTGAAGAAATGGATTATTGGATGCATTAGTAGATATAGAAGACTAGAGAAGATAGGGTCAGAAATGAGGTAACAAGGAAAGAAATGAATATGAGAGAAATCGACGGCGAAAGTATAATGAGAAGTTGGTTACCAACCCATTTTAAAAAAAAACTAAATTAACCAACTAAATTTTTTTTTTGTTAATTTGCCAAAATAAAACCTGCAATATTATTCGAAAAGTTGGTTTTCAATTAATAATCTTTGGTTATTTGTAATTTAATATATTTTTCTTTCAGTCTTTCAGTATTTTTTATTATATTGTTACGGGCTACTGGGTGTAAAATGGACTAAACTATTACTTAATTCAATAATCTAATATTTATTAACAAATTAGAAAGAATGCAATGAGATTATTTAATACAGTTAAATTATTAAACTAATATCAATTTATAATAACAATATTCTACTAAATGTTATCTAATTTCTAATATAATATACAAATAATATAAGATATTGCTAATACTAAGTAACTAAACTATTTATATAAATTTGTACAAATACAATAATATTACACTATAGTTTACAATTACAAATTAACACTTACAGTTCGCTAACTAAAGTCCACCGACCGTAAGACTCTCCAAATATGGCAAACTGACCCACAGTTTATTACACTTATTACACGGCCACTAATTGTCACTGTTGCTCACTAAGCACTTAATACAGACTGATACTAATACTAACTAACTCACACACACTGCCACTAGTTAACGACTGCTACTCACTGGCTTATTACTGACTCTTATTACTGACTGCCGCGGCCGAAAACGCTGTCTTTTTTATATAGGCAAGGTAGGTCGTGGTGGGGCATTACTCGGAACAAGATCGAGAACCATCCAGGCCGATCCAGGTTGAACGAGATTGGCCTCGGCAACTTCTTTAATCCCTTCCGCTTAATCCCATTGTTTGCCTAATCCTGTCTAGGCAGATCAGAAGCCGGTCCTACTTCCCGCTCTGACCGTAACACTGCCCCCTCCTTAAAAGTGCTCTGCCCCAGAGCATAGTCCGGAGAAATCGGGCGGTTATGAGCTTCCCTCGATGGAGACGCATTTCCTTTCCAGGGGTTGAACGTGCACACCAATATGGCGACTCCAGAGTTGGCGAATATCTGTTCAAGCATGTTCCTGACAACCTTCCACTCCAGGCCGTCATATCCACAGCCCAACTTAGGGATCGCGAGCTTGGTGACACGCAGTCTCAGAAGCTTACTCCGCAGGTCGTCGAGGCTTCGCCGCAGTGCGTCATATGTGGGCTTCTGATCAGTAGCACACTTGGTGACTAAGTAGAACAGGTGTCGTCCTTCGTGCGTATGGTGGAGTGCTTTCCCGACGCTTGGTCCTTGGCGTTCCAGTTCCTCAGTTCCAGCAAACTTCTTCCTGAAGACCGTTGCAATCCCTCGGGAAGTCCTCAGATCTTCGGCGACACAATGGGCCAGAGAATAGTCCGCGGGTAACGAGAAGATATCTCTGTATACTGTCTGAGTTACTCCACGGGAACCTTGTACCTTAGGTTGTGCAACTGATACCTTACTGGTCTCCACGTTGTTGAGGTACCTGACTTGCTGGTCTTTTGTCGGGCCATGGTCTCCTTTGTATGGGGCCAGTCTATTAAAATGGACTACCCTGGGTTTTCCTTTTGGCTGCTTTCTGATCCTATAGATGACGTCGTTTATCCTATTGATGATCTCAAACGGGCCATCCCAGGAGTTCTGAAGTTTAGGTGAGTAGCCTCGCCTTCTTCGAGGATCATGTAGCCAGACCAAATCTCCAGGTTGGAATCCACCTTTCTCTGCCCTGATGTCGTAACGCTCCTTCATTCTGTCACTGGCTCCCTGGATGTTTGCAGGAACCTTTTCGTGGATATTATCCATCCACTCCCGTAGATTCGTGACGTACTCCTCTCCGGCAACTTCCTCATTAGGCTTGAACCCGAATTTCAGATCACAAGGCAAACGAAGTTCTCGGCCGAACACCACATTTGCGGGGGTCTGCCCCGTTGCTTCATGGACTGAACTGCGGTAGGCTAACTGGAACAAGTGAAGATACTGGTCCCAGTCTCGCTGATGGTCGGAGACCACTTTAGACAAATATCGACCCATTGTCCTGTTCATGCGCTCCACCATGCCATCCGATTGAGGGTGAAGAGGTGTCGTCCTGGTCTACCGTATCCCCAGTGCTTCGCACATTCCGGAGAAGACTGCAGACTCAAAGTTTCTTCCCTGGTCAGCGTGAAGTTCCATGGGTACTCCAAACCGGCTGACGAGCTGCTTCACAAGTACGTCTGCAACCGTGACTGCCTCTTGATTCGGAAGGGCATACGCTTCCACCCACTTAGAAAAATAGTCCATGGCCACGAGAATATATCGGTTGCCTTCGTCCGTCACAGGGAAAGGGCTAGCGATGTCAATCGCTATCCTCTCGAACGGTGCTCCCACGTTGTACTTCTTCATAGGGGCCTTCTTTCTTCTTGTTGGTCCGTTAGAAGCCGCACAAGTCGCACAACGCCTGCACCAGTCCAACACATCGTCCTTAAGGTTTGCCCAGTAAAAGCGTTCACGAACTTTTTCCAATGTACGGTGAACTCCAAGATGGCCGCCAGTTACACCGTCATGTAATTCCCTAAGCACTTCGGGCACTTTATTCCTTGGGACGATGAGCTGTAGCCTACGCTGATCTCCTTCCGCGTTCTCCAATGCCCGTTTTAGCAGCCCGTTGTCCACTAAAATGGAGTCCCATTGGGCCCATTACGTTTTTACATTTTTCGACATTGGAGCAACATCCTGCCAGGTCGGTCTTCCTCGCCCCGATATTTTCCATTCCTTTAGTTGTTTTAAGTCCGGGTCCTCGTCCTGTTCCTTTGAAACCTCTGCATCTTGCCAACTGTCGATGACAACTGTCGTCCTCAATACCGCTGCCTGCTTCTCTTCTTGTCGAGAACAATGCTTGCAGCCTTCTTCACAAAGTCTTCTTGACAGTGCATCCGCATTCCTGTGGCTCGTTCCTTGCTTCTTCGATGGACACTTGCTTCTAGGGTGTCCAAGTTGGCCGCAGCTCCAACAGCGTATCTCCTTCTTACGGGTCCTGAGAGCCTCCAAAACTTTCGTCACTATGTCCTCGACGCTGGGGTACGCATTTGGCTCCGCTTCTGCTGCTCGTACTCGCGCATGGCCCCGTACAGACTGCCTAACAGCCTCGAACTCCATGGCCTGGGATAATGCGTCTCCCAAAGTTTTCGGCCGAGCGAGCTTCACTGCTTGTTGTGTCTCTGGGTCCCGAAGTCCATCCAGGAATTTGTCGACAGCCAAACTCTCGTAGACATAGTCGGTGACCGATGGGTAGGCGTTCCTCACCAGCCGGGCAATATCCGCTTCAAATTCCTGCAGCGTCTCGTTGTCCTTCTGGACCCTGTTTCTTAGCTGTGAGCGATATAGCTGGTCCATGTGGCGGTGGCCGAAACGCATTTCCAGTCTTCTAATCAGCTTCCCGTAGTTGGACCGCTCCGACATGGGCATTCCCTGCAGCACTCTCAAGGCGTCTCCACGCAAGGCCAGACACAACGCTGAAGCTTGGGTCTCCTGTGACCACCCGTGGATCGAAGCAGCTGTCTCGAAGAGAGTCATGTAGTCCTCCCACGGCGTCTTTCCGTCGAATACTGGAATGGTATTGTGAGTTGGTGGCGCCCCAGCATAGGCGGGTAGAATGGTGTCACGATGGCCGCCCTTGGAGGAATGGTCGGTGTTGTTCGTCGGTGGGTTGCTCTTACTTCCCTCGAGTGCTTCCATTCTTAGCCTAATTTCGTTCACTTTTTCTCCTAGCCTAGATTCTACATCTGCTACTTTATTATTTACATCGGCTAACTTATTATCTACATTTTCCATTAACTTAGTCTCTAATGTGCCTAACTTAGACTCTAATGTATCCATTAAATCATTTTTTACAGTACCTAGCTTATTTTCTACATTGCCTAGTTCATTTTTAACACTGCTTAATTCATTACCTAGTTCATTTTTAACATTGCTTAATTCATTACCTAGTTCATTTTTAACACTGCTTAATTCATTACCTATCTTATTTTCTACATTGCCTAATTCATTTTTAAAAGTTGCAGACAACTTGCTCAAATCAGTTTCAAACAGAACGTCATCTGGATTTTCCCCTAACTCTACAAAAAATTGACGCAAGCGATGTTGCAGTACACTTTTATTTCCGGAAGAATCCAGATCACGTTCTTCTAATTCCCGTTTTAAATCCGCAACTTTTAAATCCATCAATTTAAGACTTTGAGAAGCCATTTTTTAAACAGTAGCCCAATTATTACAAAATGCAAGACAAAATAACAATTACACAAGATCCCACTTCTGACACCAATTTGTTACAGGCTATTGGGTGTAAAATGGACTAAACTATTACTTAATTCAATAATCTAATATTTATTAACAAATTAGAAAGAATGCAATGAGATTATTTAATACAGTTAAATTATTAAACTAATATCAATGTATAATAACAATATTCTACTAAATGTTATCTAATTTCTAATATAATATACAAATAATATAAGATATTGCTAATACTAAGTAACTAAACTATTTATATAAATTTGTACAAATACAATAATATTACACTATAGTTTACAATTACAAATTAACACTTACAGTTCGCTAACTAAAGTCCACCGACCGTAAGACTCTTCAAATATGACAAACTGCCACACAGTTTATTACACTTATTACACGGTCACTAATTGTCACTGTTGCTCACTAAGCACTTATTACAGACTGATACTAATACTAACTAACTCACACACACTGCCACTAGTTAACGACTGCTACTCACTGGCTTATTACTGACTCTTATTACTGACTGCCGCGGCCGAAAACGCTGTCCTTTTTATATAGGCAAGGTAGGTCGTGGTGGGGCATTACTCGGAACAAGATCGAGAACCATCCAGGCCGATCCAGGTTGAACGAGATTGGCCTCGGCAACTTCTTTAATCCCTTCCGCTTAATCCCATTGTTTGCCTAATCCTGTCTAGGCAGATCAGAAGCCGGTCCTACTTCCCGCTCTGACCGTAACAATATGTAACTTTTTTTTTCCATTACAAATAATAAGTGTTTCTATACAGTATTATATATTATTATATGTACGGTCCATTGAGATCGAAGGGCACCTGAACCGTAAATCTCGCTGATCCTTCAGCTCTGAATAGCCTATTCAGTTACGTATTCTTATCCGCAATTGATGATATTGCGCATATATAGTGGATATGCCTAAGCAATATCCACTATATCAACCGCGATTTCAGATTTCGTGCTGAATTATAAAATTCATAACTCCGATGCGTGTTATTGTTAATAATTGTTGATACTTTTCCAAGATCCTTCTGTAAGACAATGACAATCTTTAACTAACTAAAAGGTGAAAGAGACTGTAAATAATTTAATTTCCGACAAGGTGGAGCAGACTTGAAGGGATGGAGGGGACACAAAGCACTCGCTCAGGCGACGCGTGAAATCGTCGTGAAGTCCTGTCACCGGCCGGCTCTCACGGCTATTTAAGGTTTTTAATCAGTTGTCATTACCAGCCGTTGTCATATCAGTATTGTGTTCGCTCAGGTAGTAATAACAACAAGGTGGTAATAATATATTTTTTTAATTACGAAAAAACTACTAGCTACAGAAAGAAGGGCTAATAGTCCAGGATCCATGGTCCATTTTTGCACTTGATTAGTATCAAGCTGAATCTTCGTGAATAGCTTCGTTTCGATGAGACGCCCAACAATTTCCTCTGCGAAAATTCTCGATTGTTGTAGCTATAAGAGGTAGCTAGGATAAAATATGTCGATTTGATGATTCTCAAAAATGTATTACTAACTGGCTTTTTTTTTTGTTAAATCTCAAGGTAATTATCTAAATTATTTGAAAAAATATTTGTGTTACAAACTGTATGGTTTGATCAAAGAGTCCCCTCCTTCCAACGTATATCGATAACGAGGTCATCAAAAATGATTACTAACCAGGGGATTATGTTATGCAAATTCTAACCCCAATAAAAATATTTAAAAAGCTTATCCAAGGTAATTGTTAGAAATATAACTTATAAAACGTAGCTGGTTGCGCATTGCAGGTGGTGGATTTAATACACAAGTACCGAAATTACTATATGTATATTATTACACTCCTGGTTTCACTATCACGTGACTAAGGATTGTTCCTACTATTGTATTGCGTGATAGTGACAGTGACCATGGCAGGCTTCAGTTTTGCTAGGGACAGGAAATTGTCCAAGGTGGCAAGGCTTCCTCACTAATTAACCTCCAGAGAGGTCTTCCTTTCCATTAACCCTCTGCCCTTCTGGTTTCCTCTCCGCCATCAGGTGCTGAGTGGTCATCCCAAAGCAAAGCAATCTATAATGGGACTACTAACGTACCATTAATTGAATATTTTAGTAGACAGATGGATAAAGAGAGGCCATGTTTTAAGTTTCGAAATTGAGCAATGTAACCATAATTTATTTTAATATGATGTAAAGATTATAAGGTAGGTGGTTTGAAACAAAAGAAATGTAAAAGTTAAAAATATGAAAATCAAATATCAGGAAGGCCATAAATAAATGCTGCCTACTTACTAGATTGAGTTTGATTCGTTCATTCATGTACGTAAGGTATTGTTGCATGCATCTTGTCATAGTTGTTTGAGCAACCTCGAAATAGTTATTGGACCTTTCGATGAGAGCTCCGAAATGAATAAGGAAAATAAATTTCTGATTGAATTATACCTGATCGCATGTCATTTTGATTGTAACTTTTTATTAAACTAATAACATAAATCAATTTTCATAAATAAAAATAAGTAATACTTTTGAGAATGAAAAAAAAACAATTAATTAAATTAAAAGAATAATTTAAACGTTTTTATAATTAAAAAATGAAGTTACTAATATTAACTAAATTATAAACAACTAATTAATAACAAAAAGAAAACAATTATTATTTAATCTTACGATAATAAATTTAATTCTATTAAATTACAAATAAATAATGTTCAAATAAAATCTATTACAAAATAATGAATGTTTATGTGGTTTTCTAGTTGAAATGATATAATAATGAAAACTCTTATCTGTCTGTCGAAGTAGATTCCAGTTGGTAGTAGATTCTCGGCAGGGCGAGCTTGATGTTGAGACGACAGAGGATTTTCGTCGGCAGGGCAAGCGAAGATGGTGAAACAATAGAGGTTGAGATGATCAACTGGGTCAATTCGAATTGGTCGAATCTATGACGAAGTTTAAACTAATTACAACTGCAGGTGGGCTGCAAATTAGTATCTTCTTCAAATTCACAAAAAACAACTTTGAGCTAAAGCTTGCGATGTGCAAGTAAAGAGGCTCGTCCCAACACTGCCTGGCTCGGTCTAGCCGGAGCGAACAAAAGCCGATCTAGTCGGCTTTTGTTTTTCTCTCTTCTTTTGTAACATATGTTTTCAAACTTATTACAAATATTACACTTATTACTAAAAAAATATAATTACCTTTAAAGTTAAATTATTCTAAACAACTATGAAATAAACGTTTAAGTTAGTATATTAAGTAAAAAACGTGTAAAGATAATGTTCTTTCTTTTAGGAAAAAATGATTTAATTTTTTATGATTAAAACTAATAATACTTTATAAGGTTACTACTTCATCTGGCCTTAACAATAGTGACGCAAATATATTAGTATGCTATTCATCATAAATTGTGTGGTGTGAAGTGGTATTTGTACTTATGTTCCTTGGTTACTGATCTCATGATTCCTTGTTCGTAACTGGCTCCTTGTGTTAATCGGCGTGAATGGACCCTGATGGACCTAGAACTTCCTGGGGCTTACCCAGCCTCTCTGGCGATTGTGGGTGAACTTGGCCTAATCACTGCTTTGCAAAGCCTTTGCCTTTGTCTGTTGCCTACGTTAAAAATGATTTTAATTACTAGTTTATACTATTTAGTCTAATATTTCTTAAGTTGTTCCTGGAGTTTACACATTTCTATTTTGTTTTCTTTTGTGTTAGATGAAGTTTTTCCTTAATCCTTCTCCTCATTTCTACTCCTTTCTTGTACTTTACATTTGGTAATATCGTATTAAGTTATTTGTGTAGCCCCTATGTTGGTTGAAAGTATCTGGCCCTCCCAGACACTTCTAATGATGTACTAAACCATGTGCCTATGTCTTGTAGGGGTTCAGGATATATGTGTCTTATGAAATATTTTCACGTTTTTTTTCTGAATTTGCCTTTTAAGGACCACTTAATTTCAACCTTCCTCTCACATCCTTGATCCTTTGCCCAGTACTCCTTCACGCCTTGCCGCTGTTGCTCCTTTATTTCAAGTCGTCAGCTTTATTTCCTGATATAGTTTTATCCTGACACGTTTGCATTCTTGAATATTATATATTCTTTATCCCCTCACTTTTCATTCTAATTTAATCTTTTATATCAGGCATATTTACGAAACGATCGGAATTAATTATCGCCTAATTTAATAAGTTTCCCTCACCCTCCGGCACCTAATATCGTCCCGGCGACAGCCCTCGGAAGCGGTACCTAATTGCGGGAGCGATGGGTCCGGTACCTTCCTTCTTAAGCCTCAAGTGCCGGCCCTAATCTGTAAATAAGACGACAGAGGAGGACTTAGCTACACCTGTTGCCTTCAAGGAGGTGGCGCTGTTCTCTCCGCCAATAGTAACCCTCGTTTCATCCCCACCCCTGCCTTCCTCATCCCCTCCACTCCGCTACTGCCACAATTATTAAAGCCGGTATCATTTTAATAAAAACATTATTTCTCCCTTACAGCCCCCTCAAGAGTCCCCCGAAATTAAAATTCCGACCTCTCGTTTTTATTTTATAATCTTATTTATATAAGGTACTATATAGGAGGAGGGCCCTGCGCAATAAACTCTCGAATATTACCAGATTATTTCTTTCGAATGGCTCTGAATATTAAGGAATTCGATTTTTTTTATCTAAACTTTTTTTTCATATTAATCGTATTTTTCAATATCTTCTTTCTTCATTTTTTAGTGGGTTTTAATAACAGATAATTTCCTTGTTTATTGTATATAATTATATGATATTATATATATACATTAGTTCTGGATATCGCTTTTTTCCTTTAATCAATGACTTATATACATATTGCCTATATCGTCCACGGAAACAGTATTAAACTGTTTAAGCTACTAGACAAACAGTCAAAGTTCCCAATTAATAACAAACGACTCATATGTTATACTGTTATACGACTCATATGTTATACTGTTATAAAACTTATTTGGACGGAGACGAGCTTTGGGTCCCCATTAAACCATAGAATTCCTCACATATCCAATTTTTACAATTCTAAATCTTCGTAAAATCCTCAATTCTCCTTACTTTGTTACGAACAAAGTAATCCATAATGACCTCAATGTCCTATGTTTTGCTGATATGGCCCAAACCCGATATGAATCTTTTCATGACTAACTTTATTCCCTCTCAAATCCACTTTCTAACCTAGCAACCTCTTCAATTTCCTCTAATCTTCCGAGGTATCGAAATGAAGATGGCATCGTGACTTTCTAAATTGAATTTGTTATTCGAATACAGGGTAGTTTCTTTACTTGCCTTTATCTCATGCGATTGTGCATCATTCATTTTATATACTTGTCGTATTATTGTAATACAGTTATAAATTTCAATAAATAAATTTTAAAAACTGTATAAGCTGTTATATTTTCAGCAGTATTTTTTCCAATAATGAAAAATAATGGGCGTTGTTTAAGAACAGTTATAAGAACTATATCCAAGGATTATGGCTGTTCAAGGTCAGCAGCGCTCTAGAAAATCTATTTATTTCCCTGAACCAGCCAGTCCGCAGATCAAACTTCCAGGTTGCCTGACCACTTATACTTTAGAAACACATTTTCCGAAAGTATTAGAAGCCATAAGGTCCCAGGTTCAAAACCGGTTGCGGCTGAGAATTTATTTAATCCTTTAACAGCTGGGGGATGGACCCTGTGCGATCTGCACACCTTTCTTGGTACCTCTAAAAAGTGTGCAGCCTTGGGCAAAAGTTCTATGACCAAGGAAAGATCAACTCCCTGTACAACCTTCGCCCATGAAACAGTCTCTACCATTTACTGAACCCAATTCATGAGTTGTAGTGGTGCAGGTTGTTTTTTTTTAGCCAAAGTACCATATATTGCTGGTATTACTAGCAATTAAGGGTGGATATGGATCTATTCAGATATTGACTCTGCGGTAGACATTAAATAACACGGACTTATACAGGTACTTATTCTCGAATAGCCGACCTTTTTAATCCAAGGATAGCTCCGATAATGGCGGGCAAAATTACCTTTGTAAAAAGTGCGAGGGGGGCTGTTAGTACAACCTGCGCCCCCTCCACTCTCCGGATTTAATTAATTCTTTTTAACGTTTATATTCTTCCTTTCCTTTCCGCTTCCAACTGCTTCCTCCGCCGTCAGGTTTCCGATATTGTTCTCTCTAATTGCCTTCTGCTTCGTTCCCTAATTGCGAAAAATAATAACAGATTTGGAAACATTTTATGATCTTCGCAGTCCATTGAATTGTTGTCAGCATTATTTTTTCTTGTTCTAAAGGACATTTCAACCTCAAATGAATATATAAATTTATTCTTCCTAATTGCGTTAGAACGATTTAACTCAAAATTGTGATTTTTCCTTCAGCCTGCAATAGCAATTGTATTGGTTGAAGCTTTTTAATTCTGGAACGACATATCTGATATTCCATTACTAAGATAGTTTTTTGTTTTTTTTAAATACAGTCGTATTTTGACTTATATCATGTTTGAACTTGAAATAAAAATCTGTACCACTACAACCCATGGAAGGTTCAGCCGGTTGAGACTGTACTGTTTCATGGACAACGGTTTTGCAGGAAGGTGATTGGGTGGTAGCTAGGGTTACCAGATCAAAAAATGAAAATTCCGGACAAAATTCTGCTGTTTGAAAAAAATTCCGGACACTCTTTTAAATATAATGTTAATGTCGTTTTGTGAGAAAACGAAGCTAATTCCAGTATTTTCTCGTGAGAGTTTGTAGTATATGTATAATATTAAAATTTTAATATTAACAATTGACCATGGAGGATAACTAATCCTCAAGAAAACATATATATATAAAAACATTTTTGACATTAAAAATTGCATTTTATGAGATTTGTGACATAACTTTTTAAATTTATATATGATTGTTAATTGATGCAGAAGAATTTATTTAGAAAGATTGAAAATTATATAAATTTGTCGAAACGTCTAATCATTTAAAAAAATTAAGAATGTTTACAGACTGGATAATGGTTTTTTTACCATTTTTTATGAAAATTGAAGATTTATAGTCCGGTATTTTACATCTTTAAAAAAAAATATATATATATATGTCCTGTGAAATGTTCTATAAAACTATTATGAACAACTCGGAAGTGTTAAAACGTGTTTCTCGGAGCACAAAATATAAGAACGATGATCTTAATAATAATGTAAAATTGATTTTTAATAAAAATCTTGAGTTTATTTGATTTTTTTATTTATTTATTTACCTGAATTGTAGAAAATCCGGACGGCTTAGAATTTCTCCCGCATTCCGGAATTAAACCGATATTTCCGGACGTATGGCAACCCTAGTGGTAGCTCGGTGTGTATAGAACTATGTTATTGTACTAAAGGTCCCGGGTTCAAATCCGGCTATTGTAGATGAATTATTTAATCTGTCAATAGCTAGCCGATGGACTGCGTAGGATCTAGAGACATTTTTAGGCCTTTCCTCTGTAATGAAAGTACTCTTAATTTTGAGAGAAAACCTTGCGGTTAAGCGTGGTTTAGGTCGATGGTTGTCTTAGCAACAGTGCTTTCTCTACCGTTCATGGGTCCTAGTGGTACATGTTTTTTTGTTCTTCCCTTTGACTTAGTTATGGAAGATAGGACGAATGAGCGTACACATAGCAATGACAAAACTAATGATACTATATTCAGGGATCTATATTTCTTATTAAATCAGAAAAAATCTCTCCGTCGTAAACCAATGACTTCCTGCCCTCCCGTATCGTTTATTAACATCCCAATGAATCCTGTAGAACAGGTCCGGAGGTACTTAGGACTACACCTTGATAAAAGATTAACTTGGAATCCTCATACTAGACTGAAACGACAAGAAACAGCAGGTTTCGACAAGTTCCAGGCTACTTCAACATTTACTATACAAACGCTCTAAGCTCTCAATTAGTTACAAAAGACACATCTGGACTTACGGAATAGAGCTTTGGGACTCCACTAAACTACCGAATTCCTCTCGTATTCAATCCTTACAATCCAAAATCCTTCGTAAAATCCTCAATGCTCCTTACTTTGTTCCTAACAAATCCATAACGACCTTAATGTCCCATTTGTCGATGACCTGGCCCGAATCCGATTTCAATTTTTTCATGACTAGATTCCCACTCAAACCCACTAGTTTCAAACCTAGCAACCTCTTCAATTCCTGATAATCCTCCGAGGCATCTGAAAAGAAGACCTCGAGACCTCCTAAGTTGAACTTGGTATTTGAGTACTACCACTAGGTAGCTTCTCTACTTGTCTTTTCATGTCAATGTATAAATTCATTATATTTACTTGATGTATTTTGTTGTAAATATGATTAAATAACTTTTAAAAAAAAATTTCAATTATTAGGTTTAAATTATTTCTACACCACTTCCTATTGCAGCTGTTAAACAATACATCCTTGGCTCATATTAAACAATTTAGTTTAATATAATTAGCACTAAAGTACAACTAATATAACGTCATCCTTATGCATATCTTATTAGCATTAATTATTCACTGTTATCAAATTCACCATATTCACACAGAAACGTTCTTTAATCCGAACAAGTAAAAAAAAAAAGGCTATTCAGTTATATTAATAATTTATAATTATACGTTTGGAAAACTATAATTTTTTTTTCAGCCAAAGTATAATGGGATTGCAAGCAATTAAGGGTGGATATGGATCTATTCAGATATTGGCTCTGCGGAGCCAATACAGCCACTTTTTCTCGAATAACCGACCTTTTAATCCAAGGATAGCTCCGATAATGGCGGGCAAAATTATCTTTGTAAAATGTGCGAGGGGGCTGTTAGTACAACCTGCGCCCCCTCCACTACAATTACCATTGTAGATAAAGATTAAATAAGAAATAAATTAGAACATACAGAATTTTTAAGGAGAACTGTATGATGGTTTGTAAGAGGTCCCCCACCAAGACACCTCCCAACTTTTACGGCATTAAATAACTAAAAAAAAAAATCAGAAAATCGACAATGTCCAATATTATAGTACTTATTATCTCATATAAGGAAGTAAAAAAGTACATGAGAGTTAATAATAGGATGTTGATAGTTGGGGGTGCAGTCAAGAAAACACGCAAAAATAGGTGAAACTATTTTATTTTAAGTGCCGACGTTTCGACCTACTATGTAGGTCATCTTCAGGGCTATGAGAAAACAGACAAAAAACAGAATAGACTGTAAAAATACATAAAATAGAGGTACAGAAAAATTAACAAAAAAGTAGAGATATAAAAAAATGATATATAATGAAAGGATATATGAAGGTATATGGATATATATATACATAATATATATATATAATAATGTATATAGGTGTATGAATAAAGATGATTACATGGTAGATGGATAGAAAGGTGATAATGCAAAAACAAAGAGAGCAATGAAGTTAAACAGAAAAAAAATAAAATGAAAAAGATATGAATATAATGAGTATGGACAATTTAGTATAATAAAGATAGAAATGTATTGCAAAGGAAACAATAGTATGAAAATGGACTCATGGGGAGTATCATAAGTGCAATGAGAGAACATGAATTAAAAATATGATACCTAATAATACATCGAGAAGAATATATTATAGAACGTAAAGAAAAGGAATCTAAAGTATGACAGGCCGAGAAGTGAGATATAAATAAAATTTTTAAAAATATAAGTATCAGAAGTTATGTAAAGGTATAAATGTTATATAAGGGTATACACTATACATTATATAACAGATATTGTATCCAGGAATACAGATATTATATAGAGGTATACATTAGGTATGAAGTTATATAAATAAAGATGAAAGAATACAAGGAACAATACATGAGAGATATAAGATATCAGTAAGTGAATAGAGCTATATTATAAAAAATAATGATGTTCTGTGAACATGAACTCTTTAATTAAAACTATTTAATTAAAACTATGATGGATGCTAAAAGTGATGATGGGAGAAATAGGTGTGAAGGAAGGAGATGGAGAAAGATGAAGAGAAGATATAAATAATAAGAGACAGTACGAACCCGATACGAATGGCTGCTGGGACAATGAGTAACTGACGCGGAAAAAACCGTTAAACGACGGAAGCGCTGGCCGCGATCTCTGTCGGTCAAAGGTCAAAGTAGTAAAAAAAAAAAAAAAAAAAAATTCAAAAAAAATAAAAATATAAAAGTAGGGAAAGGGCAATATGGGGAAATATGGGGACGCGTAAAAAATATGAAAAATAAATAAAAAATAGAGTTAAAGAAAAAAAAGGGAGTAAAGAAATAAAATACTAGAAAAGAAAAAATATACAGAAACGGGCCGTAAAAGGAGAGAAATAAAATATGATTTGAAAATTAAGGAGTTTTTAGAAAATTAAAAATTTGGGAATAAATTGAGGATAGGTGATGTGATTATAAAAAATGATTTGAAAATTAAGGAGTTTTTAGTAAATTAAAAATTTGGGAATAAATTGAGGATAGGTGATGTGAATCGGACTTAAGGTTGACGGCGGAAGAATCTAAATTGATGTGGATGGTTTCCGAGAGAATGCGTTTTTCATAGTTGGGAAAGGAAGATAGGATAGACGTGTTATCGAAGTTGAAAATGTGGTTTAAAGATAGGGCATGGTCAGAGAGTTTGGAAGCGGTTGGGTTATTGGATGAAATGGAATATTTATGTTGGGAAATACGATCTTTAAGTAAGTTTTTAGTTTCACCGATATAGGAAGAGTTGCAATTTGGAGTGGAGCAAGGGATACGGTAGACAACTTGTGAGCGTTGTATAACAGGAATGGGATCTTTAACACGGGTATAGATTTTGGAAAGTTGGTTATGGGATTTGAATGCTAAACGTAAGTTGGGGATAGAGGAACGTAGGGATTTTTGAATATTATTTGAGAGGGAGGGTATATATGGCAAGGATCTGTATACTGGGTTAGAGGGAGGGTGTGGAGACAAGGTGGGGTTGGGGGGTTTTTTATAGTCTTGGATGAGTTTATTAATAATATGGAGAGGAAAATTGTTTTTTAAAAGTATATTTTGGATGCGGTGGATGTTAGTTTTATGGAAGCATGGGTCAGAGAGGGATAGGCCACGGCGGATAATATTTTTGGCGACGTTTATTTTTTGGTGGTGCGGATGTTGGGAGTAATAATTGAGGAGTCTGCCAGAATAGGTGGGTTTGGTATACCAATCTGTGGATAAGGTGTGGTCAGGATTTCTAATGAAACGTCGGCACTTAAAATAAAATAGTTTCACCTATTTTTGCGTGTTTTCTTGACTGCACCCCCAACTATCAACATCCTATTATAGTACCCACAGTCAACTATTTCTTTCTTACATGAGAGTTAGTTCGATCGTGGCTCGTTCTTAATCATTTTTTACTGCTTTTCTTTTTATATGATTTATTTTTTAATATTATTAATCATCAATTTCAGTTTCGCTCTGATCGTTTTAGGTTGTTTTTTTTTTAAATTATTTTTTATTCCGTTCGTTATAAAAGTATTAATATTAATAGCACTGTACATCTTGGGAACTAGAACTTTCACCCTATCACAACCAATAGTTTAAAATGTTCTTAGAATGCCTCATAATGTAGTTGATGCTAATGTGTGTCACTTTATTGCTTATTAGATAATTGTCGTTCTTAATTGAACTGTATAGGTCTGGGCTGTTAATTATATTCAATTCAAGTACGTACGGTAATAATGCTCTGTGAAATGGCCATAATTACGCGAATAAAATATAATAAAGCAATGTTTTAGGAACTATGTTGAGTTTGTGAAACTTTTTAAAAATTAATCTCTGCAAGACATTAAACTCTAATAACATTAATTGTAAGTCCCCTCCTATTTATTTTGAATTCAACGTGGATGCCAACTCTTTTTATAAAATGTAAATAAATCCCTCCTTAACAAACTTACTCCCCCCCCCCCTGATTATTCTTTAACATGTTTACACAGAATATTTTTTTTTATAAAGGGACTAAATCATATTTAAGTTTAATATGTAAACTTCCATTCGTTTACGCCTCATCAAATATTTTTGAGGAATAAATTGATCCTCCTTGCTAGCGTTCTCGTAGCCATTTTGTTTTTCATTTTTATCTGACCCTCTAAAGATCATGTTTCCATAATTTGTTTTTGTTTTTTTCTCCAGAATATTTTTAAATTGTCTCTATTGCACCTTCTTTTTTTTTTTATAGATTTCTGAGAACTATTTAGTTTTTTTTCTTTTTAAACAAAATATATGAATATTTTTTAATCAGTCTTAGTTGCCATTTTAGAAATGACAAAAATGTTAACCATCTCTTTTTTTAATTTTATTTTCTTTAAAAAAAACCTGTATCACTACAACCCGTGAACGGGTGCTTCTAAGTATATTATGCTGCTCATCTGAGAATAGTGTCTATAATAGAGCTTTCCTTATCCGATCCTCGTCCCTTTGGAACCTCTTTACCTTCTTCCATTCGTCGTTCCAATAATCTTTCAAACTTCAAATCCAATGAATTCAATCACCTAATTTCCTTACAGTTTCCAAAAAATCGGAAATAATATGTTGAGTTTTCAGATTAAAATTTTCTAACTGACGAATGAATGATGTGTTTTTATTTATATATATATAGGACCCTCCTGGGGCTCCCCAGTCTCTATAAACCATTATAAAATCAGGGTACCCAAAATAAGGGGGGGAAATCTGGCGGTTGAGGGTGACCTAGGACTAGTCACCTCCTTGCAATACAGTTGCAATACAGTTGAAACAATACAGTCTGTATCATGTACTGAACCCCAGACCCGTTCACGGATTGTAGTGGTACAGGTTTTTTTTTAAGAAAATAAAATTTAAAAGATAGAAGGTTAACATTTTTGTCATTTATAAAATGGCTACTAAGACTGATTAAAAAATATTCATATACTTTGTTTAAAAAGAAAAAAAACTAAATAGTTCACAGAAATCTATATAAAAAAAAAAAGGAAGGTGCAATAGAGAGAATTTAAAAATATTCTGGAGAAAAAAACAAAAAAAAATTATGGAAACATGATCGTTTGAGGGTCAGATAAAAATTAAAACAAAAGTTCATTTTTTAATATAATTAACGGTTCACTTATCCATTTAGATATTTAAAATAAAAAACAAGTTATCGTACATTATACTCTGACATATAATAGCTTATATATTAAAACCTTCATTGTTATTCTAAACGGATTTTTACGTATTCGAACCACCAGTACTAATTCGATTGGTAAATTTTCTTTTTATCTCTCTTAGCTTTGCCAGTGATATAAATGTCGCTCTATAATGGTACTCCTGCTGCTATCTATTCTACGATAGTTTTAAGAACGCCTCGGGGTTGGATTCAATTAGCACTGACTGACTGTTGTTTTTTCTTCTCTCAGACTCGAGGAAGGTGTTTACTCAGAAGGCCGAAGCTAATCAAGAACAAACGAAGACGGATCGTCTTCTATTTCAATCTCTTTACTAATTTCCTCTCTTTTATTTTGTCTCACTTCAACCTTTACTCACCTCTGTCTAGTGTTCTCTTCAATCCGCATTGGAATAAATGATTTAGATATATAATTACTACTTCAGATTTAAAGCTCTTTTTTTTTATTTCACAATGCTGATATTAAAACCAAGGACAAGAAGATTCTTTCGCTCTTTGAAATTCCCTTGAAGGTTTAGTTGGACTACGATGTGAAAAATTAAAATGAATATTCGTACTCGTTTTTTTTATAATATTGGGTCGTGACGGATGAAATGTCAGTTTTGTTTATTTACAGTTTTCTTTTCATTAGGGATTAGATTATTTGTACACAAACAATTATGCTATGTATATCGTTTGAAATATCATTTAACCCTTTTTCATAATCAGTCTTACTTTTTCTTTTGAAAGTGAAACAACGTTTTAAAAATAAATAACAATAAAATTATGTCTTCCGGGGAAATTCGAATAATCTTTTTCTACGAATTTAAACTTGCCCTTAGCGTCACGGAGGCGTTCCGAAACATTAATATTGTTTACAGTCAAGATACAGTGAGCGAAAGAACAATCTTCGGTTGGTTTGAAAAATTTCGGTCTAAGAATTATGACCTTACCAACAAAGAACATGGTAGGCCGATGACTAAGTTGGACAACGAAAAGTTGAAAGAGCTGGTCGAAGCGGGCCCTTCCCAAACCACTCGTGAATTTGGTTCACAACTTAGAGCAAGTGCCTTGACTGTTTCCAGGCACCATAAGGAGCTTGGTTAGACAAAAAATCTGGAAATATGGGTACCACATGAATTAACTGAGGCCCAGCAGCTCATCCGATTAGAAACTTGCACCTTCCTCACCCATCATATTCTCCGGACCTTTCAAAAAAATTGACAACGAAAATGCCCTGAATTCGGCCTTCCAAGATTTCGCTTCTTCCTTGGCACCTAATTTCTAAAGAGCGGGGATAGAAAAGATTGTTTCGCGTTGGGAGAAGTGAAGGATCCTATTTTGATTAATAAAATTATTGTTTAATATTTTTTACTAATAAATTAAATTTACACCTTCACTGAAATTTCGTATATTACAACCCAATATCAATATAGTATTAACGTTGTTGAATGAAATAGAATTTAAAAATACACATCGCTCCTTCAAAAGAACAATCTCACAACTCGAAAAACCTAATTTTGAATAGAAGTATTTGGAAGATCCATGTGAGTTGAAATTGAGTGGTAAAACAAAGAATTCTCATCTTAATGGTGGTATTGAATTTCTGTTATTAACCATCAGAATATTTTTAAAAGCTTGAAACTTTTTTGATTTTAACTTATGTCATTATTCTCATAAAAGTTCATACTCATAAGATACAATTCACAAGATGACTTATGATGATCAACATGTTGATATCGAAAAATCAGGCATGTAGTTCCTGAATTAAAAATGTTCATCCAATACAATTGCTACTGAAGGCTTAACTCAAAAATGCCAAACTTTTAGTTAAGTAGTTGTTCTTTTGAAAGAGCAATATAGTAACAAAGGTGACCAAGACTGTGGTCGAGAAATTTTTTTTTATGTTTAAGGCTTAAAATGTTTAGAGCCGTTTCGTGCTAAACCAACCCTGACGTGGCTACTCTACCTCTCATTTGGGTTGATGTGCCTCCAGCGAGGATGGATGCAGGACATAATCCTTTGCAGGGAACACATCGCGGCTAATCGGATCTGCTCCTTAAAGGGTCCTGTGTCCGGGGGTGGGGGCAAAAAAGGGCTAATGGCCCCCGAGAGGGGCAGTTTAGCGCGGGCATATATTAACCGCCGGCAGCGAAAAACGGAATCGTCAATGAGGCTGCCTTAATATTTCACTCCGGTCATCAAGGTACTTTCCCTCCATGTCCTGCCTCCTCATATGCTGCATTCCTCTTTGACGTATCTGCCACCAAATGAAATTTCCAAGCCTCTAGAGCTTCAACCGCTGTCTCACTAATTTAGTCAAAAATACCTCCCTCCAGTTCCCAAGTCCTCAGTAGTTCGGGAAAGCTTTCTCTTCTGTTTACAGTCCTTCGGAACATGTGTAAAAGATACTGGAAAACGAAGTATAAAAACGAATACTGTGACCAAATAATACATGTTAAAACAACGGAATTACACCTCCAGGAGCCAAGAGACTGAAAAGGAGCTGAGAGACAGATACGAGAGACCTAACTATATTGAAATCCTAAATCATCTTTCAAGACTCATAACAGGGTAAGTCTATATGGATCCCTGATCATTTAAGATGTGCTCGCATATTAGGCTCCCTTAGAGGGACCTGGGTTCTCTCTCCATCATAACTTAGTAGACTTCGTAAAATCGAAACGTGAGAAAGATGTGGGAAGAAAGTCACCCTAGAAAATTAAAAAAGTATTTTAAAATCAGTGAAAGAATGATCCACACTCTACCGGAGACTAGGCCACACTACGCTCACTCATTTACGTATTTTTAAAAACTATAACCGCTTTCATGTATACATTGTAAACCCATTCTAACAGTAAAGCAGATAATTAATACTTGTAATAAATAAATTAGGTAGGGCTAGACCCAAATTTATGGAAGGTACTTGGTGACAACGAAGCTACAATCATGTTCGTGAAATAAACTGACTGAAACTCAAGAACCAAAACATAATATTTCCATAACAGTCAAGATAAGTAGAAACCTATATATATATATATTCCAGTTTCACATTCTATAAGGTACTAGCAATTTAGGAAGGTACTGCGTCCAACGAGGACGTCCCATGATCAGAAGGGTGGGAAATTCATGAAACTAGGTACCAAAAAGGCACCAGTACTTGAGGGTTAAACCAGAACTGACTTATTTACTTAATTAACAACTTTCTTTTAACAACTGAGATAAACATTTTTTTTACTTTCAAGAATCTAATTAATCTGTTTCGAATACAATTTGTTGCCTGAGTGTGTTTATAAAACACTTTCGTTTAAAGGCTATTTCAAGTTAAGGCTTCTCCTTTGTCTGTATTTAGATTTTATTGAATTTTCAGGATGTAGTTTAATGAATTGTGGGTGTTCAAATAAATATCGTAAAGATACTGTATTTCTAATTCTATTTATTTTAAAAATAAATTGGATGTGTTACGACACAATCGACTTAAAATTGGAATTATAATATATGCATAGTTTTATAGAGAACGTGGTACAACCCCTCCCTGGTACAACCGTTGTCGTAAAACCGTATAATCTCTACCCTGAACCTTTCATGAGTTGTAGTGGTACAGTTTTTTTGTTTAATAGGATGTAAGTCCTTGTTTATGTCGTCCTTCGGAAGGGACTTCCGGGAACGGGGTTCCCGAGCCTCTAATATGTCAGATACTCGTTAAAAATCCATATCCTAATTAAATCTGTATAGGAAAAATTTAGGACTCCCTCTAACACCGATTAGCCATAGCAGCATAAATGATGTTAAATGAACAAACATCAACAATATACTGCTATAATATTCTTTTTATATTCCATTATACTTTTTATTGTAAATGATTCATATTAACATTGTTATTAGACCAATGGTGAGAGGAGTGGCTCAGTGGTAGAGTACTGAGTTACCATGCCGGAAACCCTGGTTCAATTCCCGCTGCAGCCCATGATTTTTATTTAGTCTGTTTGCAGCGGGAGATGGATCATATAGGATCTAGGACCCTCCTGGGGCAACCCAGCCTCTATAAAATATTATAAAAATAGGGTACCCAAAATAAGGGGGGAAAATCTGGCGGTCGAGCGTGACCTAGGACAAGTCACCTCCTTGCAGAAAAGTTGTCCATGAAACAGTACAGTCTCTACCATGTAATGAACCCCAGACCCTTCATGGGTTGTAGTGGTACAGGTTTTTTGTTTTGTTTTATTAGACCAATAATTAAGGAATAATCGGATTTTAATTCTATAGTTTGTGTAGGTAGGCTGACAGTTTGTAATGCGAAATGGTATACCTGACGTTTAAGACGGCGCAAAGATAATTTTCTGAACTTTTAAGCTTTATAATTTCATGGTTAAATTATTGATTGAGTTCAAATTGATAATCATCCAAAGCTTCTAGTCTTACTGAGATGGTGAAACAAATCGAAAAAATGATGCATTAATGAATTTAATTACATGAATTACTACATCATCCAATAATAAAGTATTTTTCTAACAATATCCAAGCGTGCATTAAACATTAAATGAACAAGATCTGATAAAGAATAATATTCCTGTTTCCTACGGGTGCAATGCAAACGATTTCTTGACGAAAACAAACGATTTCCGAGATTATACGTCAGATACAAAGAAGTAAGGCGATCAGTCCTGGCAGGACCTAACCGGAGAAGGACAAAAACAAAATAAAGCGAATAGATGAGGACAATTGACCACAGGTTCGGGCCGGGGGGAACCTAATGCTCTTGTCCGATGGAGACCCTTATGTAAATATGATACATACCATACCATGGCATACCATATCCCTCCCTTACCCAACCCTCCTTCGCCGAGGATATTCGTCCCAGTAATTGGTTTGTCACAGCCAGTCCTTCCGATTGTTATTCAGTGCACTCTAATACTTTTCCTAATTGTTCATCATCTACGTGCCCTCGATGGCAGAGTGAGAAATTACTTGGTCTGTTTCAAGAAAAAAAACACATAAAAAACAAGTTTGAAACATTTATTGAATATCCTGGAAAAAAGTATGTGTCAGTTTCGTCTACGATGAATCTAATGGAAACTGACCTGCAAAACTAATTATAAGGCATTTTTAAAATTAATAAATTGAAAATAGAAATTTACAAAATATTGAATTAAATAATACAACAATTTTGTGATTATGAGGTGAAGAGTACTTATGTATGAGGCGTTTGGGATCAAAACCAGAAAATTGAATAGTCAAGCAGCTTTGTATAACATGGCAGTTTGAAATTCTGGAGTTATTCGCTTTTGACCCTAAACCCCTCATATACCAATATTTCATTCACACAATAAAAACCTTTTTCCACTCATTTATGTTTTTAATAAAACGTTTCGACAATTACATGTCGTTTTCAATTATCCATATAAACAATTATTTGTATCCTTTCCTCTTTATCAATAACTTGAAAAAGTTACAAGTCACAAATATCTTTTTATTATTTATTGTCATTTTTACCGTTTAAAAAGTCTTACTTACAGGTCAACTATCCTCCATGGTCCTTTTGTTTAATAGTTTCAAAAACTATTAAACAAAATAATAAATTAATTAATAAAAACTATTAAACAAAAGGACCATGGAGGATAGTTGACCTGTAAGTAAGACTTTTTAAACAGTAAAAATGACAATAAATAATAAAAAGATATTTGTGACTTGTAACTTTTTCAAGTTATTGATAAAGGGGAAAGGATACAAAAAATTGTTTATATGGATAATTGAAAATAACATGTAATTGTCGAAACGTTTTATTAAAAACATAAATGAGTGGAGAAAGGTTTTTATCGTGTGAATAAAATATTAGACAAACTTCAGTCCGTTTACATCCTTTTAAAACCCCTCATATATTAAATTTTGAAGTTCTTGGGATTCAATACATGGTAGACACTGTACATAGCCAACAGTTGTTCATATAGGTGATTTTATCTAGATCAACGTCAGGTTTATCCCGAATTTGTAGAGAATGTTTGAGCCCCAATAGGATCTTCGCGTCCTTCAGGTTTGATTCACCGCTTCTTACAGAATAAAAAAATCAATTTCGGTTTCAAACCGAGGAACTTCAACTCGGTAACCGAGCGCTCTATTCGCTAAGCTATTCTGATAAAAAAAGAGTTAATGTTTTTATCAATATGTTAATATTTATTAGCAATTCAGATGTAAAAGAGGATTGATATAATACAGTCACGACTAATTATCGAACCCAAAGTTTCAATAATAAAACTAAATTTTTTTTATTAACCAAAAACCTCCAGTCTTTGAAGTTATAATTTATATTTTTTTAAATGGCTAAGATTTCAAACATTGAAGTTTTATTTGTCAAGAAAGAAATTATAAGAGTGAAAGAATATCAGTTAATACTCTTATTGAGGTGATTAAACAAAAGTGTGCTGGGTTCACCTGTGGTCTAGTAGTGTAATCCTATCATGCGGCGTAAGACTTTGCGGTGTTAAAGATCTCCATCCTGGATAATCAAAATTTAGGACTCCCACCGTAGCATTGTCCGATAGGTCATAGCAGCAAAGATTTTTAATATATTTTTTTCTTCATCTATTTATTTGAGAAAATGCTTAGTAATCTCCTTTTCATTAAATATATAAACTTTTAAAAGCCATCAGATCACTTAGTCAGATGCTTTGAGATATCAGAGACAAATTAATTGCAAAATCAACATGGAAAGGAAGAATCGATGACGGATGCAGTGATGTTGAAGTGAGTGATGTTTTGACTGACCGCTGTTGGGGAGTAGAGTGAATGCGATGAGGGTTCGCTCCGGTCGACCGTGTATCTTCTCTTCCGTTCGCTTGTATTCTTGTTGTATACTTTTGTATTTATTATAATCGCTTAAAAACAAAATTTTACAACTTAATAATTAGTATTTGTTAAGAGTGATCTGACAGATTTGGGTAGTGGTCCGTGGATAGCAGTTTGTAAGCATAGATTGGTGGTATCGGCTTCGAGCCTTCGGGTACTCTAAGCATTATTATTGTTAATTATTATTAACTGAGTGTCAAATATCCAACAACAAAATACTTCTCCATATTATTTTTTTTCAGTTTAGTACTTAATTTGAACCCTCTAATGAGCCTATTAAAATATGAGTGGCTGTAGATCTGAAGACCCTCCTGGGTCTTACCTAGCCCCTATAAAATGGGTACTTTTAATTGTGCTAAACCATGGCTGTCGATGGCAACACCTATATCATAATCGTACAAATGATCGTACAAATCACGAGCTAGTGAGTGACCTTAGTGTACTCAGGGGGAAAGTAGCTACGTAACGTGGTACTGCAAACGTTGCTTTCTTCCTGAACCCCTTCTCGATGTAGGGCAATCCCAGTGTCAGGGCCGAAAGGGGACAAATGCTCCACTAGTGCTGGTTCTCCCCAGCGGGGAAATTGTAATATTGTCATTCATTACCTTTATTTTGATATCGTAATTTGCATAATAAATCTGTTGGCATAGAAACAGGACAGTCTCTACCATCCACTGAATCTTCACGAGTTATTGTGGTATAGATTTTTTTTAAATCTCATATCGTATGTACAACGTGTACTTATAGTAAAGGGCGTTGAAGGTGCGTATACTTCGAATGGTAATGAGATTAAAACAACCGCATTAAAAGTGCGAGAGGGATCTAAACAGCTAAGGACTCTGGAAGCCTTTAGCACTTATCTGCCGAGAGAGTTAGTAAATTACAATTGCTCATCCTTATCCTGAAAGGAAGAAGGAACAAAAGGAGCAATTAATCTAAGAAGAAGGAGGTATTAGGACAAGATGATGCTACTCCGTCACTCGCTTTGTGCTCTCCCGGCCGCCGCCCTTCCTAGGTCCTATCTCTCCGCGGATCTACAAACAAAGGGCGGCCGCTTCCTTTAAAAAGTAAGATGGCTAAACAAAAGATCAAAGTTGAGGAGGAAGGGGGGGGGAAACATCTCTTCTTCGTTCTTACGTACAGTTATGACAGTTAGTTGATTTAATAAATTAACTCTATGTATTCAGCGAACCTGAATTTAATAATATAATTATATTTTACTATAATTTTATTATTTATTATATATATATTGGTTTATTTGTTTTATGTCACTATGCTTCTATGGCTAATCGGATGATGCTAGGGTGAGGGGATAAGGAGCTTTATGTAAGGATGAAGAGTACCTTTCGCGGCTTAAGGGCATTCGAACTTTCCATTCTATGGCTCCTCAGAGCGAAGGCTCAACTTATTATCCGAAATTGATAATTATAATTATTAGGGTAAATATGATTGACAGAATTTCTTTAGATGGAGGGTTGGTTGGATTTCCGATGAATGATAGGAGTAGAATCGAGTAATGGGGCTCGCTAGTTCTTTCTGATTTGGTAACAAATATCTAATAATATCATGCATTGCTTATTAATTTATTGTTTTTTTTCTTGTTACAGGTAAAAACAGTTTTGGTGACGGTGCTTGTATTACTGGTGTAGAATTGTAGATGTGACAGAAATTAAGGTAATGTGAAATTACTAATATAAAATAGAACTTGATAAAACTTATACACTTGAACTTGATAGGGTTTGATTTCAATTATATTTTTTGTGTCGAGCGAAAATTGGAAAATTTTCCAATATATATTACAATTACAATTATAATATTATTTAATAGTGTTTTTTTAAATTTTAACTAATGTTAAAATATTGTTGTTTTTTTAATATTTAAATTACAATTGTATTTATTTTTTAGGGGGGCTTCGAATCTTCTTATCTTTATTAAATAATAATTGAAGTGTCGTAAATTTTCAGTTTTAATTATTTTTATTATGGATAGGCCATAGCGCTGCTAATTATAAATTTTAACAGACTTTTCTTTTTTACCTACATATTTATGACGGATGATAATATATAGTTGTGAATATATTCCGAAAATATAGGAAAAGAAATTACCTCATTGTTTTCACAGGAATAAGTTCTAGGAGTATGCTAGCTAGCTACAGTATGAATTCTAAATTTATTATTAATTAAATATTCAAAACACCTTATTATTTTTCTTGAACACTTTTTTTATGTTTAAAGAAACAGCCTTCTACCTAACCGTAAGGATGGTGGGAAGAGAAAACGATGGATAAATAAATAAAGGTGGAGTACACAGGCTGGCAACATATTGCCCTCGTTCTAAGAGGCCATCAGGAGAAGTAGAAGTTAAACAAACAAGATGGGGGAGGAAAAAATGAATTATTTACACGAAGTCGAGAAGAGAGAGAGAGAGGCGGTAAACACCTTGGTCCACAGGTGTCTTCCATGTGCCTCTGTTTATCTCATCTCTCTCTCTCTCTCTCTCTCTCTCGCTCTCTCTCTCCTTAGGCTCTTCTCTATAAACACTTTCTCATTTATATAACTTTCCTTCTTAACTCCTTAAGTTTTTTTTTTATTACGTATTTCTTTGAAAAATTCTTCATGGCTTGTTTAGTCCTAATATTTTTTTTCTAATACGAACACAAGAAATCGTAGGTTTAAACAATCAATAAACACTTTAGAATAGATTTTTATAGGTTACTTTTTTGATATATTAACTATTTCCATCTATAGTTAAAAAAAACAAAAACTGTACCACTACCACCCGTGAATAGGTCTGGGGTTAAGTACATGCTAGAGACTTTACTGTTTCATAAACAAGGGTTATGTAAGGATGCTTGTCCTAGGTCACGCTCAGCCCCCCCTTATTTTGGGTGCCCTGTTTTTATAATATATTATAGAGGCTGGCTGAGCCCCGGGTGGTTCCTGGATCCTATATTATCCGTCTCCTGCAAACAGAGTAAATAAAAGTCTTTCCCGCAGCGGGATTCGAACCAGTATTCCCGGCATTGCAACTCAGTGCTCTACCACCGAGCCACTCCACTCTCTTACTCCTATATTAAGTAATTTAGCAATAATTTTATTTATTCCACAGGACTTTTTTTAAGTCGTTGGTTTTAAGATTATGGGAAATATCGAATATTTAATTGTTACTAAGTGATTGTTGATTCAACTGTACTTCTTAAGTTTTTTAAAATCTTTTTATTCTGACTGACTGGATAAATTTTGGGTTTGGAGTAGGATAAAAATAACATGAATTAAATGATAAAACTGAAATTATTTCTTAACGATTAATAAAATATTGACAAACAAAAAGAAAAACAGTATATAAATATAATTTTTTTTATTAACTTTTTTATCCATATGATCGTAAACTCGTATTTTCTCTTTGTTATATAAACAAGTATTTAGTAAATTTTAGCAATTAAGTATAAGCTCTTAGCAATAAAAAAACACAAAGTAAAAAAAAAATACGATAGGAAACGACCCCTGGTAGCTTAGACGACCCGGGTTCGAATCCCGGCCCTGGAAAATCTTTTCTCCTCAAAACAAAAATATTTTTTAAAAAATACGGTTCTACTAGTAGAGGCACCAACTTTATAGAGGCTGGGTGAGCCCCAGATGGGTCCCTCTCAGTTCCCAACGGATCCCTCACTGCCTTTTAACCAATAAAATTTAATCTTTCACAATTGACAATTTTACTAAACATCATAATTTGGTTCTTTTGGGAGGGTGAAGCTAGGTGTCGCATTACTACATTATTTTGTATAATGACGAGAAAATAATAATTTTTGGAAGGATACCCAGGCTGAAGAAGTTCCGGCCCGGAGGAAGATGGAGGAATGGACCCTTCAAGACGTCACTGCCCTTCCCCCATCGTCCCTTATTATTATACTTTAATTAAACCGGAAGGGGTTTCATCCTCCCCCCCTTTACTTCCGCCACTGGATCTCTCTCTTTCACTCTCTCTGCTTTTTTTTTTTTATCCTTTTCATTTTTATTTTATACAGGCTACAAATTAAAAGCCCTTTCCTTCCAGGAACTCAGTTCGCAAAATGATGGACTGTTTTAGCGAATGGGCCTAAGGTATGGTTTTAATCTGGGTTTTCAGCGATGATTAAATAAATGTAAAAATTAAAAAAATATTACACGATACCTCACCATACTTAATTAAATATTTTATGATTCTTTAATTGGTATATGTTAAATAAAATATATTTATATAGAAACCGATTAAATCTTGCAATTGGAAAACAGCACACACAAGTCCATTAGAGTTTTTAATGCGGGATAATTAAATAATGATAATTAAGTATAGCGAACCCGAAGGCTCCATGCCGATACCACCAATCTCCCCTTGCAAAAAAAAAAAAAATATTACATGATACTTCACAAGTCTCCTTATTAAATATTATACGATTTTAAATTTATCATGTATTTTTTAATAATTAAATGCATTAAAAAAAAAACCAATTTCAAATTATTGCAAAATTTCACAACTCCATTTTATTTTTTTCAAGTACAATTTTCGAATATTGTTTTCAAAGTCTTGGTCTAGCGACTTTCTCCTGTTAAAAAAACATAAAACAATTATTATAAAATGTTGTTATATAAATATATTTGTATATGTATATACAAACATGACTGAAGCTATTCAGGAATTTACAATAGTAAAAAAAAAGTACTGTTTTGTCTCAAAATCAGGATATGAACAAAGTATTATTTATTTGTTATTTTGGTGGTGATAATTTTTAAATATTTTTATTTTGAAGAGACATGATTTGTCCTGGCCGCAATTTGAACCCGGGGCGTCCGCATCTCTATGGCAGTGCTCTAACTATTGAACTTCCAGGGGTCGCCTCCCAGTCAGGCAAATTCGTTCTCTTCGCCGATCCCATATCCCCGTGTTCTCGCAATTTTGGGATGTATACACGAGAAAGACATTGCAAAATTGTGAGAACACGGGGATATAGGATCGGCGAAAAGAACGGATTTGTCTGACTGGGAGGCGACCCCTGGTAGCTCAATTGGTTAGAGCACTGTCATGGAGAGCCGGACTCCCCGGGATCGAATCGCGGCCAGGACAAATCTTGTGTCTTCAAAATAAAAATATTTAAAAATTATAACAATAAATAAAAAAAAATAATACTTTCTCATATCCTGATTTTGAGACAAAACAGTACTTTTTTTTATTATTGTAAATTCGTGATTAATACACTACTTTTTTTTAAGCAAATGGGTTCGGTTCGAATCCCGCCCGGCCAGGGCAAATCTTTACTCTTCAAAATAAAAATATTTTAAAAAAGTATTATTTTTTTTTTCAAATAGCTTGAAATGATGGGTACTATTAACATCCCAATTAATTTTTTTAATATTGCTAAGTAACTGGCTGAATTTATCTTGAAATATGTTAAAACGTTGTCCGGGGTTAAGTAAACAAATTTTACACAAATAAGTTTAATATATTTTATTAAGGCCTACATTTCTTCCTAATATTTAGGCCTACATCAGGGCTGATAATAAAAAAAAAAAGGAATAATAACATATTTTAAAAATATATTTGATTACTTTTTTTTAAATTAATAATATTTATTAAATTGCTCAAAAATTGCAAATAATGAAATCTCAGAGGCATTCCAGCATTTTTATTTATTTTTAATCTTTCCAATCAATTCCCATTTTTGAGTTTAATATAAGTTCTAAGTAGCATGATGTAAGAAGTTATAAAATGAAATGAGAAATTTGCATTTATTGTTTACTAGAATACAAGAATAATTATTTTTCTATAGATATGTTGTATGTGATTCTTTTGATATATTCTGGGTACAATACTAAATGGCTTGGTTTACAATAGTATTACATACAAATATATTTCTTATATATATATTGTTTATTCGCTACTGTAACATATGAATTCCTTTGATATAATAATAAGAATAAGGTTCTTATTAATGATTCTGTGTGTCATTCCATGGTCTGGAACAATTATCACTTGAAACAATTTTTTTTGTGTGTGTTTGTTTGCTACTACAATAGAGGAATACCTTTTGTATAATGATTTTGTATGTGATTCTTTTAAAATTCTCATGCTATACAGTTCCATTCTATTCAGCGTCGAACACGTATTTCTCCCTGTCCTGCCCGTACTGTCAGGTATTTCTCGGGATGTATTCCTTTTGTTCGAAGGAGAAGAAAAGCCGTAAATTTTTTTTAAAGCAGTTAGTACGATTTCACGGTGTTGTACTATTAGGAAGGCGCTGCACGGTGTAAGAACCTCAGTGAGGTAGGCTTTTGGTAGGTACGTGACCAGGGGAGTCCTGGTTTTTTCTTCCTGACCCTGGTAGGGAGAAATATGGCCGTACCTGGAGGAGAAGGTATCTCCAGGTGTTGACCATCAGTGGTTCCACAGGAAACCAGGGGTTTCAAGGGTCTGGCACTTGAGTTTCCACTTGTATTGAGTATTTAAACGTTGAGTTCTAAAGAGGTTACGAAACACCTACAATTCTGACAGAAGCAGTTGTAAAATAAATATTAAGAGTATTAAAAAAAATCTATAACATTACAACCCTTGAAAGTAATTGAATTAAGAACTTGATAGAGACTCTACTGTTTTTAGGAGAAATGCAGGGAGGTGACTTGTATTCAATCAAGTACACCCATGTTATTGATGCTGGCTTAGCACAATGAGTGTCTCGAGATCCCACATGGGTTATCTATAGCTATTTATAGATTGTATACTTTATCTGCAACAACCGGTATTTGAACCTGCAACATTCAACATTAAACACACTGAGCTGCCCTCCTATTAATAATATAAACCAGATTCAAAAGATCAATCTTTTTATAATATATTTTTTCTGGGAAAATATAAATTTTATAAATCGAGAAGTATGATTACTGAGCCACAAACTTAAGAATCTATTTATTTACTGTTTTATCTATGTATTTCAGCCTGTATATATATATTTTTTAAACAGGCACCATTTTGTGGGTGGAATACTAATGGCAGGTGCCTAACAGGTGGGAGTGGTTTACCTGTACAGGTAAGGTTCGGAGGTGTAATCAACCTCTTACAAACCATCATACAGTTCTCCTTACATAAATGCTGTATGTTTTAATTTATTTCTTATTTAATCTTTATATACAATCCTTATTATTAAAATTATAGTTTTCCAAAGGTATAATTACAAATTATCAATATAACTGAATAGCCTTTTTTTTTACTTGTTCGGAATAAAGAACGTTTCTGTGTGAATATGGTGAATTTGATGATAGCTAATAAGTATTGCTAATAAGATGTGCCTAAGATTGACGTTATATTAGTTGTACTTTAGTGCTAATTATATTAAACTTAATTGTTTAATGTGAGCCAAGGATGTATTGTTTAATAGCTGCAATAGGAAGTGGTGTAGAAATAATTTAAAAATAATAATTGATAATTTTTTTTTCTAAGTTATTTAATCAAATTTACAACAAAATACATCAAGTAAATATAATGAATGTATACATTGGCATGAAAAGACAAGTAGAGAAGCTACCTAGTGGTAGTACTCAAATAACAAGTTCAGCTTAGAAGATCACGAGGCCATCTTCTTTTCAGACGCCTCGGAGGCTTATCAGAAATTGAAGAGGTTGCTAGGTTGGTAACTAGTGGGTTTGAGTGGGAATGAAGATTGTCATGAAAAAATTGATATCGGATTCGGGCCAAATCAGCAATAAATGGGATATTAAGGTTATTGTGGATGACTTTATTCTTAACAAAATAAGGAGCGTTGAGGATTTTACAAAGGATTTTGGATTGTAGGGATTGAATACGAGAGGAATTCGATGGTTTAATGGAGCCCCAGAGGTGTATTCCGTAAGTCCAGATCTGTCTAATGATTTTCATGTATATGAGTCTTTGGTAATTAATTGAGAATTTAGAGCGTTTGTCTAGTAAGTGTTGAAGTAGCCTGAAACAGCGTGCTGTTTCTTGTCAATTGATAATTTTAAATTGAATAAGTATACAAGACTCTAATTGTTATAATATTTATTTCACTTGGTTCCAGTAAAAACAGGATACACATATAGCATCACAAATATAATGAAATACGACGGCAACATTTATACCACTACGGCCCTTGAATGCATTTTATAACCGGTGTTATTTTAGGCTATGGAGATATTATTATTATATATTAAGGTTATGAATTTTAATTACTTCCTGAAATACAAAATAACCTTAGGAATAAATTTAGTTGTATTTTTTAATGATTAATTACTAAAATGAAAAAATAAACAGTTTATTTTATTTATCCAGTGAATGAAACTAAAATAAGAAACAAGATGAAGCAGGTGAGTCATGAACAGGTGGATAGTGGGCGTGTCCTAAGATGGAACCACCTTACAGGTGAGTTACCTACCGCGCCTTACCGGAAGGTTAATTTGGTATTATTTTTATTGTTCTTATCCTCAGACATATAAAACGTATCTTATATAGGTTTTTTTAAATGATACAATAAATTTTTTTTATAGTTTGGTCGTCTAACCAACTGAGTTAACCCGGCTCGAAACACGGCTAGATAAGCAAGGTTAGCTCAGTTGGTTAGAGTACCAAACTAGTGACGTGGGCGACCCGAGTTCGTATTGTTTAAATATTTAAAAATTATAACAGTTAATACAAAATATATATATATATAAATAATGATTTTTGTATTCTTGTGGACTCTGCCATTTTAATATGCCGTGGTAGGTAACTCACCTTAAAGGTGGTTCCATCTTAAGCCACGCCCACCTCTCACCTGTTCATGTCTCACCTGCTTCATCTTGTTTCTTATTTTGGTTTCATTCACAGGATAAATAAACTTATTTTCATTTCTTTTTGGTTATTAATTATTATGAAAGATCACTAATATAGGATGGAAATAATATAATATCAATATAGGATAATATATATAATATAATATGAATATAGGATTGATATCACTCGTCATTTTCATGAAATTCATGGATTAAGAATCAGTTTTTTCATAATTTAATATGCCTTACTACGGTTTCATGTTAAGCCACGCCCAGTTTTCACCTGCTTCATTCGATTTCATATTTTGGTTTTATTCACTGAAGAAATAAACTTATTTCTTTTTTATTTTGGTTATAAATCATTAAGAAAGATAGCTAAATTAATATCATTCATGATATTCATAGATTAATTATTCATGATAGTTTGATAGTCACCGCAGACCAGGCATCCACTATTTAGTTGCCCTGAAGATGGGCTACATGGTAGGCCGAAATGTTGCACAATTAGAAAATTAGTGGTGCTTATTTTGTGTTATCTTTGACTGCACCCCCTCACTAATTCAATCCACCATTAAATCACCTATACTTTCAAATGTTAGTTGAAACTTATTTCTTGATGAAACGGTTACCGAAATCTACTTATCTTTTCCATACTAAACCTCACGATAAATTTATTGTCCTTTATTGTTAGTATTTTCGGAAACTATTAAAAAACGAATAAACAGTTAAAAGTTGTAACTGAACTCGCGGCGACAACAAGCGTAACAGATACCTTGATTTTTATATATGTATTTTATTGTAAACAAAACAGTAACAATTGTTGATATTCTTGTGGATTCTACTATTTTAATATGGCTCACCAGGTAAGGCGTGGCAGGTAACTCGCCTGTAAGGTGGTTCTATCTTAGGCCACGCCCACCATTCACCTGTTCATGTCTCACCTGCTTCATCTTGTTTCTTATTTTGGTTTCATTCACAAGATAAATAAGTTAGCTTTCATTTTATTTCTTTTATTAACCATTAAGAATGGCAACTAAATTGATATCAGTTGTAATTTTCATCAAAACCATGGAGTAATTATTTATATCATAATATGGTTTCATCTTAAGCCACGCCCATTCCTGTCCATTTCTCACCTGCTTCATATCGTTTCAGTCAAAGGATGAATTAGTCTATTAATATCATAAATGTCAACTAAATTGAAATATTTATTAAATAGTCATCCCTTAGCCCTTTATTAATTTTTTAAAAAATTAACCAAGAATGACCAGATTTAAAATAAATTATCTTATTTTTTGACATTTACTTAGAAATTTTTATAAGTTTTGGCATATTTTTGAATTATTGTTTTTTCAATACTTCATATTATAAATTCAGAAATAGGTTCATTTACTAAAACAATAACCTGTACCTCTATTTATAACATGTACACTATATGTAAAACATTATAAATGTCTGTAAAATACGCTATACTTATGTATAATACTCTCTCCAATACATTATGTTAAATCATAAAAAAATGAAATACAATGAAAATTGTTTTTGATGTTATTTGAATTCTCTCTTATCGCCTATTCAGTACAATTTAATTTTAAATCAGACTATTTTTGGAAAAAGGTACTTTCCAAAAACATCTAACATCTCAAATCCGTGTGTCACAATAGGTGGTTAAATATAAATGACAACATTTTATTTTCTTATAATAAAAAATATTTTGCTATTGTTTTATACATATTTGCATTACATTGTTTTTAAAAATACTTTTTTATGTTTAATCGACGTTGAAACGCCAGGGAATGTTAATATTGTTTATAAAGTTGCGATTGTATATTGTTAGTATTTATATTTAAATATTTTTGTTTTGAAGAGAAAAGATTTGCCCGGGCTGGGATTCGAACCCGGGTCGTCTGGTTCTCCGTAGCAGTGCACTAAGCCACTGAGCATGGGTCGTATCCAAGTCAGATAAATCCGTTCTCTTCACCGATCCTATATCCCCGTGTTCTCGCAATTTTGCGATGTATACACGGTGAAGAATTGTTGACATATGTCTTTTCTTCTCTTCAAAACAAAAATATTTAATCATAATTATTATAAAAATATATTACAAGGAAGTATTAATATTGTGTAGGATGTGAAAAATAAATCTATACTGATTCCTTAAGTTAATAATACTTATACCTGATATTATTATTATCGTAATTTTTCATTAACATACAACCATGCCATCTTACTATCATGGTGATACCGATACACCTGAAGAGACTTGTTCTCTACACCCTCCTCCCCCGCGATCCTATTGGCCGAGCAGGATACAGGTGTACCCCGCTCACCTGCCCGCCCACCTGACCACGCCTACCTGCGACCTACCTCCTTACCTCCTCAGACCTAGCAACTCTCAGCCCTCAGGTCAGCACATGTGTTAGCTACGTGCCTGGTCTACCTATCTCCTACATTAACCTGAAACCGATCCCCTGTCACCTATTCTTCGAACTGTCTTCTCTCCTTTTGATGGCCTGGTATTTTCTTTTCTCCGAGGACATCTGCCCTAGGAACAGAGGAGGATGCCCCTCTTGTAACCAAAACAATACCTATTAGTGATTTCCCATAAATTTTCCTGGGCCTCTTTCAGACCTCACCGCTTTCGAACATCTGTGCAAATAATCCGTTTCTCCTGTAATGTTATTTTAACTTACTTTTTTTTTAACCTGGGACATGTTTGAGTTAATTAATTTTATCGTCGTTATTAATGTTCTGCCTAATTGTTGCTTGATTGCTACAATTTCACTGATTGAGTGATATTTTCTGAATTGTAGACTTGTCTGAAGCGGATGTTACCGTAAACAAATTATAAATTACCAAATCAATATTGAAAACCATATTGTACCTCTGTCCGCCTTATGAAGTAAAGTATCATTTTACAAATTGTTCTTTACTGTTCATTTAGTTTTAATTTAGTTGTAGATGGTAAATGCTTTAGTTGAGGCATCGCCATATTATTCTAGAAATTGAACTTCAATTTAGTATTTACATATTTTGTTCTTCGCTACTGAGCCTATTAAAATATTGATTTCTTCTTAGTATTATTTTCAGAGTATTACCATTAAATAAATAATAAAATGATGTTTGCTTTAAATAATTTGTATTTTAGATTTGTTTTATAGATAATGAAATTTTATAATCATAATGATATTGAAAAGTAAATAGATAATTTACAAGAAAAATGTCTGAACTTTTATTTTATAGCAAAATATTATGATAACTAAGCTAATGAAACGTATTGTATATTATAAATCACATTACATCTATAAAAACTTATTTATACAATTGTATAATTGTTTTATTTGTAAGCTGTTTTTATTTAAAAAAAAAATAAAAAAATTGTTTAATAGTTTTTGTTTTTATTTATTTCAAAGTAGAAAACATTTTGCAAAAAGGAAACAATCCTTGTTTTTTGTTGTTGTTTTTTTTCTTTTAAATAACCCATTTGGAGGGTACGATGAATCAACTTTGGTTACTTTTCATTGTGTTCAATGTCCTTTGCTTCCAAATTTCCTTCATCCTTTATTCATGTATCTGTTTTAATTCCAACATTTTTCATGTCTTTCTCAATTTCAATGAACCATGTGGGTTTAGATTTGTAACTGTTCAGAAGGTTGAAGATGCGCTTGGTTAGTCTGTTGTCATCCATTCTGTAGATGTGACCAAAAAATTGCAGCCTTCTTTTTCCTTAAATCCTTGTTTATTTTTTTAAGTAAATTAAATTTCTTGTTTCATATCCTTGAATGTTTCCTTTTAATTTAATTGTAATTTTTTCATATAACAAATTCTTTAATATGAAAACATTATGTGTAGTCTAGCCTCAGCTTCCACTAGCCCTGAAGATGACCTACAAAGTGGGTCGAAACGTCGGCACATAATAAATAAGTACCCACTTATTTAGTGTATAATTCGACTGTACCCCCAACTATTTCCTACCTTACTCAGATCTTCCAGTCAACCATCTCCTCGTTTCTTATGAAAACATATTATTTTTTTATATAAATATAAAGTATTTAGGTTAATTTGTATTGAACAAAAACGACCTATTTTAATTCCAATATTTTTCAACTTATTATGAAATTTTTTTCTGTTTCTTACTGATATCGATGCCTTAGTTCACAAATGTGTTCAGTGCAAATTTTTCTAAACTGGGTTTTGTTATATAAATAATATTGTAAAGTTGTGATCAGAAAGTCATAGATCATAAGTTGATATAAAATGAATAGAGAAGCTGTGAAGTTTACAAAAATACGTGGGCTTAAACTTGAACTGTATTTCATGTGTTAAATTATTATCAAACTCCTGTAAAATCTTGTTTTCGGCACTTAACACATATGTGAACTAAGGCATCGTTATATACATTGTTTAATTTTAATACTCGATAAAAAGAATATACGATGAATTCAATTATTTATTTGAACTGCGTAAAATCTCTTTGTCAAAAAGATTTCTTACTAGACCATCATTAATCATCTATTATATCTCTAAACTTCTAACCCTCTCTAGATTATTTGACTATAATAACCTTAATTTTATGGATTTTCTCTATCTATAGCTATTTATTCTATTTCTATTGATTGTCTCTGTTTGATGAGTCTGTTTGGACGATTGATGTGAAATATGATGCACTTCTTTCATTATTTCATTTCTTGATGATGCCTGATACGTTAACTGGTTATTTTTTCACAGTAATTTAGAGACTTAAAAGTTTATTTTTTTGATTTTTCCCTATTGGATTCTAATCAATATATTATGTTTAGTTAAAGTTTTTGCTCATTTTTAATTCCATATTTCGATATTAATTATAATCTCAAGTCCACTCTATTATTTCCTTCAGTATACCAACATGAGATGGTAGTATATATACCGCCTAGAAGGGATATGTAAGGTGGTACAGGTGAGAACACAGGTGGGGCTTAGACCACGCCCACCGCTCACCTGATTGGTCCTTACCTGCGCAGGTCTCTCACCTGACTCAACAGTTCTCTCTTCTCTACCGTTCAGGTCTCCATTCCTATAATATACTTTCCTTGGAATACTTTAACTCTTAAAACTTCTTTTTAAGTCTGAAGGTACAATATATTTATGCTATGAAGGTGATGTATACGTTTATTCGACAAAACTTGGGAAAAGTGACTGATAGTTATATTTTATGTATAATTCCGTTGGGATTTTGCAATTTATTATTTGTTTTCTCTCTATTATTTAAAAAAAAAGTTTCGGGCGTGTAATAAGCTTTTAACTTAATTAACGTTGTACTGTAAGCACTAAAAAGTATTGACCAAAACTATTAGGGATGACACAACTTAAGTATAGCATTAAAAAAAAAATTTCTTAAAAAAGCAAAATCTTGTTGTATTAACAATTAATTATTTAATTAAATTACTAGTAATTAACAAAAGAATATCTATTTGAAACTTTGTATAAAAAATATTTACAAAATCGTTCAGTAAAAACTTAAAATTGAATTGAACATCAAAAATAAATAATGTAAGAATTTACAATAAAGGAAATTTTATTTGCCGATGTTCACGGGTTAAGAGCCCCGCAAGTCGCCTTTGATTTTTTTAATGTCATTATATAATAGCGACCAAAACATTTATGTACTAGTCCAGGATCCTTGGTCCATTTTTGCACTTGATTACTATCAAGCTGAATCTTCGTGAATAGCTCCGTTTCGATAAGACGAACAAAGATTTCCTGTGCGAAAATTCTCGATTGTGGTAGCTAACAGAGGTAGCAAGGATACAATATGTCGATTTGATGATTCTCAAAAATTTATTACTAACTGGGGTTTTTTTTTTTTTGTTAAATCTTAAGATAATTATCTAAATTATTTGAAAATATATTTGTCCTACAAAATGTATCGTTTGTTCAAAGAGTCCCCTCCTTCCAACATGTATCGATAACGAGGTTATCAAAAATGATTACTAACCAGCTAATTTTTTTTTGACTTCGTTATCGATACATATTGGAAGGAGGGGGCTCTTTGATCAAACCATACATTTTGTAGGACAAATATTTTTTCAAATAAGTTAGATAATTATCTTGAGATTTAACAAAAAAAATAACCCAGTTAGTAATCAATTTTTGAGAATCATCAAATCTACATATTTTATCCTTGCTACCTACGTTAGCTACCACAATCGAGAATTTTCGCACAGGAAATTGTTGGCCGTCTCATCGAAACGAAGCTATTCACGAAGATTTAGCTTGATAGTAATCGAGTGCAAAAATGGACCATGGGTCTTGGACTATACTTCTTGTCTAATTATACCTGCATAATTTAGGACTCTCCCTGTAGCATGATTTGCCGTTGAAGCATAAATTAATGTTATATAAATCACAAAATAAACAAAAATTTGACTTCAAATGATTTGAGTAGTCTTTTGAAATGTCTAGAATCTTTTTGAAGAACTGCATCGGAGATGTCCATGTGATTATGAACTTTCGCTGTATTTTATGAATATTTTAGGTATTCTCGTTTGTGTGTTATGACTACCAAATTTAACTTTCGTTTAATGAATATGCTATATTTTTTATAATTGTTTCATTGAAATTCGGTTTTGTACTGCAAACCTTCAATACAAAACCTTTGTTTTTTTTGTAATATTCCACTTAAGGATAGTTTGAGGTTTAGTAAAATATCTGTCGTCAGATATGCTAAAATTTTTAGACTCATTTAAGTGATTTTACGAGTATGTTTATTTTGTTTTGTTTTTTATCTTCTTAATTTATTTATTTACTATAACAAACTTATAACTATGGCCTTATTTTACCCTAGGGTATTTATTATAAGGCTGTTGAGCTTGGGCATGCTTGGATAGCAGCATTGTGTATTATTTATAATTATTTCAATATTGAATTTATGAATATATTTCTCTCCTCCACATACATTAGGTTCTTGCCTGTTCCTATTTTTACAATGTTATTATGACCATATTTTCCTTCGTTTTATTAAATCTCTTTTGGCTTGGGGAGTGTACTTATTTGTACTTGTAGACCATAAAATTATCTTTTAAATGTATTAATATAAGTTTTAACACAATTTTACAGATGCGAAATCTGGAGACACTCCTGTGGCTCGTTCAGCCTGTATAAAGGGAAAAACCTTGCGATTGAACGTGATCTTAGACAAATTACCTCGTTTTAAGACCTTTGACCTAGAACTGGTACATTCCTTGAAGTGCACTGAGTCTTATGGTCATCATGGGTTGTAGTGGCACATGTTTTTACTTACTTTTTTTTAGTTATGCTTAAGCAGAAGTTTTTTCTTGTGAATCTTTTTTTGGGTTATGTATTTTAATTTCGATATTTTTAGAGCTTTAAGTTGTGCACTTTAAGACAAGCTTTATCAAAATCGATAGAGAAATTAAAAAAAAAAAGAAATGTGACTCTATTGACTCTTTTAATTACAATACTGTAGAAATGTATTACCGGTTGCTGTAAAAAAAAAAAGGTACTGTTTCTTGGACAACGTTTGTACAGGGATTAACCGCCAGATGTTACTTGCTTATTTTGAGTACCCACTTTATAGAGGCTGTGTGAGCCCCAGGAGGGTCCTATATTCCATGGGATCCATCTCCGGCTCCTGACAGTCTAAATAAAAGTTCTGCCAGCAGCGGGATTTGAACCGGGATTTTCGGCATGGGAACTCAGTGCTCTACCACTCCGCTCTCTACTGGTTGCTATAGGAAATAAAAAATAATAATATGGATGAAGTACCTTCTTTGTTTACAGTCTATTATACGCAAATGAAAACAAAATTGCTATTTATTAAGCTCGAATTACTTCTTCTTAATTACCCTTTTGGATGGGACCTAATAAAGTTGTTTTTTATTAGGGAACTTTAATCAATCCGCCGTTAGGTAGCCTATAAAAGTCCTTCCTAAGAGGCAATAAAGATAAGGCACCTAGAGGAGATAGATATAAATATATTTTGGGAGGACGAGCACGGGGATCATAAAGGAACTATTTAGTGGCCGTTGATCGGGAGGCCAAGATTAACAAGAGAGAAGATAAGTGCTATCTATCCCGCTCCGGAGGGAAAAGTCTATTATACAAGTTGCGGGAGATAGCCCGGAGCGGATAGGACTCGGGGCAATTAAGGCGGAGATATAGCTGTCGGCGGTTATAGGTGACAGGAGCCAGGACAAACTGTCCAATAATAAGGGATAGTGGATCAGTTCTATATATCACAGTCGTAGCAGAGCCACAAATAGTCACTCAAAAGCGGCCATCTTGTTTGTGGGAGTCAATAGTTAGTGCTTGTTCACAGTTGTGTATGAAGGTGATTTAGTTGTGATCACGGTCAATCGCTAGGTTTTCCCCTATCAGAAGCTGGGTTAGCATTAACAGACTATGCAGGTATCATAGGTTATTTATGGCTGTTTACTATACTCAGTGAGGTACCCCGGACCCACCAGATCATAACAAACAAAAAATAAAAGGATCTTGAGTTAAGTACTAAGTACAGAGACTATATTCTTTCTAATCCAATGGTTGCGCATGGAGGTGATATAGTGGAGGAGATATAGTGAGATCACAATCAACCTCTTGGTTTTCCAGAATTAATAGAGACTGGGTGAGCTCCATGAGGGCTCGCAGGTATCACAGGGTACATGAATGGCTGTTTACTGTAATTTATCTGGCAAAACCAAAGATTGTACATGGGAGTGATCTGTCCGAGATCTCTACACTAATTAATGGATATCCACATTATAGAGGCTGGGTGAGCCTTAGGATTTTGGGGTTACATGCTTTCTATGCCAACGGTTCTACATGTAGGTTATTCGGTTGAGATTATAAGACCGTTTATGGGCTAGATATTTCTCCAGTTTATAAAGGCTGAGTGTATCACTATTTACAGGTCACGTAGTTTATCCGTGATTGTCGGATTTGAACGCTGAAATTTCAGAACAGAAAATCAACCCCACGCTGTGGGATACCCGGCTCCCACCTGAAGACCTTAACATAAAAACTTATAAACAAAAGAAGACACCCAAACCAGTTATATATATCACATTGGTAGTGTATTCGCGATCTGTCAGTTGTGCATTTAGGTGATTTGGTTCAGATTACAATAGACGGCTTGGCTTTTCCAGATATATAGAGTCAGGATGAGCTCGAGGAGGTTCTGCAGTTATCACTCCCTGGCCCATCCATGGCTGTTAACAGATTACACACAACAATTCGACATTCTACATAGTGGTGCTGACGATAATAAATAAGGCCTAGTTGATCACTTCGGTAGATTACAGTAGTAGCGTAGCCACACTTAGTCAATAAGCGGCCTCTTGTTTGAGCCATTCAATCGATAGATCACTATCGATAGGTTTTCCTCCAGTTTATAGAGGCTGAGAGAGTTCAAAGAAGGTGTGCAGGTATCACAGGGTTTATCTTTGGCTATTCACTCATAACATTTATTTGGTATTTGAACCCGGAAATTTCAGAACAGGGACACATTACTCAACGAAGCCACCCAACTGACAATCAGGAGACCTAAATAAAAAAATTACCATCAGTTCTTTATAGCACGTTGTTAAGGAAACCGGAGGTATTGAATAGGAGATAGGAATAATAATGAAAGTTTATAAAAATGGAAGCTATACGCATGGCTAATAAGAACAATCTGTTGATATTTATAAAGATATGTAATGATTATCATTTATTTTATTTGATTTTTTTTATTAATTGTGTAATTTTTAAATTTTTTTAATTTGAAGAGAAAATATTTGTCCAGGGCCGGGATTCGAACCCTCGTAACTTTTTCCGATGTATAAAAGTGGATGAATGTTCATTGAGCATTACTTTAAAAGGATCTTGTTGACTTGTCTGGTCGTGTTACGAGCCAGGTTACCTCAGTTGGTTAGATCACCACGCTAGTGACGTGGGTGACGCGGGTTCGAATCCCGGCCTGGACAAATCTTTTCTCTTCAAAATGAAAATATTTAAAAATTAAAACAATTAAAAAATAAAATAAATTATAACTAATATAATGACGTAAGTAAAAAAGATCCTATTTAAAATAATGTTCAATGAACATTCTTCCCCTTGTATCCATCGCAAAATTGCGAGAATACGGGGGTATGGGATCGGTGAAGAGAATGGATTTGCCTGGCCGTGTTACGAGCCAGGTTAGCTCAGTTCGTTAGAGCACCACGCTAGTGACGTGGGCGATCCGGGTTCGGATCCCGGCCTGGACATATCTTTTCTCTTTAAAATAAAAATATATATAATGATTATCGAAGATAAACTTATTAATAGTGATTAGTCGTGCCCCCAAGAGGCTGAAATGAAAGAAGAATCAGATGAGATATAGAAATATCACTAGTTTTACCCTTCAGTAGTTAGTCGTAGGAGTAGGCACGACAGATTTTTTCATGTCTTGCTTTTTCATTTTTGCTTCGACCTTTGGCAAATAATCTTGTTGAACGCCTGCTTCCTTCTGTGAGCTGAGGACGGTATTCTGATGAAGAAGAAGCCGCTAACTCGATCCAGAAGAGAGAGAGGAAGAAGGCTAAAGAGATTAGTGAGGGTAGGGTTGTGTATAGAGGATCCTAATTGGCCGGATTGAGAGCTCTTCATTCCAGTCGGCCAATCAGGGCGCACCTTCTTAATGTCTTCATTATCTTATGATTCGTCTTCTTATGATTGGGTTATTGTTATAGAAGTGTCGTGCTAATATTTCGTTTTGCTTGATAATATTATCCATTCTTTATTTATGTTCTATCTTAATAAGTATATAAATAATTTTAAAGAAGTAATTACGTACACAAAACATGAATTATAATAGTGAAATTTTTTTAGTTTAGAACTTAACTATGAAAAATATAGTCCTAGATGCGGGGAAAAAAAAATTCTGTCCCTCTACAATTCATGAAGGTTTTTGAGTTCAGTACACGGTTTAGATGACAACGGTTGTTCAGGGAGGTGATTTGGTTGAGATCACGCTTAAGGTTTTCCCCCAAATAAGGATTCGCACATTATAGAGGCTGGTTATCCCCCTATTACTATTATTATTATTGTTAGTTATGCTCTGTAGATCCTACAGAGTACATCCGTAGCTCTCAAATGATGAATAATTTATCTGCTACAGCGAGATTCAAACCCGGGGACATCAGCATAGCAGCTGAGCTCTCTACGCACAGACCTACCGCTCCCCGTGCTTACTAAATAATACCATAATTTAATCATTATAATGATATATTACGTAATAAAAAAATTGCGTAATTTAAAAAACGACGCAACTCATTTTACAATGTTTTTTTTTTTTTTCAAATTATTATAATTCATAAATATGCGATTTGAGAGTTAAAAGCTACAAATTTTATACACTCAGTGCGTGTAACATTATCCGCAGATGAAGGCTGGGTTCAAAAACAATTCACTATCCCAAAAATTGCGTTATTCGGAGAGTGCGCCAAATCGTGGTCCAGAGCCTGTGCGGTATTAGAAAGTAGTTAAACTCCTTATCTCAATTATAAGCGTAATTTAGGACTGGTGCATCATCCGATCAGTCATAGTAGCAAAAATCATCTTAATTTAATAAAGAAACGTTGGATTCCAAATAATAATTTATTAATAACATTTATTACTTCTATTTATTTAGAATCTTCTTCTTTTACATATAGTTTATTTAAATAATTATTGAATTACTGTTTTTGAGGATCAATAATATTACACATTTCATTTGTTAACATGTAACCAAAAACCTTTCTTTTTCCTTCTTTGTATTATTGAACTTGCTACGAGAAGATATCCTAGAGACAACTGCGTAAGGACCTTCTTTGAGCCATTAATCGTAAATTTCACATTCCTTCAAATCCAGGAGAATAAAAAATTATTGAGACCAAAATTGCTGGATGCGATTCTGCTCTGTAAGATCTTATATTTATTATTCTTATAATGGTGATAATTTTTAAATATTTTTATTTTGAAGAGAAACGATTTGTCCAGGCTGCGACAAATCTTTCGGAACAGGAAATGATTCGGATCCGGGTTCGACCTCGACAAATCATTTTTCTTCAAAATTAAAAAATATAACATAATATAGTAAGACTAGTAGTTTATATTTCATTGAGCTTCTAATCATAATTTTTCCTAGGATCCATTGTTTATTACTTTTATAGGTTGTTCTTAGTCTTCCCAGGAGCCCTCAACATAAAGGCTAATGTTTCACTGCCATAAAATAAAAACGCTTCTCCTTCCATGGTCGAACTGTAATCCTCGGAATAAAGAAAGGAACTCTGTGGTGGTGGGAGGGGGGGGGGGTAGTTTATTACGGGGAAGGAGTTGAAGAACAGTCCTGGATGAAAGAGGTCCTGGCAACTCCTGTGTCCTCTTTTTCACTCCCAGGATCATTTTTCAGTTGAGGATGGCAACTTCTGCTCCTGCGGGTTTTAAAACTGTCCGCGTAGATATTCGTTCCTTTGTGCGGGCCGGTCGGATAAACAGTGGTCGCCATGATAAGTGATGGCTCCCGTGATCTACACATGAATAGAAGGCGGCAGCGGGAGCGCGCTAAACGAGCCGTTTAAGAAGTCTACAACCGGATTTAAATATCTCCGAGGAACAGTCGCAAAAACATCTCCGCCAAAACAACTCGTCCAAGATGGCAACTTTTTATTTATTTTTCTTCTTCCTTTCTTTTTTCTTCATCCTGTGTCCGTCCACTTCCCTTTCTCCTGGCCACAATACCCGAAGTCCCAGACTTTAATATTCAAACATTTATGACAAATTATAACTCTCCTTTTTTTGAATAACTATTAGTTTAAGGTATACATATTATGGATATTATGGATCGGTCATAATTATGTGATATGAAGAAAATGTGAGTTGTTTTTACTCACATTAAAACACCATAAATTAGAGGCTCAACTGATAATCCTAAATTTTTTATATTTTTTTGTTAATTGTTTTAATTTTAATGGGAAAAGATTTGGCACTGTCCGGGATTCAAACCCGGGTCGTCCTCCTCTCCGTGGAAGCTCTCTTACCATTTGAGGTACCAGGAGTCGCCTCTCAGTCAGGACAAATTCATTCTCTTCACCGATCCCATATCCCCCGTGTTCCCGCAATTTTGCAATGTATACACGAGAAAGACCTTTCATTAAACATTACTTTAATTAGGATCTTGTTGACTTACGTCATTATATTATTTATAATGAATTTCAGTGGTGTAACAAGGCTTTCATACTAATGTTAGATGTTTTCGGACGATGCTGCATTGGGAGTAATAAATATTGCTTCTGCAGAGATAATTAAGAGTTGGATCTTTAACGAATATCTGAGACCGCACAGGTTCAGGACTCCCATTTTACGTCCCTTTCGAAGGACGGGATAACCAAATGTTTATTACTGCCTTTGAAAAATCCAAGGCCACCTGCTGGGCTACGAACCTACGATCTTGGGTATAGTAGGCTGTTATGCTAACCATTTTTTTTTTATTATATTAGTTATTGGTTTTCTTAATTTTTAAATATTTTTGTTTGAAAAGAAAAGATATGTCCCCTATGTGAAAAGAAAAGATTCCTGGACATATCTTTTCTTTTCAAATAAAAACATTTAAAAATTAATAAAATCAATAACTAATATAATAAAATAAATTATAATAATTATAATGACGTATGTCAACAAGATCCAAATTAAATAAATGTTCAAAGAACATTCTTCCCCTCGTATACATCGCAAACTTGCGAGAACGCGGGGACGTCGGATCAGTGAAAAGAAAGGACATGACCATGACCGAGGAACGAGCCTGATGTAGCCAGGATAGTTCAATTGACAGAGTTTCAGACTAGCGATCTGGACGACCCGGGTTCGTGTCTTTTCTTTTCAATTAAAAATATTTATATTTTTTTTTTTACTTAACGTATTATTAATGAATGGGGAGTGGTGAATCGTCATGCCAAAGGTTATGGGTTCTGATCCCGCTGATGACTTATAATTTAATCCGATAGTAGCCGGAGATGGATATGGGATCTAGGATCTAGGATCCTCCTGAGGCTCAAGGTATAAAGTGGGTACCCAAAATTAAGTTGGGAAATCTGGCGGTTGATCGTTTTTTAAGCTTATTATAAGTATTATGTATTAAATGTCTCATTATGTAAATTTAATTAATTATTAAATTTAAACGTATATCAGAGGGTGAGAAACCTCTCTTATCCCGGGGAGTTTAAACAGAGTGGAGAAGCGGGCATTAAAATTGCAGACTAGCTATTACACGTGTATTGCACGTGTCGCTAACTGCCGTGATGGCGAGATGAAAGGAAAGGAATTACCCTGGATCCTTTGTGGAGTCAAATATTTTTCCCCTTGATTGAATAAATTAAACCTTAGGGGGGCGCCTTTTGAAGACGGGCCTAGCCGGGTTTGTGGGGGGGGGGGCGAGATTAAAACATGCCCCAGTCCCTCGTATGCTAATCAGCCTCACCTAACTGCCTAATGAAACCTCGCTCAGATTAGTATCTCTGAGCCCTCTTCTTTTCACTTTTTTTAATTAGTATCAAAATAAACATCGTGGTAAATGTAAAAAAAAAATGTCTTATATACATGCCAACGTAATATGGGAAGGAGTATGGGAAGCTATCGTAATAAAAACAGTGTTTTTATTTCTCATCATACCTTATTTCTGTATTTAATATTACTTGATATTATAAAGAAAATAATTTTCTTTAGAAAATATATACAAATAATAGTCTATATAAATAATAAAGTCTTAAGTCATGCCTTATTCGATGTTTTGATTGGTGGAAAATCTGACTGTTTAGCACGATCTCGCCCAAACCACTTCCTAGCACAACCGATGACTTTGCAACTGCCTCTATCATTTAGTGTACCCAAGACACTTCATTTGTTATTATTGCCCACTCTTTTTTTTTTTTTACTAAATATCACCTCTACGATGAAAATACACATCACAACTTATTCATTTTTTATGTCCTCTAAATCAAGGAATAAAGAATGTCATGAAAACGTGCATACCGTTCATGACCGTTCTCATGAATTATAATTAATTATTTGGAATTTATAAACCATCAGTAATGATTCGATACTTGTTTTAATTAGTTAATACTATAGTTTTTCTGGTATTAATGGCTTATGGTATACTTTATGTATAAAACTCCGTGTCAATTAATTACCTCTCTGAATTAACCTGAATGAAGACGGAGTAATATGAATTAGAAGGGATAGGGTAAGGGGACTGAGGAATGAGCTATTAGGATGGAAATGAGTTAATTATCAACCTTAGATAAGAGAAGAAAAGGGCGCGCTTTGTCCGCGCTCTCCCAATTTCGCGCGCCATTTGCCCCTTAGCTTGTTGACGTTGGGCATTTGTCCGCTGGTGGACATTTCTCCTCGCGAATCTCGAAGCCATTCCACGTACTCGCGAGTATTTGTATTCTGTTTGTATTGCCGGCGATAAGTCTCGATAATATCTCTTGTTCTTGACCCCTGTCTTCAGGTTTTTTTCCGTTCCTGAGAGAATGTTTCTGCAACTGACCGTCCGGGGATAACAGGAGACCCTCTTCTTCTACCCATACAGAAAAAAGGAAAGAAATAATAATAAAACCTAACCATTATAACGCACGAAAGGAGGGTCTTGGGTTGAGTGCATGGTAGGGACAATGCGGTTTCTAAACCAGCATTTGTACTGGAAAAAAAATTAAAAACTGTGCTACTTCTACCCATGAAAGGTCCTAGGCTTAGTGCATAGTAGAGATTGTACTGTTGCATAAGCAACGGTTGTGCACGTAAGTGATTTGTCTTAGTTCACACTCAACCTGCTAGATTTGTTTTGCTCTCTTTATGGAGACTGTGTGAGTCCCAGGGGGGTCCTTGATCTCATAGGATCTATCTTCGGCCGCTTAAGGATTAAAGAAACGTCTGCCTGCGAGCGGGATTTGAACCCAGGACCTTCGGGACGGCAACTCCACTCCCTACCAATGAGTCACTCCGCCCCCAGATTGTACATAGAAAGTGATTTAGCTGAGATCTTGCTAAACTGCCAGGTTATTCTCACGGTCGTACCCAGCGTGTTGAACAGAATAAATTATTTGTCTGCCAAAGTAGGTCTCAAATTCAGGGCCTAAAACAACAGTACATTCCGAGCTACCCAATACTCGATACTAGATACCCCATAGTCTATTTTTAATATAATTACATAAATAAAAGAAAAAGGCAACGTACTGTTGAAAAGATTTTAGAAATCAAATAGAAAATAGGTCAATTTTAAGCTGAATAATTATAAAAAATTATTTAATGTTAATCAAGCCAGAGCCAATTAATGGAAATGAATAAAATCTAATTACGAGAAATTAAGCCAAATTATTGTCGAATAATCATGAATAATGAATAATGAACCATTATGACATATTACTGTTTTATTTATTTCATATCGTTTCTTGGTATTTTAGGTATTAAACCCTTAGGTCATCAACGACTTTACTTTATATAATTTTGATATATATTGTAGATAAATAAAACCCACATACAAACTTATTCACAGACGTAAGCATGTACGCCAAATTGAAATACTATAAATCAAGCAGTAGGTGATGTGTTCCCGAAAACTGAAAAGGCAGCTTCGTTGTAGTGTCTTCTGTCAATTTTGGTCTGTTTTTTCATTTATTATCATTTGAAGATAATAGTTACATTCTAGAAAAGTATGTTTAATTGTAAAAATGGCGTTACAATATTGGCATGAAGGAATTGGTAGTTTTTTAATAATACGTGAATGAGTGAGCCGAGTCTTGTCCAGTTTTAAGCGGGCCAGAGCAAACTTCACTCTTCAACTAATTTAGTAGGGTGTTGCCCGTACTCTTTTTACGCTTACTAAAAATTATTAATTACTACGTTTTTTAAATACTTTTTAATTTACTTTACTAGAATGGCTTTCTTCCCTAATGGCTTGGAATCTCTCTGAAGTAACCATTTTAAGCTTAGCTAATCTGACAACTTGACTACAGTCTTTTTCGGGACTTACTTTTTAAATCGGCATAGAGATTTTTTCCTTTTTTTTTAGGTACAGGCATTTAATTATTTCTCCTCGTGCAATTGTATTTTATTTGCTTACCTAGAATAAGTTTTGGATAAATTTCTTGTTCCAAGGAGGCTTGAAAAAAAAAAAATTGCTGCAATTGTTATAGGTTAACTGTATTGTGTAGGCGGGATTAAATTAAAAAACGAAAAGAACATGCTAGACAATTATTGTATATTGTAGAATCAGATAGTAAATTGTAAAGAGAGCAATAACGGCTTGTAAAAAGAAGCTGGTTACGAGAGACAATTAAACGACTGGGATGGTGGGCAGGGGGTGGAGGGGAGGGGTACTAACGACTGCCTTTATTAAAGCAGGCCCCGGCCCCGGTGCGGTTAAAAATCAATCCCTAACTATCCTCTCCGTCCACGTGAGGGCGCCCTTATAGGAAAAGTGATCAGATGTCTTGTTTGCGGTGGGTATCGATGTATCGATGGTGTCGAGTCGATTTGTCGTTAGGGCTCAGCGATTGGTTTATCGGTAGGAAGGGGGGGGGAGCGAATTAGGGAAGGCTTCATATGTAAGGTTAATATGAAATTATGTCAGGTTAATTACCTGAGTTTACAAAGGTAGAGAGATTGTAGGGGGTAGCTCATTGTGTTGAGTCCTGAGTTGCTCTGCTGAAAGTTATGGGTTTTAATCCGGCTGTGGCAGATAAATTATTTAATCTGTTAACAGTCAGGATGTATGGTTTTTTTGGGGCAAACCTATAAAAGTGGGTACTCTAAATCGGAAAAAAGAACCTATTAGTTAAATATGATCTAGGACATATCACCTCCCTGCACAACCTAGGGTTGTCCTAGGGTTTAGTATATGGTAGTGGAGTATTTATCTTAAACTAAACTCAAAAACCTTTATGGGTCGTAGTGATACAATTTCTTTTTTTACTCGTGTATTTAAGAATGAATTAGCCTACTGGCCTCACTTCACCCCTTTCATACCTTTTAAATATTTATTTCGTTTTCAAGAACACAACGTGTTCATATATTTTTAAATGAATCAAAATTATTGGTTTTAAAATCTTATATCTTCCGCGGATCTTAATGATGAGTTCCAAAGGTTGTTGCTACAAGGGAAGACGGATTTTATTTTATCCGATATTTGGATTATGTTTTCCTAAAACTATATGGACTATGTTTGTCTCAACAGTTCCTTTCTTTTCTTCCGTTTCTTCTCCATTCGTTACCGGTGATATTGCTTTTCTGGTTCTGTCCATTTTTTTTAATGCCTTGAACATTATGAAGTTCTTTACTAAGTGTACGTTTGGAAGGAGAACTCGACTTTTCAATGTCCTTTTCTTAAAACCTCTTATTATTGTTTTAGAATTTACATTTCTCGATCGATTACAATCGTCATTTAAAAAAATTAAAATTATAAATTTACTTTCCTATTTTTTTGTTTATTTTTATCTAACTAATTATTATTTGTAATTTACATAACAGTGACATTACTTTTTTTGTTGATTATTGTTGAAACATCCTAGATATAAAAGATGACTCAGCCGTTCCTCTGTTGTCGTTGGAGACCCCTTATCTTCATAATTATTTCCTCCATCGGACGACGGTGGCCCTGCAACCGGACGAAGTCCTAACGATCGGACCCCCTCCCATTGTGGTCCTTCTTGCGGACTCATTACCGGAGCGATCTCTATGTCTATGGCCGCCCTTCGCTAGGACAACACCCGTCCCCAAGAAAAAATACTCCTGAGGGCAGCTCCTGTTTTGGCAGGATATCTCCTCCCTTACGGCCCAACTTGAGCGGAGAGAAGAAAGCACACAATACCATCTGGGTCAGCAGCTATAGCTTCCGGCCACGTCGTAAAAGGGTCGTCAGGTCTTCTCTGTGTCGGTCTTCTTCTTCGGGTCGATAAGATTCGTGTCTTCCTTCGAAGAGAAGATGGGAGGGAGTATAAATAAATAAATACATTAAGATCGAAACATTACTTAGTCAAAGGTCAGGATAAGTATTGGTATTTATTAATGTATTAAATAGACCTGTAAGTTATCGATTGGTAAGCTAAGATAAAAAATATGATTATGTTAATAACTTCAACAAAGTATTAACAATAATATTTTAATTTGAAGGGAAAAGATTTTTTCAGGTCCGGAATTCGAACCCGGGTCGCCAACGTCACCTTCGTGGTGCTCTAACCATTTGAGCTAATGCTCGTAACACGGCCAGGCAAATCCATTCTCTTCACCGATCCTATATCTCCGTGCTTTCGCAATTTTGTGAGTTTTATCTCAGTTGGTTAAAGCACCACGAAGGAGACGTTGGCAAACCGGGTTCGAATCCCGCCCCTGGGGAAATCTTTTCTCTTCAAAATAAAATATTTTAAAATTATAACAATTAATAAAAAAATAAAATATTATCAATAATCTTGGCGGTCATAATAGCCTCTAAGACACTTTAATGCTACCTCGCATTGTTATATAGCATTATATAATGTATTTGGGATCTATGATCATTTGAAATAACGAGGAAATAAAGTGGGGAAATAATTGTTATTTTTGGCTCATATTCCTTAGTTCGCACCATTTGTCCTGAACCTTGAAAATTCGAGTATATTAATTATTTCTGACTGTGGTGTGAATGTGAAAAACGGCTGCTAACTTTGAAGGAACCTATAAGGCCTTTAGAAATTTGTTCTTCTTAGAATTTTAGGTCTGAACAATTACGGGTCTCCTAAAATAAAGGTTTAAATCTACCAGAAAATAAGGTAGATCATAACCAAACCGTTGTCATTTATTTAGGTTAGGATTAAAAAGAAAAAATGAGAGGTTTTTAATGATTAAAATTGTAGGTTTATTTTGATACTAACGATATTCCAGTGTGAAATTTCAGATTCTTTCAAATGATAAAACAAACTTACTGATTTATAAATCCATACTTATCTGGATATTAAACTGTCATTGCAATATCGATTATATGGTCGATTTACTGAGATGATAGGTACCTGGTCAGAGAAGCCGTTACCATGACAACGGTGACGTCAGCGTACATCTGTCGCTTAGGGTTGGCCACTTGCCATCAATCACCAAGCCCTGACGTACCCGATTCTCATTTTTTTCCTTATCTTTACCGCCATTGTTCTTCAGGAGGAAAAGTTTATTTTTCCCTTGTTTCAGTTTGTAGCTTATTTCTACCTTAGTAAGTTTTATATGGACTTCAAATCCTTCATTTTTCAATCTACCTAGTACACTTTAAGAAAAGCTATGCTTATAAAACTTGGATAGGCAACAATTTGAGCCCTCACCGTCCGATCGTCCGATCTTCAGCCATAACATTATAAACAAACAAAAGCAAAGTTCTAACCTTAGAAGGCGAAAAACATCGACTTTTTTGCTCTTAAAAATTCACCTCATCACTGTAATTCTTTAAATAATAAAAATGGGTTATATAAATTGTTTTAATGATAATACTAATGAATAATTCAAGTGATTGAAAGTAGGCCAAAATTGAAGGAAAAAAGAAGAGAAACATGGATACTGGATTTTTGTTTTGCTCAGTTTCGATAACATGCATTTTAAATTAATTAACGTATACATCGTATGTCGTGTTTATATATCGTAGCGTTATTAGTAACAAACATTAGTCAAACTTAGTCAAAACATGATTTTTTTTAATTTTGAGCGTTGATGAAAAGTCTTGAGTGCTTAGTGTGATTACGAATATTGAAAATAAAGATATTTTTAGTGTATTTCATCAGTAGAAACATCTCACTAAGTTTTCATTTTTTTTATGTAGTCCATTTCACTTATAATCCCACAATTTATTGAATGGGCTTTTTTGTGGCTATTCACAGTGGTTGTTCAAAATGCCTTCAAGTTCATAATACAAAGTGATTAGTTTTCATTTAACCTATTTAATTTAACACAAATATGACATTAGCATGGTCAAAATTACAAATGTGCTTACTTAGAGGAATGCTTGGGATACGTTTGACAGTTCCTAAAACTAACCAAGTAATATTAAACTAAAATAAGAATTGGCGATTGCTAAAGACTTAAATTGCTTAAAGACTTGTTAAAGACCAGGGAATGTCTTCATCGAATCCTGCAGGTGATTAGAAGGTTAGAAGGTCCTAAAAGGAACAGGAAGAAAAGTTTCTTGGTTTAAAAGTATTCCAGATTGGACCGAAATACGAAATGCAGAAGAGCTTTTGCCTTCTGCAGAATATTGTGAAGTTATTTAGAACGGCAAAGTCGGATGAAAAAACATGAAGAAGAAGTATATCCATCGATTAAATTTTGAATATGTAAAATTATGTTTATAAATTTTATTGTACTCCTTTTTATATTTATAGTTTCAACTTCTCGACCAAAAAGATCCTTTTAGTTGTCCAGGTTTCCAAGGTGTGTCGTGTTCTCACACTGTGGCTTGATACTACGGTTGGTAAAGAAGGATGCCCAGTATATCGATATTTATTTTCTAAGGGCATCAATAAAACTATCTCCTCCCCTTCAGCTATTAATTCAGGGATGACCTAAGAGCGCCGACGGTGGAGTAGAGCACAATAGGGATTAGCGGATCGACACGTGGCCGCCACGTGTGTCGAGGTGTCACAAGCCCCATTGTCATCGGGAACCAGTTTACTTAGTCATCTGCCAGGGAGGATCCATTGGAGGGAAGGTGGCTCGATCTGGAGGGCCGTTGATAAACATTTTTATCTCGGAGGCGGTTTTTCACCGATAGCAGCGCTCGCTCATTGTAGCGGACAATGACGCTATTGATCTATTGCCGGGTATTGTTATTGTCCTTGCGTCGGTCGTACTTGACAAAAGGTTTGTTTCCTCGATGAAGAGTTTTCATTGGTTGTAGCGAGGTGTTTCCTACATATAAATATAAATATCTACAGTCCCGGTGAATAAGTGGTTAAGTCGAATTGTTTTCATATTGAGATTCCCGTTGTTAAGGAAGCGAAGTCGCATTATTTTCGTTATGAATAAGGGGGTAAATCAGATATTAGCTTGAAAAGGAGTCATTACTTATATTGTACCACTCCATTTCAAGCCAAAAACTACGAGAATGACTCGATTCCGATTACCTCAATGCAAATAGCTCTCTTTGCACAAAATTAGACTTAACCACTTATTCACCGGTCCTGTAACTCCATACCACTTAACAGAAAACCCAAAACAGATGAAGTGGTTAAGTCGAATTTTGTACACAGAGAGAGTAGTTTTTGGAGTTTTTTTTTTGTTAGTAATAACTCCATTTCGAGTCAATGCTGGATATAGCTCATTATGCACTACTAAATTGCACGATTGCGCTTCCTGAGTACAATTAACTTTTTATAAATAAACTTCGACTTAACTATTAATTCAGAGGGGATGTAGATACATTCATTCCGTAGAATTAAATAGGACGCCTTAATGCTTGGTTTGCGTTTTAAATCCTTAAGCTTCCCCTGTTAATAGTTAGGTAATTCTTAATTTACAGTTTTTAAGTTGTTTTTTTAAATTATCTATTATTCGAATGTTTTACTATCTTTTATTTATGAACCATCTTTTATTTCTCTTGGGTTTGTAAAACTTGTTGTGGATGAGACTAATGATAACAATAATTATACTTGGCAAACGCGAAGGCTCGAAAGTGCCGTGAAGTTTTATATCATATACCCATTTTTCTGTTTATGCATGAAAAAGGTTTGTTTTTATTCATGCAGTCATTAGATTATTGTTAAGAAGACTTACAGCTTGCAGTTGAAGAAGTTTTGTTTTGGACAATATTTACGGAAAAGAAAAGAGAAAAATACTATAAGAAAAGTGGTTGGAAGTATCCAAACAATAGCCCTCCCTTTCCATAGAGTACAGTCCCAGACAGGAGCAAGGCAGCGGAACGGGATAGGAGGACTGGAGGAGTCCAGAGGTGGGTATGATGTATAAAGCCTTTGTGATGGTAATCCACCTCCCAGTTGCCACCTCCGGCCACATCCCACCTCCACCTCCCACAATATGCCGACCTGACAAAAGGTGGTCTCATTCATGTGCTAATCCACCTTTCACCGAGCCATCAAAAAATCGTTTGTTTGCTAACCCGCTTTATTATATTTCCCTCTTTTAGCCGGCTAAAGCTAAGCGATGACTTCATGTATTCATGCCATTGATACACTAAGGAGCATTCTGATCACCGTCCTTTGAAAATCATAGAGTCTCAGATATTAGAATGAAGTGAATTTTAGAGCAAAGTGAAAAATCTGGAAGGGTTTCAGGAAGAAGAAAAAATAAGGAAGGTTATTCGAAATTTGGCATAGGGTCAAAAGAAACATGTCAGTGAGCGCATGAAGGAATATTGGAGACAGAGAAAACTCCAAAGAAAGGAAAGAATTAATGATTTTGTGAGATAATGTGGTTAATAAGGAATTCCAATAACAAACAGTGTAGGAGACTTGATTGGTTGTGATTGGCAATTTCAATTTCTGTTTGTTCATTGTTAGTTTATTTAACCTCACTTTTATGCTCAGGAGACCTTGACTCTACATGAGTTGTAGCGCCATGAATGATGATGATGATGATGATTTTATGCTGCTATGGCTAATCAAACGAAATTACAGTGGGAGTCATAAATCGAGATATAATTAGGACGGAGACCTAGCTGGGTCCACCAGTTTACGTTCTATCCGAAGGACGGCCCAACTAAGTATTTTTAATTCCCTTGAGCCCTTCTCGTTGAGAGCCACAATGTCCTTTTGTCACTCGTGGGTCACAAAAACCTTAGGCATTTGTTTATTCATCTTCGCCTCGTTCCTTGGTTCTCGTGTTTCAGTTAATTAGTATAAAGATAATTTATTGTTCCCATTTTCATGCGTCAAAATTGAAAAAAACATCTTAGCTTTGTGATTTTTTTTTTTATTGAGAAGTTTTGATGGTTCCTTGGTAACCTTATTTATCCGGCAAGATAAGTTGAATAATGATTAATGTAAACTTAATTTAGGGTTGTAACATCACTGTTAAATATGATATATAAACGAAAGAAAATCTTATCTAACCGCCGCACAGTGGAACGAACCAACGCATTTGTTGGACATTGGACCAATTCTCTAATAACTAAATTTGTTCTCTATTTTGATTTTAAATTATACTTTATACTTCTTCTCAACAAAATCCATAGATAAATTTATTGTGAAATCAAATCTTATATAAAAAATTCTGAATTGAAATATAAATTTTTCTAAAAACTCATATTTTTAAAGCAATCCCCTCTTTGAGGTAATGCATAAAATTAATCGTGCACTTACTGGAAAAACACACATCCATAATAAGATATTTTAGGCAAATAAAACTTGGGATTATTTCAAACGTCTGGGATTTTTCGGTGAAAATTGGGTGATAAAATTAAATAATCAATGGCGAAAATCGCTCAAAATCGCCCAAACAACTACCTTCACAGTAAATAACTAGAATGTCTGAAGTTTTTTTTCCATTAGTCGGATTTTGCTACTAGGTGCTATTTTCCGAGAAAATGATTTTTTCTTTTTATTGTATGGGCCTTGAGAATTAATTTAAAATAATTTCTGTTGATATTGGCGTCTACTTTTCGCACGTTTTCTTTTTTTTACCAGTTTTTGTTTACATTCATTTATTCGAACAACCCTCATCTAACATAATAGTATTAACAATGAAACTCAGTTTGTGTGTGGTATTTGAACGACATATGTGTAATGGTGCACATAGGTGCAATAGTCCTACAACAAATCGTCAAGTTTTTAATTTTTGATTTATTTAATTTTTATTTCGTTATTTAAATGAAACAATTTTATATAGGCACTTACATTTATTATAATTTTGATGTATCAATTATACCTAGTATATTAACTAACAAAAGTAATTATCAATTATTTTATTAATTTTGTTTAATAATTAAATTATTTGGTTTGTTACTTTTTCCTTTGTGTAACTTTATTTAATACCTATGTATCTGTCTTTCCATAGAATACTGTATTGTACCTATTCTCGTAGTATGTTGGTACAATAAATGGTACAATGTTTGATACTAAATAATCTAACATCGAAATATCAAATCTAGAATTTTTACACGTTTATCCTAAAAGGTTTGATCCTGTTTATCATATAATTAAATAGTTCCTTCAAAAAGCTTTAAAACCGTAGCAATAGCCTTATTCTAGGAGAACCAGAAGTGGAGATATTAATGAATGTCCAGACGCTCCTAACGCTCGTTCCACTGTGCGCCGCCCACGCGCATAATTTGTCAAGTCGACTAGCTGAGGGTAATGGGACGACAGAACTTCGCGAGCAGGCACAATCGAAGTCAGACATGTGTAAACGAATGCGCGCGAGGTAGACATGACAGGCTGGATGTGCCAGAGGTAGACATGGCAGGCTGCAGGTGGTGACTAACGCTCTCTGGGGGCTGTGAGGGTAATTGTATCAGTGCCCCGTCCCCGGGGGTGGCTTTTAGAATAAAATGATTTAATGTTCCTTCCTCGCTAGTTGAATGGCTATTTATGATTAATGTGTCGTCTCTGCGGCGATTTGTTCTCTGGCCGTATGTCCCACTCTTTTGTTCCGTGGCCTGTACGTACGTGTCCCTGGTTCATACGTACGGGGAGGGTTTTATTGTGTAGGGGATTTAATTTTATCCTTGATTAAAGGTTAGTTCTACAAACACAGCTGTGAGGATTCCTTTTAACTAATCCTCTTGGGTCTAATACTATAATAATTTCTGATACTAATATATCAGATTCTATATTTCATTCTTCAATCGAGTCGTATGCCCCGAAATAGATTTAACTAATGGTGATAGGATACCTGGACATAGGGGTTTAAGGTGAGAATCTGAAACCACATAGTTATGTAAAGAAAATTTCATGAATGCTGGTAATAAATTAAGTTTTATAGTATTAATAATAATTACTTTTTAGTAATAAAATATTTGATTATAGTTTTAAAATTCAGGAAACAATCTCTGGTGGAATCAGAGATGGGGCTGAGGAGAATAAGAAATAAAGCCCAAAATGAAGTTCAAGGATAGCCTGGCCGAATACAAAACAACAGTAATAACTCCAAGAGAATGGAAAATTTATTACAATAAGAGTAAACTAGCCACGATAAAGGCAAAACTGGAGTGATCCAAGCCAGGTAGTGGGGAAAAGGGCGTGGTTTCCCTATGCGCAGGGTGTTTACCATATTCTCATATATAGTAGCAGAAACTCTATTTCTCACCACGTAACACGAAATACGTAGATAAATTCTATATCTAAGACCTACAATAAATAAAAATAAATAAAATGAATAAGGAAATGAAATAGAAGGTATTTCAAAGGGCGCCAACCCTCTTTTATTCCTTCAAGGAAATCACTAACAAACTATTTTCCAACTTCATTAGAATTCTAATAGAAAGTATAACGATTATACTGGATTCATAACCTAGAAACAAGTTGCGCCAATTTATCAAACGCTATTATAATCGAAATGAAATATAAAACGGAAGTTCTGGAATTGCTGATCTTACGCGGATTCTAAACTTAATGCATGTCACACCGATATCAAATTCTTCTTGTTCACTTTTGAGTATGCATAATTCAGAACGATGAAATGCAGTAATCATAAATTATTTATCTGGCAAAGATCCCGTGGGATTAGGAAACTCGCTTAGGGTTCAACCTGTCTTGATATAGTGTATTCTCTCAATTAGGGTTAACCCTGGTGGGTGAGTGTAGCTCTGCACAACCGCTAGTCTAGTATTTTAGAAATATTACTGTGGTTATATTTTAGTAATATTATTACTATATTATTACTTATTTTAGAAATCTGATTTGTTTTAGTTGTTTACTAATACGAAAACTAAACAACCCAATATTATTCTTGTTTTAATATTTTACTTGTTGAAGTATCTCTGATAATAAAAATATTTTTTAAAATATCCGGATTAAGTTTTGTTGCTGGATGTGTGCCAGCATGAGAAGTTCGGTGTCAGTACGTGTCTGCTAAAGGATGACTGCTTTGGTATGTATCAGCGGTACCTGTTGTCCCTTATCATTCTTCCTTATCTTATCTCTTATCTCATTCCTTTTATATCCTGGCTCCTGTGCGGGGGATATATTGTCTACAAGCCGCTGCTCAATAAATCTTCATGTTTACGTTTTAGGATTATCTCTTCTCTTCTGGGGTTAGTATGGCGAATTTTACATCGCCGGAATTATTTAATGGGAAGCTTGTATTATTTTTATTCCTGGACCGAGTTTTAAACAGTTTAATGTTCGGTCTGAGGCCAACTAATCGATCTCAAGCTGTATTGTTCTTACAATCGTTGTTGAATGGTACCTGCTAGTAGATCTGTTTTAGTTCTCATTATTTATTTTATTGTCCATAAATGTTTTAGATGGAATTATTTTACAGAGGTTGGCTGTATGTTAAACAATTTACTTATCACTCAGCTAATTATACAGTTATAGTTATATTTTGTAAGCATCTAAATAATTAGTACAAATATATTTCATTAATAGAATCTTTTTTTAATACAATTTAGTATATACATTAAGACAGGAGCATTAATGATAGTCTTGCCATAAAACACCTAAATAATGGGATGTATCAAAACAAATGACCGTTAGGGACCAGTCTACTGGCCTTTTCACCTTCCCAATGGAGAGAAGATGGCGACTAATAGTATCTTTCGACACACCACACTCCCTTGCAATTCCGCGTGTACTTGTGGACGGATTTGACTCAACAGATTCCTTGAGAACCTCATCAATATCCATTAATGGTTGCCCGGAGCCCTCCTTCCTTTCCAATGCTAAATTTTTAAACAAACGCCGCGCAGTGCGCTGGTCAAGGACACCCCCCCCCCCTTCATATTTAATAATTTCACGAGGTGCTTCAGCGCCTGTGAAATGTTTTTTTCCAGTAATATCTTACAATTACGAGAATTTCGTTAGACACTGTCATGTTTCTTCTTTGAAATATATAACTAAACTGAGTTTTTTTTTTTTAAGAAGTCCAGTGTTAGTAAACAAGCTTAGAGATTGCTCTAAATGGATTTTTAAGTGTTGGTAAATAATAAATAGCATTAAAATATTTACATACTTTTTAATGTGGAATTTACTCTGTACTTAAAAAGGGTTCTTCGTCAGGTAGGTGTGTGGTAAGGTCATCTTCCGGGTCTGAAAATCTTAGTCGCACTCCTCTCTTCATGGAGAAGGAATGTCCTTTTTGCAGGACTCACCTCCTCCTAGGTTCTACTGCTACCAGAGCTCATGACTTGGTTTTTGTAACCAACGTTGTTGCTAGCTTCTTATTTCATTCTATCACTTCTCAAACCTGGATAGGCAAAATTTAGAATTCCCGCTGTAGCAGCGTAATAGTGGTGTTGGCGTAACCGTGTAACAGTGTAAGTATATATATTATTTTTCCTTTTTTAATTATTATATTATTACTCAGATATTATTATATTGGATACATAAGAGCAAATTTGCTCTCTCTTATTTATGCGTTCAATCGTACTATTGATTTGAGTTCGATCGTACTGTATCTGGTTTCCATCTGATTTTTTTTGTGTATGCCTCGAAGGCTGCTGAAATGGCGTATCATTGTCTTCTCAATTATATTCTACTATTTCAAATTTTTTTCTAATTGTACTCCAGTAATGAACTTTCGTAATATATAAGAGATCAGGGTATATCAGTTGGTTGAGCATTGAGTTGCTAAGCCGAAGGTTCCGGGTGTGGTAGATAAATTATGTAATCTGTAAACAGCCACGGAACTACACTCTGGGATCTGACGACCCTCATTGGGCTCACCCAGCCTGTATGAAGTGAGTAACCTTAATTGAGCGTTTTCTGGGATTAATTACCTTCCTGCACAACTGTTGTCCTTGGAACAGTACCTACCCTGTACTGGACCCAAGTTCTTGTAAAGTGTTACAGTTTTTTTCATTTAATATGACAAGTGGAATACTTGATGAATTGAAGATTACCCTATTTGATGTTGTAAATGTTTAAGGGGCTCATTATGTTAAGTTTTTCAAATTTTTTTTTTTTCAAAAGTTTCTTGCTCATAGCCTTGGATGGATCCGCTCATTCGCATACTCCATGCCCGCCGTAATGAGACCGTCCCGATATCCTCCCCCAGGAAGGGCTAGGAAGAAGCCCTCCAGACGGGAATCAATTTTCACTTAGCCGGGGAGAGAGGGCTTTGGGGCTATTGTGCGAGGTGTATTTGGGCAAGTGGTCTCTGCTCCGTGCCTCCGCAAGGCGCCTTAGGATCAGGGCTATCTATATCGCTCTCAGGTGCCTAGCTATCCCCCCCCCTCTCTCTCTCTCTCCCTCTCCCCCTATCTCTCTCTCATTTTCCAACAAACAGTAGCATACACTGCTTGTTATTCCAGACTCAATATCATCAGGAAACACTACACTATCTATATATATATATATATATATATATATATATATATATATATATATTTATCTCTTTATCGCGTTAGTTCATGAAAGAAATATTATTTTTCATCTTGCTAAACACTATTCATAAATGCACAAATAATTGTTCGATTGAGTATACTAAGTTTCAGTAATAAAAAGTAGAAAACAACTCTGTTTTTTTTTATGTAGGAGAGAAAGGACCTTTCCCTCACACGCTCTTTCCTCAAATCCCATGACGACTTGATTGTCACTAAAGCTGATAAAGGTAATTTAACTGTAATCATGAATCGTTCCGAATATAACCTTAAAATGATTTCTCTTCTTTCTGATACTTCTACTTACAAACCTACACCCCGAGATCCTACCTCTTCTCTCCAAAAAAAATTCAACCTCCACCTAAAAAGCCTTGTCAATTCCAAATTAATTACATACCCTATTTATAGAAACCTTATTTCTTACAATTCCATAGCTCCCCGCTTTTATGGCCTTCCCAAAATCCACAAACCGAACAACCCCCTCCGGCCTATTACATCTAACATTCATTCACCATCTACAAAACTTAGCAAATTCTTACTTCCTTCCTTACAAGTCCTCAGCCGTAACAACCCATATGATATCCAAAACTGTTTTTTTTTTTAGTTTAGAAGGCTTTCTATATTTAGATCAATAGATGATTTATTTATTCTTTATCATCCGTAGGTTTAACCTATGGTATTTCTAAACCCTGCTGACTTAAATAACGCTCGGAAACGTATAGCAAATAGTCAGGAATAGAGTTTAAGTCCAATTTCAGGTTTAGGTTAGCAGACTTGATTTATATAAAATTTGATCATTTCGTTATCACCTCTAGTATTTGTAGACCCTCCTGGAATTTACCCAGAATTCATTAAGAGGTTACTCTTAGCTTAATAACGTTCAGAAAGAAATCCTGTTTTTATAGATTTACAAAAATGTTCATGAAGGGATACACTTAATGCTTGAGTTTGAGTTTTAGAAGTAGCAAAGATTATTGTCTTAATTATTAAGATTCAGTTTAGCTGTCTTCATTAACACATGAATCGTTTAATCAGTTATCACTAGATCGCCGTTACTAGACAAACGCTCTAAGCTCCCAATTAATTACAAAAGACTCATATACATGACAATCATTAGACCCATCTGGACTTACGGAATAGAGCTTTGGGGCTCCACTAAGCCATCGAATTCCTCACGTATTCAATCCTAAATCTTATGTACAATCCTCAATGCTCCTTACTTTGTTACGAACAAAGTAATCCATTATGACCTTTATGTCCCGTTTGTTGTTGGTTGGGACCGAATCCGATATCAATCTTTTCATCATCCAAACTTCATTTCCACTCAAACCCACTAGTTTCAAACCTCGCAACCTCTTCAATTCCTGATAATCCTCCGAGGCGTCTGGAAAGATGGCCTCGTGACCTTCTAAGCTGGACTTTCTATTGGAGTACTACCACGGGTAGTTTCTCTACTTGCCTTTATCTCGGGACATGATTTATCTTTAATTATATTTACTTGGTGTATACTGTATACAGTTTTAAATTTCAATAAATACATATAAAAAAAAATTATCACTAGGGAGGTGCTCTAGCGAAGGTCCTCTGTAAATCTCGGTAGGCTTGAGTCTCTACTATGTACTAGACCTATGACCCTTTTATTAGTTGTTATAATACAGGATTTTTTCTAATATAATTAATTTATAACTCTAAACTTTACCAGCTTTCAATAAAAACGAGGATAATTCTTAAGTTTTACTGAACGTCTTTATCTAATGTTGCAGTCCTTGATTGACGAGTTGAGTTAGGACTCGTTATGTTAACTGCCTTGCTCCTGATTTTCGTTGGTTAAGGTTTCCTCCCAATGATGGGGAACTACTTTATAGAGTCTTAGTTAGACTCAGGAGGATTTGCAGATCCCACAGTGGCTGTTATATATCCCACAGATTAAATAATAGATTTGCGACTGCCGGATTCGAACCAGGACTTTAGTACAGAATCTTAGTGCAATTTTAAGAAGATTTACGACAGAATATAAATGGGAAGAGGTTTAATTTCCGATACATTGTTCCATCTTGAAGATACATAATGTTTCTTCACTATACAATAAAAATAAAACAAAGGAGAATCATAAGAAAAATCGATGGGCCCAGGAAAACACAGGAAGGTTACAGGTGAAGATCTAACGAAGACTGATGTTCTATGGGCACATGAAAAGGATGAAGAGGAAAGATTAAACAAAAAGATCTTTAACACAATTTTTAGCTACAAAAGCGTGGGAGGATACACGAAGCAAAGAACCTTAAAATTTCAGATGCCGACTGTCTAGATAAAGAAAAACACTGTAAAATCACCAATATTGGAACAGAAAAAAAGGAAAGGTACTAAGTGGTACGAAGAAAGAAAAGAAATGTAGTCGTAAGAAAATCAAGACTCCCAAAGAAAACTAACCATGATATTCGCGTGGTCGTCCTTAGGGGGCGGTGCGTGATAAAAAAACAATAAAAAAACTCACAAAGCTGTTGATCTATCAATCATGCCCTCTTGAACCTCCAAGAGAGCGTTAATAATGAGGTATAAAAGTATAGAGAATACATAGAAGCGTAAGGAGCTAGGGCTTAATGGCGGACGGAAGGGTTGTGGTGGTAGAGGGCTGCTGTTTGTCTTGCACCGTCCTGCTCGCTCTGTAATCCTCTTAGCGTCCATTACTATCGGGTTAGGTCCCCAAGGAGGATTAGCAGGTATTAGCAAAGTCTGCTGCTTCTATAGTCGACTGCTAGCGAGAGTGTCATCTCCATTCGTCAGGTTCGATTCTCTTTCGGCGATTGGATACGTCGAATTACAGTCATGTCCGATCAGGTCTAAGGGTCTTGTAGGAGAATTACTATCCAATTGCTGTGCCAGCGAAATTATATGATTTAGTTGTAGAAGTAAGGGGGGCTGGTTACACAAATGATCATGTTTTCTAATATACGAGTATCATATGTAGATATATGAGTAGTTAAGAATCAAATGTAGATTAGCCCAAAATAAGAATAAAAAATCACGTTTTTCATTATAGTCCAGGATCCATGGTCCATTTTTGCACTTGATTACTTTCAAGCTGAATCTTCGTGAATAGCTTCGTTTCGATAAGACCCCGAAAATTCTCGATTGTGGTAGCTACCTCTGTTAGCTATATTAAGTTAATAAACAGCTGGTAATCTGAATTGGTTTTTTTTTCACCACCTTTTTCCTTCTAGTCCAGTATCCATGGTCCATTTTTGCACTTGATTACTTTCAAGCTGAATCTTCGTGAATAGCTTCGTTTCGATAAGACCCCGAAAATTCTCGATTGTGGTAGCTACCTCTGTTAGCTATATTAAGTTAATAAACAGCTGGTAATCTGAATTGGTTTTTTTTTCACCACCTTTTTCCTTCTAGTCCAGTATCCATGGTCCATTTTTGCACTTGATTACTTTCAAGCTGAATCTTCGTGAATAGCTTCGTTTCGATAAGACCCCGAAAATTCTCGATTGTGGTAGCTACCTCTGTTAGCTATATTAAGTTAATAAACAGCTGGTAATCTGAATTGGTTTTTTTTTCACCACCTTTTTCCTTCTAGTCCAGTATCCATGGTCCATTTTTGCACTTGATTACTATCAAGCTGAATCTTCGTGAATAGCTTCGTTTTAAAATTCTCAATTGTGGTAGCTAACAGAGGTAGCAAGGATAAAATATGTCGATTTGATGATTCTCAAAAATTTATTAATAACTGGTTTGTTTTTTTTGTTTTGTTAAATCTCAAGATAATTACCTAAATTATTGGAAAAATTATTTGTCCTACAAAATGTATGGTTTGATCAAAGAGCCCCCTCCTTCCAATATGTATCGATAACGAAGTCATCAAAAATGATTACTAACCAGCTGTTTTTTTACTTCGTTATCGATACATATTGGAAGGAGGGGACTCTTTGATCAAACCATACATTTTGTAGGACAAATATTTTAGATAATTATCTGGAGATTTAACAAAAAAAAAAAAAAACCCAGTTAGTAATAAATTTTTGAGAATCATCAAATCGACATATTTTATCCTTGCTACCTCTGTTAGCTACCACAATCGAGAATTTTCGGGGTCTTATCGAAACGAAGCTATTCACGAAGATTCAACTTGAATGGTATTCAAGTGCAAAAATGGACCATGGATCTTGGGCTATAAGGTAAGCTAAACTCATGAAAAATAGCTTATGCTCCTGAAACTTGAAAATTCTTTTATTAGCCATTAGAGAATTTTTAAATGCTTGAAACCTTTTTTATTTTAAGTTCTTTCATTCATATATTTTTAGTTATTCATATCAGATATTTCGTTCGTGAATTAAAAAGTTTTAACCATTGCCACTGAAGGCTTAACTCAAAAATTATAAATTTTTAGATATATTGTTCTTTGGAAGGAGCGATATGTTACCTAATACAAGTAACTGGGTTTAATTAAAGCAAAATATGCCACTCGAAATTATTTATTATTATTAAATAACATTTGAGAATGGATCAAGAAAGTCTGAAACGTCTTTTGAAAGTTATATATTCCTTAATTCCGCGTTTTTCAACATATTTAAGTGGAAAATAGTTGACTGGATAATTCAAATAGTGGATTGAAATGGTCAGTGGATGCGGTCAATGTTTACACAAAATAATTTTTCTTTTTTTCCTTTTACAAACTTATTTGTGTAATCTTTGACCGCACCTCCTGACCATTTCAATCCAATTTCAAAAAACATAATTCTCAAAGAACTTTAGCTATACTTTTCTCATAATATATCTGGATAATAGTTTACTTTATACGAATTTTAAGTTTTACTTTTCTTAATAAAAGGCAGGAGTAGGAATACATATTATACCGATTGAAATACTCAGGTTAATCATCCATTAGTTTTATGTTGTAATTTCGGGAGGAAACCATTATCATAAATAACAGTTATAGCATATAGGGGGGGGGGGGTAAATAATGGCTCCTGGAGAATACTCGTTGTAGAATATATGTGCCAAGTTGAAGGGTATGGTGACATATATACAGCGGCTGGAGGTGATATACACAGCCCTAGATATACATACACAAGCCATGGCTGACACAGAAAGCCACAGTGTAGATGAAAGAGGTACACGGATAACTAACTCACCTCCACAGCTAAATCTTCTCTCCTGAATACTCTCCTCCTACGACCCTCCACTTTCCGATCTGATAAATTATTGCTCCGAGTCCTTTATGTGAAGATAAAAATATTGCGGGAAACCTCATGAATACATACCATGAATTTTCCCTCCCCTCTCATATTCTATAGCTGCAATTTTCCCCTGATACGATAGTACTTCCTATTGCTGTCTGCTGAGTTATTGCTAACAGGTGATAAGTTTTGAGTCATGTCTTCCCCGCTTGTTTCAATTTATATAGCAGGACTTATCTATTTTTATTTCATTCATTTATATGTTAATAAAAATACAAATAATAGTTATTTATTTGACAAGTGAGGAACGTGGCACTTTATTACACCCGAGTGAATTAAACGAGGGTGTTATAAGCACTCTTCTCACGTGTTAAATATAACATTTTTCCTGCAACCATTTAAAAATTAATAAATTAAAGTTGCAACTTTAGATTTGTTAAAACTACACTTGGGTAATGCTAATGCTAGATCTCCAAATTTCTGATGTGTGAAGGTTCTAATACATTTAAGGTTATATTAAATATTTCTATAAAATCGCTTCAAAATAAATAAAATCTATCTTGAATTAAATATAAAATTATTTATTTTTACATTTTAGGAATATAATATGAATTATAATACAGCCATTTAACATTTAAAATAACAGAGTGCTGATTGTCAAATTCGAACTAGGTGGCTGTTACTTTTCCTCACTACTGAGGACAAGTGGTTTTCCCTCACTAGTGGGGTAAAGTGGGACTTTCCACACCAGTTTTAGTTGAGTAATGGGTAGCATTACTCAATGGTTGCAGGATAATAATATTTTTTTAATGAATTATTAGTTGAGCCTTGAATATTGATAAACTACTTATTATAAATCGATGTTTCAACCTACATTGCTGCTCTTCTTCAAGGCTTATAATGTGGAACACTAGTATGGAGGTGAACCTGAATGTTTATTGATTTTTAAGGGAATATTCTAGTATTTCATCTTCCTTTTCCCGAAATAAAGTCGTTCAAAAAAAATAAAATTAATAATCATTATAAAAATGCAATGGTAAAAAATTGGAAGAAAAATAAAGGAAAATAACTAACCTATCTTATGGTTACTTATTTTCCAGTAATTATTGTTCGTTAATTCATATGACGTTACTTTATTATCGGACGATGCTACAGTGGATGTTCTTGATGTGGCTGATCGGACGATGCTACAGTGGGAGCTCTTAAGTTTTGGCTATACAGATTTAATAGGCCCGCGATTTGGGCTTCGTAGGTTGTTATGGTAACAACATCACAACAGGTAACCCTAAATTAAGGCTTTGACTTTTCGGGTTTTCTAATTGCTCTATGATGATTATTTTATTCCTCATGTTGTGCACGTCTTTACTTATAACTGTTTTATTTTTATTTCGATATTTATTATTAATATTATATAATATTAATATGTATTATTTCTTGCAGTGGAGGATGGTGACTTGGAAACAGAGGAGGCAGTGGTGACGGAGGTAGGAGTGGGCCAGGCCTGGCCGCCGCCGGGGGCGGAACACCTCCAGCTCTCCATGAGGCTAGTCACTTCGGATTCCAACGACTCAGAAATAGGTAATTGATAGAATTAATTAGATTTATTATATTACAGTATAATAGGACTATACTGTAGTGCAATTACTCAATTTTGCCTATCCATGTATAATTATATAATAATATAATATATAATATAATAATAAATAATATATAATAATATAATAGGAAAGGGGTCCTAAGTGAGTACCAGACACCGCTCAGACTCAGGACTAATATCGTAAGTCCCCTCCAAAGTACGGCACAACTGAGGATATGTCAAAAGTATATGTAATAGAATCTCGATTATCCAGCCCTTTATTAAACGGCGAAGTCTTCTGTTTCTCTTTGTTTTCGTAGTTCCTTAAAAAAAAATGGACTAACGGAACCTCCAAAAAAGATATAAAACAAAGGATAAATACAACCCACAAATCAATCAACAGGGTGTCCAGGCTATCTTAGGAGGAATCATCTTGAAATCAGAGTGGAAATATAACTCAACAAAACATCCTACAAAATGTAATTTACCCAATTTAATTTTCAATGCTGAAGTGAGGTCACAACGAGGTAGGCCAAGGTAAAGATGGATAGAAGGAATTGAGGAAAGTATGCACTGCCGTGTTTTAAGGGAGGAAGGTAGTACAAAATGGAAAACGAAATAAAAGCTATTTTTGGTTAAAGAAAATTTCAATCTGAGGAAACCCTCAAAGGAAAAAAAATTGTTTCTGTATACAGTAGAACCTCGATTATCCGCCAGGGTATGGGACCAAGATAGTGACGGATTTGGGAAATAGACAGATATGAGTGAGACATATGTTATATATACATACACATAAATTGGACAATATATTTCAAACATTCGACATTATATATGTACTCGTAACTTATTTACGTACTAATAAGGTATACATATGTAGTAAAACTATTTAAAAAAAATAATATGTTTTATATCATTAATTGTATGAGGTAGATCATAGATTTTTGCTAAGATTTGAAGCACTTTCACCTTTTCGTAAACGTTTAACAATTTCAAACTTAGTAGCGAGATCTAAACTCTTCTTTTGTCTTTTTTCCGACATTATTATACGTACTTTTAAGAAAACGACAAGCACCCGTAAGACAAGAATGAAGACTGAATGCAGTACAACTGGGGAAGCTTCATTATGTAGAGATGAGGAGATAATTAATTTCTGATAAAGCCTAGGTTTTCAGTAAACAACAGTTTCTAGGAATCGAAGTTGTCAAGACACAACGATTGATTCTTGATTAGCCGGTGACTATGCCTTAAGTAACCAAACAATATATACACATCTTTTTTTTTCCCCCTCAAAACTGATGTGGCGGTTAACAGAGAGTGGCGGTAAATAGAGGTTTTACTGTAATAATATAAAAGGCTATATATATATAAAAACTAAATTTCTTTGCTTTGAATATAGTAATTAACTTTTTTATTTTTCGGTTTAAGGCATATTTGCAATTATATTTTCGATTTCTATATTTGATATGTAAATGTTCTCCACGAGCATAGCTGTGAGGACAGATGACATATATTTAATAATGATTTTTAAAGATGAAAACAAATGTCATATTTTAAGACAGATTCATAAGAACAGATGAATATAAGTGACATGCTCTTATATTTTATTTTGTTCCCTTATTAACGTTAGAACGGCCCCTGGGTGGGATCCCCTATCCGTGCAGTTTGATCCCCTGCAAACAAGGTATTAGCCTCTACCTTCACTAATTGGGACCTTCCGGGAGATGCTATCGAGTAATCTCGCTCTAAGAAGGCAATTAGGTCTTCTTCGCTATCTCTTATTGCCCGCTGTCTCTTATTACCGTTCTTCCAGGGTCCTTAAGGATGAAGGTCCTTCCTTTAGGATCCTTAAGAATGTAGGATTCTTCCTTCTTGGTCTTTAAGAATGTAAGATCCTTGCTGATGGCGCTCTTTTGCATTTTAATGCAGGCGTCCATTTCATGTTCCTTGATTAGCCTTAATGGTGTAATATCTACCCATAATACGTGTAATATCAGTCTCCTTATATATACTCTTTCGGTGTTTGATTTTTTTATTGGTACATTGAATATATTCGAATTTTTTTTTATTAAAAAGTTTAAAATAGTCCAATGCCCAGTCAAAAATACAGTTACTTAAAAAAAGTCAAGTAACTGTTACTTAAAAAAATATTAATACTCATAATATTGTTTTAAATATTTTATTATACGATTTGTTTTATAATATTATTGTCTTTGTTTCTTTGTACTAGCAGATATAATAATGAATACTAGTAAAACACTTATACTGCTCGATATTTTTTTTTATTAATTTAGGAATCTAAACGTTTTATAATAAAACATGTTATTATGTGTCGTATTTAGTAAACATAAAGAATTATGAGCTAATTTAAAAAATAAAAAAAAAGAGTTGCAAACTTGTGTCTTTCTTGAGAAACTTTTTCTTTCCGACAATTAAAGGCCGATGCCAGGAGAATTTATTATTGACTTAATAAAAAATAAATAATAAAATCGGAATTACTCCATATTATTACTATTACCTTCATTGTATTAATTTAGCATTAAAATTTTTTAAAAAATATGTAAATTATATTGTTAAAATGAAGTATCGTAAATTTTAGTCCTTCCTATGATTTTTTTCTCGATTATTAAAGGATTTAATAATGGGATTATTGCTTTATTAAAATAAGTAGATATTATTGCTATTTTACTTTTGTGGTTTCGGATCTTTTTCAAAGGTTTAGTTTATTTAATAATTAATTTGAAGAATAAAAAAATAATAATAAAATATTACTTAATGTATTTTTGCGATGAGGTAATAAAAATACTTACTGGTGATGATTATTTACTTCTGAGTACATTCACGAATGCAACGGTTTTCTGGAATATGGACTACGGGATTTTCTAGAAATATCAAAGCTGAAGGCGTAAAAGAATTGGACGGAGGTAAGAACGGAGCGACGTTGCCAGTATATGAAGGATCTTTGGGCAAAGATATAGTTGAAATGATACGGTTCTTAATTGGCCAACACGAAGAAAAAAATGTTTATTAATGTAGGTATACATTTAGCAATATTGTGTAATCAGGTTTGATAATACAATTGAAAAAAAAAGAAGAGAGAATCATAAATTTTATTTCTTTCTGAGACACTTTTTCTTCTCGACAATTGAAGATGATGACGGGAGCATTGTATTATATAATCGGGAGATAATTCGACTTGTCCTCTCCACCCGCGGGATAAAAGAACCGCGAGATAGATCGGAACGGGTGGCTGGTGGTGGAACGGGTGTTGGGTGGGGAACCCTCTCAATCAGGGCGGGCGGTCGTCGGGACTGAAATATAGCAATAATTTTAAAGGAGGGTTTAGGGGGAGCATTCAATTAAGGAGGAGAGCTTCAATCTTCCACTTGCTATTGTTACCAACGGCTGTGCACTCCTGCGGAGGACCTCTATGTCCTTAGGTGGGAGTGTCCTTGGTGTGGGTATCCGATGTCATCGGGATTGGGAAGGGCCAATCTAACGGGGGGTTGTAATGGGAAGCCTGAGCAATGAAATGCAATGAGCAAGTTAGAGCAAAAAAGTTTAAAAGAAGAAGCGGAGGAAGCAGAATCTAGAAGTCCATTCAATGGAAGGAATAACGCCTTAATGAATGTCATCTTGAGATTTATTTCAACTAATTAAAAAACAATTAAGTTTTATTTTTTTAAATTTTTTTCTTATAAACTGTACTCATTTCGTTATGAATTTATATTGGGAAAGAGAAAACCATTTTCCAGTCATTAAATTTTCTTAATCCTTATTTCATGATTTGACACGTTTCGACAACACTGTTTTACTCTTAATTTAAGTAATATTATCTTGACCATGGCATAATCCCCTAGAAGTTGTTTTTTAATTTTTAAAATGAATGTGAGTTTGAGAATTTTTACTTATAACTGTAATAAAGTTATATAAATGAATGGTACTGATCCAGAAAACTAAATTTAAAAGATTGAAAATGAGTGCTGTCGAAACGTCTCAAATGATCAATAAGGATTAAGAAAACATAATGACTGGAAAGTGGCTTTCTCTTTCCCAATATAAATTCATAAAGTTTTATATAAATTTTGTAAAAAAAACCTATACAACTCATGAAGGGTTTTGGGTTTAGTGGGGCTCAGTCGGGGTTTCCCTCCTATTCAGGGTACCCACTTTAATTTGGGAGCTTAACGACTAATAATAATAATAATAAAAAAAAAAATGGAATGGCAACTTGGACGATGTTTGTTTATTCATTGTGCAAGTCCTAAAATTTGCCTATCCAATTATAATTATGATAGAAATTTGCTTTAAAAAGTGCCTTTATACAGATATGAAGAAATTTTTAAAACCGTACAGACTCGAGACCCGTATTTAACTCCTTTCCAAAGGAACACATAACTAAATATTTTTAATTACCTTTAAAAAATCTGAAGGCCTCTTACCGTGTTGCCCTTACCGTAACTGCACAGTCGGTTGTTATGGTAACTACTAGACCACACAACTGAAAACCTTTAAACCAATTTTCAGTTGCTGTATATTATTTGTACTGCAATTAATACTAGCTGTATTTTCTACTCCCTGCATAATTTCGCAATGGTTGTGAACGTGTTCAAAATAGACTTTTAAACATCCAAAAACTCCCAAGGATTGATAAATTGTATTTTTGAAAAAAATACAATCTTTTTTCTTTCATTTTATTATGTTGTGGATGTATACTTCGTCGAGGGTACAATTGTCGAAGTTAATCAAGTTTACGAGATAGATCGCTAACGTCGTAGTACAGCCCTTTCCTCTACTAGCTTTGTTTTTCTTCCTTTTACGATGTTCTTCGTCGCTCCGGACGCCTCGCTCTTGTTAAAGGAACTCTTATAAACATGTTTATCGCCTGGAGTCGTTATAAAAACGAAAATGGCAGAGGATCCGTCTCCTAGAGGAGGATAGGACACGGGAATACAGTAGGAGGCCGACATGGTGAGGGAACGGACCGGTAATAAAATAAACCGGATTGCCCTGACCGTAACAGTGCGCCCTCCTCCGAAGCTATAAAGCAAAGGACACTCCCGAGGAAGGACATAACGGCGCAGGATGTAGATGTCCTTGGGTTTCAATAAGGACACCGAAGCCATCAGGTCCTGCCTCCGGGGGCGGCTTACTCCGACGACTTTAATATAATCCTTCGAGTCCACTCTCTTTCTTTTTTCTGCTGTTCTGTCCTTGTTTCCTGTCCTTCTGTTTATTGCCGCCTTTTTTTTTTTTTTCTTTTCCTTTTTTCCATTTCTTTTACTTGGGTTTCCGTTTTCTTGTCCTGTTTGATCATTTCGCTTGGGGTTCGACAGAAGATTGTTGGAGATTACGCCTTGTTACCAACCTTACAAATATATAAGTAATTACTTATTTTAAAGAACATCAAGTTTATTTTAAATACAAATCTACTATTTAGACCCGCTTACGAATATGGAAAGCCTTAAAGATTGTCAGCATTCGTAACGATGGCGGCATTTAAAGAAGAAAAATAAACATCAATACTTTGTATAGTATACTATAAACCTGATTATATTAATGATATATCAAATCAAAATGGAACATAATTAATTTAAACTGAATAAGGTACATAATATATTGGAGAGGATAAAAATCATCGTTTAATTTTATTTTTAAGGGGTTTTAGTTCTGTTGTATTTTTTTCGGTCACATGAACTAATGCTCTGAATAAATTTCGCAATAGTTTATTAATTTTCTTTAAAAAAAAAAAAGAATAATGAGTATTTCATAAATTGCTATAATAAACTATAAATAAAGTCATTATGTAATGTCACAGCGTTATTAGATTGTTAGAAATGTATATTTTTTGTATAAGAGCATACTGTTCAGGTTAATAAATACAGCATTATCTTGAAAATAATTAGAGTATCAAAGTAAATAAAAACAACAAAATCTGTCTTACCTTTTAGCACATTTATTATTAAAATCGAAAAATCATGAATTCATATAATCTACTTTCATTCTAAAGGAAAACTGAGAAACTTAATTGCAGAAAATATATATTAAGTTAATAAACAGCTGGTAATCCGAATTGGTTTTTTTCTAGTCCAGGATCCATGGTCCATTTTTGCACTTGATTACTATCAAGCTGAATCTTCGTGAATAGCTTCGTTTCGATGAGACGCCCAACAATTTCCTGTGCGAAAATTCTCGATTGTGATAGCTAACAGAGGTAGCAAGGAAAAAATATGTCGATTTGATGATTCTCAAAAATTTATTACTAACTGGGTTTTTTTTGTTAAATCTCAATTATCTAAATTATTTGAAAAAATATATGTCCTACAAAATGTATGGTTTGATCAAAGAGTCCCCTCCTTCCAACATGTATCGATAACGAGGTCATCAAAAATGATTACTAACCAGCTGATTTTTATTTTTCATTTATATTGGAAGGAGGGGACTCTTTGATCAAACCATACATTTTGTAGGACAAATATTTTTTCAAATAATTTAGATAATTATCTTGAGATTTGACTATCGAGAATTTTCGCACATGACATTGTTAAGCGTCTTATCCAAACTAATCTATTCACGAAGATTCAACTTGATATTAATCAAGTGCAAAAATGGACCATGGATCCTGGACTGTTCTGTTCTGTTTGTAGATTCATCGGAGTGAAATAGATTTGCTTATATTTTTATTCATTGTTGTTTTAATTTAAAAATATTTGTTCTATATTATACCATAATTGAAAAATATGCTGTTTTGTCTAATAATCGGATTTATTTTTGTACCTTGAATGATTCTAATTGATGTTAAATTGGCGAAATATCATCGATTTCCGCTGAGATTTCGGCAAAATGAACGCCAACAGCCAGGTTTTGTTTTAATTATGGTTACCTTCTTAATACCCACCCTCTATATATTGAATCCATAAGTTCCAATCGTGTTTTATTTATTTCTGTTTGTTCTTAAAATATTTCTTAATTACGATATAAAATATAATTCTTATAATCATCATACTGGTTCGGTTTGTCCGGTCCAGCAGATAGATATCTCCTCTCTCTAACTCCATTCCGGCGCAGCAAGGCCCTGTTCGGTGTAAATCTTCCTACGCAACTCCGAGTATTGTCTTACTACGAAAAAGAAAATAGGATAGATCCGGAGGAGGAGGAGGAGGCATACAAGAGAGAAGGAAAATAAGAAATAAATCGGAGCTATCAGATAAATGGGCGAATCGTTCCAACTAATATAAATCAGGGCTAATGAAAAGGAAGTGAGCCGCCTAATACAAGGATCCTTCGAGGACCATAAATTAAAATTATTGCTGCAAGAGAGTGGATGTTGGAACGGATAATAGGCCCTGCTACTGGATAGGAATATGGTTTATGGGATCAGTTGCGACCACCTTGGCGACAGTGCATCGCGCATTATGCGCTCCTCTTCCGTCCCATGCGCCGCATATCTCAGCCCATGTGTCCTCCGCCTATAAATGATATCCCCATTTGCTCGCTTGTCTACGAGCTCTTTGATAAAATCCTTGGCAACGTGTTTTACTGCCTCCTTGATTTGTAGGCCGAATCCTAAACGCGAGAGGATAAAACGTCTTGAAGCAGTTGCGACATCAGGCTCAACTGCTGGTCTCAAGGTCTTAGGCTCTAGGCAGATAATTAGTTTACCCTATTAACAATCCGAATCTGCAGACCTAACTTGGGTTCTCCCAGCCTATAAAAATATACATTTATTTGGAAGGAAAGTTTAAGTCAGGTTGATTCGGTCTAAACCACGCTCTAGTTCACAACTACTGCAGTCTTGTAGGTGTGTTGATTTTTTCATATATAGCATTTCCAAATCTATTTGAACCTTTTCAAAGTCAACTGTAACCCTTTCCAAATGAGTTGAAACCTTTTCCAAAGAAAATGTAACGCGTTACAACTCAAGTGCTACCCTTTTTATTTTAAGTGTAACCGTTTACAAATCAATTGTCACCCTTTTAAAATATTTTGAAAATTTATCGTACTGGAGAATGGGCGAATTTAGGGCCTCAGAACTCGCCAGGATAAAATCATCACAAACTTTTTCTTTACAACTCTTGTTAGGACTAAAATGAGAGAAATAATTCAAAAAACAAATAGTTGATTTTTTGTTTCTGCGAAAGTTTATTTAAAAAAAGTAAAAACATGTAATTTGAACTTAACAACAGTATTTTTATAGTTTTGGTAATCAAATAATAAACATAATAATATTTTTGTTAACAAAAAATTAAGGAAAAAATTTAAAACAAAAAGTTGATTTTTTTTTTATAAATAAGTAAATAATAAAAAAAAAAGTTTATTATTTTATTACCAAAACTACGAGTATGAAGATGCTGTTATTAAGTTCAGATTACAGAGTTTTTTTTAAAATAAACTTTCTCAGAAACAAAAAATCAACTATTTGTTTTTTTAATTATTTCCCTCATTTTTGTCCTAGCAAGAGTTGTAAAGAAAAAGGTTGTGATGATTTTATCCTGGCGAGTTCTGAGGCCTTAAGTTCGCCCATTCCCCAGTACGGTAAATTTTCAAAATATTTTCATTCAATGGAAACAGTTACGGTGTTACATTTGCTTTGGAACGGGTAACATTTGATTTGTAAAAGGTTACAGTTGACTTGGAAATGGTTCAAATAGACTTGGAAATGCTATATAAAAGAGAATACTCTAGTAAATTTTCGATTCTGAGGATGTTTTTTATACTATACATATCAGTGTTTCCCAAACTTTTTTGCACTGCACAACCTCCTGTTAAAGTATAAGACTTCCACGCCCTTCTTGAAAATAAAATATTTGGTTTTACTGTCACAAGATGCGACATTATAAGTTTAAATTTAAAACAATGATGTACCGTTAAGAGACAACTTACTAAAACTAAGCTTAACAATTTTTTTATTTTCAATTGGTCTTGTGCCTCCAATATTGTGCTCAATATCTCTTCTCAAGGTACCGTATGGTAGATCTGATATGTCATTCACCTGATGTGCAGAAGAATTATTTATTATTTATTACCCACCTAAGGCTCACCCAGCCTGGATAAATGAAGTACACTTAATTTGTGGAATCTGACAGTACATTTCAGCATGATCTCGCCCAAATCATTGGCCATGCACAACCGTTGGGTATGAAGCAGTAAAAACTCTATCGTGTACTGTAATGCCCTTCAATTGGCGGTAGTATTGGTATTTTTATTTATTCTTTTAATTAAATACATGAGAGGTAGTTAAACGTATCGTATCTTTCAAAGAACCTATCTTTTCAGTTACCATTAGCCTCTCAAATTCTGTAATAAAAACATCGTAGGTTCTTCGCCTGAAAAGATACGCTATTTTATCTTTCACAGTTCCAAGAATGTTTTTTTATCCTCCAATCTCGAACCTCTCCCGCTTCAGAACGGAAGGAAACTCATATCTTCCGCTAAGGGAGAAGAGGAGGAAGAACAGGAGGAACCTAGAGGAAGACTCGAACTCATTCGAAAAACAATTTGAACTCGCGGGAGGGGGGAGGGGGCGCCACGGAAGATATATTAATCCGAGATAAGAGAGGCACTGTAGAATAAATATGAAACAGATCTTTATCGCTGGTGTAAAATTCCTCCACGGGGGGGGTCCTGGAAATATAAATATGTGGGCCCCCGACCGCACTCCGCCACGGGAGAAAATTGTGTTTTTACGTTTTGTAGAGGAGGGGGGCACCGTGATTTGTCACTGCGGCACCCCCATACACGGATTTCTCTGTAGCCCTATTAAATATATACTTTTACCACGCCCACATTTCTGCCCCATCCTCCCTCCAGGAGTCCTTCGTGTTTGTTTTTTTTTTTCGTCCTTGTTCGTTCCTTCAGAGTGAAAAGGAACAAAAAAGAAAAAGAAAATTAATACAGAAAACATAATTCTTGCCTGATGTATGCACATTTCTGTCAGGGGATGTGCCAAGAGTAGTGAAATATTGTAAATGTGAAAATACATTTGTTTTAGTTATTCATTTAAATTAAATTATTCATGTAAATTGTGTTTGTCTTGATTTATTTTTTGTTGTTTTTGTATTTTGATAGAAACTATTTATTTTCGTTTAATTATTCATTTATTAACATTAATTGATATATTGAAGGATCTTCCTGTTTAGGAGATGGATTTTTAATAATTATTGAGGTCTTATGGAAAATCCCGTTAAATCCATTTTGTCTTTCAAATACTTTTTTCCGTTAAAATTCCTCTCTGAGGCGCCCTATATCTATGGCACACACGATTTTTTAAATCGAATTAAACTATTATATGTGATACTATTTTGATGGTAAGGACAACAATAACTAAATAAAAACCGGTTAAGGCTTATTGAGCAGGTATCAGGTTAGGTTAGGTGTCCTTACGATCTGTACTTGAAGATAAAAGATACCGGGGGCTGAAGATTAGGCTCTCAAACATAACGAAATATAATGTTTCCTAACCTTTTCTTTTTTTTAAGTAAATAAATAACTTAAGGTACTTTTGCATAACGTTTTTAAATCTATTTATTGAGGTTAGAATTTTAAACTTTTTAAAAATAATCATCAACGATTAAAAATCAAAAGAATTGATTTAAAAATGGTATATATCATGAACAATTAAAATAATAGATAATATATAATAAAATAATGGAACATATCATGAGCAATTAAAAATCAAAATAATTTATTTAAAAAGAAAGTAGTCAATCGGATTTCGGTAGAAAATGGGCCGATATACAGTTTAACAAAAGTTACGTTGGCCAAAATAAAGTTTCATTTCATGCGAATTGGCACATTTTCGTTTTTTTGGTAAAATATTTCGCTCCTGAAAAAATACAATTGCATCTTCTTCTGTGTTCGGCAAATCCTAAACACACATTTTCGTAGCACTTGAAATAACCAAACGACAACCAACCTAGAACAAATCAGCAAACAACAACAAGAACAAAACTAGAACTTTCTAGAACAAATCAGCTGTTAGAAATATAATTGTTATAAAATATAACTGCTTGCCCATGCGAACAAGATTGATCTTTACGCAGCTACTGGTGCGGTGGCGTTAATACACAAGTACCTAACTTAATTATGATCAGGACTTAATAAATATAAGTTATGTGGTTAAACCAGTGATATTGTACGGGACATAGGCTAGTGCTTTCCCAGTTTTGGTAAACTTCTTAAAATAGAGAAAAGGATTCTTAGGAGAATCCACGGGCCCAAAGTAACACCAGAAGGATACCGGCTGAAATCTAACAAATAAATTTACTTTAAAATGAGTGATTTGGAAATAGTAATGAGGGTAAGAAGACTCAGATTTCATGGTCACATGATGAGGATGAACGAGGAGAGACTAAACAAAAGAATTTTCACCAAAATTATAGGCTACAAATTCAAACAAGGATACACAGAACAAATAAAACAAGAAACACGGGATTACACTAGATTTATTAGAAAACAGAACAGAATACCAAAAATTCCTCAAAAATGTGGTTCTATTGGCAGGCAGAAAAAAATTTCCATCCAAGACCTGGACAGAAGAAAGAAGAAAAACCTTCAGTGAAACCATAAGGAAAAGATGGGCCGAGAAAAAACTGAAACAAAAAAAATCCTGCATCATAGTCGCGTAGTCCTTCATGGCTGTTTCGCGTCAAATTAATAAATAAATATAAGTTTATCAAATTAGATATAAAAGGATCTTTATTTACTAAACACCTCCTAATCAGTCAACTTTTGGAGAAGAGAGGAATATTTTTCTTATTCAATAATGATATAGAATTATTATATCTGAAGTGTAACGATCTCCGCATCCCGTTTTATTATTTAAATATTATTCAGATCTAAAGGTCTTAATTTTCTTTGAGATCATTGTTTGGAAAGTGAAGCCAACACAGCAGCAGAAGAAATGTCCCTATAATCTTAAAACCCGGCAAGTCCTTATTTCGGAATTGAAGTCTCATTGCGTTCTACAGAAAGCAATCTTAAAAAAGAAACAAGGATTCAAAAAGTATTACAATGAGTTTGATTTTATCGTTATGCTTAACCCGTTAAGTCTAACACAAAGTGTTAAAGTTCTATGAAGCCTAGAATTGAGATCGCTTGGCAAATAACATCTCCAATAATGTAATCAATATCATAGTTTTATAATTTGTTCTTTAAAATTTCAAAATTGTACTTTTGGACTAATAATTGTTAATATGTTGTCGTTAAAGGAGATAGTTCTAATGTTTTTACATAATACTGAAATAAATATCGAATTATTACATATATGTAGTAAGGTCCATAAGTTTCCGGCCTGTCCTGCTTTCCCTTCTTCAAACTTTCCGGGGCCTATGCAGGCCTGCTCACTCCATACCTATCGCCCGCACTTCCTCAGTCCTATCAGTCAGTGTCCAGCCTTGAAGGAAACTCCCCATTTTTACAATGTTCAAACTCGAGTACTGTGCGGTTATTAAATTATTTTCTAAAGAGGGTCTTACTCCTGCGCAAATTAAAGAGCGCTTGGATTGTGTATACGGGCAGTCCTCCCCCTCGTATTCTAAAGTGAAAAAATGGGCAAAATTATTTAAGTTAGGAAGAGAACGTCTGGAAGATGACCCGCGTCCCGGTCGCCCAGTGGAAGTTGAAAAACTTCTGAAACAATCCAACTTCTGAAATCTAAATTGCTGTCTGCAGCGAGGTTCGGGGCTTTCAACAACAAGTGTTTTGAGGATCATCAAAGAACATTTCCATATGAACAAGGTTAGTGCAAGATGGGTTCCAAATATTCTTTTAGCTGCTCAAAAACAGGAACAAGTTCACTGCTGCAATGGATTTTGGCGATTTAACACTGGCGAAGAGCTCCACACAGGAGTGGAAGAACATTTTTTTAACAAAGAAGTCAATTATTTTTTTCATGGTATAGAAATGTTGCCAAAGCGTTGTATTAAGTGTGTTGAACTTAGAGGAGAATATATTGAAAAACAGTAAGACCAGTTTTTTCTTTCACCTTTCCTTCTATCCCAGCCCGGAAACTTTTGGACCTTACTACCTGCATACCTCCTAACCTCCTATAAGAAATATAAATATAGAAGCGATTTTTCGTGCAGTGTTTAACATGACAATACTACGAGTACTGTAACCAAGATCACGGGACCGTAGTCAGGCAGTTGGTCCTAGGAATTTTTAAAAAAGGGAGTAAAAATGCTTGTTTTTGCCGTATTTTAATATGGGCTTTAAACATGGGACCCAAGGTTGTACAATGTCAAGTACCCTTTAAAAATCTTTATCCTGATTAAACCTTGCAAAATTTAGGACTCCCACTGTTGCATCGTCCGATTTGCCCTAGCAGCATAATATGACTTTTTTATTTTTATTTATTGATATTTACAACTGTATTACAATAATACATCGAGTAAATGGGCTAAGCGATACATAATGACATTTGATAATGACAAGTAGAGAAACTACCCGCTGGTAGTACTCAAATCACAAGTTCAACTAAGAAGTCACGGGGCCATCTTCTTTTCAGACGCCTCGGAGGATTATCTGGAATTGAAGAAGAAGCTAGGTTTGAAACTAGAGGGTTTGAGTGGAAATGAAGTTTGTTATGTAAGGATAGCTAGCGGGTTCGGGACAAATCAGCAACAAATGGGACATTAAGGTCATTATGGATGACTTTATTCTTAACAAAATAAGGAGCATTAAGGATTTTACGAAGGATTTTGGATTGGATACGAGAGGAATTCGATGGCTTAGTGGAGCCCCAAAGCTCTACTCCGTAGGTCCAAATAGGTCGTATGATGGTCATGTAGATGAGTCTTTTGTAATTAATTGGGACCTTAGAGCGTTTGTCAAGTAAGTGTTGAAGTAGCCTGAGACGTCGAGCGGTTTCTTGTCTTTTCAGTCTCGTATGAGGATAATGTGACTTTAAATGAACAAACATATAAATACAGTTAAGAGGTAGAGACTGTAAAGGTGTGTACTGTAAACTTGGAGGACAGAGATAGGGGGGCTAGGTAAATGAAGATGGGGTGCTAAAACAGTTGTTGAGGGGGCGCCCATTAAGCGAGCTGACAGGTAATATTATTACGGGCGGTGATATACTAAGTCTAACTCACTAACTCATCAGTTGAGCCTCTCCAATTAGGATGTCTTCGTCTCTGAGTTATGTCCTCATTCGGGTCTTCTTATTCCTCAGGCGGTTGTTTCTTAGTCGTATCCGTCTGAAATGTGTTGCGACAATATCCTTTAATGAGTAGCAGATTCAATAAATCGAGTTGTAGGAGTTATTATACCTATTATTATTATTATTATATTAAGTCTGGATACGAACAGTACTTGTAGTCAAATATTATAATGTAATATAATGGAGATTAGAGACACTACCGAAAATAAGGAATCCCGGATCCCTAAGAATAAAAAATGTCAATGAATGTTCAGTTCTAAATATGAAAGAACGACATATACCTCAGCAACCTGCGAAGGGTACTATGCTCAGGACATGGTACAGTTAGTATTGCTTCTAAATCCAACGGTTGTGCAAGAATATGATTTATTCGAGTTCACGCTATACCACCAGGAATTTCTTCATTCGTGAGACGATTTCGCCTGCTACAAAGAATAAATAATTTATCTCTCACAGCCGGTTTGGAATTCGGAAACAGCTGTCTCACAGTCGCATGGATCCATATATTTATGCTCGTTTTATCTAATATTTAGCATATTTATTTACTGAATAAAAAATTCATCTCTGTCCGCTAACTCTGCTGGAGATATAGAAACTAAAATCTGAAATTCAATCGGAAAAATAAAAATGGAGCCTCGATATACAACCTAAATTGGACGGACGAGAACGGTTTAAACAAGAAAGATCAAGGTCAGAAATTGCCTTCGTTATTAGTAATAGTGTTCGTTCGGATCGTTTGGGGTTACATAACAACAATGGTAGCGAGCGAGAACGAGATTGATATAAGTAAATACATATTTGTTCCTATGTATGTATATAGTATTTTTGGAACGTGTCCATGGAGTTCATCTTGCAGGCATATATTGCTTGCGAACCTGTAGAGGTTCACACTATCATTTAGACTAGAAAAGGTTTCTGTACTGCAGCAGGAGGCTTGCTTTAAGTCTATAAATGTCCATTTGGCGGCAGCGACTTCTTGTACAGACTTCAAGGAAAAAAAAAAGAAATCGGTCTAGGACGCGAATGTTGTCTTTAAAGAAGACTATCCCAGGAGCAAACCTCCATATGTTTGCCGTACAGATAGTGCAAGGGATTGGGTAACCAATCGTAGAAGGTGTTTATGAGTAACCTCTAGTAGGCTCAAAGAGAAACCTGGGTATTTTCCTACTACCTAGCTCGCTTCACTCACCCGCTTTGATCTTATCGTGGCTATAATTATATTAAATGGGGTATAATATTATATGGCTAAAAATTATGGGGCTATAATTATACCTGAATTAATTCGGCGCCTGTGGAGAGGGCTTACCATACCTCTCTAGTCCTCCCTCTTTTTTTGCAAAAGGTTGTTTTCTAAATTGTCGGATAGTAGTAACATTTATACATTTAATAATGTTAAGAAAAAACAAAAAAGTATTTATCAAGATCCTTGAGTACTTACACTGGACCGCTCATAATACTAAATGCAGCATTATGACATGCTAAGTAAGATTTTGAATATCTGATTTTTTTTGTTATTTTTTCTTTACTAGAACTCCCGTATCACTATCTCCTCGAGTATATTCCCCCCTCTTTCTTAAAAATATATATTTTAAACCGTATTGAAAAACCGTTCCTTATGAAATACTCCTTTTACCCCGAAACAAATAATATCTGCCAACCTTTCTCAATTTATATCGGCAGTATCTTGTGCAAATATTCCCCGCTTTCTTTCGGCTTCCAGGCAGTTGTTCGCTTCGCCGACTCCTTCCCTTTGTCCTGGCGCTCTTATTGATGAGTTCAGTTCAACTGAAAAGCTTTTATGTCGCCGACTACTTGAGTCAATAAACAATCCCTGTATTATTTTGACTCCTGTGTGTTCCTGGAGGTGGGCGGGGTAAGCGGGAGTTTTGTTGAAATGTTAGGGTTCGCTGTGGATTATCCCAGAGGGGAAAAGGTCACATTACATTAGTTATTTGTACTACATATCCGTTTGGTCATGCGATATTAATATTGCTAAAGACTTTATATTATTATTACTGTTACTATATAAAAATATCTATTATATTAGGGCCAGGATAGCTCAAATGGTAGAGTTCCAGACGATCTGGAATACCCGGGTTCGAGTCCCGGTTCTGGACATATCTTTTCTTTTCAAATAAAAATATTTCAAAATTAATAACAAATAAAATAAATTATAATAATTATAATGACGTAAGTCAACTAGATCCAAATTAAAATAATGTTCAAAGAACATTCTTCCCCTCGTATACTTCGCAAAAATGCGAGAACGCGGGGACTTGGGATCAGTGAAAAGAAAGGATATGACCACGACCGAGAAGCGTGCTTGATTAGGGCCAGGATAGCTCAAATGGTAGAGTCCAAGACTAGCGATCTGGAAGACCCGGGTTCGAGTCCTGGTCCTAGACGTATCTTGTCTTTTCAAATAAAAATGTCTATATTAAAAAAAATATATGCCTCGATATATAGGTAAAAGTACAAACCAGAATAAAAAAAGATCAGGTACCTTAAATATTGGTTTTAGGATTGTTATTTCAATACAGAGAATGTAGTAAAATAAGACATATTTCTAACATACTATAAGCTATTTTTTTTAAATCTATAAAATATAGAATTAGCATTTTAATATATTATTTTATTTATTATTATCATATACTTATTGAAATTTACAATTGTATTATAATAATACAAGGGGGCGGAGTTGCTCAGTGGTAAAGCACTGAGTTGCCATGCCGGAAATCCTGGTTCAAATCCCACTGAGGGCAATACTTTTATTTAGTCTGTTAGCGGCCGGAGATGGAACTTATGGGATCTAGGAGCCTCCTGGGGCTCACCCAGCCTCTATAAAATGTTATATAAATAGGGTACCCACAACAAGCAGGGAAAATCTGGTGGTTGAGCGTGACCCAGGACAAGTCACCTCCTTGCAGAACAGTTGTCCATGAAACAGTACAGTCTCTACCATGTACTGAACCCCGGACCCGTTCACGGGTTGTATTGGTACAGTATGTATTATAATAATACAACTGGAAAATGTTCTGGTTATATTCGATTTGTTCATTTAACGTCACTTTATGCTGCTATGGCTAATTGGACGATGCTACAGTGGGAGCTCTAATTTTTGCCTACACAGGTTTAATTAGGAGAGGGATTTTTAACGAGTACCTGACATCGTACAGGCTCGGGACCCCCGTTTAACGTCCCTTCAGAAGGACGGCGTAACTAAGGATTTTTTACTCCCTTAAAAAAATCCTAGGGTCACCTGCCGGGCTACGAACCCTCGATCTTGGGCTTAGTAGTTTGTTACGCTAACCACTAGACCACAGGTGACCTTTATATTCGATATATGCTTATTGAAAACAAAAGTCAATTCTTATTCCGTGTGACAGACATCTCTAGCTGGGTTCCCGGTCCTTCCTCATTCTGATGGCATTAACAACCTTTATGTTATCCACCTTTTTTGTTGGTTGAATTTTATTACAGGAATTTTCAGCTTCTCCATAATCCTTTCTTACGCAGTCTTATCTATTTTAACAATGGTATGAAAAAATAATCTACGAATCCCGCTGTATGATATCCCCTGGGATGTGATTATAAATAATTGCAATTACTTATAATAATGGGTTAGCGAACCTGTGAAGGCTCGATGCCGATACCATCTGCTTACAAATCTCCCTCCATGGACTTCTACCCAAACCCAAATCTGCGAGATCACTCTTTACGCAATCCTCCCACCTACGCCTTAGGGAGTAATCCAATCAGACGTTTACGCAGCGCTTATTAACTTTTCGGAATTCGTTCGTTACTATGTTCAGCAACTTTAGAAGCCCATCTTAATCTTCGTTATGCTATCACTATAATATTAAGCGGGTGGATGCTTTACAATGGCGCGTAACCTCCTGTATTCTCCAGTGGTTCGTATGGGTGTCACAAGTGGGTTTGTCCTTTTTAGGACCGAATATTCTACGCAAAACCGTTAGCGACCACGTATCGTATCCGTAAAGAAGAGTTTTATGGTTATCTGGTCTTCGCCAAACAGTACCATACCACAAGCCTAATCACTGATATTGTACTAATCATATTCATATTCTATCCTTTTTTATTACGTACTTAATTGTTAAATTAATTACTACAACAAGCGAATCTTGAACTTCTCTGAAAAATGCTTACCGATTCTAACATTATCGAAAGTTTCGCTCATACACATACTTCAGATTTACTAATTTCTTTGGTATACCCTGTTCAATCAAAACGCTTCATTCATTTGACGGTCAATGGAATCATAAGCTGTTTTAAATATCGATATAGAGCTGATGAATGACTCCGAGATCGCAAATACTATAATTATAAATTTTCGATCAAGAATTATAACTCGTGTAAAAATGCCTTTTAGGTATATATATATTTAAATGAATGTGAAGAGAATATTCCGTTTAATAAGTTTTAATGACTCTCAAATAGATGGAGTCGTGAGAAATAATTCCCCCGCTTGCTGTGTAATGGAAACACTTAAAGGCTACCCCATACATTAAACACTGTTTAAACTTCTTGTAAATGAGCTCTTTGACTGGGAGAGATCTCCTTCGTGCCTCTTGAACGGATCATTACTTATTGAAGGTGTTGTTCCAGGGCCGTGGTTAGCATCCTTCCCATCCTGGATGGAGTTGTTCCTCTGGAGGAGTTCCAGAGGCATTTGTATTCTAATAAGGAGGCAGAAATTTCCGCTCTAAGTTAATAGAAGAGGAGAGAGGTTATTATGCAAGCAGTACTAAAGATGTAAATGTGCGAGTTATGAGAGGCCCCGAAACACAATGGAGGATGGAGGATAGACAAAGGTGACCCTAATTGTTATTTTCGCCTTATCTCCTCGACAAGAAGTCCTTCCCTCCTCCTTCGGACCCTGATGACCTCCGGGACATTAGCTGATAGGTGGCCCACCCTGCTTCCTCTCCATCCTGCAGATATCTGGTCCTGTCCAACTTGTCCGCCGTATCCTCATGTCGTTTCGGTCTGTTATCACTTCCAGATAGGGTGCGATGAGTATGGAGAATTGCTTATTATTATAATAATGCTAATTAGCAAAAGATATGTTTCTTTCTTGGAAATTATTTAGAATAATATACACAGTCCATATTCACATACAGCTGGTATTTTAAATACGTTTAATGGCTTGTTATTGGTAGAGGTAATTAATTAATGTATGTATAAATAATTAATGTACTGTCTGTAATTAATTTTGCCTTACTGAAAACTACGGAGCAGATCCCTTACCAGGGCCACTAAACTGTTGATATACAAGACTCTTATACGCCCTGTTCTTACCTATGCTTCCTAAACCTGGACTATTTCAAGAAATAATGAAAATAGTCTTTTAATTTTCGAAAGAAAAATATTATGGCGTTTAATTGGCCCAATGAGGGATGGATATGGATGGAGTATTAGGAGAAACAGGGATCTTTATGACCTTTACAGATATGTGGACATTGTAAAGTTTATAAAACTGGTTAGGCTAAAACTTGCTGGGCATGTCGCAAGGATGGAAGTGGAAGAAATTCCTACAAAAGACACCTTCGCAGTACACGACGGACTGGTGGACCAAGGCTTCAATGGGTTGATGGAGTGGCAGCGGACACACCGAGCCTGCTACAGATCAGAGGCTGGAGAGCGGCAGAACAAAATCGGGCCGAGTGGCGGCGGCTCATTGAAGAGGCCAGGACCCACCCAGGGTTGTAGCGCCACGTAGATAGACAGATAGAATATACTGTCAGTTATTACTAGGTTTCTCAGTTCCTGATTATTAAACACGCAATAAGAAATTACGAAGTATACAATAACCAATACAATGGAATATTTATAAACTGTAACCACATCGCTTTACGCAGACGAAACTGCTTTGTACACAGCATCATACCGAATCGATACAATAGTAGGGAGCCAGTTTATTGAGTGGATAGTTGCTGTGCTGAAGATCCGGGACTGAACACCCACCGATGGACCTTTTGGTCTGCAGATCCTCCTCCTGTGGCTCATACACACACACACTGAATAAAGTGAATATCCTTAACGAGGAAACATCCTGGGGGTTCAACGTGATCTCGTACAAATCAGGATGTCCTAGAAACAGTGAACTTATTACCATGTATTGAACCCAATACCATTCATTTGTTCCAAGGGTATAGGATTTTGATGAGTATTTACTTTTTTCATTATACGACTCGTTTATATTTTGTTGAGATTTTTATACATACTTAGCCGTTGTGTTTGTTTTTCCGCTTTAGATACCTTATGATTTACCTTGCTAATTGATAGATGTAATCTAACTAACGCAACAACAGGAGACTATCAAGATAAAGACCATAGCGCTCAACCTCTCGTAGATTAGAGACCTCCTCTGACATTACCCTGTGGACCTAACCCCCCCCCCTCAAGTTAATGGATTCCTATATCAGTTCTCTCTAACGGTTGTGCATTGCCACTGGGAGCCGCTAACTACAGTTGTAACTTGATTAGTGATAGTTATTGCTCCTTGGGCCGCCTCTCTAATGTTAATGTAAGTCGGGGGTCGCTTGTGGTTTGCAGTCGGCTAACTGATTTAGGAGTCTCGTTCCTGATTCGGCTAGTTAGTCTCTTCCGAATTAACCAATGTCCGTCATTAACTAATAAGTTATAGGTTTACAACTATGTTATATAAAATTAATATCCATAATTAAAGAACAACCCGATAAAAGGTGAAGTACTGCAATAATAGTTTGATATGAAAGACTGGTCCCTTATATGAAGGGTATTGGGTTTAGTACATTGTAGAGACTGTACTGGTTCAAGGACAAAATTTTGTGCAGGAAGGTGATTTGTCTGAGGCCACGCTCCACCATCCCGCTTTGTAGATTTAAGATGGGTGAACCCAAAAAAGTCTTTCCAGATCTCACTGGTTCCATCTGTGGGTGTTAACATATTAAATAATTAATCTGTCACAGCCTTACTTTGACACTGATTTGTAAGAATTCGATGAAGAAGCTCAATATACAATAGAAAAATCTGAGTTTTGGTTCGCTATATTTTCCAGTTTATCGACTTTTTAAAAGCTGGGTGAGCCCCAGGAGGCTTATATATAAGTATAAGTCTCTTGGGGTAATATATAATACTTTCGCAAAATGATATGTGTGTATGTTTCTAAGGCATTATCTACAATTATATGTTTTATTAAATTATCAAATGTTAATCTCTAAACATTTTAAAAATGCCATTTAGCAAATATCGTATTCTTCTTTAGTAAATCTCCTCTAAGCGATGATTCATGTGGAATCTTGGGTTTATAAACCTGAATTGAAGGTACTCCTAGTGTGTTTATTTCTCTGTATCCGATCATTGATTTATTTGGTATAACCTTATTAAGTAGACAAATTATTAATATTTAAATAAATAAATTATGACTTTTTTTTGTTTCAGGTGAGTGATTTTTGCACATTTGGCAACTTCGTTGGTGTTAAATGGTGGATAAGTCTGTATGTTTTCTATTCCATCTTGTTTACTATTAGTTTATTAAATTTCTTGTAAGCAGTAAAATAATAGAGCAGTTTGGTTTATCAAATGGAAATAATATTTTACTTACAAACCTAAACCGCATATGTTCCGTCAACCATATGATATGTTAGATATAAAAATCACGTATCCAGTTTTTTATTTATTCTTCTGTACCGTAATTTGGAATATTATCGATTTTGGCCTTCATCAACATTATTAATCACGGTCTCTTTTATAGTATTTTATTTTTTATATAAGTTTCTCTTAGATATGGAGAAATGTTTATTCAGTAGCCAACGTTTCGACCACTACTTTGTAGGTCTTCTTCAGGGCTAAATGTGCAAAATACAGAGAAATAAAAATTAAAAAATAGTAAAAAATTGCTAAGCAAGGTAAAATATTAATGGAAATTAACAATACAATAAGTAATGAAAAATAAAAAATACAGTATGTAGTTAGTAAAGTAAGTAATAAATCGAGTAATAAAAATACGCCATAGTGTAATAAAAATTAAAATGTTAATAAGAAACAATGATGGTAAGTAATGAAGGTGAGAAATACTGTTAACTACCAATGGGGGCGATAATGTATACAATTTTCTTTCCCTCATAGCCATAAACATTACAAAAACACATAATACCATTTTTTACAATTTCCATGCTTACTATTTCTGTAAGGCGTTTATTTATTTCCCACCTTTAATTATCTTTATTACGACATTCATCTTTTTTCATCTTAACTCACTTTTTTTATTTTAATTAACCACAAATCATTGTCTTTTTACAATTATACTAGTCCAATACAGCTCATCTAATGTAACTTACTTATGGCACTTTTTATACCATTTTACATGTTCATTTTAATATCAACTATGTTCTCCTTTCTCACCATGCCTTACCACTTATTACATATTATACTACATCTATCCTTTATAATATTGCATGAACTTTTTGTATACATTATCGCCCCCATTGGTAGTTAACTGTATTTCTCACCTTCATTACTTATCATCATTGTTTCTTATTAACATTTTTATTTTTATTACACTATACCGTATTTTTATTACTCGATTTATTACTTACTTTACTTATTAAAGACTGTATTTTTTACTTTTTTATTACGTATTGTATTATTCATTTTCATTACCTCTGAATTTTTATATTTATTTCTTACTGCAATTTTTGTATTATTTTTTATTTTTAACTTTTTTTTATTGCTTATTATAGTTTTTATTTTTCATTGTTATGGTTATTAATGCCCCACATGATCATCCTTGCTCTGTATTGATATATATCTCTTGTTCTCTCCCTCCCCATCTTTATTGTCCACCACTCAGATATCTGATACTTATGTATTTCAACTTTCAATATTTCCCCATTTTATTTTAGTATTTATCTTTATTACCTTATTCTTTAATTTTTAACACGTTGTTTTATTCTTATTTTACTCTCAATTATGTATTTTACTACCTTCCTGTCACTTGGTTGTTAATACTATACACCCATTCATTTTAACCTTTATATTGTATTTTCCACGCTCAGCAATTTTTTTACTTTTTTTTTTATTCTCAATTTTCTGTATTTACCATCCTTTTATTTTTTATATTTTACCTTGCTTAGCAATTTTTTACTATTTTTTAATTTTCAATTGTCTGTAGTTTGCATATTTAGCCCTGAAGAAGACCTACAAAGGTCGAAACGTTGGCTACTAAATAAACATTTCTCCATATGTAAGAGAAATTTATTGACATCTACCCGGACCACCATTGTCTTCCACATATTTCATCAAGGTCAACTATTATCATAAAAGATTTATTTTTTATATTTTGAAATTACTCTTTTTTTGTTCATTTTTATTGATTTTGTGGTATTTGGTAATATAAAAGTAACAGGTCATCACTAAAATATACTTGTTATTAATTATATGTAAATTTTTACTCGATTCAGGGATCAGTTTTTTATTGGAATAAAAGCTGTATATAGCCTGTTTCGTTTCATTTAGTTTTGATTTATTACTAATTTCTGTACAATTTTTGTTCGTAGTAAGAATTTCTTTACATTTATTTATAGAGTCCTTCGTAAAATACTGAATTCTCCTTACTTTTTTACGTATAAAGACATCCATAATGGCCTTAATGTCCTATTTGTTGATGATTTGCCCCGATCCCGATACCAGCCCTTTCATGACAAACTTTATTCCCACTCAAAACCACTAGTTTCCAACCTAGATTCTACTTCGAATCCCGATAATCCTACGAGGCCCCTTAAAAGAAGATCCTAGTGACCTTCTGAGCTGACTTGACTCTTTAGAGTCATCAATGATTAGTTTGCCTACATCCCTGTACTTATTGCATGATTATAATGCAGTTATAAATTTCAATAAATAAATTATAAAAAAAACAAAACAAATATTTATTAAAAACTATAGAACAGTCAGTGAATGCCAGGATCATGTTAAAAAGAAACTTTCGTCCTCCGGAAGAGTGTCCATGTATATCGATAATATATTTCCGATATCACCTTGTTGGACCCAACAGAGCAGGGAGGTAAGGAAATATTAAAGTTGCCGGTGGGAGATGCGAGGGCCGGTATAAGAAAAGTTGTGGAGGGCTCCTAACTCCTAACTCCTAACTCTCAACTCCTAACCGAGGACAACTCAATAACAGAATGCCTCGAGTTTGTCCCCAGCAATCTCTCACTTGTTTACCCTTATTCACCTTGCCCTTCCCTCGACAATCAGCGCTCCGATTCTTCCGCCATTGTGTTCTATGGCTAGCGTCTTCTCTGGATCTGCTTCGTTATTGTTATTGCTGAGAAGATGGTGTTTCTATGGTGCTGTTTGGTTAAACCTGTTGCTGCGCTGTTCTAGAAGCAATGAGCGGTTTGTTTATTTATTTAATGTCACTTCACGCTGCTATAGGAGGATGCTACAGTGGGAGTCCTAAATTTTGCCAATTCAGGTTTAATTAAAATAAGGATACTTGACACCGCGTAGGCTCAGAACCTCAAATGGATGGATAAGATAGTTTTTTTAAATCCTAAGGCCACCTGACGGGCGTGGTCAATAAGTGTTCAAATTTCACGTATAATGAACGGGAGTACGATAAGGATCTAAGCTTTAAGGGTATTATTGTACCACAGGACATAACAGGGCACGGATTTGACAATCCTAATTTTTATTTTTTTTTTAAATTACATAATTGTCGAAAGCAGTATCTTTTAAGATAGAAATAAGGGTTTTTAATGATAATATAATATTTTTAAAAAAATTGGTGTATCCCAATGATATCGTAAGTCATGTCCTTGCTCTACCGTTGTCCTAGCAGTCACTACCATGTTCTGAACCCAAGATCCTTCATTGATTAGTTATAGTGGTGGATATTTTTTTAAAAATTTGAAATAGCTGCATTAGTAACATTATAATATTTATATATTGTAATTCATTGTGAAAACCACTTAAGCTCACCACTTACGAGTACTAGTTAGTGCACGCTTAACATTTAAAAAAACAGATCTAAAAAAATATAAGGAAAATTTATTGGTCTCATTGTAATATAACCTGACAGTTTCACATAGTGACGGGCGGCTCACTAATTGTTATTAATATATTTTCTGTTAATTTTCAGGATTTTTTTATTCATTATAAAGATATCGTGATTTTTTCAATTTGCTAGACTTCCTAGTGAGTTTCTAAAACGATACTTCTCTTCAATAGGTGAGTAAACTTTCGAGACGTTGGAAAGTGGAAGGATTGAGTTTAATTTAGTTAACTTTTATGTTTTCTCGATCTGAATTATGAATCCATTTACACAAATACTGGCGTCTCCTTCCCTGTTATTTAATGAAGAGACAGAAATGCGTTTACTCAGAGATATCACACAGCCCAGAGCTGTCCTTCCAGGCCAGTGAGTTGTACATACTCCTGGCCGCATTAGACCGCAGGGGACGGGCGGCTCTTGGGGGACCTAGAGAACTCCCGGAGTTTAATTTAATTAAGAAAGTGGATAGCTGACCCTCGGACAAAAGGACGAGGTGGACCCTAAGATAGTTGGCAGTAATTGGAGAGCCTCTGCTTCCTTCCTAATTGCTCCTGTTAATTCGAGCTCAGGACCTGGGCTACCTCCTTGGAATTTCAGTTAGGGGGGCGCATTCCAAGGCGGTGGAATCTAGAGGCGGTCTCTGCATCTCGTGAGTGGTATTAGTTTAACCAAAGTCCTATCCCTATCTAATTCATTATCTATTCTCTTCAACTTAAACTACCAGTTAATATAACTTGAACTAATAGACAATAACGAAAAAGTTGAAAAGGAAGTTGTTGGCCATGAAGATGGACTTCTGGAATTATTGTTTCATTTCCAGAATTCGGCACGTCCTAAACAGTACGATAAGCCCACCGGTAGAGCAAGGAAACAACTATGCGCTACAGAATTGAAACAAAGAGACTAAAATGGCATGTTCACTTGAAAAGAATGTCAGAAGAACGATAGCCAAAAACAATCCTACTGAAAGGAGGAAAAGAGGACGACGAAGAAGAGATGGCTGCAGGATGTGAAGGAGAAGCATGGTAGCGAGGGGACATAGAGATCTGACACTTTTTAGTGACTCGGTGAATCCATAGAAACTCTGCAGATGACTGGAAATTAAAAAAAAATTAAATGTAAAATAAAATGGATTATTCATGAATAAAATGAAAGGAATATGCCCCCTACGACCCAATAACTGGGCTCAGTTGGTTGAGTTTATATTGTTTCTCAGCCAACGGTTGTGCAAAGAGACTTAGATCATATCCAACCGCTTAGGTTCCTCCTCTTCCTTGATTCCTCTTTACTCTTAAACTCGGGATCTAGAGCCCAGTGACCCATCACCCTACGGACTGAGCTACCTCGCTCTCCAACTTTTCGAAAATGATGAAACATTTTATCCACAATGTTGAATCTTGAAATTGTTACGTGGTTACTAGTAGGCGTCATAGGGCATGGCATCATCTTTCTTGAAGTTAATTGATTGATTGAACGTGTTTATTAGGAAAAAAATACAAAGAAATATATTTACAGTAAAAAATCATTAAAACTTAACTAGAACACTAGACAATGGGTGATCCGTCTGTCGAAGTCTGTGTTAACAATCTCATTTATTTTTCTTATCTCTAAAGTATAAATAAATATAAATATATATAGTAAGGAAGAAAATAGTTGGATGTGCAGTCAAATAAAACACTAAATAATTGGGTACTTATTTAATTATGTGAATTATTTGTATTTTAATAGTAATTTATAAAAAAATACTATTAAAATACAATTAAAAAATATATATAAAAAATAAAAATTAGTCATTTTTTTGGTCGTCAGATATCGCTGGCAGCACCTTCATAACGTACTTTTTTGTCAGTTAGACCGCTTCTAGTCTAGCCTCAGCTTCCAATAGGTTAGTACATTTTTAATATCCATATCTTCTCCTCACCCCTTTCCTTCTCCATTCTGCACACCTTTTTCTCCTATTAGCTTTTTTGGCATCCATCATATGTTATTATTTAAGATTTCATTATCATTTAACATCACTATTTCATCATATTATATTCTATCTCCATTCTCATACCATATTGTTACTTATATTTCTATACGTCCCTTGTATATTTACATCATATTTTATATTTATACCACTTGATTCTATATGTATACATTTTAAAACTTCCCTTACTTATATTATCTACTTTCCATGTTCAGTTTATTTTTCACCTGTTATACCCTTGATTTATATCTTGACTTTCTACTTTTCTTTTTCCTTTATTTGCTCTTTGATATCATTTTCGTTATACTTTCTTTCATTTTACTTATGTAAACTCCCTAGGAGTCTATTATCTTACATTTTATATTTTATCTATATTCTACTAGCTTTTCCATAATTTTACATCTCACCTCTGATGTTTATACTTTTTCTTTTTAAAAACTTTCTGTTTACTTCCTTCTTTTATCTTTGTAAATTTTTTGCATCACCTTCTTTCTGTACATTTACTCTGTAATATTTTTATTCATATATATCCCTCACTTTTTTGTTCTAAATTTCTATTACTCTATATATATATTTTTTCTATATTATCATATACTTGGTACTGCAATGTATTTTTATAGTTTTGGTATTTTGTCTGTTTTTCTTTCTTAGCCCTGAAGATGACCCACAAAGTGAGTCGAAACGTCGGCACATAATTAAATAAGTACCCACTTATTTAGTGTTTTATTTGACTGCACCCCTAACTATTTTCTTCCTTACTCAAATCTTCCATTCAACCATCCCCTCGCTTCTCATAAATATATATACATAGATACATAAATAAGAACCATTGAAAAATTAATATATGAATTCTATTAAAGCATCCGATAATAATAAAAATAATATCTCAATTCAATTAAAGCCTTTAATAGTTCATATACCAATATAAGTACATTTCATATTTAAATTATTATATAGTTTCTCTACTTGTCATTATATCATGTCATTATGTATCACTCAGCCAATTTACTTGTTATAATATTGTAATATAGTTGTAAATATCAATAAATAAATAATAAAAAACATAAAAAAAATTATTATAATTCCGGTTTTTAAAATTTATTTTATTACCTATGCTTCCCTATTTTTGTATTTTACCCCTCAAATCTATGATTGTATCAACATCTAGCAATCTATCTATTGGCCGCGATCTTCGGGACATGGCCTCCTGCACGTACTGACTTTACGCTACTATTTATAATTATTTATATTTTATAATTAAATTGATGCTGAACCGCAGCGAACGAAAACCCTCAGGGGTGGAGCCAACCCTCAGATATATATTATCGCAGTGGACGATATAAAGTGCACTGATTTGCTGCGGCAATAAACTGGTCCGAGGAAGGGAATAGCCAGGCCCTTAGTAAAGGAGGAGCGATATTGTAAATAAAATTCCCAAAGGCAGGAGTCTTCTTTATATCTAGCCTCGGGAGGTCCGGTCCTAGCGTTCCCTTGGGGGGCCAAGTCCTCAAGGGGGAGGTTCTTGGGGGTTATCCTCTGACCCACATCCGGCGAAGTGCATCGGAGGCAGTTGAACTGAAGATTAAAGACGTAGAAGTGAAATGCGACTATTATATAAAGGATTAAAGGAACCTTAGTATATATTTATTTTATTTATATTTGTTAATAAATTTAAATTATTAACAGTTTGATTAAGCATGTAGGTGACGCGTACTCATAAGTTTTCCCTTACGATAAATCATTCAACGTAGCTAAGGAAGTTTTCACTTCAAAAAAAGTTGGTATCTACTTTTTTCGACAGTTAATGAAATAAGTGCCAAAAACATAAATATGCTCCAAACAGCAACAAAATATGTTTTCGGTGAATTATATTTCGTCATCAGGGCCACATGGAGTGGCTAGCATAACAACCTGCTGCGCTCAAGATTTTGCAACCCGACAAGTGGCCTTATTGTTTTTATAGTCAGTAAAAATAAGCCTATTAAGGGGTTTGGCTGCCGGACCTGTACGGTGTCAAGTATTCCTTAATGATCTCTATCCTAATTACACCTGGATAGGCAAAATTTAGGACTCCGACTGGAGCATCATCCATTAACATTCCTTCCATAGCAGTATAAAGTGACCATGTGACGTTAAATGAAACTTAATGTAGTTCGTTACATAATTCCATCTATTGCCGGCATCTCTAAATAGAATAGTATAAAAGTATATTTATTCTGTACAGAAATTTCGGCCTAAGTTTTAGGTCATCATCTGGTTATTGGGATAAAGGTTTTAGGAGAACTCTCAATAAATATAACTTTTAGCCCCGACTTTCGTTGTTAATAAATAAATAATCGTACACACTTGTCCATGGGTGCCCAATCCAAATGATCTTGCGGGCCACATTGGAAATGTTTCATAGCTAGGTGGATCTCCATATTAGATATAGACCAACTATAAACATTTTTAACGTAAGAAATGTAAATTAGAATAAAGAGTTATTATTAATGTTTTTACTATTGGTCTTACGTGCATACTTACAATATATTATAAAAATCATACTAAACCCAGATTATAATGATTTTACATTCAATTTCATCACTTCGACAGTTATTTTTTGGATATAGGGTTGCACAAAAATGAATTGTTTTAATATATTATTTTTCACTAATTTGGCTGTAATAAAAAAATATTTGTTTGTATAAGAGTGATCATTCTCGCGGATCGGGTTGGTCACCCCTACACTAGACGGTAATAATCATCTTGGTACCACCATCGCGCAGGATGAAAGAAGGATCCTGTGACCGGACGACGCCATTACTATTAGCTCCTGAGGACAATGGCTGCTGGGAGGAAAGAGCACCTTCCGGAGAGGTGACCCTCGCTAATTAATACAGTGACCGAGGGGGGTACCGGAAAATTAAGGGGCCCCCTCACTAAGAAAATTCGGCCAATTAGAGAGGGCGGGAGGAAGTTAGTAGGCGGTCAAAGAAGTTTGTTAGCCCTTGACCGGGCCATTGTAGGGGGCTCGGGGCCTTCTAATGTATAATTAATCCCTTCTCCGCGGCACAAAGTTAGGGCGTAGGGCGCCTTATTGCCTTTCTCATCCCGCATAACTCCTTGAATAGTTCCCAGGCCCTCCAAGGCAAACATCGTCTTAGGAAGCGGCCCACCTTAGGGGGCGAATCTTCGGCAAGGGGTCTCAGTGGAACCCCAATATCTGGGTCTTAGGAATCAATGTACTAATGTAAATAACATTTTTCTTAGTAGGAAATATTTCTGTCGAGAAAGTAACAGAATATTTTATCCTATCAATATCACATTTTTTTTTAAATGTGAATATTTAGATGTAAGAAAATTACTTTAAATTGATTTTTTTTTCTCCATCCTTTATTTACAAAGACATCCTTAAGACAAAGAGATCCTTTAAGACATGAACCTTATTTCCTCATGGATCTTTATACTCTCGGCTCATTGAAGTTTGGTCACCTGACAATCCGGTGGAATACGGATTTCTGGTAGCTCTGCAGTCTTTCCAGGATGGTCTTGGTCGAATTATGGCCTTGTAGATCTGGAGCTTCAGCCTCAGTGATAGCTGCAGAGACGTTATTAAGTGATAGAGTCTACATCCTTTGAGTCTGGCCAGCTTGATCTTTCCCGAACATGGCTGGAGAAGGTGTAAATAGACATAAATGAATGACTTTTATTATATGTTGTGGTAGTGCCCTACCCTGGTGTGTGGAGTGGTGAGTTGTTATGGTGGAGGTGATTTAGCTTTGATTACGTTCATTCCAGGTTCTCTCCCGAATTAAGAGCACCCACTTTACTGAGGCTGAGTATGCCCGAAGGAAGGAGTGCCTCCAAATCCAGCAGGATCCATTTGTGGCTGTTAACAGATTGAAAAAAGTATCTGCTGCAACTGGATTTTTAGTTTGATGAATAAAATTGATAAGAATTCGATTTAATTTAGTTTAATATACAATAGAATAAGATAAACCTGACGAAGGGTTAGGAAATAGGTTTATCCTTAAACTATCCTTTCAGGATAGGGTGATAAAAAATTTATCTCCAACTGGTACAAAATCATGTGTTTTTGGCTGAATTAATTAGGAATAAAGTACGTCTTTTCCTCTGTGCATTAGAAATTGAGTCAAAAAGTCAACTTTATTCCTAGTAAAAAGATGACAACCTAATTCGTCTAAATATTGTAGGTTTTGTACTGAAAAAGTTCTGGGTCAGGTTGGTACAACTGTCACTCCGGCCATTAAAATCAGCTGTTGTTTCAAAACACCAAAACTGATAAAAAGTTTATTTGTGTTCAGGTTGTGTAAGTTATGGATCCACCACATATTGTACAAGAAGCAAATAATGTTATTTCAAGTTTATTGCCAGCTAAATCAAAACAAAAATTCAAAATTGTAATAATTGCACATTTTATTTCAGTTTTTGAATTTCCTGTAAAACATAACATAATATAAAATATTATAGCGTATAGTTTGCCTTTTTATATCCCATCTGGAGATAAAATCTTGTATGCCCCTCGGGACTAAATTGATCATTATTCCCAGCAATACTTTACTCCCTCGGCTTGGCCTCGTGAGTAAAGAAAATTATTCCCTCGCATTCGCTCGGGTACAAACATACAGCTGAGGGAATAATGATCTTCTTTAGTCCCTAGGTTCATAAATTACTATTACTGACTCATACTTAGTTGTTATTCTCTTAAAAAGGTTAGGAATTAGATAATTAAGGGATAGATTTTTCAACTGTAGAATATCTTTTTAATGTTTATTATCAAGTTTCGGGTAGCAATAAGTTATAAAAGACTGGTCCCGGTAAAAAGGAAATATTTCAGGAACGGTTATTATCTGAAGAGAGAAGGGCCTCCTATTTCCTAGATAGTGGTGGGAGAGGAGGGGGAGGTAGTGATAAGAGATAAGATAAAGGCAGCAGTGTAAGAATTAGGGCCGATATCTAGAAGGCTGTGTCCAGATAGTGAGTGCTTCCTTCCTCCTATACTCTACCGTGTCTTCTTTATTTCTCCCCCTGTTTACTTCCCATTTTATATATATACGGTAGCAGATAAATTATTTTAATCTGTTAACATCCACTGATGGATACTTTGGGTGTATCTTTAGGTCCTTTTGTGGTTAGCCTTAATTAGTAGAAAACCCTGTTGGTTGAGCGTGATTTCAGATAAATTACTCCCCTGCACATTCGTTTTCCTGGAAACTGTACTGTCTATATTATGTATTCTATGTACATACTATGCATATGGTCAGTAGAAGGAAAGGGAGAAATTTTGGTGTTATTGTTGTAGGAGGAAATAAGTTCGAACATGTGGAGATGTTTAAGTACTTAAGGTCAATGGTAACTGGAAAAAACGAAATTCAAGAGAAAATAAAGGCGGGAAATGCTTGATACTATTCGGTCTCGAAATTACTAAGCTCGCGTCATTTATCTAGAAATCTAAAAATCAGAATTTATAAAACAATTATCGTTCCGTCTCTTCTCTAAGGATGTGAAACTTGGCCACTAACGCTGAAGGATGAGCAACGTCTTCAGGTATTCGAAAATAAGGTGTTACGTAGAATATTCGTTCCGATAAAGGATGAGACCACTGGGGAATATAAGATACAATTACATAACGCGGGATTGCGATGCATGCATCCGGTAAATATTATTCAGCTGATAGCGTTCTGAAGATTAAGATGGGCATGTAAAGGCGCTGGGCTTAGTAACAAACGAATTCCCAAGATGTTAATTTGGCGCTCTACCGACTGGGAAGCGTCTGAGGGGTTGACCGAGGCGTAGTTGGGAGGATTGCGTTAGGAATGATCTAGCGGGTTTGGGTTTGGGTGGTGCTCCGTGGGCGGAGGTCTGTAAACATAGATTGGTGGTATTTGGTTCGTTAAGCCTTTTATTTATTTATTTATTTATGTACATACTATGCGTTACACTATATATTTTTATACGCTTGGCGCTACAGATTATGAAGATTTTTAGCCGAGCAATCTAGTCATCTCGGAGACATACAGCGTAATAACCTCATATCTGCAAACCATGCTACAGTGACAGGCTGCCCATAATTCCATAGGCAGTCCTTTTCGGCCCATTTACCAATGGTATTCCTCCTGACGTACTCGTGGGTTCAAATGTACAGATAATCGTTCTAGATCCATGGATTATGGGTGTTCGATATAAGAAGGCGCACGAAGACCTATATTCGTTTCCCCACAGTAAGCCCGGGACCAAAGCTCCGGGCGGCTATTTGAAACCACAACTGGATTTCCGATACTTACATCATCAATCTTGTGCTATACTTTTGAAAAATCAAACAAAACTAACATGTTTTATCACACTTTAAAACCTGTTTTTTTATATGTATTTTAATTTTGAAAAGCATTGTAAGTTAACTGGGATTTGCGAATACCTTTAAATATTGCGATTATAAAGTTAGTGATTGTTTTTCTGAATCACCTATATTATAAGAAGCGAGGAATGGTTGACTGGATGATGTAAGGAAGAAAATAGTTGGGGGTGCAGTCAAATAAAACACTAAATAAGTGGATACTTATTTAATTAAGTGCCGACGTTTCGACCCACTTTGTGGGTCATCTTCAGGGCTAAGAAAGAAAAACAGACAACATACAATGAATACAATAAAAATACATTGAGGACTAAGTATATGATAAATGAGAAAAACTATATATGTAGAGAGGTTGAAATTTAGAACAAAAGTGAGGGATATATATGAATACAAAAATTACAGAGAAAATGTACAGAACGGTGGTGATGCCAAAAAAAAATTATTTTTTTTTTTAACAAAAATAAAAGACGGAAGTAAACAGAAGGATATTAAAAAAAAAAAAAAAAAAAAAAAAGAAAAGGTATAAACATCAGAGGTGAGAAGTAAAATTATGGAAAAGGTAGTAGAATATATATAAAAAACTATAAAATGTAAGGTAATAGACTCCTAGGGAGTTTACATAAGTAAAATGAAAGAAAATATAACCAAAATGAAATTAAAGAGTAAATAAAGGAAAAATAACAATAGGGTCGAAACGCCGGCACGTAATTAAAATAAGTATCCACTTATTTAGTGTTTTATTTGACTGCACCCCCAACTATTTTCTTCCTTACACCTATATTATAGTAAATAAATGTTATAGCTGATCCTTCGTGCGTGGTTCCGTTTTAATTGTTTTGATTTCTTGGTTTTTACTTTTAACTAGGATGTGGTTTACCGTATCTATTTTGAGTAATGTAGGATATGGTCCATGAAACAGTACAGTCTGTACCGAGTAGTGAACCCCAGACCCATTCACGGGTTGTAGTGGTACAGATTTTTTTAGAATATGCTCAAGGGTTTATTCTAAGAATTATACAAAAAAAAAAAAAAGCCAACAAATTAACACTGCTTGAATTTTTTGGCCATCAACAGAACTGGGAAGAAATATATCAAGAAGTACTTTTTGACAATATAGACGGGAAAGATAAGAATGAAATATAATGAACTTAATTAAATTATAAATTAATTGTTGAAAAAAATAATTACAAGAGTGTTATTAAATCGATAAATATAGTAAAACATAATTTTATTATATGAGTAATCATTTTACAATCGATAATGAATGTAATTTAATTATTTTTAATGCAAATTCGGTTGTCACTGCCTGTTCACGTCGGGACATTTATACCGAAAGACTAATGACGATCCATCGATATCAAACCTGATGGCAATGAGGCGACAAGCTTTTTAATTCAGATCGATTCTGTTTTGTTGTGGGGGGGGGGGGTGACAGTAATGTAATGCACATCTGATTTGCATTTGAATGGGATAGCTATCGGATCGGAGCGCGGTTATGTTTACACACCTTGACGTTCCATGTAAACAAATGCATGTATTTTACTAAATTTGACCCCCCCCCCCTGCTCTGCCATTCTCTCGTCTCTGTCAACAGCCCTTATTTACATTGTACAGATAGCGTACAGAATTTTATTTATTTATTCTCATTTATAACGTATATCTGTCACCGATGTTCGGGCGCCATCATTTCCCAAATTTTTTCGGATGATTTTTATACTGAAATATAAATTCAGTTTTATATTTTGATATTCAAATAGTCCCTGTTTGAACTACCTAAGTAATCAATATATATTTATATCAGTACAAAAAATTTATAATTTTTAAAACTTAAATTAAACAAGGACCAGATGATAACAATTTGTACATTCCTTATGTATTGTATGTTCGATTAACTCAAGGTTTCTACAAAATAAAAAAATAAAATCTAAAATTGAAAAACTTTAAAGAAATAAATCAGGAGATTCCCAACTATTCCTTTTTTTTACTTGAAAAATTAATTTACTTATATAGATTGTCAATATTTAATTGGTTCTGTTGTTTATATAAACATAAGTTTTTCCATATCAAAACAATACATTTTTAAGAAGAACAGAACATCAATAGATCTCTTTCGATGTAGTACAAACTAGACGTCTTACATGTTAGAGAGGAAATAGTTGACTGGAAGAACTAATAGAGGATGGAAATTGTTGGGGGGGGGGGAGTGCAGTCAAAATATACTCACAAATAAGCTTCCACTAACAATTTCCATCCTTTAGTAGTACATCCAGTCAACTAACCTCTCTAACATGGATAACATGAACCACAATAAATAAAGGTCACCTGTAGCCTAGTGGTTAGGGTAACAAACTACTAAGCCCAAGATCGCGGGTTCGTAGCCCGGCAGGTGACCCTAGGATTTTTTTAAAGGAGTGAAAAATCCTTAGTTACGCCGTCTTTCGGAAGGAACGTTACACGGGGGTCCCGAGCCTGTACGATGTCAGGTACTCGTTAAAAATCCCTATCCTAATTAAACCTGGATAGGCAAAATTTAGAGTTCCCACTGTAGCATCGTACGTTTAGCCATAGGAGCTAAATGTGACGTTAAATGAACAAACAAAACATAGACGTCTTACAGTTTTAATCTGAATTACATTTTATTGAACAGAATTTAATTTAATAAAGTTTTAGTTATCTAGTAACTTTAATACACAGAAAATAAAAAGACCTGTACCACTACAACCCGTGAACGGGTCTGAGATTCAGTACATGGTACAGACTGTACTGTTTCACGGACAACGGTTCTGCAACGGGGTTACTTGTCCTAGGCCACGCTCAACCACAAGATTTCTCCCCCTTATTTTGGGTACACTATTTTTATAATATTTTAGAGGTCGGGTGAGCTCCAGGAGTGTCCTAGATCCTATATGATCAATCTCCCGCTGCCAACAGACTAAATGAAACTGTTGCCCGCAGCTGGATTTGAACCAGGATTTCTGGAATAACCATTGAGCCACTTCGCTCCCTATTGATATACAAAGGTAACACATTATAAATGTATGCATATGCGTATATATACATAGGGGATTCAATAAAACATGGCTGGATTTGATTCCTGGACCTTCCGCACAGCAACTTATAGCTCCTCCCTCAACGACATTAGGCCAGATAATCCAAGTTAGTATAATAAAAGAATAATATTACCATGAGGTGGGTATACATGAATGCAGCGATTACTCTGACTTTGTTTACAAACTTAGATAATTTTAAAGATGACGTTTTCCGCTTCTTATACTGGATCAGCTACCGTCCAAGTATACGAGGATGGCGAGAGGGAGAGACTAATTGCATTACAGAAGCATCGATATGGTGAGATAATAGTCGAGGGAGTCGATGGAAAGAAGAAGGGCGCCGAGGAGGAGGCATCAACAAGGCCATGAATAAGATGATACAATGGCCACCGCCAGCAATTAATAAGGACCAAGAAGGCGATCAAAACAGAAGAGACAAAAAGTGGAAAGATAAAGGGAGGATAACAAAAGAGGCAGTGGAGCATCACCTGGGTGGTAGTAGGAGGGAAGGAGGAGAGTTAATGTAGCCTTTATGTAGATCATGGAAGCTTTAACGCATCATCCCTCCGCCATTAGGGTGGGGGCGCTGCTTTTTACAGCTCCAGGGAGTTGAGGGTTTGTTTTTTTATTGTACTCACTGCTAGTATCGTTAAGTAGCAGTAAACCTTCAAGATGTCTATCAATTTGTCTTACACACAGGGGGGGGGGATATTTGTCGCTTGTATTGTAATCTTTGTTATACAGCTTTACAATGTCTTCAAGCTCTTCTCTCTAATAGAAGACTTATTATGTGCTGAATGTAATAAGACCTTTATAGTATATTGGGCTGTCCAGAAAATAATGCAGGATTTTATGCTTTCTGAAATACCCCTCCAAATATTAAACTGTTTATGTTCGTTGGAATTTTGACTTTCATCAATATAATCCTTTATTCATCTTCATTCAAACAGAAATGTTGATTTACCTCTGTAACACTTTGCTTCTTGGAAACAATTCAGTCTTAACTAAGATTTAAAAAACGTGATTTTCCTTTAATTTTGTTTTATTAGTTAAGGTTGTTGAAGAAGTTCTGCCAACTTCAAGCTTTTTTACCTTCCCAATCGCCTTGATCTGGCCATTGACTTTAGAGTTTCTGATTTCAAGTTTTCCTGCTAGCTCTCTAACAGTTGTTTTCTTCCTCGACGGGTATCTCGTAATATCTGGAACCACTGTTAAGCAGTGCACTCCCTTATAGTTCGCTCCAGACTTCGTTGATATTTCTGCCCGTTTGGGCACCGTTCCGGCCGAGTTTGAACTCTCCTGAATATATTATATATTTAAGAGGTGGGATAGCTAAGAATGTTTAGTTGCTATTATGAAGGTAGGTGAACATCTAGGATGTACCTTGTGAGGTCTGCAGATCCTGATGGTGTTTACCCAGTCTTTAAAGTGGGGAAAAACTTCTTAGTTAGCGAGATTTCGGACAAATAATCTCCCTGCACAACCGTTGTCGTAGATACTGCACAGTCTCTACCAGTACTGAAACAAAGACCCTTCATGAGTTTTACTGTTACACGTTATGATAAGGTTGTATGTAGGAACCGTTTATAAGCGCCTGATTTATATAGTTCAATTGGTGTTCATGGTCTTGATTTGGTACCTTTAAGCTTAAAAAACAAAACAGTTTTCTGTTGTGTTTACAGAGTAATGTTTAAACAATGCAAATTACTCAAGCTATGTTTTCCGTACGACTAGTAGCAGATTCTAATCAATCCGGAACATAGATCTTATCCGGGCTGTATCGCTTTTAATTTTCCATTCCATATCTCACCCTCTTCCAACCTACCCCCCCCCCCTCGACTTCTCCAGGGTCCTAAATTAAAACAAACCTGCCTCTCTCCTTGTCTGTCGAGATCAGAGCTTGCCTAAGCACGGTAGGGTTTCCGCCTTGTGTTTCATTCGCACACAAATTGAATAATTTATCATCAGTGAACGTCAATTGTTTATTTATTTAAAGTAACACTTTAGGCTATCATGTCCAATCAGACGATGCTCCAGTGGGTGTCCTAAATGTTGCCTTTCCAAGTGTAATTACGATACAGATCATTAAGAAGTATCTGACACCTCACAGGCTCGGTAACTCCATTTTACGTACGTTCTGAAGTATGGGATATCTTACAATTATCTGAAGTATTAATTGGAAACCTTACAAAATAAAATCCTGCTGATCGCAGTAAACGCGTCTTGGTTGGTTTATATTTTTGTTTGTATACAGTATACATTTTTTTTTTTGCCTTGTATTATTATCCTCGACACAATGATCCTCATACTGCTATAAATATCCCGAAAATGACTCTGGAGAAAATGGCCCTATTTGACACTAAGGACTTTGGAGTGGACAGCGGACGTAGATATAGATATATATATAGCGATTAGCAGAAGAGGAGCGGATAGAGTTAGATTGAGATAAAGCTGCGGACTTGAGCTGAGATCATATATAGCAGTTAGGGAGGAGACAGGTAGTCCCAGATCTGTCTTCATCGTGTGTTCCTTCCAAAGTGGGAAATATCGCGCGCCCCACAGGAAGGGTAGTCTTCGCCCCGCGTCCCACCTGGGTCATCCGCTTCGCTGTCTTCTCTTGGTCATAGTCTCCTATCTTCTTGTCAGGTGGGAGGGCGCACCTTTGCATATGGGAGAGCAGCCGATTTAGGAGCAAGAAATGTCTTTTAACTTTAAAATATAATAGAAAAGTAACTTTATTCTGGGGCCAAGTCACTTTAGAGTAACAAACAAGAACGGAAAAGGAAACTACAAATAATAAAGTGACAAAAAACTAAATAAATAAAATGAAGGATATAATTAGTTTCATAAATATCACCAAATAAGTAAAATTTATTTATTTTTAGTGTCGACGTTTCGACCTACGTTGTGGGCCATCTTCAGGGCTATGAGAGAAAAACATACAAAACAAAAATATTTATAAAAAAAACATTGCAGTACCAAGAAATAATATAATAACATACAGAGTTATAGAAGAGTTAAGAAAATTAGCGATGGATATATTATTAAGGATATGTTTATTTATTAAGGATTCTTTATTCATAATGTAATAAATTCGTATAATAAAATGTAAGAAAAAATTGTAAAGAGTGATATAGATAAAATCAAATATGAATATAAATGCTATTGCAGAAAAAACAAACAAAAAAGTTGAGATGACTTAAACTATAAAATGAAGGTATTATTTGAAATATATGAACTAAAACAATGTTATATGAGTAATAACAATAATTATGATCCGCCTTGTAAATATATTTAAAACATAAGTATGTAATATCTGATAAGCAATAAGAAATAATCTAGTAAGTATTTTTCGAAACGACGGAAATATATTAAAACATGTGAGGAAACTTATATAATTATTATTGATACAAAAAAAAAAAACTGTATACAGTAAAATTTATAGAATAAATAATTGAAATAATGGTATGTATAAGTTTATTTACATGATTAAAACTCATTTAAATAAACTTATACATACCATTATTTAATAAATCGGTACCTTTAATTAGGGATAAAACGTGACAATCGCTTGGGGATATCGGTGAAATCACTTCCCTGCTCAACCGTTGTCTTTGAAATAGTAAATACTAAGTCCTATGTGGTAATACAGTTATTATTTTCTCCTAAAGGGATACCGTGAAGGGAAGATTAGTCCCTAAAGTCCAGAAAGATAGCCAATCTAGAGGAAGAAAACCTCAATAAAAAATTACCCGGTCCTCCAGGTTGGGGGTTGAGGCATGAGGTTAAATAGACTGGAAAGGGCAAAGTTTCTCCAGAAATCCATTTCTAGAAGCAGTGATTTATTTTCGAATTGTTTTGTCAGTGTCATGCGAAATGACAATTATTGTCTACTGCAGCTGATAATACCGGGATAGAAAGACAATGTGAGGGAACCTGTGTGGCAAGCAGGTTTTGAACATATAGTGATGGAAAGATTGGTCCCTAAAGTCCAGAAAGGCAGCCAATACAGAGGAAGAAAACCTCGAGCAAAAAATACCAGCTCCTTCAGGTTGGGGGTAGATTCATAAGGCTAGCAACCTCATACTCCCACACAAATTAACAAGACCTAAAAATCTCAGAAAGAGATATTATAGTGAAAGAGAATACTTACTTCTAGAAAAAGGAAAAATTATAATATAATTGTAATTCCAGCGAGAGTTACCGAGCTAATGAGACTACTAGAAAAAGACCGCAGGGACCAGTTACTGAATAAAAAATGAATAAAGTCCGTCGTTAGGTCGAGTTGATTGGGGCTCAAAGTGTAACCGTAATCCTCTTTGCATCTTTTACACGAATGTCCTTTATTAATAAATTCTACTCTTTGCGCTAATAAATCCTACCCGGGTTTAAAGTCCTCTAATTCGGTTATTTTTTTAGGAAAGGAAATAAAAAAAACAAAAACAAGCGGAAAAAAACACAACTCTAATAAAAAAGTGGGAGCGGAGATATGATATGGTTAGAGACGGCGGCTCCTCCATTTTCCATTTGTTTAATGCCAAGTCCATCCGTGCGTGCGATTCTTTGAGATCGCCTTTTTTAATTTCGGGGATATTACGCTATCAAGGTAGCCCTTCATAACCCCCGCAATTTTTTTTTTAACAAATTTTTTATTATCATTTTTTTAATCCAATAATGTTTTCTCTCTTCCCTTTCACCCTTTCTGGACCGTTAGTACGCGTGTAATAAGTTATATCTTATCAGAAGCCTAATCCTCCTGTACCGGGCTCTACTCCACCTATGTTAATTAAATACCTTATTGCTTTTATTAAACCCTATATCAAAAAGTTAACAATTGAATTTAAGGTAAACGTTTAAAAGTAATACGCGCCATAAAATGTTTGATAATGGAACGTAAAAATTAAAAATTAACTGAAGAACATTTGGTCTTCTTCATTCAAGAGACTTAGGGCTTTATTTTTCGAAATTTTCCTATTACATTCAATCACGAACACGTAAATGAGTGCTATAATCCTCCACATCCCTTAGATAATTATTTGTCAAATTAGTTATTTATGAAGTAGTGTATCAATTTAATTAGATTAAAATATTATTTAAAGAGCATTAAGTTGCTGGGAACGAGGTACCTTAGGTTTTAAAGCGTTAAGTTGTTTTGTTGAAGTCTTGAGTTCAAATACAGCTATGGCAGATACATAGCTTAATCTGTTAACGGCCATGGATAGATTCTGCGGCATCCACATGGGGCTTACCCATCCTTTATAATAATAAGGAACCTTTATTGACATAAAATTATGATAAAAGCCTCTCCCTTAGGAGGTAAAATGGAGTTCAGCTCCAAAATATTATTTTAATATATTATGAATATAGTTTTTTGTGACATTATAAAATAAAATGACCAATACTTGTCACAGATTACAAAAAAAGTAATTAGTTATAAAATAAATTAAAATAAACATCATTCATTAATCATTACTATAAAAAACAAAACATAAGCGTTATTTTAAAAATAATTATAAATAAATAATAAAACTATATTACTACCACTTTCACTGTAAAACAACAATCAGTGCAAACCACAAAAAAAAAAAGCTTTTCCCTTTTATAGACTCATCACAATTCTAGACCTGGGTCTAGAATTGTGAAGAGCCTACCCATCCTTTTTATAGTTCTATAAATATAATTGGAGAAAAACCAGAGGGTCGAAAATGCACAACCATTTTTACAGAAACACTATATTCTACCCAGAGGCAATACCATCACACCCCACATCGTACTAAGGTTATATAATGCAACAAAAACTTACTAAAAACATCCTGCATATACTAGGAAGGGACCTTTACTCTACCAAGACAACGACAGACCTCATGTTTCACGACGGACAATAAAGAAACTGGGTTACGAAGTCCTTATTCCCCAGGGTTATCCTGAACTAAAGTTAAAGTTTTTTAAAATGATTCTCAATTCGAAAACGCATTTTAAGTCTTTATTTCATCACAAAATCCTTAATTTTTCAGTTCAGGTATTGAAAAAAAAAATCACGTTGAGAAAATGTGTTTGAATAAAAATATAGTGAAAAAATATCGCTGGATAACATGGATATCTACACTCCTTTGTAATATGGGTATGCGTCTTTTCCTCTAACTACCTGAAAGTTAATACTTCTACTACTCGTATTACTTGACTCACTAAATGTTTGATGTATTTAAGAAGAATCTACGAAGTCCTTCCACACTCTCCTGACCAAATATATCTCCAACATGTTTCCTTCTGCTCAATAATTCGGACAACTTCCTTAAAGATAATTTTTTTATTTAAATGATTCTTATACGGAGTAGAGCTTTGGGGCTCCACTAAGCCATCGAATTCCTCTCGTATCCAATCCCTACAATCCAAAATCCTTCGTAAAATCCTCAACGCTCCTTATTTTGTTAAGAATAAAGTCATCCATAAGGACCTTAATGTATGTCCCATTTGTTGCTGATTTGGCCCGAACCCGGTATCTATCCTTTCATAACAAACTTCATTCCCACTCAAACCCTCTAGTTTCAAACCTAGCTTCCTCTTCGATTCCCGATAATCCTCCGAGGCGTCTGAAAAGAAGATGGCCATGTGACCTTCTTAGTTGAACATGAGATTTGAGTACTACCAGTGGGTAGTTTCTCTACTTGTCATTATATCATGTCATTATGTATCACTGAGCCTATTTACTAGTTATATTATTGTAATATAGTTGTAAATATCAATAAATAATTTCTAAAAAAATGATTCTTAAATCAGAAACGCATTTAAGCCTATATTGCATCACAAAACCCTGACAGTTCAGGAATTTAAAATTCGATAATACATTGTGAAAAATGTATGGAAAATGTGGTTAAATGTTTCCATCGATATATGAATACATGATATGCTTCTTTTCTTCTATGTAGATGAAACACTTCTACTATTACACCCATACTACTTGACTCACTAATATCTCTGAGAAGTATAGCCCTCCTGGGAAGAAGAAGCCACGAGAGCGGAGATATTAGAAGCAATTGAGATAGGAGAAGAAGCAGAAGAAGATGACACAAGGTAGAAGAGGATGTAGGTAATGGTAAGGAGGAAGGGACCAATCGGGGAGCTCCTTAGGAACCAATTGCTCTTCACTGCCAGTTAAGGTGTCTTCCTCAATCCCAGCCTTCTCTCATTAGATAGGTTCACAGACCTTAGAGCTCTCAGGGGCCCTGTATGATCTCCCTCTGTCTTAGTCATAATTTAATATAATATAATATATGATATGTATTATCAGAGGAAGAAAATGGTCCCGATGGAGGTCAGAAAAAATTCTCTTTAGTAAGTAGAACAGTCTTTATTTTTAAAGCCAACGTTTCGACCCATATTGCAGGTCTTCTTCAGGCCTATAAGATACATATAAATTAAAATAATTTACGTAAGGAAGAAAATAGTTGGGGGTGCAGTCAAATAAAAACACTAAATAAGTGGTTACTTATTTAATTATGTGCCGACGTTTCGACCCACTTTGTGGGTCATCTTCATGACTAAGAAAGAAAAACAGACAAAATAATAGAACTATAAAAATACATTGCAGACTAAGTATATGGTAAATGAGAAAAAATATATATGTAGAAATTTAGAACAAAAGTGAGGGATATATATGAATAAAAAATTACAGAGAAAATGTACAGAACGGTGGTGATGCCAAAAAAAAATTTTTTTTACAAAGATAAAAGCAGGAAGTTATTTAAAAAAAGAAAAAGTATAAACATCAGAGGTGAGAAGTAAAATTATGGAAAAGGTAGCAGAATATATATAAAAACTATAAAATGTAAGATAATAGACTCCTAGGGAGTTTACATAAGTAAAATGAAAGAAGGTATAACCAAAATGATTAAAGAGTATATAAAGGAAAAATAACAGTCGCAAGTCAAGATATAAATATAGAGTATAACAGTTTTTAAATGCATACATATAGTATGGAGTGGTATAAATGTATGACATAAATATACAAGGAACGTATAGAAATATAAGTAACAATATAGTATGAGCCCGCTATCTATCCTTTCATAACAAACTTCATTTACACTCAAACCCTCTAGTTTCAAACCTAGCTTCCTCTTCAATTCCCGATAATCCTCCGAGGCGTCTGAAAAGAAGATAGCCACGTGACCTTCTTAGTTTAACTTGTGATTTGAGTACTACCAGTGGGTAGTTTTTCTAATTGTCATTATGTATCACTTAGACTATTTACTTGTTGTATTATTGTAATACAGTTGTAAATATCAATAAATAAATAATTATAAAAAAATAATAGCACTGAGTTACGAAGTCCTTCCACACCCACCTATTGCCAGGCTCATCTCCAAAAGATCTTCACCTGTTCTAACTTTACACAGCTTTCTTAAGGGTAAAATTTTTGAAAATGATAATGATAAGGCATTTTAAGACTTTATTTCATCAGAAAACCCTGAACTTTTCAGTTCTGGGATTAAAACTGATAACTTTTTCGGAAAAATATACAGAAAATAAGGGTTAATAGTTGGAATAAAAATGTTTTGCTATTTCATAATATTGTTTTGCTAAATAATTTTACTCTTGAAAAAGGGACATTTCATATGGAATGAGGCGATATTATTTATCCGTTGAATAATATACAACCATGTAAGAAAATGGTACGGGTGGAGGTCAGAAAAAAATCTATTTTGTAAGACTATTTTGATTTGTATAGCCATCTTTGTGACCCACATGCAGCTCTTCATGGCTATGCATACAAGATACATATAAATTAAAATAATGAGATAAAACAAAATAATAATAGTATTGTTGTAATTAATGTATGTTGTATATTATTTATGTATCTTGTGAATTTAGCCCTGAAGAAGCCCTGTGGGTCGAAACGTTGGTTTTAAAAATAAACAGTTCTTCTTTCTAAATAGAAATTTTTTCTGATTCCCACACGGACCATTTTCCTACTCGTATTAGTGGTTAAGTCTTATTTTCTCCAAAATTATTTCCTCGTACTTTAGTAAGAGGAATCGGTAAAGCGGAAAAGAGTTATTTACGTAGTAAGGTATATACTTATATATATAACCATAATAACGATTATGGTTATATACTTATATATAACCATAATAACGATTATGGTTATCTGAAAGCAGTTTACTCCCTCTGCACAAAATCTGACTTAACCACTTATTCACCGGGGCTATGGATTTATAAGATCAACTAATATTTGTTATTCAGTAAATACCTTTATGAAATCAAAACATTTGTTCCAAAATATTTACGCACATTTTCTATAAATTTTTCCGAACAAGTTATTCAATTTTTAATCCCAGAATTGAAACGTTCAGAGTTTTCTGATGTAATAAAGTCTTGATATGCGTTTTTGACTTGATTATAATTTTCGAAAATTTTACCTTTGAGGAAGTTGCACAAAGTTCTGAACAGATAGAAATCTGTCTAGGAGGAGTCAGGCGAATAAGGTGGTTGTGGTTAGACTTCGTAACACAGTTCGCTTAGCTTCACTATCTTACGTTGTCTAATATAGGATGTAAATAGTTGGGGTTGCAATAAAAAAAACACAGCAAATAAGTTGAAACTTATTATATTATATATGTGCCGACGTTTCGACCTACTGTGTAGGTCATCTTCAGGGCTTTGAGAAAACAGACAAAAACAGAATATACTGTAAAAATACATAAGATAGAGGTATAGAAAACATAACATAATATAGAGATATAGAAAAATTGAGCGAAAAAAGTGAAGGATATATTATGAAAGGATATGTGAATAAAGATGATTACATAGCAGATGTATAGAAAGGTGATAATGCAAAACAAAATACAAAGAGAGCTAATTTCCTACATCTTACGTTGTCGTTTAAGAGTTAAATTTATTTAATATAATAGGGTTAGTGAAAGCTGTTCAAGATTTAAATCCAGCCCGTAGAAAGATATTTCTAAAGATTGTATAATATGTTTATTTATATATGTATGTGTGTCTCCTTCCAGCTAGTACACACTGAGTGTATCCTTTCTCTCCCGCCATCCTGATTCACAAAAAATATCCTCTACAAAGGGTTATTATTGTAACCGGTTCCTCAATAATACAACCTCTGTTCTGCCAATGTTGTTCCTCCAGGGAGAGAAAGAAAAAACTCCTGACCCGAATCCTTTGAGGCGAAGAAGGTACAACTCTCAGATTTTTTTCTAAAGAAGGATTGGAAGAGCACATGTGGGTACCACTACCGCGTTGTGTGGCCTCATCCCTTTGTTTACACTGACTCGGAAAACTGTGGGAAAGTCCGCTTTACGAGATAAGTTAAGTCTAACATGGAATGGGCAACTAAAGACATGTGGGCACAATGTGAGGCGAAGAGTAAAACAGAAATGGGAAATTCGAAACTAGTCATAGAAACTGAACGACCAAGTCATCAAAAAGAAATAAAATTTAATATACACAAATAAATGTCAAATGAGTGAAGTGAAGAAAAAAGTAAAATAAACGCCCTAATATCCATCAATACCACATTTACTGAATATTCATTTTTGTTTATTATTTTTAATTATCTTTTCTGTTCTCTTTTTTATTACCCTTATAAACTACTCGTTCATACTAAAAGCCATCCTGACTATGTTTTTCTAAATAAATAAAGCGCTGGAAGCCAGAGGGATGTAGATCCTACAGAAGAGAGAGGACTTGAAGTAGACCAGACACAAGGGAAGAGGATGATAAATGGTAGAAGGACTAAAGAAATAAAGAAATTGTCGAGTGACAGAGAAGCTAATAGGGTTATGGGAGTTGGACCTGGGCCAGCCAGCACCTTCCCTGCCTTTCCCTACGACACCCGTTCCTTCCTGCCTCTTCTGATTTAGTGCCTCCCGGGCTAACCTACACGCCCTCTTAGCGGCCGCTGTCATAACTAACCGCGCTAGTAAGTGCCTCTTCGCCATAGAGGATATTTTTTTTTTTTTCTGTTAGTGAGTGGAGGGAGGTTTTCTGATACCGCTTTAAGTAATCGGGAGGAAACCCTTTGCCAAAATCCGAGTAAACGTTACTCCGATCCAGCATTGGAGTATCTTCGGTTGTGGAATAGAAAAACAAAAAGACTTAAGGTCGAAAAAAACATCGATTCTCAGCTTTAAAAATAATAATAAGGAGTAATTATATAATATATATAAAATTTGTTATTAAGATACTTCATTGTCGGGACGAAGAAATTTCGCTTTAGTTGTTTCAGGTGTTGCATAACTTCTGTTCCAGCTGTAAATAAGTTGATAAAACATATATTTTTAAGACTGCACTATTTCTTAGTCAGATTAAATAAATTTTCTACCACAGCTGGATTTGAACCCGGGTGCTTCGGCGCAATAACTGAAGGCTCTGCCACTGAACAACCCTGATCCCGTTGATAATAGCTTATCTCTTATGAAAAGTATTTTTTCTAATTTAGCTGCCATCCTGATTTAGTTTTGTGATTCAAAAAGGAGAGAATAGGATGGTTGTGACATGCCCACCGAATGAATAGTTGAGGAAGAGGTAGACTCGGACTGGGGTGGCTGGAAGATGTCGAGGCTACAGTTGGAGTCCTAAGTTTTATAAGGATAGGTATATTTAACAAGTACCAGACACCTCGGAACTCGCATTTTACGTCTTCTCTGAAGAACGGAATAACCTTCTTTTTTTTCGCATCCCTTTGAAAGTGAACGTTATCTGAAACAAATTTAAAATCTGCCATACAATTAATAGAAGTATAGAATTGGTCAGGGGGTGCAGTCAATAATAACACTAATATAAGGTTAACTTATTCTTTAATAGTGCCGACGTTTCGGTCTACGTTGTAGGCCATCTTGAGGGCAAATAGAAGGAAATAAGGGGTGTGAACTGTCTAACCATAGATGGTTAACTTACATTTTCAGCATACAGTTAATTGAAAATTCATATTTACGTATTTACATACCTACATTTATTGTTCTGCACCGGATGCGTTTTAAAAGGGAGTTTGAAATCTGTAATGTATGAAGGTTATTAGTCGTAACAAGGAGAATAAATAACCAAGGATTTTTTCCCCTAAGGTCATGTACCGGGTTACGAACCTTGGATCGGGCTACACCATTGGTCAATCTATCACCTTCCAGTATGTCAGGACTTTCTGGATCGATTAATTCAAAAGTTGTGTCATTGCCGAAACTGTCGGAGCTTTGTTTGAGAACTGTTAAAATTCCAAATTGGACATTTAAATCAGATTATATTTTTTAACTGATTTATCCGTAAATGTTACTTGTTTAGCAAACTAAACTCCCTAAGCTCGGCTAATACCTCAACAATAAATCTCCTCTTCGCGGTTGTTGTAATTCACTGAGTTAATTAATAACTTGAAGCGTGTTCGCTCTGGGGAGGGTGTAAGTCGAACTAAAACATGGGCGAGTAGTGAAGAACTGTCGAGGATTATCGTCCAATTTAGTGGACTAGGGAATTATAACTGTACATTCCCCCATTGTGGATGGATAATCTCCCAATTCTCTGTTTAATTCCTAGTTTATAAATAGCAAGTTGGAAACAATTTATCAGCTCTAACACACTCTCTGGAATCATAGCGAGGGCTCATCTGCGCTGTTTTGTTTTGTAGTAGTCACGCTAATCTCTGTGTAATCGTCGTTTAATGTGACGTCAGTATCAACTTATTAATGCGCATGCGTATAAGTTTTCATTGAAATTTATTTCCATTCGTTTATAATCGTCAGTCCCGGTGAACAAGTGTTTATGTTGATTTTTTATTCAGAGTTAGTTGTCAACACCAGTTATAGCATCCCGTACTCTTCAATCCCACATCACTGACTTTGAAAGTTGGAGTCAAAACTGGAGGATTAAAATAAATTCCCACAAATCTCATCAAATCACCTTTACCCTCCGTCGTAAACCAGCGACTTCCTGCCCCCCTGTATCGTTTAATAACACCCCTCTAAGTCCTGTAGAACAGATCCGGCACTTAGGACTACACGTTGACAAACGCTTAACTTGGAATCCTCATACAAGACTGAAACGACAAGAAACAGCTCGCCGTTTCAGGCTACTTCAACATTTACTAGATAAACGCTCTAAGCCCCCAATTAATTACAAGAGACTCATATACATGACAATCATTAGACCCATCTGGACTAACGGAATAGAGCTTTGGGGCTCCACTAAGCCATCGAATTCCTCTCGTATTCAATCCTTACAATCCAAAATCATTCGTAAAATCTTCAATGCTCCTTACTTTGTTACGAACAAAGTAATCCATAATGACCTTAACGTCCCGTTTATGGCTGATTTGGCCCGAATCCGATATCAATCTTTTCATGACAAACTTGATTCCCACTCAAACCCACTAGTTTCAAATCTCGCAACCTCTTCAATTCCTGACAATCCTCCGAGGCGTCTGAAAAGAAGATGGCCTCGTGATCTTCTAAGCTGAACTTTTTATTTGAGTACTACCACTGGGTAGTTTCTCTACTTGTCTTTTCATGTCAATGTATTCACTCATTATATTTACTTGATGTATTTTGTATACAGTTGTAAATTTCAATAAAAATAATTAAAAAAAAAAAGAAAAAGTTAGTTGTGTTACATGTATTATAGTGAGTTGTATTTGTGACTGATTGGGCTAAGGGGAAGCTTTTTAAGGGAATATCTTACTTCGCCCCTTGTATACAACCAAAGTACTACGATTCCGTTTCTCCAAGTACAAGAAATTCTTTTTTAAGAATTTTCGACTTAATTTATCGAACAAATTTCGGTTTGTTTGTTTATTTATTTAACATCATATTATGCTGCTATGGTTAATTGGACGTTTTTATAGTGGAAGTCCTTCAGGTTGCCTATCCAGGTATGATTAGGAAAGATGTGGGTTCTTTCCCGCACAAACTCGGGACCGTCACTTTACGTCCCCTCCGATTGACGGCACAACACAGGATATTTACTCCCTTTTAAAAATCGCATACCCTGGAACCTTTATTTTGTTGTGTTTGATATTTTTTATGAATTAGGTTTGCAGAGATCAGCTTGTTTGTTACGTTTACGGCTAATCGGATGTTGCTACAGTGGGAGTCCTGAAGTTTGTCAATCCAGGTGTGATTAGGATAGATAAAGGGTGCTTAGCGAGTATCCGCGCTTTAAGACTTGTCCCGGTACTCCGAGGCGTTCCCGGGTGTCACATCATTATAATGAGTTAAAGTGGCTCTTCCCTCCCATTCGTAGACAATATTTCCTTAGTGTTTTTCTATATCGATCCATTAACTCGCAACACCCTTCATATATCTATAGTCTCCTCCAATTCAAATCCTCTGTCCAGCACCACAAAACAAGATCCCGCCTTTCCGATCCCTACATTCCATCCCACAGAACTATGGCACTCGAGTGTTACTTCCTCGCCCTCTCCATCACTGTGTGGAACTCAATCTTCTTCACTGGGTTCAATTAAATCCATGTTTTTCCATCATCTCTTGGCATCCCAAAAAGATGCTCTCTAAGCAGGTCAATCCTCCGCTTGAATAAATTAGTATCAAATACTCGATCTCGTTACCTACCTGTTTTGTTTATTTTTCCAACAACAAAGAAGATACAGACTTTGTAAATCGCATGCTATGCTATTCATTTATTTTATTTAGCAATTCCGTTATTAACTATCATATTAATGTTATTTATTATGTAAGTTTGAATATTCACGCCAAACTTAACAGACGTGAAGATAACCTTTAGGGACAGATGTGAGGAAGGTTATGATAGATATCTGCTTACTGAAAGACTCGCTGAAGTGAACATTTGTTAAATTAATATTATTTGTGTTATTACGGAATATTGACAATTGTGTTGATTCAGGTTTGTAATTAAAGATACCTGGAGTTATTTAGTTATTTATAAGTTTGTAAATATGTTTTTTTAAATTCCATTCACCTCCTTGGTTAATTGGTTAAGTCGTTGAATTCACGACTTACAAATCTTTTTTTTTTTTTTTTTGCAGTGAGGATTTGTGAATTCAACGGCTTAACCAAGGAGGTGAATGGAATAAAACTCTGTGGATGCAGTGAAGAACTGTAATTAAAAAAGCATATTTACAAACTTATAAATAACTAAATAACTCCAGGTATCTTTAATTACGAACCTGAATCAACACAATTGTCAATATTCCGTAATAACACAAATAATATTAATTTAACAAATGTTCACTTCAGCGAGTCTCTCAGTAAGCAGATATCTATCATAACCTTCCTCACATCTGTCCCTAAAGGTTATCTTCACGTCTGTTAAGTTTGGCGTGAGTATTCAAACTTACAATTATTATTTTGTTAATATCTAACCTATATTTTATTTTCGACATTCAGTTAAAATCCTGTCGTTTTGTACTTTTTATTTAATTATTTCTTTTCTATTTCTATTCTTATTATGTTTTGTCACTCTTGATTACTTCCCGATTTGTATAATTATTTTATTACTTCTTTATTGCTATTCTAAAGGCACTTTCTCCCAGAATAAAGTTTCTATTCTATTCTATCTGATTTCACACAGGCTGAGGATTTCCCACATTTTACGCCCTTTCCGATGGACAGCATAAACAAGAATATTTATTCCCTTTAAAAAAATCGCAGATCACCGGCCGGGCTGCGAACCAGCGATCTTGGGCGTAGTAGATTATTATGGTATTTTTTAAAAATATGATAAAAAGAATTATCGTAAAAGGTTGTAATTGCAAATGTAATAACTAATAAATACAAATGAGTACACGCGAGAGGTTAAATTAGCAACAGCAGCGCTGACAAATCGGCGGTAGATATAACCAACAACTCATCTCTCCCATATTTCTCCCACTTCTCTTCTTTAATGAATAATTCAAACAACTCTCTCCTTCCCATTAATTTTACTCATCTTCCTTTAATTCCCATTACTGGCGTTTACCTTTAGCATCCTTCAACGAGGATATTTGCATTGAACACCTGCATTGAATAATGGTATAGAGGAATTGACCTTTAAATAAATAAAAAAAAATATTTCAAATATAACGGCATGTGAGATAATAAATATATCAACATAAATTAAAAATGTTGTTTATTGAAGGCGATGATTAGGCAGAGATTACTCTCAGTCGAGTTTTTCCCTCGAGTATCCATTTTGTAGTGTTGGATCAGCATGAGGAGGGTCTGTAGATCTCACAGGTCGAATCACGTCTGTTAATGGAACAATATATCTGCCATTCCTAGTCTCGAATACGGAACTTAAAGATCAGTTACCAAGCACTCTGCTTATTGAGTTACTCTACTCTGGTATATCCATTATTGTATAGAGTAAGCGAGTTAAGGGTTAATGGTTATAGACCAAGGTCGATAATTTTTGAAACCAAAAAAAATTATAGCAGGATGAAACCCATCAGAAAACTAAGAGGAAAATGAAAGGAAAAATAAATTACGGGCGATCTGAGGTCGGGAAGTGGAAGGGGGGGGGTTATGGGTAAAAAACGGTTTATCTCGATTTCCGGCAAAGCTACGAGTCTTATGGAAAAAAGTAAAATCGCAAAGTTGTAGGTAATAAAAAGATCTACAACTTTTCAATTTACACTTGAAACAGTAACCCCGAGTTACTTTCTGCCCGAGCAGCCACTCCTATTGGCCCTGAAGATGACCTACACAGTAGGTCGAAACGTCGGCACATAAAATACAATAGTTTTACTTATTTTGCTGTGTTTTCTTGACTGCACCCCCAACTAATTACATCCTATTATAGTACCTACAGTCAACGAATTTCTTTCCTATATATATATTTTTTTTTTTTTTTTTTTAGTTCTTCGTGCTTCGTAAAGTTGGTTTTAGTAACTGTGTCCTATGAATGCGTTAAAAGTGATCTTATGGATTAGGCTTAGGGTAATATTCCATGGATTCAAGGTTGTAAGCAGGGATTGCTGGTATCGGCATCGAGCCTTCCGGTTCCGTTAGCCCTATTATTATTATTATCATAAGTGTTTATTCATAAGATATCTTTTAAAATATTGAGATATCCAAAATACCTTTTTGATATGATTATTACGTTGTAAGTACTCTACACTTAAAACATTTTTTTCTTAATGGACTATCTCTTAAATTAAAATCAGAGCATAATGTTTTCCTTAGTCCTAGTAGCTCGTTAGGGAACATTCTCTCCCCCGTAACATCAAGGACTATAAGGATACGTATTCTTCCTCGCCTACAAAACAAGATGCGACAATAGCGTTTTTTTTTTATTCCCAGAAGATCCTCCCGGCAGATTACTCTGTTATGCCGCGGTTATACTCGGTTGCAGATTAAGGTGGGTGGGAGCCGCCATGGTAAAGCACCAGTGAATTAAAGAAGCTAGTGTCGGGGGGAGGGAGGGTGATGGTCGATCCTCTCTTTCCCGACGATGGGAGGACGCCCTCAATCCCAGACCAAGGGCATTAGGCCATCGTTAGCGAAGGGCTGGATTAAAAGCGGTTAGGGCAGCTTGCAGTTAAAGGTGATGAGGAGGATTTCCATTTACATCGGAGCACCCCGAGGCAGTCCTGGGTCGGGTGGGGGGAGGAAGGGAGTTCTTTTGTTTGCCGATTGTGGAGTAATTGGATATCTCAACCCTTAGTAGCTGGGATAATATCTTGGAGGTAATGTAATCGTTTTTATCAACTTGGTCAGGTTATTAAATATCTCTTTTTATGAATATCATGAATAACTGAGCGATGAATAACGCCTTAAGGTTTTCGAAAATAAAGTGTTGCGTAGAATGTTCGATATGAAAAAGTATGAGTTCACCCATGAGCATGTACCCGATTAATATAATTTAAGTGACAGATAGCATTGTGATGGTTGAGATGGTCTTATAATGTTGTTACGAATTCCCAACATGCTAATAACCGTTTAGGTGACTAAGAAAAAGCCCGAGGCGTATCACGTAATTGGGTTTTATGAAACTTATAAGGTTTTGGGACGTTGAACAAAGTCTTGAGGTATTATAAAATGACGAATAACTCGTATGCGTGTGTGTGTGGTTTTTTTCTTCTTATTTTTCTGGGTAGGGAAAAAATCATTCATAAGACGAAGTGCAATCAATTAAGAAAAAAGTCTCACAACAGTGTGAGATTCCTACTCACTAAAAAACCACCTCCCAATTCTCCTTTTACCATCCCACGGAACAGCCGTCAAGCATTACTTCGTGGGGGGCAGAAGGGCTTTGTGCGTATTTCTTGTGTGTGTGTGTGTGGATTATTCGGTCCATTAATGGATAGAGAATAGACGATGTTACTCATTCCGATACTGCAGAACATGAACCGCGTTAATATAATGTATTATTATCGTTTTTTGTTGGGAACAAATTCTTTATGAAAAGGTTGTTGGGTATGTAAGACGTGCTCACTAACTAGTGGGACGAACGATATCCGATGGGTTGTCGTGAGAAAGCTGCATTTGGGTTATATTAATCCATGCCATGGACAAATAATTTTTAAATAATAAAATATTAAAAATCTGTTAAACCACAGCCTATGAACGGGTTTAGCATTGTTTAATCTAAAAACTCCGTTCCGCTCCTTTAACTCATCTGCCTCTTCGTATCTGAGCCAGAACCCTCTATCACTTCCTGGGCCAACTACTAGAGGGGCAAAATGACCACAGTACAGGACGAGTAGCACACTGGGAAGGACTGAGTACAGTAGTAGAACACCACGAGTCAGGTGAACATTATCATGGAGTAGAACATCACTCAGAGAGCCGTCAGGATGAGGACACCAGGAACAAGCAAGCGTAGAGAAGAATAAGCAAGCCATTCACAGATATGAATAAACAGTAATATAAAGTTATATTCTTGTATATCAAAATATATATATATTCATTTCATCTCACTAAAACCACTCTTATCCAGAGGCCCAAAATCCCGATTGGGTAAACGATGCCTCATACTTAAACAGGGTCCTCCGGGCGGATATCTGTCAGCCTTTTAACTTAAACATGGACATAAAACCTTCTAACTTATCATATGGATAAATGCAACACGCCTCCGGGCGGATAACTGTAAACGCCTCAAATTAATCATGGTCCTCCGGGCCTGGATAAATGTGAACAGCCTTTTAACATTAAACAAGCATTATAAATTGAACCAATGCTTGTGCAGTGGAAGTGATTTTTTGTATATCAATCGTTATACTTTTAAATGTATCAACCTTTTAGATTTGGATGAGCCATTGGAGGGTTTCCTCCAGATCTCATTGAGTCCACAGGCGTTCTGAGTACTTTGGCAACCCCTCTCCCATATCACATCTAGATATAACACAACAATTTTTTTATTTTGTATTTTCATGCTCTTCAAATTTGATGAGCGGAGTACTGAGTAGCTATGTTGCTACATTGAAGGTATCAGGCTTATACCCGGATGTGACAAATTATATAATCTGTTAATAGATATAAATAAAAGTTAATAACTTCAAGTACTTCGGAACGATAGTTACTGAAAAAAACGATAAAGAAGAAGAAATAAAATTGAGGACAAATGCTACTGGTCTCGAGAAAATTCTTCTATATCGAAATAAATCCCGAGAGATCAAAGTGCGAATATATTAGACCGTTCTTCGACCGATAGTGTTATATGCTAGTGAGACGTGGACACACACAAAGACAAGAGACGCAAAGAGAGTTTCATTAATGCTTAGGAGAGGAAAATCCTGAGAAAAATATATGGCCAAAGTCGAAAATATGTACAGGATAAAAACCAATAAAGAACTTAGAGATCCCGATTTAGTCTCATGTATTAAAAAATGGAGGATAAGATGATTGGATACTGTGCATCGAATGAATCAGGAAAGAATTCCAAGAAAGATAATGGAAGGACGCCCGGACGGTAGAAGAGGATTAGGTAAACCCAGGCTAAGGTGGATTAAACATATCTAGGTTGACCTACTGCTTCTGCGAGTGAGAAGTTGTAGATGAGCAGCAGAGGGTCGCTCTGAGTGGAGGAAAATTATTGAGGAGGCGAAGGTCCTTCAATGACAATAGTGTCGTCAGAAATAGATAGTATTGCCATGGAAATGAATCTATTCTGCGAAATATGCTGACCCTCCTGGTGCTCACCGAGCGTCTATAAATTGGGTACCCTTAATTGGGAGAAAAAACTTGGTAGTTGAACGTGATCTCGGAAATTCGCTTTCTATACAACTGTTGTCCGAGATACATTACGGTCTCTACTTACAATAGATACATATACACAGTGGATTGTAGTGGTCTATTTATTTATTATTTATTGAAACAGGTATTTTGGACAGGTATTTTCAATTTCCTGTTTTACTTTAGGGACTTAAGGTTTTTAGTTAATACTAATGTATTAACATCTATTTAATGTCTCTGTTGACCTTTCCCTTTTTCGATGTATATTTTGTGGAATAACCACAAGTCCACTGGTTTTTTAGTAATTTTCCCTTTTTTTCTTGCAATTTTACTTTCATTTTTTCATATGGTTTTTTGTCTTCTGTTCTTGTGTTGTTTGTTAATATTATTTATTTTAGTTTGTTTTCTTGTTGTGTTTTTTGGGGTTTGGTGAGTGTATATTGATGTTTCAAATTCTGGAGTATTTATCAGCTGTTTTTGTCTAACCTTAGCCATGTGGGAATCTAGTAACCTTCCCTATGACTCAGTAGTTGTATTTGAGCCCCGGGGGTGGTAGGATGTGTTTTTTGGGTGCATTATTCATGTTTTGCTTTGCTGTTATTCTCTCTCTGCTCTGAGGATGCCTGAATAGGCGACATATTGGACAGGTATTTTCCATTTCCTGTTTTAGTTTAGAGACTTAATGTTTTTAGTTGGAATTTTTCCACTGATGTGATAATGGGAGTTTTAAATTATCAAAATGATGTATGTAATTTTGATAATACCATATTTACTGTTGTAGCTAAGTAAACACAAGAAATAAAAATCTGTTGTGTAGACTTAGTCCCTTCCATATAGTTATTGACCCGGAGGAAATAAATATATATCATGTGTATATACATTAGCGGATGACAGAATCCCCCACCTGTGACTGAAGAAGTAAGGACATGAGGGCTGTAAGTGCCTCCTCGCTATGTAATGAATTGTCCTATCCACTCAGAGGGATATCTCTTGCTAACATCTCCCTCTCTCCCTCTCTCCGTCTATCCCTCTCCCTCTTACCCTCTTTCCCCTCCCTGTTATCCACTCTCATTCAATCTCGTATGATGAAAAGTCTTTACTGCATCTCATTTCCTTCGCTCATTCATCGCGCGCTGTTTACCACCTTAACTTCCCTTTGTGATTCCTTTTCTGGATTGCTTCTTGTCGGTTATTTGGTTTACATTGCTTAAATCGTATCCTTTCCGGAGCATTGTTATAATATTCTTCAGTCCCTATCTGGATTCTTGCTGCCAGAGTGGGCTAAAAACAACACACAAAACCTTTTTAAATATGTTTATTGTTTATTCATTTGGAGAGAAAAATAATGCATTGACAAAAGACAAAGGAAGTATGAAATAAAGAACGTAAGATAGTTCATAATATAATATATAAATATTTTCATTTGAAAAAATATCTCCAGGACCGGGACTCGAACCTTTCTTTTTACTGATCCCATGTCCCCGCGTTCTCGCAATTTGCGATGTATACGAGGGGAAGAGAACGCGGGGACATGGGTTCAGTAAAAAGAAAGGATATGCCCATGACCGGGGGGCGAGCCTGATGGAGCCAGGATAGCTCAATTGGTAGAGTTCCAGACTAGCGATCTGGGTGACCCGGGTTCGAGTCCCGGTCCTGGACTTATCTTTTATTTTCAAATAAAAATATTTAAAATTTAATAAAATAATGATAGTTAATAACAATTAACTAATAAAATAATGATAATATGTTTATATAAGTATATCCGAACGAATTTTTCAAAAAGTTAATAAGCTCTTACCCGGATGATTAACGTCCAAGGGGTAAATATGTTGGCAGCACGTTTTCAACTCTCAATAACATATGTTCAAAACCTGGGTTTTGTATTTTTTCTGGTTTTCTATCACTGCAAAATACCAGATAAGCCTGCCATTATATTAGTGAATTAATTGTAGTATTAATAATTACTCTTATCAATCTTCGCCTGCATTTTCAGTTCAGTAGAGGGCATTTATCATTTCACATGTCACCAAGGTATTTTCATTTCCGCTTAATGATAGTTTACCGAAAGAAACTGACAAAACAATTCGAAAAGAAATTACTGCCTCTAGAAATGAATTATAAGTTCCCAAATATGCGTATTAGAAATGTGCTAAACTCAACTTTATCAATGACATCAGTGAAAGAAGCTTGCCTGAGTACATTATTAGAAATGTTCCTTAGAGCACTTAAATACTGCTCTGCGAAGAGAAGAGGACGTTTAAGACTTCAGATTCTGTGTCAGATAGAGGGAGTTACAGAAGAAATGTCAGCTGTAGGTATCACAGAGGAGGATTTTTTGAGAAAAATAATTTCAAAACCCGATAATGAAAGATATTATAGTCACAACGCGAAATTGCGGAGCAGGCACCCGGTGAATATTATTGAAGTAATAACGCCGCGAAGATTGCGATGGGTTTGCATTGAATTGTTGTACTTGGTAACGAACGAATTCCTAAAAAGTTAAATAAGTATTGTGCCGACTCGTAAACGTAGGAGAATTTGTGTTGGGGTAGAGGTCAATGGACGGAAGTTTGTAAGCAGAGATTGGTGGTTTCGGTATAGCTTCGTCTACGTAGGAACAGAAGTTAATTCACAAAACATGTCCCAGGAGACAAGAAGAAGAATTAATTCTGCTAATAGGTGCTATTATAGCCTAAGGAAGCAACTAACTAGCAGGTTCCTCTCTGGGTAGACAAAGCTGTTTATCTACAAAACCCTGATTCGACCGATACTCACATATGGCTCAGAGCCCTGGGCTCTAACAAAGGCAGATGAGAAAAGGATCCTAATCTTCGAGAGGACAATCCTGAGGAAGATTTTCGGACCAGTAAAAGCGGGAGGAATATGGAGAAGGTGATACAATAGAGAGGTATACGACCTTTATAAGACATCAGATGTTGTCAGAACAATTAAACTTGGCCGACTGCGTTGGGCAGGTCACGTGGCACGGATGGAGGACACGCGGATTCCCAAGACGATTCTCACAGAGGGAATCCATGGCACACGGAAAGTAGGTAGGCCAAGTGTGAGGTGGATGCAGGCTGTAGCGGAGGATCCACGTACCCTTCTTAATGCTATAAACTGGAGCGATGCTGCGCAGGATAGAGCTGACTGGCGGAAAATGCTGGAGGCGGCCCAGACCCGGTGACGAGTTGTTGCGCCAGATATTATTATATTATTAGAGGTCAATGGACGGAAGTTTGTAAGCAGAGATTGGTGGTTTCGGCTTCGCTAAGTTTTATTGTTATTATCCATACATGTGATTTCTAGATTTTTCCATTCCACCTTAACATTTCTCTGTTAGTATTTTGCCGGTCCATGAAATTAGGAGAATATGGCGGTATCTATAATTATATATGAAAAATATAAAATATATATAAATACAAAACACGATAATGTATCATTTGTACATGTATATATTAATTTTTTAAGATGATGAAAAATACATGTATTTCATTTGAGGAAAAGAGTTGTAAATGCTGGCCATTTCTTATAGGCGGAAGATAAAAAACAAAAAGCTCTTTTAGCCTTGTATTCTGGCTTGTGGAGTGAAGATATATCCCTCGCTGCTATTTCTCTTACTCGGGAACAACAAGGCCGGCCTGTAAGTTTGAAAAACGTGCGGATAACTCCTAGGATCCATCTTAATTGGCGAGGAGCATTCTTCTTCCGGCGTGCGGGGGGGTCGGTCGATGGTAGAGGCACATACCCAGGGGCAGGAGCACATACCCAGGGGTAGCTTCCTGGGCGATTTTTCACCGCCGAAGTAGAGGAGTGGCCGAGGACGGCATTAGAATATTACAAGGCTGACAAATCACCGCTGCACCCCAGAGGCCTTCCTTCTCTTCCCCTTCGGCCCTGGGTACATCCATCAAGTCCTCTCCTCGTCCACTTGTACTCTCCCAAGGACTCCTTTATCCTTTATATCCTTTTAGTGCCTTATCCTTCCTCACGATACCTTATTTCGATTAGTTCTGTTCAACGTTACTAAAAGGATTGCTGTTTGTTTACCTGATGTTCAAATAAGATAAACATCTCAATGTAAGATGTAAATGTAAGAACATAAATACAATTTATTTATCTATTAAGAGGATATTATGATAATTTTGCGCAATTTTTTTTCACCTGCCAAAGCAAATTTTCTTCAAAACATACACAGGTCAGGTATCTATTGCATACATGTACGGATCAATGGAAGTCTTGTAATTTTGAACATTTTTGGTTTTCAGGTTTCAACAGATATATCGAATTTTACTAGATTTGACACGGCATCTGTAGGTTCTTTCTTTTTTTTAAAAAAATTTAGTCTGGGATCTCGTAAAAATCGAAATCTTTACTATTAAATATTTAATTAAATATCTATATAAATTACCACTCTGCTCTTTAAGATCACACTTGACTGACTGTTTCCCCTTGAATTAAATGTAGCCGTTTTATAATGGGTGGGTGGACTTTAAGGGAAACTACGGTATCCTAAAGTCGATACTAGTTTGATTATAGCTTAAATAATTTATGTGGCATAACTTGTCTCGAACATGGGGCCTACAGATCAGTATCTCAGCGCTCTAAACTCTGTGCTTCTTATTGATTATTAATATAACTATTTTTTCTCTAATTCGGCTCAATAATCTCATATTGTATACTCATTCATTTCACAAAATGAAATAAATTTATATCTGGCCAAAGGACTACATTATTATAATAAAACAATATTTACTTAATATCTTGAAGGTAAATAACTAACTGGTATGTTTTGGTTGATAATTAGAAAATGTAATACAAAAAAACAGACAGATTTGCAATACAAAGAAATAGGCTTATGGAAAAATAAGTGAATAAATAATAGCATCTAATAATATAAAATATGATATATTATCATTATGAGTGAGGAATATTTACAGTAATTCATCAGTCGATTTAGTTGAATATATCTATAACTATTTATTGACTATAGAGCATCTGTTTGAGAATTTATAAGATAGAAGGAAAAGTTTGGATTTAAATGTGGATAAAGAAAACGCATGACGGATATCGAGTGGAAGTGACTTCCAAAGAGAGATAGAGAGAGAGAAACACACATTTTTATTGAAATATTACAATCTGTCACTTGTGGGCAATAAGTAATAGTGCTAAATATCTTACAATCATTCCATAAAATAAAATAAGTAAATGAATGTAATAAAAATATATACATGCGGTAAAAAAAAGAAAGCAATAAAGATAATAAAAATAAAGTCTAATTACACTATTTATCATTTGCGTGGGGTTCTCGAACTAAGAGAGACAGAACCGGCGAGAAAGGAACGCTAAAAAATTTTGGTTCTATGGGATTGGGTAGAGGATTTGAATTGTAGGAGACTATAGTTATAAGGAGCGTAGTGGCTCAGTGGTAGAGCACGGAGTTGTTATGCCGGAAATCCTAGTTCGAATCCCGCTGCAGTCCATGACTTTTATTTAGTCTGTTAGCAGCCGGAGATGGATCTTATAGGATTTAGGACCCTCCTGGGGCTTACCCAGCCCTTATGAAATATTATAAAAATAGGGTACCCAAAATAAGAGGGAAAAATCTGGCGGTTGAGTGTGACCTAGGACAAGTAATCTCCTTGCAGAACCATTGTCCATGAAACAGTACAGTCTCTGCCATGTACTGAACGCCAGACCCCCCCACGGGTTGTAGTGGTCCAGTTTTTTTTTTTTTTTATAGATATAAGATTGATGTAGTGAGTTGATGGTTTGATATTAGCAAGAACCTAGGAAATAGAGTCCACAGTTAGAAGGGAAGAGCCACTTAAACTCAACGTAAAGGCGGGACACATGAGACCTCCTCGGGGCGTCGAAGGCAAATCGAAGCGAACAAACAAGATACAAGAATACGTCACCCCAGAAGTCCATCCATGGCTGTTAACATATGAAATAAATTTTCTTCCACTGCCAGATTTAAACCCAATATCATCGAAACGGCAACTCATCGCTCTACCACTGAGGTACCCTGCTGCCTATATGATGGTTACATATTTGTTAATTTTTTAAATAATAACTAAAAAATATTATGAAGTACAACTGATCAGAATGTTTGTGTAAACCTATCCTTCTGACAAAGTAAAAGCCTCTTAAAGGTACAATTAGAGACTAAACGATGCTCACTTACAGTTGATTAATGGTTCCCTTTGAGGCGCCTTACGCTCTATCATCTCGAGACCGAAAATACATCCTCCTCCGTAATGGGATCCTCGAGCCACTGAGAGAGAGGAAAGAGAGACATAACAGCAGAGGGTGAAGGAGAAAAGGGAGATAAATGAAAAGAAAACGGTAGCGAGGATTACAAATGGTAGACTGACACCGGTAAGAGGATAATTAGCGAGATTTAAGTATATATACATATATTTATAAACTCATAGTGGGGCGAGAGAGACAAGACACAAATAGGTAGACTAACGACGGTAGGGCGCAGGCCTATTAACCTTTAGGTGTGACAGTCCGTCCATCTTCCCATCCTTCAACCTAATTAGTGTCCGTTCTCGCTGCTATTTTTAATCCTCGTGTTTACCTGTCGCTACGATGTCTGTTAGTTAACATCAGAAGTGAGCTTGGGAAGCAAATCTTCCTTGTAATTTTTAATTAAATAAAACATACCGGGTTTTATTATTCTTGGAGATCAGTCGTACAGTCTACATTAGTTTCATTTTGTATTCTTAATGACACCTGTCTGCATCATGTTTATAGTTAAAAGGTAGTTTATTTATTTAACGTCACTTTATGGTGCTAAGGCTGATCGGGCCATACTACAGCGAGAGCCATTCATTTTGCGTATCCAGGTATAGTTATGTTAGGGATATACAACTAGTATCTGTAGGATCTACACCGAATAGCCTCGGAAACACCATTTTACCTGCGTTTAGAAGTCCGGCATAAAATGCCAACATATTTTACTCATAAAAAATTATTACTAACCAGCTGATGTTTTTTTACTTCTTCTTTTTTGACTTCGTTATCGATACATGTTGGAAGGAGGGGACTCTTTGATCAAACCATACATTTTGTAGGACAAATATTTTTTCAAATAATTTAGATAATTATCTTGAGATTTAACAAAAAAAAAAAACAGTTAGTAATAAATTTTTGAGAATCATCAAATCGACACATTTTATCCTTGCTACCTCTGTTAGCTACAACAATCGAGAATTTTCGCACAGGAAATTGCTGGGCGTCTCATCGAAACGAAGCTATTCACGAAGATTCAGCTTGATACTAATCAAGTGCAAAAATGTACCATGGATCCTGGACTACATGAAATGATAAACATTCAAAAAAATTAAGTTACACTATATTACAGATAGCTCCACTGTAGTTAGCAAGATACTCACACAGCCTCTCGCAATCTTGAATTTGCCTATATTTAATGCTAAATAAGTTTTGTGAATAGGTGTACCATTTGTTGAACATAGTTAATTGGAACTGTTTTTTTTCTTAAGTTAATATAGATTTAAGGATGATTCCTTGTATAACTCTAAACAGAAATTTAATCATTACGAATCTCGGACGTCTTAGGAAACTGAACTGGTTTGAAAACTGTTACGAAACAACGGGAAAGCCTTTCAAACAGTTAAATGAAATTAATGATTCCGGGTCTTATATTCCTTTACTTTAAACCGGAAGTTTCCTGTGGCTCTCACTCTCTAGATATTAATAAGAAACAATTATAAAGTAGGCTGTGACAGTTTCCTGATTAATGGCGGAAGGAATGGTGAGGGGTTGGAGTGGGGGATAGATCTAATTTCCCTGTAGCCGGGCATCTGGGCCCGAGTTCACAACTCCGGGACAAGTCGGCCAACTTGTGTCCGTCCCAAGTTTAGTTCGTCCCCGGCCCTTGGGTTTTTAATAGCCCCTCCCCACCCTGGGGGCTAAGTGATGAGGGGGTAATTAGCGGTGGGGCGGAGTAATACCTATATTGGATCGGAGGGCCCCAGACCGCACCGGCCCAACTTGCCCTAAGTCCTCAGGGGATCAGTTCCAGGTTCTCATGCATGCCTCGCGTCTTCTCTCCTCGCCGTCTTAGTAACTGGATTAGTGACCGCGGGCCGCTCTCTTGGCTATCCTATATTCAAATCCCATTTGAAGCGTAGTTTACCAGAGGACCAATGGGTTCGACTATGTTGCTCGATGTAAACTAAGACATATTTCATGAATATCGACAACTTGTTTATTAATTTAAAATCAGTTTATGCTGCTATGATTCCTTAAAATACTATAATTCCTAATAATTGTATAAGCTTTGGAAGGATTGCGTCCACAGTGCTATATTGACTTTATTGCCCAAGCAATGATCTCAAGGAAGTCAGATCCTTTGATCTGATTAATACTTAAAAAATATAATGGGATGCCATTCTGAGATCGTTATACTTAATATATATTTATTCTGTATCATAAATGAATAAGAAATGTATCCCTTTCTTCTCCAAAGGTTGGCGTGGTTGACTGACAAGGAGTTGTTTATTGAATAAAGATCCTTTTTAATTTCATTAAACAATGTTATATTTATTGTGTGCTCATCATAGGCGGAAGTTAACTTATATTTCTACTTACAAAGAAAGAAAAGGCGGGTCCTTTGAGTTGCCTCTACCGGCCGTCCTGCCTCTTAAGAGCAAAGGTACCGATCCAAAGGGACATTTAAACTACCAGCTCAATGCACCTTACCCTATTTATTCAGCTACTCCTAATGTTCCAGATAGTTTCACATATAATATTACATATATTACATATAATATTAGTGATCTAGCAGATTTGGATTTAGGTAGTAGGCCTTGGACGGTAGTTTTTAAGAAAAGATTGGTGGTATCGACATGGAGCTTTCGGTTCGCTAAGCCTTGATATCATTATGATACAGTGGCTAATCATACAATGCTATAGTGAGGGTCTCAAATATTTCCTATCCAGGTTTTATTAGAGCAGGGATCTTTAAAGGGCACCTGACACCGCGCAGGCTTTCTCAGGAAGATTAAAAAATATAGGAGCATGGCGTAGAAGTTTAATTTTGTTTTTCTGGTTTCTATTGTTTTCACTACTTATTTTCTTCTTTAATTCTTCTAGGCTTGTTTTGTCTTAGCTAACAGTTTAATTCGATTCACCTCTAGAAGTTTAACTATGCTTGTAATATTTCATTAACGTGTATTATTTCAGACCGGAGGAGCGGATTGCCTCAGTGGTAGAGCACTGAGTCGCCTGCCGGAAATCCTGGCTCAAATCCCGCTGCGGGCAAGACTTTTATTTAGCCTGTTTGCAGCCGGAGATAGATAATAAAGGATCCAGGACCCCCCTGGGGCTCACCCAGCCTCTATAAAATGTTATAAAAATTGGGTACCCAAAACAAGGGGGAAAATCTGGAGGTTGAGCGTGATCTAGGACAAATCATCTCCCTAAAGAGCCGTTGTCCATGGAACAGTACTGTCTCTACCATGTACTGAACTCCAGACCCGGTCGCGGGTTACATATATTTAAACGTGTTTATTTCAGCAATTTTTCTTTTGTGTAATGTTTCAAGTTGTTAAAGTACCCTGTTGGGTTGAGAATAGCCACTCACACCTTCTTGTGATGGAGGGATAAAGAAAAAAAAAGGAGGGAAATTCCGTAATTATTTCCACTACGTAAAACAAATGAAAGCTCCGCTCATTAAAGTAGCGCCCTCCTTTCCCGTCTACAAGAGTAAAAGGGGAGAAAAGGGGGAGATTTCCCGCAGGAAGAAACGGAGGGAAAAAAATTTGTCGAGGCGGGAAATTAAGGTTTGATCCATGTGTGGGAGGAAGGAAGGGTGAAGTGCCGGGAGATTAATGCATTTCATAAGGGAAGCTTTTTGATGGAGTCGTGAGGTCAAGGAGGCCGCCATTAATATCCCAAAGAGATTGATTACTTTTATTATACCTCGCTGGAATTTAAGGTAACTTTTAGCCCAAGGTTCCTCTCATTTGTCTGTCTGCCACTGTCCGGCCTTTAACAATTAAGGGTCTGAGGGGTTAGTGCTCTACGAAGGGTGGAGGATTGTATCTTGTGATTTATAATCGCTGTGGAAAAAAGATTATAGATAGAGGAAGTACGCATAGAGTAGGCCCTTCGATTTTTTCTTTATATTTTTCTCTGTGGTATTGGTAGAGCACTGAGCTGCTGTGGTGAAGACACCGGGTAGGGGATCGTAGGAGATCTGTAGACCCTCTGGGGCTCACCTAGCCTCTATAAAGTGAGTACCTTATAATCGATTATATAGCGATTAAGGAAAAATTGTTGGAAAAACCTGGAAGTGGAGTGTGGTTTTGGCCAAACCATCTGCTTGCTCAACTGTAGGCTTAGAAACAGTAGATTTTCCACCACGTACTGAACCCTAGACCATTCATCGGTTGTAGTGATACAGGTTTACTTTTTCAAAGTTTTCTCGATTGTTTTGTATATTGCAACATTATTTTAAAAATATATATATTTCGTATATCATCCTTATCGTTCCGTTTGGAGAAGAAAACGACAGGACGATCTCCCCGAAGGTGCGGACTTCTTCTTCCTCTCGGTAAGCCTCCTGATGGAGTGGAGAGAGGCGGGAGGTTACTTTTCGGGACGGATCTTCAGGACAATCCATCACCCAGGTTGGCAGCCCTGCGTCTATATAATTACATCGGATCCTCGAGGATTACCGGGATGAGGGCTACCCTAGCCCGATAACGTCGCTGCCTATTAGTTGGAGAACCAATCAGTTCTTGCAGTTCGGGGGCTGTCGTGGGGATCGAAGGTCGTTCATTATACGTGCGGAGTAATTAGCAATAATAAAGACAAATAGTGTGAAGCCTTGAGGGACGCTCTTAATAAAGCAGAAACCATTTAATTTAATTTAAATTATTTTTTAATTTATTTTTTGGAGAATAGTCCAGGATCCATAGTCCATTTTTGCACTTGATTGGTATCAAGCTGAATCTTCTGTGAATCCTTCAGTGGCAATGCTTAAAAAGTTTTAATTCAGGAACGAAATATCTGATACTCCATTTCCAACATTTTTTTTAGTAAAGCCATAATCATATATCATGTTTGAAATTGAAGTTAAATAAGAATAATGGTATAACTTAAAATAAAAAAGGTTTCAAGCATTTAAAAATTCTCTAATGGCTAATAAAAGAATTTTCATACCCTAAAGTTTCGGGAGCATAACCTATTTTTCATGACTTTAGCTTGACTTGTAGTCCAGGATCCATGGTCCAATTTTGCAGTTGATTACTATCAAGCTGAATCTTCGTGAATAGCTTCCTTTCGATGAGACGCCCAACAATTGCCTGTGCAAAAATCCTCGATTGTGGTAGCTAACAGAGGTAGCAAGGATAAAATATGTCGATTTGATGATTCTTAAAAATTTATTACTAACTGTTTTTTTTTTTTGTTAAATCTCAAGATAGTTATCTAAATTATTTCCTCCTTCCAACATGTATCGATAACGAGGTCATCAAAGATGATTACTAACCACCTGATTTATTTTTTCATTAATATTGGATAAATGATCATCCAGTGACTCAATAAACTTAAATGACCGGTATCCGGGAACAGGTGTTGCAGTTGCGCAGGTCAGGATTCACTAACGAGCCGTTTGAGCGAAGAAGGGATCTTGATGGAAGGGAGGGCGAAGATAGGGGGAGGGGGATTCAATAAACCGTGTTCTGCAAATCTCCGGAGAGTCACTTAAGAGCACATGTAAATTCCAAGGTAGCTAAAGGAAGGGGAGGAGAAGTCTCCCGGAGGTAGTCAATTCGAAGAGGAGGAAGAGCTTGTAGGAGCCTTAGACAAATGTTTATAAATGAAAAGAAGGCGCCCCCCCGGCTTAGGATTCCTCGAGCTAATAATAACATTCTGATATCGACTTTCAGGGGCCCGAGGGGAGGGGGGGGGGTTAATAATGAAATAACTGAACGGATTCTTAGATGGGATGCAGGAGGAAGATATTATTCCGAGGAGGTTGCCTTCAATCTAACTTTCCTTCCGATACTCTTTATTAAGGTGGCCCTGGCTCCATTTCCTCCTAGGATCCTTTCTACTTCCGTTTCACCTAACTGTAGTCACTTTGCCTTCTTCCTTCCGTTTTACCTAACTTCTGCCTTAGCCCTGTTTAGGATCTTTAGAAAAAAAAGCTTATACTACCACTACCCATACAAGTCTTGTGTTCAGTAGGTGGAAGAGACCGTTTTCAGCCAACCATACCAGTGGTATTTGTCCATTCCGATGACACTGAACCGCAATGCTTTTTCTTCAATTACAAAGGCATGATGACCCCCAGGAGTGTCTGTCGATCCCACAGCGTCTATCTATGGCTGTTAATAGATTGAATACTTTGTCACCCACTAAATGATTTGATTCTGGTACCTTCAGCGTTCTACACACTCAGCTACCACGCTCATCTCTTTGAATATTTCATTTATAGGATAGATATCTATAGTTACGATCTACTATAGGATAGATATCTATAGTTACGATCTACTATAGGATAGATATCTATAGTTATGATTTACTATAGGATAGATATCTATAGTTACGATCTACTATAGGATAGATATCTATAGTTACGATCTACTATAGGATAGATATCTATAGTTATGATTTACTATGGGATAGATATCTATAGTTACGATCTACTATAGGATAGATATCTATAGTTACGATCTACTATAGGATAGATATCTATAGTTATGATTTACTATAGGATAGATATATGTAGTTATGATCTGAAAATAATGCATAGACATTATTTCTAATACCTTCTACATCATTTATATTTTTAATTTAAAAAATGGTTTCAGTACATGGTATAGACTGTTTCCCAAACAACGGTTATGCAAGGAGCTGATTTGGTCAAAATCACGTTCCACTTTCATTTTTGTATCCTTGTTGAAGCCTCTTTATTGAGTTTTGTTCAATTTTGTTCTCTATCTAGGCAGTCTTTGTCTCTTATTCTTCTGCTTCCTCTCTCGTTTGTTCTACATACCCTGCTACGCTCGTGTATTCACGGATTTTGCCAAATAATGTTTTTGTTTTTGTCAACCTTGGTCCCCATCCTTGTCTATGCCCGTAGAATGTTACTCTTCTTATTCTTATTTCGGTTTCCAGGTCTTTCATCTCCTTGTTCCTGGTTAGATCTTAACCTGTAACCTCCCTTTGTTTTATTGGGCCCATAGAATCTTCTCAGGATCCTTTTCTCTTTTTTTCAGTATTTTTTGTAGTTTAGTGAGACATGTTGTCTCTATCACGTTTTATCACCTTGTTGCAGTGTCTTATTTTTGCGTTAGCTGATTGGCTCTTCTTATTGTAAATATTTCCTTCTACAAAGCACAGTTTTTCCAACTTTATGATTTTCTCTTTTATGCTCTGTTTTTCCAAACCATTGTTGCACATGTAGAGTATTATAATTATGCAATGTATAGGGTTGTCACACATGAAATGTCCGGTTTTTTAAATCTTAATCTTTATAGAGTATTAAAGCCTTGCCTCTTAATTCCTAGAAAAATATTTACTATCTATAATAAGTACTTGTTAATCCTCTATTAACTGTGTTTGTTTTTTTCCCAAGTAGTCATACAGATCTCTGGATCAAACAATTATGTATATTCCGTGAGTTTCTCTTCGATATTTCTTCAACCTCACTGATTACTTTGACCCACTAATTTACAATCTCGGTTTTAAGCCTTGAAAGTTTCACATTTAAAAGAAATGTATTTATTCTTTTAAATTTTTATAGCAATCAAACTTTTTAAAGTTCTAATACTCCTTAAAATATATTTATAATTTGTATATATCGCTATTCCTTTCCGAGTCTTGTCACCATCCGAACTGATGGTTAATTCCTGATTCGGGTAAGTTGGTTGATTGAATGTAAAGTATACAAATCCATCTCTCTGCTCCTAATCCCTCATTTCTAAGCAACCCTTTCAACGTCCGTCTGGATCAGGAAGGGTTAGAGAGAGATTTATTAACGGGCGAAGAGATACAGAAGCAGATGTAAATGCGCTATTAAACAATATTCGAGCTAAAAGCGGTACGAGGAAGGTAAACATGCTAAATGGATGATGGAGGGACTCTATCGAGGACTGATGAATGCTAAGCTGGACTCAAGCGGACTGACCGACCAACTTAGTGAAAACAGCTTTGAATATCCTCTAATGACCAAGTTACGGACAATGGCTTGAGCTAAGTAGGCCCTGCCCAAACAGTAACTTGTTACTCTCTACTTCGCGGCCATTGTCCACTCCTCCTTCGGGGGCTTTAGTCTTAATTAATTTATCCCTCTATCAAAATTCACTGACCGCTTCTATTCAAGGCTACCCACTGAATCGAAGGTGTTGTCCCACTCGACGAATGGCACGCCAGCCACAATCAAGAACAAGAGAGCGTTGTTACTTGTAGGCTCTTCTACCAATAATGCTATATTATTGGGGTGTCATACATGAAATGACCGTTTTTTAAACCAGGAAGAAAATAAAAAATTGAGGTCAAATCTAACATATTTTTTATTCAAATTATCTAACGTCATTTTCGATACACTTCTGCCAACGGCTTACCAAGTTTTCTATCCCAGATTTGAAAAACGTTGAGTCACGTGATGAAAGGAATTATAAAATTTTTAATGTCATAATCTTTGGTAAACAATTTTCCTCGCTTTTGTTTTCTAAACTCCGAAAAAAGTGGTAGTCTGTAGGGGATAGATCAGGGGAATATGGGGGGGGTGTGGTAAGACGTCATAGCCCAACTCCTTTAATTTATTCACTGTCTGTATTGAAACATGAGGTCGGGAGTTATCATGAAGGAGCTCGTGTGGGACCCAGGAATCGAGATTTTTTGACTTTCCGATCAATTTTAAATGCCTGGAAATTGTTCCTACGACTTGTGCCTAGCTCTGACGCATATTTATCATATAAAGGCACCCGCTGTATAGGGACTGGGGGAGCCCAAGGAGGGTTTGGTGGCCCGTGTCGTTTAACAGATTAAGTATTTTATCTGCCATAACCGGATATGAACCCTCGAAACCTTTACCCTAGCAAGTCAGTGCTCTACCCACTGAGCAACCCCCGGTATTGTGTTTATAACCTTCTCAAATATAATACTCTCCGTTTCTTCTCCTATTCATATTGTTCGTAATTTTATGATTTATTTTTAGCCATACTTCGTTACATTTTTTTAAAATGTATTTATTTATTGAAATGTACAATTGTGCACTGAATACATCAAGTAAATATAATGAAAGATAAATCGTGTTCAGAGACAAAGGCAAGTAGAGAAGCTACCCAGGAATTCGATGGCTTAGTGCTTGAATAGACCCAAAGCTCTATTCCGTAAGTCGAGATGGGTCTAATGATTGTCATGTATATGATGAGTCTTTTGTAATTAATTGGGAGCTTAGAGCGTTTGTCTAGTAAATGTTGAAGAAACCTGAAACGGGGAGGTCTTTAAAGGTTAAAAAACTAATAATAACCTTGTTTAAATTTAGATAAAATATTTATGATAACGTAGATTCAATTAAAAAAAAATGAGAAGTAGAAACCTGGGGATTATTGGATGGAGCGACAGTCCATTTGGCAAAAGAAGCGGCCGAAACGTCAGAACTGTCCGCTTAAACCAAAGGGTTGGCGGTAAGATATATCAGTTATTTTAGTTGATTCGTTTAGCCCACGTATAAGAATAATTTCCAATTTACGTTAATTACTTCCGTTCGGACGTTTCTACCGGAGACAGGTGTTGCTGCTCAAACAGACAGTTAAGGAGTCTGAAATATTTATCATGGATATTTCAGACTCCTGATAATTTTGGAGCTTGTGAATGAATTTTATTGCAAAAAATCAATTAATTCATGGATAATTTATATCACTTTTTTTTCGTATTGAGGACTTCAGGTTACATTTTTATTTGATTTTCCTTTCTTCCGCTGAAGTTTTCTCTGCCTCAAATATTCTTTCATGCGTTCACTAGCATGTTTCTTTTGATCCTCTATCCAGCCTTACTTCATCCTGAAACTATTGCAGATTTTTCCACTCTAATTCTGATTTCCTTTCCGACTAGCCTGTGAGATTCTTTAACCTTCAATTTTTCAAAAGATTAAGGCACTTCCTATGTCATTTAATGCACGGAGTGTTACTGACAAAAAATAAATAAAAACGTGAAAGAGAATAGTCCGGGTAGAGGCCAATAAATTTATCTTAAATTAGGAGAAATGTTTATTAAATAGCCAACGTTTCGACCTTCATTGCAGGTCTTCTTCAAGGCTGTGAAGGAGGGGGCGGTGGCTCGATGTTAATCCGTCACTGTTTCAGTTAGCTATGAAACAGTGGCGGATTAACGGATTATCTAAGAGAAATTTATTTACCTCCACCGGGACCATTCTTTTCTACATATGCAATCAAGGGCAACTGTTATCATTCAACATGAATAAATAAAAACGGAAATAATTCAAGTGAAACGTAAAATATAGGATTGTTTGTTCATTTAACGTCACTTTATACTGCAATGGCTAATCGGACGATGCTACATTGGGAGCTCTAAATTTTGCCTATCCAGGTTTAATTAGGATAGGGATTTTTAACGAGTTCCTGACATCGAACAGGCTCGGGACCCCCGTTTAACGTCCCTTCCGAAGGACGACGTAATGAAGGATTTTTTACTCCCTTTAAAAAATCCTAGGGCCACCTGCCGGGCTACGAACCCGCGATCTTGGGCTTAGTAGTTTGTTACGCTAACCAGGTCGCCTCATAAAATATAAGAGAATCACTAATATTCGGAAGGAAAAATACCTCAAACAAAAAGATATTCATTAAAATTAAATTAATATATACATCTTATCATATATAAACAAATAGTGTAATTCAATTCCCAGAAACAAGATATGAAAATGTGTATAAGCGTTGATGAGAAAAACCGCTGAGTTGCCATCACGAAAATCCTGGTTCAAATCCCGCTGCTGGCATTACTTTTTTAGACTGTTAAGAGTCGGTGATAGTTGGAGCGATGGTTACCGGTGGGTACCCAAAATAAGGGGAGAAAATCTGGCGATTGAGCGTGATCTAAGAAAAATCACATCCCTGCATAAACTTTGTCCTAGAAACAGTACAAAATCTACTTAGCATGAAGAGAATATTCGACTTTCCTAGCGATTAAGTTGTGAGTGCCGTAGTTGGCTAAAAGAAAGAAAAAATCAAAATTAAAAATTATTTTGATTTATTACTCGTATAATTATCTCAAATCATAATATTTTATAAATTATCATTCACTGATAGATATTTACATTCTTGCTGATGCGTATACATTACCTCTTGGCAGACTTATAGCCAATATCCTCTTCCCCGGAGAAGCAGATAGTTGTAAAGTCTATTCCAACTTTGGAAGGCAGTGGAGACTATAAGGTGCCCGGAAGGAGGAGGAAATGAAGGAGCACCTTGATCTACGCGGCCTCGTGTATAGTTAAATGAGGCAAGTGATATAGAGTGCGCTGGGGGACACTCTCCGGAGTGGGGGACGATTTTTTATGTCCTGGGGGGGAGTTAGGGGGGAGTCATATCTCAAAGTCATTCGTCTCTCATTACCTTCCCCGCTCCACCCTAGGGCTCTTGTACTTAGAGCGTTTCGTCATGCCGTGTTTATGAGCCGTAGCGTCATAAAAACGTTTTAGTTTAATGACGATATTTTTACGTCAGAGCAAAGGTATCAATATTATACACATAAACATGTATTCATATATATTAATAATACTTAAAATCAGTCAAAAAGTATCTATCACTGAATTTTTATCTCTCTATAGCTTAATGAAAACATGCAAAACTAACGATTTGACCTTGAACAGCCATAATCCATGGATTTAGGTTAATTTGTTTCTGTCCTTGCGCTAGACTTTAGTGCCTCAGCGAAAATCCGATTATGGTTTTATTCATATAACATCCCCCAGAACTGTTGAGCTGCGGACCTTGGTCATTGTAAGTTGTTATACTAACTTTTACCTAACGAGTGACCTCTAATAACCATTAAAGATTATAATGTAGAGGGCAATGTCTTATTTGAATGGATGCCGTTAGCAGATCAGCTGAGCGAAAAGTTCAAAGTGGTACAGAAAGAACTTCTGGTTTAAAAACATTTTATTTTGGCTCAGAATATGAAATGCTGGACATCTTATGTATATGACATATGATACGATGAGCTGAAGATCACTATGATGATTATAATTTTCGGTTGGAATTAACAACCCACGTGAAAATGAGAAGTTTCATTACCTGTTAATTCGTCGGTGAATTAGCGGTCACAAAGTGCTCATTAACTTAGAGATTGTGGAGACTAAATATGTAAAATAAATTTACATGTACTCGAATACCCTTCACGAAAGGCCCTGAGTGATGAGATATAACTTTATCTTCTTCCTGAAGATATAACCATTAGGGAGTTGAAGCGTGGCCTAGGAGGGACACTCCTCAGGAAGGAGAAGTGACACAGCTGCCGTCCTTTAGAAAGAAGTGGAGGAATGAAGATGGTGGACCCATGGAAGCGTTAACCCCCCGCCGTAAAGGATTCAGATGACTGCCGGAAGCCAGGATGAGAGGGAAATGAGGCGAAGGGTACGTTAGTCATACTCTTCCACGGGAGGGAGTTCGCCCGTGCCCACTCTAGGGGTACCGCTCCAGTCGAGGGGAGGTTATGGCTTTATGGCGACACAGCTTGTTTATGGATTCATTGCTATCTTGTATTCATAATAGGGATGTGAATAACGGGAAAAATATCGACTTATATATTTCAAATAGTTATTGAATATATATACAACTAGCTGTCCCGGCAGACGTTGTTGTGCCCTATTACCCTAAAACACAGGGCTTCCAAATTTTCCCCAACCATTTGAATGGCAACTTCATCTGATTGTCGGTGCATTGAAACATCTCGCATGTTTTTCTACAGTTATTTTACCATCTCTGATTACAATTTTATGATTACCAGATGGAAGAAGATCCAGTGTAGTTTTAAAAAATGAAATTAATTGATTTTGTTAATGAAACAGAGTTTGTAATTGTTCTACAATAGAACTCCTCACTGAACTGTTATTTGCACAACGCTGATCAATTTCTTCTGGTGCATTGCCTGTTTATTCCATCCTGCAAAGAAAGCGGACCTTGTTTATGATACATTTGACTTTGTATCTGCAAATTAAACAGGAAAGTTTTATTTTTACACAAAAACTTATATGATTTTATTATATGATAGGGACTGGACCCTAATGAACTTTTACTAACAATTAACGCGCCTCTGTTTTGCTTTTATTGACGTCAAATGTTTGACAGCTGGGAACAGAGTGATTTGTATGGAAAAAGAAAAGAGTTGTTTTTATTATTTCCCTAGTCATAACGGTTTTTCTATCTATAAGAACCCTCTTTGCGCCTTAGCAAAAATATGAAAAAAAAATAAAAAATTAGGCGAATTGGTCGAGCCGTTCTCGAGTTTTGCCCTTAGCAAGACATTTGGCGATTCCTTTTTATTATATAGGTAGAGATATCACTTATCAATATATAGAAAAATATAGAATGATATTTTTAACCCTGCGTATTTCTAGATCATTCATCATATATTATCTATACGAGTATTTATACATATTCATACCCCAGTTTTCTTAATCTTAAATCTTAAAACATATGAAGGTCGAGGTTTAAAGCCCACGGCTGTGGTATGTTTATTTGTTATTAATTCAGTTGTTATTTAGAGTTTTAGTTTGTTTTTTTCCGTATTGATCACTTCGGTCTACGTTACAACTTTTCGTTTCTTTTTTATTTTCCTTTCTTTTGCTGGAGTTTTCTCTTTCTCCAATATTCATTCATGCGTTCCCTTGACCTTTGTTCAGCTAAGTCTAACCTTCTCTGTTTTTTCTTCATCCTGACACCCTTCCAGCTGTTTCGCCCTGCTTCCAAATTAACTTTCTTCTAGCACGTGATACTATAGTGTTCAACTTCTCCAATTCTTTCTTTACTTCTTCCATTTCTTAGTCCACGTCGTTGTAGTCTTAATTTCTTAAAGGTTGTCTAATATTTGCTCGATCTTCTTTGTTCTGTATAGATGTCCGACATTGTCAGCCTCATTTTTCGCACAATATTCGAGATTCTTTCTGTTAGATTTTTCTGTTTCTTCGCAGTTTCCATTCGTCTTTAGTCTGAACTGCATCCATGATTTTTCATACAATCCAGAACTTCCAGCTTATTGAGACTATATTTAATCCAGAAGCATTCACTGGTGAAGAGTCATTCCGTTTTTTTCGACAGAACTGCTATACCTTATATATCGTTATAGATACTACTTAAGTAGCTTATAATTTTGTATGTACATAGATATATATACTCGTGTATACAAATACAAGTTATATACCAAAGCCTTATTTCCTTTATTAGGAAGGCTTGTCCTTTCACCGTCGAGTATATTCACTACGTCCTTGGATAGGCGTTACAGATGTTGAAGTGGAAGCCAAACTCGATTGAAAAAATCAGGTTTGACGTCGGTGAAGGAGAACTGTCTTGTTTACTTCACTCCGCGTCGGCAGAAACATCACACAATTTGTATGAATCGTTTCGTTTGACTTCATTTATTTAAATAAATTTTAAAAACATTTATAATCGTTATTTGAAGTTTCAAATTATAAAAATCAGTAAAAAAAAATTTAATGTGTTTATTTTTGGCGTATTTTTCCTTTTTTAAATATTTCTGATTTTTCGTGAGATATTCCTGTACCTTGGCCATTTTGTACTTCGGATCTTCTTCAAATACACTCAGTAAATACTAGCTACATGGTAACTATCCCATTTTCTAAAATTCTAGGAGCATAGAAAAGCCCTGACGGGATAGGAAAGAGATAGAAAAATGAAGAACTTTACCGACGCATAGTCAGTTTTCATTATTATTCATTTATCACTTGAATAATATTTACGTTATTCTTCGCAATTCCGTATTATTTCATCTCCTATATTCCTCGGTAGTCTCATCCTTTTTTAGACCGAATATTCTACCTGAAGACGTTGCTCATCCTTCAGCGTTAGCGGCCAAGTTTCACATCAGTAAATAAGAGTTGGAAGGATGATAGTTTTATGTATTTTGATTTTAAGATTTCGGGACAAAGACGCGAGCTTAGTAACGTCCAGACAGAATAATAACAAGCATTTCCCGCCATTAATCGCGTATTTATTTCCTCTTGAATTTTGTTTTTTCTAGTTACCATAGACCCTAAGTAGATATAACTATAACTTAGTTAAGTAGTATAAGTATATATATAAAATGTATGTGCATATCTAAAAGTATATATGTATTTATGTGTGTACAATAGGAGGGAAACATGTAGTACTCTATGGTATTGTTTTGGGTTAGTAATTAAGGTATAGGGGGGGAGAGAGAGAGAAGAAGTTGGGGGGGGAGGCTGTACTGTGGCGCCAGGTCGTCCGGAGCCGCCTCCTGAATCACCTTAACTCGCTCTCTACGGCTTCTGAGGTTTTTATCCCTCTCACCCACTCTCTCTCTATCTCTCTTCTCTCTCTCCTCGGCTTAATAGATGAAACGGAATTAACTTGAGTGAAAGGCCATTTTGGTTATGGGGCCATCTTCAAAGGAGAGCTTCTTCGCCGAGTTTAGTAGCTCTCTCTCTCTCTCTCGGAGGCCCTGTAAGAATCCATTGTTCCCCTTCGAGGGTGTTAATACTTCTCGCCTCTGACGGGACTCGAAAACAAGCTCCTATGTCCTAGCTCTTATTTACCCCCTCCCATTTTCTCCCCCGACCAATCCTCTCTAATCAGGGAATGCCTCGGCGGTGTTTGTGTGGTCCAAGTTCTGGGGGTTCTTATTGCCCCCTATACACAATGGTATAGGTACTTTCGCGCTTTCGCTTTGTTTTCCCAGTCGTATAGAGGATTTTTGTTTTTAAAATTCAAAACGATTACCAATAAATAACTAAATAGGACTAGTATTATTTGGATGACAGGTGTGAAAATTGATTTGGAAAGAAACTTAGGTAGTCTGAGTGGATTGAGCAGAAATAAAAACGTCTTTGGGCGCAAGGTATTCAAGTAGTAATTGGTTCTAGAGAAGAAAGCACTCAAAACCCAAAGACCGAAGTGCTCCGAAGAAAGGAATGGTTTTTGAAGAACGAATGTAGGAGTTCTGGAAGAACAGGAAGATCAAGTAGCCATGAAGATAAAAGGCTCGTAACGTCTTTAATAATAATAGTTATATAATGTAATACCATATACACATACTCGAATTTTGAATTAAAATAAATATGGGAAATTCGTTGGGGGCACCTCAGTCTCCTAGTCATATAAAGTCTCCTAATGGGTTGTTGTGGTACAGAATAAAAAAAAAAGAAATAAATAAAAAATATTGTATACAAGGCAACTCTTGTAAAACTATTTTTTTTTTAAATTTAATTTATTGATATTTACAACTATAATATGATTATAACTAGTAAATCTGCTGATATGTACATTATGACATGAAAAACACATGTGGAGTAACTATCCATCGGCAGCACTCCAATAAAGTTCTATAGTAGATGGTCTCGAGGCCATCTTCTTTTCAGACGCCTCGGAGGGTTATCAGGAATAGTATGGGAAGCAAGTTGAGAGACTAGAGGACTTGTAAAACTAAATACGGAAAAATGGCGGCTACTGGTGTTTATGTGTCTTATAAAGGACGTAAAAATGAAATAAAAATGAGCTTCTGATTGCTAGATTCTCATTCTAGACCAATAAGGAGTTTAAAATAAAATTGTCCGCTTAGTTTTTGTTAAATTCAAAATGTCTACCTTACCGTAGGCTTTATCCTATACTAATCAACGGTCGCGAAGTGATAGGATGCAGGATTCTCAATTCCACTATGTGGAAGCGTTTAAATTTTTATAATTTATTTTATTTTATTTGGTACTAATTTTTAAGGAAGGAAATAGTTGGGGGTGCATTCAAATAAAAACACTAAATAAGTGGGTACCTATTTAATTATGTGCCGACGTTTCGACCCACTCTGTGGGTCATCTTCAGGGCGAAGAAAGAAAAACAGACAAAACAACAAAACTATAAAAATACATTGCAGTACTAAGTATATGATAAAATAGAAAAAATATATATGTAGAGAGATAGAAATTTTGAACAAAAAGTGAGGGATATATATGAATAAAAATATTACAGAGAAAATGTACAGAAAGGTGGTGATGCAAAAAATTTTACAAAGATAAAAGATGGAAGTAAACAGAAAGTTTTAAAAAAAGCAAAAGTATAAACATCAGAGGTGAGAAGTCAAATTATGGAAAAGGTAGTAGATTATATATAAAAAATATAAAATGTAAGATAATAGACTCCTAGGGAGTTTACATTTGACTGCACCCCCAACTATTTTCTTCCTTGCTCTATCTTCTAGTCAACCACCCCTCGCTTCTTTTAAAAAAATTTATTTGAAAAAGATATGTCCAGGATCGGGATTCGAACCCGGGTCTTCCAGATCACTAGTCTGGGACTCTACCATTTGAGCTATCCTGGGCCCTAATGAAGCAAGCTTCTCGGTCGTGGTGTTTTCTTTCCACTGATCCTAAATCCCCGCGTTCTCGCATTTTGGCGAAGTATACAAGGTTCTTTCTTTAATTTTTCTTTGAGTCTTTTTGACATAATGTTTTACGCAATACCTAAATCTCTTAGTTCTTTAGAATTATTTCTTCTTTCATGAACACAATTGCAGTAACAGAATCACTTGAAAGACTACAGTTTTGTTAATAGATTTTTTCTGGAAAAAAGGTTTTAGTAAGTTACGACATATAAATATAAGAAGAATTGTCTTCAGATTGCTATGTCCCTATACTATCTCAAAACTTTTTCTTTCTTTTTTTAAGTGAAGTAGTGTTAACGTTTCAGCTATTTGCTTTGTAGGTCTATAGTGATGCCTCGTGTTCTCCCTACCATGCGAAGATCGGTTAACGGAGTAACTTCCGAAGAACCTCCCCCAGGAAGAGAACTAGGGTGGTCATCTTCTTTGTTCCACGACTGACGAAGGTTGATCCAGGAAGCCTTGATTCAGCTTTTTGTTGTTCCATGTTCCGCCTCCGAGAGAGTTTCCTGGTTGCAGTAGACCAGCTTCCGATCTGGGGCGGATACTGGATGTGGGGAAACTCTATTCAATCTACTCTTTCTAATCCTTATAGACTTTAGGGAAACCAAAGGTACACTGTTTTACGAGTATATATTGGAATTCTGATAGAGTATCATTGATTGTTCAAGCAGTATTATGCCTTATTTATTGGGAGCATTCCATCTTAAGCAGAACTTCATGGAACGAACTATATTGCAAATGAATAAGGCATATATGAGATAATAGTAATAAGATATATAAGACGTAATATTTATTCTTCAGATTTTTCGATTATGGGCCGATTCAATTTTATAAAATTAGTTTTTTTTATTTAATTTATGTAAATTTTTTATTAGATTTTAATGATTCGTTATTGATAAAAAGTAAACAAAAATATTTGGGTTAGGTTTTAAGCATAATTTGATTTAAAATCATGCTTAAATTCTAGAGTTTTTTAATACATTAGTGGACAAATTCCAATTAAAAACCTTAAGTCTCTAAACTAAAACATTAGTTTTGTTGGAATTTTTCCACTAATGTATTAACATTTATTTAATGCCTCCGTTGACCATTCCCTTTTTCAATGTAGAGTTTTTTATTCATTTTTCTGTCGATTTCAATGATAAGTGATTGCAGGCCAAAAATATGATTTGTATTCCGCATTTTATGTGTAATTCTTCGCAAGCAAATTATTATATAAACATCATGTCATATGGTGATGTTGGGAGTGGAGTAGCGCAGTTTGTCCAGTGCTGAGTTGCTAAGCTGAATCCTTTGAAGGTATCCTGAATCCTTCGGGATCTAAAGATCCGCCTTGGACTCCGAATCTATAAAATGTACTCCGAATTGGGAAGAAACCATGATCGTGATCTCGTACAAATACCTCCAATTGTAATAACTTATGCAAAAGAAATATCCTAGAACTAGTACAGTCTCTACTTTGTACTGAATCAAAGACCCTTCATGGGCTGCAGTTGTACAGGTGCCATTTAACAAAGTATAGCTGTGCTATCACAGAACTTTCTTATGTATTGTTATGCTTACATCCAAGTATTATCGTTTTTCTAAAATTGTCTTTACCCATTTCGTAAAATGGGAAAACAAAATAAAGAAAACAACTTCATAAAACTGTGTAAACACTATTGGGAGAACAAAAAAGAAAAAGTATCGTAAATAACATGTTTTGAGGCCGTGGGCAATTTAGTGTTCCCGATTTAAACGCACTTTACAATTTTCCCTCGGCTTTGGAAATGAAATATGAAAATTTTCTAAGCCTACTCTTCCATTCCCGAAAACACGGCGGGCTTTCCGATTAGCATATCCGAGATAGTCTCTTAGCGATAGGGGGGGGGGATTCTTCGCAATTCTCTGTTGTGGTCCCCCGACCATCTTCTTTTCATATTATTACCCGCCCGTTTCTCCTTTTCCTTGAGAAGTTTCGACCTGTTTTACTTTTAAATTGTTGTGACCTAAATCCATGTTATTTTATATAAAGCGGAATAAAGATCTATATCTAGTTTCATTACTTAAATTATTTTATTCTAAAAGAAAATAAGAAATGTCTATGATTGTTTAGGTTTTAAGGGTTCATATTGTTACGGGCTACTGGGTGTAAAATGAATTAAACCATTACTAAATTCAAGATACTAAAATTTATTAACAAATTAAAAAGACTACAAGGAAGTTATTTAAAACAATTAAATTATTAAACTAATATCAATTTACAAAACAATATTCTACATATTATAACCTAGGCCTAACTGTTATCTAATTACTGAAATAATATACAAATAATATAAGATATTGCTAATACTAAATAACTAAACTATTTTATTAAATTCCTACAAATACAATAATATAACACTATAGTTTACAACTACAAATTAACACTTACAGCTTTCTAATTAAAGTCCACCGACCGTAAAACTCTCTAAATATGACAAACTGACACACAGTTTATTACACTTATCACACGGCCACTAACTGTCACTGTCGCTCACACGGACTGTCATTGTTCACTGTCACAACAGTGACATTTAGACATAGCTGAACTTTTTTTATGCATATAACTGAAGTAATAACATTGCGAAGATTAAGATAGAGTTGTAAATTGTATCAAACAAATTCCTAAGATTTTAATAATTGCTGAAGTACGACTTGTAAATGTTCCATATTTAGGTAGGAGAATTACGTTAAGAGTTATCTTAAGTATTTTGGTTTGGTAATAGTCCGTGAGCGCCAATCCAAAGCTTTGTAAACTGATTCCTTCGGGTTCGCAAAACTTTTCTTTCGGGATTTATTTATAGAATACTCTAGAATTGATATTATTGTATATATTATTAATTGTATTGCTCAAGATTGCCTTGAGCTTTAACCCCCCTCAGCATGGGTAATGCACCATGACCTTCCGGAGACTGAACAGGAAGGACATTAACCGGAAACGAGGAGAAAGGACGGGCTCCAGGAGCTGGAGGATTTAATAAAAACAATTAATTCCAGGACGCATTTTTGCCGAAGAGGCTGTTAAGAAGGCGGTGGGTGGTTAATTATACTAACTGCCTCCAGGGTTCGCTTCCTTCGCCTCATTAGTTGCTGGATAAAACCGCGCCGCAAGATTCAGCTAAGCTTCTTATTTTCCTGGAGCAATGTCGTCTTATGTAATGATAATGGAGGGGTTATATGCTCCGAATCAAACTCCCCTTTTTATTGAACGGCATAAGCAATACCTTAATTTTTATTAGATATACATATCATATAATAATAATAAGGCTGAGTGAACCCGAATAATTGGTAGAGACTGACCCCGGGCCGCTACCCACACCCAAATCCACTAGGTCAGTCTTAGCGCAATCTTCCCACCTACGCTTGGGTCTACCCTTATGACATTTACTAGCTGGCACACCACTTATTAAATTTTTGAGTATTCGTTTGTGACTACCCAAAAACTTTACCTACCTATCTTAATCTTAGTGTTTCAAGGCTTTTAGTGGTATTATTTGAACATAAAAAAAAAAAAAAAAAAAAAAAAAAAAAAAAAAAAAAAAAAAAAAAAAAAAGGAGAGGAGTGGCTCAGTGGTAGAGTACTGAGTTACCTTGCCGGAAATCCTGGTTCAATTCCCGCTGCAGGCCATGATTTTTATTTAGTCTGGTTGCAGCGGGAGATGGATCATATAGGATCTAGGACCCTCCTGGGGCCCACCCAGCCTCTATAAAATATTATAAAAATAGGGTACCAAAAATAAGGGGGAAAAATCTGGCGGTCGAGCGTGACCTAGGACAAGTCACCTCCCTGCAGAACCGTTGTCCATGAAACAGTACAGTCTCTACCATGTACTGAACCCCAGACCCTTTATGGGTTGTAGTGGTACAGGTTTTTTTAACTAAAAAATAATATTATAATTTATTTTATTTTTTATTAATTGTTATAATTATTGAATATTTTTATTTGAAAAGAAAAGATATGTCCAGGACCGGGACTCGAGCCCAGGTCGCCCACGTCCCTAGCATGGTGCTCCGTCAACTGAGCTAACCTGGCTCGCATCTCGGTCATACACATCCCAAAGCCAGGTTAGCTCAGTTGGTAGAGCTCTACGCTACAGACGTGGGCGCCCCGGGTTCGTGTCCCGGTTCTGGATCTTATCTTTTTACTAAAAATATTTAAAAAATAATATGTGAGTAGGGTTTTCAAATTCGCATCACATTCCTCCAGCAAGCATATTGTTGGTGAGCGAGTCTATCGGACCTAGCTGGGAGGAACGTCCAATGAATTACCATCACCATATCCACCAACCGTTGGCTCCCCATCTACGCGGTAAATATGTATAATCAAATAGAGCCTTCCAGGACCTTTTTTACGTCTAACAACGGCAGTAAGAAAAGCTAATGGTATGCTAGACCTCAGTCCTATGGAGTAATAACATTCTAACAAACTCTAAAAAAATAATTTTCTATGCTTCGTTAGGTTTGTGGAACACCAGTCGGTAAGATATAATTCTGGAGAAGGGAAAGGAATCTGTAAGCGTGAGGATTTGCAGACCCTCCTAGGACTCACCTGCCCGCTCATAATTTTATTTATATTATTTATGTCTATAATTATATTATGGAATTTTATTGCAATATTTGCAAGAATCATGTTATTACGGTACAGGTTTACTGTGCTTATTTACTAAAGGCCGTTTTTTTTTGCCTTAAATACAAGAAGTATATATAGTTTGGAAACATTGACAAAATATAATTTTAAATTTTTCGACTAAATCTCAAAGACCTGAAGCCCTTAAATGATTTTGTATGTGCGTGTGTATAAGTGTTTTTTTTGTACCTTTTTATTAGGCGATGTCTCGATTCTAATCAAGGCGTATAAACTCTGCTTTACTTCTCGATCTTTATACCATTTTCTTTTTATTGCTTTATTAATTTACTCTTCTCAACGCCCCTCATCATCCGTTAACATCCCTGTAGACCTATCTTCCACCCTCTAATTCCCGTTGGAAGTATATCTATCCTGTTGTTCTTCAGCGATTACCATGAACCCTCGGGTTTTTATGAAAGGCGGTGCAGTTATAGAGAGGAAAATGACAGTTGTCTCTATCGCGAGAGCAGTTAAGAGAGAGAAGACTGTGTACGCAATCAAGAGTTAACATTGTTGCGGGCAGTTAAAGAGCCCTGAGGACGCTATTAATATTTTCCCTCTCCACTCGCTAATGACTTTATGATATAACTGGCGCGGTACCCCGCACTTCGGGACAGCACCCACGGGAGGGGTAAATTCATTTTGTCTCCGTGTCCCCTCTTCATCGCCAAAGTCGGAATTTACATCTACGTGATCCCTATCGCTTGCCCAAAGAACAACAGGAGGAACTGTGTCAACTTTAAAATATATTTATTAATAAAAAAATATAGCCCTTTTTCATTATATAATTTAATTTTAACCTAAACTAATGTATCTAAAAAAGGAGCGGAGTGGCTCAGTGGTAGAGCACTGAGTCGCCATGCCGCAAATCCTGGTTCAAATCCCGCTGCAGGCCATGACTTTTATTTAGTCATATATAGAGGTTACTCTATAAAATATTATAAAAATAGGATACCCAAAAGAAGGGGGAAAAATCTGGCGGTTAAGCGTGATCTAGGACAAGTCACCTCCATGCAGAAACAGTACAGTCTCTACCATATACTGAACCCCAGACCCTTCACGGGTTGTAGTGGTACGGGTTTTTTTTTTAATGTATCTACAGAAAGCCATTAATTCAAAATAAAGTTAATTGTTGATTTTTGTAATTATTCTAATTTTATTTTTTTACTGTTATTTAGTTTTTTATGAGGAGCGGGGACCTCAGTGGGTATTAATCGGGCTCTAGCAGATAAACTATTTAATCTGTTAACAGTTATTGATGGACCCTGTGGGATGTTGAATCTCAGTCCAATAGAATACCAACATTCTAACAAACATATAACATATAAAAAAAACAATTTTCCATCTAGGGGCAACCTGTGATCCAGTAGTTAGCATAACTACCTTCTATGTCCAAGGTCGCGGGTTATTATCCTGACAGGTGGCTCTAGTATTTTCAAAGAGAGTAAAAAATCGTGAATTATGCTGTCTTTTGGGAGGAACGTTAAATGATGTCAGGTACTCGTTAAAGATCCCTATCGTAATTAAACCTGGATAGGCGAAATTTAAGGCTCCCAGTGCAGGATCGTCCGGTTAGCCATATAAGCGTGAAATGACCTTTAAATGAACTAACGAACAAACAAACAGCACTTTACCATGTTATTCTAATGTTTATGAGGTTATATGACTGTGAAACATGGAAATTGGAAAGGGAAGTACAGAGAAACTCTCTTGGGTGAGATGGATTTCTGGAGTAGGGAGTTAGGTTATACAGACTCTCCTGGGGTTCACCCAGCCTCTATATACTAGGCAACCTAAATTGGGGAGAACAACCCCAATCTTCCTGCACATCCGTTATCGTAGAAACATAACATTCTCTACCATGTACTGAACCCAAGACCCTTCTTTGGGTTGTAATGGTTCAGTTTTTTATTTGTTTTTGTTTTAGTTCCAACTTGGTTCAAACTCGGTTTCTAATTAATAGGAGTTCTACCCAGACTATTTCTACTCCATATTCATATAGGATCTAAGACCCTCCTGGGGCCCACCCAGCCTCTATACAATATTATAAAAATAGGGTACCCAAAATAAGGGGGGAAAATCTGGCGGTCGAGCGTGACCTAGGACAAGTCACCTTGCAGAACCGTTGTCCATGAAACAGTACAGTCTCTACCATGTACTGAACCCCAGATCCTTCATGGGTTGTAGTGGTACAGGTTTTTTTTATTTATAAGGGATATTAATAAATATATATATTTTTATTTTTAATTAATTTTTTTTTATATTTAGTTAATTTTTATTTGTAAAGTTGTTTTTTAAATTAATTTATTTTTAAATAAAATAAAATAAATTATAATAATTATAATGACGTAGGTCAACTAGATCCAAATTAAAATAATGTTCAAAGAACATTCTTCCCCGGGTATACTTCGCAAAAATGCGAGAACGCGGGGACTTAGGATCAGTGAAAAGAAAGGTTATGACCACGACCGAGAAGCGTGCTTGATTAGGGCCCAGAATAGCGATCTGGAAGACCCGGGTTCGAGTCCCGGTCCTGGACATATCTTTTCTTTTCAAATATAAATATATTTTTTTATATTACAGCTTATTGTATTTACTCCTTAATGTATTGCTGTTAGGAAACTAGTATTGATTCTTGTTAATTCCCAACTCCATTGTTTATTACTACCATTATACGGTATGATATCCGCGTTTTGATATGTGTACGTATGTGATTACTAATCACAACCCTATAGGTTGACTTGTGCCCCATTCAACCCCTCGCTTTTCGACTAGTACGGCTTCAGCTAACAAATAGAATCGGACCACGTATCTCGGATAGGGTCGTTATGCCGCACAGATAGAGCACGCTTCATGTACCCAATGTACCAAAAACTGATAGTAATGATCTCCAGATGTGTCCTGACTAATTTGAATTCACAATTTAACTATTGGCGCACGACGGGATAGATATTATAGCCAGTTTGATTGATGTTATAGCCAGCAATTATATTGTACGTGATGCTAACTCAGCTCACTGATATATGTCGTAAGTGATAGCATACTCTTCGTCAGTATGTATTATGGATATCAATATGTGACAGCAATGGTGTGAATGGGAATTTTGGAAAATTAGCATTATATATCTATTTTTTCAAATTTATATGTTGTTCAGCATTATTCAATAGCATACATTAGGCGTTCAGGATCTAAAAAATTCCAAAAACAAACAAAAACTTTTTGTTATTTTAGTCGAGGAATTATGTGTTTCACGACATATTTCCGCATTATTTCTCATCGCTATTGTCCGGTTCTGAACCTGAAGTTTTTGAAGATTAAATTATTCTTTGAAATAACGATTAGACCGCTTTTGTTCTGAATCCTGTTTTTTTTTTATCATGAAGCATCCTGTATGTTGTTCAGTAATCTGCTGTTCAACAAAGGTACAGGCTCATTGGCACTAATCTCCGTCTCTCCGACTTCAGTCTATTGTCTATCCCTGATCGTACTAGGCCTAAAGAAGACCTGCAATGTGAGTCAAAACGTCGGCTTTTCAATAAACAGTTCTCCCTGTATAAGAGAATCATGTATATATATATATATATATATATATATATATATATATATATATATATATATATATATATATATATATATATATATATGCTTAGCGAACCGGAAGGCTCGATGCCGATACCACCAATCTCCGTTTACTAACCTCCGTCCACGGAGCATCACCTAGACCCAAACCTCCCAGATCACTCTTAACGCAATTCTCCCACCCACGCCTCGGTCTACCCCTCAGACGCTCCCCAGTTGGCACAGCGCCTCTTAACATCTTAGGAATTCGTTAGTTACTAAGCCCAGCAACTTTACTGGCCCATCTTAATCTTCGCGACGCTAAGATTAGTCACCTAAATAATATTTACCGGATGCTTGCTTCGTGATTTCGCGTTTTGTAATCTCCCAACTATTATTTAACATATAATTGTATATATATTATATAACATAATTTTGCGACGAAATGAAGGGGGAAACTAATGTAAGTTATATAAGTAGAGGATGGAGATTGTCTCAATGCACGGGACTATTTTAGGTATGTGTCCTTTAACACAAAATAATTTAAAAAAAACTTATTAACATATATCTCAAACTCATTTATTAAACAGATTACAAAGGTTAAAGATTTATTATTTATTTACTTAAGACTGACTGTACAAAGTTTAGCGTGTTTAATACTATTACAGGTTTTACAGATTTTAATCACCTGATTAAGAAATGAACGATAAGCAATGACAGTAGTTGCTCATCTGTTTGTCTAGTTCTGTGTGTTTTAGTGTGAGTGAATACTGTGAGACAGTTCAATTTATGATTATCATGGGAGACACCACAAATTTATTCCCTTTTGCAGAAAAAACAGACATGCCTTTAACTTATGGTGAGGTACATACAAACGGTGCTGCTGCTGTTCGAAGATATCGTGAAAAATTTCCTAACCGAAAAATACCAAATTGTAAAACGTTTGAGGCCAATGAAAGGCGTCTAAAGGATAATGGCACGTAAAACCTATACGAGTAAACGCCGGTCGACAAAGATTTCGACGAACTGCAAGCGTTGAAGAAGAAATATTCGATGCTGTTCAGTTATCTCTTACTACTAGTACCAGCATCGATGTTTCTTCTACCAGCGGATGGCGAACTTTACGCGAACAACCATTGTATCCATTTTTCGTATTGAGTTGGCAAGATTTATTACCACAATATTATAACAAGCGCAGACATTTCTCCCAGTGGTTAATTGGACAATGCACACGAGATCCTAATTTCCTGAACTGCATTTTGGTAACTGATGCTTTACAAGAAACGCGATTCTTAATTTTCGAAATACCCATACTTGGGCTGAAGAAAACCCTCATACGACTGCTACCAACATACCTTTTCTTTAAATGTCTGGTGTGGTCTTCTAGGCGACATCATCGGCCGCTTTTTTTTGCCACCTAGGCTGTCAGTTATATCTTACTTGCATTTTTTGCAAAATAATCTTCACGAACTCGTAGAAGATATTCCGCTAGGCATTAGGCAAAGGCTGTGGTTTATGCATGACGGTGCTCCAGCTCACTTTTCTCATAGTGTCACTGATTATTTAAATTCAACTTATGGAAACTGATGGGTTGGTCGAAATGGACATGTTAAATGGCCACCACGATCTCCGGATTTAATGCCATTAGATTATTTTGTGCCGGGCTGGATGAAGTGGATGGTTTATTCTGCGGGATTTGTCACGCAAGAAGAGCCAAGAAATCGGATCGTGGAAGGCGCAGTAACTATCAAGCACCATCCTGATGCTATACGAAGAGTCAGAGAAGCATGAATTCGTCGTGGTACAAAATAGTGCCGTGCAATTCCGAAACACCCTTTACAGTTTGTGTATATGTATTATAGATCACTAATACATACTATGACAGATTGTACAAATTACAAACCAATTAAAAGATACTCACAGAAAAATAATAGAAAAAGTAGAAATGTCAACCAGCGGATCTAAGGAATGGGCATATAAATAGTTAGTTTACATATCCAATAAAATAAAAAAGATTCGTAAATGTTTTCTGTACGATTCTAAAAATATATGTTTAACTACACTAGATTTAAATAACGAATGTATGGTTCTATTTCCAGTGTTCACTTCTCAACCACCGATGTGAGGGCATTCCTGGCGCTTGTGTTTCTGTCAACAGATTTTCTATTTTTCGACTTGTAAATGTGCTCGATAGGCGTTCTTTCTCTTTTATTTGTATTCCATTTTCATAACATTTATTTTCGGGTCTGTGTTTTATGAAAACGTCACCCACGCGGTAAATGTTCGCGGTATTTTTGCGAATGACTTAAGATCTTTTCCGCTGTTCCCTCTTTACTTCGGTCAATAAGTTGCTATTTATTGGCAATTGTATCAATAGTATGTTATATTTTATCTTTGAACTATACAGTGTTACGCAAAAATGGCAAAATCCGTTCTTCATTTAGGTATCCAAATTCCTATATTTATTCCTGGATTTAGACTTTTTAAGCGTTGATATCTATAATTATTACCCTAAATGTTTGAGAATTTTTTTATATGATTCAGAATTATTCAATAAGTTTCTTACACTTTTAACTATTTTTTTTTGTTTTTTTCAGGTATTTTCTTTTTGTAATCAAGAAATCGAAATGTAAGTTATTTATATTATTCTAGTAGTGTGTGTAATTGTAAAGGAGCAACTTCTAGTTTTCTATAAAAGCATTATGGAATCAATTTCACAGTTTGTATTCGAAATTCGTTTAGTATTTTTCTTTTTGCCTGTAAATCTAATTGTAATTTATCTATTATTTATAAAATACCTGAAGGATTAGTGTAGCTCAATGTATGGAGCACTTGGTTAGGTACCCAAATCACCGGTGTTTTGTTTTTTAATTAACAATTTTAATTTTCTGAATGGCTAACAACACAATTATGTTTTGATTTCTAAAATTTTTAATAATTTTATTATGATCAATTTGAAAAAAAGAAAAATAAAACTATTGTACCACTACAACACACGAATCGCGGGTTCGTAGCCCGGCAGGTGGCCCTAGGATTTTTTAAAGGGAGTAAAAAATCCTTACGCCGTCCTTCGGAAGGGACGCTAAACGGGGGTCCCGAGTCTGTACGATGTCAGGTACTCGTTAAAAATCCCTATCCTAATAAAACCTGGATAGGCAAAATTTAGAGCTCCCACTGTAGCATCGTCCGATTAGCCATAGCAGCATAAAGTGACGTTAAATGAACAAACAAACAAACAAACACATGAATGTTTTTGTATTAAGTCTATGGTAGAGACTGTGGTATTCCTTTCCTCAAATTAAGGGTACTCACATTATAAAGGCTGGGTGGGCCCTAAGAGGGTCTTCAGACCACGCTGGGTCCATCCGTGGCTGTTAAATGATGAAATAATTTATCTTGAATAATGTTATTTTTGTTTACTTATTTACATGCTTTATATTCAAATTACTATTATTCTTTTATATGAAAAAACGCTATTATATATTTACATCTTCTCTGTAAATAATCTGATAATGTACAGTTAGGGGTGTCTCTTGCATGAGACGAAACCCACACTTTCACTAAGTGTTAAATCTTAAAATTTCATTATTAAAAAAACCATGTAAGGCTAGGAATAGCCGATCTGGAAATAAAGAGAATAAAAAAAAATAATTTATCTACAATAGCAGTATTCGAAACCGGGCCCTTCAGCACAGCTATGTTCTTCATACCAAGCTCCTAATGAATAATTGCTGAGTTTTAAAAAAAAATAATTCAGTTAGCGATTGGGATTCATTTAAAACTCGAACGGTTTCATTTTACAAAGACATCCTTACCATTTGCTGATTTACATAACGACACGGCAATAAAGACACTTTTACATAAAGAGTTATTATGTACGGCCCGAACCCTGGGAAGGAACGCTTGGTATTCACGAAGCGGGACAAAAGATCTGTAATCGAGTTGCTGTATTGGTCCGCCGTGTACTCAACGGGACTCCCAATTACCTATTTACCGAAAAAGTGGTCGGGAGGGGGGCGAGTTATCTCATTGGCCCCTTCGGAATACCAATCATCTCCCGCGACAGGTGGCACTCCCACGTCTTCCCAGTCGATTATAAACCAATTGTCTTACCGGGAGCATCGAAGAGTTCATCACTGTCGAGTGGAATATTTTATTCAGGCGTAACTTTATTGCTGATCGTTCTTCGTAGCGCTATTATTTCAGGTTGTTGTAGGATTTAAAGTAGGGAGAGATGCAGATCAGTTTGTAGAGCGGTGATCTGCAGAACTCTCTGGGGATTTCCCAGCCTTCTTAAAGTGGGTACCCTTAATGGCGTTGGAGTGTGATCTGTGCCAAACCACCTCTCTGCATAATCGTTGGCTTAGAAATATTACAGTTCCTACCTTGTACTACTTAACCAGTGGCGGATTAAAGGTCCAGAGCGCCCTAGGCAATAACTTTATCGGCGCCCCTGTACCGGCCATAAATAGCCATCTTAATTTTAACTGATTGTCAGCATCATAGCATCATGCTTGTATTATATTATAGATCAGCATTTAGTTCTTTCTTTCTTTGTCGATATGTTATTTTTTTTATTTATTTCAAAATTCTGAGCTCGCGCGCCCCTTGTAACTACGCGCCCCTAGGCACGTGCCTAGTTTGCCTTACGGATAATCCGCCACTGTACTTAACCAAAAATCCTTAATCAGTACCTTTATTTTGAAGAGAAAAGATTTGCCCTCGGCCGGGATTCGAACCCGGATCTCCGCCTAATTGTGGCAACGCTCTAACCATTTGAACCACCGGGGTTGCTCCCTACGTAGGACAAATCTCTTCTCTTCTGTAGGGAGCGACCCCGGTGGCTCAAATGGTTAGAGCGTTTCCACGGTTTATCCGGGTTCAAATCCCGGCGGGGGCAAATCTTTTCTCTTCAAAATATAAATATTTAAAAATTAAAGCAATGATTAAAAAATTATAATAAACTTAATCAGTATCGTTTTATTATGTTTTTGTTTATATTTTATTATAATTGTGCTATAATAATTTTCGTTACTCTATATTGCATATACACATAAAAGATCAATCCAGATTTATTATGGGAATTTACATGTTTATATTTGCAATATAATTATAGCTTTGCAAAGTGGTTTATATTTGTGCGTGTGAACAGTGTAGTGGTTTTGTATCTAATTATAGCATATGTATAATTGTATCTAATTATAGTATGTATGGGGAGCTGAAGGTTCAGGAGTCAAATCCAGCAGAGGTAGACAAAATATTGAATCTGTGACAGCCATGGATGGACCTTCGTTAATCTCTTCCAGCCTCTGTACAGTGGATGCCTTTAATTGGGAGAAATCTTTGACAAATCACCTCTCTTATATAATCGTTGTCCTAGAAACAGTACACTTTCTATGGAATATTGAACTCAAAACTCTTCATGGGTTGTATTGGTACCAGATTCTTCTTTGATAATTTAATTAATAAGTAAAAGCTATTTATAAAACAAATTTCGGTCCTAAATTCAACCGTTATTACAGGTTTAAAATAAATATTTAAGGAAGGTTCGACAAAAAAAAAGTCTAATTTATAAATTTGATGAATTTAACAGATAAAGAAAAGAAAACGGGTCATTTAAGTTGTAGTTTTGATAATATTTCTTTCATTATTCAATATTTCTAATTTTTTAAAAATCTATTTTAGGATTGAAAATAAAGTATGCTTTTCTCAATTTGGCAGTTGTACTTACCATCTCAAATTTGCTTTACGAAATAAAAAACTATTACTACAGCTAATTTGTGGCGTATGCGGTTTGGTATGTATTTGTTACTATTTCGGAAGATTTTTCTCCAGTTAACTACCCATTTTTAGAGGGTGGTTGTGCCCCAGGCAACTAACCCATTTCATGGCTAATAAAAGAATAAATAAAATATATTAAGAGTAAGGTAGGAAATATTTCAAGGGGGGGGGGACATTGAAATAAAACACTAAATAAGTGGGTACTTATTTACGTACCGACGTTTCTATCCACTTTGTGGGTCATCTTCAGGGCGTATTTTAAATATGATTAGAGAATGGAGATAGAATATAAAATAATGATGTTAAATGATAATGAAATCTTAAATAATAACATATGATGGATGGCAAAAAAGCAACATCTCCATTCTCTAACCATATTTAAAATACGCCCTGAAGATGACCCACAAAGTGGGTCGAAACGTCGGCACATAATAAATAAGTACACACTTATTTAGTGTTTTATTTGACTGGACCCCCAACTATTTCCTACCTTACTCAGATCTTCCAGTCAACCATCCCCTCGCTTCTAATACATATTATGTATTCTGAGCTAACCTGTAAGATTTTATCTTGTTTTGTATTGTTTACTCTTATGTATTAGAGTTTTTGATTTGTACTTTTTAACACGTTATAAACGGAAAGGGATCCTTGATTATCGTTGTTCTTTTGTTCTACAAGACACCCTTTCTCATGTATCGGAGATTAAGGAGCGAGATGATTGGTGCGAGGATGCTAGGGGATGAAGATAGAGGAAGGGTGGCGGAGGAGACAGGACGCGGCACCTGGCCTTTCCTGATTAAAACAGAGCAGCTGTGAGAGATTGGACAGTCCTGCCCCGGAGCCACCAATCAGCCTCTTTGTAGTGGTCTTCCATGTCCTTTAGTTCCTGCTCTCTCAGGTCCTTTTGTCTAACGCTCGCTTTAAGGAGAGGAAAATAAAAAAATAAAAAATCACAGAAGTAAGCTATAATGGAACATGGTATCCGTGCCTTGTTCGCAGTGTCTTTTCTTAAATATATGTATCTTGTTTATAGAAATAGTTTTATATTGAATTTTGTTTGTTTGAAATAACACAGCAAAGTGTTATTTAACAGTAAAAATGATATGCGTAATAACCTTGAGGTTTTCAGCCCGGCATTTAGCCTTGTGATTTTTTAAAGAGGGTAAGAAATTCTTGGTCATACCAAATCTAATGGTGGTCCAGAGCATGTGCGTGTCAGGTACTCATTACCTGATGGCAAAATTTAGGACTCCCTCTGTAGCATCGTCCGATTAGCGAGAGCAGTGTAAAGTGACGTTAACAAGCAAACAAGTTTACGATTACAATCCATGTATTCGGGTCCTCCAAGCCCGGCTGATGGATTTATGATTTTTTTAATGGATTAAATAATTAAAGGTTATGCCGTCTTTGGATGGAAGGTAAAATGGAAGCCAGATCTTATAAGATGTCAGGTACTCGTTAAAATAAGATGAGGTTATAATCTTTATTATATCTGAGCCATGAGATATTTTATTTTAAGATGGTCATGTTTTTTCACAACAGATGTTTTTTTATAAAATAATGAGAATATGTTTTATCATAACAGATATGCTATCAATCATTAATCCTCCAAATCCAAGAACTATTTTTTTGAAAATTTATAGTGATACAGAATTCAAGAAAAATAATTTTTAAAATTTGTACTAAAATAACTGTCAGAGCCCCGTGCAGGTAGATGCAACGGTAATTCACTCTTAACAATAATAAAAGAGAATGTGGAATGGAAAACCGGGCTACTTTATACTGTGATATAAATGTCACTCTAGGCTTTCAAGGGTTTGATGAATATTGATATAATACAATAATAATAACATAATTATATAAATAATTACCATCTGCCTGAAAGCTGTGGTTAAGAATATCTTGAACAGCATTCTGGCTTTCTTCTAAGCAATTTTCTATCCATGTTGTTCCATTATCACTTATAGGGGCGACCTGTGGTCTACATTGTGGACGTTAAACGGGGGTCCCGAGCCTGTACGATGTCAGGTACTCGTTAAAAATCCCTATCCTAATAAAACCTGGATAGGCAAAATTTAGAGCTCCCACTGTAGCATCGTCCGATTAGCCATAGCAGCATAAAGTGACGTTAAATGAACAAACAATTCAGTATCACTCCTCATAACTATAAGTTCTCTCTCTTTCCTCTCAGAGATACGAAATGAGGAACTTCGATGATGATCGGCCTAATAAATCAAAATCACGTATACATCTCGAAATATTAAATATTCTATGATTTAAATGTAGGTATTATGATAAGCTGTTAAAATATTTTAAAAAACACCAGTATATTCCCTTCGGAAGGGAAATTAACAGGGGTCCCGAACCTGTACGATGTCAGGTACTCGTTAAAAATCCCTATCCTAATTAAACCTGGATAGTCACAATTTAGAGCTCCCACTGTAGCATCGTCCGATTAGCCATAGCAGCATAATGTGACGTTAAAGGGACAAACAAAGTTAGGTTTAATAAACAAACACCATCACGATTACAAGTCAGGTATTCGTGTCCTCCAAACCCAGCTGATGGCCTTATGATTTTTTTAAGGGAGTTAACAATCCTAAGTTATGTTATCTTTTGGATGGAACTTAAAATAGAAGTCACAAGTCTGTTAGATGTGAGATACTATAGATAGGAAACGTGTTTCGATTAGCCATAACAGCCTAAAATGACGTTAAATAATCACAAAAAAACCTGTTGTACTACAATCCATCAAGGTCACGGGCGCAGTACCTGGTAGAGACTGAAACTTATGAAATATAAAATCTAAATGATGCTAAGCCCACAACACACACCAGTCTTCAGTGGATACACATCAGTAGATCGTAGCATTCTAATGGCTTTGATGTTGCTATAAAAAAATAATAATAAAAAAATTACTGTTTAATATCCCTACCGTTTTGACTATTTTTATCCTTCGTCTAAATAAAAATGATTAGAGCGAAATAATTGATGATGAAAATAATTCATAAAAATTCGAACTTAGACACGAATACATTGGTTTGTAATAGCAAAGTTTTTCTTGTTTTTTTTCATTTAACGTCTCTTAATTTTGTTATGGCTAATCGTACGACGCTACTGGGGAGAGCGCTAAATTTTAAATTTCAAGATTTAATTAGAATATGGATATTTAAGAAGTACCCGACACCGCTATTTACGTCCTCTTAAGCACGGCTTAACCACGGATATTTACTCGCTTTAAAAAATCGCTTACTCGCGACCTTGGGCATAGAACGTTGTTATGGTAACCACTAGACCACAGGTGACCCGAAAGTTCTTTTGCTTTTTTTTTTTACCATACCCCCACTATTTTCTCACATTACTCATATATTAGTTATTAGAATAGCAGTCTAGACTTTAGGAATGCTTTTCTATAATTTCTTCTTTATCACCGTGCAATGTATTATGAGTGTAGTGTAAATATTTTAAAACACGGCTTTGTAAATAGTCGTATAAAAATTTTAAGTACGCGATATTTCACAGAATTATCTCCCTCTGGATGCCGCTAATTTGGTGTGACGGACGGATGAGCCCGGTAGCATGGACCGCGACTGTTTCAGTAATGAATTCAGTAAGGTTACGGTAACGAGCTACGTGTCACTGGACGTAACAGTAACATGTAACAGGTGTTACTGCAGCCATCTCATTAAGAGGAGTTGGCCGCTGGGCCGATAACAATGCGTCCATTCGCGGCAAAATGCGCTCGGAGCACGTCGTCTCGTTAGGCCAGCAAGGTAGGATCGGAAGCACAGCTGTGTTCTCTGTGAGTGTGTAGCCACACGTAGCTCTTCCACGTCGTTCGTTATGTTAATTTTTAATAATATCCCCCTATTTGTATTTAAAAATGGAAGAATGTTAAATTAAAACGTTTTTTCCCTTTTATTGGGAATTTTCAATTATTATCCCCTTTTTCTTAAAATCACTTTTATTTTAAATATTTTTTTGAATCGAAAAGATTTGTCCAGGCCCAGGTGGATCGCTCCCGTCACTAGCGTGGTGCTCTAACCAACTAAGCTATCCGGGCTCGTAACACGATCAGACAAATCCATTCTCTTTTGTCCAATTTATTGTCTGGCCGTGTTGCGAGCCAGATTAGCTCAGTTGGTTAAAGCACCACGCTAGTGGGTGACGTGGGCGTCCTAGATTGGAATCCCGGCCTGGACAAATATTTTCTCTTCAAAATAATTTTTTTTTTAAATTATAACAATAAAATAAATTATATATTTTTAAATATTTTATTTGAAAAGAAAAGATATGACCAGGACCGGGACTCGAACCCGGGTTTTCCACTTAACCGTTGTAGGGCCTCGCTTCTCGGTCTGACATATCCTTTCTTTTCACTGATCCTATATCTCCGTGTTCTCGCAATTTGCGATGTTTACACGGGGAGAATGTTCATTAAACATTACTTTTATTTTCGGATCTTGTTAACTTACGTCATTATATATTATTATAATTTATTTCTTTTATTATATTGTTAGATGTTTTACTTTTTTTAATATAGTTATATATTAAAACAATTATAACATCTAACAATACAATAAAAAAAATAAATTATACTTTTATTTTTATAATTAAGACGAGGACTCGCGGAGGAAGTGGTCTTCCTCTTACTGAAGACCCATCAGCAACTTGATAACTAACATTTTTAACTTTGAGATAACTTAAATAAGTAGTGAAAACTAAATAAAAAAGTCCAACTAAAAAAAAAAATTAAATTAATTGGAATTTATAAATTTATTAATAATTTTTCGGTAAATTATTGGAACATAAATATCAAATTGGGATTTTGCAACTCCGATTGCAAAACAACGAGGTGTCATCGGAGTCCTTTTAATCAGAATTTGAATTTGTCGATTGTGAAAACTTACAGCATTCAAAAGTAATGAAAAAGGCTGGTATACAATAGCCATGCCAAACGTACTAACTCCCCGATGTCGTCATTCCTTTATGCCATTAACTCAAAACCATTGAGTTGAGGTGTCATCTTTATGACGATATGAGATCATCAAGATCTCATACAAACAATCGGGTATATAAGTCCACTTAGGGCTTTTGTTACATCTAGAGCGTTCTTGTTTTAGACAGTCACGGGGTCTTGAGTAGGTCTACATCTTACGCCGGGGATTTTTGGCAAATCATTGATTTCTTGGAGTTGCTAGACTAGAAATTGCGAACAAAATAAATTAAAATCTTGATTGACGATTTTTACCATGATTCCTTTACTTCTTTCTTTTAGTATTTGGTGAGGGGTAAATGTCTGTCAAGAGCTTGAAGGAAATAAAGATAATCTGGAACTTACTTAACTAGTTCGATGAGAAGATTTTAAGACCTGATGGTGAGACTTTTAAAAGGTAAGAAGGTCGAGTAAGGGTTGTCGGGGCTATAAAGCGGGTATCAAATCCTCTATCTGATTGCGGTCTGATCCTCAAGGTACTGCTGACAGCACCTCTCTCTCCCCCCTCTCTCAGGCAGGATGAGTACATAGCTCTTTTATTGGTTAAACCATCTTCAACTGATTTTCCAGTTGTTGGTAAATTTTTAAGATGTTGAAATTGAATCAAAGATTACGGAAAACTTTAGATTATATCTTTCAAGTGATCCTCACACTAACGACCTAGGTCAACCCAGACACAAAAAAAAATATAAATTTTTTTAAAATCCGATACTTGTGTATTAGATGCACCACCAGAAAAGGCCAGAGACAACAAAACTGAAATCGACAAAGTGGTGAAATTCATTACAATCTGTAAATTAATAACCAATATTTGATCCTCCATTGTCCCTACTGTAGATGCATTTGTTGTTTTTTCCGATTGCTTTATTTTGTTCCTTATTATAGTTGGATTATTTATTAGTATGTATGTGTATATGACTATTTTATTTATTTTTATTTTATTTATTTTTTATTTTTTTATTTTTTTTAAAGATAAATAATTATAAAAAAAAAATCTACAGGCGTTGATGACCCTAGGGTTTTACGTCTCTAAGCAACAGCAAACAAACAAACAAACAAACAGAGAAGGCCAATCCGCAACCAGTTACGTTTTATAACAGTTACATTTCTAACAGTTACCTTGGATAAGCTTCTTAAATATTTTTATTGGGGTTAGAATTTGCATAACATAACATGCAATATAATAATAATGGAAATAAATAAAAAGAAGTAATAATAATATAATTGAATATATAACATATATAACAACATAATGAGATATATAATATAAATAAATATAATAATAATAGAAATAAATAATGGAATATATCATCAAAAATTTAAAATAAAAACCACCCCTAACCACCAAACAAGCTACAGACCAAAATTAGGTTACAACAACAACAACTCTAGAACACAGGAAGAAACAAAGAAGAATGAATCTGTAAACAATGTAACTGTTACTGTTAGAAATGTAACTGTTATAAAACTACTTGCGCATGCGTACAGCATTGGCTTTTTCTGGTGGTGCATCTAATACACAAGGACCAAAAATCCTTTACCATTCTAACTCACGAAACGTCTTGGGTGCGGTACATTTTTATTTGATAACCTATCATGTCTGTAAGAAAATATGTGTATTGAGCGTGGCTGTTTGTTCATTTAACGTCACTTTATGCTGCTATGGCTAATCGGACGATGCTACAGTGGGAGCTCTAAATTTTGCCTATCCAGGTTTTATTAGGATAGGGATTTTTAACGAGTACCTGACATCGTACAGGCTCGGGACCCCCGTTTAACGTCCCTTCCGAAGGACGGCGTAACTAAGGATTTTTTACTCCCTTTAAAAAATCCTAGGGCCACCTGCCGGGCTACGAACCCGCGATCTTGGGTTTAGTAGTTTGTTACGCTAACCATTAGACCACAGGTCGCCCTTAATAGAGCGTGGTGATTCGTCCTAGACAAGCCCAATCGCCAAAGTTTCTCTCGATTATGGTGTCATCCTCCAGGATCTGCAGATGTCGATCTATGTCTGTTATCATATTAAAAAAATTTTCTGCACCGCCGGTTTCGAACTGGGTATTTACAGCTCTATAACTCAGCACTCTACATAGTGAGCTACCATCCTCTCTAAGTCGATTTATTTTTTAAGTTTGAAACTATACTTTTAATAAATATATTCCGAGAGGTCTGAAAAGAAGATGGCCTCGAGACCTTCTAAGTTAAACTTTTTATTTGAGTACTACCATTGGATAGTTTCTCTTGTTGCCTTTATCTCTGGACATGATTTTACCTTTCATTATATTTAATTAATGTATTCAGTATACAGTTGTAAATTTCAATAAAAACATTTAATAAAAAAATGTCTTGGAGTAAAATAAGTGATATGTTTTTTTCATACGTATGTACCTATATATGTAGAATGAGTTATTAAATCAAATCGGATGGCAATGAAAAGGGAAATAATAATAATAAAAAAGAAACCTATACCACTACAACCCATGAATGGTCTGGGGTTCTGTACATGGTAGAGACTGTACTGTTTCATGGACAACAGTTCTGCAAGGAGGTGACTTGTCCTAGATTTTGCCCAACCGCCAGGTTTTCTACCTAATTAAGGTTATCCTCTTTTTAGAGGATATTTGAGGACGAGGAGGGTCTCCAGTTCCCACTGTTTCATGGACAACAGTTCTGCAAGGAGGTGACTTGTCCTAGGTCACGCTCAACCGCGGTTCTTGGACAACGGTTGTGCAGGGAGAGGAAATGTCCTACATTTTGCCCAACCGCCAGGTTTTCTACCTAATTAAGGTTATCCTCTTTTTAGAGGATATTTGAGGACGAGGAGGGTCTCCAGTTCCCACTGTTTCATGGACAACAGTTCTGCAAGGAGGTGACTTGTCCTAGGTCACGCTCAACCGCGGTTCTTGGATTACGGTTGTGCAGGGAGAGGAAATGTCCTAGATTTTGCCCAACCGCCAGGTTTTCTACCTAATTAAGGTTATCCTCTTTTTAGAGGATATTTGAGGACGAGGAGGGTCTCCAGTTCCCACTGTTTCATGGACAACAGTTCTGCAAGGAGGTGACTTGTCCTAGGTCACGCTCAACCGCGGTTCTTGGACAACGGTTGTGCAGGGAGAGGAAATGTCCTAGATTTTGCCCAACCGCCAGGTTTTCTACCTAATTAAGGTTATCCTCTTTTTAGAGGATATTTGAGGACGAGGAGGGTCTCCAGTTCCCACATGGTCTGTTAAAAGACTATCGATGATATCGATATCATTTATAGATACTATAAATGATAATGGACAATCTCACATTGAGTTGTCGATTATCATTTTATAGTTCATCGCGTTTGTGGGTTTAAATATTTCACCAGCTCCTTTAAATACTTCCTCGATGGGCGAATGACAGGCGATAATTGATCGGAAAAAGGAAGATGGCGATGATAATAACAAAAATTAGCATTCAGATGACTCTTTAGTGATTATTTCGTAGAGAAGAGGTGGGGGAATGGATGGAGGAACGTCACTCAACGTCAGTTGTGATATTTTTCGCTAGGGGCGGGACTATCGCTCTCAGGAAGGAACTCATTATACTCACTAATTAAACACTATTTTAGATACAATCGACTGTTTCCTTTCACCTTCCTAACCTGACGTCCTTTATTCGCTTTTTCCGTTTTGTAAATATCATGGCACATGTAAAAAAAATTATTATATTCCTGCTTAATTTCTTTCAATTGTTATCCTTAAATTAATATCCACCTGTAACGTGGCTTAGGGCATGTTATCATAAGAGTACTTAATCAAGCCACGGTAAAGGTACTGAGTACTGTTCTTCTTCACGCCTCTCATGCAATTTTGTTGTAATTTTAGTGTCAGAAAATCTGTTTATTGTCAATTTTTTGTATTGAAACAGACAACAGAATCTAAAAAAGTTATACAACTACAATCCATGGAGGTCTGGTTTAGTATATGGTAATGGCTGTACTGTTTCTTGGACGATTGTGTGATTATGATATACATTTTATCACTTGAAAAATGGTGTCAAAACTGGAGGATTCAAATAAATTCCCACAAATCCCGGCAAATCATTTTAACCCTCCGTCGTAAACCAATGACTTCCTGTCCACCTGTTTCGTTTAATAACACCCCACTGATTCCTGTAGAACAGGTCCGGTACTTAAGACTACACCTTGACAAAAGATTTACTTGGATTACTCATACTAGACTGAAACGACAAGAAACAACACGCCGTTTCAGGCTACTTCAACATTTACTAGACAAACGTTCTATGCTCTCAATTAATTAAAAACGACTCATATACATGACAATCATTAGACCCATCTGGTCTTACGGAATAGAGCTTTGGGGCTCCACTTAACTATCGGATTCCTCTCGTATTCAACCCTTACAACCCAAAACCCTTCGTAAAATCCTCAACGCAATCTAGCAAACCCCTTCAATTCCTGTAATCCTCCGAGGTGTCTAAAAAGAAGGTGGCCTCGTGATCAACTAAGTTGATCCTATGCTGTCACCTATGTCTTGGGTTCAGTATGAGATCACGCTCAACTGCCAGGTTTTTCTCCAATTACCCACTTTATAGAGGCTGGGTAAACCCCAGAAGGTTCTTTAGATCCCACAGAATCCATCAACGGCTGTTAGCAGATTAAATAATTTGTATACCAAAGCTGGATTAGAACCCGTGACCTTGAGCATAGAAACTCAGAACTCTGCACTCTGCTACCGAGCTTCCTTTTAGATATTAATATTTGTAAAATAATTAAAATTTTTATAATCGTTTCTCTTACTTGTTTATGCTTATGCTATAGTCCGTCCCACACCGTGATAGCAGTAGATTTCTTGTGCTGTTTGCAATTCTGAAAATCTGTATTTCTTCCGGAAAAAAATCCATAATGTAGCAGAGTTTTAAGCTCTTAACACAGCAATCCTTAGAAAGGAACGCACAACAAAAATCTTCAATTGCAATGGAAATTATTCTTCTACCGTTACCTTTCACATAGGATGTTAAGTTAACTACTTACACCAGAAGTGTCCCCAAATCAATCGAGTCCTAAAATTCAGCTGACCACGATTTTGAATAAATCATTAAAACGAAGGCTTTGTTCAAGTTGTGCTATTTAATAAATAGTTATAAAGGCTTAAATCTGGCTGTGGCCGATAACTTATTTAATATTTTGACAGGCGGAAACGGACCCATAGGGATTTGGAGAACTTCGAGCCTCTATAATGTGGGCGCCCTAAATTGGGGATAAAACTCGGCGTTTGACCGTTACCTCCGACAAAGCACATCCCTTCATAACAGTTTTGATAGAAACAGTACAGTCTCTAACACGTACTGAATCCAAGATATGAGTCATAGTGTTACATTATTTCAGAAAGTTCCGTAATAAATCTTTCAGAGAAGTAATGTCATGTCAACTCGATTAATGCCATGTCTCGATTTAATCCATCTTGATTATGTATTAAAGAAATACGGAAGTACTTAATTAAAGTAGGTAAAGTACGGAGCGTTATCTTGGAATAATCACCGTCGTCCTCGAAACCCTACAGTCTCTACCACGTAGTTAGCCTTTTCGTTGTAGGTTTTTTTAAATACAGGTACAGGTTATAATGGGGATAAATCACATAGTGATATTCTTATTCTTTTAGAACGTATCGTTCAAGTGTGATAACTTCACAGTTTAAAATTGAATCGACGGTTTAGATCTTCTTTTCTATCTCTCATATATGTATTATCACACGAATTCCCCCGTTTTGGAACGAGCTATAGAGAGAGATTTGTGAACCAGTATTCAAACGAGAGAGGAGAGAAATATCCGCGCCAAATACTGGAATGACAACATTACGAAGGGCTGACCAGGTAGGGTCGGTACAAACCAAACCATGCGAGTGGTAATTAAACCGGAAGAATTACTGGACCGCGGAGGTTACATTTCCATACTGTCTCGTTTGTCCTGCCCTTTTTATTATTCTGTTGTCTCCTCTGCCATGTAGGGTAGGGGATGTGATGTGTTCGCCTGGTACAGATTGCACTTCCTGTACAATTTCTGTGGTGCATTTATAGAAACTTTAAAAGTTGGTAATATCTTTGATTAAAAAATCTGTGTTGTTTCGGTCTTTTCACAACTTTAGCTTCATAATTAAAAAAAAACAGAGAAAACCTGAAGCACTGCAACCCATGAAGGGTCCTGGGTTCGCTACTTGGTGAGCAATGTTTAGTATCCAAGACCATGGTTTGTCCTAGATCACGCTCAATCCTAGATTTTACCCCTATTTTGGGTTCTCACTTTAATGAGGCTGGGTGAGATGCAGTGTCCGATATTATCCACCTGCTTTAATCAAGCAGATTAAATAAAATAATAGGATGTAAATAGTTAGGGTGCAGTCAAGAAAACACATCAAATATGTGAAACTTATTGTATTTTATCGTCAGTTACCTTCTGCACCGAGCAGCCATTCCTATTGGCCCTGAAGATGACCTACACAGTAGGTTGAAACGTCGGCACATATATAATACAATAAGTTTCACTTATTTGCTGTGTTTTCTTGACTGCACCCCCAACTATTTACATCCTATTATAGTATCTACCAGTCAACGAATTTCTTTCCTACAAGATTAAATAAAAGTCTGCCTGAATTTGAATGCAGGTTCATCAGCTAGGCAACTCGGTATTCTACCACAAAACTGCCCCACTCCATTATATCTTTAAACAATTTCTTGATCAGGAAATAGTTGGGTGTATGTATCATAATCAATGTTCGTAGGATCTAGCCAATACATTTTACACAAGTATAATTTATTTGATTTTGTACTAACAGCTATCATCAGTGATGAGTATAAAAGTAACGCAACATAACAATATCAAAAGAAAATGTAACATTTTTTTTTAGAGAGAAATTATAGGAAAATAATTTATGCGATTTTCAAAAGTAACCGGAGTAAAATGAAATATATGAAAATATCTTGTTATTGATTACTTTAGTACTGCTCTATTATTTTTCTTTTTTATTCTAAGCCTAAAAATTAGGCCGAAATGTTGGCATAAACTAAAACGCTTTTACTTATTTATGAAATTTAACTACAATCCCCCTCTTCTCGACAATTTCCAAATTTCTTAACAAATTTTTCTGTTTAGTTTCCGTTAAAGTATTTTTTTTTTTTTTAATTTTAATATCTAAAACTCTGAGAACTATATTCGCACTACTAGTACTGTAATCGGTACCGTAAAATACTATTTTATTTCTGAGCCAGTGCTCGCTCGGATAAAAATAAAATATATTACGTATATTATAACTGTTTAAATTTTTATATTTATATATATGTAGAACCAGTTATTTAAATGAATTTTAATTTAAGGGGAAAAAGTAGTTATAGATTATATTTCTTTAAAAAAAAATGTACGGCTTTTTAACGGTCTTCATTGTATTATCCAGCTTTGTATCGGCGACCAACAACATAATTTTTCTGTAAAAGTAAGGATTCGCATTTACAAATTACAATTAAAAATTACAAATTAACAAATATTTGTTTGTCGAATAAAACATTGTCTAGGAAGTAGTGACCTGTTTAGGCGAATGCTTATTTTCTTGAAGATGTTCTTAAGCAGTGATAGTGTACACAAGGCATTAACCTAAAGGTTAATCCTCTTCCCTGACTAATGTCAGGTACTCATTTCAGACCTGTCTTGACTGCAGAAGATCCTGTCAGATCTCTGTCCTTAATCTGACACAGCTCCCTAATTCTCTGTTTACCCCAACTGTTTGACAGCAAGGATTTGTGTTTAGGACTTACTGTACTAGCAGGCTAGCGGTCTGTATACCTGGTCTACCTCAGTCCTTGAAAAACTTGTACACAAATATTTTGTTTTAATTTTTTTTCTTTTGTTCAGTTATTCCTTAATACTAAGGATTGGTTTCTCCTAATTGAAGCAAAGAAGTCAACCTAATTGTTTATTACGTGTAAAATGGTATAGTTTTTATTTATTCTTTTTTTTCCCTCGTAAAATAATCCAGCACCCTCCTGGGATTCACCCACCCTCTGTAAAGAACCGAAAGTAGGGAGAAATATCTGCCGGTCGAGCGTGATCTAGGACTAATCACCTCTCTTCTTGTCCAAGAAACTACAAGGAGGGTCTCTACTACGTAGTGAACCCAATACCCTTCATGGGTTGTAGTGTTACAGATTTTTTTTTCATATGAAATCACTTAATATTTTATTATAATAGTGTGCATTAAAAAAATGACCGTTTTTTCCGATCAAGATATCAAAGGACTTTAATCCAATTTAATACTTACCAATGCTTAATATTCACTTCAGTGCTTTTTCTAAGCTTGTTTAATCCTATTCGACTTCTTCAAAACAAGTCAAGTATCCTTGACCATTGTGGTGCGCGGCGTTGGTTTGAAAAAATTAGTAGTGGAGATACGATGTTGGAGAAGAAGGTCTTCGGGCGACCATTAATAGATAATGACGAGGGTCTGCAAGAAGCTGTTGAGTCAAATCCATCCAAAAGTACTCGCGAACTTTCCAGGGAGAGTGGTGCTCCGAAAGATACTGTTAGCCGCCATCTACGCTCCATTGGGAAGGTAAAAAGTGCTGTTGACTGGTCCCTCACTAACTTACTCCCCAACAATGAGAGGTTAGAAATTTGAGAAAATGTATTGAAAACCCTCCTGATATGAAATTTTACCGGAAGATTGTCATCTGTGATGAAAAGTGGGTTTACTGACGAAATCCGAATACCAGTGAGCAATAGATCTCGGTCAAACTGCTTTTCCGGTTTAATTTGAAAAAAAAATCCATGCTTTGCTTATTTTTTTTTGTAATTTTGAAGGTCATTCTTCACTAATTTGTTCCTGATGGATGCCCTTTGAATTCTGAACTCTACTGCGAACAACTGCAAATATTATAAGCGAAGTTTTCAGAGCGTTATACTGCTTTGATCTACCGAAAAGGAGTTTTATTTGAACAAGATAATGTTCGTCCTCATACTTCCCGTCGAACCAAAGAAAAGTTTAAAGAACTTCATGGAGAACTCCGGCCTCATCGACAATATTGCCCAAACCTCGCACTATCGGATTACTGTTTGTTTCGATCTATGGGTCCATATTCTTCAAGGGGAAAAAATTGATAAAAAAATAGTTGGAATTGCGGTTCAAGATTTCTTTGACAGCCATCCCAAGGAATGACATCAGCGTGGGATCGAGCAATTGGCTAGGAGTTTGCTAATGGCGGTTTATGACAGAGGACTGTACTTTGATTGTTAATTTGATTTTATAACAAAGAAATAATAACACAAATATTTGGTTTAAAAATCGTGTTTTGTTTTTTATACACTCATTAAATCGATAATCGAGAACAGAGCAAACGAATTTACGGCTACGAGGGATTTTATATGAGACGACGCGAATTTTTGCATTTACCTCATGTATTGTTTTATGGGGGGATCTGACGGTTGGATGTGAACTAGAACCAATCACCTTCCTGCTCAACTGTTGTCCAAGAAACAGTACAGTTTTACCGTGTACTGAAAACAAGACACTTCATGTGTTGTACATCTACAGTTTTTTATAGTTTTTTTGCATGGTGGTATGTTTAATGCTAGATAGAGATTTTTAACGAGTACTTGTCAGCGTTCTAAAACTGGCGAGAAACAGTGCAGTATCTGCCACGTATTAAACGTAAGATCCTTTCATGGGTTTGGTGCAACAGTTTTTTTTAATTCTATAATAATTTTACCTTTAGGTTAAATCGACAATAGCATAGGGGATTGGAAACGTAGCAGAGAAGTAAGGAAGAGAGAAATAGATAAATAGAGAGAGAGAGAGAGAGAGAGGGAGTGTGTCTGTGTGAGAGAGATAGAACGGAGAGAGAGAGAGGGCAAACGAATGGACAGCTACGAGGGATGGACGAGACCGATAGAAAACGCGGCCATGTTGAATAGCCATCGGGCAAACAAGAGTGTATAATAACAGATAGGCTGGGATATTTAAGGGCTGTTTACCTGTCAGCTGATCCCTCGTACAATTAGCCAATAACAAAGCAGAGATTTACACTCGCCCGATCGCGGTGCCAGCTCCGTGCCAGTGTACCAGCAAAAACCTCCCCCGCCACAACTAAATATCATCTGCTCTGTTCCCGCCTTGATTTATCGTCACTGCGCTCCCTCTTTCATACCACCTCGGTGTACGTGTACGCTCGCGTGTTATCAGCGTTCGCGGGGTGTAAAATAATCTAAAACAATATTTTATCCTTGTTGCCTAGCTACTCTCCGAGGAATTACGTATTTTAGTCTTTTGTCGTGTTTTATCAGTTGAATTATAAATATTTTTGAGGAAGAAAAAGGTCCGGATGGAGGTAAAAACAAATTCTCTTATATAGGGAGAACTGTTTATTGGATAGCCGACGTTTCGACCCAAATATTAGGTCTTCTTCAGGGCTAAATATTCAAGACACAAATACAAGAAACTTCGGCTATTCAATAAACAGTTCTCCCTATATAAGAGATTTTTTTTTTATTTCCACACGGACCATTTTCTTCCTAATATGCATTAAGTCAACTAGGGGGGTGCAGTCATTAATTAACATATATATATATAATATATATATATAGTATTTCCAAGTCAACTGTAACCTTTTACAAATCAAATGCTACCCTTTCCAAATGAGTTGAAACCCTTTCCAAACCAAACGTAACGCTTTACAACTCAATTGTCACCCATTTTATTTCAATTATAACCGTTTCCATTTCAAATGTCACCCTTGAAAATGTATAAATAAAAAAAAATTAACATTTTTTTATTATTTATTTCTTGATAAAAAAAATCAAATTAAAAAAAAAATTTTCCTTAATTTTTTGTAATCAATAATATTATTATGTTTATTATTTTATTACCAAAATTATGAAGATACTGTTTTTAAGTTCAGATTACATGTTTTTACTTTTTTTAAATAACCTTTTTCATAATCAACTATTTGTTTTTCAAATTATTTCCCTCATATATGTCCTGACAAGAGTTGTGAAGAAAAAGGTTGTGATGATTTTATCTTGGCGAGTTCTGAGGCCATTCCCCCATTCCCCAGTACGGTAAATTTTCAAAACATTTTCAAGGGTGACAATTGATTTGTAAAGCGTTACATTTGAATCGGAAGGGCTGTTTGTGGCTTGGAAAAGGTAGCATTTGATTTGTAAAAGGTTACAGTTGACTTGGAAAAGGTTCAAATAGACTTGGAAATGCCTATGTATGAGGAACAAAATGATCCGGGAGGAGGTAAAAAAAAGTAGGGAGGAATGTTTATTGGAAAGCCAACCTTTCGCCCCCAGATTGCACAGAGAGCTAAATACACAAAATACAAATTAAATATATATTTGGTAAACATTAAAATACACAGGCCTAAGATATCTGAGTGATAAAACATAAAGATGGGGGAGTCTTAGATAAATATACAATTTTTTTTTTTATCTCAACCCGGACCATTTTCTTTCTCTTAAGATCCTATAGGAAGAAGTCGTCCATATTAATATGAAAATAAGTCCTAATAAATCAAAGCTAATGAGAATGGGAAAAACTGAATTCCATGGAGACAGAATCATCGGGTTGAAAGGGTTTGACCCGGAGACAGTGGAAACAGTCAAATACTTTGGAGTACACATACATGAGCGAGGCATCATAGACAGCGAAATAATTACAACATATGCCTAAATATCGATCTCAATTATCTGTATGTTTTTTTCGTTACCATGCGTTTGATCGGTTGTCTTACCTTTAACTATTCATTGGTTATTTGTTTATATTCGTTTGGTAAAATTATAAAAATACTCGTCAATTATAACTTTTCGGCGCATAATAATATCCGTAATCAAAATTTCAAACTCGAAATCGATAATTAAAACGACTAAATATATTGATAAGAGGATGACTAATGAAATGGAATTGCGCACATCAGCAAACTTCGCAGAAGCAGGTCAACACGTGCTAAGGACGGCGACCTTACATCGATTAAGAATCGATAATGTCTTAAGCCATTAAGATTTATTACAATATTACGTTTATTTTTGTTGTTTAAAAGGAAAACCGGTAATCAGAGAGTCATTAATTATCAAATGTAAGTATGTGTATATGATTCATAAAACATTGGTTGTATGTTAATATATCACTGCTGTTGTTATTAATCTGAGTTAATTATTACTAAACATAGAGGCTTGTTGAAACTGTTCAGGTGTATTCCATCAACTGACTATGTAAGATACAATATAATAATAATAATATGTATATTATTAATTCCAAAATGGACTAGATATAAAATTATTATTAATACGGAAAGATTCCACGCACGAAGACCTGATTCTAAATTATAGATAATTAAGCAGGTAAAAGTCACTGTTACAAGCCATCTTAGAGTTAGTGTGTTGGATTTCGCTAGTGAAAGAAGTGCTACGTCTTATCTGTGTACGACTACAGGCCTATATAAGTCTGTAACACTAGACCCCAAGGGGTCTTAGTTTCAGTAGAGACTGTTTCTAAGACAACGATTGTGCAGGGAGATAATTTTCGAGATCATTCTCAATCGATTTGGTTTAGACTACTCTCAACCTCCTAATTAAGATTGGCCATTTTATAGAGGCTGTATGACTCCCAGGAGGGTTTGTAAATCCCATAGGGTACATTTGTGGCTGTTAAAAGATTATATAATTTATCTTCCTTGGCCTGATTAAATCCAGGAAACTCAGCATAAGAACTTTGCACCCTAGACGCTTAACTATAGGATAAATTTATGTATTTTCATAAATCTATCGACCTATTCGCTCGTGGTGCCACATTAGACACGAGGTTGATTAGTTGACGTCTGATCACCCTCGGATATCACAGGCTCTATTACGAAACCTGTACCATCTGTCCGGTACCGTATTACCTTAATTTCAAGGTAAAGGATCTGTAGTTTGAGAATAAAATCTACCAGCCGTATTTAGATATTCTTGAAATTATTTGTTAGCTTGTAGTGGATATGGTTTTGTAAAATTATTTTCGACCATATATTTGCTAACAAGCTGGACCTTAGACAATTTAAGCAACATTGATGATTGACGAGTAGACTTCAATCCAAGGGAGCCTGTGATGACTGAAATTTTAGAATTTTTTCATAAATTTCTTCTAATCTTTCTATTTGAATCGTATATTCTGTAGTGATAAAAAAAAACAAAAAAACAATTACATAAGTTGTAAACAAATGAATATCTGAAGTGTAAGTACTGAGTATTGTGCAAGCACTGATGGTTTTCTTTTACGAGAAAGTAGTTCTTTGAAGACATTCTTTGAAGACATTCCAGGGCACATTAAATATTTTCTTATGCATTAGTTTCATTATAATAACGTTACCATCTTTTATCAAACCTCCATAACCCAAACAGTACTCCCAAACGGCATTTAAGATCAAAGCTCTTCCCCAGAGACGTTTCGCTGCCCCAATATCCAGGACTGGGTATAATTGCTTGAACAAAGACCCTGTTCTCTGATTGGTTGCATTAGCGCAATCAAACAGGAAGAGCGGGCGGGCGGAGGTAAACAGATGTTGAGCGATTGCCTCATTCCATCAAAGGCGTCTTTTAATATATCTTTTCTTCGAGGAGTCTTTTGTTTGAACCCGGAGGAACTCGAAGGAGGGAGGATCATCTCGGACGGTTTATCCTTTTATAATGAAAATTGTGTTCTCCTCGAGAGCAAACAAGAGAGTGGTAGGGGAAGAATCCGAAGAAGAACATCAGATGGCCTCAGGATTACACGGAGTAGAGGATGTCTTCTGACAGCCGCAACCCTTCCGGGCCGAAACATTTCCCAGGGGTCCATCAAGCGGTTCGGATACCCTGTCATCGGGGCAGGCGGCTTTCTCAATCTCGGGGGAAATCTCAACCGTATCTGACATGTCACACGTTAGTTATCACGTATTGGCTTGTATATAGTTAATTACGTTGTAATATAATTGCCCTCAATAAGTTAATTATAACTATTTGATAAATTACTTACAACATTGTAGTTGACATTATTTAAAAACGTTTTGATGTGACTGTCTATGTTCTATTGTTCTTTTTAATAGAGATTTTTTATTATGATATATCTTTTAGTTCAGGTAGCGGGATGCCGCAGTGTGTAAAGTGCTATGCTGAAAGTACCGTTTTCAAACCCGGCTGTAAAAGATAAATTATTTCATCTCCTAACAGTCACGGAGGGATCCTGTGAGTCTGTAGACCTTCCTGGGCTCACCTAGTCTCTGTACAGAGGCTGCCTTTGATTGGGAGGAAAACCTGGCGGTTGATAGTGAGCTTGTAATGTTATATATATAAATCACCTCCCCGCCTAACGGTTGTTCTGGGAACATTAGAGTCTGTCCCGTGTACTGAACCCGAGAACTTTCATTTATAAGTTGTAGAGGTCCAGTTTTTTTCTATGTTTTTGTAATACAACTAATCATTGTGTTGATAACAGTAAACTACAATAAACAAAAGATATAATTAGTCCGTGACAAGTCAGGTTACTTAATTTATGTTAAATTTTGGGCTTTAACGTCCAAATAAGTAAAATCAAACTGATATATGATACATATAAATAAATTAATGAAATGTAAGATTATAGAAATAGTTAACGTTCATGGAAAAAAATTGATAACTGAATACAAGGTAATAATATACTAACAGTAACAGAAATTGATAGTGTTCATTGAAATCAGATTAATAATGGAAAGTAAACAACTCGATATTTCGCTAAGCAGAAACAGGAAGTTGATAATGATCAGTAAATCAATAAAAATTATCATAGTTGAAAAAAAAGAAGGTCTATATATAAAATGGATTTAAAAATACTACGAAAATCCAAGCCCTGACAAAAATAATGAAAATATGTGGATTAAAAGGAGAAGGTTTGGACAAATACAACAAGGAAGAGGAGGCTAAAACTGTAAGGGGATTTAAAAAGAATGGGAGAAACACGGACTACAAAGATTTTTATTTACGTTAATGAATAGAAGAAAATGGTAGCAATGATGGAAGCAGTGAAGGAAGATACCAACAAAATAGGTGTTACAGAAATAATACGTCACAGGAACCACCTCAGGCGACTGATAGAAAACGCAACCTATGAAGAGGACAAGCCTTAGTCTCGACCGAAGAGAGTGTGGAGAGATGATCAGAGACGAACAGTTGGAGAGGGAATGAAGAAGTACAGGGAATAAAGGAAGAAAAAGAAACACCATAAGTGTTTGGTCAATAGATGGCCTAATTCATAAAAAAAAAAAAATTAAATAGAAAAAATCTTTATCTGGGATAATGCCGTTTAAGAATAACAAATCTGTATTATAATAATAAAAAACAACGCTTTTCGCCAGATACCTAAATAATAAATGAATCGGTCATTTTCTCAAATCCTCATATCCAAAAAAGTAAACTTTCGGGAAATAAAAAAAAAACTCACGTGGTCCATAATTTAACATCATATATTTTTTTATATGTTTCTACAGGGGTTTGGTTAGCTAAATCTATCAAACTATAATTTTATTTATTTTTTATTTTTTAAATTATAAACGTTGTTGGAGGTGTTGTTTCTCAAATGACTGACTAAACAATATGTTATCAGGTATGAAATAAAAGTTAAAACAATTCAAATTATTAATAACAATCAGTATTTTATTTTTCAAATAATATATACACATTTTCCAAACTTGCCTATCGGATTTGTCTAGCCTTCACCAACATATTAAGATGTCTAACTAAATTTTTGGCCAAAAATGGACTTGAGGTGTTTCTCAAATGACTGATTCAAATAAATCGCAAGTAGAACTCGTATAAGAACAATACATAAACAGGAAAATTATTTTTGTGGAACATTATGATATAATTACTAATAAAAAGAACTAATATTATTAATCTGCCAACTTGTACCCGTCATCCTTGCCACCAAAATGGCTGATTCAGTGGCCTTATCTGAAAGGTGCTTAGAATCGTGCTGCCTCCGCACAACAAACCCAAGCGTCTTCATCACCTTGGCCCAGCGCTCGTCCGAAAACGCTCACGAAAAAAAAACGACTAAAGCAAAATATAAAAAGGTCGGTTATCGTAAGCGGCGCCGGTCTGGCAGACGCCAAGGTGTGTACGGCCACCAGATGGCATCTATTGACTCCCGATCATCGCCCTTCTTGTACATTATTAGGTCTGCTTGAGTAGTTGGAATAGCTAGGAGTAGGTAAAGGAAGAGGTTAATTAGTAATCCAGGTGATGAGGTATGATAACATGAGGATTAGAAAAGGTTCCTTCAAACTCTAACCTAGGTTTTGTATTTTTATACCAATTAAAAAAATATTGAGAAAAATTTTTCGTAGGTAAATCGTAAGTAAAGTACATGTTAAACTGTATCGTAATATTTATTTTGTGATTTCCTTACAGTAATCGTATAAGCATTAGTAATTAAAATTGTATTACTAATAAAATATACGCGTTCACGATGAAAAGCGAAGTACTTTTTCACATTTTTCGTTAATTTAGTCAAGAAATTATGTCTAACACGACACCTTCTCACGTTATTTATCAATTTTTTTAGTCCTATTCTGAACCTGATATTTCGGTAGGATTAATTTGCTTGGCTAATCCAGAGAAAAATGCAACAGAGGTAAATTTTTTAAATTTCGGAGTTATCCGCTATTGATGCTGAACGCCTGAATTTTAAATGCATAGGAGTAAAACAATCATCTCTTATTTTAGAACTATAATTTGTTGTTCCGTTCCGAAATGGTTATTTATTGATTAAAACGTTTAAACATTGTATCAGGCTTACTTAATGGATTAAATAAAATAGTACCTATAATAATTAGTTATAAAAATTAGTTGCTTTATATCCGCCTGCAATGAAAGATTTATTTATCTATCTCAAGATCATGTTATTACTTTGCCAGAAAGAAATATTGATCAAATTCTATCCTGAGACTTGGTGAAAAAAAGTTTAAGTATTTTGTTTTGAAACTGCAATAATCTGAACTTAAGTGCTAAATGATTGAGGTAGATATAAATATTTCAGAGAAGGTGAGGTTTTTTCTTTTATGGTTTCATGAATCTACTAATGACGAATATTCTATTTTTTTCTGAATTTCTTTCCTGGCCCTATATTTTGCAAATTATTTATTCATTATCTTTTTTTAAATATTCTTAATTTTTTTTCAATTTATATATTTTTTTGTTAAAAAAATTATTTAATGATGTGCTCTGTGGTCCTACAAGGACCGCCTAAATACAATTGGTATTCATAGCATTATAATTGTTCTTAATTGGGGAAACAATTGGCGGTTGAGCATGCTCCCTGTACGACCGTTGTCCTAAAAACAGTACAGTCTCTATCACATACTGAACCCAAGATTCTTCCTGAAGTTGCAGAAAATTTTATTGAACAAGCTGTGCCATGAATATAAATCAATAGTAATTTAATAGTATAGATAGGGGTAGGCTACCTCTCTATAAAATCCAGATTAATCTAATCCTCTCGGGTTCAGTAAATGATAGAGGCTGTACTGTTTTTAGGACAACGGTTGTGCAGGGAGCACCCCTAACCGCCAATTGTTTGCCTCAATTAAGAATACCAGCTTTATTGAGGAGAGTCTGTGGGCTCAAAGCCGGATTTGAGCCCTGAACTTTCAGAATTGCAACTCAGCATTACTAATATAATAATAGGTTATTTTTAAAAGAAAAGAAGATGGACGGGAGAGAGGTGAGAGGTGCTAGATCTGACTGACAGTTGTTTTGGTATCTGCAGCCTCCAGAGCTCTCCGGAACCTCTCGAGATCCTGACAGGTGAGTCCAACTGGAAACATCTTCAGCAATTCCACCTCAGTTCTCTGCTTTCTCTTTTACTGCCTGGTACTGACTTCTGACACCTTTTAACTTAGTTGAAATTTTATTATAACAACCTTTCTGGCTGTTAGATAATTAGTAAAATTGTTAATAAAATAAAATATGATGTTAAGAATCGACGAAATATTGGCAAAACCATATAGCAAAATATAGTGAAAACAACTTTAGCAAATACATGTAAAGAGAATACTATATTTGGGTTTAAAACTTGGTAGAGACTATACAGTTATGATTTAACCCCCAAGAATATAAAAAGACTGAATATAGTTGACAAACATTGAGTTTTTATTAGTCATGATACTTGAAATGTAACAATATTCATCCTCCCGCCGTATCTGCACCACTACAACACACATGTAGAGTATTGTATTGGATTCAGGACATGGTTTGGATATTCTCTAGCCAACGGTCTTGGAAGGAAGCTATTTAGCTAAGATTACGCTTAACAACAATTATAAATTATAAAAACTGATTATAGTTGACAAACTTTGAGGTTTTATTGATCATGGTAGTCGGAGTCCAACAATGAAATGTAAAAATATCCATTCTCCTGCCGTAGCTGCACATCTACAACTGGATTCAGAACATGGTTGTGACTGTTGAAGTCAAGATTATTTAAATCATGCTCGACTGCTTGATTTTCTCATATTCATATCCCACACGGTCGACCCATGGGTTTTAATAGAGTAAGTCCATCTACTACTGCTGGTGGATTATCTGTAATACAAGCAATCATAAAAAACAAACTTATCATTGTTTTGTTTTTATGCAAAATGCTATATATCACAGAAAAATATTAAGTAAGTGGGTTCTCATATTTCGATAGGTTCAATAGGGAGGTGAAAAATTAATACTTCAGTTTCAATAATATTACTGTAGTAGAATTCAACTTACAGTCGTATAATTATAAATATATAATCATATATAAAAATAGGGGTTGGTTTGCCGACGGACTGACAGGGGATAGGTTGTAGTATTTAAAAAAATCTTTTGATGCATTTGGCGGATCGCCGTGGATTTAACTCATTTATTATTTAGGTTCCTGTATAATAATGGGTTCAGGTTCTTATAGGCAATAAAAAAAAAACCTGGGTTTTTATTTTCTACCTTCAAATACTTATTATTCCTTGTATTATATTTCATTATAGATTTTTTTAATTTATTTTATATTTATTAATTTTATGATGACGATAATTTTAAATATTTTTATTCATATAATTCAATAATGAAGGAAAAAACCTTTTTCCAGTCAAACAATTTTTGTTAAAAAATTAACAAAGGATTAAAAGACGTTTCGACAATTTATTCGTCATTTTCAATTTTTGTTGTTCTTCACATCCTTTAAAAATTCACAAGTCAATTCATCACTTGAGGTCAAACAAATCAAAAATTAAATTTTATATAGAATCCTGGAAGTCAACCTTCTTCCATGGTCAAATATACAATGTATTTGAGATATTTTTATTTTGAAGAGAAAATATTTGTCCAGGCTGGGATTCGAACCAGAGTCGACCGCGTCTCTAGCGCGGCGTTTTAACCAAATGAGCTAACCTGGCTTGTAACACGGCCGGGAAAATCCATTATCTTCACCGATCCTCTATTCCCCGTGATCTCACAATTTTTGCGAAGTATACAATGTTCATCCCGGCCTAGACAAATCTTATCTCTTCAAAATAAAAATATTTAAAAAGTATCACCATCATAAAAACAATAAATATAAAATAAATTATAATATAAAATTGACTTTAGCCAACTAGATCCTAATTAAAGTAATGTTCAATGAACATTCCTTCCCTTGTATACATCGCAAAAATTGCGAGAACACGCGGATGTAGGATCGGTGAAGAGAATGGATTTGTCTGGCCGTGTTACGAGCCAGGTTAACTCAGTCGGTTAGAGCACCCCGATAGAGACGCGGGCGACTCGGGTTCGAATCCCGGCCTGGACAAATATTTTCTCTTCAAAATAAAATTATTTTTTTAAATATAAAATTCAATTATTTTTACTATATTTGAACTGTTATCTCCCAGCCTAGTTGAAGGTTTCTTCTATCCCTAAATTTTGTTTTTAAAAATAACTCTTACGAACCGTGTAGTCTTCTAAAATATGGTCAATGGTCAGCTGCACATTGCACATTTGGGATATCGTTTGTAATTCTCTTCTAAAGTTATACTATAATGTTATTCATCTCTTAATATTTTCCATATTATTAAGTCTTCCGGAGGTTTTCCAGTTGCAGGTTAATATGATCAAACACTGACCATGATGGTATGAACACAATGAACACTGAATCCTGTGAGAAGATCAACGATGATGGTGGAGAAAGGGCACCTTAAGAAGATCCTTGCAGGAGAAGGATATAAGATGATTGATGGATAGCATCCACCATATTGCCTTCTCTTTTCATTATCTCACATCGCCAATGGGTCCTCATCCACTTTTTCCTATCTCATACTTGATTATTCTCTTCTTGAGCAATTCACTGTTTAAATTTCTAGATCAACTAAATATTTTAACAAAATTCCCGAAACAAATCCCTAAATCTCTCAAACAGCATAAAACACCTGTCCCCAACCAATTGGCCGCAGGCTTCATAGGACTGGACCCGGACCCGCTCAGAGTAGATACAAAAATTCAGTAAAAACAATTTGAGTCACTCAATTGTACTAATTATACTTAGGAGTCGATCGAGACAGCAACTTTCATCATGAATATACGCTAAGCCGTGTTCCTCCGTGTTTGATGTTAGTGTCTCCCTCCACTACAGTGTATTGGTGTTGTGTATTTATTCTATATTTATATTTAGTTACCCTTGAAGTTTTTCCTTTGAAAATTGGTGATCCGCACAACTAAAAAGGTTGGGAACAGCTGCCATAAAATATTAAACTATTATAGGTTTAACTTATTTATATGACATCTGATTATTAAAAATGTACACAATTTTATATAAGTATACTTAGATTTTATGTATTCATATAGATATATGTACAAAAAATAATTATGGAATAGTGTTGTTTTTGAGTTTTATTGTATTTTTAATTTTTGTAATTTTTAAAAACCTATTATAATATTTTTTCTTATTTTTAGTCGACTTTATTTTGGATATTATGTTATTACGTTCTTGCTTTTCAGACAAGAATAATTATTTAATTATTTTTTTTATTTTTTACCAGATCAGCCTGGTGGACATTTACATGGTTGTTATAATATTGATTTTTTTTTATTTATAGCAATTGATTATCGGGGGGGGGGGGGGTATAGTCTCGTACAATAGACACCCCTAACTAAATACATCGTTATAACTGTTGGTTAAATGTCTAAAAATCTACAAATATAAAATAGCTGTAAAATAAATTTAAGGTAGTTATATCACTAGAAATATATACTTGTACAACTTATACCAAGATGTCCTGCAGTAACCTGGGCTTTTGTCTTCGAGATGATGTCTGCTTTCCAACATGTAATTTATTGCTCCTTTAACTGCTGGTAGTTGGCTGTGAAATTTTCTGAATCTTTTTTTTATGTGGTCGTCTATTGTTTCTATTTGTAGTTCTGGGTGCAGTTGACTATTACTGATGAACCAGGGGGCATCCACTACGATTCTTAGGGCCTTTTTTTGAAAAGTAATTATTTAATTGCTAACACCATGCTTTGAAGGCAAACTTCATGAACGATCAAAAATATTTTACAATATACCGAAAATGATTTAAACAAATTCAATTACAAAGTTTAAATTAATAAATAGCAAAAAATTAAGTAAAGCAGCTACGAAAACAAATATGTAAAAAACTTAAATAAAGTTTTAGTCTAATTAATTTCCTCTTGAAGGGAGGAGAATGCCACTCAACACAAAAAACAAACATTCACTGCGTTTGTAAAAAGAAACTGTTTTCCATTGTGCAGTGGATAAATATGTGCACGTGAATAGCAATGACTTTTGAATTTTTGAGTTATACTACTGAATGAACTAGACCTGACAATACTACGAGGGGACACCCCAGGGTGACGGACAGGTAGTAGAGACAGGTAGCGACGCCAGGCTGTCTGGTGGAGTCGCTAATCTTGGACGAGGCACGAACCCAGACTTGTTGGCACCTAGGTTCACTACCTGGTGTCAACATCTGTTATTTAATCTTTATTATTCTGGCTTCTGTGCACTCTCGCACACCTGCACCAACACATTTACAGAACGGAACTTCTTTTTATTGTCCTCCTGTCAAACAAACGTTTGCTAGGTATGTACTGGAAATTATTTGCTGTCAGTTGGTTGCTTGTATTGATCACGTAATACATAATTTACAGTGGTTCTTATTATTTTTAATAAGATTTCAATATGGGGTATATTCATTATAAATCACATTTTAAAACTAAGTAATGAAATTTACAAAAATTAAAAGATTTTTTCCTCCGATTGAGGGTGCCCACTTTATTGAGGCTGGGTGAGTCCTTGAGGCCCTCCAGCTCGATCTATGGCGTTTAGCGGATTAAAAAATGTATCTCCCTCACCAAGTTTCGAACATGAGACCTTCAGGTCAGTAATTTAGCGCTCTACAAACAGGTTCAGTACATGGTAGAGACTGTACTGTTTCATGGACAACGGTTCTGCAAGGAGGTGACTTGTCCTAGGTCACGCTCAACCGCCAGATTTCCCCCCCCCCTTATTTTGGGTACCCTACTTTTATAATATTTGATAGAGGCTGGGTGATCCCCAGGAGGGTCCTAGATCCTAAATGATCCATCTCCGGCTGCAAACAGACTAAATAAAAGTTGTGTAAAGATAATTAGGTACTTGTGTATTAGATGCAGCACCAGAAAAGACCAATGCGCAACCAGTTACGTTTTATAACAGTTACATTTCTAAAAGTTACCTTGGATAACCTTCTTAAATATTTTTATTGGGATTAGAATTTGTATAACATAACATGCAATATAATAATAATGGAAATAAATAAATAGAACTAAAAATAATATAATGGAATATATAACATATATATCAACACAATGAAATATATTATATAAATAAATATAATAATAATAGAAATAAATAATGGAATATATCAACAATTTAAAATAAAAACCATCCCTGACCACCAAACAAATAACAAATCAGCAACAAAGAAAAATGAGGATACAATAACTCTAGAAATAATGAAATTTATAATATAAATAAAAGTCTTGACCGCAGCGGGATTTGAACCAGGGTTTTCGACATGGCAACTCAGTCCTCTGCCATTGAGCAACTCCGCTCCCTACTTTGCATACGTACATACTCTATACTTGATATAATATTACACTCTACATATTATAATGATTTATAACTCTACATGTATTATAATGATTTATAATACATAATAGATTGGCATGTTTGCGGCGTTCAAGATATTTTTTAATTAATTTATTTAAAGCTGAATTGTAACCTATAGATGATACAAAAAAAATTTAAATTACAATTTTCTGAATATCAATATCTGGAATGAACATTTTTTCTACTCAGTTTTTAGATTTATTTTTCACATCTCGGTCTTCTATACTCTTTACACACCAATATCTCCTGTTCATACAATCCTCTGTCAGACTTCTAGATGCTATTCCTTCTCCTATACATGAATTGGCCATCGTGCCGCATTTCTTCTTTAACTGATGTCATTTAGAACATTGAGTTTAGTCCCCACCTTATTTCTAATTATCTCATTTGGAACCTTTTGCAACCTGAATATGACACAACTTCTTCCACAAAAATCCATTTTTAGGACCAGTAAATTATATGCGAATTATTTTTTCGTTGTCCATATAAAGTTTGTAACCATTCATATACCGATCAAGAAGGAATACCGATCCTTTCTTCTAGTTTAGAGCGAACTTTTTAGTGCTACTTTATGAATAAATCATCTTTTTTTATTATAACATAATTAGAATATGAAAGGAAGCAATACAAATATTGATTGGCTACTGCGAATCGCGCAGCTTTTAGTCATGCCAGAAAAGCATTTCCACCTGGTTTACGACTCCGTTAGCGCTTTCGATGCCGCATGGCTCCAACTCCGATAAGCAACATCAACATCAACACTGAAGAGATAAAGATAAAGGAATAACTTAACTGAATCAGGTTAATCCAACGCCGCCGTTTCCCAACTGTTTTGCATGACAATGAACTCTTTGTCTTCGGAGCAGAAGACAATTACTTTAGGGAGGGGGGTTTCTTCCCTGTTCATCCTCCTCAGCAACATTTTTACGCCGGAAGGACTCGACTCGTGCCAACTTCTTCTTAACCCTTTCTCTCTTCGGCGGTATTAAGTAACCATTGTTCCGCCTTTAACAGCAGCCAAGTTTGTTTACAAACATTACTCCCCCGTTTAGGGCATTCAAGAGCCACCAGCTTGACTTATTTCTGTATTCAGTGTTTCTACATCATAAAACTCCCGGCTGTTCTTGGTCGCCAGGGTGGTTTCTAAAACAAATTATGTGGATTATTTTAATTTCCCCTATAACTTTATGAAATATTGCAATAAAAATGAGCATATGCATGAGAGAATAACAGGGAGGTTTCCAAAGGTGTAGTTCATGTATAGAACAGAACAAATCTTCGATTGATTTAGTAGAATGGAGATGAAAGAAAGAAAAAATCTTCGAAAAATCCTAGGGCCGAAATAAGTTGTACATACTTAAATACTTATAAAATGAAAATACTTAAGAGCAATAAAGATCTCTTATAAAAATATCCCAAGACTTTGGAAGCAGCCCAGAGACGAAAAGTTCATTTCTTGTAAAGTAATTATTTTACATGCTCCAAAAATGCCCTAAATCTAAAAAAAGAACTAAAATATGAACATTAAATAATTATTAGAATGTTATTGGAAAAACCCAAAAAAGTAATAATTACGTCTGTATAATACACGAACTGTCAATGTTTCCACTATTTATGGACCATGAAAACATAAACAAAATAAAATATGAATATAAATACTTATGAAATGAAAATTCTTAAAAGCAATAAAGATCTCTTATTAAAAAAATCCCAAGACTTTGGAAGCAGACCAGAACAGAAAAGTCAATTTCTTGTAAAGTAATTGTTTTGCATGCTCCAAAAATGGCCAAAATATAAAAAAAGAATTAAAATATGAACATTAAATAATTATTAGAATGTGATTGGAAAAAAACCCAAAAAGAAATAATTACGTCTGTATAATACACGAACTGTCAATGTTTCAAATATTTATGCATCATCAACAAACGAAAGTAAAAATAAACAATAAGAAAATATGAATAAGAACCAGTTCAGTATATCTCACCCCAACACCCTTATTCTACTACGTTAAATCAAATAGTCCTTATAATTTCAAATTATGCCTACGTTTTGGTGGTCCTTATGTTCCCTTCTTCACAAGGGTGCTCTTTATTTTATTTTTCTTATCATTCATCAGATAACTATTCTTTACTGAGGTTTGTACGTATATATTGTTTTAAATTAATTTTTATAGTGGTTTTTAGTAGTATCATTTCGCATTCATTCCAGTGCCTAATGTATATCTATTTTAAATTTACTATTCCTCCCGCTTTATCATTTGTTTTATTAAGTTTACACCTACAGGTTCTGATGGGGCACACTGATGACTCCACCCCCGCATACCATATATCTATCTCCTGGACGACACAACTTCAAGACGATGTACGACACAACTTCGACCTAGGGGGTCGTAAAGCAATATTCTAGGAGCAGGTGTTAGCGTGACGATGGACACATAGGTTGGCTTAGACATCTGGTAGATCTTGAGGGGACGGTCACCTGCCAAGTTTACGATCTCCCCGTGAAGGGAAAGCGACTCTTACGATTACGAAGAAGTTTTTTGAACAAATATCTGTTGCTAGGAAACGCCCATAAAATATTGCACCACTCAACACTTGTTTTTAATATAATAGAGAGAGAAAAAAATGTACCTTGCTTATGTCAATTATTTTAATTTTATAAATATTTTTGTTTCGATTCGATTTGTTTTGGTTAGCAAATCTTATAGGGATGTGTATGAGCGAAACTTTCGATTAGGGTTAGAATCGGTAATAATTTTTCGGAGAAGTTCGAGGTTCGGTCAGGTTTAAATAAATGTGATACACAACGAAAAAGGTTTGAATTTGAATATGAATAGTAAAATATCCGTGCTTGGGTTTGCGACCGATTTGGTATCTATTCGACGAAGACGCGGAAACTATAAAGCTAAATAGAGAAACTTTGATGAATGAATGTGAAGAAATAGGGCTGGGAGTTAATTCGAGTAATGATAACTTTTTCTATGTTTCCATGGTAAAACGTAATTCAAGAAAAAAAAGAAAATCTATAAAAAACGACATTCAAGAGGAAATAAAGCCACGATTAAATGCTGGAGATGTTTGTATTCGGCCTCGACAATCCCAAGCTCGCGTCTTTTGTTCCGAATTCCAAAAATCAGAATTTATAAAACCATCATCCTTCCTACTCTTCTTTTCGAATGTGAAAAATGGCCACTAACGTCTGAATTTTCATAAATCACGCTCAGATTTTCTTCCAATTGAGGGTATCCACTTTACAGAGGCTGGTCCTGGTCCCAGGAGGGCCTGCAGATCTCACAGTATTTATTTATAACTGATAACAGATTAAATAATTTATCTACCTCAGTTGGATCTAAACCCAGGATATCCCATCCTATATCATACTAGATTATATTAGGTTGCTATTTATATAACAGAACATAAATTTATATTATAGAATTAATAATGTGCCATTGCAGTAATAATAGGTAAAGTATCGCGAGGACATATTCGAATTCCTGTTGTGAGATATCTTTTTTTTTTTTTTTTTCTCCGAGAGGCGCTCAGTATGACTGCATAAGGAGGCCATAACACGTAGAAGAGAGTTATTAAATTCTTGGCGGCTATAGAAGAGACTATTAAGACGCTTACTGTAGAGCGGTCCTTATCTCGAGAGCACCTTCCCGAGAGGCGCCCCCTTTAAAGGGCCTTATAAACTACTTAGCTCCCTTGAATTTACATATTTATACTCCACCTCTTCTACCTTATAATTACCTAATATTTCAGGCTAATGGCCGCGGTAGTTAGTTCTCTCGCGATAAGTACGATGTATAGAGTCCTTTAATGGTTTCTCCTAGGTCTATTACTCGTTCCGAATGGCATCCTCAATAAACAACCTTTAATTGAGACGTAGAATTTAATTATTTATTCATATCAAATTTGTTTTTAATAATAATAAGATGAGCTATTTATCTGAAACTCAACGTTTCGTCCAACATTACAGGTCTTCTTTATGGCTAGATATACAAGATTCAAACGCATTAAAATTATGCATAGAAATTGTAAAGAATAAAAATATGGAAATAATGATATTGGAGATGACCAGATACAAAAGTGATGATGTTTTAAATTATAAAATAAAATTGAGGATTTGAAATATATACTAGAACAATAGAACATTAGTAATGGCAATAAAGATGGATAACCTAGTAAATAAATATAAAGAAAAATTTATCGATGTTAAATAATAATCATGCACGACATAATAATACATAGCTTTCCTGATTTTTAGTTGGTTCATAAAAGCACTCCCAATCGATAATGACCTAATGAACCACCAGAGCCAAAAAAAAAAAAAATAGGTACTATCACGAATTTGCTATAGGATTGAAATGTGATTTTGGAAAAAAGTGCTTGTAACTCCTATAATCATTTCATGGAATGGTTCATACTGAATAATACAAGAGGGGGTATAGGAGACCTTGGCCTCGATTTGGAATAATTGAAATTGGCACAAAAGGCAGTTCTGCGGGACACTATAATAAGACGAAAATGAATTATAGAATCCAAATGTTAGACGTTGATACCACTCATTGCTAATAATAAAAATTAAAAACCGTACAAGGACCTCCACTCAAACATAAATCCGTCAGATCAATCTTAACGCAATGCTCCCACTGTGATATTTTTTAGCACTCATCTCCTTAGAAGGTAGTTCAAGTGATGAAGTTTTGGGAACGTTTTTTTGGTAAAAATGGTAAACACCTACGACCAAAGCCAGCACATCTCGCACTAACAGTTCAAGCTGATATATCTATCAGAGGCAACAACTTTGCTATATGATGTTCAGTGAAATACTAACGAATAAATTAGAGGAAGAAAATTTTCCGGGTGGAGGTCAAAAAAATTCTCTTATATAACTGAGTCCATCTAGTCTCAACCCTCTGCCTATCTACTAGCCCTGAAGAAGACCTCCAATGTGGATCGAAACGTTGGCTAACCAATAATAAAAAGTTCTACCTATATAAGAAAATTTCTTGATCTCTTACCCGGTCTATTTTCTTCCTCATATATACAAGGTCAACTAATTGTATTCAACAAAAAAAAATATATTAAGGCCGTGGAAAAATTCCAGAGAAAAGCCCTTAAGTCTCCAAAACTAAAATCAGAAATTGAAAATATCTGTCCTCGTATATAGAAATATTTTCAATTTCTGTTTTTAGTTTTAGAGACTTGTTCTTAGAGGGCTTTTCGTTGGAATTTTTCCACGGCCTTAACATTTATATAAGGTCTCTTTTTACCTTTCCCTTTTCAATATTAAAAATATATACATTATTTCATTCAAAGTCATTGAGGGAGGTTGTCGTCTCTGATGTGAATTTTTATTTACATTATTATCATGCTCTCGTGATGCCTGATTTGCGAAACTTAGACTGGTTAGTTATATTCCAGTATTTTAGATACTTGAGGTTTTGTTTTTTTGGAGTTTATTATTATAATAGTTGTTTTATTTGTTGGATCCTTGGAATTTTAGCGTCCGTTAATAGGAGAGTTCTTATATGAGAAGTATAAATGTATTATATATGTATTGTTGATCCTAATAGCAGCCCACCACCACCACCAGGATCGATGACAACAGAAGAGGCTGACTAAGACAATGTTAGGAGGCGCCTGGGGGTCGCAGCCTACCTCTCCTCCGAGTCCCCTCCGGATCCAGGGGGAACACTGTTAGTTCCTTCTTGTACAATATACCTTAGTATTATGTTTATAATGGTATTCCATATAATTTTAGTAATTTATTATAATTTATTTATTGTCGCTTTATGCTACTATGGATAATCGGACGATGCTACAGTGAGTATTCTAAAGTTTGCCTATTTAGGATGCCGGTATAATTAGGATAGGGATCTTTAAGGAGTACCTGACCCCTCATAGGCCGGCCTATTATATTATGTCCGTTCCGGAGGACGTCATAACCTAGGAGTTTTCTCTTTAAAAATCCTAGGGCCACCTGACGGGTTGCGAATCCGCGATCTTGGGCATAGCAAGTTGTTATGATAACCACAAGTTACTTTGTTATTCATTTATATTTTAACCAAGTGACACCTCAAATGAAACCTTTTAAACTCTTTGATAAATTAATCACAACCAATTTATAAAATTAACGGATATAATTTTACTAAAGCTTTATTATGGGAGCGAAGTGCCTCAGTGGTAGAGCACTGAGTTGTCATGCCGGAAATCCTGGTTCATATCCCGCTGCAGGCAGTACTTTTTTTTAGTCTGTTTGCAGCGGGAGATGAATCTTTTGGGATCCAGGACACTTCTGGGGCTCACCTAGCCTCTATAAAATAGGGTATCCAAAAATAAGGGGGATAATCTGGCGGTTGAGCGTGACCAAGGACAAGTCACCTCCTAGCAGAATCGTCCATGAAGCAGTACAGTCTCTACCATGTAGTGAGCCCCAGACCCGTTCACGGTACATGGTACAGGTTTTTTTTTAATCTTTATTATAATTGATAACAATAATGATAAACTTAGTTTGTAGTTTCCCTGGAAAGATCCTGTTTTTATTATTTGAACCTGGAAATCTTCCTGATTTTCACCTAGCTTCTATAAAGTGGTTGAAACTCTTTATTGAAAGAACGTTGTGTGATCTCTGCTAAAACACCTTCCTGCACAACCGTTGGGTTTGGAAGGAGATGGTAGGACCCCATGTACTGAACTCAATACACTTCAGTATTTTCAGTTTTATTTTAACACCAGAGCCTATCGGTTGAAGTTTTCCAGTAAAATTAAAAGCATATTTAAATCTGATATAGAATCCTTAGATGCGTTCTAAACCGTACAATAAAATTTAAACATTTATTTTTGCTTTTACCATTTCTTGGAATATTGAATGCGTATCACATAAATTAAAAGGGTATCACACTAAACATCAGTGTTATTCATCTGCTTCAAATCGTGTTCCACTCGACGACAGGAGTTGTATAAAATTTAATTTAATTTTGGAATCTTGATACCCATATCCAAAAACTACTTCCTTTTGTTAGGTATTATTATAAATATTTACTTGATTTCCAGTACTCCTCAAGAGTAACTTCTCCTGCCAACTACTCAAGATACAATATTACCTCAATATCCTGTAGCCTGACAGGGCCAGGACGCGGTGCTATATCGGTCAACTCGACGACTGCGGATATTCTTAGCTGAGGATATTCCGGTTGACGTTTGGTCAGCACCGCTGGAATTAGAAGGACACGGTCTTGCTAAGAACAACACGTGAAGCCCATAACTGCAACCGTAGTCTCTCCCGCTTTAGCCCGCACTAAATCTGTAATTCCCAATCCTACTGTCGCCTCCTTGCGTCACTTGTATGGATGTGTGTGTGTTTGTTTGTGTGTGTATATATATATATATATATATATATATATATATATATTTAGAGAGAGAGAGAGAGAGACTCTCAGCTATGTGTTTAATTAGTGATAGATATAGATATATTAGTCGTACAAGGGGGATGTTTTTGTTGATGTTTTCTATTTACAATTAGGACTGTTAAGGTTGTTATTATTGATTACCATCCTGTCATACATGAGCTAGAAGTTCACGATTAATCCCATGTGCCCGCCAAGAAACCAAATTTAACCCATTTAAAGGTCTATTCGAATGAGAGCCGCTGGAGTTAGGAGGTTGGTAAGTTAGATTAGTCGTAACGCACTTGTTTTCAAGTTCCTAGTGGTTCAAGTTTCTATGATTTTTCCAGTATTTATCCCATAAATATAAATGCTATATTATATATTGTATACTATAAATTACTAGCTTTGTGGATAAAATAGAAGAAGGACTAGAATTATTGTTATACTTCAAAGAATTAGAGACATCTGCCATGAACTGGAAGTCAAGGGTGTGTCACAACTTGGTATATCTTACTACATACAAGTGTTGTTTTAACATACGTAACACACAATAAAATATTTATTTTTTTATTCAAACCTGTTGTTTGTTAAGAAATTTTAAGTTCAATGTTAGAGAAAAAACTCGAGAGTGTGTGGGTGTATGAGAGAGTGGGGAGGGAAACTAGGGGGGGGGCGATACAAGGTATGTTAAATATATTTAAATTAGTTTTTGCTGGAAGGCATATGGAGGAGAGTAGAGAAGAGAGCTGGAGCATAACGAACTGCCTCCAGACCACGCCTCTTCCATGTCTCCAGGTAGCCGCTCTTCCGCTGCCCATTGTCTTCTTCTTCTCTTCTGAATAATGGAGTATTCATATGTGGTCGTGGTGGCATAATGGGGGTCTGGTTCGACTTCTGCGCCTGAATATCCAGTCTATGATCGACGCTCGGGTCATTTTATATCTAAGAAGCCTTGCAAGGGTATTGGAATATTAAAATGAATATGTGCTTTAAATGTTACTTTAGCTTTCCCAACATGGTGGAATTTAATGATGTATATTATTTAATTATTATACTTAAGCATAGTTTACTTGTATCCTATATTTTATATTTTTTTATATAATTAATTTTCTTTAATTTGTTCCCATGGTAAGTCCCTCGTTTGTGACTAGCTATTCTGATAACTTGAAATCATTAAATATAAAACTTTCAGGAAATTTATTTTACTTTGAAATTGATTATTACAAGGTTTTGCTGTAAATAGACTAGAAGCGAACTATTTTGAAAAAAAACAAATAAAGTTTCTACCTTTTGGTTTTTCGAATTACCTATAAAGGGACCAACGAAACATTAGCATTATTTTATTTATTGGAAACACACGCACAACTGAAATACACTTTTGTTTAAGATGGAGAATAAAGACAAAAGAAACACATGAAGTCAAAAAGGCACTTTTAATGTTAGTGCCTTTTCACTCTTAAGTAGTAATACTTCAAAATCAACGATACTCGAGTACTTTAAAAGAGGAGGTGTAGGTAGAGAAGTAGAGTGAAAAAATAAAATAAGCCTCCAAAATACTGGAACGAAAAAACCCGGTAGACTTGTTTTGGGAGCGTATTGGAGCACCGTTCCTTGTTGTTGAGCAACGAGGAGTCTTTTCTGTTGGTTTGAGATGTGCTACTCTCTGTTTTCTTTGATTTGATTTCCTTGTGAAGTGTGTCCTGGTTTGTTTTTGTTCCAGTATTTTGGAGAAATAATGCTATGTTTTGGGGATTTTTTCTAACTGCTCCCTACATTTAAGATAAGTTTTGAGAGTGAGGTGGGGTCATATTGGTGAGATTTTTTTTGGCGATTTTCTTGATTTTAGTTCCTTTTCCTGAAAGTTTTGAATATTTTGATTTCTCCATATGCCAGTTCAAGCTCTTCTTTCTTAATGTATTATATTACTATTACTTAATGTCACACTTAGGTTAATATTACTGAACAAAACTTTATTTGGAGAGGATTGAACTGGAGAGAGTCTGGTGCTTTTTTTTTTCTTTAATGGCCTTAGATGCTCTTGATTGAAGTGAACGGTGGTAAATCTTTACGCTCTCGAGCGAAAGTGATATAATGGTTTTTGATTGTTCGAATAATTGGTAAGAGGAGGGGAAGAAAAATCAGGTAGAAAGTGTTCCCTTGAAACGAAGGGAGAGAGGTGTGAGATATTGAAAAAGTAGTCTAGAGGGGGGGGGGGGGTATAACCACCTTGCCCCTGACGGGATAAAAAATATCCCTCTAGGGTTCCTTGATTGCTTCCACGGCTCCCTTAATCCGTTGTCATTTGCCAGGTTAGCCGAAAGGGAGGGGAAAGATATTTCCCTAAAATATAGGTGAGCATTAAGCTTCGGGGCGCCGCCTTGTGTAAAAAATCAGGGAGCTAGAGTCGTTAGTGACTAATTCGGTTCGGTCCAGAGAGCGAGAGAGAGAGAGTGAGAGTGAGAGAGAGGTAATTAGAGCTCTCTCCTGGCCTGCATTAGCATAAAGGATAGTCTCATGCAAATATCTCTCCCCCACCCTAGACCTCTCTCTCTCTCGCTCTCTATTAATGGCGGAATCTTTTTCACAGCGAGGCACAAATTAAAACAACCGCGCCGAGACCAGAGTTCGTTCGACAAATCTTCGTTAGTCGCGGCTCTCCGCTTCGGCAAATACACTTACAATCCCCCCTCCCTCCAACCAACTCTCTCTCTCTCTCTCTCTCTCTCTCTCTCTCTCTCTCTCTCTCTCTCTACTAGACTTTATGAATTGGCGTCTCCTTTTTCTTTCTCGAGAAAAAGTCCCTCGTAAATATTTTTCCCCTGATGAACCTTATTTAAGAAATTGTTCTATGCAAATGAGCTCCGGGATTTCCTGTTTATGGAATAACCTTTACCAACTCCTTAGCCTTAATCTCGGACTATAATTCCCCGAGGGTGAGAAAATGAAGTATTATTTTTCTTGTCGCTGTTACATTACTCTTTTATTAGGCGAATAATCCAGTGGACAGAAAATAATACTCTTTTTTTTTTCGTATCTGAGAATCAGACCTAGGAGAAAGACATTTAGTTTTACGTAGGATTTCAACTAAGAAGATCCTCCATTGTGAAGTAGAGGACGACTTCTGATCTGATGGCCTGGATGGTGTGGCGAAGGACCTGGGTATTCGAAAAAAAGAGTAAAAAGAGCTGGATCGCGGATGATGATAGGCTGTTGAGGATACCCTGCTTGTTGTAAGAATGATAATGGTAATAATAATAAAATACACAAAATGAATAAACTCCTATCGAAAAGAATATTTGAATACACTTACAAAGATATGAAAACTCATAGCTATGATTATTTTCACGGAGTAGAGCTTTTTCTACTAAGCCATCGAATTCCTCTCGTATCCAATCCCTACAATCCAAAATCCTTAATGCTCCTTATTTTGTTAAGAATAAAATCATCCATAACGACCTTAATGTCCCATTTGTTGCTGTTTTGGCCCGAAACCGCTATCTATCCTTTCATAACAAACTTCATTTCCACTCAAACCCTCTGGTTTTAAACCTAGCTTCCTCTTCAATTCCCGATAATCCTCCGAGGCGTCTGAAAAGAAGATGGCCCCGTGACTTCTTAGTTGAACTTGTGATTTGAGTACTACCAGTGGGTAGTTTCTCTACTTGTCATTTTCACATGTCATTTTGTATCGCTTAGCCCATTTACTAGATGTATTTTTTTTTTATACAGTTGTAAATATCAATAAATAAATTTAAAAAAAAAATGATTATTTTCTTCTTAGTTGGCATTTAATAAGGAAGAAAACAATTGAAAATGGTTAATAGCAAAGTACAATATTGTGTTACTAAATCGGTAAATATAATATTCTGTTCCAAAAAGAACGCAAGATTTTCACGGCTAGTTTAATAAGAATTTTAGCAATGCGAAGATTAATATAGGCTTGTAAGCTTTCATTTGAACTGAATTAATTCCAGAAATAACAACGGGCTTAGCAGCTCACGAGAGCTTGGTAAGCACTGGGACTGGTGACCGACGGATTTCCATGATCGAATAAAACTAGGAAGCCGGAGGTTCTTCATATGCTTATCTCTTCATCCATGGTTATGTGAGACCCATCAGACTACTGGAGGCAATTCAGAATAACTGGACGTAGGAGTCTTGGCCCTACACCGTGCATTACTATTGGCAATAACCTTGTGGTTTTCCAAGTTGATTATAGCCGCACGAGGGAACTATGGTTTGCAGCTTCGTGAGTTTTGGTGACTTCCTTCAGGCTGGTTCATATGTATATATACATATAAATATATAACCTTGTAATGAATTAATTTTTACAAAAAATATGTTTATGTTAGATCTATCGCCTAGAGCTAAGGAGTTTTGGTATGTTTTATTATTATTATTATTATTTATGTATGTTTACTTTTTCACAAATCTGATGAAATTAATTTTGCCCGTCCCTTGATTTCTCCCCATATCTCTTCATTGTATGTACTGTATATGTTTATGTTTCATTATTTTAGTTTGTTTATGTTTTTCTATGTACAATATTAAAAAAAAAAAAAAAAACCTGTACCACTACAACCCATGAAGGGTCTGGGGTTCAGTACATAGAGACTGTACTGTTTCATGGACAACGGTTCTGCAAGGAGGTGACTTGTCCTAGGTCACGCTCAACCGCCAGATTTTTCCCCCTTATTTTGGGTACCCTATTTTTATAATATTTTATAGAGGCTGGGTGTGCCCCAGGAGGGTCCTAGATCCTATATGATCCATCTCCCGCTACAAACAGACTAAATAAAAATCATGGCCTGCAGCGGGATTTGAACCAGGATTTCCGGCATGGCAGCTCAGTACTCTACCACTGAGGCACTCCTCTACCTATATTATTGTACAATAATGGCCTGAAATAATGCAGAATATATTATTATTTGATTTATATGCTACTTGCTGATTGTTTATTAAATATGCAGAAATAGCAAGCAGTCAGGAAAAAGTGACGAAAAAGAAAAACGATCAATTGAACCATCAAATCATTTCCACTCCTTGGAACAAAGTTGCTAATGGAAAGGGTGGAGATATCTCTTTAATTCTAAAAGTCGGAACAAACTCGTAATCCTTCTTATTTATCATAATCAACTTTAATTACGAGGTTTATTAGTACCCCCCTCCAAGCCGAAGCTGATATTGCTTCAGGGGAGGCTCAGATTTCCTGCAAAAGTTTCGGACGGAGTTATCGGGCCTAAAAAACGAACGAGGAAAAGGGGTTCGTAACAGGTGCTGCTTCTCTGCAAGAAAGTTGCCAACTCTGAGTGAGGAGAGAGAGAGAGAGAGGGATAAAGAGGGAGAGAGAGACAGGGGTAAAGAGGGAGAAAGAGAAAATTAAAGCTATATAACTGATTAGTTTAATTTCTTAAATGGGAGAAGGGCTAAGACGAGATTCATTGTCCAGAGGGCGCTGGAAGGGACAATGGAACTCTAATAGGGATTCCAGCCAAAGGGATTATCAAAAAGTCAGAAATGGATTTCTAAAACATTTCTTCTCTCTCTCTTTTCTCAATTTTTCAATTGTCTCTGTATTGAGTTATTCTTCGATTTTATGTTCATTTACCAGCTTCCTTCAGTATGACTCCTTTGAAATCAATGTTCTAATGTTTTCTTTATTGTTGATTTTATCTTAAGTATAAGTGCACTGTCCTACAAATCTGTACGTGTCGGGTTCCAGACCTGCTGTGGGAGATAATTTCTAAGTGGTTAAGTCGAATTCCGTTCAGAGAGGATTAGCTGTATCGAGGCAAGCGGAATCGTACCGTTCTCACTTAGCAACTTATGCACTACAATCTTCTTTACGTACTACATACATTTAGAAAAAAATCGACTTAACCATTTATTATCCGGGGTTGCAGATATATCTATTCTGTTGTTAGTCATGAATCAGGAACTGCAGACTCTATAATATAGGAATCTTTAAACATGGAAAAAACATGAGGTTTGATCTCGATCTCGGCTAATTAACCTCCTTGCTCACTCAACCATTATATGTATTTACTGAATCTATTTCTTTTCATAGGTTGTAATGGTTAAAGTTTTTTAAATATTTTTATTTTGAAGAGGAAAGATTTGTCCAGAGCCGGGATTCGAACCGGGAGCGGAGTGGCTCAGTGGTAGAGCAATGAGTTGCCATGCCAGAAATCCTGGTTTAAACCCCGCTGCAGGCCATGACTCTTATTTAGTCTGTTTGCAGCCGGAGATGGATCATATTGGATCTAGGACCCTCCTGGGGCCCACCCAACCTCTATACAATATTATATAAATAGGGTACCCAAAACAAGGGGGGACAATCTGGCGGTTGAGCATGACCTAGGATAAATAACCTACTTGCAGAACCGTTGTCCATGAAACATTACAGTCTCTACCATGTACTGAACCCCAGACCCGTTCACGAACGGGTCTCCCACGTATCCGTCGTGGTGCTCTGCCACCTGAGGTAGTCTGGCTCGTACCACGGTCACTGTCATTGTATGACAATTAATAAAAAATAAAATAAAATAATTGTTTAAGTTTTTTGTTTGTTAATGGAGGAATAGACCAGTGGGAAAAGTGCACTGTGTTACAAATCCGTTAATGCTGGTTTCGAAACATGCTGTGATAGATAAATTATTCTATAATCAGCTACAAACCTATCCGGGGTTTTGTTAGATTTCCGCTAAATATTCCATTGGCGTAGAAAACATATTTTATATACTCGTACAAAGGATAGTATTTGATGTGGAAAATATGATTTTCACTTCTTGTTGTATTTCATTATTTTTTTTTCTTTTAAACCTCGGTGGAATATGATTAATAACCCCCCCTACAGTAATGATAAATTATTGCATTAATGATTACTGTTGTAGATAGAAGGAGCCACACCTCAGAAGTATTAGATAAAAGCAATAACTTTACCAATTTCTTCTCCTTCCTTTGCTAATGATTCCTCTTCTTCGTTATCTACGCCAAGTCGCATTATTCAAAGAGTATTTCGCGCCTAATGCCTTCCTACAGAATCATTTCGGTTCTCATAAAAAACATATATATCTTTATTTAATTTATTTTATCTTGTTGCCTCATTATTTAGTTAGAATGAATTCAATTTCAAGTGAATCAAGCATCTCAAGATCTTCTCGAAAAGGAAACGGAACTCTATATAGCAACAAAGATAGAATGAAACATTAGTAGTAGTGTTGCATGCTCGTAAAAATTCAGATTTCTAGGTAAGCAAGATGTTCCACAAACAACTCTGGAGTCTTGAAAGTGGACCGTCCGGGGGAGCAAGGTTAATGATGACTGTTTGCTATAGATGTGACATGTGCTCAACTTAGTCTTCTTTGATGCTACAATACTTTTTGCATCTAATTTTTGCTTTTATGTTATAGATTTTAGTCATATCTAATTGTTTTTTAAATCCGTATGTCTGCCGTTATCTCCGAGATTAGTAAACTAATTTTGTAACTAATTTATTATATATAATTTTTTAATCATTGCTTTAATTTTTAAATATTTTTATTTTTAAGAGAAAAGATTTGCCCCCAGCCGGGATTCGAACCCGGATCACCGTCTCACCGTGGCAACGCTCCAACCATTTGAGCCACCGGGGTCGCTCCCTAACTAGGACAAATCTGTTCTCTTCACCGATCCCATTTCCCCCGTGATCTCGCAATTTTGCGATGTATACACGAGGAAGATTGTTCATTGAACATTACTCTTAATTTTAGGATCTTTTTGACATACGTCATTATATTATTTATAATTTATTGTAATTTTTTAATCATTGCTTTAATTTTTAAATATTTTTATTTTTAAGAGAATAAATTTGCCCCCAGCCGGGATTCGAACCCGGATCTCCGCCTCACGGTAGCAACGCTCACTCCTCACCTTGGCTAATTTTGTTTCTGTGTGAACCAAAATCACTTTGTGCAGTGTATTGTTTCTTAAAACAATATAAAATCTCTGCCATATACTGCCCCGGAGATCCTCTTTGCGTTGTTGTGGTACAGGCTATTAGCCATTTATTGAGTATAGCGATAATATAAACTATTTTAGAATCAGTATAAACAATAACTTAACAAAAAAATGTGCGTAATTTGGAAGATTGCATTAAGAGGTATCTGGCGAATTTGGTTTTGGGTTGTGGTCCGTACACAGAAGTTTGAAAGCAGAGATTGGTGGTATCGGCACCGAGCCTTCGGGTTCGCTTAGCATTATTGCTAATATTATTCTTATGCCTTTCGTTTAAACAGGAAGTTTAACCATTGATACTCGTGAAGAAATATTCTCGCAATAATTTTTTATCCGCTTGAGCGAGTTGTTTAGGATCGACTTATCTTCTTAAAACTACATTAAGTTCAGACTGGGCTATTACGTTTTAAATCCTTTTTTTTTTTTTAAATTGATACCCAATTTATATTTAACGTCAAAAGTAGACTAAATTGAATAATGAAGTTAGTTTTTCAAAGGAGACCAAGCTGAAGGGGAGACTTATTAATACTTTTTTAAGAAGAACTTAGTAAAAAAGTCAGAACTAAGTTCGTAACAGGCAATTCTTGGGACGTTCTCAAGACGTTCAACTGGTGAAGAAGAGAGAGAGGAGGGTTCGAGGGTTACCTGATCCTAAGGAGGAAGGAAGTCGGGGGATTTTATAAGCTCCAATTTTACAGGGCAACGGAGCTAATATATTACCCATAATCCAATTAAATGGCGGTCGGGGCCCACTCCAAGGAGGGTTAAAAAGATCAAAAGGCTCTTAGCCAAAGTCTCGGGGGAAATAATTAAACAAGTCGGTCACATCAAGCCCTCAGCTCCTAAGCTCGGGAAAGTTTAGGGCAAACCGACCAGAAGTCTTCTAATAAGTTAATGACCGGGAAAGGGAGCGGCTAAAGAAGAAGGAGGCGAGGAAGAGAGAGAGTAAGAGGAAGGGGGAGGGATTGACAGAGAAAGGAGTCGAGGAGGAATTACTTATGCAGGCGCAATTAATTTGTCCAAAGATTAGCCTTCCAGAGTTCTTTAATTAACTTCAATTAAGGCAGAGGCCGCCCTCTTCGAGTTCCGGGGGACCGGAGGATTTTTCAACAGATCGGTATAATTCTTCAGTTGGAGGGTGGTTGGTCCCCACAATAACTGGGAATATCCAAGGTATTTAAGAAATTGTGATCGATTGTGTAGATGGTAATTGTAATTAACAAAACACTTGGACAATAGCAATATAAGGCTTAGTAAGAATCCGTGCTGATAATGTCTGGCTGTAACAAAATTATCCCTTAAACGGCTTGGTGGACATTTAGAACGCTGGCTATTATTGTAATTGCGGAAACGTTTCATCCAACTTTTGGATACTCCCTATGTATTCCCAATATCTCTTCATCCTATCCGATCTCCTATTCCTTTCTTCATCGGAGTTTTTTATCTTACTCTTTTTTTCTCGCCTCAAACCTCATCCTCTAGTCTTAGGTGCTCTTGTCACTTTTACCTCTTCCGTAAACATATCATCCGTAACCCCGGGTTCTTTCATGTCCTAAGGAACTCAAATATTCTTTTCGTTTATTTACATTCGTGTAGTTTTAAGTTGAGTTCAGGACAATACGGGGAGCGTGGTGGCTCAGTAGCTGATGACTTATTTTCCGTTCCGAAGGTCCCATGTTCGTATCAGTCCGAAGCTGGTAATTTATTTAACCTGTTAATAGCCTGGGATGTATCCTGTGGGATCTGGAGACCCTCCTAGGGCTCACCCAGTCTCTGTGAAGTGGGTACCCTGAATTATAAAAACCTGGCGGTTGAGAAAAATGTCATAGGACAAGTGAATGTAGTCCTAGAAACAGTGCAGTCTCTACCACGTACTGATGGACTCAAGAACCTTCATGGGTTGTGGTGGTACATTTTTTTTCTCTGGCCCTTATTATGTATGTTTGCTGTTTTGATTTGATCATAGCAATCAGTTTTGGTCAGGATCTTACTAATCTGAGATTTAAAATAAAAAATCAAGCAATCGATCCAAGGGAATATCTGCTATCTTCCGGGAGTCCGGCCGATGACAGAGGATTCCCTGCGTAAAGAATTTACAAGGGCAGTTAAAGAAGGAAGATTTATCCCGGAACGAGGAGGTCCCTGGGGAAGAGAAGACCTAACCAAGGAGTAGATAAGGGGATATATATCTAAGCGATGTTGAACCCGGCCGTGGGGTTGAGCCCCAGGTGGGCGCGCAGATTTACACTCCCGGTGGGATATGCCCCGAGGTCAGGCCCTTAGGTCGCTCTTTTACACTCTAAAAAGGGAAACTTACTTTATTCCCACTCAGCTGTCGAGTGCTTTTACCGGAGTCTCTTTTTTTTTCTTCAGTAGGGGGGGTGTCCTATATCGATTCTAACCATCACCTCGATCTTTATTAGCAGGGATTCGAGGAAAGTCCACTTAAACAAAAAAAGAAAAAAAAAATTGTGGGACTTGATCACAGTTTTAGAATTGTATTACTTAATGTTAAACAAAAATAGCAAATAACTGAACTACCATACCCTTACCAAACTAGAACAAACAAACAAAAAAAATATAAAAATTTAGTTTCGAGATTCTCTTTAGCGAATTATTCAAATAATTTAGTGTATTATTATTATCAACAACCCCCAGATTATAATTAACGCTGTATTGAGGCTGGGTAAGGTTTAAGGAAAAGCCCTAGATCCCATATGATTGATATATTACTTCATATAGGAAGTATTCTAATAACGCACTAATAAACATACATATGAAATTCACTACTGCATTTTAATAATGCAACAAGTAAATAGAATTAATGATTCGGCATTAGATTAAGGCAAGACGAGAAACTACCCAGTGCTATATAAATTACCGATTTATGAATCCATGAAGCCATGTTCTTTTTCGGGGGTTATTGGATATTGAAGCAGTAGCTTGGTTTGAAACTAGTGGGTTTGAGTAGGATTAAAGTTTGTCACGAAAGCAAAGCGGAGTAAATCATTAACTAATGGGACATTAAGGTTAGTGTGGACGACTTCGTTCGTTACAAAGTAAGGTGCTTTGAGGATTTTACGAATGGATTTTGAATTTTCAGGATCGGATACAAGAGGAATTCAATGGCTTAGTGGATCCCCAAAGCTCTACTCCGTAAGTCTTAATAGGCTTTATAATAGTCTATATGAGTCTTTTTAGATTAATTTGGAGTATAGAGAGCTAAAGTGCTAAAGTAGTTTGAAACTGTGAAATTAATTCTAAACCTAATTTTATACTTTAGTTTTTACTTATATTAATTTTAATCTTTAGTTTTGTCGGCACATGCAATGTGTTAAAAATGCATTCAAACCTAAGTTTCGGACATTTACCGGGGAGCTCAATACTATTTATATATTTATGTTAAGAAATAACCTGTACTATTGTAACCCACAAAGGTTATTAGATAAGACTGGATAAGCTCCAAGAGGAAGAGAAGATCCTACAGGATCACATTACATTAAATTTCATCATAATGACAATTAATATTATTTTTGTCTCCTTGTATGCAGATAAGCACATATTTTGTAAGCACTTTCCTTCTTATCTTCTCTTTCATAACCCAAAAACAGCAGGAAGTAAAAATTTAGCATTTAGGATTACAGCAACATCTAATGCATTTCAATTTTAGGTCCCTCCGGGATCACCGATCACCGATTGTGTAAAGAAAGTAAGGACGCTGTAACTAATGTATGAATCTGTTAGGGTTGTATTGGACTGAGATGTGCTGCGTTTTATTTTCAATGATGTGTATATCATTATTATTTAATCTAGCCGATAACTGATTTTGCAAGGAGGTGACTTGTCCTAGGTCACGACAACCGCCAGAATTCCCCCTTATTTTGGGTACCCTATTTTTATAATATTTTATAGAGGCTGGGTGAGCCCCAGGAGGGTTAGTCGTGTTTTCCTCATAAAGAAACATAAAACCTGTACCACTACAACCCGTGGACGGGTCTAAGGTTCAGTACATGGTAGAGATTGTACTGTTTCATGGAGTAAGGTTTTGCAGGTAGGTTCCCCCCTTATTTTGGGTACCCTATTTTTGTAATATTTTATAGAGGCTGGGTGAGCCCTAGGAGGGTCCTATATCCTATATGATTTATCTCCCGCTGCTTACAGACTAAATAAAAGTCTTGCCCGGAGCGGGATTTAAACCAGGATTTCCGGCATGGCAACTCAGAGCTCTACCAATGAGTTAAATTATTATTTATCTACTTTGGCATAATATTTAGAGTTGAATTACACTGCTTCCAAAATTAAATTATTATTTTTTTATGTAAAACTACCACATTTTTTACTAATTGCTATTTTGAGGGTAATTATTTTTAAACATTTTTGTTTTGAAGAGAAAAGATTTATCCTGACCGGGATTCGAACCCGGATCGTCTGCATCTTCGGTGTAGTGCTCTAAACCAATGAGCTACCAGGGGTCGTCAGACAAATCCGTTCTCTTCACCGATCCTATATCCCTGTGTTCTCGCAGTTTTTGCGATTTTTACACGGGGAAGAATGTTCATTGAACATTACTTTAATCTTTTCTCTTCAAAACAAAAATATTTAAAAATGGCCACAACACTGTTCGTAATCAAATGTCTAAAATGATAAATAGTTTTTTTTATTAAATATAAAATCAACTTATTTGTTTTATCAGAAAGTTGTGTAATAAACTTGAATAGGCAAATATTTAATACTTATGTAATAATCCAAAATGTAGAGTAAAAATAATGTACATCGTAACCATTGTAGTTAACTATTAGCTAGTAAATGTTTGAGGTGTAGGTGGGTGTATAATGTTGAGGCTAACAATTGCCAAAGCCTTTATCTATGCTATATCATTCAAATATGCTAATTTTTTGTCGGATTTTTGTAATTAATTAAAATTAATATATGCGTGAAGATAACAATACTAATAAATTAAATTAAAATACTAAACCAGCGATTCCCTACGGGACAGTAACTCAGAAACGGGTGGTAAATTTTAATAGAAATCACCTGTAGCCGAGAAGACACCTATCTCCAGGGAGCAATAGAATACTCAACTTAATTTATTCAACATTTTTCCTTTCTCTGGTTAATCCCTTGACAATTTACTGTCACTGCCTCTAATTAGCATATATTTTAAATTCATTCTGTTAAAAGAAAAAATATTAATCCTAGCTTAAAATTAAACTAGACTTACTGTAATTGAGAGGAGCGGCTCAGTGGTAGAGTACTGAGTTACCATGCCGGAAATCCTGGTTCAATTCCCGCTGCAGGCCATGATTTTTATTTAGTCTGTTTGCAGCGGGAGATGGATCATATAGGATCTAGGACCCTCCCGGGGCTCACCCAGCCTCTATAAAATATTATAAAAATAGGGTACTCAAAATAAGGGGGGAACCTACCTGCAAAACCTTACTCCATGAAACAGTACAGTCTCTACCATGTACTGAACCCCAGACCCTTCATGGGTTGTAGTGGTACAGGTTTTTTTTTTACTGTAATTGAGTACCCCCCCCCTCCACCAAAGAAAGTCCTAAAGTTATTATTGTTGCTACATTTTAAACTTGAAAATAATTATTTTTTACACTATAATGGATTAAAAACAGCTGATAAATATAGTTGGCAGTGAGTTTTATTAAGAGATACGGGTGGCGTTGCCTAAAGAGTAATTTAAGAGGTGAAAAAAACGAGGCCTTCCCACGTAGTGTGGACCACATGTCGACACCTGAAACATTTCTGCTTTCTTTACGTCTCTCGATGCTACTCTGGTCTGTATATATCATATTATACATGTTTATTGTAATCTTCAGATATCGATGTCTGTTTTCATGCGTCAAGTACCGAAAACAAGATTTTACATGAGTCAACTTTGATAATGATTTAACACAAGAAATACAGTTCAAGTTTAATCACACAATATATTTTTGTAACCTTTACAGCTTCTCTGTTAATTTTATATCAACTTCCTCATCAAAACTATACAATATAATTTATGTAACAAAACCCAATTTTGAAAACTTTGCACTTGTTGCACACATTTGTGAACTAAGGCATCGATATATTATTATAATAAAAAAATAAAACGCTACTTAGTTCTGTTCTTTTTTTTTTTATTTCTACGTCAGCCTCACCATGACATACTTTAAATTCTAGTAAACAAATTTTAAGGCATTGTGAGTTTTAAAATAAAAAATAAACAACCAATAAGATCCTAATTATTGAATAAAATATAATCAATTAACAACGTAAAGACAAGTTTCGTGCGAAAATACTAGATAAAGTTCCACCATCTTTCACAGATAGCGCTATAGTACTTAGCACAATAGAGCTTTTACTTCCTAATTGTATAGTACTTTGTTTATATTCACAGGGGGTTTCGGAATTGCAAAGCACTATTTTAGGTGTGTTCTCCAACACAAAATAATCAAAAAAAGTTCGTATTTAGATATATCTCAAACTCATTTATTAAACAGATATCAAAGGTTAAATATTTATTATTTATTTACTACATCAAGACTGACTGTACAAAGTTTAGCCTGTTTAATACTATTACAGGTTTTAATCACCTGATAAATAAATGAACGATAAGCCCTGACAGTAGTTGCTCATCTGTTTGTCTAGTTCTGTGTGTTTTGGTGAGTGAATACTGTGAGACAGTTCAATTGATGATTATCATTAAAAATACCACAAATTAATTCACTTTTGCAGAACAAACAGACATGCTTTTAACTTATGCCATAGTGTCACTGATTATTTAAATGCAACTTATGGAGACCGATGATTGGTTGGTCGAAACGGACCTGTTAAATGGCCACCACGATTATTTTGTGTGGGGCCGCATGATGTCTATGGTTTATTCTCCAGTTGGCACGCAAGTAAAAATTAATATAATAGTTAATTTTCTGAATGCATTTAGCTTCACCTATAAGTAGGTTATTATTTTGATGGGGTATTATTCCGGGATTTAATAGTTATTTATGCACCTAGGGACTAAAGATCATTATTCCCTCTGCTGTATGTTTGTACCCGAGTGGATGTGAGGGAACAATCGAGTTTATTCCCGAGCGAATGCGAGGGAACAATCCAATTTATTCCCGAGCGAATGCAAGTCTTTACTCATGAGGCCAGGCCGAGGGAGTAAAAGTATTGCTGGGAATAATGATGAATTTAGTCGATTCCCGAGGGGCATACAAGATTTTATCTCCAGGTGGTATGTAAATAGGTGCAAACTATACACTATAATATTTTATGAGAAGCGAGGGATGGTTGACTGGATGATCGATGTAAGGAAGGCACGTTTTATTATAAATCTGCGATCTTGATTTAGCTGGCAATAAATTTGAAATAACATTATTTGCTTCTTGTACAATATGTGGTGGATCCATAACTTACACAACCTGAACACAAATGAACTTCTGTTTAACAGTTTTGGTGTTTTGAAACAACAGCTGATTAATGGCCTGTGTGACAGGTGTACCAACCTAACCCTGAACTTTTTCAGTACAAAACCTACATTATTTAGACGAATTAGGTTGTCATCTTTTTACTAGGGAATAAAGTTAACTTTTTGACTCAATTTCTAATGCACAAGGAGAAAAGACGTACTTTAGTCCTAATTAATTGAGCAAAAAAACATGTTTTTGTACCAGCTGGAGATAAAAAATATTTTTTACTAGCAAAAAGTAAAGGAAATAATAGTAACAAATTTATTAATAGTTTTTATTATTTTTGTTTCAGGTAAGTCGGTCCACTGAAATACTATTTCTTTGAAATGTAATCAGGTATGCTTTTATTTTTCATGATTACTTCTTTGGTCATTATGTGTAAACCAATGATTCATTCATCTTTTAGCACTCGGCCTTTTCTCTGGGATCTTATATTTTATTAAGTTATTCATGGATGTTTAGGTAGTGGATTAAGCCCAGTGTTGCTGAGCTGAGGTCCCAGAATCGAATACGGCTGTGGCATATTAATTATTTAATGTTTTTTTAAATATTTTTGTTTTGAAGAGAAAAGATTTTTCCTGGCCGTCTGCATCTCCGTTGCAGTGCTCTAAACCACTGACCTACCAGGGGTCGTATCCAAGTCAGACAAACCGTTCCTCGTGTTCTCGCAATTTTTGCGATCTAATCACGGGGAAGAATGTTCATTGAACATTACTTTAATTAGGATCTTGTTGATTTACGTCGATGTATTATTTATAATTTTTTTTTATTAATTATTATTTTGATAGTAATTATTTTTAAATCTTTTCTCTTCAAAACAAAAATATTTAAAAATAATTACCATCAAAATAATAATAGTTAAAGAAAAAATCCTTAGGAAAATCTACCGGCCCAAAATGACACCCGAAGGATATAGGTTAAAGTCCAACAAAGAAATATACAGTATACACGATACTCGCGTGATCTTTAAGTCCTTTTCGCGCTAAAAAAAAATAGTTAAAAATAAATTAATAAATTAAATAAATATTTAATTTATTAATAGCCTAATATATGGAACCAGTGTGATCTCCTGACTCTCCTGGCCTCTATAAATTCAGTAGCCTTAATTACAGGAAAAACCTGATGGTTTAGCGTGTTGAGGATAGGACAAATATTATTAAATATTATTATTATTAAAGTTAGTAAAAATATTATTGAGTTCAAATTAACTGCGATGACCGGATACTTTAAAAAAAATTATACTGATATATATTTATTGTTTATTTTCACCCTAGTCCTCGATACGTTGGTAGTCAACGCCGAGAAAATTTTACATCACTATTTTTTGTTTTAAATAGTAGAGAAAAATAAATATTTTTATTTAATCGTATTATAAACGCGAACATTTGCTTTCTGTTCGATTGCCCCCCCCCCCTATATATAAAGGGCCCCCCCTATTGAAGACCCCTTGTACTTATTCAACCTTTATATGGGGCACCTGCCTCCCTACAATTGGACCTAACTTAATCCACCTCAGCCGTTAAATTGATCCCGTTAATAAAAATAACGTTACGGTTTAATTCGGTTAATCCGGGCATTAATGTAATCGTTATCCGCTATCATCTGACCTCAATATTCACTTTCCTTACGCACATTATCCGTTACTCGTACTCAGTGTGGCTCATTTAAAGGTTTTTATTGGGTCGTTCATATGAAATGTACGTTTTGTTTGTTTTTTCGTTAATTTACCGTCACTTTATGCTGCTATGGCTAATCGGCAGGTGGTGCTGTGAGAGGTATAAATTTTGCCTATCCAGGTTTAATTACAATAGGGATTTATGAAGAGTATCTGACATCGTACAGGTTCGGGATCCCCGTTTAACGTTCCTACCGACGGACGGTATGAAAAACCATGGATTTTTCACTCCCTTAAAAAAACCGTAGAGCCACCCCCGATATTGGGTTTTGAGTAACTTGTGGACTAGTTGTTATTATAATATTTACTGCCACTACAATTGAACGAAAAGTGTCTAGGATGCGTCGAAACACGCGATTTTCATGTAATTTATGATTTTAATTTTGTACACTTAGCAGCTCAAACTTCAAGAAAGATTACCACTGCGTTCCTCCCGGGTGTACTTCGTATGATAAACCATTCGCTGAGCTGTTTACAATAATTAATTCATAAATATTTCATTTCTCCTTTCTACCCAGAGTTGAAACTGTCCACGCTCACATCTTACTGCAGGAAAGATAGAATTGGATAGAATAGAATAATTTTATTCCGGGACCAGGCTCGTTTAGAATAACAGAGATGAACAAAATTAAATAAATATATATCTGGCCAAAGTCCTACATCAGAATAAAACAATATTTACATAATATCTTGAAAGTAAATAACTAAACAGGTATGTTTCGGTAGAGAATCAGAAAATGTGATACAAAATTAAAGTGAATAAATAATAGCATCAAATAATAAAATAAAAAACAAAACAATGATATCATTATGAGTGAGGAATATTTACAGTAGTTCATCAATCGATCAAGTTGAATATATCTATAAATTATTTATTGATTATAAAGCATCTGATTGGGAATTTAGATGTTGGAAAAGTTTGGATTTAAATGAGGTTAAAGAAGACGCATGACGGATATCGAGAGGGAGTGAGTTCCAAAGAGAGATAGAACGGGCTAGAAAGGAACGCTCAAAAGTTTTGGTTCTATGGGAACGGATATAAAGATCGGAAGGGCGAGATCTTGTGCCCCGGGATTGGGTAGAAGATTTGAATTGTAGTAGACTATAGATATAAGATGGATGTTGTGAGTTGATAGTTTGATATAAGAAAAAACCAAGGAAGTAGAGTCCACGGATAGAAGGGAAAAGACACTTTACCTCAGCGTAATGGCGGGACACATGAGACCTCCTCAGGGCGTCGAAGACAAATCGAAGCGAACTATAATTTGCTTCAACCTCTCCTCGAGCCTGATCGAGAGGCCACCATATGCCACACAACCATAGTCAAAGTGAGGAAAGATGAAAGAAGTGATGAGGAGCTTACGGATAGGTAGTGTTAGAAGATGCCTGGAACGGTGAAATAACATTAGAGAGCTTACTGCTCGGCGGGAAATTTAGGAAACGTGGGGTTTCCATGAGAAGGAATGGTCGAAAATGATCCCGAGGTTTCTAACAGATAAAACAATAAATTATCACAAAATAACCTGCATTGGTTAATCGGAAGGGGCCTGTACTCTGACATGACAGGCATTGAAGAAACTAAGCGAGCTGGGACACGAAGAACTCCCGCATCCACCTTATTCGTCATACTTATCTTTTAAAATATCCATCTGTTTGGACAACTTCCTTAAGGCTAAAAGTTTTGAATATGATTCTCAAGACAATAACGCATTTTCAAACTCTATTTTACATCACAAAACCGTGAATTTGTCATTTCAAAACATATGATTTTTTTCAACTTTCCCTTTTTTTATTATTATTAATGACTCCTGCTGTATGATTGGTGTTTTTAAGCCGTAATGAAGAGTTGCTATTTGGGTTTTCTGTATTTGTATTTTGTTTATTTAAAAGTTTTGTTTTCCTCCCTTTTTTTATGATAGTTATTACTATTATTGTTATAAGATACGCCTTTTTATTATAAGACAAGAACAAGAGAGATGAGAAGAGGTAGGATACGGACGCTATACACTGATAGAGGAGCCATTGTAGGGAAGAGCTACCCGTAGATGGAGGGAGATAAAGGAGCTAATATAAGTTAGTGCCTCCTTCTCCAGAGCTCCAGGCCCTTATCTTGTCTTATCCTCCAGGATCGGCTTCTTCTCCAGGACCCTAACACCTTCCCTCAGCCGCGTCCTGCTTTTTTGAAGGGCAATCAAGGTCACTCTATCTCGTCCTTCTTCGTCACCTATCTTCTTTCTCCCGGCCGTCACTGTTCTTGAGGTGTTGGATCTACACTGTGCGAAGGCCAAGGCGATCGATTTTACTTGCGATTCGCTTAAGTATATTATAACAAGGTTTATAATAAATTATTAAAAACCAACAGTCCATCGATTGGTGATGTTGGGTATGACTTATAATTAACTTAATTATATTAGTCTAGATTAATTATTTGCAATGTTCCTGCGTTTTTTTTTTATTTGATTTTCTTTAACGTCACTTCGACTGCTGAGACCATTAGCAACGACTGCTCTTCTTAAATTTCTTGAATTAAATTCGTACGTTTTTAAGTACACCAGAGTCCTAGGTAAGAGGAATATAATAGTCATGGTGGAGGTCAAGAAAATTCTCTTATGTAGGGAGAACTGTTTATTGGTAAGCCAACGTTTCGACCCACATTGCAGGTCTTCTTCAGGGCTAGTATGATCGGCGGAGGTTTAGAGAATCTACAGAGTCCTCTGTAGTTTATTGTTATATTTGAACGGTTGACGCGTTTCAATGTCCGAAATTATTCTTTCTATTTGATGCTTCTTGCATTCAAATCGGCCGCTTATTTGCTTATCCAATTCATGCCTCACCGTAATTTCTATAATTTCACAGCTTTGGCAGGTTGGTTGGTAATTGGCCCGAAAAGTAAATGGAGATTTGTTAGCTTTGTTTTAAGGTTTCTTAACCGGTTAATTACGCCGCGTTGTTTTGGCGATGTTGTTTTTTTTGGCTGAGTTTTGTAACGAACGATTTTCTAAAAAGTTAATAAGTGCTGTACCGACTGGTAAACTTCTGAGGGTTAGACCGCGGCGTAGGTGGGAGGATTGCATTAATAGTGATCTGACTGATTTAGGTTTGGTTAGTTGATCGTGGACGGAAGTTTGTAATATGATATTAGTTGTATCTGCATCACTTTTAGCTTAACCTTTTTATTGTTTATAGTTTCAATAGTGCACTAATCCATGCCTACCAATTCTAAACTTTGTTGTTTTCTTCAGACTTCATCCCCGACTATTTGTCACAGTCCTTCATCGTCCCTTGGAATCCTAAAAGAACAAATAAAACGCCTAATAGATATTTAAGATGCGAGATTAAGAGCACAAGTTGTGGTGGCAACTAGCTGACGCGGTAATCAGCTGATTGGGACAGAGGGCGCACTTTATACGGAAGGAGCAATAAATTGGCGCTAAACCTCTGAACAATAAAACGGCCAATTGGATCGCAAAACGGAATGGCCGAATTAAAAAGGACCAGGGCTGGGGAAAACAATTAACTCCAGGGATCCCTGCCTTTATACTGCCTATAATTAAGAGTCCTAACTATATACTGTTTACTATACATTATACTTTTTTTTTAATATTATAATATAACAGTATATTCGCTATACCTTCACCGACTTCTGGGGCATTGCACTGTGAAGCAGTTAATACTTGTGACTAACTGTGCAAGCATTAAGAAAATTACAAATAAAAATATTTATTTCTAACTGTCGACAAAGCTGACACCCAAATCCATAACTTACAATACCTGTACGTGGTTCTCATTCATCGACGTATCCATCCCCTTGCGAAAAAAAACCTCACCATGCAAAAAAACTTTTTTCAAAACAATACTCCATATTAGTGACACTGTGGTATCTATAATGGAACATTGAAAAAATAATAAAAAGATATTAGGTCAATAATAATTATTGGAAGTGGAAAATCCAAAATGCTCGGGCAATTTTTGACCGGAGTATATTTTACTAATTATTGTAATTTTTCAAAGTTTTTTTAGATTTGGATTTTTTACTTACTAGTTGCAAATTGTACTAAAAAAATGACGAGACCATGAAGAATAAGGGATATTACACAACGCGGAATTGTGGAGCATGCAACCAGTTAATTTTGTTGAAGATTAAAGTTCGCTGCGAAGATTAAGTTATCCTGGTAAAATTGTTGGACCTGGTTGTCACCGAATTCCTAAAAAATTAATAATCGCTATGCAGTTGGTAAATTAATATTAACATTAATCATAATATAAAATTAATAGTAATCACCATCATCATAATCACATGACACTATGATCCATGGAGGACCTTGGCCTCCTCGACAATTTTCCTCCACTTCGAACGATCTTTCGCTGCTCTTCTCTATGTTCTTACCCCCAGGAACTTAAGTTCTGCTTCAACATCGTCCAGCCATCGCATTCTAGGCCTTCCTCTTTCTCTTTCTCCGTCTGGACGTCCCTCCAGAATCAGCTTTGGGAGCCTTTTTTTGTCCATTCTGTGAACGTTTCCCAACCATATAAATCTTGTTTTTTTAATAAAATAAATTATTATTAATATTAATGTTAATAAAAATTATGACGAATATATTTATAGGATTTATATATTGTGGCATTAATAAGCTCTGTACCGAATGGGAAGCGTCTGGGGGGTAGACCGAAGCGTAGGTGGGAGGATTGCTTTGAGATTGATCTGAGTTTGAGTAACCAGATATTGGTAGTATTGACTTCTGGTTCTCTAAGCTTATATTATCTCTACAAAGAGCTGTACTACAGATTATGAACTGTATGATACTATGAACATCCTCTGTTCTCAATATTGTCATATGAACCAAGATCTCTTTGCTAGACCTCTCTAAAAATCTGAAATTCTAAAAAAAAAAAAAAATCAGATTTTAGAACCCGATATACTTTTATGTGCTGTAGTAAGGAAAACGATATATACTTCAGAATTACCAATGCACTATAATTCCTTGTGCTTCCTCGAGCTGTTTAGATTATTTTCTTCGGCTCCCTTCCTTCTTCTTTTCATAGCCCCTTACGACGACTCCCCAGGACGCTATCCTACCCTGAGGGTACCTATACTGAAGGTACCGCCGATAAGGAAGACCACTGTACACCTCTGGTTCCCTCGGGAGCACCATCTCCTTCAGCCCGGGCTATCTACACTTCAATCTCCTCCCTGCCCATCTTGTGTTATCTCTCTCTCTTTCCTCTATGTTGTCTTTATTCTCTCAATCTGTCTTGCGGCACACTTGTGTCAGAGTTTCCTGAACATGAAATCACAATAGCACTCTAAAATTTAATTTATTTGTTATCCTGTTTTTAAATCTAGGATTCCATCAGAACTATACCATTTCAGTACTAAAGAAAATCAAATATTAAAAGGTACTTTTAAGATTCTTATGATAACTGGGATCACTCCAATGTAATCAGATCACTTAGAGAAGGCAAGAAGTGCCTTTATCCAACTCTGGGAGGCGCTACGTAACCTAAATTAGAAGTTGAAGACTCAAATCAGAGTAGTCAAATGTTTTCTGTTATCCGTTCAGTCATACGGTTCAAAGCCATGTAGCATGTAAACGTCTCTAAGAATCCAAGGTGTGGTGTTATCCATACGCCGATAACATCACATCTCATAGTTTCTTGGGTGCACCATGTCACAAGTAACATAACCATACTATAACGGTTACAGATCGTATATGTATCTCCATTAAGACAAACAATAACTTAATATTAATATTCTAGGTAGCTCAGTGGATACAGAACTGCTTGCTGAAGTTTCATGGTCCAGATCCGGGTGTGACAGTTAAATTATTTAATCTGTTAACAGCCATTGGTTGACCTGCGGGATTTACAGATCCTCTGGGGGCTTATCAAAAACTGCCGGTTGAGCGTGATCTAGGAGAAATGACTTACCTTCGCAACCATTGTATTAGAAGCAGTATAATCTCCACTATGTAATTAATTCTTGTCCCTTCAAGGGTTTAGTGATATTTTTTTTAGGTTTAAATTTCTTGTATACACCTAGATTATACATAGATTTATATTTTAATTATTAACCCATTCTAAATCTTGGCATCATAAAAGGGTTTTATAATATGCATGTATCTCTTCAGATCCTTCTCTTCCAGGAAGATCTAAACTAGAAGATTGAAATTTTGCCAATTTCGTCATATCTCGAATCGCCTACCGATGGGATCGTAAATCGTAGAAAATTATTGTAACAGGTGATAGTTAATGTGTTTTTTTTTTAATAAACTCTTGTTAGTCCTGAACATCTTCAGTTGTATATCTTGATTTTATGATTTGTTTAGTAATTTTAACCTAGGTAATTACGTAACGTAAATCTGTATAAGACATATTGAAATTACCAAACTATTAATAATATCACTGTTTATGATTTTCGTTTATACATCTACGTAATTTTCATTTGTTTTTCTTATGTACGGAAGAGAAGTCGTGTTGAAGCTATATTTGACCTACTTGGCAGACAGTCTGCTTATAAACTTTAGAAGGTCATTTGGATTCGAGACCGTCTGTGTCAGTAAAATTATTTGTTGTGTTTATAGTCATGGATCATCCTTGTGATTTTTGGCATATATATTGTTAATTCTGAAGTGACCATGTTGGATCTGGAAACCCTTTTGGGGCTCACTCCTTGTATAACTATTGGCTTTGAAAATGTACAGTCGTTAACATGTGTTGAATTCAAGACCTTTCATGGTTTGTAATGGTACATGTTATTTGTATTTAACTTCTCTTCTTGGATTGCCTCACTAGTGTCCCCATACCATTTAGTATAGGTTGCTCAGTTACGGCATTTTCTTTATCCTGGTAATTCTCTTTATATCAACACTCCTTCCTTTTATATTTTGTAACATTATGTGTCCTGGGTATTCTACCTTCCCACGTTTAATTGTTGAGAATGCAGGTTTAAGGTCCCATTGCCTCAGTATCACCCGGTGTCCAGGTTTCAACTCCTTACAGGAGTGTAGAAAATATATTTTAGTTTTATAATGTATTTCTACAATTTTTATCATAGTCTTTTGAAAATAGAATCACTTTAACAAATCACCTAAATAGCTGCTTCTTAAAATTGTTTTTGTTTTTAAATTTATTTATTGATATTTACAACTGTATTACCATAATATATCAAGTAAATAGGCTATGTGATACATAATGACATGAGTTATAATGACAAGTAGAGAAACTACCCACTGGTAGTACTCAAATCGCATGTTCAACTAAGAAGGTCACGTGGCCATCTTCTTCTCAGACGCCTCGGAGGATTATCGGGAATAGAAGAGGAAGCTAGGTTTGAAACTAGAATGTTTGAGTGGGAATGAAGTTTGTTATGAAAGGATAGATACCGGGATCGGGCCAAATCAGCAACAAATGGGACATTAAGGTCGTTATGGATGACTATATTCTTAACAAAATAAGGAGGGTTGAGGATTTTACGAAGGGTTTTGGATTGAAAGGATTGGATACGAGAGAAAATCGATGGCTTAGTGGAGCCCCAAAGCTCTACTCCGTAAGTCCAAGTAGGTCGTATGATGGTCATGTAGATGACTTTTGTAGTTAATTGGTAGGTTAGAGCGTTTGTCTAGTAAGTGTTGAAGTAGCCTGAAACGTCGAGCGGTTTCTTGTCTTTTCAGTCTAGTATGAGGATTCCAGGTTAATCGTTTGTCGAGATGCAACCCTAAGTATCGGATCTATTCTACAGGCACCAGTAGGATACTGAAGTGCAGGAAGTCATTGGTTTACTACGTAAGGTAAAAGTGATTTTATGCGATTTTTGAGAATTTATTTTATAGGATGGTATTAGTTGGGGGTGCTTCTTAAAATTAAATCGTGAAGCTGTGAAGCAATTACAATCCATATTATAATGGAGACATTTCTGCATTCTATATAAGTAATAGAAAACTATACACAAAATAAACATATCAATCTGACTTTCCTAAACTATTTTTTTTTTTTTATGAATGCTCACAAGAAACAGAAATAGTTGGGGCTCACCTGTAGTCAATGTTTACTATAGAAACCTACTATGCCCAAGATATTGGGTTCCTAGCCCTATAGGTGGCCTTAAAATGGAGTAAAAAAAATCTTTGGTTATGCCTTCCTTCGAACGGGACGTAAAATGGTTCTGAGACTGCTTGGTGTCAGATAAAATGCAAGCGTTAAAGGTTCCTATCCTAATTATACTTGGATAGGCACATTTTAGCATTTCCATTTTAGCATCGTCCGATTTGTCCAATCAGCATAAAGTTGAGGTTAATGGATAAGAACACAAATATTGTTATAGACTTCACAAGGGGCTATTCTACCCCTGGTGGTGAGAATAAAAAGTTGTTGGCCAACAAACTAAACGGCTAACAAACACAAGTAACCATTATATCATCAGAGGACACTTGAACTTCGACCTCTTTCCCCCCTAGCACTCCTAACTGTCTTTACCACTCTTCCTTGGAAGCCATCTTTTTTAAGAACGTCCCGTACAGAAGATCCTAACCAATTCTGTCTAATGAAGAAGAGGGAATGCGAGAGGAAGTGCCATTGGCTAAGAGCGAGGAGGACCCAGCCATTAGCCCCGGCCAATGGAGCGTTATAGCCTTCAATTACGGGCTTTTTAATTGGTCCTCGGTTACTATATATATTGTAAGCCGGGAGGGGATTGGTCCACAAGTTTTCTACCCAAAACTAATTAATATAAATTCGCTGTACTCTAATTGGTGGCTATTAATAACCCCTTGAGATATTGGCTCTCGTATACTTCCTGACGCTGGTGGTTCCTTTCCTATAGGTTCATTTGTTAGTGTCCTGCGGCTCTGTTAATTTCATCACGAAGGCGCTCAATTTATCGCTAGTTTACACTTTATGGTCTCAGGGTAAACAAATATTCGAACAACAATTTGATAAAATACTTTTAATTCGTGTTCAAAGAGGAAATATGCCATCCATTTTACGGGATAAGTTACAATCCCGCTCTCGTTATGAGAACTATATTTCATTATAAATGTTCATGATAAAATTATATAAAACTTATCTAGGCACAAGAAAGAAAAGGGAAGCCCTAAATTATACACTTATAATGGCGAAAGAAAACGAACTTCTGAAGTAAAAGATTTATTTTCATTTTAAATCCTTTACCACTACAATTCGTGACCGGGTCTAGCGGTCAGTAGATGGTAGAGACTGTACTGTTTCATGGACAACAGCTCTGCAATGAGGCGACTTGTCCTAGGTCGCGTTCAACCGCCATATTTACTGATTCTAAATTTGTGGTGATACATCTGCGAATGGTATGCTGCATATGTATTGTATTCTTCTTTGAGGTTGGCGTCTGGTTTGCTCTCAACTCTCCTGGTGTCTGCTTGGGTTTTCTACTCCTTGATAAGGTTGAGATGAACTTGGATATGTTTAGACCACATGTGGCTCTCTTGTACCCGTTCTAGTCGGCCATTTTGTACTTGTTAAAGGCTTAGGCAGATTATAGGTGTCTCTACTTCGGTTGCAAGGAGATTAAGCAGAGGAATGAGTGAGTAGGTGCTATACATTAAACAATACGAGAGTAGGGTCGGTCCTAGGTAGAACATTGGGGTGCTATTCTGAAGGTTCATGCTAATTGGCTTGTGGCAGATAAATTATTTAATCTGTTAACAGCCGCGGATGAGCGCGGATAAATCCTAAGGTATCTGCAAACCCTTCCGGACCCCAAGAAACTCTGATCGACAGGGCTTTAGGAGGGAGATGATGTTTGTAAATTTTTTTAAGAAAAAAAAGTAGTTCCGCCTAGTGTTATGGATGACTTCTTAGCCCCATTAAACTGTTACGACATAAAAGTATGAGTATGGAAAGATACATACATACATTTTGCAATATCCTCACAATGCAATCGCTTATCAAGCTTGCACTTTCTAGTGACTATCTTCTAAACGAAGTTTTTAGTTCCCATCAAACGCTTCAGCCATCTTTTCCTGAACCAGCTCTTCACATTGGAACCCATTATGCAAACCTTGTCTACCGCACAAACTACACCGGAAGTTATAGTCCCATCAGGTTTAATAATGATCTAGTTTTTTCAATCCCGGAAGAGTATATAAGAAAACAATTGAAATTTTGATAGACATATGAATAGATTTACCCTCTAAATTAGCTAATAGAATGGTTACTTATATACAAAAAGTCAAGTCAACCCTACCATAGATTGGGCAAGTAAAAATTGATTTAGAAAAACGACCAAATTAATAGGAAAAAATTGGACAAAATTACTGATATTACTGACAAAAATGTTTGGAAATAACAAAGGAAAGTGGATAGTAAAGTCAGAGAAGAAAGAAATAAGCAGAGGAGAGAAAAAGGAGAGTATGGACAGACAGCTTTGCGTCCGTTGGATCCATTCGCTATTAATAATAACGATTCGATATACATATATATACGAACGAGTATATATATGATTAGTAATTTATATATTACCTCTTTATTAACCATTAAACTGGTTTTTTATTGGTTGATGAATAATAACAATAAATCACGTGCTGTAAACAAGCAACAAAACAGCGTACCTAATACCTTTCTGTACTAACTTTGTTCCTAACAGACTTTGTTGGAACGCGTACCTAAACCCCTGCTCGCTAATCCTCAACCTTATTAATATTAATACAATAATAAGAAAAATTAAATATTATTCCATTAGAGGAATTGAGCAAGTCGGTTTTGCTCCTCAAGGGGGGAGGGTAAAGGGGGGGGGAGAAGCGCGTTCTGAGGAGCTTATGCAAATCCTAACCTCGGAATAAATGTTTAAGAAAGTGTAGCCGCGGAGGCAACCCTCTCTGGCGGCCTAATAATGAAACGAGCGCGGAACAGATAGACAGGAGCGCTAGAGGCACAGGAGCTATATCTCCTGACTGGGAATGGCCTCCTTTGTGCCACCTCCTCGAGGTTAAAGTCCTCTTCTTCGTCTTCTTAAATCCTAATTCGCATTCATTAGGTCTGTTTGTCGTCCTCGGGGTTACCTCAGGACAATGTCTTGGAAGAGGGAGGAGTTAGGGTTCTTCGCCCTAATTGTTATCTCGCCCTTCTACGACAGAGGAGTACAATTGCGGGGTATCTTTGCATTTTATATATTGTATTAAGAATTGGGTTGTTACACATGAAATGACCGTTTTTAGAACCAGGAAGAAAATAAAAATTTGAGATCAAATCTAACATATTTTTTATTCAAAGTATTTACCAACATTTTCGATACACTTCTGCCAACGGCTTACCAAATTTTCTATCCCAGATTTGAAAAAAGTTGAGTCAGGTGATGAAAGAAATTTATAAAATGCATTTTTAATGTCTAAATCATCGGTGCCCATAATAGGCAAAATCCTTGAAAAACATATAATAGAATCCAAGCAAATAATCCCAGATCACCAATTTGGTTTCCGAACATCACACTCCACCTAATCCCAATCTCTTCAATCCCATATCTCAAAACTTCAAGAATGGTGTAAAAATTGGAGAATTAAAATAAATCCTAACAAATCCCATCAAATTACCTTCACCCTTCGTCGTAAACCTACGAATTCCTGTCCTACTGTATCGTTTAATAATATTCCACTGAACCGTGTCGAACAGATACGTTACCTAGGACTCCATCTGGACAAACGTCTCACTTGGAATCCTCATACAAGACTGAAAAGACAAGAAACTGCTCGACATTTTCGCCTACTTCAACACTTACTGGACAAACGCTCTAAGCTACCAATTAATTACAAAAGACTCATTTACATGACAGTTATCAGACCTATTTGGACATACGGAGTTGAGCTTTGGGGCTCTACTAAACCATCCAATTCATCTCGTATCCAATCCTTACAATCCAAAATCCTTCGTAAAATCCTCAATGCTCCCTATTATGTCACAAACAAACTCATCCATCATGATCTTAATATCCCATATGTTACTGATTTGGCCCAAACTAGATACCTATCCTTCCACGACAAGCTCCATACACACTCGAATTCTCTAGTCTCTCAACTTGCTTCCCATACTATTCCTGATAACCCTCCGAGGCGTCTGAAAAGAAGATGGCCTCGAGATCATCTACTATAGAACTTTATTGGAGTGCTGCCGATGGGTAGTTACTCCACATGTGTTTTTCATGTCATAATGTACATATCAGCAGATTTACTAGTTATAATCATATTATAGTTGTAAATATCAATAAATTAAATTTTAAAAAAATCATTGGTAAACAATTTTCCTCGCAAAAAATTGTCCAAACTCCGAAAAAAGTGGTAGTCTGTAGGGGATAGATCAGGGGAATATGGGGGGGGGGGCGTGTTATGACTTCATAGCCCAACTCCTGTCTGTATTGAAACATGCCCGACCTCACGTTATCATCCGATCAATTTTAAATGCCTGGAAACTGTCGTACGACTTGTGGCTAGCGCATATTCTCTGACTGTTTTATGAGGGTCTTCTTCCACGGTATTCTTAAGATCTTCGTCCTCTATTGATTTTTAAAGCCGTCCAAGGGGCAAATTTTCTAATGTCGTATCTCCTGAGAAAAATTTTGTAAACCAATGACTGATGGTACTTTCATTAGCACTTCCTTCACCAAACGCATGATTAATATTTCTTGCTGCCTGGGCAGCGGGATGACCGAGTTTGTACTCATAAAAAAAATCTTTCGGAAGTCGCGTGTTTACATGCCCACGGTTAAAATTTTACTAAAATCTTTATGCCTACTTGGGTAAAAAACAAACACAGTTTGCAAATAGAGGATTAACAAGTGCTTATTATATATAGTAAATATTTTGCTAGGAATCAACAGGAAACGCTTTAATCCTCTATAAAGATTAAGATTTAAAAAATCGGACATTTCATATGTGACAACCCAATATATAGTAAGAAAAATAAAATGAGATAAAAACCTGACTATGAGATTATTTTTAGACTGTTCATTCACATATGAACCATGGTTAACCTGACGATGTAACAGTTTGAATTCTAAAACTTAAATGTCGACACCAGTGTTAGAAGGTTAACTACAGCACCTCAAGTGAGTGCACCTGTGGAATATGCACGGAATTGATGAAAATTCCAACAGAAATTTTCATGGCCCACTCAGCTGCTATAATATCAAGTGGGTACCCTTGATTGGAGGAAATGCAGGCGGTCCTGCTCAGTCCAGACAGAGCAAATTTGACATTTTTTTTAATTTGATGGTCGATTTTTAATCAAGCCTCGTATAGAGAATGCAAGAACTGTCTTTAACTGAGGTGCTAAGCAATTTAAGTAAGAACTTGAAGACTCAAATCAGAGCAATCTGATGTTAAGTGTTGTGGATTAGGATACTTAAGGATGCATCAAGTAAAGGTCGACGAGAATTCCAAATGTGTTTTTGGAGTATGATGCAGCATATCAACAACGAAAGCATAGATAAACCTTTCAAGCTATTATGTGACAAAACGATTCAAATTGGCATACTTTGGTCATCTGATTCGATCTTGAAAGTACCATCTGCTGCAGTTAATGGTACAAGACATGAGAGGTCCAGGTCGCTCCTGGTTGAGGAACCTGCGGCAATGGACAGGATTAACATGGATTGTTTCATACAGGTCTCGGTAAAATAAGATGGACCGTTACAATCTCCAACATCGAAAGAGTTTAATTGTTAAAATTATAGCATTATTGAAAATAATAAACCAGAATTTTCAGGGAAACAATAAATTGCTACATCACAATATATCACCCTCGACAGCTCAATAAGTACTATGAATACCTTCTTAGAGTTGATAAGGATACGCCATTGCTGTTAAGATTTGTGCTGAATCGGATATGTCGTTGTTGTCATTAGAGCGGCGTTATCAGTTAGAGAGACGCCACCAACGGCACCTTGTGTAAATAAACAGAGATATGCGCGCACCTATGCAAATTATGTTTAGATTAACTCGCGCGTATGTTTGTATCTCCGGGCCTCTCTGTTTCCGCCTATGCCAGTGCATCTGGCTCCATGTCGAACATGGCTATCATATTCAAATCTGCCGAAATAAAGGGAAATTAATAATTATTAAACTAGAGTTCATATAAGTAATAAATTTACTGGAATGAAGTTCGAAAAACCTTAAATGTTGAAGTAGCCTGAAACGCCGAGCTGTTTCTTGTCGTTTCAGTCTAGTATGAGGATTCCAAGTTAATATTCATTAAATACATTTTTTTTAAATCGTTCATTATTCTATGGCAATTTAGAATTAATTTAATTTGTTTGTTTCGCGTTAGAATTTACGTGTTGAAACAGGGACATAGCTTTGAGATAAGAGCTAGTGATAAAGTGTGCTGACTCATTTGAAAACCCAAAACGCTGAAAAATTTGATAGGCCAGAATTGACTCATTAACTCATTACTAATTGAGGTATGTTATTTCTAATTTAGGTAAAACATCTTGTTATGTTTTTCTTATTTACCAGCCGATTTTATTTGAACTCAGTCTACATATTCATAAACGTAAACAATATTTATTTACGACTTTAGATCCTACGACTACATCCAGATTTAGTGTAGCTTCCGAATGACACGTTTGGGCTCACGCCCCTGTGCGACAGCCCTGAAGAAGACCTACTAAGTAGGTCGAAACGTTGGCTACTGAATAAATATTTCTTGATATTCAGAGAAATTTATTCACCTCTACCCGGACCATTTTCTTCCACATAAATAAATTATTGCATTTATGTTGACGTAAATATGTTCATATGGTTATAACATAAAACTATACTCATGAGTAGAGTGTTTAGAAAGATAAATTAATATTTTTATTTTATAGCTAAACACAATATAACGCCCAGCTTTAAAGTTTTAATTAATTTTCCAAATTGCCTGTGTATACTAGATGTTATATTTAATTGCACTAGCAATAATGTTGTATCAATTGCGACTTTAACACAAGTGATATAAAGTGGGGTAATAACAATAACAATAAAAATCTTATTGGGTTAAGTAACACTCCATTTTATTGTCAGCTAGGATCAACTACTCTCCTTAACCTAGGCCCACAACAATTTTATTTTCCCGACTGGAACGAAGCCGTAAATATAGAAATGACAGGGGCATTTAGACAGAGGAGGGAATATATTGAACGGTTTATTCATTCTGTATCCCGCCCAACATCCAACAGTGTTGTGAAGGTTTAGTAGTTCTGATTTAGTAGTTTAGTAGTTCTTGTTAGTCGTAACTTAGGCCCAGTGTAAACATGTCGTATTTACCTAACGTTGCAATACAGGCGTCACTCATAGCCACAATGAGGTGGAAATAATTTTCTATGCAGTCATTTTACTTTTTTACAACAAAAAATCCATAAACTATTTTTATTAATTGTTATTTTGATGGTAATTATTTTTATATTATAATATTTTTGTTTTGAATGGACAAGATTTGTTCTGGCCGGGAATCTATATATTGACGTAAGTCAACAAGATCCTAATTAATGTGATGTATAATGAACACTTTTCCCCTTGTATAGATCGCAAAAATTGTGAGAACATAGGGATATAGTATCGGTGAAGAAAACGGATTTGTCTGACTTGGATACGTCCCCTGGCAGCTCAGTTTAGAGCACTGCGCCGGAGATGCAGACGACCCGGGTTTGAACCTAGGCCAGGACAAATCTTTTCTCTTCAAAACAAAAATATTTATTATTCATAAACCTCTAATCCAACAAGAATTCGCTATACCGTAATTTAGTTTTACTATGTAAATTATTAATTATTATGTAGTGGGCAAGGAGTATCTTATGTCACCCTAATGGCGGACCAACTACCATTTTACAAATCACACAACTGTTCATTTAATCGTTCTACTCATTTCGCTAATTTTATAACTGTAATTTACATGTATTCTGTAGTTCAGATTTATTTATATTATTATTTTCAGTGTCAGCAGGAAAATAATTAAATATTGTGTTTTTATCCCGGCCAGCGCTTTAATTTGTTCTTCAATTTGTGTTCAATTGCTCAATAAGGGTGGTGTCTACGTTACGGTCCGTCCCATTTTACACTGTTAAATGAGGCGCTCAGGATCCAAAGCTGACAACTACAAATTTTCATAAATTGACTTTTTCCCCAAAATATATACCGAAGATCCTGGGTTCAACTCCCGCTCCTCGTCAGACTTTTATTTAATCTGTAACAGTCGGGCATTTTTTATTTTATGTTAGAGACATAACCGATGTCAAATTAATTAAAATAGTATGATTTGATGTTTTTTTTGGAAACAAATCAAAACTGCATATCCGTAATTTACACTAATATAATATTTTTCTACGCTATGATGGCGCTTTTATCTAACAGTTCTTAATATTACGTATATCAGCATGATTACAAAGTTCAATGGGCTGTATCTTTGGTAAACATATTCTGATTTTAATGATTTTTTTTTAATTGGATATGTACATATATTTTGTATAGGGGGTACAATAAAAAGGGCCTTCGATTTTTATAATCGTCGATATTAAAACCATTGCCTTCTTTTATTACGACTTTTATGCCAGAGTATTATTGCGGCTTGGTTTAATAGTTAATAAAGGCGCTAGTAGCCTTAATTGAAGACATTCAGACCTGCAGTAAATAGTTCTAATCTGGCGCACTGCACTCGTCCTTCTTCCTTCATGTCTTCGTTGGGGGGGGGGGGTAATCTTTCGAACCGGAGGATTCCTGTGTGGTGTATTTTCTGTAAAATGGTATGCTTTAAATATGTATAGTAAGTGGCTTTTAAGTTTTAGATCTTAACCTAGTTTAAAAAAAAAAAATTACTTAGTCCTTCGTTTTCGGTAAGAATTCAATTTACAGAAATTCCAGTTAACAAGCTGAAGGCTGTTTAGTGAAGAATTAAGAAAATTTATTAATTGGCAAATGGAATAACGATATTACATGGATATACAAAGATGACCTTATGTTATGTATTGACTTGACTATTAACTATAGACTAGCATAATGACTAATTTAGTGACCACTCTACACTCTCATCCATACGATACAATAGTCTCTACTCTTCAGTCTTACAATATTTTACTAGAGGTATTTATATATATATTTAATACACAATACCTCATATGATCTTTACACATGAAATAGGAGGAAAAGTCAAAGAAGTTTACAGTGCTCACTTTAAGGAATTAACGTCATAAATTCTTTGGTTTATAACACATATTAGACCATTAATTAATCGCTGTCTAATGGATTAATAGAAAAAAAAATAAAAAAGATTTTTTTTGTTTTGAAGAGGAAAGATTTGCCCTGGCCGAGATCGGGATTTCTCTTCAAAACAAAAATATTTAAAAATTAATAAAATTATAAATAATATAATGACGTAAGTCAACAAGATCCTAATTAAAGTAATGTCCAATGAACATTCTTCTTCGTGTATACGTCGCAAAAATTACGAGAACACGGAGATGTATGATCGGTGAAGAGAACGGATTTGCCTGACTGGTATACGACCCCTGGTAGCTCAGTGGTTTAGAGCACTGGGTTCGAATCCCGGCCAGGGCAAATATTTTCTCTTCAAAACAAAAATATTTAAAAATTATAACAATTTATAAAAAAATAAAATTATAAAAAATGTTCTTGTGACAAGAGGACATCCCCGAAACGTAGACACAATTTTGTAGATATAATAAGGATTATTTGATTAGATGTTTTGGAGTGAGGTTTGTTGATGTGAGGTATACTGATTTTATTATTTACATTAGCTTTTATTAATGAGATTATCTATGTCCTGTTGGTTGGCAAAGCGGTGTTCCAATAGCATTGTACTAAATTTTTGAGGTTCTTCAGATCGAACAGGGTCCGTCTCCGGCTTAACAGATTATATAAATTAGGTTGTCACAGCCAGATTTGAACCCGGGTCCTTCGTGGTGGCAACTCAGCTCTCTACCACTCAGCTACCTCGCTCGTCTATTTATAAATATGTATAAACCCGTAACATAATTCTTTAGGTAATGAACCCATAGGTAACTTTGTACACAGGTAAGTATATTTTAGTACACTTGCTCCATGGTCCAAAACATAAAAAAATAATCAAGTCTGTCCACTCGCCAATGAGATAATTGTGGCACTGACCAATTCCCTAAAATGCGACAGTTATATATCATTTGTCTCATAACTTTAAGACTTTTATACGCAAAAGAAAAAATATGTCCATACTGTTCGGGTGAATAATTCGAGTTATCTTTATTAAAATCGTAAACTCAAGTACCTTTTTTCTTTGATTTAGCTACGCCGAGATATAGAGCCCAATTCATAGTGACGCAATAACTCACGTTTAATGTCTTCTAGAGACGCAGTATCAGATCTAGATAGCACTTTTAAGGCCTAAATAGAATGGTTCCGAACTGAGGAAAGAAGAGAGGGAAAGATGGAAGAGGTGGGGATGTGATACGGGAAGTTACATAGATATTGCTATAGATACCCGAGATACTGTTATAGATATCTCCCTAACAATAAAATCCCTCATCCCTCTCTCCCTCCCAATTAGCCTGATTGAGGGATAAATCCCAAGTTGCCCTGGCCTAGGTTATGGCGGGTATAATAACGTTTGTATTAATCAGGTTCCTCGTATCTCATCGTACTTTAGGCCTCCATCTTTCTTATCTCGCAGTTTATTCTCTTTCTTACTCGTCTCTTTTAGTGCTCTTCTGTCTCCGGATTGCGTCTTTACTGGCTTATTCGACCTTCGAGTTATTCTTAGCTACACTACATAGTGTTATGTGTTTAAGTATTTATAATTGAGTTGATGAATATTTAACTTTAGTTTGAATTATTATACCTATAATTATGATAAATGCATCATGGTATGTCAATAAAAAAAAAACTTATATACTGAGTTAAAAATACCAGCAGTTGACTAACACTTTGAAGAAAAACTATAAACGGTGTAGAACAAATGGCAAAGACTCTCATGCCTGAGAACACTTGAACATAATATAATTAGCTCAATGTCTAGAGTGCTGAGTTGCCATGGTGAAGATCCCGGTTACAACTACAGATGGAATCATTGGGTTCTAAAGGCCTTTCTGGTGTTCAGCAAGGCTCTATAAACTTGGTATCGTTAAGCGAAGAAAAATATCTAGTGGTTGAGGGGCGACCTGTGGTCTAGTGGTTAGCGTAACAAACTACTAATTCCAAGATCTCGGGTTCGTAGCCCGCCAGTTGGCCCTAAGATTTTTTAAAGGCAGTAAAAAATATTTATTTACGCCGTCCTTTGGAAGGGACGTTAAACGGGGGTCCCGAGCCTGTACGATGTCAGGTACTCGTTAAAAATCCCTTTCCTAATTAAACTTGGATAGGAAAAATTTAGAGCTCCCACTGTAGCATCGTCCGATTAGCCATAGCAGCATAAAGTGACGTTAAATGAACTAAAACAAAACTAGTGGTTAACTAATCAGTTGTGATTTCAGACACTTCACCTCCCCGCACTAACGTTATCTTAGAAACTCTTAATTGGTTGTAATGGATACAGATTTCTTTTTAGGATATTAATAATAGGGTGTATAAAAAAAATGACCGTTTTATCAAATTCCTGAGTTCAAAAGTATGTAAATATTTTAATGCTATTTATTATTTACCAACACTTAATAATCCCTTCGGAGCATTCTCTAAGGTTGTTTACTAACACTGGACTTCTTAAGAAAAAAAGCCTCAGTTTAGTCATTTATTTCAAAGAAAAAACTTTCACTTAAAAAAATTTCACAGCCGCTGAAGCAACTCGTGAAATTATTAAATATGAATGGGGAGGTGTCCTTGACCAGCGCACTGCGCGCCGTTGGTTTGAAAAATTTAGCAGTGGAGATACGACGTTGGAAAGGAAGATGGGCTTCGGGCGACCATTAATAGATATTGATGAGGTTCTGAAGGAAGCTGTTGAGTCAAATCCGTCCACAAGTACTCGTGAACTTGCTAGGGAGTGTGGTGTGTCGAGAGATACTGTTATTCACCATTATTTACAGACTTTTGAACTGTGGAATTTGATAAAACGGTCATTTTTTTTCATACACCCTATTATATAGAGACAGCAAAATTTAATCATTTTATCCAATTTGTCTACATTTGTGTGAACTTAAAATACAAAACATTTGAACATTAAAATCCCTTTTTGTATATATTTTTTTATTAACACATTGAAATTAATGTGCTAACCTTAGGGTCGGCGATACTTCGATAGATATATCTCCAGTCGTTACAATTGAAAACACTGCCGATAACTACCAAGCTGTTTAAAGTCGTTTATCTCTATCTACCAACTCCAACCGCTATTTTAATAAATATTATTTGTTTTATTGCTCTTTCTACTATTGTTATTCACTTACCAAGTTAGAGTTTTGATTTAATTGATTCAGGGTTTGTTTTAAGGGAAGGGTCTTGTTTTCATAATGGCAATTAGTGTATGGAATCAAAACAACATAAGAAACTCTCGCGAAGAGTGGAAGAAGAAGCTTAATGAACTATAGAAGGGCTAATTGTCTTCCTTTGTCCTTGTATTTACATCTAATTCCGCCGGAACCGGAAGGGGTTGAGGATAAGGGGAGCAAGCGGCATGCAAATAACTCTAAGGTGTATCTCCTCTCCGCTTCTGCTCCAGGATCTTTAATTGTGTTGTTCTTTAATTCCTCCAGATGGCCGTGGTTCAGTCCTGCCAACTTTCCAATTACCTTCATCGGGGAGGATAATCCGCTTCCGGGCTGAGAGCACTTGTGGTAACCCTGAAGGTTCTCACTGTTTTCCCCGGAAGTGGTGAGGGAGGAAGGGAGAGTAGAGGAGGAGTTCTCGACCAATCAGAGTTAGCGTTACTTCAAGCCCTAAAATATTTTTGTTAAGTGCCTTGATGTTTACTGTCTGCTTTGTGGAAATGAAACGATGTCATCTTTAAAAAGGAAAAAAGTAAGTATCCTTTATCCTTTTTGCTGTTGAATATTAAGTCCTGGTGAAGATCTTTAATGTGACTAGAAACGTATATAACAATTAAATAATTATAAACAGTTTAATCTTATATACATACTCATATATATATTTTTTTTTTTATTCGGTTCTGAACACGAAGTTTCAGGAGCATAAGGATTTGCTAGGATAAACTAGCAAACAGTTTGGAAATTTCAATTTACCAGGATTTGATCCTTAATCCCTCATATGTTTTCTTTGGCTCGTCGTCGGTTCAAATCCCGCTGATGCAGATTTTATGTGATCTTTTAGCGGCCGGAGGTGGATTCTATGGGATCTATGACCTTCCTGGAGCTAACCCAGTCTCTGTAAAGTGAGTACCCGAAATAGGGGGAAAATCTGGCGGTTGAGCGTGATCTAGGACGAATCACCTCCCTGCACAACCGTTGTCCATGAAACAGTACTAGAGTCTACAACGTACTGAACCTAAGACCATTTATCGGGTGTAGTGGTACAGTTTTTTTTTATTTTTGTCAACAAAAATTCTCTTAAATAGGGAAAACTTTTGAAGCCTCAACTCCTGGATCCTGCTAGCCCTAAAGAAAACCTGGATTGTGGGTCGAAACGTTGGCATTCGAATAAACAGTTCTCTCTATTTGAAGAGAATTTTTTTTACCTCCTCATGGACCATTTTCGTCTTCGTTTTTTATTTTATTTATGAAGACGAGCCTTTCGTATGGTCTTATATCAGATGTCAATAAAAGGAAGAGGATGCGGCACACACACAGTGAAATCCTTTCGATGTTAGATATCTTTACCATATCGCCTCAGTATCGCAGAGAGAAACGAATGATAAAGAAGGCGGTGCCGCGTGTCAACCTGTTCCGGATCGATTCCCCCTGGAAGCGGAGACATCTGACTCCAGCTCCAGAGGCAATCTGCTGGAGCGAATCAGGTGTGGCTGCTGGGAATCCTCATTGTTTGGACAGATGCGGGGAGGCCTCGGGTTCCACCTTTGTCACCGCTGAAAGAGCGAGCGGCAAACCCTCTCCAGTTTGTACTCCCCACTCCCTGCTCCCTTCTCCCTAAAACTTCTACAGGAGTTGTGTTTTTCTTTACAACCTCCGGGACCAACTTTTACAACAGAGTTGGCCAACTCCGCCGTTGTGTAATTATGACGCCTTGGAGGGCCCATTGTGCGTCATGTCAAAGCCCGACAGTTCTCTCTTCCTCCGCCGTGCTCGTCAAGTCGTACCTCGTCTGTCCATCTATTTTACTTTTTATTAATATTCACAATTTTACTAAATTATTTTTAAAAACGAAGTAAAGCATTAAACAAGTAATGGATTAAAAATACTGGGTATTTTTTGTTTAATCCCCGCATTTCTTATTTATGGTTAGGAATAAAACACATGTTATGAATAAAATAACTAAATTCAATAACAGTATTCTAAAGACCAAAATGATACTTATCTCTTGCTTACAAAGTAAGATGGTTGCATATTTTTTAGTCCAATCATAAATTAATGTCTAAGTCGTATTTAATAGAACTTTAGAACCATGGGTGTTTTTCGTTTAATCACAACGAAGTTAAATATAAAACAATGAAGTTATACTAGACTATATCCACAACAGTGGGTTTTCGGTAGGATATACCGGAGAAAAAAATAATGCTTCATTTATGGCAGTGACGAACAGGAATGAAAACACACTATTAGCATGAATCAAAGAATTCATTCACCCCCAAACAATTATCATGTCTGACTTAGGGAAGGCCTACTCAAAAATAGAAATATAGTGGGATATGAGTACAAGCATTATACAGTCAACCAATCAGAACATTTTGTAGATCCGTCAACTGGAGCCACTATGGGCTGGAGCCAAAAGAAGAAATAAGGTAGAGGCAGGAACTAAAAGATCCTGGACTCGTATTTCTGTGAATTTATGTCGAGGCAGAGGGATAATGACAAAAATATTTTTGAGGTTATTATAAATCACATATCTACATTTTGGTCTTTAGAATTACTGTTTTTAAATGTAGCTATTTTTTTTTCATAACATGTGTTTTTTAAAATATATAAATAGATGCGGGGATTAAACGAAAAAGACCCAACTTGAGGGGCGACCTGTGGTCTAGTGGTTAGCGTAACAAACTACTAAACCCAAGATCGCGGGTTCGTAGCCCGGCAGGTGGCCCTAGGATTTTTTAAAGGGAGTAAAAAATCCTTAGTTACGCCGTCCTTCGGAAGGGACGTTAAACGGGGGTCCCGAGCCTGTACGATGTCAGGTACTCGTTAAAAAACCCTATCCTAATTAAATTTGGATAGACAAAATTTAGAGCTCCCACTGTAGCATCGTCCGATTAGCCATAGCAGCATAAAGTGACGTTAAATGAACAAACCCAACTTGAGGAAACCCCTATCCTGACCAACTCCCTTACTTTAGAACTTTTACAGCCTTCCATTTAAGTGGGTGCACTCAAATAGTATATCTGTAATTTACACGTATTCTGTAGTTGTTTGTTCATTAAACACCACTTTATGGTGTTTTTGCTAATCAAAGAATGCTGCAATGGGAGTCCTAAATTTTGTCTATAAAAGTTTAATTAGGATCGGGATCTCTAAGGAGTACCTGACATACATAGCACCATAAAGGTAGTGTAAGGAAGAAAAAATGCATTTTCTGCCCTTTTGCCTTCATTTTAATTTGTACTTTCAATTCCAATGCTGGAAGCAGAGAGAAAATAATAATAATAATATATAAATACTCCATTAAGTTTTTCAATTTTGTATAATTTTGTACTAAAAAAAAAAGAGCTTAAAAATCATTATACCTCTAGTGACTATAAAAAATTGATATTTTAAATTAAACAGCTCATTATCATCTAGTAATCAGGACTATTAATCAAAATGTTTTTCTACATAATTTCGATCGTATTCATCATTGATAACACCTCCATTGATCAGATATTATCTCTAACCTCTCCTACTTATCCTCAGGAATCCCATCACCGCTATTAAAGATCCATCAAGAGCTGACCCCTCTACAGCGGACACGGAATAAATATTTGCAAGCAAATGTAAAAAAAACTTTTGCGCGGAGAAACGTGTGGTGTGATATAGGGCCTATGTGTGACAGTGCTCGTTATTTTTTGTAGTCCTCTCTAATTAATGATATTATTCGCTACCCTCGACTCCTCTTGTCCGTGTAGTCTCTCTCCCCCCCCCCCCCCCCCCCCCCCGCAGGTCCTGGCTACGTGATCACGGCGGGGAAGAGTCTGGAAGGGCCAGGCAATTTAAAAATACCTGCGCCCCTTCAACTTTGATAAATACCCTCTACGTGTTCGATAACCAGGTAATTATAGGGCTTCAGATTCCTCTTCTTGAATTCCTACATCTTTTGCTGTATTTTATTGTCGTTATCGTTTACATAGACTTCTTCTTGCATGACTCTACAACCCATGAATGAGCCTTGGTTACTTGCACTAGTATTTGTTTTTATCATTAACTTGTACCACTACAACCCATTAAGGGTTGTAGTGGTTACAATGTGTACATGGTAGAGGATGTACTGCTTCTAAAACACCAGTTGTGCAAGGAAGTGATTTAGCCTGGCATCCCTCCACCCGGTTTTTCCCCGATTTATAGAGGGTGAGTGAGCCACAAGTGAGTAAATCCTGCAGGACCCAGCAATAGTTTTCTTCCAAAGCTAGATTTGAATCCAGATCACAAAAATGAAATATGATACCAAAAAAAAATTGAGCTTATTAAAAACAATAACAAATAATTAACTAAAACTAAATCAAAATCTGTACCTATCGGATAGAATTGTGAATCTAAACAATTCACAAACACACCAGAACAGCCACAAATTTTATCTAATTACACGAATTTAAGAGTATATACACGAAAAGAAGATTTTGTGTAAAGATTAAAAAATAATACCTGTACCACTACAACCCCTGAACGGGTCTGGGGTTCAGTACATGATAGAGACTGTACTGTTTCACGGACAACGGTTCTGCAAGGAGGTGACTTGTCCTAGGTCACGCTCAACAGCCTGATTTTCCCCCTTATTTTGGGTACCCTATTTTTATAATATTTTATAGAGGCTGGGTGAGCCCCAAGAAGGTCCTAGATCTTATATGATCCACCTCCGGCTGCAAACAGACTAAATAAAAGTTGTGTAAAGATAATTGGGTACATGTGTATTAGACGTACCACCAGAAAAGACCAATGCGCAACCAGTTACGTTTTATAACAGTTACATTTCTAACAGTTACCTTGGATAACCTTCTTAAATATTTTTATTGGGGTTAGAATTTGTATAACATAACATGCAATATAATAATAATGGAAATAAATAAATAGAACTAATAATAATATAATTGAATATATAACATGTATAACAAAATAATGGAATATATCAACAATTTGAAATAAAAACTATCCCTAACCACCAAACCAACAACAAACAACAAATCAGCAACAAAGAAAAATGAGAATACAACAACAACTCTAGAAATAATGAAATATATAATGTAAGTAAATATAATAATAACAGAAATAAATAATGGAATATATCATCAAGAATTTTAAATAAAAACCATCCCTAACCACCAAACAAACAATAAATCAGCAACAAACAAAAATTAGGATTCAACAACAACTCTAGAACACAGGAAGAAATAAAGACGAATGAATCTGTAAACAATGTAACTGTTACTGTTAGAAATGTAACTGTTATAAAATGTAACTACTACTTGCGCATGCGTACAACATTGGCCTTTTCTGGTGGTGCATCTAATACACAAGTACCGATAATTTTCTTCAAAATAATAATATTAAATAGCTATTTATGTATATATGGATATTTTAAGATATTATGAATATTTTAATACATGATTACTTAAGGAGAGTGCCGCAATGTTATTTAAAAAAATTTCACGAATATTATAAATGGCTGTAAAAGTGCCTCAAGTGACAAAACCCAAACGGACACGCCTGTCCCCTATTACATTATTTCGGCAAGGTTGGCAGTGACATGATATTAGGGTTTACCTAGCCCTTAAGGGGGAGCTTCGAGCACAAACAGCCATCAACAGCGTCTCAATTATAAAAAGTACACAGTTCGTGATTTTTTCTTCAGGCTAAGACTTAGGCCGGCCATTATATAGGTGCCTCGTGAGAGGAAGTGAGGGTGGAGCAGGTTCAACAGGTTAGTCGTTAATTAGAGAACAGGTTAATTGCAATTGTAACCTTCCCACTTAAGGTCTTTGTAGGAGAGAGGATGAGCATCAATTACACTCAACCTTGATTACTTAAGAGTGTCTGCAACCGTCAAAGAAATCACTATACAGCAAAATGTAATGTTTGATATTCGGAATTCAGATATTTTTATTTATATTTGAATCAATAGATGGAAGGAAGTTATGTGTTGCCCATGTTGAATATTTTAATGAAATTTTAAAAACGATAAAACTATAGTTTAAACAAATAAGAACTGTTAATAATATTCTTCTAAACAAAACTCCTGCGAGAAATTATAATTATGAATATTAAGGTTGGTTTTAACCCACTATCTTCTTTTTGCCTTATGGATGTTCCTATATAAGGGAGGGGGTAGCTTAGCGTATTGAGTACTGAATTGCTATGCTGAAGGTTGCAGGTTCAAATCCAGCTGTGGCAGGTAAAGTTTTTAATCTGTTAATATCTAGGGATGGATCCTGTGGGATCTGCTCGCCGTTCTGGGAACGCGCAGCCTCTATAAAATGGGTATCTCGATTGGAAAAAACCTGGTGAATGATTGCGATCATGGACAAATCCACTCTCGACACAACCGTTAACCTAGAAACAGGACAGAGCTCAAGACTCAAGGTTATAGTGGCACAGTTTATTTCCCCCGGTATTAACCATTTTAACTAACTATTGGAAGATGTATTAATAATTAATTAGATAAAATTAAATAAGTCAATAATTTCGCAAAGGGACTCATAATTGAAGGCTAAAAGATAAAAAATTATTGCATAAATATTTATGATATAAATTATAATTATTTTTGTCCTTATCTTACTATTGAAGAAAATGGTTCTAGGTAAAACCATATTTATATCGATTAATTAATGTCATTAATGTACTGAAGATGTTTGGAGGGGCTATTGATAAAATCAAAGGGAAATTAGAAATTATTCATTCTGTGGCGAAGCTTCGGCCTAATTGTTACTACATCATAAAGGTATAAAGAGAAAAAAATACAATTATAACAATGATAGTACATTACAGTGACAACAATCATAGCAAAAACCGATATAAGTACGATAAAATGAAAATTTAGAGATAAATATGTTTATTTTTTTTATAAGCAATAAGAATTTCGATTAATATGATAATTTATCAATCGATACATCAATAGTAATACTTATATATCCGATGCCTTCTCAATATTACACCCGGCTCATTGGTTACTCTTAAACCAATATTCATAATTCTTTCCTCCCCTTTCCCCTTTTAATATAAACAAATACCTCTATTCCTCTGGATATTTAAAAGGTTTCTAAAAACCCCCCTCGGGTGATATCGTGTAGGCAGTGGCTATTAAGAAGCCATTTGCCGCAGATACCATTATCAAACATCCCGCGCGCGGGTGTTTAAACCGGCGCGAAATGACGCCCGGGTACTTCATCACCCGACGGATACTTCACAAAAATTCCGACAGGCCGGGCGGGGCCGAGGTGACAAATGATCTATGGGATGAAAAAACGTGGAATAAAAAAGTGGGTACCTGACAACCCCGCCACAAACAGTCCCTGATGTCGAGTTATTTCGCAAAGCCACTGATTCCGTTATGTAACCTGTCCCATGTTTTGTTTTTTTCTCCCCCTTTTTTCTATCCTTTTTTTTTTTAAATTGCTTTAGTACCTTTTCACTGCCCGAAATATTCCCATTCATATCCTCTCGATTAATGGCTGGAAAGAGCTTTTGGCTATCATTATCGGTATAGTTTTGCGGAAAAATATATTCAGGTATAAGAAACAAAAGTACTTGTCAATATTTTGCCAATTCATACATCATCAGGAAAGATAGAGCATGCAAAAATAAAAAATGAAAAAAGAACATACCGACCTCATAGTCTTACAAAATTCCAACTAATGATAGCATCCCACCACCACCAAGGTCTAGATGGGAGTCTATTTCTTTGGTTGGTGGATGCTATTATTGGACTATAAGCTTGTTTTTATTATTTTTTTTATATTGTATTATGTATATAGTCTAAGTTAATGAAAAAAGGTAAAATTGGCTATTATCAGCCTGTAGCACTACAACACGTGAAGGGTTTTGGGTTTATGTACTGTTTCTAAAGCCGTTTATACACTTGAGCATTCATTCGCAGCCGAACGGATCCCGACCGCTCAGCCCGAGCCGAGAGTTGTCGGTACTTCAAAGTGAACACGCATTCGTTTCGTGTTCGGTGGCCACAGGGAAAAACTCGAGACGTCCCGAATGGCCGAATGAGCGTCAGAGCTAGGCGTTCTTCTGTAGATATGGCTTTTCTGAAAGCAATGTCCTTTCTCCCTACTTTAGCACCGATACTATGGACGAAAACATATAAATCCACACGTGACATCATAGTGAAGTTTTCTTCTGTTTCGTGCCCAATTAACATTTGGGTATTCCTTTCCTGTAGAGTTTCCTCTGCCACCATCGCTTTTTCTGTTGTTTTTTTTTAATGGTTTCATGTATGTAAATATAGGAGAAACTGACAACCAGAAGTTTTCTGTTCACCATGGGCTCAGGGCAGACTGGATTCCGTGTTCGGGGTTCGGGCCTCTGCCTTCCCGGCTCAGTGCTCATGTGGTGCGTGGACGTACGGGGAATGCTTCCCCCTCCCGGAGGACCGCATGCTCATTCGGGGCGAATGCTCAAGTGTATACGCGGCTTAAGGCAATGGTTGTGCTAAGAGGTGATTCGTCCTAGATCACGCTCAGCAGGTGTTTCCCCACAATTAAGTGCCCCACTTTATATTGGCGGAGTGAACCTAAGGCTGCACCTACATTGGATCCGGTGTGATACGATGAGGCGTCGCTAGCAAATCAGATGAATGAAATATTTTGAGAGTTATAACATTTGGTTCTTTAAATTTATAAAATTAAGATTATTTGTTAAATATTTTATAAATTTAAAGAACCAAATGTTATAACTCTCGATATATTTCAGTCATTTGGTTTGCTAGCGACGTCTCATCGTATCACACCGGATCCAATGTAGGTGTAGCCTTAGGAGGATCCCATAGCGGCCCATCCGAGCTGTTAACAGAATAAATAATTGATCTACCACTGCCGGATTTAAACTCGGGACCTTCGGTACAACAACTCAGGTTCGGATTCGCAGTTCGGTAGCTGTCCCTAGAAGTAAAAAATCCTTAGTTTCCGTCCTTCAAAAAGAACGTAAAATGGGGTTTCCGATACTCGTGTCAGGTACTGGCTGATAAGATCCCTATTTTAAATATATCTGAATAGGCAAAATTTAGGACTCCTACTGTTGCTCCATCAGATTAACCATAGCAGCGTAAAGTGACGTTAAATTAATAAATAAACTACTAACAATGCCTGAAACTGTTAAGATTGCTGATTTTATCACAGTCTTTAAATATAATATCACGGCCTAAAGTTCATTTTTGTCCTTTGTTGGTCGAACTTTCAATCTTTGTATAATATTATTTACGATTTATCTTAGTGTAAAAATATAGGTTTTCCGTACTCGAAATTGAATATTATGATATATTGGGTCAAATTTCAAAATATTAGAATATTATATCAGAGATAAATTCTTAATTTTTTCAACTCACCCTAATTTTATTATTTAATTTATGATTACAAATTTAATTTTAATTTTATTCTCACATGTTCAAGGTAGCATCCTTGGCCCAATCCTTTATACAGTTTATACAGCTGACATCCCAACTCATCAACTATCCTTACCACGTATGCTGATGATACATGTGTATTATCTATCAACACCAATCCAATTATTGCATCCCAAAGCCTCCAATCCCATACCACTGATCTTGAAGAATGGTGTCAAAACTGGAGAATTAAAATAAACTCTCAAAAATCGCATCAAATCACTTTTACCTTACGTCGTAAACCAATGACGTCCTGCCCTTCAGTATCCTTTAATTATATCCCACTGGTTCCTGTAGAACAGATCCTCTTAGACTGAAAAGACAAGAAACCGCTCGACGTTTCAGGCTACTTCAACACTTACTAGACAAACGCTCTAAGCTCCCAATTAACTACAAAAGACTCATATACATGACCATTATACGACCTATTTGGACCTACGGAGTAGAGCTTTGGGGCTCCACTAAGCCATCGAATTCCTCTCGTATCCAATCCCTACAATCTAAAATCCTTCGTAAAATCCTTAATGCTCCTTATTTTGTTAAGAATAAAATCATCCATAACGACCTTAATGTCCCATTTGTTGCTGATTTGGCCCGAACCGGCTATCTATCCTTTCATAACAAACTTCATTTCCACTCAGTGGGTAGTTTCTCTACTTGTCATTTTCACATGCCATTATGTATCGCTTAGCCCATTTACTAGATGTATTTTTATTATACAGTTGTAAATATCAATAAATAAATTTAAAAAAAAATCTCACATGTTAATTATCAATTTAGTCAAACTGTTTTTTTTTTAATTTCTTATATTGTTAACTTATACTAAAATGTGTTCTGTAATTATAATACTAAACTGAACTGTAATTATTAAAATTACATGTAATGAAATGTAATATGCTTATTTAAGCATGGAGCATGTCATAATACTAATAAAAGGTCCCTCCATGGGGTTACCATTACCACGATAAATTCATCACCAAACCTTAGTATATAGTCGATTCGACAAGACATAACATGTTCGTTAATATTAAGATGTAATTAGTTGCTATGAAAAACAAAGCGATATGCCCCTCAACCACTAGCTAATATCAAACTATATCCAGCAGGGGAGTATAAATATGTTTTGTACACCGCATGGGACTGTGCTGTAGTGGGACAGTTCAGGTACAGCACTCGGGTTCGCTAAACCTTGTAGGTACCATTTCTCGTTTCCACCCTAAAGATGATGGTTGGATGTAGATTCAACTAAATCACTTTCTTTAACAGGGAATATTCTATTATAAGGTAAGTAATAGGATATGATGAGTCTTGTACATTGTTTGCAATCAATTATCTGCAAAGATAAGAAAGATCCAGGGGAGAGGAGATACGACAGAAGGGGTTAGAGAATTAAAGAGGAACCATTTGGCAGACAAGGAGTGGTAAAAGAAAAGAGGGAAATGATTTAAGAGCTCTTACTAATGGACTAGTATTAGGAGGCATAAAGGAAGGAGCAATGAAAGAGGTGCCTTCTCTCGTAATTAGCAAAGTTTAAAATAAATTAAAACAAAGGAAGGAAAGGGTTAATATCTAAATTGAACAGTTGAGGGCATAAATTGCAGTTGTTAAGGGGGCCTTATCTAACGTCTTATTTCAATAAGGGCTCGAGGGTGGGAGGAGTTAGGGCAGGGGGTGGAACAGGAGCCCTTTGTGAGCTGTTTGAGTTGCACAGGTCTCGGCAAATAGGTCACTTCGTCTCTCGGGGGGGGAGCAATAATAAGTTTCCATCATATACCGCAAGCCTCTCTTGTTTAGGTAGGGTAGTTTCGTGGCTTTGGAGCCTAAGGTCAAAGGTTCGATTCCCACAAGATAGGACTGCCGGTTAATATTAACTCTATGCTGGTATGGCTAATCCTATTTTTATTTATAATAAAGGTCCTAACTTTTGCATATCAAGGTATAATTAGGATAGGGATCTTTAACGAGTACCTGAAGCCCTCCAGATTTGTCATTTTAGGTCACATCAGATGGACGACATAACTAAAGATTTTTTACTCCCTTTGAAAAATCCGCGGTCACTTGCAGGGATGCATTCCTTTATCTTGGGCATAGAAGTTTGTTATGCTAACCTCTACACTACATGTCACCCCTCCTGTACTAGTTAATAACCATCTATGGTATATGGTCTCTGTGTGGGTGTATTTTCGTGGCTTTGGGAACTAAGGTCAAAGGTTCGATTCCCACACAATAGGACTTTGTGAAGTTACGATGTGATTGGTTTCCATAAAAAACAAACAATGATCCTCCTCAAATAATAGTTAGTAATTTGTTTCGTTTAAGCTGCTATGGCATATCGGACGATGCCACAGTCGGAGGGCTAAATTTGACCTTTCAAGTATAATTATGATAAGGATCTTTAACGAGAACCTGAAACCGTGCAGGCTGAAGAGTTCCTTTTTCCTTTTCCTTTTTTTCCCTATCCCCGAAAGTACATCCAACGGGATAGCGATAATAAGTTTCCATCATATACTGCATGATTATGAAGGTACAGAAGTTTCGTGGCTTAAAACTAATTACTAAGCGTACACACCAGTAATTCATTATTTTTATGATGTGATTGGTTGCCATGAGAAAAATAAAGCATTGTATCCATGGAACTCTTGCTAATTACACTGGTCAACAGTATTTTTGTTAAATGGGTAAATGTGGCTGTCTCATATTTATTTTTTGCTATGGTAATTCCGAATATGACCATCAAAGTTGTCCATGGGGCTCAGATTTTTTGTAATTTTAAATTTTGTAAAAAAAAAGTGATATTTCATAGCTATGAACGTTGGATTCTTGGATCAACAAACATTCTTGGAACGAGTGGAGACCTCAAAGTGTTAGGACTTTTGTTAGGTCTTCAATCAGGTTATACAAAAGTTTTCAGTGTGAGTGGGACAGCAGAGTTCGCTAAAATCATTATATAAAGAAGGAAAGAAATCATTAACCTGGAGAAAAAAATGTACTTTTCGAACCACTAGTAAACCCAGAAAACGTTTATCTTCCACCAATGCACACCAAACTTGGTTTGATGAAATATTTTGTTAAGGCACTGGATAAAAGTGTCCCTGGATTTCTATATTTAAAAGCCACATTTCCTCGGATCAGTGATGCAAAAATAAAAGAAGGTGTATTTACTGGTCATTGATGTTTTTAGTTATATAAATTATATTATAAAACCCTCTTGCTGCGCTTAAAATACTAATTATGTTTCATTTTTGTTTATTTTTATATTTTTTACATTTTTTTTAATTATTTAATTTATGATACAAACTGTTTTTTTTTAATTTCTTATATTGTTAACTTATACTAAAATGTGTTCTGTAATTATAATACTAAACTGAACTGTAAATATTAAAATTACATGTAATGACATGTAATATGCTTATTTAAGCATGGAGCATGTCATAATATTAATAAACGGTCCCTCCATGGGGTTACCATTACCACGATAAATTCATCACCAAACCTTAGTATATAGTCGATTCGACAAGACATAACATGTTCGTTAATATTAAGATGTAATTAGTTGCTATGAAAAACAAAGCGTTATGCCCCTCAAACAATAGTTACTATCAAACTATATCCAGCAGGGGAGTATAAATATGTTTCCATTGTACACCGCATGGAACTGTGCTGTAGTGGGACAGTTCAGGTACAGCACTCGGGTTCGCTAAACCTTGTTGGTACCATTTCTCGTTTCCTCGGTACAGGGTTTCGTTGCCAATAATTTATAAATGTTATCTACAGTATTGTAGTCAAAAAGTTGCCTGCATTTGTCTGCTGTAGTTTGGTGGCTCTTGCTTGCCCGAAAAGGCGTATTGTTCCCTACTTCTTCTTAAAAAAAAAAAAAGAAACGATGAAGATAGTTTTGTTGTTTGATATAATATATCAAGTATCGTTTCTTGATAAATCTTGAAAGGCAACCTTTTCTTGAACAGGAATGAACCTGAAATAAGATAATAAAGGAATTTTGCTGGTAAAATAACCTATCTTAATAGGTTCTCATAAATGAAGGTTATACATGATTTATTTACAATATTGGCCGATAAAGGTTCCATTATCATCTCGAGTGATTTGTTCGGTTGCGAATATAAGTACTCAAGGAATGGCTCACAAATGAACAGCTAATGTGGCTTACCCCATTGTCGACATCTTATTATACTGAAAATTGTTACTAATATTGAAATTCTAAAGCTTTTTAGAACAGTTTATACCTTCGACTTTCTGAAAATTTTTAAACGAAAAAAATAGTAACAATTAACATAAAAATTATTACAAAAATACAATTTAAAAAAATACCTGAATAAACTGAATTTGTGACTCCTTAGGCTATTGTAAAATAATGATGTGACAATTCAAACAAATGACTATGAAACATGTGTTACAAATTTTTAATTAACATTATCACTCATATATAACCTACCAATTTATAAACTATTATATATATCGTATTATAAGTTCGTATTCATTAATGTTTATAATATATGAAAAAAGTATAATTAATGTTATTTAACCTCCTGTGTCGTTTAATAACATCCCACTGATTCCTGTAGAGCAGGTCCGGTACCTAGGACTACACCTTGACAAACGCTCGACTTGGAATCCTCCTACTAGACTGAAACGACAAGAAACAGCTCGCCGTTTCAGACTACTTCAACATTTACTAGACAAACGCTCTAAGCTCCCAATTAACTACAAAAGACTCATCTACATGACAATTATTAGACCCATCTAGACTTACGGAATAGAGCATCGGGGCTCCACTAAGGCAACGAATTCCTCTCGTATTCAATCCTTACAATCCAAAATCCTTCGTAAAATCCTCAATGCTCCTTACTTTGTTACGAACAAAGTAATCCATAATGGCCTTAATGTCCCGTTTGTTGCTGATTTTGCCCGAATCCGATATCAATCTTTTCATGACAAACTTCATTTCCACTCAAACCCACTAGTTTCAAACCTCGCAACCTCTTCAATTCCTGATAATCCTCCGAGACGCCTGAAAAGAAGATGGCCTCGTAACCTTCCAAGTTGAACTTTCGTTTGAGTACTACCACTGCGTAGAGTCTCTACTTGTGTTTATTCCGGGACATGATTTATCTTTGATTATATTTACTTGATGCATTCAGTACAAACAGTTGTAAATTTCAATAAATACATTTGAAAAAAAAAATGTTATTTAATAAATGTTTGATGTATTGTCGAAAGAAAATATGCAAAAATTCAGTGCTATATTAAGTATTCTATTAACAGCCAGGGGGGAGCGGAGTGGCTCAGTGGTAGAGCACAGAGTTGCCATGCCGGAAATCCTTGTTCAAATCCCGCTGCGGGCAAGACTTTTACTTAGTCTGTTTGCAGCCGGAAATAGATCAAAGATGATCTAGGACCTTCCTGGGGCTCACCCAGCCTCTATAAAATGCTATAAAAATAGGGTACCCAAAATAAGTGGGAAAATGTGGTGGTTGAGCGTTTCCTAGGACAAGTCACCTCTTGCAGAACCGTTGTTCATGAAACAGTACAGTCTCTACCATGTACTAAACCCCAGACCATTTCACGGGTTGTAGTGGTACAGGTTTTTTTTTTAGGTTATTAACAGTCATGGATCAATCCTGTGGATTATTGGTTAGTAGCATCTCGGTCTCTTCCAGCCTTTAAAAAAAGGCTGCCCTTAATTCAGAGTAAAAACCTAGTTGAGTACGATCTCACTCAAAAACGTGTACCTGCACAGCCTTTGGCTTAGAAACAATACAGTAGATACTATGTACTGAACCCTTCATGGATCGTATATAGTAGTCGTACCGTTTATGGATTATTTAAATTATAGAGTTATTGTTAACTTGACTTGAACACTATAAATCACGCATTTTATGATATTATTGTTACTTCTTCTTGAGGTGCCTCTCGTTTCGTTCTTGTTCCGATCTGTAAAGTGCATTGAGGTCCAGGTTTGGCCTATTCTTACTGTTCTTAAGAGAGGAGTATTTCTTTCTCCCAATGCTTCAATTTCCCTCGAAATCGGAACAGTTTAGCTTCGATTATCCGAACTTCAATTATTCAAACTTGCTTCATTTATTACAAGATACCTGAATGGTTTTCAAATTCTTGAAAATAATTATTAGAAAAATAAGTTTGCAGAGAATATTTTATTTCCTAGAGCTATTAATTAATACTTACTACTATACTTAAAAGGATGGAGACAACTTTTTTTGTATAACAACCTTTACAAATCGAGTGTACATATTTGTAATGATGTTTACTTATTAGCTAAATAAATATATTTTTATTTTTTTGAGTGAATGTAGGATTGGCTTCTTTTCCTTTCTTCACTGTTTTGCAGCATTTCTCTTCCTGCCTCAGCGTGTTTATAATGTTTATCCACAGAATTTTAAGAATTTCCCTGAACACCCACGTGACCTCAAGCCAGTTCATGACCTTTATAGTACATGCCTCCATTCCGTACAGTACAATTTCTTACTCTGTTACACCTGCTGATAATAATTAAGGATACCTTGCGATACCTGTTGCCCCTAGGTAGGCTAACCTAATGAAGGAGCATGTTCGAATCAATACTAAGTGCAATAGAATTGCATTTCCCTCCCTCCCCCCCTCCCTGACCCCCTCAGTAATGCGCTATTAGAATGCACCCCTCTGCTGTCACATACGGTCTTCTTCCTAGGATCAACTGACCCAAAGATTTTTTATACCGCTCAATAAAAAGGAATCAATACAAAATATCTTCTTAATTTTGGATTAATTTCATACATATGTAAATTAGTTTATAAATAGATAGGGTATGTTGTCGGTGGAAAAAATTAGCTGTTATTGGCATTTGAACGCCTAAGTGTCTAATTTTTGGTCTAATTACATGCATAACATTTGAAATAAAGTTTATATTTCAATTGAAAAAAAAAATAGTTACTTTTGTTTCCTATATAGTTCTATCGTCTTTCTCTCAGCTTCTGATGAGCTCACAAAAACCTCACCCTGCCATTAGTGCTTGAAAATAGTAATAATAATAAAATGACGTAGGACCACTACTCGAACCCAAATCCGCCAGATCACGCTTAACGCAATCCTCCCACCTACGTCTCGGTCTACCCCTGAGATGATTCTCTGGCGGCGAAGCGTTTATTAACATCTCAGGAATTCGTTCTTTACTAAGCCCAACAACTTTACAGGCCCATCTTAATCTTTGTGATGCTATTTCTTGAATAATATTTACCGGGTCCATATTTCGCAATTCGGCGTTATGTAATCTCCTATATTCTCCAGTGGCCTCATCCTTTTTTTGGACCGAATATTCCACTTAACACCTTATTTTCGAAAACCAGAAGACGTTGTTCATCCTTTAGCGTTAACGGCCAAGTTTCACGCGTTCAAGTTCAAGTGTTGGAGGCATGATGGTTTCATAAATTGTGATTTTTAGACTTTTCTGAGTGATTTACAGGATTCTGATAAATTTTTACTTTTTCGGGACAAAATACGCTAGTTTCGTAATGTCGAGACAATATGGGAATAACTACAAGCGTTTCCCGCCTTTTTTGATCAAAAAACTGTTAAAAGTTCTCGAAGTTTCGTTAGTTCGAGTATTTATTGCTTTTTTGCTTTTATCATTTGAAGTCTATTATCTAGCCTTATTTGCCTTTGATAAATCGGCACTTTCAAATTTTCAGTTATTTGTTTAAACCTGGCGCCGTGTTATCAAAGGGAGAATAGCTCGCAGACGACATTGTTACCACAAAAGAACTCGATGCCTCTTCTTATTCTTCCTTGGAAAGTTAAAGGACAGAGGATATCTCTTGTTACGAGACTGGGATATCTCTTGACGTAGACTAACCTTTAGACAAAGACCTCCTGCCCTTGATAGTGAGATAGGATTGTGTTTGTAGAATGTTTCTAGATTATCATTAGTCCAAACATCTCGCCCGTTCCTGGTACTTCTTATAATCGAAGGTAAATAAATACTTCTTGGAAGTGTTGTCTCTCGAGGAATATTGTCCATCGCGTTTGAGCATGTCGTCGTTGCACAACAGCCTTCCATATCTTGTAGGGTCCTGTCTTGATCAAACATTATCCTGATAATTCTTCTGGTGATTTCGTTTTATTTAGATTTCTAAATCCAGAAGAACTATTGTTCCTTCATTCGAAACCTGTACCAGTACAACCCGTGGACAGGTCTGGGGTTCAGTAGATCCTAGAGGCAAAACTGTTTCATTGGCAACGGTTATGCAGGGAGGTGCTTTGTCCGACGCTCCTGGCAGTTGAGCCTGGAATGATAATGTTAAAAGTAAATAAAAAAAAAATAGAATTTCTTAAATCTGGATAAACTACTAGAAAACGCATTTCGACCCACATTGCGGGTTCTCTTCTCTGCAATAAACCAGAACAAACATTTTTAAAACTAAAATAATTGTAATATGAAAAAATAAAAATAAAATAGAATACATAAAGTTAAATCTATTGGAGTTCGCAAGATACAAACCTAGACATCGTTTAAATTACAAAATAAAGTAAAAAAAAAATTACCTCCTCCACTCGAGGAGTTCCCCATGTTTATGCGGTTAAATAATAATTATTCTATATTCTAATAACTACGATACATTTTATTCTTTTATAGTTTGATCTCAAACTTTAGCCAAAATAGGTTGATGTAATCTTCTCGTTTTTTTCTATAACGAAAACTTAACACTCTACTATTTGATTCATTTAAACTTACAACACCAGGGATCTGGAGAGTCTCCTGGGGCTGACCCAGCCTCTATAAAGTGGGTACCCAAAATCTGGCGGTTAAGCGTGATCTAGGACAAATCACCTCTCTTTAAAACCGTTGTCCATGAAATTTTACAGTCTCTACCATGTACTTAACTCCAGACCCTGGTTGTAGTGGTAAAGGTTTCTGTTATCTTTACTATACATTCATTACAATGTAATGACGTGACAATTCTAACAAATTACTACTAAGCATATGTCAATGGTTACATTACCACTTATACATAAGCATACATTTTTATAAAGCATTTTACATACACACATATGTGTGTATGCGTAAAATAGATTATGAATAGATAAGCTATATAGGAGTAATAATGTAACCTACACCTACTGGTGAAGTTCTGGGGAGCGGAGTGGTTCAGTAGCAGTCCCATGCCGAAAATCCTGGTTCAAATCCCGCTGCGGGCAAAACTTTTATTTAGTCTGTTTGCAGCCGGAGATGGATCGTATAGGATTTAGGACCCTCCTGTGGCTCACCCAGCCTCTTTAAAGTGGGTACCCAAAATAAGGGGGGAAATCTGGCGGTTGAGCGTGATCTAGGACAAATTACCTCCCTGTACAACCGTTGTCCATGAAGCAGTAGTGTCTCTACCATGTACTGAACCCCAGACCCTTCACAGGTTGTAGTGGTACAGGACAAAAACATGTGAAGTTCAAGCTTTCTGTAACATATGTTTTATAGTCTTTTGTTTTATTTTGTTTTAATTGTCACATCATTACATTCTAAGAGTCTAAAGAAGCATTATTAATTCAGTTTATTCAGGTATTTTTTTCTCATTTTTTTTTATTTCTTATTTGTTTTGTTTGATAAGTTTTCAGACATTTGAATGTTTAAATTGAGATTACTTTTTATTTACTAGAATAAGATGTAGAATATGGAATTGTATATATATATTATTATTATTATTATTATTATATATACATTATTTAAGAAGATATATATATTATATGAATACGAGAACGGTTTATAAAAAACCCCGATTCGATTTCACACTACATCGATCCTGTAAGTTAAAGGCCTACTTAGAGAGAGTAGCACAGGTGTTGAGACAGCTCATCGACAATAGTCCCCATGGGACGGGTCTCGAACCCAAGGGATATATCACAGGCTGTAGAAGTGGTAGGGGGGACAGTGTTACTAAATCAGAAGCAGATGTGGCTGCGGTAGGTGACGCGGCGTGTCAGTGCCTGCTGTCGCCCTCGTCTACCTTACAGTCAGTGTATTCATAACGGTCTATATTACATCTCTCTCCGATCTTGTATATAACTCTCTCTCTCTCTCCTGTCTATATATACATATACTCATGTCATATCATTTCAGCTGATTTTAACCATGTATTAAATCCACATATCTACTAAGGCAATATACCTAATTGTTTCCCGTTTTCTAAACATTCACCTCTGCGTGTTAGTAAACCTTAGGCTAAGATACAATAAAAATGTTATTTATAATAAATGTATACTTTATATTTATACTTGTGGTTTTGACCATCTATTCAAATTCTTTGACATTTGATTGGCCATACCTCAGGGCTTAACCTGAGATTCAGTCTTAAGAAATCTGAGAGTGCTTCCAGTACGGCCAGCGAAACGTAGGCAACGAATTTGGCTAAACTCGAAACCAGAAGAAACGCCTGATGAATGGATTAAAAATATCGGCCTTGGCAATTTAATAGAACAAATTTATACTTGTTATTATGAATAATAATTACTAAATATTACCTTGTTCTCCACTAAAATATATCCATTTATTCATATACGACTACATCATAAAAAAAAACCTTTAGAGTTTGTACTGGTTGTCCGAGATCAAGGTCTATCGTCAGGTTTTTCCTACAAATGTTGTGTTATTTTTGAAAGTTGTATAAATCCAGCTATTTCAACCGCTGGGGATGGATCCTTTGGGATTTGTAGAGTATCCTGGGGCTAACGCAGCGTCAATAAAGGGTATACACTTAATTAGGGAACCCTGGTACCCCATAACAATTCTCCATTCTGTCCTAGTAACAGTACGGTCTCTACCACGTACTAAACCCAAGAATCTTCATAACTCCTAAATTTAACTTCGTTTTCCAAAAAAATGTATCCGTTTATTCTTATACTGTGTCATTAAAAAAAAAACTCACTGGAACTGACGAATGTTCTTGGGTTCAGTTCATAGTAGTACGACTGTACTGTTTCTAATACAATGGTTGTGTTATTGTTGGCACGGCGTTTGTAACAAATCTTTCGACTATTTCTTGGAAGCTTTCCCACGTCATCGACAGGAGTAGTTTCTTTCATGCGTAATAAAAGGAAGGTTTATAAAAAGGAGGAGCATGAAGGTTTGCCATTCCATAAAAATAGATTATATATAAATATACGAATATTTCCCATAAACGGTGGGAAATTTGAGGAACTGGGTACCATAAGTTCCGAGGGATCATATCTTAGTACTTAAGGGTTAAGCTTTATTTTATAAAAAGAAAAATTCTCATTATTCTCGATTAGATAGAGTATACAATAAGAGGGAGACAGACCCAGGTGAAGTTTGTCTGACCAAATCTTTGCCTCAACCCTAAGTCTTATCACTAAGGTAAACACAACTATCGGGCTTACTGTGAAAGTTCCTGGGAAATCCTGTGAATAGAGGTCCTTCGTGCAGACTTTTCCCAGGACAACATTCTAATCTGAGTGTTTGTCGCAGTAGTGAAGAGGATTTACGATCGCAGAGTGGGTAACAGATCCTTCAGATCAAAGGAGGGTTTATTGCCTCATCAAAGTGAATGCCAAGTCGACTCTAAACCATCCCCAATTAACGGTGATACTTAATTCGGGGAAGAGAAACATTGTAGGGTAGGAAGAATTCTCTTAGCTACGTCAATTATATCAGAAATTCTCTATTTTTTTTTTTTTTTTTTAATAGTCAAACGCTCGAAATTTCCAATTAATTACAAAAGACTCATATATATGACTATTGTAAGATGGACTCATGGAGTAGAGCTCTGGGGCTCCACTAACCGTCGAATACCTCTCGTATCAATTCCTTACGATCCAAAATCCTTCGTAAAATCCTCAATGTTCCTTATTTTTCCCGATCCATATATCAATCCTTTCATAACAATCTTTATTAAAACCCACTGGTTTTAAACCTTCTAGCTACTTTTACAACTATATAACTATATAATAGGTTATAACCTATTATTACATAACCTTTAGCTAAGAGTACCCATTTTACAGAGGCTGGGCTAGATTTAAAAGGTTCCCCAGATCCCTCAGATATAATTAAGTAACAAAACTTGTTTGCGGTTATGTATGTATGCTATATCAAATATACATTTGAATCAAATGTGAAATGGTAAATTTAAAGCTATTTTATAGTTATTTATTTAATTTGAGTCTGAGGAAATTCTCCGGAATCAATCATTTATCTGCCACAACTCGCACTCGACCCTAGAGACCACTAATCAAGCTTCTCAGTCCCGTAATAAAGGAAATCGGTGAAAATATTTTTAAAAAATTTTCTCACTTAACATAGAAATTTGGATCATCAAAGAAGTTTTCAATAATTTCCTATTATGTGAAAAAAGGGAGCCACTATTACCATCCATGAAGCGTCAACTACTGCACGGGAAGGTTTTGTTCTAGATCACCCTCAACCGGCAGGATTTTCTCCCAATTAATTGGGATGTAAGCATTAGTTTACAGCGGTTGGGTGAGCCCCAGGAGGATCCTTGATCCAATAGGAACCATCTCCGGCCGATGGCTGATTAAATTAAAGTCTACCAGAAAGCGGAATTTGAAACTCCAGGGCCTTCGGCAGTGCAAATCAGCACTCTACCACTGAGCCACTCCGCTCCCTACAATTAAAACCATATTAATTAAATGTTTTAACAAAACCTTAAATCGAAGAATTCCATAATAGTATAATGCTAGAATTGCAGTATCCTAAACAGAACATTAAACTAAGTTAGTTCGGAACTACTGTTCCATCGCGATACAATAAATTCCGCCGTGGCAGGAGTCGGTCCTGTTCCTACTTAAATCGGCATTAGTTCCGCTCCGCCGAAGATTCGTGCCGTTTCCACCTCGTCAGGAGTCCTCCCTGGACGGGGGGAGGGTGTAAGGGTGAATCAGTCAGGAGTGACTCAGTCCTTCCAACCCTTCCTCATCTGATACGCGGGTCTGACTTTTTAATACGACGTGGAGGGTGTGTTGTCAGTGTTGGGGTAGTCTTTAGCGGTGGACGTCATTGTGTTCTGTGTAATTCCTTCACAACAGATCCTTTCTGGGCTTCATAGTCACTTAGCTTGGAATAATAATAAATTATATCTTTACACCACATGGCTTCCTAGTAAGCCCGTGTAATTATAAATCGAAACCTCGAATGTTATCATGAATTAATTATAATCTGTCTGTACTTTTTATGTATCGCCATATTGCCACTTATTATGTATTATTAAAGTAAAAATCCTAAATTGCTTATTGTTCATTCATTTAACGTCACTTCATGCTGCTATAGCTAATTCTACTGTCTTAGCTGATCGGTGTCCTAAATTGTAATAAAATAATAAGTTTACACATCACTTCCTTGTAAGCCCATGAAACAATAAATCGATACCTCAAAAGTAATCTTGAATTAATTATCATCTCTTTATACTCCATCATGTATCGCCTATTGGGCCTAATTACGTATCATAACAGCAAAAATACTGAATTTTTTACTCATTTAACGTCACTTTATGCTGCTATGGGTAATCGGACGATGATAAAATGGGAGCTCTAAATTTTACTTATCTGGATACTATTAGGATCTTTAAAGAGTACCTGATTCCACACCCACTGTTAACGCCAATTCCAAGACACACAATTTGGTCTTAAATTGACTTAAATTAAATTTGGTCTTAACATTATCTGTGTACAATTTTCCTTTTTTTTTAATATGGGACACTGTTATACACTAACCACACAGCACAGCAGTCTTTTTTTTTTAACGTCAGACTTTTTTTTTCATGTAATAGAAAGAATTAACTTGGTTAAGACTCCGGTAAGGTAAAATATGAGGATATATTTATTTTGAAGAGAAAAGATTTTTGCCCCCAGCCGGGATTCGAACCGGGATCTCCGCCTCACCGTGGCAACACTTTAACCATTTGAGCGACCCCGGTTGCTCCCGGTTCGAATCCCGGCTGGGGGCAAATCTTTTCTCTTCAAAATAAAAATAATTAAAAATTAAAGCAATGACTAAAAAAGTTATTATAAATTATAAGGATATAGATAACCTTTACAAATAATATTTCTTCTTTTTTATGAAATAGGTATCTGTTCCGCAGGTTGTCGCTTTGAGTTCAATTACAAGTTTTAACTGTTCATTCGTTTCCCTTTTTAATGTTTTCAAAAAATACAAGTTATCATGATGAGCTTTAATATGGAAAAGATAATGTAATTATGGGAAATGAGTATACTTCGGTAATCATTTTATGTAGAAATGAACGCTTCAACATAAATATATCATATATGAAATAGAGCCAAAACTCAAAACGAAACATTAAATTTTATTAGAATGCAAATGGAAAAACCCACAAGCAGAGCCTTATTTTCAAATCTGGTGTAAAAAACAAACAATTATCAGTCGACGTTTCGCCCATACAGGGATTATCAAGAAACAAAAAAGAGTAAGATCAATCACATCTCAAAGCAGAAGTGCAATATATCCCGATAATACCTGAATGGGCGAAACGTCGATTGATAATTGTTTGTTTTTTACACCAGATTTGAAACATAAGGCTCTGCTTGTGGTTTTTTCCATTTGCATTCTAATAATTATATCATATATACTTCGAGATGTTGCTTGAAACTTTTATTTCTTGATGAAATGATTACTGAAACCCACTCATTACCCATAATTACATTTTTTTTCCATGCTTAAGCTCATGATAACTTGTATTTTTGAAAAATTGAAAAAAATTATGTGTATTATTTAAAACTTTTAACTCAACTCAAAGCGACAACCTGCGGAACAGATATCTGTTATCCCACTACAGGTGACTCTATCACCCAATATTGTAAAGACTAGGTCTTGAAACCTTATATCTTGATAAAGGTGATATAAACACCTGCCTATTCGTAACTACTGCGGTTCTTATATTCTCCATCATAGTAATCTCCAATAGATTTCCTCACCGTACAGAGAGAGGGAGATAAAGAGAAAAAAAGGACAATTTTTCCGAATGACTTATTGAACTAGAATAATTAGTATGTCGGAAATTAATATGTCAAATCAACTGGAGTAGGTTTTTATGCTAACCATAATGCTACAGGTGACTCCATCACACACTACAGTTAAACCTAGGTCTTGAGACCATGTGTCCTGATACAGGTGATATAAACACCTTCCTATTAGTAACCTCTAAGGTTCTTATATCCTCCATGGTGAACCCCAACAGATTCCCGCACCGAACAGGGAGAGATAGAAAAAGAAAAAAAAGACAATTTTTCCGAATGACTAGCCGGGAGTTGACTTATTGAACTAGAAGCAGGAGCCACAACAGGTTGGAGAAAGGAGGTCAGAGTGGGCGTGGTGGGGGAAGCCACGCCCCCATTGGTCGGTTCGTTCGGGCGTCTCCGCCAATCGTCGGCCGGGCCCGCCTCCCTGCGTGGGTGCGAGTCGGCCAGTCCGAGATGGTCACTCAAGGAGAGATGTACTCCTCCGCCTGCTTCGACAGCTTCTCGTACCGTCTCTGGTCTTTGGCTAACGTCTGGTCTCGTAAGTACTTGTGTATATAATAACTAAATTTTAGTTTATAGCGTTATTTATATCTAAAAAAAAAATTATTAATACATTAATTACAACTACTATCACCAAAAATAATTAATTATACATATCATATAATCACACTATATTTAAAAAAGAAATATTTTTAAAAAATAAATAAAAAGTTCCTTCTAAATCATGACTCACTGCCTCCTCGATATAAATTACTCATAGATCAAACAGCCCCTGGCTGTACGGGGCCACCCCCCATTGTATAACAATAGGCTCTTCCACACCGCGTCCAATCCGATACACCTTATTTAGTGACTGGAGGGTCCGTATGTCCATTCACTTCCCGATACTCACCCTCAATTTTTTTTTTTATCTTTTGTATTTTGTCCTACAAAAGAGCTCTAAACCTATGTCACATACGGGACGCTTAATCTTTAATGCTAACGATAATATTATTCTGAATTTTGTAATCTAATAAAAAATATATTAATTTGTGATATCAATAGGGGTGTAAACACTTTACTCATCATTTCATATGGAAATAATTTTTCTGGAAACCTGAAGTTTTAGGATACTAAATAATTATAAGTTATCACTTTTTTCCATTTATGATTATATATTTCATACATATGGAACCAATGAATGTATATATTTGTTTTAATATGCAAATTAATAATTTAATCCACCAGTAAATTTTTAATAATGGTTTAAATTGGTCAGTGGTGCAGTCAAAGATGACACGAAATACGAAAAACTTAATTTAAATTAATTAAATTTTCTTATCAAATGACTGAATAGAATTATTCAATCAACTATTTCTACTTAAATATGTAAGTTTAATTTATTTCTATTATTAACTTATAAATATATTCTAAAGTAATTGTATAAATTGGTCTGTTTATATAAAAATCATACGTATTGACATTGTAATATGCTTATTTAAGCATGGTACGTGTCTCAATTTTAATAAATGGCCTTTCGATGGGGTTACTATGTAAGGGGAAAGAGTGGGGATATATATATATATATATATATACTCAATATAAACTTTTAAGTCTTAAATCATCATATTTTCTTAGAATATGATGATTGTTTTATTTTATGATTGTTGATTTTTTTTTAACGTAATTATATATAAAAAAACGAAAAAAAATGTCTTTATATTATTCCTTTGAAAGATATTGGTTTTTATTATTATTATTTTTTCACGACACAGCCAGAAATGTTTTTTGATGTAGGAGTGGATATTGTATTTTTTTTTTTATAATTTATTAAAATTCATCATTGCCCAAACTAAAAATTAAAAAAATTGTTTTCTTTTCGCTTTATAACTTTACATAAACGTGTAATAAATGTTTTATTAAAATGACTAACAAAACAATTTTTATGTATTATATTCATGAGTCGAAAATTAGAGATGCTAATAGTAATGAATTGTTTGGACAGGATCCAAAACCGCCATTCTATTATTCTACGAATTGTATATTTGCATCTTGTGTTATTATTCATTGGATATGTTTAATATACCTTTATATAATAAATTTTATAAGATCACTTTTTTTTTTCGTAAAATATTTTTCCATAATTTATAAAAAATGCATATTTGATACGAATTATTATTTTTATTCTAATTGAGTTACATAAGTTAAATCTCAAAGGCGTAGAAATGTTTCTATCAGCCTTAGCGATATATCAACGCCATCTTCAGGTAGTTGTATCAATATTATATATAACGGTTTCATAGTTCCAATACATTACATTCATCAATTTTATTTTTTAGTTTGTATTTTTAAAAATATCCAGTTGTAAAATGCAATACAGTTTGTTTATTAATTTTTGTTATTAATGAAATAAATAAATAGTTCATTATTGATAAGTTGGTATCTAAGAGAAAAAGGGGGGAGAATTAATTGGAAATGATAGACAAGATTATTCCTATAAATTTCACATCATTTATGCATTAAAGTATTTATTTTTGATTATTTTATTGTTGTTATGCAAAGTAATATTTATTTATTTTTAATAAAAAAATAAAATAATATGAAAAAAATGATGTTTCTGCAGTAATGTTCTATAAATTAGGTTATCTGGTCGAAAGACCCCCCTTCCTGCTGGCAAACTGGACCCCATTTCAATTGTTGTCTTACAATTTTTATGTTTTATTTTATTTTATATTTATACATCATTTTAATACTTTTATTATTTTTAATTAGCATAATAATCTAAAAATGAATTCTAAAATCACATTAATAAGCATTTAATAAGGGCTGTGCTCGAATAAACAATTAAGAAACAATTTCAAGTTACGACTGGACGGAAATGGAAATTTAAAGAAAAAAAAGATTAATTATATTAATCTTATTAATTTTAATATTCATGTCTATATTTTTGTCTTGAATTGACTTTAAGTTTCTTTCCAAATAAGTCTTAAGATGTATTTTTACTTACAGATTTATTTTATTTTTTTTAATATTTTAGTATTAGAATTTTAATCAAATCTTCAAATCGTGTAAATATGCTAAATTTATCACAAAACGTTTTTTCTAATATATTTTTTACTTTAGCTGAAGTATATTAAAATGTGGAGCATGAAAAATATTTCAGATATTTATTCATTAATTTATTGGAGGATTAATTAGGATTTTCAACGACTAATTCTTATTTATCTGTTCTCCAAGATATTCAGTGGCTCATGTTATCAAAAAGCACGTTGTATATAAATGCAGTATAAAGTAAATAACATAAGATAATTAAGTTCGTTGCAAGTCATTTTATTACGACAGGATAATTAGTCTTGTTTTTGTAAGTTTTTAATCGCATTATAAATTAAGAACTATTTTAAGTTTTATAAAATATGTTCAAATAAGACCAATTATGTCTTCAGAAAAATCCTTTTTTATTTTATTTTTTTTGTTTCTCCTGATATTTTTGAAATTCCCACGTTATTAAGGCTATGGGAGGACAGATACTTTTTACATGTTTTTTTTTACATTAAATTATTTTTCGCTTTCCTCTGCACATTATCTTACTCGGTTGCGGTTGGAGGAAGAGGCGGTGATAAACGACCTGTTTGATAGCGGCAAAGGATGCCTCACCTCATACGATTAGATAGACAGCCGATGATCTGACCTCGAAGAGAGGTTGGATATCAACTCCAGGTGTCCTCAGTTGACGATGTCAGCGATGAGCTGGCTCTGCCCGATTAAGGAGAGCTATCGGAGTATCGTCCTAAAAGGGAATGGAGTGACGTATCCTTCAGGAGCTTTTAAGGAGTGTTGTTATAACGTTCCATCCACTCCGACTCGGTTCTTCGGACACCCTGGTGGATGAGGATTTGATAGGTAGATGTGGGCGGTAGGCTCTCGAGTTACCTGCCAGGTGCTGAAGACAATGTACCCCCAGATCGAAGGTCCCACAAAGGAATCTGGATACCCACATTGATCACGAATAGCGGAGGTCTTTGTGAAGCCTCCAGCTTGTCAAAATAGCTTCTCATCGGAATGATGTTATCTGGGGTTAGCATCGTCCGTTAGGAACTGACGAGACGGCAAGAGGATCAAACATTTAGGGTATGGAGCAAACATTTTTCTCACTCCTAAAGTAGTTTTTATCGTGTCCTATCAAGAAGTGAACAAAGTAAATTTCGAGTTTCGAATTCGAATGTTCTAAGATGGATATTACAGTTTTTCAATCCACTCCACCAAGAGTATTATCGTATTCTTCCAAAATAAAGCCTCGAGTATCTCAAACACGATTAAGTAATAAACAGTCAACGTTTCGCTAATTCAAGTAGTTCAGATAAACATGAGATTAAGTGGAGATAATATTTTTCAAGTCTCGTATTCATTTAAATATAGGGCTGACGATTTTTCAATGTATTTCTCCCTGAAAATTATTGCATCCTTTCCAAACAAAGCCTTAAGTCTCTCAAAATGCATTTAATTAATCAAAGAATCGACGCTTTACTAATTGAGTCAGTTTACAATAACTGAAACAAAATTAGCTAAAAATTTTGTTTTAGTTTGTTTTAATTTTATATATTTTATCAAACCCGTCGTAGAATGAAAGTAAACACAAAATTGTCTGAAATAATTGCAATAATATTGAGAGTAAATAGTACTTATTATAGCAAGTTTTACTAATGTCAGTCCTGTTGATTGCCTTTGACTCAAGAGTTTAGACCGAAACGTAGGCGTTCACTATTAAGAGCGTTATAATTACATTAATTAATTACTACAATAAGAATTGAGATTTGTAAGCTACAAGTTATTTTAAAGTATATAGACGTACAATTTGTATTTTACACTAATTATTTGTTTCTCCTATTTATTGACTTTCAAATGATTCTTTTGCGGGATCTTAAAACGCAATCCTAACCAATAAAAGCCATTAAGAAACCTAATATTTATTATAGAAAAATAGAAAAAAAAACTGTACCCCTGCAACACATGAAGCGTCTTAGACTTAGGCTCAGTATATGGTAGAGAATGTGTTGTTTCTAGTTCAATGGTTGTGGAGGGAGGTGGTTTGGCTATGATCACGATAAACCGTCAGATTTTTACCGTATTAAGGGCACTTAATTTATAAAGGCGAGCCCCAGGAGGGTTTGCAAGTCCCATAGACCCCATCCATGGATGTTAACAGATTAAATAATCTATCTTCCTCAGCTGGATTTGACCGGCACCGTCAGTCTAGCAACTCAACACTCTGTATTCCTAATTACATAACAACCGCTCGATAATCATTTGGCTATGATAGATTGTAATAAAACTCCCTTATATTTTTTATTAACAATTTATTTTACTTGTAGAAGTATCACTTATATATTTATCCTCCCTGTAACACCCCCCTCCGGTAGATGACGTCATTGCGGAACATCTATAGGACATTGTTTCGATACAATTTATCGATGGTTAGATGGCCTGTGAGAGAACTGTGGGTGTTGGTTCCATTAAATCAAAGGGGATTAGAAAACTCTACTTGGTTCCGCTAGCTTGTCCCTTCTGATATTGACCCTGCCTGCTCTTTAGTGGTGTATTTTAATATAATATTTGCATTGTATGTTGTTGTTTTTTAAATAATCTAATAAAAACTGTTAGATTTTTTTCTGGCTTCAATCCAACATATGGTTAGTTATAAAATAATAGTTAAAAATGTTGAAAAAACATAATAGTTATGTTCTTTGTCCTGGTGAATACTGTACACGTTTAATCTTTCATTGGAAATTTATTTAAAATTTTGTTTTTAAATTTATTTATTGATATTTACAACTGTATTAAAAATACATCCAGAGGCTATGTGAATACATAAACTATTTAGGCTATGTGATACATAATGACATGAGTTAATTGCAAGTAGAGAACTACCCACTGGTAGTACTCAAATCACTAGTTCAACTAAGAAGGTCACGTGGCCATCTTATTATCAGACGCCTCGGAGGATTATCGGGAATCGAAGAGGAAGCTAGGTTTGAAACTAGAGGGTTTGAGTGGGAATGAAGTTTGTTATGAAAGGATAGATACCGGGTTCGGGCCAAATCAGCAACAAATAGGACATTAAGGTCGTTATGGATGACTTTATTCTTAACAAAATAAGAAGCGTTGAGGATTTTACGAAGGATTTTGGATTGTAGGGATTGGATACGAGAGGAATTCGATGGCTTAGTGGAGCCCCAAAGCTCTACTCCGTAAGTCCAAATAAGTCGTATGATGGTCATGCAGATGAGTCTTTTGTAATTAATTGGGAGCTTAGAGCGTTTGTCTAGTAAGTGTTGAAGTAGCCTAAAATGTCGAGCGGTTTCTTGTCTTTTCAGTCTTGTATGAGGATTCCAAGTTAATTTAAATTTTAAATATCTTTATAGTAGATATCAATACTAAGAATATATTCAGTGTAGTTTCTTTATTTGCTTGACCTTATTCACAAATTAAATAAACCATCAAATGGTTCTCGAAATCATAAATCATTAGGAAAGTAACTTATGGGACCATGACAGAGCAGAAAGAATGTCTCACATCGTTTGACAAATCGAAATAAAATTCATTAGACAAATCAACTATTCTCTACTTAATATTGTTTCTGATTTAATTACTATCCGATGAGATAGGTCCAAGTGTTGAGAGATAATATTAATTAACCATTACTATTAATTATTTTTATCTCCTTTATTAATTAAAATTTAAAAAATACAAATTTCATTTTTGTTAAAAACTCTTTGTTTTTTTAGCCAATTATTCCTCGTTCCTAGTGTATAGAAACATATTTTTTGAAAATTTTCATTTGCCTAGAAGTGTTTAAGTAAATAGAATACAGTGCTCGATTTTAATGTTAAAATTTATTTTAAAAGAATAAGGATTTGTTAATTATTATTTTTTCCATTGCAACAATTTTGTTTTAAAAACAATCTGAAAAATAGGTTAGTCAAAGTTTCCTGGGCTGTTTTTTTTCTAAGTATTTTTTAAAAATAAATGTTGATACCACAATTCATAAGTCATGCTTTAACTAATAAACAAATAAATAATTCTCTATTGAATTCATAAACAGACCTTTTCGTAATAAGCTTAATATTATCACTTAAGCCTGTTTGATTCGTAAGCTTGTTATATTTAGGTTGAATTATTATTATTATCATTTATATTTGCTTATTGTGTGATATATTTTCAAAGGTCCCTTCTGTTTCCCACCTTGACTGACACCTCAGTATTTTTAGCCCTAGATTACTGAGGACTAAACAGTGACAATACAGAGGAAAGGTGATGCCAGATCTATAAACTGAAAATAGACTGTGATCATCTCCTTATTGTTAACTTTTTTTTTTTTTTTAATTATTTTATTGAATTGTACAAATGTAATATATACATCTAGTACAAGGGCTGTATGAATAAATAAATGCATGAAAGGACGTGGTAGAGGCACTACCCATTTGTTAACTTTATTATATAAAAATAAGCGGCATAAATATAGATATAATTATCTTCATATAAATATATACTGTTATTTGTAAATTCGTATCTAGGAAATTTATAATTGTATAATATTCAGAAAAAGCCGCCTCACACACTAATTCTCTCTCTCTCACTCAAACTTTAAGTAATAATCTAATAATATTTAAATACATAACATAAACATTTAATTCCTATTCAATCAAAAATTAATCTTATATTAATATTAATTATTTATTAATATTACTCTACATTATATAAAATAGTTTTAAATACTTTATCTGCGTTGCCTAGCAACGGATCGAGTGACTATTTTTTGTACAGATTTTTGAAGTTTTGGTTAAATTATAAATATTTAAAAAAAAATTCAATAATCATATCGACTGATCCTGTCTTCATTAAGTCTTTACACTAAATATAGCACTGTTTTTAAATTTAAATTTAAAAAAAAATTAAATACGTCGATTTTAAAAATTAAATCAAGCTTCATCATTGCAATATACAATGCGAGGACTGTTCTTTTAATATAGATAATGCGTTGAAATGTGATTAAGACATTTTTCTTATAAACTATAATGTTTTTAATCTAAAAATAAAACATAAAATAAAAAAGAAATTTTTATTATTTTATTTAATAGAAAATATTCAATAGCTAAGAACAACACTAAGTGGACATTCATATTTGAATTGGTTCACTAGGGCTAGTACACAATAATCTGAACTTTAATTTCTATAATAATACCGAGGTCTACTAAAACGTTATATACCTACTATAGTACAATTAAATAAGCAGTTGTATGATTGTAAAATGGGGCTGGTCCGCCGTAAGGTATAAAAATAAAATTTACTTAAAAGATAATTAAAAAAAAACATGAAATTTGTTTTCGAAGCCGTAACTACTCTACTATAAGTATCATGTATTTAGATATTTATTAAAATTATTATCGTTTTATTACATGCTCATATAAAATTATACAGACGTATAAGCGGTTTGAACTATTAAATACCTGTACTAGAATAGCTTTATGTAGCTTAGAAACGTAAATAAATTAAAACGAAGGTAAAATAAACAAAATAATAACATTATTAACAGAGAATAGACGGATAATAAATAATTCAGGTTATGTCGCACCACCTCTGGCACACTTCATCTATCGTAAACAAAATACGTAAATAAAACTGTTAAAACTATTCTAGTTTTCTTTAGCCGTGGTATTTTTTCAGGAAAAATATTTAATATCTTCTTATTCACTACGAAGTAAATGCTTTTAATATAGAACATGAAAATAATATGTTTATAGTTGTAAACTGAAGGTTCTGGGTTCAAATCCGACTTTGACAGATAAATTATTTCATGTGTTAAAGTGTTGTTTTTTTAAATTTAGAATATTCCATAGAAATTTACCAATGGTTATTGCATATATTTATATAATGTTTTACAAAATAAAAATAAAAATATATGACGTGGACTACGTCTGTTAAATATTATTTAGTACTTACTGTATACTTTTACAGGGAGTGGAGTGGCTCAGTGGTAGATCACTGAATTGCCATGCCGAAAATCCTGGTTCAAATCCCGCTGCGGGCAAGACTTTTATTTAGTCTGTTTGTAGCCGGAGATTGATCATATAGGATCTAGGACCCTCATGGGGCTCACCCAGCCTGTATAAAATAGGGTACCCAAAATAAGGGGGAAATCTGGCGGTTGAGGATGACCTAGGACAAATTACCTCCTTGCAGAACCGTTGTCCGTGAAACAGTACAGTCTCTACCATGTACTGAAGCCCAGGCCCGTTCACGGGTTGTAGTGTTACAGGTTAAAATATACTTTTACACAATTATTAAAAAAATTCAACTAAATAATCGTTATTAGTATGTATCCTCAACATCACCAAATTGTGTTCTCCTTCTTTCTTCATCTCTGTTACTTGGAACTAAAAAAAGTCTTCTATGAGGAAATAAAAAAGACAATGGTCTGCAGACTTGCTCAGGAACCATTAATCAGTTATCAAAAATTTCATCTACAGATCTAGGAGCAAAAAAAAATCATTGAGATCAAATAAAAAAAAAAATCATAAAGTAATTTAGATTATTAATACAGACTTTTATTGACTCATTCAGTAATTTTTATTACTATTATTATTTATTGTATAATTTTAAATATTTATTGTGCAAAATTATACAAATACCATTTGGAACATATTGTATTTGTGGTCTTCTTTCGAATACCTCCCCTAAGGGATTCACGTGGTAGCGTGGATAGAGAAACCTCCTTGTAATTAAAATAATATTACTTCTTATAGGGGCGGAGTAGCTCAGTGGTAGAGCGCTGAGTTGCTGTGGCGAAGGTTCTGGGTTCGAATCCCGCAAGCAGGAATACTTTTATTTAATCTGTCAGCTGGCGGAGATGGATCCTATGGTATCTAGGACTCTGCTGGGATACACCCAATAAGGGGGAGATCTGTGCGTTAAGCGAGATCTCGGACAAATCGTTTTCCAAGAAACAGTACAGTCTCTACCACGTACTGAATCTAAGGCCCTTCATGGATTCTAGTGGTACAGAAATATTACTTATAAAAGTATATAAGTATTTATAAAGTCCTTTTGAGCTATTTTGTAGTAATATTTTTATAAAAAGCTGGAACATCTAATAACTCATGACAGGATACGAATAACTCAGACCAACTTGTTGGACCCTATTGGAATAGTTGGAAGAGACTCGAAAGTAAAACAAAAAAAAACAGCGGTGCGGACTCCGGAGATGGTAAAATAATCTGTTTACCTCCTGCGTTCTCCTCCCTTCCTGGTCGAGGAGCCTGGAGAGAGCTCCTCCTCAGTGGGGCAAACATAGGAAGAAGATGGCGCCCCAACCTGTTGCCTTGCAAACACCCGCTCAGTCATCATTTAAAACCTCCTTTAGCGGCCATCCTACATCATTCTTTTTTTCCAATTTATTTGTTCTCAATACTTTCCAATCTGCCAGTCTCGTGTCGGTTCTTTCTCGATAAATCTTACATGTATTTTTCCACATGCCGATTTATTATCAATTCTTTACTCTTATCCTTTCTATATAAAATATATAGGTTATTTATTTACATACATTATTTTTTACAATGTACTCTTATTTTAGGTTTTATTATTGTATATATTTTATTAATTATTTTATAGTATTACTCTCCTATTTTTAATACTTTAGTATTGAATCAATAGAGGACGAATTTTTCAATTTTAGTATGGCCATAGATCGATCCTGTGGGATCTGTAGATGGGCTCACCAATCATCCTGTATATAAACTAGGGGAACAGCTTAACTAAGCATAATCTCGGCCAAGTTTCAATGTGAAGTTTAAGAAAAATATTTTAATTACGAAGGGAGCAGGGAAATTAAATGTGTAGATGGCTGAATTGCTGAACTAAAGACCAGCGCCAGATGAATTGATTAATCTGTTAATACATCGATCCATTGGGATCTACAGACCATACTGAGCCCCATCAAATCTTTATATAAAGTAGAGGATCTCGACCACATCACCTCTCTGCATATCTCCCTTTTTTTTTTGCTACAAATATTTTTAACTAACAGAACATGTTTCTATGTCTGATAATCAAGTTTAATTGTATCTACTTTTATGTTGGAGAGGGAAATAGTTGACTGGAAGATCTAATGGAGAATGGAAATAGTTTGTTTGTTTGTTTGTTCATTTAAGGTCACTTTATGCTGCTATGGCTAATCGAACGATGCTACAGTGGGAGCTATAAATTTTGCCTACCCAGGTTTAATTAGGGATAGGGACTTTTAACGAGTACCTGGCATCATGATGGAAATAGTTGGGGGTGCAGTCAAAATAAACACCAAACAAATGAGGTCTTATTTATTAATTGTGCCTGAATTATTAATAAATAAATTCTCACTTATTTGGTGTTTATTTTGACTTCCCCCCCCCCAACTATTTCTATTCTCCATTAGCTACTTTTATTTTTGTTTGGTCCTTATCAAATATAGGAATTTTATATTGAATGCCAAATTCTCCACACGGTTTATTAACCATTTATAGCGTTAACATTTTGGCATTCATTCTGAGTTAATTTCAACTGCCTTTTTTGTATTTCGCTTTGATATTCGACCATTATTCCCTCATTCATTGCCGGTTCTGCTTCTTTCTTCCCCGTCTTCAGTTTTGGTTTTTCCTGAAAACCCATTATTATCACGGTTTTTATAATAAGCACAGTTGCATTTCCATCATAGATAGGTGAATGGTGATCCAATTACTTGCAGTTATATTAAATATGGTTTTTTGGTCCATTTTTTCACTTGATTAGTATCAAGCTGAATCTTCGTAAATAGCTTCCTTTCGATGAGACGTCCAACAATTTCCTGTGCGAAAATTCTCGATTGTGGTAGCTAACAGAGGTAGCAAGGATAAAATATGTCCATTTGATGATTCTCAAAAATTTGTTACTAACTGGTTTTTTTTTTGTTTAATCTCAAGACAATTATCTAAATTATTTTTAAAAAATATTTGTTCTACAAAATGTATGGTTTGATCAAAGAGTCCCCTCCTTCCAATAATTATCGATAACGAGGTAATCAAAAATGATTACTAACCAGCTGATTTGTTTTTACTTCTTCTTTTTAACTTAAAAATTTTCAAATAATTTAGATAATTATCTTGAGATTTAACAAAAAAAAACCAGTTAGTAATAAATTTTTGAGAATCATCAAATCGACATATTTTATCCTTGCTACCTCTGTTAGCTACCACAATCGAGAATTTTCGCACAGGAAAATGTTGGACGTCTCATCGAAAGGAAGCTATTTACGAAGATTCAGCTTGATACTAATCAAGTGCAAAAATCGGCCATGGATCCTGGACTAATAAACAAAAAAAAACGTACTGGTTTTACCCTCAAGTTTTTGTCTAACCGTGTCGTAATAACGCCTATGGTTAAATATTTAAATGCTTCATACAACCTTTAAGCTATCAGTACAGCCCTGTTATCAAATAACAATATCCAACATGATAAAATTAGACAATTACTAGGAATTTCGATTATCGAAAGGAAAGTCAGCGCCGAAGAACAAACATTTACACACTGAGATAATAATGTTTATGTAAATAAAATTTTACTCGGATAATTCGGAACAGACTAGTAAGATAGGCTTCTCGTCATCCAAAGGAAGCTAAATAGAGAACAGGGAAAGTGCAACAATAAAAATAATAAAATACTTTTTCCCTCAACAATTATTATAGAATTGTCTCTATTATATAAACATGTTTTTAGTGATGTAATATTTTATCAGGGTTGCCTAGCAACGGATCGAGGGTACTACTTTTTCTTAAGGTGGTAGAGCGCTGAGTTGCCGTGCCGATGGTCCTAGGTTCAAATCTGGCCACTTGCATTTTTAATAGCTGGAGGTTGAAGATATCCAAACCATCCTAGTCCTCACCTTGTCTAAACAAGGTGGTACCCAAATAAGGAAAATCTGGCGGATAAGCGCGATTTCGGCCATAATACCCCCTTGTATATCCTTTGGCTTGGAAACAGTACGGATCCAACATCCTTCATGGGTTGTAGTGGTAAAGGATTATTAATAATTTTTATTTATTTTAATTTTAAATGTATTTATTGAAATTTACAACTGTACAATCGAATAGATCAAGTAAATGTGATGAAAGGTAAATCTACAGCCCAGGTGGATAAGTGGTTACGTCGAATTTCTTCAAAAATGAGTTTCTTGTACTTAAGTGAGCGGAATCGAGTTATTTGAATAAGGAGATAAGTAAGACATTGGCTTTAAAAGGACTCATTGTTTATATAAAAACTCCATTTCAAGCCAAAAAATACGAGAATGATACGATTCCGGTTATCTGAAAGCAGTTAACTCTCTCTGGAGAAAATCCGACTTAACCACTTATTCACCGGGGATGTAGAATAAAGGCAAGTAGAGAATCTACCCAATGGTAATACTCGAATAAGAAATTCACTTTGCAAGGTCACGAGGCAATCTTCCATTAATTAAAAAATGGAAAGTCAAAAAAATTAAAATTTTTGACCCAAATTAATCATAAAATTGATTCTCTTGGAACGGTATTTTAAAATAATCTGGAGATTTCGCCTCCTCCATTCCCCCTATAAATCTACGCCTTAAAATAGACAGCGCACAGCCTAACACTATGATTGCTTTTAATGCTAACAACTGAAAAGGTTTCGTCATACATGAAAATACGTAAATAAAGACGTCAATATTACGTTAGTAAACACAGAGAATATTGAAAATAATAATAACATATACACGTTGCACAATATTCTATTGTATTTTGCTATCTTTGGACCTGGTTCAGGACTTGGCAGATGATCATTCTTCTGCTATCTCGAAGAGAGGAAACAGAGGTGATGCAAGAACATACGTGATAAATGGTGATACAATTAAAAAAAAAACATATAAATATAAGCATATATTATAACTAAAAGCGGCTTCCGTTGATAAGGTGCCTGACTACATTGGTAACGTATCGGCAAGATAGTATACCGCGAACTGTGTCACTATATCAGCTCTAAAAGGGAAATACCTTAACAGTTCTCGCATACTCTTCAATAATTTATCTTTTATAATAAAATAAAAAAACATAAATAGAAGATAATATAATACGTTTGTAACGTTATATTTTGGTATATTATATTTTTTTTTTGAAAATTTTTGAAATATATTTAATATTTCATAAAATGTGGTAGAGCAGTGAGTTGCCTTGCCGAAAAACCTGCTTCAAATCCCGCTGTGGAGAATACTTTTATTTAGTCTGTTTGCAGCCGGAGATGGATCATATAGGATCTAGGATCCATCAAAATAAGGGGAAAAAATCTGGCGCTTAAGCATGACCTAGGACGCTCACCTCTTTGCAAAACCGTTGTCCATGAAACAGTACAGTATCTACCATGTACTGAACCCCAGACCCGTTTACGGTATTGGTACAGTTTTTTTTCTCATATAAAAATCAAATATATAGCTTATTGAACTTTGTACGCATATTTTAGAATTTGGTTATTTTTTTAGTTTTTAAAGAACTCGAAATATATACATTTATCATTAAACGTTGATAAAGGAGATAAGAGAGATTAAGGAAAGATGAATGATTCATATTGATAAGAGTAATAACTGGTATATTTTTAATATTACATTTTTCCATTCATAAACTCAATAGTTCTGAATTGAGTTGATAGAGATTAACTCGAAAAATTTACCCTATAATCTTCATAAGCTTTAATTGTATACGAAGAAGTGAGCTCTTTGGGTCTGTGGCTGTTAACGAGTTAAAAAATGTATCTGCCACAAATCGATACTATCCGGCTTTCTCAGCTAGGCAACTCAGTGCTCTACACATTACATACTTCTATTTTATTTTGAAGAGAAAAAATTTTCCAGGGCCGGGATTCGAACCCGGGTCTCCCACGTATCCGTCGTGGTGCTCTCCCAACTGAGCTAGCCTGGTTTGTACCACGGTCAGACACAAACATGCTAGTTTTTCATGTTATAAACGTTCTATTTAATATTCACGTGAACAATCGGCTGGAAAAATCAGAAGGCACTTCTTACGTGCTTAAAAACAAAGTTACATCCTATTATCGTACATAGCGCCACTGTATCCGTAATAATGTACCATAATACTTACTTTTGATCGTTCAGAATTATGAATTGACGAACGTATTGACTTTGCTTGCAACCCAGTAACAGTTACTCTTACTTTCCAGTTCCGGTTTTTTTTAATCAATTTTTTTATTTGTAACTTGTATTTGTTTAGTTGCTACTGGTTTCTAAAGTCAATGCGTTAAATGTAATCCTCAATTGATAAGCAGTTCCTGTATTTTGACATTCTTGATATATGCCTTTCCGATTCTTCCACTTCTATCCTGCCTAACAGTTTACCTCCTTCGTTAGATGGGATATTGATAAATATAGTATTATTATATTACCTAATAGTTCCATTAACTTGTATGTATTTTGACACTCTCAGTTGCGCTCTTCCTAATTTTCCATATCCCTTGTTAAGACATTGATAAACATTACTGTTCCTATAACTATAATTGTGGACACTCGCCTTCCCGATTCTCACACCACAGACCCTTCTCCCCTACCTAACTGTTTATTTAATTTGTGAGTATTATGACATTCTTGGTAAACGCCTTTCTGATTCTCCCAGTCCTTTCCTCTCATTTAGTTAAGACATTGATAAACGTAACTGTTCCAGTAACTTCCAATACTATCCGACCTTCCTGATTATTTCTATGCTATCCTGTTTAATAGTCTTCTCTCTTCTTTTAATTTTAACTCTTCCCGAAGGTAGTATCCTGGGTCCCATCCTATACACGATAAATACAGCTGACATCCCAATCCATCCAAGCACTGTCCTTTTGTTGGATCCCAATCTCTTCAATCCCATATCTCAAATCTTCAAGAAAGGTGTAAACATTGGAGAATTAAAATAAATCCTAACAAATCCCATCAAATTACCTTCACCCTTCGTCGTAAACCTACGAATTCCTGCCCTACTGTATCCTTTAATAATATTCCACTGAACCCTGTCGAAAAGATACGTTAACTAGGACTCCATCTGGACAAACTTCTCACTTTGAATCCTCATACAAGACTGAAAAGACAAGAAACTGCTCGACGTTTTCGCCTACTTCAACATTTACTGGACAAACGCTCTAAGCTCCCAATTAATTACAAAAGACTCATTTACATGACAGTTATCAGACCTATTTGGACATACGGAGTTGAGCTTTGGGGCTCCACTAAACCTTCCAATTCATCTCTTATCCAGTCCTTACAATCCAAAATCCTTCGTAAAATCCTCAATGCTCCTTATTATGTCACAAACAAACTCATCCATCATGATCTTAATATCCCATATGTTAGGTCTGATAACTGTCATGTAAATGAGTCTTTTGTAATTAATTGGGAACTTAGAGCGTTTGTCCAGTAAATGTTGAAGTAGGCGAAAACGTCGAGCAGTTTCTTGTCTTTTCAGTCTTGTATGAGGATTCCAAGTGAGACGTTTGTCCAGATGGAGTCCTAGGTAACGTATCTGTTCGACAGGGTTCAGTGCAATATTATTAAAGGATACAGTAGGGCAGGAATTCGTAGGTGAAGGTAATTTGATGGGATTTGTTAGGATCAATAAATTAAATTAAAAAAAAAAAAACTTCCTGTCTCTCCCACCTCAGATAGTTCTGTCCTGCCTAATAGTTTAATCATCTGCTCTAACATTTTCCGATCCTTTAGGTAAGGGATTGATACACATTACTTTCTTTGACAAACGCCTTCCTGATTCTACCAATACTATCCGGTTCTGCCTTGTTTAACCGTTTACCCTTATCCTCTCCTTTAATTAAGTAGTTGTTAAACATTATTGTTCCTATTCCTTCCTCGTTCTGCTAATGCTATCCGGTTCTGCCCAGCCTCCCAGCTTACCCCCTCCCTTAGGTAAGACGTTGACGATTCTGCTAGGTCCTAATAATAAGTATGATGGTCGGTGGTTCCCATGGATACAGGGCCAAGGAGTCAATTGGTTAGGGTCCCTACTTTGTTGACACCAATCTAGGCACTGTTGTTTGTACACACGTGCTCCCGTCCTGACGTCATTCCTCAATTGGCCATCAGAGCGAGGTGAGTTCGGTCAACTGCCTCCACAATATTAATAGTGTGCCCGCATTATCCTATCACCATCTCTCTCTCTCTCACACACATTCTATCTCTCCCTTAAATCATTCCTCCTCCCTCTTGGTCAGTCCTCTCCATATTGTAATTTATTGGAACTGAAATTCAATTTATGGAAACAAAACCTCAACCCAATCAACTTTTCTGCAAAAATCAAGTGTCATCTAAGTAAGAAATTTAACATCAAATGTAGTATAAAGAATAACACAACTCACATCAACTACTATGTTACTCTTTTTTCGATATTTTTTGGGACGAAAAACTTTTATTTCCTGTACACATGAAGGGTCTCGTTACCAGTACATGACAGAGGCTGTATTGTTTCTAGAACAACGTATGTGCAGAGAGTTTATTTGTCCGAGATTACAATGAACCGGCAGGTTTTCCCTCTATTAAGGATGCCCAATTTATTGACGTTAGGTGTGCTAACAGGAACGTCTGTCTGTGGTTCTTAACTGTCGGGTTTGCACCCGGTGCAGGAACTCAGCACTCTACTCCTCCAACAGCGAGCTATTCTTTTCCCAAGTTCTGTTAGTTACAACTCATGATATGTCAGAATACGCATTAAATGTTATTGATACAAATTTCTTATTTTACTTTAAAAATATAGGTCATACAGCCTAATATTTGGATGGCCTTGATTAAAGACAATATCTAGGCCGTGGTATCGCAAGATATTTATATCAGCGAGCAAAAACTGGAACACCCTTTTCCAATGAGAGCGAGACTATCGCGCAATTCCACGGTTTTTCAGCTGCTAAAGATTTGGACATGTTAAATAGATAACATTTAAAATTCAAATTCAATCTTCAAATAAATAATGAGGGATATAGATAGTCTGGGAGTGCAGTAAAAATAACACTAAATAAGAAAAACTTATTTATTATAAGTGCCGACGTTTCGACCTACGTTGTAGATCATCTTCAGGGCTATGAGAGAAAAACAAACAAAACAAAAATAACTATTAAAAAACATTGCAATACCAAGAAAGAATATAATAATATCAGATATTGAAAAGTAATGAAAATTAGCGATGTATATAATATTAAGGATATATATGAATATATCTATAATCCTCGTATATATATTCTTAATATTATATATATCGCTAATTGTCTTTACTTTTCAATATCTGATATTCTTTCTTAGTATTGCAATGTTTTTTTATAGTTATTTTTGTTTTGTTTGTTTCTCTCACAGCCCTGAAGATGGCCTACAGCGTAGGTCTAAACGTAGGCACTTATAAATAAGTTTTTCCTATTTAGTGTTATTTTGACTGCACCCCCAGACTATCTCTATCCTTACCATAGGAAGACCTAAAGCTTAATAACCAACGGGAGTTGATGACCTAGATATTCTACGCCCAGGAAACAAACAAACTATCTCTATCCTTCATTAGATCTTCCACTCAACTATTCAAATTTATTCCTCTCATTCAAATAAATAAATATTTATTTATTTATTTTTCCTATTAAATTGGATCTCCTACAGTTCACTTTGTTTGCGGCTTGTTTATATGAGCAACCTTATCAAATTAATTTTACATTTATGTAATCTTTCCCTTTTGGTTCCATAATTAGATTCTGGGAGACTTTATTGTGAAAGAATATCGATTTTAAAATCTCAAGTATTGATTTATTACAAATTTTCGATTATCGTCAAAGTTGTGGCCTGTCATAAATAATAAACGCGTGATTTTAAACTCAATAGTATTTTCAAAATACGGACATCTTATAATGTATGGGCTTAATTAAATCGATATTTTTTCACATAATAGATCTTCATATATCGAAAAATTAGTCGATTGATATCCGTAAAAACGTATTGGAGGAATACTACATAAAACCCGCTATTAGTTTATAAATGTTATGATTGGTGTTGAAATTTATTGAAAGCAAGTGTAATCATATTTTGAAAAGCACTATTATTGTTATGTAATTTTTTTTTGTCATTAAAAATTCACCTGATGTTTATAAATGATAAATAACATTATCAGGTTACTGACATTATCAGGATAAACAACATTATGGGGAGCTATATTTTTAAGATCTATATAATGACTTAGTGAATGAGCGTTTTATCGTTAATATATTATAATTAACATTTAAAGGAAAAGGACAAATGGTGGCTGTGAAATCAATAGACCCTTCTGGGGCTCACCCAGTGTTTACAAAATCATTATCCATAATGGGGGGGTCCTGGAGGTTGAGCACAATCTCGTATAAAATCAACTCCCTGAACAATCGTTGTCCTAGGAGTAATGAATTCTCTAGGAATCTTTTTTAGGACTAGATTTTACTAATTTTCTTTTAGTAGCTCTGTTGTACATCTCATGAATACTGCGGGGGAAAAAAATATATGTTTTTAAATATTTTATTTGAAAAGAAAAGATATGATGAAGACCGGGACTCGAACCCGGGTTTTCCACGTAACCGTCGTGGTGCCTAGCCACCTCAGTCATCCTGGTTCGTTTCTCGGTCAGACATATCCTTTCTTTTCAATGATCCTATATCTCCGTGTTCTCGCAATTTGCGATATATACAAGGGGAGAATGTCCATTAAACATTACTTTTATTTTCGGATCTTGTTGACTTACGGATATCATTAGGATCATTGAGAAGAAATATGTCTGACCGAGAAGCGAACCACGATGGCTGAGGTGTCTAGGCCCCACGACGCTTACGTGGAAAACCCGGGTTCGAGTCCCGTTCCGGGTCATATCTTTTCTTTTCAAATAAAATATTTAAAAATATTAAAAAAATTATAACATCTAACAATAAAATAAAAGAAATAAATTTAAAAAAAATATTTGATATGCAAATCTCATTTAAATTAAAATGACTTCTACTCCATGATTCTTTACCTCCTCATCTAAGAAAAGTGGGCCAGATATAACACGAGAGTCTTAAGATACCAAAGCGAAGGACTAGACAATTTCCCAGATAGGAGAGCAGCGAAGGAGAACTGTAATAGAATTCATTAAACCGTTTGAGGACAAACACCAATTCTAGGCAATTAGTTTATAGGCAACCGCTTCTATCTTCTCTCTTCTGTCGGCTTCTTCTCTAGTATGTCTTCCATATGTATTCACTCAGTCGGCTACTTGGGGTATTCGAGAATATAATTGAGCTTGGAAGGGCCTAATGAAGTTCATCTATTTGTTTGGGGTTGGCATTCACATTAGGTTCGTTTCGTACCAAGTGTCCGTTTTGAAAAGAAAGGTAATTATTTAAAAAAAAAAAATTGAAATTAAAACATTTTTAATTTATTGTTCTTTTGATGGTGATTATTTTTAAGTATTTTTATTTTGAAGAGAAAAGATTTGTCATGGCCGGGATTCGAACCCGGGTCGTCTGCATCTCGAGTGTAGTCCTCTAACCACTAAGCTACCAGGCGTCGTATCAAAGCAAGACAAATCCTTTCTCTTCCCCGTTCCTATATCCTTGTCTTTTCCCAATTTTTGCGATGTTACACCGGGATGAAATCATTGAACATTACTTTAATTGGGATCTTGCTGACTTACGTCAGTTTCATATTTAAAATTTATTTTTATTTATTGTTCTTTTGATGCTGATTATTTTTAAATATTTTTATTGTGAAGAGAAAATATTTGTCCTGAACATTCTTCCCCGTGTATACATCGCAAAAATTGCGAGAACACGGGGATATAAGATCGGTGAAGAGAATGATTTGTCTGGCTGTTGGATACGACCCCTGGTAGCTCAGTGGCTTAGAGCACTGCACTGGAGTAGCAGACGACCCGGGTTCCAATCTTGGCCAGGACAAATCTTTTCTCTTCAAAATAAAAATATTTAAAAAATTTATATTCAAAATATTTACCCTCATTTTTTAAACAATTTCCCTCAAGTGTTATCAAATTTGTTAAACCAGTAAATGAAGAATTCAGGGTTTTGTGATTAAATAAAGTCAAAAGCATTAGTTTTTTATTTGAGAATCGTTTATAGTTAGTATATTATTCTACGAATTGAACTTCAGTTTATTACTAATGTTAAAGTAATAAACCTCTAGTGAATCTATTAAAATATGAGTACTCGCTTATTATTGTTTTATAGATGATCTAATATCACTGGATTCTCTGTATTTAAAATATATTCTAAAAATCGAAATATTGAAGTAAAATGTAGCTTTCTTAATTTTTAAGCAATGCGTTCCATTTTCATTATCGTAGTAATGGTACTATCCATATTCTATTTTAAAATGGTACTTGATATTTTTAATAAAGTGATTAAGATACTCCGTAAATGTTGGCCACATTAATATGATTATAATCATTAATAATACCATAAAGAAATATAATTACTTCTCTTGATTACAAAATAAAAATATAATGCATGGGATATTGCTGTAATTAAAAAAAAAAACCCAGGCGATTTTTCGAGAAAAAAAAATTAAAAACTTTTTCAAACTTTTTAAAATCAAAATCATAAAATTATTTTTTAAGCTATCTTAATTACAAATAAAGCTAATTCAATTTAATGCACGCTTAAAATAAGTTAGGCGCCAAAAATATGCTGTTATTTCTTGAAGTAGCTCACCCAGTAACAGGTCCATTTTCTTCCAGGTTTTTTTTTTCATTCTCGGTTCTGGTTATCTCTATAGGCGGTGCTTAGAAAAAAAACGTCACTCAAGAAAAAAACGTACCCAATTAGGCTGGAGCTGTAAGATGGATGCTATGTCCCTCTTATCATACAAACACCGACTATCTAGTTTATTTATTTTAATGTTGTTTTTAAAAATATTTTTTAGCAAATATTAATTTTTTGAGTTTACTCCTTAAGAAACGATTTTCATATTTAGCCTGCGGTATGAAAATTTTATGAGGAGTAAAATCGAACTATAGCTAAATGTGGTGCGTTACGTGCCTTTCTCGATAATATTGTATTATTTGTTTTAAATGAATGTTGAATTAATGTGTTGAATTAAAAGTTAAATTCAGGGAGTAATCGGGAAGAGATACGTGTGGTATCTATGGTAACATTGAATGCTTGGGTATTTTCCTGTATTTTAGAGACTTTTTTTTTCAATTACATCGAGTCGATTTTTATTTATTTAACTTTTATTCTTGTTAATAGGGGTTTGCTCATATCCGAGATTAGTCCTTTAATTACCCTGGATAAGATCATACCCTAGACTACACTGACCCGATTGTTCTGCCGGATACCCTTGGATCTCCAGCTCACCTCCCGCCAGGAAGACATGGAAGACTCATTACCGGACGACGGCCTCCATAGAGAGATCTCTTGTCTGCCGATGGAGGTTGACATTTTTTCTATCCTGAGCTTTATCTACTTCAGCCGACTAACGAGGCTGAGATAACCCGAGATAGGGATGACTAACTACCTTCGACCCCTGGCCACTCCCACTAAGTGTTGCGCTAGTTAATCCTTACAGGATATTACCGACCCACCTTTTTTTTCAAAGGACATTCTTGAATATTTTTTTAAAACTAGCATAAACAGTTAACGGAAAGTATTATATACCGTTCTATTTTTTTAATTAATTAATTCATAGAATTTTATAACATTATTATAACAGTACGGAAAGTGAATGGTACATATCGGCATGGATAAAGACAAGTAGAGAAACTATCCAGTGACAAATGCAACTGAATAGATCACGAGACCATCTTTTGTTCAGACGCCTCGAAGGATTATCAAGGATTGAAGAGGTAGGTTTGAAACCAGTGAGAAAAGTTAGTCATGAAAAGATTGATATCATTAATGGATTCGGGCCAAATCAGTAACAAATGGGACATTAAGGTCATTATGGATGGACTTCGTAAGATAAGGAGTATTGAGGATTTTGGATTGGAAGGATTGAATACGAGAGGAATTCGATGGATTAGTAGAGCCCCAAAGCTCTATTCCGTAAGCCCAGGTGGGTCTAATGATTGTATGTATTGTCATGTCTTTTGTAATTAATTGGGAGTTTACAGCGTTTTTCTAGTAATTGTTGAAGTAGCATGTAACGGCGAGCCGTTCTTATATACAAAATTTTAAATAGGTAATCATTGAAGGGTGATGATTATGACGTTTATAAATATTATTTTTCGGATTCCAGTAAAAATAAACTACAGTCCTATATCCTGAATAAACATTCATCGCAATTATTCTGTCTAAAAAATAATAATAATTTAGTTAGCTTTTCTACTCTACACATGAAAAAAAAAATCTTTAGTAAGAAGAACTGTTTTAATATGATTCCAATCATCTTTCAACCATTGATCTCATTAATAACCCTGGGGAAGTCCCGCAATTTGGGGACGAAACGTTGGCTTTTATAATTAACAGTTCTTACTAACGCGGCTTTTTTCTGACTAACACCCGGACCATTTTTTTCCTTCTAACTTAAATTTAGTTATTTAGCCAAACTTGACTAGTCTCAACACGTTCAGTATGGCCCTATCGTTGAATTGAAATTGGAATGTGGTCCTAAGGTGAAGAAAATAAAAGATGAAATATATATCACATCTCACATCAACAATCTTAACAGACTCATCGATCAGAGACCTTAATCTCACTCTAAGACGCTAAATCGAATAGTAATAAGTCCTAAATAGGGAGATATATCCGATTTCAATTGGTCTCTAACCTATCAGGAGCAATGGACGCCATCTGGAAGGAGTTACCAGGAGGGAAGAAACGGGAAGAGCTAAGGGTATTTGTTTCGGAGCAAAGAGCAGATGTAGCCTCCCCGGGCAAGGTTAACACCACCATCACTCATTATTGATTTCCTCTCTCCGTCCACCTTCTTCTCCTGTTCTGTCGTCGCCTTTAAACACTTATAAGTTTATATTAATTATTAAAATTATATGCATAATTATTGAATATTTTAAAATTGGCATTTTAGGTATAGTAAACCTGTTTAATTCGTTTCCTCTTTAATATTTTGCAAAGAAACAAGCTAAGTATGGAAAAGAGACTGTAATTATGGCAAATGCGTTTACTTAAGTAATCATTTCATCTAGAAATCAAAGTTTCAACTAATATTTCGAAGAATATATATTAGTATACGTTGAAACGTCCATTTCTAGATGAAATGGTTACCAAAGTATAAACATTGCCCATGATTGCATTCTCTTTTCTTTAGAAAAGCACATGATAAGTTTTGGAAAATATTAAAAGGGAAACGATTAAAAAGTTAAAACTTGTGACTCAACTCGAAACGACAACCAGTGGAAAAATTAAAAAAAGGATAAATTAGAAAAATTTGGTGTTTAAATTCGATTCCCATATGTTAGCAAAGGAAAGTATTTTTTTGCCATTTTTTCGGGGAATCTATTCTTGTGTATATATGTATGTAACTTTCATTTCTAGATGAAATTATTTCCGAAATATACTCATCAGCCATAATTACATTCTCTTTTTCATGCTATAGCACATGAAAACATGTATTTGTGAAAAATATTAAAAGGGAAACAAATGAAAAGTTAAAATTTGTTGTGACTCAACTCGAAGCGACAACCTGCGGAATAATTACAAAATAAATTAAATAAAAATAGAAAAATGGGTTGTTTCTGTATTAGATTAGACAGGGCTATATTGGATTCCATATGTTAGCAACAGGAGGTTATTTTTTTCCAGGGAATCTATTCGCGTATCCTTGTATATATTTATATATTTTTTCTTTTTTAATTTCTCCTTTACTCGGTGACATTATACTCGGTACAGACTAGTCGATAAGATAAGATAGAAGAGATTCCTATTGGTTGAAAGCCGAGGTGGGTGGGGGGGCTCGATACTAGACGGGCTCCTCCCACACTCACCTGATTGGCCGAGCGCTCAGGTTCTCACCTGCCGTGCGCAGCCCAGGTGAGTCGCGGTGGGCGTGGCACAAAATGGCGGCCCCGGACACACCCCCCGCTTACACAACTTTATCCATTTCCTCTCTCTCGTATCGTTCTTCGTCTTCATTTCCTCGCCCCCCTCCCCACCAGCCTAACCAATTTACCTTATCTCTATTAAAATGCGCGGAGGACGCTGACACAGATGCGTGCTCCGGGTATGCCAACTCTCCCAGAACTCAATAATCCCTGGTTCAACCGCACATAGGCGTCTTAGGGACGAGTTAAAACTTATATTGCTGTTTCAAACTGAAACATCATTTCACTTTTCCCTAAACGGTGTACATAGTTCGAGTAACTCAATAAATTATTCGGAATGAGCTTCATACATATCGTTCCTTCAAAAGAACAGTGACGTAACTCATAAATTGGTATTTTTGAGTGAAGCCTTCAGTAGCAATTGTATTATTTGAAGCTTATTAATTCAGGAATTACATATCTGATATTCCATTTCCTCATTTCCAACATTTTGTTTTTTAATAAAGTCATATTTTGGATTGTGTAGGTAATGTTTGAACTTATAAGAATAATGAAATAAGTTAAAACCAAAAAAATAAAGGTTTAATAGCTAATAAAAGAATGCCAATATTATCATTACAATAGGTATGCTTTGCTTTACCAATATCCAAATTTGTATTGTTTAAATTCACATGGAATTTCGAAAAAGCTATATTGAAAAATTAGGTTCTTGGGTTATGAGGTTCTTTTGAAGGATCGATATTTCAAAGAATGAAATAAACTGGCATTATGTACGTAAAATGAATTACTAACACAAATGAAACAATATTATTTAAAAAAATATAATGGTATTAAACTTAAAATATTGTACATGATAAGCGAGGGGATGGTTGACTGGAAGATAGACGTAAGGAAGAAAATAGTTGGTGGTGCAGTCAAATAAAAACACTAAATAAGTGGTTACTTATTTAATTATGTGCCGACGTTTCGACGCATTAAGAAAGAACGCATTCTTGCTCCAGCCTCCTTATAGCCCTGAAGATGACTCACAAGTCGGTCGAAACGTCGGCACATAATTAAATAAGTAACCACTTATTTAGTGTTTTTATTTGACTGCACCCCCAACTATTTTCTTCCTTAAAATATTGTAATGTAATTGTAATTGTAATGTTCAATATACGTTCCATAAAATAATTATTAATCGTAAGTAATAATGAGGCAATAAAAACGTAATTTTACAGGAGAAGCAAAATCGTTTTGCAAACTAAATATGAACGTTTCAATTGGAAAAATGTTGCTACAACCATCCATAAGAACTCCATAAGAACTAAATTATTCCCATTTTTGACTTACTCCACTTCCTATCCTATTATTATGACTTATTATTATCTTTTCCATAAGTAACGCCTTTGAACCGATAGTTATTAAGAGGTAATAGGGTTGCATTTTTAATTATGGTTGAAAATTATTGTATATATTTTGTTTTGTTTTGAAAAATACAATTTCTGTATATTTTATATACATTGTATTGTTCAAAGCCAAACTCTAGTCTAATAAACCTCTTCCGTATATATGAAAAAAGAATAATCAACAACGAATAAAATATCGAATATCTAAAATCGAGGGAATCTGCTATATTTTCTTGAGCTCCTTCACTTTCTTAAGGTCTCTGAATAATCGATTAGAAATTATGTTCGATTATCATTGGCCTCTCGATTGAGATGGTCTGCCCATTTTAACGAAAAATTGTTATCATTGTTACTGTTCGGATTTCTATAAGGTTTAAAAAATAAGAAAAAAATAAATAAATCTGCACCCTCGGACATCAGTGCAGAATGACCAAGCAAGTATACTACTATTTTTGGAAAAATAACATAAGAGCAACTGGTGGGCTAAAGAAGTAAAGAAAAATTTGGAAAAGTTGAACATTACGGAGTCTCACATACTTGATGGAAGTGAATTTGAAATCAGAGTGAATCATCTGGAAGGATTTCCAAAAGTGAGACGAAGCTGGACAGAGGAAGGTGGAATACTGGAGACAGGAAAAACTCCAGTAGAAGAAAATAAAATAAAGGTGTAACGTGATCCGAATCAATTAATACGAAAAAAAAACAAACGAGAGCCTCTGCTCTGCGATCGTCTCGTTCACTTATCGTCTATGACTAATCGATTAGAAATTTATCGATTGCGTTCTATTATTATTTTTATATTAGGATTCCCCCTCTGGAATACATCGCTAGCCTCCTTCCAGCGGCTTACACAAACCTCGAACTAATCGATACTCTAATGGCTATAACGTTCGAAAGGAGTGTCCCCGCGATGGATCGATAACGGACCATCGAAGGTAGCCCCCAAAGAGGACCCCCCCCCCCATGGAGGCACAGATGGCGGAGTGTTATTGATGAAGAGGGCTCGGGCCCCACCTTGTAAGGTGGTCCATCTCCATAACAATAGCCCATATGTGCCCCCTCCCTCCGCCCGTAGATCAGCCAGGAGAAGGGTTGACTCCTCCGGTAGGATATCCTCCGGGCACATATGTCCTTAGCTTTTCCTTGGCAAAGATATATTGCTCCTTGCACGCTCCTTCCTATTCGAATTTCCTACAATTCCGCATTGTATATTACGATTATTCGTATTTTTATTCGAATCGACTGCTTAGTGTATGAAAAATTGGTTTTTATAACTTTATGGTTCACGTATTCTAAAAGAAAATATTGAATAATTATGATAGTAATCGCTACTCGAAATCTATCCAGATGGTATTGAAGGATGTTCTTCATTTAGTAAGGAACTTCAAAATGCACAGGAAATTCAAAAAGACCGCAAAAAAAGGCGCAATTCGGGTGTAAGAAAGAGAGTAAAAACACAGGGAAGAAATTAAAGTTATGGAAGAAATAATAGAACAGTTGAAAATGGACGTTTCCCATAGTATCTTAGTTAAAAAAAATATATAATAATAATATATATATAATATATATATATATATATATATATATATATATATATATATATATAATAATAAAATCAGAAGGGTTAACAAAACCGAAAACTTGATTAAACTAATCCCAGTTTAAAAGCCGGTCCCTATCATGGGTTGTAGTGTCTCCGTCATGGGCTGTAGAGTTACATATTTTTAAAAATAATATCAATACCTATATAATATCAATTCCATTTTTCTGTTTGTTTTTAAGATATATATCAAGATATCCAAAGTTACACCAAGACGTAAATGGGATAATACCATAATATTAGATGGTGAGGGAGGGAGGGGGGAGAAATACAAGAAAAAGGTTAAATCCTATACCAAGTGGCTATTTGATGGGCAACAGCTTGAATTGAAAAGCCATCGCAAGGAATTCTTTTCTATCTTGGCAATGATTCAATTCTTTCTTAATCAAATAGATAAAGTTCCGCTTCTAACTCTTACAAATAAATACTATTTATCTTAATTCTTACTTAGTAGTCAAATGAAAAAAAAACAACCAAAAAAACAGAGTTTTCTTGGTTGTTCTAATTTTTTGTTTGGACTTTTAATGATGATATAAATACGGAGTAATAATTTTGTCTTATTATACTGATTCTTTTTTACTTAATGCTCACATTTAATACAATATTTTACGAAATTTTACTAACGTTTGTATTTTATTGCTAAGTTTTTTTCGAGAAATAGGTTAATAATCCAGTTTTGCTGTACGAACATGGCTGCTGGCAACATATTTGGTGATAGAGCAATACTGTGCATGTCAAGACTAGTCAAGTTTTACTGAATAACTACATTAATTTTAGGGTAACCGGTACCTAATTCCGATATTTACTGAATAGGATATGTTCGGATTTTGGAACGGAAATCAGCAACTGTGATCAAAGAAATTGAAAAAAACACATTTTTTTTTTATTTTTCATTCACTTTTGAGCTTAAAACTTTTTCTACTATGGGGCTCCTCCAAACCATCGAATTCCTCTCGTATTCAATCCTTGCAATCCAAAATCCTAAACGCTCCTTATTTTGTCACAAATAAAACCATCCATAAAGACCTTAACGTTCCATATGTTACCGATTTAGCCTATTCCAGATACCTATCATTCCATAATAAACTCCAAATCCACTAGTTTCCATCCTTGCATCCAATTCCATCCCGGACAATCCTCCTAGGCGTCTGAAGAGAAAATGGGCTCTGGACCTTATATTATAGAAATGTTATTAGAGTGCTGGCAGTGGATAGTGCTTCTACATGTCCTTTCATGTATCTAGTGAGTCATATAGCCCTTGTAATAGATGTATATTCAATAAAATAATTTTTTTAAAACAAAAAAAAACTTTTTCTGAATATTTAAAGATTATCTAAATCGAAAGCTTGAGCGAAAATTCTTAAATCTCGTATACTAATCATTGGATTTAAAATTCCTTACAGTTTTCGCTGTTGAAAGGGGAGCGGAGTGGCTCAGTGGTAAGAGCACTGAGTTGCCATGCCGAAAATCCTGGTTCAAATCCCGCTGCAGGCCATGACTTTTATTTAGTCTGTTAGGAGCCGGTGATGGATCATACAGGATATAGGACTCTCAAAGGGCTCACTCTCTGGACAACCGTTGTCTATGAAACAGTAATGTCTCTACCATGTACTGAACTCCACCCTTCAAGGGTTGTAGTGGTACAGGTTTTTTTTTGCTGTTGAAAGGTTACTAAAAAGTAAGAACTGTTACCTAAAAAAATTTCCCTATTTCTCATTTGCCTTTCTTTCCTCTTGTATCTCCTGAACAGGTAAATGGTTTTTCGCGGATCGAATATTCTGGAATTTTCGTGTACAATAGGTCAGGCTTATTAGAAACCAAGATAAGGCAGGTCTAGCATTATTACTTCTCTGCTATATCAAACTTTTTTTGATTTCCATTAGCATCTAAAAATAAGACATTCCACAATGACAAACAAATGATTGTCGCGGAACCGTAATGTTGAAACCGCAAGTTTGAATAGTTATGTTTTAATTTTAGTGTGTAAAAATGTTTTATATTAAACGATTTATTTGATTAAATATTATTATGTTTAACTTGCTTTGATTTGAGGCATAATCAAGCAGCTACTTTAAGTCCAGATTTAAAAATTAGGCCGAACGTTGGGACAAATAAAATAAGTAAAACTTATGTAATATTGACTGCACTCTCCAGATTAATTTAATGCAATTTGAGAAAAATCTAGGCTTTTAAGATCTACCTTCTAATTATCTAAGTGTTGTGTTCTTATTAATTTATGAATGTTCCTGTTTAAAAAGGAAGTATAAATCAGAGATGCAATTTGTCGCTCCAAGCAATCTGTTGAGTCAGGTTCGGTGATGAATCGGCGATAAGGATCTTTAAGAGTTAACGAGGAGTCTTCTTACCGATTTAAGAAAAGAAAAAAAAAAGGGAGAAAATAAATAAGAGAAGATAAATAATAAAGAGGAATAGACGGGCAAGACCTGAGGCAGTAACTCACAACCTCCCCGGTCATAATTAGACCGCATCTCGCCTTCCTTAGCACCTTAATTCTATATTATCTCTTCCATCTTCGAGTTATTTACTACAGATAATTGCTGGGTATCTTCCTGAATATTGTTTAATCAATAATATGAAGCTATTTTCGGACATACTTGGTCTTAACTTAGGGAGCGGAGAGCCTCAGTGGTTGAGCACTGAGTTACCATGCTGGAAATCCTGGTTCAAATCCCGCTGCGGGATTGTTTTGTGTATTACTTAGTTATTTCTTGAGTTTTATTTTGTTTCGATATATTATATATTATTGTTGCAGTTCCCCTGGGGAGCATCCCTAAGGAGGATGAGGGCAGCAGAGAGGGCGCGCTGTCCTGCATACACTGCGCCGCGCCCTTCCCCACCAGGGAGCAGCTGGACAAGCACGAGTTGCTGCACTCTCCCAATGCGCAAGTTGTGAGTATTATTAATTATAATAAATAAATAGTATAGTAATTAATCGTATTAATGGCAGTTGCAGTAATTAATATATGAACTGCAGGTATTTGGTCCAAATCCGACTGTAGTCAATTAGTTAGTCAATAGCCATATTTGGACCCGGTGGGATCTACAGACCCTTTTGGGACTTACCCATCCTACATTAAGTAGGCACTTAGTTTGGGAAAAAAATTAAATTCCTGGCTGTATCACCTTTCTTCACAACCGTTGTTCCTATAAATAGTAAAGTTTCTACTGTGTACTGAATTCTAAACCTTCAATGAATTATAGTAATATAGGTGCTTGGGTTAACAATAAAAATACTAATTTATTTTATTTTATTTGTTATTAATTTTTAAATATTTTTATTTGAAAAGAAAAGATATGTCCAGGACCGGGACTCGAACCCGGGTCTTCCAGATCGCTACTCTGGGACTCTACCACTTGAGCTATCCTGGCCCTAATCAAGCACGCTTCTCGGTCGTGGTCATATATTTTCTTTTTCCTGATCCCAAATCCCCGCGATCTCGCATTTTTGCGAAGTATACGAGGGGAGGAATGTTCTTTGAACATTATTTTCATTTGGATCTAGTTGACTTACGTCATTATAATTATTATAATTTATTTTATTTTATTTGTTATTAATTTTTAAATATTTTTATTTGAAAAGAAAAGATATGTCCAGGACCGGGACTTGAACCCGGGTCTTCCAAGTAAAAAAAAAGTCTTGAAAAAAGGAGAAGCGTGCTTGATTAGGGCCAGGATAGCTCAAATAAAAATACTAATTGGTTTGGGGAACTATGACAGCGGTTCCCATTAAATGGGCCGCAAGGTTAATAGGACTGGCCAACACATAATTGATACAAATAATTGAGTGAAAACAAACTGGTTGCATAGCTTAATCCAGGAGTGGATCGAGGCAGCAACTCAGATTCTAAATATAAGCTAATAAGCCGTGATTAGAGTTCCGCTTACATTACAATCTATTGCTATTGTGTATTTATTGTTTATTTATATTTAATCAGTGGCCCTCGAAGTTTTCCTTTCAAAATTGTTGGTCCGCACAACTAAAAAGATTGGGAACCGCTGATCTATAGTATATTAAAACCTCCTGGGGTTCAATCAGTCTCTATATAGGCTGGCATTATAGGTACCTTTTAATTAGGGTAAAAATATGGCGATATAGAGTGATCTTGGCACAATCACCTTCTGCACAACTTCAAGGTTTCCAATTAAGGGTACCCACTTTATAGAGCTTGAGTCTCAATTCTGAAAGGTTTATTTACTTCTGCACTCATAACTTGTTTAAAAAAAAAATATATCCGGAACGTTAGTCTTTTTATGAGGTAAAACAAAATAAAATATCTAATGTTTTTTTTTTGTTATCTTCAAGTTAAAAATATTAACGTGATAACAGTGAACTAGCATCCATCTTTCACTCTCCTCCTACTAGGAGACAGTTTTTTCTTCCGTGACTTTTTTTTCTTTTCTTTTTTTAACTACCGCCTATGGAGAGATAAGCTTAAGAAGAAAAAAATACTACAAAAACTCGAAAATGGACCTGTTACTTTGTGGACTATTTCTGGATCGAAAAATGTATTCGGCGCTATTTTAAATTATAGTAATTATGCCAGTGGTTGTATTAATATTTTGCATTTTTGCGTACAATTGTACCATTTTGTAAAACTTCAATTTCTTTTACATATTTTAAAAAATATAAATAAAATTAATAAATCGATTTATATGAATAGATATTGAGGAATATAAAACCCTATGATCTTTTATTTTTGAAAGTGGTATTTGGATCTAAGAAAAAATGTTTATTTATTTAAATAATTTTAATAACTATTATTTCATAATAACATTTGAAACGTGTACAGTGTTAAAAACATAACTCTTTGCTAAGTTCTAATTGTTATCCAATACGTTTACCGATATATTAAAATTACTTCAAGTGAAAACCCTTAAATATCTCGATATAAGAAAAAATGGACTTATGTAATATCTTACTTCCTCAGTGTGTAGAGTATTGTGCTGAATATCCTTAGTTCAAACCTGCCTCCGGTATCCTTATTTGGGGGAAAACTTGGCAATTGAGTATGATATCGAACAATCCACCTCCCGACACAACCGTTGCACTAGAAACAGTATAGTCTCTCCCATGTACTAAGCTTAGGACCTTTCATGTGTTGTAGAGGTAGTTTTTTTTAACCCCTTCATCCCTAAAGTGTCAAAAAAAAAAAAAATGTCCTATGACTTTTTCTGTTAAAAATGGCCTAAATAAACATAAAAAATGTTTTTCAATTTTTTCCCTCTACAATTATTTTTTTTTTTTAATAATCCGTCCAAACTGAAGTTAAAAAGACTAGCTTGCCTGTGCTGCAATCTGTGACATATTCTGAAACTATTCGTGTAGAATACTGGCTACACTGAGCATTAAAACGCTAACAGGAGTACATTACAGATGTTGTAGCCAAAAGCATGAAAAGGTTAAATAATTTGTTTATACAATTAATACTAGACTTGATCTCAGCTAAATAATCTCTCTGCATAACCCTTGGATTAGAAACAGTACAGTCTCTAACATGTACAGAACGCAATACCCTTTTGGTTTGTTTTTTTTCGGTTGCTTCAAAGTAATAATATAAAAACGCTTTGAGTTTTATTGACGTATTTCTTTATTAATTTATTACTACACGCCCAGTCGGTGTCATGTCACGTGATCATTCCATAGAGGTATAATTTAGAAGAGAGAGAAAGAGAGGAGACACGAAAGAGATAAAGAGAGAATACAAGATGGTGGACTGGGCGTTGCCTGATAGGAGTCCGGCCGCTCCCGTGGGAACGGTCCTCCTGTCAACCTCAACATCATCACCTCTCCTGTTGATAAGGTGATAGCACCACTGTGTCCTATTAACCGTTATCGGAGGTCTGTTCAGTGTAGGTGTGCTATTTATCATAGTTTAATAATGAAATATATTGCAAATCTAAAATAAAACTGTTATATGAGAAGTAAAAAAATATTTAACAGCCATGGATATAAAATGGGTACCTTCATGGGAGGAATCTGCTTGTTGATCGTGATTTCAGAAAGACTAGACATTTCATGGGTTGTAGTGAAACAATTTTGTTGGTAAAAATATCAAATGTCATATTTTTTGGAGGGTGTTATTGTTTTATTTTCTTAAAGACTATTTTCATCATATTTTTTTTTTTTTAGTAAATCAGTCATTGATATTACTTCCTAATTTGAAAATAAGTCAACACATGTTATATCCTGTATCCTTCTACTATCCTCCCGGACCCAGCTATTGGTTCCCTATAGGACACGCCTCAGACAGGTTAGACGCACCTGCATCAACCTGGGTGTGGCCGACTAACCAGCCATCTTACCCATTTTTTGCTTCCTCTTCCCAACCCCCACCACACAACAGCCATCCCTCACTCACCCCTAATTGCCCGGCCCAGGAGGTAACGAAAAAAACATGGACCTGGGAGCACTAATAACCTACCCTTTGCCCGAAAATCGGAGGGGACTTTTTCAATAACGGCCCAATCGTATAGCTATCACCGCCGTCTGTGTTCTTACACCAATCAGCAACGTACTGTTCAAATCATCATTAAACTGATAGAAGAGTCACCACAAAAAAAAAAATCTCCCGCGTGATTAGAATTATGTTCTCAATCGTCGATAAGGTAAAGTTTAATTGCTAATAAAAGAAATTTAACAGAACTTCAAGTCATTCAAATACTAGTGGATAATTAATCAACCTTAAACAATTATGTAATCAATGAAAATAATTTAAAATTACATTTAAAGTTCATAATTATTAATAATCTATGTCTTGCAAGTTAGTGATATAGTTATTTTTCAGACTGTTGGTTTGAGATGTACTACTTACTCGTTTTTTACTGATGCTGGAAATACATTTATTTCTGCATCTTAGATCTATATCACATCAATCCCAGTTAATTACTACAACAAGAATTGTCCAAAATCGCGGGTTCTCAGCCCGGTAGGATTTTTTAAAGGAAGTAAAAAATCCCGAGTAATGCTCTCCTTAGGAAGGGACGTAAAATTGAAAGTTCCAAGTCTATACGGTGTCAAGTACTCCTTAAAAAACCCTATGCTAATTAAACCTGGAATTTTAGGAATCTCATTGTAGCATCGTCCGATTAGCCATAGCATAAAGTGACGTTAAGTCGATTAACAAATTACAAAAACAATTGAGATTTTTAACCTATTTGTTATTTTAAAGTATCCTAGGGTATCTCATTACACTCAAATAATAATTGCTATTACGTGACGGGAACAATTAAATATAAGGATTATAGTACAGGTTATTAACAGAACATGTTATTCTCGTGTAACTACCTACGATTGAATTACTGAATACAATGGTGGACAATGGATTGTTGAAAGGTTCATTGAAAGAACATGCATCGTTTCGTAACTTATTACAATTAAGTAACGGGTACAGTTGTGTTTAAAGATTATAGGACCAGGCTATTGAACAGAATACGATAAAGTTCCGTAACATAGCATAATTAAGTAACGATGCAGTTACTGATTACTATCACATAAAGGGTTGAAACATTATTAAAAGAAATGTCATCATTCCGTAACCTAGTACAATTAAGTAACTGACTATAAGTTACTAAGTACAATTATATATAAGAATTGTTGAAAATATTATTAATATAATATATATCTTTAATTTCTGTAATACTGGTGTATACTGTAATCTAACGTTACAATGAAGTTAAAATAAGTATGTGTATAAGGTTCGTCGGACAGGTTACTGACGCAATAATGTTTTATAACTTATTACAATTAAGTAACGAGTACAATTAAGATTAGCAGTGACTGTTGAGCGAAAGCACTCGGATCGGAGATATCCTTGGGAGCCATGTGTGGATGAGGTCATAGAAGAGGTAGGAGCTGGAGGCTGGTGCCAGGACAGAGGACTGCTTTGTGTGCCCTGCTCTGCCTCTGGTACTGGTACCAGCCATTGCTATCCCGCTGTATGAATCACTCTCTCTTCATCGAATTTCCTCTTCTAGTAGCGCCCTGGAATGTTCTTTGTCCGAAGGATTTGATCGAAAGTTAACTGGGAATATATATAGATACGTAAATAAATAAGTACAGATTGTTAGTTTTTTTTCTTATTTATCCTTCAGTCAGGCTACTTGATATTTAGGTTTAAAGAATTGAATAATAATAATACTTATGGAACCCGAAAGCTTGATGCCGATACAATCATTTCTTACAAACTTCCCTACACGGAACCCAAATCCAAATCCTCCAGATCACTCTTAACGCAATCCTCCCACCTACGCCTCGGTCTACCTCTCAGACGCTTCCCAGTCCGTATTAGTAGTTAAGTCGAATTTTTTCCAAAGTGAGATAACTGTAATGAGGTGAAGCTGAATCGTGCCATTCTCGTAGTTTTGGCTTGAAATTAAGTTGTAATATAACAATAACTCTTTTTTTAGCCAATGCCTGACTTGGCCACTTATGGTTTACGAGGACAATTCAGGTTTCTTAAGTAAAAGAAAATAATTTTTGACAAAATTCGACTTTACCACTTTTTCATCGGGGCTGCAGTTGTCTGTGTGTGTGTGACTGTATATTGTAATGCAGTGTTGTTCTAAAAATAGCATAAGCTGTGTATTATAGCGGAACTCCTAGTATTCTAAACAGGCCTCGACAGATCTTGCCAAGTGTGTACATTAATAAACCCGGTACAACAGGTGCGAACGATCCCTCAGATTTACTCAAGGGTTTAGATATAGTTGACAATAGCTATTATATATCTGTTAAAGTATATCAATTATAGAATTGTATATATATATACTTTACTGAAGTATATCTACCTTCTGGAGAAATTAGGAATCTTCTCACTGACAGCTCAATTTCCTCCGAGAGACAGATTCCCTCCTTCGGGGAAAAACTCTTTTTTTTTTTTTATAATTATAGTTGAGAGAGTGAGAGTGATAGCTCGCTGGTGAGGGAAAAAAAGTTGACAGGCTGTTTAGAGACTTAGTGCTAGCTGAGCTTAGCCGCTTGCTGGTAATCCCTTCCCAGTCTAAATAGTCTCTTCTTGTATCTCTTATATATTCTCTCTCCTCTCTCTCTCTCTCTCTCTCTCCTCTCTCTCTCTCCTCTCTCTCTCTCTCTCTCTCTCTCTCTCTCTCTCTCTCTCTCTCTCTCTCTCTCTCTCACTCACTCTCTCTTTTTCTTTCTCTACACATATTATATATAGGGGTAAAATATTTATTGAACGTCTTGAAGCGGTGTTTATGTTTATGGATAATGTGTGATGTTCTGCTTTAGAATTTCATTGATGTGAATTTTGTTGGCATATCTAATGATGATAGTTACCTATACTTGCCAGAACGTTGACTTGTTAGTTATTTTCCAGTATTTTTGACCTTTTTTTTTTTTTTTTTTAAAGTTATACATAGATAACCTTTACCACTTCAACCCGTGAACGGGTCTGGGGTTCAGTACTTAGTAGAGACTGTACTGTTTCATGGACAACGGTCCTGCAAGGAGGTGACTTGTCCTGGATCACGCTCAACAGCCAGATTCCCCCTTATATTGGTTACTATGTTTTTGTAATATTTTATAGAGGCTGGGTGAGTCCTAGATCCTATAGGATCCATCTCCGGATGAAAACCTACCCCCAAAGCCTACATCCACTTACTGAATCAAAACCATTAATTTTATTATTTTCTTTCTGTCCACATGATGCCTGAAATGGTGAAATATCGATATTTTCTTTATCTTTTTGAGACTTAAGACTTCGTTTTTTTATTATTTTTCACTCCGACTATCTGAAAACGTAAACACGGCGTAGGTGAGAGGATTACGTTTAGATCTAATAACGGACGAGGGTGTTTGTTATATGTATCGAACCTTCGGATTTACGAAAAGTGATTATATGCGTTATAAGTTATTATATGTTTATATGAGGCGATCAGGAAAAAAAGCGGATAACTAATTTTTTGAAATAGTCAAATAATCCTTAATGCTCCCAAATCAGATTATCAAATCAGACCTTGACAAATAAGTCGACAAAGTGACATATTTTGAAATTTTGGAGTTATCAGATTTCGATCCTGAACTCTTCATATGTTAATAATAAAGGATACAATTTGTCTTAATAATGATAATGATAGTCATTTATTAATGACTGCACCCGCAGACAAATTGTATCCATCATTACGATCTTCCAGTCAACCATTTTCCTCTTTATCGTCAATAATAATAAAAAGCATATCGAATATCCTATGGTTCGATACCTGTACCTCTCCCGTCCATTATTAGTTTACCACCAAAACTCAAATCCTTAAGAACAGTCTTAATGCAATCCCACCTACGTCTTTTTTAAATATCGAGACGGCTATAAATCCAGTCGGATTAAAAAATAATAATCCAATCAAAATGATCCTGATATAATGTGTTTCTTTTAAGTTGTTTAAGTATTTCCGTCATTTTAGTGTTAATAGTATGTAGTATATAGATGTAGCATACATACACCTCCCCATGGTTAGATTCGACCATAATTAATGGCATCCCTACGCCGACCATACCGCCGCAGGAGGAGGGCCGGCGATGTAAAAGAAGCTATCCTGGATGGAACAAGTGGTCCCGATGGAGAGGGACAAAAAGGGCACACATATGTTAGGTTCCTTGCGTCATCCTCTTTTTTAGCCGAGTCCTTCCACGTGCAGGTCTCCGATACCTTCTCACGGCCCACCTTCCCCTCTCTTTCCTATTCCACCTTAGCATCTTGTATAACCTGTTACTAAACTTATTCAAATCTTATATTAATACATACGGATATATATATATATATATATATATATTCATACAGCGCCCAATTATGAATAAGTGGTTAAGTCGAATTTTGTCCAGAGTGAGTTGAAGAATCATTATCCTCATAATGATTGAATAGATGGTTGTCTGAAACGTCTGTGGGATTCTTAAGACTGATCTTGTTGATTTGGATATGAGAAGCAATCCTAGGACGGATATTTGTGAACGGGATGGGTTGAACCGGCATCGTATATTCCAGTTTATTCATTATAATAATAATAGCTATTATTATTACACAATTTTTTAATAACATGAAATCAGAAGGTTTTATTTTTAACTTTTACGAATTGTGTTCTATTATTATTTTTTTTTAAATAATCGGTTCTTATTTTTGACTTTATAAGCATTTCTGGTTAATAAGTGGTTAAGTCGAATTTTGTCCGAAAGGAAGCGAATTCGTGTATTTCTTTTGGTGCAAAAGTGGCTAAGTCAGCCCTTGGCTTGAAATGGAGTTATTGCTTATATTAAAACTCCATGTATAGCCAAAGAATACGATAACAACACGATTCCCCTTCACTCAATACAATTAACTCATTTTGGACAAAATCGAATTAAACACTTAAAACTCCGGGGCTGTAGATCTATTCACATATATATTCAATATTTGTACAGAAAATGTTGTATCGTAGTCACTTTGAAAAAATAAATGAAGGCCTCGGATATGCAAAATTATTGACATATTTGAATATATATTCGTCAAACACCGCTGCTTCTTATATATATCAGCTATACTCCATTAGAGCTGCCATATTGGAAGAATGGTGTAGCAGTTTAAGGTGTGGCTAGGAGAAGGCAGGTACCTTGCAGGTATAAGGCGTCTGGCTCCCACGTTTTTTATCTCAGAGGAAGCGAGACAGTCTCAGGGCGGCGGTCTCCAACCAAAGGAAACCAAATTCCATTGGTTCTTACCTCCCAGGATAACTAGCTGGATAATATGATTGGTTGTTGAAACTAGGAGTGTCAAATTTTTATCATGTGATGATATCGAAATTATTATTTAATCTTTTAACATGCATATTCTCTGTGTGATCTATAGATCTATATAAAGTGGGTATATTTAATGGAGGGGACCTAGCTATTGAGCGCGATTTCGAATAAATCGCCTATCTGGACAAATGTTGTCCTAGAAACAGTATAGTCTCTACCATGTACTGAACGTAAGATACTTAATGGCTACTTCATGTATTGATATAGGAATTTTTTAAAATTCGAAAAATTACAGGTGGGGTCAACAAATAAAGAACTAAACAACAATTGGTGTGGTGTATTCTTGTTATCTTGTGGTTTTAACGGTTTCATGTAAGGATGTTGGAAAATATTGATATATATTTTGTTAATCGTTAATACAGATATTCAGATCTTTAGTTGAAGCCAAGTTTGAATTCGCGACATGGCTATGTGTGTTCAATTCTTTCAAATGTGAATAACGTAAATAAAACTGATATCATAGATAAAAGAGGAAAATGGCGGATTAGTGATTACGCTTTAAACTTCTTTTCTAAATATTCATATTCATTTCCCAACTATAATCTAACCAGGAGAGGAGTGGCTCAGTGGTAGAGTACTGAGTTACCATGCCGGAAATCCTGGTTCAATTCCCGCTGCAGGCCATGATTTTTATTTAGTCTGTTTGCAGCGGGAGATGGATCATATAGGATCTAGGACCCTCCTGGGCCCCACCCAGCCTCTATAAAATATAATAAAAATAGGGTACCCAAAATAAGGGGGAAAAATCTGGCGGTCGAGCGTGATCTAGGACAAGTCACCTCCTTGCAGAAAAGTTGTCTATGAAACAGTACAGTCTCTACCATGTACTGAACCCCTTCATGGGTTGTAGTGGTACAGGTTTTTTTTTTTTTCTAACCAGAAAAACTCAAAAACAAATATTTATTACAACAATTTACTTATATTATACGACCAATTTATTACTGCCAGGTGCATTCTTCGCACACACTAGGTAGCTATTCATATCCACTAAAAGACATGTTGATGGATCGGGAAATGGTGCTAGTGTATATATTGGATGCTACAAGAAGTGGCTATGACTCCAGGTGGTCTCACTTTCCCTCGTCCTGAAATTTTAATGCCGAAGGATTCCTTCCATTCTTCCGTGACTTGAGTCCTTAACTCCGCCATAAACCTCTGGAGAGAACTGATGGAGGGGGGGGGGGAGTTCTTAGTAGGTTGTTACTTCTTCTGCTTCCTTAGACCTTTCTTTTTCTCCCTTCAACAATATTTAGAATTTGTAGGGTGATAATAGAAGAACCTGTATCGTTACAACCCTTGAAGTACTTGGTAGATACTATACTGTTTCTTACTCAATGGTTATGCAGGGAGGTGAATTGCCCGTGGTAGTATTCAAAAGGCTAAGGTTATACTACAGTCCTTAAAATTATATTTCACAATTGTTAATTTGTCCCAAAACTTAAAAAATATAACTTAAAACTCTATATGAAGAGTAAATCTATAAGATAGATTTAGGAAGATTAAGGTGGGCTTGTAAAGTTGTTAGGCTAAATAAAGAACGAATTTCTAATTAAGTTAGTAAGTGCTGAGCCGACTGTAAAAAGTCCAAGGGGTAGAATAAGGTGCAGGATTGCGTTAAGGATTATCTTATGGATTTGGGTTAGTGTGGTAATCCCGGGAAATCCTAATAACATCATAAAAATACTCGGTATATTTTCCTTTTTAGGAGTGTAGAAAATACCAAAATTGCACCATACACAGTACCAAATATTCGCTCTTTCTGTTATCCATCCGAAGAGTAGACCGAAGCGTGAGTGGGAGGATTTCGTTAAGGGTAATCTTGCGCATGTGGGTCTGCGCACCATCAGTCAACAGTCACGAATGGACCCTATTGGACCTGCATTCCCTCCTGGGGCTCACCCAGTCTCTGTAAATTGGGTACCTTTAGTTAGGAGGAAAACCTCGCTGTTGAGAGCTATCTCGGTCAAATCATCTCGTACAGCCGTTGGCTTAAAACAGTACAGTATCTGTCATGTACTGAATTCAACAGCCTTCATTGGTCGTTGAGGTGGAGGTCTTTTTTTTTTTTTAATTCTCAATGCAAATTATTAATAGTATCCTTATCTCAATTTTTCCACACAGTTAACAATACACAATCTAAAATTTGGTCGGATATTTTTACTACCATCTCGAAAAGGTTTCTAACAAAATAAATCCTTAGGATCTTTAACCTGTAAAATAGACAACTGACAAAGAAATCCTTCGGAAGGGTTTGTTATTGAGCCAAAAAACATAAACACTTCACGTTGTAAACGTTATTCGAGTGTTATTTCTACAGAGCAATCAAACATCATCCCATAAACATCTCGTAATTTTTTTAAAACCTCTACAAATAATCACTGATAAACTGGAGGATGACAAAGATGTTTACTTATTTGTGTATTGGCGTAGATAAACCACTGGAGTCATTTTTTCATTATTATATATAACTATATTATCGCAGTTAAATATTTTAATAAAACCAATTTTCATTATATTTATTTTTGTCTAATTTTTATCTTATAAAACTTAGATAAATTGATCTCTTTGAATATTGGTAGTTTTCTATAAAATTTCAATTCAATTTATATATATATGGAGTGCGAGACAATTCAGTGTGTAAAGTGCTGAGTTGCTAAATCCAGCTATGGCAGATACCTTTTTGTATGTTAACTTTAACGGATGGAATCTTTTGATCTACAGACCCTCCTTGGGATCACTCAGCCTCTATAAACTGCGTAACCTTAATTGGGGGAAAACCTGGCGGTTGGGCCTAATCTTGGGCAAATCACCTCCCTTCTCAACCGTTGTTCTAGACATAGTAGTCTCTACTATTTTTTAAATATATGTGTTACTAAATGTAAAGAATACTTTAACCTCAAAGTATGTAGGCACCTGCAGAGAGAGGATGTTTGTAAGGATGGATACAAGCTGTAAGTTCCAAACAAAGACCATACTATTTACAACTCCTGATGTAGTAGCCCTTAGAGGATCCGAAACTTCGAACACCCTCGTCAACAAATCCTGTGTATCTAGTCTCTGTTAGGGTTGAAGTTGAAGTCTCTATTTTCTGGCTATTTTGTGCCTCACCAATCTTATTGTTACCATTAACCATAAATGTATATGCAAATTTATTTATTATATTATTAACAAACGTTTATTTTCTGTAGTTTTTTTTTCTAAAAAAAAAAATATAAATAATTTTTCAAACATTTATATTTTCTGTAACGTTTTTATTCTGAAGTTTGGGTTTTTCTTGTTTAAAAGCTTTTTTTTTAATATGTTACCCGATCTCGATGGAATTGTAAAAAATGTATTACTTATATAGCCATTGGGAATAAGTAGTAAAGCCGCCTTTTGTCCAAAATGAGTTAACTCTACTGAGTTAAGCCGGCTTGCAGTGCATAAGTGACTAAGTCAGGCATTGACTTGAAATGGAGTTAATGCTTATACTACAACTACAAAGACACGATTCCGCTTCCATACAAATAACTCATTCGATTTAACCAAATATCCATCGGTGCTGGATGTTAATATTTATATATGTATAAATGAGTAAAAGCTCTAAAAAGAGACTAACATAAAAAAATTATTAGAATGCAATTTTTAAATAAATAAAAAAAACCTTTTGTCAATAAAAATGCTGGGAAAATACTCGTAACTAACCAGTCCATGTTTCACCATTCAGAACTCATCAGGAAATACAAAAAAAAATACGTTAAAAAATATTTTGAGTTTTTTTTAATGAAATTCTTGGAGCGATGGTGCTGTATCTGATTGATGAGTTGGCTTGGAATGTTGATGTAAGATGTGCTTTATTTCATCTTCTATATCCTCATTAAGTTGATTAGTTACTTATTTTCCTATATTTTTGAGACTTAAAGCTTTATTTTTCAAGTATATTCTAATTTATATACAATAATAAGATTTAGACCCGAAGGCTCGATGCCGACACCACCAATCTCTGCTTACAAAACTCTTTGTCCATGGGTCCATAGGCCACTAGTCAATCCCAAATCTGCCAGATCACTCTTAACCAGTGGCGTAACTACAGTTGACTCATGGGGGGGGGGGTTTACTCCCACCAGTCAACCACTCCAACATTTTACTCCCTTCAAAAAAGATGTCTCGTAATATATATTATACTATAATTATGTAGCTTCAAATTATATAAATAGATTATAATTTTTTATAAATGTTATTTTGGAAGTTATAAATGTTATTTTTGGAATCAAGAAATAGCTTTTAAATACAAGTAACACTATTTATTGGTTACAATAACTTACTACACGTAATAAACGATAAATTAAGACTAAGAACTCATCATAAAAATAAAATAAAATTACATTATCAAACAAGAAAAAAAAATGTCATAAATATAAAATATATAAGTAAAAAATTGCACCTAAGTAAAAAATTACACTTAAGTGTAATAAAAATCTTTGTATCAGACATATGTTTGAGGAATGCTACTCCTATAAAAAAATACTAAATCAGCTCAAAACACCACCCGATGTTAGAGAAGCACTTAGAGACAGCAAATCTGAAATCGACAAAGTGGTGAAATTAATTACAAACTGTAAATTAACAACCAATATTTGAGCATCCATTGTCCTTGCTATAGATGCATTTGTTGTTTTTTCCGATTGTTTTATATCCTTATTATAGATGTATCATTTATTAGTATGTGTGTGTATATGAATATTTTTTTTAAATTTATTTTAAAGATAAATAATTATAAAAATAAAAAATCTAAAGGCGTTGATGACCCTAGGGTTTTACGCCTCTAAGCAACAACAAACATAAAAAATTGTGATCGTTCCCCACTCTACTGAAGTTTATATATACAGTCACTCAGGACAATCTAAATTCAAGTCGGGGAGGTGTTTTTGGTAATCCTTCAAATTTTTATATTTTTTAAAATGTCACTTACAATTTTTTTTTAAATCTCTTCTAAGCAATGGGGGGATTACATCCCCAATAACCCCCCTCGTTAATCCTATGCTACTAACGCAATCCTCCCACCTACGCCTAGCTCTACCCCTCATGCGCTTCCTAGTCGGTACAGCGCTTATTAACTTTTTATGCGTTCGTTACTAAGACCAATAAAGTCCATCTTAGTCTTTGTGACGTAGTTAAAATATATTCTCGCTTTCTTTCGAGAATCGCCCTTTACACGGGCACCTGGCGCTGAGTAGAACAAAGAGAAGAAGTATTTGGAGATGTGGATGAGAGGTAAAGCCTCCGAACACCTGGCCGACTATTTATAACCAAGTTCCAAGGATCCATTGTTTACACCTTGCCTGTTTGGAGGCGAAGCATTTGTTCCACCAAAATATCTGGATCTTACTCAATAGTCTCCTCTTCGAGCTCTTTCATCTTGGATCATTTAGGTATCTCTTTGGACGTACAGGGCCATACGAAACTTTACAATTGTACTAAAGTAATTCAATAGTTCGTTTATTTAACGTCACTTTATGCTGCTATGGCTAATCGGGCGATGCTACAATGAGGGCTCTAAAGTTTACCTTTCCTTTTTTAATTAGGATATGGTTTTTTAACGAGTACCTGACATCCCACAGGCTTTATTCCCTTTAAAAAAACCTATGGGCACCTGCCGGGCTACGAACCCGCATTCTTGGGCTTAGTATGTTGTTATGGTAACCACTAGACCACAGGCCGCCCCAGTAATTCAATAGTTGTTGTAAGGATAATGATCATTATAATTATATTATATCATTATAATAGAGGATCATAATAATCACAAGGATTAAAAAGAACATCTACTTTAAATTTATTTAAATAATGTCTATTTTTATATATTATTTAATCTTAATTACCCTGATTACTTAATTTCTCTCAGTATGGGCCTAGCTAAAATATTAAGAAGTAATTTGCTGGCAAGAAAGTCTAAGATTGCTCTGTACAAATCTTTAATTAGGCCTGTACTGACATACGCCTCAGAGACATGGCCTTTATCACGTACAGATGCTACCAGCTTGGAGGTTTTTGAAAGAAAAATTCTGAGAAGAATGTTTGGACCTGTAAGGGATGGCGCTCAGTACAGGCAGAGACAAAATCAGAGCTGTGCCAGATTTACCGGGAACCGGATGTGGTACAATTTATAAGGATCTCAAGGCTACGATGGGCGGGGCATGTTGCAAGAATGGACGGGGACACACCTGTCAAGAGGCTGCTCTTTGGATATGTGGATGGGGGGAGAAGGAGAGGATGGCCACGACTGAGATGGGCAGATGAGGTCGAGGGCGACGCAAAGAAGCTCCTCAACACCAGAGCTTGGCAGACCCTGGCGCAAGACAGAGATGATTGGAGGCGTCGTCTTGATGCGGCGAAGACCCGTACCGGGTTGTAGTGCCAGTGATGATGATGACTTAATTACTCTCAGACTGTAAAGTAGGTGTCCTTATTTGAGGGAATAACCTCAAATCACCTCCTTGCACAACCGTTGGCCTTGCAATAGTCTCAACTAAGTATGTAAACAACTCCTCTTGATGTAATCTAGATAGTATGGGAGAAAGTGTTGTTGGAAATGAATGAAGAAATTAAAACAAAAACATTTAAAAACGAATACTTTCACAGTTAAAACTAAATTAAAAGCGTAAAGCAGAGTGGGATAACATAGTCTGCAGTGTTGCGTGTTGTTAAGCTGAAAGCTCCGGGTTCAAATTCGGCGATGGCGTGCAAATTATTTAATCCGTTAACAACTGAGAAAGAATTTACAGACCCTTCTGGCGCATTCCTTAAAAAACCAGGCGGTTGAGCATGTTCTTGCGCAAATCACCTTTCCTGCACGACTATTGTCCTAGAAATATCATCATCACCATAGGCTGTTGTTTGATGTGAATTGGTTGAGTAGTCGTAAATCGATTTTTTTTATTCTTCGTATCTTAAAACGTTATTCTTTACATACACCATTTTCCTTTGAAACGACGATAATGTATTTTATGATATTTTAATGACAGAATATCATTAAAATCTATATATATATTTATAATATATAGAAGGCCGCTTGACCTGTACTTCTTTATATTAGATGTATAGAAGGCCGTGAACACGAACTTCTTCATATTATTTATACAGTAGGCCGTGAACACGAACTCCTGAACGGCGGAAGCCGCTATCTCTTCCCGTCACTCATTTCCTTAAGGTTCACGACCCAACGTGGGCGAGCGTATCGCGGTAATCACCAGTGAGATTCACTCCAATCAATGTTCCTTTCTATCTTTTCTTTTTTTTTTTACTCTTGTCTACTCGGTAGAAGATAAGCGTTGCGCATCCACAGGTCTAAGAACCCGTGCAAATGCGCATCAAGGAGGAGTTAGTTGTTTTTTTAAAGGAATATTGATCTACAATTTGAACATACCATTAATATTACATTATTTAAAATCAAAAGCTCTAAATAGGCTTACAATATATTTTAAGTGGAAATTCAAGCGAAACAAAAAGCTTCAAGTCTCTAAAAAAACAGGAAACAGATATACTTTTTATCTACGGCATCATAAGGAAGAAATAATAATTTTTTTTTATATTCAATGCAATTTATAACTGTATAAATTAGTTTGTTCGTAAGAAAGTTAGGAGCATTGAGGATTTTATCATGCATCATAAAGGCAGAGAGGAATAATATAAAAAAATAAATTAACAAATGCATATAGTCTCAAAAGCATGTCAACCTAATAGTCCGTCAAAATACCTTTCTACTGCAGTAGTTGCTGTTGATCTTTGGTAGTTGTGAGCTCGTTATGTGGTTTTTTTTTAGTTTTATTCATTTATTCTTAATCTCTTTCTATCCTTATCCTGATTTTTCTCCTGAATTGGCAAAATATCAGCAGGTATTTTTGGTTCTTGTTGTTTTAGAGACTTTAGGACTTTTGTTTGTAATTGCTGTTTGATTCATGAATCGTTGTTGAAGAAGTGTATTGTATTCATATTTTCTGTTTTGTCATTCCTTTATTCACTGTATTTAAGTTGTATATTAAGAACTTAATAAGTGTAGAACATTGTGGGCGAAATTTAGACTAGGTGGATATATTGAAGAAGAAAAGCATTCAGCAGATGTATTGTCTAATATGCCATTTTTTAATTTTTAAAAAGTATTTAATTTATTTCCATTGCTCGGTCTAAATACTGATATAACAGATGGATATTAGATATTATATATTGTATAGAATCATGGATACAAAAACTTTCTTAAGTTGTTTACCTATAACAGCTCTTTTAATGTTTCTACTATTTTTTCTTTTAAAGAATAATAAATAAAATAATAATTAATAACAATAAATTTCTTTACAGTCTTGCAGAATTTGCAACAAGACCTTTGCTAACGTTTATAGACTACAGCGACATATGATCAGTCATGATGAAAGTGCTGTTCTTCGAAAGTTCAAATGTCCTGAATGTGATAAAGCCTTCAAATTCAAACATCACCTAAAGGTATTTTAATTTTTTTTTTTTAATTTACAAATTTCATAAAACTTTTCAAAAAATTAGAAAATCCTAAGCCTATTTTCTGAATCAAATGAATACAGCTGTTTTGTTTTTGAAGAAACCCAAGTGAACTACTGTGGTAGTTGGGAATGCTTTTGATAAACTTAATGATGAATGGTTATTTTAATGAATTATTTATTAAAAATAACCATTCTCACTTGAATTAATATTTTTATTTATTATAATATTATTATTTTAAGTGAATGATTTCAGTTTTAATTTTATTAAAAACTTACTTCCTTTCAGGAACACATTCGAATACACAGTGGAGAAAAACCATTTGAGTGTGGCAACTGTGGAAAACGCTTCTCGCATTCCGGATCCTATTCAAGTCACATGACATCGAAGAAGTGCCTCATAATGAACCTCAAGGTTTCCGGACAACAGAGGCAAACCAGCCCACGCTCAGAGGTTAAACCTTACCGGCCTCAGGTCAAGCAGAGACCTAGCTTCCCTCCGATACTTCCCAAATACAGCGAACACACCGTAAACTTTCCTCACCCGTTTTATCCCATGCCACCCATTCCGTCGAACGCCTACAGTATCCCTAGCAATATTTCCAACTACCTACTCGACCAGCTTGGACCGAAGAAAGAAGAGGAAGAAAAGAGGGAAGATCCTAGTAACAGTGGCGACCTGGAGGCGGTAAAGAGGATTTTGGAAACGGTAAACGCGACAGTCACTAAGCAACTTTTGGCCGCTAATATGAGTTCCAACAGCTGTAGTTCGGATGCCCCTTCGCCACCGAGCGAGGAAAGCCATTCCTGTAGATACTGTGGCAAGGGCTTCGGCTCTGGTATAGAACTGCACCAGCACGAGCGTTACCTCTGTAGCGAAGAGAGGAGTGAAGGTCTTGCTGCCAAACTGGAGGGAGTCGTAACAGTGAAACAAGAGGAGAACGGGTGCAGCACCAGCGAGGATGAAGCAAGAGGATCAACTATGTATACTGATGAGGAAATCGATACAGATCATGAAGGAAGAAAGGTAAGGACATACCTTTTCTTTACCCTTATAGCTAATAAATGTTTCATTTAATAGTAGAGGCTTGAAAAAAAACAATTAACATATAATCATACATTCTTTATTTTTTTATATTGAAAACATTTTGAGTTGCTTAAATATTAAATTTTGGACTCAGAAATTATTCTCCTTACTTATTATTATCTCGTTATTCATTATTTTATAATGTATCATTACTATAGGCCAAATATAAAATTAAGTTAGAAAAAAGTTGGAACTGTAAGTTGGCCAAATACTTAGCATAAGTCCAGGCTTAGCCGTCTCTGTTTTCATTCCTACTCTCCTACAGAAAAAAAAATTGTTTCCAAATTTAGAATTACTCCTAAAAAGATAAGTAATTTCTCTTCATCTCGTTACAGATCAGATTGTTGCAATTTATAAATATTATCATGTTTTTAATTTAGAGTTACTTCCTCTCAACTCTTTCCTTTATTATGAAAAATTCATTACTATATATGCTAAAGTAATATCAACTACATAATTTTATTAAAATTCGAATCATTTTTTAATACCTGTGCACCAGAGGTAAAGGACTCTGTTTCCACAAAGTAGTTGATATTTCAGGTAAATTGTCATAAATAAAAACTACAATCAACACTTCCAATTACTTATCAATTTCAATAACTATGTGATCAATTTGGCTTTTTATATTCAGAAAGGACACAAATATGTATGTAAATTACTGTGTGTGACAAAATAGGTATTCAAGAATATATTTTTTATCCTGTATAAAAAATATTTTTTTCCCACTAGATTTGATTTTAGTCCCTTTGTGGATTAATTTTGTGGTACTTAGTTGTTAGTTCATTTCAAACCTCAACATTTTAAAATGAATTACTAATGTATCTTTGCTTTATTCATAATTTCTTTTGGTTTGTCTAGTTGAACTAACTAATGATTACTTAATGTTTTCTTACAATAGGTTAGAGTGCGATCACAAATAGCAGAAGAACAGCTGCAGATCCTGAGAGGCCACTACGCAGTGAACCCTCGTCCAAAAAGGGAGGAATTGGCTCGTATCGCAGAAAGAGTCGGCTTTCCCGTCCGAGTTGTTCAAGTCTGGTTCCAGAACTCGAGGGCTCGTGACAGGAGGGAAGGGAGACTTCTGACTGTCCCCTACTTGCCTCTCTACCCGGAACAGCCGCTCGACCTGTCGACCAAGAGGTCTTGCGAGCCGACTGAAGAGGCTGTCAACTTGTCCAAAGTGGAGTCCCGACTAGCCAGGTTGTTGGGGCACGGATGCTACACCGCCACAACTAGCCCAACTCCTGGGGTCGCTATGCAGCCTATAAAGAGGCCTTGGAAACAGGTATGTCCATAATAATATCATATTATATTCCACAAATTATAATTATAATATTTAATGTGTAGAATATTATATATATGTGTCCAAATTTTTCTCATGGATAATTATTTTAAGGACAATAATGGATACAAGAATATTTTTCTGGGAAATGTAATTTCGTAGTCTCTTAGAAAAAAGAAATTTAAAAGTTCAGACAATAATTAGACTTAAAATTAATCAAACAAGTTTTTGGATATCAATTCCACAAGTTGTTGCTTCGAGTTAAGTCACAAGTTTTAACTTATCATTGGTTTCCTTTTTAATATATTCTCAAAAAAAAAAAAAATTTTATTAATGACTGTGTACGGTGAAGAACCGACTTACGCTTACTATTTAAGTTATATCATCACCTATACTTCAAATGTTTGTTGAAACGTTCATTTCTGTAGGAAGCTGTAGAAGGTGGAGAAGCTGGTGGTTACGATGCTGACGAAGGCGAGACTGCAGATGAAGCAGACGACGCCAAGAGATGCAAACTAGATTCTGAGCCGGACGGTCAGTTCGCCTGCGACCAGTGCGACAAGACATTCGCTAAACACTCTTCACTTGCACGCCACAAGTACGAACACTCAGGTACTCACATGCAACACAACAAACGCACATTTTGTTTCTTTTTGTCAGTTTATTTTGGGTTGGGATTTATTTGATTGATATATTTTCATTTAGTTTTAGTTTTGTTTGTTATTTCTTGTTTTAGTTTATTGAATTTGTTTTAAATATGATAATCGATTCGCTAAAAGTTGTGTAAAATATTTTACTTTATCATAAACAAAAAAAAATATTCTACAAAATATTTCTTAATTACAAAATTATTCATTTAAAATGCTTTGATATTTTTAGAAAGGTTAAAAGAGAATTCACAAATCGGTTTTTAAATTTTTATTTTATGCTTTGGAACAGCTACAGTATATTCTAAAGTAATGTTTAAATTCATCCAGAAATTTCTATTAATTAGAGTAGGAAAAATTTTAACATTTAAATATATTTTATTCATTGCAAGCCAAAAATTAATTTGGTTATGGCTTCAAAGTGGGCCTTTACTTGGTTATATGATTATTATCATCATTTGAACTAATTACATTTAAATTTACTCATCTATGTATATACTTAGTGTATATATTATGATAATGCCATGGTTTATCTCTAAAAAAATATTTTAATTATTTTGAAATTTAATTTGGCTTTTTAAAAATGTTTAATTTAACTAATTTGGGCTTTGAATCATTCCGTTAAGAGAAGATTGATATAATTTATTTTTTGTTTTAAATTATAATGGGTCGGCACCTTTTTATTATCATTATTATTTATTTTTCTTTATATTTTGGAAAATACACTGAACACAAAACACTTGACACTAAATTAGAAAACACTAGAACAAATTTGAAACACGTAGATGTTGCTCGCTTATGCTTCTTCACTATCCCATTGCTTTGCATTCATTTTTTTTATTCAATTTTTTATTATTTCATGGAATCTAAATATATATATATATATATATAATTGGAGACCTATAAATAAAATTAATCTGACTTTTCAATACTTCATTATTTTTATTATATATGCTGTCACATTTCGGCTGGATATTCAGTTAGCATATTTCAACATAACTTTAATTTAAATTTCGCATTATCGAAATAAATATTTTTAAAATAATTTATGAATAGTATACAAACAGCATCTTATTCTTTTTCGGTTGTAAGTAGTCTATTTAAATTTATCTTTTAATTAAGGTAAAATGCCAATTAAATCTTTTTTATTTCTTAAGTAATGAAAAGCTTTTTATCTTTCCAATAAAAAAAAAAAAAATTGACATTCTAACAAAAAGCCCTTATAAAATGGTAATGGTATGTTGCCTTGACTAGAAGAAAAATCTTCTTTTCAAAAGTAAATTCTGGAGAATGATTGTTAATATTCAAACTAAAATGTTTTTACGATTCACAGTCTGGTGCAAACGACTACTATTTGTTTTTACCTTTCTCTTCAATTTGCTTTCAAGTGCCTGCTTTAGAATTATTATAGAAAAATATAATTTGCATGACTTAATTAAAAATTATGGGAAAAGAGCTAATATATTTTTGATTATTGATAAGTTAAAAATGAGATTTGTTGGAATAATTTATATTGTATTCTTGCATAACATTACCAGTTTTTTGAGCATGCTGAACAGTAGATTTTTAAATATTATGGTTCAGATTACTCAATGGAATCCTGAAAATTATTTATTTAAACTGCTGCAGAGTGCTGGGCATTTGGCAATCGTCTTTCCCTGGATCTCTTACTGTTTAGGACCAATATTTTTTGTAAATTAAATTATCTCTTTTCTCATATTTGATCTATGATGCAGTCTTATATAAATAGTATAAATATAGTTTTATTACAGGCCAGCGACCGCACAAGTGTGATATCTGCCCGAAGGCGTTCAAGCACAAACATCACCTCACTGAGCACAAGCGCCTGCACTCGGGAGAGAAGCCTTTCCAATGCTCGAAATGCCTCAAGCGGTTCTCGCACTCGGGATCTTACAGCCAGCACATGAACCACCGCTTCTCCTACTGCAAGCCATACAGAGAATAACTCCTTATCCAATAGTAATCCTACCTGTAATCTAGCTTATCAATGATCTTTTATATTAAATTATAAGAGTTTTTTCTATTTAAAATGACATTTACAAAAAAAAAACAGCAAAAAAATAATTATATCTATACATAAAGTAAAAAGAGATGAGGAAAAAAAATGGTAAAAAATGTACAAATATTACACTATTTTTGTGTGCATTTTTCTCATCATGAAACTTGATGGAAAATAAACTGTACCTGGTAGTGAATGAAATGATTTGTATAAGATTCGAAATTAATTTTTAAATGACAAACTTTGAAATATTATAATCTTATTTAGGTCTCAGGGTTTTTAAACATTTTATTGCTTCGATTGTACTTATTTTAATCATGACAACTCCTTATGATTAGTTTGACGATACATGTTTCTTTTAATTTATGCAAATCATTGTCTTCCACAGATTTAAATTGCTTTCTCCTTCTGGTTTGGTATCAATAACTTTATTTTACAATATGCTCTCGCTAATCAAGCCTATACCAAGAGTTCAATTATAATTGATTAGAAACATATTCAATATACAAAAACTGTGAGCGATGAACAAAAGTCATTTAAATAATGTCAAAAATTATTATAGCAGAAAGGATTCATAATTTTTTTTTTGCCATTTTTTCCGTCATACATCCTAGAATATTAAATGATTAGATTGGCTGGATTACAGAGAACATACTGTATGCACTGAGAGTCTAAAGAAGTGGGTACTAAATACTATTTGTAAATATAGTATATTCAATAATATACTGTATATTATTTAGTATTGTATTTTTGAATCAATAATTTGAGAAATTCTGTTACTAAATCTGTAAATTTTAAAAAACAACGGTTTGGGCCAAAGTATAATGGTTTAAGGCAACCCAAAATGACGGATAATTAAAACCTGATTTCTGTTCTAATCTGGTCTAATTAATGAATTTATGCTTCCACGAAAAATTTAGATATATGGAATATTTCAAATATCGATTCAATTAATACATCCACATACGAGGAACACAATTAAAAATGATAATGAACTGTATTTAAAAAATAATATTTTTATTTTTTATAAAAGAGTTAGTTTAATTTGAATTTTTTTCAAATTGGCTTTATTATGACTTAGTTTTGATGTGCCATATATCCGAGAAAAATTTCTGAGGAGTATTTTTGTATTCCTTCATCGGAAAGAACCGAAAGGTAATTCGGGCGCCACTTTTTTTACCTCTCTGTATATGAAGGTTAAAGTAAATGGGCAGATTAGCACACAATGCCATATAGAATTTTTATATAACAGTTTTTTTTAATTATTTTTTATTTCTTTTTCCCTCTCCCCTAAGTTTACAACCCTAATAATTATTTCTAGTCATGTAATAATCAAACTATTACCCAATGTGCAAAGTAAAATGATAAAGTTTATTTAAAAGAAAGCAATAAACTTTGTTTATCTGAGAAAACAGCTTGTTGTTTTAAATAAGGTGCCTTGTTTTTACTTGATCAGTGTTGAAAATATTAAAAATTAAAAATTGAAAAAAAAAAGAAGAAATGAACGACAATACTCAAAACTGTAAGCCAGTGATTTATTGTGTGTACGATCAAGGCATTTTAGTTTATATTTTTATCAACATTGATTTCTAGTCATTTATACAGAATGAGAGAGAAGAGAGCTATATGATTTCAAAATATTAATAATTATGTCTGTTGCATTATGTTATATTTTATCCAGTGTTGCCAATGTATAAATAATATCTGTATAATTTGTAACATTTTAAAATACTCGTTGCCATTCCACATGGTTTAGTTTATGTAGAATTATTGAAGAAAATTTATATATATATTTAGATAGTTAAGATGCATGTATAAATAAATAAAGGGAAAGTATATATATATATTTATTAAGACATAATATAAAATGTTTTACAATGATGACAATAATGTTTAAAGAGAAACAAAAACAAAAAAAAAAAGAAGTTTTAAATACGAACATCTCCATCCTTGTTAAACCAACAGAAAATCAGGGATTATTCAGCTTTTAAATTTCAAAAGATATTCAAAAAATATTCTCTTTAGAAATAGATTCAGCTTTTGATCGAACTCTTGTGATTATCGTTTTATATTATAAGCAAGAGTATATTGTATATACATATATATATAAGAATATAGCTGGACAGATATATTTAAAAAAGAAAAACAAAATTAAAAAAAAAAAGTTTCGTAGACTCTGTAAATAGACCTTAATTTTCATTCCTTTTAATATTTAATCAAATATTGTAAAGTTTTTTTTATTTTATTTTTTTAATCTTTATTTTAATATAAAATTTTTTGGCTCAAATTACGAGAGCCCCATGTGAATTCAATGTGCCAATTTAATCTAAGGAAATTTGCCAATTGTTTGAAAGCGCTTCCCAAATATATATATATATTTAAATATTTCCTCCATCCTTTTTTATTATTATTATTAATATTGATAGTATATAGTGTATTATTTCTATAATGTGTTGATATATATATATTCTATAAGAAAGATGCCTAATTTAAGTGCTATATGTGTATGTAATTATATGATACATAAAAATAGGTTTATGACAACGAATTGGTCACCAGTGTAAACAAATTGGCCTTTGGTTTATTTTATTCTTAATATTATTATTTTGTTTTTTGGACTGGTTGTTGAATTAAAGATTAATTTTACAGATTAACTCCGGACTCAACGACCAGCCCTCGAGTGTTTATTTTGGGAAATGTATTTACTTTATTTTTTATTATTTTTTTAAAAATATTTTATTCCTGGATATGCACTTTTCATTTAATAATCAGAGTTGTATAGAATACATTATATGAAAAGTTTGCATTTCGAAATAGCTAGCACAGCCAAAGATTGTGTATTATAAAAAATCTTATTTTTTATTTTTAGTGTTTTTATTTTTTTGTGCAATAATAAATTGCAACCTTTCCTTTAATTTATATAATGTTCACATTTTAAAACGTATATATATGTATATTTATATAGAGATTATTTTGATATTAGTTCAGCCATGTGATTCGTTGAGAATTATGTCGAACGATTCTATTGGCAATGTTTAGCATACACATGATAGTGTTCAATCTGCTTAAATTTGATATTTGATAACTTAATCTATACCAGAAGAATATTATCGTTGCTTATTATGTGAAAAAAATAATATAATATTGATACTGACATGTTTACGAGTTTAATTTATATGTTTAAATTTAATCTTTATTGAATTAAATTTATCATAGTGATAATTCCTTTTCTTCTTATTGGCAATATTTCTCCTCCCTAAAATATTTCCTGAATAATATTAGTATAAAAAGGTTATTCGATTATTATATATAATATATAAAGGTGTAAACAGCCCAGATGAACATACAAATAAAATTTTAAATAGTAAGGAACTACTTATTAGAAACTTTTTGATCTGTATTACAGGTCTTCATCAGGGCTGAATAAACAAGATACAAAAAATTATATAAACTAGAATAGAATAGAAAACAAACTTTATTCTGGGACCAAGTCAGATCTTTTAGAATAACAATAATGAACAAAAAAATAAACATAATATACATCTGGCCAGAAGGCTACATAACAATACGATTCATGAAGTAATTAAAAGTGACAAAAACATATAAATAAAATAAAAATAGAAATGAAATAACTAAAAAGTACGAAACTTGGCAGGATTTTAACTAGTTGTCAAAAATAAATATATGAATACCAACAAAATAATTATAAACATAATTAATAAAATAGTTATTAACAAAATTACTAAATAAAATAAATGAATGGGATATCATGCAATAAAGTATTTACATAGTCTATATTTTCTTTGGGAAAAATAAACAAAACACGTAAGGAACAAAATCGATTATTCAATACTAATTTATTTAAGCGGAAGATTGACCTGCTTGGAGAGCATCTTTTTGGTAAAACAAGGATTTAAATGAAGCCAGTGAAGAAGCATGCCGGATGAAAGGAGGGATTGAGTTCCACACAGTGGTGGAGCGGGCGAGGAAGGAACGCTCGAATGCATTGGTTCTATGGGAACGATTGTAGAGATCGGAAAGGCGGGATCTGGTTTTGTGGTGCTGGACAGAGGATTTGAATCGGTGGAGATTGTAGATGTATGAAGGGTGTTGCGAGTAAATGGAATAGAAAAGCACAATGGAAATATTGTCTACAAACGGGAGGGAAGAGCCACTTTAACTCATTATAATGATGACACCCGGGAATGCCTCGGAGCGCAGTTCATTATTCGCTTCAAACGGCCCTCAAGCATTTTCGAAAGGCCCCCGTATAACACACCACAGTAATCAAAGTGGGGGAAGATGAGGGATGATACAAGAAGAAGAATTTTATAATTGGATATAAAATAATAACAGTAATGATAAAAATACTATTAAAATAATTATATAGGTAAAAACATCAAAATCATAATAAAAATAGAATGGAAAACTATATAATCCTAGAATATAAAACTATATTAACATATCTAGTGTTGTGATTCTCTTTTATTTTAACTGGTCATTGCTCAATTGTTCTATTCTCATTATTACAATAATCTTTTTACCTTAATATTTTATAATTATAAAGTGGAATGTTGTTTATCAAAATGAATGACATCAGATGTATTTTGTTTATTTAGTTAATCAATATTTGCTTTTTAAAAAAGTAAATGCCAAATAACCAAATTTCATTATAATTTTTTTTTTTTCATTGGGTAGTTTGCCAGTTAAAAAAATAAATATCTATGTCAACTGTGATACAAAGAAAGTTGTGATCTTAATTTGCTTCAATATTGACTTCTTTATGCCAGCTATGTCTCTAATTTTTTTAGATATAGTAGTGAGCATTGAATCATAGTTTTAGGAAATCAAATTTAGTTTTTACTAATTAGTTTCTTACTATTTGAGAATTTATTTTTACATAAATGTTCAACCAATAATTAGAATACATGAGAAGCGAGGGATCGTTGACTGGATGATGTAAGGAAGAAAATAGTTGGGGGTGCAGTCAATTAAAACACTAAATAAGTGGATACTTATTTTTATTAAGTGCCGACGTTTCGACCCACTCTGTGGGTCATCTTCAGGGCTAAGAAAGAAAACAGACAACATACAATGAATACAATAAAAATACATTGAGGACTAAGTATATGCTAAATGAGAAAAAATATATATGTAGAGAGGTAGAAATTTAGAACAAAAGTGAGGGATATATATGAATACAAAAAATTACAGAGAATGTACAGAACGGTGGTGATACCCAAAAAAAAAATTTTTTTTTTTTTTTATACAAAGATAAAAGACGGAAGTAAACAGAAAGATATTTAAAAAAGAAAGAAAAAGTAAAAACATCAGAGGTGAGAAGTAAAATTAAGGAAAAGGTAGTGGAATATATATAAACTATAAAAGGTAAGATAATAGACTCCTAGGGAGTTTACATAAGTAAAATGAAAGAATATATAACCAAAATGAAATTAAAGAGTAAATAAAGGAAAAATAACAGTAGAAAGTCAAGATATGAATATAGAGTATAACAGTTTTTTTTTAAAAACCATACCTATAGTATGAAGTGGTATAAATATATGATGTAAATATACAAGGAACGTATAGAAATATAAGTAACAATATGGTATTAGCATGGAAATAGAGTAAAATATGATGAAATAGTGATGTTAAATGCTAATGAAATCTTAGATAGTAATAACATATGATGGATGCCAAAAACTAATATGAGAAAATAAAAAGGTGTGCAATAAGGAGATATTGCATATTGGACACCTTTTTATTTTCTCATATTAGTTTTTGGCATCCATCATATGTTATTACTATCTAAGATTTCATTAGCATTTAACATCACTATTTCATCATATTTTACTCTATTTCCATGCTAATACCATATTGTTACTTATATTTCTATACGTTCCTTGTATATTTACATCATATATTTATACCACTTCATACTATAGGTATGGTTTTTAAAAAAAAACTGTTATACTCTATATTCATATCTTGACTTTCTACTGTTATTTTTCCTTTATTTACTCTTTAATTACAATACAGTTATTAATCGGACAATGTTATATGCCAGCGAAACCTTGGCATTAAACAGGAAAACTGATAGAGAAAATCTGAAGAAAGAAAAATATAGACCACAGAAAACATCTAAAATTTAAGGATATTCTAATATAGAGAAAGATGGCCACATAATGAGGCTTCCCGAACACAGACTAAGAAAAAGAATAGTAAAATACGTAGACTCCCTCCTTAATGGAGGAGAATGGATCCGAAATGTTAAAAAAGACCTGAAATTAGCCAAAATCAACAAAGAAGAAATAAACGCAAGAAACAATTTTAGAATAAAAATTGAAAAATGGGAGGTTAAACCAGATACAAAAGCCCCGAGAACTGGAACAAAATGGAGCGAAGAAAGAAAAATTAAATTCTCGCAGAGAATGAAAAACTGGTGGGCAAATAAAAAAAACCAGAAGAACAGAAAATGAACCATCTTTACTTAGCGTCTTCCACCCTGGGAGCTTTACGACTAATATTAATAATAATAAGTAAATAAACAGTTCTAATCCTGACAAGGTATTGAGCAATTAAAAGAATAGATAAATCGATAACATCTATTGAATGCATGAGGTAGCAAGTAATACTTTCTTTACTTGATGTACATTGTCTTCAAAAAACAAAATTAAAACTCCTAAATTATTGAATACATTTCATTCCAAGTATGATAAACCTGCTTAGAGAGCATCTTTTTGGTAAACCAGGAGATGTTGGAAAAGCAAGGATTTAAATGACGATAGTGAGGGAGCATGGCGGATGTTAAGAGGGATTGAGTTCCACACTGTGATGGAGCGAGCGAGGAAGGAACGTAAAAAATATTGGCATATTTTACACTACCTTATAGAGCTTTTTAACGACAAAAGGTGACAATTCTTTCTATTAAAATAATTACCTTTACCTGTAGCATTACAACCCATGAAGAGTCTTGGTTTCACAACATACCACTACAAGGTAGAGTCTGCACTGTTTCTTGGACAACGGTTTTGCAAGATGGTGCAATGAAATGAAACTCAACCACTTGGTTTTTATTCTAACTAAGGGTGCCCTCTTAGACCCTTTTTATTCAGAGACAAGGTGTGCCCAAGGAGGTCTGCAGATCCTGTTGGGTCCATTATAGCTGTTAACATATTTAATAATTTTCCTGTCTACTTTGTTATTGCATTATTTAAATTATCAATTTAGTTTGGTTACAATTATATATTTTTAATAGACTTTTTTTTTTCAAAGTAACCCTTTGAAAGAACTATTTATTTATTGGCACCTTCCATACCACTGTATTTATACAATAAGATTTTAATTACCGATCTACAAAATAAAATCATCATAACATTATGATAAACAAGAATGTTTGCAAAAAAGATTTTAACTTACTTTCTATTACATATTTCTTATACAAGTTTACATTTACACAAAATTTTCTTGTTACTTTATAAATTTTTCATTCTACATTCTATATAACTTCTTTATTTCTTGTTTCAAACTTTTCAAAATCTAATATTAATGATTGTCATTCATATTATTACTGAGTTCAATGAATTCAGGCCAACATGTATGATATAGTCTGTGTTAAGAGATATTGGTCATTTTTTTCCTTTTGATATTATTCAAATATTTAATTTTGACATGTTAGAGAGGAAAATAGTTGACTGGAAGATCTAATAATGGAGGATGGAAATAGTTGGGGGTGCAGTCAAAAATTAACTCCAACATTAACTGTTAACTACATAAGTCTTCATTTATTTGGTGTTAATTTTTGACTGCACCCCCCAACTGTTTCCATCCTCCATTTAATTTTGACATTTGCCTTTCATAGATTTGGCATTCATAAAATATGCATGGACATATATCTACTATTTTTAACTATATTTAATTATATTGTAGGAAAGGATATAGACGCAAATTCCAGAATAGTTTCTCATAGTGTAATAGAATGTTTTGCACATTAGTACTATTGAATAACATAAATAAATGTTTACATTACATCTATTTGCATATAACATATTGTATGATAATTTAAATAATAAATGAATGAATGAATCAATAAAAGACTAACCTCAAAAAGCTAAGTAGAGAGAGTGCTGCTTAGCATAGGAAATCCATCAAGAGAACATGAACCTGCAGGAGCTGACCTATATGATTACCATATCCTGATAATTGTCACATATAGCAGAAACTGTATTCAACAATTAGGATAACATGCCCTATAGGAGCTATCAGATGGAACAATTTAATATTAATTTAATTAATAATAAGTGACTATCTATGATTTGTTCAGAATTGTGAACAGAAAAGGTATCAGGAGATCATAAAGCCATGACTATTTTATCTGATTTTAATCCTGGACTAAAATAATTTGTCATATCTCTGTACCTCAGTATCAGGGAGCTGGGAGCTTCAAGGAGTTAGCAAGCTCACTTCTACTGATTCACTTTGCCGCTGCTGCTATCTATCAGCACCTGTAAGACCCACGACAGAGCTGCCATATTTGAACGCCTATTCTATCTATTTAATTTTTCCTTATAAAAATTAAATTTTCATATGGCTTATCTTTTATCAAACCTTTAATTGGAATATATACATTTTTAAGGTTTCCAAGCAAATGTATTATTATTATCTATTATTAAATTAATAGATTAATGGATTTGTTCGAAGTTATTTACATTTTCCTGGGAAAATTGGAGTAAAAGATTTTTAAAAAAATATAGAATCATACTTTATGTTATTATAAATACTAATAAATATTTGATTTGTATTTGAAGTATACAAACGAATAGATATGAGCCTAAAGTATTTTTAGAATTTTTTTTACAGAACTTTGAAAAGGATCAAACATCAGGAATAGATCTTCAGACATTAGTTGATCAGACAATCAATAATGATTATTTGCTACCATTTTCTTTCTTTTAATTAGTGTAGATTAGTATAGAATAGAAATAATAATTTTAAATATATAAGTATACACAGTAAAAACAATAAAGATTACTGTTCTCCTATGATTATCATATCTATTTTACTAAAACAATGTGTAACTAAGTATACACAATGTTTAAGTTTACGTATAAACAAGTAATGTAATGTTTAAAGTAAAGACACTCATTTTACAAACTACCCTTAAGTTACACTAGAAAATTAATAATAATAATAATGGAGATATTAATATAACATTTTTAACTTATTTAAATTTGAATTAATGATATCTAATTGAATGAATCTATGATAGATTTCATAAAATTTTATTTATATATAAAAAAATTTTTAACTAGTACAAACTATATAGTATGGTTCAAGTACAGAAATAATATAACTACAAAATTGATAAATAAGAATAAATGACCAGAACAGCTTAATTCTTGGTCCAAAACAAACCATTAATAATTTACGAAAAGCTAACACACGGATATAAATATATAAACAAAATCTTTAGATAATAAAATATATAAAGCAAACAAAAATAAATAAACGAAGAGAAGGACAACCAAAATTAATTAATTTGATTCCTACAGTCTCTAATTATAACAAGTACTTATAATGTTTGGCAAACCACTCTCCCTAATATCATGAACTTATAATTGATATTTTCAAACAGATACATAACTATAATACCTAAACAGTAATACACCACTTTCTTTATGACAGTCTGTTCTTTGGACTTTTCCATTGATCCATTTAGAACTATATATACTGATTTTAATAACAACTTGAATAACAGCCCCTATAAACTGAATAAAACATATTGTAAGTGTTAAAATTATAATTAATTTATTAAAATATTTTTAACTATGCCTTACTAGTACATAATGCAGTGGTATCCTAAATAACTCCATTCCAGTTTTTTATTCTTTCTGATAATGAAATTGGGTTTGGTTTCTTTTTTTATATATCCAAAAATAAATAAAAATTGTATTTTATTATTCTATTAAGATTGTAAACTTCTCATAAAAAAAAATTAATATTTTTTTATATATTTTCAACTTAAAATTCAAATATCCTATATTTGTTCAATTAAGTTATTAGTTAGCAGAGTGTAGCTATATGAATAAATGAAATGAACGTACAAATAAAATTGCAGTCAAGTTTTCTTCCAAATAACAAAAAAACAAAAATTGTAACTTATGCAATATTGCTCTGTCCCATTAAGTATTTTATACATAATTCCTTTTTTTTATGTAGATAGTTAAGTATTTAAAAATTATCGTTTTTTATATAATACATTAACTGTAAATTTATAATAAAGTATTTTTTAAATAAAAAAAAAAATGAAAGGGTATCTATCCATGCTTGTTTTTCAGAGAGAAAAAAAATTATATCTACATATATCTTACCACATAATCCAGAATAGTTAATAGATGATGATAAACCATAACGATGGCATTCTGGTAATCCATAAGCATACGGTGGTCTGGCAAAATTACCACTTGAAAACATACAAATATTGATTATATACAAGTGTAAAAAATTTATAAATAAAACATCTAAGCTTGAGATTAAAATATAAATTTATAATTTATAATAATAATTGTAAAGTTATATAAAAACATACCCAGGGCCATAGTTACAAACATACAACTTTGTATAAGTAGTACCATTTGTATAGCAAGAGAATCCGCAGCCTACTAAGTATGTTTCTCCCCATATTAACTGAAATAAAATTTAAAGTGTATATTGATATTGATGATAAGAACTAAAGAATAATTTCCATATCAGACCGAATAATGTAATTTTAATATTTTAACTAAAATATAGCGGATTATAGAATGAATGAAGTAGTGACAATTAAAATTAGGACAATTTATAGTAGTTGTGTTTGATTATCCCGAAGAGAATGTATAATGTTTTTATTTTGAAGAGAATAAAATAAAATAAAAATTCTCTCCAAAATAAAAATATATAAATATTATAACAATTAATAACAAAATAGAATGTATAATGATATTGCCCAGGGAAGTTAAATACAGGAATTATATTATACCATTATACTATGTATTATACTTTATACTATTTTTTACTAGTATTTGACTGATTGACCTATTCATTTTAATAAATTTTAAATGATTTATCCATTTTAAATTCTAATTATATTATTTAATGATACAGGGAGTTTTCTAGAGCTGGAGGAACATAAAAAAAAAAATTGGCAATAATATAAATATATATTATGCTACTAGATATTTAATATATATGAATATATTTATAGGATACATCCTTACATAATTTATTATAGGTAAAAATTAAAATAAGGAAAAGTAAAAACACAAATATACCATTAAAAATTTTTAGTATTTTTTAAAAGTAGTTTGATATTCAAAACTGAGATATCCTAAATATTAATTCCCCATTTCACAAATTTAAAATAACTTAGAGTTAATAATTTAAAAAAAAGTTAATATAACATCTGATAACCTGGGAATAATGCCCTGTCTCCTTTCTAAATCTGCCATCGTAACCATAAATATTCACTTCGTTGAACCAACTCTTGATTGCTCGTTCGAAGTCTGGACCTGTCCCAATCTTATCATAGAAAGCGTAAGTCCATGTTCTAAACATGTTCTGGCCGACATAAAAATGATGAGCTGAAACATTATGGATTATCCATAAAAAAAAATTAGTTACGATATGCAGATTATATACATTAAATACAGATTATATAGGTTAAATATAGAAAATAAGAACTGCTTTATGGTTTTAGAAGAAAGGAATAAATTGAAGTTGTTACTTCAAAACATTTTCTGGGCTACAAATGTTAGCCTCACGTTATCTCAAGTCAGAAGTTGAGAGTTTGTTTTGATTCTCTCCAGAATTAAAATAAACATTTCCAAGTACACTAAAGCCACAAATATCTGAACGTTCACTTATCTGAACTGGCTTCTTGGAAAATATATAAGGAGGAATCGACATTGCGATCCACAAAAAAATAAGTTTGAAGAGTATTTTCTATAAGATTAGATTTTATAATACTACTATAATAGAACTCCAGTCTAGTTTTTCTTAATAATTATGCTTTTAGCAGTATATGACATGATAGTTTTCTGATAAAAACAGTTTGATGAGACAAACAGTCTAAAATTTCTTACTAAAAACTGGTTCGTGGCTTTCTTAATTGATTTATTTCTCTTCTTATTTTATCTTATAATTACTAATTATAATAATAAGTAATATAATAATACATACTACTTGTCCTGCCCTTGTTATGCTCAAATATACAATTATCTGCCCAACTCTGCGCTTGATAAGCGAGTTCCTCATCCCAACACTGTAAAATGCATTTCAAATTTTTATGTAAAAAAGAAAAAATATATACAATGCTATGACCAAGATTAATTTATTCAGTTATTTCTCTTATATCCAGAGCCAGTTTTCACATAATATAATTTTGTATATGAAATATATATTTTTAAATATTCTACCTACGAACCAATTACAATCGATGATACAGCTACGTCCTTTGTTTTAAACTGAAATAGAAACTGTTATTTTTAATACTGAGTGATATATGAAAGAAAAAATTTTTGCATGTGGTCAACTAAATTTTTGTATGAATGTTAAAGAAAATGCTCAACACTCTTGGGCTATCAAAGAAATAAAATTGACTCAATAGCAGATAGATGCCTGGGCACCTGCAGCAGACTATTCTTCAGGAATTATTCTTTTTCAAGCTGATTTTTTATATTGTATTTTACCTTATCTACAACTAGACTGATTTAGCATTTCTTTCATTTAAAAAAAAAATTATTAACTGTCAATTTTTTATTCTCAATCTCTGCCGTTTTTACTAGCCCAACTTTCATAGTTTGCATACCCATTTTTATGGGTAAATCAAGAGGGTAGCCACTCATTATAATTCGGCATACCTCTAGAGTAGGTGTTCTTTAAATTATGTGATCGGAAGATCCCCACCATGAACGACTTTTCTTTTCTGGACTACATTCTAACTCTAAATATTTAACTTGTTACTATCTATTAACTTTTTATTGTCTATAATTTATTACTAACCATCTCCATCATATTTTGGGCTGGCGGTTGATTATAAACCAAACCCATGGCCACTTCTGATCTACGTTCATTATGCCACCTGATGATCTGATCTTTATCGTAACAGGACAGTCCACCACTTCCTAATGAAATTCAACCATTAATTTATTATGGTATATTATAATATAATATAATTAAAAAATAGAAAACTGTAAAAAGAAGAAAAGTAAATCAAATTGGATTTCTGAGGGCAACTTTAGAAGGTTAATGTGGAAATTCGTATCATTTTTCTCTACGAATTTAAACTTGGCCATAGCATCACGGAGGCGTTCCGAAACATTAATATTGTTTACGGTGAAGTTACAGTAAGCGAAAGAACAATCTTCCGTTGGTTTGAAAAATTTCGGTTTGGGGATTATGACCTTACCAACAAAGAACGTGGTAGGCCGAAGACTAAGTTGGACAACGAAAAGTTGAAAGAACTGGTCGAAGCGGGCCCTTTCCAAACCACTCGTGAATTAGGTTCACGACTTGGAGCAAGTGTCATGACTGTTTCCAGGCACCTCAAGGAGCTTAGTATGACAAAAAGCTGGAAATATGGGTACCACATGAATTAACCGAGGCCCAGTAGCTCACCCGATTTTTTTTTTTTCAGGAGCTGAATATAGAGGTCCTTCCTCACCCATCATATCTCCGGACCTTTCTCCAACTAATTTTTACTTTTTATGTTGTTTGGATAATTTTTTAAGAAATAAAAAATTTGACAACAAAAATGTCATAAAATCGGCCTTCCAAGACTTCGCTTCTTCCTTGACACCTAATTTATACAGAGTGGAGATAGAAATGCTTGTTTTACATTGGGAGAAGTGTATTGAAAGTGAAGGATCCTGTTTTGATTAATAAAAAGTATTGTTTAATAATTTTTTTCTAATAATTTAAATTTACACCTTCCCTGACCTTTCATATGTTACAACCCAATAAAACAAACAAAAGTAAAGAATATATGGTGGCTGTATGAAAAACTACTCAACATTTCTGAAAAAAAAATAATAATATCAGTATAACAGCCAAACTTCATATTTTTAACAAGCAAGAAAAATAAAAACTTTAAAATATTTTAGAGTTTAGTAATCCTGTAAAAACAAATAAAAATCAGAGTGCTTAAAATAAATATATATCTATAAAAAATCTTTGAAACTTTGAAAAATCCAAATTAAACGATACTGGCCTATTTATACCATATTACTTTATGATATTATAAATAGTAATAAGACAATTTAGTGTAAATTTATCTTAGAAAAAACATAGTTTGTTCCTAAATTTACAGTAGTATTGCCTTGAACTTTTGGTAAACCTTCAAAAAATGTCAGGTAATTAACAAAAATCTTAATATTAATTAATAAAGACCTGACTGTTCACAGCTTTAAAAGGAAAGACCATCTAGGAAGGTGAAACAGGTGACAGTTTTAACAATTAATTTTGTCAAGCCATTAGCAGAAGCGCTAATGATGTTTCTGGTTTGGAGATCTTACAGACAATTAATACAAGTGTGTTGGAATATTAAACAGTATGTAACCGAATATTTTGCATCAAATTAAAACATAGTTTCTCAAAAAATTTTTAAACTTGAAAAAATCTGTACTATTACGGTCATTGAAGGATCTTGGGTTCAATATTAGTGAGAATTGGATTGTTTCTGTCGATAGTTATTATGAGTAGTCACACACAGGGTTTCCCAAATTAAGGGCTGGGGGAGCCCCAGTTGGTTCCTACAGCCTGTCTTTAAACCTCGCTTTTTAGATTAATATATATAGGGCCTTTTCTCACAGGGACCCTAAGATTTTTTAAAAGGAGTAAAAAATCCTTAGTTATACTGTAACAGACTCAGATAGTTTAAGTTAGTTATAATTTATTAGATGTTAAGGAATGTTAGTAGGGTATTGTCTGCCTGTGGCGATGCCGAATCCTCACTCCAAAACGGAAATTACGTCAGCATTCCCATCAGCTACAAGTCGAGCTGGAGCGAATATTTAAAAAGTTAGATTTAATTTAAGAGATTCTCGGGATAACCATGACCACCAGGGGGCAGCACCTCACGGACTACGGGATAAGAATGTTGACGTTAGCTCGAATAAGCGTTCAAATACGAGACCGTTTTCCCCCAAAAGTCAGAGTTGAAGACTGGTGCCAGTGAGAAGCCGAGGGACCTGAGCAAGAAACCAGATGGAAGGTAGGAACTTTGCTTTATATTGCAGTCAGACTTTTATTTGGGGTGAAGCCCGGTTGTAGTTCAGTTGTAATTAGCATCACTCAACTCTGACAATTAACTATTTTCTTTGCCATTCGGCGCGTTTCGGCCACAGAGCAAATGGGAATCTTTTATTTAAGCATAATCCTTATTAGTGTATATGATTAGGGTTGTATGTGAGGGATCGAGTTCGATTAATTAGCAGTTATGATTACTGATGGGGAATAATTAGATTTTTAATTATTGTTAGTGCATAAGATTATTGTCATAGATTAAGGAAATTGTTTTATTAGTGGGTTTATCAATTATTATGATTATTGAGGGAGAATCTGGGATATGATTTCGTTCTGATCGCATGTTATTATTTAGTACTATTATTGAAGGTGAACCTTATGTGTAATTAGTTTTATTTTGACTGGGGATTCCGGTTTAAATTTGTAATTATTATTATTATTAATACCCTATTAATAATAATGAATGTAATTTTTATTTCAATATAATAGCACTTTATTTTGATATATGAATGTTTTGGGTTCATTTCTTCCCCTAGTGTCCCTAGGTGTCCTCGACTATACCCTGTCCTCTCCCAGCCTCTTTTAGGTGTCCTCTAAGTCCTAGATACGAGACGGAGGTAACAATTTGGTGTCAGGTGTGGGGTAGAGGTTGCAAAAATACCGAATAACGCGAACCCAGTTGGAAAATGACGGAAAGGCAGAAAGAGTTGGAGGAGGCGGTAAGGAAGTTACAGAAAGCCAACGCGGACTTTGCCGCTGAGAATGATTCCCTGAAGAAAGAGAAAGAGACGTGGACCCAGCAGACCATGATGCCATCGGACGGAAATAAGGGTAGAAGGGACTTAAGCCTACAAAATATGGTTAAACCATGGTCGGGAGCTCCAGGGAGCCCTTCCATCGGCCAATTTTTCCAGAAATTAGATAAGATCGGACTACTGGGGAATTGGAGTGAAGCGGACAAACTACTTATTGCAGAACAAAAGCTGGGAGGCATGGCTGAGAAATTTCTGGAATCCAAACCTGAACTGGTAAGAGCAGGAGCCTCTTACGATTTAATGAAAACAGAATTAATTAAAAGGTTTGTGGATCCAAGAGAGAGAGAAAAACTCGAAGGAGAACTGAGTGAGGCGAGACAGGGAGCTACCGAACCAGCCATAGAGTTCGCTGACAGAATCAGGTCTATTGGGGCACGGATAATAGCCAGCATCGAAGAGGAAGAAGAAAGGGGAATATTATCTAAGCACATTGAAGGCCGGGTGCTAGCAGCCTTCAGGAGAGGATTGAGGCCAGACACCGCGCGGATGGTACAAGCTTTGGCCCCGACCACACTCGAAGAAGCCATCACTAGGGCTGAACCCTTTGACAGGAACGAAGGGTCCACCAGAGAAAATAGATGTAGGCGGGAAATATTCGGGGTGGAAGCGCATGAGATATCGGAGATAGAGGGCAGAGAAGGAAACCTGGACCCAGATGGACGGGAAGTGAACCTGGTAAGACCCGCAGATCGAGCTCAGTGGAGGTGTTACCGTTGCGGGAGAGAAGGCCACCTAGCAAGAGGATGCCTTCAGGAACAAAAGAGTTCTTTGGTGCCTAACAGGATGCCGACCGTCACGACTAGCAGGTGTTTCTCTTGTGGTAGGGAAGGTCACTGGGCCAGGGATTGTAGGAGCCGACCACGTACTCAAGGACCTCAAAGGGGGAATACAAATCCTCGCTCCAATAACAGGGCCCCAAAAGACCAAGACCTGTCGTAAACCCCGGCTACAGGTCAAAGAGACAGATGGGGTTTCACCGCCTGGTGCCGGGGGTACAAGGCCAAGGAAATGGAACTATCTCTGTGGAAATGGATATTGAAGGAGTAGCACATGAGATGTTGGTAGATACGGGGGCTGAGGTAACTCTAATCAGATCCGCCGTCCCGAGGGTGCCTCTAGAGCCGGCAAAATTAAGAGCCAAAGGCGTGACGGGACAAGCGTTGAGAATCGAAGGGACCCAGTGGCTACGGTGCAAGTTGAGAGACAAGGAATTTAAGCATCCCATCCTTATTTCCCCGCTCGACTTACCCGGCGATGGAATTATTGGGATGGACCTACTTGCCAAAGTAGGAGCCCGAGTACTCATCAGGGAGCGGCGATTGGAAATAGATAAGGTGAATGAGGAAGCACGATTTCGGAGAGTGGAAAAGGGGGACCAGGAAATGGAAATAAGGAAACTGTACCAGGCCATTGCGGACTTGGAGAAAAAAATGGTATCCCACCCGAGGACGGACCGAACTGGAAAAAGAGACACCTCAACTACAGATAGAACGGCTTCGAGCGAGGAACGTCAGGAAGAGAAAGAGAAGACGAGAGTAGAAACGACTGGCAAGAAGGGAATCATATGATAGGAAGGAAAATCGGCGCCAAGACCCTCCAACGAAGATAGAAGATCCGGAATTAGTAACTTGCATCTCACCAGTGAGAATACCGCCCTATAGTGAAAGGATAATACGGGGACAAGTGATGGGAGAGGAACATTCAGATGTGGTTATAGAGCCAATAGGTTTAAGGCAGGGAGGAGTCAGAGTCGCCCGTTGCTTGTCGGTAATCCAAGGGAGGAGCGTATGGGTTAAGGTGGTGAATGTGGGCCCTAAAGAGGTCATCTTGGACAGAAACCAAGCTTTAGGAGTGGCAGCTATATGGAAGGAGAATAGGGAAGGGGAATCCCAAGCGAATAAAGAAATTATGAATCGGAAGGGAGGCGCCGTGGAAGTAGAATTGAGAGCGATCGGGGGAACAGACCCAGGTTGGGACCTAAGCCATCTGAACACGTCGGAGAAGGCTGTGATAGAACCACTGTTACGGAGGTACGCAGAGCTATTCTCGCCACCCGGGAAGGAAGGCTGTACCCTTGGGGTCAAACATCAAATACCCACAGGGGATGCTCGCCCTGTCATGAAACGTCCTTATAGGGTACCGTTCCACCAACGCCATGTTGTTGAAGAGCACCTCAAGGAAATGATGGACAATGGGGTGATTGCTCATTCCAACAGCCCTTGGGCAGCACCGGTTGTGTTAGTGCCAAAGAAGAGCGAAGACGGGTCTATCAAGTATCGTTTCTGTACCGACTTTAGGGGATTAAACGCGTTGACGCAAGTAGATGCTTACCCCCTGCCACTGATTCAGGAGACTCTAGAACAATTGGGCCGGAGCAAAATCTTTTCAACCCTCGATTTGAGTAGTGGTTATCACCAGATCCCCGTAGCTGAGGAAGATCAACCCAAGACAGCGTTCACCACATTGGGTGGACATTACGAATATAAGAAAATGCCCTTTGGACTCGCAGGAGCCCCAGCAACTTTTCAACGCACCATGGACCAGATTCTTACAGGCATTAAGGGGATCGAATGCTTCGTATATCTGGATGATATTATCATTTTCAGCGTGAGCCTCGAGCAGCATCAAGACCGGCTGCAGCATGTATTCGAAAGGCTAAAGGATGCAAACCTGAAGTTAAATGGAGCGAAATGTAAGTTCGCTGTGAGCCAGGTGAAATACTTAGGTCACTTGGTTACGGGTGAAGGAGTGAGGCCGGACGAAGATAAGATCAAGGCAGTGAAGGAGTTCCCGCTCCCCCGGACAGCCAAGGAAGTGAGAGGATTTTTGGGTTTGGCCGGTTACTACCGAAGGTTCGTGCCCCGTTTTGCAGAAAGAGCAAAACCACTTACCCTGTTGACAGGTAAAGACAGAAGATTCCAATGGGGCCCACAACAGGAAGAGGCGTTTCACGGGTTAAAGGAAGCTCTGTGCACAGAACCAGTGCTGATATATCCAGACTTTAAGGACCCATTTGTTCTAGCCACTGACGCCTCTGGTGTCGCTGTAGGAGCTGTACTATCCCAGGTTAGGAACGGGCATGAGAGACCCGTAGCATATGCCAGCCGACAACTTCACAATGCGGAACAAAATTACTCAGCCACAGAACCAGAGCTGCTTTCTGTCGTATGGGCAACGAAACACTTCCGATGTTATCTGCTTGGTCGAAAGTTTACCCTTGTTACGGACCACTCGGCTCTGCGCTGGATGCTATCCCTAAGGGACCCGTCTTCTAGGCTTACACGTTGGGCGCTAAGGTTAGAAGAGTTCGACTACGAAGTGATTCACAAACCTGGGCGGCGACACACTAATGCAGACGCGCTGAGTCGTGCAGTAACTAACATAGTCACGGGTGAAGTTACGGAGGAGACAGGAACTTACCTCCAGGACCAGAGAAAGGACGAAGAGTGTGGGAAATGGGCCGAAGAGAATCCTCAGGTGTGCCAACAGGATGAGGAGGGGCTGTTATATCGGGGTGAAGGACAGAACAGGAAACAGTGGAGAATAGTGGTGCCTCAAATAAGGAGAAGGCAAATAATGGAAGAATGCCACAGTAGCCTATGGGCCGGGCACCCGGGTATAGAGAGAACTCTGGCAATACTGAAGCAGAGGTATTTTTGGCCATCCATGAAGCAAGATGTAGAGGCATTTTTGAAAGCATGCCATTCATGCGCGACCCGTAAAACACCTGCAGGACTGACAGTACCCATAGAAAGACCATATTTCCCGACTCAACCGTTCGAGATGGTGTCGCTCGACATCGTTGGGCCCTTTCCTAGGAGCTCTAAGGGAAGCAAATATCTGCTTACCTTTATTGACCATTTCACTCGATATACAGAAAACCTGTTCACTGAAGTAGACAAAGCTTTGCAAGAGTTTCTCCGGACTATATTCGGGACCACAAACTCCTGGAGATGAAGCTTGCAGCTCACTGGAGTTTCTAAGAAAAGCCTAAACTTAAAACGGGCAAGAATGTTAATGTTAAAGTTCAATGGAGAAAGCGGTTGGAATAACATGGTCCTTAGATGGCCGAAGCGCGAGAAGAAGAAGAAGAAGAATCATGATGCTATCGAATATGTATTGTTTTATTCCACATTACAAAGAGACTATTTAATAAAGTGATATAATTACTTACTCAATATTCTACCTCCTTGGCAGGCCAATGTCACTCCAAAGAAGTATGATGAAATCAACTGTATCAGACCGAATCTGACCATTATTGTCTCGTGAAGTTGGTAATCTTGTCAACAATGTCAGAGATCTAGGAATAAAAAGTGTGATATCAACAATATTTTAATGCAACTTAAAAACAATGGAAAACCATGCATTGTGTAATTTATATTTTTTTAAATGACTAGCTATTTAAGAATTATGAAGTTAAATTTATAGTGTACAATTAGATTATAGTCCAAAAAAGGATGAGACCACTGGAAAGTTTAGGAGGTTAGACAACGCGGAATTGCGAAGCATGCATCCAGTAAGTATTATTTAAGTGGTAGCGTCACGAAGATTAACACTGGCTTTTAAAGTTGTTGGCCTTAATAACCAACGGATTCCTAAAAAATCAATATACGTTGTGCCGATTGGGAAGCGTCTGAGGGGTAGACCGAGGCGTAGGTGGGAGGATTGCGTTAAAAGTGATCTGATGGTTCGTGGTTTTGGTAGTGGTCCATGGACGGAAGTTGGTTAGCAGGAATTGATATCATCGAACCTTCGGGTTCGCTAAGCTTTATTATTATAATTATTACACTAGATTATAGTTCTAAAATTGGAATAGTTGAACGCCTTTTTGTCCAGGACAGAGTTCGCAATGTTTTGGAAAGAACGTAAACTCATTTCAGCGAACATGTAAACTCAGTGCTTCATTTTCCATAATACAGAATTACAACTCACTATTTTTAATACAGTTTTTGTACTTATTCATTCAGCCTTTTCGAATGAAGTTTCACTTTAAATTCTGTGAACTGGTTGGTGTAGGGAGGTGATTTGCCCGAGATCACGCTCAACCACCAGGTTTTTTGTTTACTTAAGAGCACGCACTTTAAAGCAGTTGGGTGAGTCCCAAGAGGGTTTGCAGTTTCCACAGGGTTAATATATGGCATCTGAGACAGCATTACTTAAAATACAAAACTTATTTTGTTGTATAAGGATATCATAATATTTTCATTGATCTACCCTCTGTATATATAATTTTATACTTGACTGTGATATTACTGACGGTTGATAGGACGTTAAAATAAAGATATACGTCTTTGGAATTGCAAACAGGATGTGGGGACAGGAGATAGGAACGGAAGGTGATTGGATCCATCCAATAGTTTCCTCCAATTGGATCCATTTCCTATTCCGATTGTTGGAGGTCTAGAGAATTGCATCCACTGGTCGGTCCCGCGGGGGACCTTGGCACATATCGATACTACACAAAATTTGTCTTTTGATGGCTATGATTTACTATTTCAGTTTTAAGGTATGCTAATTTTGTTAAATAACAAAATATAGAGCATAAAATAACCGAAACATTTAGTTAATGTAAAAAGTACAAACAATTATTCATGCAAATTTACCGGCATATTGCGCATCCGCTATTTAATAAAAAATGTATAAATAAGCCTACTTGTTCAAAATAATTGTAGCTCAAACTCAAACACACACACACAGATGGTTGAAAACGCGTTTGTTTTAACCACAGGAATCTGAAAAGCATAGATCCAATGAAAACTGCACAACGAAATTTCGATCCAATTAGGAACATTCCTTACCTAGAAGCAATAAATGAACGTAAAAATTGAGAATACTTTAGTCACGTACACGTTATCGCAAATTGTATTTTAGAAGTAATATTCAATTAGTAAACAGAAGTGATAAAATTGATAGTTTATTACAAATGATAATTCGTTCGCTTAATTCTGCAATATGATTCATAAATTTCACACACACAACTATATGTATATATATATATATAATATTGGAATCTTCAATATTAGTTACGTTTATCCATTTATCCATAATTCTTGTCTACATACGAAAAGTCAAGTTAACCATACAATGGATTAGCCAAGATAAACAAAAAAAAAAGCGAAAATAGAACCTAGAGATGTTATAGAAAAAAATTATTTTGAAGCAAGATAGAAAAGTGGATAGAGAAGGAAGCATTGAAGTAACCAGGACCAAAATGGACTAAGGAGAGAAAATGAATACACGGAGAAAATATAATATATACTCATAGAGATAAATAAATATAAATAATTATATTGATTTACAAAAAAATTCTAATCCTTTGGTAGTTAAGAGAACTCTGAACTATAAATGAAGTTCATTTTTAATAATGGATCAAATGGTCAGGGGGTAGGCTCAAAGATTACACAAAATAAGAAGAATTTATTTTACTGTGCCAACGTTTCGGGCTAAGATCTGATATGAAGAAAGCCATCTTCAGGAGTGGGAAAAAGAACCATGAGAAAGAAAGACGAAGATGGTCTACATCTTAGGCCGAAACGTTGGCACAGTAAAATAAGTTTTTCTTATTTTGTGTAATCTTTGACCGCACCCACTGACCATTTCAATCCATTATTAGAATTATCCAGTCAAATATTTTCCACTTAAATAGAAATTTATCTTTGATCAATACAGAGAGATAATGTACATATTTAAGCAATTTATGTTTAAGCAATTATGCATTGTTCAATATTTCAATTTTTTATTTTTATTTATTAGAGGTAAAGGCAACAAAGTTGTAGATAAGATCAGAGGAATTTTATGCTTACAAAAGAAAACTAATTCCATTTTTATTCGGAAAAGAAAGATCTAACCCAAAGGATTAATATTTCAAATATAAAAAATAAAAAATAAATACGGACCCCTAATTTCGGAATGATACTTGTTCGCAATATTTGCCAGAAACGATCAATTTAAAAAAAAATAGGAAGTATATTTAAATGTAAAAAGTAGTTTAAATAAATCCGAGTATTATACTAAAGAAGTATTTATTATTAATAATTGTAATAATAATAATATCTAATAATAAGAAATGCGTAATGACTTACCCACTAGAGAGAGGTGCAGTGAGGTAGTACGTAAATTCGCGAACTGACTGAAACGGAGTATGTGGAGGGGATTCAGTTGTGACCCCGAAGAACATCTATTGTGGTAACTGGAAGTGCAAAGGACATTGTGGAAGGTCCTGAAAGAAGGAAGGATATAGAAAACAGGATTTCAAGAATCTCTCGAATATTTGGCAACTGATCGAGGAACTACTTTTTATTCATTAAAAAAATTAAATGAAACTCAAGAACCAAAAAATAATATTCCCATAACAGTCAAGATAAGTAGAAACTAATATATATATATATATATATATATATATATATATATATATATATATATATATATATATATATATATGTAACCCACTATAACCCACTGTAATTTAACTTATTAAGCAGTTACCAAAAATCACTGTTGCTTTTTTTAATGTATTTATTGAAATTTACAACTGCATACTGAATACATCTAGTGAATATAATGAAAGATAAAACATGTCCCGAGAAAAAGGCAAGTAGAGAAACTACCCAGTGGTAGTAATAAAATAAAAAGTTCAATTTAGAAGGTCACGAGGGCATCTTTTTTTCAGACTCCTCCGAGGATTATCAGGAATTGGATAGGTTGCGAGGTTTGAAACTAGTGGGTTTGAGTGGAAATGAACTTTGTCAATGAAAAAATTGATATCGGGTTCGGGTCAAATCAGCAAAAAACGGGACATTAAGGTCATTATGGATTACTTTGTTCGTAACAAAGTAAGGACCATTGCGGATTTTACGAAGGAAGGAAGGAAGTCCAGATGGGTCTAATGATTGTCATGTAAATGAGTCTTTTGTCTAGTAAATTTTGAAGTAGCCTGAAACGGCGAACTGTTTCAGTCTAATAAGAGGATCCAAGTTAACCGTTTGTAAGGTCCTAATTACCGGACCTGTTCTACAGGAATCAGTGGGATGTTATTAAACGATACAGGAGGACAGGAAGTCACTGGTTTACGACGGAGGGTAAAGGTGATTTGATGAGATTTGTGGGAATTCATTTTAATCCTCGTGTTTTGACACCAATTTTTTAAGTTCAGTGATATGGGATTGAAGAGTATGGGATGTTATAACTGGATCAGTGTTGACAGATAATAGACATGTGTCATCTGTATACGTGGTAAGGATTAGGATGAGTTGAGATGTCAGCTGTATAAACTGTGTAGAGAATTGGGCCGAGGATACTGCCTTGAGGAACGCCGGCAGATTGAGGAAAGAGGGATGAGTAGACATTATAATGATTTACTGTGGATGGAGATAGGATTGAATAATGAGAAAGTATATAGGAGGTATAAATATATACACCGATTTTCAATTTATTGATTTTAGGACCGTTTCAGATATTTTATAGATATTAGATTAAGACATTTTTCTTATAAACTATAAAAAAATTGTTTATCTACAAAACAATTCTAAAATAAATAAAAAATTATAATTTTATTTAATGAAAAATAATTTCTATATATTTCTCTATATATTCCACCACCTGTCTCTATTTCAAATACCACTTATTAGATAAGACTCTCTAATTATTCCTTATGTTGATTGAAATGTTGGCTTCGATTTGTCTTTGATGCCCCGAGGAGGTCTCATATGTCCCGCCGTTATGCTGAGTTAAAGTGTCTTTTCCCTTCTATCCGTATACTCTATTTCCTTGGGTCTTACTTATGTCAAACTATCAACTCACAACATCCATCTTATATCTATAGTCTCCTACAATTCAAATTCTCTATCCAATCTCTGGGCACAAGATCTCACCCTTCTGATCTTTATATCCATTCCCACAGAACCAAAACTTTTGAGCGTTCCTTTCTAGCCCGCTTTATCTCTCTGTGGAACTCACTACCACTCGATATCCGTCATGCGTCTTCTTTAACCTCATTTAAATCTAAACTTTTCCTACATCTTCTAAATTCCCAGTCAGATGCTTTATAATCAATAAATAATTTAGATATATTCAACTTGATCGATTGATGAACTACTGTAAATATTCCTCACTCATAATGATATCATTTTTTTTATTATTAGATGGTATTATTTATTTTTCTATTAGCCTATTTCTTTTAATTGTAAATTTGTCTGCTTTTTTTCTTTAATTTTGTATCACATTTTTTTATTCACTACCAAACACACCAGTTTAGTAATTTACTTTCAAGATATTATGTAAATATTTTTTATTCTGATGTAGGCCTTTGGCCAGATATATATTTATTTAATGTAGGATGGAAATAGTTGGGGGGTGCAGTCAAAATAAAAACACTAAATAAGTCCTCACTTATTTAGTGTTTTTATTTTGATCGCACCCCCCAAGTATTTCCATCCTACATTAGATCTTACAGTCAACTATTTTCCTCTCTCAAATATATTTATTTAATTTTGTTCATCTCTGTTATTCTAAAGGGACCTGGTCCCAGAGTAAAATTATTTTTCTATTCTATTCTATGTTTTTATGTTTATCTAAATGATTCCCCATCATTATTGCTATTTCTCATATCCCCCCCTTTTCAGTTCATATAATTCCAATAATACCTTTCTTTTATCCTATAATTTAAATCATCCCCACTTTTGATATGTTTAGCTGTTTGCTTTTTTTTATTTTTTCCCCAATATTATGATTTCTATATTTCAATTTTATTCTTTACGATTTGTATGTATCATTTTAATTTATTTGTATCTTGCATGACTAACCCTGAAGAAAACCTTGCGGGTTGAAATATTGGCTTTCAAATAAATAGTCCAAACCTATTTAAGCAATTACTCCTCTGACCTCCAACCGGACCATTTTCTTCCCCTTACTAAGATATATGTGATCGAGACACATAAACATGAATAATTCAAAGTAGAACTGCTTTGTTATGTGCAATGTTAATAAAACTTCGTTTATTCATGGAACCTAGCTTATCTACTCAGAAGATCTCTTAAGATTTAAGTCTCGTTTCATCTTCTGTCCGCATTACATCCTTTGGCCTTTTTTTCCCATAAATGGAAAGGCTAGTTTTTTCTCATTGGTTATAAAGTGTTCAGAATGGTGTTTCCATTTATTAAAAAATAAATGTCAATGGTTTTTGAGATGTAACTATATCTAAAAGCTCTAAATATATAAGGATGCAAATAAATAATTGTTAGTTGATGATTCTTCTCTTAGCAATGTGATATATTCTGTAGAAAAAATTTGATTGAAAAGATTTAAAATTCTGAAGGTGTGGATAGTTTTGTCTCAAGAGCAATTGGGAAAAATAAATTTTACATTGGAAATTTAGAGATAGTAGTCCTTTATCGATCATATTCAAAGGAGGTTCTGAGAAATTAAAACAAAGTTTTTTGTTTTTTAAAAATGTATTTATTGAAATTTACAACTGTATACAGAATACATCAAGTAAATATAATGAAAGATAAATCATGTCCCGAGATAATGGCAAGTAGAGAAACTACCCAGTGGTAGTACTCAAATAAAAAGATCAATTAAAAGGTCACGAGGCCATCTTCTTTTCAGACGCCTCGGAGGATTATCAGGAATTGAAGAGGTTGCAAGGTTTGAAACTAGTGGGTTTGAGTGGAAATGAACTTTGTCAAGAAAAGATTGATATCGGGTCAAATCAGCAACAAACGGGACATTATGGTCATTATGGATTACTTTGTTCGTAACAAAGTAAAGAGCATTGAGGATTTTACGCAGGATTTTGGATTGTAAGGATTGAATACAAGAGGAATTTGATGGCTTAGTGGAGCCCCAAAGCTCTATTCCGTAAGTCCAGATGTGTCTAATGATTGTCATGTATATGAGTCTTTTTTAATTAATGGGGAGCTTAGAGCGTTTGTCTAGTAAATGTTGAAGTAGTCTGAAACTGCAAGCTGTTTCTTGAAAACAAAGTTGATATATTTTTTATAACAGCAATAAATGACAATTTTAGTTTTTATTCTAAATATTTTTATTTGATTATATTTACATAGTTGATAATACTATAGTGACTAATATTAATATATATTTTACTGTAAATGGTTTATTACATTATGTTAAAATTCAATTATAAATGTATTTTTTACATACATTTTCCTTATTTAAACTAACTTTGTACTTGAATAATCTTTTTTTTTTAGAAAGAACACCAAAGCATACAATAACATATGTTGATGAAGAACGGATGTGGTTCGGAATATCGAAAACAAAAAAATTCCCAAACACACTCCACGTTTGTACAAAAAAAAATCCTTCTTTTATTGTTTTAGTACTTAAAAATACTTATCCATAATTTAAAAAAAATAAAAATATGTACATACATAGCAAGATTTATGAATTATCTGACACAGAGAAAATATTAATATTAGTTTGCCACAATGTTGACTTCCTCTTTATGGCAGCTAATTAATTTAATCATAATAATAAGGATTAAATAATAGTTGTAGAAATTCAAATTTTAGAGAAAATACTCTTAAAACTTATTTAAGGATAATCCAGACTACACATCATATCTTTCTGCTCAGCTAGTATGGATAATTGAAGTTCGTGAAATCGATGCTGTACTATATTACCATAATTATATTTGCAAAATTAAATTAAAATAGACTTATACATTCAATGTAATGAAACAGCTCATCATTTCTAATAGTTTGATGCTTATTCTTCATTTCTTACATCTCCATTCATCATGCAATGAAGAACGCAAAATACACAAATTACAACATTCTTCTCTTGATAAATAGATCTTCTATCATAGCCAACTCTAATTTATCATCAATCATTAATTTTTTACAAAGTTCCTCTTGTAATCTTCATGAAGACCTAGAAAATCCATCATTGTTTACAGTCATTTGAAATAAAAATTTCACTAATAACTGAACATGTTATGAGATATTTCCAATCATTCAATAAAGTGTTCCTTTTAATCTCTTGTTCACTATTGATTAATTAAGATTAAACATTGATCTTCTATTTGCCACAGATGTCCCATTTGCGAAGGGAGACATGCTGTTTGTATTCAGTCTCACTATTCCTCGAAGGCTGAAAATGACATTAGATATTAAATAATTTATTATGATATATTATTTATTATTTATATAAACTTTATGATAATATATAAACATTTAGGTATTATTTGCATTATTGGGTGAGGGTGGTAGCTCATCAAAGTTATTAGTTTAGCATCTTATTATGTTTCTAACATAACATTCCTTACTGATTGAAGAGAATTTTCAATTAAAAAAAAAAGCAAACCCCAGTCTATAGAAAGCAGATCACCACTAGACAGTATGAAGCATTAGAGTCCGTTTCCAAACTTATAGCTTGAAAAGGTAATGGATGAGAGATGTGTCACTTTTCTTTACATTAAATAATGCTATAGGTAATACTGCTGGTTTTATAATTACAGTATATTGCCAAAATGCTTTCTTACTTTTTATCGACATGATATCCCATGAGGAGAGATGCTTCTTGAGGGATACAGCTTCCTAAGAATGCTTTGAAATAGGATGTCTTGCACCCCCAGAATCCTACCTTGGTATTGATAGATTCGGCATAGCAAATAGGTGATCTCAGGTGGGAACAATCAATCCTATCTGTGAAAATTGAAAGTCAATAATATTTTTACAAATAAATTTAAAAAAATTGTGATCATAGTGAAAATTAAATAGTTACCGAACAGACTACCATTGCAACCTGGCTGAAATATCCCATCGTTGAGAAAGAAATCGACATGACCAAGCGGAAGAATATGCCCCTTAAAGAAGGCATTGGTATGTACCACATCCACGAACGCACCGTCATCTTTACTCAGTCTCCTTTGGGAGATGAATCCCCAGAAAAAGGGGAATGCTGGATCTAATCCTTTAAAATATATATATTTAAAATAAAATTAAAGATATTAACAACCTTAATTAACATGCTAAATGATTAGTTTGCTAAATTTAGTGTTATGAGTGGTGTAAGTAAGTACTACTGTAAGTACCTTGTTAAATCCAACCATCCCATCACCATCAAGCAGCTGAAAATTATAATCAGCTGTTTTTATTTCACTTTTCCCAGCTGTTGGCTTATAACCTTTCATCTGCTTCAGTAATCGCATTGGTATCTTGAAGGTGGGGGGATACTGAGCCTGATTATTTTGGACTATGAGTTTGAGATGGGATGGATTTTTTTAAATTTTTATATTTTTTTAATAAGAAATAATATGGTTAAACTTTATTTTATTTCACTAGCCTTGGTTTCATGAAATTGGTTTTAATCTATATTGAAGTAATTTGTAACCAATATATAAAGTATAGTAATCTTTATAAAATTTTAAGTTTTAAAATAATAAAAATAATTAATTAGAATAGAAAATCAAAAGCTGAAAAGAGACATATTAATAGGACATGGCCAGAATCAGGGGTTTTTATTTAACCTTTCCCACCTGTTGACCTATAACCATTTTTTTGCAGGGCTTCGATGGTGAAGGGATCCTGAATCTGATTGGTGTTTTTAAGAGTTTGTAATGTGATTGATTTCTCTTATTTCTGATGATGATTAAAGTGTTAATGATGAATCGACGATTACCTGTGATCCTCGGTATCTTGTAGGGCGCCAAGAAGTCAGCAGCAGACCCAGGCACTTGGCCTCCAAGACTGAACCCGATGACGTGGAGTCCTTCGGAAGGTCTTCCTAAGGTTTCGACGAGATCTGCAAGACATCTTCCAGCGTAGCGCGCGTTGATGACTGCTGTGACGTAGCAGTCGCTAGTAAGTTTAGACCAGTCCATGATGAAAACGGACATGTCGCCGTACTTCAACAGTTCTGGGGAATAATAAGTTCTTAATTTATTTTTTAACATTTACAACTGTATTAAATAATACACCAAGTAAATATTATGAATGACAAGTAGAGAAACTACCCGCTGGTAGTAGTCAAATAACAGACAAGCTAGAAGATCACGAGGCCATTTTCTTTTCAGACGCCTCGGAGGATTATAGCGAATAGAAGAGAAAGCTAGTTTTGAAACTAGTGGGTTTGAGAGTGAATACTTGCCTATCAATGGTCACTATTGATAGACATGACCTATCGATAGTTGTGATCTTTTTTACCCTCAAGTTTTGAAACTCTCGAAATTATGCTGATCTGCCTCTGTCCAGTGTCGAGTTCATTTGAAATTAATCTCGGAATTCCTAGAGCTCAAAGGTTCTCTTCTATATAACTTTGATGCCGCACCGGACGTGTCATTATTTAATTAGTCGAAATTACTGATTACATTATGTTGGTAGTACACTTAGTCTCACACTTGTGCAATCAAACCAAATTCGCGGTATTGAGCATTGGCTCTTCTAGGTTTTTATAACCTTTACTTCTTCTTTAATTAGGGACCTTTTTCTACAATTATTAAATGTTCAACTAGAATTGCAGTTTTTTTTTCGGGAAATATGTGGCTCAAGGAGCACACTTGATACTTGAAATTAACTATTTCTTCATTTTTCTTTTCTGAAGATTTGATTTGTTCATTGTAATTGTAAACATGAAAATTATAAATAATTTTTTAAAATTCAAATAAATTATTTTTTCTCACATATTTATCATATAATCTTATAATTTATAATCCTGCAACTTTCAAATAGTAGGTAAGTAATTGAATTTTTTTAAATTAGTTGAAATTCTTTACTGAATAGGTTTGGAAAAAAAAGAAGCAGCTAATGAAAAACTATCGATATTATTCGATGGTCTTCAGGCGATAGTATCGGCCTATCGATAGTGCTAACTATCGACTATCGCCCAACCCTACTTTGTGGCTTGCCTATTTTTAAAAATATTTATAATTAACTGATCAAGTACAACAAAAAGTAAACAAAAGCAAGCCCCTAAAAGATCCTTTGCTTGACAACGCCGCACAGTGGAACGAGCGTTAGGAGCGTCTGGACATTCATTAATATCTCCACTTCTGGTTCTCCTAGAATAAGGCTATTGGTACGGTTTTAAAGCTTTTTGAAGGAACTATTTAATTATATGATAAACAGGATCAAACCTTTTAGGATAAACGTGTAAAAATTCTAGATTTAATATTTCGATGTCAGATTATTTAGTATCAAACATTGTACCATTTATTGTACCAACATACTACGAGAATAGGTACAATACAGTATTCTATGGAAAGACAGATACATAGGTATTAAATAAAGTTACACAAAGGAAAAAGTAACAAATCAAATAATTTAATTATTAAACAAAATTAATAAAATAATTGATAATTACTTTTGTTAGTTAATATACTAGGTATAATTGATACATCAAAATTATAATAAATGTAAGTGCCTATATAAAGTTGTTTTATTTAAATAACGAAATAAAAATTAAATAAATCAAAAATTAAAAACTTGACGATTTGTTGTAGGGACTATTGCACCTATGTGCACCATTACACATATGTCGTTCAAATACCACACGCAAACTGAGTTTCATTGTTAATACTATTATGTTAGATGAGGGTTGTTCGGATAAATGAATGTAAACAAAAACTGGTAAAAAAAAGAAAACATGCGAAAAGTAGACGCCAATATCAACAGAAATTATTTTAAATTAATTCTCAAGGCCCATAAAATAAAAAGAAAAAATCATTTTCTCGGAAAATAGCACCTAGTAGCAAAATCCGACTAATGGAAAAAAAACTTCAAACATTCTAGTTATTTACTGTGAAGGTAGTTTTTTGGGCGATTTTGAGCGATTTTCGCAATTGATTATTTAATTTTATCACCCAATTTTCACCGAAAAATCCTAGACGTTTGAAATAATCCCAAGTTTTATTTGCCTAAAATATCTTATTATGGATGTGCTTTTTTCCAGTAGGTGCACGATTAATTTAATGCATTACCTCAAACAGTGGATTGCTTTAAAAATATGAGTTTTTTGAAAAATTTATATTTCAATTCAGAATTTTTTATATAAGATTTGATTTCACAATAAATTTATCTGTGGATTTTGTTGAGAAGAAGTATAAAGTATAATTTAAAATCAAAATAAAGGACAAATTTAGTTATTAGAGAATTGGTCCAATGTCCAACAAATGCGTTGGTTCGTTCCACTGTGCGCCGATAAAATATTACACCACTAAAAACATTTTTATGTAATAGAGAGATATATGTAAGTTACCATTCTTAAGCCTGGCCAGTTCGAACCTGTGAGTAGTTTCTTCAAATCCAGGTATGATTACAGTGACGTGCTTCTTCGGGTCAAAGCCAGCATCTGTCAGGTTGTTTCCACTGGCTGTTACCTCCACGTACTGGCCATATTCTGCGTTTTCCCTGAATTATACTGCATTATAGAGATTTGTATTTATATTATAAATATAATATATTACTATAAATATTATACCTGTCGTAAAACTGGTAGCCTATCCATTTAGCACTGCAGGCACCGGAAGCAATCGGACAGTCTGTGAATATGTTACCCGCAACACCTGAGAAACAAACAATTAATAAACTCATTATCCGTTCAATATAGCCATTACTTATACAAAATCTTATATGCCTGTTGTACTACAATTTGTAAATAAGTCATAATGATTTTTTTTTACACGAATCCGGCAGCAAGGACCACGGGAATATCACTTAATAATCTTCTTCACACACTAACCTTTCTTCTACTCCAATACTCTCTCATCTTCCTGAACTGTTCCTCTCGCTCTTCCTTAATCCATTTTCTCCCTCGTCTCTCCTTCCTTCCTGCAAGAACCCCAAATTCTTTTATTTTTTTCCGGAAATCTCTCTATCCAAGCAATCCTTATCCTTGATTTTTAGCCTATCCAGTTCCTCTTTTATTTGCTTCACATATCCACCTATACTCTTATAGCTTAAGATTTTATCGAAAATTCTTTTGTTCGGGCTCTTATTGTTCATTCTGACCATGTGCCGGTAAACCTAAGTCTCCTGGTCCTAATGACTGTTTCAAGATCTTCAAAATTTCTTCGTTGGATTTTCGCCTATACCCCTCTTGTGTTACTTTGGGTCCATGAATCCTCTTCAGAATTTTTCTCTCAATCTTCAGGACTTTCTCCAGACTCGGAAGGCTGACTGTTTCCATACCATACAGTATTACTGGTCTTACTACTGTACAGTAGTGCCTTATTTTTGCATTGGAGGACAAATTTTTCTTGAAGTTCAGTCTTTCCAGTTTGGCTATTCTTTCTTCTACGGATGCCCTATCTTGTACATAATAATCATTATACCTGTCATAATAATTATTAAAAATATTACATATGACTTAAAAGGTCCAAAAAAGGATGAGGGCACTGGATAATTTTGGAGTTAATATCATTCAAGTGATAGCTTCACAAATATTAAGATGGGCTTGTAAAGACTTGCTAAACTTAGTAATAAACGAATTCCTAAAAAGTTAATAAGCGCTGTGCCGACTAAGAAACGTCTGAGGGATAGGCGAAGCGTAGGTGGGAGGATAGCGTTAAGAGTGATCTGGCGGATTTGGGTTTCGGTGGTTGTCCATGGAAGGTGGCGTGTAAGCAGAGATTTGTGGTAACGGCATTGAGCCTTCCTTCTTTGTTCAATAAACTGTAAAACGGTGGTTCGAAAAGCATTACTAGGTTATAATGGATTCACCTGTGGTGTAGTGGTTGCCATAACAACCTACTATAGTCCTACTATAGTGCGATATCGGGTTCGCAGGCCAACAGCTGGCCCAAGGATTATTTAAAGAGAGTAAAAAATCCATGAATGTGCTATACTTCAGAGGAGACGTAAAATGTTGGTCCCGACCCTGTGCGGAGGTACTCGTCAAAAATCCCTATTATTAATTTTTGGTTCATCCAGGAACACTTTTTGAGCCACCGATTCATAAATTAATTTGAAATTTCACAACGTTTGTACATTTTATTCTTCCTTTGAATTGCCAAACATTTTTAATTTGTTGTGCAAGTTCATTAGGTAATAATATTATTATGTTATCTTATCATTTATCAAGAGGAAATAATCAAGGATAACTAATTTAATTAATAAAACAAATTTAAATTATACAGTTTGAACAAATTTAAAATTATTTTTAACTCAGTTACGATTCCACTTATCGAATAATATAACTGATATTAGAGTTAATATCAGGATTAAAAATAGTAAATTTACAGAAATTATACTTATTTTATTTAAGTTATTAATATCTGAAATCTTCGCAATATGTTCCTCTTAGAGAATTATTTTCCGTGCTAATATTCCCGGGTTCAAATTCGGCTATTATGGCTATATGGAAGATAATTGATTTAATCTGTTAAAAGCCAAGGCGATAGTTCTTGGGGGATCTGGAAACCCTCTTGGGGCTAACCCAGTCTCTATAAAGTAGTTACCCTCAATAGGAGGAAAACCTGGCCGTTTAATGTGATCTCGGACAAATCGCCTCCCTGCACAACAGTTGTTCCAGAAACAGTACAGTGTCCACCACTTCAGAACCCAATACCCGTCATTGGTTATAGGGTGCGTTTTTTTAATCTATTTTGTTTTTAAAGAATATTTCGATTCGAAAAGAAAGTAATAGGAAAGATTACATCTTCCTGCAGTCCTGGTCAGCACCGGCCCTAGCCATGTCGCGCCCGTGCGCAATTCGTGACCTAGGCGCCCTTTAGTAGGAATGCGATTAAAATTGAACTCTTATAGTTATATATAAGGTGCTACAAAAAACGGCAAATACCCTAAGGAGGTGTTTTTGTCATTGAGGTGTTTTCATGTGCCCATGAAACTAAACAAATTTTGCTATAGGATCAACATTAAATGAAATTTTAAAGTTTCAACGCCTCGTAGCGCCCCTCGAGACCCGGCGCCGTGTGCCCCGCACACCCTGCACAGGTAAAGCCGGCTCTGACCCTGGTAAATAAGGATATGTCGGAAATTGGCGTAAATAAGTTTATTGTACTTAAGCGGAATCGTGTTATAGGCCAGCGGCCAAGTGTTTGAAGTTCGCAATAAATTGAAGAGAGCTGCATTTTTGATATGTTGTCAAGGCATGTCTGAGTAGTTGACACCCAAGTTTGCAACCGAAAAAACGGATGGGAAAACTTTTCGGAGTTAATTCAGTTTTTGGCCTTTATTTCCTAATCGGTGAGTTTTTGACAAAACATAAAAAAACAAAGGTGGCCATTTTTAATGTAGATTAAATTTGCTACAATGTGAATCCAGCGAATAGATTTTGAGTTACGCCACTTTTAACGCCTGAGTAACGCCAAAAAGTTCAAATTTTAATTTTTGGTCTATTTTCGTGAAGAATACCGACCGAAGGAGTGATCCTACGATGAAAGTCATTGGCAATGAAACTGTAATAAATTTAATTAGCTTTAATTTAAGCACAGACCTAGGCCTGTAGTTGTTATACTCCTCTTGTAAATAAAAAAAAGGAAAATCTGGGAAAGTGGGTGTTTTAAGAAAATGACCTTGTACGCCACGAATCGATCTAAAACAGTTTGTTTATTGTAAAGTATAAATATTTACTTGTAAATTACCTTTTAAAAAAATATGGTATCACTAATAAGCACTATCATGCAGGGGGGGGGGGGGCACCCAGTCACCCTGAGGTTATTCGGCCACCAAAAGTTTTCCCATCCGTTTTTTCGGTTGCAAACTTGGATTTACACTACTCAGACATGCCCTTACAACATATCAAAAATGCAGCTCTCTTCAATTTATTGCGACCTAAAGCCCTTTTTTAGTACCTGGCCGCTGGCCTATTATTCTCGTAGTGCATAAGTGTCTAAGTCAGGCCTTGTCTTGAAATGGAGTAACATCAGTAATAACTCCGTTTGAAGACAAAAACTACAAGATTGACACGATTCCTCTTTCCTCTCTACAATTAAATCATTTTGAACAAAATTCGATTAAACCACTTATTCACCGTGACTGAAGGAAGACATTTTCTTCCTAAGGATTTTCTTTTCGAATCAAAATAATCCTATATATACAAAAAAAAACCCTTCATAAATCATTCACAACCCATGCTCTTGGGTTTAGTACAGGGTAGTAAATGTTCTGTCACTAAGACAACGTTTGTTCAATGGGCGCTTTGTTCGAGATCACGTTCAACCAGCAGGTTTACCCCCAATCAAAGGTATCCACTTTATAGAGGCTGGATGAACCCCAGAAGGATCTACAGATCCCAGATGGTCCATCCGCGGATATTAATACATTAAATAATTTATCCTAGAAACTCGCGCTCTACCCACTGAGCTAATATGGGTCGTATCCAAGTCAGACAAATCCGTTCTTTTCACCAATCCTATATCCCTGTGTTCTCGAAATTTTGCGGTGTATACATGGGGAAGAATGCTCATTGAACATTACTTAATTAGGTCTTGTCGACTTACGTCAATATATTATTTAAAATTTATTTTTATAAATTGTTATTTTGATGGTGATTATTTTTAAATATTTTGTTTTGAAGAGAAAAGATTTGCCCTGGCCGGGATTCGAACCCGGGTCGTCTGCATCTCCGGTTCAGGGCTCTAAACCACTGAGGTACCAGAGGTCGTATCCAAGTCAGACAAATCCGTTCTCTTCACTGATCCTATATTGGTATAAATCCTATACATTTCTAAATTGTGAGAACACGGGGATATAGGATCGGTGAAGAGAACGGATTTGTCTGACTTGGATACGACCCCTGTTAGCTCAACGGTTTAGAGCACTGCACCGGAGATGCAGACGACCCGGGTTCGAATCTCCGCCAGGACGATTCTTTTCTCTTCAAAACAAAATTATTAAAAATAATAACCATCAAAACAACAATTAATAAAAATAAATTATAATATTAATAATTAATTAATTTAACTATAATTATAAACATTTATAACCTGCTAGAAAAGTCGAGACGACAAGAAGCGATTGAACCAGAAGCGCCATGGCTGTGTACTGAAGATTAAACCAAAATCCGGGATATTTTATCGTATCAATGATCTCCCACTTGACTACTCAATTTGTTGTTTTATTTCGGTAGCGTAAACAAATACTCGAGTGGAAATAATATTTATTTAATTTTCAACACGCGCTATTGAAGTAATATTTATTTCAAAGCTCAATGATAAAAAAAATAAAAATTAATTATTAGATCAAGTTCAATACCGAAGTTAAATTTGGGGAGGTTCGCGGGTTCGTTGTCTAGCAGGTGGCCTTAGGATTTTTTAAAGGGAGTAAAAAATCCTTTGATATGCCGTCCTTCGGAAGGGACATTAAACGGGGGTCCCTAGCCTGTACGATATCAGGTACTCGTTAAAGATACCCATCCTAATTAAACCTGGATACGCAAATTTTAGGACTCCCATTATCATCTTCCGATAAGTCATAGAAGTATAAATGAATAAGCAAACAATTCCGAAGTAGAATAGTGTTTTGTATTAATTTTTTTTTGGAATCTTTTTCGTTTATCAGTAGTGAGTTGAATCTGTGAGATTGGAAACCCTCTCGTGGCTCACACAGCCTCCATAAAGTGGACGTCTTTAGCTGAATTTACACTAGACATTTAAGCGTGATTTCGACCAATTCTCTTTCCTGCACACCGTAAGAGTAGACAATGTAGTTACACTCACGTACTGAGCTCAAGGCCCATCACAGTTGGAATGGATACTGTTTTTTTCATAAGCTTTTAGCTAAAGTTACTCCTCCTAGGGCTCACCCAGCCAAAAAGTAGGCATAGTGAATGGAGGAAAAACTTATCTGATTGTGATTTCCGTAAAGTCCCCTCCCTGAACAATCGGTAACATCTTTAAACAGTACATAACTCAAGACCTTTTCATATTCGTTTTGTCCTCACCAAGAATTATTGTAAATTATATGAAGATAGTTTTACCTTGATCATAGTCTATCTTGGATAATTCTACGGTTGTGCAAGAGGTGATTTGATAAATTCACACTGCCACCAGACTTTTCCACCATGTAAGGGTACCCACCTTACGGTGAGACCTAGAAAGGTTTTCCTCAGAGGGCTAGAAGAAGTTTCCTCGGAGTAATTTATGTCAGTAGATTCTACGTACCAAAGCGGAGCTGGGAAGTCTATTCCAGACCCCGGACGTGGTCAAAACAATAAGGCTTGGTAAATTGCGCTGGGCTGGCCATGTGACCAGAACGACAAGTGTTGAAGGGCCTAGAAGAGTAATGGAAGAAAGCATTCAGAGCAGAAGAAGAGTAGGGCGACCCAAGCTGCGATGGCTGGATGGAATCAGTGAGGACTCCAGGAGCCTACTCCACATCCGGAACTGGAAGGCCGATGCACTGGACAGGGAGGACTGGCGGAAACGTATTGAGGAGACCAAGGCTCATTCTTCAAGCAGAAGAATATTCTACAAGCTCCATCTATGGCTGTTAACTTATTAAATAATTCATCTGTCACAGCCGGATTAGAACCTACAGTTCAGAAACTCAGCCATCTACAACTATTAGATTATCACTTACTTCAATTGTGTTCTCACTTTCTAGTTCAGTCACAATTTTTAACTTTTTATTTGTTTCCCTTTTAATATTTTCCAAGAATAGAAGCAATCATGAGCTCTAGTATGGAATAGAGAATGTAATTATGGGAAATGTGTATACTTCGGTAATCATTTAAAATAGAAAAGAACGTTTCAACAAGCGTATACCATCTCTACTTCTAAATGTTAGCACAAACTTTTATTTCGTGATGAAATTATTATCGAAATCAACTTATTACCCATAAATGCATTTTCTCTTCCATACAATAGCTCACGTTAATTTGTATTTTTGGAAAATATTAAAAATGAAACAGTTAAAACTTTTTGTAACTCAACTCGAAGCGACAACCTGCGGAACAGATACCTCATGGGATCTGGAAATATAAAATAGTGTATATGATTATTGTTAGATTTTTCTGTAAATACAATATGTACGATCAAGGTCAACAATTGTAAATAAATGAAGTGTTGATGGTCTATATTGCAATAGATTATATTAACTCAGAAGTGGGATATATTCCTTAATCAATCTTATTAGTATCAAAACAAAAGATATGAGTAAAGGTCAATCCAAATAAAAAAAACGCATTTCTGATACTTGCGTTGATCGATGGGTTTTGATAATAATAGTTTTAAAAAAGAAGGAAAGGTAGCTTATCATTAAAAAATCAAAACATGATAAGACCTCAACTGCTTTAAGCTTCCTTGTAACTCACAATGTAAGGTAATGTATGTATTTATTGAAATTTACAACTGTATACTGAATACATCAAGTAAATATAATGAAAGATAAATCATGTCCCGAGATGAAGGGAAGTACAGAAACTACCCAGTGGTAGCAATCAAGTTCAACTTAGAAGGTCACGAGGCCATCTTCTTTTCAGACGCCTCGGAGGATTATCAGGAATTGAAGAGGTTGCGAGGTTTGAGTGGAAATGAACTTTGTTATGAAAAGATTGATATCGAATTTGGGCCAAATCAGCAACGTGACATTAAGGTCATTATGGATTACTTTGTTCGTAACAAAGTAAGGAGCAAGTAGGATTTTGGATTGGATAAGCGAGGAATTCGATGGCTTAGTGGAGCCCCAAAGCTCTATTCCGTATGTCCAGATGGGTCTAATGATTGTCATGTAGATGAGTCTTTTGTAAGTAATTGGGAGCTTAGAGCGTTTGTCTAGTAAATGTTGAAGTAGCCTGAAACGGCGTGCGGTTTTTTATCGTTTCAGTCTAGTATGAGGATTCCATGTTAATCTTTTGTCAAAGTGTAGTCCTAAGTACCGGACCTGTTCTGCAGGAATCAGTGGGATGTTATTAAACGATACAGGACAGGAAGTCATTGGTTTACGACGGAGGGGGTAATGTATGTTAAGTTTGACTTTGCACAATTAAAATCTTTACCACTTAAGCTAAATTTTTCTTATTTTTTTAAAACTATTATGTTTACATTGTATCCTTATGCTAATATGTTTAAATATTATCAACATAATAGCAATTATACGCATTTCTGTAAGATTGAAATTTCAATTTATTTCTGTGAGCTAGGTAGCTTGTAGCGCGCTGAAGCTGAGCTGTGTGTTGAAGGTCCCAGTTGTGACAGATAAATTATTTAATCTCTCAACAGTCATGGGTTGCCTCTATGGAGTCGGTACATTTAATTGGGTTAGGGAAACTCGGAGGTTGAATACGATCTCGGCCAATTCACTTCCCTGCACAACCGTTGCCTTAGAAACAGTATACTATGTACTGACCCCAAGATTCTTTATAGCTGAATCTTATTTCAGTGATTCTCTGTATTGACTATTGACAGCCCTAAAATCGTAGTATATCAATAAGATTTAGCTGGTTTTATTTTTTAAATCGATACATTCTATTTAAATTCAAAAGCAATCCTATATTTTGTGCCACAGCTTAAAGAAGCGTTTCAGTTCCGCAGGTTCGAGTTGAGTCATAAGTTTTAACTGTTTATTTATCGACAAAGTTCTCATAATTACATTCTTTTATCCATAGTAAAACTCACGATAATTAGTATTTTTGGGAGAATATTAAAAAGGAAACCAATGAAGAGTTAAAACTTGTAGCTCAACTTGAAGCGACAACCTGTGAAACTGATACCCAAAAAACTAAATAAAACGTAGTTCCTGGACCCGTTGCTATGCAACGCCTATAAAATATTACATCAATAGAAACTTTATAACATGATAGAGAGGAGATCGTGTCCATTTTTATTAAAAAAATATTTTGCTTTATTGTGTAACAAGTGTTAAGTGAAATGGGTATTAATTTGATTCAAGATCACTTTTAGATCAACATATTTATATCTTAATAGGCGCAGAAGGAAGTGGAAGAAATGTCGAACACTTCAGATTTTTTATTTTTACAATTTACAAATTTTTTTTTATATGATGAATGATTAATCACGTGCTGGGATTAGTTGTAAGGATTAGGAAAGTAGTTGAGATAATAAGGACATTCTTATGGTCAACAATCTCATAACACAAAATGCAAGTCCTATTAGTTATACTTAATAAAATTATTATTTTTTAATACACAAACTTCAATTAAAAGCAGTATTAAATTTAATAACATATTCTTAAAAAGCTAGAACCAATACCGTCTTGGGTTCAGTACATGAAAGAGACTACTGTTTCTAAACCGCAGCAGCAGGAGGGTCTGCAGGCATGCATAAATAAAGCATGTTTTATTTCCTGACAGTTACATCCAATACTATTATATTGTAGTTTTAGTTAATGTTCACTTATCACTCAAAAGTAAAAAATAAGTTTGAGAACAGATCATTAAAACCATGAAGGGTCTTGGCTTCAGAAAAAAAAAAGAGGCTGTACAGTTTCTAAGCTGGTGGATTTGCATGGATGTGATTTGGCCGAGATTTTGCTCAACCACCAGTTCCTCCCCCCACATTCAATTATCATTGTCTGTATTTTACATATTTAACCCCGAAGAAGACCTGCAAAGTGGGTCGAAACATTGGCTCTTGAATAAACATTTTTTTCTACTTTTGTTGAGAAATTTATTCATCTCCACCCGGACCATTTTCTTTCACTTATTCAAAAGTATCGTTTCAGACAGACTGGTTTGATACAGGAAGAGAAAAATAGAAAAAAGAACTCTAGATTAAAAAAACATGTATTAAACAGTAAATCAAAATATTGAAATAAACCTCAATATGGATAATCAAATTTATATAAAATGCAAATATATACATAGAATTGTCAAAATATCCTTTTTATTTACAGCTGTTGTTTTTATCTTTGCCAGCTTGATACTATGTTCATCATCAGACATGAAGCTGTTTCAATGCAAAAGATTGTGCAAGGAGGTTATTTGGCAGAAATGGCACACAACTGTCAGGCTGTGGTGGAAAAATATTTGTTTTTGAATACAGCCGACTTTTCAGATCATGAATTTGGCTTGTTCGTTGAAATCCATTAATTAAGTTCTGAGAGAGAGTAATAGTAACTTAGCTTAACATTTTTTCTATATTTTGTGATTTAGTAGGCACATTCCATTAAAACATTCAGGCAAAAAGTGTTTTGAGTTTTTTTTTTTAATGGAAACTCTCTTATTTTATTTTGATACTGTATTTTTTTTTTGTAACAAAACGGTTGCCACGAAGATGATAGAAGAAATAACCACTTAATTAATTTAATTTTATGCAACAGATGGCAGCACATGAATAACATTTGTTTTTGTTTTTTTCCAAATATACACTTATTTAGTATATTTTCTGCAAACGGAGAAATCTGACAAATGTCCATTTTTCTCATAAACTGCTATACCTTTTCTTGTGTCTCCAAGGGGGGGATCCAGGATTTTTTTCTGTGGTGGGGCACAACGGGCAGACAAAAAAATAGGATATAGGATGGAATTAAAACTTTATTCATTCAATAAATAATTATAATGTTTATTTTGCAATCATTGATCCAGGTTTTCCAAGTGCAAATGGTGGAGAACTTGCTGTTTTAACAATTACAATCCCACGAAGACTGAAATAAAAAAATACAAGTTTTAACCTAAAGGTAAATAAAGAAATAAAAAAAATCTTATCTTTGAAAGGTACTACTTAATTTTGTTTTAACTAATTAAATTAAATTAAAATGATAAAAAATGTTTATTTATTATTATTAATTGATAGCTCATTATCAGATTTTTTTTTTTACTTTTATGTTTTTATATTTCTTTGAATAAAAAATAATATCTAAATTTGCTTTCTTTTACTTTTAATTAATTTTTTAAATATAATTTTATAAATTAAAATAAAATAGAGTTTATCAAAAATATAAAACAGTAAAGATCTTTTCATTAATTCAATAAGAAAAAATTGGAACTTAGTTTGGAATGTGATAATGTTCATTTAAAATTTTTTTTCTATTATACTTTTCAGTTATATTATCAATATTATTAAATTTTATCATAAAGACTTATTAGTATGTATATTTTCCCTATATAATTTCAGTAATATACCTTAGTTTAAAATGAACATATTTTTTTTCTAATATTAATCAAAATTATACTTACCAATCATGATATTTCGATTTCATAATAAAAACAGTTTTATTTGCGTTCATTCTATGTTCAAACGGAACTTTAAAAGTTGTAAAAGAGTAACATATATATTTATCACTCCTATTGGTTGTTAAAGAATTTAAAACATTTAATATTTAGCGTGAGCAATGGAATTATTATTATTTTATATTGCATATTTCTTTAATCTGTCAATTAGATATTTTAAATAAATCGCGAAAACAGTTATAATTTCTTTTCTATTTTTTCTGTTTCAATGCAAAAGGTTGTGCAAGGAGGTTATTTGGCAGAAATGCCACACAACTGTCAGGCTGTGGTGGAAAAATTTTAGTATATTATCAGTTTAGTATATTAATTTGCTAATAACTGTACAGATGAGCAAGATCTTCTCCAAATGATCCCAAAATAGTCATTGTCAAGTACTAGATTCATGACCATGGAATTCAGTACTTGACAGTATTAGCAGAACTCTTTCAATTTAATCCAACCCGCAACTTAATAGAAATAAAATAAAGTACTCCTCAAGTAATTTATCAGATCTTTAACATTTTTAGCACAACTTCAATAAACATCAAATTTGATCTATTTTGAGTTTTTAGCTTAAATATATATTCTTCTCTTTTTCTTCTCTCACAATCTCCTGAGTGCTGCTAAGTGTGGAGTATTAAGTATATATTAGAATATAAAAAGAGTGTGAAATAGACGAAGGGCGGAGTCAACCTTTTCTAAATCATAAAGATGTGAACCTTAAAACAACTATTGTACAGATACTAAGATAACTTACCTAGTATTGACATGATATCCCATCAGCCATTTAATGTTTTCAGATTTACAAGAAAGTTCAATATTCCAATACCTCCCAGTGCAGCCCCAAAACCCGACTTCACTGTTGATTGATTCATTGTAGTACATAGCTGATCTTGAATGAGAGCAAGCAAGTTTATCTAAAAAAAATTATGTGACATTTATATTTATAGTCAATCAACAATGAAATTTCAATGTAGTCAAATTGTTTAGGACATCTAAGCCTAACTAAAAATTAACTCCAATTAATTTTAAGAGTACTCAGCCTTTTACAAGCCCTATAGATACTTATGTAGTTGAATGCTTATTAAAATTTATTCTTTGATAATCATCAGCAGATAATGAACTTCTAACCTACGACTCCACTGCCACATCCTGGTTGAACAATACCACCGTTGACATAGAAGTCGACATGACCTAGAGCTAGGAAGTGACCCTCCAGGAAGGCATTCGTATGGATCACATCTACAAACACAGCGTCATCCTTGCGAAGTCTCCTTTGTGAAGGATAACCCCAAAATAGTGGAAGTGCCGGGTCCAGACCTGCAACAACAGAAAAACAATCCTACCTAGTTGGTAATGATCATTAAAAAATGCATGTTCTAATTACCTAATTTATTTATTCATTAATTATATAATGATTAATTAAATAATTATATATATTCATTAATTATAAGCACACAACCACACAAACACACATAAGATGTCTTGGAGGATGGTAGGAAACAATTTTATTCTGAAGAAGTTGTAATTTTTTTTAGGAAGATTTAGTATTAGTCCAGGATCCATGGTCCATTTTTGCACTTGATTAGTATCAAGCTGAATCTTCGTGAATAGCTTCGTTTCGATGAGACGCCCAACAATTTCCTGTGCAAAAATTTTCGATTGTGGTAGCTAAAAGAGGTAGCAAGGATAAAATATGTCTATTTGATGATTCTCAAAAATGTATTACTAACTGGGTTTTTTTTTTGTTAAATCTCAAAATAATTATCTAAATTATTTGAAAAAATATTTGTCCTACAAAATGTATGGTTTGATCAAAGAGTCCCCTTCTTCCAACGTGTATCGATAACGAGGTCATCCAAAATGATTACTAACCAGCTGTTTTTTTTTACTTCTTCTTTTTTGACTTTGTTATCGATACATATTGGAAGGAGGAGACTCTTTAATCAAACCATACATTTTGTAGGAAAAATATTTTTTCAAATAATTTAGATAATTATCTTGAGATTTAACAACAAAAAAACCCAGTTAGTAATAAATTTTTGAGAATCATCAAATCGACATATTTTATCCTTGCTACCTCTTTTAGTTACCACAATTTTCGCACAGGAAATTGTTGGGCGTCTCATCGAAACGAAGCTATTCACAAAGATTCAGCTTGATACAAATCAAGTGAAAAAATAGACCATGGATCCTGGACTATATTGTTGTAGGTGGTAGTAGAATCCAAAGTGGATTCTGGATTTCAGGTTTACAATGTGGAATAGCTTTATGAGTTGAAATAAGTATAGAAATTATTTCTGTCAGAGGAAAAGTTGAGTAATGTTTTTGTCGACTGTTTGTTGATTACAATGCTTATTTGTACTCTGCATGAGGAAGTGAAGTAAAAAGTTTAAAATATTTCTGATTAAGAGTTTTGCAAACAAAACTTAAAAAACTATTAAAAAAAAAATTGTTGTGGTAACATTCATAGATATTTTACTATTTTATTATGGTAATACCTTAAAATACAGCAGAACTAGCAGAGTATGGTAGAAAACTTGATTTGCATAATTATAGTTCAAACCAGGGTTACATGGTGTTGTAAATATAATTAAAAATCCACAATTTGTTATTATATAAATAAAACGGAAGATGACCTGTGATCCTTGGTATCTTGTACGGAGCTAAGAAGTCTGCTGCAGACCCTGGTACATGCGCTCCAAGGCTGAAACCAATGACATGGAGTCCAGACGAAGGCATCTTCATCGACATAATCAGGTCGGAAAGGCATCTGCCAGCATAGGGGACGTTGTAGACAGAAGTTAAGTAGCAGGAATCAGGAACTAACTTAGACCAGTCCATCATGATCACTGACATGTCTTTGTTCCTCAACAGCTCTGTGAGATTGTTAAATATTTTAAAACAAATAAAAAATAAAATATTATAATATTTAAACAGTTGATTATCCTGAGTAAATCAATTGTAGAAAAGCATTAAAGTATCCTTATTTTTCAATATTTGCCAAAATTGAACCTTACCCTTCAGGAAGAGCTATGTTCCCAAAATGGTCCCATAAGAGTGCGCAGGATTTTCTAATATTTAAATTAAGTTAAATATTATAATTTTAAATTCAATAGAGATTTAAAATAATATTGTTTCTAAGGAACAGTTGGGCAAGGAGGCCATGGTTAAAAAAACAACATGCACCGGAAATTGTTCACGTTTATAAATATTAAACTCATTTATATTAGAGGAAATGGGAGTAAAAAATCCCTGGTTATGCCGTCCTTTGGAAGGGACGTTAAACGGGGGTTCCGAGCCTGTACGATGTCAGTTACTCGTTAAAAAACCCCTATCCTAATAAAACCTGGATAGGAAAAATTTAAAGCTCCCACAGTAGCATCATTCGATTAGCCATAGCAGCATGAAGTGACGTTAAATGAACAAACAAACATATTGGAGGAAAAAAGTTGTCAGTTGAGCGTGATCTCAGCCAAATCACCTTGCACAACCATTGCTTTGGAACCAATTCCTACCATTGACTGAACCCAATAGCCTACTTAGAGTGTAATGGAACAGATTTTTTTTTTAAATATTAAAATCATAGCGTTATTTTTTACTGAGTATAGTTAACACGCCAATAACACTAAATAAGGGGCTCAATGTCAAAAACGGAAAATTCTAAAATTTCAAAACTTGACTTTTTTGTATTTTAACACGATACTTTGCCCTATTTCTCAAGCTTTTAGACCGGCTGAGAACCTAAAGTTTCGGTAGCATAAAGAATTGCTTGATAACACCAACAAAAAATGGGAAAAAAGTTTGGAAATATGGAGTTATCCTCTTTCGATCCTGAAAATTTCGAGAATATAATATTTAAATTAAACAAATACCTTTCCTCATGTCAACAAGTAGATAAGACCTGCTCGAATCTGCAAAGCCATGAATCAAGATAGCGACGGGTTGATTCTCCTTAAAGCCCACATCCTTGATGTTGCTGGTTCCATTCGCGACGAGGATTTGGCGCCCGAACTTAGTGTCACTCCTAACGGAACAAAAGTTCAATAACGCATATTGGGATATTTACATCGATTGAAATGGTATAAGTTACCTGCCGTAGATTTTAAAGGATACCCATTCACCGGTGCAAAGTCCGCTTATTTTTGGACATTTCTGGCTCCCTAAGATCCTCTGCTCCAATTCTCCATCATCTTCTACCAATGTCAAACCTGAAAATTAAACAATATGTACAATTATAATAAAAGATAACAAAACGGATATACTGTTTTTGTTTTTTGTGTGTGTATCCTAACAGGCGTTTATTACCAGATGACTCATTGCCATGTGTTTATTGATTCGGTAGTTGTTCCCCAGGTTGTCGCTTCGAGTTGAGTAACAAGTTTTAACTTTTCATTCGTTTCCCTTTTAATATTTTCCAAAAATACAAGTTATCATGAACTTTAATGTATGAAAAAGAGAGTGTAATTATGGGAAATGTGTATACTTCAATAATCATTTCATCTAGAAATGAATGGTTCAACATAATCCTTCAAGGCAGTATCCTCGGCCCAATTCTCTACACAGTTTATACAGCTAACATCCCAACTCATCCTATTATTATCCTTGCCACGTATGCGGATGACACATGTCTATTATCTGTCAACACTGGTCCAGTTATAGCATCCCTTACTCTTCAATCCCATATCACTGACCTTGAAAATTTGTGTCAAAACTGGAGGATTAAAATAAAATCCTACATATCTCATCAAATCACCTTTACACCTTTAAACCAACGACTTCCTGCCCCCCTGTATCGTTTAATAACATCCCACTGATTCCTGTAGAACAGGTACGGTAATAGGACTACACCTTGACAAACGCTTAACTTGGAATCCCCATACTAGACTGAAACGATAAGAAACAGCTCTCCGTTTCAGGCTACTTCAACATTTACTAGACAAACGCTCTAAGCTCTCAATTAATTACAAAGGCTCATATACATGACAATCATTAGACCCATCTGGACTTACGGAATATAGCTTTAGGGCTCCACTAAGCCATTGAATTCCTCTCGTATTCAATCCTTACAATCCAAAATCCTTCGTAAAATCCTCAATGCTCCTTACTTTGTTACGAACAAAGTAATCTATAATGACCAATCAATCTTTTCATGACAAACTTCATTTCTACTCAAACCCACTAGTTTCAAACCTCGCAATTCCTGATAATCCTCCGAGCCGTCTGAAAAGAAGAAGGCCTCGTGATCTTCTAAATTGAACTTTTTATTTGAGGTCTATCACTGGGTAGTTTCTCTACTTGCCTTTGTCTCTGGACATGATTTATCTTTCATTATATATACTTGATGTATTCTGTATAGAGTTGTAAATTTCAATAAATACATTTAAAAAATAAAATAAACCTATCATCGATACTTCGAAATATTAGTTGAAACCTTTATTTCTTGATGAAATGGTTACCGAAATACACACAATTCCCATAATTACATTATCTTTTCCATACTAAAGCTTACGATAGCCTCTATTTTTTTTAAACATTAAAAGGGTAAGTATGAAAAGTTAAAACTTTTTGTGACTCAACTCGAAGCGACAACCTGTGGAATAAATACCATAGTTTATAACGGGGATACCACACATTTTACTAATACTACGACCATCAATCGTCACTTTCAAGATCTAAGAAAATATTAGCCCAACATCTTATAAAAGGGTTGTGATGCATGTGTAGTACAGTTTTTTCATTGCAAAGAGCCGTACTGCGCATGCTTCGACATTGTTGCACATTTTTGATAAAACGTTGGAATAAACAATTTATTTTTATTACCATTATACTTGTGGTGTCTTGGACTTGATCTTGCTAAATAAAGATGGACGCACTAGACCACGTAATAATGATCGATTTTGAACACGACTTCCCTGACCTACCAATTGACATTTCTTAGTAAGTCAGTCATGACATTGTCTGCGTCGCAAGGCAGGTATTACGTTTAAACTTCTTACGTACATTTGTCTATCTATTTTTTACTTAATTAATGTAAGCAAAACTGAGTTATTGACTTCCACACAGCCTACTAACCTAGAAATGGGCAAAAATGTGGTCATGAATTAAATTTAAATCAAAATCTGCGAGTTCTATAAAAAGTATAATTAATTTAGCAATTATTAATTAGTACAAAATGTAGCAAAATATATTTAAAAAATAGTTACGGTTTCTATTTTGCCTGTATGTATTTACTTATTATATATTTAAAAAAAGTATATAGACAAGTTTTTATGGTTGTAATATTTTATCAGCGTTGCCTAGCAACGGATCGAGGAACTACTTTTCGTTAAGTATAAGACTGTTAACAGTAAAACTGTTAAATAATAAATTTAAAAATAATTCCCTTATATTTAAATTAATTTGTGGACGAATTTTCTGTTGGTGCTTCAAGCAAATTAATAGTTTATTTTTTGTAACAAATATTTTTTTCATATATGAAGATTCTTGGGTACAGCCCATGATAGATTACTGTTTCTAGAAAAAAGGTTGTGGAGGGATGTGGTTTGTCCGACATCGAGCAAAACTGTCAGGTTTTTTTTACCCCAATTAATGATACCGAATTTATAAGTGCTAGGTGAGCCCCAGTAGGATCTGTAAATACAGCAGAATTCATAATGTATTTGCCACAGCCGGTTTTGAGCCCGGAAATCTCAGCATTGCTACTCAGTACATGCAGTGCTACGTATAACAGCTAATTTACTTGGCCTAAGTAAATGAAGTACATACATAATTAGTAATCTGTGATCTGTTCTTACTTATGTACATTCTATCCATTTACTCACTGCTTTCCGTCTTCGACTAAAAACTATTGAGGGTGGACTCCTTTCCGCTATTGGATACGAAGTACGAAGATATCAGATGGATCCGATCAGTACGAAGTGTTCCAACGGTACTTGGACTGACTAGACCTTGTCCTGCTTCTGCCGCGTCTTCGTGATCCGAATAACTTATAATGACCGAGTCAATTTGGCGGTCCGCATTCCCTACTGATGGGGTGAGATGCGTGTACTCAGTCCAAAAAGTGGGCCGAGTCGGAGTAGACCAAAATGCCTTTAAGTAGTCCAAAACACAAAGCTGTTGAGCTCTATCATATAATCATAGTCATGATTTTTGATCAATGAAGGAGGGGGCAAGGTGACAAACATATGTTTTTTGTTAATTTTATTCGTTATCATCTACAAGAATCGAAGCGACATACTCATCGCATACGTTAATACTTATTTATTATTTAGTATCAGCTTGTGACATCCTAAATAAATTTTTGGTTACAATATTCACATATTGTATTACTATAATCTATATCAATAGGAAAAATATATTTCTGTATCTATGGCCAATAAGAATCCACGCGAAAGAGTATATTTTAATTATTTTTTATTTGATTTATTTGATTAGAGTATAGTTTTTATTTGACTGCACCCCCAACTATTTTCTTCCTTACGTCTATCTTCCAGTCAACCATCCCCTCGCTTCTCGTTAAAGACTATAGTGATGTTCGTATCTCTCATAAATAAAAACCGTTTAAATTTCGTATTTAGTTTTTCACTTCCTTTTTTGCTCATTAGAAGTGATACATGAACGTCATCATAATACATATAAAAAAAGAAACCACGAAAACCCATGAAGGATCTTAAGTTCAGTACTTGGTTGTGACCTAGCTCAACCATTATTTTTTCCTCAACTGAGGGTACCCACTTGAAGGAGGATGAAGCCCCAGTTGGAACTCAAGATCCCACAAAGTCCATCCAATGCTGTGAACAGATCAAATATTTTATCTAATTTATCTGCTACAGCTACATTTGAATACGGGACCTTCGGCATATCAACTCAGCACTATATCTACAGAACTATTCTTCTCATTAAGTTTGTAGTAGATTTAACTAATCTATCAAACGATTACGTATTATGTAACGTATATGTAAGGAAGTGAGTTGATATAATTATATCAAGGAATATAATTGATCTGATTTATTTCCGCAAAGAAATCAGTAAGTATAATGCGCCTTTGTTATACGAATCTCTGTTCACAGGGTAAACAATATACTCGTACACGATGTTTATACGTTTGTAATGTTTATTATGATGTAAAAAGAGTTAATTATTAATCTTTGTTATGTAACTACACATATGTTTTCAAATGAATTAATAAATCATTTTATATTATTTTTTTGTAATAATTCTTCAAATTATCAAATCCATTCTCTTCACCGATCCCATATCCCCGTGTTCTCAAAATTTGCTATGCATACAAGGGGGAGAATGTTCATTGAACATTACTTTAATTAGGATCTTGTTGACTTACGTCATTATATTATTTACTAGTTTTTGCCCACGGCTTCGCTCGCATGGAATTTGGTCTGCCACATAAAGTTTCGTGACAGATCATTTTAAATAAATAATTTAATTTTTTTTAACTATAAGTTGCTCGTACATTCGAAATTTCAGATCTCGAAATCCAAAACTGACGTATTCCATACAATCTTTGAACCTCTAATATATTAAGGGGAAACCCTTGGGGGTGGAATTGTTCAAATTCCTTTCTTAGTGGCCATTTAAGCTATACAAAGAACCTATCTGCAAATTTCAAGATGCTAAGTTCAGTGGTTTCTGCTGTGCGCTGACCGCTGGGTGTGGTAGTCAATCAGGTTACAGTTTTATATAAATTTCGCCTGTGTAGTGTGTTGATAAAAAGTAGCCTAGGTCCTTCCCCAGGCTTGAGATTATATATATCAAATTTCATCACAGACGGATCATCACAGCCGCGAAACATACATAGACACTAATTAACAAACGGGACGGACAGAAGTTTACTGTTGTTCGTGTCAGTAAAGGATTAGTATGTAATTTTATTGAAAAGGATTACTTAGTATAACGGTTTCACTTGTCGTACGCCAGCAATGAGAAGTGAACTATTTTACTTGATTGTTATGTTCACTGAACATATGTAGATTTTGCGAGTAAGAACTCATGAGCATGCATATAAACTTTGTCCCCCCTTTTTCTCCCCCTTAGGGGTAGAATTTCGGAAAATCCTTTCTTAAGGGATGCCTAAGTCATACAAAGAACACACCCTCCAAGTTTCAGGTCTCTACGATCAGCGGTTTAGCCTGTGCGTTGATCCGTCAGTTATTCAGGACAAAGCATTTTATATGTATAGATAATTTTTTTTTTATTGTTATTATTTTTAAATATTTTTATTTTGAAGAGAAAATATTTGTCCAGGGCCGGGATTCGAACCCGGGTCTCCCACGTCTCCGTCGGTGAAAGAGAATGAATTTGTCTGACCGTGTTACGAGCCAGGCTAGCTCAGTTGGAAAAGCACAACGACGGAGACGCGGGGGACTCGGGTTCGAATCCCGGCCCTGGACATATCTTTTCTCTTCAAAATAGAAAGAATTAATAAATCAATTGTGATACAGATTTCTCTTTTCAGATAATATTTTTTATTAATTTTACATAAACTATAAATGCTGAGTTGAATAATTATTAGTTGACGGGTATAAATTATATGGAGGAACATTCATTCTCAAATAGTAAATAACTAACTGTTTGTTTCTTGATTTTGAGGACGCCACGTATTTTTTAATATAGCTATTATCAAATAACAAAAGCACTGAAGATACGTTGAACATTATATTAAATTGATAACAATTACAGCATCTGAACATGAAGCAAAGGTTATAAGAATCTAAAGCAAGCCTAACAATAGCTGGAATCTTCTGGCCAGGGGTGGTTGCCATGGATACAGCCAGTGTTGACTGTATATTTTAGGAATATGACAATTCTATCAGTTCTACTTTTGAAAAAAATCTGGATAGACGATTGTTAGTATTCTAAAACGATTCGATGGGCGGTAAAAATCAATGCAGAGTTCCAAATTAAGTATCACTTTAGTTTATCAACTATATCTATATTTATAATTTTATTTATTTATTTATTTATACTAATCTCAGATAAGTAATTTCAACATTCTGCGACTTCATTTTATACAATTTTGAAGTATTAAATTTAAATCATTCGAAAATATTCAAACAACTATTTTACCAGAGTCTAATTAGAGCTTAGGGTTAATTACTATTTCCAGTTTGCCAATTTATCTAAATACAGCATGCTTTGCTAATTACGTTGATTATACTTGTGTATATAAAATATGATTCGTTTTATTGTATTTTTGTTATTAAGATCGATTATGGCTATAAAGTACTCCTTCCGATTATACAAAAGAGAGAAGTTCAAAACTAGATATGACAGTACTTCATTTCCACTCAAACCCTCTAGTTTCAAACCTAGCTTCCTCTTCAATTCCCGATAATCCTCCGAGGCGTCTGAAAAGAAGATGGCCCCGTGACTTCTTAGTTGAACTTGTGATTTGAGTACTACCAGTGGGTAGTTTCTCTACTTGTCATTTTCACATGTCATTATGTGTCGCTTAGCCCATTTACTTGTTGTATTTTTTTTTATACAGTTGTAAATATCAATAAATAAATTAAAAAAAAAAAAAAAAAAAGATATGACAGCAATCACATATAGAAAATTAGTTATTTTAACTTTTTTTCTGAGCTACGTTCATACATATTCATACGAACGTACGAACATACGTCGTGTTCAGACTGGTCAATATACTCATCTATTAAAATCCGAAAATCGGCAATTTACTTCATACAAGGAAGTATAGAAAAAACAAAAGTTACGTTTTAGTTTCGGAGGTTGTCGCTTCGAGTTGAGATAGAACAAGTTTTAACTGTTTAATTGTTCCATTTCTAATAATTTCCAAAAATACAAGTTATCATGAGATTTAGTATGAAAAATAGAATGTAAATATGGGAAATGTGTATACTTCGGTAATAATTTCATCTAGAAATGAACGTATGAACAAACATATATCCCCTATATTTCGAAATCTTAGTTGAAGCTTTTATTTCTTGATGAAATGATTACCGGAATCTACTAATTACCCATAATTGCAATCTCTCTTATATGCTAAAGCTCACGATAACTTGTATTTTTGGAAAATATTAAAAATGAACAGTTAAAACTTGTAGTAACTCATGTCGAAGCGAGAAGCTGTGGAACTGATACATTTTAATGTTTTTATATGATTAATTAATTATCTAGTATTTAAAATATCAATAACTACATTAGTGTTGATGGAATTAATAAACTACGAAAATCGATTTTTTTTTTAACTTCAGAATAATCACAAAGAAAAACTACCAAATTTGTTGGAGCACTACTATAATATCCGAATTAGTTAATATTAATAAAAATTAAATATATCTTACCTATTACTGGAGCAGCAAAGACAAGAACTCCTATAAAGAAAGGAGTCGAAGTAAACATGACCGATATCAAGACACCACTGCCCGCTAATGTCACACTAGGCGCACTCTTCCTCACTCCCTCTCAACTAAACTCTCCACATTTCTTTTTAACTCGACTACTTTATTAATTAAAAATATTAATTTTTAAGTAATAATCGTGCATAGATATAATTCTGACATTATTAATAACTACAAACCTCGTGTACGACACTTGTGGGCTACGAAGAGTCCAAATCTATAAGTTACTAAACCACGTTTCAGCTCAGTTAAATTCTACAAGTTATAAACTAAAAAAATACATCTAAACTTGTTACAATTAAGTTGAAAATTTATTTATATATTATAATACTATTTATTGAAAACCATCCTAAATTTTAAATAAACTTAAATAATAATAATCTCTCCCCTAGCCTCACATGTCATTTCTTGATGTATTTTGTTTTATTCAGAACAGATTGCCATGGAGATTTCAGTAATACTTAAATATTTAAATAAAAATAAAAAGTATTTATTTAAAACATGATTTTAGGGGAAAAATATGCTATTACTTCGTAAAATATAATAATTTCTTTTTAATAATACAATATAAAGAGAAATAATAAGACCAAGTTGTTCTAGAGAAGTTACTGTGGTGATGGTTACCATGGTAACTCCTGTTACGTAACCAGTTGTCATGACAATGATATTACACTACCAGTGTAAAATACGATAACTTGATTAAACGATTGATAGTAACTATCAGCTAATATCTACTACTAACTATATATAAATAACGCATACCTTTGTTTCTTATCAGAATAACCATGTATGCTATCTCTCATCTTAGTTTGACATTAATTTAATGCAACTTTTTGACGTTTATTTCTTCGAGTTAGAATAAAATTAAAACCTCTAATTTTACGTTGGTTGGATTTTTTAAAATTTATAATTCTTTTATTTTAATTTCGTACCTGCGCAGTTTCGCAAACAGTAAATTTGATCACAGTGTTTATATATTTTTCTCTTTGATTTGCAGGAATACCAAGTATTGGAAATTATTGATAGTTTCTAAGCAAGTCTGTAGGTCATTGTCTTTTTGGCCTTCTCGTAGAACAGAGAAGGAAAGAGGAAGAACAAGTGTATTTGTTGAATGGAGTGTTGTGTATTTACTGCGATTATATAATTTAGCAGTTGTGTATAGTGTGATTCGAAATAAACCAAAGAGCGATAACAATTTTTCTTAAAATTTTGGACTGTGTTATTTGTATCTACTGTATCTGGACGTGTTTTGGTGAACCCTTAAGTTCTGCTCCATATGTCCAAATAGGTCTAAGCATAGTGTTATAGATTAGTCGTTTGTTTCGTTAGTCAAGTGAAGATCTGTAGTAAAGATGTGATAATTGTTAGTAGGCTCTTGTCAGTAGATTTTTTTAGAATGTAAATAATAAACTATAAAAGTGTATTAATCTTATTGACGATTATGGAGTTTTATCTAAAACTAAAAACTAAAATAAAAATCAAGACAGTTGAAATGACGTGGTCCTTAGTAAGCCAATACGAAAAAAAAAAATAAACATTACATAGTTTGTTTTAAATAAGCATTATCTCAATAAGATCCAACAAGATTTTTTTTTGGAATAATTTTCCAGAAGTAGAATCATCAAATTTTAATTAAAAAATCTCGTATCTTTTTATGTAGCAAAAATCATTGTTGTTTTTTATAGCGGTGACGTGTTTTATGGCTGAGTGTTTTTACTATCTTATAATCTGGCAATCGGGTTTGTAATCACGAATTGCGTGGCCAAATAACACAATACAATTCTCTTCGGATATGTTAATAGATCAATACTTGTAGAACAAAAAATTGCTGTTAGTACTCAATTTTGTATTTTTATGATTCTGATCATTTAAATCATTTTAAGTTTTGAAGAAGGGATTACGTATTCAGTTGAAACCATAAACTGATTTTTAAAAAATCTAGTTATGATACACAATTGTTAGTGTATAGATATTTTTCCCCAAAAAATTATTATTTTAAGATTTTTTTTTTGTTTTTTATCATCGTAACGGAAAATCTGACGCTATATAACAGTAGTAAGACCTGTGATACCATACGGATAGGAAACAGAAAAAAGGAAAAGCAGATTAAAACTTGTCGGGGACATCAAAAGAATGAATGAAAACAGGATGAACAGATTTTTAATAAAGTCAGATGAAAGAGGAAATAACAAGACTTGGTTTAACAGAGAAAGAATACCAGGGTAGAGAAATATTGAGAAAATACACTAAGGACCTTGTAGTGGAAAAGAAGTGGAAAGCTAACAAATGATAAACGGACCGCGTTTTGTCATTTGTTTATCATAAATGGGCATTTTGTCTGAAAAAATGTTTATCTTAGATTGAATGTATTAAAGTGGAATTAGAATGGAAATGGAAACTGTTACGAATTAAAAAAAAAAATTGAATAATTTTTGACAATTTCCCATAGAATTGGATTGATTATACTTCGGAAAATAAGCTGTTTAACTACAGATAAATCATAAATAGTTCTGCTGTAAAAACATAAAAAGGTCAGTTTACACATTAAAGTTAAAAACTTGCAAATCTTAATCACGATATCTATACAAATACACTATACTTGACGAATTTTTGAATTGATCGAAAAAAAAAAAATTGCACAAGAATACAATCTCTACTTGTAATAATTTGTCTTTCCTTAACATTATAATTTTACGGTTGCATTCCCCAAGATCTTACGAAAGTGGTTACAACAGATCTGTATTGAATGTCAATCTCTATTGCTAATTCTATTCTAAGTTTCTCCAACAAAATATTTGATATACATTAATGTAAAAGTACATGCTTATATATTAAGAAGCTTTTATATTAAATGGTTGATTATCTTTGAATTACTTTAATTGGACGCAATATCAATAGTTTATAGTAGCTGAAAGATCAGGCCTAATAAAATTATTACAGATCTAATCCTTAAATTATTACAGTCAGATTTTGTCTAATTTACATTAAACTAATGTAGGAGACATTAAATATTCTAAAATGATTCGATGTATCGACTACCAACAGCTGATTAATACAAAACTTAGAAAAGGACACAGCTGTTCATTAAATAATAATTAGTGTTGTCATGGAGACAGATTGTCAATTTAATATATAGTTCTGTTATTCCAAATCATTGTTTAGTTAATAAAACTTACCTACATTAAATAATTTAGAAACTTCATAAATATTATAATTGACTTATACAATATGCAGACAATGTACAATACTTTTTTAAACAATATTTCAAGTCAAGAACTATGTACAAGGATATGCCTTGGGTCTTCCATCAGTTCTTTTAAATTTTTCAAATACTCGATAGCTTTTTCATCATCAATTAATTTCTTGTCATATGTTAGAGATACATACATCATCGGATATGCAACGATCTGTAAAAGTGATTATAAAATGTAGTGTAGTTTTTCAGGTTCCGTAATCAGTTAATAAACAAAGAAAGTAATCAAGAAAACAATTATCTGCCATTAGCGTTCAATTATCACAAGATGTTATATCTTACAAGTTCCTTTAAAATTTAAATAGCAAATAATGTTTTATCTCAAATTAATTTTGTTGAAATTCGTTTAAATGTTATAAGAGAGGTATTGCTAAATTTCATTACACAAACATGCCTAAAATAAAAAAGGGTGTAATTTTGCATGCAATGCCTGAGTTTTAAAATCTATATGTTTAGAAAGGATTGAAGTTTTATCTGTTTATCCACAGCAAATTATTTTTCTATAAAGTAAAATTTGGCCTTTCTGCTTCTCAGTCAACAAGTAATATCAACAAAGCTTTAGGGGGTTACCTGTGGTGTTATGTTTGCCATAATAACTTACTATGCACAAGATCGCGGGTCCGCAGCCCGACAGGTGTCCTTAAAATTGTTTAAAGGGAGTGAAAAATCACTAGTTATGGCGTCCTTATGAGAGGACGTAAAATGACGGTCCCAAGGCTGTGAGGTGTCAGGTACTCCCTAAAGAACCCTATACTAATTCTACCTGGATAGACAGAATTTAGGGATCCCAATGCAGCATCGTCCGAATAGCCATAGCAGCATACAGTAACTTTAAGTAAACAAACATAAACATCTCACATCGACAGCCCAAAAAGCCGCATTTTTCAAAAACAGTTACATTAATTCAAGAAGTTCAATCAAATAATGGGGTGTATAAAAAAAAAAAGACCGTTTTTTAACCAATCTACTGGCTTTTTTCACCTTCCCCATGAAGAGAAGATGGCGACTAACAGTATCTTTCGACACACCACACTCCCTGGCAAGTTCGCGAGTACTTGTGGACGGATTTGACTCAACAGCTTCCTTCAGAACTACATGAATATCTATTAATGGTCGCCCGGAGCCCTTCTACCTTTCCAACGTCGTATCTCCACTGCTAAATTTTTCAAACCAACGCCACGCAGTGCGCTGGTCAAGGAGACCTTCCCCGTCATATTTAATAATTTCACGAGTTGCTTCAGCGGCTGTGAGTTTTTTTTCCCCAGTAATGTCTTAAAATTACGAGAATATCGTAGGACACTGTCATGTTTCTTCTTCGAAATAAATAACTAAACTGAGGCTTTTTTTTTAAGAAGTCCAGTGTTAGTAAACAAGCTTAGAGAATCCTCTAAAGGGATTATTAAGTGTTGGTAAATAATAAATAACATTAAAATATTTACAGACTTTTGAACTCTGGAATTTGATAAAACGGTAATTTTGTTTGTATACACCCCATTAGTAAGGCAGAGGAAGGCAACGCAAGCTGGTGTAAGGAATAGCCATTATTATCAAAAATACTTACATTATTGTGCAAATTTTTATGTAAAGACTATATTTCATTATGTTGTATAGAATTTTTGAGACGAAAAAGATGCAATATACTTAAGAAATCAGAAGATTAACAGCCCAGACTTGCGGAACATAAACCTTTTTATAATAATTGAAGTTTGAAATGGCCCAGCAAATTTGTTAACGAAAATCCATAAAGTTGCTAAGGGCTGAAACGACTTTTAAACACCCGAGAAATAAATGGGAGGATTGTATTAAAAATGATCAAACGGTATTGGAATTGGAAGGTTATCCTTGGATGGAGGTTTGAAAACAGTGATTCTAGTGTAGTGTGTACCATGTTAGTATAATTAAAGTTTGAGATGGGTCTGTAAACTTGTTGAAATGAGAAACCAACGAATAACCAATAAGGTAACAAGCGCTGAAACGATTTGTAAACAATGTAGGTGTTGGGAAATGGAGAAGATTGGGATAGAAATGGGAAACAATTGGAAGGTTACCAAGAAGCTTGGGTTGAGTGTGAGTATTGCTTGGGTGAATGGGCAGGAACAAAGTCAGAGGTGAAGGTTGCGTGGGAACAAAGGACTGGAGAAGTGAATGCATTGTGAAGGAACAAGAAGGTAGAAGTGTATGTGTCGTACTAAACCTTGTCAGTAACTGGCACCATTCTACTGTAGAAATATACCTTTTATATTATAGAAATAATAATAACAATAAATAATAGTTTTTGTTAAAAAGGTACTTTCATGTAAATATATACTATATAAAAGATATTTTGGACATTTTTTTAATATATATTTGTGCAGGTTTCACTCTTTTTAAGTCATTAGAAATATATAAAATCCCTTTGTTTGGAATTGCAGCCTTCCCTCCCACTTTCTCTTATCTTTGTTTTTCGAACAGGAGGATTGTACCGAGTGGGATCTTAAAAAAATTGTGTTTGTAATATGTTGGCGGGGGTTATTAAACATCGATTAGTGGCAAAAGAATATATCTTACATCTGAACTGCTGATGTCGGAAGATCCAATTTTAGGCCAGCGGCAATGTACCAAAAAAGGGCTTTACGTCGCAAAAAATTGAAGACAGCTGCACTTATGATATGATGTAAGGGCATGTCTGAGTAGTGTAAATCTAAGTTTGCAACCGGAAAAACGGATGGGAAAACTTTTGGTAGCCAAAAAACCTTGAAATTTTCGGAGCTATTTCAGTTGTTGGCCTGTATCTCCTAATCAGTCCATTTTCGAAAAAACAAAACAAGGGCAACCATTTTTAAAGTACATTAAATTTGCTACAAGTTTAATCCAACCGCGGCTCTGTAGGCCTAATAGATTCTGGAGTTACGCCCCTTTGAAAATTGGTAATTTTTTCCAAAAAGTCTATATTTTAAGTTTTGGCCGACTTTCGTGAGGAACACGGTGAGGAAAGTCGGGGTAGCAAATTTAAATAGCTTTAATTTAAGCACCGACCAAGGGCTGAAGGTTTAACAGATTTTGAGTTACGCCTTTTTGAAAATTGGCCATCAAAAACACACCAATTAGGAGATAAAGGCCAAAAACTGAATTAACTCCCAAAATTTCGAGTTTTTTGGCCACTAAAAGTTTTCCCATCCGTTTATTCGGTTGCAAACTTGGATTTACACTACTCAGGCATGACCTTACAATATGTCAAAAATGCAGCTATCTTCAATTTTTCAACCACAACAAGAGAGTTTAGGCTTCTAGCTCTCAATTCCTTTATCAGCTGATGGTTTGTTATTAACGGCACGGTTATGGACTTAATTCACGTTATCTATATAAAAGATTTAATTTAAACGAATACTCTTCAATCACATATCAGTAACCTTGAAGAATGGTGTCAAAACTGGAGGATTAAAATAAATTCCCACAAATCCCGTTAAATCACATTTACCCTCCGTCGTAAACCAATGGCTTCCTGTCCTCCTGTATCGTTTAATAACATCCCACTGATTCCTGTAGAACAGGTCCGATACTTAGAACTACACCTTGACAAACGCTATAAGCTCCCAATTAACTTCATAAGACTCATATTCATGACTATTATAAGAGCCATTAGGACCTACGCAGAAGAGCTTTGCCGCTCCACTAAGCCATCAAATTCCTCTCGTATCCAATCCTTATAATCCAAAATCCTCACAACGCTCCTTACTTTGTTAAGAACAAAGTCATCCATAATGACCTTAATGTCCCTTTGTTACTGATCTGGCGGGCGACCTGTGGACTATTGGTTAGAAAAACAGCCTACTAAGCCCAAAGTAGCGGGTTCATAGTCCGGTAGGTGGCCATAGAATTTTTTTAAAGGAGTAAAAAATCCTAGGTAATGCCGTCCTTCGGAAGGCTAATTTACTAATTTAATAATAATTTACAACGGATAATTTCCAGAGGTTAGGAAAATATGTAGTATGGAGTATAGTGTTACATATGTTGGTGAGGAATAGAATAGCTTTTCTGGGAAGATGCTTTAAGATGTGGATCGTGATGAGGTCGTGTCCAGGAGCTTTTCAAGAAGGTACTCTGTGAATAATTTAAGATATTTCTGAAGGATGTTTTTTAATCCTGAAACTAAAAGTTACGAGCTACTTCTGCAACATATTTTATGAATCCAATATTACCTTATCCTCCTCGAAGATTGGCCTCTTGATGATATTGTGCAGACCAAGCGTACATGTTCTGGAATGTGCTGGAGTACCAACCATGGAATCAATCTCCCATTCAGGAGCAACCGTGAACCCTCTTTCTCCTTTGTGTGTCTTGTACGTCCCACTAGCGATTTGTTTCTCAACCTCTATGATATGTCTCGAAATCTCCACATAAGACATTTTGTGAATATTTTTCAATGGATGAAACACTATCACCTGAAATTTGGCAAGTTTGAGAGATAAAATTTCATTAAAAAAAGCTGGGTTGTCCGGAAAATAATGCCGGATGTTTTCTTCAAAATTTCCTTTCAAATAGTAAACTGTTTATGCTTGTTGGATTATTGACTTTTATAAATGTAAACACATATTAAATTTCTTTTAAACAGAAATGTTTGTTTATCTCTGTAACATTTTGCTACCTGGGAATAATTAAGACTAAAATGTCAAAGCGCGATTTTCGCATAATTTTGTTTTACGATTCGGAACGTGGGCAGATATATCAACGAAGTCTGGAGCGAAGGTATTATAAGTGAGTGCAGTGTTCAACGGTGGTTACGGAGACTTCGAGAGCGAGGCTTGAAGACAAAGAAGGTCGTGGAAGAAGTTATCCAAACTTTTAAGCTTTTTAACCTTCCCAATCGCCTTGAATCGATAAAACCGTGGACGATTGATTTGCCGATTTACGAATTCCCTGCCAGTGGTTTTCAGCTCTTGATTCAGTCCACCATGCAGGCATCCGTCTTGCTACTGGAGCCTTCAGAACCAGTCCAGTGATTAGTTTATGTGTTGAATCTGGTATTGCTCCTCTCGCTTTGAGAAGACACCAACTCGCCTGTGGATACATTGGAAGGCTAAAAAATAGTAATAACAACCCAGCATGGAAACCCATTTTCAAACCGAATAATAGACGATTTCAAGAAAACCGTAGACTACCTGCTCCATTAGGTATTAGGGCTGGTAAATATATAGAAAAAATCAGCTGCTTGGAACCAACAACTAATGAACTTAATTACCCACCTTGGACTACAAAACTACCTGCAATAGATTTAACGCTTAAAAAATTCACTAAAAATACCACTACAGGACACATGTATTTAGCAGAATATAAAAAAATTAAAGGAAAATATAGTAATAGAAAACAATTTTATACAGATGGTTCTAAATTAAATAATAATGTTGGTTGTTCATTTGTATCAGACTCCAGGATCGGCAAGTATAAACCTCCCTCCCTGGCCAGCAACTTCACTGCCGAAAGTTATGCGATTTGCGCGGCACTCTATTACATTATGCAATGCGAAGAAGAAAACTTCGTAATATACACGGACTCCCTATCTGCTCTTATGGCACTTAAAAACATTTATAGTAAAGACCATCTTATAAGGAAAGCACAAGTTTATGCATCAATGTTAAAAGATATGAATAAGAACATATCTTTGGTTTGGATTCCATCACACGTGGGGATTGATGGTAACGAAGCAGCAGACCGGGCTGCCAAGGAAGCAGCATTGTCATCGATTGATATTACAAGTATCTACACCTCATCAGATATATGCCACTTTTTAAAATATGGAGTAAAACAAGATTGGATTCAGCTTTGGGAAAACACCGAGGAACGAAATAAGCTTAAAGCTGTAAAAAATGAATTAAAAATATGGAAAAGTTCCAACCGCAGTAACAGAAGGGAAGAGGTCGTTGTAACAAGACTTAGAATAGGCCACACCCGACTTACCCATGGTTACCTTATAACAAAGGACAGTCCACCGAAGTGCACAACATGTAATAACGCACAACTAACAATTAGACACATACTGGAGGACTGCCCCCTCTGGGATAGTTATTTTCAGGAAGCTCAATTACAAAGATTCCTCCCAACTATACTAGGCGATAATAATAAAAATATAGACTCAGCCATCAAGTTTCTAAAAAAATATAACCTTTTTGACAAAATTTAAAAAATGACAAAGAAATTTAAAAAATGACAAAGGACAAAGGAAAAAAAAAAAAATAAATAAAAAAAAAAAAAAAAAAAAAATAATAAAAAAAAAAAAAAAAATATATATATATATATATATATATATATATATATATATATATATATATAGATTGAACGACGGACACTGAAGACCCTTGATGTTGAGTGTCCATAAGCAGTTCTACCTACCTACCTGCCAGTGGTTCGGGGATTTTCTTTCACCGAAGCTCGGAGAATCATCAGGAAGAGAACTTCTTCCTTGGCCTTCTTTGTCTTCAAGGCTCAAGTCACCCTCTCAAAATCTCTGGAACCATCGTTGAGCAGTCATCACTCACTTGTACTGCCTTGGCCCCAGACATCGTTGATATTTCTGGCCGTTTGGTTCATGTTCCGGTCGAGTTTAAACTCGCAAAACAAATTAATATGAAAATCACGCTTTGACATATCTTGGTAAATACTGAATTATTTCCAGGGAGAATATGCTGCAGAAGCAAACAAAACAGACATTTTTGTTAGTTAGAGAATTAATAAATGTATACATTTATAAAAGTCGAAAGTCCAACAATCATAAACAGTTTGCTCTTTGGAGCGGAATTTCAAAGAAAACATAAGATCCAGCATTATTTTCTGGACAACCCAAAATTACGAATGAATTTATTTACAGAAAAAAAGTATTTACTTTTAAATGCCGGATTGCAATAGTAATTTCTAAGTCTTCTGACTCAATACGCTCATCATTGACCAGTTTTACGTTCAATTCTTTGTGAAGCCTAAGTGAATGAGCAGTAGATTTGAGGAACATGCTCCTCAAGCAAGGTTTATTTCCGTATTTCACTTCATAGACCCCAGCAAATTTGTTAATGAAATTAACACTATCCCTGGAAACATTTATTGCGATATGATAACATAATATGACTATTATATAAGTCGACTGCATTTAAAAACAATATTTCATTATTATAATTGAAGACTTCAGGAGAAAAACGGGGTAACTTACTTTTTCCTAAATGTTTGGGTGACCAAAATTAACATCGGGATCCGTACCGTTATTATTATTAAAATTGATGCTGAGTGCTGGTCCTGCCAAAGTGAAAACGAGGAAAATGTTTGAAGGGCTCGAAGCCAAACTTGTGGAAGCCACCTTAGCTCGTATTTTTCTCCAGACGCTGTTCTGAAGAAATAGTTTTGCCCATTAACGGGCATAATTTTTCAATTGTTTTGAGCCGTATCAATTCATTTTTCTCCTGTTTTGACCACACCATCGTGTACGTCATCGGAAATCTATCTGAAACCACTGTTACCAAATTTTTGAGAAAAGATCGAGTTATTTGGTTTATCCCCTGTAGTCTTCAATCATTCCCTTACATTAATCAATTTTATTAAATTAATTTTCATTTGTATGTGTGAAAAAAAGGTACTGTTGGAGCTCAAAGTTTCTTGGGCCAGGATAGCTCAAATGGTAGAGTTCCAGAATAGCGATCTGGACGACCCGGGTTCGACTCCCAGTCCTGGAGATATCTTTTCTTTTCAAATAAAAATATTTAAAAATTAATAACAAATAAATTATAATGACGCAAGTCAACAAGATCTAAATTAAAATAATGTTCAAAGAAGATTCTTCCCCTCATATACATCGCAAATTGCGAGAACGCGGGGACTTGGGATCAGTGAAAAGAAAGGATATGACCACGACCGAGAGGCGTACTTGATTGGGCCAGGATACCTCAGAATAGCGATCTGGACGACCCGGGTTCGAGTCCCAGTCCTGGAGATATCTTTTCTTTTCAAATAAAAATATTTAAAAATTAATAACAAATAAAATTCAATAAATTATAAATGTTCCATTCCATTGAGAGTTAAATGGTTCATACGATGTGTGTACAACCTTCATTGGCTGTATTGGTACAGTTATTTAAAAAACTTTTAAAAAAATCATAATGATTGATCTATTTATACTATTTTGAGTTAAAATACACTCACAGATACATATACAAGGACACACGCCGCAATTCAATTTTCCACGTGTCAAGGTTAATTTCGAAGAAAATACGAAGATTGGGAGGTAAGTATAACAATACGAATAATCAATACAACACCAGAGATTTCCGAGGGGTCATCTATGGTGTAGTGGCTTGCATTAACTTTTATGTAAATGCCATGAACCAAGGTAACGAGTTCGCAGACGGGTAGGTGGCGCTAGATTTTTTTAAAAGGGAGTGAACAATTTTTTATAATGACATCCTTCAGACGTTCAATGGCGGTCTCGAGCCAGTACGGTATGAGATACCCGTTAAGGATTCTCTAACCTGGATTAAAGATACCTGTATAGATAGCATTAAGGGTTCCTAATGTAAGCATCGTACGATCGGCCTTGGCAATATAGAATGACGTTGAATAAATAAATAACAAAGTTTATCGAATATTATATAAAATAAGGCTAAGAGGGGGCAGTTGAAATGACGTAGTCGCTTTTAGGCCATCACGAAAAAAAAAAGAAGGCAATCGCTGTTTACAATCTTCCGTCCACGGATTACGGAAACCCAAATCCGTAAGATCACTTTTGACGTAATTCCCTAGTCTATTCCTCAGACATTAACTAGTTGTCTCAGCGCTTATCAACACTGTAGGAATTTATTTATTGATAAACTCAACAGTTTTATAAGCCCATCTCAATCGCCACGATGCTATCTCTAAAATTATATTAACCATGTGCATGATTCACAATTATGTATTACATTATTAATATTACAGAATTACATTATTAAAAATACACAATTATATTACAGAATTTGTTCTCCCTTCAAAGTTACTGGTCACGTTCCCCTGTAGCGCGTATTGATTAATAATTCAAGATTTCTTTAATTTATCGAGATAAAAATTTTCAGAACGATAACGGTTGGTTTTCTATTATTATTTTTTAAAATATTTTTTACGATTATTAATATAACACATGAATAAATTTAAAAATTAATAACAACTAAAATAAAATAAATTATAAGAATTATAATGACGTAAGTCAACTAGATCCAAATTAAAATAATGTTCAAAGAACATTCTTCCTCTCGTATACTTCGCAAAATGCAAGAACGCGGGGACTTGGGATCAAAAAGAAAAGATATGACCATGGCCGAGAAGCGTACTTCATTAGGGCCCAATATAGCTCAAATGGTAGAGTCCCAGACTAGTGATCTGGAAGACCCGGGTTCGAGTCCCGGTCCTGGACATATCTTTTCTTTTCAAATGAATAAATTTAAAAATTAATAACAACTAAAATAAAATAAATTATAAGAATTATAATGACGTAAGTCAACTAGATCCAAATTAAAATAATGTTCAAAGAACATTCTTCCTCTCGTATACTTCGCAAAATGCAAGAACGCGGGGACTTGGGATCAAAAAGAAAAGATATGACCATGGCCGAGAAGCGTACTTCATTAGGGCCCAGGATAGCTCAAATGGTAGAGTCCCAGACTAGTGATCTGGAAGACCCGGGTTCGAGTCCCGGTCCTGGACATATCTTTTCTTTTCAAATGAATAAATTTAAAAATTAATAACAACTAAAATAAAATAAACAATTTAATTTTTGTTTGTGAATCTAGAAAAATCGACGTATACTTGTGAATATCATTGTTACCCTAGTACTTTGGATTACTAGGTTTTTCGGTTCCGAGCCTGTCAGGTACTCGTTAAAGACCCCAATCCTAATTATACCTGGATACCTAAAATTTAGAACTCCCATTGTACCATGATCCGATGGTACATTAGGAGCTGCTATAGCCGCTAGCCATATCAGCATAAAGTGACGTGAAATGTATAAATAAACAATTAGGTTTTTCGAGTTGTAAAGATTTATAAGTACATCTCATTATCATTCCTAAATTCCTTCAAACTTTCTTTTCTCTTCGAATAGTATACTCCTTCCCTAACTACCTTTGCGTTCACATGTTCCAATATTATCGTTAGTTTTAGAGATGTGAAGTACGTGAACGAACTAGTTCATTGAACTAGATCCGGAAAATAAACTATAAAGAGCGCTGCTGTTTTAGTGAACTAAAGTTCTTTTTAAATATTTTTATTATGAAGAGAAAAGATTTGCCCTGGCCGGGATTCAAACCCGGGTCGTCCGTCTCTCCGTGACAGCACTCTACCATTTGAGCTACCAGGGGTCCCCTCACAGTCAGGACAAATCCGTTCTCTTCACCGATCCCATACCCCCGTGTTCTCGCAATTTTGCGATGTATACACGAGGAAGACTATGGATTGAACATTACTTTTATACTAGGATCTCGTAGACTTACATCATATTATTATTTATAATTTTTCTTTTGAAGAGAAAAGATTTGCCCTGGCCGGGATTCGAACCCGGGTCGTCCGTCTCTCCGTTCTTAGTTCTTTTAAGTTCACACCACTCACCAGCTACCACACTCGGACAGGGGACCGTCGCGCGTCTGACCTACGATCGAAAGACGAACTAGTGAACCTTTTTCACTCAGTTACTCCTCCTTTTTCCATTGTTAATTCCACTCTTAGTTTAGTACATTTATAGTTCTTTTGAAAAATGAACTATGAAGTTCATTGAACTAGTTCATTAGAATGAACTACCTCAAAAGGAACGATTCAGTAAAAGGAACTACTTTGCCCGCCTCTAGTTAGTTTGCTAGTTTATCTAATGCCACTTTTATTCTACTACGGCTATACGGACGATACTACAGTGGGATTCCAAAATTATGCCTACCCAGGTATAATTAGGATAGAGATCTTAAGTGAGTACCTGACACCGCAAAGGCACAGAACTGCCATCATACTTCCCCTCCGAAGGACGACATATCTTAGGGTTTTAACCCCTTTAAGCTATCTGGTGGACTGCGAAACCGTTACCTTGAGCACAAAGAGTAGTTCTTCAAACCACTACACCACATGTGACCCTTGGTTATTTTTATGCAGTTTCTCGTCAACCCACTCCTTGATGATAAAACTCGAATTTAATTTCATCATAACCATTGTTGTAAAACAATTTAATTGTTTATTGGTTTTTAATTTGTTATGGTGTTTATCACTATGCGAAAACTACTACTTATCACTACACTCAATGAACGTACCTATTATTAGAATCCACTTAATTTTCTGATTTACTTTTTGTGATAAACATCTCTGTCCCTCAATAAATAAACAGTAAATACAATTGTTGAAAAGCATCCTGTTTACAGTATTAACCTACTTTAGAATAAAATTTGAAATAAACAAAAACAGCAAACAAAAACACGAAAACAAAGGGAGGTAATAATAAGGTTATAAGTATCTAAGGTTATTTTACCTCACGTCATATTCTATGAGGCAATTTTTTTGAATCTCCAAATTTATTCCCTGATATTCAATGGAATATTTTGGGATATTAAACACTCAATATGGTTCACTACTTAGTCGGGACTGTACTCTATCTAAGATCAAGGTTATGCAACCTCCCTGCATTTGTGCAGACATTTCTGAGATCACCTCCACCGCCAGGTTTTCCCCCATTTAGAGTACCGACTTTATAAAGGCTGAATGAGCCACAGAAGGGTCTTCAGATCCCACCGGGTCCAAGAGTAGCTGTTAACTGATTAAATAATTTCTATGCCTAAGCTGAATTTGAAGCTAGAACCTTCATCATAGGCACTCTGCACTCTGAGTGACCCCAGATTATCTTATCCAGAAGCAATATTTTAACATAAATAGGTTAGCTTCTAGAAAAACCATTGTAGATTCCAAAAATTGTGGTAAATTATTAGAGATTAGAATTTTAAAAAAGAAGAGAAATGCGGAGTTTTATGGGAAAAAATTATTATTTTTTTTTGTGGAAAACACTTTAAAAAATCATATCTTGAAAACATATTGAAATAAGAAGGTGTGTTTAGCAATATTGATCTTAATTTCTGATAGGCTATCTCTTCCTCAATTACTGACATTTCCTCCTGAGATATCTGTATAATGAAAGTTAATAGCTTTATCACAAACATGAATCATTTTTTTTATGATTTTTTCAAAAAATAAGAAACCAATTTCAAAAACCATATATTCCTAAAAAATGTTTTATACTTGAGCAAAATTTTAAATTTTGCAATTTTAGCCTTAACACTTAAAAGACAAACACACTAAGCTCCGAATTAATTACAAAAGACCTATTTGAACTTATGGAGTAGATCTTTGGGGCTCCACAGAGGAATCAAATTCTTTTCGTATCCAATCCTTACAAACCAAAATCCTTTGTAAAATCCTAGATATTCCTTACTTTGTTACAAATAAAGCCATCCGTAATGACCTTTATGCACCATTTGTTGCTGATTTGGCCCAAATCCATTATCAATCCTTTCATGAAAAACTTTATTCCCACTCAAACTCACTAATTTCAAAACTAGCTACCTCTTTGGTTTCCTATAATCCTCTGAGGCGCCTGAAAAGAAGATGGCATTGTGACCTTCTAAACTGAATATGTTATTTGAATACTACCAATGGGCAGTTTCTCTATTTTCCTTTACCTCATGCCATTACATATTATTCATTCTATTTACTTTTTATATATTACTTATATTACAGTTGTAAATTTCAATTAATAATTTTTTTTAACCACTTAAATGTATTAAATACTAACTTATTTAAATTAAGTGATTACTCACTCCATATTTATTTCATTAATAGTTGTCATGAGCTGAGGAATCGGAGCCACTATGGGTTGTGAATATGGGCTCGGAATTATGCTCCTTTGGGATTGGAGGTTGTCATGTCTGTAGGAATCAGTAGTGTTTCCAGGAGGCTCTGTTAATTTTAATCTATCAATCTTTCTATAACTATTTTTTGCCTAATAAGATAATATACTTCAAAAGTTATTTCTTTAAATTAAAACAATTTTCACAAATATATATATTAAGCCTAAGGTGTATTGAGTCATTATTAATAAATATCAAATTTAAACTCAAAAGATAGATTATTTCAAACGATGGCTCTAACATTTTCGAATCTTCGCACCAAATAAAGGTTTCAATATTTTTTTTTCTCCCTCATACGTTTAATTATTCTATCTCCAATTTAAGTAAAATTAAAATGTTTTTAACAAATGTTTAATTCCATGTTTTACTTGAACTATTTGAACTTTCAGTAACATAAATTTATATGATCCCTTTTTCTGAATACAAAAACAAAACTGACAGTTAAACAAAAGTAACAGTAATTTGTTTAGATGTTTTGATTGAATGCAAAATAACTTTTAAGAAGAGGAATGTTTCTCTATTTTAAAATCATTTCTCCCAGTTTAACATACTCAAGGAAATCTTGGACCCTCATCAGCAAACATAAGAGCCAACTCCAGGCCATAGAAATGAGATGTCTCAGAAGAATTGAAGTGAAAACGAGAAGGGATAGGGTGAGGAATGGGACTATAAAAACTACTTTTGGGCATGCGACCAGCAAACGAGGTTATTGAGGAGCACAGGATGAGATGGTTCGGGCACGTCTCTCGCATGACCAAGGTTAGTAGGTTTGGCTCAAGCCACATATAAGAGTTTTTTACTGCACCACTGATCATTTTCAACATTTCTGTAGATTCTATAGTCTACTATTTCCTCATCTATATACTGTTATAATGTAGCTAATATCATAACTTATTTTTGAATCTTTGCTTGTTTAAACATTTTCAATAACAATAGCGCTAATAACATGCTGGCTTTGTTTTATTCTTAGTTAAATGTGATGTAAGCAAGTGATTTTTTTTATTTTATTTTTTACCTGGTGATGATTTTGAAACTCAGTTTAATTGTTACAATATTAATCAATAACTTTTAAACCAGCTGGTTCGTCCTTACCGAGTGGTTGAGGCTTTTGCGGTGAAGTTGGGACTATAACCTGTGCCTCTGTGGGAACATTATATTCCTCCGTTGGCCCAGAGGGAGTATCGGGACTCTTCAAATTGGAGATTTCTTGTTTCATTGATTTATCAATTTTGCCAGCTTTTCCAACCTGTCAATGGAAAGAGGAATATATATTTTTTAATTTTAATCTCAATATTTTGATATATTATTTCATTCTTCAAAGACACTAATAAGAAGAGGAATTGAGTAAACAAGTGAACCAACGCTATCGCCTTAAAGAATTCAGTTCCATTAAATTGCTCTTTACCATTTCCAGCAATGGATTGATCGGAGGTGACAATTGAAACCTGTCAAAAATTGGGAATTGCTGACTAAATCCTGTAAAAAGGATAAAAAGCTTTGCTATTAGACACAGCCAGCATTGGCAGGAAATTTCTGAGTATTTCAGAGACACACCCAAACCCTCGAGTTGAATATGTTCATGTTTGGCGAATATTCCCAGCGAAGGCTGAGTAACCGAGAGAATGATGATAATAATAAATGAACACTGGTCACAACTATTCCACGAATTTTAAAAGGCTGTGTTTGTGCAGAAGTCCTATGTATGAATCTCAGGAAAAAGGTTATTTTTAGTGATAATATTTCCACTATATTTCAAAAAAATTTAAATTGTGAGCATGTATTTTTTATTAACAATTAAGGGAATAAATAGACAATACTAACTTGATTTTTGTGAATAAATAGCCAATCGGAATAGATGAATATAAAAAAAAATCTTTTTAAACAATCTTAGGATACATTTCCTAAGATATATACCTGATACATAAAAGTAGTTTTTTTATAACCTGATAACTGATAACTCAACTTACGATTTCATCCTCTTCTTCATAATAATCTTTTTTCCTCTTTTTACTAATTCTCTTTCTTTTGGGTTTCAACCCTTTCAAAGCATCTAAAACAAAATATTAGAAATAAGATAAATACTTTGACATAATTTAACTTATTTCATTTTTCAAATTAATAATTTGTAAACTTGTTAATAACTTGATAAGGTAGTCCCCTTAAATGACAGACTTCCTGAAAGATATTAGTTAATAGAGAATTACACATATTTCTTGGATTGTTGTTTATTCTTAATTTAAATAATTAATCTGGTGGATTCGGATTTGGGTAGTGGTCTATGGGAGAGGAATGGCTCAGTGGTAGAGTACTGAGTGACCATGCCAAAAACCCTGGTTCAAATCCCGCTGCAGGCTGGACTTTTATTTAGTCTGTCTATTAAGAACAAGATTATTACAATATCATACTCGATATATACAATAATAATAAATTAAATCCTTGTTTTATTGATTTGAAAGAATAGACAAGAAAATATGGAAATATAGGTTCTAATTTAGAATAAATAAGTAAGAAAGTTGTTGACAATCACCATAAAGAGATTATATTTCAATTATAGGTTGTAAAGAACTAACCTGATTTTTAATAACATAAATTTATTTGATATTATAAATTATTAATACCTTTAAGTGATTAAAGTATCTACATTTCAAATTTTTAACATTCCTAATATGATATTTATCAATACTATGCCTTATTTTCATGTAAATATATATTTTTTGGCATATATAGGATGTTATTTTAGAAAGAGGTGTAATATATCTTATGGTTTCCATATGAATTAGTTTTAAAATATAGGTAAAGGGACAAATGTTTTTATCACTGAGCACTTAGCTATTACTTTAAATTTTAATATGAATTAATAATCATTAAAATTAATTAAAAGAATAAACAATTTTTTAAAAATCCAAATGGACTTGTACCACTTTTAAAAATAATAGCTCATATATAAAATGCAAAATTTTTATATGTAGCTTATAAAAAAGTAAATTTCTGGAAACTTAAACATTGTTATAACACTGATCGATGCAGAGAAAGCTGGAGTTTATAGCTGGATGACAACAGCCAGGGATAGAAGAGCATGACGATTGGTGCTAGAGGAGGCCATGACTAGCTTGCGGGTCGTAGCACCATTATAATAATAGTAACACTAATCACTTAACTTATTCATGTAAACACATTATAATGAACTATTAAAATAATTATACAACAGAAAAAGAAAATACAATTCTTACCAAGTCTGATTTTAAACAACTCATCGCCATGAATAACTAAATCGCCTTCATTTTTTCTTCTAACAGCCACAACTCCTATTACTGGTGCTTTGATATCTAGGGTTCTGTCCTGAAACATTTTATTTCAGTCAAAGTATAACTTATGCTATTTTCATATATGTATCTATTTTCATATATGTATCTACTTATGTCAAATTTATTGACTATCAACCATTTCCATATCAGTATGTTATTGCATTATCCAAAAAAGAGGCAATCTAAAGAATTAAGAGGGCCAGGGTAGCTGAAATGGTAGAGTTCCAGACTAGCGATCTGGACGACCCCGGTTCTGGACATATCTTTTGTTTTCAAATAAAAATATTTAAAAATTAATAACAAATAAAATACAATAAATTAAAAGAATTAATGACTTTAATTCCAGAGATACCATAAAGTGAATTATTGTTATTTTAATGTATCGCTGAGATGGATGGGAGTTTTTAAAACTTAATATTTGCACAATAAACTTATTAAAGTTAAGCAAAAGTTAATATTATAACAATTAATTTGTCCAGATTATTAAAACATTAAATTTGTAAGTTAAATGTAGATTAATTCATATTTTTTCAGGAGAACTTTCTTAATGCCATAATAATAATAATAATAATAATATCAAAATAATGAAGATAAAAATAGTGGTAGGAAGAATATCACCTACAAAAGTTTGTAGACATAATCCTGAAAGAAAAATCCACACAAGTAAAAGAAATACATAAACATAAACAATATTGATAATAATTGATATCACCTCTTTAAATCTGATTCTGCAAACGACTTCTCCAACAGTGACTCGAGAGCCAATAGCTGAAAAAAAAAATGTTTTTTACAATTTAAACTTTAGACAAGACAAGCACTTAAGGACTATATAAAGTTTTTATGTTTATGACCAAATGAAAGCGAACATTTAATATATAGTTTAACTGTTAACCAAATGAATTTGTTAAGCGAAAAGTGTTCTTTCTCACAGAGTATTCTGACCAAATTCATTTGTGCAAACTACGGTTAGTTTTTATCCAGAATTTAGAATAAAACTGTAGGTTTAGTTTTAAGATATATTTTGTGAGTGGAACTATAATTATTTAGGGTATCTGTTCCCCAGATTGTTGCTTTGAGTTGAGTTACAACAAGTTTTAACTGTTTATTCGTTCCCTTTTCGATATTTTCTAAACATAAAAGTTTTCACGAGCTTTAGTATGGAAAAGAGAATGTAATTACGGAAAATCTATATATTTCACTTTGAAATGAACATTTAAACAACCATACATCATCTATATTTCGAAATGTTTTGTTTCTTGATGAAATGATTACTAAAATCTACTCATTACCCATAATTACATACTCTTTTCCATACCAAAGCTCACGATAACTTGTATTTTTGGAAAATATAAAAAATTAAACGAATAAACAGTTAATACTTGTTGTAACTCAACTCGAAGCGACAACCTGCGGAATAATTACCTTATTTAGATCACTATAAGAAGATTTTCTGCCAGGTTTATTCTAATCAGTTCATATGAACAATCCCTTATGCCTAATAAAGATGAAATTTTTAGATTATACGTTTTTTTGTATAGTTTTGATGATTAAAATATACTGTGATTAATAAAAAACACATTTTAATTTCAAAATATTAATCAATAAGAAAATTGAGAATTACTAATCGATAAAAACCATTCAAAATATTGCTACAGATGTAGACAGAAGCATTGTTTCTAAATTCATTTCAGAGGTTTTATCTGGAAGTAATTTAAAATTACAAGCCATGAAAGATCTTGCCTTCAGTACATGGTAAAGACTGTAATGTCCCAAAGCCAACAGTTGTGAACCGAGATGATTTGGCCGAGTAAGTATGTACACTTTATCAGAAATATATAACCCTCTAATTGAGGGTACACAATTTATAGAGGCTGAGTAAACCCTAGGAGGGTCTGCAGACCCCACAAGGTTTATCTACGGCTGTTAATATAATAGATTAAATAATATATAAGCCACAATCAGATTTGAACCTGGGGCCTTCAATCCAGTAACTCCGCTCTAGCTAGCTTCAAATTCAATATAAGATAAAGTAAAATGATCAAATTGAATTAAATATAGTTAAAATAAAACAAAGGAAGTATATTTTAGATGAGTAACATAAGCGAAGAAATTGAGACCTTAAAAATGAATTATTAACTTAAATGGTAAATATTAATAAAGTAATTTTATAACCATTATAAAATAGAAACTAACAACTAGGATTGAATATTAAATCAGTTCAATCTGTGTACTTTATTTTTCGTTTTTGATTTTCTTCAAGATTAAAATGTACCTATAATATCCAAAGAGCTAAAAAATCTATATAAATAAAAAATACTATACACTAATAAGATGTACTCGTCATTTAAAAATAAAATATAATAAACAGTTTGTATCAATAATTATACAAACAAAAACTTACAACTAAAACATTTATAATCATGAACTGTGAGCAGGGCGTCTGGGCGCTAATCATATCATTTTTTGCGCCTTAAAACATCATACCAACCATGCACTGGATTTAAATTATGATTTAAAGAAAACAAAATTAATAAAAAATCAAATCTGAAAGGTTACATGTTTATGCAAAGCGTTAAGACAAATTATTGATGTATTTTCTGGATAATATTTATAAATAAATACTCTCACAAGCTTTATTGTTGTTTATAGCAATGTAAGGATTTCTTTTGTTTAATTTCTTTAACTTGAAAAACCCAAATTAAGTTATTTGGCTCATCTTCCAAAGTGGATCAGCCATCGTACCATACGATCACTTCAAAGGACCCAGGAACGCTAAGGTGGAATGAGGGGGGGGGACTGCGGAGAAGCAGGTGGTGATTTAGGAATATGGAAAGGTTAAATGAAAAGAATTGCACTTCACATTTCATCAATGAAAGAAATGGAAAAAAATAGATTCAAGAGTTTGGGAAAAAATTATTTAAGTTTTCAGAGGTTAGTACGCCAGTTTTCTCCTGGAAATTTGCTAATGAATAAAATTAGTGTGTTATATGGAATCTTGATGAGAGTATGGTACGAGGAAATGTATGGGATTCTAGCAAGTGGAAGATAAGTTATTGGGATGATTTATTAATGAAGGGTTGGTATGCTTATTCATTTAAGGTCACTGTATGCTCCCATGGGTAATCGGACGAAAATACTGAGTTTTAAACTTTGCATATCCAGCTATCCTTAAGGTAGCCTATCTTTAACGAATACCTGACACCGTACAGGCTCCGTTCCTTCCAATGGAAGGCATAACGAAGCTTTTTTTAGTTTAGGATTGTTTCTAGTTCCTTGCAACACCTGCCGGGCTGCGACCTTAGGCATAGAAGATTGTTATGCTAACCAATACGCTATATGCGACGCTTATTAACCATATACTTGAGAATAAGTATATGGTTACAATAGAATGGTATATGGTACAATAGAGTGCTAAGAGAACGATAAAAATATCTAGGGAGTAGAGGAATAGAATTCATATGATTCATCATGGGAGCTCGAGAACAGATTGGTGCTGATTTCAACACTATGTTTTAAAATCTTAATAATTGTGCAAAGAAAGGATTCATACGGGTCATTGTAAACTAAAACATAGAAATTAATCCAAAAATATCAAAAATTGTTTTTTAAATCAACACATCCTCTTTTAGAAAATAAAATAGTAATATCAATTACATATTATTTATTTCCATATATTTTTGCATATATTGAAAACTTACTTTTTTCCCATTCTATGTGACCTGGGGCTGTCGATTCAGCAGCACCTGGTGGCGCTCTCACTACGACCATTTGAAAACCATCTTCTTCCTCAGTGTTATCTGTTTTAATCAGGAGCATCAATTACAATAAGTCATAAGTATTTTAAAGTAAATAATGGAAAAGAAGTTTAAATTTTTACAGGAAATGGGTATTCTGCTAAAAGAGCAAAACAATTGTTCGGGCCGATGTTTTAATTATTACAATCGTTTTGGAGCAGGGAAAACGGTTCATTGTACTTGAAGGAGATCGGTGATGTAATAAGAATAACACTTTTTACACAATCCAGATTTTTATTTGCTAAATGGACAAGAGAAAATGAGTTGTCATATACAAAGCCCTAGACAAAGAAACAGTATAAAATCAGTTATAAAACAAGAAAAAAACACAGCAACAAGGTTCTGTAATTAGCCAGAAAGACAACAGCTTTGGAGAATCGAGACAAGTTACCATTCTATTTGTCACTGAAATATCAATAAAAAAGAACTGCAAAACAACGAACTAGAAAATAAATATTAATTTGTGAACGTGTAAGAATTGAAAATAAAAAAGAAGTATAATTTTAGAAATGATTAAGGCAGTGGCAAATCCATTTCACACGACCTCCTTGCTCCAACCAGCTGTGTTCATAACCTTCACTGCACTACTGTCACAAAGGTTTTGCTAGGTGCACCTTCCCGCCAATCTCCTAAATAGTTCGTCACTTATCTTTTCTTCATCAACTCTCAATATGCTCCACATGAATAGACTATTGTCAATATCAAACCATAAGTAAGTTACACAGTTCGTTGTGGAAATTGGTTTGTGGAATGTTATCCTGGTGGTATTAAACAACACCAGTAGTTAACAGGGAATTTACAGCAGGCTTCTCTTTGTTTAAACATCTGTCCTTGTCAAAGATATTAAATGTGGTTGAGCTCAAGATTCCTCGGTACAACATTGACTATATGCCATTCTGACGATACTAATAAGTTTAAGAACTGGAAAACAACTGTTTTTCTCTTTCGTCACAAATGATGGAAAACTGTATTATGTCATTCGTACCAGAACCCTACCTCTTGGATCGTTAAACGGGTATGTTTTCGTGTTCTTCAGGCTTGTATAGCAAAAAAAGAAGGTTGTAAGGTTCAGAAGGCTTGTACTCGCATGATAATAACATTTCCAACATATACATTGTTTCCCCTTAATTATTGCGAAATGTAAGTAATTTGTTCATTACTTTTCTGATAATGCTGAGATGTGATCTCTTATTGTTAAGATTGGCTATGGACTTATGAATCTTGTTTTCATCAGATGCTGTACTTGTTTGAAGAGTGTTTGAAAAGGATAGATACTTGGCTTTCATAATTATTCTCATTTGAGCTGTATTATTCATAATATTATCTTTGCCATAATTTCTGACTCGTTCTTTATCTTTCATCTACCAATTTTGGGATTTTCTCGTTCCAAAATGGTTAGCAATCTTTGAATATATTTGGTTATCAAATCACGCGCAACATAAGGGGTGATTTGGGAAATGACACCTTCATGGGCACTCATACCTTCGAGTAGTAAACATATATTGTTCCAATTAAGAATAGGCTTATTTCGTGATGGGCTGCATGAAACTTACTGAAAAACATAGTAAGAGTACACCAGCAAAACCAATTAAAGCTATGTCTACTGATTTCGATCTTAATTGCAACTTCGACATTCGATGCTTACATGGGCCATCTAGTCGAAAACTGGACAACTATATGGTGTGTATAGTCTGAAAATTTATAAAACGACCTGAGCAGAAGTCTTCTTCTGTCAGGCTGCGCATAGAGAAGCCACGCCCTCCCCCCACTACCTTTTCCAAGAAGTTTGGCTTTCGACTCAATCCCACTCAGCACTTTTCCTTCCCTCTTTGTCATGCATTGCATAGCTTATATTCCTATTTCTCTGCATAGCACAATATCGACTCGTTTAAGTCTATAAGTAAAGGAGTAACTACTCACAATAGAAGTTCAGAACAGGGCACAGTTTCATCCTATGGCATATCATGGTGTGTAACCTAAAAAATAAAAATGGTACTGTCAATATTCATCATTGAAACTTTGAATAACTGCTCTGCTGTACGTTTCAATATTAGAATAGAAATTAATAAATAATTTAAAAGAATTGTTGACTCAAACTATATATGTAAGTGAAAATAGCTTAATAACGTTTTTTGTTTTGTTTTCGTATTATATAAATACACTTACTTCGAAGGGGATGTTCTAGATTCTTTGTGGGTTGATTGTAAAGGGATCGACTTTTTTAAATTTCTTTCTAGATGAAGATCTGATGTAATTGATTTTCCGTATAATAGTCGGTATATTGCGCGCATAATTTGGATGCATCTTGAACAAAAAAATTGTTTCGTTGTACTAGCTTTTTGTAATTTAGTACTAATTTAACATGGTAATGTTAGTATCAGTGCTAATTTTAATTGTTTTCCTTATTTATACAGTTGCATCAATACTTATTTCACATGTTTACTAAGAGTTTGACTTTGTATTATTTTCAAAGTTTATTTCTTTGATAACCCAGGAAATAATATAGCAATCGAATTGCCAATAAAGTAGTTAATGAATAAGTGAATGATAAGCGAGATGATAATTTAATTTTAGTTGAGGGGCGGACTGAACACAGGTACTTATTTTAGGTTTGGTTAAAATTAAATAGTTATATACCTTATTGTAAGTTTGTGATGAGGAGTCATAGCTCAAATAAATAATTTAAAAAATCAAACAATTTATTTGATAAAAAAAGTAATTGATTTATCTAACTATTGAAAACTACTGTTGGCTACTTTGATTTCTTGGCGGGTTAATTGTTTTGTTTTTTTGTGATAGTGTTGAACTAAACAGTGGATTGTAATAACATTCTTCTGAGCATAAAGAATCAATGAAGCTCACAAATAATAATTTAACTGAAGTTACAATCTTTTACAATACTGGCACGTACAAATAATCATACAAAATGCCTTGTGAAATCATAACATTACAGTTGGGCCAATGTGGAAATCAAGGTATCTCTACTGTTATCTTTTGAAGATATGTTCATATCTCATATTATTTTTAGTTCTAATTAATTTGTTTCTATAATGTGTTTAATCTCTAATATTACATAGTCATTGCATCACAATGAAATTATTACGTTTATTTATAACCTTACTTTTTATTGATTGTTTCCAATTTCATGTCACCATTGCTTTGTGATTTTAGCTTGGTATTTTTGGATTTTAATTTAACTTTTTTTTAATGCATTGACTGTGTTAATTTGACTCTGTTTTGAGTTATGCCCTGTGAAATTATAACTTTGCAACTTGGCCAGTGTGGAAATCAAAGTGAGGATTTTTCTCTGGTCGCATTCTATAATTTCTTAAATATATAATACAAAATGCTATGATATAATTACTTGTATATGTATATCTGTGATTGTTGATTGATTTTTGAAATTATATTTTTTTCTCAATTTCTATGTTAATAGTTGGTTTTGAATTTTGGAAAAAACTTTGTTCCGAACATGGAATCAGTTCTGATGGAAGGTTAGAACATTTTGCTACAGAAGGAACTGATCGTAAAGATGTTTTCTTTTACCAAGTGAGTAATTGTTAGCTCTGATATGTAGATTTTGTTATCTGTTCCGGATTTCTTCACTTTAAGTTGAGTTACTGCAAGTTTTAACTGTTTATTCGTTGCTCTTTTAATATTTTCCATGAATTCATCATAAAGTTATCAGCTTTACTATGGAAAATATTATGTAATTATAGAAAATGTGAATCATTTCATTTAGAAATGAACGTTTCAACAAACATATATCATCTTTACTTCGAAATGTAAGTTGAAACTTTTATTTCTTGATGAAACGATTACTGAAATCTACTCATTACCCATAATTACATTCTCTTTTCCATACTAATACGCACGATTACGTGTATTTTTGGAAAATATCAAAAATGAAACGGTTAAACAGTTAAAATTTGATGTAACTCAACTCGAAGCAATAACCTACAGAATAGTTTCTGTATTCTTATCTAAGAGATCATAGTTCAGTAAAAATGTTGGCCTCTAAATAAAGTTGTAGGTATTATAGTTATATCATTATAATAAAATAATGTGATAATATTATTTGTTGATTAAATAATTTCTTAATAGCAACACTAATATTTATGGTGATTTTTCTACTTATAAGTTGTTTTTTAAAAATTTTCTTATGATCTCATCTTGCATGCTTTTATAATTTTACATTATCCGAAGGCATATTGTTTGCTCCAAATTTAATAATTGAATCATTATTTTAATTGAAATATGTTATAATTTATAATATCTGTGATTTTTTATAGGCTGATGACGAGCATTACATCCCTAGAGCCGTACTCCTTGATTTAGAACCGAGAGTTATCCAGTCCATCAAAAATTCCCAGTATGCAAAGGTACTTTTTGTTTTAAATATATTGTTAGTACAATTTTAAAGTAATAAATTTGTAAATTTATCTGTTGGTTTTATTACATTTCTACATATAGCCCCCGGAAAACCACACATATTTTATCTTTCCCGTTGCCTTCTTCTGGCGGGCTAACCAGTAGAGGTGCTTGTTTCATTTTGTCATCTCCTCGCTCAGATAGATACGGTGACAGTCATTTTCCTGCCACCCTAAATCTCGCGTAGAGAAATCTCTTTTGACTTTTCTTTTATGTATTAAGTCATCCCTCACTGATTTCCTCACGAAGCGATAGGTGGGGGTCGCGGGTCATTATTTCTTGCTCCCCGTCGTTGCACTGTGTCCAGGTCCTCCAAATTTAATTTTATACCTAGGCCCGCACCGATACTAGTTAATAGGCCGGAAGGGGTCTCACCGGCTCGGACTGGGATCCCCCGGATCTCTAGGGAGTTAGATAATAGGCCCTGCTCACTTTTGTTTACCCGCACTTTGAGATCCCCTACCCGGGCCTTTAGGGCTTTATTTTCCGCCAATATCTCTTCAATAAATTTTGATTGCCCCTCTAGGTGCTTTTCTATTGCTGTTAGTTTATCACTCAACTCACCGGTGAGGTCCCCTTGTTTGTCAATAGCCGTTTTGATATTTTAAATTTCTTCTTTAAAGCTGGTGTCAATTTGTTTCACGGCCGTTAGAACTTCTGATAATGAGAGTTCAGCTTTCAGTTTTTCTCCCGTCACCGTATTCCTTTTAGCCTAGTCACATTGAAAGCATACCCATAGATATTTTTGACTGATTTAAGGGCCTCTAAATCTTTATCTGTTAGATTAATGCATCGGCCGTGAAATATGAGATTGCATTTAGAGCAACTTATATTGATTTTGTCATCTCGGGCAATGCCGCTGTTGCAAATAGTGCAGTGAACCATAATGAAAAAAAAAGTAATTACGTATGTAAATAAATAACTCACGATTGTTTATAAGTTTAGGATAATGCCTAATGCTGTTGGTATTAGGAGCAAATGCTTCGCCGTCTTCAAGGTCGTCGAACTTAACTTAATATATCGATTGAAAACCTTCTCTCTGCTTTTTTTGAGTATGTTTATAGTATAATATACTATAAATAATAACAGATAAATATATAGGGAGAAGGAAAGAAACAAAAGTAAAAACATCACTACAAAAACATGGAATAAAGAGGAAAAGAAATTAGGAGATAGAACGATGTGCACAGGTCGGTGTCTCTGGCCAGACTGAAGAAGAAGAATGTCTGAATTTACGAATCATTAATATCCATTTATTAGACATAAAAGAATTTTTAGCTAGTTTATCACCCCAATAAATAATAACATTATCAACAACAGTTACATACATGTATGATTGAATTACGTTGAGTTGATATATTATATTATTTTTATTTAGTTAAACTTTTTAGCTGTTGGTATAGGAGATACTGCCTCTTTTCTGTATTTATGTCATATTTTAAATCATATCTGTCAAGCTGTTACTTGCTTGTTAATTGTTGAATTGTTGGTAATTTCCTGGTAGCTATTTGAGAGGCTTCAGGCTCATTAGAATCTATGTTGAACAAAATGAAAAATCATTTTTGGTTATGGTAAATAAGTATTAAGCAAAAAATATTGTAGGAGCATTTGAATTTACTTATCAATTGGATGATTTCCATAGTAAACATGTTTTAAAATTAAAAATGTACAATATAAAGACAAAAAAATTTCGCTCCTGGGGACTGTGTTAAAAAAATCATCGTCTGGAATGGTTTAATGTCTGCAGATTTAATACATTGATCATGATATATATATATATATATATATATATATATATATATATATATATATATATATATATATATATATATATATATATATATATATATATAAGCATTATTTCAATGATTTAAATAATTAAAACTAATCAGACCCTATCACATAGAAGTGCTTTCTTTTACGAACCTTCTTTCCTTATCTTTGTATATTTTGCCTATCTTTTTTTATATACCTTTTATATCTTTGTCCAGGGATCAGTTATTTCAATACCCTCCTCTTAAACTTCAATACTCCGATGAAATATAAAATATTTATATGACATACTTGATTATCCTAATTATGGTTGAAAGATTGGAGAAAAGAAAGAAATAGCTTCGATAATATCTTCTAATCTTTTTTAACCATTTTTGAGTTATGTGATATATATGAACAGATGTACAATTATCATTTACAAGTATGTAAATATATTAATAAATTTATTAACTCCGTCATATTACTTGTTCTAGCTCTACAATCCTGAAAATATCTACTTATCAAAAGATGGTGGAGGTGCGGGAAATAATTGGGCATCTGGGTATTCACAAGGCGAAAAATTGCAAGAAGAAATCTTTGACATAATAGAAAGAGAAGCTGAAAACAGCGATAATCTTGAGGTAGGGATAACTGTTATGAATAATGAGTGAATAAAATATTATGTTGAGTATCATAAGTTGTTAATATATATTATGTAAATTATTATGACTTTAATTAATAACTTATTTATATATCTTTATTTTCTCTGCAGGGATTTGTTATGTGCCATTCCATAGCAGGAGGAACTGGCTCCGGGATGGGTTCTTACCTTTTGGAGACAATTCACGATAAGTTCCCCAAAAAGTTGATCCAGACTTATAGCGTGTTTCCGAACCAAGATGAAATAAGGTACTTATATTCTACTACTAAAATTATAGAATGTAATAGAAAAAAAATTGGTATCAATTCTGCAGGTTGTTGCTTTGAGTTGAGTCACAGCAAGTTTTAACTTTTCATTTGTTTCATTTTTAATATTCTTCAAATATAAACATAATTGTGATTTTTAGTGTGGAAAAATGAATGTATTTCATCAATAAATCACCTTTACTACAAACATATATCATCTATACTTTAAAATTTGTATTTCTTGATCAAATTATTATTAAAATATACATATTTCCCATAATTACAATATTTTTTTTCATACTAAAACTCACAATTATTTTTATTTTCAACAATTATTTTTATTTTCAAGAATATTAAAAAGGATTCATACATATTTCCCTTAATTACAATATTTTTTTCATACTAAAACACAATTATTTTTATTTTCAAGAATATTAAAAAGGATTCGAATTGGAAGTTAAAAGTTGTTGTGACTTTACTTGATAAGATAAAACTGTGGAACTGATACCGACTAGGTTCCTTTAGAATAATAAATATGAACAGAATATATATCTGGACAAAAGGATATATAATAAAAATGAGAATGTATTTATACAAGTGCCAAAAAAGTAAAAAAAAAAAAAAAAATAAGTTCAGGTCACGAAAAAAACACTTAGTACATAAAGAATAAAAATAACAGCAAATGATAACATAAATAAAAGTTTTAAGAAGTTAGAAGTAGGAACATAATTTAAGACCATTATTTAATTCTGATCTATTTAAGCGACCTCATTTATTTTTTGTATTTTATATTAGCTCTACCTTTTCTTTTTTTTTTTTCCTTTTGTGTAGATAATTAATTTCGGCCTTTGTCCTTCATACATTTGGCAGTCATATATTACGTGTCTGTCTGTTCTTTTTTGTCTATTGAGCAAGTATTGTTGGTTATGTGAAATCTGTGTAAGTATGATTTGGTATGTCCATGTTCAATTAAAACCTGAGTTAGTTTGTAGTTAGTGGATTTTATTAATTTGTAGTTATTGTTTGTCAGTTTTGGAATAAACCTATGCAAACTAGGAGATTTATTCGAAACAGTCCACCGTTCATTTCACCTCATAATCGATTCTTCCCTAATTTTGAATTTTATGAACGAAATTGGTGTTTAGTGAAAATATGGAGACAAATCACTTTGTGCTGCCTCTTTTGCTAATTTATCCGCTATCTCATTGCCCTCAATACCGGAGTCACCCTTTACCCATATTATTTTTACAGAGAAATTTAGAAGCCTAAGTGTGCATATGTTCATTCTGATATTTTCTGTAAGCTCGTCATGTATGTCTGTGTTGAGAACTGATTGTATCAGTATCATGTTATCTGTGTATATAATAACTATGTCTGTATGTATGTTGGTTGGAAGGCCAAGAAGGAATTCTGTCGCTTTTACGATTGCGTACTTCCCAGCTTGGTTGTTGGAACACACAGAGCCTAGTTAGGTCTACCTTGAGCAATTTGAGCTGATGTTTCCCTTTTAATAAAATTGGATTATCTATTATTTTTTTGAAATGCTAAATAATATCATTTGGTAATTATTCAGCAGGTTGTCGCTTCGAGTTGAGTCAGAACAAGTTTTAACATTTCATTTTTTTTTTTTTTTTTTTTATGTGGGCATAAAGTTGCACTGGGGCCATTACTTGATCTATTGTGAGCCCCGTTGTATGCGATTATTATAATCTAAGCTTATAATTTAAGTATACTTGCTGGGTTGATTAATTTGACCTGCCTAGGGTTAATGACACTATCCTGACCAAAGTTTGCGAACCTTAGGTCGGGAAACCTATCACATAGGCAGATAACATGATAGGGTGTTTCGTCCCCTGTACAACAAAACCGGCATGTGGGAAAGCTCGCCAGTCCCAACCTGAACATATGGGCGTTGAGTCTACAATGACCCGTATAATTGTTTTTAATGCTTCCCTGTCCAGGTCCAGAAGAGCGTTTCATGTCTTCTCATTGAAGCTGTCAAGGAATAATTTAGAATGTTTTAATCCAACGTTTCATTTGTTTCCTTTTTAATATTCTCCACAACTAATAATTTTCGTGAATGTTAGTATGGAAATAAGAGTGTAATGTGTAATGGGAAATGTGCATACTTCGGTAAACATCTAGAAATGAACTATTCATCAAATATATATCATCTATACTTCGAAATGTTAGTTGAAACTTTTATTTCTGATGATGAGTAGATTAATTACCGAAATCTACTCATTACTCATAATTACATTCTGTTTTTCCAAACTAAAGATCACGATTACTTGTATTTTTGGAAAATATCAAAAATGAAACGGATAAGCAGTTAAAATTTGAAGTAACTCAACTCGAAGCAATAACCTGAGGAACAGATATCTTTCATTATATACAAAAAGATGTAAAGTGAAAACCCCTTCAGAAATCTCAGTTCATCTAAAAAACAATATTATTATAACTCGGTTGTTATTATAATGACTATAATAATGCTAATAATAAAACAAAATCTAATTTCTGTTGCAGCGATGTGGTAGTGCAGCCATATAATTCAGTATTGACCTTGAAAAGGCTAACTGAATCTGCCGATTGTGTCGTTGTCCTGGATAATACAGCTTTGAACAGGATAGCCACAGACAGGCTTCACATACAGCAGCCTACTTTCTCCCAGATTAATGGCCTCGTTTCAACGATCATGTCTGTCAGCACGGCAACACTAAGGTAATTCCAGTTATTACTGTTGTTAATTAATTATAAATGGTTGCTACTAAAAGTAATGTTATTGTGGGAAAATGCTTAGTTTTATGATTTCAATGGAACAGCCATGTTGATTAATTCCAACATGATGTCTGTTAGTGTGTTCATTAATATCTCGCATAAGTCAAAAGCGGTTTGTTATAGAAAGTTTAAATTTATTATTTTGGATGGTTTTAGGGAGCGGAGTGGCTCAGTGGTTGAGCACTGAGTTGCCATGCCAGAAATCCTGGTTCAAATCCCGCTGCGGGCAGTTACTTTTATTTAGTCTGTTTGCAGCCGGAGATGGATCATATAGGATCTAGGACCCTCCTGGGGCTCACCCAGCCTCTATAAAATATAATAATAGGGTACCCATAATAAGGGGGAAAAACCTGGCGGTTGAGCGTGACCTAGGGCAAGTCACCTCCTTGCAGAACCGTTGTCCATGAAACAGTGCAGTCTCAACCATGTACTGAACCCCCAGACTTGTTCGTGGGTCGTAGTGGTAGAGGTTTTTTTTTTTTTTTGGATGGTTTAATTATGTGGCTGGGGACTTCCAATTTTAGTAACTATTTGATAACCGGAAATCGTACTTTATATGGAATTAATTTTATATATTTAAAAAAAATAATCAAAAAATTGTATTATTTATATACAAAAAACTTGTATTAAATAACATCATAGATTTTTGTTAAAATTGGCTTTCAGAAATTGGTTCCTTGCTTATATCTGTAAATATTAAGAAATTATTTTTAAATTTAGTTTTATATCGATGAAAATAACATATTAAATTTTAGTTACAGTTGATTACTCGGAAATGATAATTTACTTGAAACTCTAAAATACTTTTTTCCTCTTACCACATGGGAAGCTTGTAGGAAACATGATGAAAAATCACTTTTTTTTTCTTTAGTAATCATAGGGAGCGGGAGATGAAGGTTCAGAGTTGAAATCCGGCTATGGCAGATAAATTATTTAATTCGTTTACAGCCACGGATGGACCCTGCGGGATCTACAGATCCTCCTGGGGAACATCCAGCCTCTATAAAGTCGGTAACCTTAATAAAGGAAAACCCTGAGCGTAATCTCAGACAAATTCATCATTGCACTCTAGTCAAAGAAACAGTACTGTCTCTATCATGTGCTGAAGCTAAGACCCATTATGGGCTGTATGTTATAGGATTTAGTAATTTTAGCAATTTTTATTATATATTTTGTTGTATTGTCTTACAGCTATTAATTAAAAAAAATGCTTGCTACTACGTACACAGATTTTAATTCTGGATTAAATAAGGAAAACTAATGTGATGTGTGATGTCTATATCAGAGTTTTTCTTTTAATTTTTTTATCTAAATATATTTTAGTAATTTTTTTCCTGTTTTTAGGTATCCTTCGTACATGAACAGTGATTTAATTGGTCTGATTGGACCATTAATCCCGACGCCTCGACTCCATTTCCTCATGACAGGATACACACCTTTAACAGGTGAAAAAGAGGTATGTAAGTATTGTTATTTACTCTCCAATAATGGTTTATTTGTTTTATGTAGCTTAAATGTCTATGTTTGCAATGCAGTCTCCGGATCTTTATAGAAAACTTGTTCACGTTTTTTCTTTAATCCTATAACAAAATATTAATTATTAAATAGTCATTTGAGTGGATATAGCTGGTACTATTTTTTTCTTATTTTTTTTAGGAGACATCCGTTATGAAAACATCAGTGATGGATGTGATGAGGCGACTCCTTCAACCTAAGAACATGATGGTCTCGACGGAATTGGACAGGCTAGGTTCCCATTGTTATATTTCCATTCTTAATATAATTCAGGTGAATATAAGTTACAATAATTAGGTATTTTAATCCTAGAAAAAAATTAAATATGAGGCTTTTGTTAGACCATATAAATTTTAGGCCATACTTTGGTATTTATTCTGATTATAATATTTTATGATATTATGATTTGTTAATATTAGGGAGAAGTTGAAGTTACGCAGGTCCATAAATCTCTTCACCGTATTCGCGAGAGGAAGATGATACAATTCATCCCATGGGGTCCTAGCAGTGTTCAGGTAGCGGTATCGAGGAAGTCTCCTTACGTACACACCGCCCATAGGGTATCTGGCCTTATGCTTGCCAACCATACTAACATTGTCTCTGTAAGTCATCTATCTATTTTTATTTTTAATAAGTCATGGAATAATAGTTAATTTGGTCGTTTGTTTCTCTTATTTTTGTTTTAGCTATTTAATCAAGTACTGTCACAATATGATAAACTGCGAAAGCGTGAAGCGTTCTTGGAACAATTCCGAAAACAGGCCATGTTTCAGAATAACCTAGAAGAGTTAGACATATCAAGAGATGTTATTCAAAATTTAGTCGACGAGTATTACGCTGCTACGAAACCCGATTATCTTACGTGGAAACCTGCTAACCTCACTAATAAAGCTAATAAGGTAGTTTACTTTGTTCATTTATTTTTTAAGCTGTGTGACTTTTTCTTTAGGCATAACTATAATATATTATTAATAAGTTTGGTTTGATTGTGTGAAAAACCCAACATTTCAACTCCTTAGAAGAAGATGGATTCTAAGATTTCAAATATGATTGTTGAGTTTTTGTTTATGGAAACTTTGTTGTGTTGATAATCAAGAATTATCTTTCAACTCAATTTATACATAATTTAGATAAATGGCCAGAATCACGAAATATTAGAGTTGTTGATGAATGTTCTGTTTCCATATTGTTTACAGAATTTCAGTGATGTTATTGAGTAAAATTAATCCTTTGAAACTGGTTAAGTTTTAAAGTTTAAACTTTGTCTCTGAAAGGAAACAAATGTAGAAAAATGTAGAAAGCCTATCAGAAATTTTAGGAAAAGTAGTGCTTAATTATATATAGTTTGTTACTATAATTAATACTTTACCTATACTGGAGATAAGGTGGGATTTGGAACTTACCTTTTTGAGAGGGTCTCAGTATTCACTTATCTTGGAACCCAAGTATCATGTACCGATGCCATCAGAGTGGAAACCAGGAGAAGAATTTTGTCTGCCTCTCGGTGCTATTTCGAGATGGGGCAACATCTAGCAAGTAGGGTTATAACAAGAAAAACAAAAATAATCCTATATAAGACCCAAGGACAATGACAAGGGGTGTACACCGAAATTTGTAATATTAGTTTTACATCATTACTCTACCAATTCTAAAAAAAATTTCACTCATGGTGAGTAATCACAATTATTTGAAGTTGCATTTTGCCCAACTTTGATTACACTCTTTCCTACATGAATACTTACATAATAGTAATGTTATAGTGATGCTGATAAGAACCATTACTCCTCTTGAAAGTAACTTATTTTTGATAAGAACTAAAATGAGATAACGTAATGGCAATATTAATCTTACCTAGAATTTATTTTAGTTGTATTAATAAAGTGTTAAGTAGAGTTTGAGTTTTATTAAATTTGTGCAACTTAAGTGGAAAAGGAATAATCAAAAATAAAACTTGTGAATTTCTATTCCAACAATCCAAAAATGAATTTATATTTTTTTAGACCATATAGATCCATGTTTTATGTTTACAAGTTCTGTTAAGTGCATTGCAGTTCCTTTTTAGTTACAATGATAAGACGAGGAAGACAAATGAAGAGGTAAAATGAAGGTTGTTACGGCAACTAAAGTATAACTCTGTTTCTATCATAGTTCCATGAATATTCTATATATATTTTTTGAATATTTGTTACCATTTATTTTTTTTTTACTATAAAGATTTTCAAAGCATATGAACTGTTGTTTATGTTATTTGTTTCAAGCCTATCTTCGACGATTTGGATGACCCTTGTAATTATCATTTTATAATTATTCTATTTTAAGTTGTTTTTTTTAGGATCTGTGAATACATTTTTTTTCTTTTTCTTTTTCCAGCCTTCTTCTGATGACAGCCTGGGTATTTGAGCAGTTAATGGGGGAGATATTGTTAGTTTTTTTATTATATTAATATTTTAGTAAGTAGTGTCCAGCAACAAACAATTCCCACCTTATGTGATTATTTAACAAATAACGAGTTACTAAAAAATTACAAAAGTTACAGTCCTTAAATCTTGTTCGTTAGTTTAGATTTATTTATGTAGTGTATTAATGATGTAGTTATTTATATTTTTTATTAACGCTGCCATCTTTGTTGTACTTTGTTAATAAATTCAATTTTTTAAAAAGAAAAAAACTTTCTTTCTACCAAACTTCATAGGATTTGCAGTTTTATTTTTAAGGTATTAAAACATTATTACTCAAATATGTCATATACTATTTAAAATGCATATAAGGATTGTGTTGTTATTGGTTTGTTGATTTTGAAGATGTATGCATGTATTGTTGACATGCTAGGTCTCTATTATAAGCTGTTGCTTCGGAGTTATGAGTGTCCATCATGGCTCGACTGTACCATTTTACCCGCACCACTCAGCCATTGTCCACTTTACCATTGAATTATTCTTTGTCTTTGTTCTATGTTGATCCACTGTCTTTACTTATGAACTTTTCTTGGTAGATTTTATTTTCCAAACGGAAATACGATTACTTACTCAATACAAGGTTTTACTACCTCATCTGTTGACATCGTTTGTTGGTGTTATTTTTTTTCTTTCATCTCAGACTTTTCCCTCTTACCTATCTCTGAAGATCCTTTCCAGCACGTTTCTATTAAATAAAAGGAAACATTTTTCCTCATATTATGTAATTGTAATTCCTGATTTTTTCCTCTTGTAATACATACTTACGGATATAAAAGTTATATCTCAAATCCACGCTGAAAATGAGCTATCTCTGTATGTAGACCAAAGAACCGACTTACATTACTTAAATCATCATCTATAATTCGAAATGTTGATTGAAACTTTCATTTCTTGGTGAAATGATGACCAAAATCTACGCATTACCCATAAATACATTTTATTTTCTATACTAAAGCTCATGATAACTTCTATTTTAGGAAAATATTAAAAATGAAACAAATAAACAGTTAAAACTTGTTGTAACTCAAATCGAAGTGACAACCTGAGGAAGAGATACCAATTTTAGTAATGCAATATACATTTAATTGGTAGCATTGTTACACAAATTCCAGTAAATACGAACTGGAATGTAGGGTTATCAGGTGTTAGGTTATGAGGTCTGATAACTTGCCATCTTGGTCAACCAGGTTTGTAAAGGGCAATATTATTTTTTTTCGAACAAAAGTTTTTTAATGATATTAAGCCAGCTTTCATGAATATAGGGAACATAATTGATACTACAATCTTAGTGAATTATTTAAATATTTTTGTTTTGAAGAGAAAAGATTTGTTCTGGCCCCAGGATTCGAACCTGGGTCTTCTGCAACTTTAGTGCAGTACTCTACCAACTAAGCTACCAGGGCTCGTAACCAGGCCAGACAAATCCATTCTCTTCACCGATCCCACATCCACAGCACTCGCGATTTTTGAGATGTACATATGGGGAAGAATGCTCATTGAACATTACTTTAATTGAATCGGTCATTCGAAAAACAACTCATATCCAAAAAAGTAAACTGTCGGGAAATCAAAAAAAACTCAGCTGGTCCATAATTTAACATCATATATTTTTTGAATTTTTTTATATGTTTCTACAGGGGTTTGGTAAGCTAATTCTACCAAACTAAAATTTTATAATTTTTATTTTATTTTTTATTTTAAAAAATTATAAACGTTGTTGGAGATGTGTTGTTTCTCAAATGATTGACTTAGCTATATGTTATCTGGTATGAAATAAAAGGTAAAACAATTCAAATTATTAATAAAAATTACTATTTTATTTTTCAAATAATATATACACATTTTTCAAACATGCGTATTGGATTTGTCTAGCCTTCCCCAATAATTTAATATGTCTAACTTAATTTTGGCCAAAAATGGACATGAGGTGTTTCTCAAATGAGTGATTCAATTGGGATCTGGTTGACGTACGTCAATTTTATGTTTATTATTTTTTTTTCTTCTTTAGTTGTGATTATATAAATATTTTTATTTTGAAGAAAAAAGATTTGTCCTGGCCGAGATTAAGGAATGGCAGGGGGTGCAGGAAAAAAAAATTATAAATATAAAATTGACGTATGCCAACCAGATCCTAATTAAAAAGTAATTTTCAATGAACATTCTTCCCCATATATACGTCGCAAAAATTGCGAGTACTGGGGATATTGGGTGAGTGAAGAGAATGGATTTGCCTGGCCTGGTTACAAGCCTGGTAGCTTAGTTAGCAAAGTACCACGATAGAGTTGGAGAAGACCCGGGCTAGAACCTGGTCAGGACAAATCTTTTCTCTTCAAGATAAAAATATTTAAATAATCACACTTAAATAATAAAAAAAAAATTAGTGAATTATTGTTTTTTTAAATGTATATATGCGTTTTTTTAAACACTTTTAATGCTTAATTTTTAACATAAAAAGTTATATATCATAATATATTTTTAAAAACAATCTCTTCGGTGTGCTATAGTTCTGAAACTTTACTAACATTGTTTTATCAAATATATTTTTTAAATTTTAGAAAAAGATTAATTCATCATTCTCATAAAATATTCCTCCAAACCATAAAAATATAACTATTATGTTTTTTAGATTGCCTATGGCTAATACCTCTTATCTTTATAGATACATATATAGATTTATTGTTTTATATCTTTACTATCATGAAACTTTACACTATTGATATCATGTTTCTAGTCAAGGCTGATATGTGTTATTACTTGTCTGATGATAGTTCATATTTTAACAGAGAAAAGTAAAAATGCATGTTCATATTTTAACAGAGAAAAGTAAAAATGCATGAAAAACATTTAATGTTTATATGCCTTTTTGGAATCATGAAACTTTCCAAATTTTGAATGATTTTTAAAATATTTTTTCAACTCTTGAAAAGTAATGGTTTTGGATAAATGCAAAGTCTATCGATTACGTTCATGTGTGTCTATGATGCAATGTTATAATATAGGTGCATAATTGTGAGGGAAAATTAAATAACTGATTCATTTGACACATATTTAATTGCTTTACAATCGTGTCATGTTATACAATCATTTGTTTGTTAATCATTACATCTTTTTAAAAAAAAATTAAAACCTAAAAAACAACGCATACACAGAAAAGTGTTTATTCATCTGCTTCCTTTATTTAACAATCGTTTGCAGACGTTAAAAACAAACTAAAATTCATGTTTTATCGATAAACATTAATATTTTTTGTCTTAAAAAAATGTGAATTCAACATCAACATCATAAATATTCACAATTTAACATATACTCTTTGGCAAAACAATTTTGTACCTAAATATAATTCTTCGACATCTCCGGGAAGAGAGCCGTATTTTATTAAAAGTTCTGATAAAGATAAGCCTTCAATATTTACTAAATCGAAAGGTGACCTTTTATCTCTGAAATATATGACTAGGTTTAATGTGTTCTATGTACATATAAAATCGATCACAATAAGTCATTATTTTTAAAAATAAAATTATTTAAAATAGCCCATCTCTTACCAGAAACTTATATCAGTCTCAATACCCCCTTAGTTATAGTATATTAAAAAAAAAAAGAATAAATAGTTGACCTATAGAAAGATGCATGTAATGCTTACACTTTTAAGTTATCGTATACAAATTTATTATTGAATCTATCTTATTACTCAAGGGGTAGTATTTAATGTTTTTAAAAATTTATTATTATCAGGCATAATTTTATCGTGCGTTAAAATTGAACTTAAGTGTATCAAACGGTAGAGCAAGGTCACCACGAGGAACTTTCCCATTGTTCCGATCAGGTGTAATGGAATATTTTTGCATGATTGTTGCTAAAACTGAGAATGAGACATATTGAGTCATCTTGTACCCCATGCAGGATCGTCTCCCGCCTCCGAAGGGTAGGAAGTGTTCTGGTTTTACCAATCTTCCATCTTCTGTCAAGAATCTTTCTGGAGAAAACTTTTCTGGTTCGGTCCAAAGCTCAGGGCTCATGTTGAGAGTGTAGTTGTTGAGGAAGATCAGTGTCCCTTTTTCGATTGGGTAATCTGCAAATAATTCGAATAATTAATATATTTAATTATTTAAAAAAAAATGTAAACTTAGTCAAATTAGAGAAAATAAAAAACTCACCATTGATTGTAGTATCTTGACTCGCTACATGAGGAACGATTGGGGAGCAGATGTGTCTTATTGATTCTAGTATGACTGCCTCTGTATACGGCATCATGAGCCTGTCTTCCAGCTTGATGTTCTTGCCACACGTAACAGCGTCGACTTCTTCCTGCATCTTTTTCTGGACTTCCGGTTGAGTTGAAACGAAACCGATAATCTTGATGATGAGGTTAGCGATGGCGGTATGTCCTCCGATTATGTCTTCCAGAGCGAACATGGCATTTTCTCTGTTCATTTTTCCTGCTTTGACACTTTCCAACAGTGTGTGGAGGAGATCACCCTCTTGTCCACCGTAGGACACCACCCGCTTGTCCATGAATTCTCTTATAATCTTACCCAATTTCCTCATTTTCGTCATGTTTCTTTTGAGCATCGGGTTGAGCCAAGGCATGAAATCAGCTGCGTAACCCTGATTAACTTCGTAGAATATGATGTCGAAATACATGAGCATTTTGGCGAATTCTGCGTCTTCAAATTGGAACCTGGTGTTAGTGAAGAAAGACATGAATACGTTGGCACATGTGTGGAGCATGACAGGCTTGATGTTAGTGATGCCTTTACTGAGCTGGTCGCTGAGTACAACCAACTCTTGGTTCAGCAGCGACTCCAGCTGATGGAATTTGCTGGAAAACGCCTTTGGAAAAGTGTGATCTCTGATCATTTCCCTTCTTGTCTTTTGTAGTTCTGACCAGTCACAAAATGCCAAAGCTGAAAAAAAAGCACAAAAAAAACATGAGATTAAAACAAACCCAACAAACTATATTTATTTATTTTAAAGACCTAGAACTAGAGTGAAAATTTTACTTAATACATATTTAGAATTATATGCTAGGATTTCGTTCCATTTTTTAATCCTGCCTATGTGTGTAATTTATTATACTTGTAAAATAGTTAAAATTCCATGTTCAAGACATTATCAAAATGGTTGGGATAGACTCTTTTTTTTCATTCATACTGATGTTTACTTTTTTAAATTATCCTTTTCTCTATTAAAAAATCAGGTCAAACTATAAATAATTATTCGTGATCCCACATCCTTCAAACATTGATGTAGATAACTGTTATTATATCAATACACAATAGTGCAACATAAATTTCCTAATAATAACTCAGAGCATTAACTTCAATAGAAGAAACAATTATAGAAGAAGAGTTAGTGTGTTAGAGTGAAATTTTGTACAGAGTAGCCACTCCTATTGGCCCTGAAGATGACCTACAAAGTAGGTCGAAATGTCGGCTCAACTAAAAAATTATTTCCCACTTATTTATTGTGTAAATTTTTGACTTCACCCCCAACTATTTCCATCCTCCAATTATAGAAGAAAAAAATCTAATAAATCCTGTTCTTTCTCACTAGTATAATAAGGAAAGATATGATTTTTATCATAATTTTGTCAATTGTCATTCACAAATAATAAACAAACTATTTATTCTATATTCGCTAACAGCAAAGGAATGAAATAAATCATAAATAAAATAAAAGAGTTTAAACAAAAATGAAAAAAAAAATGGTATGAGTTTTACAGTAAACATCCTCACCTCATTTATATGAAGGGCTTATGACATGAATATATTAATCCGCAATTTAAAAATTAATGAGTATTTTGTGTAAAATGCTCTTTCATTAATTTATATCTCTGGCTATTGTGTTTTTATTTTATTATAATTATTATATTGCATATTTATTTTTAGTATAATATTTAAATGATTGTACTCAAAGATAAAAAGAGTTAAAAAAAACCAAGATTTTTTTACGAATACTCTACTTATCTTGTCCTTATTCCTTCAAATTTTTCCTTTTTTTTTGCGCTTTTATATCAAAACATAATTACGTAATTTGTTAAACTACTGCTTTAAAGTTAAACTCCCTATATTAAATTGTATAGAAAACCTTCACTTTTTTTTCTTTTTGTTGTTTTTCATATTATTAATCTATAAACTGAAATTTACAAATATAGATAACTTCATCTGAATTAAATTAAGTGAAAAAAAAAATAAAAATAAATATGAGAATTTGGAGGACAACAGAAACAATAGAATAAATAATTAAAAATAAAGGTTAGCATTTGTTATTTAGAATAAAATTTATCAATAATAAATTACTAATATACTTAAAGAAATTTTAGTAATTTAACAAAGTGCTCAGTAATGAAATACATTAACATACAATGAATGCTTAAAATGATGTTATTTAATTGGACTAGTGATGAAGTTAACGTAATAAAAGTCCTGGGATCTTCAAATATAACCAAAAAAAACAAAACAGAAATATCATTTTTTCCGTTCTTCATTTACGTATCTTGAAAATTACTGTTCCTAGCTTTAAAATAATTATAAATTGAAGAGCACAAAATTTTCTACTAGAATGTACCTATTAATTTTTTTCATATCTGATTTATATAGGGAGCAGATTGTGGGGCTCACCCAGCCTCACAGTAGCTTAAAGTGGGTACCCTTAATTGGGTAAAAACCTTTCGGTTGAGTTTGACCTCGGCTAAACTTTATACTTAATGGTAAAGACTACCATGTAATGAACCCAAGATGTTTCATAGGTTGGAATGGTACAGGTGGTAAGGGTGATAAAATGGCTGGTATGGATCGGTATACCTTTGACTATTTATTACTTTCATTTATGTTATTATTATGTTCTAAAATTTTTTATCTGAAATATTTTAAGCTAGGAACAACCATTTTGAGATATAAGCAAAAAAGTGAAAATATGACCTTCAATCGACCTTTCTTTGTCTTGGCTCCTAGATCCAAAGAGTTTTAGTATTTTTACCTATAAAATAGTCCAAACAAATCCTGAATTTTGGTTGTGTTGTATACAACTCTCTTTTGAGCATTCATTGTTTGGAATTTTGTATAACTAGTTTAGTATGTGGATATTGAAACGGTATAAGGTATTTAGAAGGTGTACTCACAGTTATCTTTGTCGCCGCCGAAGATGTTCAGGTACCTACTGAAGTTTGGCCTGCTGTCGAAGTGCTCCCCCTTGTTGATAAGGACCTCTTTGACGGTGTCTAGGCTGGATACGACCAAGCACTGGACGCTGCCCAGCCGGATGCCGAAGACTGGTCCGTACTTGGCGACCATCTTGTCGAAGGCCATATAGGGAAGCTCGTAACCTCCGAGGAGGTGAAGGCTGCCTAGGACCGGCAGTGGTACAGGTCCCGGTAGCCCACTCTTCGGCCTCTTGAGGATAGAGAGGACCGCCAATAGGACGGCCAGGCCGATGAGTAGGAGATACGAAGCGGAGGTGAGGTAGATCCATTCCATTTTGGGTCTTGGCTGAGGTGGTGTTGCCTTCTCTGTGTCTCCACTTCCTATGGTCTTTCGGTGTTCCAAGGGCTCTATATATACACACCAAACACCACATTAGCCATTCCATCTCATTACTTTAACAAATATCCCCCCTACTACTAGTGGATATCTCTCTCCGGCTCTCAATATCGGTCAAGCCGAGTTGTTACTGTACAGCTTCTGTTATCTCTGTTACCACGGGGTTTTTTATAACCATACGGACACGGCTTTTGATATTATATATAGTTAAAGTGCGATAGTGAATGTGTATTATTATATATTATTGTGTTCGAATGATTAGAAATATTTTCGTTCTCTTGTGATGCTATGATATTGTTGAAAACTCATTACTTTTATCAATATAATATTGCTTTTTTTTTGTATTCAATTAAATTTACAACTGAATTATACTAATACAATAAGTAAATAGAATGAATGGTACATATTGGCATGAAAGACAAGTAGAGACTACCCAGTGGTAGTACTCAAATAAAAATTTCAATTCGGTCACGAGGCCATCTTCTTTTCAGACGCCTCGGAGGATTATCGGGAATCGAAGAGGTTGCTAGGTTTGAAACTAGTGGGTTTGAGTGGAAATAAACTTTGTCATTAAAAGATTGAGATCGGATTCGGGCCAAATCAACAGCAAAAGGGACATTAAGGTCATTATGGATTACTTTGTTCGTAACAAATCGAGGGTTTTACGAAGTATTTTGGATTGTTAGGATTGAAAACGAGAGGAATTCGATGGTTTAGTGGAGCCCCAAAGCTCTACTCCGTAAGTCCAGATGGGTCCAATGATTGTCATGTATATGAGTCTTTTGTTATTAATTGGGAGCTTAGAGCGTTTGTCTAGGAAATGTTGCATTAGCCTGAAACTGCTGTTTCTTGCGTTTCAGTCTAGTATGAATATATCCAAGTCTTAAAAGCGTTTGTCAAGGTGTAGTCCCTAAGTACCGGAGCTGTTCTACAGGAATCAGTGGGATGTTATTAAACGATACAGTAGGACAGGAAGTTGTTGGTTTACGACGGAGGGTAAAGATGATTTGATGGGATTTTTTTGAATTTATTTTAATCTTCCAGTTTTGGCACTATTTTTCAACAATAATATTACTTAAAATCGTAATGTACTACTTAAGGCAACCAGGTTTTCGTTTGTAATCACTAACTTATAACTTATTTTTTACCATAAAACCATTAATATTTTACTAGCGATCCGCTCCGGCTATCCTTTAAAAATAGATATATGCTATCGCGGACTTTTTTTATATATGTCTATATAAGAGGGATATTCCACCATGCATAGTTTCATTATACCTCAAAGGGATTAGGTAGCGTCTTCGATGAAAGCTCCAAGGCGGCAATACTTTTTCCAACAAGTTTACACAAAACCTTGACAAATTATATACCACAACCTTCCTCATTAAACACTCTGTCTGTTGGTGAAAGCCGCATGAAAATCCGTGAAGTAGTTTTTGAGTTTCTCGCGAACAGATAGACGCGGCGGAGGATTTGACGATTCTCAAAAATGTATTACTAACTAGGTTTTTTTTTGGTTAAATCTCAAGATAATTATCTAAATTATTTGAAAAAATATTTGTCCTACAAAATGTATGGGTTGATCAAAGAGTCCCCTCCTTCCAATATGTATCGATAACGAGTCAAAAAAGATGAAATAACAAAAAAACAGCTGGTTAGTAATCATTTTTTATGAAGTCGTTATCGATACACGTTGGAAGGAGGGGACTCTTTGATCAAACCATACAATTTGTAGTAGAAATATTTTTTCAAATAATTTAGATAATTATCTTGAGATTTAACAAAAAAAAACCCAGTTAGTAATCAATTTTTGAGAATCATCAAATCGACATATTTTATCATTGCTACATCTGTTAGCTACCACAATCGAGAATTTTCGTACAGGAAATTGTTGGGCGTCTCATCGAAACGAAGCTATTCACGAAGATTCAGCTTGATACTAATCAAGTGCAAAAATGGACCATGGATCCTGGTCTATAAGAAAATATATTTTCTGCATTTTTTTTATTTTGGGGCAGGGGGTATGTAACAATGCTTTTGCATAATATCTAACACGAGGAGGGGTATTTATTCACAAAAAATCGGGTCCTAACTATTTTTGATTTGCAAGAATGGGGTTCCATAATTGTAACAGAACTAAAAAATAATGTATAAATTTAAAAATAGTGAGAAAAAAAGTTAATTATTTATAGCATTTATAAATTTAAAAGTATCACTGATTAATATCTATACATATTATACATATACTTCCATTTTCTTTCTCTGCCAATTTGGCTGTTGGCACTTACAGTCACATATTTTTATATTTACTTATTTTATTTTTTATAGTTATCGTAGTTAGTTTTTTCTTTCATTATCTTATTTCTTTATTCGTTGTAATTTTGTTTCCGAAAATTTGTATGTATATGTGTGTGTATGTGTATATGTATATGTGTAACTATCAAATATTTCTCTATTTATAATTATTGTTATCTTATTTCTATTTTCCTTTATTGCTTCTTCTTTTTAAGAAATAGTTTTCTTTAATTATTGTTTGAGGAGGTAATTCTTAAATTTTTGTAAATTATTATTTTTTTTATTCCTGATCTATTAATCTCAATTGTAATTAATTAATGTAATGTAATATATTTGACTCTTAAGACATTTTGGTTATAGATTATTCCTGTAATGTTATTCTAAAGGAACTTTATAACCCAGAATAAATTAAGTCTTTATTATTATTATTATTATAACTTAGTTATAAAACTAAGTTCTCCGCCGTGTCTGCCTTGCTGATCTACGGTAAACTTAAAAACTACCTCATGGATTTTCTTGCAGTTTTCGCCAATAGATAGAGTGATTCATGAGGAAGGTTAGATATTTAATTTTCGTGGTTTTGTGCAAATTGTTTGTAATAGAACAATAATTGTTGGGAGTGTTAAAAAACTCAAGCAGGATGGGAGCTGTCATCGAAGACGCTGCCTAATCCCTTTATGAGATAATGAAACTATACATGGTGGAATATTTTTCTTTTATAGATCTACAAAAAAGTCCATACACATTATTCTAATATTTTACACCAAATAATTTAAATGAGAATCTTAGGAGTTATCGCAAAAAATTAACGCGCGTGAAAATAAATTCGTATACAAAGAAATGTTTTATTTATTTTTAATTTTTATAATATTTACATAATAAAATACATTAAAATACTTCATGTAGTGTAGAAACTATGTTACTAATCTAAACCACATATTGGACACATCAAATTGATCTACTACCCGTGTGAAGCCGGATCGCTAGTCAACTCATAAACAGAAAACTTTAAATGAAAGCTTTCTTGAATAAAAATCTAAGTCGCGCAAGTACTGAGGCATAGCTTATACTTTAAGGAGCAACCTTCCAGTTTCGCATTTAATTAGGTACTAGCAAGTTATGAAGCGATAAGGTGAGTCTTACTAGGATTTCCCATGGTTGGAAGGGTGGGATAATTCCAGAAAATAGGCACCAAAAGGTCCCAGGGATCATTTCTCAGTACTTGAAGGTTAAACTATGAGTTTGTTGTCGCTAACTGAAAAACTATAAAACCTCTCATAACCAAATGTCATTTGTAGTATGCTTTTTAAGACGCTTAGTGTAAAAACTGTTGACAAGTTATAAAAAAGAAATAGAGAACACTAAAACAATGGTTGAGACAGTTGGCGTTGTTCTTTGTTAGTGGCTGGAACAAGTTGTGTCTGTCTATATTTGTACATATGATTTTGTATATCCAATAAATCTGTGCCCTTATTGTAATAACTTGTACTTTTGTTATTTCCCTGCAGTTTCAGCTTTTTACCCTCTCTGTTTCGAGTACACTAAACAACTAGTAAAAAAAAACAAAAAACGACTGAACCGGTCTCTACCAATTGATTAACTGACTAACCCTGAAGAAGCTCACAGCACGATGAGCGAAAGCTTGGTTCATAACATCAACAAGACACGGTCCATCCCGGAAGTTAAATATAAGAAGAATAATAATGACCGTGGAAGCCTACGTGAACATATTATAGTTGAATCACACTTTACAATAGACTGATCTCACTCTAGTGATCTACTAAATCTATTATAAGGTTATAGTTAACTACAACTTCTGGTAATCATTTATTCATGTATATTGTATTATTGGGGATAAACTAGATGTTATAACAACCCCAAATTGAAATTTTCCACGGCCAACAGTTTTAGAGTTGTACGGAATACGAACGTACGCTTACAGATTTTTAACAGTGAAAAATAAGACTATTAATAAATTTACAAAGGTCTGTTTTCACAATTAGGGCAAGAATATGAGAAAAATAAATGTCCCATACTTAAAGTTATATAATATATATATATATATATATATTATAATATATATATATATATATATATATATATATATATATATATATATAAATATATAGTTTATTTACGCCTCCCGGTCGTGGTCATATCCTTTCTTTTCACTGATCCCAAGTCCCCGCGTTCTCGCAATGTTGCGATGTATACGAGGGGAAGAATATTCTTTAAACATTATTTTAATTTGGATCTTGTTGACTTACGTCATTATAATTATTATAATTTATTGTATTTTATTTGTCATTGATTTTATTAATTTTTAAATATTTTTATTTCAAAAGGAAATGTATGTCCAGGACCGGGACATTTTCCCAAATAAAAATATTTAAAAATTAATAAAATCAATAACAAATAAAATACAATAAATTATACATTGAAAAGGGTACAGTCAACAGAAACATCAAATAAATGTTAATACATTAGTGGAAAAATTCCAACTAAAAACCTCAAGTCTCTAAACTAGGATTTCCTGTTTTAGTTTACTTAGTTTTAGAGACTTGAGGTTTTTAGTTGGAATTTTTCCACTAATGTATTTACAATAAATTATAATAATTATTGGGGTCAGTGAAAAGAAAGGATATGACCACGACCGGGAGGCGTGCTTGATTGGGCCAGGGTAGCTCAAATGGTAGAGTCCCAGACTTAATTTATTTAATTTAATTTTATTATTAATTGTTATCATTTTTAAATATTTTTACTATGGGGACAAATCCTCTTCAAAATAAAAATATATATAAATATAGTTTTATAATGTATAGAAATATATGTATATTTATTGACTTAACTTCTACATTCTTTTAGAACTATGTCATGGGGTTACAAGTTAAATAATTAAATCAAATACATGATTTTAGAGAAGGCTAGAGGGCTTATTGTAAGGTGTTTCAACTGATGGAGCAGGCTTTATTTATATATTTATTTAGTCAATGTTTCGTTATCATTTTTAGTACTCTAGAGTTTTCATCAGCGTTTTCTTACGGTCATGTTTTTAATTTGGTATATTTCACTTCTAAGCCCACGGTATATTCATGGATACATAAATACACATGTGATTTATAATAATATCAATAATATTAAAAACAAATAGGCTTTTAGTTACGTTACTTAGTTTATGATCTTAGTGACCATAAGTATATGATTATCATTTATGGAAAAGTATATGTGTATATCACCTTCGCGCGTGAATCAGGATAATATCCATAATATATTATATAAAATCATGTTAATTCGCTAAGGTCTGGTTTACCCTAATAGACCATTATATGAGTATGAGACTAACCTAGTCTCGAAACGTCGCCAAAAGAAGTTTAAAGAAGGACTGAAACTCAAGAACCAAAACATATATATATATCGGTTTCTACGTTTCTTGACTGTTATGAATAATGTTTAATACTGCCGCTGTGAATAAGTGGTTAAGTCGGATTTTGTCTACAGAGAGTTAACTGTATTGAGAGAAGCATAATCGTGTCATATTTTTTGGCTTCAAATAGATTTGTAATATAAACGATAACTCCTTTTCAAGCCAATAACTTACATAGTCCTTTATTATCTACGGAAATAACTCGATTCCGCTTACTTAAGTACAAGAAACTCATTTTGGAGAAAATTAGACTTCACCACTTATTCTCCGGAGCTGACGATATATAATTATGATTCTGGAGTTTCAGTCAGTTCTTAAACTTCTTTTGGCGACGTTTATGTTGGTCTCATATTCGTTCCCTAACGGTGAGAAAATGAGTTTTTTAGTGATTGCATTAAATAACACACTATTCTAAGTTTAAATTGACTCGTGTAAAATGTTAACACATAATTGGTACTTAAATTGATGAAGAACGGATACTAAATCATTAATCTGTCAAATACCTTCAATACATGGATGAAATGTGAAATAAATAGTCTCGAAACGTCGCTAAAAGAATTTTATGAACTGACTGAAACTCCGGAATCATAAATATATATATATATATATATATATATAGTATATATAACATAATGTTATATATTATATGAACGTACTGACCTGGACATGAGCTGCAGGGGCACTAAGTCTGTATTGGCAACGAAGGAAGATCCTATTTCTATTATTATTGTTTAGTTTCGTTTATTTGTTAAGTCTTAACATAAATCTTATAATGTAGAAGAACTATTATTGGTTAGTTGTAATTTTTTTTCCCAGCAATTATTAAGGTTGAAGTATTTATTTAGTTCACGAGTTTGCGTATTTTTATAAATTCTGTTGTTGAATTATATTATTTTTTCCCTAAGTAATTGTTGACAAGTACAATAATTTAATGCCATTGCTTACAATTATTCTATATGCAGTTGAAAACTCTCGATGTAAAGAAATCATTGATATTTTAATTTCTAAATATATCTACTTTAAAAAAATGAGGTGTATATATTTAAAAATAAATGTTTATTTTCGACCGACATATATGATAGACGTTAAAAAATGTTGTATTTTTGAATTAATAAATATCTATGAAAACGACAGCGAAGTGGCTCAGTGGTTGAGCACTGAGTTGCCATGCCGGAAATCCTGGTTCAATTCTCGCTGCAGGCAAGACTTTTATTTAGTCTGTTTGCAGCCGGAGATGGATTATATAGGATCTAGAAACCTCCTGGGGGTCACCCAGCCACTACAAAATGTTATCAAAATAGGGAACCCAAAATAAGGGTGATGTAGGACATTGTCTGCAGAACCGTTGTCCATGAAACAGTACAGTCTCTACCATGTACTGAACCCCAGACCCGTTCAGGGGTTGTAGTGGTTCAGGTTTTTTTTGGAATGACAATTCAATAATAATTATACGCCTGTTTGGAATGCTGATGTGAGATGTACCACGTTTGATTTTTAAGATCCGAGCGTTGGCTATGTTCTGATTATGGCTAAATTGTTCAATCATTGACTAGTTAGTGATTTCAGATAACTAAGCTATATAAATAATTATGCATTGGGTATATATATGTACCTAATTCTAATTCAATATCTTATTCTAGTATATAAGAATAAATATATGATATAAATAAGAAAAATGTCTTAATTTCCATTACATTGCAATCTCTGTGTTGAAACAGTGCTAGAATCGAAATATTGGATTAAGATGTTGCTTGTTTTATTTTTTTAATTCGATGAATTCCATTTTCCATTTACATTAAAAATAGTACCATGTTTAGTGTAACATCTTAAACAAGTCAGGTACAGTGACTTTGTGATTTGTCAATTTTTTAAAATATTTGTAATTTAAAAAAATTAGGACTGTACCACTACAACCCGTGAACGGGTCTGGGGTTCAGTATATGCTAGAAACTGTACTGTTTCATGGACATTAGTTGTACAGGGAGGCGATTAGTCCCAGACCATGCTCAACCGCCAGATTTCCCCCCCTTATTTTGGGTACCCAATTTATACAGGCTGGATGAGCTCCAGGAGGACTAAAAGTCCTGATAGCAGCGGGATTTGAACCTGGTTTTTCGGCACGGGAGTGCTCTACCACTTAGCCACTCCGCTCCCTTATTTGTTATTTATGTACAAGGAATAGATACGTTGCTAGGAAATGTCGGTAAAATTATATCTCTAAAACTTTTTTATATAGTAGAAAGATATAATATATAAATAAAAACATATGGTTGGATATTATTATTATTAGCAGTTGCCTTAATTTCAAGCACTCCATTTCTTCCTCTCTATCGTTTCGTTTGGCTCTAAACATCTGTAACCTTTTATGTTTTAATTGTAACCTTTTAATTATGTAATTACACGAAACATAATTATTATAATTGTATTAATGATTTCTTTCAGGATAGCTTTCAAGTGTATCCTATTAACAATTGCAGACCTTAGGTCATCATTTTTTTTTCTTTGACCCAATTCAACTGATTCCGCATTCGCTGATGATCGTTCGATGTTATTTTTTTTTACTTAGTGGATTAATTTAGTAAATCTGTTTACTATGTTCGATTGTTATTGCACTCATTCAGTTGTCCCATTTATAGTTTTATTATTATGATTCATAACTTTTGATAATGACCGAATCATATTCCCCAAACTCTGCCAGAAGTTATTTATTTTATATATATATATATATATATATATAAATATAACTCAATGTATTCTATATTCTGAAAAAAATCCAAATTAGAAACAAGACAAAAATTAAACACACTTACTTACTAAAACCCATTTTGACATATGCATTACAAATTTATGAAATCGCTAAACAGACCCGCAGAAAACGACTACAAACTTTCCAATCAAAAGTACTCAGGCTTGTCAAAAACACCTTGGTATGTCAATGAATAAGGCTATTTCCATGCTCATACCATATTGTTACTTATATTTCTATATTCCATATTTATATATTATATAAATATATATATTTATACCACTTCATACTATATGTATGCATTTTTAAAAACTGTTATACTCTATATTTATATCTTGACTTGCTACTGTTATTTTTCCTTTATTTACTCTTTAATATCATTTTGGCTATACCTTCTTTCATTTTACTTATGTAAACTCCCCAGGAGTCTATTATCTGATGTTTACTTCCTTCCTTTATCTTTGTAAAAAAATCTTTTTGGCATCACCACCGTTGTGTACATTTTCTCTGTAATTTTTTATTCATATATATCCCTCACTATTGTTCTAAATTTCTATCTCTCTACATATATATTTTTCTCATTTATCATATACTTAGTCTGCAATGTATTTTTATAGTTCTGTTATTTTGTCTGTTTTTCTTTCTTAGCCCTGAAGATGACCCACAAAGTGGGTCGAAACGTCGGCACGTAATTAAAATAAGTAACCACTTATTTAGTGTCTTATTTGACTGCACCCCCAACTATTTTCTTCCTTACATCTATCATCCAGTCATCCATCCCTCGCTCTTCATGTACTATAATTATAATTTTATGTCTTTCTTAATTTTCGGTCATTTTTATTGATTAAGCAATGATGTTTATCAAAAGAGAAAATGCAAAAGTGACATTAATATTGAGGCTAATAATAAACGAATTCTGTTTGCTGAGCACAGTCAGTCATCATGTTACAATGAAGCTCCTAGAAACCGACTCTTCTCTAAGTCGAATTGGTTTCAATTTCATCTTTATAGTTTTAGAAATATTTGTGAATTAATCTCATCTTATTTCACAGTTTTACGAGGTATGTTTATAATTAAAATTATATATATATCTGGTTTTAATATTTGATTTATAATATTCGATAGCTTAGAATATTTGAATTGAAAAGTATGAATTAGTTTAGCTCTATTTGTTCTTGCTGACTCGGCTGTAGTTTCGTCTACTCTGACAATTCTATAATAAATGCCTATTCTTCTAGGATAGAAATTTATTTTATTCATATTATAATATATTTTTGGTTCACTTTTATTTATAATCCTAAAGTTTCGGTATCTATGGATTTAGCATATTATATTTTGCATGATGTATATATTATATGTGGAACCAGAACATTTCCTAATGAAATTTTAATTATTTTGCAACTAAATTAATTCAAAAATATAGCAATTGAACTTCAATAGATTATTTTTTAGACTAAATTTAAAATTATATTATATTAAATGTCTCAAAAGTAGCTCAGTTAAATTCATTTTTTAATTGTATCTGTTACTAGACAAACGCTCTAAGCTCTCAATTAATTACAAAAGACTCATATACATGACAGTCATTAGACCCATCTGGACTTACGAAATAGAGCTTTGGGGCTCCGCTGAGGCATCGAATTCCTCTCGTATTCAATCCTTACAATCCACAATCCTTCGCAAAACCTCAATGCTCCTTACTTTGTTACGAACAAAGTAATCCATAATGACCTTAATGTCCCATTCCCACTCAAACCCACTAGTTTCAAACCTAGCAACCTCTTCAATTCCTGATATTCCCCCAAGGCGTCTGAAAAGAAGATGGCCTATTGATCTTCTAAGTTAAACTTTATATTTGAGTACTACCACTGGGTGGTTTCTCTACTAGTCCGTGCCATTGTATACATTCATTATATTTACTTGATGTATTCTGTTATATAGTTGTAAATTTCATTAAATAACTTTAAAAAAAAAATTGTCTGTTAACAGCGACGGATGCACACTGGCATATACAGACCATCCTGGAGCTCAACGAGGTTCTAAAAAGTGGGTACCCTTAATTGTGGGTAACCTGGCGGTTGAGTATTGAGAACAATACTGAAATGAAGGTTTTGACTAGTTTTGATTAAGTTTGGCTAACTAAAACAGAAAGCTGTGTTTCTACAACCTATGAAAGGTCCTTGGGTCCTGTACGTGGTATAGACTGTACTGTTTTTACGTCAATAGTTATTCAGGGAGGTGGTATGTCCAACATAACGAGAGAGTACCTATTTAGTAGAGGCTGGGTGAAGCATTGGAGGGTCCATGTATTAGACAGGGTCCATCTGTGGCTGTTAACAGATTAAATAATTTGTCTGCCAAAGCCGGGTTTGAACCCGGTACTTTCAGCATAACAACTTAGTATGCTACACCGCTACACAGTTATAAGAAATCATAATGTACGCCATTAGAAAGGTGCTACGTGCCAAAAAACGGACGCTTAGTTTTGCGCTTAGGTTTGGTTAGGATTAGGCGCTGGTAAGTGAAGACCAGGAGACTATAAAACTATTAATTTCTGACAATTATGTTTAAGCGTGAAATGTGGCTTCTAGCATTGATGGAGAACAAAATCCTGGTGCCTTCGAAAATAAGGCATAGCATAGAATATTCGTTCCGAAAAAGAATGAGCCCACTGAAGAATTTTTGGACATTGTATTATGACACATTGCAAAGTTTATAATCTGCACTATTATACTTGATTAATATAATTGATGTGATGGTGCCGACGCTGTTGTAATGTTGTTGGTTTTAGTTTAAGAACAAATTGCCAAACAGACGACTGCTAAACGACCAAGGCGTAGGTGGGAAGATTATCCGTTAATGATGCTTTTGAATTTGAATTTGATGGGAAATCAGTGTGTGGTGATTACTGAACAGCGATTGGTCCTGTCGGTATTGAACATTAGGCTATGCCATTTATTAAAATAGTAGAGAAAAACAATTTTATTCAGGGACGAGGTCCCTTTAGAATAACAGAGATGAACAGAATTAAATAAATATTTATCTGGCCAAAGGCCTACATCAGAATAAAACAATATTTACATAATATCTTGAAAGGAAATAACTAAACAGGTATGTTTTAGCAGAAAATCAGAAAATGTGATACAAAATTAAAATTAAAATAACAGACAAATTTACAAATTTGAATAAAGAAATAGGCTTATGGAAAAATAAGTGAATAAATAATAGCAACTAATAATGAAAAAAAATTATATCATTATGAGTGAGGAATATTTACAGTAGTTCATCAATCGATCGAGTTGGATATATCTATAAATTATTTATTGATTATAAAGCATCTGACAGGGAATTTAGAAGATGTAGGAAAAGTTTGGATTTAAATGAGGTTAAAGAAGACGCATGACGGATATCGAGTGGGAGTGAGCTCCAAAGGGAGATAGAGCGGGCGAGAAAGGAACGCTCGAAAGTTTTGGTTCTATGGGAACGGATATAAAGATTGGAAGGGCGAGATCTTGTGCCCTGGGATTGGATAGAGGATTTGAATTGTAGGAGACTACATGTTGTGAGTTGATAGTTTGATATAAGTAAGAACCAAGGAAATAGAGTCTACGAATAGAAGGGAAAAGCCATTTTAACTCACCGTAACGGCGGGACACATGAGACCTCCTCGGGGCGTCAAAGACAAATCGAAGCGTACTTATTATTATAAGAACGTTAGTAAATTATTTAATTAGTTAACTGTCACGTATGGTGCCTGTAGGATCTGAAGAATCACCCACTTGTACATACAACCTTTCTCCTTGAAACTGTATAGTCTCTACCATGTACTGGACAAAGAACGTTAGATGTAGTGGTACAGTTTAGTTTTAATACATAAACATAAAAAAAACCTGTACCACTACAGGGTCTGGGGTTCAGTACATGTTAGAGACTGTACTGTTTCATGGACAACGGTTCTGCAAGGAGGTGACTTGTCCTAGATCACGCACATAAAAATCAAAATTTATATTTATATCAAGAATCAAAATTTTTTTTAAAATTTTGTATTACTTAGGACTTCTTGAACTACGTGAAATATTCCTTTTTATATTTTTAAAAACTAAATATTTATTTTCTCTGTAGAATCCTTTCTATCTCAAAAGCTAACAAAAATAATTTTAAAATAACAATAAGTCTAATCGGTTACGTAGAATGTTTCTCATTGAGAAAAAAAAGTATTATATTATTATTACGTGTGTATATTCGAAGGAAGCCAAAGGATATATATATATCTATATATATATGAGTGATTACTGGTTTTGATTGATTGATAAATTAATTAATATTATCGAAGTTCCAAAAAAACTAAATAAAAAAAATAGAGACAATTTAATTTACTGAAAATATTATTATTATTATTTGAATCACCATTTGATCTGGGAGTAAGATTCGCAAGTAATATATTTATAATTGCTGAGCATGAATTTTAGTAATTAATTAATAGATTGAAAAAAATAAAGAAAAGCTAGCAGGATAAAAAAAAGAATCAAATTTGAATTGATTTCTCTATGAATTATTCCTGTAAAAAACTTAAAAAAAATAAATTTTGATTTACTGAAATCTTATATGGTATAATTTGTGACTTAAAAATATTCGATTTGTCATTTTATAACTATGACCTACAGATAATAATTGCAGGAAATTTAGTATTAAGAATTCTCGGATATAATTCAGTTTATATAAATAAAAACATAGAAAACAATCAAAATGGTTTAGAGATAATAGCTGTTAAACTTTATGGATTGCTTTGATAAATTGATAATGGGCTTAATATTATCGTTATGTTTTAATATAAAGCCAAAAGATATAATAAAAAAGGGAATCATTTAAGTTTATTAGGACCATTAATGATATTATTTAAACTATTTGGAATATTATTCGATTTATAAGTGCGACTTACAGCTAATAAATTGGAGGAAATTTATTAATAATAATTCTAGGAAGTAAATCAGTTGATTCAAATAATATAATTAATCGTTATATTTGTAGGTAAAATTAGAAAGCAAAAATAACATAAATTTATTTAACTATTCATAATAATAATTGAATATATTAGAAATATTCGATTTATTACTTTATAAGTAAAATACAACTAATATATTTGCTAGAAATTTATAGATACGAATTTCACGAAATAAGCCAATTGATTTAAATGAAAATATACAATAAACATATTTAAAAAATTAAAAAAAAAAAAAGATGAATTTAAGTTTGCTTTGGATATGGATAATACCAGTTAAATATTATTTATATTTTTGCTATTATTGATTTCATATTATTATTATGATTTAATGTTATTGTTATGTTTTATAGAAAATACTATTGTAGAAAGCATACAAACCTTTAAAAAGCCAATCATTTAAATTTATTGAAAACTTTTATGTTATTAATTAAAACAATTAATTTGTCACATTATTAGCACGATCTACAGCTAATATAATTGAAAGGTCTTTATTAATAATTATTTTAAGAAATAAATCAGCTAATTTAAATTTTAAAGTCAGTCAATATGTTTTATAGGAAAAATTAGATAGCCAAAGAAATGAAAAAAATATATAAATAATTTAAAATCTATTTGTAAACCAATTAAGCCAGCTAAAAGTCAATATATTTATATATAGATTGGATAATATTATAAAGAGTTTTACAGACCTGAATACTACTCGGACACTGAAGAACTAACTTGTGCTCTGAGAGTTCTGAGAAGAATACCAGCTGTAGATTCTCGAAGACGCACAGCTGACGAGTAGGGCTACTGGCTGAGAACTTGAGACACCCGGGTATATATATACATATACACGGAAGGGCGGTCTACAGGTATACACTGAGGTGCAAGCATAAACTCGACAGAGAGGTGCAAATACCCCGTGCTCTCGGTAGGAGGTACTGAGCAGAGCAGCGATGACATTTTGTGCAACAGTAGACTGCTCGTCATGTTTATAGTTGTCGTGCTGTTGTAGATTCCAAACGTGGGCATCTTAGTAAACAATAGTTAGTAGCCGGATCGATACTATTGATCGATTCTAGGAATCGATTTTAAGGTGGAGATGATCGGAATTCAATGTAAATCACTACAACCGACCAAAAAAAAGTCGATTCAAAAGAACATCATAAGTCAAAAAACCTAATTTTCCAATAGATATATTTGAAAGTTCCATCTGAGTTAAAAAAATAAAAATTTGGGTTTGCTAAATAAAAATTGGTATTTCTGTTGTAATGATGGTATTCAAATACTATTAAATTATTATGTACAAATTCTATTTAAATTATTTAAATAGAAACTTTGTAAAAGCATGAAACTTATTGGATTTTAATTTATGCCATTATTCCTATAAAACTTCAAGTTCAGAATAACTCTAATTATATGGTTTTGTAAAAAAAAAAATACAATTTTGGAAAAGGAATATCAGATATGTCGATCCTGAATTAAAAACCTTCAACCAATACAATTGTTATTGAAGGCTTAACTTAAAAATTTACATTTATCAATTTTTCAATAGAGGTATTTGAAAGTTCTATGTGAGTTAAAAAATAAAAAATTTGGGTATCGGTAAATAAAAAATTCGCATTTCTATTTCAATGATGGTATTCAAATTCTTTTATTAACGATTAGAAAATTGAAACTTTTTTTATTTTATTATTCCCATAATACTTCAAATTCAAACATGATACAACTAATATTTTATTTTATTTTTTTATTAATTTTTATAATTTTTAAATATTTTTATTTTGAAGAGAAAAGATAGTTTGTCCAGGGCCGGAATTCGAACCCGGGTCTCCCATGTTTCCGTCGTGGTACTCTACCACCTGAGCTATCCTGGTTCGTACCACGGTCAGACAAATCCATTATCTTCATTGATCCCATATACCCGTGTTCTCGCTGAATTTGCGATTTTACAAGCGGAAGAATGTTCATTGGAAATTACTTTACATATACATACTTACATTACATTGAACATTCTCTGACCGGGGTACGAACCAGGATAGCTCAGGTGGTAGAGCACCACTACGGAAACGTGGGGGACCCGGATTCGAATCATGGCCCTGGACATATCTTCTCTTTTCAAAATAAAAAGATTTAAAAATGCCAAATTTTGAGTTATGTTGTTCATTCGAAGGAGTGATATCGCCTGGATGAATTCTCGCTATTATTTAATTGAATTTCAAATGAATTATTGCAGCAATTATTGCTTTTATTTCTATATTTAATATAAGATCCCGTATTAATATGTTTGTTGTTTATTAGTAAATTTATAAATGAACATCCTGGCAAGACTTTTATTTTAGCTGTTAGCAGCCGGAGATAGATCAATTGGGATCTAGGACCCTCCTGGGGGGTCACACTGCCTCTATAAAGTGGGTATCCAAAATAATCGGGGGAAATCTGGCGGTTGGGCGTCATCTAAGGCAAGTCACATCCTTACACAACCGTTGTCTAAGAAGCAGTAGATAGATAGTTAGATAAATGCTTTTTTATTAATAAATTATTTACAGTGTTTTTTAATTTTATTTACAAACTTAGCAACCACAGCATGGTACTTTATATCGTCTGCCAGGAGTTTGATTGAAATAATAATTAATAACAAAACTAAAAATAAATTAAATTTCGTTTTGACATTAATAATTAAATTCTGAAATTGAAAATGTTCTATATCGACCTGCATTTCTTACAAAATTATATAAGCCTATTAAATTCTCCCCATTCAGAATATCTATTATTTTTTGTTTCGAGATCAGCTCATATTTTAAGAATTTTTTTCTATACAATTTTAAGACGGGACATACTGCCAGGAAGTGAAAACTATTTTCAATTTCGTTCAAATTACACAGTGAGCATATTCTGCGAATCAAATGGTTTGTAATTTTGATCAGAAGTTCCCTTCTACATTTTATAACTAAGCTAATTTTTTTGTTCCTACTTTCAAATGTCTAAGGTAATCTATTGTTTTATCTAAAGAGCTATTGAGTCCGTGGTGTGTGAGCTCTGATGCTTTTGCATTTCAAACTTGAATAAAATAATCATTGTACAGTTCTAACATTTTGTACATTTCTCCTTCCAAAACACCCGCTGAGTTTAAAGTTAAATTAAATTTATAATTTATTTTATTTACAAATTCCCCCCACTATTTAAACCATGACATATTTTGTTTTATTAATCTAATATTTTTAAAATATAATTAAATTGCATTTTTAGTATAGACAAATAATCTCTCTGTGCAACCGTTGTCCAAGAAGCAGTACAGTATCTACCATGTTCTCCATGGGTTGTAGTGGAACTGTTTTTTAATTTTTTACATATTTCATTCTATTAAAATTTACAATTGTTTTTAAGGTACATCGTCAGAAAAGGTATGCCAACTTTTAGCTAAAAATATATATCGTGGACAACATATGACTACCTACTATATTTAACATCAGAGGAAGAAAATGGTCCGGGTGGATTAGTTGGGTGGATGTTAAGAAATTCTCTTATATGGGGAGAACTGCTTATTGGAAAACCAACATTTTGACCCACAGCCCAGGTCTTCTTCAGGGCTAAGATAAGATCGGCTGTTCACAGTGGGCAACCGATATATATATATATATATATATATATATATATATTTAATATCATTTATTACATACTGAACACAATAATAAATTAAAAATAATCGTTATAAATATGTAGCTTAACCTTCTTTCATACATTCTTTCTCTTTCCTTCTCTCTGTACCCGGGATTTTTACGAGGAAATTAAATAGGTAATTGCCTGCTCCGAAACCATAAATCAGTTATCAAAAATATTAAATTCCTGAAAATCTAGGGGAAAAAATCATTTAGATCAAATTTGCTGGATACAATATAACATGTGATAAGTGCAAATATACATAAATTAATAATAATAGTAATGTTTGGCAATTGCAAACGATCTAGCCCTGCTAGCAGGAACAGAGAAGGGAGCTATAAAATAGGTAATCACCCTGAAAGAAATAGCTGAGAAAACGGGACTACAGATTTCGAATGAAAAGACAGAGGTTATGACAACTGCTGCCAGCTTTAGCAAGGAAATGTTGAACACAAAATATGGGCAAATAAAAGTCGCAAAAAAAGTTTAAATACCTAGGGGAGATAATATGTAACAACGGGACCGATAGGGCATCCGTAGAAGAAAGAACAGCCAAACTGGAAAGACTGAACTTTGCCACTAGAAACATGTTCTGCAAGAAAACTTTGTCCTCTAATGCAAAAATAAGGCACTGCTGTACAGTTGTAAGACCAGCAATACAGCTTTCCGGAACCAACTGTAAACAGTCAGTCTTCCGAGTCTGGAGAAAGTCCTGAAGATTGAGAGAAAAATTCTGAAGAGGATTCATGGACCCAAAGTAACACAACAGGGGTAGAGGCGAAAATCCAACGAAGAAATATACAGAAATTTGGAAGATCTTGAAACATCAGGACCAGGAGACTGAGGTTCTACGGCCACACGGTCAGAATGAACAATAAGAGGCCGAACAAAACAATTGTAGACAAAGTCTTAAGCTATAGTAACAACGGTCCAAGAGTATAGGTGGATATGTGAAGCAAATAAAAGAGGAGCTGGATAGGCTAAGAATCAAGGATAAGGACTGCTTAGATAGAGAGCTTTTCGGGAAAAAACTAAAAGAAGTTGGGGTTCTTGCAGGAAGGAAGGAGAAACGAGGAAGAAAATGGACTATGTACATTTAATATGTAGGATAAAATCAGTCTTTATTTATTTTGTATTACCGTCCGTTGGATTTTTTCCGCCAAAACAGAGGGCGGTTAGGAGCTCCCGGAGTGATGCGGACGCGTGCCTATACCTGACCGAAGATATCACAAAGACCCGGACTTGTGCTGAACTTGCCTGCTCTTTTATCAATAAAAGTGTGAAACAATGCCATATTATGGCGTATGTTCCGTTCAACGGGTTAAGTAGATTTAGTAGATTTTCACTTACTGCTAATTGACTAACATTAGATCCATTAAATTTGAAAATAATTTTTTTAAGAATACATATTTTATAAAAATCCTGTACTATAATAGTAATATAGTACTTTAAGGAAAGTACTTCTTCTAATGATCCTATAGTGACCAAAAAGGAGATATAGAATTAGATGTTCCAGATACATAATTTCAACTTACTGTGTCTAACCGTATTTGCGTAATCTGAAAGACATACAGACTTCGATACTCATAAATGGATTCTGGAATGGTTAAAATAAAAGCATAATATTTGTTTTTTATTTTTTACGTCTTTTTGTGCTACTGTGGTTCATTGGTAGAGCGTTGAGTTCCTGTCCCGAAGGTCCCGGGATCAAATCCGGCTTTTACAGGTAAATTATTTAATCTGTTAATAGCCACGGATGGACCCTGTATATTGTCGAATGTTCTATATCTATTCTATTTTATCGTGAGAGCATTGCTAATTTAAAAGGCACTGTTTTACCAGAACTCATTGATCTATACAAACTGATCCGAAGAAGGAAACTGCATTCTCAGGATAATGGCTGGTCACTACGATTCATCCATGGCCCCATTCATTTGTTCAGCCAAAGAAAATCTAGCGAAAAAGCCATTTCAGCAGTTTGTACTGTCCAAATATTTTTTTTAGCTTAATCACTTCCGGTGGCGGGGCTACCAACTTTATAATAGTTATATTCCCTCAATGATTAGGTTTTTCCTTCTTCATTTTATCCAAGAAGTAAAGGGAAAATCAAAATGGAGTTCTTAATTAAAGGCACTGATAGATTTTTCTCAAATTATTACTGTGTTCCAAACTGATTCCTACTTATTAACATTATCCAGAGACGGTTTTTATAAATCCTTGGTAATTACGTCCTTTGGAGAGGACTTAAAATGGCCCGAGCTTGTGCGGTGTCCGGTACCCGTTAATGATCTTGTCTTGGGTTCAGTACGTGGTAGAGACTGTACTGTTTCTTGGACAAAGGTTGTGCAGGGAGGAAATTTGTCCTATATCACGCTCAAGTTTTTCCACGATGAGTTCCAGGTGGTTCTGTTGATGTCACTGGGTCCATCCAAGATAAAATAATTTATCTGCTACAGCCGGATTCGAATCCTGGACCTTTAGCATAACAATTCAGCATTATATACCCTGAGCTTCCATTTGTAAATCTTATCCTATTTGAAACCCTTGCTTCAAATGCTGCTATGGCTAATCGGACGATACTACAGTGGGAGCTCTAAATTTTGCCTATCCAGGTTTAATTAGGATAGGGATCTTTAACGATTACCTGACATCGTACATTCTCGGGACCCCCGTTTTACGTCCCTTCCGAAGGAAGCCATACCAAGGATCTTTTACTCCCTTTAAAAAATCCTAGGTCCACCTGCCGGGCTACGAACCCTCGATCTTTTGCATAGTAGGTTGTTACGCTAACCACTAGACCACATGTCACCCCAAAAAACCCTTGCTTTGTTAAAGAAAGTAGCTCAAACTTTAAATATTAGATTCAACGAAAGCGAACATTTGTGTAATGTTATGGATATTGTAATAAAGATTGTTTAACCATACTGTTTTACTGTTAGCCTCTTCTGTATTTGCATGAACAAAGTGAGGATGCTATCTACGCACGTGTTCTTCACCATGATCGATCTCATTTGTTTATCGAGTTTACATATAGCATGAAATGGTTCTAGTATAGAGTATCTTCTTAAAGACGGACGAAATCCTGACGAAAAATTATAAATAATAATCCAAGGATTTAATTGATAAAATGAATTTACAATGTATGTTTTTGTTAAGTAAATTCGAGTCATTATTTTCGATAAGGTATAATCGATTTTTTAAATCTCTAAGCAAGATCAGTTAAAACGGCTGACTTGAAGACTGCTACTACAGATCTAAAGTATCCATCAATAAATATCACTCATTATTTATTCTGTGGCATAATATTCATGTTATTTAATTTTTAAAATTCTGTGTGGAATGATTATTTATTATTAATAAATAATAATAATTATTGTAAATAAAGTTCTTCCAGGTACATGATTGATATCAACGCAATGCATTCTCTGCTATTCCACATTGTACAATCTCCTAATTTCTTTAGTAGTCTTAATTTTTTTCTGTCCGAATATAAATGGACAGTATCTTATTTTCGAACACCTTTAGGCTACACTTACATTGGATCATATTCGGTGCGACGTGGTTCTATCACATACGATGCTGGGGTGTATACATTATGCATTACTATACATTATAGCAAAATATAAATGTATTAAAAATAATTAATAAATAATATTAATTTTATAAATTTAAAGAACCAAATGTTATAATTCTCGATATATTTCAGTCATTTGGTTACGTCTCATCGTATCACACCGGATCCGATGTAGGTGTAGCCTTAGACGTTGTTCATCCTTCAACGTTGTTCATCCTTCAACGTTAACGGTCTCTTTTCGTATCCATGAAGGACATTTGGAATGAAGATAATTTCACAAATATTACATTTTGAGACAACAGTCGCGAACTTAGTAATGTGGAGATAGAAAAATAACTAAAATGATTTAGGAGGGAGCATCACAAAAATCTCACCCTGATCTGTTACTATCATTTCCGATCTTTATCTCGTTTCTTCAGAACCAAAATATTCGAGCGTTCCTTTCTCGCTTGTTCTTCCATCATCTTGAACTCAATCCCTCTTAATATCCGTCATGCTTCTTCCATATCCTCATGAAAATTCCTGCTTTTCCGATTTTCTCACTTCCAAACAGATTTTGTCTAAGCAGGTTAGTTGTTTAATTGAACCATAATGAAATAGTATCGTTGATTAGTCTTCACCCAATAGTACCAATTCGTCCACTAACCTAGCACGGATATTTTACTATCCTGATTCAATTCCAAAGCCTTTACGATGTGTATGACCTTTTAAATAACTTACTCAAGTGTTATATGAATAGTAGAGGGAGGAACGAATATATATTATTTATTTATTGCGAATGGTCCCAGGAGGATCACGCAAAGCATTCTGACGTTTTTTCTTCCATACTTCCTTCATCTTTTCTCCATGCATTCTATTTCATTCCTCCGTCTATTTTTTTACTAGGAACATATTGTTACATATCAATTTTAGTCCAAACAACAATGTTATTAAATTTAATACCAAATCTCAAATGTACTTGAATGTATTTACGGAGGATTATTAAGATGGATAAAGCATTTTAAACCATTTTTCACGTAGTCATTATTAGCTTCCATGTATGACGAGCGATGGTGTCTCTGTACTTCGAGCGTAAAATCTAAAACTAATCGAACTATCGAATAAAAAAAGAAGTAATCGGTAAAACAGGGTTTTACTTCTTATGTAATCTTCTTAGGATGAGAGTGGAAGAAAGGCGATGTTACCGGAGATTGACCTGTTTAAGTCATTCTGGTCGTGGAAAGCTCTTCCATGATCTCATCTCGAATCTTTGACCGTGTAGTTAAGACGACCGATCCTTTGGCTTGCTAATACCACCTCCATAGGTTCACATCTCATTGACATAAATAATTTAACAGAAACATCATTCCGCTCGAAACTATAAACAAATAACTTAAGCCGTCGTGTTGAACATGAAATCTGCAATCAGAGAACGAGGCATACTCTCAAGAACTTAACAAAGTTGATAATATTCTCCTAAAAGTATCTAAAAAAAATGGTGTACCACTTTGGTTCAGTATATGTTTGGTACTGTACTGTTTCTTTGGCAATGGTTGTCCAGGGAGGTGATTTGGCCGAGATAATATGCAATAGCCAGGTTTTTCAACCTAATGAAGAGTAAACTTTGTAAGGCTGGGTGAGTCCCAGGATATTCTGCTGAACCCACAGGGTTTATCCTTGGCTATTAACATGTTAAATTAATTTATTTTCTTGATTTTAACCATGGATCTTCAGCACAGCGACACAGCACCATGGATTTAACCATGGATCTTCAGCACAGCGACACAGTACTCTATACACCACCCCGCTCCCTCCACCACAGCCAATCTCCAGGATCCTGAGGTATTTCTTTCCATCTCCGAACAGTCAGCAGCTTTGAAGTCCTCCACGTCGCCCAGCCATCTGAAGCCGTCCTATGCTTCATTAGCCGCCCGGTTTCCCATAGAGCATTCTCCTGTGTTTCTTGCATTCTTTCCAAGTGTCCCAACCATATAATTCTGGTTCTCTTTATCAATGCCACCATGCCAGGCCTTTTTTTCAAACAGCTCCATTAGCTCTCCGTTCCTTTTTCTTTTCCATACCCCATGCTCAGCCACTCCGACCCATATTCTTCTTTCAATACTATCTATATATAGATTTATTGACTACTAGCGACCCATGCTAGCTTTGCTTGGGTAATAAGGCATAATATGCCTTCATAATTTGTCTGTGTAATGTACATTTTTTTTATAATGTACCGGCCACTAAGGACCTCGCGAATATCATTGGTTAAGCTTCTTTGCGAGTCTTGATTTTCTTTCTTCCCATCTCAGCTAATGTACTTTATTATATAGAAATTATAAAAATAAAATAATGGTCACATGTGGTCTAGTGGTTAGCGTAACAAACTACTAAGCCCAGGATCGCGGGTTCGTAGCCCGGCAGGTGGCATTAGGATTTTTTTAAGGGAATAAAAAATCCTTAGTTATGCCGTCCTTCGGAAGCGACGTTAAACGGAGGTACGATGTCAGGTACTTGTTAAAAATCCCTATCCTAATTAAACCTGGATAGGCAAAATTTAGAGCTCCCACTGTAGCATCGCCCGATTAGCCGTAGCAGCATAAAGTGACGTTAAATGAACAACTACAACTACAAATAAAAATAAAAACAAAACCAAATATTTCTTTATATACGAATTTATTATCTCGCGCATGTTAGATATTTGCATGGGATTAGGAACCGTCTTCGGTGAAACCCATCAATATTCCAACCCATTTACACAAAACCTCGACAAATTATATACCTAAACCTTCCTGGTGAATCACTCATGAAAATCCGTGCAGTAGTTATTGAGTTTACCGCGAACAAAGGTTTATCACGGTAGAGAGTACATCTTATCCCCATTGAAATAATTTAAAAATGGTTTTATGACGAAGGACTATAATTAAAATTATACTGTGGATATGAATCTGAATCTATGGCTGCAGATCTGGGAGAGGAAGGTGCTTCGGCAGATATTTGGGCCAGTATGTAATGAAGGCCAATGGAGGTCTAGAAATAATAGAGAGCTTCAGGACCTATACAATGCACCAGACCTAGTCACCTTTATTAAATCTACACGTATAAGATGGCTTGGGCACGTAGAAAGAATGGGTACCCAAAGAAGCTATTATATGGCAAACCAGGAGACAAAAGAAGAAGAGGAAGGCCCAGGCTGCGATGGCTGGATGATGTAGAGAACGATCTGCAGAGGATGGGAATCAGACTGTGGAGAGGTCGAGCTGCTGACAGGGAGGACTGGAGAGGCGTTGTTGCGGAGGCCAGGGCCCTGCAAGGGCTGTAGAGCCATGGGAAGAAGAAGAAGATGGATATGAATACATTGTATATTAAATATAAACATAATTAATGTCTGAAATGGCTCATTATTGACATTTGATACATACTGATTAGGATACAGGGCCAGTTATTGATGTATTTAATTAAATCATACATTGATTAATATTAGCAATCCTATTAATAGCTTGATGTTTGTTCTAAGAGCCAATGTTGGTATGTCGTGCTCACCTGGTGCGTACACCTGGGAGGTTCAGGGAAGTGATCTAAACAGGATGACACATGTCTTGCAACGTGTATGCGTATTGTTTACGCCTGCTCTTTCCTTCTCTTCCGTGTGTCCTGCATCAAATTCGGGAACGCCATGGGAGGAAATCGGGTCAGCAGATTGTCTACCTTTTAGAGACAGCGTATCCACAAGGAAAGGGAAATTAAAAGAGGGAAAAAGGGAAAACTTCCCCTTCGAACAAAAATAGATACACTATCACTAATTTAAAAGAAACTAATTACTGACAACATTCGTCAATATTTCTGAAGTCCCGGTGTATAACTGTTTAAGTCGAATTTTCTCAATAATGAATTTCTTGTACATACTTAGGGAAGCAGTATCGTGTTATTCTCTTATGGAATAAGTTATCTTTTTCCTCCAATTTCGTTTTCTTCAATAAAGTTAAATCTCTCTGGACCAAATTCGACTTAACTACTTATTAATAGGGGCTGCAGATTTTTAATTAATAATCATAATTACGAAGGAAATTGTGAAATTTAATATATGACCGTCAATTTTTATTATACACTGACAGAGAATCTGTCAACTCTGGTCCTCTCACTGGGGGAAAAACCATTAATCTTCTCCGAGCTGTACGTCCGAGCTGTAAGTGAAGAGAATGGACATGTCTGACCGAGGTACGAACCGGGATAGCTCAGTTGGTAGAGCACCACAACGGAAATGTGGGAGACCCGGGTTCGAATCCCCGCATATCTTTTCTCTTAAAAAATAAAAATATTTAAAATTATAATAATTAATAAAAAAAAAAATTAAAAATTATATCCATCACTTCTGGTAAATATTAAGCCATCGGTATAAAATAATATATTTCCTTATAAAAAAGGATTTCAAATTGAAATAGTAGGTGCCTCAAAGAAGAAATATAATACACACAATAAAAAATTATTTAAAAAAAAGGGCTTAATCTACTATTCCCTACCAATATCCCATATTCGGGGGGCATATTCATTTAATGTATATACAAGATGATGGCTTATGTTTCTTACAATATCCGTCATGCTTCTTCCATATCCTCATGAAAATTCCTGCTTTTCCGATTTTCTCACTTCCAAACAGATTTTGTCTAAGCAGGTTAGTTGTTTAATTGAACCATAATGAAATAGTATCGTTGATTAGTCTTCACCCAATAGTACCAATTCGTCCACTAACCTAGCACGGATATTTTACTATCCTGATTCAATTCCAAAGCCTTTACGATGTGTATGACCTTTTAAATAACTTACTCAAGTGTTATATGAATAGTAGAGGGAGGAACGAATATATATTATTTATTTATTGCGAATGGTCCCAGGAGGATCACGCAAAGCATTCTGACGTTTTTTCTTCCATACTTCCTTCATCTTTTCTCCATGCATTCTATTTCATTCCTCCGTCTATTTTTTTACTAGGAACATATTGTTACATATCAATTTTAGTCCAAACAACAATGTTATTAAATTTAATACCAAATCTCAAATGTACTTGAATGTATTTACGGAGGATTATTAAGATGGATAAAGCATTTTAAACCATTTTTCACGTAGTCATTATTAGCTTCCATGTATGACGAGCGATGGTGTCTCTGTACTTCGAGCGTAAAATCTAAAACTAATCGAACTATCGAATAAAAAAAGAAGTAATCGGTAAAACAGGGTTTTACTTCTTATGTAATCTTCTTAGGATGAGAGTGGAAGAAAGGCGATGTTACCGGAGATTGACCTGTTTAAGTCATTCTGGTCGTGGAAAGCTCTTCCATGATCTCATCTCGAATCTTTGACCGTGTAGTTAAGACGACCGATCCTTTGGCTTGCTAATACCACCTCCATAGGTTCACATCTCATTGACATAAATAATTTAACAGAAACATCATTCCGCTCGAAACTATAAACAAATAACTTAAGCCGTCGTGTTGAACATGAAATCTGCAATCAGAGAACGAGGCATACTCTCAAGAACTTAACAAAGTTGATAATATTCTCCTAAAAGTATCTAAAAAAAATGGTGTACCACTTTGGTTCAGTATATGTTTGGTACTGTACTGTTTCTTTGGCAATGGTTGTCCAGGGAGGTGATTTGGCCGAGATAATATGCAATAGCCAGGTTTTTCAACCTAATGAAGAGTAAACTTTGTAAGGCTGGGTGAGTCCCAGGATATTCTGCTGAACCCACAGGGTTTATCCTTGGCTATTAACATGTTAAATTAATTTATTTTCTTGATTTTAACCATGGATCTTCAGCACAGCGACACAGCACCATGGATTTAACCATGGATCTTCAGCACAGCGACACAGTACTCTATACACCACCCCGCTCCCTCCACCACAGCCAATCTCCAGGATCCTGAGGTATTTCTTTCCATCTCCGAACAGTCAGCAGCTTTGAAGTCCTCCACGTCGCCCAGCCATCTGAAGCCGTCCTATGCTTCATTAGCCGCCCGGTTTCCCATAGAGCATTCTCCTGTGTTTCTTGCATTCTTTCCAAGTGTCCCAACCATATAATTCTGGTTCTCTTTATCAATGCCACCATGCCAGGCCTTTTTTTCAAACAGCTCCATTAGCTCTCCGTTCCTTTTTCTTTTCCATACCCCATGCTCAGCCACTCCGACCCATATTCTTCTTTCAATACTATCTATATATAGATTTATTGACTACTAGCGACCCATGCTAGCTTTGCTTGGGTAATAAGGCATAATATGCCTTCATAATTTGTCTGTGTAATGTACATTTTTTTTATAATGTACCGGCCACTAAGGACCTCGCGAATATCATTGGTTAAGCTTCTTTGCGAGTCTTGATTTTCTTTCTTCCCATCTCAGCTAATGTACTTTATTATATAGAAATTATAAAAATAAAATAATGGTCACATGTGGTCTAGTGGTTAGCGTAACAAACTACTAAGCCCAGGATCGCGGGTTCGTAGCCCGGCAGGTGGCATTAGGATTTTTTTAAGGGAATAAAAAATCCTTAGTTATGCCGTCCTTCGGAAGCGACGTTAAACGGAGGTACGATGTCAGGTACTTGTTAAAAATCCCTATCCTAATTAAACCTGGATAGGCAAAATTTAGAGCTCCCACTGTAGCATCGCCCGATTAGCCGTAGCAGCATAAAGTGACGTTAAATGAACAACTACAACTACAAATAAAAATAAAAACAAAACCAAATATTTCTTTATATACGAATTTATTATCTCGCGCATGTTAGATATTTGCATGGGATTAGGAACCGTCTTCGGTGAAACCCATCAATATTCCAACCCATTTACACAAAACCTCGACAAATTATATACCTAAACCTTCCTGGTGAATCACTCATGAAAATCCGTGCAGTAGTTATTGAGTTTACCGCGAACAAAGGTTTATCACGGTAGAGAGTACATCTTATCCCCATTGAAATAATTTAAAAATGGTTTTATGACGAAGGACTATAATTAAAATTATACTGTGGATATGAATCTGAATCTATGGCTGCAGATCTGGGAGAGGAAGGTGCTTCGGCAGATATTTGGGCCAGTATGTAATGAAGGCCAATGGAGGTCTAGAAATAATAGAGAGCTTCAGGACCTATACAATGCACCAGACCTAGTCACCTTTATTAAATCTACACGTATAAGATGGCTTGGGCACGTAGAAAGAATGGGTACCCAAAGAAGCTATTATATGGCAAACCAGGAGACAAAAGAAGAAGAGGAAGGCCCAGGCTGCGATGGCTGGATGATGTAGAGAACGATCTGCAGAGGATGGGAATCAGACTGTGGAGAGGTCGAGCTGCTGACAGGGAGGACTGGAGAGGCGTTGTTGCGGAGGCCAGGGCCCTGCAAGGGCTGTAGAGCCATGGGAAGAAGAAGAAGATGGATATGAATACATTGTATATTAAATATAAACATAATTAATGTCTGAAATGGCTCATTATTGACATTTGATACATACTGATTAGGATACAGGGCCAGTTATTGATGTATTTAATTAAATCATACATTGATTAATATTAGCAATCCTATTAATAGCTTGATGTTTGTTCTAAGAGCCAATGTTGGTATGTCGTGCTCACCTGGTGCGTACACCTGGGAGGTTCAGGGAAGTGATCTAAACAGGATGACACATGTCTTGCAACGTGTATGCGTATTGTTTACGCCTGCTCTTTCCTTCTCTTCCGTGTGTCCTGCATCAAATTCGGGAACGCCATGGGAGGAAATCGGGTCAGCAGATTGTCTACCTTTTAGAGACAGCGTATCCACAAGGAAAGGGAAATTAAAAGAGGGAAAAAGGGAAAACTTCCCCTTCGAACAAAAATAGATACACTATCACTAATTTAAAAGAAACTAATTACTGACAACATTCGTCAATATTTCTGAAGTCCCGGTGTATAACTGTTTAAGTCGAATTTTCTCAATAATGAATTTCTTGTACATACTTAGGGAAGCAGTATCGTGTTATTCTCTTATGGAATAAGTTATCTTTTTCCTCCAATTTCGTTTTCTTCAATAAAGTTAAATCTCTCTGGACCAAATTCGACTTAACTACTTATTAATAGGGGCTGCAGATTTTTAATTAATAATCATAATTACGAAGGAAATTGTGAAATTTAATATATGACCGTCAATTTTTATTATACACTGACAGAGAATCTGTCAACTCTGGTCCTCTCACTGGGGGAAAAACCATTAATCTTCTCCGAGCTGTACGTCCGAGCTGTAAGTGAAGAGAATGGACATGTCTGACCGAGGTACGAACCGGGATAGCTCAGTTGGTAGAGCACCACAACGGAAATGTGGGAGACCCGGGTTCGAATCCCCGCATATCTTTTCTCTTAAAAAATAAAAATATTTAAAATTATAATAATTAATAAAAAAAAAAATTAAAAATTATATCCATCACTTCTGGTAAATATTAAGCCATCGGTATAAAATAATATATTTCCTTATAAAAAAGGATTTCAAATTGAAATAGTAGGTGCCTCAAAGAAGAAATATAATACACACAATAAAAAATTATTTAAAAAAAAGGGCTTAATCTACTATTCCCTACCAATATCCCATATTCGGGGGGCATATTCATTTAATGTATATACAAGATGATGGCTTATGTTTCTTACAATAAGTATGTATCTATACACTATAAAATATTAAGATTATTGCAAAGAGATTCCTGTAAAACATAGCCTTTATAAACATGACTTGTATAACATATTTGCAACATCTTATGTTTTTATAAACAATTACACAATAAGGTATTGTTTCCAAATCTGTTTTATAAAGTCCTCTTGTAATAGCTTTCGACACTCATTTTCTTTCAAATTACAAATGTTATTGACAATTGTTAGAATTTCGAAGGATAAACATTTTTCTGAAAATAATTTCCTAAATATTTCATGTTTAGCAAATTATCACAAATCTATTTTTAAATGATCTATATAGGATGTATATACTAAAGAACAGTAACACTGTCGTGAAAAGTGAACAAATAAATATCTAGTAACACTGTTCTGCACGAAAATCCTCCTTCAAACCAAAACATGCTTTCTTACTGTTATCAGATGTGCTGAACACGAATTTGAAGTCAGATTTTGTCTATCACGCACAGTTTCCTAAGAAATTCTAGGTTTTTATCCAAAAAGGTGAGTTTTTTGTGGATTTGACGATTTTTTTTTCGGCATCAAAACATAGTGAAAAAATTCAAAAGCCCGATGATTTTGAGCGCAATGAAGTATATTTGAACGAAAAAAATTTGATGGGAATATTACAAGTGGTTAAAGAAATATGGCTAAAAGTGTTTTTTCAGTTTTTCAAGGACCTCACTTTTGAAGCAAAGTTAAATACTACTGAGAAAAAGGCTTGGATTGCTTTTCGAGAGGTATGTGCTAAGTTTTTGGGAAACAAAAAATCTAGAGACTACCGAAAAATAGTCCAAGAACTGCTTACTTCATATAAAGCATTGGGATGCAATATGTCCTTAAAAATACATTTCCTGCATAGTCACCTAGACTTTTTCGCCCCAAATTTGGGTGCAGTTTCGGACGAACATGGAGAACGATTCCACCAAGACATATCCAGAATGGAAAAAAGATATTCTGGCAAATGGAATGAGAAGATGCTGGCGGATTACTGCTGGACACTGCAGCGGGAGACAGAGGAGGAAGAGTACAAAAGAAAAAAAACTACTCATTGACAATGTGTGTATATTTTTTGAGTTGTGTCATATCTAGTATTATACCTGATAGCATGCAGGATTCAATTAATTATATTTTATCGTTGAAAAAGAAAAAAAATCTGTTATAATAAAGACAATAATTTTCAAATACAATTTTTCATTTTTTCCAAGTTTCACCTCTTTTCTCTCAAAATCAGAGGGTGATAGAATTTTTCTGAGTTCGGATTCGGACTCAGCACACCTGAAAACATGAGAAACAGGCAAAATTGTTCAAGGGAGGGGAGAAAAGTTTTTTTTTGCAGAACAGTGTAATTAGTTTAAAACTAAAATATATGATTTTTTCGTTTAAAAAAGATTTGATTTAGGGCCGCATATGTCATAACTTTAACGAATACTAGTTTTTATCATGTTAATAGTCATTTAATTATTTTTTTACTAAAAAAAATAATCCAAACGGATTATCAAAACGGTGTAACGCATAAATTGGCAGTAACCCGACATATGCAGTTTAGCGGGAGTCACAGATCTGACAGCGTATGTAAACACAAGGTGACGTATATCGCATTGAAAGCAGGAGAGTGACGTTTGTAAGTTTCCTCTTAGTAGAAGTGGGACTTTCGTAATCGCTAGCTTAGCATGTATCGACGTACACCAGGACCTTGTATTTTTAGTGTGAGCCGAAAAAAATACGAATTAAAAAAAAGAAAATAAGCCGTATAATATAGGGATAAGCCGAGGCGAAGATAGGAGGATCGCGTTAAGGGTTATATGCTTTTTGTGAAGAACTGCAATTATACTGCAAAAATAACAGTTGATGGCATAAAAAAAATGTAGAAAATTAATTTAAATTAACAAAATAATCTCTCTATTATTTAAAAAAAGTTTGTAGTGATGCAATATTTTACTGGAAATATTGAACGGATCGAGTAACTGCTTTTTCTTTAGTCTTTTGTCGTGGTCGATCAGTTAAAAAAAAAATGTAAAACTACAACCCATGGAGGTTTTTGGGTTCAGTACATGGTACAGACTATACCGATTCTTGGACAAGGATTGTGCGGGGAGGTGATTTGTTCTAGATCACACTCAACCGCCAGATTTTCCCGCTCACTTTAGGTACTAACTGATTAAGCCCCAGGAAGGTCTTAGATCTCATAGGCTCCATTTCCGGCCGCTAACATATTAAATAAAAGTCTGCCAGCGAACGGGATTTGAACCCGGGACCTTCGGAATGCCAATTCATTGCTCTACCACTGAGCCACTTCGCACCCCGATTGTTCAGTTAATTTATAAATATTTGAATTAATTTTGCATATCTCAAAGCCACAGTTCCAAATGGAAATAAAAACGGAATCCACCGATTAAAAGAAAAAAAAAGAAACATCTTTTATTTGTGGTATTTCAATTTTTTGACTGTTAAAGCGAAAGCAGTGAAATAAGATTAAGAAATGTTTCTTATTAAGTATACTTTTTTTTTATCTGTAAAATAAATGATAATTTTACTTAATGCGAAATACTCAATATCTCAAAACAATACTAAGAAGAAACTCATATTTTAGTCCAACTGATCATCATCATCATTCGTGGCGCTACAACTCCTGTAGAGTCAAGGCCTCCTGCAGCTTGGTTCGCTAGTCTTCTCTATTGGTTGCCACTGCTCTCCAATTGCGGATTCCCAAGATGGACCTGGCATCCGCCGCCACTCCATCGATCCATCGGAGCCGAGGTCTTACCACTCTTCTTGTCCCATAAATCCTTTCGTCTAGGACCATATTAGGAATTTGATCCAGGGACATTCTAACTATATGACCTGCCCGTCGAAGCCGGCCTACTTTGATTACCCTTAAAATATCTGGGCTCGTGTAGAGTCTTCTTGGCTCAGCGTTCGTCCTTATCCTCCAGATCCCATTGGTGCAAACTGGGCCATAAATTCTCCTCAAAATTTTCCTCTCGACCCTTAGGAGAAGGGGTTCCTGTGAACTGGGTAAGGTCCAGTATTCGGAGGCATAAGTAAGAACTGGTCTTACTAGGGTCTTATACAAATGCACCATCGTGTTTTGAGAAATAGCCCTTCTTTTAAAATGCTTCAGTAACCCGAAATAATATTTATTTGAAGACATAATTCTGCGATGGATTTATGCTTTTATGTCATTATCCCCGTTCACCTGCGGTCCAAGATACACAAATTCCTTCACCCTTTCAAATTCAATGCCTCCAGCCATAAAATGCGATGGTTCATGCACATTCAGTTGTGGGCCTGCATGCATGTATTTGGTTTTTGATTCATTGACCTCTAAACCCAATCTAGCTGCTGCTATCTGGAGACTGATAAAAGCATTTTCTAAATCTGTAGGGGTTCTTGCCACTGATAGGTACAAAACAATTACTGAACTGAACTTCAATTTCTAGCATAATATCGGGTAGCTCTACTGAAACGTTAAGTAATTACTGTAGCTCAAAATAATTTGAAAAATGGGCGTGGGTCCGCCGTTAGGTAGGCAGTTAATAAATATTTGAAAGAATACTCATTTAGTTGTATTCCTCCCTGTTACGCCCCCTCAGTTTGTAATTACTTGTTCATATTTGATAAATTTTTGGTTTCAATTATTTTATATGTTTATTAATTAATTTCAATTAAAATAAATTATTTGTAAAAATACTTTAATGTAAACAATACATATAAAATGCTTTGTCCAGAATGACTGACTGAGGTATCAACGCACAGCCTAAACCGCTAATCGTAGAAACCTGAAACTTGGAGGGTGTGTTCATTGTATGACGTAGGTATCCGATAAGAAAGGATTTTCCGAAATTCTAACCTTAAATGGGTGAAAAAGGGGTCAAAGTTCGTATGCTTGCTCACGTGTTTGTTTCTCGAAAAATCTACATATTTTCGCTGAACAAAACAAAACAAGTAACATAGTTCACTTATCGCTACTGCCGTACAAGTGAAACCGTTATACTAAGTAGTCCTTTTCGAAAAATTTACATATTAATCCTTTACTGACACGAACAACAGTAAACATCTGTCCGTACCGTTCTCTAATCAGTATTGATGTATGTTTTACCGCTGTACTGATCTGTCTGTGATTTTTTTTTAAAATTTAATTTATTGATATTTACAACTATAATATGATTATAACTAGTAAATCTGCTGAAATGTACTTTATGATATGAAAAAACACATCTGGAGTAACTACCCATCGGCAGCACTCCAATAAAGTTCTATAGTAGATGGCCATCTTCTTTTTAGGCGCCTCGGAGGGTTATCAGGAATAGTATGGAAAGCAAGTTGAGAGACTAAAGGATTCGAATGTGTATGGAGCTTGTCATGGAAGGATAGGTATCTAGTTTGGCCCAAATCAGTAACATATGGGATATTAAGATCATGATGGATGAGTTTGTTTGTGACATAATAAGGAGCATTGAGGGTTTTACGAAGGATTTTGGATTGTAAGGATTGGATACGAGATGAATTGGATGGTTTAGTAGAGCCCCAAAGGTCAACTCCGTATGTCCAAATAGGTCTGATAACTGTCATGTAAATAAGACTTTTGTAATTAATTGGTAGCTTAGAGCGTTTGTCCAGTCAGTGTTGAAGTAGGCGAAAACGCCGAGCAGTTTCTTGTCTTTTCAGTCTTGTATGAGGATTCCAAGTGAGACGTTTGTCCAGATGGTGTCCTAGGTAACGTATCTGTTCGACAGGGTTCAGTGGAATATTATTAAAGGATACAGTAGGGCAGGAATTCGTAGGTTTACGACGAAGGGTGAAGGTAATTTGATGGGATTTATTTTAATTCTCCAATTTTGACACCATTCTTGAAGGTTTGAGATATGGGATTGAAGAGATTGGGATGCAACAAATGGATCCTTATTAACTGATAACACACATGTGCCATCAGCGTACGTAGTGAGGACAGTCCTTGGATGCGTTGGGATGTCAGCTGTATATATCGTGTATAGGATGGGACCCAGGATACTACCTTGAGGAACACCGGCAGAGTGGGTAAAGAGGGAAGAGTAGGAAAAATGATGGTTTACTTTAAAGGTTCTATTACTGTAGCCTGTGATTAAATTTGATATGAATAATCTCAAGCCTGGGGAAGGACAAGTTACTTTTTATCAACACACCACACAGTCGAGGTTTATATAAAACTGTAACCTGATTGACTAGCACACCAAGCGGTCAACGTACAGCAGAAACCACTGAACTTAGCATCTTGAACTTTGCAGATAGGTTCTTTGTATAGTTTAAATGAGCACTAAGAAAGGAATTTGTACAATTCCATCCCCAAGGGTTTCCCCCATAATATAATAGAATTCAAAGATTGTATGGAGCCGTCAGTTTTGAAGTTAGACATCTGAAATTTCGGATGCACGAGTAACTTAAAAATTAAATTATTTATTTAAAATGATCTGTTACGAAAGTTTATGTGGCGAAGCCGTGGGCAAAAGATAGTAGTTAGTATTTTTGGGTATAAGAGTGAATTAACCGAAAAACAGCTGTGAGACTTCTTTTGTTTTTTATTAGAATGAATACGCTAATTTCATTGTTGGATTCAACCCGCGTGGTGCAGATTAACAGAATCATTCTTATGGTTTTTGTCAGTGTGGCCATTGCGTTAACAGCGAACTTCTATCGAGAAACCCGCACGAAGAGTGAACCAGGAGGGAACTTCTATCAAGAAATCCGCCTGACCAGGGTATTATAGACATCTGTTAATTTTTATTGTTTTATATTATTATTTTATTTTTTATTTTTTTATTTTTTTTAAATATATTAATTTTTTTTATTATTTTTTTGGGGGGGGGGGAGAGGAGTGGCTCAGTGGTAGAGTACTGAGTTACCATGCCGGAAATCCTGGTTCAATTCCCGCTGCAGGCCATGATTTTTATTTAGTCTGTTTGCAGCGGGAGATGGATCATATAGGATCTAGGACTCTCCTGGGGCTCAGCCAGCCTCTATAAAATATTATAAAAATAGGGTATCCAAAATAAGGGGGAAAATCTGGCGGTCGAGCGTGACCTAGGACAAGTCACCTCCTTGCAGAACCGTTGTCCATGAAACAGTACAGTCTCTACCATGTACTGAACCCCAGACCCTTCATGTGTTGTAGTGGTACAGGTTTTTTATTTTTTTTTTTAAATTGCGCAATTAACCCAAATTATCACGTATAAATTCATAAAAAAAAATAATTGTTCATTTAATGAAATTTAGTATTTAACGAAATCTTAATGTATATTCATTTTTTTTTCTTTGTTTGTATCTATTTGTTTTTTTTAGTAATTTGATGTATTTTTTTTTTCGATATAAAAGTTTCAAAACTAAGCATTCGGTATTACATCTGACGTCCATTTATTTATTTTAATTTACAGTTCAAATATAATTTAAATATATAACGTATAAGGTAATGTTCTGTAAAAAAAATTATTTGAGTCAGATTAAGGCAGCAGCCTATCAGAGATTTGTTCAAGGGTGCAATCCCTGTTACCCTTAAGGCGCCCTAACACTCCTTAAGGATTAAATACAAAAAGTTGGATACAATGTCAAGTTCAATCCGACAGGATACAAGGTTATGTTGATAAAAAGTAAAAGTATGTGAGTTATCTAAATATCACAGTTATCATATTAGCTGATACACTAGTAACTGTCTGATCCAATCTGATAGCAAGTGATACTATCATGGCAGCTCGGTTATTTTGTGGCAGTTACTGGCGTTTTCATAACCACATTAAATACTAACACAGTAACCAGTGGTGTAACTAGAGTTGACTCATGGGGGGGGGGTTACACCCACCAGTCAACCACTCCAACATATTACTCCCTTCAAAAAAGATGTCTCGTAATATAGGTATAAATATCATGTATCATTATGATCATGTAGCTTCAAATTAAATAAATAGATTATAATTTTTTATAAATGTTATTTTGGAAGTTATAAATGTTATTTTCGGAAGGGCAATCAAGAAATAGCTTTTAAATACAAGTAGCCCTCTTTATTGGTTATAATAACTTACTACACGTAATAAACAATAAATTGAGACTAAGAACTCATCATAAAAAAAAGTTAAATTACATTATCGAACGGGAAAAAAAAATTCTTAAATATCAAATATATAAGTAAAAAATTTCGATCGTTCCCCACTCTATAAAAGTTGTATAAACTTTTTAACTGTTAAACTGTGTTTTATAAACTGTTAAACTGTGTTTTATAAACTGTTAAACTGTGTATAACAGTCACTCAGGACAATCTAAATTCAAGTTGGCGAGTTGTTTTTGCTAACTCGTCCAACACTTCACAAGTAGTGATATCTAGCTCTCTGTGGATATTAAGCATAGCAAGTCCGTTTAACCTTTGCTGGCCAGTTGTGCTCCTTACGTAAGTTTTCAGTCTTCGTAGAGAAGAAAAGGACTTGTATAGGGAACTTTCTAGACCCATCCAGACTTTGCTTCTAGATTCTAAGAATTGTCTAAACTGTTCTTTTACATTTGCGACCTTATTGTTGCCGCTAGATGCCACTATTGCCGCTATAATAATATAATTAATTGTAAATAAACAGTATTACGTTTTGGTTTGTCATTTTAGTGTACCATTAAAATAACTGAGTTTGCACTTTCTTTTGTTGTGTTTTTGGCATCATTGACCCTCACTTCTGTAATCCAACAATAATAACTTTGGAAAAGAAAAATCCTTCAAATTTTTAATTTTTTTTTAAATTGTTACAATTTGTTTTCATCTAAGCAAGGGGGGGTACATCCCTAATACACCCCTCGTTACGCCTATGACAGTAACCATCATCATTAGGGAATAATTATGTTAATAAGATAGACATTTTTAAAGTTCTATAAAATAATAAATTTTGATCCAAGATACACCGTGATAAATTGAATATAGACGTATTACTTGTAATTATGGTATTTAAGTTGATTAAAAATATTTTCCCTTAATACTAAGCAAATACATTTCTGCCATCATTAACCTATGTATACTTTTATCACTACAACCCATGAAGGTTTCGGATTCAGTACATGCTAGAAACTGTACTGTTTTTAAGACAACAGTTATCCAGGGAAAGAAGGGCCAAATACCTTTTTTATTGAGGATGGCTAAGCCCCAGAAAGATATCCAGATCCTACTGAATCGATTCACAGACTTGTACTGATACTGAAATATTTAATTATTTACAAGAAATCGTCTTAATCATATTGATTTCAAAGTTAAAGGTACTTTATTTCAAGGATGTGCCTTATATTTTCGCTCTATTTATTCATGTATATAAATAAAATAAATAAGAAATAAATGAATAAAAGTTCTTTTGTTTTCATTTTGCTTATACTTTTTTTAATTTTTATACACAGGGTGTTTCAGTATGTAGCCAAACTGAAAATTTGAACTAAGAATCACAAAAAAAAATTTCTACGGAGGTATGTCTGCAAACGCTTTGTTTAGGATATATTATCACCTAAAGAGTTATGAATTACTTAGGCAATAAATGAAACATTTTATTTGTTGCAACTACTATATTAATTAAATTTAAACATTAACATTCATATTAAATGTTGTTCAAAGTGATTTCCTTGAGCATTAAGACAGGTTCGGCATCTTTCTTCAACAGAAGCAGTGGCGGAATAGCACCGGATACGTTAAAAGATTCAATTAACCTCCTTCGTAAAGTCACCACAAACCAAAAAATTCTGTGGTTTCAGGTCTGGAGAGCGTGCAAGCTACTGGCCCTGCGCAGCCAATCCATTAATTAATTAATTCTCAGCCATTTTCGTGTAGCTCTTCCGCAATGTGCAGGTCAACCATCTAATTGGAAACCACGCGTTCCTTCTCAGTTGTAGAGGAATACCTTTGACTTGTGGCTTGGCCTGGACGCTCTCTAGACCTGACAACACTGGATTTTTTTTGCTTGGGATGACAGTAAAGAAAAAGTCTATGCAAGGCCAGTCAATGACCTTAATTCCTTACGAAGAAGATTAGAATAGAATAGAAAACAAACTTTATTCTGAGACCAAGTTCCTTTAGAATAACAACCATGAACAAAAAAAAAATAAACATAATATTCATCTGGCCAGAAGGCTACATAATAATAAGAATCATGAAGTAATTAAAAGTGACAAAAAACATAATTTATTTTATTTTATTATTTTATTGAATTGTATCACTGTAATATGTAAGCCCCTGTACTAGATGTACATATTACAGTGATACAATTCAATAAAATAATAAAATAAAAAAAATTATATTTTTTGTCACTTTTAATTACTTCATGATTCTTATTATTATGTAGCCTTCTGGCCAGATGAATATTATGTTTATTTTTTTTTTTTGTTCATGGTTGTTATTCTAAAGGAACTTGGTCTCAGAATAAAGTTTGTTTTCTATTCTATTCTAATCTTCTTCGTAAGGAATTAAGGTCATTGACTGGCCTTGCATAGACTTTTTAAATAAATTTTTCAGATATATATATGAGGCATTCAGGATAAAAATATTATAACTCCAAAATTTCACAAATTGACTTTTGTTTACGTCGCTTGCCGCTTGCTTGGTCAAGCGATTTTGTCTAACTCGGCACTTTTCCGCCTATTTCTAATCGTTTTAATCCCGCTCTGAACATGACGATTCTGGAGGAAAAAACATTGCTTGACTAAACAAACGAAAAATATGAAAAAATTAATTTTCGAAACTTGGAGTCATCTGCTTTCAGATCCTGATCTCCACTTGCAAATTTTGAAAATTGAAAGTTGAAAATCCACTTGCAATCACGCATCGGCCAATTTTTTTCGTTTGATCGTTCTTTTTTAAAAGAATATATATTATATATTTTTTTATCACGCATCGGCCACTAAGGACCACGTGAATATCATTGGTTAGCTTTCTTTGGGAGTCTTGATTTCCTTTCTTCCCACCTCAGCTTCATGATCTTCGACTGCGTTTCTTTTCTTTCTTCGGACCAATTTGAACCCCAATTTTTTTTCTCTTCCAATATTGGTGAGATTTTTCAGTGTTTTCCTGTATGTGTCTCTACCTAGGCAGTTGGCATCTGACATTTTAAGGTTCTTTAATTCTTCTCTTGTTTGCTTCGTGTGTCCTCCCACGGTTTTGTAGCTAAAATGTTTCTTAAAGATCTCTTTGTTCAATCTTCCCTCCTTCATCCTTTTCATCAGCCTTTTGATTCTTATCTCGGTCTCCAGGTCTTTGCTTTCTCTGCAGATCTCTTCGTTATATCTTTGTTAGATTTATATAAAGCTGAAAATGTTTAGGAAATTTGACAAGGTTATTTTTTTGGGTTGGGGGGATTGGAGTGCCTCAGGAGTAGAGCGCATGTTGCCATTCCGAAGGTTCAAATCCCGCTGCTGCCACGAGTTTTATTCAATCGGTTAGCAGCCGGAGATGGATCCCATGGTTCTAGGACCCTCCTGTGGTTCTCCCAACTGCTGTAATTGTGAGAGGATCTGGTGGTTGATAGTGATACCTGACAAATCACACCCCTCCCCAACCTTTGTCCTAGAAACAGTACATTCTCTACTGTGTACTGAATCCAAGACCCTTCATGGGCTGTAGTGGTACATTTTTTATTTCTTTAAAAAACTATTTATATGCAAAACTCAGACATTCTATGAATATCTACAAGGTCACTCCATTTTTAAAATACATCGGGCCTTAGAGGATAGGCCTGCAAGACTACTATTATTCACTCTGGTCCCGTTACATATTCAGTTCGCCGCTCCCCCAACGTTAGTTCCTCGAACTAAGTTATTAATCCCCCTCACGGCACAAAAGTGGAAAACAAACGTCATATGGAGACGTATTTACGAGGCAAGTAGAACACTACAATGACCTCTACCATCTCCGACGAACCGTTGGACGATTATAGAATGTTCCTCAGGGGGAGGAGTATTCGGATTTAGGGGCCTATCAGACTCACTACAGAAACAGGAATGGTTGTCACTTGTAGTGTAGTGATTAGTATAATCAAACTTTCATGCCAATATCGCTGGTTCGCAGCACGTATAAATAATAAAAAGCCTTAGCGAACCCGAAGGCTCGATGCCGATACCACCAATCTCTGCTTATAAACTTCTATCCACGGACCACTACCGAAATCCGTGAGATCACTCTTAACACTAAATTTTTCAAACCAACGCTGCTTGGTGCGCTGGTCAAGGACACTCCCCCCTTCATATTTTATACTTTTACGAGTTGCTTCAGCGGCTGTTAATTTTTTTCCTCGGTAATGTCTTAAAATTGCGAGAATTTCCTAGGACACTGCCATGTTTCTTCTTTGAAATAAATAACTGAACTGAGGCTTTTTTTGAAGAAGTCCAGTGTTAGTAAACAAGCTTAGAGAATGCTCTAAAGGGATTATTAAGTGTTGGTAAATAATAAATAGCATTAAAATATTCACAGACTTTTGAACTCTGGAATTTGACAAAGCGGTCACTTTTTTTTTACATTACACCCCATTACTTAGTCATATCCGAACGGGATTTTTCAAAGGGAGTAAAAAAAAAGTTTAGTATTTTAAGGACAAACAATTACAAAAAGAATGTACAAAATACTTGGTAGGGCCTACATTGGTAGTCCTGAGCCTGTCCGAAGTCAGGTACTCTTTAAAGATCCCCATCCTAATCATAACAGGAAATATTTAGAGCTCCCACTGGATCATTGCCCGATTAGCCATAGCAGCATAAGTGACCTTAAAGGAATACACAAGAAAAAAGGACACTCGTAAAGTCGACATAGTCACGGTATTTTCAGTGTATGGTAGGCATTGAACTGTTTCTAAGGCAACGGTTGTATAGTGTATAGTGTATAGTCTTATACTTTATACTGTATAGTGCATAGTGTTATGGTGTGTAGTGTTATAGTGCATCGTGTTATAGTGTATATTGTATAGAGTGTTATACTATATAGTGTATAGTGTATAGTGTATAGTGTTATAGTGCATAGTTTTATAGTGTTATAAGTATAGTGCATAGTGTATAGTGTATAGTGTTATAGTGTATATTGTATATTGTATAGTGCATAGTTTTATAGTGTTATAGTGTATAGTGCATAGTGTATAGTGTATAGTGTTATAGTGTATATTGTATAGTGCATAGTGTTATAGTGTATAGTGCATATTGTATAGAATGTTATACTGTATAGTGTATAGTGCATAGTTTTAAAGTGTTATAGTGTATAGTGTATAGTGTTATACTGTACACTGTATAGTGCATAGTGTATAGTGTATAGTGTTATAGTGTATATTGCATAGTGCATAGTGTTATAGTGTATAGTGCATATTGTATAGAATGTTATACTGTATAGTGTATAGTGCATAGTTTTAAAGTGTTATAGTGTATAGTGTATAGTGTTATACTGTACACTGTATACTGCATAGTGTTATAGTGTATCGTGTTATAGTGTATATTGTATAGAGTGTTATACTATATAGTGTATAGAGCATAGTGCATAGTGTATAGTGTATAGTGTTATAGTGCATAGTTTTATAGTGTTATAGTGTATAGTGCATAGTGTATAGTGTATAGTGTTATAGTGTATATTGTATATTGTATAGTGCATAGTTTTATAGTGTTATAGTGCATAGTGTATAGTGTATATTGTATAGTGCATAGTGTTATAGTGTATAGTGCATATTGTATAGAATGTTATACTGTATAGTGTATAGTGCATAGTTTTAAAGTGTTATAGTGTATAGTGTATAGTGTATAGTGTTATACTGTACACTGTATAGTGCATAGTGTATAGTGTATAGTGTTATAGTGTATATTGCATAGTGCATAGTGTTATAGTGTATAGTGCATATTGTATAGAATGTTATACTGTTATAAAGTGTTATAGTGTATAGTGTATAGTGTTATACTGTACACTGTATACTGCATAGTGTTATAGTGTATAGTGTTATAGTGTATAGTGCATAGTGATAGTGTTATAGTGCATAGTTTTATAGTGTTATAGTGTATAGTGTTTTAGTGTTTTGGAGACTATATTTAAATGCCAGGTTTTATCCAAATTAACGATACGGACGTTATAGTGGTTTGTTGATCCCCAGGAGAGTCTGCTGGTCCCACAGGGTAAAACATCCATTTATGGATGTTAAAAGATCATATATCGCAGGTCTGAAAAAAAAAACTTTTTTAAAAATTGTTTTGATTTAGTTGTCTGATCTTTATATAGTTTTTTACACTGATTTCATTATGAGATTGGTTTTTTTTTCTATCACGCAAGTCTTGCCTACAAAATAAAGTTGAAGTTTTTGGAAAAAGTAAAAAATAACGTAAAATTTTGGATTTGTTTTTATTATTTTACATGAAGCAAAAGAAAAAAACAACAACAACAATAGCTAGCTAAAATGAGCATGAAAGTGTTGCATATGTGTTGTAAAGTTATTATAAGTCTTTGTAAAAACGTTTTATTTTTCCATCAAAGCATCTTTTGGTACTTTTTCGGCTGTGTTCTTGTGAATTTTCCCTTTTTTTCTCATATTTTTTCATAATCACCACAAAAATACTGTTAAACCCACTATCGCTACTGTTAAACCGTTAAACCCATTATTGCTACTGTTAAACTGTTTAAACCCACTTGTTAAATATGGTACAAATTTTTCATCGCAGAGCTGTGTAATTTATCTCCTATTTTTCTGATTTGACCCGGTACCTTCAACTAAGCAGCTTTCTACCCACTAAGCTTCCCAGGTGCTACGATGAAATAATTATCTTACGAAAATAAATGTTTATTATTGACCGTTTTTGATTATCCGAACTAATGTCGACGTGGTTTGGATAATCAATACTTCGAATAACGGAAATCCTCTTGAAGAAAGGAATTGCCGAAACGAAATCTTCTTGTAAAAAAAAAAAATCTTTTACCTATTAAAACTATACACATGCTATATTTTTATTTGCTAGTAACTTTTTCCAGCATTGCAACTCAGGAATCCTTACTAAGCTGAATTTTTGTTTATGGATGTGAAAATAAAACGATAACACCATGCGATACTTATTAATATTAAAATATAAATCAGGAAAAAAAATAGTCCCGGTAGAGCTCAGAAAAAATTCTCTTTAGTAAGAAGAAATATTTATTTTAAAGCCAATGTTTCGACTCCCATTCCAGGTATTGCCCACATTGTATATTCTTCAGAACTAAATATACATATAATATACATATAAATTAAAATAATAATACATATATATAATCATAATAATGCCTTTATTTATTCTGGGACAAGTCCCTTTAGAATAACAATGCAGGTATTGTAAGCTATTACGCCTTAGAGTGTAAAATAATTACATTTAATTAATACAAATAATTTAGTAAGTGAAAAAGAATAATAAAAAATACAATGAAAAAAAAATGCGACTTACCTCCTATAACAATATTTCAAATTCATATTAGAGGAAGAGAAAGAAAAAAATATTAAAATAAGTTAACAATTATTGTACAAGAGAAACAATTTATAGTTACGTATTTATCAAGTTTATGCCAAGAAAAACACAAAAAACAATGAAGAAAAATTCAAACAATAGTTATTTAGTTTTTTTTTTGTTTTAATAGTTATTTAGACTTATTTCCTTTATTTCTCTTCATTTTTTTTAAATATCTAAGTTGATGATATTAATACATAATTATAATAATGATATTAATACATGGTTTATATCACACAAACTCATATATGTACACACATAATCATACACACAAGTGTACATTAAAAAAAAATCATTCATTAATCGAATGAGAGAATTTTAACTCAAAAATGATCCTACTATTTCCGATATATATATAGTAAAAATGAATATGATAATTTATACGTATCTTGTATATTTCGCCATGAAGAAGAACTGAAATGTGGATCGAAACGTTGGCTTCAAATTAAGATTATTTTCTGACCTCCACCCTGATCAGTTTCTTACTTAACCTGTACCACTAAAGTCTTGGAGGTTCTGGGGTTCAATACGTGGTAGAGACTGTACTTGTTTTTTTAGGCAACGGTTATGCAGGGAGAGGATTTTTTCGAGATCACGCTCAACAGCCAGATTTTCCCCTTTATTTTGGGCACCCACTTCATAGAGGCTGGGTGAGCCCCACGAGAATCCTAGGTCCCATAGGGTCCATCTCCGGCTGCTAACAGATATAAGAAAAGTCTCCCAGTAACTTGATTTGAACCCAGGACTTTGGAAACTACAACTCAGCACTGGTATATCTCACAATATATCAGTATTCATAAGGTCTTTTAAGCACTTTTAGAAAAAGGTTAAGCTTAAAATATTTACCGGGCGAAAAACTAATGTGAACATTTTTCTCGTTCTCAATTGTTCATTAAATATAATTATTTATGAACAATTAAGTAAAATAAACTATGAAATTATCGCAGGTAGTTTCAAAAGACTAAATGAGGGTGTGAGTATACTGTGATACTCTCTTTTTGCCACATGAATTCTACATGAGTTATCGGGTTACAAAATTACTGATCTACTTTTACGGTTCGTGGACAAACAGTTCATAACATTGTGTACTGAAGGATAAGCTACCTATTTTATGGAGTGATCAGTTGAGGATACAGGAAAAAACATATTATATTATTCTTTGTTACTTACTATACTCTATCAATATTCCCTCTGTTTTCATATTTACCTAAAGGATTCTATTCTACACATCATTTTAATTTGTATGTATCTTGTACATTAAGCCCTGAAGAAGACCTGTAATGTGGATAGAAACGTTACCTATAAACTATACAGAACGAAAATTTCGAATTCCTTTTCAAAGATAATTTCTAAAGGAATTTTCCTTATTCTGAAGCGCAAGGTGGTGTCATTGAATGAATTACGAAACTTTAGATGTCGTGTTCATTATGGGATCTAGGACCCTCCTGGGGCTCATTCAGCCTCTATAATATAATTACCCAAAATAAAAAATCTATGTTAAATCACCTCCGTTATCCGGGGTTGTTTGTTCATTTAACGTCACTTTATGCTGCTATGGCTAATCGGACGATGCTACAGCGGGAGCTCTAAATTTTGCCTGTCCAAGTTTAATTAGGATAGGGATTTTTAACGAGTACCTGACATCGTACAGGCTCGGGACCCCAATTTAACGTCCCTTCCGAAGGACGGCGTACCTAAGGATTTTTACTCCCTTTAAAAAATCCTAGGGCCACCTGCAGGGCTACGAACCCGCAATCCTGGGCTTAGTAGTTTGTTACGCTAACCACTAGACCACAAGTTGCTGTTATCTGGGGTTAGCACAACCGTTATCAAAGAAACAGTACAGTCTCTACACGTACTGAACCCGTCATTATACGTCAGAAATTGGATTAATAAAACAAACTAAAAATAGATCTGTGTCAATTATCAGTGAACTTCTGTTATCAGTGAAGGTCAATGGAACGATCAAGGTCGAGGTTGGCGATCGTCAACAGGTAAAAGTGATAACGGAGCAATTGTCAACTGGTAAGAAAGATAAGAGAGCGATCTATCGGCGACATCCGAAACACGGGTAGATAGCAGAGCAAGATAGCACCCGAGTCGAGGGGAACGGACTGATACTGATTGTATGATATTACTTCTAATGTTCCTTAAAATAGAAAATAAGCTTTCACAGCTCACACAGTTTCCCTTACTTCGATGCATAAGATATATATTTATTTAAAAAAAATATATATGTATATATATATATATATATATATATATATTAAAAGTTTAAAATTACTGAATGAAGTGAAAAGGCCAATTACTAAATCTTTAACTCAATTTAATATGTTCATTATTCAGAAAAAAACCCAAAAATTAGAAGTAAGACAAAAATTATACACATAGACGTACTTACTACAACCAGTTTGGATGCATTACAAATTTTCCACATCGCTATACAGACTCACAGAAAACTACTTCAAACTTTTCAATTAAAAATACTTAGACTTATCACAAAAGCGCTATGGTATGCCAATAACAAAACTTTGCATACGGACTAAAAAATACCAGGTGACGTACACAAAATAACGTACTAAAAACGCTTCTAAGAAAAACTACACGGATACTCAAACCCATTCATAGAACAAATCTCTCATGCCTGAGATCACTATGAGGAGACTAAAAAGAACGTGGATGAGAGATCTGCTTTCATAATAAAATTAAATCCACGAGAATTACACCGCTGGGTACTGTTCTTCTTCGCGCCTGTCCTGTTGTTTTGTTTTTTTTTACTGCCGGCCAATCTTCTGATTCTCAGTTGTTTGTATTTATTAGGTGTGGATACAAATATAAAGAGTGAATTTTTTTATTAGTGTCAATTTTTTTTGTGAAAATCCTTCTATTATCTTGAATTTAATAACGATATATACGATATTTTAATCCTTATTTTATGATCCTTAACCAGGGTTTACATACTCGGAGAAGGTCATGTAATAACTAAAAGCAGCTAATCGAATATCGCGTAACCTCCGGTAATCTATCTGGGCTATAGGAAAATTCCTCGAGGATCAATGCACAGCAGATGCTTGCAACATGGACCATGTAGCTTGCGCCATGAAGCATGCATCTTGAAGTTCGAGGTGCAAAGGGTGGGTATTAATACGTGACAGAGAGAAGTGAAGCTGGCCCGGATCCATATGATACTCCCTCTCCCTAACGCCTAATGCTATTCCTTTGAACTTATGACCTATTTATTTCTTCGCTAAACACAATGCCCCTCCTTTATCCTTATAGTCCTCCAAGGATAATTGATAATTTTTGTCATTTTTTATTAATACATAAAATTAATCGACAGACATCTAATTCGAAAAAAATAATACAAACGATCTCTAAAACATGAGGATAATCTAATAATAGTTCATTCACTCAATGAAAACCTATTTCCAGTCGTTTCTTTTTTCATATAACTTTATTACGTGGATACGTTTCGACTATATGTCATTTACAATCCATCAAGAACTTCTTTAACTTCTAAGAAGAGTTATGGTTCCTTTTGTTGATGGAAAATGGACCTCCAAGAAAAAATGTTAGCTAATGACAATGAATAATATAAAAAAAGAAGAAAAAAGATGACTTATAACTCTTCTTAGAAGTTAAAGAAGTTCTTGATGGATTGTAAATGACATATAGTCGAAACGTATCCACGTAATAAAGTTATATGAAAAAAGAAACGACTGGAAATAGGTGTTCATTAAGTGAATGAATTATTAGATAATGCAATCCAGTTTACATCCTTTCAAAATCTAATAATAGTATACATGAAAATCAATGTTGTTATTTTTTAAATTAAAAATCGCAATTAATAGCACCAAAGACTTGTTTTTTAACACGTTTTAACGTGTTTAAATCGCATCAAAGAAGACAGAGTGAAGCACATCTTACATCAACAGCCCAAACAGGCTCTTCAAATAGAGACAGCAACCCAATCCACGACGCTCCAAAAACAGCTCTTTGAGAAACATCGATTTTTTCCATTATTTTAGACACTGTAGGCTTTGTTTTGGGGATTTTTTCTATTGCATCCTATTTACGCCCCTTTTTGAGTTGTTGGTCTCTTTTTTTGTTTTTTATTACGTTAAGTAAATTATTTTTTTTGTATTGACCTTATAATTATTATTAACTTATAATTAATTAGTAATTACCCACTTAATCCAGTCGAGAGTGATATGTAGGGTGAGGAGAAGAAAATGAGTTAAAAAAAATATTCCTGATGACTCGGAATGGATAGCAGTATAAATAACCATCAGCATTTCGGACCATTAAGGTTTTTAAGAGGAGACTAAAAAGGCAATCTGCTGATTGTCAATTGTTTGTATTTGACATGTGTGGATAAATTTTTATATGAAGAGAAAGAAAGTATTTAAAACGCAGAAAGATATGTTTTTGCCTGTTCTTGGAACCATTAAGTCTATTTTGACCCTTTCCATTTCTAGCTCTTCGTGCGACCTGTGGTGTAGTGGTTAACGTAATAACCTTCTATGCCCAAGATCGTGGTTTCGTAGCCCGGCAGATGAAAATCTTTGGTCATTCCGTCCTTCGAAAGGGGCATCAAATGGCATTACCTATGAGATGTCAGGTACTCGTTAATAATCCATATCTTATTTACCTGAAAAAATAAAAGATAGGAATCCCATTGTAGCGTCGTACGATTAGAGGTAGTAGCGTAAAGTGACGTTAAATGAATTATAATTGTTCCGTCTTTTAAGTTTGGTTTCTTCTTTTGACTTATCATTAAAGTAGGGGAGTAATCAAATAATTATTTATCTTGGTTCGGGCGCCAAAATACCCATTTGCTTTTTCAAACATTTATTAGTTATTTTAATTTTTAAGAGAAAAGATTTGTCCTGGCCGGGATTCGAACCCTGGTCGTCTGCATCTCTACCAGGGGGTCGTATCCAAGTCAGACAAATCTATTCTCTTCACCGATCCTATATCCCCGTGTTCTCGCAATTTTTTCGATGTATACACGGGGAAGAATGCTCATTGAACATTACTTTAATTGGGATCTTGATAATTGTATATTTATAATGTATTTTTATTCATTGTTCTTTTGACGGTGATTATTTTTAAATATTTTTATTTTGAAGAGAAAAGATTTTTCCTGGCCGGGATTCGAACCGGGTCGTCTGAATATCTAGTGGAGTGCTCTGACCACTCTGTCTGATTTGTCTGATTTGGATACGGACCCCTGGTAGCTCAGTGGTTAGAGGACTGTACTAGAGATGCAGAGGACCCGGGTTCCAATCCCGGCCGGGACAAATCTTTTCTCTTCAAAATAAAAATATTTAAAAATATTCACCATCGAAAGAATAATAAATACAAATATTTATCAGTTATAATAGTTAAAAAATCATTATAATTATTAATAAAAAGCTAAAAAAAAATATTTTTATTATGAAGAGAAAAGATTGAACAGTACTTTTAATTTTATTTTATAATACGTCATTATATTATTTATTATTTATTATAATTTTTTAATCATTACTTTAATTTTTAAATATTTTTATTTTGAAGAGAAAAGATTTGCTCCTAGCCGGGAATCGAACCCGGATATCCGCCTCACCGTGGCAGCGCTCTAACCATTTGAGCCACCGGGGTCGCTCCCTACCTCCTTGTGTAGACATCGCAAAATTGCGAGAACACAGGGGATATGGGATGGGTGAAGAGAACAAATTTGCCCTAGATAGGGAGCGACCCCGGTGGCTCAAATGGTTAGAGCTTTGCCACGGTGAGGCGGAGAACCGGATTCGAATCCCGTGTGGGGGCAAATCTTTTCTCTTCAAAATAAAAATATTTAAAAATTAAAACAATGATAAAAAAATAAAATCCTTTACTACTAAAACCCGATGCTACGCCCGATTCGCAATAGCAGCATCATTTAATATCCATAAAGTGTTTTATTCATTTAATACCAATTAAGTGGCGTTAAATGTGTAAACGAACATAGCAGCTTATGGCCAAAATCTGAACAGGTTTGTTTCTTTGTTTATTATTTACGGTATCTAATTTTGAATCTTTAGTAACACGGAGGGTGGATCAACAGGTGACTTGGCAAAGTAGAACGCCTCCCTTCTATTAATAATATGAATAATATATTGTGCGTTATACAAACCTCGGAATAACTTAAAGAAAGATTAATGCCTATAAATAAATCAACATTGGATAATAAATGTTTTATTCAATTTTTACTCGATATCGGCCTACAAAATTCTCCTTCTTACAATAGTGCTTTTATTATCGTTCTCTTGTTGGTTTGAGGGAAACGGCTTTTAGAGGCCAATAACCAGTGTTCGGACAACGGATCGAAAAACATACGGTACCGGCGATGATTCGGAGAATAGTGAATAAGACATGAGCTCTCTTGTACGTAACGGCGAAACATCGCATTGTAAACAAAATTTCTGTACCGTAAGTGTTATATAATATTGACTAGAGTTAACTTCCATCCATTAGAGTTAAGTCCATCTTTAGTATAATAGATTCTAGATTTTTCTTCTCCCTGAAAAAAACAATAAAATAAAAAAGACAATCGAAGAACGCGAATTCGCCAAGTTTATAAGAAAACGCACTTTTAAGACAACATACTAGACTGAAACTAGACGCCTTTTCAGGCTACTATAACAATTACTAGACAAAAACTATAAACACAATTTCAAAAGACTCATATACATAGATATTATAGGGTGTTTTTTTAAGCTAGATAGAACTTTAAATTGTAAAAAGTAACACAAAAAATTAAATTGTAATCAAAATTTTTTTTTTATTCGAAAGATCAATACGTGACATTAACATTTGAAAATGATTTCGGGCATATGGGCACCGCGGCTGTTCTTGACGAAGCGCATTCTGGACGTCCAATTTTGGGCCACTTTTTCGAGCACTGCTGGCCGTATGTCACGAATAACACGAACAATGCTGGCTTCCAAGGCGTCAATTGTTGCTGGTTTATCAGCATAAACCAGTGACTTCACGTAGCCCCATAGCACGACCTTGGAGGCCAATTGACAGGTCCATTTCTCGAAATCAACCAAAAATGCGCCTCATCGCTGAACACAATTTTGCGATAAAACAACGGGTCAGTTGCCAACTGCTCTAGAGCCCAATCGGCGAAAGAAGTATACGAAATGTCAGAGTATACTGAAACAAATAAAAAAAAATTTTTGATTACAATTTAATTTTTTGTGTTACTTTTTACAATTTAAAGTTCTATCTAGCTTAAAAAAACACCCTATATAAGACCTATTTGGACTTACAGTGTAGTATTTTGAGGCTCCACTGAGGCATCTAATTCCTCTCGTATCCCAATCCTTACAATCCATAATCCTTCGTATAATTCTCAATGCTCTTACTTTTTTATGAATAAAGTCATCCATAATGACCTGTCCCATTTCTTGGTGGTTTAGCCCGATACGAGGCCTTACAATCCAAAATCCTTCGTATAAATCTTAATTTGTCACTGCTTGCCATTTCAGGCAACTTAATTAGTAGACAAACCCTCTAAGATCCTAATTAATTACAAAAGACTCATGTAGATGACTATTATAATACCTGTTAGAGAGGAAAATAGTTGACTGGAAGATCTAATGTGTGATGGAAATAGTTGGGGGGGGGTGCAGTCAAAATAAACACCCCCCAACTATTTTTATCCTATATTATAATACTTATTTGGACTTACGGAGTAGAGCTTTGGGGCTCCACTAAGCTAATGAATTCCTCTCGTATCCAATATTACAATCCAAACCCTTCGTAAACTCTTCAATGCTCCTTAGTTTGTAAAGAATAAAATTATCCATAATGACAGTAAAAATCCTCAATGCTCCTTATTTTGTTAAGAATAAAGTCATCCATAATGACCTTAATGTACCATTGGTTCCTGATTTGGCCCGAACCCGGTATCTATCCTTTCATAACAAACTTCATTCCCACTCAAACCCTCTAGTTTCAAACCTAGCTTCCTCTTCGATTCCCGATAATCCTCCGAGGCGTCTGAAAAGAAGATGGCCCCGTGACCTTCTTAGTTGAACTTGTGATTCGAGTACTACCAGTGGGTAGTTTCTCTACTTGTCATTTTCACATGTCATTATGTATCGCTTAGCCTATTTACTTGATTATTGTAATACAGTTGTAAATTTCAATAAATAAATAAAATAAAAAATTACACTAATGCCCCAATTTTTGGTGATTCGGCCCGAAACAGATATGAATCCTTTCATGAAAAATTTAATTCCCACTAAAAGCCACTAGTTTCAAACTTAGATACCTCTTCCTGATAATTCTCCAAGGTTTTTGAAAAGAAGAGGCTTCGTGACCTTCTCATTTGAATTTGTTATTCGAGTACTATCAGTTTCTCTATTTGCTGTACCACATACCTAGGTCGCCCATGGATCTATTATCAAGAACACATACAAAGAATATGAGCAAGAAGGGGAAAAACCCAGACGAAAAGATCGTGTCAAAACCAAGAAGGATGGCTCCGATGGATAGAGGCTCCTCTACGCTCAACGGCAGTAGAGAGTGATAATGATGTACATTAAACTCATTTTGGACAAAATATGACTAAATTGGACAAAATTCCCAGGGGCTGCAGATAGATATTGTAGAGTATCTTATAATTCACACAGTGTTGTAACTTTAAAATATATAAACTCCAAGAAATATTATTTGGTGAGAATTCACATCCGCTTTTTGTTAGGATATTTATGATATTGTAAAAAAATGTTAATAATTCAAACCGTTGTATTGTTCTTTCTTTCCACATTCCACTGTGCCAATGGACATGACGTCACAACGACTGTTTACTCAGATGTTCGTCAGAGCAATAACGCTTCGTCTTTATCAGTGCTTCGAGTACAAGAAGCAACGATTGATAACAGGTGAGTAAACCTAATTACTAACTCAATCGGGACTTATTACTACCATATTATTACTATTAGTAGATTTGACTAATACTGTACGATCACTTGGGCAAATTTATAGGTGATGGAACAAACCGTGTTTTATTTATAATAATCACAAATATATAATTCGTTCTCTTAATTACAAATTCTCCTTAGTTAGGTTTATTGAAGAAGGAGCTAACATTGCGAGACGCTAATATTTTTTTCTCTTGGTTAGGGCGTCAAAAAAACGTATTTGTTTAAATACAAAAAACAAAGTCCTCAGCCGCGTTTGTTCGCGGTAAACTCAATATCTACTGCACAGATTTTCATGCGGTTTTCACCAATAGATAGAGTGATTCACCAGGAAGGTTTAGGTATATGATTTGTCGAGGTTTTGGATAAATGGGTTGGAATATAGCGATAATTGTCGGAATTGTTGGAAAAGTATAGCCGCTTTGGAGGTTTCATCTATGACGCTGCCTAATACCTTGATCGTATAATGAAACAATGCATGGTGGAATATTCCTCTTTTATAGATCTACAAAAAAGTGTAAGATCTACAAAGTGAAAGCTATATAGACGAGTACAGTATTAATCCATATCAACTTCTATACTTTAGTTACCTTAACCATTTCATGCACATTATTAGAATATTTGATACCAACAAATTTAAATCAGTACCTTATGGGCTATCGCAAAAACTTGACGCGCATGAAAATAAGTTCGTATATAAAGAACTATTTTGTTGTGTTTTTATGTTTATAATATCTACATAATAAAATACATTAGCTAGACAAATCATAATATGTCTGAATCGTCGGAGCGGGTCGCTAGTTAGTTATAAATAAATAAAAAATGTTACACTACAACCCTTGAAGTGTTCTTGGGTTCAGTAAATGTTAGTGAGTGATTTTGTTTATATGACAAGGTTTGTAGAGGGAGGTGATTTGTCCTAGATCTCAATCAACCGCCAGTTTCTCCCTCAATAAAGGGTACCCACTTTATAGTTGCTGAGTGAGCCCAATAAGACCTGCAGGCCGACAGGATCCATCCGTGGTTGTTAACAGGTAATTTATCCGTCATAGCCGGTTTTGAACCAGGGACATTCAGGATAGCACTGTCTCACCGATCTAGATTAAGAGGAACAAACATTATTTTTCTCGTTTGGGCGCCAGAAATCCTTGAGTTCACAGACCTTAATACCAATGCCAAAAATTATGTAAATTATTTATATATTCAACAATCTACATTATTATGTATTATTTATTATTATTGTATCAACAATGTGTATTAATACAAAATTATGTATTCATCACTTGGGAACCATGCTGATTGATATATATTTTTTTTTGAGGTTTCCACTTCTATTATAATAATTATATACTATTAAGAACGTATAAAAATATATTAAAAATAAAATAATAAACTTAATAAATTTTACGTATACAAATTTTTGATTTGTAATTTAATTATGATAGATTTAAATGAGAAAGATTTTAGTATGTAAATATAAATAAAATATAGTATAAATAGAGACCAAAGTTTAAAATATTAACAAAAGGACCATGGAGGACAATGGACCTCCAAGAAAAAATTTTAGCTAATGACAATGAATAATAAAAAAAAGGTATCTATACTTACTTCTATTTATGGACGATTTTAAGAAATGTATATTTGTTATATTGTTGTGATTGTACGTAATTAATAATTTACAGAAAAAAGATGACTTATAACTCTTCTTAGATGTTAAAGAAGTTTTTGATGGATTGTAAATGACATATAGTCGAAACGTATCCACATAATAAAGTAATATGCCAAAAAACGACTGGAAATAGGTTTTCATTGAGTGAATGAAATATTATTAATATAATGTTTGAGGTCGGATAATTTATATACTAGAAACAGGGACCTAGAAAAAACACGTGATAGGATTTGTCCCAGCATTTTCGGGGACCCTGTTTAGACTGTTGATGTAAGACGTGCTTTTTTATTTTCTATCATCATCATCATCGTATTCTATCCTCATGTACCGCCAATGCAGTGTGAAGAGGACTGCTGTACAGCCTTCTCCAATTCTGCCTTGTTAAATCCATTGACAAAGAAGCTAATAATCAAAATCCTTCCTCACATCTTCTTCCCACTTCTTCCTAGGTCGTCCTCTTCCTCGTTTATCCTTCCACTTTGGCTCGGTAGGTCTTGCTAGCAATTCTTTTAGGATCCATCCGCAGGAGGTGTCCAAGCCATCTCAGTTTATTTTCCTCTATTACCTCGTTGGCTAGTTTATTTTTTTACGTTACTTAATGCTGCTATGGCTAATCAGACGATGATACACTGGGAGCTCTAAGTTTTTCCTATCCAGGTTTAATCAGGATAGGCTTCTTTAACGTGGACCGAACAACACACAGGCTCGGAAACACTAACCACGGCATAATCAAGATTTTTTTACTCCCTTTAAACCCTAGGGCCACTTGCGAACCCACGATTGATTGTTATACTAACCACTACTCCACAAGCGAATCTCTGAGAAGATGCCTTCGATATGATCTTCTTTGGTGTTAATTTTTGTGTATGTCCTAGTGAAACAACTGGATATTATTAGTATTCTAAAGACCTAAAGATTTTTTTTAGTTTTTCAATTGTATTACACCAAATAGGGAGCAGAATAGCTCAGCGATAGAGTTCTGAATTACTGTGCCGAATGTTTTGGGTTCAAATCTGGTTGCGGCAGATAATTTATTTAAGCAGGCGGGGATGGACCCTGTCGTTTCTGGAAGCTACTTGGGTTTATGCAGTCTCTAAAACTGGGTATAAAACCTGGTGGTTTGGTGTGATCTTGGGCAAATCATTACCGTTATTCTAGAAACAGTATAGTTCCTACCATTTACTGAATCCAATACTTTTCATGGGTTGTAGTGGAAGTTTTTATTATACTAAATAATAATATATTAATAATAATTACAAGAAATAAATATAAGCCCAGATGATTTATTATCTGGAAGCAAGGACCTGGTGAAAACACGTTATAGGTTTTATACCAGTTCGATCCAGAATAGCCCTTATGTTTAAATCCATTGACAAAGAAGCTAATTTATAATTCTCTCATCCATTCAGAGCGCTTCCATGATTCTCCAGCAGAGGGAATATCAGATTCCCCTCTGTAGAAAGTCTTACGCAAGGATGGTCCTAATGAAATCTCAACGGTAAATAAAATTATATTTAAAACACATCGATGATATTAGATACAAATATGTATATTCGTGATAACTTGGATGTTTAAAAATAGTGAAAATTATAGTTTATTGTACTTATATACATAGATAGAATGAACCGAACTCTATTTTCTCTTGTGAAACATAAGAAATATTAAAAATATATATATGAAATTTTAAAGGAGCTAGGTTCCAGTGAATAAATTTATTTGTTTTAAACACTTTAATTTAAATCAAGGTACAGGTCTACGTCGATATCAGTTTGAAAATAGCTAATAATATAACACAAAAAAACAATAGGCCTTAACTATACTCCGCAAGAAACACAACAGAACAGGACAGCTAGGGACAGGTTACGCATGGATTTGCCACTGGAATATAAATAAATAGAAACTGTACGATAATGATCTACAAAATAAATATTAATTAATGAGTGGGGAGGTAAATAAATATTTAATAAAATAAAATAAAGTGGTTGAGGTAGTGGCAAATCCCTATCGCACAAACCTCTTTAGTCGCCAAGCAGTTTGTAACCTTTTTAACCACCTTATGTTATCGCACTCCCGTCTCAAAATAATAGCATTGCGAAATCAGATATATTTGATAAATGGTTTACAGCAGCCCTCGACAGTAAATATACTTTTTCAAAAAATTTAAGGTATGAATATGGTCTTAACTTAAACGAAATAACAATATAGTCAGACTATATATCATATGCACAATTCGTACTTAGGCTTAGTTGGCAACGAACGTTTTCATGAACCTGTTAAGATGAACGTTTACAACTGTATGTTTTAATGTTATAACAAATAAGAAAGTTGGGTTTAGCATAACGAGCCAAGCACACTATCCAAAAAAAAGTGCTCTAATGGAAGACAAAACGAGGAAGACCACATAGTGGAGGATCGATGATGCAAGATCTGAAATGCACGGAAGTGAGAAGGTGGAGAAAGGGGATGCAACAAGAGGCGTGGAGGAGACTCATCTGGAAGGTCTAGTTCCTGGAAGGACTGTTGACCCGAGGAGTTAGTTAGTTAAAGTTGGGATGGAAGTCCTTCCTAGCACCATCCAAGTAACATCGGGTTCAAGAAGGCGGTTATTGACATCTAGGAAACCACCCGATAGTCATAAAGGACGATACTCCTGAGCCTTGTGGGTTGTATCTTGTAGGCTGGCGGGCTTAAATAAGCTTGTAAGGAGGAGGTAATGATTTGCCAATTCTGGAGGTTCGCGGTTTTCTACGTCCAACATTGCTTGACTTTGATTACATCTTGCAAGGTATATAATATGTAATATTAATGATGTAGTGCATCATTGAGATAACTGGTTGTTATGAGAGTTACTTGAGCCTGAGAGTTTCGTAATCCACACTCTCCCAGGTGATAAGGTCAATTGAAAGCAGTAAGAGAGTGATACTAGATGATGTAAGAACTGGCTAACTAGCTGATGATTAGATACAACGATACAAAATCAAGAACACGATGACTCTTAAGATTCATAAAACGGCTCCAAAATTATGCAAGTAGTTCGTAGGCTACATTCTCTTTCGTCTCGAATCGGAACACGATATTATTGAAAATTCTTCAAATTGAATTTCAAAGAAGCAGGCTTAGAAAATTTGTCGCATTACTCATAAGTCTTCAAGTGTTTCATCCGAACGAAAACAAGAAATCAACAACCGTTTAGAAAATGTTGGATCGATACGAACTTCCATATTTTAAGATTTTATTCACATCAAATCTGTTTGAATTTTACTCGAGTCAATAACTAAATAATACTTAGTGAAGATTAAATTTACTTTTCACTATTAAAATTTTACTTAGTGACGTTAAGTGAAGAAACAAATATCCGCTGTGTCTTTATCTTTGAAAGAACCAACGATAAAGGGTTTCATACTAAAACTGGTTTCGCTGTAATTAAGTATTTTTCAATTTTACAAATTGACGGTTAGGTTGCTGTTATACACATACATAACCTCGAAGTGAGAGGTGCGCAAAGGAACGTAACGCCTCTGAATATATTTATATTTTACTGTAAAGTTTATACACTAAACCTTCTCCCTGACCATTTAAAACATTTGTATATCTTTTCTCATAATAACAAAGCATAAAAAACATCTAAGCCCAAAGGTAACATTGAGGTTATATATTTATCTTCTTAGCTAGTTCAAACAAAGTTATCATTAATTTGAGGTTTTAAAAATTATCGCATTTCAACACTTGGAGAATAAAGCAATAGAATACACTCTTACACATAGAATACACCGATTAGTCCCGGAATTTAACTTTTAATTTCTATCTATTATGTAAATCAAATAATACAATATTATCGAGAAAGGGACGTAACGCACCGCATTTAACTAAAATTCGATTTTACTCCTCATAAATTTTTCATACCGTGGGCTAAATATGAAAATCGTTTCTTAAGGAGTAAACTCCATAAAGTGTTCAATTTTCAATATCTAAATAAAATTATTATTTTTTATAATTTATATTATTACCCGAAAAGCTATATCTTCACAAAATTTTAGTTGCTAGCAATGTAACATAATATCACTTAAAACTTTTAGAGCTCATTTTCAAATTTAATCTGCTTCATTATTGTTTAAGTCGAATCATGACAAATTTTTTTCTGCATTCATGGATCCACTTCTGCTTTCCTCTCCAGGTAATAAGAAAGACTATTATTTTATTGTCCGAATTCCGCTGTACTTCTTTACTATGGACCTTTATCAGGCAAATAAGTCTGTCTGGTATTGTCTATTGATGGACATTGACATCCAACTCTGACTGCATAATTATGTAAGAAATAAAAGGAAAATAACTTTTTGAAAGCAAACCACGATGTTTTGGGTTTCTATTACAATTCAGAAGCAAATTGTATCTCATTTATACAAACATAAACAATTTATGTGCGTTTCATACAAATTGCAACATTATAAAGTACTTGCATAGGAAGTTGGGAAATTTTTTCGAGTATGGTTTTGGACTATGGCAATCGCAAGACTGTCTAATAATATTGGCCTGATTTATAAAGACTGGATGGGTCCTCTGAGCGGGTTATGCTTTAACTATATCAGACGGTGCGATAATAAAGAAACTTTTGGATGGAGAGCTATACACAAAGTGATGAATCGGCAAGCTGATGAAGTATCAATAGACCAAGTTGAATAAGGTTTGGACATTTTCAAAAAGACCTGCGCGGAGGCGTTGTATCGTAGTATCAGGCCTTTCCCCACTACACCTGCCCCGCCACCGATAACGAAAAAGGTCGTTTTGAAAATTATCAGACTATAGTAATAGTTAGGGAGCGGAGTGGCTCAGTGGTAGAGCACTGAGTTGCCATGCCGGAAATCCTGGTTCAAATCCCGCTGTGGGCCAAGACTTTTATTTAGTCTGGTTGCAGGGTGGGAAGCCAGAAAGGCTCCACCTTGAGGAAGTTCTTCCCCACCGTCCGGTCGAGAATGACCGCGACATGGGTCCTCCCGGACTACTGGGTCTCGCAGATGTTGACAGGACATGGCGGGTTCCGGGGAAAGCTCAGCGAGCATAAGAGAGAAATCGACCCCCGGTGCCTTGCCTGTGGAGTCCCTGAGACAGCGGAGCACGTTATTGTTTCCTGCACCGCGATGGAAGGACACCGTGCCAGGTTGTCGCGGAAAACCGGGATTTTCGCCCTCGCCGAGGAGGACTTCCCCCGTTTGATGGAGGAAGGTAATTACCCCTTCTTCAAGGAGTTTGTCTACGGGTGGAAGGAAGTGGTCGGGCCTGCGCATTTCACCATTAGCAGGGTCCGGCCCCTCGGCGAGCCACCAGACGAGGAGCCACCAGATGAGGAGCCAGACGGGGAACCACCCCCGGAAGAGAGAGATGGAGCTGAGGACCGGACGGATGCGGACCAGGAGGGCTGGACGGCATCCGGACGGATGGAGACCAGCCAGGAGGCCTAAAGGTGCTGCCCCAACAGTAAGGTGCACATCCGTGCACCGGGCAGCACCACAGATTTAAAAAAAAAAAAAAAAAAAAAAAAAAAAAAAAAAAAAAAAAAAAAAAAAAAAAAAAGTCTGGTTGCAGCCGGAGATGGATCATATGGGATCTAGGACCCTCCAGGGGCTCACCCAGCCTCTATAAAGTGTTATAAAAATAGGGTACCCAAAATAAGGGGGGGGGAATCTGGCGTCACCTTCTTGCAGAACCGTTGTCCATGAAACAGAACAGTCTCTACCTTGTACTGAACGCCAGACCCATTAACGGGTTGTTTTGGTACAGTTTTTTTTTTTTTTTTAGCAGGTGTTACTACAGGACATGTGTAGCACCGAAAGAAGAAAGGGAAGAAGAGATATCATTCAAAGTATTTTGGAAGAAAACAATCCTCCTGTAGTACCATTACACGACCTCTGAATCACTTTACCAAATTTTGGTCTTCTCCAAAGCCTTTTAAGTAGCTAGAATGCAATTGCAAAAACTCCATAAAAACAGCTAGAACCAATGAAGAATGGCAGTCATGGCTAAATGCTCTCCTATGCTCAAAACACAAAAGGGTGGTTCGAAAGAAGTACAAATGCTTTCGGTCATATAGCCAACTGTTGGAGATAAATTGTTTAATCTGAGTCATGGATAGACTCTGTGGGATCTACAGACTCTCCTGGGGCTCATCCAGCCTCTATAAAGTGAGTACCCTTAATTATAAAAACAACAAACTATTTTTCTAGATACAGTTCACTCGCTACCATCTACTGAATGTATGACATATTAAATTTTAAATCTAGTTGATAAACCGGATATTTTGAAAAGCTGGAGAGGAGTAGAAAGAACAGGATATGAAGTGGGTCTTAAAAATCAGTTGTTGAAACTCGAATTGGCAAATGATGATGATGATGATGATGTTTAACTTCCAAATCGTAACCTATCTAATGCTTAGCGTACACCAAAACAAATTTTGTTGGTGGTAGGCGGACATAATTACACGGTCTTGCATGTGCTCAAACTGTTTCCGGCATTGAGCGTTGATTGTGTGGCTTAATGTTTTAATGTCTTCAACCGCTATATCCATTTCCGATGGAACTTCAGTCCATAAAAGTTTCGCAACATCACGATTATTGTAATTTGTATCCCACATGGTTGGTCTGTTATAAACACAACTAATTATTTTTCCAATATCCATAGTCGTTTAGGTAGATAACAACACACAAACACGACAGAATTATGAAATTAAACTATAAATTCACTCAATTCGCGCTGTAGACCCATCGGTTGACCGCCCTTTCTTTTACATACGTTTGATTTGATTGGCCGACTTCGGTTTAGGTGTACGCATGCCTTAACGATTCTTCTGAATTGATAAACTACTAGAGTGTGATGTAACCTTTTAATTCTGCGCTACGCAATTTTGAGAAGATAATAGTAGTAAGTACAGTTCCTGATTTGTTGTTCACTTAATGTGCGACTGATGTGCTTTGATGGAAGAAGACGTTGAGATTTTATTTAATATACTGTTACGGGCTACTGGGTGTAAAATTAATCAAACTACTCCTAAATTCAAGATACTAATATTTATTAACAAATTAAAAAGAATACAATGAAATTACTTAAATCAATTAAATTATTAAACTAATATAAATTTACAATAACAATATTCTACAGATTATAACCTAGGCCTAACTGTTATCTATTTACTAATATAGTAAAATATATTGCTAATACTAAATTTCTTACTTATTTACATAAATTTATACAAATACAATAAAACTAAATTAGAGTTTATAACTACAAATTAACACTTATAGTCCCCCAATTAAAGTCCACCGACCTTAAGATCCTCCAAATATTTATAATAGTATATTATCGACTAATAACTAACTCACTTATCACTGACAAACTTATTACTGCTTCACTTATCATTGACTAGTTCATCACACTTACACTGACACTGACACTAACTCACACTTATTACTGACTAGGCTGAAGCGCCCGGGATTTATATAGGCCTTCTCGACCCTTCGACCCGATCTTTCTAATCGTTCTTAATCCCTTCAACCCGTCCTAATCCTTCCAGTCCGCCTTTCTCCCTCTGACCGTAACAATACTTTTTCTATAAGTATTTCAACGTTATCAAATTATCTTCCCTTAGCCTTGATCTTTGCCCAGTTCCTTCTTACGTTGCTGGTGTTGTTAATTTTTTTCACCGTCCATATCTTTCCCATCGTCAGCTTTGGCTTTTCCGCAATCCATTGTGTATGGCTCTTGAAACCAAACTTGTTCCGAATCGTCGTTTTTTTTTTTTACATATAAAACATGTTACACTGCCTGTTCTCTGATTATTTGTCCCATAAAATATAAAAACCCCAATAAGAGTCAATTGTGACAAATCCTGAGACAGTAGTAGCCACGAGTTACATAAGCTTGGGTTGGTGGGGCTCCGTTGATTCAGTGCATACGATTGGCCGGGCTATGCTAATATCTGGAGGCGGAAGAGATCGGCAAACCATATCGCGGACCAAGGACATCCGCGGGGGGGTATCCACTTTCTTCTTCGGTCGTCTATCATCCTTCTTGAAGCACTTCTTGGAGGAGGGCTATTGAAAAAAATCTCATTGGGTATCGTGAATGTAAATGAATCTAAAGTTATGGAGAGCAATATAAAGTCTTATATATATGTGTGTGTGTGTGTGTGTGTGTGTGTGTGTGTGTGTGTGTGTGTGTGTGTTTGTAAATATATATATATATATATATATATATATATATAAATAAAAAGTACAATTCGTGACAAAATACAAAGCAACTAAAGAGAATACATTAATTGATAACAACGAATAAAACCATGATCTAGGATTTAATAAATTATTTCTTTACATAATGTAAATATTCTTTAAATTAAAATACACAACAACCAAATCCATTATTTTATATGGATTCATTTAAGCAGATGGTTAACTTACTTACTTAGAAGTGAGGAGATATTGAAAAGACATGGATTTATAATGGCAGGATTTAAACAAGGATTGCAAAGAAGCGTGGCGGATAATAGAAGGAATTGATTTCCAAATAGTGGAAGATCAAGCGAGAAAATAACGCTCCAATATATTGTATGTATGCTTATGTAGATGCAAGCATGACTATAGATGTTTGAATTTTGAACTATGAATCTTTGGCCAAGCGATGTTATCTTTCTTACATACATTGTCTAATCGAGCACAAATAGCATGGAGGGATTCACTCATTTTCCCCTTACAACTCCTGAAAATTATGGTTTTCATGTTTCAATGGCTGGCTGCCCATACCTCCATAGCCAGTCCCTTTGGGCCTGATTCACAAGTGCCCTCAATCTTCAGGACTTTCTCCAGACTCTGAAGGCTGACTGTTTCCGTACCATACAGTATTACTGGTCTTACTACTTGTATTTATTTTATATATATCTTTTATATTAACATATAAAACATTTTTTTCTCCATTATATAAATATATATCGGTAGGGCAAAGAATTGATAATCCCTAAAAATAATGACGTAATATATATAAAGGACGAAAAAAACGTTGAAAAAAACAGGTATTAAAAAATATTTATTCAAAGACATGGATGCGGCTCGGCGTGATGTACTGTTTCCTGTTATATTCCGGAATAACAATTTGGTTGTGAATTATCATGTCTAGCCACGATTTTTTTCTCCGCCATTTTGGTTTTCTAGGTTACTGTTTAGTTAATATTATTATCCAAAAATTTGTAATATATTTCATAATTGTAGTTGACTAGAAAAACCATCTTTATTTTTGACTATTTATTGGATATAACTGATATTGGATTCAGTGGTCCAAGGCCAAGCGTGGTTTTGCATTTCCATTCAATACTGACGTGGTTGCTCACTGTGTAGAGCGCTCAGTTACTGAGATTCAAATCATATAATATAATATAATACAAATATAATATATATAATATAATAATAATAATAATATAATCATAATCAGATAACAGATAAATTATTTAATCTTTTAACAGCCATTATATAGACTGTGTGGGATCTGAAGATTATCCTGGGGCTCAACTAGCCTCTATAAAATGGAGACCATAATATGGGGGGAAACCTGACTAACTGCGATTTAACGAAATAGGTATTTTTTTATGTTTGGGCATCTGGAAAGGTAAACCAAGAAAGGGGAGGATGTTATATCTTCTTTACCTTGTTCGTGTACAAATGTTCACCCGTGTACCCTTCCATCACCGTAGGTACTTCCTAGCTTCCTTTCATTACCAAGTTATCCAATCCCGCCGACCATCATACATCTCCCATCTCCTTAAATTCAAAACCTCGCTTCACTCCCGTAAAACCCGTTCTCGGCTCTCAGGACTATATACAACATCCCATCCAACAACTGCTTTTTATAAAGCTTTCCTTATCCGATCTTCGTCCCTTTGGAACTCTATACCTTCTTACATTCGTCATTCCAATATTCTTTCAACCTTTTATCCTTACAATTCCCCAAAAAAACCCGGAAATAACGGAAATTTTCTAACTGATTAATGAATGATCTGTTTTTATTTTTATATATGTATATTTATATCATAGACGCACTCATCCAGTTAGATATTTTTAAAAACAAGTTATATTAGTTGATATTGTTCATATTTTGGTTTCATTTTCTGCTTTCTTTGTTTCTACTTAACATTGTAATTTGCATACATATGTAATTATCTATTGTTTCTCTCTATATCATTATTGTAATCTTATTTCTGTTATTTTTTATTTCTTATACTCTGTTTTCTTTTTCTTTCTCATCAAGACATAATAATACCCTGTATAGAAACCTGTATTGTTATTCAAAAGGACTTGTCCCAGAAAAAATAAATAATTATCAGGAATTGAAGACGTTGCGAGGTTTGAAACTAGAAGGTTTGAGTGGAAATGAAGTTTGTCATGAAAAGATTGATATCGGATTCTGGCCAAATCAGCAACAAACGGGACATTAAGATCATTATGGGTTACTTTGTTTGTAACAAAGTAAGGAGCATTGAGGATTTTACGAAGGATTTTGGATTGTTAGGATTGAATACGAGAGGAATTTGATGGCTATGTGGAGCCCCAAAGCTCTATTCCGTAAGGCCAGATGGGTCTAATGATTGTCTTTTAATGAGTCTTAAGAGTTTAGAGCGTTTGTCTAGTAAATGTTAAAGTAGCCTGAAACGGCGAGTTAAAAAATAACATGTTAAAATTAATATTTGTGCATGGGATATAAATGAATTGCATCTTTGAAAGTTATTCCATTTTAAATAATAATGTAATGGGCGTACTAAAAAAATCAATTCGAATAGAAAATTTTAGATTTGTGATATTATTCACCACCACGCTGGCAAGATCACTTAGCCTTGATCTTGGCCCAATGTTCCTTCATACTTTCTTTCCTCCGTCCATTTCTGTCTCGTTGCCTATTTTGGTTTTTACTAAAAATCCTGGTGGGTATTTAGTTTCATCCTGAGTTACATCTTCGCAAGTAATCTCCACGTCCTGTGGGTATTTTCTATCCTTTCGAAACATGCAGATTTGGTCTTACTCATATTCCTTTTTATTTTAATAAAAATAAATTTTGTCTGATCTGAGTTTACTCACAAAAAAAATTAAGAAATCATAGAATAATGAAGTACAGTTAAAGTTAATTGTTGAGTTCTTCTCCAACAGTTTGGTTTTGGAGATGGCTTATGATGGTATACTGGAGCGACCTCTGGTGTAGTAATTAGCATAACACCCTGTTATGCCCAAGACTGCGGGTTTGTAGCTCGGCAGGTGGGCCTAGGAATTTTTAAAAGGAATTTTTGTCCAGAGCCTGTACGGAGTTTGATAAAAAAATAAAAGTGAACATTTTTAATGTAGATTAAATTTTCTACAATTTGGAAAAACTGACTCAAGGGTCGTAACTCAGAATCTATTAAACCTACAGGCCTCGGTCTGTGCTTAAATTAAAGCTAATTAAATTTGCTACAGCTTTATTCCCTATGACTTTCATCGTAGGATCACTGCTTCCGTCGGTGTTCGTCACGAAATTCGGCCAAATTTGGACTTTTTTGAAAAAATTACCAATTTTCAAAGGGGCGTAACTCAGAATCTATTAGAGTTACAGAACTGCGGTTGGATTCAAATTGTAGACAATTTAATCAAAATTAAAAATGTTTACTTATGGTTTTTTTAATCAAAAACGCACCGATTGGGAGATAAAGGCCAAAAGCTGAATTAACTCCGAAAATTTCGAGGTTTTTCGGCCACTAAAAAATTTCCCATCCGTTTTTTAGGTTGCAAACTTGGATTTACACTACTCAGACATGCCCTTACAACATATCAAAAATGCACCTCTCTTCAATTTTTTGCGGCCAAAAGCCCTTTTTTGGTATCTGGCCGCTGGCCTAATCCTCATTATACCTGGATAGGCATCATCGTACGATTAGCTACCACGCTAAAAGGTACCAAGGAGGAAGAGAAAGAAGATGATATTATTAAAAAATAAAAGACTACCTAAGAGAATCATCGAGATCATCGGGTGCCTTATTGATCACGGTAAACAAGAGAATATATCTCAAGTGAAGGAGTTCTATTTAAGAAACGTTTTGGTATTTTGATCAGCGCCGCATGCCTTGGGGACAACTGAGACTCGAGGGGAAGAAAAAACAATTGAAGCTGTCTCCTTTCTCCTTATGTTTAACGAAATATGTTGATGGAGTTGTGTTTTGTGAGTATCATCAGTTCTACTGATTAGCATATTAGTTTGTTTGTTTCATTTAGTGCCATTTTATGCTGCCATAAATAATAGAACGATGCTATCGATGGTGTCATAAATGTTTTCTATCCAGGGATAATTAGGATAGGAATATTTAAGGAAGAGCTGAAGCACCAGAGGCTCGGGACTTCCGGTTTACGTCCCTTGCTTTTTTTTCTCCTTTTAAAAAATCCTAAGGCAATCTCCCGGAATTTGTCCACCTCGTTTTGGCCATATATGGACCATGCCACTTGTATGTTCAAAGCGCTGTTGTAGTTTGCTGTATTTTAGGTTCTTGGTTGTTAGGACGTGGTTGGCTAGATTTTTATCTGGAGCATACATTCTGCTACATAGAAGACAGATAGTTGGATTATAGCGTTGAAATGTTTTGATAGCCGCTTCGAGATATAAAATCTGAGAATAGACGTTAATCCAGCTTGACTTTCCTGTTCAAGGGCAAGAGAAAGCTTTCGCTTAGGTGTATAAACTCTCCAGGATACTTGACAGTTTTAGATTAGGTTAAATTATGTTTTTTCTACCGGCAATCAACATCTAGGTTATTACGCCCTTTATAATTGTATTTATACTACGGTATTTTAATTTGTATTTACTTTTTTCGGATTACATACTAATTATCTATTTTATTTATTTCCTAATTTACTCTTTATTTGCGTCTTATATTTTATGGTATTGATCTATTTCTTTAAAAAGATTTATTATTTTATTTTTTGAATCTTCTAGTGCAAGTTCTATAGACCGGGGTATTTTATTACTTTCAAATGTTTTTTGTAGTGATGTACAGTCTTCTATTACGTGCTTTATAGTCATTGGTGATTGACATGATTCGCAACATGGTTGGGTCTCTTTGGTAATTAAATATGCATGGGTGAGGTTGGAATGGCCGATCCTCAGCCTTGTCGTAACTTCTTCTTCTCTTCTCTTCCCTCTTATAGCACTTGTCCACTTCTTCGTACTTTTTTTTTTATATATCTTAGCTTGTTAGTCAGTGGGATTTCGGCCCACATGGATTCCTAATTTTTCCTGATCCTGTTCTGACAGTTTTAGATCTGTTGATACTTCATTTTACTAAAGACACAATTGTTTGAAACTAGTCGGTTTGACTTGGGTTAAAGTTTGTCTTGAAAGGATTGATATCGGGTTCGGGCCAAACCAGCAACGGTTGGGACATTAAGCATGACTTTATTCATAACAAAGTAAAGAGGATTTTACGTCGGAGTTGGATTGCAAGGATCGAATTCGATGGCTTAGTGGAGCTTCAAGCCTTCCTGCAAGTCCTAATCGATCATAAAGTACTAAAGTATACGAGTCTGTTGTAATTAATTTGGAGCTTAGAGCGTTTGTCAGTGAGTGAAGTAGCCTGAAACGGCCAGCTGTTTCTTGTCGTTTCAGTCCAGTATGACGATTCCAAGTTAAACGTTTATGAAGATTTAGTCCTAAGTATCCGATTTTTTCTTCAGGAGTCATAAGGATGTTGTTAAACGATACAGGAGGCCAGGAAGTCAATGGTTTATTATGGAGGGTAAAGGTGATTTGTGGGAATTTATTTTAATCCTCCAGTTTCGACACCATTCTTCATGGTCAGTGATATGTGATTGAAAAATATGGGATCTTATAACTGGATCAGTGTTGATTGATAAAACACTTGTTTCATCAGGATACGCGGTAAGGATAATATTAGGATGCGATGTCAGTTGTATATTATAAGTTAAACGTCTGTCAAGATTTACTCGACCTAAGTACTTAAGTATCGGATTTTATCTGCAAGAGTCAGCAGGGTATCATTAAAAGGATGCCATTAAAAGATACTGGAGGACAGGAAATCATTAGTTTCTGAAGAAAGATAAAGATGATTTGACGGGATTGTGGGGATGCAATAACTGGATCATTGTTGACTGATAAAAACATGTTTCATCCTAGAGAAGCGAGGGGATGGTTGACTGGAAGATAGACGTAAGGAAGAAAATAGTTGGGGGTGCAGTCGAATAAAAACACTAAATAAGTGGTTACTTATTTAATTATTTGCCGACGTTTCGACCCACTTTGTGGGTCATCTTCAGAGCAAAGAAAGAAAAACAGACAAAATAACAGAACTATAAAAATACATTGCAGACTAAGTATATGATAAATGAGAAAAAATATATATGTAGAGAGGTAGACATTTAGAACAAAAGTGAGGGATATATGTGAATAAAAAATTACAGAGAAAATGTACAGAACGGTGGTGATGCCAAAAAGATTTTTTTACAAAGATAAAAGAAGGAAGTAAACAGAAAGTTATTTAAAAAAAGAAAAAGTATAAACATCAGAGGTGAGAAGTAAAATTATGGAAAAGGTAGTAGAATATATATAAAAACTATAAAATGTAAGATAATAGACTCCTATGGAGTTTACATAAGTAAAGTGAAAGAAGGTATAACCAAAATGATATTAAAGAGTAAATAAAGGAAAAATAACAGCAGAAAGTCAAGATATAAATATAGAGTATAACAGTTTTTAAAATGCATACATATAGTATGAAGTGGTATAAATATATGACATAAATATACAAGGAAGGTATAGAAATATAAGTAACAATATGGTATGAGCATGGAAATAGATTAAAATATGATGAAATAGTGATGTTAAATGCTAATGAAATCTTAAATAATAATAACATATGATGGATGCCAAAAAGCTAATATGAGAAAAAAGGTGTGCAAAATGGAGAAGGAAAGGGGTGAGGAGAAGTTATGAATATTAAAAACGTACATACCTATAGGAGCAGGAGGCTGGAGCAAGACTAGAAGCGGTCTAACTGACAAAAAAATACGTTATGAAGGTGTTGCCAGCGATATCTGACGGCCAAAAGTATGACTAATTTTTATTTTGGAGATATATTTTTTAATTGTATATTAATAGTAACAGTGGAGGAATCTAAATTTATGTGGATAGTTTCAGAGAGTATGCGTTTATCATGGTTGGGAATAGAAGCTAGGATGGATGTATTATCAAAGTCAAAATTGTGTTTAAGGGATAAGGCGTGTTCGGAGAGTTTTGATGCGGTAAGGTTATGGGAGGAAATGGAGTATTTGTTTTGGTAAATACGGTCTTTAAGGAAGTTCTTAGTTTCGCCGATGTAGGAGGAGTTGCAATTAGGAGTAGAGCAGGGGATGCGGTAGACGACATGGGAGCGTTGTTTAAGGGGAATGGGATCTTTTACTTTGGTATAAATATTGGAGAGTTTGTTATGGGATTTAAAGGCGATGCGTAAATTGGGGATAGATGAACGTAAGGATTTTTGAATGTTATGTGAGAGGGTTATATGGCATGGATCTGTATATAGAGGTAGATGGCGGATGTGGAGATAGGGTGGGGGTGGGTGGGTTGTTATAGGCATGGTTGAGTTTATTGATAACGTACGGAGGAAAATTGTTTTTTAAAAGGATTTCTTTGATTCGGTGGGTGTTAGTTTTATGGAAGCAGGGGTCAGCGAGGGATAAGCCACGGTGGATGATATTTTAGGATGTTTCATCCTAGTAAGGATAGTTTTAGGATGGGTTGAGATGTCAGCTGGTTTAAAATTAAAATTAATAAATTTATTGAGAGAAACGTTTTACTGCACTTTGTAATAATTTGTAAGGGTACAACGGATTAGATGGCTGGGGCACTGGGGCACTTGTAAGGAAGGGGGAGGGGAGGACAATAAAAAGACTGCGAAAAACTTGATGGAGTAAAACCTCATGGAAGGAAGATGGAAGGATGCTGTCACCGAGGATCTGAAGAGAACATGTGTATCCATCAGGCGTGCTAAATACAGGGAATAGCATCGAGCTGGCTAAGGACTGCTTCAAGCGTCTCCTGCGCCGTTAGTGAATGAATTTATTTCTTACTTATTTAATTTAAAACTGTTGTCTACTTCTATCTATCGGTTTAAGAAGACACTTGTTCTAGAATCCTGAAGACAGGATGAGACAAGAAGATAATAAAAGGATTACGGGCAAGTGAATGGATGAGAGACGTCAAGAAGCTAGAAGGACTCTTAGGAGATAAGTTAAAAGATTTTTATGAAAAAGAGTCAAAAAGTCTCCCCGCTGGCCCCGCCTCATGAATTAATCCCAAGAGACAGCTCCGACGCTTCAGCTGAGGGAGATCCCTCATTTCGGATGGAGATGTCGACTCATAGTTCATAAGCTCATTGTCTAGGCTTTGGCCGCCGGTTTAGGAGCACTAAGGCTAAATGCTAAGCTTATATCTATGAAGCAGCCACGTATATATTATCGTGTTGTATTTCATTGTATCATTATTAATTATTATTAAAAAAAAATCAAAATATGATGTATTATATTGTTTGCACAGTAACCCAACACGGGCAGTACACCTATCGTAATAAAGTATTTTGGTCTACATATTACATGGATTGGGACAGATCAGGGTCCCTGGTTCTAATCTGGCTGAGGCAGCAAAATTATTTAATATATCGATTGCCGCAGATGGACATCAAAAAAAGACAAAGTGCATCACATCTACCACCCGAAACTTTAGTCCAAAACGTTCAATAAACCAATATTGGTAAAGGGAGGTAATATAAAAAAAGCTACGAAGGTTATATATATGTAGTTTCTCTATAAAAAAACTGTTCTTTAATATTTTTAAAACCTTAACCCTAAGGTCGTTTCAGGCTACTGCAACATTTACTACACAAACTTATCTTGCAATTACTTACAAAAGACTCACATACATGACTAGTACAAGACGTATTTGGAATTTTGAAGTAGATCTTTGGGGCTCCACTAAGCCATCGAATCCCTCTTCTATCCAATCCTTACAATCAAAATACTTCGTAAAATTCTCAATTCTCCTAACTTTGTTACAAAAAAAGTAATCCATAATGTCCCATTTGTTACTGACTTCCCCCGACTCCGATATCAATCTATTAATGACAACTTTATTGCCACTCAAACCCAATAGTTTTAACCCTACCTCTTCAATTCCCGATAATCCTCCGAGGCGTCTGAAAAGAAGATGGCCTCGTAACCTTCTAATTTAAATTTGTTATTTGAGTACTACCAGTGGGTAGTTTCTCTACTTGTCTTTATCCATGCTCTTATATATCATTCCTGCCATTTAATTGTATTGTTAGTATAGTTGTTAATTTCAATGAAGAAATTAATAAGAATATATTTTAAATATTATTATTATGTAACATTCTTAATTTAGAACTAAAACAACTAAAGTTTTCTTAGGTCTACTTATTTTTCACCAAGGAAAACTATGGTTCAACAGGTCAAAAAAGTGTGTATCTTGTATATTTGGCCCTGATGAAGACCTGCAATGTGGGTCGAAACGTCGGCTTTTAAATAAACAGTTCTCCCTATAATAGAATTTTTTTTTACCAATACCCGGACCATTTTCTTCCTCATATGGTATAAGAACATTTTTTTGGGGGGAGAAATATTGGTTTCGATTATCAATTACAGTATCTGGTAAAAACTATAAAATATATATTTAATAACCTATATATATATGGATACCTTTGCGAAGGTTCAAGTAGCAAGCGCTTCTGAGTCTGAATCGCTATCGAAATATTTAAAATCCAAATTAGCCTGTCAGTATGACTGCCAAAACAGAACATTACAATGGCGGAGCATCAGTATGAATGAAGAGCAGGGAATCAGCTGTGAGGAAACCCTTCGAGCATGTCTTCTTTCGGCCATTTTGTCTTTTTGGACCAATGGAAAGTAAAAGAAAACAAACTGCAACCTTGACAGATGGCGGGAGGCGTCCAAGTTACTGTCGGTACGATTCATCTTCGTGTCATAATCTGTCTAACCTTCACCTTGACACAAGTGTCTGTGTCTGCTGTAGCTACATTTTCCGAGGTGTCGATGATTTATCGATTATATAATATAGGATAGTTAATAAGGTTATGCATTTCTAAAAAAAACTGTACCACTAAGTACCCATGAAGGGTTCAGTACATGATAGAAACTGTAATGTTTATTGGACAAAGGTTGTGCAGGGAGGTGATTTGTCCATAATCACGCTCAACGGCCAGATTCCCCCCCTTATTTTGAGTACCTACTTTGTAGAGACTGGGTGAGCCCGAGAAGAGTCCAGATCCCATAAGATCCAACCGCTAACAGATTAAATAAAATGCCAGTATGTAGGATATCAGAACTCAGGACCTTCGGCATGATAGCTCAGCCCTCTAGCACTGAGCCACTCCGCTCCCTAAGGTAATTATATATTTATATCAACCACAATTTTATCTAACCATGCTTATAAATCTACAGCCCCTGTGAATGAGCGGTTATGTCGAATTTCGTCCAGAGAGAGAGTTAACTGTTCAAGAAACTTTGAACTTCAAAGATCTGTGTATACAAGCTAAAATACCTATTTATGAGACTATCCTGAGACCCATAGTTACATATGGTAGTGAGTCCTTGGTATTGGCAGATGAAAGTAAAAGGAAACTCAATGTCTGGGAAAGGAAAATACTCAGGAACATATATGGTCCAATAAGAGAGAACGGTACGTGGTGATCAAGGAAGAATCGTGAGCTTCTTCACAATATATGGAAAACCAGCCCTGGTATCGTTTGTAAGAAAATCCCGCCTCAGATGGCTGCGACACGTGGAACGGATGCCAGAAACAAGGATGCCAAGACACTTGTTATAGAGAAGCATTGGATGGAAACGACTCAGGGGAAGGCCTAGGATGAGATGGTTGAACGATGTTGAGGAAGGTCTAAAGATCCTTGGAGTAAGGAGATTGAGAGAAGGAGCAAGGGACAGGAATGACTGGCTTAGAGTCCTTGAGGTCCTTGAGGAGGCCCAGGTCCTTGGAGGACCGTAGCCTCCATCAGTAAGTAAGTAAGAGTTAACTGTAATGAGAGAAGCGGAATCGTGTCATTCTCGTAGTCTTTGGCCTGAAATATTTGTGTAATATAAGCTACAACTCCATTTCAAGCCAATCCCTGGCTAATTCCCTACGAAAATAATAAGATACTACTGAAGTACAAGAAATTAAATTTGAAGTTTGATTGTTTGTTTGTTGTTGCTTAGAGGCGTAAAACCCTAGGGTTTCACGCCTGTAGATTTTTTATTTTTATAATTTTTTATCTTTAAAAAAAACAAAAATAAAATAGTCATATACACATACATACTAATAAATAATGCAACTATAATAAGGAAATAAAGCAATCGGAAAAAACAACAAATGCATCTAGAGCAGGGACAATGGAGGATCAAATATTGGTTATTAATTTACAATTTGTAATGAATTTCACCACTTTGTCGATTTCAGTTTTGCTGTCTCTAAGTGCTTCTCTAACATCGGGGGGTATTTTGAGCTGATTTAGTATTTTTTTATAGGAGTAGCATTCCTCAAACATATGTCTGATACAAAGATTTTTATTACACCTAAGGCATATCGGTGGTGCATCCCTTGTAATGAGATGTGCGTGGGTAAGCCGGGTGTGTCCTATTCGAAGGCGAGCTATAGCCACCTCTTCATGGCGTTTACTGCGATTAGATGTAGCCCAAGGCTTTACTTCCCTTTTTATATATTTCAATTTACTGGCTGGACTTTCACCCCACATTGCTTGCCACCTTTTATCTATACATTCTTTAAGGGGGCGAGCAAGTTCTTGGGCTTTTGTTTAGCTGTGCCTCTACCTTGGAGGTTTAGAGCTGCTCGAAGTTTGAATTAATTTAATATAATAATAATTTTATTCACTGGGGTTATTGATGCACAGGGTGACCTGTAATTATTAGCGGGGCCGTTAAGGGCTGATAGTACGGGGCAATTACAGTCGATATTACTGTGAGACCAACAGTCCTAAAGTTAACCCTTTCTAAGATATTCATACTTAAAGAATTTTACAAAAAAATCCTCTTTAAAATATTAAATTAGCTATAAATTCTAAATGCTGGTCTTTCTGGCACATTTTTTGTTTGTTTTGCAACAAAGATATTCTAAATAAGGAATTAATATTCAAATCTTACGCGAAAATCGTTAAACGAAAACATTAAATGAAAAAATAAGTAATTTATTTTATTTTATTTGTTACTAATTTTTAAATATTTTTATTTGAAAAGAAAAGATATTTCCTGGACCGGAACTCGAACCCGGATCTTCGCTAGTCTGGGACTCTACCATTTGAGCTATCCGGGCCCTAATCAAGCACGCTTCTCGGTCGACCGGACCGCTCCACGATTTAGGATCAGTGAAAGGAAAAGATATGACCACGACCGAGAAGCGTGCTTAATTAGGGCCCAGGATAGCTCAAATGGTAGAGTCCCAGACTAGCGATCTGAAGACCCGGGTTCGAGTCCCGGTCCTGGGCATATCTTTTATTTTCAAATAAAAATATTTGAAAAAAAAATACGGTGACTCCCTCTAAAACGTCGATTTACTCAAAAAAGTCCTCCTAAATGATTACGTACATAATAATTAAAATACATCTAAATTTCAATACCTTTCAAATGAGGTATTAAAATCAAAAATATGTTAAGAAGTACGTATTTAAGGGGACTTTACTGAGTAAATCGACGTTTTAGAGGCAGTCACCGCATTTTTTTTTTCATTTAATGTTTTTGCTTAACAATTTTCGCGTAAGATACCGACAATTAGGAAGATTTGTCTATTAGCATTCCTTATTTAGAATATCTTTGTTGCGAAACAAAAAAACAAACAAATATTTTAGGATTTATAACTATTTTAAGATTTTAAATAGGAATATGTTTGTAAAATTGTTTAAGTAGGAATATCTTGGAAATGGTTAACTTTAGGACAGTAGGTCTCATAGTAATATCGACTGGAATTGCCCCGTACTATCACCCCTTTACGGCTCCACCACTAATTACAGGTCACCCTGTATTACTATGGGTAGGTAAAATTGTTGTTGGGTATAAATACATAATTATATTATTATTAGTCGTAAAGCTGCCAGAGTGGAAGAAGCTACGCACGCTATCTGTACGCTAAGTTGACTTTTTATGGTTCATTCTATGGATTCTATGGTTTTGAATTCTATGGTTCATTTTCCGTTCTTCTGGTTCTTTTTATTTGCCCACCAGTTTTTCATTCTCTGGGAGAATTTAATTTTTCGTTTTTCGCTCTATTTTTTTCCAGTTCTCGGGGCTTTTATCTCTGGTTCAACCTCCCATTTTTCAATTTTTGTTCTAAAATTGTTTCTTGCGTCTATTTCTTTGTTCATTTTGGCTAATTTCAGGGGCTTTTTCACATTTCGGATCCATTCTCCTCATTAAATCTGGTAAAATAATCCTGGTACACTCATTAACTCCTGCGTGCAACTCCTTGGATTTGCGGAAGACATAGATATTGCCGGCAGGTCGTTAGCATCAATCAAGGAAGCATTTCTCGCACTGAGAAATGCTGCAGCAAGGATGGGACTTATCGTCATTTACAGCAAAACGTAAATGTAAGTGCAAGTACACGTGCATAAACCCTCAATAAATTAAACTTGAAACCCACATCCAAGTTGACGGGCAGAGGGTTGATAGAGTTGAGGAAATTGTGTACCTTGGATCCCAGGTGAACCAACAAAATGATATTGGGGTATAAGTCGAGAACCCGATTATAGCCGCTAATCGCTGCTATTTTGGTCTGCAGAGGCAGCTGCGTGGTAGTCTCCTGTCTAAATCTTCTAAGACCAGATTGTATAAAACTCTCATCCGACCAGTTCTGACATATGCCTCAGAAAACTGGACCCAGGCCCAAGCACACGAACTCTCACTTCTGAGATTTGACAAGATAGTCCTTAGGAGAATATACGGTCCAGTTTTGGTGGTTGGAGAGTGGAGGCGCCGGTCCAACAACGAACTGAGAATACTTTATAAGGAGCTGGATGTAGTACAGTTTATAAAGTTAGCAAGACTGAGGTGGGCCGGACATGTGATTAGGATGGGGCAGGATGAAATACCAGCCAAAGTCCTCAGGGAGCGGGATGTATGGTGTGAGAAGAGCAGGCCGACCACGACTTCGGTGGGAGGACTGCGTAGCTTCGGACGCCCGGACCATATTGGATATCCGCAATTGGAGGGTAGCAGCACTGGATAGAGAAAACTGGCGGTCGATGCTGGAGCAGGCTAAGACTCGACTACAAGGGTCGTAGCGCCAAATAATATATATCCTTTCTCCTCCATTAACGAGGGAGTCTACGTATTGTACTGTTCTTTTTGTTAGTTTGTGTTCGGGAATCCTCCACACAAATTATGTGGCCATAGAATTTGAGGCGCCTTTTCCTACTATATTATTATTATTATTATTTTATATTATTATTAACTTAACAATGTTAAAGATGAGAGTGGGATAGCTCAGAGCGCAGAGCGCAGAGTTGCTGGGCTGAACGTGACCCAGGTACAAATTATTTAATCTGTTAATAGCCACTGATAGACTCTGTGGGATCACGGGTCTTTTTTGAGCTCTATAAAGTGGGTGCCCTTATTTGGGGGAACATGGCGCTTGTAGATCTCGGACAAATCCCTGCACCACCGTTAGCATCGGAGCAGTATAGTCTCTACAATGAACTAGACCAAACAATTCATGGGTTGTAGTGGTTGAGGTTTTTTAAAATATTTTTTTTTTAATACTGATAAATCCTATCCATATATTATATTTTGCTACAGGTTAAGGCAACGTTATAAAATAATAAAACCTCTATGTCTTAACAATCACAAACTGATCTGCAATGTGGGACATTGAGGTTGTTATGGATGATTTTATTCATAACAAATTAAGGAGAATTGAGGATTTTACAAAGGATTTTGGGTTGTTGGGATTGGGCTCGAGAGGAATTCGATGTCTTAGTAGGAGCCTTGAAGCTCTTAACCGTTAATCCTAAAATGTCTTATAACAGTCATGTATATTAGCAATTAACTCGCAACACCCTTCTTCTATATACAGTCTCCTCCGATTCAAATCCTGTGTCCACCACCTCTATACAAGATTCCGCTTTTACGATCTGTACATCCCTTCCCACCGAGCGTTCCTTCCTGGCCCGCTCCACCACTGTATGGAATCCCTCCTTTCATCCGCCATGCTTCTTCACTGGCTTCATTTAAATCTCTTCTTTTCCAACATGTCTGGACATCCCAAAAAGATGCTCTTTAGGCAGGTCAATCTTCCGCTTAAATAAATTAGTATTGAATAATCGATTTCGTTGCCTACGTGTTTTGTTTATTTTCCCCAAAGAAGATATAGACTATGTAAATACTTTATTGCATGCTATCCAATATATATATATATTCTATATTCTATATAGTCTTACCTGTAAGAAAAGAAATAACATTTAAAGTTCACACACTTTTTACAAACTGTTTTATATATGTTCCTTTTAACTAAGTAACAATAGCCTAATAGGAATAACCTACCCGACTTTTCTCTCACAGCTGTTACCATGGTACCAGCTATATGGTCTTTCATATATATATATATATATATATTTATTACTGGCGGGTCGCTAGTAACAAGGGTGGATTTAAGGGGGGACGGGGGCATGATCATAGTTGATTAAATATATATGAATAAAATAAAAGAAAAAACATGAGTGAAATTATTGTTTTGATATTTTAATAAACCTTTGAATCCTTTCTATAAATAATACAAGAGTATTTCTAAGTTATTGTTGATTTTTTTGGCCCGTCTGTCCGTAGTGCCCCTCCCCAGAAACAAATCCTGGATACGCCCTTGGCAGGTAATATATATATATATATATATATATATATATATATATATATATATGTATATATATATTTAAAGTTAATTAGATAATAATAATAATAAATATATTTTCTTTCTGACTAATTATATTATACGTTTTAATGTTTTGGCACTATGATGCGATATTATTTTACAACAGTTGTAATATATAATTAATATCATCATGGAGCTATAACCTTAAGGTTAATAACTTTACATTTAATTAGTACATACATTTTTGAGTAGAATTAATTTTAAAAATCAATTGAGGAAATTAGCAAGCCGATACATTAAGTTAGCAAATGAACAATATTAATGAAACTGTATAATTTGAGGAATAATTAGAAGATAGATTACAGGCAACGATTGCAGAATCTTTGATGACAAAGTGCTGAATTCAAAAACGTGATGAGAAATTTTGTTTTCCTAAGACGAATACTGATTAGTGTTGTTCGTCGCACGCGATATTCGTCGATAGGAGAAAATAAAAATAAAAAGATTTAAGTGTATGTGTCGCCTGTGTATTTTTGTCAATAAGTGTATGTGTCGCCTGCGTATTTGTGTCAATCTATGTACATAAATCATATCCTAGCGATCTATAGTGCGTAATAAATCATCCATGAATATCTGATAATGTTTGTTTGTGTTCGATCTAGGCTAATTTAAATGTAGAACTAAAAATAAAATTTAAAAAATGGAAGAATGTATAAATTAAAAAAAAAGCCTTTAAATAAACCAAAATCCCTTTAAATTGGTTTAAAGTAATTTATTCAAAATTTAGAAAATCAATTTGGGTAATTATTCCGTAGGTTGTCGCTTCGATTAAGTCGCAACAAGTCTTAACTTTTCATTCGTTTTATTTATAATATTTTCCATAAATAAAAGCTATCATGAGATTTTTAGTTTGGAAGATTGAATGTAATCAAAGGAAATTTGTAAACTTCTGTAATCATTTCATCTAGAAATGAGTGTTTCAACAAACATATATCGCCTATAATTTATTTTATTTTATTTGTTATTAATTTTCAAATAAAAATATAATGCCTATACTTCGAAATGTTAGAAGAAACTTTTATTTCTTGATGAATGATTACCGAAATCTACTCATTACACATAATTACTTCATCTTTTCCGTAATAAAGCACACAATAACTCGTATTTTTGGAAAATATTATAGAGTGGTGGCAAAAAGTATTTGCACACCCAGTTTTTATATAACTATCGGTCATAAGGGAAATAATAATCCACTGAACTTCACATTAATAAAAATTATATCTAAAACTAAAACAATTCAATATGTGTACAATAATTAACTTTTTAGATTAATGGGTAAAAATTAACAAAATAATAAAATCCTCTGGCAAAAAGTACTTGCACACTTCCGATTATGCTTTTATTATGAGAATAATTTTTTTTTTTTTTAATTTATTGATTGATATTTACAACTGTATAAAAAAAATACATCAAGTAAATGGGCTAAGCGATACATGACATGAGAAAATGACAAGTAGAGAAACTACCCACTGGTAGTACTCAAATCACAAGTTCAACTAAGAAGTCACGGGGCCATCTTCTTTTCAGACGCCTCGGAGGATTATCAGGAATTGAAGAGGAAGCTAGGTTTGAAACTAGAGGGTTTGAGTGGAAATGAAGCTTGTTATGAAAGGATAGATAGCGGGTTCGGGGCAAATCAGCAACAAATGGGACATTAAGGTCGTTATGGATGATTTTATTCTTAACAAAATAAGGAGCATTAAGGATTTTACGAAGGATTTTGGATTGTAGGGATTGAATACGAGAGGAATTCGATGGCTTAGTGGAACCCCAAAGCTCTACTCCGTAGGTCCAAATAGGTCGTATGATGGTCATGTAGATGAGTCTTTTGTTATTAATTGGGAGCTTAGAGCGTTTGTCTAGTAAGTGTTGAAGTAGCCTGAAACGTCGAGCGGTTCTTGTCTTTTCAGTCTCGTAGAATAAATATAAATTTAATATTTCGAAAAAAGTCCATTGGCATCAATAATTGCATGTAGACGTCTGGGCATGGAGTGGACCAAGTTTTAACCAAGTCAAGACTGATTGTTTCCCATTCTTGTACCAGTACTTATTTCAAATGTTGTCTTCCAGTTATGTGATGCTTTCTCACATTCTGATGAAAGATGTGCAATAAATTTTCTATAATATTTATGTCAGATGATTGAGGAGGGGTGTGCAGCTGTCTTCGCACATTAAATATCATCCATTCCTTGGTTTTGTTGGCAGTGTGTTTTGGATCGTTGTCCTGCTGGAACACATGTCGATCCTGGATATTCATTTTTTCGGCACTTGCAGGAGGATATGGCGCAAAATTTTCACATAGCCCTCAGCTTTTAAAATTCCGTCAATGGAAACAAGATTTCCCACACCGTGGTATGAGACACCCCCATAGCATAACATGTCCACCACCAGGTTTTACTGCAACAGAAACATTTTGCTTTTTCAACTCTTCTGCTCGTCGGACCTAAACAACTTGAACTTGCTTTCATCAGAGAATATGACGTCCTCTCAAAAGCTATGCGGCTTATTTAAATATTCTCTGGCAAAAGCAAGACGCTTTTTACGGTCGATTTTATTTATACAAGGCTTCTTTCGAGGTACTCTACCATGCAGGTCTTCAGAATTCAGGCAGTATCTGATAGTCCTGTCACTACCCTGAATACCAGTAGTTATATGAACTATATTATCCAGGTCTCGAGAACTTACTAAGGGATGCTTCATAGCTTCATTTTTTATCTTTCTCCTCATCCTGGAATTCAACTTTTTCGGACGGCCTTTTCGCTCACTGTTTTTGGTTGTCCCACGTTCCTCATACCTCTTTATGACTTACCTGACCGTAAACAAATTTATACTTAATAAATCTCCAATCTCGTGATATGATTTTTGTTGGCCTCGCAACAAAACAATTTTTTCGCGAGTTCCCAAACTCAATTCGCATGTTTTCGGCATGATAGTTAACCAGTGACTAAAGAATTTAATTATTCATGCTTTAGGATTGTAGGAAAACATTAGATAGAATAGATAACACTGGTGTAAGAATTTATAAAAAGTAAACAAAGGATGTTAGTGATAGTAGACAAAGTGTCCAAATACTTTTTGCCAGATGATTTTATAATTTTTTTAAATTTTTCCCCATTAATCTAAAAAGTTAATTATTGTACACATATAGAATTGTTTTAGTTTTAAATATACTTTTTATTAATGTGAAGTTCAGTGGATTATTATTTCTCTTATGACCGATAGTTTAATAAAAACTGGGTGTGCAATTATTTTTTCCACCACTGTAAATAAAACGAATAAACAGTCAAAACTTGTAACTTTGCAACTCAAAGCGACAATCTGCAGAGCAGATACTTAAATTTGATATAATACGACATTATTTTTGAAAAAGATATCAAAATTTACAACGTAATTTGAGTAGAAAATCTTTGTTTTTATTTTTTGAGTGGGGTCCGGGTAAATTTTCAAATAGAAACTGTTTAATTTTTAAATCTTTTCTTTTCCAAATAAAAATTATAACAATTAATAAAAAAATAAAATGTTTAATTTTTATTTTGTATTTTCAAATCAAACTAACCTGTATTTATTGGGGGAGCGGAGTGGCTCAGTGGCAGAGCACAGAGTTGCAAAGCCAAACGTTCTAGGTTCAAATCCCGCTCATTGGATTATTTATTGCTTTATTTAGTCTGTTAGCTGCCGGAGATGCATCCTATGGGATCTAGGACCCTCATGGAACTCACACAGCCTCTATTAAGTGTGTATCCAAAATAAGGGGGTGTAATCTAGGAAAAATCACCTCCCTGCACAATCGTTGTTCAAGAAACAGTACTGTTTTTACAATGAGCCCCAGACCCTTCACGGATTGTAGTAACAGGTTTTTTTATAGAAAAAAATCTGATTCACTACAACCCATGAAGGGTTCGGTACATAGCAGAACTGTTATATTTCTAGGACAACGGTAGGGCAGGGAATTTATTTGTCCTGAATTACGCTCAACCGCTAGGCTCTCCCCCCTATTAACCCGAGAAAGATAACTTACGTCGAATCGATGTAAACGAATTTGGGACTTTTCTAGGTTAAAGAGAACCGCCTTTTATTATCTCAAGTATTATTTAAATAAATATTTATCTATTTAAAGTAAATAATCATATTTTTTAAACATATTACTTGTCTGAAATATTTGCACTAAAACATACATACGTCGAAACGGCGTATGGTTATCTTTAGTGTACAATGAAATATGGTTATCTTTCTAGGGTTAAAGGTACCAACTTTATAGAGATTGAGTGAGCGCCAGGACGCTCTTCAGATCCCGCAGGATCCATCCCCGGTTGTTACCAGACTAAATAAATTGTCTGCCACAGCCGGATTTGAACCCGGGACCTTCGGCGCGGCAACTCAGTGATCCTTTCATAGTAAAACTATTTATAATTATATCATATCATAACGATATGATCCATGATGGCAATCCATAAGCACATTAAACAAATATATTTATTCAAACCCAAATGTTAGATTCTTGAAGTTTTTTTCGAACCCTGGAAACTGAATAATATTTTGATTATAATTATAATAAATATTTGTAGAAATGAAAGGAGAATGTATTGTAAAGTTGCGGATGGATAAAGAAGATAAAAAGCGATAAGGATAAAGCGATAAAGGATAAATGGATAAGGATAAAGCGAGGTTCCTGTGCAATATCTGTTGTTCGGATAACTGAATAAATCCATGTATTTGCTTTTCTATCGTCCCTTTCCCTCTCTATACGTTTTCGCTTCCAAGGCTCACCTTCGAATCCTAAGTTGGGAAATGTACTTAGTTTCAAGCATAAGAATGCGAAGAAATTTACGAAGAAAATAATGGGTAAAACACGCTAATAAGTAAAAACAATATCAGGCAAAAAAACAGATAGCAAGGAAAATTAATGAATATATAGTTTTGCCTTAAAAATACATTCTACGTGTGTTTATAGTAGGATGTGGAGTAAGGTAGCCTTCGATGTGGTGCGATGAGTTCCGGAGAAGTAGGCTCTGGGTTCGAATCCGGGTATGGCAAATCAAATATTTAATCTGTTTAAGCAGATTTTTTAAAATTTATATATTGATATTTACAACTGTATTACAATAATATATATTAAGTAACTGGGCTAAGCGATACCTTATGACATGTGAAAATGACAAGTAGAGAAACTACCCACTGGTAGTACTCAAATCACAAGTTCAACTAAGAAGTCACTGGGCCATCTTCTTTTCAGACGCCTCGGAGGATTATCGGGAATTGAAGAGGAAGCTAGGTTTGAAACTAGAGGGTTTGAGTGGAAATGAAGTTTGTTATGAAAGGATAGATAGCGGGTTCGGGCCAAATCAGCAACAAATGGGACATTAAAGTCATTATGGATGACTTTATTCTTAACAAAATAAGGAGCGTTGAGGATTTCACGAAGGATTTTGGATTGTAGGGATTGGATACGAGAGGAATTCGATGGCTTAGTGGAGCCCCAAAGCTCTACTCCGTAGGTCCAAATAGGTCGTTTGATGGTCATGTAGATGAGTCTTTTGTAATAAATTGGGAGCTTAGAGCGTTTGTCTAGTAAGTGTTGAAATAGCCTGAAACGTCGAGCTGTTTCTTGTCTTATCAGTCTCGTATGAGAATTCCAGGTTAATCGTTTGTCAAGATGCAACCCTAAGTATCGGATCTATTCTACAGGCATTAGTGGGATATTATTAAAGGATACTGAAGGGCAGGAAGTCATTGGTTTACGACGTAAGGTAAAAGTGATTTGATGCGATTTTTGAGAGTTTATTTTAATTCTCCAGTTTTGGCACCATTCTTCAAGATCAGTGATATGGGATTAGAGGCTTTGGGATGCAATAATTGGATTGGTGTTGACAGATAATACACATGTATCATCAGCATACGTGGTAAGGATAGTATTAGGATGAGTTGGGATGTCAGCTGTATAAACTGTATAAAGGATTGGGCCAAGGATACTACCTTGAGGAACACCAGCAGATTTACTTGGAAGTTCTGTTTGTGAGATAGGATTGAAGGATGAGAAAGTAGGTAGGCGGTAGGAATTGACGGAGTTTGTAGAGTAATCCCGGATCCCAGACTCGGTCAAAAGCCTGTTCCACATCAAGAAAGACGCCCAAACAATATGATCCACGTTCTAATGCAGAGGAGACCACATCCACCACACGATGGTAACTGTGATTTTTCTCCGTCAGATCTTGTTTAAGCAGCTTAGATATATTTGTTGTCTCTGCAGAACTTCATGAAGCTCCTTCCTCATATATATATATATATATAAGAACTTCATGAAGCTCCTTCCTCATATATATATTTATATATGGTAAACTATTATTATTCAAGATAAACTGTTTATTGTTTGGAGGGGTATTTTAAAGAAAACATAAAATCCTGCATTTTTTTATGGACAACCAATCTAAATTGGTATTTGATGTTGTTTTTTTTTAGGAGTCATTTAGTAATATCGATTTCTAATTATTTTTTAATAATTTTTCACTCATATTATCGAGTTTTAGTGTTAATTAAAAATAGTGATAGTTTTCTGAAAAACATCTTAGTCGCTTTGGACATGTCGAGGTCACAGATTCGATTCAAGGATAGAAATCTTTCTTAATCCAATGGATGGAATGAGTTCATCAGGTCATACCCACTTTCTGGTAAAGTCACGTGCCTCAGCCTATTAGCTCTCACATGGCGAATTTCGTAAGGGGCTATCAAATGGAAATGTGGAGTTACGTCTGGTCGCTGGCTAGGCCTTGAACGGAATTATCCAATATCACGCGACACAATCGAATCGATCGACAGCAATTACTACAGATAATGCGCGATTTGGGTATTCCCAGGAAGCTTACTAGGCTTAAAAATATGACCCTGCATGATAGCAGGATGAAAATAAAAATGTAAGGGATGCTACCAGAAGAATTTGCAGTAAATAGTGGCCTGAGGCAGGGAGAACCGTTATCACCGCTCCTTTTTAATTTAGCGTTGAAAAAAGCAATATGGCCAATACGAACCAACCCTAATTGGACTATCTACGATCGATTAACACAGCACTTGGTTAAGTATCTTGGATCTATCATAACATATAACACAGAATGAAAGAAGAAGTGAATGCGAGGCTGTCTGCAGGCAACAAGTGCCTCCATGCCCTTCAAAAAACTTTGAACTTCAAAGCTCTGTGCATACAAGCTAAAATAGCTACGAGACTATCCTGAGACCCATAGTTACATATGGCAGTGAATCCTGGGTATTGGCAGACGAAAGTAAAAGGAAACTCAATGTCTGGGAAAGGAAAATACTCAGGAACATATATGGTCCAATAAGAGAGAACGGTACGTGGCGATCAAGGAAGAATCGTGAGCTTCTTCACAATATATGGAAAACCAGCCCTGGTATCGTTTGTAAGAAAATCCCGCTTCAGATGGCTGGGACACGTGGAACGGATGGCAGAAAAAAGGATGCCAAGACGCCTGTTATACGGAAGCATTGGAAGGAAACGACTCATGGGAAGGCCTAGGATGAGATGGTTTAACGATGTTGAGGAAGACCTCAAGTTCTTTGGAGTAGGGAGATGGAGAGAAGGAGCAAGGGACAGGAATGACTGGCTTAGGGTCCTTGAGGAGGCCCAGGTCCTTGGAGGACCGTAATGCCCATAGTAAGTACTCGTAAGTAAGTAAGTACGCGACGCAATAATAATATAATTATCATTTATTTAATAAATATTGAATAAAAAAAGTAATTACAATTATTATGGAAAAAATGATATCGTTTTTTTTCTGTAAATAGCAACAAAATAAACAATATATAAATAAATAAAAATTTCGATGAAATCTTCCAGGGGGCTTAACAATTTCCAACCCATTTACACAAAACCTCGACAAATTAAATACCTAAACCTTCATGGTGAACAACATCTATTGGTTATCTACGAAAATAAGTGCAGTAGCTATTGAGGTTACCGCGAACAAACGCGGCCGAGGACATTGTTTTATAATATGTATAGATTTTATTTTATTTTTTTCTTAATTGTTATAATTTTTTAATATTTTTATTTTGTTGTTATATTTACGTCTCCGTCATGGTGCTCTAACCAACTGAGCTAGCCTGGTTCGTAACACTGCCAGACAAATCCATTCTCTTCACCGATCCCATATCCCACCGTGTTCTTGCAATTTTGGGATGTATACAAGGAAAAGAATATATATGTATATATATTGGAAATAATCATAATCATTCTTTCTATTTTTACTTTTTTTTAAATGGTTACTACAATAAAACTAGAAATTTTAGCACTGTTTGTAATTTTTGATAGCCAATTGATTTATTGGCTATTAAATTGATTTGGAAATATGGAACGACTCCCGCAATAATATAAGCAGCGCATTCTCAGAAACATAAGAGAAACATTTTAAATGTTCCTATGCCCAAGATGTTCGCAGCCCGAGAGTTGGCCACAGGAAGATTTTTAAGGGAATAAAAATCCTTATTCATGCCGTCTCTCAGAGGGTGCGTAAAATGGCAGTCCCTCGTCTGTGTATTGGGAGGTGCTCATTAAAGTTCCCAATCCTAATTATACCTTGAGGGGGGAAATTTAGAGCTTCCACTATAGCATCGTCCGATTAGCCATAGTGACATTAAGTGACGTTAAACGATTAAAAACAGATAAAATTTAGTTTCAACAGAACGGACGTTATGTTGCTAAATCAAAAATTAGTTGAATAGACAAACATTAAGATCTAAAGAATTAAATAGAACAGACCTTGGTTTTGAAATTCGAATTTAATCCAGTTGGTGAAAAGGACCTTGAAGTATAATGATCCGAAATTTTAAAGATCTTTTTCCATATTCTTCTTTCCGACGGGTTTCAAATCATTTTCGTCACACACAAGAGATATTGAATTTTAAAGGCATCTTGAAAAGCCTTGAAATGTTGATTTGATTCCGTTAGTCGGTCGCTTTACGAATTAATAAAGCTTGAAGCAAAGAGACCTTGCTCTGCTATTTGAATTTCTGTTGACAGTCAACACGTGAGTCCGGTGCTGAGTCGGCTGTCGTTTTTATTTTCGTTTTTTTTCTCCTTGTCCAACAGTTCTGAGACTAAAATCGTGTGAAAAAAATACTGCAAGGCACCAATAAATCAACTTACGGGACTAGCGGAAGTCAATAGCAAAACTAATATTTAGTAATTAATTTATTTCATATTAATCCTTGTTAATTTTTTTACTTAAATTCAAATAGCGCCGGTTCAGGCTACTCAACACTTACTAGACAAGCGCTCTAAGCTCCCATTTAATTACAAAAGACTCATTTACATGAATACTATAAGATCCATATAGACTTACGTAATTGAGCTTTAGGACTCCATTTAGCCATCGAATTCCTCTCGTTCCAATCCTTACAATCCAAAATCTTTCGTAAAATCATTAAGGCTCCTTACTTTGTTATTAATAAAGTCATCCATAATGACCTGATTGTCCCGATTTGGGCCGAACCCGGTACCAGTCTTTTTATGAAAAATTGTATTCCCACTCAATCCCACTAGTTTTAAACCCGTTCAATTCCTGATAATTCTCCGAGGCTTCTGAAAAGAAGATGGTCGCGTGACCGTCCAAGTTGAATTTGTTATTTGAGTACTACCACTGTGAAGTCTCTCTACTTGTCTTAATCCATGCCATTATGTATCATTCCTGTTCTTATATTTTCTAGATATATTCCCCCAATTAAAGGTACCCACTTTTGAAGACAAGAGATTAGTTGAGCTTTAGGAGGGAGTGTAAATACCACTGGGTTTATCCGTGGCTATTAAAAGATTAAATAGTTTATCTGCCACAGTTTGACCTGGAACCTTCTGCAAAGCAGGAGTCGTATTTTTCTTTTGTTTCTTTAATTTAGTGGTATATTTACCCTTGATTGGCATTGATAAATACTTGAATCAAATTAATGACTGACTAATAGATCGTCCTAGAATGTTCCGTCCAAAAACTTTAGCCTAATCTCAAGTTGGGGCTACGAAATAGGATTAATATAATAAGTTTATATTGTTTATTAAATTTATATTTTACTTACTTACATATTGACACTAGTGTTAATAAATACTTGAGTCTAAATTAACGAATAATAGATCATCCGAGAAATTTCTCCAATTGTAGAGATATCGCCAAAACTATGGCCTACACCCGAATTGCTGTTAAGAAACTGGAGTAGTGTGTTTCTATGCTTTATATAATTTCTCTTTGACTTAGTGATATTTGTGCCATCACGAAATTCGGTCAAAACTTAAAATTTGCCCTTTTTAGGAAAAAAAATGGCCAATTTTGAAAGAGATGTAACTCAGAATCTATTACACCTACAGGCCTTGGTCTGTGCTTTAATAAAGCTAATTAAATTTACTACCTTGATTTTATCGTAGGATCGCTCTTTTGGCCAGTGTTCTTCACGAAAGTCGCCCAAAACTTAAAATTTGGACTTTTTTAGAAAATTACCAATTTTCAAAGGGGTGTAATTCGGAATCCATTGGAACCACAGAGCTGCGGTTGGGTTCAAATAGTAGCAAGTTTAATCTTCTTTAATAATGGTTTCTCAGGTTTTGTTTTCAAAAACGTACTGATTAGTACAGGCCAAAAACTGAAATAACTCCGAAAATGTCGAGGTTTTTCGGCCACCAAAAGTTTTCCCATCCGATTTTTCGGTTGCAAACTTGGATTTACACTACTTAGACATGCCCTTACAACATATCAAAAAGCCCTTTTTTGGTATCTGGCCGCTGGCCTACGTAGCAACTCACCACCCTAAACACTAAGCTACCCCGCTCCTTAAGGAAGGCGGGATCTTTTTTATGAAGGACATGAAAAAAAAAATTAATTACACCATATTGAGTCATATTAATTACTCTCTACGAGACGATACGAGAAGTTATGATATTAGCTTGTGATCTAGCTATGGCGGTTGAGTGTGATCTAGGACAAACCACATCCTTCACAAATGTTGTACAAGAAACGGTACAGTCTCTATCACGTATTGAACCCAAGACCCTATTTAGCGGTACAGGTTATTTAATTCCCCTCTGCCTTACAGAAACATTTTGAGACCGATGTTGATAAATTCTTGAGTCAAATTAACGACTGACTAATAGATCGTCCTAGAAAGTTCTCCTAATGCTGACGAGCTACTTCCACTTGTAGGACTTGTTCTTTGAAACTATTCTTCTCTTACAACTTCGCAAGCGTTCTCAGGACTCTACTGACATCATTAACTTCCTCGTCCTTACCCATATATAATTAAAATTCATATAATAACAATTAATATCCAGCCTTATTCTATTATAAAAAATAGAGAAAAGATATACTCATATGCTAAAGGCTGATTTTTTTTAATATCCCAACTATTAACTCTCAAGTGCTGACATAGTTTTTCCTTACGCTAGTTCTAACAACTGGTACCATGGATCACATGATTTAAAAATTCATTAATAAATACAAAATAAAATATCCTAACATTTTATTTCTTGCCATTACTTATATGAACCTTTTTGCATTTCCCTCAATCGACGAATATATGATATTTTTTTAAATTCCAGTAAAAAAACAAACAAAGAAGATCAATGAAGGAAATAGAGAAAATCAAAAACTACATATTTTACAACTTAATAACGAAATAATGAATTAATTACAATATATTTAATTTTGATTTTAAACAATTAAGAAACTTAGTCCAGGATCCATGGTCCATTTTTTCACTTGATTAGTATCAAGCTGAATCTTCGTGAATAGCTTCCTTTCGATGAGACGCACGACAATTTCCTGTGCGAAAATTCTCGATTGTGGTGGCTATCAGAGGTAGCAAGGAAAAAATATGTCGATTTGATGATTCTCAATAATTTATTACTAACTGGGGGTTTTTTTTTCTCAATCTCAAGATAATTATCTAAATTATTTGAAATAATATTTGTCCTACAAAATGTATGGTTTGATCAAAGAGTCCCCTCCTTGCAATATGTATCGATAACGAAGTCAAAAAAGAAGAAGTAAAAAAAAACAGCTGGTTAGTAATCATTTTTGATGACCTTGTTAGTAAACCCAGTTAGTAATAAATTTTTGAGAATCATCAAATCAACATATTTTATCCTTGCTACCTCTGTTAGCTACCACAATCGAGAATTTTCGCACAGGAAATTGTTGGGCGTCTTATCGAAACGGAGCTATTCACGAAGATTCAGCATGAAATCAAAAATACTTTTCAAAATTTAAATTATCAATATTCCAATCAATTGACACGCAGGTTCTTTGGAAAGATGTTTTGCTCATTTTTGTTCTTGGGCATATGTAACAATGCTTTCACATATCATCTAACAAGAGGCATAATTTGTAACGAATATCCGGGTCATTAGTTCTTATTCGAGCCAAATCAGTAGCAAATGGGACATTAAAGTCATTATGGATTACCGTTTTGAAACTAGAGTAGCATTTTGTCATTGTTTTATTAGTTTTCCTCATTGATAAAATAATGACTTACTAACATATTGACACTGGTCTTGATAAATTCTCGAGTTAAATTTACGAATAGTACATTATCCGAGAAGGTTTCCCAATGATACAAACTGCTCCAGAAACATTAACTTACCCCACAAGTAGGGATTACGAATTTGGATAATTATTCCTGTATTGGTTAATAATTTTTTCCCATTGACAAAGTGAATTATTAACTCTCATTTTGATAAATACTAGAGTCAAATTAACGACAAATATATCGTCCATACAGACTATTCTAAATACTTTTACGTAACCTGCCAATGTGGTGTTAATTAACTAGAGTATCATTTTTGTATTGTTTAATAATATTTCCTTAATGACATATTTGTCAGTAGTTTTTGTAAAAGACATAAGTGCTATACAGTGCAAAAACCACAGTAAAATCTATCTAAGAAACATTGTACTTAAAGTGTATATCTATGTACACATACAGAAATATATTTCGGTATTTAATTTAATAGTTTGAGTTTATCAATACCGGATTGAATATATTCTTTAGGTGGTTTATTATCATGAAGACATTTTGATTTCAGAAACGGTTCGATAGGAAAATGTTTTAAGTATGCCAGACAACTCGACCTTGGGATACAACCTTACCTTCTTGTGAAAAATGACCTGATTTCCTTCCATTTTTTTTTGTTTTTCGTTTTCGAGAATAAGTTAATCCTAAACAGGCAATCCATTTCCTATCTCACAGATCGGTTGGCACTCTACCGGGTGCATCCTTGAGGAAGCTCGTGTATAGAATCAGGAGTTGTGTCTTGCATCCCGAAAAACAAACAGATTGCAGTTATATCATACTGGTGCATATTACTTAACAATGTTAATACATTGTCACTATACTAATGGTACTATTAGAGCAATATAAAATGTCTGTTTTCAAAAGAAAGGTTATTAGGTAAAACAACTTTAGGAAATTATGAAATTTAACCTAATTTTCTATAAATATAATTAATTAATTATCTATAAATTTTTCCTTCCCTGCTATCAAATTGTTAATCCCATAATTGAATAATTCAGGATTTGGTGATGAAATAAAATCTGTAAATGCGTTTTCGACTAGAGAATCATTTAAAAAAATTCTAACTTCGAGGAAGTTGTCCGAATATCTGATACGTAAGATGGATGTGGGAAAACTGCGTAATCTAGCTCGTTAATTTCTTTACTGTCTGTCGTTTTAGAGTATAGGTCCCTTCAGAGTAACCAATACAGGTTGTTTTTTGAAAAGTGTTTGTTGTAATATTTTGTTGTAATAATAATATTGTAAATATTTTTATGTAGGATGGAAATAGTTGGGGGTGCAGTCAATGTAAACAACTAATAAGTGAGACTTATTTATAGATAGTGCCGACGATTCGACCTAGTTTGTAGCTCATCTTCAGGGCAAATCGAAGGAGTTGCGGCAGTTACACGCTTCACCTAGCCGCGACTCCTTCGCTTTGCCCTGAAGATGAGCTACAAAGTAGGTCGAAACGTCGGCACTATCTATAAATAAGTCTCACTTATTAGTTGTTTACATTGACTGCACCCCCAACTATTTCCATCCTACATTAGATCTTCCAGTCAACTATTTTCTCTCTATCATTGTAAATATTTTTTAATATTTTTATTTGAAAAGAAAAGATATGTCCAGGACCGGGACTCGAACCCGGGTCTCCCAGATCGCTAGTCTGGAACTCTACCAATTGAGTTATCCTGGCTCAATCAGGCTCGCTCCCCGGTCATGGTCATATCCTTTCATTTCACTGATCCCATGTACCCGCGTTCTCGCAATTTACGATGTATACGGAGGGAAGAATGTTCTTTGAACATTTATTTAATTTGGATCTTGTTGACTTACGCCATTATATATTATTATAATTTATTTTATTTTACTAGTTATTGATTTTATTAATTTTTAAATATTTTTATTTGAAAAGAAAAGATATGCCGAGGACAGGGACTCGAACCCGGGTCTCCCAGATCGCTAATCTGGAACTCTACCAATTGAGCTCACTCAGGCTCGTTCCCCGGTCATGGCAAGATACAAATTAAATAAATTCTTCCCCTCATATACATCGCAAATTGCGAGAAGGGGGGGATGGGATCAGTGAAAAGAAAGGATGTGGGCATGACCGGGGAGCGAGGATAGCTCAATTGGTAGAGTTCCAGACTAGCGATCTGGGAGACCCGGGTTCGAGTCCCGGTCCTGGACACATCTTTTCTTTTCAGATAAAAATATTTAAAAATTAATAAAATCAATAACTAATAAAATAAAATGTAAATATTGTTGTTGATTTTATGGTTTCACCTCTAGGTAGAAAGGAGAAATTAATTAAAATGCAAATGGAAAAAAAACACAAGCAAACCCTTATGTTTCAAATCTGGTGTAAAAAATAAACAATTACCAGTCGACGTTTCGCCCATTCAGGCATTATCAAGACAAAAAAGAGTAAGATCAATCACATCTCAAAGCAGAAGTGAGAAATTAACTATTTATTCCCTCAGATTGAGGTTTCATTCAACCAAAAATGTTTTTTAATTCGTTTTTCCATATCCATATAAAGAGTACATCTTCCTCCCCCCGACCATGGCAGAGCATACTTCCATCTTTTCCGTGGTTTTCCTTCCCGTTTCCTCCCTTCAGCGCTGCAATTGAATATTAAATTGGACAATATTTCTTCTGAGATGACTATACCATACCAATCTCTTTTCCTCTATATTTTGGAGAACGTTTTGTCGATTTTTCTGTTAACTCTCTAATTTCGACATTAGTTCTTCTTTCTAGCCTGGACACCCCGACAGCTCTCCACCAATAGTCCATATGAATTAATCTGCTCCACAAGCTGAAATTTTCTCAAACAAATGGTGAATGGTCCGTTCATTGCAACACTCATCCCCGAACTCGGTGGTAATGTTTCTTACAGCTTGTCTGCCGAGTGTCTGACTCATAAAAAAATTACAAGAAAATCGCGTTTTTCCTTGGCCATAATTGATTGCATACTAAACAAAGAGCGTTCAATTGTAGTGATGGTAAATGATATAAAAAAAGAGAGAATTAATAACAGTTAATTACAATCTGTTAACATAAACATAATAAACAATAAAAATTTACTAATTAATTTACTTTAAATTTTAAAAATAATAAAAACGGACATTTCATATGAAACGTTTAATGTTGTTTCATTATCCATTATTTCAAAGAATATTTGAACTAGACCAAGTTCACGCTACAGTTAGAGCCTTGGAAATAACCAATAATCATGGTACCATATCCTTCCGGTCAGACTACTAGGCAGTTGCAGCGCACACGAGGACCGATATTGCATTGTCAAAACATTTATTGAGCTAAGACATAAAAAAAAAAAAATAAAAGTAATCTATATTAAATAATAACACGTACGTTATCATACTTTAGAGAGCGGAGTGGCTCAGTGGTAGAGAGATTTTTTGGGTATGGTTTGCTGCTGGAGATGGATCATATGGGACTAGGACCCTCCTGGGTCTCACTCACAGCCTCTATAAAATATTACAAAAATAGGGTACCCAAAAAAGGGGAAAAAATTTGGCTGTTGAGCGTGATCTAGGACAAGTCACCTCCTTGCAGAACCGTTGTCCATGAAACAGTACACCCGTTCACGGGTTGTTGTGGTTGTTTTTTAAAGGTTTAAGCCTTTCACACATTTTACTGGTCTGAAATGGGATTTTATTCAAAGAACATTTTGAAAAATTTCAACTAGGAACAATGCATAAAATAGAACGATGCGGTGTCTCAACTGCTTGATCAAATAAAAAAAAAATGCTGAATTACTTAACACATAGAGGGTCTAGAATTCACCAAATGGTGGAGACTGTACTGTTACTAATCTCACAGTTGTTTAGATTAGTCATGGGTAGATACTGGATTTTCCTGTATCTGAATACAAGTGATACGGATACTTTTCTGTATTCGATACTTTTTACTTAATATTTTTGTAGCTGAATACAGTTGTCCCGTATCCTACACAGAAGCCTTTCTTGGGGCATCAGTTTTTGCTATCATTTTTAAAGGAAATAGAGCTATTCGCCGAAATAGTAACCTGCATAAGGCATCAAATGATTGAAATCATATTTTTTATTGGTTAATTATTTTTTTAAAGATATATTTTATGGAATTGAAAAAATAATAGTTGTTAACCCTACCTCAAACTTTTGCTATTCACGTTCCAAGACACGTAGAATTTGCGTTGTAATAGAAGATTTGTCTGTCCGCCGCTGCATGCTAAACTCTTTAAAACGCTATAGCTGTTATAATACTCGTCATATTCCGGTGCTGTTTTATCATTTTGTGAAAGTAATTTTTTTCTTTAAAATTTGTTACCGTTGAAAGTAAAAAATGTATCAATTTCTTCGAGCAATTTGTTTTTGCTCCCGATTTCAATCATCTATGTCGATTGCCTTTACTTTATAGTATAGATATATCCATTAGTGAAACCCTATTTGCCCGGATATAGGTCGAGGTTTTTTTGCGAAAGTTGCTCGTGAAAAATCATACATTAGGAGGCGATCTCGGAAAATGTTATTTCAACCACCCTTTACTGTTAACTAGTTTCATAGTTTATTTTCGTTTCTACATATCCGATAAGTGACTAATTACAGATTATATTGATAATAGGTGATAACATGTTCACTATTATTTTTACTTATTTATTTATTAATACTAAGGGGAGATGCGGCGAAATTGGTCTTTCGCCGGAATCAAATCAGGGGAATTCAATCAGTGGTTGACTATTGCTTATTATTTATTTATTATTAAAAGGACCGTGATTACTATAGATAACATCAATAGTAATATTAATAGTATTTTATCAATAGTAAATTATCTAATATTAATAGTAGATCATATTTTTTTTTTTAAATCCGTGAGACGATGTAATTTTAGTGCCAAAATGAGCTTGGTTTGTTTGTACCTCTTCCGGAAGAAAACAGCGACCCGTTGAAATGGTGGAAGCAAAATGCGTACAATTTTCCATATTTATGAAAGGTAGTTCGTAGAAAATTGTGAACAGTGATAACATCAGTGCCTTGTGAAAGAGTCTTTTCTAAAGCGGGAGAAATTTTAAATGAAAGAACACCCATGACGTTCGAAAAAGTAAAAAAAATTGTTTTTTTGAAATATAATACCTAATATGATCATTTAGAAAATGGAATTTTCACTTCAAATTATTAAGTAAGAAAAAAATTCACAGCCAACATATAGACTTATAATAATAATTAAAAAAACAAAAACTAAATGAAAAATAATTAAACGATTTGTTTATTCATTCTATTTTTTCCCAGTACATTAGTCTCCTTTAGCTGAGAAATTTATTATTGCTATATTCCAACAACAAACATTTTGTTAGATTCACTTTTGTTTATCTTATTTTGAAGCTAAGTTTTTACCAATTTATATTTGAAAAGTAGAGGTGAAAACATATTAAGTTTCTACAGTTATAGTGAGATAATAAAATTTTCAAGCTCAAAAATTATAGTACAATTTATTTATTAAAATATGTACAAATATATATATATATATATATATATATATATATATATATATATATATATATATATATATATATATAATGTTTAAGAATAATATTCTATGGTAAATTAAATCCCACAATTTGATTCACAAAGTAGATGCAAAAAAATAATATTAATTCGTTTTAAACTGTTTTAATTCGTATGTTATAGTAATAAATAGCATAAGGTAGCATGAGCATGCTTCTAATGTGAATACAACCAAGTCCCTGAATACAGCTCTCATATCTATCTGGTATAGCAGGTAGCAAGTGCGGGAGTTGAGATTGTAGTGAATACGCCAATCGTCGTGAATACTGACTAGTCAGTGAATACAAATATTTAGAGATCTAGAGAGAAATTGGTTCCTACGACCATTGCTACGACTCTTGAGTCGAGTATCCGAGTATCTGTACCCGTTACATTTCGACCGTATCCGGTCCTTGTATCCACTACTTTTCAGTATCGGCTACAAATTATCCGATAGATACAACCTTACCCATCCCTAGTTTAGATAGGTGATGTGGCCGAGATCGCACTAAACCGTCCGGTTTTTCATCTTATTAAAATTAATTTACTATACCCACGACCTTACAAAGGCTGTAGTGGTACAGTTTTGTTTAATAGTTTTTTATTATAAAACTCCCAAAACATAGCATTAAGTCTCTACATTACCAGAAAAACAAAGCAGCCATTGTCCCACCAATTCAGGTACAATCAGAACATACACTAAAAAAAGAAATCCTTGAAGATTAAATTCAGCACGTCTCACATCCTAATATAATCTTTCACCTTGGAATGTTCCAGCCAATAAACGGACCTTTCAAAGAATTACTTCAAAGGGTTACTTTGAAAAAACGTTAGAAAAACTAACAAGAAAGAAGGAAAGAAAATAACCGAAAAAATTGATTTTTGATGGTTTTTATTATTGCAAAAACATGTTTAAAATATGGTTAGGCCAGCGGCCAGGTACTTGAAGGTCACAATAAATTGAAGAGAGCTGCATTTTTGATATGTTGTAAGGGCATATCTGAGTAGTGGAAATCCAAGTTTGATACCGACGAAACGGATGGGAAAACTTTTGGTTGCCATAAAACCTCGACATTTTCGGAGTTATTTCAGTTTTTGGCCTATATTGAGATACAGGATTATGAGTAATCGGTGCATTTTTGAAAACAAACCATAGGTAACCATTTTAAAGTAGATTACATTTGCTACTTTTGAATCCTACCGCAGTTCTGTAGGTCTAATAGATTCTGAGTAACCCCTCTTTGAAAATTGGTTATTTTTTCACACACCACTTTCCCCGATTTTCCTTTTCCTCAATTAACAAGAAAAGTATAACAACTACAGGCCATAGTCTGAGCTTAAAATTAAAGCTAATTAAATTTACAACAAATCCATTTCACTTCACTTTCATTGTAGGGTGTTTCTCAAGAAAGTCGGCCAAAACTTTTTGGAAAAAAATACCAATTTTCAAAGGGGCGTAACTTAGAATCTGTTAAACCTACAGGCCTTAGTCTGAGCTTAAATTAAATTTACAACAAATCCATTTCACTCGACTTTCATCGTAGGTTCTTCGGTCGGTTTTTCTCAAGAAATTTGGCCAAAACTTAAAATTTGGACTTTTTGGAAAAAATTACCAATTTTCAAAGGGGCGTAACTCAGAATCTAATAGATCCACAAAGCTGAGGTTGGGTTCAAATAGTAGCAAGTTTAATCTACTTTAAAAATGGTTTCCCATGTTTTGTTTTCAAAAACGTATTGGGTAGGAGATACAGGCCAAAAACTGAAATAACTCTGAGGTTTTTCGGCCACCAAAATTTTTCCAACCCGTTTTTCGGTTGCAAACTTGGATTTACACTACTCAGACATGCCCTTACAACATATGAAATATGCAGCTCTTTTCTATTTTATGCAACCTAAAGCCCTTTTTTTGTACCTGGCCGCTGGCCTAGGCATAATTTACATTCAGTAATCCGAATTTTTCGTTGATCCGAACTCCAAAAATACTAATCTTTTAGATTTAATAAATTTCTTAATTCTTACAAAAGTATTTCTTTCAATAATATTGTTCTATTCAAATCTATCCTTACGGTGTGTTAGTTTAAATAAACGATTTTACCTTTCTAGGATGCTTGATAAAGTTAAATAAGAATATATAATGTATATAAATGGTCTAATATTTAATGTTTAATAACAACAAAAACAAAATATACAAACAGTAATTACTAAAATAGTGAAACCGTGACGGAACGAAGTGAAAAGTGAAAGTATTTTGCGGCATTGTTATCAGCTGTTAGTTTGGAAGACTTATCAAAGTGTAGCCTTCCCTTTCGTGTGGTCCAGGATGGTGCAACAAGACTCTTAGATTTTGACGCTGTAAATTATGAAATAACCAATTGGTATGTTCAATAATTATCAAAAATTATATCTAATTAACTATACTTGAAGTTTTTTTACTTGCCTTAAGTGGTTAGAGTTGTCGATCATAGTTCTCTACACCTGCTGTTATCTTTCTGTTATTAAAGATTAGACTATTTTTCGTTTTTACTAACTTTTTCCAATTAGAGGCCTAATCATTTTTAAAGTAAGTGAAAACTATGATTTTCCCTATATTTTATAACATAAACGTTCGTGTATATTATAATTCTATACAGATGGATGTCAAGTACTTCATTTCAATTATATTTGAATTACTTAAATAATTTTTTTGTCAACTTTAACACGCAACATATTGCACATTTAAATAAGTATTTGTGTTACAACGAACATCAGACATGAAGAAAATTTTCAATGAATAAGAATAGTTGTGTAGACAGTTAACTGTATTTAGTGAAGCAGAATCGTGTCACTTTTGTAATTTTTGGTTTGGAAAGGAGTTGTAATATAAGTACAACTCTTTTGCAAGGCTATCTCTGACTTAGTCCCTAATTATCTACAAATATAACACGATTCCGCATCCTTAATTTCAAGAAACTTATTTTGAAGATAATTTGACTTACTCACTTATTCATCAGCTGTTGAGTTAAACAAGTTTAAAATTAACCAAAAGGCAAATCTATACACTAATATCAGAATGGATTTACAATTGACTTAAGAGTTGCCCACAGAATGACAAGTGACTTGAGAGTTGCCCACAGAATGACAAGGGACACTTTGATTTAATGAGATACTATTCATGGTGTTTCTTCTGTACCGTATTATCCGGTATTGGTTTTTGATATTTGAAAGCTGGTTGATGTTAGATCTGAATGGATCCATCTGTTAAAATTCTTGAAGTTGTAATTACATTTTTTTTTCATTATGTTTCAACGATATGTAATTTATGATGAACCAAATTAACGATTAAAACCATTTCATGTAAAATACCTTTACCCATTTTAAATAGAAAACCTTCATTTAAAAAAAAAAAAAACTTTGAAGTAGTTGCATTCAGCTACAATCAACAAAATTTTTATTTTTATAAATTAAAGAATTCAACAAAAATTATATCTATCTGTTGAAATTGACTAAGGTAAATTTCAGCAAAAAAAAAACAGTATTCAGGTTTAATTGGTTAACCTTGTTCAACTGAAAAAAATCTCCAGTCATCTTGTTCAGTTGGATGCAGTCATTCAAAAGCCAAAGGTCTGCCTGTAGTTAATTTCAATTTAATTTATGTTAAGTAAAACTTCATGTTTTTAGATTTTTAGAAATTAAAGAAATTTATATTGCAATATTAATTGCTATTCATGTATCATATTATCTTTATTTAAACTCATGAATCATATATAAAAGTAATATATTAGAGTAAAATTTAAAAAAATATATAAATTCATAAGATTTGATTTTTAAAGATACACGAATTTTTTATTAATACGGAAACACTTATTCCTTGATGCATAAAAGTTTACGATCGTGTTTTACTTTTTTTTTATGCCTTTTTGTATCTCAAATTCTTTTCACTTAATTTCCGGAACCATATATAAAATTAATACCACTTTAAATTGAAGTGTCTCTTGTCACTCAGACTCTCAGTAACGCTAAAGTGCTTTGTCAATTCCTTTAGATAAAGATATATAAATTTACCTTTTGATTAAATTTAAACTTGTTCAACTATTCCTGTTCTTTCGTACCTAAATAATTCTTTTATCTATTATAATTAGTATTGTTTTAAGTGATTCTAAAAAAATTATTATTTTTTTCTCTACTAAATATGTACAAAGTTTTTATACAATTTATTCAGACAATAATTTTGTAAATAATTTTTACTTCTTCAATAATTAATATTGTTTTAATCAATTATTTTAAAATCGTATTTTTATTCTACACTAAAGATTTTTTTGAATTTTTTTTTCAGAAAAAGATAAGGCATTTTTAAAAATATTTCTTCTTATTTTTTTATAATAGATAATGGGAATGTATAGTTAGTCTAATAAATCAAGTTTTCAGGATAACATTTCTTAAATTTTATAATAAAAAAAAAAGGGCATTATTGTTCTAATATATTCAAATTAAATAGTCAAGAAGAAATTTGATGTGCAAAAAACCCCAGTAGCATTTTGTTATGTAACTCATATTGGTTTTTATTTCAATTTCATTCAACTATTGCCACAGATGAAGTTTTGAGGTTAATATTTAAGTACAATATGAGTGTAAATTGTTTTAGGATTAAAACTTTATTTTGAGTTATTTTATAATTGAGAAATCCTCAAATGCAGTATGACCTATGGTGTCTACTTAGTTACATAACTTGAGTTAAGGAAGATTTTTTTTTTTCTTCAAATGAATCCGATTGTTATATAACAACTTTCAATTTAGTAAATTATACTTTGAAAATTGACTTTTAATATAATATATAATAATATTAAACCAATAATAATAATATAATCAAACTAAAATATGATAAAAGATACCCGGAAATCTAAAAAACATGTTTTTGTTATCTACATTAGTCAAGCTAATATTTCCATTAATAATCTGATTTAATTTTTAATATTTTTTAAATAATTTGATAGATTGAAATCTTATTTTATTCTCATGGAAAAATAAAATCTTTTTGTATGGTTTAAATAATATCTGGGTTAGATTAATATCTGGTTAGTAATCTGTCTGATTACTTATTATCAGAGTACATTCCAGTTAGGGTTCAATTAAAATACAAACAAAAACATATCGTCGCTGTCATAACAATACCGCCTATCTACAACGTTTGGTGAAAATGAGTTAGTAACGGTAACGGACGCATTAAGGTCGGCAACATGGCAGAGTATGATTTTTTGATACTTTTCTTCAATCTTTTTTGTAACAGTTCCAAAATTGTATAGATAAAAAATAGATTACAAAACTGCCTAGTCTACAGTCGGCGCCTTTTTTTTTTCTCTCCTGTAAATTCGCCCAAAGTGTACTTGGGCAGTATTGTTTTGACAGTGAGGCGCTAGAGATGTGGAGGACCCGGGTTCGAATCCCGTCCAGGACAAATCTTTTCTCTTCAAAACAAAAATATTTAAATTATCGCAATAAAAAAAAAAATTTTTAAATATTAAAGTAATATTGAAAAAGGGAAAGGTCAACAGAGACATTAAATAAATGTTTATACATTAGTGGAAAAATTCCAACTAAAAACCTTAAGTCTCTAAAAAAAACAACAGGAAATTGAAAATACCTGTCCAATATTTCCCTTGAGGATTCCTGAATTGACGAAATATTGGACAGGTATTTTCAATTTCCTGTTTTTGTTTAGAGACTTAAGGTTTTTAGTTGGAATTTTTCCACTAATGTATTAATATTAAAGTGTATATTAATTATAATTTATTTCAAATTTAAATTAATGATTATTTTTATATCCGTAGTTTATGTCGGTTGTACCCTCCTTAACACGAAATTCGGTATAAAAATCAAATAAATTAAATATGGAGAGATGAAATTTCTAATGGAATTATTTAAGGTTATAATTTGTTTTTTTTCTTTCAAGGAAATATACTTTCTGTTAATTTTGTTTCTAAACAAGGAATTCATGAATGAATAGAGAATTGTTTTTTCAAGTATCAAATCTTTCAAATCATTAAAGGTTGAATATATTAAGCATAAATAAAACTGAAAACCTTAATAAGTGAATTTAGCTTTTTGATTTCAGAATAAATAAAAAGTAAAATTCACTTACACTCCAACAAATCGATAAAATTAAATTGATATCAAAACAATAAATAAATATATAATATGAATACATATTTTTAATAAAATATATCAATGTTATGTACTGTTAGAACAATTGATTAAGCACTTGCTTAAGTAGCCTCGATTCTATTTATATTTCCATTATATTCTTATGTCTATTGTAGTTTTGATTTTTATCACACCTATTATATTGATGCAATTTTAGATTTTCACAAATATGGACCACAATGAATCTCCCTTAGAAAACCTGTATCAGGCCTTGATTGAAAGTTTTGGAGTTATAATATGTGGGTAAGTAACTTTTTTTGTAAATATTTAGTTATTATTCATAATTTTTAATTCTATTATTAATTTTAATGAATTTTTATTTTAGATATATTGCCGGTCGGTTAGGGGTGGTAACGGAACAGCAATCGACAGGCCTTTCAACATTTGTCGGAACATTCTCGTTACCATCCCTTATCTTTTTATCATTGGCTACGCTTGACTTATCATCAGTATGCTGGTTATTTCTATTATCAATATTCCTCGCAAAGGCAGTTGTCTTTGTTTCGGTACTTTTGATTACGTTACTCGTGACTAGACCGATCGATCCTGCTAAAGCTGGCCTCTATGCGATATTCTGCACCCAAAGCAATGATTTCGCAATCGGATTTCCTATCGGTAAGTATTAATTAAAATATTTTTTCATATCAATATTCTTTCTTTTGAATTAGTAGGGAAGTACCCTCTATCTGCCTGACGGCGGACCAACCGCCATTTTATAAATGATTGTACTTGAGTAGGTACTTAATGTTTTAATAGAGGTACCATGATATTATTCTAGAAATTAAAGTTCTGTTTTATACTTATTTTGTAATCACCCCCTTATAAAATGAGCACCAATTAAAATATTAATACCCATATAAAATTGTTTTCAGAATTGTATTAAATAAAATGATGAATTGTTTTTATTGATAAAAAAAAAAAAAAGTTTATATTAAAAAAATCTTATTTCACTGGACTATTTGGATTGAAATAGCAGTCCTAAAATCTAAATAATAAATAAGATGCATTTCATTTTGAATTAAAAAATAGTCCTATATGTTTTGAAACCGCTTAAAGAAGTTAGGAAACAATGCCTATATAAATTGGCAATTTTCGAAAATATTTATAATTTAACTGATTGACCACGATAAGATACTTAGCAAAAAGTAATTCCTCAATCCATTGCTAGGTAACCCTGATAACAAATTGAAAAATTTACATTGTTCATTGAAAAATGAAAACAGTTTGACGAGACATACAGTAAACTAAAATAAATGGTAAAAATATAACAAATAGTACAAAAAAAAATGGTTATGCTGGTGGATTATGTGACATACATACTGCACAATGATATAAAAAATATATGTAAATATATATATTGAAATGTGGGGATTTGAATTTTTTTTTTTTTTTAGCGAATTTTGATTACCCAAACAACATCCAATGATAATTCAGATAATCGATGATATACTGTCTGACGCTAGTATATATGAGGTCTATTCAGAAAGTAAGGAACGTTTCCACCTGAGGCGCGCACCAATAATGTATACATTGGTGTGCTCATGCTCAGCACCTCAGTCAGCGTCCAGCTGTGACAACGGGAACATCTCCGCGCTACCCCATTTTTTTATATTAAAATTTGAAATGTGTGGTGCAATCCAAAATGCTTGGTCTGTGATTCGTTTTTTGTTGGCGAAAAACTTAAATAAAACCAATATAAATTCATCGGGAACTGTGTGAAGTGTATGGGAACAACGTAATGAGTGACAGTTCTGTCAGGAAGTGGTCCATTCAGTTTAAAAATGGCTGAAGAAACGTTCATGATGAAGAGAAGAGTGGACGTCCGAGGATTGTGACTGACGATCTGGTCGCGCAAGTTGACAAAAAGATTCATGAAAACAGCCATTTTACAATAACTGAGCTTTCTCCATGTTTCCCACAAGTTTCATGGACTTTATTGTTTGAAATTGTGTCACAAAAGCTAGGCTACCACAAATTTCCTGCAAGATGGATGGCAAAAATGCTTACAGATCACCATAAAGAACAACGAATTGGGGCAGCTTTGACGTTTTTGGAGGCCTACCACGGCAAACCGTACGACAGAACTCCTGAACTCATTCAACTGGGAAGTTTTTTCTCTTACCCCCTCTACGTTCCTTACTTTCTGAATACCCCTCGTATAGTGTTTTGAACTTATAGGCAATGCTCATAGTGCTATAGATCTTCCTGGCCCCAGTGATGTTGATAGTGGTGTCTATAAACATACATAACTTTTGTTTTGGAAAAAAAAAACAATCCATTGAGTTTAACTATTTCCACATTTTTCAATTTAACGGAGAGCTTTTTGGTTTTTTTCCTAATGTATATAAAGAATGAAGGTGTTTCAGTTGCTCGAATGAGTAGAGAAGTTTCAATTTACAGGTTTTAATTACTGAAAATATTTATTATATTTCTATACCTTGTAATAAAATGGGCTTACGTATTCAAATCTTGAAATTAGAATAGAATGTTTTACATCAATTATTCAAAAGGTCATGAATTACTTCTCAAATGTCTAAGATTTTAATTTTAGCCATTTTTTCCCCATTTCATGCATACTAAATGTTTTTTATTCATTAAATGACTAATAAATTTATTGCATTTTTAGTGTTGTCTGTCTATGGAAAAAACCATCCGTTTTTGAGCTATGTCTGGCTCCTTGCGCCTATTAACCTTGTGATGCTGAACCCACTCGGGTTCGTTCTGATGGAACTCGGACAGAGGAAGGGAGAAGGGACGTCAACGCTAAAAGTTGCAACGAGTGTTTTGACTAACATCGTTACCAATCCGGTCGTATTTATGACTGCTTTGGGCATCATTGGAAACTTGGTTTTTAATCACAACCTACCGACTGTTCTCTCGAGTCTGCTAAACGTAAGTGTTTCATTTATATAGGTTGTATATTTTTACTTATTCTTCAGGTACTGTGACTTTACATTATTTGGACCCTGGAGTTTACGTGAATACAAACTGAAATAAAAAACAACAGAAAGGCAATAGTGTTTCACTATCACTATTAATAGAGATCATATAATGTCTATGATTTCATAATATGTAATGTATATGTCTAGGTGTAATTTAAATATTTTTTTTGGCTAATACCGCAAGTTATGGTAATTGATTTATTATTTATGTATAATAATTTATAATAATATTATAATTTATTTCCCTAGATGGCATAATTTTTTTTAATAAACTAATTTAAAAAACTTCAAAAACTTTATTGTTTTTATAATATCTCTGTTGCAATATACAAAGTTAAGAATCCTTTGGGGGTTGCCGGGTCATTTACTTTTAAGTTAATGAGTCCAAAACAATGTACATGGTAACAGAAGAAATTTCTAAACAAGTTGAGACAGTTGCTGTTGGGGCATATAAATTGGAAAAAGTTAAAGAATTCACCTACCTGGAAACTGTGGTCACCCAGGACAATAACCCTGATATAGAAATAAGGAGAAGAATCATTGCTACCAACAGATGCTATTATGGATACTTTCCAGACAGACCAAGCTCCATCTTTATAAAACATTGGTGCGGCCCATACTTCTGTCTGGTTCTGAGTGCTGGACAGCTTCAAAAGCTGCTGAAAAGGGACTTCATCTTTTTGAAAGAAAGGTTCTCCGTTGTATTTTTGGAGGTATAAAGGTTCGTGATGAGTGGAAGCGATGCTCGAACCAAATTCTTTACAGTAGTTACAAAGAATAATGAAGTTGAGGCACTTTAGATATGCGAGGGATATTGCCAGGATGGAAGATGGAGAAATGCCATAAATATCCCAGACTATCCCGATTCATGGAAAAATAAGAAGAGGGAGACCTAAGTTGAGGTGGTCAGATGGTGTGATGCTCAAAACATCCTAGGAGTTAGGAATTGGATGGCGTTGGCACAAGACCGTGACGTTGGAGGAAGGGGTTATAAAAAAAAATATATATACATCTCGGTAAGGCTAATGGATGAATTAAATATAGTTCATGAAAACAAGTAAGAACTCTAGCAGTAAGTAGTAACCCTAATAATTCAAAGGTTTTAAAGGTTAGGAAGGAATTTTACTAAGCATGTCATGCTTTTGTTTTCCGTGATTTAATGCTTGTCATGCCAACTAACTTTTTTCGAGCTGTAGATTCAATATCTAAGTGGTCACCTGTGGTGTAGTGGTTAGCGTAACAAACTACTAAGCCCAAGATTGCGGCTTCGTAGCCCGGCAGGTGGCCCTAGGAATTTTTTTAAGGGAGTAAAAAATCCTAAGTTACGCCGTCCTTCGGAAGGGACGTTAAACGGCAGTCCGGAGCCTGTACGATTTCAGTTACTCGTTAAAAATCCCTATCCTAATTAAACCAGGGTAGGAAAAATATAGAGCTCCCACTATAGCATCGTCCGATTAGCCATAGCAGCATAAAGTGACATTAAATGAACAACTTTTTTTTTCAATATCTGAATTGAGAAAAAATGTCAAAGTTTTTTTTTGCTTTTTTCAGGTTTTTGGTTCAGCTTTTACTGCAACTGCATTATTTCTCTTGGGTTTGAGAATGGTTGGAAATGTAAGGAATTTCAGAGGAGCTGCGTTATTAGTACCAGCCTTGTTGATATCTGTGAAAGAGTGAGTAACTAAAGAGTTTTTACAATATTTATTTTATTTCTTTAGTAATTTCCATTTTTAAATAAAAGAATATCACGGATTTGATAGGGTAATGTTAATACTTTTAAAGTATTAGATCTTGGTTGGTTTTCTTGGACTATGAGTTTAATTTATAAGTTATTGGAATAAATATATAGCTATCCAGTTTAGGTTGTCATTTTATAAATGAATAATGAAATCCAACTGTTTTAAATATTATACAAAAATAAAATAAAATAAATTATTATATTAATAGGTTTTTAATCAAAAAATGTTAATTTTTTAAATTTTATTTTAGTCTATTATTGCTTTAATTTGTTTCAGACTGATTTTACCATTGATAATAAGGGAAATAGCAAGCTCTATTCTACATTCGTCTGATAGTAATTCTACTTTAGTGACGGATATGAGTACGTTTGGTTTCCTTTACGGAACTTTTCCAGCGGCTCCGGGTGTTTTTGTCTATGCCACTACCTACGGACTTGATTTAGATCTGGTAAGTATTTTTAATTATCTAAAATCAAATTTAAAGAAGAAAACAAAAAGATAAAAAAATATTTTTTTATTAAACAAGTGCTTGAATTATTCCACATTATCCAACATGCAGAAAACTGAAAATGTGATGTTTTTTACTTTGGAAAAGAATTACAGTGGAACGACAATTATCGGAACTAATGTTGTCAGGGGTGGTTCAGATAATCAAAATTCACTAAAAAATAATTACAAACCAAATGAATAGGATGGGATTCAGAGAAACAAATGAAATTACCTTATTAGGTTTACAGTTCTTAGCAAACAAATACATATTGAAGTCTAAGTTCATTTTTTTGCTGTTTCCGAGAAATGATTAGAGCCCTCTTATTGACGTTCATGGAAAAAATCATTTTATTTTTCATCAAATTTGATTTAAAATAACAATACAAACAAGTAACTGCATGATCTGATTAAATTAATTAAAATTATATTTGAAAAAAACCCATAAAAAAAGTTCCGTTAATTAAACGTTTATATAATCGACACTCCGCTGTAGATTATTTGATGACAGTCTATAACTCAGGAGTCAGTATTCTTTTTTGGCTGTGTCAGAATCAATCAAAATGTGTGTATTTAAGAGATGTTTAGGTCAGAGATATTTTCATATTAAAACAGTCTTTTAGTAAATAATATGAAATATTTTATCAAGAAAATAATTATGGTTTTTTATTCATTTAATATCACTTCATACTACTATGTTTAGTCGGGCGATGATACAGTGGAAGCCCTAAATTTTGCCTATCCAGGTATAAGTAGGATAGAGATCTTTAACGCTTACCTGACATCGTAAAGGCTCGAGACCTCTATTTTACCCCCTGCATAAAGATGGCATAACCAAAGATTTCTTATTTCCTTTGAAAAATCTTTAGACCACCTGCCACGCTGCGAACCCACAACCTTGGTTATAGAAGGTTGTTATTAAAAGCGAAATAATAAATAAATACGGGGAAAGGGTATATGATCAGGATGTAAATAGAGCTCTGTGCTCTCATTTCAATGTTTTGTACAAAAATTTATTCTGTAGAAATTCAGTACAGCCATCCCTGACATCAGATTTGCCCGTTGAGAGAACAAGACTCCTAAGCCAAATTAGAGTTTCCCCCAGCAAGCAAAAAGTTGTTTACTACAATAAAAAAAACTCACAGAATTAATACAGAACACAATTGGCCTCTATGGTTAAATGAATCACGTGATGAACTAAATCACATCCTTTTCGACTGTCCATTTTATATAGAACCCAGAAATAAATATATTAGTTCAGAGGAGCACAATATTTATACACTACTGAACCCCAAGCACAACAATGATGTTATTAATCTCTGTAACTTCTTAAATAAAGCTCTAAGTATTATACTTAACTTGAACCATTGACACATATATGTTTGTTTACCCACAAAATAATACTTTTGAATTATACAAACTTTATTTCAAGAATTTTCCATATTTTGATGTAGTGTTGACTCATGGCCATATTTTTGATTTTACCTTTATTACAATGTTTAGTATTATAATTATCGACTTTCTTTTTCTGTATGTTTACTATTCTGTTTTTCTTTTTTTTTGTACTATTATTTTTGTAAAACTTCTAACCAAACTCTGACTTTGTAAAAATCGGAAAAAAATAAATAAAAAATAAAATAATAGAAGGTTATAATGCTAACCACTTCACCACAAGTGACCACTCAAACAGTACAATATTAAAAAGTTTTATATCATTGGCTATTAATTTGGATTTAGTCAATTATGATCATTTATTGATTTTTAGTGAATATAAAAAATAATTTCTTGAGAAGTTAAATGCATTAGTTTTTGTTGTAATCTGCTTTAAAATGGGGTAATTTAGTTTTAATTATTTGTTGTTATAGATTGCTGGAGCTATGGTTGCCTGCACTTTTATATCTGCACCACTGATGTTCATATCGGCAAAAATGATTTCAGTTTCGAATATGGCACCAACAGATTTCACTCCGGCTCTTAGAAGTTTTGAGCTCGACATAAGCATAGCTGGAGTTATAGCTGCTGTAAGTGATAAAGAATATTTGAATAATAGCTGAGATATATTTATTATTAAACCGCTGTCTTAGTAATAGTACAGCCTCCTTATTTATCCTAAGACCCTTCATGGGTTGTAGTGATGTAGGTTTATTTTTTTTTTTTAATGCTAAATTCATCAAACATTTTTTTCTTTTCTTTCAGATCTTGCTGTTAATTTTGTTTACTTTAAAAAAGAACTTCCTCAAGTTGCCGCAAAGGATTACAATGTTTATTTTGTTGTGTCAGGTAATTTGGATTATTTTAAAGTTAATATTTATAAAACTATAACTAGTTTTAATTCAGTTGCCTCATGAAAAATATTTTTTTTTTTTGGATTACACTAATAGAATATAAGGTAAATAATTTATTATTTTATTTAGTCCTCTATCGGAAGTAACTCGGAAGATATGTAAGAACGAGGTTAGGTAGCCTGATCTATACATCTTACCAATTAATATATGTTGGTTTTTTCTCTTGTCTCTTTGTTGTCATTCTTCCTGTATCTTCTCAAGAAAATTTTGCTGTCCAACATTGTGCAGCTGTAAACTTATAGATTATATGAAGGTTTGGAATGCACCATAAAATCCAGATATAAAAAATTGGATAGAACAAAAAAAAATGGCACCTCTTCAAAAGTGCATCTCATTTTTTTGTCTCTACCTGATTGTGACCATCTCACATGAGCCCAGCTGTTATTTCTCAGCTTTTTTTTTTCTTTTTAAGTAATTAAATCTTAAAAACAAACATTTAAATAATCTCTTTTTAACCTAAATAAATTAGTGATGAAATTATATACTCAAATTAGTAATAACAATTTTAATTTATTAAACATTTCCAGTGTACCTTTTCTTCAAACGTCCTCGATACTATAAATAATAAAAATTTCCTCATAAAAAATCTGTTCCCAATATAAAACCCAATTTTTTTCATGTTTTAAGGGGACGCAGTCAATAAATTTTACACAAAATAATTTTAACTTATTTTAGAGAGGAAAATAGTTGACTGGAAAATCTAATGAAGGATGGAATTAGTTGGGGGGGGGGAGGGGGTGCAGTCATAAATATTTATACATTTTATATTTATATATATATATATTGCACACGGATAAATTGTACACGGAAACTGGTCAGGCGATATCTCAGGATATGAAAGCAAGAAGGCTAAGATTGGCGGGGCATGTAGCTCGAAGTGATCCGTTAGGACGCCTCTACACAACTATGAATGCCAGAATAGTTGGCAAGAGACCCCGTGGGAGGCCAAAGACCAGATGGATTGACAGGGTCAACAAAGATGCTGCGGAGCTACATGTAGCAGACTGGAAATCAGCGGCCCAGGATAGACAGAGGTGGAGAAGGCTGGTAAAGGCGGCGAAAGATCTACAAGGTCTGTAGAGCCAACCGAAAAAAAAAAAAAAAAAAATAATATATATATATATATAACATAAATATTTATGACTGGACCCCTTAACTAATTCCATCCTTCTTTAACTTATTTTATTTGTGCCAATATTTTGACCTGATTTATAGGCCTTAATCTGGGGAGAGGAATTTAGGGTCTAAGTTAAACTTGTTTTGTGGAAAATTTATTGAATCCACTCACCCCCTCCCCTCCCGACTATTTCAAACATTTTTAATAATACAGTAGAATCCCGATAATTCGTATGGTCAAGGGACTGATGATTTGGTACGAATTATCGGGAATACCAATTATCGAGAGTACACAATAAAAAAACGTACTAATAAAATTTTTTTAATCTATTGAACCATCCATCGCTTGAACGAAAGTCGTCATTCCCATTTTTCTGTGAAAACTCGGGCTTTTTCCCTTCAAATATTACCTCCAACTGATACATTTGAATTCCTTCCTTGTACGAACCACTTTTTTAAGGTCTCTGGGAAGTGATTTTGTCCTTGTTCTTCAGGATTGATGTGATCGTGGAACCAGGGACGATGAAATGCTTGGATACGTCAATTAGCTTACAGCCACTGGCCACGGCGTTTATGATTTGTTGTTTCTCTTCAATAGAGAGGCTAACGTATTTTGGAGGTATGATTACGTGTCACAACGGTAACAAAAACGAGACTGAATTGTAAATAAAAGTGTGATTGTAAGAAAAGCTTAATAAAATTCCTTGAACTTCCCCTCTCCAATCCCCTAATTCCCTTTGAGTGAAAACAGTACGAATTACTTATGAGATTTCTAAGAAAACTTGTCTCTCTCACTCGCTCTCCCGTAAAAAAACGATAGGATCTACTGTGCCTCTAAACAATACAAACATACTTGTGTGTAAAACCAATACAAATTGATTGATTTCCTAGAAAGCATTTATTCTCATTCTGATCCCTGGCATATCTGCTTCACTGTTCTCTCCCTCCCTTTCGAAAACAGTACTAAGTAACGAGATTTTAAAGCTGGAAATACGAATAACATGACGTTGTAAGTGACCTTGAGCATAAAAATAATACGAATTATCGAGGGGTCTGAAATGCATTGATTTTATACCATTTACCGGGATTTTCTCTGGGGACCGGCAAATTTGTACGAATTAACCAGAAATACGAATAATCGGGATACGAAATATCGGGATTCCACTGTATATCCAGTCAACCATTTCCTCATAAATAAAACTATCTAATTTTTGCTTTCTATATCATTTCTAGCTTCTGATTTTTTATTTATTAAAGGTTTAATAATTTTCTATTTTCACAGTTCTGTGCCTGTTTGGGAGTTATTATAGGAAATTTAAAAGCTACCAACTTGCAAATGGTGGAGTTCTTCTTGTTGAGAATAGGAGATTACAGTGCAAAAATATGGACAGCATGTCTGGCAATAACTCTAGCTCTGATAGAAGCAAAAAATTTTGCCAGTTTGATTCACCTTCAGTACTTTTTTTTCATTGCTGCATATGGGTGAGAATTGTAATATTCATGTGGTCATCAAAGTAAATATAAACATGTGTTTACTACCACATGGCTGATTGTCTTTTGTTATTCATTGTAAGTAGAAATATAAAATATTAGAGTTTGCTGTACGACTGTTAATCAATTATTTTCTTTCAAGGTATTAATATATATCTATATATTAAATATATCTATTTCATATAAATATGTATAGCAATTAATATATTTTATATATATTATATATCATTTGATTTTATTTATTATCAAACATAATAATGTTATGTGGAAGAAAATGTTAGTGAAGAAGGAAGAGTGGTTACGGAAGACAAAGCTATATTGGAAGTCTGGAGACAGTATTACATGAGCCAGTTTGGTAATGATGATCCCCGGTCAACAAACCGAAATGGAAACTGGAATGAGGAAGAACATTCCGAGAAACCTGACAGAGGTGATTAAATCTATTTACCAAGAGCCCAAAGGAATAGTCAGGCTGAACGGGCTATGATCGAAGTGCTTGAATATTGCAAAGGGTGTCAAACAAGGAGACAGCCTAAGCCCTTTGTTATTCTTGCTGTTCATGGATGAAGTGGCATCCATTTGTAAGAGGAGAACGGACAGAACATTCCTGGGACGTAGGAAGCTTAATCCAGTAGTGATACATCTTCTCCTCTATGCCGACGACATGGTATTGATTACGGACTCTGTGGAAAAGTTGCAGCTGGCAGTCGTAGAATGGTATGAAGAGCTTTACCACCAAGAGTAAGATCCTACAATGTGGAAGGAATAAAGAAGATGTCCAAATATACTGTAATGGAGAAAAATTGGAGTTGGTGACAGACTTCACATACCTAGGTATAGTGATAGACGGATCTGGGAAGGTAGAGGAAGAAATATCAAACAGAATTAACAAGGCAAATGCAGTTTACTACCAGATATCTATCACTGTGGTGGGGAAGAGAGAGGTATGCAAGGATGCCATACTTTTGTATGGAGCGGAGAGTTGGATATTAACAGACCGACAGGAGAGCAGAATCACCGCTGCCGAAATGAAATTTCTGTGGAGAACAATTGGTAAAACAAGGAGAGACCGAGTTCAATATGGAATATGTCCCAGATGGCAGAAGACCTATGGGCCGCCCTAAGATGTCCTATCTCAACAACATTGATCGACTCTGTTGGACGAGGGAGGAAGGACCTCCGACAGGCCAGGAATCTAGCTAGAAATAGGGAAGAATGGAATTCCTGGCTGCATGCTCCTCTACGCTGAAAGGCACTAAAGAGGGAGAGAAGAAGGAAGAAAATGGTCAGAGGTCAATAAATTTCTCTTAGATGTGGAGAAATGTTTATTAATTAGCCAACGTTTCGACCTACTTTGCAGGTCTTCTTTTTAATTGAAAATTAAATAACTTTGGCTAATTAATAAACATTTCTCCACATCTAAGAGAAATTTATTGAGCTCTACCCGGACCATTTTCTTCCACGTATATTATCAAGGTCAACTATTATTATTCAAGATAATAATGTTATGTTTTGTTTTTAGCAATCGAAAATATTAGAAATTGATTAACAGTACTTTTGTATTCTCTAATAATTTATACTGCCACTTACAAAGAATAACAAATGACAATCAGTCATCTGGCGATAAACACATGTTTATTTAAATAATTAAGAAAACTGCTAATGTATCATTATGATTATAAGATTGGTTCATTAGAATTATTGTATGTGTATATTATGGATATAAATTTTATTTATCGTCTATAATTTATAATTGTAATTAACAATTAGTATTGATTATTCTTATTTAATATTTTTAAATTGTGATTAAATTAAATGTTTCTGTCCTAAGTGATGGGTTACATAATTCAACTCTTTCCCATTTTTTCTTAAACTTGGGATTGGTATTTTTATTCTAATTTAATTCGGTATTGTTTTTTAGGTTACCAATCATTGCAATATTTTTAATGATGCTGACTGGAAAGACTTCGAAACCGAATATGGATTTGCCTGAAGAATTTCCTTATGGGACTGTTGAAGCTACATTGACTGTATTCATCCTTCTTGTTTCTCTTATTGGTTAGTTATAGTTATTTTTTTTTTTTAATTTCATTTTTATTTAATATTTCATATAATATTAATTCCCATAAAAAAAAATAAAACTATAAAAATATTCCAAAACTCCTTAATATTATGTCCAATAAATGTCCATTGTTTCTGCTGATTTGTTACCAGTTAATTTTTAATCAAGTTACTATACTAAAACAATAAGAAACTGCTCGTGGTTTCAAGCTTCTTCAACACTTACTTGACAAAGCTCTAAGCTCTCAATTTATTAGAATAAAGTTATATACAGACAATCATTAGACCTATCTAGACTTACGGAGTATAGCTTTGGGGCTCCACTAAGCCATCGAATTCCTCTCGTAACCGATTCTTGCAGCCCAAAATCCTTAGTTGAATTCTCAATGTCCCTTACTTTTTATATTAAATCATCCATAATGATTCAAACCTACTTCCTCTCAATTCCTGAGGTGTCTGAAAAGGAGACGGGCTTGGGTGGTTTCTCTACTTATCTTTACTTACCTGTCATTATATATCATTTATAATATTTACTTGTTGTATTATTTAATACAGTTGTAAAGTTCAATAAATAAGAATATATTTTAATCAACTTAGTTCAATAATTTTGTCCCAAATTGACCAATGGTTTATTGTCAATAAAACATTGTTGCAGTGAGCATGGTGTACATGATTCTTCAACAGAGGTACAAGAGACGATATGCACGATACCTAGTATATTCCAGGGAGGTTGGCGACAATTACGAAGGAGCTCAAAGTTCCACTGAAATTCCAGGAAACAGGTAATGTTAAAAAATAAAAATAATGTAATGATAAGAAATCTATTTTAGATAGATTTTATTGTGCAGTAAAAAGAGTTAAATTAATTTAATTTTTTTTTTTGTTCAGAGATGATGAGGTTCCTCTTCAAAGTAGTTTTGAAGGTAATTCTGATGAAGTTCAACCAGTTCACCATATAGCTCTTTTATTTTTCCTGGTTGGATCAATTTTTATTGTAAGTATCCTTTTTTATTTAACTATTGAATCGAGCATTGTGACTCTGATAAAAAAAATTAATCAATGCTTGTTAAGCTTTTAAAGCGTTGAGTGTTGTTATGTTTATTTTCATTTTTGACTTTAAAAAACTATTTACTATGAAATACCTAACCAAAAAAATGAATTAATTGTAATCAAATTTGAGGTTCGGGCGCCAATATTATATCGAATTTTTACATTTGAAAGAAATATAATTCATATAGGCACAGGCCCTGCAACGGCATCAATTTTTATACTGGTGGATCCCTTACGGCTTCTGGTGCAGGTTCAGGGTTCTAGAGGATGGACAAACCTTGGGAAGGAATATGGATCTCCCTGGGAAGGTACTCCTCAGTATTTCAATCTGAAGTATTTGCTATCTATCACTGTACACCGACACTGCTGGATGAGCGAATGTCACTTAGAAGGATTACCTTCTTCACTGACAGTCAGGCTACCATAGGTGCGCTTGGTGGACAGTGCACTAACTCACGGATTGTGTGGGATTGCTATGAAGCTCTTAACAAACTGGCTGAGAACAACAGGGTTAGCGTTGAGTGGGTTACTGGTCACCAGGGCATCCCTGGCAATGAAGAAGCTGATAGACTGGCCAGGCTGGGATCGGACAAAATCCCGTGCACCCCAGAACCAGTCTGTGGCATCAGTCTCAGCTATGCTAAGCGTAGAATAAAAGAAATCTACCTTAGAAAAATGAATCAACTTTGGTGCATGAAAAGTGGCTTAAAACACTCTTAACTATTCATAGAAGGCTTCAATGAGAAGATGAGCAAAGCCCTTCTGGAGCTGGACAGAGCAGATTTGAAAACAATTATAGCGGCAATTACGGGTCATTGCAGTCTCAATGCACACATGTTCAGGTTGGGACTGGTGGATGTCCCCACGTGTCGTTTTTGTCATACAGCGGACGAAACACCCTTCACATTATCTGCCTATGTGATGGGTTGGCTAGCTTAAGGTTTGCTACCTTTGGCATGGACAGAGTCACTAACCCCAGGCAGTGCAATCTAATTAATCCGTCAAGCTTACTCAAATTTGCGGGTTCGGCTGAATTAAGATTATAATAATCGCATCTATCAGTTGCACAATAGATCAAAAATGGTCGTAGTGCAATTTTTATGCCCACCCAAAAAAAATAAATATAAATATATATATATATATAATTCATATTATGAATTAAACTATCTACAAAAACATTTTATCTAGAAATAACAATAAAAAACCCTTAATATTCCATGTTCATTTAGGATAAGAAAGTTGGATAAAACAAAATGAATTTGCCAGAATGGAGAATTTGCATCTGAAAAACAATAGTATAATTTGGGTTTTACCCAATAAATTGACAAATACACTTAAATTTTTCTCAATACTTATAGCAATAATCTCTAATTTACATTTTTATTTTGTTCCATCAACTATACATATAAAAATTTTACAAGATTTATACACATCAACATAATCCTACCCAATGAGAACATTATGAAACAAGTTTCATTTTGTCAAAATGCAAATTTTTCATTAATATATTATATTTCTAGTATTCATTAATTACAATTTTTTTTTATATCAAAATAATCTTATATCTTAGAGTGTTTTTTAGCATTCTGTTTATTTGAAATTGCTTCTTTCAGAAAATAGGTACTGTAAACTGTTTCAATCAAAATTTAACCATTTAGGCCAACTGGAAAAGAGAGAAACAGTGAAAAAGTAGCGATGTGGTTATTTTAAACAGCTTTCTGTTTATTGAAAAAGAAACAAATCATCTCAACTGCTTCACTGAAATTAAATCATGAAGATTTTAGGACATCAGGGCTGAGAATAAAAATAAAACAAGAATATTATTATAATTAGTGCAGTACTAAAAATAAAATAACAGTTTTGTTGACAGAAATGATAGTTATTTAAAAATAATGCACAAAATGTTAAATTATAAAAATACTGATCATAAATTCAAAAGAAACAAGATGAATTATTTTTAATTTTTATCATTCACAATCTTTTATTCTCATCTAACGCCTAAGCAGGGGGAGGAGACCCTTCTTAGTGTCCCTGTCCTGTACTAGCTCATTTCTTCCATTCCTCTTTTCCTGAAAGCTTCCTTAACTCCGTCTTCCCACTTTAGTCTTGGTCTTCCTCTCCCTCTCTTGCCCTCTACCCTTGGATTGTATGCACATTTTGCTGTGCGGCTTGGCTCCATACATAACAGATGTCCAAACCATCTGAGGCAGTTCCTCTCTATTATTTCAGTGACTGGAACTCTCTCTGAGATGTGTCCTTATTGTTTTATTACGCACTCAGTCTCTTCTGGTCTTCCCTTCCACCTTCCTAAGAAACCTCATTTCGGTAGCCTGAAGCCTTGATTTATCGTTGATTATTAGAGTCCATGACTGAGGAGTATGTCAAGATCGGAACAAAGGCAGACATGAAAATGGCCATCTTTGTCGTCTCCTTGTCAAGATCGGAACAAAGGCAGGCATGAAAATGGCCATCTTTGTCGTCTCCTTGTGACGGTTCAAGAAGCCTTATCAAATATCAAGAAGCCAAGTCTTTCATATACCAACTTAATGATCATTGAGGCCTTTTGCCAAAAGTGAATTTTTATTATTTTTTCATTCTTTACAGCATATAAGTCTTTTATTTTATGTAGTTTTTCTAATATACTCTGTTATAACATTTTTTACAGACATTGTCATTATGCATTTGGCGTATAGTGATGGATGACTTGACGGGAGTCTATATCGAATTGGCTTTTCTTGACACTGCCTTGACAAGAGGAGGGAGTATAATTATCTTCTTCATATTTGGTTTTGACATAATATCTTTCATGCAACCTCTCTTTAGGAAGTGAGTATAAGAGAATAAACATAATACTTTATATTTTGCTGTGCATTGATTACTTTCCTTAAATCGATAGCCAATATATTAATGCTCTTCCATACATAGTCCCCCCCCCCAAAAAAAGGATAACCTATTGATATATGACAGCCAGATTAACCCAAAAAAATATATATGAACATAGATCGGAAGACAAAACATTTGAAATAGTAGGCTCTTCGATTTTGCGAATTTTGGTAGAAAGTATTCAATGCTTTGAAAAAAGTATGGAATAAATCGTTAAGAATTAAATGTTTGTGTCCAATAGAGACCAAATAACTGCTTAATAGATTTAATACGCTATTTAGTAAATTGTAGTAACATATGACTTTCACAATTAATGGCAATTGATTACATATAGAGTGCGTGTATGTAAAACTTTATGTGGAGAATGCCATTCTATGCTCTTGTCTAATCACCACCAATTATGCCATTTAATTAATTAGTATTATGCAATTAATACTAAAACCAAAATAAGAATTAGTTTTGTAAATTTGCTGGTATGATGTTTACTGATAAACACAATTTACCATAATTATTTTTATCTTACCAACAATCTATCTTATCTATTATTTTGTCTATGTTCGTACTTTGTATTACTATGTATGGGATATGGCAAGAATAAACATTAATAACTGTTGTAGCTTTATTTCCCTGCTTCTATCATTCTTCTGTTAAAAACAGATAACTGTGTGATCCCTGCTCTTACAGTATTTTTTTATGTCCCGACCTCATGGTATTAAAATAGTTCAAGTAAAACATTGAAGAACATTAAATTTCTGTGTTATAAGCTTAAGCCAGTACCAATTTTTTTAAAGATAAATAAACGAAAACCATGGCTTTCCTCTCTTTGTCCTGCTCCTAGATCAGAGACATCTGCTATGTTTACCTCTCAAATAAAGTACAATGATCGATCATCACAGTAATTTTATTTAGTGAATTGATTTCTTTATTTTAAAAGTAAGTTTGCTTGATTCAAACTTATTTATTTATTTCCAGAATCGTGGAATCATTTAAATCTGGAGAACCAGCAACTCTTCCATCTCTAGACGAAATACCATCCGAAACTCAACATCTGTGTGACCAATTTACGACATACCACATGGAACCTTGCAGAATTCAAATCGTTAAAAGGAGGAGGTAGTATATTTTTAATTTCTTTTTTAAAGAACGTATATTAGTAACTTAATTGTTTATTTTAATCTAACCAGATCTATTAAATTTATATAGCAGGTAAACTGGGAAGAAACTACAAATTCCCTTTTGTATTAGGGAAAAGTGGGGCTGGTTGATATTAGGGGTAGTTTGGCTAAATGTTCTTAATTTCCACCACCTGAGTTTTTGGAATCCCATCGTGTGATCTTATACACTAAAAGCAATTGTTGCATAATTTTCAATTTTATTATGATCTTCTATAGTAGAGTTGTTAGTGATATTTTCTTTTCCAGCTGGGCGATTAAATGTTTTCTTTAGTCCATTTCTATTTGTGCTTTCCTGGATCTTGGGTTTGATGAATTGGTGGGATCTTTTGATTTGAATAATTCGGTTTTTATAATTACGTTTTTTTATACGGAGGGGGTAGCTGAGTGTGTAGGATGCAGAGTTGCTATGCTGAAGGTCCCGGGTTCAAATCCAGCTGTGGAAGATAAATTATTAAATCTGTTAACAGTCATGGATGTACCCTCTAGGATCTATAGACCCTCCTGGGGTTCACCCAGCCTCCTTAACTGGTGGAAAACCTGACTGTTAAGGGTGGTCTATAAGTCGCCTCTCTGCACAACTGTTATCCCTTCATGGGTCGTAGTTTTTTTCATTTACTTTTTTTAAATCCTCATTTAATGCAAAGGCCAAACAGGTGGTTAAGTAGGATTCTACTGTCATTTTGAAGTATTTTATAAATATCATTATTATGCTTGATTTTATGTATAATATGAAAATATCTGCTAATGTTTAATAGTTTTTACTTTTCTATTAAATTTGTGGAAGTTTCGGATATTTACTTATTTTTAATGGTTATTCTAATCGTTAAGAATCCTTATATGTTTCAGAAGTCAGCCCGATTTAAGTGATTCTAATGTCCAGATCGCTTACGGAACTTTTAAGAATTCCGTTTGAAACCTTCATGGTAGGGATACTTGTTATATTTTAATGAATGGTAAGAAGAACGCCATCTGCATGTCCTTTGTGGTTTCGGGTTCACTAAGCTTTTCATTGATCATTGAATAACCTGGACCATCATCGCTTCTAAACTACTGATTTTGATGGAAGTCGATTTACAAGTTCCAAATCATATCTGCTGTCATTTTTGAATGGTTTGATAACTATGCACTTTTGCACACTTTCTTTTAAGAACTATTCTCATGATAGTTCTCATAATTCATTGCTGTTCTTATGACGTTCTGTATCATCATATGATAATATCAATCATATGAATGACCATGCAAGAGAAGTTATATTGATTTAAGAACTAATTTAACAATAATATCTGGTGAAGGGAGAGAGTGGGTAGGTAATGATTGGTCTTGATAATTCATTGCTGTTCTTATGACGTTCTGTATCATCATATGATTGACCATGCAAGAGAAGTTATATTGATTTAAGAACTAATTTAACAATAATATCTGGTGAAGGGAGAGAGTGGGTAGGTAATGATTGTTCTCATAATTCATTGCTGTTCTTATGACGTTCTGTATCATCATATGATAATATCAATCATATGATTGACCATGCAAGAGAAGTTATATTGATTTAAGAGCTAATTTAACAATAATATCTGGTGAAGGAAGAGAGTGGGTAGCTAATGATTGGTCTTGATAATTATTAGGGTTATTCATATATTAACAAAATTTTTGTATTAATTGAGCTGTTACTTTTGAAAGTTGTATAAGTCCATTTCGATCAAAAAGAATTTTTTAAAAATTCTTTTAAATGATTGTAATGATTATTATTTCGTTAAAAAATGTAAAAAGTGTATGGGGTTTAAAATGGCACTTTTTGCTAAGTGTTAAGAGATAAAAATATTTTTTTAAAGTAATTCAAATGGAAAATTTTAGATATCACGAATATGAAGTAAATGGACTTAGACAATTTTCAATAATAACAGCTCAATTTTAAACACAAGCTATAAAGTAGGGAGTAAGTTAGCTCAATATGTAGGGCGCTGAGTTGCTGTGCCAAGGGCCTTGGTTTAAATTCTCCTCTGACATATAAATCATTCGATCTGTTATCAGACCCGGATGGATCCTGCGGAATCTGGAGACCCTCCTGGGGCTTACCCAGTCTATAAAGTGGGTACCCTTAATTGGGGGAAAAGTCTGGTAGTTGAGCAGACAAATCACCTGCCTGTACAATTATTGCCCAGAAACAGTACAGACTGTTCGATGTATCGGACGTAAGACCCTTCATGGGCTGTAGTGTTACAGGTTTTCTTTGTTTTTAATGTAGAGGATACTACACTGGTTAGAAAATATTTGTAAAGTATAACTAAATCATTCTTTTTGTCTTACTGAATATATAAGAATATTAAACAGTACAGTTACTAGCATGTACTGAATTCAAGGTTCTTGATGGATTGTAGTGATACAGGTTTTTTTGTTTTATGTATATTTTTAAACTCAAGTTAATATTTTTCTGTGAATTCTTCATAAATCATCGATGTTAATTTTCAATTCACTCTTCTGAGAAGATTATGAAATAGTAAACAACTTGCCTGTGAAAGGGTATTTTCTACAAAACTGTAGATTTTGTCTGTTGTATTTTATAACCACAAGATAAACTTTCTAGTTATATTTTAATGACCCTCGAATAATGCTATAATTGATAAATTATAAGAATATTAAGGGTTTATATTTTTATTAAATTTGATTACATATTAACTAATCAATCCTATGATGATAGTGATCTTTTTATTTAACATCATTAATGGTGTGAGGTCAGTTTGACATCATGGTGCGAACAATTTTAAATATAATTTATTAGCAGTATTTTGTCTTTTTTAAATTATTTTCATAGGTGCCCCCGACTTATTTGTGTAAAATTCATTGACTGCGCTGTCGTTTTGCCATTTTCATCATTGCTCAAAATGCATATAATCAACCATTTCCTCAATTAGTTATTTTTTTTTTTTTATTGATCCTCTCTCAGTTTATTAGAAATAAAACCTTTGTGATTATTTCAATATGTTCCCAGGTCAAGATTGTAAATTTTATCCGAAGGTGACTTGAATAAAAATTTCTTAAATTCTTCTTAAGAAACTTTATAAACATTTTTTAAAATTTTGTAATTCTGTTATAAATTTAATTAAATAAATTGACGACAATAGCCTTGCATTCCATCATTTAGGGCAAAAGGGTATTCCAACCTTTTTTGTACCATGCCCCCCCTTGTTGAAATGAAAGCCTTCCACGCCCCCCTGTTCAATAAATTGTATGGGCATGTGAAAAACAACAATTATAACATTGATAATTACTGTCACAAGATATAATATTATAAGTTTCAATTTAAGATAAAGAAGTACATTTTAGAGAAAAATCATTAAAGTTAAATGGGATTATTTTTATTTTCAATTTTTCTTGCACCCCCTCTCCCCCGACCTGTCTTCACGCTCCTCTAAGTCACTGGTTTACAGCCTTTAAATTCTTGAATTATTTCATTCCAAATAGCTGGACACTCTAGATTCTTAAATTGTTTTAATGTCTGTGTCTATGTTTCTGGTTTCGTTATGAAATATTTATTTCATTACTTATTAATTAATAAATATAAATATTTATTTTATTACTTCATTTATGTATGTATTTGTTTCAGACTGAAACTGTGGGAGTTCGTACAATGTTTCACCGGTGAAGACTTGGTGAGCTGGCTTCTTGGTGAGGGACTTGTTAAGGATAGAGAAGAGGGGATTGTCTACGGCAATCACCTTCTCGCGGGTCGCCTGATCCGACGTTTGGCCGGACCGATCGGTCTCCAGTTCAGCGACGACGCTGCCCTCTTCTCGTTCTCTGATTAGCCCTCAGTTGTATTCACCGTTGGCTCGTATATCCAACTAGTTCAGAATCCTCTCACTTAAGTTACTCATTTTTATCTAGTCTTTTTTATTTTGAAAATTTTAGTTTTGTCTGAATTTTGAATATTTGTTTTTCTTTGTGTTAAATGTTAGTTCTTACTTTAGCTTATTCTTTAAACTTATTAATTTTTTTTAATTTACTTGGAATTGTACATTTACAATATCATGGTTTTAGTATTTTTATTTTGTGCATTTTGGAATGTACATTTCAAATTATTTTATACACTATTATAATAATCAACTTATTAGTGTGTTTGCAATTAAAAACAATGCAGTTATATGTTTTGAAAATAATTAGACAACATAGGTGGGAACATCTATACATATTAAATAGACATAAATTTTAATATAATGTGTTATTCAAGAATAAAAAAAACAACATATATATACATTTACATATATATATATATTACAAATTCTAGAAATGAGCCAATAAAATAATTGGTTCTAATGATAACGAGGTGGGTTGAGTAAATGATTTATTTAAATTTTTTGAATACTCGTATAAACAGATAAAAGACTATTTGCTTATGACGAATGAATCAAAGATAACGTTTAGAAAAAGGAAAATTTGATTTATTTAATTCCGCTAATGTGTTAGATATTTAATGCCCAATTTATAGAAATTATTTTAGTGTAACACTTATATCACTTTATGTACAATGGGTTCAAACCAAGTAATTTTCTTGGGACAACAGATATATTTTTTTTTCTTTACGATTATGATTAATATTAATTTCTTATAAAAATGCAATTCAGAAAAAATTAAATGCTGTACCAAATATACCAGTCTCAAATTAAAAACAATTGTACAAATTTAAATGTATCTGTGCAGAATCATAATATACAATGAACAACAGGGGCAACAGATATTACTTTTCAAAATTAATTTTGTTTTACAAATATCATATGATCATATGAAGTATTTTATAAATTATTCATGTTTAAGCTTCCATCTCAATAACAAATGAATACTTATTCCTTAATTGCTGATATAAAAAAAAAAAATACGTGGTAGTAATAAATGAATTTTCCTATTTACAATTGAAAAGAACAAATTTTATGTATTTTAAAACAATTTCAAAAATGAAATATTCGATTAGAATACTGGTATCTTTGCAGGAAAAGTCGATGAATAATTAATAAAATTGTATTGGCATTGGGTTTCTATAACTTTTCAAAGATCTTATCAAGACTAGTACCAATAAAAAAGGAACTTTATATTAAGACGAGGATTTTTGAAGCCTTATCTAAATGCGACGATAGAATGTGGAACGTACTTCGATATTTGAATCTGTAGATAATGAAGCATGTTGGACATTAACTTGCACTGTTTTACTTTCAATATTATAAATTGAAATTTCACATTTTATGACCAATTAAAATTGATTATTTTTTATACTTTCTTTAAATCTTCATGGTTCTTTATTCAACTTAAGTACATTTCAAAACTATGTTTAAACAGTTTATTCATTATTGAAATTGAGGTTTAAATACTGTATAAATGAGTAAGAATGTTGAGTTTTGTTATTTTTCTATTTATGTTGAACGTTCTGTCAGTGTACTGATCTGATATTTTTATCAATTTCATCGATATTTTTATAGTCTTTGCACCTATTTTCTCATGAAGTTCAGAATGTTGTTTAGTTCTTAAAATATTTATTAATTGCTGGTTTGCTTATAAATATCACATATATATTTATTTCACAGATATTAATTAATAATAGATATCATAATGGTTTATAATTATTAAAAAAGTTCAAAACAGGTTTTACAAACATGTAGTTTCAGTTATTTTATTTTATTTATTGAAAGGTAATTGAAGTTACCATGCTTAGAATTAAACTGGTAACATTTTCGGCAATTTCAATAGAAAACAACATTAATTTTCAAAACAATTATGGTTGTTTTGAATTTCACTTTGCCCTTCCTGATTTCGTTTATGGTCCTTTGGTTATTTTATACTGTACATTAAGGATCGATAAAAGTGGCTATAATTAATCATTTGATTTGTTTCTGAATAAACTAATTACTTATACCTTTACTCTAATATTCAGCTAATAATAGAATTATATATTCATGTTCTTCCATCAGTAATTAGCCCTAAATTCTCAAAATGATTTTGGTAGAGTCGGGCGCCACTTTATCGATTTTGACGTCAAATGCTATAGATGATTAATTGGTTCAAGATCTGGATGATTTGATGGCTATTATTATTTTGCCAGGATAAGCAAAAATATGAGAACTTTTTTTGCCCCTACATATAGTTTAGTTTTATTTTATTTATTCATTAAAAATATAGATATAAGTCTGTATACACTTGCCGTGATATTTTGTAATAAGGATCTTGGAAAGGTATAGATTTATTTTTTAAATATATTAATGTTTGTGTTAGATAATTTTTATCTGAAAAATCTAATATGACATTAGATTATTTTATTTTTTACAAAAATCCCTTAAGCTTTTAAAGGAGCTAGTTTAAACAATTTTAAAATCAAAATAACCATTTTATCTTTTTTTTTGATATATTGAACTACTATTTCAATATGGATGAAGACTCAATACAATTTTTTTTAATACTCAAATTCCTAGTCTTTAATTATTTATTTTATCTGCAACAGTTTAACAGATTCTTGACAGAGGTGTTGAGATTCAAACCATTAATTTGTACTTTATTTATGGTTTGGTTATTGCTTATTATTTATTTTATTAGGAAAAGTAATTATTTTTCACCATTTCTTCATCAATGAGAATTTAATAAGAAGAAATCGTCATTAGATTATTTTTAATGGACCCAAATGTTTACATTTGATGTGATTATGTATTTTGTGTTAAATGTAATATGTATTTTTGAAAATTTATTTATGAACAATGTGCCAATGTAATTTAAAATTATCTTGAAAGCTACTTTGCTTGTCATCCCTTTATTGGTACGGTACCGGTTTCACCAAACCATAAATAAAAGGCTGACTTTTTTTATTGCCAAAATCATTTAATGACAATTTCTTTTTACTTGATGTGATTTTGATACATTTATTTTTCTTATTACTTTTTATTTTATAGTATAATATATAAATTTATGGAATTAAAAATATTTCTATTATGATCTAGGGTGTCATTTTTATAGACGTTATGAAACTTGCAATTTTAAAAAAAAACAACTATTAAATATAAATTTTAATTGTGTTGTTTGGTGTTAACTTTAGTTTTTTTTTCATGTTGGTGCACGACTTCCAATTTATCTTTAAGGCTAAATCATTAGCCTATTTTGTGATGATTAAAGATATATTTTGTGATGGTTTTGTGGATTGAATTAGTCGTGGATTAACATCATAAAGGTTCCTTTGAAAAAATATGTAATTGTGTGTCGTTTGTCGGAAATATAAGCAACTATTCGTTTAGCATTGTCAAATATTCAAGTATATACTGATGAAACATAAACATATTATTAAATGTATGTTTTGTGTAATTTTTAATACAATTAGGAATTATTATTACTCATTATCTGCTTATTTATATGAATATTAACTTTTGTTGTTGTATTAATTTCTGCTTCAATATTGTAAAATGATGATAACTATTAGAAATCCATATTATAAACAAACCATTTTAAGGTTAATAAATTAGCCTTTTGCTTATGATAATATAGTAGCCGATTATTTACCGAAGAAAACTGTTTGTCATTAAAATTCAGGCAAAGTTCGGATAAATTTATTGGTAATAATATCCTATCAATACTTAATGGTGTAACAATAATTCCTAAAAAAAATATACCAATAAATTTTTTAACCTATAAAAAAAATAGAAGTAATTATACATAAAAATGCTATGTTTTTAGTGGTGCTTATACTAGTCTACTGATGTTTCCTATTATTCATACTGTTGTTATTTGGTTGAGGTTGATAGTAGAATTTTTCTTTTAATTTTTAACAATATTTTACTATATGTTATAATGATTAGTATTATATCATAAGGTAATTAGGTATTGGTACTATTCTGTTTTAGTTGCTGTAGCCTAACAATTTAAAATAGGACCTTTGAGTGGGAATTTTATCCCGAAAGGCTATACTACCTGACAGGTTTGAAGTACACTATCTTGTATTTCAAAATATTCTTTCATTATTGGGCACTAATTCATAAGTTGATTGTTATTTAATTTAAACTTATTTAAATTAGCTAATAGCACTGCTCTTAAGAGAACTTTTATTTTTTAATTATTAACTATCGTAGAACCCCATTAATTTGTCACCTTTGGGAATGGTGGCATGGTTGGAATGGAAAAAAGATCGGATTGTCAGAAAAAAGTAAAGTAAACAATTTTTCAATTCAAGAATTATATAACTGTATAATGAGATAATATTACAAAAATAGTACAAAAGCTATGAGCGTTAATGAAAGAAACCAATACTGTATTGTTTACAATTATCCACTATTGTACATACAGAACTATAAAAGGTAGCTACATACCTATATACCTGCCAAAGCTATAATTAGCTCAATTATTGATCGAAAAGAATCCTTTGAATTGTCGAGATTCATTTAGCATTATTCCCTAAGATTAATATTAACTGACCCGTATGAGAATCGAACCCACATCGCTGAGACCCTCCTCCCAACGTGCTCATCTATCACTACAACTAACATTGTCCATGGTAATCGAAATAGAATAGTACCAAAATTAGTTTTTAACTAAATTTTTACTTTTTCGTTCGATCATAATGTTTTATAACTTTTTGTGTGATGGTAATATAAGTTATGTTAAAAAGACTGTTTACAACTCAAGCACATTATTTAAATTAAAAGTTTTAATATTGATTTTGCAAAGTTGAGGTAATTTTCAATTTTATTCTCTTACATAATCGATTTTTAATTTTTTTAATATTAAAAAAAAATAAATGTTTTTCAAAGAGTGATTTTAAATTTTATTGCAGTATTTTTGTACCAAATGTATATTTTTAAAAAATGAACTTTCTTTGATGTTATGTTATTAAAAAAAAATATTGATTTTATAACATTCCAAAAAAAAAAATATATATATAATAATAAGTAAATAAATGTGAAACTGTTATTAGCTAATGGTGATTATTTAATTTATTATAATCCATGTTTGTGGGAAATTTTGTAAATGTAACAAATTGTGTACCTTTTAATATATATTTATTGTTTGTTAAATTCATTATAATTTGTTGTTTTCCTTTTTATTGAATAAAGAGTTTTCATTTGTTTTAAATTTTAGCAGTTATATAATAATTAAGATTGAGGCTGTTATATAATTTATTTTGCAATAAATTTTTTTTAAACTTATTGAATTGTCATTTCATTAAATTTTTAGGACTTTCAAGATACTATAAAATTGTGAAGATTCAGAAGTTTAACATGTTGAATATCAAAGGGATTGTTGTAACTTATCTATTGTAGAAAACATATAAACATTATATGTATGGCATGATGAAACGGACAGGCACTGTAAAATTTCATGGCATTCAACATTTTAATCACCACCACTATAATTCTCAATCCCCATAGACTAACCAGCCTGGAAGGTTGAACCACGTGTTTGTGAATGTTTTTGTCTCATGCTTCAACAAAATGAGTGTTTTGTCAAAAATTACGATGTGAAATTTTTCAAATTATTCAGGAATGACCCTTGTAAGGTTTATACATTCAACTTATTTATTTTTTTAACTTCAATTTATTTAACACAGAAAATTACTAATACAATTAAATATTGTCGTTAGTATTGAAAAATATCTGTTCAGGCATAAATAAATTTCCATTGATATAAAATATATATTTTTTTTTGTACAAAACAAAAGAATATTTTATTCATAATGAAATATCTTGTAAGTTGAAAATATAGAATTTTTTTTTAAATATTTGTTTTGATATTTCTAGTGTACATATATAGATCATATAAATTAAATTTTGATTTGTTTCGAAATAGAGTTTTGGTCTTACTCAATTATTTATTTGATTAAAATAGTCTGGTGACATTTATTTTTTACTTTTTACAATTAAAATTCTTATTTTCTTTATAAATCAAATTAAAAGTTAAGTAGATGAGGTAAATAAATCAATAAGATCTAGGAACAACCACATCTATCAACGACCATCCCTGGGAGCAGACCAAAAACTATATTCAAATTTTTATCGAAATATAACATTGTGATAGCAGACATTTTTCTTGGTGCGCAGCAACGACCTGCTGTACTCGCAGGGCTCGCAAGGTGCGCTTGCTGTACCACGTGTGTGTGCGGGTAGTTCTGGAAGTAAACATTAGGGCATTCTCCTGAACAATAATTGGCTTCGTAGCTCTTTGGAGCAATAACCCAGTCCCATCCAAAAGATTCGAAGTCCACAGTGAGAGGATGTCTGCAGCAACGCGTTTCTTCAGAGTTTTCCTGGCATGTGAGTCCTGTCGTCCTCTTGATCCTTTTCTTTTTCATTGTTGAGACTTTAAGTTCTAAAAACGGCATCTGCAGGCAGAAATAGTAATTTGTTACTGAAACATTCTGTAACTATGACAGATGGGACAAGAATCAATACCAATTTTAATTTCATAAGTTTACAGAGTTAGATAATTACCATATATACCTCATTAATTTTCTCAGTTCTATATTTTTAATATTTAATTATCAATTTTATACCTACACCTCCATAATTATAATGCCTGTAATTTATTTTGTGTGGTATTTTGGACTTAAATTGTCCTTAATCATGCATTATACTCGTATTACTAACTTTACGATTAGTGAAAATTGCATTTCAGTCATATTTATTCATTCAAGCAAATAATAAATAAATAGTAAATAAGTGGTTAAGTCGAATTTTGTCCTGAGATACTTAACTGTACTTACTCGTACGAGATACTAATTGTCTCCTAATTTTTACTTGAAGTGGAGTTGCAATATAAGTAATAACTCCTTTTCATGCCAATGACTGACTTTGCATCTTATTCACAACAAAAATAACATGATTATGCTTCCCTAAGTACAAGAAACTCATTTTGGAGAAAATTTGACTTATCCACTTAATCACCGGAGCTGCAGATATTCTGTATCAGCCATTGGTGGAACCTGTGGGATTATGAGGATACCCAGCTTTAATAAAGTGTATTTCCCTATTTGAAAGGAAAACTATTGTAGCATATTATAGATTCCCTCAGAATATGGGAAAGAAGAATTTTAAGAATAGTAATGACCCTATGAAGGAAGACGAGCAATCCAGAATAAGCAGCAATGCAGAACTGACATAATTATTAGTAGAGCCAGACCTCATCACAGTCATTAGACAGAGAAAAATTGTGTTTGAGAATCCAGGAGAAAGGATAAACCCAGAATGACACAATCGAGATGGATGGAGGATGGAGCAAGCTGTTGGAGGAGGCCCAGATCCTTCAGGAATTGTAGCACCATATTATGAGGAAAACCTGGCTGTAGAATATGATCTCGGCCAACCCACATACCATAACTGTTGGCTTAGAGAGTGTACAGTCCTTATTTTGTATATAAGTTAAATTACACTGTTCTGCACGAAAATCCTCCTTCAAACCAAAACATGCTTTCTTACTGTTATCAGATGTGGTGAACACGAATTTGAAGTCAGATTTTGTCTATCACGCACAGTTTCCTGAGAAATTCTAGTTTTTTATCCAAAAAGGTGAGTTTTTTGTGGATTTGACGAATTTTTTTTCGGCATTAAAACATAGTGAAAAAAATTCAAAAGCCCGATGATTTTGAGCGCAATGAAGTATATTTGAACGAAAAAAATTTGATGGGAATATTACAAGTGGTTAAAGAAATATGGCTAAAAGTGTTTTTTCAGTTTTTCAAGGATCTCACTTTTGAAGCAAAGTTAAATACTACTGAGAAAAAGGCTTGGATTGCTTTTCGAGAGGTATGTGCTAAGTTTTTGGGAAACAAAAAATCTAGAGACTACCGAAAAATAGTCCAAGAACTGCTTACTTCATATAAAACATTGGGATGCAAATGTCCTTAAAAATACATTTCCTGCATAGTCACCTAGACTTTTTCGCCCCAAATCTGGGTGCAGTTTTGGACGAACATGGAGAACGATTCCACCAAGACATATCCAGAATGGAAAAAAAATATTCTGGCAAATGGAATGAGAAGATGCTGGCGGATTACTGCTGGACACTGCAGCGGGAGACAGAGGAGGAAGAGTACAAAAGAAAAAAAACTACTCATTGACGATGTGTGTATATTTTTTGAGTTGTGTCATATCTAGTATTATACCTGATAGCATGCAGGATTCAATTAATTATATTTTATTGTTGAAAAAGAAAAAAAATCTGTTCTAATAAAGACAATAATTTTCAAATACAATTTTTCATTTTTTCCAAGTTTCACCTCTTTTCTCTCAAAATCAGAGGGTGATAGAATTTTTCTGAGTTCGGATTCGGACTCAGCACACCTGAAAACATGAGAAACAGGCAAAATTGTTCAAGGGAGGGGAGAAAAGTTTTTTTTTGCAGAACAGTGTTATTGATTTTTTTGTAAACTCTAGTTAAAACAGGCTTCTCCATTCCACTGCTGATTGCACGTACTTAACCTAGGAAAGTAAACTATGTTCTACTGTACGTGTTAAGTACAATAGAATCTGAGTTCGACCTTGACAAGACTAATGGATAGGTTGGAATGGTTTAAAGGTCAGATTAATCCTAGATCCACAATGAGTGTTAGTGGTGCACATTTTTTTTCTCCATTTCTGTCATTAATTATATTATATTAATTAATAATTATAATTATATTCTATTAAAAATTATATATATATATATATAAAAGAATAACTTAAGACGAATGATTTCTACTTCTAGACTATCAAGAAATTCTATCTAGACATTGAGGAGATTAATTCATGTCTATTGACGAGGTTTTGATCAAGATTGTTCTCTATCTTTGCCTCCAATATAAAATGAGAGACACAAGACAACCTCCTAAATTTAGAAAATTGTCTTGATTTAGACTTTGTTTTCAAATATGGACTGATGCATATTCTGAGGCTTGAACTACTTCCTACTATAATAATTTTAAATGCGCAGCCCTGGTAATGCAAGTGGTTAATCAGATTTTTTCCTAATTGAATTATTAGTACTGATGGAAGCAGAATTGTGCCATTCTCTTGTCTTTCCTTTAGCACATCACTGGTTAATCACCTATTGTGTTTACTAATTTAAACTTTATAATATTTGAGGGCATGTCTCTTATCGTGGTCATAGCTATTAAAATTTCTTATGTTAGAAATCGAGTTTTGTGGCTACTTCATTATGGAAGTGCGATGTATAAATAAGGTTTTAGCTCAGGTGATTCATCGAGGTTGAATTTCTTTGATAAAAATAAATAAAGAATCAGATATCTAAACGAAATGATTTGGAAAACGACTGATGGCTGAAACCTAGAATCAAACTTATTCCTACTAGAGGATAGTCTAAGTGTAGGACTTCAGTAATCACCACAAGCCAATGTCAGTTCTTCTTAGAAACTTCCTGAATTTTGCCTGTTAGAGAACGGCAAAAACAAAAGCTAGGAACCATTAATTATTTTTTTTTTATAGTTATGTTAATATTTTAATCTAATTTTATATTCATCTTTGTTTATATGTTATGTAAGTATTGCCATATTTTTATTTATATGTTAGTATTTTAGATTAAATTTCAATAATTCAGCATGTTTTAATTTATATTTATTACAATCAGCTGAGTAGGAAGATAATATTAATGAAAAATAATAAATAAAATTAAATGATAACTTTTAAAAAAAGAAATAATTAAAAAACACACACAATAAAAATCTCATGTTATGATGTTTGTCTGGCCTAATCTCCGAAACTACTGGACCGATTTTAATGAAATTTCTCGCAGATGTGTAACATTGTCCAACTTAAAATGTAGGCTATATTTTATTTCGATAAATGATTGCGGTATTTTTATTGCAAAATTATATACATTTTTTTAAAAAACTAATTAATAATTATGAATTAATTAATTAAAATACAAATATGAAAGATTTGAATGACAAGGTAGTCAATGGTGCTGTTCTATTACTATCTGGGGATTTCCGACAGACATCGCCTGCCATTCCTCGCTCTACTTTTGCCGATGAGATTAACGCACGTTTAAAACAATCGTTTTTATGGTGAAAATAGAACTGCATCCAAATACACAATCCATCAAATTGCCAGATAATTTCAGCACTGTTGTTCAGATAGGCCAGGCCTGGTACCAAAAAAAGGCTTTAGTTCGCAAAAAGTTGAAGAGATCTGCATTTTTGATATGTTGTAAGGGCATGTCTGAGTAGTGTAAATCCAAGTTTGCATTTGAAAAAACGGATGGGAAAAGTTTCGGCGCCAGAAAAACCTCGAAATTTTCGGAGATATTTAAGTTTTTGGCCTGTATCTCCTAATTAGCGCTCAATTAAATTGAAATAAATATTTATAATTTAAAATAATATTACTAGCCATAATTAAAAATCAATTATTATATACCTCATTCATTAAACTAATGTTTATATTTTATCAGTTAAGAATTTTGTTTATTATTTATTTATTATATACTATAGTTAGATATAAGATGAATAAAATGTAAAATCAAAAATCTATTTAATTCATTTTTTCATTCATTCATTATTTCTTTAAAATTCAAATTTTAGCGTTATATTGTTTAAAGCTATTATAACAGACACAGCAATTCGTGTAATATTTTTAATTTTTATTTTATGCTATATAGTTACTATAAACTTAAAAAAATGGTCTATTGCGATATAGAATATGCAGTGTTTATAACAATCTATTTTGTCTTTTAAGCTGTTTAGTTTTTAGTTAAAGTCTATAAAATTTAAAATTTCAATCATTAGTTAAAACTACGACTGAGGTCTTTCATGAACCATGTATTAGGACATTTAGTATCCTTAGAGTTACTTAATAAGCCTAAGGAATGTAGAGGAAAGAAATAGAGGAGCAGGGTAGCATTGTGTGTATAGTGCTGAATTCTATCCTGAAGGTCCTGGGTCCAAATCCGGCTATGACAGATAAATTATTTTTAGCCACAGATGGACCCTGTTGAACCTGGACCCTACTGCTTTTTACACTTAATTGGGGGGAAAACTTGGCAGTTAAGTGTGATCTCGAACAAATCACATCCCTGCGTTATCGAGCCTCTAGAAACAGTAGACACTCTACTGGACCCAAGACCTTTCATGAGTCCTAGTGGTACAGGTTTTTTTTTTGTTTTCAATATAAACGATACTACACTGGTTAGAAGAGATTAGCAAAGTATAAATAAGTCACTCTTTCTACCTTACTGAATATGTATTTATATTAAACTCAAGAATTTAACAAACTTGATGTCTCTAAATTTCTTTTTCTAAAATCAAAAGGTTCTAGGGTTGACAACAGGAAAATATAAAGACAAAACATATTTCTTTCATGATATTTTATATTATCAAACAACACATGTTTTTTTAATATATTTTAACCATTTTCAAGTTGTGTTTAATAGATTTTCTATATAAATCATGGCAGTACCAGTTGACTATAAAGAGCAATGTTTATTTAACAATCGAGGAAAATAACTTCTTTTTGAATTTATTTAAATTTCTATTTCATAATTTTTATCCAATTTAACACTATCCTAACTATCTCACTTAATATTTAAGTAGTTTTTGAAGACAAATTTGTTACATAAATACTGCCATGTAGATATACTTTGTGCTGTTTTCTTTTTTGTTTTGGCACTGCTTTAGAGTGTCAAAATATGAAATAGATAACGCATAATTTTTTAAAAACCGCCTCTTTTTGCCAACATTGTACCCTGCTGATAAAATGTTCACATCGTCGAAGCAAGTATCACATATCGCACACACTTCACTGTCCCTTTACCCAAAACTTTTTAGAGATCTTCTAATTACAAGCAGTCTTTTTTTTCATTAAAAAAATTATAATAAAATAAACAATAGAAATAAAATACAATAAATCATTTTTTCATTATTAACTTTCACATCGCTGTAAACATTTAAGAAGTGACAGCCTGTAAAAAGACTTATTTTTTTTCTTATTTTTCCACTACTTACATTTATTTAATATTTTTAACTTTTAAAAAATATAATCAATTTCTTTTTTTTAATGAATATAGTAAAATAAAAACAACAAAAAAATTAAATTTGTCTTAACAAACAATCAACTTAATTGTTTACAGCCTTTAACGTTAACATGTTTCCAGGAGAACTTTAGAAAATAGAAAAGTCGCTATATGATAAAAATAAAATACCATTTTTAAAAAATAAACTTCCGCTACAGATTTGCTGCCACTAAAATTGCAGTAAACCTTTTTAATTACCATTCTTATAAGGCAGATAAAGGCAAATTCGTTTCACTTATAGCAATGAGTACAAACTATTAATCACTGAATTTAATCTAAAATCTAAGCATAATCTAATTTAGATTTAAAAAGAAAAAAAATAACTAAAAAAACAAACAAAGAAACTGATTAACAAATTAAAAAAACAATTCTAGATATCCAAGATTTAATTTATCACACATAGTTGAAATATATCTAATACTAATCTTCATAGCTAATGAAAATTTATATCACTTCAAAATCTTATTAAAAATACAACATTTATCACTATTTTGATCTATTAGTACAAAAATCACAAATAAAAATAAATGATTAACATTTCGAATTTCTTTTTTATTAATTTTTTCCTTCCGTGAACAATAAAAAATAAAAATGTTTATACTCGCATGTATATTATAAACTATGGTATATTTTTTATAATCTATATTTCCAACTTAAAATACAAAAGATTTTATCACATTTTGTCATAAGCTCTACAATTATCATGCAATTAAAACAAACACCGCATTCGACACAATATTGAACAAATAATCAAATTTGACATGATAATTTTTTTTTCTTTTTTGAAATTTTATAATTTTCATTCACAATAAAACCAACGTAATAAATAAATATCACCAGAATTTTCGAGTTCTCCAACAGAAACATACCTTTCATTTTAATCGGTTTGTGGATAGAAATAAGTTTTAAATGTTGCGTACGTGTCTAGCTAACCCGAGCTATACCCAATAAGCTGAGGTATTTAGTTGGTTAGAACTCAGATTACATTAAATTAAGTAAACGAGGTAACTATTTCAAATTTAAAAAAAAAAAATAAGAAAGAAAAAACTAGAAATACGAAAGAAAAAGAAAAACTAGGAACAACCGCATCTATCCACTACCATTCCCGGAAGCAGTCCGTATATAATATTAGAATTCTGGTCAAAGTAGAGCATGGATATAGAAGACAGTTTGCGTGGTGCGCAGCACGGGCCAGAAGTACCGGAAGGGTTGGCCAGGTGGACAATGTGAGTGTGGGGGTGTTGTTGAAGAAAGACGTAAGGGCACTCTCCGGAGCAGTAATTGGCTTCATATTTCTTCGGAGCGATTATCCAATCCCAGCCGAACTCCTCGAAGTCCACCGTCAGAGGATAGCGGCAACAACGCCTCTCTTCAGAATTTTCAGGGCAATTGAGTCCGATAGTCCTCTTGGTCCTCTGCTTCTTGGCATTGGCAACGTGCAGCTCTAGGAAGGGAACCTGTGGGCAGAAACAACAATCCTTTACCCAACTTATTCCTCATTCAATCATGTCTTTATCTCCACCTAAATAATAACTTACTATTCACTTCCAATTGCTTTTCTTCTCTGTTATGTCCAACACCTAATTTACTACTATCCTCCATCCACTTTCTTTATCTCCGACCGACTTCCAAATTCTCCATTTTTTTAATTAATATGCACTTTTATAAAACTCCGGACATATTCCATTACTGTATCCCAATCAAACATTGTAACCTCCCTCATTATTCTCACAAAATCAAGTTCCTTTTCATTCTTTTATACTAACTCCTTTACCCGACCTCCTAACTTGCCATTCCACTTCATCAAAATCCTAACCTGTCCCACTACATGAAGGGTATTTGTATTGTGTTCAGCGCATGGTAGGGATCGTACTGATTCTGAGCTAAGGAGGTGATTTGGTAAGGATTATGTTCAGTCGCCATATTTTTCCCCCAATTAAATTTAGCGCTATCAAGAAAGAGTGAGTTATTAATACTTTAGGGATCTCTTCTAACCAGTTTAATATCTTCTACATTTAAAAAAATAAAACCTTTAACACTACAATTAATGAAGGGTCTTAGGTTCAGTACATGGCAGGAGCCGTACTGATTCTAAGAAACCGTTGTGTGAGAAGTTTGGCAGAGATCACGTTCCATTGCCATGTTTTCCCCCCAATTAACAATACTCACTTTATAGAGGTGTGTGAGCCCCAATGTTATCCAGATCTCAGTGAATAAATGGTTTATCAGCTCATATCAACTCTTAACATTGAATTCATCTTTATTTATGAACCCAACTTAATCCCCAAGCTCCATTCAGTTATCAAGCACAACTCTCAAAGGTACAACACTACATAAGAGTATATTAGTAAATATAACACTTGACTTATTCTAATAGAAAACCTTTATCTGACTTATAGTTCTTTACTTACTCAATTATTATCATATTCTAGCTTCCCCGTCCAAGGGGCGACCTGTGGTCTCTTGGTTAGCGTAACAAACTACTAAGCCCAAGATCGCAGGTTCGTAGCCCGGCAGGTGGCCCTAGGATTTTTTAAAGGGAGTAAAAAATCCTTAGTTATATCGTCCTTCGGAAGGGACGTTAAACGGGGGCACGGAACCTGTATGTCAGGTACTCGTTAAAAATCCCTATCCTAATTAGACCTGGATAGGCAATTCCATTCTTATTCCAACTTATTACTCCTACACCTATCTCCTAAAATACTTCATTATTCATCTTTATCAAATATTTAATTTGTTATATTCCATCCTGTTCCTTTATTACATTTTACTTCCGCCTAACACTTGACTCAATTCCTTTGTTTATAACCCGCTAAGCTCTTTACAATAACGCTCTAATTTTGACACAACAAATAATCCAATAGTTTTTAAATTTTGTTAATTGATTTCAAGCTATCCATGGTGATTGGTTAATTAATTCAACATTGCCCCAATCAATAAAAATTTGTTCTGCTATATTCCCATGAAACAACAATTTTTTTTCTACGATATCTTTTAATTAGGTAACTTACATGAATATTAAAAATCAATATTTTTTCAGTTATTATTTTGTGTATAATGTTATTTAAGTATTTTACATTTCTAATGGCTTTATCGGAATCTTGTTTTGAGAAGAGTTTTTATGACTTTGATGAGTGGGAAAGTAAACCTGTAGTCAGACAGCTCCGCCTTCTTGGCTACCTCTCTTCTGGCAAGGGAACCTTAAACTTCGTGATGGTTTGGATGAAAAAAAAAAACTGAGTCACATTAATCCTTGTTCTAAAAACATCATATTGGTCTAGATCTTTTGATTAGAATTTTGGATCAGTATTCTTTTTAAGTAGCTTTTGGTTAAAGCAATCTTTTGATATCTCACATTTTTTCTCAAATCTTTCTTTTTCTTATTCTTACTACAGTCAGCTGTGAAAGTAAATACTCCTCAAGTTGTTAAACACCTACTTTATCCCATCCTTTTGCAGTCCTTTGAGGGAACCTTTTTCATTTTTACTTCTTCCTGCAGCTAATCTTGGATGTAAATACTCTCCATTGATAGTGTCCATCTGTGTTGCTAAGGTAGTCGTAAACCATTTTAGTTTAAACTTAGATCATCCTATCTTGTCACATCATATATCCATCCAATTTAAGGTTTCCGAGAGTGGGAGAGAAGATATCAGTATCCTTTTTATGGGATACTAATAATAATAATACTAATACTTAGTGGTGCCATCTTAAATAAAGAGTGTGTATACAACTAGTTTGAAATGTGCTATAAAACTATCATAAAGTATGTGTAATGCTGCAAGAATTAGTGCCAGAATAGTGGTCTATGTTAGTAATTAAGTTTTATTTTAGAGAAAGTTTAATCATGTATTTTAAACGATTATTTTTGTCAAAAATAAATCTAAAGCTTTTTTAATGGAAATTGAAACTATTTCAAATTATTTTACTTCCAGACCTCAAGATCATTCAGAGACAGTTTTCTCAATTGCCTATAAGCATTTAAATAACTGGATTTTTTATGCTTGTGTTGTTATTTAAAACCATTTTATCAGCATACATAAAAAATGTGTAAAAGATTTATGATATATATGGTATGATCTTTAATATTATTAAAATATATATTTGAGACAGTTCCAAAAAGTAATAAGAATTATTGTATAGTTATTGATTAGGATTATTATATAATTAATTAATCATTAATGTTAATTTTACTTCTTAAATTATGATTTGACTTTACTTGTTCCACTACCTCTACAATAGTGATTAGTGTATAATGTATATCTTATCACTTACTAATGTTCCTTCGACTGTGATTTTGAGTACTGTGTTTATATTGCTTCAGCATTTGCAGGCAAACTATGGATATGTTTCAAACTTGGATTTAAAAAAAAATTCATGCAATTCATTAATATTTAAGACAAAGCCATTTAGATTATCAAATTATTCTAGGGTTATTTGAGTTAATATATGAATGTACTGTAAGACTTTGGATACAAATGTATTCCAGCTAGATTGAGAAGATTGATGCTTCGAAAATAAGATATTGCTGAGCAAACTATATGTCATAAAAAATTGGCTAAAGATAAGACAAATTAATTGAACGACAAAAATATACTATGTGCACAATAGCTAGAAACATATTTTTCATAAAGCTCTCCTTTAGTAAGTTAAATAAAGGAAAAATATAAGCATTAAAAATTATTTTTTTCAAAATAAAATTATAATTTTTTTTTTTATCATCATATATTTATCCATTATCTAGGTGCTCATCTCAAGGGAAGCGGATACATTACCAAAGAAGTGCTGCAGAGAATCATAGGAGCAAAGGAAATGTTTAATATGGTACGACGGTTCCTGGGAAGAAGAGAGGTGACAAGACAAACCAAACTGGCTCTCTATAAATCGACCTTCCTTCCTATCATATCACACTCTTCCTAATCGTGGACACAACACAAAAATATGAGCTAATTTGACATTAAACCAGCAGAGACTATCCTGGAGTAACACAAACTATGGTGGTTCGGACATCTACTTAAGATGGAAGCAGAGAGAATCGCCAGGAAAACGTATGAGACCCTCACGGAAGGAGAAAGGCCTAGAGGAAGGCCTCGCATATCGAGGGAAGACAGCATAAGGGATACTTTCCGGAAGAGAGGAATGGACTGGAACCGAAGGAGAGAGTTGCTTCAGGAAAGAGATACTTGGTCCAGGATCTATAAGAAGGATCCTCACACTGCACAGCGGTCAGAAGAAGGAAAGAGTTGATGATGATATTTATCTATACCTATCAAGTACAATTCGACTACCAGCTGATTGCCAATCAGTAAAATTATAACAAAATGGGGTGAGAGGCATGAACAAAAAATAAAAGTATTTAAATTATTGAATGTACAAGCCTTATCCATTTTTTCACACCTAAAAAATATTAATGATGATAATATTGAAAACAAACATTTTTTTTTCAGTTAAGATATAGCTCTAAATTTTTTGTTTCGATTTTAAGTTCTGTATCTGCCGGTGTTCCTCAAGGTAGTATCCTGGGGCCCATCCTATACACGATATATACAGCTGACATCCCAACCCATCCAAGCACTGTCCTCACTACTTACGCTGATGACACATGTGTGTTATCAGTTAATAAGGATCCATTTGTTGCATCCCAATCTCTTCAATCCCATATCTCACACCTACAAGAATGGTGTCAAAATTGGAGGATTAAAATAAATCCTAACAAATCCCATCAAATTACCTTCACCCTTCGTCGTAAACCTACGAATTCCTGTCCTACTGTATCGTTTAATAATACACCACTGAACCCGGTCGAACAGATACGTTACCTAGGACTCCATCTGGATAAACGTCTCACTTGGAATCCTCATACAAGACTGAAAAGACAAGAAACTGCTCGACGTTTTCGCCAACTTCAACACTTACTGGACAAACGCTCTAAGCTACCAATTAATTACAAAAGACTTATTTACATGACAGTCATCAGACCTATTTGGGCATACGGAGTTGAGCTTTGGGGCTCTACTAAACCATCCAATTCATCTCGTATCCAATCCTTGCAATCCAAAATCCTTCGTAAAATCCTCAATGCTCCTTATTATGTCACAAACAAACTCATCCATCATGATCTTAATATCCCATATGTTACTGATTTGGCCCAAACTAGATACCTATCCTTCCATAACAAGCTCCATACGCACTTGAATCCGCTAGTCTCTCAGCTTGCTTCCCATACTATTCCTGATAACCCTCCGAGGCGCCTGAAAAGAAGATGGCCTCGAGATCATCTACTATAGAACTTTATTGGAGTGCTATCGATGGGTAGTTTCTCCACAACTGTTTTCATGTCATATTATACATTTTTGCACATTTACTTGATATAATACCATTATAGTTGTAAATATCATTGAATTAAATAATAAAAAAAAAAAAAAAAGTTCTGTATCTCTTTAGTTCATGTGATATTGGCTTTCTTAGGCTCATAAGAAGGGAGTTTCTTCTTTCAGTAATATTAAAAAATTGCGTTACCCTAGAAATACTGTGTATGAGTACAATGTTTTTTTTTTAGTTTTTTTTGCATGTATTTATCCAAATATGGTGTAGAAGGCTTTTTGTGTATAGATTCATAGTTTATGGTTTCTTTGATTTTCAATTTTGATGTTTTCAATTATTCTTTATGTTTTGAAACATTTTGAGTTTAAAATACTATATAAAAATCTACTTTTAGTATATTTTGTCTCTAACAAGCCATAGATCGACCCTGTGTGATCAGAAAATTAGTACCCTTAATTGGTGGTAAACCTGGCGATTGAGGGTAATCCTGGCTGAATCACCTCCCTGCGGAACCATTGGCATAGAGGCAGTACAAATTCTACCATGTACTGAGTCCAAATGGGTTGAAGTAGTGCAGGTTTTTTTAAATATATCATGTGAAGTATTCGCATGGGCCAACTAGTTTAATTGAAAATAGCATTTTTAAATAGCTGTGATTCAATTGATTAACTTTTTTTTTTAACCATTCTTTACTGATCCTTGAAGAAACCGACAGAAATTTTAAAAATTCCAGCTGACAGATAGAATAACTTACTTTTGAATATATATATATATATATATATATTGGATATATATATATATATATATATATATATATATATATATATATATATATATATATATATATATATATATATATATATATATATATTGGAGATGAGTCAGATTATATTAGTAATATAATAAATAATATGATACTAACATAAGAAGAAGCTTCGTTTCGAGTGGATGTGACTAAGAGCCTCTGGGTGAGAGAAGACATCTCATCCTTTCCGTGGTCCTTGATGAACACTTGTACCGCCAAGCTCATTGGATCCTTCGGCATCTTGAACCACTCTGAGACCAATGGCTTAACATCTATCTTCACCCAATGTCCTTTCGAGCCCCAGGTTCGAGTCTCCTGTGAAATAAATATATTAATTATTATTATCAAACCACCAGAAGCCATTGCTAAAAATGTCACATCAATTTTATGATATATATACAGAAATTGATAATTAAATTTAGTAGCACTTGATATGTTAAGCCAGGGACAAGTCCAAAAGATAACTAAAGAGATTTAGTATCATCTGTGGTGTAGTGATTAGTATATCAACCTTCTATGCCCAAGATGGTGGGTTCCAAACCCCCGACAGTTGGGCTTAGGATTTTTAAAAAGAACAAAAAATCCTTGGTTATGCCGTCCTTCAGAGGGGACGCAATATGGCGGTCCTGATCCTGTGAGATGCCAGGTACTTCTCAAAAATCCCTATCCTAATTATACATGGATAGGCAAAATTTAGGAATCCCGCTATAGCATTGCCCGATCAGACATAGCAAAATATAGTGACGTTATATATAAAATAGCAAACAACAAATGAAAAAATATCTATAGTCGATTTTTAGTTCAATACCTCTCAAGCAGAGTATCACTTCCGGTTTATCAACTATATTTAAAAGTTTATATGTTATTTGCATTTATATTTAATTAAACTTCTAAGAGGAAATAAAGCCTTCGAGGTTACTTAGCTCGAACTCAAAAATAAAAATTAATAGAACTACAATCATTCCAACTGTTATATATTGATAATAAAGGTGGCCACTGACTTTGAATGATGTACAACGGCTTAAGGTATTTGAAAATAAGGTATTGCCCAGAAGCTAGAGCCGAGATGCCGTCTCAGAGTTTTCTATCAGGAATACATTCAACGCATCGGAGGGGAGAGATGCAAGACCTCCAGAAAATGAGGCAGCTGAGTAGGGACCAGGAGGCATGGCTGCATTGGGTGGAGGCTTCTCGACGCTAGCAATGTAATAAGAGGAAGTCAAAGAAGAAGAAGTATTGCGTAAAATATTCAATACAAAAAAAAGTTTGGACCCCTTGAGAATTAAGGATATAACGGGGAATTGCAGAGGATGCCAATGGTTAGTGTAATTTAAGTTATAGCGTCGCGAAGGTTAAGACTGCCTTGTACGTTACTAATCCGAGTTAAATTAGTAACGAAAGAATATCTAAAGCCTGTTTCCGATTTGCGCTGCATAGTCTGCTGCAGTACTCTAATGCTCCTGCTTAGTCATCATCAAAGTGACAATATTTTCCGGCGATGAATTCTTTCCTAATTTTATGTCAAGCTCTTCCTTTTCTCGAGAAAAGCCTGGACAACAGAAGAACGAGCGTTCCACTGTTTCATCCACGGGATCACAAGTAGGACAAGATTTTTGGTCTTCTATTCCGAAGCGAGCCAAGGAGGCCCTAAAGCAACCATGCCCTGTTACCAGTTGGGTGAGATAATAATCTACCTCTCCATGTTTCCGGGATATCCATTTTGATATATCGGGTATGAGACGGTGTGTCCATCTTCCAGAAGGTGAGGCATTCCAGCGTCTCTGCCATCTTTTAAGGGTATGACTTCTTTCTTCTTTAGCCAGTGCGCATTCGGCTCTTCTAGTTTTCTTCAAAAAATCGGACTGCGTTCATCTGCCAAAAGATCTATCAGAGGCATTTCTGCTATTACTCACATAGCATCATAGGACACAGTGAGAAAAGCTCGAGCTACACGCAGGGCATTTCTTCGATGCACATTGACAACCTTACGAGCATAAGACTGCACTTGGCAGGCTTCCGTCCAGATCGGTGCTGCGTACAAAAGTATTGAATTGCCTACATTACCAGGGTAGACCCCGAAGCGTAAGTCCCCCCACTTAACCCCCCGGGGGTTGCGTTAAGAGTGATCTAATGGATGTAAAGAAAACTGCGTCGCTAACATACGAACCCTTTTCTTAATTTTGTAATTGCCGCGATAGCGACACAGTATACTTGTTACGACAGCTGTTAAAAATAAAAGATATGAGAGGCTACAGTTTTAATGGAGGGTTACATTGTGTTGAGTAAATTACAACTAATCTCCTGAAAGATATAAAGAAACACGAAGTAAAGGCTTAAAATGATGTTTCTTTTGTTTTTTTAAGGTGAGTGAATGTTTTTTTGTTGATTATTTAAGACATGTAAATATGTATTGTAAATAAATCTTTTGTTTTTTTCAGAGAAACGCAATTCAATCTTTATTTCCTTGTCCAAAGGCATAAAAACATTACATAGATTTGTGTCCGTAGTTCGTGGAAGGAAGTTTGTAATCATTGATTAGTGGTATAGGGATCGAACCTTCAGGTTCGCACAGCCTTAGCATTAACATGGTTACCTTGACAGTGTTGACTTCTGTGAGCGTCGGCGGTTCTTCGTCGGACGCGACCTTGAAGACGGTGATCTCCAGAGGACGGGGGTCTTCCCTTGGCGAGCCTCTCAGGAAGAGCCACAGGTAGGCGTTCACGACTCGATTCTCCAGCATTTTTTCCGAAAACTTAAAATTGAGCAGTTCTTTCCCTTTTAGGTGTCGCATCTTCGGATCTGAAACATACATTAACTTAATTTAATCGATTGCTTAGCATTTAAATTAGGATTTAACATTACCTCTTTTTTTCTAGGCATATATAGCATTCACACTACCTTTATCAATGGTACTATAGCTCATACTAGTTACTTGGTTTCTTATCTGAGCGTAATTATATTAATTCATTATACATATTTTCTTCCCTATCTGTTATATGTATTCATTATACCTGCAGCGCACACAGGGGTATTGGACTCGAAAATTCGATAAAAATAGGAAAACTTCTTTTTTTTAATTTCGGGAACCTACGTCTACCTATGCTAAGCCAAATGTGTATAGAAAATTAGGTCATAATGTTTTCTGGGTAAACGGTTATACCTGCCGCGTTAATAATCGTGCAACGAAAGTATTGCAAGTCGCACGTCCTGTTACCGAGCGATTGAAAGAAATATCTGTGTGTTACATATTAGTTTTATGTGTGTAATCAAGTGAATAGTGGTGATTTTTATAATGGGTGTTATACAGCAAGATATGTAGAATCAGAACATAACAACAAAAATCTAGTAATGCCTTTCAATGTTATTTCTGTAATTTTTTTGTTGGCTGATTTTTTGTACACATTTTTTCATAAGAGGTATATAAATTAGTAATTTTGATATACTTCCGGACTTTTCCCGAGTTTGATTTTTTATTTTTTTTAAACGTTAGGGTGTTGTTTCACAGTTTGATAAAAACTAGCTGCCAAAACATGCATTAAATTAATAAAATGACAGCTGTTTTAGAACAAAACGAGGTTATCTATTATTTTCACTCCTTTACTTTTTTAACATTTCACTTGTTATTGCCTCCTCTGGATTAAAGATCATTATCCGACAAACTGTTTATAAGATGTTCTAAGGGAAACAGAATCGTGTCATTCTTGTAAACGTTCAAGTGAGTGGTTGAATTGGGTTGAAATGGTGTTTTAATTTTTTGTATTATAACTCCACTTCAAGCCAAATAATAATAACAATTAACTCATTAAAAAAATTAAATTGACAACCAATTATTCTTACTTACTTATTAACTTATCAACATTACAGACTTAATGATGTACAGAATTAAAGGCCCGGGTCTTTTTCGTTTAATGCACAATTCGGTTATTAAAAAAAGTAACTGTTATTAAAAAGTAACACGTGATATAGTTACAACCTCCATATCAGTAGAACATATGACTACATTTCTTAGTTTCGTTTAAAACCTAATAATGGCTATGTTAAGGTTATACGAAGATTTTAAAGATTTGGACCGAACCATCGCATTCTTACAAGAAAAAGGCCTCATCCATAAAGAAAAACTATGCCGGAATGGACATTCTATGAAGTTGCGCAAGAGAGATGACCGGTACAGATGGCGGTGTCACAATGCAAGTTGTCTTTTGGAAGTAGGTCTCAGGGAAGGTACGTGGTTCAACGGTTCAAAATATCCTCTGAATAATGCAATTCTTTTTATTTACTCATGGACCAAGAAATATACAACAACGTTATTTTGTAAAGACGAATTGAGTATGTCTGCAGAAACAGTAACAAATTGGAAACATTATTTGAGGGAGGTTTGTGCTGATTCACTACTTAAAAATCCTATCAAAATAGGAGGATATGGTAGGACCGTCGAAATTGACGAGTCTTGTTTTACAAGAAGGAAACATAATGTCGGACGAATATATCCCAACCAATGGGTTTTTGGTGGTATTTGCAGGGAGACGAAAAAATCTTTCATATATTCAGTGCCCAACAGGAACAAAGATACTTTAATAGCGTGCATTAAAGAATGTATTCTTCCAGGAAGTGTTATAATATCAGATTTATGGAAAGCTTATTCCACTATAGAAAGAATGGAAGGGTATGATTTTAAGCATTATAGAGTCAACCATTCTGAAAATTTCGTTGATCCTTCAACTGGAGCGCACACACAGTCGATAGAATCGTTATGGGCCGCGGCCAAAATAAGAAATAAAATAGAAGCTGGAACTAGAAGAACAATGTTGGATTCATATCTCTGTGAATTTATGTGGAGACAAAGGAATATGGGGAAAGACCTTTTTGAGGTTATATTGGAAGATATCGCTTCATTTTGGAAATTAGAATAAACCATATCATTTGTGTTAACAATTATAGTTACTTTATATTAATCACGTGTTACTTTTTAATAACCGAATTGTGCATTAAACGAAAAAGACCCAAAGGCCCTTCTAGAGGTAAAGTTGTAGGATTTACACATACATGGAAAGAAAACAAGGCACTTGTCCGTTAACCGGGCGCAAAGGTTTGGGGCCATTTTATTCCGTTAATTACAGTCGAACGTCGATTATCCGAACTAATGTTGTCACGGGTGGTTGGGATAATCAAAAATTTGGATAATCGAAATTCCCTAAAAAATAAATACCAACCAAATGAATAGGAAGGGATTCAGACAAACAAATGAAAATGCCTAATTAGGTTTACAGTTCTTAGCAAACAAATAGTATCGAAGTCTAATTTCAATTTCTTTGTTTGTTCCAAGAATTGATTAGGGCTCCTCTTATTGACGTTCATGTAAAAATCATTTTATTTTTCGTCAAATTTAATTTAAAATAACAATAATTGTAACAATACAAATAAGTAAATGGATGATCTGATCAAATTAATTAAAATTATTTTGTTATATTAGTTGTTGATTTTATTAATTTTTAAATATTTTTATTTGAAAAGAAAAGATATGTCCAGGACCGTGACTCGAACCCGGGTCTTCCAGATTGCTAGTCTGGGACTCTACCAATTGAGCTATCCTGGCTACTTCAGGCTCGTTCCCCGTTCATGGTCATATCCTTTCTTTTCAAATAAAAATTAATAAAATCAACAACTAATATAATAAAATAAATTATAATGACGTATGTCAACAAGATCCAAATTAAATAAATGTTCAAAGAACATTCTTCCCCTCGTATACATCGCAAATCTTGCGAGAACGCGGGGACGTCGGATCAGTTAAATCTTTTCTTTTCAAATAAAAATATTTAATAATTAAAATTACATTTGAAAAAAACAAAAAAAAACAAAAAAACAGTTCCGATAATTGAACGTTCGGATAATCGACGCTCCACTGTAATTCAAAACAAACCACGTTTTCCTTTTTTTTTAAAGTATTAATTTTAGTAAAAACAAAATATAAAAATTTGGTAGTTACTTAGAGCTGAAAAATATGCCGTCTCCCATTTTCAAGAGAAAGGTTAATGGCAAAGAATGCAATATGCGATCAGAATCATGAAATGTAAGCTCTCGTCTATTTCAACTGTTTTTTTCTGGATCACCGATTTTTTTTCTTACCTTCAGCTAATAAAGAGGCTGCATATTTTTCAGTTCTAGCTAAATCCCCAATTTCCATTTATATGTATATATATATTTTTTTTCTCCAAAATTAAGACTGAAGAAAAAATGGTAACGTGCTTTGTTTTAAATGAATTAAGAAAATAGAGCACATGACCCCAAACGATCATTCCCCTAATAGTTGTAAGAATTTTAGCGGAATATTGGGGGGGGGGGGCTTGCTCCCGGATAACGGAAAAGTATCGAAAACAAATATACATTGACTGTCAAGACAATAAAGCGAAAGTCGATAGTTAATGCTATGAATGGTTTGAGTTGGTTAGAGTACGCGAATAATGGCCGATTTAAAATAACAAAGAGGTTTTTAACAAGCTAAAGATGGATTAGTTGGTATTGTAAGTCACGCAGCTACCAGAGAGTCGATGATCCCGCGCCAGGTTTACGATCGTAAAGGAGCTTTCTTACACCACTTACATAATTAAAAAAAAATGTATAATTTCTCTCTATTATATAAAAAAGTTTTTAGTGATATAATATTCTATTGATGTTGCCTAGCAACGGATTTAGTAACTACTTATAGTTTAGCCTTTTGGTCTGCTCGATCAAATTAAATTATAAAAGCTCCGTCATAAACCAAGGACTTCCTGTCCTCCTGTATCGTTTAATAACGTCCCACTGATTCCTGTTGAACAGGTCCTATACTTAGGGCTACACCTTGACAAACGCTTAACTTGGAATCCTCATACTAGACTGAAACGACAAGTAACAGCTCGCCGTTTCAGGCTACTTCAACATCTACTAGACAAACGCTCTAAGCTCCCAATTAATTACAAAAGACTCATATACATGACAATCATTAGACCCATCTGGACTTAAAATCCTCCGTAAAATCCTCAATGCTCCTCACTTTGTTACGAACAAAGTAATCAATAATGACCTTAATGTCCCGTTTGTTGCTGATTTGGCCCGAATCCGATATCAATCTTTTTATGACAAACTTCATTTCCTCTCAAACCCACTAGTTTCAAACCTCGCAACCTCTTCAATTCCTGATAATCCACCGAGGCGTCTGAAAAGAAGATGGCCTTGTGACCTTGTGAAGTTGAACTTTTTATTTGAGTACTACCACTGGCTAGTTTCTCTACTTGCCTTTATATCTGGAAATGATTTAACTTTCATTATGATTTACTTGATGTATTCAGTATGCAGTTGTAAATTTCACTATCGAAGCCGGAGTTCCTGACTTCTCCAAGCCCGCACACGATATATAGTAGTTTTCAGATTGAAATAGAAAATATGGAATGCATCAATTCGATCAATCCTAATATTTCAATTTGTTTGGACTGCCATTTCAATACAAAGAATTCAGTGAAATAAGATAAAAACATTTTTCTTATAAACTATACATTATTCTTTTTAATTTATAAAATAAACGAACGAATTTGTATGATAATAATAATAATAATGTTAAATGGTCAGGGGGTGCATTGCACAAATTAGTTTAGTTATTGGCTTAGTAATGGATGACTTCCTAAAAATTTAATTACCACTGATCCGACTGAGAAGGAGTAGGCCGAAGCGTAGGTGAGAGGATTGCGTTAAGCGTGACCTTTAGAATTTGGTTAACGGATTATATAGTTTTAATTATTTCTTTTGCTCAAAAGGCACCTGCAATTTTGATTCTAAAGGCTATTCTTCATAATTTTTAATGATTTATTTATTTTTATGGTTATTTAACATCATTTTATTCTACCTGTTGCTAATTTGACGATGCTATCGTGGGAGTCCTAAATTTTTCCTATTCAGATATTTTCCTATGCATATGTTTGGCGGAAAGTCAGGTTGAGAGTGATCTTAGGCAAATCACCACTTTGTTTAACCATTGTCCTAGTAACAGTACAGTCTCTATCGAATACTACAGGTGTTTTGTACCTCCTTGGGAGAAGGGAGGCGGACAGGTAACTGTACTCGCGAAGTGCGGTGAACGATTTGCATGGGCAATATTCTCGACATGCATCGGCCAATTAGCTGCATGCAATGGCCACGTGTCGCATCGCTGACCGTACTTTAACTGTTCATGGCCCAGGCCTACCAACAAAATGTCCAGAAATTTCGTAAATGATAGGGTGGGGAATGACTCCGGAGACATTTCAAAAACTTTCCAAACCCTTGAGATTTTCAGTATTTTTTATTACAATCTTATTAAATACATCTCACATCAACTGTAATACAACATCACAAAAGGTAGAACATTACTCGAAATGTGGACCTCACGATTAAAAGTTATTTAAGTAGGGAATAGTGGAATCTGGCGCTTTGAATTCTTTACACATACTAGAAGGGTAGATTAAATCAAAAGTAGAAGTTCGTGAAAAAATAATAAAAGCGCAAAAATATGTATGTAAGACATGGACTGTTATAGACATATACGACTGAATTTGAATGAATAGACTGTTATTACGTTGAAGCCTACATACAATGGAGCGTCGTTTATCCGAACGTTCAATTAAGGGAACTGTTTTGTTTTTCAACTGTAATTTTAAGTATAATTTATTTTATTTTGTTTTTTATTAATTGTTATAATTTTTAAATATTTTTATTTGAAAAGAAAAGATATGTCCAGGACCAGGACTTAAACCCGGGACGTCCCTCTGTTCTTGCAATTTGCTAAAATAAATTATAGTAATATACAATGACGTAAGTCAAAAAAATCCTAATTAAAGTAATCTTCAATGAACATTCATCCCCTTGTATACATCGCGAATTGCGAGAACACGGGGATATCGGATCAGTGAAAAGAAAGGATGTGTCTGATCGAGATGCGAGCCAGGTTACCTCAGTTGGGAGAGCACCAGGCTAGAGACGTGGGCGACCCGGGTTTGAGTCTCGGTCCTGGACATGTCTTTTCTTTTCAAATAAAAATATTTAGTAATTTTAATTAATTTGATCAGATCATCCAGTTACTTATTTGTATTGTTATTTTAAATAAAATTTGGCGAAAAAGATTTTTCCGTGCATCTCGATAAGGGGGCCCTTATCATTTCAAAAAATGAACTTAGAGTTCAATACGAATTGTTTACTAAGAACTGTAAACCTAATTAGGTAATTTCATTTTCCTGCAATCATTGAGTAATGCTATCCATTAGTCGACTAAAACTTGTGTGGAAAGTCCCACTTTCCCCCACTAGTGAGGGAAAACCACTTTCCCTCACTAGTGGGGGAAAGTAACAGCCAACAAGATCGAATTTGAAAAACTTATTTATTATAAGTGCCGACGTTACGGCCTACAATGTAGGCCATCTTCAGGGCCAAGAAGGAAAAACAGAAAAATAACTATAAGAACATTGCAGTAAAAGGAATTATAGAATAATATATAGAGTATAGAAAAGTGGAGACATATAGCATGGGATAGTTTATAAAAATAATTAAGGATAACAAAATGACAAAATGTGTGAACAGAAAGGTGATAAAGTAAAGAAATATAAAAAGTAAGATACAAAATGAAAAATACAGGCAAAGTTACAAATGTAAAACTGGTGAGACGTACAAGTATTGAAAACTAGTAACACAGGTAATGGTATATGGAATAATGTAATGTATGAAAATAAACATGAAATAAATAAGTTTTTTATTATTTAGTGTTATTATTGACTGCACCCCCTTATTTATCTAAAATTAATCATCATTTAAATACTCGAATTTTTTTATCTTTACTATATACATCTTTACATATATATATCTTTACTATATACATATATCTTTACTTATACATTCCTTCTACATAAACATCATATTTGTGTATTAATCTCATTCATATTTATTACCTCCCACACGTATATTATCTTAAATTTGAAATCCCTACCTCATACCTACTTTCTCATCCTTCAATCCTATCTCACAAATAGAACTTTCCAGGTAAACCATAATAATGTCCTTTCATCCCTCTTCTCCCAATCTGCTGGTGTTCCTCAAGGTAGTATCCTTGGCCCAATCCTTTATACAGGTTATACAGCTGACATCCCAACTCATCCTAACACTATCCTTACCACGTATGCTGATGATACATGTGTATTATCAGTCAACACCAATCCAGTTATTGCATCCCAAAGGCTCCAATCCCATATTACTGATCTTGAAGAATGGTGTCAAAACTGGAGAATTAAAATAACTTCTCAAAAATCCCATCAAATCACTTTTACCTTACGTCGTAAGCCAATGACTTCCTGCCCTTCAGTATCCTTTAATAATATCCCACTGGTGCAGGTAGAACAGATCCGATCCTTAGGGTTGCATCTTGACAAACGATTAACCTGGAATCCTCATACTAGAGTGAAAAGAAAAGAAACCGCTCGACGTTTCAGGCTACTTCAACACTTACTAGACAAACGCTCTAACCTCCCAATTAACTACAAAAGACTCATCTACATGACCATCATAAAACCTATTTGGACTTACGGAGTAGAGCTTTGAGGCTCCACTAAGCCATCGAATTCCTGTTGTATCCAATCCCTACAGTCCAAAATCCTTCGTAAAATCCTCAACGCTCCTTATTTTGTTAAGAATAATGTCCCATTTGTTGCTGATTTGCCCCAAACCCTGTATCTTTCCTTTCATAACAAACTTCATTCCCACTCAAACCCTCTAGTTTCAAACCTAGCTTCCTCTCGGATTCCCGATAATCCTCCGAGGCGTCTGAAAAGAAGATGGCCACGTGACCTTCTTAGTTGAACTAGTGATTTGAGTACTACCAGTGGGTAGTTTCTCAACTTGCCATTACTCATGTCATTTTGTATCACATACATATTTACTGGATGTATTTTTTTTTTTTATACAGTTGTAAATACCAATAAATAAATTTAAAAAAAAAAATTGAAATCTGTTTCTGCTATTTAACGTAATTTTACATACCCTCTATAAATTTCTTCTTTACTTATATATTAGCGACCCACCCCAGCTCTGCTCGGGTAATAAGGCATATTATGCCTACATAATTTGTCTGTGAAATGATTTTTATCACGTACCTCCCACTAAGGACGACGGGAATATCATTGGTTAGGCTTTTTGGGAGTCTTGATTTTCTTTCTTCCCATCTCAGCTAATATACTTTATTATATAGAAATTATAAAAATAAAAACAAAACCAAATATTTCTTTATATATGAATTTATGATCTTGCACATTAGGTAATTGCACGGGATTAGGCAAGCAGCGTCTTCGGTGAAACCCATCGATATTCCAACCCATTTACAAAAAATCTCGTCAAATTATATACCTAAACCTACCTGGTGAATCTCTCTATCTATTGGTGAAAACCACATGAAAGTCCGTGCAGTAGTTATTGAGTTTACCGCGAACAAATGAGGCCGAGGACTTTTTTTTTACAATATGTATAGATTTAAACCATACTTAGTATTTATATGAACACATATTTTTATAACTTATTATATGTTTATTTTCATACATTACATTATTTCATATACCATTGCCTATGTTACTAGTTTTCCATAGTTGTATGTCTCACCAGTTTTAAATTTGTAACTTTGCCTGTATTTTTCATTTTGTATCTTACTTTTTATATTTCTTTACTTTACCGCCTTTCTGTTCACACATTCAGTCATTTTATTATTCTTAATTATTTTTATAAACTATCCTATGCTATATTTCTCCACCTTTCTATACTCTATACATTATTCTATAATTCTTAGTACTGCAATGTTCTTATAGTTATTTTTCTGTTTTTCCTTCTTAGCCCTGAAGATGGCCTACATTTTAGGCCGAAACGTCGGCACTTATAATAAATAAGTTTTTTTGACTGCGCCCAAGCTAATAATTATATCCTTCATTATACATGATTTGATTTGGACAACTACGGACATACCCTGCGGGATCACCTAACCTCGATAAAGTGGGAAGCCTTAATCGACAACCCTTAATGGTGAATCTCAATAATCGTTTCAATGAACTCTATCAACATTAAATAATGGGCTACCGCGCTAATTTTAATGGAAAAATATTTTTTAAACATGAAATTTTCGACTTCGATTTCTTGCTTTTCCATTGGAGGAAAAAAAACTGACGGTTGAAGGGGATTTAGGACAAATCCCTGTACAACCGATGCCCTGATAGCTGTGTAGTCTCGACCATGTACTAATCGGATTAAGAATATTTAATAAAGATCTCGCCAATGATGAGAAAAGATAAAAATAAATAATTTACCCTTAAGGTCAGAGACACAATTTCCATTTCCATGGTGCGTGTCACAAAGCTTACGTGTTACTAAGTGGTATCAATTGACGAATGCATCACACACACACAAATTGCAATATAATATGCTGTTAAAAACTGCCTTATTTATGCAAACTCTTTAAAAAAAAGCACTAAAAAATATTTCAACTGCAAACAAAAAGAATTAACGATTATAGCACATCGCCTGCTATATTTCTACATCGCTTTTTAACCTTCATAAATGTTAATGTTTTCTGAAATTAATCCAATCCAATCTATTCTAATAATAACAAAAATAAGTGGATATTCAATAAAAAATTTCAACTAATTTAATTAAATTCAATTACCTACCAACTATTTGAAATTTACAGGCTTATAAATTTTAAGATTACATCATAAAGATGAGAAAAAAATTAATTAATTTGAATTTTAAAAAAGTATTTACAATTTACATGTTTACAATATCAATGGACAAATCAAAACTTCAGAAAAGAAAAAAAACGTAATAGTTAATTTCAAGAGTCAAGTCTGCTCCTTGAGCCACATATTTCCCGAAAGAAAAACTAGCATTTATTGTTGAACATTTAAGAATTAAATGATAGAAAAATGTCCCTAATTAGAGAGGCAGTTAATGTTATAAACACCTAGAAGAGCCAATGCTCAATACCGCGAATTTGGTTTGTTTGCACAAGTGTGAGACTACGTGCACTACCCAACATAATGCAATTAGTAATTTCGGAGAGATAATTAAATAATGACACGTCCGCTGCGGCATCAAAGTTATATAGAAGAGGACCCTTGAGCTGTAGGAATTCCGAGTCCAATTTCAAAAGAACTCGGCACTGGACAGAGACAGATCAGCATAATTCCGAGAGTTTCAAAACTTAAGGTTAAAATTTAAGATCCACCGATAGTCGACACTATTGATAGTGACCATCGATAGGACCGACCTATCGATATATCTATAATATCTATCGACTATCGGCCAACCCTAGGTATGAGCCTCACTCCAAGATGTTTCATTTAAGACAGCTGTGATTATCAATATGGTATTTGATTGAACTGCCAGGAGTTAAATTAAAATCTTTGATTAATGAACTTGTTTGGACCATCGATGTGAGATGAGGAGTGATTTATCTTTATTGAAGTGAATTGCTTGTTATGCGCTTCCTGGCGATACCTGGTATTTTTTTTATATTTTATGATTTCTACCTCCTACATACTTTCTCATTATCCGATCCTATCTCTCCTACAGGCCATTCACAGTAAATCATAATAATGTCTACTCATCCCTCTTTCCTCAATCTGCTGGTGTTCCTCAAGGCAGTATCCTCGGCCCAATCCTTTATACAGTTTATACAGCTGACATCCCGACTCATCCTAATACTATCCTTACCACTTATGTGGATGGCACAGATCTATTATCTGTCAACACTGATCCAGTTATAGCATCCCGTTCTCTTCAATCCCATATCATTGACCTTGAAAATTGGTGTCAAAAGTGGAGGTTAAAAATAAATCCCCACAAATCCCGTCAAATCACCTTTACCCTCAGTCGTAAACCAACGACTTCCTGTCTTCCTGTATCGCTTAATAACATCCCACTGATTCCTGTAGAACAGGTCCGGTGATTGGGACTACAGTTTGACAAACGGTTAACTTGGAATCCTCAAACTAGACTGAAACTACAAGAAACAGCTTGGCGTTTCAGGCTACTTCAACATTCACTAGACAAACGCTCTAAGCTCCTAATTAATTACAAAAGACTCATATACATGACAATCATTAGACTCATCTGGACTTACGGAGTAGAGCTTTGGGGCTCCACTAAGCCATCCAATTCCTTTCGTATCCAATCCCTACAATACAAAATCCTTCGGAAATCCGCAATGCTCCTTACTTTGTTACGAACAATGTAATCCATAGTGACCTTAGTGTCCCGTTTGTTGCTGATTTGGCCCGAACCCGATATCAATCTTTTCATGACAAACTTCCAAAATTTCCACTCAAACCCATTAGTTTTAAACCTCGCAAACCTCATCACTTCCTTATAATCCTCCGAGGCGTCTGAAAATAAGATGGCCTCACGACCAAGTTGAACTTTGAGTACTACCACTGGGTAGTTTCTCTACTTGTCTTTATCTCGGGATATGTTTTATCTTTCATTATATTTACTGTATTCAGTGTACCGTAGTAAATTTCAATAAATAAATTTAAAAAAAATAGATTTTATTATATTTTTTTTTTACTTTTTAGAGACTTAGGGGTTCATATTTTGGTTTTTGCAATTTTCATTATAATTATTTTTATTAAATTTTTTGTCACTTCCTTTCATTATATTTGACTGGTTATTTTACGAGCTAATTTTATGAGAATAAATTTATTCGAAAGTATACAACATAAAATACTCCTGTAAATCAAATATTTTGTAGAATGTTAATGGTAAATTTGATTGAACATCTTAGAGTGAGTTTGTTGTATTTGTTTGATAAGCCAATTTGGATTGTAAAAGTGAGATGTGCTTTATGCGGTTTTCATTGTCGTAAATTTTTGAATTGTGTCCTCGGGATTTTTTTTCATTTTATTTAATTATTATTTATAATTATTTTATTTAAATTATTATGGGAGCTCATTGGGTAGCGTGCTGATTCGCTAGGCTGAAGGTTCCGGGTTTTAATCCGCCTGTGGCAGATAAATAGTAGATCATAAATAAATAAATAGGAGATCTGCTAATATCCACGTAAAGATCTGCTGACCCTTCTGGGGCTCACCCAGCCTCTAGGAAGTGGATGAAGTTTTTCCTTTACTGGAGGAAAAACCTTGCGGATGAGCGTGAGTCGGTCAATAACCTCCCTGCACAACCGTCGTGCAAGGATGTAAGTGGTAGTCCCTACCACATGCTGAACCCTTGTAATGGTGGAGTTTTCTTTCACAGAGCAATTTGTTAGTATTTTCTAAAAGTATACGTGATCTCAATGAAATGCTCTCAAAGTATCGGTAATATATTGATAACAATTACAACGAAATCATTATCCTATGCCATAGTTGGATAAAAAATAAAAAATATAAATATCTTAAGGACCATAAATTATATGATATATTTATGCCTATGCGAGATAGACTAAGATAGATTAGATTGAGGTAGAGCATACTAGATGAGAGAGATACATTGACCCTCGACTATTGATGTTAAGTAGGCGCGTGGTCGCATCTCTTCATAGCCTCGTCTAGTTCGACTGTTTTCTCGACTGCCTGGGATCATCATCATCAACAATGAATCATCATATTTGAACAATGAATATCATCTCTCACTAGTAATATCCTTCATCTTTTTAAAAATCGTTGCATACAGTATTCTAATATAAAAACATTTACTAAGGAAAAGGAGAAAGCCACATAAAGCATGATCAGTAAAAAATACTCCGATACTTAGGACGATACGATACTTAGGACTACACTTTGACAAACTATTAATTTGAAATCATCAAACTAGACTGTAAAGACAAGAAACAACTCGCCAATTAAGGCTACTTCAACACTTACTTGACAACCGTTCAAAGCTCCCAATTAATTACAAAAGATTCGACATATACATGATACACAGACATGACCGTTATAAGACCTGTTTGGACTAGCGGAGTAGAGCTTTGGAACTCCACTAAACCATCGAATCCCTCTCGTATCCAATCCTTACAACCCAAAATCCTTCGCACAATCGTTAATGCTCCTTAAATATTTTTTTTGAAAAGAAAAGATATGTCCAGGATCGGGAATCGAACCCGGGTCGTCCAGATCGCTGGTCTGGAACTCTACCAATTGAGCTATCCTGGCTCTATCAGGCTCACTCTCCGGTCATGGTCATATCATTTCTTTTCACTGATCCTATGTCCCCGCGTTCTCGCAATTTGCGATGTATACGAGGGGAAGAATGTTCTTTGAACATTTATTTAATTTGGATCTTATTGACTTACGTCATTATATATTATTATAATTTATTTTATTTTATTAGTTATTAATTTTTAAATATTTTTATTTCAAAAGAAAAGATATGTCCAGGACCGGGACTCGAACCCGGGTTGTCCAGATCGCTAGTCTGGAAATCTAACAATTGAGCTATACTGGCTCTATCAGGCTCGCTCCTAAATATTTTCAAATAAAAATATTTAAAAATTAATAAAATCAATAACTAATAGAATAAAATAAATTATGCTAATGCTCCTTAATTTGACACGAATAAACTCATCCATAGTGACCTTAAGGTCCCATTAGTTGCTGACTTGGCCCGAACCCGATATCAATACTTTCATGACAAACTTTATTCCAACTCAAATCTACTAGTTCCAAACCTTGATACTTCATCAATTTCTGACAATCCTCCGATCACCTCGTGACCTCCTAAGTTGAATTTGTTATTTGAGTACTACCACTGGGCAGTTTCAGTACTTGCATTAATCTTATTTATTTGTATTATTATAATATAGTTGTAAATGTCAGTAAATAATTTAAAATGGGATTTTTTTTTTATGAATTTTGAGATTTTATATATAAATTATTTGTTCAATTGTAATCACAAAGAATGTTATTGTGGCTGAACCTGAAAAAAACTTTTAAAAAACTGGTGTAAGTAAAAACTATATTAAAATATCATGTACTTTTTAATTATGTAATTGAGAAATATATAGTACCACGTTAAAACGTATCAATGCGATTCTCATCGATAGTTACTTTGAACCATCAAGTGAAATCTGATAGTATAACAGTCCGGGCATGACTGTAAGTGCTATCAAAACGACATTTTTTCTCCAGTGGAAGGTTATAGAAGTTACTGTAATGGTTTCAACTGTCACGTTAACCGCTATCGTGTAAACGTGCCTTTATTCCGTGTACATATGTATAGTGCGGTAAGAGTGTAAAGAGACAAGGCGGGACCTCGTGACCCCTCAGCACTGTCACAAGGTCGCTCATGATTTCTGTTAAATTAATTGGTCTTAATTTGGTAATCATTATTTCACTGTAATGTAATCCACACGCTTACGAATTTATAAGGGGAAAAGGAAATAGGGCTGTTAGTAAATTCGGATTAGAGTAAGTATACGGTTAGTAGCAGAAAAAGGAGAAATTTTGGTGATATTTTTGAATTTGGTATAGTTTTAAGTACATTAATAAACTCGCGTCTTTTGTCCCGAAATCTAAAAATCAAATTTTATAAAACCACCAACAACGTCTGAAGGTATTCGTAGAATATTCGGCCCGAAAATGGATGAGACCGCTGGGGAATATAGGAGATTACACAAAGCGGAATTATGAAACATGCATCCAGTAAATATTATTCAAGTGTCACGAAGATTAAGGTAAGCAGTAAGTTGGTGCCCAAGATGTTAATAGGCGTTGTACCGACTGGGAAGCGTCTGAGGGTAGACCGAGGCGTAGGTGGGAGGATTGTATATTTATATGGAAACAAGAGAAAGATTTCAGATCCAAAACTAACTGATGAAGAATACCGAAACTGAAAAATCTCAAACCAGGGAGCATACCATAAGATAACGACCATTGAAGTATAGACACTACAGTACTATGGTATTCAGTACTTCCCTCGATCAGACTAATCGATAGAATTCTTATTTACTTATAAAAAGTTAAAACAAAGCTCACCGTGGAGTGGCCTAGCAAAGAATTATTTAAAGGAAAAAATGTATGGAAACGAGGTAGAAAAGTGGATGGTAATGTCAGAGAAGGGAGAATTGAAGGAGTCAAGAAAAAATGGACAGAGGTGTGAAAAAGGATACATGGAGAAAAGAGAAGTATAAAAAAAATCACGACAGAATGTTTTGCGTGATCCTACTGGGTCCATTCGCTATAAATCTATATAAATAAAAATGAATCGCTAAATGTGTTGCTAAGTGCAAAAGTCGAGAACGGCTCGACCAATTCGGCTAATTTTTTTCCATAGTTTTGTTAAGGCGCAAAAAACGTTCTTATGGAGAGAAATCCCGTAAAAATGACGAGGGAAATAATACAAACAACACTTTTCTTTTCCCATACAAACCACTCTCAAACATTTGACGTCGATCAAAGGAAAACAAAGGCGAGTTAGTTGTTGGTAAAAGTTTATTAGTGTTTGAGTGCCATTGATAAAATAACATAACAAGTTCCTCAAATTTGTTTTCGATCTTATTTTAAATTTTCAAATATTGTTTATAGTGATTTTTGTTGTGCAAAAAATAGTGTTATTTTACTTAATGAAGAGTAATAATCGTAAGTATATAATATAATAAGTGATATAGTAGTAAATAATAAGTGATAAGAAAGTAAGCGTTGGTGGAGTTTTTGGGATAGGAAGAGGCTGCATTGTCTTAGATTCCTTCGCCTACTTTCTTTTAAAGCAAATTGAAAAACATATATATAATACAATATATTAGATTTTCATGGTTGTTATTAAATTTTCGATTCTCTAGAAAACCAATTTTGTGTTTATTTGTTAAGTGTATTTACATTTAGACCCGTGTCGTCTATAAGACGCGGCACCAGCAATTTGGATCGAAGAACTCGAAACGCTACAAATCAAGCTAATTTTTAGTCTAATCTGCACAGCAGCGTAAAGTGTGAAATGAAATGGAAAGAATTAGGATATCACAATCACGTGCAACGCGTCGTTTTCAAACTGCTTTCACTGTGTCACTAGTGGCTTTCGGTTAGGATGTTTCAATTGTCTACGATTCCGACCAATGCGTTGCTATTGGATGTACGAGCTCAGTTTGCCCATATTGCAAGGCATAGAGACACAAAAATGAAGGTAACGGATTGTTTTGCGCAAATGGCAAAGTGGGCCATTGGTTCCGCCACCAGAGCCATTGTACTCATTGGTTTCAGAAACTGGAAGGGATTCCATACATTTCCTTACAAAAATATAACAACTGCTTCCAAATGACTTCTTTTTGGGGCAACAAATATACTTCGCGACAACTTCATGCCAACTTTTAAGCTAACAAGACTTACTTTGCTTATTTCTTTTTAAGTTGGTGTATACAAATAAATCTTTTCTGTTTAATTTGTTGATACAAGGCCAAATATATCATAAAGCAGGTTTGCTGTTGTCGGTGACAGATGGCGACTATAAATTCCTGCAAATTTATTTCAAGGGCAATACAACAGAAGAAATTGATAATAACAGTTCAATGAGGAGGTCTATTGTAGAACAATTACAAACTTTGTTTCATCAACACAATCAATTGATTATATTGTTTAAAACTTCACTGGATCTTATGCCATCTGCTAATCATAAAATTGTAATCAGAGCTGATAAAACTCCTGTAAGAGAACGCGCGATGTTTCAATGTCGAGATGTTTCAATGCACCAAAAATCTATGAAGTTGGGATTGTAATGGTTGGAGAAAAAATTGGAAGCCCTTTGTTTTAGGGAAAAAGGCAGAACAACCTCTGCAGAGACATCTATTATATAATATATATTAAGAGGTGGTTTATATAATATATATTTATAGTAGGGTGTATCCTCTAGTTCAATCCCCATTTTACAGATTTTATAACCGTTCATTTAATTTTATTACAGTAGCTACTTAACGGTTTGGTAGAGCAAGAGTCGATTTTATTGTCGATATTGTGAAGTTAAGTTTATCATTTATTCTGTACCTCTCTAGTTAGCCTATTGTAATCCTCATTTATTATTGTAAATAAATCCAATATTCTGTTCATTCTTATACCATTAACTCTCTACACCCTCCATATATTTACAGTCTCCTCCGATTCAAATCCTCAGTCCAACACCACAAAACAAGATCTCGCCTTTCCGATCTCTATATTCGTTCCCACAGAACCAAATCATTCGAACGTTCCTTCCTCGCCTGCTCCACCACAGTGTGGAACTCAATCCCTCCTAATATCCGTCATGCTTCCTCACTATCGTCATTTAAACCCTTGCTTTTCCAACACCTCCTAGCTTCCCAAAAAGATGCTCTCTAAGCAGGTCAGTCATTTGCTTAGAATGTTATGTAAAGAATAATTCATTGTGTTATTAAGTTCTTTTATTTTTGTTTTTTAAGAAGCTGTGCATATTGTAAAGAAATTATTGCATTCTAGCTCATGCATTTATCAAAAGTTATGGATTTATCTATTCTTTTTAATTGCTTAATATCTTTTCAAGATTTGTACTGTTTATTGACTTATTATTATTTTTGTTTAAATATTTCTTTTAAATTGTTTTCTGTCGCTTTTTACACGCTTTATGATTTGTAGCATTTAGCTATCTTGCCATATAAATATTATGTTTCTTTTTCTGTTCATGTTTGTTATTCTAAAGGGACTTAGTCCCAGAATAAAGTTACTTTTCCTATTCTATTCCAGAGATTTTACGTAACAAAAATAAATGAAATGTTTTTTAATCTAGATTTGTTTTATGGATAAAAAATAAAATCATACATTTAATACACTGGAAAAATGTCTTGATCTTATTTCACTACACTCTCTGTATTGAATTAGCAGAACTAAAATCGAAATTTTGGGATGGTATGTAGGTTGTTATATTTTTCAATTCGAGTCATCCCATTTAAATTCAAAAACTTATTTTTTAACTAAGGGGTTAAAGAAGTCAGGGCTTTTTGATTTCCAAATTTTTAAAAATATTTATTATATAACTCACCGAGGTTATTAAATGAACAAACAAAAAGTACTTTCTCACTAAAAAATTTTTATGTGAGAAAATATGGAGGCTGAAAAAAACATTCTGGAAGATATAGTGAAAAAAACCTAAAATGGTTTGGGCATTTCACAAGAATACCTGAAGGAAGAATACCCAAAGTGGCCCACCAATGGAAAGTTTGGGGATTGAGAAGACGAGGAAGACCTGGGATAACGAAGTGGAGGAATCCATGATGGGTCGTGGTCTACGGAAAGAATGGACCTTGGATAGGACATTATGGAAGGAAGCCATCCAATAGGTTAAGGAAACCCACTATTAATGGAAACTCCATAGATAAATATATATATATATATATATATATATATATATATATATATATATATATATATATCGATACCTTAGTTCAAAAATGTGTTAAGTGAAAATTTTTCAAAAATGGGTTTTGTTATCATATGTTGCCCCCCCCCCCCCCTGAAAATACTCCTAGATCCGCAACATCCTAGTGTATGTTGATATAAAATTAATAGAGGAGCTGTGAAGGTTACAAAATATATAGTGTGCTTAAACTGGAACTGTATTTCTTGTGTTAAATTATTAATCAAATTTGACTCCCGTTAAATCTTGTTTTCGGCACTTTACACAATGTGAACTAAGGCATCGATATAAGAGTGAGATATTATATATGTCTTTCCTATTTTATAATGAGTTTTAATTATAGCTATACATACAATTATTTTTAATAATTTATTTTATTTTATTTTTTTATTAATTATTATAATTTTTAAATATTTTATTTTGAAGAGAAAATATTTGTCCAGGGCAAGGATTCGAACCTAGGTCGCCCATGTTTCCGTCGTGGTGCTCTTACCAACTGAGCTAACCTTCAAAATATAATAATATACCTAATAATGTTTAAATAAATTCATTATTGATTGTACCTTGATCAACTCAATCATACATCAACAGTGAACCTTATGATAACATTATCAGAGTTATCATTGGACCAAATATAATCGAATGTAACTTAACATTGAATCATCAACTGATCATATTCAACAATTTTAATCGAAACTGCACACTTTTTGAAAGTTATATTCAATATTTAATATGTCCACTGCAATTTAATGTCTCTATTAAATTAGACCATTTTCACTCTCGCAGAAACGGGTGAAATAAAAAAATTCTTTATTGAACCGAACTTTTTTTTGTTTTAGGTGCAATTGCTTTTTCTGGTTTAAAAGTAACTAAATTTTTTACTAAATTAGATCAAATGACCAATTTATTTCCAATCACTGAAGTAATCGCTAATATTTAGTATATGATGATATTAGATCAAATGACCATTTGCTTTTCAATCGCGTTCACTGCACAAATTGACTAACTCCATTATTTGAAAAAACTTAAATTTAAATGTGCAAGTTCCTACTTACATACTTTCTCATCCTTCAATCCTATCTCACAAATAGAACTTTCCAAGTAAGCAATAATGATGTCTATTCATCCCTATTTTCCCAATCTGCTGGTTATCCTCAAGGTAGTATCCTTGGCCCAATCCTTTATACAGTTTATATAGCTGATATCCCGACTCATCATAATACTATCCTTACCACGTATGCTAATGGTACATGTGTATTATCAGTCAAAACCCATCCAGTTATTGCATCCCAAAGCCTCTAATCCTATATCACTGATCTTGTAGAATGGTGTAAAAACTGAAGAATTAAAATAAATTCCCAAAAATCGCATCAAATCACTTTTACCTTATGTCGTAAACCAATAACTTCATTTAATAATATCCCACTTGTGTCTGTAGAACAGATTCGATACTTAGGGTTGCATCTCGACAAACGATTAACCTGGAATCATCATTTATTAGAATGGAAATGGAAAAAACCACAAGCAAAGCCTTATTTTACAAATCTGGAGTAAAAACAAACAATTACCAGTCGACGTTTCACCTATTCAGCCATTACCGAGACACAAAAAAGAGTAAGACCAATCACTTCTCAAAGAAGAAGTGCAATACATCCCAACAAATAACCGCCCAATAGGCTCATAACCAGAGACCGCACCTCCACCCCAAGATGTTCAACCCAAAACTCAACAGTTTAAGAGATAAGAAACTTAAAAATTTAAACACAATTTAAATTATTACTTTTTTCATTTGCCAAATCGATTAACCCCATCGGCAACATAAAATTTTTAACATTTCTGACGATAGCTGTTTGTATAGTCTTTGTTATTAATTGTATATAATTTTAGATGAAAGCAACAAATTTATTTATGCATTCTACAATATTTATTTGAATTTACATTTTAAAGAGAATTTTAAAAAACAATACTTACTCACTATTTTTTCGTATTTCTCCACTTTTTTTAATTATAGAGTTTATCAATTTGTGGATTGGACGGCTCAATTGTAGATATGTGTAAACAGAACATTATTAAATACGTAAAAGCAGTTACTTTTTTAAACAGTTACTTTATAACTAGTATAAGTAACTGGTATACCTAAAGCTAAAAAGGCCTATCGAAATTCCACAAATCGCTTCATAAAATAGCTTTCGATTCCGATTGGCGACGTCAAAGCCATTAACGGGTAGCTGCTTCGATAAATAGATCATTTCGGCAGATTCCACTTTTTTTTTTCTCTCCTTCGGATTCTTCTCGTCAGAATTTGCATAATTTACGACAGATATATTTAAAAAACAGGACTCAGGACGAAGGATAAGAAGTGAAGAGTTAACAATGCGAGTTGGCGCCTCGGAGGAGCTATTTATAGTTGAGAGTGACCGCGTCAACACATTTCCCACTGATTTACACGTTTTGTACCCAACACATCTTGCAACTATGTTCTCGTCTCTTGGACCAAGTCCAAGTAAAAGAACTTGTATCTCTTCTGTCAAACAGGTTTACATTATTTCTTAATATCCACATGCCAGCCTTAATCTTATCTATATTTCATTTATACGTGTATCTTTTTCACATAATATTTGCATTTTAATTTGTTCGAAAAAAAAGAAGTGGAATATAAATATTCGGTTAACGTCATACGAGGTTGACTCCTTATAAAGTACTTCGTTTCATGTCGCTCCTGAATAATAAAAAAAATTATTAATGGACATTATGGCATGGATAAAATATGACATCTTTTTAGGCCTATACAATTACACAAATTAATATTTATTAATTCTACTGAATATTGATGCAAATATGTAGAAATTTAAATATCCAAGTTCATCTTGAATAATATTAGTAGCGGATGATTCAATTGAAATCTCACAATTTTCGCGATTATTATGCTTTCTATAGAGCGTATTAATAAATAGAGTTTATTATACAAATATTATGGAGCGAAGTGTGTAGAATTCTAAGAGGTCCTGGGTTTAAGTACTGAGCTGCCATGCCGGAAATCCTGGTTCAATTCCCGCTGCAGGCCATGATTTTTATTTAGTCTGTTTGCAGCGGGAGATGGATCATTTAGGATCTAGGACCCTCCTGGGGCCCACCCAGCCTCTATAAAATATTATAAAAACAGGGTACCCACATAAAAACAGGGGGTCCAAAATAAGGGGGAAAAATCTGGCGGTCGAGCGTGACCTAGGACAAGTCACCTCCTTGCAGAACCGTTGTCCATGAAACAGTACAGTCTCTACCATGTACTGAACCCCAGACCCTTCATGGGTTGTAGTGGTACAGTTTTTTTTGTTTTTTTTCCTGGGTTTAAATCCGGCTATGAGGATGTTATTTTAATCTGTTAACTGTCACAGATGGACATTATTGGCTCTGCAAACCCTCCCGAGGCTCACCCTGGAGGTTCCCTTAATCATGGGAAAAGCTTAGTCGAGCGAGATCTCGGACAAATCACCTCCCCGGATATCCTTTAGCTAATAAACAGTACCGTCTTTTCTAATGACCAATGACTCTTCAAAGGGTTTAGAGGTACAGGTTTTTTTTTTAAATATAAAAATATTCGTCACCAATGCCATACGTGAATCTCTGTTCACTGTTTTGAAGTAATTTCTGAATATCATAATTACAAAAAACAAAACAAAAAAAAAACTATAAGTATTTTAAATATTTTTGTTTTGAAGAGAAAAGATTTGCCTAGCCGGGATTCGAACCCGGGTCTGCCTCTCCATCGCAGTGCGCTAAACCACTGAGCTACAAGGGGTCGTATCCCATTCAGGCAAAACCGTTCTATTCACCGATCCTATATCCCCGTGTTCTCGCAATTTTTGCGATGTATAGCAGGGGAAGAATGTTCATTACTTTAATTAGGATCTTGTTGACTTACGTCATTATATTATTTCTAATTTACTTGTATTAATTTTATTTTTATGGTAATTATTCAAAAACATTTACAAATAATTACCATAAAAATAACAATTAATAAAAATAAATTACATATATTCTTTAAGCTGTTACACAAAATACAGAACTGAATTTTAATATAATTTATTATTTTATTAATTGTTATAATTTTTAAATATTTTTATTTTGAAGGGAAAAGATTTCCAATATAATTTTTGGCACAAAATAGATCGTGATTCATAATTGAAATCAGCTAGTAAAGCATCACGTGTGATTTAATTAACATTTATTAAAATCTTAATATGCTACTACAACCCATGAAGGAAGTTTCTAGGACAAAGTTCGTGCAGGGCGGGGATTTTTCCGAGATAACTCTCAACCGTTAGGGTTTTCCCCAATTAAGAGTACTCAATTTATGGGGGCTGTTTGAGCACTAGGAGGATCATCGAATCCCTCAGGGTCAATTCATTGTCTACAACAGAATAGATAATGTATCTGCCATAGCAGGTTTTAAACCCCAACGATTTAACCCTTAGGAACTGTGCTATTTTTCTCCCAAAATTAAAAAAATAAAGCCGTCGCGGGATACCTGGTAGATGTGAAACATAGAAGTTGGATGTTATTGGGAAAGAATTAATTATTTAAGTGTAAGAAAAGGATGTAATGGGACGGAATACAGATTTTTTTTAGATTATGTGATAAAAACAATATTATTTTCATTAAAAAATATACATAAAAGACCATTATAATCCAAATAAAATATTACAATTCAGTATCAACAGTTATTTCTGTAATATTAACACTCGATGATGTTTCTGATGGTATCAAAGTTACAATAGGCCGATGGTAACTAAAATAAGGAACGAAATTGTTACTTTTAACGTTATGGAGGTGTCTTGTAAATACTGCTTCTATTGCTGTGCCATATCTTGTTGTCTGGATTATTATTAATATAAAACTGAAAATCTTGTTGAAGAAACGTTATCAATGGTGCTGACTCATCTTTCGCGAAATTACATTAAAGTCTCGAGCTAAAATCATGGGTAATTCATCTGAATTTTCGTTTAAAATTCTTGAACCACTTATACTCTACGGAAGTAAACTACGGTGTAAAAATGAGATATCTTTTATTTTTTGGTTAGGTGAAATATCTACAACAACCATGAGTATCTGTATCCCATCATCTAATGTAATTTGAGAAGCAGATTTAACGAGCATTCAAGCACTTAAAGCGTAATTTTATAAGGATGATAATTTTATTAATATTAAATGAATGTTTAATATTATACTTTTAAAGCGTAATTTTAGATAAATTAAATTTGAGCACATTTAATATTCAATTAAATAATAAATTTAACAAGAAGCACAGCCACGGAGCTGCTCGAAGTTTTCGCATCACGGCGTCGCGACATCAACAGTTGCTCTCAATCGTCAAACGCGCCATTAGATGTTTCACATCAAAAGAAATATTTAAGCAACTGATCCACGAAAATGAAAATGGCGATTCTGCAGCCACGGGGAATAAGTGGTTAAGTCGAATTTTGTCCAGAGTGAGTCGATTATTTGGAGTGGAGCGTATTCAGGCCCTTCTCTTAGTTGTCTGTAAATTAGTTGTAATATGAGCAATAACTCCATTTTAACACAACGTCTCACTTCGTCACTTATGGACTACGAGAATAAGATACCGCTTTTCTCAGTACAATTAACTCATTTTAAGATTTAATCGCCTATCCACCGAGCTCTGCAATTAACTCTAAGGAACCAAATTTAGTAAAAAAATTCTTCGTTTAAAAATAAAAATTAGGAAATGGTATTTTAAGAAACCAAATCATAGGTCAATATTTTCTCTTTTTCCTATTGAGGTGATGAGAAATTGATTCGCATTCATTTCGTTTGTTTAATCATTCGTATTTTAAGAAACTGTTTACATTCTTTTTTGTCTTCCATCACAGCTGATTTCTTTTTTTTACCTGAGATGTTTTAACTTATTTATAGCAAGAGCTCAAAATAGTTTTTACTATTTTACATTCCTGTTAAAAAATAAAATAAAATAAATAAAATACAGCCATTATTTAATAATAATATTTAACTTCATATGAATTTATTAATCATATCTGTTTTAATAGAAAAATTACTCATCAAATTTATTTTCTAGGAATGATAAAGTCGACTCCTCGTTGTATCTTTAGCGCGAACCTGATTGCGATAATTGAATGTTCGCATAATTGACGTTCGGATATAAATTATGATACAATTTATTTATAATCTAGAAGGAGATGTGAAGCATAATAAATAAGTCCATTGAAACATATCTCAAACTTCCATTGGATGTCCTACGACGTGCAATGGGTCGTTTCAAATGAAATGTACGTTTTTGTTATTTCTAAAATTCAAAGTGGAATTAGTGGACTTATCTCATTCACTATGTTTATGTTTACAGATTTATGTTTACATATTGTAATGAGCTGTTATTAATTGAATAAAATTGAACGAATATTGTTTAGTACGCCATACAATATGAGCAAGGAAACACCACGGCAACCTAAGCTGCAAGAGAAAATTACCACCGCGGGAAAGGTGTTGTAATGAACGGACAATTCGTAGTTGGTTTAAAAAATTTTCGCATCCAAAAAAAATTATATTCCTTCATTGTGGTGGTAAATGGATGGAATAATTAATTTCTCTTTTCCAGAGGTGAAACCATCGTACTGCATTGGTTAATCGAATGGGACCTATATTAATGTACGAAACTCCAGACCTCATGTTTTACGGTAAGTTGGATTACGAAGTCCTCCCAATCCCACAGGAATAGTTCATTCCTCCATTCTATCTAGATAGACTTCGCCAGACTTATCTTCAACAGATTTCCGACTGCAGGGATAATGACATAGTGAAACAAAAACTTATCAAAAAACAACCTGCATTGGTTAATCGAATGGGACCTATATTAATCTACGAAACTCCAGACCTCATGTTTCACGGTAAGTTGGGTTACGAAGTTCTCCCACTCCCACCTTACTCGCCAGACTTATCTTCAACAGATTACCGACTGCAGGGATATTGAAAAAATAAAACAGCCAGCATTGGTTAATCATGCAGGGTCATGGAAGGTCCTATAGTCTTACACGACAACACCAGGGCTCACGTTTCAGACAGAGAAGGAACTTTCTACTGGGTTTGAACTCCTCCCACACCTACTATTTCCATCTGTTCAGAAATTTGTAGATAGATAGATAGATATAGATATAAAATGCTCTTTATTAAATTATTTACAACTGTTCTTTTTTTAATTTTATTTTTCACATTAGCAACCACAGCATGGTACTTATACCGTCTGCCGGTATTATTTTTATTTCGTTGTAATTGTTTTGGTTAGGGTTTGTTATGGCTAGACATTTATATTCTATCTTTCAGGAATTAAGATATTGTTTGTATACTCTGTGGGATTATGACTCACTAGCCTACGTAGTTTACCTGCAGGTTCCCGCTCGTGGCCAGTTGCTCCAGTTTAAATTTTTCTCCTTATTTATTTCCCGCTAATCCACTCGGTGTAAATTCTCGTCCATTACGTAGAATTAACACAGGTACTGTATTTTATTACTGTTGCAATTTTTTATCACCATACACTCACTTTTATCCACTTTTTAATAAACTTTTGCAAGACACGATGTTCACTCCACGAATGCTAGAACCAAACTCCCAGAAATTTGTACAACTTTCATAAAGGTAAAACTTTTGAAAATGGTTTTCAAGTCAAAAAAACATTTCAAGTGACTTTATTTTTTTACACCACGACACTGAATTTTTCAGTTCTGGCAATGAATAGTTTATAACAAGTTGGGAAAATTTTAGTGCAAATGATTGTAAATATTTTGATTTCTAAAAACAGATTTACTAAATAACCTATGCTTTCAGGATTGCATAAAAAACGACCCAATACAAGTGCATTTTCATAGAAGATTTATACGCTAGATGAAATACTGCAGCATCTATGTCAGCTGGACACTATGTCATGCACTCTGGCATCCGTTTACAAATCTCTGGCAGCTCTGACGCTAGAAGCTCTGCACAAAAAAAAAAAAAAATTCGCGTGCGAAGATCCTTAATCCCTCCCGCAATACGACAGGAACGTGTGAGGGCTACGAGATTATAAAATCCTCTAAAAATAATAAAGCTCCTCTTAGTGTATGCTCGTATTTCGGGAGTTGAACTGACACGAATGCTAAGATATTCGGACTAAATTTACACTCCCATAAATCGTACGGCAGGGGTTCTGCAAGGACAAATCTGAGCAGAAAGAGAACGAAACCTCTCCAGAATGCAAACAATGCCGAACTTTTCACAAAGGTTTATTTAGAGTGACTATTCCACACCAGGAATAGACCTCAGAATAATTTCGGCTGTGTGTTTCTTAGAGGTGCGGGTTCGGTTTAATGTTGTATTAATTGCATTAAAGTCACAACAAACTCCATCTTGGCAATTGCACTATTACAATTTACTATAATATTTCTCAATATACACAATCAGAAATTACAGTAAAGATTTACAATTACAGTTATAGACACTCAACTTTAGTTACAATAAACAAAATTAGTATTAAAAATCGGGCTAGAAAATGTTCAACACCTTAAATATGCTTTAGCTCCCGAAAAGGAGGTCGTTTTAAAAACGAAAATCACAAGGTTTTCTTATTTGTAATTTTTTTTAAATTTTAACTTGTTTCATTGTTAGCAGTATATGCCTAATATACTTAAAACAAACGTGTTGAATGGTAGGAATCTAGAAAAGAAAGTCAATATATTGTGATTAAAAAAAAAATCGATATTATCTTCCAGCACAAGATATTACTCTCCCGGATACTGTAAAAATCGATTCTAAAAATTTTGTAACGAAAATCGATATTTTTTCTTTAAAAAATGTCTTTAACAAAAGTGGGATGAGTGATAACGTTACTTAATATTTATAGTGTTCAAATTTACTGTATTTTTTTTTTCATTTATTTAAACCTTTAGTTCTGACCTCAATATTCAAATATATATTTGTGTTATTGTTTATTTTTAAAAATGTATTTATTGAAATTTAGAAATATATAAGTTTATTATTAATTAATTAATGTCACTATTTAGTGCTAAGGATAATCGGAAAATGCAGTGGTGGGTATTCTACATTTTTTTGCGAACCCGCGCTCTTAGACAAAGAAGGAAGTATAATTTAATTTTTAAGAAAGGAAGGTGTATCTGGACTTATGGAAATCTGTTGAAGATAATTTTGGCAAATAAGGTTGGTGGGTGTGGAAGGACTTCTTAACCCGGGTGTTTAATTCTTCAGTCGTGTCAGTGTCAGTCGTGTTAGAGTATAGGCCCCTTCCGATTAGCCAATGCAGGTTGTGTTTTGATACATTTTTGTTGCATTAAGTCAATAACACTGCAGTACAAGATCCCTGCTGTGCCACTAGCTAAAAATTTCTCCAACTAATAGACCATTCGTTACAACACCCTTCCCCAAACGCGGTGGTAATGCTTCTTGCTGCTTGGACTATCCAGTTTCCATGATTAAACTTATATTTAAAAAAAATACAATAAAACGTTTGTATGATAATTTTTGGCTAATAAACAACGCCCGTTCGACTACAGTAATTGTAAATATTATTAAAAATATGGGATTATTAATAGCTCATTACACTTTGTAAGCATCCGGTTAAATAAAGCAGGTTGTTTTTTTAGAAAGATTTTGTAGAATTATGTCAATATCTCTGCAGTACGAAGTTAATGTGATGATTTCACTTCTAGGTAGAAAAGATAAATGATGAAGATAAATGATTCTACTATTGACCACACCGAAAATAATATTTTTTATGCAAAAGCTTTACAAACAAGTGACAAATGGTCCGTTCGTAACAACTTCCTTACCCAAACGTTGTTCATATTTGATGGCGTACTAAATAATCCTCATTCAATTGTAACGATAGTAAATATTACTAAAAAGAGAGGATTAATAACATCTCATTACGGTCTGTTTACGTAAACATACTAAATTATGAATTTTACTAATATTTTGAATTTTAGAAATAATAAAAATAAAGATTTCGTAAGAAACTACCCAATATTCTTATATATCCAAAATGTATCGATGTGTTACACATCGATACCTCCATATCGACTTGCAATTAAAAGTGCAGTAAGTGCGATAAGAGAGAAGGTACTTAATGTTTCTACTTACACGTCACCTTGCAGGTCGATATTGGTAATATCCCACACGCTTCTTCCTTTGCGGCCTATTTATACAACTTCTCTGGTCAATTTTAATAATATTATTTATAATATATGATATATAATAATACATTCGTTATTTCATAAGTTCAAATTATATTATTTAGGCCTACGCAGAATGGAAGAGGAACAAGTGAAATATTATGTTTTTTTCATTTAATTCTAAATTATAAAAAATAAACAAAATATACAATAATAGAATTAATAAACACGAAAGAAAATGCAATCCCAGAGTAAAAATTATATAATGAAAGTACAGACCTAACTACACAAGCATGGAAACTGGCCATTGTTTAGATTTGAGTATTGTTTAAACGATTCAAAGTGGAAATAATAATCTCTATATTGTATAAAAATGTTTCCAGTGACGTAAATATTTATCGGCGTTTCCTAGCAACGGATTGAGAAACAACATTTTGTTTAGTATTTTGTCGTGCTAAATCAGTTAAATTATAAATATTTTTAGATATTGGGAAATCACAAAGTCATTCTTTCTGACTTCTTTAAGACGTCTCATCTTTATTTTAGATTCTAAATGGAAAATAAGGAATGCGTCGGTTTAAAAAATAAAAAAAAGCAACATCTTATTCTAATATTTTGATTTCGGACTGTTCAATATTGAGAATGCAGTGAAATAAGATTTTATACATATTATTTATAAAGCATAAATTAATTTTAATCCATGGAACAAATGTGATATGTAAACACAAAACTTTTGGATTATTGTTTATTTAATGCAAAATATTTAATATTTCAAAACAATACCTACATATGTGAGTAAACATTTTTTAGGATGAAAATAAGTTTATTTAACACCCGACTTGGAGTAGAAATTAATTGAAATTAGACTTGTGAAATTTCAATAGTTTCTATTTTCTAACCGTGTGTTACTGAACTATTTTTTATACCTGTGTCACTAAAACTCATGAAGAAGGGTCTTGGTCCTTATAGTAATAATAAAGTCTTCATTTATTCTAGGACAAGTCCCTTTAGAATAACCTCAGAGATATTACTATATAAGCTATTATGAGTAAGAGTATAATTTAATTACATTTAATTAATTAATACAATTAAATTAACAAATGAGAAAGAATTAATGAAAACAAAATCGCGAATAACCTCCGATGACAATATTTAAAGAATAAAAAAAAACGGAGTACAAGAAATAAAAATAACATAGAAATGGGATAACAATAATTATAGAGAGAGAAACAATTGATAGTTACACATGTATGTAAATTATAATATCAAGTAGAAAAAAAACAAAGCAAATAATGAAAGAAAAATACAAACAATATCAACTAAGATTTTGAAAAATATCTAACTGGTTGAGTGAACCGTCAATTATATAAATGAAACGCACTTATATATAGATAAAAACTCATCATTCATTCATCAAATAGACAATTTTAATCTGAAAACTGAGTACATGGTATATAGAGAATGCACCCTTCCTACACAGTTGATTTGAGATGTGCTAATATGATTCAACAATTAAATAAAACTGCTGTTCCTAAAAATCGATTACTTATTCGTTGACCATAGCTAATGCAATATAAGCATTCTATGATATATTGCGAAGTAAGTGATTGATGATAAATTGATCAATTCTTTGGAACTTGTAAGTACACCCTATCCTATTATACTTACACGTGACATTTTACATTAATTTTAGTGTGGTATTTAATTGTTTTCACTATAAGATCATTTTTTACTGTCAGGGCATGAAAATGAGACTAACCTAGTCTCGAAACGTCGCCTAAGAAGTTGAAATAACTGACTGAAACTCGAGAGCCATAAATAATATATTTCTACAACAGTCAAGATAAGTAGAAACCAATATATGTATATATATATATATATATATATATATATATATATATATATATATATATATATATATATATCTTTTAACATTGGATTCATCTAGGGACAGTTAAGTAAGAACTTTGCGATTTCTGCACGTTTTTTTTTGTTTTTTTTGGAGAATCGATTAGCGAAACATGGGGTACAATGCGATATCGAACCAAAGTCAGCTGTGGTCATGTGATATGTAAGACAAGAGCATGTTGTTGTATGGGTTCCTTATGCTGCTCTTGGATGTAGCTGCGTTGCATAACCCGCGCCTGGCGGAGTGCAGGCGTCTTCACCCAGACGGCTGCAATCACCACTCTAGGTCGCCTCGTTGACCTGTCGTCAAGGTGAGTTCATTCTGGAGGACAGTCTGTCGCTTCTTTCCAGATCGAATTGGCACTTTCAGGACATAGTGGAGAGTGATAATAAATCCGGAAGTAGATGAGTATTAATAAACTCTACTTTCAGGTAATAGACAAATAATAATGAAAAACCACCAAATGGTATAACATCGCAAATTATATAAGTTTCTTTACGAAATATAGTAAGAACTCCGGTACGTGCCTAACAAATTCACATATCAACCTATTTAAAATAAATTTAATTATTCTTATAGGTAGCGGAGTGGCTCAGTGGTAGAGCACTGAGTTGCCATGCCGGAAATCCTGGTTCAAATCCCGCTACGGGCAAGACTTTTATTTAGTCTGTTTGCAGCCGGAGATGGATCAAACAGGATCTAGGACCCTCCTGGGGCTCACCCAGCGTCTATAAAATATTATAAAAATAGGGTACCCAAAATAAGGGGGAAAATCTGGCTGTCGAGCGTGACCTAGGACAAGTCACCTCCCTGCAGAGCCGGTGTCCATGAAACAGTATAGTCTCTACCATGTACTGAACCCCAGACCCGTTCACAGGTTGTAGTGGTACAGTTTTCTTTGTTTTGTTTTTAAAATTATTTTTATGTTATTTCAAAACAAAGAAGACAGTGAAATGACAGACATTTGTTTTATAATCATATTTTGATTGGCTCAATAGGGGGGTGCCAAAAAAGTACTGAACTGCAATTTATAGAATAATAACGAGGTATCTGTAATAAAACGTCAAGTGGCTGTGTGGAGTACAATTAAATGAACAGTTGTTATAATTGTTAAATAAAGGTTGGTCCGCCGTTAGGTAGACAAAAGGTACCTAATTCGGTGTTTGTTTTATTGATTCACAACTAAATAACACTACTAGGAAATCTGACTACAATACACAAGCAATACAATGGTAATATACAAGTAATGATATTTATTTATTGATATTTACAACTGTATTACAATAATACAAGAAGTAAATAGGCTAAGTGATACATAATGACATCAGTTAATGGCAAGTAGAGAAACTACCCACTGGAAGTACTCATATCACAAGTTCAACTAAGAAGGTCACGTGACCATCTTCTTTTCAGACGCCTCGGAGGATTATCGGGAATCGAAGATGAAGCTAGGTTTGAAACTAGAGGGTTTGAGTGGGAATGAAGTTTGTTATGAAAGGATAGATACCGGGTTCGGGCCGAATCTGCAACAAATGGGACATTAAGGTCGTTATGGATGACTTTATTCTTTACAAAATAAGGAGCATTGAGGATTTTACGAAGGGTTTTGGATTGTAGGGATTGGATACGAGAGGAATTCCATGGCTTAGTGGAGCCCCAAAGCTCTATTCCGTAGGTCCAAATAGGTCGTATGATGGTCATGTAGATGAGTCTTTTGTAATTAATTGGGAGCTTGACATAAAACTAAATAGAAAATGCAGAATATACCCTAAACTTGAAGCACAAAGAAACAAGTAAAATAGAAAAAGTTTTAGTTTGAAGTTTGGTGAAAGTATTCTGCATTTCTATCTTGTTTTATAGGTATAATTTTTTTTTATCTAACATTTTCCAGCTGTTGTCCTGTAACCTTCCTAATGAGTAGCACATTAGTACCTATGTACCTAATACACCTTGGAGGTGGTGGGATGTTTGCTCAGTTTAATGCCTTGCTGCCTTCTTAGGTTAGAATGTGCCTTATATGTTTTTTTTCCATTACTATTATTCTCTTTCTGTCCTTAATATACCTGAATTGGCGAAATATTGACAGGTACTTTTGTTTCATCTTTGGTTGCAATTTTTCCATTAAAGTCTTAACGTTATTTAAACTGTCAACAGCCACAGATGGGACCTGTGGGTCTGGGGCTCACCCAGCCGCTATAAACAAATACCCTTAATTTGGGATAAAAACTTTGCATAATTTCGGACTAGTCTCTACCATGTACTGAACTCGGAGATTGTAGCGGTACGTTTTTCTTAATTTGATTTATTATAAATTAATACTTTTTTACAGGTGTTATTTCTTCTCCATTCATTGGTATATTTGATTTCTATAGGAAAGAAGTTATAAGCCATAAATTGTAAAAAAGAGTTTTCTTTGGGGGATTGGGATGTGCAATTCCCGGAATAGTTTTTATACTTTTGAGATATTATATTATTTTAATATATTATATAATATAATTATTAATTAAGAACATGAATAAACTTATAGATAGAGGAGTGAGACATGAGTAGATTGTCCATTGACCTAGTCGCGGCCGCTCAACTAGGGCAGTCATCGCGGTCGTTGATCCGATCTCCGCCAGGGTCGCCCTCATCACACACGCTCCCAATTCCGAATTTTTTTCTCTTCAAATTTCTAATTAAAATTAAAATTTTAAAGATAAACTTTAAATATTTTTGTTGAAATAAAAAAAAAAAGTGAAAGGGTAATTTATTTTCATTTAACGTCAATTTGTGCTGTTATGGCTAATCGGACGATGCTACAGTGGGAGCTCTAAATTTTGCATATCCATAATTTGGATAGGGATCTTTAACGAGTACCTGACATCATACAAGCTCGGGAACACAATTTCACGTCCCTTCCGGAGGACTGCATAACTATGGATTTTTTCCTCCCATTAAAAAAAACTACGACCACATACCGGACTGCGAACCAACAAACTTGCGCACAGTAGGTTTCTATTTATATTTGTATCCACACATGTCAAGTACAAACAATGGACAATCAGCAGAATAGCTTTGGAAAAAAAAAAGAAAATGACATGTAAGGCATGAAGAAGAACAGTGCCCAGCGGTAGCTCTCCCATGGCTTGATTTAATTTCCTATGTTAACAGATCCTTCATCCACTTTCTTTTCAGTTTCCTCCTAGTGTTCTTAGGCATAAGAGTAGTGGGCATGTCCTTAGAATAAGAAAGAGATAACTAAACAAGATATCTATAAAAGATATAGATAATAGAAATTATATATAGAATGGTATTTGAGGACAAGTATTTTATCAAGAAAGGAATTGCTTCAAATAGATCTCAGTTTCAATGAATAATCTCTTGTTCCTACTTGCCTAGCCTATTATTAAGGCTCAAACACGTGTCGACCGTTAGGCAAATATTTATCTATTTATTTGAACATTACTGTTTGTTTTACATCACAGCTATTGCAAACATAAACATATACTTCGGATTATTAATTAGGTATATAACATATGTTCTTACAATATTTAAAAATATATGTATATTATATTAAAAATTTTGATTTATTTAACATTCTAGTAGACCCAAAAAAAAAAAAAAAAACCTGTACCACTACAACCCGTGAAAACGGTCCTGCAAGGAGGTGACTTGTCCTAGGTCACGCTCAATCGCCAGATTTTTCCCTATTTTGGGAAACACTACTTGTAGTGTTATTTAGTTGTGAATCAATAAAACAAACACCGAATTAGATACCTTTTGTCCACCTAACGGCGGACCAACCCTCATTTTACGATTCAAACAACCGTTCATTTAATTGTACTCCACACAGCCACTTAAAGTTTTATTACAGATACCTCGTTATTATTCTATAAATTGAAGTTTAGTACTTTTTTGGCACACCCCTAGTGAGCCAATTAAAATATGATCATAAAATAAATGTCTGTCATTTCACTATATTCTCTGTTTTGAAATAACATAAAAATATTTTTTTTAAAAACCTGTGCCACTACAACCCGTGAATGGGTCTGGGGTTCAGTACATGGTAGAGACAACGGTACATAGTACTGTTTCATGGACAACGGCTCTGCAGGGAGGTGACTTGTCCTAGGTCACGCTCAACCGCCAGATTTCCCCCCTTATTTTAGGTACTCTATTTTTATAATATTTTATAGAGGCTGGGTGAGCCCCAGGAGGGTCCTAGATCCTTCATGATCCATCTCCGGCTCCAAACAGACTAAATAAAAGTCTTGCTCGCAGCGGGATTTGAACCAGGATTTCAGGCATGACAAGTCAGTGCTCTACCACTGAGCCACTCCGCTCCCTCCCTCCTAGGTACTCATATCCACCAAACCGTGAAACAACCCCAATTTTGAAAGTAATACAATACAGTGGATATTTAACGCAATAAATAAATTGTATTCTTATAAACTCAACTATTTAATTTCTAGTTTTTTTTTCAATAAAAAAAAAAAAGAATCACTTCTCTCTGACCTTTGTGCAAAACAGCTTACCTTTTCTTTTTATATTTACCGAAATGAAAATTCGAAATGTCCCTATACAGTTTTAATACTTAAAAAGGGGAGTGATAGACTAACCCGCAAGGCAGGGAAATTTTCACGGAGGGTAAAGGAGTTTGTTCGGGAGCAGGTAGAACAAATAATTAAATTTTCTAATAATTTTAATGACTCTAATATATAAAAATGATTTTAGTAAAATAATATTTACCGACGTTTCCCAGTAACGGATCGATGAACTATATTGTTTAGTAATTTGTCGTAATTAGTCAGTTAAATTAGAAATATTTTGTACTAATTGGCAAATCACGAAGCAACTGTTCCTAACTTTTTTAATACGTTAGACAAATTATAGCACTGGTTGTTAATTTTTAATAGAATTAATCGATTTAGTATATAAAAGAAGGTAAACGTTATTCAAATATTTCGATTTGAGGACTCTTATTGACTTATTTAATTACAGAGAATGGAGTAAAATAACACATTTTTTTTATAAACCAAAACTTTTGAAATCTATATAACATATCTTTAATAAAAATAATCATTATTTTATTTAATGCGAAATATTTAATATCACAAAACTGTCGAAGAAGGGGCTCTTAATAATAATTCGCTAACCTTTTATCCCAGCGAATTTGCCGGTTGTGAATTCAATAAAAAACTAGATAATTTTGATTGTGTGGCAATTTCCCCAAATACATAGAATTGAAGCTATAAAAGGAAATAAAATAAATTCAAAGTAAATACAAACAAAAAGGAGTAAATGATAAATATATAATGTAAAAATATAAAAAGAACTATTACAAAAATATTAAAGTGCACAACTAAACCTGGGAAGATAAAAGAAAAGTTAAAAAAAAAATTAAAGCAAGAGTTATGAAAAAGAAAATGCACTAAGCTAATATCTACAATTAATTATTTAAATAAAAAATGAAATGAACTTATTTACTAAAAGGTTTGAGTCTTAAAACAAAAAAATATTAATGGTCTGTGAATCAATAAGAATTTGAGAAATGAACTGGGTTCTTGAAAAGTGTTGAGTTCTTGATGCTTCGAAATGTTGATGAGTAGAAAATAATTAAATGTCTCTTACCGTTAAGTCCAAAATTAGATGAAAATAGCGAGAGGTTTTACAGGCGAGATTTGACAAAATTCAATGTAGAGTATTAAGAAACCTTCTCATACGTCAATTGTCTTGAGACTGACCTTGTTTTGTTTTTTACATATCAACTTAATATTAAAACATAAGTTTTGAAAATTACTCCCTGAATTCTTTTTTTTTTCCTTTTTAATCAATTTTATTATTTTCAGAATTACATAAAACAAGAAAAAATATCTGGCTTTTAGTGTAATAAAATATTCGTTTTGAAATAAAGAAGTAGAGAGAGTTATAAAGAGTTGGTTTAAATTTAAATGGTTTGAAAATATCTTTATTTTTTATATAAAAGTATATATCTACTTTAAGCCCCGGTGATTAAGTGTTGAAGTCAATTTTTTCACAATAATTATCGTAGTTTTTGGCTTAAAATGTAGTTGTAATGTAAGCCAAAACTCCTTTTCAAGTCAATGCCTTACTTAGCCCCTTACTCAATACGAAAATAAGACGATTAACCTTTTCTTAGTACAAGAAATTAATTTTGGAGAAAATTAGACTTAACCAATCTTTCACCTGAGCTTTAGATATATACTTTTATATAAAAAATAAATATATTTTCAAACCATTTAAATTTAAGCCAACTCTCTATAAAGGGTTTAGAAATGTTAGAAACATTGTAAAAGTCGATATATTAAAAGAAATTTATAGAGATATTTGTTCAACAATACAGTATTATCAAAAGTAATTGGCGCTGAGCCTGCAAATATGTGGATGAATCTGCTCCTACAGAAAACAAAACGCGTATAAACTAATATTATTTTAATTTATTTTAATTTTATTATTTAACAAAGTTGGTACTAGTATTGGTTTTGTAGGGTATTGATAGCTATTTTTTATTTATTTAATTTTTTTTACTTCCAAACGAATATTTTATTATATTAAAAGCCAGATTTTTTTTTGTATTATATAATTCTGAAAATATGGGAGCGGAGTGGCTCAGTGTTAGAGCACTGAGTTGCTATGCCGGAAATCCAGGTTCAAATCCCGCTGCAGGCCATGACTTTTATTTAGTCTGTTGCAGCCTCTATAAAATATTATAAAAATAGGGTACCCAAAATAAGGGGGAAAATCTGGCGGTTGAGCGTGATCTAGGACAAGTCACCTCCTTGCAGAACAGTTGTCAATGAAACAGTACAGTCTCTACCATGTACTGAATGTACAAACCTGTTAATGGGTTATTCTGGTGCAATTTTTTTTATTTTTTATTATTCTGAAAATAATAAAATTTATTAAAAGAAAAAAAAGAATTCAGGGAGTAATTTTCAAAACATATGTTTTAATATTAAGTTGATGTGTAAAAAACAAAACAAGATCAGCTTTAAGACAGTTTTCGTGTGAGAAGTTCGCTTAATAATCAACATTTGATTTTGTCTCTCCTTCTTCTCCATCTTGAATTTTGTCAAATCTCGCCAGTATAACCTCTCGCTATTTTCATCTAATTTTGGACTTACCGGTAAGAGACATCTAGTTATTTTCTGCTCATCAACATTTCGAAGGATCAACTCATCGCTATCAAGAACTCAACACTTTTCAAGAACTCAGTTCATTACTAGGATTAATGAAAAAATGTCTATGAAGTTTCATACTTCGATATGCTTCAGCTATTATTAACACAATTGTTATTTCTTCCTTCTATATTTATTTTTTATATTAAAGCCAAGTTGAATTTTATTTTATTAGTCCTCAGTATATCCAACCTCATATTCGAGGTCAAGGCGTGGATGGGAGGATTGTGTTTAAGGGTTATCATACGGATTTGGTTTTGGATGGTAAAGCAGGACTATTATGAGGTATAAATATCAAGTTCTTCAGTTCTCTAAGTGTTATATCACACAGTTTTTTTCTTCTCATTCTCCAAGGAGTTATATATAAATAATTACAGTATACGGTGTGCATAATGTTACTCGTTAAGTAGAATCATACTATATTTCAAAGGTGTATAAAGAATATTGTAACTGGGTATTTTAAGCGTTTGTAATATTAAGTAATATTGCAAATAACAATATTGCTTTTCGGCATCGATATTACGCGGGAGTGGACGAGGGTCATTAACATGCAATGTGCATTAAAACATTCAAAAAAGTGCAGGTGATGTATTGCGTGAGCTCTAACATCATTATGTTTATGTACGTGTATAGGGCTCGTTGTTACACCGCTCGTAAACACGAGATAGCTGCACCTTTTCTCTGTTCTAAGGCCATTATATTCAAGGGTTGGATTCAACAGAAAAATTTCTCTTCAGGATTTGCATTTCTATTTAAAGGAAGGGATCGTGATAGAGAGAAATGGGGGTACTGAAAAGAGAAATCAATATAACAATTCCTTAATTAGTTGTAAACTTATCTGATCTTAATTATTTATTAATAAACCTTATTTATCGCTACATTGTATAAAAATGATTTAATGACTTTATATTACTACTTTTTGCCAAGTCTTTTATCGTGCTTGATCAATCAAACCTATTTTTAAAAACTGCCAAATCACAAACCTACATGACCTGACTTCTTCAAGCCCTTAGACAAATTATAACACGTTTCTTAATTTTTTTTTTTTTTTTTTTTATTTAATTCAATGATATTTACAACTGTAATGGTATTATATCAAGTAAATGTGCAAAAATGTAGAATATGACATGAAAACACTTGTGGAGAAACTACCCATCGATAGCACTCCATTTCTTAATTTAAATGAAAAAAATGAATTCTGTTAATTTAAAAAGTAAAAAAAACTACATCCTATTCCAATATTTCTATTGTTGGACTATAATTTCAATACAGAGAACGCAGTGAATTAAGATCGAGACATAATGTTGTTAAATAAATTTGTTTTTTTTTTTATATGTTATATATATTTTTAAATATTCTTATTTTGAAGTGATAAGATTTGTCCGAGCGAGGAGAATGCTCAATGAGAAATCGGACGGTAAACGAATCAGTGGACACGCTCGGATCAGATGGCTAGATAATGTCGAGGAGGATCTGAAACTGCTGGGTGTACGAAACTGGAGGAGGATTGCACAGGATCGCGGAGATTGGTCGGCTCTGGTGTTAAAGCCCCGGGTTCTTGCAGGACCGTAGAGCCAAAATAATAATAATTAAATTATTTTATTTAAGAAGTTTCGATTTAATTTATTACATTTTTATTCGGAATAGAACATTTTTCGATCAGTGTCCATAATTGACTTCATCAACATTTTTTTTGTGATTATTTTTACTTGTTAAAAATATTAGATTAATATTTTGATTGCCACAGCTTCCCCGAAACATCAATAGCCAAACAAAAATTAATGTATTAATTTTTCTATTTTAAAGATAGCAGTTTCAATTCGGGATTTGGGTCTTGTTCAAATTAAGTTTAAAAAATTGGTTACTATGACTACTAGATACTTTGTTGCTAGTAATAAAAACAGATCCGTTGCATATTATAAGTCGTGCTTGTAGCCCTGGTGAATGAGTCGAATTTTGTGCAGAATGAGTTATTTTTATTGAGCCAAGCGGAATCGTTTCATTCTTGTAGTTTTTGGTTTAAAATGCAGTTTTAAGATAAGCAATAACTTATTTTCAATCTAAAGCCTGGCTTAGGCCCTTACTTACTACAAAAACACGATTACGCTTCTGAAAATGAACATTTGAACTAAGGGCCTCAAAACGAGATACAAATTTCCTATTCCCGCAAACGTATTGTTTAGGAGATATTTTACACTTAAAGATTTTCATTGTTATAAATTATTTATGCATAGTAAATAAATAAAACTTTATTGAAAAAGGGAACGGTCAACAGAGACATCAAATAAATGATAATACATTAGTGGAAAAATTCCAACTAAAAACCTTAAGTCTCTAAACTAAAAAGAATTTTTCCACTAATGTATTAAATAAAACTTTCTTTATTTGTTCCAAATACTTCATTTATGAAATGTAAACATTAATATTTATATTAAATGTTGTTCAAAGTGAATTCCTTGAGCATTAAGACCACTGTCTTGGCCGTGCAGGACCCGTTGCTTGGCCTGCATGATCTCCAGACCTGACATCACTGGATTTTTTTTTTGGGGTGGGGGGGTGACATTAAACTATGGGCCGGTTAAAGACCTTAATTCTTTACGAGTATGGATAATTGAATCTTGTGAAACAATAACACATATCCAATGCCGTTGTGCCACTGCTACAGTTGAAGAAAGATTCCGAACCTATCTTAATGGTTACATTTAATGAATAAAGTATTTGGAATAAATAAAATAAGTTTTATTTATTCACTATTCCTGAATAATTGCATGTCTATGAATATCTTTAGGTGTGAATATCTCCTAAACAAAGCCCTTGCGGACTTACCTCCAAAGGTAACTATGAATTCCTTAAATATTTTTATTTGAAAAGAAAAGATATGTCCAGGACCGGGACTTGAACCCGGGTAGGAGTCTTGGTCCTGGACATATCCTTTCTTTTCAAATAAAAATATTTAAAAATTAATAACAAATAAAATACAATAAATTATGAAGTCCTTAGTTAAACATTTTAGTTTGCCTACTTAACCCTGAAACACCCTGTATATATTATACAGCAAAATAATGTTTTCATGGAGTTATAATGTAATTACCATTTATGATATGTACAATATCATAAGTACCTGTATGTATGACCTACAGATAAATTAATTAATCTGAGAAATATCTCATTTTATACTATCTAAATCATCCAGTCTTCCGCTTAATCTGTGTAACATTCACTACAAAATTTGCAAAAATAAGTACGAGCAATCGCGAAGGTTTCTTCGAAGTAAAAATCTGATAACATTTATTAAGCCGAAAATCTTTTATAACTAATGGAAGTTGACCGTTAGCAGAAATTTCCAAGACACCGAATTTTCTTTCTGAAGAAAAACTACGCGATTGTGTCCTTTGTATTAAATGAAACATTATAATGATTCCGGTAATATTCCGGTTTTTACCAAGAAATCAGAAACAATGTTATAATAATCTATTGTTCGCTTACCCGCATTGTATGTTTCGCAGGACAATAGATTTTGGAAGGTGCGAATTCCCATTCAAGGATCACCGTTATTGCAAATTATTTCACGGAATAATAGAACTGACAACTTCAAACAGTGTTTAGCGCTAAGTTGTTATGCTGTTTTCAAGTTCAAATGTGACTGTGGTAGGTAAATTATTTAATCTGTTGAGAGACACTGATCGATCTTGTGGGGTCTACAGACCATCTTGAGGCTACCAGGGTATCTTGAGGGTACCAATAATTCAGCATAGCTACTCAGCTCATTACAGAATGACTAACCAACTTACTTTTTCCCAAAATTAACTGTATTAAATTTATAGAGGGTGGGTTTGCTCCATTAGGGCCATCTGACAACAGGCGTTCGCTGATAACAACATTTAAAAAATAATGAAATACACAGATATAAAATAATTAACAGATAACTCACAAGGAATAAAAAACTAAGTTGTGGTATTGAAAGAAAGTATTTAAATGAAAATAAAAAATATTATATATTAAAAAAAGTAACTAAAATTAACTTTATAAACAGTCATCGACGGATCAAACCAAGTGGATAATAAATGGCGAATCGGAAGCAAAAGTGAGACACTGAAATGAAAATATATTATTCTTTTTAAAGGTAAGTAGGCTGCGGCGAAGAATGCAGGAAGCCAATTTCACCCACAGCAAACAGGAAGTAAAGAAGAACGAGAAGCAGATGGCAGGACGAGCAGGATAAGGAAACGTGAGAGAGGAAGTTGGGGGTCCGCAACTGGACGAATGTGGCACAGATTAACACAAAGTGGTAGAGGATCCTTTAAGAGGCTAAGGTCTACCTGGTCTTCCGGACGTAACTTTAAAAACATTCTTATATATAGAGATCTAAGGATTTATAAATTTTGCAATGGAGAAAATAGCCAAAATCTTAAATAAAAATTAAGGACAAGTTACACCACTAAAAAAAAAAAAATAAGTCAAGCTCAGCGTAGTTTAAAAGATGACTTAGGTCTCAAGAAGCCAGGAAACTTGAGCGTTCCATGTTCCTAAGGGAAGGAGTTCATTGGACGAAAAGGAAGACTAATATGTACAAGACTTGCAGCGTAAATGAGAAGCTTAAAGAAGGTTGTGTCAAAAAAGGTCGAAATTAGAGTCAAAAAGGGCAATGACACAGTGTGAAAGATATTAGAAACAATCCATATAGTAAAGCAATTCCGAAAATTTCAACAGAGAAGATGTATATAAATTATGTAAGTTGTGGATTTCAAACATACCAGTGGCCAAGAAGAACAGAATAAGTGAAAGTAAAGATAAACCAATCATAAGTCAGCAAGTCGAGGCTCGGCCAATCAGAAACCGCCAAGTCAGAACCTAGCCAATCAGAAAGTAACCAATCAGATCACTGGAAGAACAGAATCCGCCTTCGGATCCGGAAAGCTATAAGCACCGAAGTATAGAAAAACATTGTCAGTCTCAGATTATTTATTCCCTGAGGAAGCTAGCAATATGGCCAGCGAAACGTCGGGAAATAATTTGACGACATGGTAGAATCAAGAAGAAATATGTGATGGGTGTATTAAAAATATAGGTCGCCGCAATTTAAGAGACCTTAAATTAAAAAAAAATTGTAAATATTTATTGAAATATAGAACTGTATTATAACAATACAACAAGTAAATATAAATGAATGTTTGATAATGACATGGATAAAAGCAAATAGAGAAACTACCCAATGGTAGTACTCGAATAACAAATTCAACTTTTTGGTTGAAACTTGGTGTAACTTGTCCGAGGTTTCTGAAAAGAAACCTCGGAGGATTATCGGGAATGGAAAAGGAAGCAGGTTTGAGTGGGAATAAAGTTTATCATTAAAGGATTGATATCGGGTTCGGGAAAAGTCAACAACAAGACATTTAGGCCATTGTGGAAGACTTTATTTGTAACAAAGTAAGGAACATTGAGGATTTTATGAACGAATTTGGATTGTAAGGATTGGATACGAGAGGAATTCGATGGCTTAGTGGAGCCCCAAAGCTCTACTCCGCAAGTCAAGATGGATCTTATGATTGTCGTGTATATGAGTATTAGTGTTAAAGTACCCCGAAACGAACTTGTATTTTCAATCTAGTATGTTGATTCCAAGTTAAAGATGTAAAGTGTTTTGTGAAGATGTAATTCTATTAAAGAACACCGGAGGACAGAGGTGATTTGACGGGATTTTCAGGAATTTATTTTTTATTTCCAGTTTCGAGATCATTCTATATCTATCTACGTGGCGCTACAACCCTCGGTGGGTCCCGGCCTCCTTAATGAGCCGCCACCATTTGACCCGATTTAGTGCTGACGCTCTCCAGCTTCTGATCCATAGCAGGTTCCGTTCGTCCGCTGCCACTCCATCAACCCATCGAACCCTTGGCCAACCAGTCCGTAGTTTACTGCGAAGGGCGTTATCCACTACTTTTCTTGGAATTTCTTCCAATTCCACCCTTGCGACATGGCCAGCCCAACTGAGCCTCCTCAGTTTTACAAAAACTTTACAATGTCAAGATCTCCGTAAAGGCCATAAAGCTCCTAAACATCCATCTCCATCTCTCACTGGTCCAACTATATGCCGTAATATTTTCCTTTCGAAAATTAAAAGACTATGGTCATTATTTCTTGGGATAGTCCAGGTTTGGGAAGCATAGGTAAGAACAGGCCGTATAAGAGTATTGTATATAAGCAGTTTAGTGCCCCTGGTAAGGGATCTGCTGCGATGAGTTTTCAGTAAGGCAAAATATGACCTATTTTCCGCCAGTAGCTTTTTTCTTATCTAAGCAGAGACATTGCTTATTGGTGTCATTACGTATCCCAAATACGTAAATTCGTAGATCATTCTCTAAGGTCCTTTAAAAATATAAAATGTTGTTAGAGTTGTTTTAAGTTGAGTTATAAACTTTTTGTAGGAAATAAGACTTGTGTAAAGATGTTCAGATTGAGTGAAAATGTTCAAAATTAGTCCACTTTGGATTTACAGACTCGGTTTTACAGAAATTAATACAAAATTTACTACATTTACAACATTTAAATAGACTAAACCATTATTACCAAGTATGCCCAAGATCGCGGATTCGAAGCCCAGTAAGTGGCCTTTAGAGTATGTAAAAAATGCCGGAAGGTTGTGCCGTCCTTCGGAGGGGTCACAAAAAGGAAGTAACAGTATTACGCTTCCTTAAGGACAAAAAACTCATTTTGGACCAAATTCGATTTAACCATCACTGTAGATATGATCTGTTGAAGTATGACATAACCTACATTACACATAAGTGAATAGTAATGTTACTGTACAATGTTACCAATATTAAATACTAGATTATGCAGGTAGCATTCTTCCTTTGCCGCATTGAAATTTAAATGTATTCTGAAATGCCTGAATTTAAACAGGAAACGGTAAATATCATCTTGACCTAGCGTTTTTATTTGAATTGATTTTTGAAAATACAAGTGGATCAAAAAATGTAGCCTAAGCGGGAAAAAACCGTAAGTAAGTATAACCGTTTTATAAGTATACTAGTCTTGTTTTAACTAGATTTAAAAAAATAAATAAACAAATCCAATTCAGTTTTAAAGGTGCATATCAATAAATCACTAAGTATTTGTAGTAATAATTGCGAAATGAATCCAAAGTATGTTCTAATATTCTATGCTTAAGAACTTTGATTCAAGATATCCCTTAAAGAAATCTTACCAACGATTTGGTATACCACTTTTGGACATTTATACTTCTTAACAGTTAGAAAGGACTATAAATTACAATAAATTCGAATTGGAAAGATTATAAAAATGGGTCCTACTTTTTCATATAGATCCTGCACCGGTCTAGATCTAAGGATATAGCCGTTTGGGATCTGCAGGCGCACAAAGACCTATGTTCCTTTTCCTGAAGCAGACCGTCCGTGAATCAAACCTCCGGGCGGCTATTTGAAATCCTGTAACATCAATACGTTCTTTCCGATGTAGATATGTTACGGTAAAAGTAGATATTGCGGCAAATGTACACATTTTCCGGTAAATGTGCACATTTGTCTCCTCGTTTGGGTAATGTGCATTCAACTAACATTTGCAATTTCAAAGAAGGGAAATGTACATTGAATTCACAATGACCATGTCGTTTTGGTAAATGTGAGCATACAAAATACGAAATCGCATTCTAGGCATGAATTCGCCATTTGCGAACAAAAGTTTATATCATACGAAGATGTTCCAGAAGATGTTGAGAAATCGGTAAGAGAAATTATAGGAATGCGGTCCCTTACTGGTGGACAAGGTTTTAAAAGATGCATCTGTAAAGGAACATGTTCCTAAAAAAAATGCAGTTGTAAAAATGCTGGAATATTATGTAATCCCAACAATAGCAATTCTTGCTCAAATAAATAAAACTTTTTTCGTTATGAAATTTCTATATGTTCCTTTATAGTTTTATAAAATTTAACTGTTATAATAAAGAAAAGTATGTTATTATTATTATTTGTTTTATTCCCATCGCATCGGTCCTCAAAAAATAGGACGAAAATTGTATTTATGAATATTGGGATCATAACCTATAACATATTATATAATATGCAAAGAAAAGTATGTTTTGTTTGTCATTTACATTTTTTAATTAAAATGATTTTCGTTATTAAAGCCTTTTGTATTATGTTTATTTAAATAAATATTTTTTTACTGCGACAACATTTTTAATTTATTTGTATTCCAACTTTTCTTAAAACATGAAGGTAAGAGTATACATTTACAAAAACGTGAAGGCAAGAATACACATTTGCCGGGAAATGTACATATACATTATATTCAGTTCACATTTAACTAACTTTTGGGAAATGTACACATTTTACGGAAAAAGTGTACATTTCCCAAGAGTGTACATTTACCGTAACATATACATGGGGTAGGGTCATCACACCCATGTCTGGTTGTTTTGAGTTAAATCCAATCGTGGGCCTCATTGGAAGGTCGGTGTGGCGCTGTCTATCTTTCTTGGCTAGAAAATGTTAAACATTATGTTCTTTTTATTTTTATTTGTATCTTTTTTTTTTCATTCTGTCCTGAATTTGAGAAATATTATCATTTTTCTTACTTTATGTTATTTTTCTGTTTGTTTGTCTTTAGAGGCGTAAAACCCTTAGGTCATCAATACTTATGGTTTGCTTTTGGACATCATTTTGGGTACATATAGTAGATGAATGTCATTCACACATGCTCTTATTCGAACACAAACGCACATGATTAAAAGCGTGAATTCAGGAAAGATGATGAAAAAATTGAGAAAAACTGTAATTTAAACAATATTAATCGATAAACATTAATCCCAACATTGTTCGTTGTCACTAAGTTCCTTCTATCAATTTGGAGCTTTTACTAGTTTATATATTGGTGGAAGATACAGAGTGACAGAGTCACTGTCAGAAGACATTTAAGTAGTATCAGTTTTTTAATAATATGTTGTGACCAAGTTGTGGAGTTTTCGGTCCAAGGTCCAAATTGATTAAATAAAAAAAAGTCCAAAGAAAAATGTTGTATTCATATACTTTACATCAAACGGTAACATCAATGATATGACCATAATATAACATAACACCAACGTAACATCATTGTAACATAACACCAACGCTGAGCCACAAAAATACGATAAGAAAAAATAGTAAAATTTGGCAATTACTTGGCCTTATAAACCACTGATATACATCCGTACTCAACGACAGTCCACAGTAGAGTGAGGCCAGATAGGTAGAAACACCTGACGGACGAATTAAGCGACAAAAAAAAAAAGAAACTCAAAGTTACAATGTGAATCAGTGAGATGAGTGGCCCAGTGTCAAGCTGCTTTGTGAAATGCTGTTACTGTGTTTTAAAATATATTTTTATATCTAATATCTTGGGTCTCTTCCCACATGCCTTGCTATCTCTTTGTTGTCTCCATTTTAAGAGGTCTACCTAATCCTGGCGGAGTGAGAACCTTGGTACCTCCGGCCAGGAAGTACAGGCGCCTTTCAGTCTGCCTAAACTGTAACATTTCTTATCCTTGTTTCTTGACTTTGAATTTGCCATTCTATTCACTTTTTAGCCTAATATTCTTCCATAGATATAATATAGATCGATTTATGATCATAAGCTTTACGTCACATTCCATTACCTATCGTGACATTCAAGGTTAATTTTTTTTTATGTTCAGGTTTTCAAGGATGTATACACACACACAAATGTTTATAAGAGGTTAATGGCTTGCTTTTATTGATGACTAAACAAGCTCCTCTATCTTGACCTGTCGGAATCGACTCCTAGTTTCCGTGAAATCAGTGTGGGGGATGAACCCGACCGGATGGCAGATGACTCCACGACCATTAGAGTGAGAAAGAAGCCTGCAGCTGGACTCCAGGATACCAATTATCTTTCCCGTCCTTCGGCAAGATCCTTTCCCACAGGTTGTTTCCAGGCAGCCTCTCCTCGCGGGCCACCTTTTACCAATTTCCTCCTCCAGGTAGAGCCATCTGCATCTTCCTGTTTTTTTTATAGAAATATTTCCAGCCCCTACTTTAGCTCCTGCCTCTAAGTTTAAAGAAAAGGCCATTCTGTCTTATGCAGTTTTAGAGACAAAAGGATCAAAGGATGTGAGGAATACACACATGGAGTAATTGATAATATCATTAAATATAACTCAGTTCGTTAAGCCCTGCTGAAGGTCCCGGATTCAAATCAACGGATGAACCCTGTCGGATCTGCTGACTTAGTGAATATATGTGTATTTTATAGAAGGTAGGTAAATACGAATACGTGGATAGGTTTTTGTTTTTGTATAAATATGTAAGGATTGCGTTGAGAGCGATCTGTCGGATTTGAGTTTGGTTAGGTGACCGTGATCTGACCATTGTAAGCCGAGATTTGTGGTATCGCCATCGATTCTTTGGATGTGCTAAGGATTATTATTGTTAATGATATAAATGTCTATGTGCTCATCTCTAGGTGCCAGCATAACCGGGTGATAGTGCGCATAGTCAAGGTGCCAGCATAACCCAGTGATAGTGCGCATAGTCTTGCTTTCATGAGCGATTTTAGAATAAGTTGCTTATTCGTATAAATACTAAAATATTATCCAATCGTTTTTGCCCACGGCTAAGAAAGAAAAACCCATAAAGCCGTAACAACCCATACGATATCCAAAACTTATTTCAACTACATGATTTATTAAAATCCCTCACCATACCTGATCATTACGTTCTCACCTCCGTTGATGTAGAAAGCCGTAAGGAAGAAAATAGTTGGGGGTGCAGTCAAATAAAAACACTAAATAAGTGGTTACTTATTTAATTATGTGCCGACGTTTCTTTCTTAGCCCTTAAGATGACCCACAAAGTGGGTCGAAACGTCGGCACATAATTAAATAAGTAACCACTTATTTAGTGTTTTTATTTGACTGCACCCCCAACTATTTTCTTCCTTACATAAATATTAACAATTAGAAAGATAGAAATGTTCAAGCTCCTCCAATATTCCCTAATTAATATATAATAAATGGAAAAAAGCATACCAAAAACTTAAAACTAAGACAGGCAAAGCAAAATCTAATTAAGAGGCTGTGTTAGCCGAGATTGTTACGGCACCATCTTAGCAACATCGTGACTGTTGCAACCAGATTGGTTTGTTGGATCTACGGAATCTATCTCTCTGGCTGGGCAGATCCCTAAGCATGCAGGAAGACTATATCCTACATCCATAACAAAAGAAGAAAAGAGCTATAAACCACAAGGGATCACCATCGGAGTAAAGCCAGAAGAAAGCAGGATACGCTAGTTTGGCCATGTGAAAAAAATGGGTGAAAGGACAGGGAGAGTAGACTACGTGGCGAGAGCTGAAGGAAGGAGGATAACAGGAAGGCTGAGAAACAGATGGGAAGGTGGAGGAAGGCTTTAGAGGGAAGAGTCGGATGGTCCAGGGTCCAGGGTCCAGGTACATCCTAGGATCCTCAACATCCATCAACGGTAGAAGAGGAAAAGATTAAGAAGGCGAAGAAAAAAGTCTCACAGCACTTAAATGAAAATAATATATTTATATCGCACAATCAAAAGAACAATTTCATAACTAAAAAAAAAATTCAATAGAGGTATTTGAAAGTTCCATGTGAGTTAAAAATAAAAATTGGGGATTGGTTCAGCAAAGCATTGCTATTGTTATGATGGTATCGAAATTCTTTTTTTAGTAATAATAACAACCACCAATCTCTCCTTACACACTCCCATCCACGGTCCATTACCCAAACCCAAATCCGCCAGATCACTCTTAACGCAATCCTCCCACTTACGCCTCGGTCTACCACTCAGACCCTGCCCAGTCGGCACAGAGTTTATTACCTTTTTATTAATTCGTTCGTTACTGAGACCATCAACTTCACAAGACCATCTTAACCTTCGTGACGCTATCACTTCAATAAAATCAACCGGGTGCATGCTTCGCAATTCCACGTTGTGTAATCTCCTAAATTCTCTAGTGGTCTCATATTTTTTTTTTTTTTTAATTATTTTATTGAATTGTACAACTATAATATATACATCTAGTACAAGAGCTGTATGAATAAATAAATACATGAAAGGAGATGTAGAGGCACTACCCATTGGCAGCACTCTAATTATATTTCTATTATAGAAGGTCCCGAAGCCATCTTCTCTTCAGATGCCTAGGAGGATTGTCCGCGATTGAATTGGATGCTAGGATGGAAACTAGTGGGTTTGGATGGGCCTGGAGTTTATTATGGAATGATAATCTGGAATGGGCTAAATCGGTAACATATGGAACGTTAAGGTCATTATGGATGGTTTTATTTGTGACAAAATAAGGAGCGTCTAGGATTTTGCGTAGGATTTTGGATTGCAAGGATTGAATACGAGAGGAATTTGATGGTTTGGTGGAGCCCCTCATCTTTTTTAAGAACGAATATTCCAGGCAACACCTAAAGACGTTGCTCATCTTTCAGCGTTAGCTACCACTATAATAACGAAATGTTTTTTACTAACCATTAGAAAATTATTAAAAGCTTGTAACTTTGTCGATTTTAACTTAAGTCATAATTCCTATTATACTTCAAGTTCAAATCACACCATACACAACGACATGAACATTCCCATTATAAAATCATATATTCATAAGAAATACATGACATTCCACTCATCGACACAATATCACTCAAATCCACTTCTGCTTTCCGACTCCCTGTTACCTGGACTTGATAGGAAAAGATTAAAAAGACATTAGCCAAGAGACCTACTCAACTCCTTGACATTTCCACTCCAAAACTATATGTTCCAGTAGAAAAGCAAAGAGAATAAAACTTGGATCGAATTTGCTGGATGCGCAATAGCGCAGGTGCAAATGAATTTTTTTTTTTTTATTATTTATTTATTGTTATTTACAACTATATTACAGTAATATAACAAGTAAATTGGCTGAGTGATACATAATGACAAGTAGAGAAACTACCCACTGGTAGTACTCAAATCGCATGTTCAACTAAAAAGGTCACGTGGCCATCTTCTTCTCACACGCCTCGGAGGATTATCGGGAATTGAAGACGAAGCTAGGTTTGAAACTAGAGTGTTTGAGTGGAAATAAAGTTTGCTATGAAAGGATAGCCGGGTTCGGGCCAAATCAGCAACAAATAGGACATTAAGGTCGTTATGGATAACTTTATTCTTAACAAAATAAGGAGCATTGAGGATTTTACGAAGGATTTTGGATTGTAGGGATTGGATACGAGAAGAAGAAATGAAAATTAAATAATAAATAAATGAAATAAGTTCAAACATGATGAACTCAAAACCTGTTTATTAAAAACACGCGTGTAATGGAAAATCAGATATAAAAATGCTTTAGCCAATAAAAGTTGGCACTGAATACTTTCCTCAAAAATGCCAAATTTTTATTTGTGTCGTTGTTCTTTTGATGGAGTGACGTCGGTCTTTAAATTTAAAACTTTCGGTGTAGGTGAAATTCACATAATTAATAGTAACTTAAATATTCAATACTCTTCTTCTTTCGCAACACCCTCTGGGGCTTCTCAGCGCAGGAGAGCTTTTAGCCATTTAGAGGCTATTCGCTGAGTTTCTCTGAATCAAATGTACTTTCTTACAGGTGATTAACCCACCAAGAAAGGCCCCGTATCCTCTTCTTCCCAGGGAAGGTGGCCCTGAGGTGTGTACTGTACGTGACCTTATGTCAGAATAATTGTCGAATGTACTGTCCTGTAGTGTGTGTAGCCGTGTACTGAACTCGGGAGTGCGGGGGTTCGTTAATCCCCTCTAGCATGGGACATAGACTAGTCCTTGCGGTCATATTCAATGCTCCTTGAGGTTAAATCTTTGACGAGACAAGACTTTTAAAGGCCTTCAAAAATAAATCCACTATTTATCTGCGCATATCGCCCCTTCAAAAGAACGATACAATTAAAAAAACAACAATAACACGTGGAATTGTAATATCAGATATGTCGTCCCTTCTTCTTTAATCTATACAAAGTCAGTTAGTGATAAAATTATTTTTATATTCGAGAATAATATTAAAAATGAAAGGAATTAAAAGTCGGCACCCTGCCATGAAGATGGCCTATATCACAGACCGAAACGTAGGCACAATAAATAAGTTATTCTTATATTGTGCAATCATTGACTGCACACCCCGACCATTCATACCATTACTAGAATTATCCAGTCAACTATTGTTTACCTAAAGGTTAAAACCTGTTGATTTAACTCGAAGTGTCAACTTGCGGAACTGATACCTAAACCTGAAAAGACGTAAACAGTTGATAATCAAATGAGACGAATGAAGGTACTCACGTGGTTGACCGAAGGCTATGACCTTATCCACGGCCAGTTCTGCTTCTTCTTCGTCCTTCTGGTGCGCCTGGTCCGCCTGGAACTGGAATTGGTCATAGAGACCTTCCAGCGGAGGTATATTGGGTCGGTGCCGCCCTGTGATGTTGGGGGCCTGCTGGAGTCCCAGCGTCTCCAGGATCTGCTCCTTGATCTGGCGGAGGGAGAGTTCCCTTTGCTGGGACCTCGCCAGGAAGCAGGACGGGCACCCGATAGCCTCGACGAACAGGAGTACGCCGATCACAAGAGCCAGCTCAGCCATCCCGCCCCAATGAATGCATCCCCCTGTGCCCTGCAACACAACGTTACATATTCTCATTATTGAGTTTATAAACTATCTCCATCAATCCAATATAATACAACTTTGGATTCAGTCACTCTACCAATTAACAAATAAACCTATAATGTGGATATATCTGCCCTGGTGAACAGCCAGTTAAGTCGAATTTTTTCCAGAATCGGTTACTTTTCACTTATAGAAGCGGAATTCTCGTAGTTTTTGGTAAAAGCAATAAATTCATTTCAAGCCAACACCTGAATTAGCCATTTTTGCACTACGAAAATAAAACGGTTCCACTTCCTTAAGTACAGGAGATTCATTTTGAAGGAAATTCTACTTAACCACTTATTCACCGAAGCCGTTGATATAATCATAAGAAGGTATGATACTGTAGAATTCATCAAATCCTCTTTTATATCTACTTACTGGTTCTGCAATTATGTGTAGAGAGGAGATAAAGAATAGAATGGAATAGAAAAATAATTTTATTCTGGGACCAGGTCCCTTAAAAATAAGAAATGCGAAGAGTAATAATAATAATTCTCTAGGTAAGAGGCTACATAATGAAAATCATATGGAATTTACCTAAGTACATTAAGAGTAAATAACTCCCAAAATGTAAGCTATTTTCATTAAACAACAACAACATAAGATAAAAAAATTATACAAAAATATAAATAAATAAACGCAAAATAACAATTTTTTTTTAAATTTTTTTATTTATTTATTGAAATTTACAACTGTATAAAAATATAAAATACATCTAGTAAATATAATGAGTGAATACATTGACATGAGAAGACAAGTAGAGAAACTACCCAGTGGTAGTACTCAAATTAAAAAGTTCAGTTTAGAAGGTCATGAGGCCATCTTCTTTTCAGACGCCTCGGAGGATTATCGGGGATCGAAGAGGAAGCTAGGTTTGAAACTAGAGGGTTTGAGTGGGAATCAAGTTTGTTATGAAAGGATATATACCGGGTTCGGGCTAAATCAGCAACAAATGGGACATTAAGGTCGTTATGGATGACTTTATTCTTAACAAAATAAGGAGCGTTGAGGATTTTACGAAGGATTTTGGATTGTAGGGATTGGATACGTGAGGAATTCGATGGCTTAGTGGAGTCCCAAAGCTCTATTCCGTAAGTCCAGATGGGTCTAATGATTGTCATGTAAATGAGTCTCTTGTAGTTAATTGGGAGCTTAGAACGTTTATCTAGTAAATGCTGAAGTAGCCTGAAACGGCGAGCTGTTTCTTGTCGTTTCAGTCTAGTATGAGGATTCCAAGTTAAGCGTTTGTCAAGGTGTAGTCCTAAGTACCGGATCTGTTCTACAGGACTTATAGGGATGTTGTTAAACGATACAGGGGGGCAGGAAGTCGCAAGTTTACGACGGAGCAAAATAACAATTATTACTAGTTAGAGAGCATCTGTTTGAAATTGAGGAGATTGGAAAAGCTTGGGTTTGAATGAAGACAGGGAAGACGCATGCCGGATATTGGTGGTAATGAGTTCCACACTGTGGTGGAGCGGCCGAGAAAATAACCCACTAATGTTTCGGTTCTGTAGGAACGAGAGGTAGAATGAGCGAGATCTTGTTTCTTTCTTTTGGATAGAGGATTTGAATTGTAAAGGACTGAAGATGTAGGAAGGGTGTATAAAGTTGATTGTTAGCTATAAGAATGAACCAATACATGTCTATGATGGAAGGAAACAACAACCTTGGAGCACCGGAGACACACTGAAGTGCGTACAAGATGATTGAGAGTACAATAACCTGCATGATAGTTTTTAACCTGTAGAGTTAAATTAAGTATATGCAAACATATATAGAAAGTAGAGAATAGAGAAGTGAACAAATTTATAGCCATACTAGAATTTGAAAAAACTACTCGAGTTGTTTATTATTATTAATTATTTGCCATTAGTGATGAAGATAGGCTCTATGATTAGTTTTGATAAATTATTACGACTATGCACTTACAAAACAGATCTCTTACCTAATAAATGAAGTACAATAAAAATATGGCTACAAATCAATACAAATGTGCAAAAACTAAAAAAAAAACATCAAATATTAATTAAAATGCAATAGGAAAAGTCTCAAAAAGCAATTTTCTAAATTATTAACCATTATAACTAATTTAACTAAACACCTTTACATCAATAGTCCAAACAGAATCATCAAACCTCACTCTGAATCATCAATTCTAGTTTGTTTTGTCTGTTGAGGTTGTTTATTGAGTCTGTTGATATGAGCTGTGTAGCACTTTGCCTTCTTTGATGTAATTTTTCTTTTGTTTTATGTCTTCTATCTATAGATTTGAACCCGGAACCTTCAGGATAGCACTTCATCATTCTACACACAGAGCTACCCACATCTAATTAGAATATAATCATTTGAAACATACAAATCAAATGATAAACATCACACGATACCATACTTTACTTTGCTATATTTTTTTCGTACTTGAAAAAAAAAAGAATTTAAAGAATTAGCATTGGAGTGCTATCGATGGGTAGTTTCTCCACAAGTGTTTTCATGTCATATTCTACATTTTTGCACATTTACTTGATATAATACCATTATAGTTGTAAATATCATTGAATTAAATAAAAAATAAAAAAAAAAAAAAAAAGAATTAGTAAAAAACAAAACAAAAAAAAAAACAGATTCCCATCGTCTAACAGATTCCTGACGTCCACCTTAAAGCGTCTGAATAATCTTCCTCACCTGTTCCCTTTTGAGACCCGTAGACTTCTAATTAGTTCCTCAATTTTCCATCATTCCGACTATTGCTGTACAGTTTATGGAGGTGTCACTGACGATCTCGATGCAAAACTAAAACGGTTGATAAACAATTTCTTCATTCGCTTCATCTTTGGGATCCCGAGAGATGTCCCGGTCACCCGATATTACGAAGATTTGAAATGGCATTACTCTTCCTACCACCGTAAGTACTCCCTAACTTCCTTTCTTTTCCAAATTATCCAATTCCACCGACCATCGGACATTTCCGATCCCCTTCAATTCAAAACCTCGTCCACTACCATAACACCCGTTCTCGGCTCTCGGACCTATATACGGTATCCCACCGAACAGCAGATTTTGACTGATCTTTCCTTATCTGATCGCCCCTCTATCTCGGAGCTCTATCCTTTTATGATACGTCGTTCTAATAATCTTCCAACCTTCAAATCCCGTATATATATATTGTGTTGTCACATATGAAATGACCGTTTTTAGAACCAGGAAGAAAATAAAAATTTGAGACCAAATCTAATTAAAAGTATTTACCATCATTTTCGATACACTTCTGCCAACGGCTTACCAAGTTTTCTATCCCAGATTTGAAAAACGTTGAGTCACGTGATGAAAGAAATCAGAAAATGCATTTTTAATGTCTAAATGATTGGTAAAAAATTTTCCTCGCAAAAAGTTGCCCAAACTCCGAAAAAAATGGTAGTCTGTAGGGGATAGATCAGGAAAATATGGGAGGCGTGGTAAGACTTCATAGCCCACCTCCTTTAATTTTTTCACTGTCTGTATTAAAACATGAGGTCGTGGGTTATCATGAAGGAGGTCGTGTAGGACCCAGGAATCAAGCTTTTTTTTCCTTTCTGATCAATTTTAAATGCTTGGAAACTGTCGTACGACTTGTTCCTAGCTCTGATGCATATTCTCTGACTGTTTTATGAGGGTCTTCTTCCACAGTATTCTTAAGATCTTCGTCCTCTATTGATCTTTGAGCCTGCCACGGGGCAGATTTGCTAATGTCGTATTTCCTACGGATGGTTCTTTCATAAGCACTTTCTTCACCAAACGCATGATTAATATTTCTTGCCGCCTGGGCAGCGGGATGACCGAGTTTGTACTCATAAAAAAAATCTTTCGGAAATCGCGTGTTTCCATGGCCATGGCTAAAATTATACTAAAATCTGTATGCCTACTTGTGAAAAAAAAAAAACACATTTGCAAATAGGGGATTAACAAATGCTTATTATAGATGGTAAATATTTTGCTAGGAATCAACAGGCAACGTTTTAATCCTCTGTAAAGATTAAGATTTAAAAAATCGGACATTTCATGCGTGACAACCCAATAATTACCTCATATCCTTGCAATTCTCACAATACGGAAATAATAGTTCAGTTTAATGATTAACTGGTTATTTGATGAACGAAAGGTGTGTTCCAATAATTTTTTTTTAAATTTCGCTGTTGACACATCCACTTATTTCTGGATTTTTTCTTATTTATTACTTATTTATTACTTATTTAGGATTTTTACTTATTTATTTATTTTCTTTTGTCGTTTAGTTTCTTTTTTTCTTAAAATGTGTATAATATAGAGGAAAACAAATGAATTTCTAATAATGATTGCTATATTTTTATTGGAAGCTAACTAACTCATAATTTATTTTTATTTAGTTAATTAATTAAATTGCAATTGTAATACTTTATAGCTCATATTTTATTTTTTGTATGATTATTCTAAAGGAACTTGACCCAGAATAAATAAAGAATTGTGTTATTATTAAATGTTCCTTCAGCCAACACGTTATTGACTTCCTACTAACAACGAACACGACATTTTATATTTAATTTTGTTTCTTAACCTGATTTCAATATTTAAAATAAATTGTAAAACATGGAGTAGTCCTTGAGTGTAGTGTATGTAAAGCAATCAATAGATCGAACCCTTCCTGAATTACTCTAAATATAGCAAAAAGTGAATTTGTACCATAAATCTATGATGAGACTGTATGGAGCCGGCGGTAGTTACTTCCATGACCGGGTTGGACTCCACACCCATCATTTGTGTATTGATTATTTCATTGTCCTTTGGAATATACATACTGCTTCAATGATTTTTTAAACGGTATAAAGTACTCTTATAAAGCATTAATTATTAAGAAGTAGGTCGAGATTACGGTCAATGAAAAATTAACTCACTAATAACTAAAAATTATCTTTTTAGTCTGTTATTTTCCATCATCAGTACATAAAAAAATAACACAAAATATCAACAATTGTGGTATTAAATATGACTAGATTATTAAATAATGTAATAAACAGATAATATCATATATAATGATGATTACATTTAAAAGGTAACAAGTAATTATTATAAAAGTTTTGAAAGTAAATGATTATGATAACTTCAATTGCGTGAAATCTAAAAATTTCAGGTTAAATGGTCTTATTTACCAGATAATTTTACTTTTTCATTTAATAAATTTCACTGGACTTCAATCCTTTAAATAAAATTAAGTAAGAAAAACCAATATCCAGTCATACTTCATTATTTTTTAATTCTTCAGTGGTTCGACATATAGACATTATCAATTGTTAAAAATATATGGTTTTAAGCATATGAAGTTATAAGACGATTTTTCTGTAAAGGCAGCAATAACAATTAAATTAATTAAAATAATATAAATTAAAAAAAAAATTAATTTATTGATATTTATAACTGTATTAAAAAAAAAAATACATCAAGCAAATAGGCTATGTGATACAAAATGACATGAGTAATGGCAAGTTGAAAAACTACCCACTGGTAGTACTCAAATCACTAGTTCAACTAAGAAGGTCACGTGGCCATCTTCTTTTCAGACGCCTCGGAGGATTATCGGGAATCGAAGAGGAAGCTAGGTTTGAAACTAGAGGGTTTGAGTGGGAATGAAGTTTGTTATGAAAGGATAGATACCGGGTTCGGGCCAAAGCAGCAACAAATCGGACATTAAGGTCGTAATTGGAAGGTTAGAGCGTTTGTCTAGTAAGTGTTGAAGTAGCCTGAAACGTCGAGCGGTTTCTTGTCTTTTCAGTCTAGTATGAGGATTCCAGGTTAATCGTTTGTCGAGGTGCAACCCTAAGTATCGGATTTGTTCTATAGGAACCAGTGGGATATTATTAAAGGATACTGAAGGGCAGGAAGTCATTGGTTTACGACGTAAGGTAAAAATGATTTGATGGGATTTTTGAGAATTTATTTTAATTCTCCAGTTTTGACACCATTCTTCAAGATCAGTGATATGGGATTGGAGGCTTTGGGATGCAATAACTGGATTGGTGTTGACTGATAATACACATGTATCATCAGCATACGTGGTAAGGATAGTGTTAGGATGAGTTGGGATGTCAGCTGTATAAACTGTATAAAGGATTGGGCCAAGGATACTTTGCTACCTTGAGGAATAATATAAATTTAAATTTTTTTGTTCCTAACAATTAGCGAAATAAAGCATAGATACCTCTAAAATGCATTGCTATATTATTGATTAAAAATTGTCACCATATAGGGAATACTTATCCCCCATGGTCAACTATAAGTTTTAGAAATGATTTGAGACTTTTGAGAATTTTTTTTTTAATTTATGTTATTTTAATTAATGTAATTGTTATTGTTGTCTTTACAGAAAAATTGAGTTATAACTTCATATAATTATATACATTATAGTTATAATATAAATGCATAAAACCATATACTTTGATAATTGATAATGACTAAATGTCGAAACGTTGAAGAATTAATAAATAATGAAGTATGACTGGATATTGGTTGTTCTTACTTAATTATATTTATAGGTAATTTTACTTCTCATAATTCTCTTAATTCTCATCAATTATTTTTAAAATGAACAATTTGTTTGTTTTATATTATATTTGTTTGTTTATTTTTTTTTGTAAACATATAAAAAAAACTGTACACCCATGAAGGGTCTTGGGTTCAGCAAGCGGTAGAGACTGTAATGTTTCTTGGACAACGGTTTTGCAGGAAGGTGATTTGTTCTAGATCACGCTCAACCACCAAATTTTGGGGTACCCACTTTAAGAAGACTGGGCTAGCCCCAAGAGAGGATGCATCTCCGGATGCTTACAGATTAAATAAAAGTCGGGTCTTTTTCGTTTAATCCCCACATATATTTTCGCATTAAAAATAAAACACATTTTATGGAAAAAACCAACTACTTTTAATACCAGTTATTCTAAAGACTAAATGCTTGGGCCAAAAAATATACAACCACCTTATTTTGTAAAGAAGAATTAAGTATGATTCTCTCATCATAAACCCAATCAGAATAGGAGGAAATGGGATAACCGTAGAAATTGATGAATCTTGTTCAGTCACTGAAAACATAATGTAGTTCGTGTGTATCCACAACAGTGATTTTCGGTGGAATATGGGAAACAAAAAAATGCTTCATTTATGCAGTGCATAATAAGAATGAAACAACACGATTAACATGCATTAAAGAATGCATTCATCCCCAAACAATTATCATGTCTGACTTATGGAAGGCCTACTCAAAAGCAGAAAAAAATATTCAGATCTAAATAAAAATGATACAGTCATCCACTCAGAACATTTTGTGGATCCGTCAACTGGAGCGCACACCTAGTCAACTGGAGCCACTATGGGCAGCAGCCAAATGAAGAAATAAGGTAGAGGCAGGAACTAAAAGATACTTGACTCGTATCAGTGTGAATTTATGTCGAGGCAGAGGTATAAAGAAAAACATATCTTTGGGGTTATTATAAATCACATATCTACATATTGGTCTTAGGAATAACTGTTACTAAATGTAGTTACTTTTTTCATAACATGTGTTTTATTTTTTAATATAAAAATAGATATTGGTATTAAACGAAAAATTTCCTAAAAGTCTGCCAAACAGCGGGATTTGAACCTGGAACTTCGGCACCTTCTAGTATTTAAATACGGAGAATGTAGTGAAATAAGATTCAGAAATTTTCTTATGAAATATTATATAAATTATTTTTTTAAATATAGAAAACAAATATAAATTGAAAAAAAAAATAGTTTTATTTAAACCAAAATTGAGTACCACAGAACAATTTTAAGTGGGAACTCGTATTATTACAGGCCCACTAGAAGGGTACAAAATAGGAACTTAACTGAACTTAAATTTCTTTAATAATATCCAGATCACCAGTTTGGATTCCGAGCATCCCACTCCACTAATCAGCAATGTCATCGTGTGGTGGATCTAGTCTCCTCTGCATTAGAACGTGGATCATATTGTTTGGGCGTCTTTCTTGATGTGGAACAGGCATTTGACCGAGTCTGGCATCCGGGATTGCTCTACAAACTCCGTCGATTCCTACCGCCTACCTACTTTCTCATCCTTCAATCCTATCTCACAAACAGAACTTTCCAAGTTAATCATAATAATGTCTATTCATCCCTATTTTCCCAATCTGCTGGTGTTGCTCAAGGTAGTATCCTTGGCCCAATCCTTTATACAGTGTATACAGCTGACATCCCAACTCATCCTAATACTATCCTTACCACGTATGCTGATGATACATGTGTATTATCTGTCAACAACAATCCAATTATTGCATCCCAAAGCCTCCAATCCCATATCACTGATCTTCAAGAATGGTTTCAAAACTGTAGAATTGAAATAAACTCTCAAAAATCGCATCAAATCACTTTTACCTTACGTCGTAAACCAATGACTTCCTGCCCTTCAGTATCCTTTAATAATATCCCACTGGTGCCTGTAGAACAGATCCGATACTTAGGGTTGCATCTTGACAAACGATTAACCTGGAATACTCATACGAGACTGAAAAGACAAGAAACCGCTCGACGTTTCAGGCTACTTCAACACTTACTAGACAAACGCTCTAAGCTCCCAATTAATTACAAAAGACTCATCTACATGACCATCATACGACCTATTTGGACCTACGGAGTAGAACTTTGGGGCTCCACTAAGCCATCGAATTCCTCTCGTATCCAATCCCTACAATCCAAAATCCTTCGTAAAATCCTTAATGCTCCTTATTTTGTTAAGAATAAAATCATCCATAACGACCTTAATGTCCCATTTGTTGCTGATTTGGCCCGAACCCGCTATCTATCCTTTCATAACAAACTTCATTTCCACTCAAACCCTCTGGTTTTAAACCTAGCTTCCTCTTCAATTCCCGATAATCCTCCGAGGCGTCTGAAAAGAAGATGGCCCCGTGACTTCTTAGTTGAACTTATGATTTGAGTACTGCCAGTGGGTAGTTTCTCTACTTGTCATTTTCACATGCCATTATGTATCGCTTAGCAGATTTACTAGATGTATTTTTATTATACAGTTGTAAATATCAATAAATAAATTAAAAACAAAAAAAAAAAAATAATATCGTCTCTAGCTCTACTAAGACTTTAAGTACCGAGTGTAATACAATTAAATGAACAGCTGTAAATGGGAATTTGTTTATTTAATATTTGCTGTAATATTTTTGCTTTTTTTTTGCGAGATCTTGGGAGAATATTCATTATTTATTATTAGAAAAAAAATACATATATACTAAAGGATTTTTACAGTAAAATAAATAAATTACTAGAATAAAAAAAATTCTACGATGTTCGTATGATTTTAAATATATTATTTTATTCATTTAATGTACCTTGTTAATATCTATATTTTTGTATCGATTAATAGGTAATCGATAATTAATTGAGTTCCACGTGAAATTACGTGAGGACAGAGCACTCATTAACTGCTGATAACAGAAGGAGTTGTTATCTAATCTTATCACTCTCAATAGTTCCCAGGATAGTTTGTCCTAGGCTGTTTTTTCTTCTTTCTAATTATAGCTCTATCGTTAATTGTACATCGGAAACAGATTTCTATTTTCGTCCTTAGGCTTATGTCATCGTCGAATCGAAAAGATATCTCTTCTAATCCTTTTCGTTCTATAAAGAGGTCAAGTACCGAAAAATTTCTTCTTTTTAAAAAAAATAAAAAGAAAGATTCGTGCGTGATTGTTATCAAATAGCGGACATCCATGGATGGCTTAATAAAATTTAAAAAAGTCAGATATAATAATTATATTTTAAAAAACTGTGGATAACAGACAAAAAGTTTTTTTGGGCAGAATTTTTTTTTTAATTTGGATCAATTAGATTATTCTGTATTGTAAATAATGGTACAAAAAAAAAAACTGTGCCACTACAATTCATGAAGGGTTTTGGGTTCAGTACATGGTAGAGACTGTTTCTTGGATAACAGTTTCACGCTCAATAGCCAGATTTTCCCCGTATTATGGGTACCCACTTAATAGAGGCTGGATGATCCCCAGGAGGGTCCTAGATCTCATAGGGTCCATTTCCGGCCGCTTACAGATTAAATAAAAGTCTTAAATAAAAGTGTGGTTTGAACACAGGACCTTCTTTCGGCAACTCGGCGCTCTATCACTGAGCCACTCCGCTCCCATATTTTCAGAATTATATAAAACAAAAAAAAATCTAGCCTTTAATGTAATAAAATATTCGTTTGGAAGTAAAAAAAAATTAAAGAAATAAAAAATAGCTATCAATACCCTACAAAAACAATACTAGTACCAACTTTGTTAAATAATAAAATTATAATAAATTAAAATAATATTAGTTTATATGCGTATTGTTTTTTGTAGGAGGAGATTCATCCAAATATTTGCAGCCTCAGCGCAATTGTTACTTTTGATAATACTGTACCGTTGAACAAATATCTCTATAAATTTCTTTTAATATATCGACTTTTACAATGTTTCTAACATTTCTAAACCCTTTATAGAGAGTTGGTTTAAATTTAAATGGTTTGAAAATATCTTTATTTTTTATATAAAAGTATATATCTACAGTCCCGGTGCGTAAGTGGTTAAGTCTAATTTTCTCCAAAATGAATTTCTTGTACTTAAGTAAGCGGAATCGAGTTATCATCTTAGTGAATAACGGGCTAAGTAAGGCATTGGCTTGAAAAGGAGTTTTAGCTTACAACTACATTTTAAGCCAAAAACTACGAGAATGAACGCAAAATGCAAAATGAACATGATAATATTTCCTTCTTTCTTTTCTACTTTTATTTTGTCATTAATTTAATTTTGTTAGGGGTTGGGAGAATTATTCATTCAGAATGACTGGTTATTCGGAAAAATCATGTTTAGGGTTCGTCGGCGAATTTTTAGTTTCTCCCATTTACCCTTGATTATTAAGAACTTGTACTACCACAACTCAGTAAGTGTCTTGAGATCAGTAAATTGTAGGTGCTCTACTGTTTCTAAGACCACAGTTGTGGCGAGAGCTGATTTTTCCGAGATCACACTCAACCGCAAGGTTTTCCTTCCAATAGAGAGTACCCATTGGCAGGGGGAGCACCAGAAGGCTTCTACGATCCCATAGGGTCCATTCGTGGTTCTTAATAGATTAAATAATTTATCTGCAGTAGCAGGATTTGAACCTGGGACCTCCAGCACAGTGATTCAGCGCTCTACACAATAAGCATCCCAAAATATATTTGAATTATAAATTTATTATGGTCAGTTTTGCTATTTATAAAGATTAGTACATAGAGACTATTTACTATTTTTGGCACTTGTATGATATGGCATCACCACTTAATAATTTAATAGAATTGATTGAATTTCATGATTATAAAACATGTGTAAATTTAACAACCTATTCGTAGAAATTGACGTGGAGACAACCTATAAGTAGAAATTTACGAGAGTCTATTTTCCAAAAGAAACTATAATGCAGGACGAATACTTCCACAGAAATGTGCATTCTGAGGGATCTGCAGGGAGACTAATGAATGTTTCCTAGAATTGGTGCAGGATAGATTGGAAACCACACTATTAACAGTAATAGAAAGAAGGATCCATCCTGGAAGTATTGTAGTGACCGACAGCTGGAAGGGATACATGAATCTGTACCAGCTAGGTTATGTACATAAAACTGTGAACCACAGTAACAACTTTGTTGACCCAAGAACCTTGGCAAATACGAAGAATATTAAATGATTATGGGGATCTGGAATACCTCATCACTTAGCAAAATGGGGTAACAAATAAAGACGAAAAACGAACAACAATTTTTTGACTTCCTATCTTGCTGAGTTTACGTGACGCACACAACTCAAAGGTAAAGACACATTTGCCCAAATTTTATTAAAGATTTTTATTTTGATGTAAACAATTAAAATTAGTTTAATAAAAACATATGTTTATTATTTATTTCAAATTAAATTCTAAAGTGGTGATATTATAACATACAAGTATCCTATTTTTACTTTCACTCAGCAAAAATGTAAAATATTGAATAAAGGGAAATATTGTGAACAATATCTCCAATTAAAAATAATATTTAAGAATGTCCATATTTTTATGTTACCTAGATTTTGTGAAAAAATGATCGATTCTAATCGATGATTGTGTGCTAGTTTGGATTGAGCTTTATTTTTGTATTTTTGAGTGCTTTTATTTGCCAAAATAATTGTTTAAATAAATAATAAGTTTAAACTAAAAATATAATTAATTTTCCAGTTTCAACAAAAATAATGTCTGAAACAAAAGTAATAAAAGAGACACATAATATATCTTTGGAATTTATATTAAATATTATCTAACATATAAAATCTTTGAGTCTAATCTGGTAGGGCGAAAGGGCATGGATTGATTGTTCTATATAATTATTTATTTTAATGGAATCTAAGTTTTAAATAAAAATTAATTAGAATTTCTGTAGAAACTAACTTTAATTTTTTTAAATTTAGTTCTCAGGTATGGTCGGGTTCTGGTATTAGCGTGGGAAACCATCTCATGTGGACCTTGTTACGTTCCGCACAAAGCTTGAGGTGTCCTTTTGGTTGCCGCCGTGTACTAATTATTGGCAGTGTCAAAATTCATTTCCCATGTCTTCGTCAAGTCCCATCTTCGCTCCTAAGGTCGGCAATCATCAAGGCTATCAAGGAATTCCGGGTATTGCAGACTTGTAAAGCTGTTGAGCACTTCGACCACTCTTTTAGGTTTCGCAGCCAGGAGTGTCGTCTCCCCTACATTATCAACAAGGACAAATACCAACTTGTTCATTATATTAGATATTCCAACTCCTTCTCCTCAGGTTAAGTAAATTCATTAGCCTTCATTTTATGGTAATTGCGTGACCGCTAACGCTGAAGGATGAAAAACGTCTTAAGGTATTCGAAAATAAAGTGTTGCGAAGGATATCAGGACCAATAAATGATGACCCACTGGAGAATTCAGGAGATTACACAACGCGGAATTGCGAAGCATGCACCCAGTTAATATTATTGAAGTGAAAGCGATAGGATGATTAAAATGGGCTTGTAAAGTTTCTTGGTTTAGATACGAACGAATTCCTAAAAAAATATTAAGCGCTGTTCCGACTGGGAAGCGTCTGAGGGGTAGGCCGAGGCGTAGGTGGGAGGATAGAGTTAGGAGTAGTCAGGCGGATTGGGGTCTGAGTAGTGGTAAAACAATTGTAATAAAATTGTACCACTACAACCCATGAAGAATCCTGGGTACTGGCCATATGAGCACTGCATCCGTCTCGTTTTAATATCCATGTTTATTTCTTTCCAGTTTTCATTTTCTTTTAGGAATAACTTCACTTCTTAGTATTTTGAAATATCCACACCTAGAGATTACAAGACGATTATTCCTTTTTGTAGTAAAAACTTCTTTAGCCGCGTTTAGCGACTTTTGGTAGGAGAAAAACTTATGGGTTCGCGTCACTGACTTAAGCGACATGCTCGTGACGTATTGGGCGAGAGGTCTGTGTATGAGTTATATGATTCGTTTTAATCAACTTAAGTTTAAAGGTTAGAACATGATTGATATATATATATAAAAATTAAAAAATGTACTCCTACAACCCAAGAATAATATGGGGTTCACTACATGGTGGAGAACCTTCTTGCGCAATGGTGTGTTAGGAGGTGATTTTTCCTAGATCACGCACAAACGTCAAATCACCTCAATATTTTGAAAATTCTTATAGTGGCTGGGTGAGTCCCAGGAGGGTCTTAGGTCCCATAGGATCCATCTTTGGCCGCTAACAGATTTAATAAAAGACAACCAGAAGCGGGATTTGGACCCAGGACCTTCGGCATGGGATCACACGGTTCTACCACTGAGCTTCTCGGGCTATATTATAATATATTAATAATTTATTTTTAAAATAATTTAAAAATATCAAGAAATGGAGTAAATGGATCACTTAATTTAATTCAATTTGAAAACCTAAATTTTTCCATTATTAAAATATTCTATAACAATAATTTTTTTTTAATACTTAGCCTCAAAAAAAAAAAAAATACATTCCTGTAAAATGAAGTGTAAATTTAATCCACACTACATTAAAAATTTAACTTTTAAATGAATACCTTATCAAATAAAAAAATCAAATATATACAGGGAGACGAAAGACCTGGAAACCGAAATAATATCAGAAGACTAAGAGTCTACGGGCTCATGGTGCGAATAGACCAAGGGAGACTAAGTAAATATTAGACAAATTTCGTGAATACTAGAGCGTAGAAAGGTATGTAAAACAAATGAGAGAGGAAGCAGACAAATTAAACTTAATAGACAAAAGACTGCCTAGATATGGAACAATATAGAAAAAAATTAACAGAAGTCAAGGTTCTTGTGGAAAATAATGTAAAACGGTGCAAGCAGAAATGATAAGAATAAAATCAAATGTATTCGTACCAAAAATATTCACAGATGTCGGAGCCGATGAAACCATCCGGACAGCACATTGAGCAGCAATGGCTGCTAACGTTTCCCAGGACACGGCAATCATTTGATATAATTGATAAGGCATTACTGTTGTTTGTACCCTCTCCTGTTATCTGTAGAGTGTGTATAGCTATTTAGGTAACTCTATTGGGAATCTACAGTCTATTTATAGACAGGATATCCCTCATTCAACATGTTTATACAACTTATGTATTTTAGGTAAAAAGAATAAATAATTAAGAATAAATAAGCGATAAACAAAAACTACAAATAAGTTAAAGTATGTAAATTAGTATTAGTACTAGTGAATAAATTTGCCATAAATTAAGTGGGAGAAGTTTCTCATGTAACCCAAAACTTATTTATGTGTCTATATAATATCTATTTTTATTTATTATTGTGACACTCAAATACATACATAGGTTTTAGTAGTGCAGGAAGAATAACATAATTTATTATAACTTTTTTTTCACTGTCCTAAAACTACCTTAATTTCCAATAGTGTTTATTTCTGAGAACTAAACTTTGTGATCGATGAGGAAAACTATTCAAGTTGATGTCATAATTTTGTCCCGTTAGTTACCGTCCGATAGATACTTCTAATTCTCTAAACAGTAGTTTAATACTCAATAAAATTTTCTTAAATATTCACAGCTAACATTTCTCTGATATAAAGAGGTATTTAGTAGTCCAGGATCCATGGTCCATTTTTGCACTTGATTACTATCAAGCTGAATCTTCGTGAACAGCTTTGTTTCGATGAGACGCCCAACAATTTCCTGTGCGAAAATTTGTGGTAGCTAACAGAGGTAGCAAGGATAAAATATGTCGATTTGATGATTGTCCAAAATTTATTACTAACTGGGTTTTTTTTGTTAAATCTCAAGATAATTATCTAAATTATTTGAAAAAATATTTGTCCTACAAAATGTATGGTTTGATCAAAAAGTCCCCTCCTTCCAATATGTATCGATAACGAGGTCATCAACAATGATTACTAACCAGCTGATTTTTTTTTCTATTTATATTGGAAGGAGGGGACTTTTTGATCAAACCATACATTTTGTAGGACAAATATTTTTTCAAATAATTTAGATAATTATCTTGAGATTTAACAAAAAAAAATCCAGTTAGTAATAAATTTTTGAGAATTATCAAATCGACATATTTTATCCTTGCTACCTCTTTTAGCTACCACAATCGAGAATTTTCGAACAGGAAATTGTTGGGCGTCTCATCGAAACGAAGCTGTTCACGAAGATTCAGCTTGATACTTATCAAGTGCAAAAATTGAACATGGATCCTGGACTATATTCACTGAAACGGTAATCTTTCTTTAATGTTAAAGATATAGTTCTTAAAGGAAAACATTTGCCCAAAGATTTGACACATAGGATGAAGTAGGTAAATGGAAGGATTTCGAGAAGAAGTGGCTTCAGTGGTACAGAAAAGTACAGTTTGTATTTGGTGATTTGTTGTTGTGTGCACTTGTGTAGTTCAAATTAAAAAAGAAATCCATAAAAAAAAAAGATTCACGTTAGCTACCGTAAAGAGTGTAAAATGATTTCTTTTTTTTTTATAACATGTATTATTTTTAGTATTTTTAATATTTATATTTCCGAGTGTGGATTTCTACGTTTAGGTCAACATTCCTCTCCATTCTGAAATACTCTTAGAAACCATGTACCATTACAAAGAAACATTAACAAACTTCAGAAATTAGATTTCTCCTAAAGATCGAGATAAAAACAAGAACGGATTGAGCCCGGAACACCACAATCAGGTCGAATCTAAATGATAAGCCAGCCAACGAGGAGAGGTAAATCGACTGAGGTGGCTAGGACACCTCCTCCGGATGGCTCCTCACAGAATAGCTAGCGAGACCTTGAGGAGTTAAAACGAAGAAGAGGACGACTCAGGAACAAGTGGGAAGAAGAGGTAAGGAAGGACTGAAAGAGGGGACAGCAATGGAATAGAAGAGAAAATATAATTGAGTTTTAAATCGGAATAGAACTTTGGAACTCCACTAATTTCGGTCGTATCCAATCCTTACAATCCAAAATCCATCGTAAAACCGTGAATGCTCCTTAATTCACTACGAATAAAATCATCCAACAAATTAATAACTAAAACTTATTTATTATTATTATCATTACTTACAATTAAGCAAAGTGGCATTACTATTTTATGAACCGGTTGGTAATAACTTAGATATCAGACTTATCCACAGGACCATATAAATAAAATTAGGTTTTCATTATGCGAAAAATTAAAAAAAAGTAACCCACAGAAGTTATTACTACAAATGGGAAAGTTGGAGGACAGGAAAACGAAATTTTAACGGAAGATTCTAGGCCCCATATTCCACAATAACAAACTCCCGTTAGTCAGTAATGAGACTTTATAAACTGGGTACCCTGAATTAGGGGAAGATCTGGCAATCTCGGATTGATCACCTTCCTCCACAACCCAAGTACTAAAAAACAGTACAGTATCTACCATGTACTGAACCCAACACTAAGGATTTTAGTGGTACAATTTTTTTTTTTTTTGACCTTTCCAAATCTAGTGCAATTTTTTTTTTTAAGAGATAAGAGATCGCACGTGCAGATGATAAATTCGCTGTCGCTACTGGTGACTCTTCCGTAATAATCGCCCCTGATAACTACTACAGAGATAAGGATTGTAGTAAGGAGTGATGGATTAGACTGCAATTATAGTAATGAAGTAATACGATAATCTTGTAAACAGCTACGATTCTAATGAGGGAAACTGATGTTTATTGTATACATTATATGCAAAGTCTCGTTCTAATTATTCGATTCTGGCAGGTACAAAACTTTTCTACGAAGGTAAAGATTTTGTACTTATAAACGTACAAATTTCAAGAAGTACAAATCCAATTTGAAAAATGAGTTTTGACTTAGATCGACATTCGTTATTATATAATTGATAAATCTATTAAAAACGTAAATAAATTTTTCATTATTATAAAATAAATAAAGTAATATGGTATAATATAATATAACATAATATAACACGTTGACCAACAGGTTTTACGGACTAATTTAAACCCAACCAACTAAGGTTGATTTTAAGTGCTTTAATACCATCCCCTCAATTATATTAGGTAAATTGTCATAAATAAATACTATAATAAATATATCCATTTACTTGTCAATACCGATAAAAATTTAAAAAAAATGTCGATAAAAATAACAAAGAAACAAATTCTATTAGTTCAATGTTATCGAGTATTGGCTCTAATGAACAAATACAAAAATGTGACATGGTGTCTTTACCTCCGAGGTACAGATGTAAACATATTGTTTATGACAACTCCAATCAAAGCCAATTTTTTTAAAAAAATTTATTTATTGATATTTACAACTGTATTACAATAATACATCAAATAAATAGGCTATGTGATACATAATGACATGAGTTAATGGCAAGTAGAGAAATTACCCACTGGTAGTACTCAAATCACTAGTTCAACTAAGAAGTTCACGTGGCCCTCTTCTTTTCAGACGCCTCGGAGGATTATCGGGAATCGAAGAGGAAGCTAGGTTTGAAACTAGAGGGTTTGAGTGGGAATGAAGTTTGTTATGAAAGGATAGATACAGGGTTCGGGCCAAATCAGCAACAAATGGGACATTAAGGTCGTTATGGATGACTTTATTCTTAACAAAATAAGGAGCGTTGAGGATTTTACGAAGTATTTTGGATTGTAGGGATTGGATACGAGAGGAATTCGATGGCTTAGTGGAGCCCCAAAGCTCTACTCCGATTTCAAAACTCAATTACTTTTTTCCTTCTATTCCATTGGAGTCTTCATATATAAGAGTATTTTGTAATTAATTGAGAGCTTAGAGGGCTTGTCTAGTAAATTTCGGGAGCGGAGTGGCTCAGTGGTAGAGCAATGAGTTGCCATACCGGATATATTTTTCAAGGATAAAGTTTCAACTAATATTTCGAAGTATAGCTGATATATGTTTGTTGAAACGTTCATTTCTAGATGAAATTATTACTAAAGTAGACATATTTCCCATAATTACATTCTCTTTCCCATTCTAAAACTCATGATAACTTGTATTTTTGGAAAAATTAAAAGGAAAGGAATAAACAATTAACTCTAAGCGACAACCTGCGGAATAATTACCGGGAATACTTTAAGATTAATGACATAATACTACGATTCCAAGCAAACTCTTGTTAAATATATAGCTGGCTGTAACAGTATCTAAGTTGCGTTTGTATCGTTGTTATGGCACCTGCATCAATGAGACTATAAGTTTCTTTTGATATGAAAAAAATTTTTTTTTTTTTAGGACCCTAAGAGATAGGACAAGATAACAGCCTTTTTGGGAGTTGTGATATTAAAGTTGCAATCTAAGTCATAAAGTGATCTTTAAAAATGGCCTACCTCATGATAGGCTCCAAAACATTTTAAAATATTTCCGGAAGTCTTATTTCTATATCATCGTTTTAAATAAATAAAATGTTTTTATAATTGAGATAGGATGGGAAAATAGTTTCGCTGAGACTTCATCCATGTCACGACATTTAATTAGTGCGTGCGATGAATGGACCCAAGTTTTAATGATGCTTTTTCTAAAAGAGTTTTTTTTTCTAGCCATTACTAGCGCTAAATAAGAGCTTTACAAGTTTTTTTATTATTAACTAAAATTTTATCTTCTATAGAGGTTAAAATTGAAGAGGAGGTGTTTTCACGCACTAGGGAAACATTTTCAACGCTTCAATATTACAATACCAGTCAAGAACTTTAAGCCCACAATGAATATTATTAACAATCAGTAAGTTTCTGAATACATCGATGGCATTGATAAGCCATCATTTGCCCCCTAAGTTTTTTCTAAAAATAATCTGGCAGCCTCATTATTCATGGATGAAATAACATTATTATTAATGTTTGATGTTTTAACGAAATTAAATATATTATAACAAATTATTTTATTTTATTTGTTACTAATTTTTAAATATTTTTATTTGAAAAGAAAAGATATGACCTCGACCGAGAAGCGTGCTTCATTAGGGCCCAGGATAGAATGTACTCAAATGGTAGAGTCCCAAACTAGTAATCTGGAAGACCGGGTTCGAGTCCCGGTCCTGGACATTTTTTTTCTTTTCAAATAAAAATATTTATAAGTATATTATAGAATTCTTTCTCACTAACAGGTTATTCAAAGTAAACCGTAATAATGTCTATTCATCCCTCTTTTCATAATCTGGTGGTGTTCCTCAAGGCAGTATCCTCGGCCCAATCTTCTACACAGTTTATACAGCTGACATCTTAATCCATCCTACAACTATTTCACGTGTGCCGATGATGCAAGTGTATTATTTAAAAAAAAAAAAACCTGTACCACTACAACGTGTGAACGGGTCTGGGGTTCAGTATATGGTAGAGACTGTACTGTTTCATGGACAACGGTTATGCAAGGAGGTGACTTGTCCTAAGTCACGCTCAACCGCCAGATTTTCCCCCCTTATTTAGGGTACCATGTTTTTATAATAATTTATAGAGGCTGGGTGGGCCCCAGGAGCGTCCTCTCCCGCTGCAAACAGACTAAATAAAAGTCATGCCCGGAGCGGGATTTGAACCAGGATTTCCGGCATGGCAACTCAGTGCTCTATCACTGAGCCACTCCGCTCTCCCAAGTGTATTATTAGTCAACACTAATCCAGTTATTGCATCTCAAACTCTTCAATCCCATATCACAGATCCTGAAAAGTAGTTTCGAAACTGGAGAGTTAAAATTAATTCCCGAAAATCTCATCAAATCCCCTTCACCCTCCGTCTTAAACCAACGACTTCCTGCCCTTCTGTATCATTTAATAGCGCCCTACTGACCCCTGTAGAATAGATCCGATATTTCTGACTACATCTTGACAAATGTTTAACGTTGGAACCGTCTTAGTAGACTGAAGAGACAAGAAATTGCTCGACAAACGCTCCAAGTTCCGAATTAATTTCGTATATATAAGACTTTGACACATGACCATTTTAAGACCAATCTGTACTAGCGGAGTAGAGCTTTTGAGTTCATATGAGTCCCATCGAATTCCTCTCGTATCCAATCCTTACAATCCAAAACCTCCTTCGTAAAACCCTCAATACTCCTTAGTTTGTTTAGAATAATAACGTCATCCATAATGACTATAATATACGATTAGTTTTAGTTACCATTTGGCCTGAACCCGATATCAATCCTTTCGCGACCAATCTTTATTCCCACTCAAACCCACTACTTTCAAACTCTCTTCAATTCCCGATAATCTTCTGAAGCATCTGAAAAGAAGATGGTCTCCTAATTTTTTATGTTATTATTTGAGTACTATTAAGTTTCTCTTGTCTTTATCTCATTACATTATCTATCATTCGTTATATTTACATGTTTTATTATAATAATAAAATACAGGATCAGGAAGCTAACAGTGGACTGTCTGGCTTTTGCAGATGAGCATTTTTTTCAGATTCGTTGAATGGAACAAATCAACCAACTTCAAATACAAGCGGAAAAAGCAGATCTCAAGATTTTCTTCGAAAAAAAAAGAGTTCATTACCAACATCATGTCAGCACCCAAAGAACTTGGCGTGGGATTAAACAAAATTAAGCGAGCTGACAAGTTCAAATATCTAGGCGAATGGATAGGGCCCAATATCTCAGAGAAGGACCCTTTCCCTCAAGGATGAGAAAAATGGAGACTGCGTATAATCTGACCAAGAGGATCTACAACAAGAAGTCAATATCCCTGAATGCCAAGCTCAGACACTATCAAAAAGTTATTCGACCGGAAGCCCTATATGCTAGGGAATGTCTCACAATGAACCGGAAAGGACTGATGGAGAACCTTGAGGTTAGAGAAAGAAGAATTTTGAGCACAATATTGGGTCCAGTTAAGGAAAATAGTCAATACAGAAAACGGCACAACCACGAACTCTACATCCACATTGAAAAAATAACTGATGTTATTCGGAAGAGAATGATTTTATGGCCACATGGCAAGAATGAAACCGGCGAGATTGACAAACAGAATCTTTGCCTACTTTCTAGGAAAGAAAATCAAAGGAGCATGGTTCACAGAAGTTGGAAAAGACTTGCAAGAAGTGGGGATTACGTGGTAGGATATTCAGGAACGTGATCCTTTTAAGACAAAACTTCAAGCATTCCGGATTTTCCAGAAAAAGCCCAAGCTCAAAACAGGCAAGGTTTGGACTGAAGAACGGAAACAAAAACATCGAGAACGGAAGTGACAGTACAGGGCAAGCATAAAAGCCCAAGGAAGGAAACAGTTGAAATAACCTGGTCTCGAGCTGCCCGAGACGAAGAAGAATACAGTTGTAAATTTAAGTAAATAAATTTTTAAAAAACGATTCGATATATTAAATTAAAGAAGTTCAGATCCTAATGAGCGTTTTAGTAAAACGAATTTATTTGTACTGCTAAATCAACATTAATTACCTAAATTATAATTAAATAGAAACCATAAACAGTCTTAAAAATGCGAATTATTTGACTGCCATTGTGTGTTTGGACTCCTTTTAGACGTGCATTTGCCATGTCATTTAAGTAGACATGTTCATTTTATGTTGTTTAACCTTAGCGTAGCATAAGGCATCTTTTTTGCCATAGACACACTTTCTATATAACCTATTGTTCCATTAATAGATGTTTTATGCGTCCACGAACAGGTGACTACAGGTAATCTTCTATAACCATTCTTATCTTAAACGCATTGTGTACAATGTAAGCCGGTCGGGGCAGTCTACCCAAAAAGAGAAAGAGAATATTAACTGATGGAATTTCTCGTTGTTAGGGGGGATTATTAACCTATATGGAGAGGGATAGGTCAGTGAGTTGTTGTGGTGAAGGTCGTGGGTTCAAATCCGGCCGAAGCAGATAAGTTATTTATTCTGTTAAGAACCCCGTATGGACCCGGTGGGATCTACATACCTTATTAGGGCTCACCAAGCCTCTTTATAAAATGGGTACCCATTATCGTAGGAGAAAGGTTGAACACGATCTTGGACAAATCAATATGAATAATCAGATAATTGAAACATCTGGCGCCCAAACAGACTCGAGGTTGCCAAGGTGAGATTTTACAATTCTTGTCAAATATTAAATCCAGTTTTTTACGAATTCGTACTTTTTACGAAATTCTCAAATCAAGAAATTCGGTAAAAATATATGGGTAAAATATATTGTACGTAATAAACAATCTATAAGGAATAATTGTTACCTGAATAAACATTAGAGGTTTACGTTCTGAACTTCAATAGTCCATAATATTCGTACTTAAAAATGAACATCTGTGTATTTAAAAAAAACAAAATCATAACATAAGTAATAATACATTTTATATCATGTCATGACCCAAAGCAAAGAGGTATCAACAAACACGCTCAAACGCCAGATTTCCTCGCAAATCCGTAAAATACTCAGTGGACCAATACCGATAGGTACAAGTGCTCTCACGATTCAAGTGATAAGCCACTTATGACCGTCCTGAATCCAGTTTAGTGCTAATATAACTAAAAACTTTTGCTAAATAAACTCAATAACCCATTGATAGTTAGATTTCACTAAACTAACTGAATAGATTTTCTGCTAGAAAAGTGTCTGTTCTGGTCGCGAATGTTCTTTGGTTTCTTCATAAAGGATAGATATTGGCAATACTGTTTGCGTGAATAATGCAAAACTAATGTTTATAATTTTTTAAAAATATTATTGGGCTGTACAGTCCTTAAAGAACTTTGGCCTCTGCTAATTTCTTCCTTCATTCGCCTCTGTCCGCTGTAAGGTGCCTCCAGCGGTTTATCCCGAAAAATATTTATTATTTATATAATAACAAACTTGGTATATATTTTAAAATATATACCAATTTTGTTGTGATTTTTTCATTAGTTTTATCAAATAAGCAGCTCACCGTTTCAGGCTACTACAACATTTACTAGGGAAAAAAACCTGCACCACTACACTCCGTGAACGGGTCTGGGATTCAGTACATGGTAGAGACTGTACTGTTTCATGGACAGCGGTTCTGCAAGGAGGTGACTTGTCCTAGGTCCCACTCAAACGCCAGATTTGTCCACCTTATTTTGGGTACCCTATTTTTATAATATTTCCGGTATAGCAACTCAGTGCCACTCCGCTCCCAAAATTTACTAGACAAACCCTCTAAGCTCTCAATTAATTACAATAGACTCTTATATATGAAGACTCAAACGGAATAGAAGGAAAAAAGTAATTGAGTTTTGAAATCGGAGTAGAGCTTTGGGGCTCCACTAAGCCATCGAAGTTCTGTCGTATTCAATCCTTACAACCCAAAATCCTCCGTAAAATCCTCCTTGCTCCTTACTTTGTTACGAACAAACTAATCCATAATGACCTTAATGTCCCATTGGTTGCTGATTTGGCCCGAATCCGATATCAACCTTTTTATGACAAACTTCAGACCCACTAGTTTCAAACCTTGCAACCTCTTAAATTCTTGATAATCCTCCGAGGTGTCTGAAGAGAAGCCTTTAAACCTGTACAACTACAACCCATGAATAGTCTTGAAATTAATAGAATAGAATAGAATAGAAAAATAATTTTACACTAGGACCAGGTCCCTTTAGAATAACAGAGATGAACAAAATTAAATAAATATATATCTGGCCAATGGCCTACATCAGAATAAAACAATATTTACACAATATCTTGTATGCGAATATAGATATAAGATGGGTGTTGTGAGTTGATAGTTTGATATAAGAAAGAACCAAGGAAGTGAAGTCTACGGGTAGAAGGGAAAAGCCACTTTACCTCAGGGTACCGGGGAGACACATGAGACCTCCTCGGGGCGTCGAAGACAAACAGTTCATAATTCGCTTCAACCTCTCCTCGAGCCTGATCGAGAGGCCACCATGAGCCACACAGCCATAGTCAAAGTGAGGAAAGATAAAAGAAGTGATGAAGAATTTACGGATAGGTAGTGTTAGAAGTTGCCTGGAACGGTGAAATAACTTTAGAGTTATTTCATACTTTAATACACGGTAGACACTGTCATTACTGTTATAGGACAGTAATGTAGGGAGGTGATTTGCCCGAGATCATGCTCAACCGTCGGGTTTTCCGTCAATTCAGGGTATCTACATTACTGAGGATGTGTGAGCCACGGGAGGGTCTGCAGTTCTCGCATAGGTTCCATCCATACCTTTTAAAAGATTAAATAATGTATTTGCCACACCCAGATTTGTATCTTGGATATTCAGCACTGCAATCTAGCGCTCTACGGACTAACCTACCCGGCAAAATACAAATAAATAATTATGTTAATAACCATGAATAGTGAAAATTACAAATTTTCTATTTCAGTTCATCAATAATATCATAAGACTCTTGAAAGATATTCTGATGTGATCTCAATAGATAACGTTTCTCACCAATCGTTTTAACAAAATGTAATATAATCCTGTTTTCTTTCAATTTTCCGTTTTATAGTACTATAGTTCTGTTTATTATTACATTAATGTTATTTTTGTTTACTTATTTACATGCTTTATATTCAAACTACTATTATTCTTTTATATGAAAAAACGCTATTATATATTTACATCTTCTCTGTAAATAATCTGATAATGTACAGTTAGGGGTGTCTCTTGCATGAGACGAAACCCACACTTTCACTAAGTGTTAAATCTTAAAATTTCATTATTAAAAAAACCATGTAAGGCTAGGAATACCCGATCTGGAAATAAAGAGAATAAAAAATAATATCATAATTAATCATTTTTCCACAAATTCAAGGTAAGAAGGGCTTTAAGGTGAAGTTGACTCCACATATTGCTGTTAAAATATTGAATAATTTGCCACAGCCGGGTTTGAACCTGGGACGTTAGGGGCAGCAACACCACGCTTTATACACTAAGCTACCCCGCACACTAACAAAAATAAATTAAACAATAGTAACCACAAATAAGACTGAATAAGTACACAAGAAACATGTTTTTTCGGTTTATCAATAATATATTAACCACTTTTCCAATTCATTGTTTACCGTCATTTTTTTTTTAGATACTTTTTAGATAATACTATTGTTATTTTCAGTATCCTCCATTACTAGAAAAATAAATTATCGTAATTTATTGCCATAAATATACCTTTTTTCTGTTTAATGAGTCTTGGGTGTAGCTGTCATTAAGTGCATATATAATTGAGTATTATTGAGTAGAAACTGTATTACTAGCTAACTAAAGTGCTTGTAATACAATGTAAGAATCATCAACAAGTGCAGTTGACCGTTATGAAGTATTCTGAAGGTGCATATATTGCGTGTATAAAAATAATTTACATTTTAAGCCTTCTTAAGAATGACCTTTATAGTGGTGCCAGGGGGCATTATTTTGTAAATTGTATATATAATATATAGATACATATAATAAACGCTTTTCGAATACAAAACTGAGCTTTAAAAGACTGTTGAGCATTATTAAGTAAATTATAAATATATAAACAAATAATTTGCAAACTGACCCTTCTGGTATACAATGTAAGAAGTGCTTTAAAGTGCCTTTGAGCACATCCCAGAAAGTATTGCATATATTATAAATTTGTATATATAATTTACACTTTAAGCTTTCTTCTAATCCAAGCTTGGAATGTCTTTAAAGGACATTTAAGCATTATTAAGTAAATTATAAATATATAAATACATATTTTATACTTTGACTCTTCTTCTATACAATGTAAGTATCACTTTAAAGTGGAATTGAACATTATTAATGATTCCTGAAGATTCACCTATTGTATATATATATAAATATAATATTTATACCTTAAGCCTTCTTGTACACACGGCAAATGGGCCGTTGAAGAGCCTGTGAGCACTGCTAAGTAAATATTAATATTATACATATATATATATACATATATATATATATAATATACACTTTAAGCCATCTTGTATACGAAGTGTGAAGGACTTTACTATATAGTCTAATATCTAACCTTTCTCGTATAAGAAGAGTTTTAAAGTGCAATTTATCATTATTAAGGGTTCCTGAAGGTGCAAATATTGTATACATAGATAAATTATAAATATTTTACGCTTTAAGCCTTCTTTTATATAAGGTAAGATGACCTTTGAAGGGCTGGGGGGGGGCATTGCTTAATAAATATTAATTATATATACGAGTATATATATATTTTACACTGAAGCCTTTTTGTATTCGAGGACTGAAGGGATTTATTATTTATTATAAATATATAAATAAATAATTTACTATCTAGCCCTTCTTGTTTACGACTTAAGAAGCGTTTTATAAACTGCACTTGAGTACTATTAAAGGTTCCTGAAGGTGCAAATATTGCACAAAATATAGCATATATAAATAAATAATTTAAACTTTAAGCCATCTTGTATAGATGGTAAACCTTTGGTGTAAATGGTAGACCTTTGAAGGGGCATTGTTAAGTAAACATTAATTATATATATAAATAATTTACACTTTAAGCCTCCTTGTATACAAGGTTGAAATGCCTCTAAAGACCAGGTAAGCATTATTAAGATTTGATAAAGGTGGAAATATACACGTATTTGACTCGCCTCAAACAGCTGAGAGGAGCCAATGTAAGTAATGTGGCATTTACCTGTGTGCCTTCGGACTCTGCCAAACAACTGGGTTCGCCAGTCACGAGCACCTGTATATATAGACTGCCCCCCACCACTTCCCTCACCCCCAACCCTCGTGGCTCTTCCCATTTGTCACGATCCGACCAATCAGGGATCGCCGAACGGTAGGCTTTCCACCAATCAGGAGCCGTTGAACGGTAGGCTTTCCACCAATCAGGTCTAATTGCAAGTCCCAGCCTCCCTGACCTTGCCCTCTCTAGAATCCCGTAGTAGCTAATTTGTCTTCTTAGGCTCTTCTTTACCGATCTTCCCATCGGCTTCTTTTCATTTAGGCATATTCGGAACGCAATTCAGTTTTTACGTGAAGCCCATTGCGTGAAAGTGTGCCTAGAGTAATGAGAATATTAAGATCGTTTGGAATTGGAAGGTTCGTTTCTATGTAAAAGCCTCTTGAAGATGAAAGAAAAAAAATGATATTTCATCATATCATAAACTTTTCATACGAAACTTAATGGTTACATATACACTTATACAACTTTACACGAGGAGTCTACATACGCCTGTAGTGTAGTATAAGCATAACAATATTCTATGCAAAAGATCGCGGGTTCACTGAACTGCAGGTTGTCCAAGGAATCTTAAAAGGAAGAAAATAATCCTTCGGAAGGGTTTTAAAATTGGAGTCCCAATTTTGTGCGGTTTCAGGACTCGTTAAAGATCCATTATTATTCCTGGGTAGGACTTCCACTGTAGCATCGTCCCGTTAACCATAGCAGCATAAGTTGACGGGCGTTAATAGCAATCGACCCAAGGACTGACTTAACCCCTAATGCACTTCGAGGATGACAAAAAAACTGGGCAAAAATTTACCTAACCAGTTATTCACAGAAGGAGTATATGTAACTTGCAGACCGTCATGAAAAAAAACAATTGAAACTGTTGTTTAAAAACGGTTTATGTTCTGCAAATGTTCCACAGGACTTGTCTAAACTCCCCAACAACTCCTAACACGTTTTTTTTAGTAAATAAAAAAAATAAATAAACTTTCACATAACGAGAAACATATTTAATATTAACTCTTAATGAAATCTACTAAAGGATTTTTATTTAGAGGGATTTTAGTGGATGAAATTAGGAGGTGAAATTGTACAAATGGTCAATTAATATTAATTTAGTAAGTACTTTAAGTATTTTAGTACAGCTATCCCGATATTATCTTAGAAATTGTAGTTCAGTTTAGGACTAATTTGGAACGCCCCTAGTGACCCAAATATGAGTACCCAATTTTAGCGATCTTTATATTAAAATTAAAAAACATTCAATCTGATTTTTTTTACATCTTCAATAATACACCACGAAATAAAATATAAGAATCGCGCTGTAAACAAAAAAAATGTCTAAAGTCGGGTTGTTGACATATAATAAACTCTTAGAACAATAAAAGATTAATATTAAACACTACTAAATCGATAAAAATGATTAAATTTTTTTTTAAAATCTACTGAACGTAATTCACACGGTCTAAAATACAACATGAAACAAATACAAACTTTATATGTGGACATCAATTTACGTATTAACATTATCTTCTAGTGAAGGTAGTATCAATTTTATATCTAGATTTATGTATAATTTAATATAATTTTCTAAAAGCCGTTTTCTCCACTGTTAGGGTCTGGATATGAGAACAATAAAGCCTCGATACTTATTCAAAAAATGGTTTAAGTAGTTATATGATGCAAAAAAAAATATAATGATTAAAAATATATATATATATATATATATAAATATATTTCATTATATATACAATTTTATTTTTATAAAGTAAAAAAATAAATAGAGTAAATAAATAAATGTTAATTTGTCACAGAAAGGGAGCTAGTTGCGCGCCTTAGAAGTCGGCAAACCCTCCTCACACGTGGACATTTCCCGGCAAAATAAGTTAATTCTTATTTCCTTCTAAAACTTATTCCCGTCGTTATTTTGTTGTTGTTTGTACATAATTAGTTAAAAAATTAATAAATTGAAAAAAAATATTAATTTATTTATAAGAAATATAGTAGAGAAAAAATATATCCTCAATGGTTATCATTGATCAAAGATAAAATCGAGAAATAGAAGAAAATTAATGTTCTTTGATTATTTAAAAAACAAAGCCTTGATTTTCTTGAACAGTATTGAATAATCAATCATTCAACAATTCATTCAAGCAACTTAGAAACAGATAATGATATGATAAAATAAATGGAAACCACAAAAATCAGTTCAAGCCGAATAACATAGCAATCAGTTCTCTCATTATAAACGTTTATTATCTATCTATCTATACATATTATAGATATGTATGCAAAGCCCTCGGCCGCGTTTGTTCGCGGTAAACTCAATAACTACTGCACGGATTTTCATGCGGTTCTCACCAATAGATAGAGTGATTCACCAGGAAGTATATAATTTGTTGAGGTTTTGTGTAAACGGGTTGGATTATCGATGGGCTTCACCGAAGACGCTGCTTGGCTAATCCCGTCCAATTATCTAACGTACAAGATAATAAATTCGTATATAAAAAAATATTTGGTTTTGTTTTCATTTTTATAATTACATTAGCTACTAAAATAAATAAGTACATTAGCTAAGATTGGAAGAAAGAAAATCAAGACTCCCAAAGAAGCCTAACCAATTATATTCACGTGGTCCATAGTGGGCGGTACGTGAAAAAAAAAATACATTACACAGACAAATTATGTAGGCATAATATGCCTGATTACCCGAGCAAAGCTGGGGTGGGTCGCTAGTCAAAATAAAATATTGCTCTTTTATTAAAATTTTACAAGCTCTCATGGGAAAAGCAGTTTGAAAGAACCTATTAAAAAAAGAAAAGAAAATAGCTTTCTCTGAATACTTTCTAAATTATCTTCTAATAGGAACAGATGCGAAAGAAGGATAAACAATGGATCGGAAAACATAAAAATGTTTGTACAAAAACGTTTACAGCTCTTCAAATGCCTAGTTTAATTTTAAATTTAGAAACATCTATAAACAAGACATGATAAAAGTCCGATTGAATCTATAAACATTGGATATCTTTGTAACATTACCTACGTTGATATATTTTAGTGAACTGAGTTAATTGAACATAATTTATATTACGATAAATAATTTTTTTAAAGTTAAAAACATAATTGAGGCTCAACTGTCAGGGTTCTTCCCCATTTAAGGGTACCCACTTTACATAGGCTGGGGTAGCCCTACTGGGTTAATCCTACTGGGTTCATGTAACAGATTAATAAATTTACCTGCAAGAACTGGATTTGATCCCAGGACCAACGGAGCAGCAACTCGGCGCAGTAAATGTTTTAAATCTTAATTGCCAAATTTCTAAACATTTTGAATTCATGAAATTTTAGTCCCAATCGTAACTCTGGAGTTTCTCTTTTGTATTTCCCAGAACAAAACGCCTAAAGTTTTGGTAATTTTTTTTATGAACATTGAAATTATGTATAAATTTCAATATGATATTTTTGAAAAATAATAATTGCATTCAGATACAAGAATTAGAAGGTGGGTGATTTCTAGGAAGGTTTCCAGATCCTACAGAGTCGATTCTTCGGTGATAATAGAATAGAAAAAAATTAACTAAATGAATAGAATAGTTGAAGTTCACTGTAAAATTGATAGAAATATATTTGTGACCAATATTACCTTACTTTGGTCTAACCTACAGTGATTGATTCATGAGCAAGCTCATCAATTTAATATTTTTATTGGTAAGAAGATATTATGATTCATTCCATAGAGAGAAAACTATATTTTGTTGATTTGGCGCTCTAGTAAAAAACTGATGACCTCAAAACTAATTAGTCAATTGCGAATAGCGAATCCTAGATTACTCAACGAATAGTTACCTACTTTGAAAATTGCTAACGGAAGTTTCCGAACATTATCACTCATAAAATTAGCAATAAATATTTGATATGTAAAAGATTTATGCAAGATAAAAAGATATCATATCCCACTTTAACAATCCGAAATAGAGACTATGGAAATAAAAAATCACCTTATGGTGTTTGTAAATCACTAACTTGATAATCAATAGTCATTGATAACGTTTATGTAGAACAATCGAGTTTATCTCAAATTTTTTTTAAATGCGCAATTTAAAAAAAAAATATTTATCTTTCTGAGAACACAGTTAGTTAAGTGAGGTATTTAAATTTGAAAAAAAAAATTATAGTTGCCTACTCTCATGTCTCCACTGAATTTCTCTATTAGTACTAGTTGAACGTTAGCTCAAAATTTGGATATTAAAAGCAAATATATATATATATATATATATATTATATATATATAATATAATATCGATAATATAGATGCGTGCCTACGTTTTGGCCTAAGACTGAAGACGTCAGCATCCGATAATATAACAACATTAGTGAGTAAATTCATCATTGACCAGAGTCTTTACCGAATTCTTTATAAAAAGAAACCTGTGCAAAATATCCCTTTAAGCCAGTGCATGTTAGAGATTTTTTATTATTCTTTATAATATAATTCTTTATTCTTTAATTTTCATTTGCATCCGCGCAATTGCTTGCTGGTTTGACCCAAGTGTTCTTCGCTTTGGTTTGCTACAGGATCTAAAAGTTTTGGAAATGGAAACATCAATAGTTGAGCAGGTCTCTTGGCCGTTGTCTTTTTAATCTTATCCTATAATAAGCTCGGGTGACATGGAATAGAAAAGCAGAAGAACGGGTGGATTTTGGTGATTTTGTGTTTTGTGGAATTTTATGTATTTGTTATGAATATATGATTTTTTAGTGGGAATGTTAATGTTGTTGTTTACGGTGTGATTCGAAATATACCGAGGAGCATTAACAATTTTTCTGAGAATTTTGGTCGGTGCTGTTTGTATCTTGTGTATGTTAATAATCAATTAAATTTATTTATTATAATTTTAAATTTAATTTATTACATAATTCTACATAAACATGATAATATTCAAAAAATTGTAATCGCTGCTTTTTTTTTTATTTATTCAAACAAAACTAAATATTTTTCAATTAATTTCTAACGTTTTCCACTACAAAATTAAATTTTTTAAACCTTCTAACTTGAATCTTAGCTTTACTATAGATATCTTAAATGTTCAGTCTTCTGAACTGAGTATTCAGATTATTTAATGGGTTGTTAATGGTAGAATTAATAATTCAGTTATTACTAAGCTTAAGTACCTATTTTTTAAACAATTAAAAATTACAAATTGAAAGAAGAGAGCATTGAGGTTTCACATATGCACGTGCAGTACATAGGAACGACTACAGTTTTTATATCCACAAAAATGTTTTTCATAATTTGGCCCTTTATACACACTTCAGGCTAAGAGTTGAAGAATATAAACAAATGAATATATCAGATATCAAAAGACAACTAAGAATATAAAGAAAAGCAATACTAAAACAGAAGACATGCGACAAAAGAAATATCTGAAAGAACGAGAGCTAATGGGACATTATTGCAACTTGTAGAAGCTTCTGACGTCATAGGTCATTCAAGTATTTCTCATAGCGAGACCACACCATGAACCTAAGAGGAAGAAATATTAGATGTATTTTTGTATATTGTTGTAATACTGGCCTACTAGATGCCTCGTAGGAGAGAGCTTTTTGTCTTTATTGATGTTAGGAGCTTACGTAGGGAGAATCAGGAGAATATACCTCCTGGAACTTTATTAATAAAAATGATCATTTCATGTATAATACAACACTTGTATTTTGTTTATTGTTTATTTATTTAACGCCACCTTATGCTGCTGGAGCAAATCGGACGATGCCACAGCGGGAGTCCTTAATTTTTACTATCCAGGTGTAATTAGGATAGGGACCTTTAGCGAGTACCTGACACCGTACATTCTCGGGACTCCAGTTTTACGTCTCTTCCATAAGGGCAGCATAACCAAGGACTTTTTACTCCATTAAAAAATCCTAAGGCCACCAGGAGGACTCCAGGCCCGCGATCATAGAAGGGTGTTATGCTTTACCGCAAGTAACTCCCCCCCTTATGTAAGTATGCATATGTATATATCTAATCATTAAGTTAGCTGAGGTATCTTAAGCGCTTAACTGACAATGTACAAGCTCAGGCACCCTAGTTTACATCCCTTTTTCTGCTGTACGTCAAAAGGAATTTATACTCACATTAAAAAAAATTAATTTTTAAACATTTTTATTTTGAAGAGAAAAGATTTGTTCTGGTTAAATACTTTAATTTATTTTTTTTAGCATTTAAACAAAATTTATATCATAGCCTGAACATCTTGATATAAAACGTTCTAAAAGCAACATATGTAGCTGCGGTGGCGTTAATACGTAAGTACCGTTTTTGAATTGTCTCGTACTATTGATGCAATTTTAAAAAGGTATTCACGTCAGAAAGTACTAAACTGAACTTCAATTGCTAGCTCTAAACGTTAAGTAACTATTTTAACAGAATTAAAGGTTTAGCTGTAAATGTTGTAAAACGGGGTTTGCTCGACGTAAGGTAACGGAGGTAGTCAACTCTTAGTTATAATAAAAAAAAATTAATATTAATTTACCATTCATCATTATTTATATATTACATACCTTGATTTATTATTTTTCTGTAAGGAATGATAAATTGATATATAAAATTTTAGGAAACTTATATATGCCATGATGGAGAAAGTTTAACTGAAGTTTTTAGAGTTGAGTGTTTAGATTGTTTCGGAATACTTGAAGATAATGGTTTCGACCCTCAGAAACAAATTCAAATGAAGACCAAACTACATTGGGTTATTACAGGATAATAAATTTGTCTTAGAAAAGCTAAGCTTGCGTGAGTGCGTGTTTTGTACTGGCCTCTTTTGCAAAGGAGTGAATCACATTCAATGACATTTCGCATCAAAGGATTCCGAATGAGTACATTCACCTTCATAAAAGTCCTCAGCCTAATTTTAATATGTTCAAAGTAATCAATACATCATATACACTTATAGGAGAACAGTTGTTAACGAAATTCGTTGATTAAACAGATCTTTTTACAGATAGTGGAAAAACATTTTTTTCTAATTCGCGTACGTTTCAATGGCATGATAACTTCCAACCCCTAATGATTATTCCGTGACACTATCTGGAACATTTGGAAATGGGGTAAGGGGGAGGGGATAAAGCAGGTGGCTGTCCCTTAGGATTAAGTGTCCCTTAGGAGTGGCACAGAAGTGGCAGTTGTAGGGATGAAGCGGGCAACTCAACATGTGGGGCTGCCACATGTAGCGAAGAGGTCTTCTTTTGTAAGTAGAAGATTTTTCATTAGAAGGAATCGAATATTATTATTATGTTAGAGAGGAAAATAGTTGACTGGAAGATCTAATGAAGGATGGAATTAGTTGGGGGGTGCAGTCATAAATAACACCAAATAAGTGAAACTTATTTTTTATTAGTGCCGACGTTTCGACCTACGTTGTAGGTCATCTTTAGGGCTAAGAGAGAAAAACAAAACCAAAATAACTATAAAAACATTGCAGCACCATGAAAGAATATAATAACATATAGAGTTATAGAAAAGTAAACAAATTAGCGATGGATATATTATTAAGGATATGTATGAAAAAACAATTACAGAATAAGTGAACCATAAGGGTGATAATGCAAAGAAACACAAAGAGAAAGTAAAATGAGAAGGTAACAATAAGATACAAAATGAAAAATAAAGAAAAGGTATAAATGTAAAATGATGAAGTTGAAAAGTATGGAAAACCTAGACGGTCACCTGTGGTGTAGTGGTTAACGTAACTAAGCCCAAGATCGCGGGTTCGTAGCCCGGCAGGTGACCCTAGGATTTTTTTAAGGGAGAAAAAAATCCTTAGTAACGTTGTCCTTCGGAAGGGCGAGGAGGTCCTCTACTTCGCTTCCCGTCTGGTTTCTCATTGAGCATTATCTTTGGTGTCCTGTGTGCTGGCATTCTTTCCACATATCCAATCCATCTAATTATGACTCTCTTTATCAGTGTCACCATGTCAGTTTCTCTATACAGCTCCACCAGTTTCTCATTCCTTCTTTATTTCCATTTTCAGCCACTCCGCCCCATATCCATCCGCAAGTTCCTATCAGGAATTAAAAGTAGAGAGTCATATAAGTTTCTAAGAGGAATGGACTTCAGTTCCTATAAGAGAAAGAGTTTCCTCAGCTAAAGACGAAAGATAATTAACCGTACGACAAAGATATTGGATACGTGTGGAAAACGGAAGTGTGAATAACCTATTTCAAACTAGGAAGAGGGGGAGTATTTGGAAAACGACCTTTGGCCATACTAAGGAAATAATCCACAGCGAGAAGGCTAAAAGCAGGTTATAGATAGTGTTATCATGTACTCATCTTGTGTAATGTATTAATGTTTGTTAAATCCCGTGTTACCGTAGGACGAGGAAGGGTGAATAAATAAATAAAAATACATTATATATGTAATTAACGCACTACAGAAACTTTGACATTTTTTTTTCTCTTTTTCAGCCCATGGTAACCCCATGGAGGGACCGTTTATTAATATTAAGAAATGCTCCATGCTTAAATAAGCATATTCAATGTCATTACATGAGGTTTTAATAAACAGATCAGTTTATAGAATTACATTAGAATACATTTAAGTATAAGTTAACTATAAAAGAAATTTAAAATTTACAGTTTGACTAAATTGATAATTTACATGTGAGAATAAAATTTAACAAATGTAAAAATAAACAAGAATGAAACAAAATTAGTATTTTAAGCACAGCAAAAAGGTTTTATAATATAATTTATATAACTAAAAACATCAATGAGTTACTTGTGAATTGTCCTTCTTTTGTCTTAGAGTTGATCAAAATCAATGTCTTTTATAAATGATAGTATATCAGTTTTAAATTTAGAGAAAATTAAGTGTTCTGTCTCAGGCCAAGTCCCTCGTTTGAGTATTATGTTTTTTTATCAGTTTAATTCTTTGTCTGTCGTATCGTGAACAGTCATACAGTATGTGTCTGAAAGTGTGTGTCTGTCCATCTTATAATGTTAAACCGTTTCAAATACTGTTTTTTGTTTCCGTGTTCTATTAAAAATTGTATTAATTTGAAGTCTGAACTGTTTAATTGTAAGAAATTTTCGAGTGTTATGCGAGGAATGTATCTGTGCATGTACATGACATGTGTATGTACATTAAATACGAGTAATGTACACTACATGGACTAAATCGACAAAATCACCCAACCTTCAAAGAAACTTTAACACTTGTAAACAAATAATTAAAAAGAGAACAGTAACATTATCTAATGAAATACAGCCAAGAGTTAAGGTCAAACCAAATACATCAAGATAAAGTCGTCAATATATTACATCTGTGACTCAATAGGAAAGGACAATAAGAAACTTAAATATTTATTATATATAATTGCACAATACAATTGTTATAATTATAATTGAAGGATGCTGAAAAGGAAATTTAAAAAATATTTATTTAAGAAATAATTGAAATTGGCGATCTTAAACATCTTTCTAAAATAGCTAGCAAATAGCTTCTGTTTTTGTTGATTTGAGAGGGTTTTTTTCTGAAATTGCATTTTTATTTATCATTACTTAGGAGCTTTTTTTGAAACAGGGAGTGGAATAGCTAAGTGATTAGGTGGCACAGTTGCTTGCTATGCTGATGGTTCTGGTTCGAATTCAACTGTAGCAAATAATTTATGCTATCTGTTAATAGTCACTTGAGAACATGAAGTCATTGGTTCCCGAAGGTCGATAAAGATGATTTTGGGCATTCTTCAAAGCCAGTTATTTGATATTAAAGATGAAATGACTGGAGTAGCGTTGACTAATTATACACATGTATCCTCATCATCCGTGGTAAGGATAATATCAGAATGAATTGGGATGTCAGCTGTACCACCCGGGATAAATTATTTAGTCTGTTAACATGCATGAATGGACCTAATGGATGTACAGACCCTTCCGATGCTCACTTAGCCTCTATAAGGTACATTTATGACAACTTCGGTAAGGGATGCCTCTGAATAGAGTATTGGCTGAACAATAAAGTTCTTCCATGTACTGAACCTTCTCATCAGTGATAAAAAGTTTTTGTTTATAATAATGAAATTTTCTTTGTTTCCTTGTTGGACTATACCAATGACTTCGAAACGGTTTGGTTGTTTTGGCTTAATAAATTCAGCTGGCTATCACATGAATCTTGTTTACAAAGGGAGGGGCCAATTTTTCAGACCCCCCCATCCCCAGAGAACGAGTACGATGCAGCATTATATTCAAATAAGATGTAAGGGCAACGACTGCGCTACTCAAGGCCAGCACATACATAATACATAATACATAATCGAATAAGTTGCACTCCATCTGCGATACAGCACAATCACACTGCCTCGTCTTTATCTTTTTACATCCGACTCTCACCGCATTTACACTTGAAACATTGCGCTTCAGGTGCCTATTTGAATATATGTTAATTTTCTTTTTTTTCCTTTCGAACCAGCTGACGTTTATAAATTTTTTCCTGGTAAAATCGAGCTGACGAACCGGATCCTGTTGGGGATCGGAATGCTAAACAAAACAAACAAGAATGATACGATCCCATCAAGCGGTTGTCAAGTCAACAGATCAGCTGACTAGCGAGGACAATATTTGTTACCATGGTGATTTGTTTAACACCATGAATATTAACAAAATAAATAATAATAATAGTTATTTATTGTATATGACCACCTAAAAATAGATCGGATGCATCACACAACATAAAATAAAATAAAATGTATTTATTTTACTTAAACGTATTACTCAAATATTATATAAATATAAATTTAATACTCAATATTTCAAAAGATTACCGACCGGGTATTCATAATTTTCCACAACAAAACAAGTACTAATATCGAGATCCTCTAAAAAAAATTAATAACTACTGTATTCAATTAAATGAACAGTCGTGTTACTTGTAAAATAGGGATTGGTCCGCCTTTAGGTAGAAAGGGGTAATCTCTTAGTAATGCGATCCTATCAAGTGGTTGTCACGTCAACTGATCCACAGTTGAGTAACGAGGAGAATATTTGTTAAAATGGTGATTATTACGACACTACGATTATTAAATTAATAAATAATAATTGTTTGGGGAAAAAGAAATACATTATTAATATTCTTATCACTTAGGAAGTTTGCAATGCGAGAAAAAGGTGGTAATCGCTTGATGCCAGGTCCGAACTATATGGTGGATGCATTAAAACTTCTCAACCAAGCTCCCGGAGTTACTGGCGAGTCACTACAGACGTGTGTGGCCTTGAGTTGTCCTGATAGAACACAACACCTCTTCTGTTGGCCAATTCTGGACGTTTCTGGTCAATCGCTAACTTCGAACGGTCCAGTTAGCGGTTTCGGTTCAAACGGTTTGGCCATACGGAAGCAACTCGTAGTAAATGATTCCTTTCAAGTACCATCAAATACACAGTAGAATCTTCCTGGCCGTTAGTCCTGGTTTGGCCACCGTTTGAGCTGCTTCACCACGCTTTGACCACGATCGTATTCGCACAATATTGTCGTATGTGACCCATTCCTCATCCTCAGTCACCATCCGTTTAAGAAATGGGTCGATTTCACTCCGTTTGGCCAAGGCTTCGCAGATGGAATTTCGATCCATCATGTGTTAATTGGTGTGGAACCCAAACATCGAGCTTCTTTTTGAATCCAGCTTTGCGCAAATGGTTTCAAACTGTTTCACTACAAAATGGTTTCAAACTGATCGATCTTTAGCTCCTGGGCGATGCTACGACTACTAACATGCCGGTCAACTTCGATTATTTCTGTGATTTTATTGACATTTTCGACGATGGGCCTCCCTGTGGGAGGTGCATCTTTAACATCAAAAATGCCTGAACGGAATCGACGAAACCGAAATTGCACGTAATTAGCTGTTACAGTATCGGGACCATAAACACCATTCACAATTTCAGCGGCCTGGCTTGCATTTTCGCCTTTATCAAAGAAAAACTGTAAAACGTACCGAATTTTCTCTTTGTTGACTTCCATTGCTTACACCCTGTAACTCACAACTGAATGGAACAAACAAAAAACAGCCAAGGATTTTTTATTGGTGTGAAATGTCACCTTGACAACGAGCATAAACTTGCAATTGTTTGATCGATACTTTACGAGATATCGATCACTACAGCTATCTACCGAGAAAATAATGGATTTCTTTTTCCCCAACCTAAAAATAATTATACTTCACCAAAAAATAAATCTGTTCCATGTATCATACTACGTCCAGTCATGCCTCTTCTTTAAATTTCATTTATTATACTGTTTAATTTCAACATTTCCTTGAAACGTTATGATAACGTTTCAGACTTAAAAAGGTTAGAAAAAATAAAATGATAAAGAATGGCATATAAACAATATAATTACAACCTGGCTAACGTTCTGAATCTATGGTGGCCTGTGGTCTAGTGGTGAGCATAACAATCTACCATGCGCAAGGTCGAGGGTTCGCAGCCCGGCAGGTAGGTTTTTATTTTTTAAAGTGAGTGAAAAATTCTTACTTTCACGCTAAGAGATATAGAGAGAAAGGGAAAATTAGTAAGAAACATACAAAATCATTTGTTTTTCCGTCCTTCGTAAGAGACGTAAAATGGCGGGTGTCTGAGACTATTTATTTATTTTTATTTTTTAATACTTTATAGAATTATTACAATCTGCCACTTGTGGGCAATAAGTAATAGTGCTGAGTAGGTATAGAATCATTTCATAAAAACAAAACAAAAATAAAATAAATAAATGTAATTAAAATAAATACATGCGAAAAATATATACATGCGGTCAGAATAGACTTAACTTAGGACTTCCACTGTATCACCGTCCTATTAGTCATATCGCTAGCTTAGTATTACAAAGTTGTATCTATGATACACAAATATGAAAATGAGAAAAACGATATCAAAGATTCTCAGTATCTTTTTATTTTTGGTCTCTGGATGATACCCGGTCGCGATTTTTTGACGTTTTGAAGATCTATGTATAGTTTTCGACCCACAGAACTATTTGGTATCAAAATCTCTTTTTTTTTCAATTTTGTAACATACAACCTTGTATACAATACAATACAACCTTGTATGTTACCTTAATACTAAGGTAGCGATATGGTGACGTGTATGAAGTACGTAAATGAATATTGGTGTTACTCAAATAAAAGTAAGATGGTCATAAAGCCTTTTAAATATTTAAAGCTGTAAATATTTATTACAGTTATCTTCAAAAGGCTCGGAAAATTATCAGAAATTGAAGAGGAAGCTAGGTTTGAAACTAGTGAGATAGGCACCGGGTCCGGTCCAAATCAGTAACCAATGGACTTTTAAGGTTGAGTACCTTCAGCTTAACAACTCAGTGCTCTACCCCACTCTCTACTAATACTAACACAATAATAATAACTATAATAATACTGAAACAATATGATACTGAAATAAGCCTCATTAAAATTTGGTTATGACACGGATAATTTTCGGAGTTTTCATCCGTATTGTTGTTATTTAAATAATGATCTGTAATTATTATAAGATGTTAATTTTAAAAATAGTAATAAAAACAAAAACTACTCAGAAAAAAAAAAAACTCAAAGAATATTTCGATGATAGAATACAGGTTTTAAAATACACGAAAGAACCTTGTAAAATATTCGACTTCATTTATTTTTACATTTTTTTTATGCTAATAAACCAGAAGTATATATTCGGAAAGAAAATCATTTTTCTTACACTGTGGATGACCTTGAAGGTAATCCCAAGGTCGAATTCTTTTTCTGAATCAGGGAATGTGACAAAAGAATTTTTGTATACGTAGTTAAATATCATGGTATTTAAATGAAAGAGAAGAATTTTTATGAAATTGTGGTAGAAATCTTAATAAGCGAAACAATTATTCTTGATTAATTATTATTTTATCGTATAAATATAGAGAAGAAAGTAGTCTAAGTGGAGGTCAAATATTATTCCTTAAATAGTAAAAGTATTTAATAGATATCAACAGTTAGAGCCACTCTGTAGGTCTTCTTCAGGGCTGGGATAGGCAAGATAACAAAACATTTAATACTGAAACAATTGGAATAAATAACACAATAATATATATGTATAATGTTGATTAATTCAAACAATCGATTTATTGCATGTCGAAATAAAACTAAACTGAGATCTCTATAAAAAAAAGTAAACCTATTTTTATTATAACAATAATTTCCTGTAACTGATTTACAAATACCTGTAAAAAAATAAACAACATTTAAAGTTAACATTTCACACATCTATTACAAAGCTGTTTTTTTAAAACTAAATAACAACACACAAATCAGAATAACCTCACAGCTGTTACCATGGTAACCGTATCAGTCGCTTTCAAATGAAAGAGGTTTGATGTACGTCTTTTACATATATAAAAACCAAACTATTTGAATAAACAAGATACAAAAGGAGAATTAACATAAAATAGAACAAAATTATTTAATTATTTCTGCTTTTCTCGCTTGTTCACTTGTTTCAGTTTTATATGTTATTTTGTTGTTTATTTCAGTTGTAAGTATTTTTGTATCTTGCCTATTAATCCTGCTGCCGGGAAGGCTTTTATTTAGTCTGTTTGCAACCGAAGATGGATCATATGGGATCTAGGACCCTCCTGGGGTTTATAAAGTCTCTATAAAGTTGGTACCCAAAATAAGGGGGAAAATATGGCGGTTGAGCGGGATCTAGGACAGATCATCTTACTGCACAACCGTTGTCCTTGAAACAGTACAGTCTCTACCATGTACTGAGCCCCAGACCCGTTCACGGGTTGTTGTAGTACAGTTTTTCTTCAATTCTTCCCTGAAGAAGACCTACAATGTGGGTCGAAACGTTAGTCTCTAAAAAAAATGTATTATCACTATTTAAGGAATATTTTTTCCTCCACCCGGACTATTTTCTTTCTTTCGAATATATACGGATAAATAAAAATCAATACATATCTGATAACTGTATTCGAAAGTTAATAAATAAATCGCTACAATACAAAACTAGTTAAGGATCGACCTTGAAATCGATTAAATTCGCTTACATTGTAATACTGATTCTAATATTTTTAATCTTAGTTTATCATTTCAGCGTTCTTCGCGTCTTACTGATAACATTTCAATTGCAATTACAATGTTCGATTATAATTACTGAGATAATTGTAATACAATGTATGTCTGAGATAATTGTATTACAATGTAATGTTAATTGTATTGCATACATTTCTGGATCGAGTTATTAGGGTACTTAAGGAATCTAGTTTTGAATGTAGCCTCTAATTTTCTAAATCGCAAGCTCAATACATGAAATTTCCATCATTTTTATTGTTAATGATTAAGTTCATCTAATATAATTTTCGAAAAAACTAAAGATAAAAAATATAGGGAAAAAATTTAAATACGTTACAGTTGGAATAATAAAAAAAATTCTCTCTCATAAATACGTAAGTTATTGACCCATCGACGTGTATGTTATGTTAACTGATAATATATAATTGATAATTGATAACGAGATATCTGTGATGTGTTCAGAGCGCTGAGATGCTGCCCGTGTGTCCCGATTTCAAACCCGGTTTGGGCACTTAAATCAATTACTTTGTTATTAATAATTTATCGACCCTTAGAGATCTGAAGAATTTCCTGACGCACTCCCAACCTCTATGAATCGGGGTAAAAATCTGGCAGTTGGCTATGATCATGGTCAAATCACCTCCCTAGACCACAGCCCTAGGCACTTCATTTGCAATAGTGGTAAAGATTTTTGTTTTTAATAATGAAATTTTCGGTGAGTTACAATGAAAATTACATTATTAATTTTAATTGCTAATGTAATTACTGTAATACTAATTACAATTAGACTACCTCAAAGGCTGAGAAACAGTTTAGAAGCAGCGAGTCTTTTCATGCATTTTAGGAATACTTTGCTTTACCAATACCCAAAAACTCTTTTGAAAAACTAGTTTTTTTAAGTTATGATAATGTTCTTTTGAAGGAACGATTTGTAAAAAGCACTACAATAATCCTATACATATACTATATAGTTGTATTATGTTAGAAAGGTGAAACTTACTAAATTAATTGCTGAAGAATAATCTATATCCTCTTTGTAAATAATAAACACCATTCACTATCACTTAGAAACAAATACCACTAAAAACCAAAACGTACGAAGGAAAACGAAAATATCTAAGATCACGTTTACTGTAAGATTTACATAAACAGACTGATGTCGAATAAGCGATAAAAATCATCCCCACTGTTCATCAGATAAAAAAAAAAAAATAGGATAACTACATTTCGATAAGTTCTGTAGTTTTCTATTTATCTGTTGGTTTTTTTTAGTTTTTTTTTCTGTTAGGATTTCGATTCCGTCATAACTCGAACCCGGAGAAAGATATATCCTGATTGTTATTTATAAACTTATTATCAACAGTTCTGATGAAAACTGTCTAAAATTGATGAATTCGCTGAAGTGGATAAGGTTCGGGTTATCAGAGCATAGCATGTGCTGAACTCCGAACCTCCGGTAGACGGGGGTAAGAAAGTTGTCTCGAATATATAATAGATAAATATATATCTATACATACTCCTAACGGCGAACCACCCTTCCATTTTACTAATTATAAAACTTTAAAGGTTGGGTGAGCCCCTGGATGATCTTCAAATCTCTCAGGGCCCCTCCTCTATAGTTCTTAACAGATTGAATAATTTATCTGCCTTAGCAGGATTTGAACCCGTTCAGTTCAGTACAGCAACTCAACGCTTTACATACTGAGATACTCCGTTCCCTATCATAATAATAGACTGTTATAGACAATAATAATTAACTGATGAAGATGAACTTGGAAGGTATCATGAACTAGCGGCTGAGCTAAAAGACCCATAACGTATGGAAAGCGTGGCTGGAGCACCAATTATAGTTTTCACAAATGTACTGATCCGAAATCCACTGAGAGTCTGGGACTTCCACTTGATGTTTTAAGGGAGGCTCAACAAGCAGTTCTCTTGGACACAGCTAGGAATGTAAGAAAAAATTCTGAATTTGAAAGAAAATGGTCCGGGTGGAGGGAGGTAAAAAATGTATCTTTGTGAGTCTACAATTATGGGACTAGTTAGTGACGAAACCACACCGGCCCCCCGCCCCCTCCCCTCGACAGCATTGAAGAAGAACTGCATTGTGGGTTGAAACGTTGGCTGTTCAATAAACAGTTCTTCCTACACACAAGCACACACACACACGCACACGCGCACACACACACACACACACACACACACACACACACACACACACACACACACACACACATATATAAGGTCAAATATTATTGCCCAAGAAAAATTCTGAATGTTTGAAAATGCAAATAGCTGAAAATGGGTGGACTTGGCCCCCTACTATTTTTTATTGCGTGAAAATATCGATATAGATTATTATACTACTTAGTATATTAAACCGATATTATACTAAGGGATCGATATAGATTATAATACATTATTTGATTTTAAAAAGTCATGGGTGCTGTTCAGACTGAAGACGGATGAAAATTGTGAAGTAACCGAGAAATCCACCAGAATATGGAAAGAATCTTGGATACTATGCGGAAGAGAAGGAATAAATATATATATATATATATATATATATATATATATATATATATATATATATATATATATATATATATATAGTTAAAGGTTCTGAACGTATCTAATACTTTTTAAAAACTTTATTATGAATGATACATAGAATACATGTAAATAAATGACAACTAAATAGCGATATTAACTGTTCAAATGTCTACGGACGAAAAGGCCCCTCCCTTTGGTCTGGGACGGTTAAATAGGATCAGCCATGCTGATGCTATTTCTCTGGAATTGTTTACTGTTTTTCTGGCCACCTGCAGCCACCTGCATCTTATAGTGCATAACAATTCTGGGTAATTGATTATGATTCTAAGTATTGTTTACACATTTACTCGGGAGCCACCTGTAACTCCACCCAACCTTAAGTTTTGAATCTCCTGATCAAAACAAATATTGTATATAAAATAAATGAATAATAATAGAGTACATATGACATAAAGAACATAAATTAGAATTAATAATAACATAATAAAGATTACATAAATTAATACATTTGTAACATAATGGAAATACAATATGAATTTTTATTTTATCAAAAACTACTTTTATATAATCTACTTAATATTGTTTTATGATTGTCTACAGGAGTGGTTACATTAGGTATAGTTACAGTTTCTGTTGTTGTTATTGAATTGTTTTGTAATTTACATTTTATCTTATAAACAATGGAAAGAATTATTATAATAATTACAATTGTTGATATGAATAGATAGAAATAAATATTATGATGAGTAGCAAATGTAAGTATTTCTAATGGTGGTATAGAATAATTATTAGTGTTTATAAATGATGTATTTAAAATTACATAATCATAAAATGGTTGTGCTACTGAATGAAAATTGTGAGTATAAATTTTATTTAATTCCGAAAAACAATCTTCCTTATCAATCTTAATTAAACTGACTGTAGGTAGAAATACAGTATTGTTTTTACAATCACTTATTTTATTTAAATTAACAGTAACATATTGTTTTAGAAATTCTACATATCTAATTTTATTGTGATAGCTTAATGTTAAATTACAATTTTCTAATTTTCCATTGTGGATGATGGAAAATACACATTTAGAAGTTATCTTTTTAAGATTTATACAATAATAAAAGTCAATAAATATACAATGCCCTGTGTACAAATTGGGCCCTTGTTGCAAATAAAGATCACGCTTCAAATCAATCTCGAAGGTGGTTTGATTAATTACTTTTGGTATTGGGAGTAAATAGTAACCTTTGTAAGAATCATCATGAAGTGGTAATTTAATAAAAGTATGAATTATATTGTCTCTTGTTGAGCAAAATATTTTACTATTTGTCCATAAAACTTCAGGGTTATTTGATACTAATTTTATTGTTTTGGGTAAGTTTCGTATTACGTCTGTCATTAAAGAAGTATGAACTATCCCTAGTTTACAAAATTCTAGCGATAAGGTTAAACTTTTGATTTTGTTTAATAAAAAGATAATATGAATATAAAAGTCATATGCTTTGTCATTTTCTGTTAACATCTTAAAGTTTTGTCGGTTATTCATAAAATTTTTATTAATTGTTTCTATGTTATTTTTGTAGTCCTCTATGAGTTGTTTATTAATATTGATCGAAGTCTCTATATTGTGTTCAATTTTAAAATTATTTTTTTCTACATTTGAAATAATGTCGTCATAATATGCTTTGTCATCTGCATCCATATTTCCTGTAATCCAGCTTATAATATTTCCTAAGCCGTTAATTAAACCCCTTTTATGGCGGTTGTTAAGTCCCCTAAAATACATCAAGTGGAATTGTTCCGTGGTTTCATTAGTTAAATCAGAAAGTACATGATACATCTTATGATCCTTAAAATTAATTAAATGAGTTTGAATATTTGAAATTTCTTTATGTAATAAACTTAAATTATAAAAGTGGTATGTTTCATAAAATTTATTAATTACTTTAATATTATTTATTGAGTAATGAAGCAGTCCAGGTGAGTCAGTCAGATCTACAACTTTGATCATCCGAATCATCGGAAGTAGTGTCAGAAATGTTAACAAGTAAAGAGTCTTCATCATCTGAAACAGAATGTTTCTTACGTTTATGCTTCTTGGGTCTCCTAATATTATCAACATGGGTCTTTAGTTGTCTAGCTCCTTGAATTAAAACATTAACTTTTCTAAATTTGTCCTTACTTTTTATTTTTGATTGGGTATTTTTAAGATATTCATGGTCATTTAGTTCAGGTGGGTCTTCGCGATTTTTATTTAATTTGTCGGTACGTTTTTCTTTTTCTTCAGTAATTTTTTTATGCGTTAATTCGTGTAAGAGTTGTAAGTCATTATGATATTTTTGTACATATAATTCCGTAATGTTAAGATCTGTCTTTTTATTATTTTCTGATGTGAATCCAAACGTTATCTCGTTCGGAGTTAATTTTAAATTTTGATTTAATGCATTGTTGTACGCAGTAGTTGCTAGTTTTAGTTTTTGTAAGAGAGAATATGTTTTTTGTTTATATGAAGTTAGTCTAAGTAACTCTGTTAATGTTAAATGTACTCTATTTAATAATCCTAGTGAATTTGAATGATTGGTTGAAGTATAATGTAGATTTATATCGTTATATTTGCAAAATTGTTGAACAAGATTATTTTTCATTTCTGTACCTTGGTCTAGTGTGATTTGTATAGGTGTTGGATAATATGTCAAATAAGTTTGTAAACAGTCACAAATGTTTATTGCATTATGCGTTGGTATTATTTGTGTAAATAGTCTTTTGGAAAATGTATCGACGGCTGTAAATATGAGTTTATTGTCGTATTTCAATATGTCAATCATTAATTCTTGGAACGGTTTTTCTGGAGTAGGTGTTAGTTGGTATTTTGTTTTAAGTGGTTTTCTATCATACTTAGTTTTTTTACAAATTTCACATTTATTGATATATTCCGTAATTTTGTCTTTCATATTTGGAAAGTAAATTTGTCGTTTTAATTTCTCAAAGGTTTCTAATATTCCGCGATGTTGTGTCTTGCCTAAATGATAATTTTCGATTGTTTCAATTTGTTCGTTAACTTGTTCAATGTCTCGAAGGAACTTAAAATAGCGTTTAATTTTTACCGTTGGAAATTCGTCCTCAATTATCTTTCGAATTTCATTAAAATATTCATTATAAATTTTATCTAGTGTTTGCATATTGCTGGAACAGTAAATTCCATAGGTTTTGTGAGGTTCAAGTATTTGGTATAGTAAAGTTTGTAAGTCATCTTTTTCCGTAAAAATTAGTTCATGTCTCTTTTTATTTCCGAATAGTTTTGTAAAGTTTAATTCGTCTTTGTTTCCTCTTTTAATAATTATTTGATGATTTTCAACATTTATACATTTGTCAGGGTCACAGATTCCAAATTGTTCCCTACTTGTTTCCTGAGAATGAATGGTTTCTAAGTCCGTTTGTTTATTATTATTATTGTGGTTACTATAAATCATTATTTTATAATACTTATTTTTATTAACACGTTATTCTATTTTTATATTTATAAGTTCTAATTATTATTAATTTTATTGTTTTATATAACTATCCTTCTTTCTATTATTTATAATATAATTTTATATTTCTATTTTTAATTAGTATTCTTATTCTATCTTTATCTTTCTATGAGATTATAGTATCATTATTGTTATGAATACTTTTATTGAAACTTAATTTTAATTATGTTAATTGTAATTAATATTTGTAGTCCGATTCCTGCCGTTTGTGTCGTATAATAATTATCCGATAAATCCTTTCTAAATTTAAAATCTTTTCTTAACCTTCCCCCGAAGGTAATTGCGTATATCCGCGGGCTGACTTTTAAATAAAATCTGATGTAATTTCGCAGTTTTTCTTATATCTAATTTATTTATTTTTGATTTTTGCATATTTATTTCCTTTTGAATTTTTATATTATTGGGGTATAATTTTTCCATTTTATTATTAATAATGTAATGTAAACTAATCGATGGTTTTGATTTAAAGCAAGCGGACAAGTTGGTGCTTCGTTGACTTGTCTTTTTCGCGTTTTTAATTTTATTATTCTCTTTTAATATTTCTAATTTTTTGTAACAATTTGTTTGTAATGATTCCGAAATTGGTTTAGTTAATTTTACGTTCCCATTAATATTTTGTTGATAATACCCAGACTTACCCGAGAACTGTCTTGTCGACATTTTATCAAGGGGTATTGGGGAATTACTTATCGTTTCTATATTTTTTGGGTCGGTTTTTAAACTATCTTCGGCAATTACAATTTCATTACTTGCTACATTATTTATTTCTTTATTTTCATTACTTCTTATATTTTTTGTTTCCTTATTATTATCAATTAAATTACTATTTATCATAGTTTTTGTTTCCTTATTTTCGTAGATTATATTATTACATATTATTGCTTTCATTTCCTTATTATTTTCGATTTTATTATTATCAACTAATATTTCTTTATTATCGTCGATTTTATTAGTTCTGTTATTTTTATAATCTATTAATCGCGTTAAGTTTATTCTTTCCTTTTTATCCGTTTCGCGATTTATTTCATATTCTACTATTGATTTGGCCTCGTCCGTTTTATTTTGTAATATCGCGTTTTTTAAATCCGATCCGGCGGGTCGTTGGAGTCTTGGCCTAGTCCTAAAAAATGATCGAACTTGTTTTCTAGGTTACTTAATTTGTCTGTAAGTTTTTGTATAATTGCGTCTTTGTCCTCGTCAACTAGATGAACTCGATTAGAAACTGTTCGCATTGATACCGTTTGCGATTCTCCTAATTTTTCTAATGGCGGTTCAATTTGTTTTTGCTTATATTGTGCCGACGATGGTTTGTTAAAGTAGCGATATTGGTCTTGGGGGTCCCATTGTTGGTTATAAACGGGTTTTTGATTATAAGTTGGATTACTAGGACGATTATAATTTTGCTGATTATAATTATAATTTGGATGGTTATATCTGTCATGTTTATAATAATGTTGATTTTGTTGATAGTTGTTGCGATTAGGTTCATACTGTCTTTGTGAATTGTTTTTATTAAATTTGAAATTTGGATCAAAATGTTTACCCTTATAGTTAGAATTCGATGTTACGTTTTTTTCTTTCCTATGTTGTCCGTAAATTCGATGGACAATATGAGATGCGGAATTTCGTAAAATCTCGTCAATGTCTTCTAAAGTGTCAAATTTAATGTGATAAATGAAATCGGTTAGTTGCGGATTTAAATTGTGTACGGCGTGATGTGATATCTGTCGGTCGTATCTAGCCATCTCAGCGAGTTTGTCTTCTATTTCAGGGTCGGCATAGACTCGAGCGTATAAATCGCAACGCTTTTTACTAAGTCTGTCTAAATAGTCATGTGGGTTTTCATGCGCGTGTGAATTTGTATTTAATATTTCGGCTATTAATTGTTCGCGAGTTCTAGTGTCCTGATATTTCTTTTTTAAAAATTGTAAAATGTCCCCTACGCTTTTAAATTCTTTGTCATACGTGGCAATTTTCGCTTTGCCCTTTAATTTCGTTAATAAAGTTAGAACTAATTTAGAATGGTTTGTGTCGCGATGAGAATTGTTATCCTTGCAATATAATTCAAAAATAAAATTTGTATTACGAATGAAATCAACCAATAGTAACGGGTCACCATCATACTCCCGTATTAATTTGAAGTCGTGATCCTTAATTTCCATATTGGTCATTATATTTTCGTTTAATAAAAAATTGTCTAAGTTTTCAATTGTAAGTGGAGTTGAATTGTTAATTTGTCGAAGTTGGTCTAATCTTTCTTTTAAATTTGGCATATAAATGAAATACTCTTAAAAATAAATTATAAAGTATACATTGTAATAATAATAAATTGAAAATAAAAGTAATTTGTCATAAAATGAATTTAAATTTAATTATATTAGTATAATTTATTTTGCATCTATGTGATCTTCAGTGAAGTAAAGTTTTTTGAGTTAGAAGATACGTAATTTAACAATTTGTTCGTGACTCAGGTAACAATATTTAAAAATATTCAGATAACTGGGATACCTCTGTAGCCGTGGAGAACGCTTGCTGTACCTGTACACGCAGTGGCGATTCTTCCTCTAGGCGGAGAGTAGTGGTCTTGCTGCTTCTGGTGTCGTCTTCTTGACCCAAAGCTCCCGCAATGTCACTAGTGTATATCTTCGATATCTGCCTAAGTCCCTAGTATTCGGGCGCCAGTTAAAGGTTCTGAACGTATCTAATACTTTTTAAAAACTTTATTATGAATGATACATAGAATACATGTAAATAAATGACAACTAAATAGCGATATTAACTGTTCAAATGTCTACGGACGAAAAGGCCCCTCCCTTTGGTCTGGGACGGTTAAATAGGATCAGCCATGCTGATGCTATTTCTCTGGAATTGTTTACTGTTTTTCTGGCCACCTGCAGCCACCTGCATCTTATAGTGCATAACAATTCTGGGTAATTGATTATGATTCTAAGTATTGTTTACACATTTACTCGGGAGCCACCTGTAACTATATATATATGTATATATATATACATATATACAGAATAAACAAGCATAGATTGACCAAAACAAATATTCGACTATTTCTGGAAAAAGTAGACAACTACAACGAGGGCTACAGGAGTAAGGTAAGTTGAACATCACAGGGTCTCACTAATTAGATGGAAATGAATTTGGGAGCAGAGCGAAAGATCTGAAAGGGATGAAAAAAGACCAGAGAAGTTTGGACGAAGTTGGACAGAAAATCAAAGGAAACAGCTAGTGAACGTATGAAGGATTATTTCAAGCAGAGAAAACTCCATAAGAGGAAAGGGAAGAAATTAAGATCGGCGATGATAAATAGGCGTACAAAATAAAATATTTTTTAAAACTTATTCCAGGGTAAATCCCTAAGTAAATATATATATATATATATATATATTAGCTGACCCGGCCACGCGTTGCTATGGCTATTAAAATAGTTTTAAAAAATATTAATATAAATTTGAATTTAAAAGAAACAAAGAATGAATGAAAAAAAGGAACTAAATTGATTTTACATTTTATTCATCTTATATCTAACTATGGTATATAATAAATAAAAAACATAGAATTCTTAACTGATAAAATATTAACATATATAGTTTAATGAATGAGTTATATAATCGTTTGTTATTAATTATGGATAGTTATATTTTTTAAAATTATATATACCTAAAATCGGTCGATTAGTTTCGGAGATTAGCCCCAACAAATATCTTGACAGGAGATTATATATATATATATATATATATATATATATATATATATATATATATATATATATATAGTTAAGATTCCGGTTATTTCTTATATGATAGGGACCGAACTCAGAATTTATAAAACCTAGAGAGCTCTAGTTGAGTTCAAATTGTAGCAAATGTAATTTACTTTAAAAAAGGTTACTTAGGTTTTTTCCCAAATACGCACGGATTAGGAGATACAGGCCAAAAACTGAAATAACTCTATAAATTTCGAGGTTTTTCGGCCACCAAAAGTATTACCATCCGTCAGTGCCTGCTTCTATATCGTGTTAATACAAGATTATAATTTACCAATCTTTCTATGATAATTTATAACATACAACGTAATAGAAAACAGAACAACGTTCTTTTGGACTTATTGTGTTTTCTTTCTTAAGGAACTGTGCGAAATTTCTTTCTCCAAGTGCGCATCTTGTGCTGTACTGATTCAAACTGAAATTCCCTCGTGCAAAATGAAAAAGTCGATTTGCGAAGCGCAATGGTTAGCCAATCAGAAGAGGTAAAACAGAAAACGACTTTTCGAAATTTATTACCAATCTGGTACTTTACTGGCCGTGTTACAATCGAAGGCCTTGGCCACAAGAAGCAATCTCCCCCCCCCCCCCCCCCCGGACCAGGTGCCCGGAGTACCACCGCTACCAGTACCTGAACAGACTTTATTGTTCGCTCCTGTTTTGCTCCTGTTTTGTTGTGGAGAGAGGTGAAGTTAATTGAGAAATCAAAGGAAGCCGTGAGCTTATTTCGAAGCACGGAGGTCTCGCCGCCGCATTTTTTTCAACTCCTACTTACCCGTTCTCGTATTGCGCTGTTGGTGGTTGGTGGTCTGCTGGTAGTCTCCAAGGTCTTCCATTTGGTTTAAATATTTCATGTAGTTTAGTAATAACATTTGTTTCTTTAAAACTAATGGGGCTAACTAAAAAAATTTTTTTTGAAAGTCCAATGGTAACATTGAATTATTACATTTAAGTTTATTTTTGTACATTTCTGTACCACTACAACTGATGAAGAGTACTGCGTTCAGTTAGTGGAAGGGACAGTACCGTTTCTTGGACAACGGTTATTCAGGGAAGGGATTTGTCCTAGATGAAGCTCTACCAACAGATTTCCTCCTTTTTTGGGTACGCACGTTATAGTCCAGGATCCATGGTCCATTTTTGCACTTGATTACTATCAAGCTGAATCTTGGTGAATAGCTTCGTTTCGATAAGTGGATTGTGGTAGCTAACAGAGGTAGCAAGGATAAAATATGTCGATTTGATCAACAATTTATTACTAACTGGGTTGGTTTTTTAAAATCTCAAGATAATTATCTAAATTATTTGAAAAAATATTTGTCCTACAAAATGTATTGTTTGATCAAAGAGTCCCCTCCTCCCAACGTGTATCGATAACGAGGTCATAAAAAATGATCACCAACCAGCTGAATTTTTTTTTTTATTTACATTGGAAGTAGGACAAATATTTTTTCAAATAATTTAGATAATTATTTTGAGATTTAACAAAAAATAACCCAGTTAGTGATAAATTATTGAAAATTATTAAATCGACATATTTTATCCTTGCTACCTCTGTTAGCTACCACAATCGAGAATTTTTGCACAGGAAGTTGGGCGTCTCATCCAAACGAAGCTATTCACGAAGATTCACCTTGATACTAATCAAGTGCAAAAATGGACCATGGATCCTGGACAATTATAGATTCTGAACTCAGGAGGGCTTCAGATCCTATAGGTTATATCCTCGGATGTCAAATAAAATAAAATCTGCCACAAACGGTTTTGAACCCGTGGCCTTAGGCACTCCAATATTATAATTTTTTTTCACGATAATGGCTGTTACGATATTAACGTATACCATTTCCTAGCCCCCTTTAAGCCCATATTCTCTTTATTTATTTTCTTCACTCATCTTTACATCTTTTCTCTTCTTTTTCACTACAAAATCCATAAAGTATTTCTGTCTCCTTCCATTCTCTTTCTTTATACCAAGCTTTGTTTTTTCCTTGTTTTTCACCTCAAGTATCCTTTGATGTTCCTTAGTTCCACCATTTTGTTTAACTTGTTTTCATTCATTCTTTTCACGCGCATTTTTAATATCCTTATTGCTTTTTCCAAGTCTCCGATTTCCTCATACTTTTTCCTCCTTTTTTTTAGGCCACCAATCTTCTTATATGTTTCTTGGTTCGTGGATACGTCTCAGGATGTTTCTATCCATTTTTAACTATATATATTGGTATCTCCTGTTACTATAAAATTTGAATTTAAGGAAAAAACTAGAGTGCTGCCAATGGGTAGTGCCTCTACATGTCCTTTCATGAATTTATTTATTCATACAGCCCTTGCACTAGATGTCTATATTACAGTTGTACAATTCAATAAAATAATTTAAAAAAAAGAAAAAAAGGAAAAAACGTACCACTACTGAAGGGTGTTCGGTTAAGTACATGGCTAGAGACTTCACTGTTTCTAGGGCTTGTGTAGAAACGTGGTTAAAAAACGTGGTTTGTCCTAGACACGGTTTTCTTAGAAAAATATATCATTTTTACAAAGAAAAATTCATTTTTTTATTTATGGAAAAATGATCAATTTCTCGAACCAATTTTAATAGTTAAGTAAGTGGGTTATCAGAATCATACATACTTTATAGAGGATGGGTGAGCCCCAGGAGGGTCCTAGGTCCTGTAGGATACGTCTTCGCCCAGTAACAGATAAAAAAAAAGTCTGCCAGCCACTCCGATCCTTTAAATATATTACAATATACATATATAGTATGTATTCACCTTATCCATGTTTACATAGCATGTTTTAAATATTAAATTTATACTAAATTTATTTTTGTCAAAATTTAGGTCCTTTCTTCAGGATACCCTGGACTTTTTCCTCTCCCGAAGAAACGCAATAAATAGAATGCAAATAAAAAGTAAACTGTATGACATTGGAACGAAATCAGATTGCTACAAAACAATGATAGTAGCGATGTTTTGAATCGTTTTTTTATTCTGTTTTGGCCATGTTTGAACCGGAGGCGGTTTTAGTTTCTTTGTACCCGTGCGGTGCATCAAACCCAAACCTGCCATCCCGTAAATCTGTTGGGGACATGAAAAACAATTACTCTTTCAATCCTGGCGGAATCCTTTCATTCCCTCCCAGACTCGGCTCTATGCACTCCGGATTATTTCGGACGTGATCGGGAACTTTAAGGAGCTGTATTCCAGATGAGCTTTATTTTTTGGAAGCAGGTTTTTGTTTGTGTATTGTAAATAATTCACGGGGTCTTTGAGAACAAGCATAAAACTAGTCAAACTCGTACGTATTACTCGATTTATTTGACATGGGGAAATATACTTACACTGGAGAAGCTTTGAAAATAGAACTGCTATGTTATATTAATGAAATATTTTTAATTATGACTAAGGGGAGGTCCTTGGTTCGAATCCCGCTTCTGGCAACGCTTTAATTTAATGCCGAAGATGGATCCTAAGGGATCTAGGACCTTCCTGGGACCCAACCAGATTCTATAAAGTGGGGTCTCGAAATAAGCGGGAAAATCTGGCGGTTGAGCGTGATCTAAGCCGAATCACCTTCCTCACCAACCGTTGTCAAAGAAAGCGGTGTAGTTTCCACCACGGACCCAATCGAAGACTTTTCATGACTTGTAGTGGTACAGTTTTTTTTTTCATAAGCTTACCTATAAGATGCGTATAAAAGGATTCTTATAATATACAGTCAAATATAGTTTCAGAAGGAAACGATGCGTTCTGATTTTGGTTTCTAGCTCTTGGGTACGAGATCAACTAGGACGGATAAATTACACAGGCCAACGAAGAAAAAACTTTTGTACTGGAAATACCTTATTCCTATAGTTTTTAGGGTGATGAATCCAATTATGATATTAAAAAAGCTGTATCACCCACAATTTCTTCACATTTTATAGTTAAATTTATTAAATTATGCGATTTTTAAAGAATTGAACAGCTTTAATATTTAAAATAAAATAACTGAAAAACTAGGTCTGGATGAAGTTGGTGTGGATGAAGTTGGTAGCACTGCTGAAACACATTTGCTGGCCAAAAAAGGTTGATTCTTTTTTTCTGTTAACAGATGATGTTTTGTTTAATGTCGACCTAACCTCACTTTCACGTTTCCTGTACATGTGCTCAGTAGAATGTCTAATCGCGGTTGTAAAAAATCTGCTGACAGTTTTTGTTATATTTGTGGTGAGTTTGTGATTGAAAAACACCTAAGAAACATTACAGAAAAAGCTACACAAAAGAGAAAGAAAGTATAGACCAATTCCAGTTGACTAGTGAAACCTGTATTAGCACATTATATCACTGTTTTAAGTAGCCACTGTAAATACAAACCATGCTTCTGATGTAACATTGCGTTTCATTAATTCCCCTGTATATCGTATAGGGTTTTAGATAGGGGTTTATAGTATATAATACAAAGCATATTGCTGGAAAACAATGGGTGATACAAAAAAACTTAGGCCAGATTTAGTTTCAGAACATAAAAATCTATAAAGATCAACTATTAAAGTTTAAAAATTTTCAAAAAAATTATTTTTGTTAGCCTGTGTTATTTAATGGCAAAATCCTAGGCTTAGAAACAGAACAGTTTCTATATGATTTTCACAATATACATCTCAAGTGTGAGTATTTTACCACCCGGATTAAAACCTTATTTCGGCACGTTTAGAGGTAGTGTCTAACGATATATTGTAGTGAATTAACTCATCTTGTTTTGAAAACTATAGCAAACTATAGCAAACTTCGAAAAGCCTTCTTCTTCTTCTTCCTTAGTGGCTCTCAGCGTCGAGGTTAGAAAAACCTAGAAGAAACAAATACAACCCGTATTAACTTTTGAATGTACCCTACGTACACAGTATTCCCGGTGAATCAGTGGTTAAGTCGAATCATTTTCAAAGGAATCATTGCTTATATTACAATATTATTTCAACCCAAAAACTATGAGAACGTCACGATTCCAAAATTCGACTTGATCACATATTCACCGGGGCTGCAGATATACTAATACATGACATAAGTTCTACATGTTTTTTATGAACGTAGTTAAAACTCGATACGCGTGTGAGCAATTAATTCCGAAATAAACCAGCTTGTTGGCCTTGTTCAATGGGCGTTTTTTAAAAACTTATTTGGTAGGCTATAAATGGAACAACTGGTTTGCCAATGATTTATTTTATAACAATTATAAATACGAATGAATTATAAGAAAATTTATATTTAGCTGCATCAGGCAAAAAAAAAAATCAGAATATATATTTGAAAATAAATTTCCGTGAAAGAAGTGCAGTATTACTGCAATTCCACTTGTAATAATAAAGGTGCAAATATATGCAGTTTAAAAGCAAACTGCAATGACATCCTAATTTTTAAAGTTATATTACAGTTGTGGTCATAGAAATTGCATCACTTAAAAATAATAGAGTATCTCCTTAAACCATTGTTATTCTTACCTTTAGATAATTTTAAAATGTTTTGAAAAGGTAAAGAGTATGTTACTAGGCGCGAAAAATGTTTAAAACCCAAACCAAAAATAAAGATATTCGTAAAATGATTTTTAGTGTTAACGAGGAATTTAAGAAAAAAATTGTTTTTTTACGTACTCATATGAATATATATGGAAATATTGTATAAAAACATTAAAAATTTATTTATTGAAATATTAATATAAACTAGTATGTTGTCGAACCGCCATTAGCCCTCACTGAGCCGATCCTCTTTGGCATCGAGTCGTTTTTTATGATTTCGTCACTGATCTCCTCATTCCACACCTTTTCGATTCCCTGTTTTAGCTCATCTTTATTCTTAGGCTTTGCAATAGTAATTTGTTTTATCATGATCATCATCAAGTTTTCTATAGGATTTAAATCAGGTCTATTGCCTGGCCATGGCAGCGTGGAGATCTCGTTTTCTGTTAGAAACTGTTTTACCTATCCAAAATAAAATGGTAAAGGCAATAAAAAAAATGTATCTTACAGCTAATAATATTTTTTAAATAATTAACTTATAGATTTGGCTCTATGGCATGGAGCAGAATCATCTTGAAAAATAAAGTCTCCGCAGTGTGTAAGATGGGAATTCATTGAGCTAATCAAACTCTCTTCCAAAATTTTATATAGGTTATGAAGTTTACTTTGCCAATTCCAAAGTAGGAAAAAATCTCCAGACCATCACACTTGCCGGATGTTTCACTGTTATTATAGTACAGGATTCGTCAAATCTTTCAATTGTCCGCCGTCTTACTGGAGCACCGTCAGAACTGAAGATATTGAATTTACTCTCATCTGAAAACATCACTTTCCTCCAGTCATCAGATGTCCAATTTTTTTTGTTAAAAAATGGCTTTTGGGCTGGTTATCCTCCCATACACTTTTTCTCTTAATCTTCTAACAATTGTGTCTCGACTTACTTCTGCTAAATTGCTATCTGCTAGATCTCTAGATATTTCTTTAGCGGTGTTGAAGCGACTTTCTAAGGATAATCTCATCATCAAGCGATCTGAACCCTCATCTGTCTTCCTTTTCCTTCCAGTCCCTTTCTTTCGCTCGTTAGATTCCTAGGAAAGATTTTTGTTCATTATTCTTAGCACAGTGGATTGGTTGCAGCTCACCCTCCTTGCTATCTCAGTCCAGCTTCAGCAAATGTCACTATTTTAATTTTTTCCTCATTAGACATTTGTTTGAAACCCAGTCTATTGGATACAATAGTAAGAAACACGTGCTTAATATTGGATACTCTGGGCACAACTAAACTATGAGTCACTGATTCCATCTTACTCTAATACTAGTAGGGAAACAAATACAATCCTACACATTTAGGATCAAAAAGGTAGCAACCATAAGTGATGCAATTTCTATGACCACGACTGTATATATATATATATATATATATATATATATATATATATATATATATATATATATATAAAAAATCACTTATATATAATATTAGTAATTAAAAAGCCGTAATCATTTTCCTTATTGACTCAAATCTTTTACTCTAGATAATAATTTCAATCTTCCATGGCATATAAATAAAATCATGTTACTCATTAACACATGGAACATCTGTTTTGTTTCAATGAAAATATTATATACTTTTCAACAGACTAGGTACCCCCGCCTGACAACCTCAATTTTACAAATTGCGCATTTAATGCACTGTTCATTTATTTGTACAACAGTAGGCACCTTCATAGCTTAGTGGAGGTACTCCGATATTATTCAAGAATTGAAGTTCAGTTCAGTACTTATTTTTTTACCCTCCTTGTGACCCTATTAATAGGGTGTATAAAAAAAAATGACCGTTTTATCAAATTCCAGAGTTCAAAAGTCTGTAAAAATTTTAATAATATTTATTATTTACCAACACTTAATAATCCATTTAGAGCATTCTCTAAGCTTGTTTACTAACACTGGACTTCTTCAAAAAAAGCCTCAGTTTAGTCATTTATTTCAAAGAAGAAACATGATAGTGTCCTACGAAATTCTCGTAATTTTAAGACATTACTTGAAAAAAAAATTCACAGCCACTGAAGAAACTCGTGAAATTAATAAATATGAAGGGGAAGGTGTCCTTGACCAGCGCACTACGCGGCGTTGGTTTAAAAAATTTAGCAGTGGAGATACGACGTTGGAAAGGAAGAAGTGCTCCGGGCGACCATTCATGGATATTGGTGAGGTTCTGAAGGAAGCTGTTGAGCCAAATCTGTTCACAAGTACTCGTGAACCTGCCAGGGAGTGTGGTGTGTCGAAAGATACTGCTAGTCGCCATCTTCTCTCAATAATACAAATATATAGTTGTTTTTTTTTTTATACGCCCCATTAAAACATGAGTTTTAACAAATTAGTGCTGTTTTAAAGCATTGAGTACTTTGTATTAAAAAAATAAATAGTGAAATGTTTATTTTTTAATTTTAGATTAATTTCAATGATAAAAAATATATAGAAAAATCTTTTAAAATTATTCCACTACATTCTCTGTATTAAATTAACAGTACTAAAGTCAAAATATTGTAATCAAATGTACCTTGTATTAAAATATTAAATATTAACCTTGTATTAAAAAATTAAAATTTCCATCCTACAATAGTACCTTGTATTATTTTTTTAATCGAAATTCCATTTTTTTTTCTTTTAAATTAGAAAACAATTACTCACAAAGTGTAGTCAAGAACTGTGGATTTGTGATTTGCCAAATTTTCAGAAATATTTATAATTTAACTGATCGAGCATGACAAAAGACTGGACAGAATTTAGTTCCTCGATCCGTTGCTAGGCAACGCTGTTAAAACTTTTTATAACTAAAAACTCGTTTTTATAATAAAGTGATTGTTTATTGCACTCATGAAAAAAAAGGTAATCGTACAAATGACGATCGAACTCACAGTACATAGCTTATTTTAAGGGATAAAAAATCGGTCCGAAAGACACTAATTGTAAGTTTGGGAAGTGAGAAAAACGTTATTGGCTTAACTTAAATGATAAAGCGGAAGATTTGATAGTTAGTAGTTGGCATAAAGATTTGTACTTTGTACTATCGTTTATTATATTACACATTATATATATTATATTATATATTATAGCTAAAAAGAAGTATATCTCTACTAAATAACCTAATATAGTAATCATAATCTTTAGCTAGTTTCTAAATCGCTCAATTTGTTTGCTGAAGTTGCATTTATTGTCACATGTTTAGTGCTATCTGTTGGTTTCGCAATATTACTGCATTTGAGTGCATTGCGGTCATCTCCACAAAAAAAAAAAAAAAGCATATTTTCACTAGTTATTTGAGTACCTACAAACACATACTTTATGTGGTTTAATTAAATTATATCGTTTAATAGAACCTCCACCCAATTAAAATAATTGAATTAGTTGCATCGAAAAGGTTGATTTGGGGTTTCAATATTGTTGGGCTTAGTAACGAACGAAATCATAATAAGTTACTCTTAGCTGATTGGTAAACGTCCAGTAGATGTGAGAATTTCGTAATGTGTGATCTAATGGATTTGGTTGGTTGGGTTCGCCTAAATTCATTATCATGATATTACTTACCCTAAGTTGTTTATATTAAAACAATTTTGCAAGTAAATAAGATTCTAAGAACCCCTAATAATTGGATTCATGACAAAGGAATGAAGGTGGGGAGTTGCATGAATAATTTAGCCAGAGCCCAACTCTACCCCTTTAGCACCTGTATACATTTCTCTACCTGTTGATTGAAAAAAAAACGTATACATATTTATGCGTTATAAACACATGACCAATATTTGAAATTAATTATAATTGTATAGCAGCCTGGAAGAAGTGCCTTTGTTACATTTTTCAGTTTTCGTTTTTTTTTTTGTGGGACAAGGTCCATGTGATGGCCCCTGCCGCTAACGTTAGTTTTTAGTTGCCTAAACAGTCAATAGAGGTCAGGGATAGCACAATCGTTGTCCATATCAGAGGACGATCGCTCTCTCAAGAGGCGAAGTTCCAGTGGAAGAAAGTGCGTGTGAAGATATCCTAACATTATTAGTGTTATTTACAAGGGCTTAAGTGCGAAATCTATAAAATGGGCGAAGGACCTAGTGACAGTCACCTAATTAAATGACCCGTTCGCTTATTTTGGCTTTCCCGTAAACTTTGAAAAATGTAACATGCGCCCTTCTTCTAGGCAACTATTCAATTATTGATTTAAGATGTAGCAAATTCATCCAAAGTTGTTTAACTGGTTCCTAAAACGTTTAAATGGATAGTATTAATAGTTTAATGATTATTATGAATTTATGAGTCATTAACAACCATAAGATTTACATTTTAAATTAATTTTAATCATTGAATAAATAAATATTGAATTTATGCAAAACTGATTAACATTTTCAATAGAAAAATATGGAGAGCTTTGGCACTGTTTATTGTATCGGATCTACACTTTGCTGACCCCTGGGATACATAATATAGCTTTGTTATAACTGGGATATCATTCGTTCTTGGAGTTGAATGCAATCTTCAAAAGGAAGAGTGAGTTCAGTGTGTAGGATAGTATAAAAGTATGGGAATGAATTGCTCTCTAAGATTTGTGCTTGGTACTCCGAGGCGACCGCGCGTGTCCCACCTTTTAGATGAATTAAAGTGGCTCTTCCCTCCTTTCCGAAGACAATATTTCCTCTGTTCATTCTTATACCAATCCATTAACTGTCTACATCCTTCATATATCTACAGTCTCCTCCAATTCAAATCCTCAGTTCAGCAACACAAAACAAGATCCCGCCTTTCTGATCTCTATATACGTTCCCACAGAACTAAAGCATTCGATCGTTCCTTCCTCGCCCGCTCCACCACAGTGTGGAACTCAATCCCTCCTAACATCCGTCATGCTTCCTCACTATCGTCATTTAAATCCTTTATTTTCCAACATCTCCTAGCTTCCCAAAAAGATGCTCACCAAGCAGATCAGTCATTTGCTTAGAATGTAATGTATAGAATAACTCATTGTGTTATTTATTTGTTTTAATTTTGTTTTTTAAGAAGAGGTACATCATGTAAAGAAATTATTGCACGCTAGCTCATTCACTTAACAGATGTTATGGATTCGTACTGTTTATTTACTTATTATTATTTTTTGTTTAATTATTTCCATTTAAATTGTTTTCTGTCACTTTTTACACGCTTTAAGATTTGTAACATTTAGTCTTCTGGCCAGATGTATATTATGTTTCTTTTTCTGTTCATGCTTGTTATTCTAAAAGGGGCTACCTACCCAGAGTAAAGTTCCTTTTCTTTTCTATTTTATAAGGGAGTATAATAATAATAATAAAGCTTTATTGACATCAAATTTTGACAAAAGCCTCTCCCTTAGGAGGCAAAATGGAGTTCAGCTCCAAAATATAATTTTATTATATTCTAAATATAGTTTTTTGTGGCAATATAAAATAAAATGACCAATACTCGTCACAGATTACAAAAAACAAAAACACACTTTTAGAACAAATATAAATAAGTAGTTATAAAATAAAATAATCATCATTCATTATTCATTACTATAAAAAACAAAACAAAAACGTTATTTTGTAAACAATTATAAATAAATAATAAAACTACATTACTACCACTTTCACTATAAGACAACGATCACTACAAACTACAAAAAACAAAACAAAACTTTTTCCCTTTTATAGACTCTTGACAATTCTAGACCAATAGTCTCTGTCCCTGGCCACTTTGATCCAGTTAGTTCCCACTCTTCGGGTAATTTCATCCCTCCACCTCATGTACTGTCTTCCCCTGCTTCTCGTTTGGCCGAGTCCACTCGGTGCTGCTTTTCGACCATCTCTCGTCCTTGACGATAAGGGAATCTACAAGTTAACTAAAACCTTATCTGTAATATTTCTATATATTATATATTATATATGTAATATCTATGAACGGCGAAAGAGTAAATAACTTGAGATACACAGACGTTGCTAAAGGTCTTCAGCGTCTTAGAGGTAACTTAGTGGTAGCATACAATAATTATGGATTAAAGATGAAGCATTTTATTTATTATTTATTTTAATTTTCATTTGCACCTGCGCAATTCCGCATCCAGCAAATTTGATCAAAGTGCTTTTCTACATGATCTTCTATATGATGATGGAATAAAAATATCAATAGTCGAGTAGGTCTCTTGGTCAATGTCTTTTTAATATTTTCCTATCAAGTCCAAGTAACAGGGAGTAGGAAAGCGGAAGAACGAGTGGGTTTGGGTGATATTGTGTCGATGAGTGGAATGTCATGTATTTCTTATGAATATGTGATTTTATAGGGGGAATGTTCATGTCGTTGTGTATGGTGTGATTCAAAATATACCATGGTGCATTAACAATTTTTCTGAGAATTTTGGACTGTGTTGTTTGTATCTTATGTATGTGGACTTTTTTTACTGAACCCTAAAGTTATGCTCCATATGTCCAAATAGGTTTTAGTATACTATTATTGATAAGTCGTTTGTTCCGTAAGTCAAGTGAAGATCTGTAGTCCAGTAGATGTGATAGTTGTTTGTACCGTCTAGTCAGTTCTTGTCTTTTTAATTTGATTTTTGATGATCATAAACGACTTTTTAAAGATGAGTCATCAGAAAAAATAATGATTATTAGTATAAAAAGCTTAAAAATAAATTTAACTTAAATTAATTTAAGATGTTCAAAGACTGAAAAGACAAGAAACCGCTCGACGTTTCAGGCTTCTTCAACACTTACTAGACAAACGCTCTAAGCTCCCAATCAATTACAAAAGACTCATCTACATGACCATCATACGACCTATTTGGACTTACGGAGTAGAGCTTTGGGGCTCCACTAAGCCATCGAATTCCTCTCGTATCCAATCCCTACAATCCAAAATCCTTCGTAAAATCCTCAACGCTCCTTATTTTGTTAAGAATAAAGTCATCCATAACGACCTTAATGTCCCATTTGTTGCTGATTTGGCCCGAACCCTTCTATCCTTTCATAACAAACTTCATTTCCACTCAAACCCTCTAGTTTCAAACCTAGCTTCCTCTTCAATTCCCGATAATCCTCCGAGGCGTCTGAAAAGAAGATGGCCACGTGACCTTCTTAGTTGAACATGCGATTTGAGTACTACCACTGGGTAGTTTCTCTACTTGTCATTATATCATGTCATTATGTATCACTCAGCCAATTTACTTTTTATATTACTGTAATATAGTTGTAAATAGCAATAAATAAATAATAAAAAAAACAAAAAGATGTTCAAATATGTTATAAAATCTGGAAAGAAATGTATCTGAGGGGATGAGAAGGTAGGAAATGCCATTGACAACCTTTAATATTTATATCCCTTGAGTATTCTGTTGCACCTTAAAATATTCTAGTAAGTAAATATCCTAGTATGAAGTATTCTATAAATATTATCATATAAGTTTTTTAACCAAAAATATGTTAATATAGTCAGTGATAATGGTAGATAATTGTGAGGTAACTATGTAGGAATACAATGACTCCTGGGCTGGAATGAATGTCAATTAGATACGAAAGGTGTTGAATAATAGATCTGCTTTGGTTGCATTGAGGCTGGCAGGGGATAGCAAGAGCATTACTCAAGATAACTCAGGTTCTGATCACATTTTTCGAGAGTCTCTCTTCAGCGAGCTCTATAACTTTCCTTCCATAACAGTTCAGTAACAGTCATTTAACAGCGATTTGGACTGTCCTTGCAGAATAACGCGAAGATAGAAACACAGAACAATAACATTGGAATAGCAAGTCGACTGATTTAAAATTCTTCAATTTCTTTCTACATCATATTGTAGCACGATGTAGCCCGATGCAGTGTTTAGAGACCTATTCTCTATTTCAAGACCTGTTACACCTCTCTTTTTCTGGATTATCCTTGCATCTCCATAAATACCTGTGCTAGCGAAACAACCACTTTTAGTCTAACGTAGCCTCTATAGCTCTTCATAATGACCTATTTGATTTAGAAATGTTGTTCCACTAATGGAAAATCCAAATGAATGCCACAAAATCCAGCCACTAGGTGGATTTGCGAAGCATGCGCCGGTTAATATTATACAAGTGATAGCGTCGCGAAGATTAAGATGGGCTTGTAAAGTTGCTAGGCTTAGTAACGAACAAATTCCTGAAAAGTTAATAAGTGCTGAGCAGACTGGGAAGCGTCTGAGGGATCGACCGAGGCGTAGGTGGGAAGATTGTGTTAAGAGTGATCTGGCGGGTTTGGGTTTGGGTAGTGATCCGTGAATGGATGTTTGTATGCTAAGCCTTTATTATTTTATTTTAATATTGCGAGATTATATTAGTGCTTCATATACGTATCAGGATATTTTTGAAAAATGATAAGAGTAAATTGAGGCGTAAAATCCTTCGTCCTTTGAAAGCCAAAGATCTGGCAGGTACGGCCTCTGGCGTCGCAGAATAACAAAAGGCCAATCTTAGAAGACATATTTTAGGCACGGGTCCCAACGACAGCACGGGGGTCTTTCGGAATTTAAAAGATTCCCGAATTTATGTATGCAGTAGTGCACCCATGAATTATGTATTCGAATACATTAATACAATTACAGCTCAACAAGCAACGTGCATTACGGCAAGTCGTATTGAAATATTCCATGCGAACATTTTTGTAAACCGAAAGATTAGCTAATTGTATGATATCACAGTTTTGTATTCACAACATACACAATTAAAAAAAAAGAATGGATGAAAATCCATATGCATAATTTGGAAAAAGAATAATTCAAAAGGATTTTTTTTTTAGTTAGATTTTTTTCTAAAATAAATGCGATTATAGCCAATTCATAAACAGTTTTTATAAAATACCAAAATGTTTTAAACCTTAACAACACTAGTATATGAATTCCATGTTAAACGTTTGTCGAGATGCAGTAATGATTATCGGATCAGTTCAAGAGGAATCAGTGGGATATTTTTAAGGACACTCGAGGATATGTATTGGCGTTGCGCTCAAAAAGGTCAAAATACTTATTTCAGTTGCCATTTAAAAAGGAAATTACAATTCTTACAAGGACATACAAATAATAAAACCTGTGGATTGCAATCCTCCTTTAAGCACAATACAGTTATTACAAAACTATTCGCATAATTATATACATCCCTATTATAAGACCTTGGACTTAGGGAGCAGAGCGTTGGGGCTCCAATAACCCATCCTTACCACTCTTTACAATCCAAAATCCTAAATACTAAACAATTGTATACATCTCAAAAATTGCGAGAACACGGGGAATGGATTTGTCTGGCCGTGTTACGAGCCAGGTTAGCTCGGTTGGTTTGAGCACCGCGCTAGAAATTCACGCGACCCGGGTTAGAAACCCGGCCTGGACAAATCTTTTCTCTTCAAAATAAAAATCTTTAAAAACTATCACCATCATAAGAATAATAAATATATAATAAATCAAAATCCTAAATGTTTCTTACATGGTTACAAATAAAGTCATCCATAATGAACTCAATGCCTCAGCTGCTGCTAATTTGGCCCGAATCCGGTATCATTCCATTTGTGTCAAAGTTAATTCTCTTTCAATCCCACTATAGCCCAGGATCCATGGTCCATTTTTGCACTTGATCAGTATCAAGCTGAATCTTCGTGAATAGCTTCGTTTCGATGAGACGCGCCAGAATTTCCTGTGCGAATATTCTCGATTGTGGTAGCTAACAGAGGTAGCAAGGAAAAATATGTCGATTTGATGATTTTCAAAAATTTATTACTAACTTGGTTTTTTTTGTTAAATCTCAAGATAATTATCTAAATTATTTGAAAAAATATTTGTCCTACAAAATGTATGGTTCGATCAAAGAGTCCCCTCCTTCCAACATGTATCGATAACGAGGTCATCAAAAATGATTACTAACCAGCTGATTTTTTTGTTTTTTCATTTATATTGGGGACTCTTTGATTGAATTGTTGGGCGTCTCATCGAAACGAAGCTATTCACGAAGATTCAGGTTGATACTATTCAAGTGCAAAAATGGACCATGGATCCTGGACTACTAGTTTTAAACCTAGCAACCTCTTCAATTCCCGATGATCCTCCGAGGCGTCTGAAAAGAAGATGGTCTCGTTGTTAAATCGATTATTTCATTACCACCACTGGGTAGTTTCTCTACAAGTTCAATCAATGACATTATGTATCATTCATTTCATTATATTTACTTGTTGTATTGCTAATTTCAATGAATGAATTCAAAACCGATGCATTAGAAGAAGATGGATACTCAGTTCTGTTCTAACACGATAACAAATGACTTCTTTAGACTCTATTCCTTCGAACAAAACTCGGTACAGACGAAAAATATATTAGTCGAAATGGCAAAGAGGAAGATATAAGGAGAAGTAATGAGGGGTGAAGATGAGTTAGCTGTGATGGCTCTCTCTAAGATCTGATAAAGCCTTCTCTAGTTGCCGGCAGTTCAGTACCAGGCTCTAACACGCCAGCATCTCTGGGTAACTCTATTTATAATATTATATGCAATTTTATCAAATAACATGTGTTAATTTACTATAATAACAGATCTAGAAGGATTCTAGATTATTATGGCTCCAGAACTATTGGTATACATTTACAGCTTTAGAACTAGTAATATACTATTATAGCTCTAGAACAATTGATATACTGTAATAACTCTAGAATAATGAGTATACTATTCTAATTCTAGAACTAATATTATACTGTTATAGTTCCCCAACGAAAACTTTTGCAGCAATTTATAGATTTTAATTTGCAATAGTTGTATTCACAGTACTATTATTGGTATACAATAGCTCTGGTAACTTATAGTATACTAGCTAGAATTATTGGTTAATTATTACTGTTTTAGAATTATTGGTATACTATTATAGCCATAGGGAGCGAAGTGGCTCAATAATAGAGCATTGAGTTGGCATCCCGAACATTCTCGTTCAAATCCGAAGCCAAGACTTTTATTTAGTCTGTTTGAAGCCGGAGATGGATCATATAGGATTCTAGGACCCTCCTGGGGCTCACTCAGCCTCTATAAAATATTATAAAAATAGGGTACCCAAAATAAGGCGGAACAATCTTGCGTGATCTAGGACAAATCACCTGCCTGCAGAGCCGGTGTCCATTAAACAGCGTAGGCTCTACCATGTACTGAACCCCAGACCCGTTCACGGGTTGTAGTGGTATAGGTTTTTTTGTTTTACTATTATAGCCCTAGAATTGTCGGTATACTATTACAGATCTATAACTATTGTAGCTCCAGAACTTTTGATATACAATTACCAGTGTATATGTGTACAGTGGTGTTCCGTACTTAGTCACTTCTCGTTTTCCCCTTAATCTTTCTCAGAAATCTCATTTGTAATGCTTGCATTCTGGATTGTTTGTTCTTTTTCAGAATACACGATTCTGAAGAGTACGTGAGGATAGAGAGGTATGTGTCTCTACCGTGTACTGAATCCAAGACCCTTCATAGGTTGTAGTGGCACAGGTTTTTTTTATTTATTTTTTATTATTATTATAGCTCTAGAACTAAGACAACAGATACCTCATCCACGTACTTTTAGTCTCCTCCTAGTGTTCTCAGGCAAGAGAGTCGTGGCCATTTGTTTGATGGGTTTTGATTGTCACAGTAGTTTTTCTTGAAATCGTTTGTAGTATGCTGTTATGCGTCCGTCAACCGTTGGTAATTTAAGTCAGTGCCCAAATTTTACTTATTGACTTGATACTATGTGATGCTTTTGAGCTAGGTAAAAAAAAAACATGTACAACTATAACCCGTGAACGGGTCTGGGGTTCAGTACATGGTAGAGACTTTACTGTTTCATGGACAACGGTTCTGCAAGGAGGTGACTTGTCCTAGGTCACGCTCAACCGCCAGATTTTCCCCCTAATTTTGCGTACCGTATTTTTATATTTTGTAGAGGCTGGGTTAGCGCCAGGAGAGTCCTAGGACCTATATGGTACATCTCCAGCTGCAAACAGACTAAATAAAAGTACTGCCTGTAGCGGGATTTGAACCAGGATTTCCGGCATGCCAACTCAGTGTTCTACCACTGAGCCACCCCGCTCCTACTTAAACTAAATATTTAACTACAAAGTTTTGTATATATTCAATAAGCTTACATTGTTATCGACTTCCCTTGACGACACGAAAAATGTCACAGAACCACCATTTCCTGCATTATCTCATACACAGCTGATTCAAAACTGTAAACTACTCAACAGGATTCCTACCGTCAATATTTACAATCGACCTGTCTTTTATCGATTCTTAGACTAACAATCATCGAACTTTTTAAATCAGTGCTTCACTACTTTTATTTAAGCCCAAGTAAGAATTTTAGAATCGAAATAAAGAATCATAATTTATAGATATGCAAATCTATTGAGAAGTCTTCATCAAAATCGATTATTTCCGATAGCGATTTATCGTTATTTTCTGATGAGTTAGGTAAGTATCAATATTTTTTATTGAAAATTTTGTAATCTTTTTGGTAAATAATCGTGATTTTATTGGAAATTTAGTTATACCTAACACTTTCTCTGATACAGCATTTCTACCCAACGAGTTGTTGATCTGGTTCTTTTGTCTGTACGTTTGTAAGATATTACAATTTATACAGGCAGCGTCTCTGATTTTTAACTTTGATTACTCAAGTTAATCGTAGAGATCTCTTGACTTTTTAAAACTTTGAATTTAATAAATACTGTGGAGACAAAAACATTTCCGTTTGAAAAGTTCTCGTTAGATCGTTAGATATAAATTTAAAGGATCGAACACAATAAATATATCTTTTACTTACTGCAATCGACAATGTATTTATTGTATCATATGGCGGATGTATTAAAAGAGACGAACCCAGTTCAAATGTCAAGGATTGAGAGTATCAAAGACTGGTCTGTTGTCCGTCGTTATGACTTGTGTTCGGGATGGCTCATAGTCTATTCGGAACTTTATTTTATCCAAATAATGTTACAATCATATCTAGTAAATTATTCTGTGATTACTTGCTATTTTAGTTTTGCAGATAGTTAATATGGTTGAGATCACGCTCAACCACCGGGTTTTTCCTTTGTACCTTCTTCCATTCCTTCCAATAATCTTTCAACCTTCAAATCCCGCATACAATCACCCTATACCCTTACAATTTCCAAAAAATCGCAAATAACATACTCAGTTTTCAGATTAAAATTGTCTAACTGATAAATGAATGATGTGTTTTTATTTTTATATTTATATCATTAACGCTTCACTCATCCAGTTAGATATTTTTAAAAACAAGTTATATTGTATTGTTCATATTTTTGTTTCCTTTTCTGCTTTATTTGTTTCTACTTGATATTGTAATTTGCATACATATATAATTATCTATTGTTTCTCTTTATATAATAATTGTAATCTTATTTCTGTTATTTTTTATTGGTTTTACTCTGTTTTTTTTTAAATGTTATCACTGGAGGTAATTCGCAATTTTTTTTTCTCATTAATTCTTTCTCATTTGTTAATTTAATGGTAGTAATTAGTAAAATGTAATCCCATTATACTCAAAGACATAATTATCCCCTGTATAGAAAGCTGTATTGGTTATTCTAAAGGGAATTTTTTCCGGAATAAATAAAGACTTCATTATTATTTAAGGGTACCCAGTTTATAGAGGCTAGATGAGCCCATGACAACCTGCAGATCTGATAAGACCGATCTATGACTGCTAACAGAATAAATATTTTATCTACCACACCTGAATTAGGACCCAGAGCATGGCATCTCAGCGCTCTACCCACTGACCTGATCCGTCCCGTTAATAAACTAAATTATTATATTTAATAACCTTTAGCATTTCAACCTTAGATTATTATATTATACCTTTATATAGTCAACTGATGTCTTTATCATGCTGGGAAAATATACCTCCTTTTTTTCAATTTTATTTGTTTATCAAATTCCTTCTTTGTTTTAATTTATTTTTTTTCTATTTTATGACTATCAATTAGAGATATTTAATATTTTTAATAGGAGTGAGGTATATCTGTGAGTAGAGTGCTGAGTTTCTCAAATCCGACAGCGGCAGATAAATTATTTAATCTGTTAAAAGCCAAAGATGAATCCTGTGGGATCTGTAAGACCTCTTACGATTCACCCAACCTCTATAAATTACCCTTAATTAGCAGATAAACCTGGCGGTTGAGCATGATTTCGGACAAATCACCTACATGCACAACCATTATCCAAGAAACAGTACAGTCTCTACTGAATCCAAGACCCTCCATGGGATATAGTGGTACAGATTTTTATTCATTTTATTTTTAAATATTTTTCAATAAATAACATTAAAGGCATTTCAGAGGGAGAAAAATCACCATTTAAGCCCTGTCAGACTAATTTAATAAGGATAAAAGATTATCAAATAATAAAAAGAATGACATTTTATATCAATATAGAAGAATTACAAGCAAATTGTTCAAGTAATTTTTAACAACTAAATATATTGTAAGATCACTTGAAATCGGTGATATAAAATGGCACTCTTTGTTATAAGTCACATAAAATGACACTTCTGATCGATTTGGATGAAAAAGTTTCTATGACAAGAAGTTTATTATAAATTTTCTTTATAGAGCTACATTCACCAAATGCACAGAATAAGTTTTGAGGTTTGGAATTTTGTACTCAGACGGTCTTAAAACTTACATTTTCATTAAATTTGTCACTATCCCATTACATTCTCTGCTATAAATTTCTTATTTTGGTAAATATCTCGTAACCTGTACCAGTACGACCCGTGAACAGTATATGATAGAGACTGTACTATTTCATGGACAACGGTTCTGCAAGGAGGGGACTTGTCCTAGGTCACGCTCAATCGCCAGATTTTCCCCCCTTATTTTGGGTACCCTATTTTTATAATATTTTATAAAGGCTGGGTGAGCCCCAGGAGGGTCAAATCCATCTCCGGCTGCAAACAGACTAAATAAAAATCTTGCCCGCAGCGGGATTTGAACCAGGATTTCCGCCATGGCAACTCAGTGTTCTACTACTGAGCCACTCCGCTCCCCAAATATCTCGTTTGCATTTATACAAGTAGGAAAGAAAATTGATACAAAAAAAATTGTATATAGGTAAGGAAATAATGTCTAACACGTTTATTTTTTTTTTAATACCTGACATTAACATTAAGAACCTTTTAAGAATTAAAAACCTGTTCTTACTCTTTCCTAAAGGATAAGTTGACGCTAGGAAATAATGCAATGATTATAAGTTGACAAAAATTAAATTTATAACTTTCTGTTAAGAATGAGTTTAAATAAATTGAAATAATGAATATGCTAGTAATTGAAAACATAAAATACTGTAAATAAATAATAAATTGTGAATTGTTGTTAGTTTAATTTTAATAGTCGAATTTGAAATTATTTTCTAATCGATAATATTCTATAATTCTTATATTGCAATATAAATTAATAGGTATGAACAGTAGCAGTAAAAGATATACAGGTGATATTGGCAAGCAGAGGAATCAAGCTAATGCAAGAGAGCGTTGCAGAACAATGAGGTAAAAAAAAAAAACTATAATCATTTTCACATATGTAATATAGTTACAATAAACTAACTATGAATTCGAGTTATTATTTACACTATATTGTCGAACAGTGGTCTGTATACTTTTACAATATCTGCTTGAAAATCTATGTGAGCACAAATTTATTACCATATGACTGATTGTCATTTGTTATTTATAGTAAGTGAATATTATTAACTATACTAGAGTAAAAAATGACTGTTAATCAATTGTCTTATTTTTATGCATACAATTTACTTTATATTTACCATTTGATTTTTGACTTAGCTCTTTTCAGTGCCGTGTCCAGTGTCAAAATAAAAAATAATGGGCTTAGGCTACATCCTTGCTTGATATCCCCTGGATTGTTACAAATTCTTGTGATGTCTCATTGCATGTCCTCACCATATTTCTCTATATTTTGAAAAGACTTAGGATTCCTTTCTGGAGACCCAGATTGACCTTTTCTCCTTGAGAGCCTTAATGATATCTTCCTCTCTGAGCCTGTCAAAGGCCTTTGTGTGGTCAACATGAGTCATGAAACAAAAAAAAAAAAAAAAAAAGTAGTTTATAAAAACACTTTCCAACCGATTCTCACCTATTCAATTGAATCTTGGACTCTAACTAAAAAGCACAAGAGCCAACTCCAAGCCATGGAGATGGGATATATTAGAAGAATGGAAGGGAAGAACAGAAGAGACCGAGTGTGATACATAACAAAACAGTCCAGCTGGGGATATTATCGAGGAGCATCAGCTGAGATGGTTTGACCATGTTTCCAGAATGGCGGAAAGCAGAGTGGCAAAGGCCGTATATGAGACAAAGGTGGAGGGTACCAGACCAAAAGGAAGACTTGGGAAGGCGCAATCCAGGAGGCCTTTGACAGAAGAGGTTTGGAATGGGGAAGGACAAGACGGCATAGCTTGGAATGGGATAGACTCTACAGGAGGGATCCTCGCACCGTTAGTGGTAGAAGAGTAGATTAAATAAATAAAAATTTATCATTTGATAGTGTGTTTTATGAAAACTAATATTTCTAGCAATCCTATAACCTGTATAGTTACTGAAAATATTAGATCAATATTACCATTAAAAAATAAAATCAGTCTTGCTCAAGCCTCCTATAGCCCTGAAGATGACCCACTAAGTGGGTCGAAACGTCGGCACATAAGTAAATAAGTAACCACTTATTTAGTATTTTTATTTGACTGCACCCTCAACTATTTTCTTCCTTACGTCTATCTTCCAGTCAACCATCCCCTCGCTTCTTAAAAAATAAAATCATTAGGCTATTTACTTATTCTAAATACAATTTTTTTTTATTGAAAGTGGGGATTACTACAGATTACCAATGTTTTTTGTTCACAGCCTGGTAAATCCAGTATTAACTAGACTGACTCTTGACTAGACTAGATTAGTCTAGTGTCAACTCCTGATCTCCCCAGTACTGAATAAGACCTGCAATGTGGCCGAAATGTTGGCTTCCAAATAAACAGTTCTCTCCGGACCATTTTCTTCCTCATAATTACTTTATAGTTTCCCAAGTAATTTCTATTTAACTATATTCTTCAGACAATAAAACTAAAACAAAAAAAGGAGCTTCAGAGGAAAAATTAGTGATAAAATACCTAGGATTACTGGAATACTCCAGTAATTTACTTATATACATAAAGAGTGCTCTAGCAATCAATTTGATCTTTCATTATAAACAATTGAAAGTCACTTTTTTTATGAGATTTTATTGATATATATATTTTTGACCCATAATATTAATCTATACCTGGGAATAACAGTATCAATTATGCAGGGAAGAATAATTACTTATTTCAACTTCTGAATATAAGAAAATTAGAATCTACAGGTACATACACCCAGCCTCTAAAAAGTGGGTACAGTAATTGGGGAAAATAACCTGGCAGTTGAGTGTGCCTCTCAGACAAATATTCTTCCTGAATAACCATTGTCCTGGAAATATTACAGTCTCTAAAATATGCTGAACTCAAGAACCTTGATGGGTTGAGGCACAGGTATGAATAAAAGAAATATTAATTAGTCCAATTTTTGTTTTTGTTTTAGTGTCAATTCAGCATTTACTCTCCTTAGATCTTTGATACCTACAGAACCAGCAGATCGAAAGCTGTCAAAGATTGAAACATTACGCTTAGCTTCAAGTTATATTGCACATCTTGCTTCACAATTAATTGCTGGTAAGGAGAATTATTCAATTTTGACATGCAGTTGATTAATAAGAAAAAACATAACAAAATATTGTTATAATTTATTTATTTTATTTTTTTATTAATTATTATAATTTTTAAATATTTTTGTTTGAAAAGAAAAGATATGTCCAGGGCCCGGATTCACACCCGGGTCTCCCATGTTTCCGATGTGGTCCTCTACCACCTGAGCTATCCTGGTTCGTACCTCGGTCAGACACATCCTTTCTCTTCACTGATCCCATATCACTGATCCCAAAACCAGGATAGTTCAGGTGGTAGAGCACCATGACAGAAACATAGGAGACACGGGTTCGAACCCCGGCCCTGGACATATCTTTTCTTTTCAAATAAAAATATTTAAAAATTATAACAATTAATAAAAAAATAAAATAAATAAATTATAACAATACATAATGATGTAAGTCAACAAGATCCTAATTAAAGTAATGTTTAATGAACATTCTTCCCCTTGTATACATCGCAAATTGGGAGAATACGGGGATATGGGATCAGTGAAGAGAATGGCTGTGTCTGAACGAGGTACGAACCAGGATAGCTCAGGTGATAGAGCACCATGAAGGAAAGATGGGAGACCCGGATTCGAATCCCGGCCCTGGACATATCTTTTTTTCAAATAAAAATATTTAAGAATTATAACAAAATATTTTTTATTTTTTATTTCAAAGCATTTATTGATGTATATTTATATGAGAAAAACACCAGATTAGTTTCATTATTAAGGGTTGTAACAATTTCTTATTATCAAACACAAATACTTCTTTCTCCGTTAACCTTTTAATAATGAATATAAATTATAGTAAAATATCAGAATAAATTATTTTAAATGTTGTAATAATATTGCTCATACTGAATAATAATACCCTAATAATATTGGAATATTATCGTTACTTTTATAGTATCTGATTTGGTGACAAAATTTATCAATTTTGCTTCTGTAAACAAATTTAAAAACAACAATGTGTATATTATAAATAATATTTACTAATTTAATATATTCAATTTTTAAATGCATTGAGTTGATTTCAATCTAAATTAAATTTATATATCTCAATATATCCTAATGGCAGAACAATCCTTATTTTACAAATGATACAACTGTTTATTTAATTGTACTGATAATATTCTAGAAATTGAATTTAGTTTAATTATTATTTTCTGACCCCCATGTGAGCCTATTAATAAGTACCCACTTATTGTCTGGAGATATTTTGTATTTTGCATGAAAGATTTTTTATTTTAGGTTTTTTAGCAAATAAAAAATATTTTAAAGTTAAAATTATAATTTATAGCAGATGAAATAGAATTCTTTCTATAAAATTATAATGACACCCATCAGAAAAGGAGACAAGAAGATAAAATTTAAAATAAAATAGTTTAAGAATAGTTTGCCATCTAACTTAATGAAGTTACTCTATTCTAAACCAAACTATTTAATAAATATTAGTATTTATTAAATATTGTTTACAGGTCCAGTTGATCAACCATGTTTGCTTCTTCAAACAAATTTTTATACAACAGACAACCAACCAATATGCACATTTTGTTTGTCTATGAAGAAAAAAATGGTAAATAATTTAAAAAATAGCTCTACTAATCTCCATGATACAAATCATTTTATGATTATAATGATTAAATGAATTCACAGATCACAGAAGACAAGTATTACTTTGATTTCACTTTAGTTATTGTGAAGAAAATTGGTTTTAAATTATTTAAAATTATTTAAAATTATTTATTTTTGCTTTATATTTAATAGCTTCAAAAATAAATCAAAGAAATTATTTTTAAATACAAATTAGTTTCCTTCCAGACAGGGAATGAATTTCATTTTAATAAATCTTTGGTGTAGAAGTAATTCAACAAAGGAAATTTTATTTTCTGGCTATAACCATTTAAAAAAAAAAAGCAAAGAAAAATTCCTATTATTATCATGCAACATGTTATTGTTATATATTAAAAATTAAAATACTGCTTACTCTAAAATTATTTAAATAATAATATATTTCTTATTTGTAGAAATCATCATTTGACGCAAATAACTATCTGAAAGCTGATGACTTAGGATGCACAACTCAGATTTACCAACAGGACATTCTAACTTTTTGAAGAAACTTCTTTAAAAAATATAAATATATTTTATTGTTTCCAAATTTGTAATGATATAAGTAAATATACAATATAATTCTATTTAGTTTTTTTTCCTACTAAAGATCCTGTGCCAACTACAATTCTTTCCATCCTTGTGTTTCCTCTTCCATTCTCCCAATATTCTTTCATCCCTTCACTATGTTGCTTCATCTTCTTCTGATTCTTCCCTGAAATCTCTCCATACTCAAAATTCTCTTTCTAAATATATGTCGCCATCACTGATATTATTTCTTTATAAATCTTTCTTAACTTCCTAAATTCAGCTAGTTGTTAAACTTTTCTCCTCTAGCACTTGAATAGTCTTTTTGTTAGTCTAGAATCAACCATTCTGAAAATAACAGTATTATATTTTGTATTATATTATAACAGTATTATATTATAATTGTTTCTGTTATGTTTTCTATGTTCCTGCATAATCCATCATTAGATATTAATTTCCATACTTCTGTTGGAAATTTTTCCAATTTCTCACTAGGCCTGAGATTTTTCTTCATCTTCTTCTTTCTATTACCTGAAGTTTATCCCATGTACAGTTTAATTCTAGGCATTCACTCAGATATAGGGATTCTGCTTTCAAGACTGATTTTTTCCCTAATTAAGGGTACCCACTTTATAGAGGCAGGGTGAGCCCCAGGAGGGCCTGCAGATCCCGTAGGTTCCATCTGTGGCTATTAACAGATTAAATAATTTATCTCTGCTACAGCTAGATTTAACCCGGGATTCTCAGCACAGCAACTCAGAGCTCTACAAATTGAGCTACCCCACTGTACAACTATTTTTAAAAATTTAATCTTTCAGGCATTTTCATAAAAAAAAAATATAATAATACTAAAAAAATAATTGTCTATAGACAATTCGTATGTTTATATAACACTAAATCAAAAAAGTATATATACATATATACACACACACTTGTAGTAATTGTATAGGGTCTGTTTCAGAAAACGCATGCATTCAGTAATTATGATTACTTATATGAAATAACTCCATATGTTTCAGAAATTTAACATGTAACCTTATTATAAATCCTAGTTAACATAACTTAATTACATTATAGCAAACTCAGAGAAGTATGTGCAAATGATATATTAAAAAAGCCTATAATAAGAGGTCTTAGTTGAAATTGATGAATCCTGCTTCTCCAAAGGATATATAATACAGGGAGGATATATCCGCAGTAATGGGTATTCGGAGGCGTATGCAGGGAAACTAGGGTGTGCTTCCTATATTCTGTCCCATTTAGAACATATGAAATGCTGACTTCTTGCATTAAAGCTGCAATACGACCTGGGACAACAATATATTCTGATTGCTGGAAGGTCTATAAGGGAATAAACCAGATTGAAGGCATGATGTATTAACATTATGTTGTTAACAATTCAACAAGTTTCGTTGACTTGAACACAGGTGCTTATACTCAGAGGGTGGAATCACTTTGGGCTTCAGTCTAACGAAGAAACAAAAAAGAATGTGGAAAGAGTAGAAATATGTTGGATTCATATTTATGCGAATTCATATGGAGGAGAAGGTACGAGAAAGAATGTTTGTTTACTAAGTTTTTAGAAACCATTGCTGATTATTATCCACAAATTTAATTCCAATTGTTTTGTTTATAAATATATACAACTCATTTATTATTTAGTTTTATTATGAATAAGAATATTTCATTTAATTATATAAATTACAGATATTTAAAAAATAATCAGCATGCATTTTCCGAAACCGACCCATTGTATATTACAAAGTATTTGACCGTTTGAATAATTAGTACTTCCTCCTATACCTCGATTAACTTCAGTCAAGAAATATTTCATTGTATAAAATAACTAGTTTCTTTGTCGTAAGATTATGGCAATTTTAAGATCATATTATTTTTTAACATCGTATTTCCTTCCAATTTCATCTAATAGGTGCTCAGAGGCTTTAAAAATAAGTCGTTCCTTAATATACTTAGCTGTGTGTTAGGAGCCTTATCCTTCTAAAAGATAAATGGACCAAGTAAACCCCAGATTACAAGCATTGGTTTTTAAATTTGTATTTAAAATATCTAAATAAAGATATTCCTATTACTTCCTAGCCCTGAAGCAATCAATCACCATCTAACTAGTATACATCCTTCTAGTTGTTTAATGCCCCTTAAAATATTTATTTTTATTTAAATATTCCTCGCATTTCCTCATCAAAGAGGTTCTTCCATGAACTGAATAGTAGCATCGGACTTGTTTTGTTTATTTAACAATTTACCACAATGAATAATTTGTTATTCCAATTTAATTATCAAAGCAAAAATATCTATTGATATATCCCTTAAAACTTTAAATTTTGGATGTTAAATGTTTTTCACCTTTGATTCACATCAGAATTTTAATGTACAGCTGCAAATCAAAATTTATTTTCCCTTTGTTTTATTACATAAAGAAATAGCATTAATAAATATTTAATTCAAGAATGCATATCCTAGAAAGTAATAGCTTATTTAATCTTTTGAATACAAAGTGTGTGTATGTAGGCTTTCTTGACACAGTGTGTTCTTTAATTTTGTTTCATTTTTTTCTTAAATTCTGATTCTATACATTTTATTAATTTTTTAGTTTCTAATTGAAAAGGATTTGAAAAATATTGTAGAAAAAACAAAAATAAATTAATGAAGTCCGTTAATAATTTAAATAAGTGTTTTTTTTTCCTGTCAACTCTATTGCACTAGGATTAATATAGAAAGCTAGATTATTTTTATTTTTAACAGTAACATAGAGCTATCATAATGATTATATTGATGTCATCTATAATCAATGATACAATACATCTACGATCAATGATAATATAGATGAGTTCAGTGGAGCTCAACTTAATCCTTAACTCTTCAATATCGTGTAATGCATTTTACTATAGTAACCAGCCATGGCTATTTTTATCGATTGAAGACCATGTTTCATTTTAAAAAAGTATATCCATAATTGAAACTATAAAGAAGATAATTTTATTCTCAATTTGTTTTTTATATTCCTGCAAGATCCTTAGTCTCTAAAACCCTGGTTTATTACAATCAAATTATTTCAAGCTGTATTTTTTGTTCTCAGTTCCTTGGTTGACTCTCAATGTTATTCTGAACAAACATGTTTATCATAAATAGTAATGTTTGTGTGTGTTTTACAATATTATTTTTGTTGTATAATTAGATACACTATGTATTTTAATTCATAATTAAACTAACTGTGAACAAAGCAGTATTAAGATTAAAACTTCTTAACATGCAAAATCAGGATAAAAAATCTAGGTCCTCGTATCATTACATATATTTAGCATTATTAAAATTTCTTGGTTGGGTGTATCTCAATATCTCTTTTTACTTACCCAAACTTCACAATTTTTGCACGCCTTAGAAATCTAATGAAATGATCAGCTGTTATGAAATCCCCAACTGTTATAGAATTCACTGTGTGAGATTCTACCAAGTACTTTCGCAAAGTATTGATTTTTAATTGTTTACTGTTTGGTACAGACTAGCTCACCACTGAGTTGTTATGCTGAAGGTACTTAGTTCAAATCTGGCTGAGTTAGAAATTATTTAATCTGATAAATACCTTTGATGGAAGAAGTGATGTGCTGTCCATTCAGCCTGTATACAGAGGGGACTATTAATTAAAAAAATAAACCTAACAGTTGAGTCTGATCACGGCCAAATATATGGCTCAGAAACAGTAAAGTCTCTACCATGTACTTACCCCTATACCTTTTATAGGTTGTAGTGATGCAGGATTTTTTATTTTATTTTAGTTATTACTATTGCCAGAGGAAGCAATATTTTTCTATAAATTGGTTGCTATATTTTAGGAAATAATTAATAAATTCCAAACGATGATGAAAAAAGTTAGAACTGGTACTTCATCTAAAGTTGCTAAAAATCTTCGTCAAAATTAAATTGAAAAATAATGCAAAACATTTCAGTTTTGTTATATGAGACATTCATAAAAACATAAATAGCATTCTATATTTTAGGATCAATTACTTGTAATTTTAAACAGATTTTGCTTTAAATAAATTAAATATAAATCTTTTATATATGCATTTCAAATATAAAAAAGAGATAGTAAAAACTTGCTCTTACTAAGATTATTTTGTTGCTTTTACTTTAAAAATTATTTATCATATAAGTATATAACACACGTGTGTGTATAACACACACACACACACACTCACACACACACTCACACACACACACACACACACACACACTCACACACACACACACACACACACACACACACACACACACACACACACACACACACACACACTCACACAGATACACACAAGCATAAAATTGATTTGCATTTGCTATAGCCAAAGGTACCGAGCAATATGGCCCATTATACTATAATACATATAACAATATACGAAAACAATTATCAAATACTGAAAAATAGAAAATGTGAACAAGAAAAAGCATTTTAATCTAAATATAATTTATTCTTTTTTTTTCCTGTACCACTACAACCCGTGAACGGGGTCTGTGGTTCAGTACATGGTAGAGACCATACTGTTTCATGGACAACGGTTCTGCAGGGAGGTGATTTGTCCTAGATCACGCTCAACCACCAGATTTTTCCCCCATATTTAGGTTACCCTATTTTTAAAACATTTTACAGAGGCTGGGTGAGCTCCAGGAGGGTCCTAGATCCTATAGGATCCATCTCCGGCTGCAAAACAGACTAAATAAAAGTCTTGCCTGCAGCGGGATTTCAACCAGGATTTCCGGCATGCAACTCAGTGCTCTACAACTGAGCCACTCCGCTCCTCCAAATAGAATAGACTCCATTAACTAAAAGTAAAATTATATATGAAGCATATAACAAGTAAATTCTGTTAGTTAGGAGAAAGATAGTTTCTATCTAAACTTAATTAATTTTCTAGAATTGATTTTCACATGGTTATCCAAGAAAAATAGGTTTTTGTTCTCAATTAAGCTCCCAATCTATCTATTGAAATGAAAATAGATTCTGTTCCAAAGTGGACATCTTTTATATGCAACCAACATGGATAGTTGATTTTCAGCACCACTCTTAAGTCTCCCATACCATTTAGTATGTGGTGAAAGCTAGATCAAAGCTTCAAGTTAACAGTTTTTCCGCTTTAACATCTGTATTTAAAATCAATATATTATTTTGAATAGTATAAAGCTGTTAAATATTAAATTTATAACTAATTATGATTGTCGGTGATGTGACTAAAATAACATGTGCATGACGAGGAATAGTATACGTAGAGGCCAAGAAGAAACTAGTAAAAATGGATTAAGGAATAGTTAAAATATATTTTTTTTTAAAACCTGTAGCACTCCATACTATCGATGTTGGTTTTAGTATATGGTAGAGATTTTACTGTTTTTAATTCAACGTTTTTGCCGGAAGGTGATTTGCACACACAATGATCTCCTAATCAAGCCACTTTCTATAAGCTGGTCGAGCCTTGGGTGTGTACGCAGAACCCGCAGGGTTCATCTATGAAAGCTAATTGATTAAATAATCTACCATAACCGGATTTCAAACAAAAACAAACAATTTCCTTCATAGCGTACTAGAAAGTATGAACCTATTTTGTTCATAATGTTCTTTTGACATTGCGGCAACCGATATTTCTTCCGACTCGCTCAGTAAATAAGAAAAATTAGCTACTGACTCGAGGAGAGTCCTTATTATCCTGACTAAGGATATGAGGACGTAGGGCTTAAGGACATCGGGTGGGCAGGATACTGCCTTAGTTAACAAGCTAACTGCCAGTAAGAGAAGGCAATGCTACATAAATTGTGTGGGCTGTATGTTGGTCCCTGGCCAACTCCTAGCGACGTAGAGTTCTCAACCAATAGTCTTTTCAACTGTTCACTTCTTCTTCTTCTCTATTTATAAATTTCGTCCTTAATGACCCACTTTAGGTCAAGCTTTCGTCCTCCGCGAATGTCCTTTTTGAACTTCTGTTAATGGACTATTATTCAACGGAGTTATACGAGTTCTGTTCCACAAGCTAGTAAATATTTTATTCTGGAAAATAGATTGACAACATTTTTCATTTTTAAAACTACATTTGATTATATATTGTAAAATAAATAAAAAATATATTTGATTAGTCCAAATTCTTAACTTACCTGGGAGTAGGGAAGCACAGAGCATAGGGTGTTTGGTTACTTAGGTGTTTGGTTGATCAGCCTTATCAATAAAATTAATTTTTCTGTTATCAGCTATGAAACGGCTTTTCAGACTCCCCTGTAGTTCCACTCTCTCTAAACTGGATACCTTTAATTGGAAGAGAGACATTTGATCGTGATCTCGGCCAAATCAACTCCCTCTCCCTCCACAACCTTTGGCTTAAAAACAATACTGTCTCTACTTCTTTTTTTTCTAAGTCACATGCCATTTATTGCATCGAGGAACCTTTAATGGGTTTTGCTCTGAGGCTAGATATATTTCTTTGAATCTGCTATACCCTGGACGTTTATTGGCTCTGCACTAGAGTCCCCGTATCCTCTGGACAATTGGTGGTTAGGATATACTCCCAAATTTGAGTATTCTCAAGGAAGGTGGCCCAAGAGGTGAGTACTGTATGACCTTGCGTTAAAGAGTAAGTGTACTGTTCAGTCGTGATGTAGTGCCTTATACTGAACTCAGGTACCCGGGGGAGCGTTATTCCCCACTAGTCTGGCACTTAGACTAGTCCCTGCGGGAGTAAAGTCTCTACAGTGTACTGAATTCAAGACCCTTGATGGTAAAGATTTTATTTATATTGAAATCTTTTTTTAGTAACCCAGGAATATAGGTTTTTTTATTCTTAAGGTTGGTATAGGAAGGCACCAAAGATGTACTCGATAATTATTATTAAGGCGTCTTTTTTCAGAATAATACTGAGATACGAACAAGCATCTGAGATCAGTGTAGTGTATGTATCAATAATGTAGCCCGTATCATCCTTATCGACGGGTGATAAGGTTTGTTTGTTCTTTTAACGTCACTATATGCTGCGATGGCTAATCTGACGATGCTTCATTGGGAGCTCTAAATTTCGCCTATCCAGGTTTAATTAGGATAGGGATTTTTAACAAGTACCAGACATCATACATGCTTAGGACCCCCGTTTAACGTCCCTTCCGAAGGACGGGGTAACCAAGGATTTTTTACTCCCTTTAAAAATTTGCCGGGCTACGAACCCGCGATCTTGGGCTTAGTAGTTTGTTATGCTAACCATTAGACCATAGACCGCCCTACGGGTGATAAGGGATGAGTTTGAGACTAATATAAATAAGAGCAGTTTCTTTTCACTTTGAACATAAATAAGAATTTTATTAGATATTTCTCATGGATATCTCAAACTAAACTACTTTTTAAATACCTGAAAGTTCTCCATAAGTTACCTATATATATATCTATATATATATATATATATATATATATATATATATATATAAGTTACCTATATATCTATATATATATATAAGTTACCTATATATCTATATATATATATAAGTTACCTATATATCTATATATATATATATATATAAGTTACCTATATATCTATATATATATATATAAGTTACCTATATATCTATATATATATATAAGTTACCTATATATCTATATATATATATATATATATAAGTTACCTATATATCTATATATATATATATATATATATATATATATATATATATATATATATAAAAGTTACCTATATATCTAGATATTTACACTCCTGATTAGAACTAGTTATATTTAGACTATTTACACAGCCATTAACAATAGCTATAATAATACTATAATTTAGTCTATGACCAAGCAGCGGGCTCACAGACCGACAGCTGGCCCCTCTGTTTTTTAAAGGGATTAAAACTCCTTAGTTTTGTGAACCTTTGGAAGAGACGTAAAATGGGGTCTCGAGCCTGTAAGGTGTCAGGTTCTCGTCAAAGATCAATCAAGGCAAAATTCTCACTTTAGGATCCTATAATTCGTAGCATCGTCCTTATCTTCTTCTGTCCCTTCCTCCATATACCTTTCAGTGTGGAGGATCCTCTGTCCAACTGTGCCAGTCCTGTCAGTCATCATATGATCCAGTGTTTTACCTTTTTACTCTCCTAACTTGCGAACATATTCTCTATACGAAGTTCGTGGTCTCCCTCGGGGTCTTGTGCCTGCAGGTCTAGCTTCGAACTCCTTCCTTGGGTCTCGATCGGGACTCATTCGCCAAACCACCTCGGCTGCCATTTCTGCAAGGAATGTTTTAATGCAGCGATTCCCAATTCTTCCCTTATTCTTAAATTTCTCACCCGGTCTCTTCCTGTTTTGCCAGCGACTCTCCGGAGGTATTTCATTTCTACTGCGGTAATTCGGCTTATATACTTCTCCGTTGTGACCCAACTCTCACATCCGTACATCAAGGTAGGGAGAAATACTGCTTTATAAATATGGAGTTTTACTTTTATACTTACCTCTCGCTTGCCAACAATTGTGTTGCAAATCTGATCCGTAGCATCGTCCGATTAACCAAAATATACCATAAAGTGATGTTAAATAAATAAACAAAGAAGCTTTTTAGGTACATATTGTATCAATGTAGAAATGGTCGGTTTCAAGGATCAGTTGCAACGAAAGCTAGTGTTCCAACCGAATAATGAATTAAAACAATAAATATAAAATAAAATAGACAAACAATGAGACGACGAGTCGGCTGAGAGTGGCAGGTGAGCGCTTGGAGTGCCATCTACCGGCGATTGTCAAACACAACCATTGTCCTTCCTAAGCCTCTCGCTCTAAGCGAAATTTATAAATCGATAGTGAATTTCAAATTAATATTCTCGCAGAGTTGTCCGTTTGTTTTTATTTCGTAAGTCGGAAGCAAAAGTTGTACGAAATTAAAATTGCATATTTAAGGATACCGTCAACCGGGGTTACTTTGCCCACTTTTTAATTTCTAGTAAAAAATTGTGTACCTGTCTATCATTTGGGGAGGGGAAACAAATTTCTAAGCTTGGGGGAAGGCTTACAGAATTGATTTATGGTGTTTAAAAATATTTTCATATCTTTCTCTTTCAGCAATAATTATAAAACTTGGTGGGCTAAGTTATCTAGATAGCAGGGGTAACTTTGCCCACCAGATGTTATCTATTGAAAATGCTTCTAAATTCACATCTAGGCAATATTAACCTTTGCAGGGGGTAAAATGAACCAACGAATGAGAAGAGTTGAAAAAAAGATTATTTATTATAGATTATTATTTTCATAAAGTATATTTGTACTAGGTACTCCTTAAATTGACAGATTATTGTTACCTATAAAATTTCAGTAGAAAACTATGAGCACATTAATAAAAAAACAATACGTGTAGGTAATAGTACTCGAACTGTTTGAAAAAAATTGGAGATATCCACTTCAAAAAAGTATTTTTCGCGGCCTTCCCCTGGAGATGGAGGTTTGAACACAACTACCATCGGAGAAATGGTGGATTCATCCAGTTCTTCAGAAAACGTGAACGATTTCCCTTTGTCTTTGGTTCTCAGATAGGAAACTTCACACTGATAAGCTAGCACTAAATAGAAAAACTCTTGCCTAGATCTTGTCAACAGTATAACCTGATTATTTGCAGAGCACTCAGTGGCCATTTTAGTAACCACTCTTTGGCGCCGTAACTTTTTTAAAATACCCCGGTGTGTAAAGTAACCCCCCCCCCCCCGGTTGAAGGTACTACAACTTTTTCATCAAAAACTATTTACTTTTTCCATACCATGGTTTATCGATTTAAACTGTATTTGTATTCTTTTAACGCAACTTAATCTTTTAATTGATCGATTTTATAGTGGGAGTATTAATTTTTTTCCATTCAGGTATAATTAAGATTGGGATCTTTAACGAGTGCCTGGCATGTGATGTGCTCGGGACCACCATTTTACATTTCTTCCGTAGGACAGCATAACAAATTTACAGGGTTTTATTTCACAAGAGAAGTCTTGGAATAATATTATTGCTTGAATAAGAATTGTCTGTTCATTTAACGTCACTTTTATGGTGCTGTGGCTAATTGGACGATGCTACAGTGGGAGCTCTAAATTTTGCCTATCCAGATTTTATTAGGATAGGGATTTTTAACGAGTACCTGACATGGTACAGGCTCGGGACCCCCTTTTAACATCCCTTCCGAAGGACGTTATAAGCAAGGATTTTTTACTCCCTTTAAAAAATCCTGTGGCCACCTGCCGGGCTACGAACCAGCGATCTTGGGCTTGGTAGTTTGTTACGCTAACCACTAGGCCACAGGTCGCCCTCAGGGTCTTATTCAGATAAGAGTTCGCAATGAACAAAGATAGCATTCAGGTGCAACCTCTTTGTGAAGCATTATTAAGTTCTCGAAAAAGTCAGAGGGATTTAAGGTGGAGGGGTTATAGTTGGGCAGGTTTATATTGATAGGGCATGTTACATCTTTTACTAGCGACCCACCCCAGCTTTGCTCGGGTAATAAGGCATATTATGGCTACATAATTTGTCTGTGTAATTTTTTTTTATTACGTACCGGCCACTAAGAATAACGTGATTATCATTGGTCAGGCTTCTTTGGGAGTCTTGGTTTTCTTTCTTCCCATCTCAGCTAATGTACTTTATTATATAGAAATTGTAAAAATAAAAACGAAGCCAAATATTTCTTAATATTTATTATCTTGCACGTTAGATAATTGCACGGGATTAGGCAAACTTCGTTGAAACCCATCGATTTTCCAACCCATTTACACAAATCTCTACAAATTATATACCTAAACCTTCCTGGTGAATCACTCTATCTATTGGTGAAAACCGCATGAAAATCGGTGAAGTAGCTATTGAGTTTACCGCGAACAAACGCGGCCGAGGACTTTGTTTTACAATATGTATAGATTATAATTTATGTTGTACTGATGTACTCTTTTCCAATGTGCTATTAGTTGCCATCTATTTTTTACAAGCTAAAATGGAAATTAGTAGAAGTGCATAAATTGATGAGATCATAATAAACAGTGGTAGGTTACAATAACATTTATGTCACGATGGCGCCATTGTCAATGATTATGTCCCCATCCTTCAAATGGGATTTGTATCTTAGGTTAGGTTTTATTGATAAGGGAGATTATAACTTCACTTCAATTTGTATTGAACTTATGTAATATCCTGTTAGTTGTTATCAATTATTTTTTTGCGAGGTAAGATGTTCAGAATATCATAGAAGGGAGCGTACGCAATGAACAGTATTGTATTATTACTTCATCTAACAATGACTCCATAGTAAAGCTCTAAAAAAAAACATGGAGGAGCTATTGTTGGACAGGTTATATTGATAAGGCAGGTTATAACCTTATTAAAAGCTGTATTGTGCTGTTGTATGTAATGTTTTCCAATGTACCGTTGATTTTATTACTTATTTATTATTTTTTTCTTTACGAGCTAAGACGAGAAATAATAGGATTGCATAAAAGGAAGAGCCGGGAATAAAGAATGGTAGGATTTCATTGATAAATCTGGACTGGATGAGTTAACATTGTGATAATCGGGACTATTGTTAGGGGCCATGGGGATCCTGGGCGGGTGCCAGCCGACAGCTGCAGTGCTTCTTCCAGTGCGCCCTTCTTCCTCCTGCCTCCCCCGCCCCCCCCGCTAAATAAATTTATCCATCTAAGTCGTCCTCTGGAATTATTATACATATCTCAGAGGGGGGGGGGGAGATGACAGTCTTCGGATCTATGTAAGTATGTAGATAACTATGAGATAATCAGATGTTATAATACAAAATAAGAAAGGTTATTTTTTCAATTAATGTATTCATTGAAATTCACAGCTGTATTATAACATTACAACAAGTAAATGGCAGGTATGATACATAATGGCATGGAAAACATATTTTTATTTGATAAGAAAAGATATGTCCAGGACCGGGACTCGAACCCGGGTCTTCCAGATCGCTAGTAGTCAGGATAGCTCAATTGGTAGAGTTCCAGACTAGAATAACATTTTCAAGGATCTGTCTTTTTTTCTTTTAATATCACTACATGAAATAAATTAGCCTTTAAATCATACAAATTACTCGAAATAGTAGTATAATATAGAATAGTAAGTGCTAGCTCATGCATTTATCTTTTGTTATGAATTTGTTCGTTCTCTTTAATTGGTTAATATTTTGTCATTCGTACCTTTTATTATTTCTTTTTGGGACCTACTTTACGATTTCTATTCTGTAGCCTTCGGTCCAGATTTCTTTTTCTGTTATTGTGTGATATCCTAGAGGTTCTTAGTCCCAGGATTTAGTTACTTTTCTATTCGATTCTAGCAGTATATATATAGAAAAAGGATAAAAAAAAATTACCAATGATTTCTTGCTATATTATTTTTGACTTCGAATAACATAATTATAGTTATCGTTATAAGCTGCCTTCGTTTTTAGCTCAAATTTATATTTTAAGTATTTGTGTAGATAAGCCCTTTATTTTATTTATTAATATTCAAAGACTATTTTCTTTAATATAATAAAACAGGAATAAACACAGCCTCATATTTGATAAACATGCTCTTTTAACGCCTTCTAAAGGCTTGGATACAGCCCGCAACACAGTTGCGCTTAGCTAATGTAGTATCACTTCCGGAACGAAGGCGTCTCTACAGGTGACGCATTTTGAATCGGTAAATTGAACTTTATTTGTATCTAATCTCATAAACACTCTAAAATAAAAACAAACTGATGTTGTAAAGTAAATACTTTATATTTTAAAAGGCTTCTATCTCGTTGTCAATAATAAGTATTTCAATATTAATTTTAACCTTCCGTGCAGCTCGTGGTGATTGATAAACCCCAGCCAAATAAACATCTCTGTCGTCGTTATCAAAGAATGATTATGGGTTCAGGAAACCCCACGTAGTGCAGGACGTAACTTCTATCCACGTGGTTCACGGAAGGTTAATGAAAAATAAACATGAAATTAGTTTAAATACAACATTGGGGAAAAAGTTCTACTTTTCATGGGGGGGTTTTTCTGGTAAAAACGTTTTTGGTACATAAAAGTTATTATATTCATATTATATATATTTTAAACCGTAATTCACAATTTTTGAAATATTGAAATACTTATTATTGACAACGAGATGGAAGCCTTTGAAAATATAAAGTATTTCCTTTACAACATCAGTTTGTTTTTATTTTAGAGTGTTTATGAGATTAGATACAAATAAAGTTCAATTTACCGATTCAAAATGCGTCACCTGTAGAGACGCCTTCGTTCCGGAAGTGATACTACATTAGCTAAGCGCAACTGTGTTGCGGGCTGTATCCAAGCCTTTAGAAGGCGTTAAAAGAGCATGTTTATCAAATATGAGGCTGTGTTTATTCCTGTTTTATTATATTAAAGAAAATAGTCTTTGAATATTAATAAATAAAATAAAGGGCTAATCTACACAAATACTTAAAATATAAATTTGAGCTAAAAACGAAGGCAGCTTATAACGATAACTATAATTATGTTATTCGAAGTCAAAAATAGTCATATAGCAAGAAATCATTGGTAATTTTTTTTAATCCTTTTTCTCTGTTCATAGAAAATTTTAAGAGTATTTTCTTTTACATCTGATTTTCTAGAACTATTACTTATTAATTGCTACTAGGCTTGAAATAATTAGAGATTTAGCTGCCATGAAGAGGAATTCAGAATAGGAGCAAGCTAATATTATTATTATTGATAAATTTTGCTTCTTACGTACATATTTTTATTGACGTTTATTTTTTTAAACTATGTAACATATTGTTTTAATACTATACAATAATAGAGATCTATTCATTATTCAAACGTTGTGATTGTTTGGCATTTTTTAAAATTGGTTTCGATTATCCGAGCTACTCCCATCAACACTTCTGTTAATAGCTAGCAACGATTTCTTGAAATAATGACCATTATTTTGCACCCATCAATAAATAGATTTATGATATAGAAAGTTGTGTGGGAAAGTTGTGTCTGAGCTTCATACAAAATATATAAAGGCTGTCGAAAACCTTAATCAAGTTATTTATTGTTTATTTAACGTCATTTTATGCTGCTATGGCTAATCGGACGATGCTACAGTGGGAGCTATAAATTTTGCCTATCCAGGTTTAATTAGGATGGGGATCTTCAATGATATAGTAAAGGTTTAGAGGGATATATTTTCCTAAGGAAGGCATTGCTAAGGATTTTTTACTCCCTACAAAAGATCATAAGGCCAGCTGCCGGGCTGTGCATCCGCGACCTTGGGGATAGAATGTTGTCATGGTAACCGCTACATAGGTAACCCATTATGTTGTCATGGTAACCGCTACATAGGTAACCCATTATGTTGTCATGGTAATCGCTACATAGGTAACCCATTATGTTGTCATGGTAACCGCTACATAGGTAACCCATTATGTTGTCATGGTAACCGCTACATAGGTAACCCATTATGTTGTCATGGTAACCGCTAAATAGGTAACCCATTATGTTGTCATGGTAACCGCTAAATAGGTAACCCATTATGTTGTCATGGTAACCGCTACATAGGTAACCCATTATGTTGTCATGGTAACCGCTACATAGGTAACCCATTATACTAGATAATAATGCAAAGGATAATTTTTGAGCACGCTTCTTGCAACTCTCAACTACTATTTGGTGTTTAATTAGCTTTTTTTATTCTATCTTAATAAAATATGAACTAGCCTCAATTATTCAGGTTAATTGATGATAGTACGAATATAGAAGACGAAGAAGGAGTGGCAGTGACCCAGATGACTATTTGCCTTAAAACCGGCTCTGTTGGCACTCGTATAATTATAGCTTCCCCTGTCCAGGGAGCGCGCTGTCGCTAGGGACGACTTCACTGTCAATATTTTCACATTAGTCTCAGTTTTCATTTGGCTTGATTATTATTTAGTATTAATTGTCTGTTCTCCGAAATCTGTTTGGATAGTTCTACATTAATTTTGCCAGAGCAAACCGGAATGCAGCAATTAGCATTAACTGTGTGTGCTTCTCTTCTCCGGGTTTACTCTCCGCTAGGCAAACGATCCTTTGCCCATGTTTTATCAGCTGTGCCCTCCTTCCACATATAATGAACCCGGAATGAATAATAATTATCTGTATTATAATATTATTCAATACTATTCAAATGAAATGTTTATCACAATCTTAGTAAAGTAGTAAAGCTAAATGATATATTCTGTTGTTTAAGGTAGAGGAAGGTGGACTGTATATTACTAACTTGGTGGAAATGAATGAAATGCATTCTTATTATACATTGTATAATAATGAGAAAATAACAGAAAGAGAAACAATTCTATATTAGTTACTGTTTATGTACAACGTCCATTTGTGAATGCCTTTGCTGGTTGCGGGTTCCTCCCTACCCTGCAGGCTATCTGTTGTGAAATCTATTCCATGCTCTGTTGTATGGAGCACATGTTCTTTTCACTTCTCATCTACTTGTCTAATACTGTACAGTAGATGGACATTGTATGCCTTGCATTTGGCCAAATGAAGTGATAGAGGTCTCTGCCTCTGGTACAAGGTGGTAGAGCAGATAAAACATTTAAAGATATAACTAATGAAGGACTAAAATCGACTCAACAGAAAGTAGTTCCTCGATTCCTCGCTAAGAAACGCCAATAACACATTATATTACTGATTTTTTTTTATTCTTCGAGGAAAGAAATATAACTCCTCTTCGTGCGCCTGCTGACCTCGAGGAGCCATAATCCTTGGATCTAGACCAATCTGTCACTGTCCTTGAACGCGATTGATTACCCTAAGTGATTGGATATCGAGCTATGAACACCCTGCCTCTGTACCATGCAGAACCATGGTTCGAAGTATATATATATGAAATTCCAATTCCTCTCTCGGTTAATTACATAAACTGTTCTGAATTTCCCTCTAATTGACATAATATAAAATAGCGTAAAAATCTAATATGTAATTATAAATGCTTATATTTAAAATTTATATTTCTTGGAATACTTAGCATGAGAAACTATTTTCCAGCTAACAACTTACAACGTGGAAAGACACTTTCTCAAAATGAAAACAAGATTGAAGATAATTTTAGCTCAAAGGAGTGTTTTGGTAGGCCTTTCATGGAACTAGCGCCCTCAAGAGTGTCGTTTAAAGTTGCCGCTCCGCCTCGGCTAGCTCCCCATTATTCCCCCATTCCCTCCCCACATTCCCCATTTCCCCTCACTCACTCATTCCCCGTTCTCGAGTCCATAATAAGACTTATTCGCGTCCTTCGATTTTATCGGCCGCTCGTGGAGGTTGGGTAGACCACTGTTTGTCTGCTCGAAAATACCCCAACTTTGTCTGCGATCTCACCGATTACTATTGAACTAAAATGTATCTTTCGTTTGAATTAAATATCTTGGGCGCTTTCGAATATTTTTTTATTTCATAGAATATCATATGACCTGTAAAGTAAGAAATTTTCATAATCAATTAATTTTTAAATTGATATATGTTCAGATTGACCTTCATTTTTTATATTTATATTCAAAGGATAGTTTCTTTTGAAAAATATAGTAAGTATTAGTAATAGTTCTATAAAATCAAATTTAAAAGAAAATACTCTTCAAAATTATTTTCTATGAATAGTGAAAAAGGATTAAAAAAAGATTGCCAATTATTTTTTGCTATAATAACTATAATTTTTGACTTAGAGTAATATAATTATATTTATCGTTATAAGCTCAAATTTATATTTTAAATATTTCTATAGATTATACTTTCACTTTAAATATTAATTTTTAAAGGCATGTTTCATTAATATAATGTAACAGGAAAAATACTGCCTCATATTAGATAAACACCCTCTTTTAACGCCTCCGGAAGGTTTGGATACAGCCCGCAACACAGCTGCGCTTAGCTAAAGTAATATACCTACCACAATGAAGGCGCTTCTATGGATGACGCATTTTGAATCGATAAAAGTAATCGATAATATTTAAAATATATATATATATATATATATATATATATATATATATATATATATATATATATATATATACACTACTAGAATAGAATGCAACACAAACGTAGCTTTATTCTGGAGCTCTAATCTAAAGAAGTCTCTTTAGCATAACAAAGATGAACAGATATAATAAACATAATATATATCTGGCCAGAAGACTACATAATACAGATCATTAAGTATTTACATAGCTCCAAAAAAAAAAAAAAAATACGAATCATGGCAAGATATTAACTAATTAAATAGAACGAACCAATTAATAACAACAGATAAATGCATATACTATTTTATATTATACTACTATTTCGAGTAATTTGTATTCTTTAAAGGCTAATTTATTTCATGTAATGATGTAGAAAAAAAAAGACAGAACCTTGAAATTGTACTCTTCTTATATAGAACATTTTATGAAACATCTTGAAGTGATATAACAATCACCTGATGAAGTTAAAAGGAAAGTTAGAGGATAATTGAGAGACATTTTTAAATAGATTTTTTTTAATTATAAGTTAATATCTATTTGGTGTCTATTTTTGAGTCTTTACTTATTATATTATATGAATTTTCTATATATAATCATTGTTTGTTATCTAATGATTAGGAATGCCTGTAACAATTTCCCTTTACAAAAGTCCTTAAGGATAAATTCCTTGCAGTTTAGAGTTGAGGAATTCCCTAATGGGAGGAGACCCATTCACTCTTTATTGCACAAAGAAACTTATAATTTTTTTTTAATACTAAAAATAGATTCTTTAATAATGACACGAAATCCGAACATTTCGGCATCCCTGGATATATAAAGGAAATTCCATTTATATTAAACTGAAAATTATTATTCTATTCTCGAGGTGGCCTATTGACCTTCGTTAGCATCCATGTCAGGAATTTTTTTAAATCATATTTCTAGAGCTTATATAAAAATTGTGAAAAAAATTAAATAAACTAAAAATTTAATAATTACAATTTTCTTTTTATTATTGTCTATTTAATAATGTTTTTACGATAAAATGTTAATTTATTAACTTGTAATTATCCCCGAAAACGACAAATAATTGCACGATATGAAAAACTAAAGAAGGAATTAAATGGAATCAACCAATTATAATTTAAACTCAATATGTACTAAGTATCATTTAATTATTATTATATCTAAGAACACAACCATTCAGCTTTTTTCATTACGTTCCAACCGATCATTCTATTCAAAAAGCCAATCCAATGAAAACTTTTCACAAAGTCGAGACTGTACTGTTTTTAGGACTAAGGTAATGCAATGAGGTGGTTTGTCCGAGATCATCCTCAATCGCCAGGTTTTCTCACAAGTTAGGCTACTCACTTTATAGAGGCAAGGTGGGCCCATTATATCACATGACAGCGGGTAGAGCGTAGAGCTGCTATGCTGAAGGTTCAAGTTTCAAATACATCTGTGGCAGGTAAATAATTTAATCTGTTAACAGCCGTCGTTGGACCGAGTGAGATCTAATGCCTCCCCTGGTTGTCTCTATACACATTCTGATGTTAAGTAATCAAAATGGATATGTAGTTCAGAAGATATGTTCTTTCGAGGCTCTACAGCCCATGAATGAGCCTTAGCTTCCTCAATACGTTCCCGCCAGTCTTCCCTGTCCCAGTCCAGCGGCCTTTAAGTTCCGAAACTGTAGTAGGATCCTGGACTCTCTTCGTATCTTGGTTTCATAAAAAATTTGTTTAAGGAGAATGGATTATCGGTACCCAGCAGTCCAGTGGAGAGGCTGCCTCCTTAGAGCCTCTGGAGGTGCTCCTCCATCCGGAGCGGCTTCCTAAGGACGGCCACCCTAGGGTGTGTACTGTCAGTGACATTTGTGAATGTATGTGTATTAATGTAAGTGTGTCCTGTTTGATGAGTGTGTGTGGTGTCCTGTACTCAGGAACCCGGGGGATCGTAAAGCCCCGATAGTTGCGCACAACAACTATCCCTTGCGGGGTAGTTATAAAATAAATGCAAAATGTATATATTTCAATAAATGTTTATATTTTATTTATTCGGGTTTTTTAAAACCAATCTATCCCGATACCCAAAACCTTTTCCCACCAATTCTTGCTATCACCCCTTTCTTCTTCTTCCTCTCGCACCCCTCTTGCTGTCATTTCTTCTCTCACATCCTCCATCCATGTTCTCCTCGGTCTTCCTCTTTTTATTCTATAATCCAGTTTATAAAGGAAGAGTTTCTTTTGCCATCTATTGTCTTTCATCCTCATCAGATAGCCAAACCATTGAAGTTTCCTTGTCGCTAGTTCATACAATATATTCTTCTCCTGCCTAATAGTTTCTCTTATAACACTATTGGGTATGTGTTGGATCCTTGAGAGGCCGCAGCTACGTCTTAGAAAGTCCATCAAGAGCGAGTAGTTTAGGGCATCTTGTCTTTATTTATATTCTTTTTTGTGTGAGAAAGAAATAGTTGACTGTGGGTACTATAATAGGATGTTGATAGTTGGGGGTGCAGTCAAGAAAACACGCAAAAATAGGTGAAACTATTTTATTTTAAGTGCCGACGTTTCGACCTACTATTTAGGTCATTTCTGTACCTCTTTTTATGTATTTTTACAGTCTATTCTGTTTTTGTCTGTTTTCTCATAGCCCTGAAGATGACCTACATAGTAGGTCGAAACGTCGGCACTTAAAATAAAATAGTTTCACCTATTTTTGCGTGTTTTCTTGACTGCACCCCCAACTATCAACATCCTATTATATTCTTTTTTATTTTATTTTCCATATTTCAGCCCCATGTGGGGTATTCTCCATGAGGAAAGAACGAGACCCGTTTATTCAGAAGGAACGAGTTTAGGATCCTAACGATTTTCCTTCCTAGGAATATCTTCATCTCTATATTCTTGTCGAGTGTCTCGTTTATATAGGCACCTAAGTATTTGAAGTCTTTGCTGCGAGAGTCCAATCTTCAATCGACAAAGACGTGCACGGTGAATTAAAGGACATGTACTCCGTTTTCCCCTGATTTATGACAAGACCCCATATTAAAGATATTTAGGATATATTAGATTTGTAAATTATATTGTATTAGAACCAGTAGAGGAAAAAAAATCAGAATAGCATAGATCCTGTGGGATCTGGAAACCTATCAACTATTTAATCAATGTCATCTAATGTCAATTAGACGAGTTAACATCAACTTCCACTCGGTTGTACTCCGTTCTTGGTCACATTAATGAAACATATGTCAAACATGAAGACATTTTTTGTTGGAATTTCTTTGTAATTGTGCAGACGAAAGGTTCAATGACTTCTTTTTTAGAAAGAGCTCGATAAGAAGGTTGAGAGTATTATTCATCATTAATGAATGATTCTATCAGATTGGAAACGATTTGGTTGCCGATGACGCAAGGATTGAAATAAAAGACAATGGGACTGTGGACGTTCTTCGTCAATAGCTCGTAGACGATTCCTGTGGGAAGGTGCCAGAACTGACCAGATGGGAAAACAGTCGGGAAATAGGGAGCGATTATTGTAGTCTGTTTGTCATCAGGGAACAATGCCCTAGGTCTTAGTGCATTCTATATTTATCCTGACAATATAGACTCCTCGGTCCACTAATATAAGACATTATAGTGTGGGAGGGGGAAAAAGAGGGGAAATCTGGGAGAAAGGCCTCGGAAATGCATGTGCACACTTATCTTCCTTATCTAAGAACTTTCTCAACTACTTGAATACCGCAGAAGCTTAAGCAGGTTGAATACCGATGAATATATTTTGAGCTTCTTTTAGTTCTTTTTAATAATTTATAATCAGGGGAAGAAAATTGTTTAATATCTATTGATTTTAAATATTTGGTGGAAAGCGAATAGGAATTCCAAGCATCCTAAGTAACTAACAACTTTCATTATAAATTTAAAAAATCTTTTTCCAACTAATTTTTTCTTTTGAAACTTTTTTGATGGTTTTTATACGAGTGCGGAGCTTTATAGAAATTATGTATGTATTAGACAGAGTATTCAGTTGAATTAAACCATGGTATTTATTAATAATAAATCTGAACAAATAAAAATGCATAAAATACGTTTGTTAAACTTGGGCTTAATTAGTTGCTGTTGTTCGTTGATGCTTAAAGGCGTAAAAACCAAAGGTCATCAACTTTGTTGGTATATATACAACATACACTTACAACCTCATTCAATCAAACACACACACACTCAAACAGAATTCAACTGGAAGATTGAGAAAACGTAGATACGATTTGACCTAGTGCCTTCGAACAATTTGAGGCTGTTACTAGTTAACCTATTGTTGAATAGTAATAATTACATCCTTCAAAAATAGGTTAAAATGTAAAAATTACGTTAAAATAATGGCATGAGGTGGTAGCAATACAAGGATAACAATACAAGTTTTATTATAATATGTGAAAGATTGAGCCGAGTGTGACCCATTAGATTAATTAGTGAATCCGATGGATCTATAATCCAAAACGATTTGATGGAACAGATCACAATACACCAATGGTACGGATAACAAAGTTGATTGATTAAAATTTAAAGTGTTTAATAAAAAAAAAAAATAATAATGACTTGTTCAGTCTGAACGATAGAGTGTGGCAATACAAGTAAAAATAAATTAATGTTTAAATAATAGAAGCATATATAGGTAAAGGCATTCAACCAGCGAGGATCTCTCCTCCAACTGAAGATGAAAAAAAAGTTATTGTAAGCAACAGAGTTGCCACTACAAAATACCTCTCTAGATTATCCTTTATTATCACTCTATTGAACTTTTATCTGAAACAGAAACCTATTCAATTTTTAATTCAAGAAATATATATTAAAACAGTAGTAAATACGATAATGGTAAGAAATTTTTCTATAATAATTAAGAATTGTAATTTCTGGTATCCATCCATCCATCCTTGGAACTACCGACCGGTCCTTGGCCTCCTCAATAAGCCTTCGGCAGTTGGGTCGATCCTGTGAGGCCGCTCTCCAGTTGCGGGTGTTCAGTAGTTGGGGGCATCCCTGGCATCTAAGACCAGGTCATCCTCTTCCTCTGGTTCGGTGCAGCCTCCCATCCAGTAGCTTCATCGTTACTTGCTCCTCCGGCATGCGTGGAACGTGGCCAGCCCAGTGCAGTTTTCACAGCTTGATATACCTCACCATAAAGTTGATAAAGTTCGCTATATGTCCTATGCCTCCAGGTTTCTTCGACTTTAACCGGTCCAAATATTCGTCGAAGGACCTTCCTTTCAAATATACGAATTTCTTTCTCCTCATTGCTAGTGAGGATCCAGGTCTCCGATCCATATGTTAGGACTGGCCTAATACGGGGTCTTGTACAAGAGGCACTTGGAACGGCGTGTGAGGTAGGAGCTTCTTGGGTGTTTAGTGAGCCCAAAATAGCACCCGTTAGCTTTCGTGAGGCGCTGGCTCGTTTCCCTGGAGATCCTGTTTCCAGAAGTCACTACTGACCCCAGGTTACGTTGGTCGACATTCTGGAAAGTGAGTGGGCCCACTACTACAGGTTGTCGGTCCGCTCCTTCTCCTTCATATGCTTGGTCTTCTCTTGGTTAACGCACGACGTAACTTCTGGTATCATCATGTTTAATTCAAGTTAAAGTTAAGGAGTGAGTATTAGTTAGAAGGTCACAAGACTACGACCTCAAAAAGCTAAAAATACATATCACACTACATACATGATCGGATCGAATTTAGAGAAACCATAATAACACATAAAATTGATACTGCTCTGATATCAAAGAGAGCAGAAAGTAGAAAAGAACAGAAAGATAAAAAGGATTTAGAAAGAACGTAAACGCAAGGCAGGGTAATGATGAAACTTGTTTAAGTTCACACGGAGTATAGTATACGAGAAAAAAAATATTAATGAATCCGAAAATGAGCCAAAACTGAAATAGAAACACAACATGATTCTGAGAAAGTATTTAGCAAAATCCAAAAGACAAAGCCTTAATTCTTTAAACATCATTAAGACATACAGCAAAATATTCACATAAATAAAGATTGAATGTAGCACATCTCACTTCATCAGTATAAATGTATTCATGAATTAGAAACAGCAAGCTTACTCCCATGACGTGCCCTCAAATAATCTCTATATTGAGAGAAGTCAGTAATATCTCTTTCCTGGTTCATAAATTCATTCTTGCCCATTAAAAATTGAACCTAATAGCCTGTACCACAACAACCCATGAACGGTCATGGGTTTAGTATACGGTAGAGACTGTACTGTTTCTTGAACAACGGTTGTGCGGGGAGGTGATCTGCCATGTAACACGTTCAACACAGTTTTTCCCAACGTAGGGTACCCTCTGTATAGCAGGTGAGTGAGCTCAACGAGGGTCTGCAGGTTGCAGGGTCCAACCGTAGCTGTCAAAAGATATCTGCCCCAGCCTGATTTGAACCCTGATCCTTCAGTATCGCAACTCAGCACTGTACTGTCTGTTGTTTATAATATTTATATGTTTTATGGTACATCATACGTTTGCATAACTTTCTCTGGATTGTCTTCATATCAAGATAGTGTAGTTTAATTTTAAGAAATAATTAAACCATTGAAAAATATTTAAGTATTTAATATGTTGTTTGAAATTATCTAAACTCAATTACACAACATTAAAGCACCATAAACTCATACTTTTCGAAAGACTACTTAATGGCAGTTCTCTGTAACAGGAACTAAAATTTTTATTTAATTGTTTCTTTTTTACATTCACAGTAGATATAGATAAAAAAACAAACAATAGGTACATTGCGACTATCTGTATAAGATATTCAAGTTCACGAGTGTTTTTTTTTTGTGTTTTTTTATTCTCTTTATTTCCAGATCGGCTATTCCTAGCCATACATGGTTTTTTTAATAATGAATTTTAAGATTTAACACATAGTGAAAGTGTGGGTTTCGTCTCATGCAAGAGACATCCCTAACTGTACATTATCAGATTATTTACAGAGAAGATGTAAATATTTAATAGTGTTTTTTCATATAAAAGAATGATAGTAGTTTGAATATAAAACATGTAAATAAGTAAACAAAATTAAAATTAATGTAATAATAAACAGAGCTAAAGTACTATAAAACGGAAAACTAAAAGAAAACATGATTATATAACATTATGTTAAAACCATTGGTGACGAGTGTTTAATTACGTTAAATTTTTAGACCTTCATATAAAAAACAGACATTAGGTCGAAGATGTATGGCATATTTTATTCTATGTCCGTTAGTTCGGCAACGAAATTGTGATTGAATTAGGAAAATTTCTCTTTGATCCCACATTTTTTTTCATGAGGCTTTGCGTTCCTCAATAACCCTTCCTGAATGAGTGCAAGGTAAAAAATATATTTATATGAAAATAAATATGTAGTTATATGCAAATATAATTAACAAAGATATACCAGTTTAATTGAATCATGATATTTTACCTTTATTAATGTATTCTTCCTTTTACGTTTTTTCGGTTATTTATATTTTTATATCATATATTTTTAAGATGGGCGTGGTAAAAAACGAATTCCTAAAAAGTTAATATGCGCTGTGCCAACTGGGAAGGGCCTGAGGGGCAGACCAAGAAGCAGGTGGGAGTATTTCGTTAAGAGTTATCTCATGGATTTAGGTTTTGGGAGTTTTCCGTGGACAGAAGTTTGTTAGCAAAAATTGCTGGTATCGGCATCGAGCCTTCGGGTTCACTAAGGCTTATTATTGTTATTAGTCGTAGAGCTTCCAAAGTGGAAGACGCTAAGTAGATTAAATATTATTATTATTATATTTTTGAAAATAAAACATAACGTTTGTGATAAAACATCTTTTTTATTATCTCAGCCTGTTAATTTGTGGATTCATAGATTTTTCATTTTTAAAGGTTATTTAACATTTAACACTTTTTGGGCAGCTAAGTGCTTGTTTTCAATAATAGAATCGTAGCGATTTTTATGTAAAGTATTTAATTACTTACTTGAGTTATCTATCCTTCTGGAGTGCTTATTGAATCAGAAATAAATGAATTGATGACTCTTTTTAGCAATTAATGAATACGACTTAAAAAATTTCCGTTGTGTAGAGGCGCCTTCATTCCTGCGTTTAGACTATTTTTGCAATGCTTAGTGTAATGCGGCAGGTATCGAACTGTTTAGAAGGCGTCAAAGGACTTCCTGTATACCAATATGAGCAATGAGTAAAAACCAATATAAATTTATAAATAGTTTTTGATATAAATTTATAACCAATCACTCTCTCTCTCTCTCTCTCTCTCTCTCTATATATATATATATATATATATATATATTATTTTTATTTTTATTAATTGTTTTTGTCTCTGTTGAACGAAACAATAGTTCAATAATTTAAAAAATAAACGAATTGGACGCTACTTAATATATTAAGTATTTTCTTAAAAAATAATTAAAGAATTATGCAATATAAAAATAAAATTTTATTTTATTGGTTGTAATTTTTATGGTAATTACTTTTTAAATATTTTTGTTTTGAAGAGAAAAGATTTGCCCGGATTCGAACCCGGATCATCTGCTTTTGCGCTCTAAGTCACTGAGCTACCAGGGGTCGTATCCAAGCCAGACAAATATATTCTCTTCACTGATCCTATATCAATTGTGTTCTTGCAATTTTTGCGATGTATACACGGGGAAGAATGTTCATTGAACATTATTTTTATTAGGACATTGTTGACATTAAAAAAAAAATTATGACAAATAGGACTATATATATCAGTTATTAATACTTTTAAAAAAACATGTACCACCAGAACCCATGGAGTATCGTGGGTTCAGTACGTGTAGAGACTGTACTACACTGGCGACAACTGTGTATTTATATACAAAAAAATAATAGTAGTTAAACTTGTACCACAACAACCAAAGAAGGGGCTTGGGTTCATCAGTACTTGGCAGAGTAGGTACTGTTTCTAAGACAACTGTACAGGGAGGTGATTTTTCCTAGATCTCGTTCAACCGCCAGATTCCCCCTTTACGGGGTGCTCACTTTATAGAGGATGGGTGAGCTCCAGGAGGGTCTTAGATCCCATAGAATCCATCTCAGGGCGCAAACAGTGTAAATTTAATACGACAGCAGCGGGATTTGAACCCGGGACGTTCGGCACGGCAACTGAGCGCTCTAGCATTAAGCCATTCCGCTCAGTTATTATAATTTACATTTTTTAATATCAGTTTTCTCTAGGTTTTCATTTAAAAAAATTAAATATAGGTCAACTCGTACTTTTATATGTAGCTTTTAGTAATTTGTTTAATATATTGATTTTCTTCTTATGAATTAATTTAATAAAAATCTTATGAAGCTTCTGGAATTATTGGGTACGTTTTGTTACAGGTTTAATAATTTAAAAAAATAAAATGTACAATAGTCATTGCAGGGAGCCCATTATTAACAAAACTGATTTGTAATTGTCCGGTGGCATTCCTCATTGAAATAAATACTGTAACTAAAAAAAAATTCGCATGTGATTTTTGAAAAGGTCTAATCTAACGGACACCCCTACCCTACTTGCAGACCACATTTTCTAGATTTGACGTTCTAACCATTATGGGATCATCCTCTATAAAATGAAAACCTTGCGGTTGAGCGTGAACTCATACAACCTCCTTGTACCGTTGTCCTAGCAACAGCACAGACTCTGCCAAGTACTGATGAAACCAAGACCCTTCAAGTTTTGTTTTTGTATATAAATAGAACACAGAATGTAATCAATACCTAGTTTAAATAGATAAATAAAAAGGCTTAGCGAACCCGAATGCCAGCAATCCCTGATTACAAACCACTGTCCACTGTCCACGGACCACTACCCAAACCCAAATCCACCTGATCATCCTTAACGCAATCTTCCCACCTACGCCTCGGTCTACCCCTCATACGCTTCCCAGTCGGCACAGCACTTTTCAGGAATTGGTTCGTCACTTCGCCAAACAACTTTACTAGCACATCTTTTTGGCGGTGCATCCTTTTTTGGACCAAATATTCTACGCAACCTTATTTTCGAATACCTTAAGACGTTGCTCCTCAACACCCTTCATCGTTAGCGGCCACGTTTCACATCTGTAAAGGAGAGTTGGAAGGAGAATGGTTTCATAAACTCCCCTTTTTAGATTTCGGGACAAAATTCGCGTGCTTAGTAATTTCGAGACCGAATAATAACAGCATTTCCCGACTTTAATCCGGCCTTTATTTTCTTTTGAGATTCCGTTTTTCCAGTTACCAAAGACCTTAAGTACTTGAACTTCTCGACATGCTCAAAACGTATTCCCTCCTACAACAATATCCTCATAACCTCCCGCTCTCCTGCAGCTAACCATACACTTACTTACGTGATAACGAATTTACTTCCAGCCCTATTTCCTTACCTGTTTTCTAGTTTCCGCGTCTTCGCCCAACAGGCACTAAATCGTCCGCAAATCCAAGCACATAAATTTTACTATTCGTATTCACATTTTCTCAGTACTACAATAAAGTTTTAACACATAAATGTATTTATTTATATTAAATTGCTACTTGTATATCATTAATACAACCCCCAGGTTATACTTGAAATGATCGGTGCTTCACAGCCGATTTATAAATCACAATCTGTTACGTCCGATGTAGAGAGGTTTAACTTTACCTTTAAAATACCTAAAAATAAATTTTCATTTATTAATAAAGTCTAAATATTATTCGTTTATTCATACGATTAGGAAGGATATCTTGGGAATAATAAAAGGAAACTAAAATAAAACAATGTAATGAATAATAGTTTTATTCCAACTTGTGACTGTTACAAATTTCATTCTTGCATTTACAGACAACTGGACAAATTAACTAGTCTAAACTCATAAGAGGGCATAAACAAGCGTAGCATTTTCGTGCGTAATTTTTCAATGCTTATTTCAAAATCCTCTTTTATATTTAATATATTTATGTTACATATATGTTTATGTTTATTGCTGGGTAGCGCCGATATATTTATAATTGCTTCAGTATTTATTAATTTAATCGTTTGAAAATATTTTGAAAGTTAATATATATTTTTATTTAAATACATATTTTTATATATGCGTATACATATACAATTCGTATATGTATACACACATATGTTAATATCATATGACCTTCACAGGCATTCGTAAACAATTATTTATAACTTTTTTTTATTTATATAAATTATTTCAAAGGATCTAAATTTCTTGATACCTAATTACGTAGTTCTGGAATTGCTTACAAGTAAAGTTGCTAAAATTTACAGGATTCGCCTGCAACACCCCAAAACGTTTCAGTCTTTACTCGAGTGCTATTTGTTTATTCACTTAGCCTCGAGACTGCTCATGTGAAATTCCTTTATCAATTTTTTTTTAAATTATAATTTATTAATATTTTTTTATTGTAAGATTACAATGTCGTGTTTAAGCCTTCGACTCTTGGACCTCAATGGACTATTTACAGCACTCCAAATACTATACTATCTGTCGAAGGAGGCAGTGTTACAATACTCTCATCACATATTTAATCTTTCAGTTTCATTTTTTTTTGTAATTTTTTTAAAATATTTTATTTTTTTATTTCAACATTTTTATTTGATAACAAGTAGACCCCCAATGTCGCTCCATCTCACAAGAAACGATCACAGTTTACATAAATAATTATATTATATGAAATTAACTGTAAAGCTAATATTTAAAAAGTGCCTAATTGTATCACAACTTACTTGGGGGATGTCCCCAGATCTCCTGGTTTGGTAACATACGAATTTGTCCCGATAACTTACGATGAACACTTCATCGCACATCTCTCTCTTCAGTCAGCAGATTAACTCACTGCTATCAGTAACTATATACTTTTTTTTAAATATATTTATTTAAATTTTTTTTAAAAGCATTTATTCCTAATATCGCGCTCACCTTCCAGGACTGGGGGAGTTGTAAGTCGGCCATTTCACGTACAACCTCCTCAGTCAGCAACCGACACGAGGTCTCTTGTTCTGAAAGCTTCGCGGAATAATATTTATAAATATATATTCATATTTTTATTTATATTTATATATTAAGCTAAAAAGAAGATCCGACATTCGTAAATATTTACATTTAAACACTAGCGTTGGAACTAACATAACAATTACTAACGTATTTTTCAAATATAAATAATTTGTCTTATTTGATAAAAGTGAAGGTGGTGAGGTGCCTAACCTATAGGGCGGCAAAAGTGCTAGCCTATAGGAGGGCGAAAAACCAACCCTATAGGAGGCAAAATACACCACTCAGTCCTCGATTATTAACATTAATACAATAATGGAATGTTTTTAGAACCCTGATTATCATAAGTAGGTAGTAACAATTAGGACTAAAAAAAATTTAAATATCGAAATAAACAATTTTTGGCAAACATTTGAAGTATACAACTACAGCTGCAACCACCATCTAATATTTACAAACGTCATCTTAATCATTAGTTTCAAGTCCGTTCTAACAGTCAAGCACATTCTTTCCAACATTACAACATTAGATTATTTATTTTATTTATTTTTTTTTTTTTGTTGAAGAGTTAAGTTTCCACAAGGGATGTCAACTACACTTATCAGCTAAACTAGAATAAAGAAAGATGTCTGAAGGTGGTTCCGACCTCATCACCTCATCACCTCCGACCTCTCGGCACAATCGATATTCCCCAACACCACTCCAAATTGTCCATACTAAAATCGATAGTATTTACAATACGATGAAACATTGGTTTTTATTTTATTTATTTTTTTCAATTTCACAAGAAGGGAGTGCTCCCGCGTACGCACTATTTATGTTACACACGATCGCACTTAAGGACACCCACACTCTTCTACCACCATTTTGGGCAAGTCCCTCTTAATAATGTTCATGTCGGGGCCGTAGTAGATGAGCGAGGTGGAGGAGAACTTGATGGGAGCGCAGCACGGCTGGAGGCCGGCGAGGCGGTCCGTCTTCCGGTACTCCTCGAGGACGTGTGTATAGTGGTTGACGTAGCTGTCGGGAGTCCTGTGCCCTGAGCAGTCCCCCCTGCAGTAGTTGGCGTAGTAGCCGCTGGGGGCTATGACCCAGTCGTCCCAGCCGAGCTGCTTGAAGCTGACGTAGAAGCGCTGCTTGCAGCACTGGCCCCGCGGAGCCCCGGTGCAGTCGAGCGCCCTCCGTCGGACCCGACGGGATAGCGCTGGCTCCGCCCGGACGGCGAGGAAGGGCCGGTGGTCAGTGCCGGCGGCGAAGAGGGACGGGGAGGTCTGGCGGCCGCAGCCCGAGCAGTCGAGGAGCAGCCGCAGCCGCTCGCCGCCACGCCGGTACCACTCTGTCACCGCCCGTGTCAGGTCCATCTTCTGCCACCCGGATGGACCCACTCGCGCAGAACCGCACACCTCAGTCATCCTGTCGAATTCCTGAAACAATAGTGCAATAATAATGATAACAATAAAATATACTTAATATGGGCACATAAATGTCACAAAACAATTACCAACAATGGAAGCCACAACAAACGTTATTTTGGGCTAAACAAACAATAAGAAGTCGAAGTGGGCGCTTTTACACACTTATTAGCAGGGTTATGCTGGACAAGCTAGCTAGCCGTGCGAATGCTGCCGAGATGAAATGTCGGGTGAAACTGGTTGGAAATAGCAGGGGGGATCGCATCAGGGACGAGAGCATTAGAAAAGAACTAGAAGTGACCGAGCTAAGGTATGCCATGAAAAACCGACAACAAAAGTGGTTTGGCCACGTTTGTCGGATTGATGAAGAGAGAGAGAGCTAGGGAGAGATGATAGACCCATTGGGAGGAGGCCAAGACGCCGTCCAAGAGTTTCCTATGAGGAACACATTCAGCGCATCAGGAGACCAAGGTCCACAAAGAACTCCGAATCCTCGGATGGATGTAACGATGCCCAGCTCATCATTATTTAATTGTTTACCGGGCTAAACTATCTCACTTCCCTGTACAAACGTTGTCATAGAAACAGTTTTCTCTACCACCTACTAAATCCAAGGCTCTTCATGAGTTATAAGGTTACTGGTAACGTAGGAAGACTGCTATAGAAAGGAAAATATCTTATTTGGTCCATGTGTTAAGAGAAGTTGTTATCGGATCTAACAGCTGATTAGCTAACTCCTCAATACCAGGAGCTATCCTCTTCCCCTTCCCCTGTCATTCTCCCTTCTCTCTTCCAATTGCGGACACCTAGCTTCCTCACTTCTCTCTCCACATCATCCATCCACCTCTTTTCTTCTTTCCATTAAAGTAACGCTTCTAGTAGTTTCTTCTGTATTTTTAACAGCTAATTAGAATTGGAAAAATAGAGCCTTTGAAAAGAAATAGGATGAAAATATATTTCTTAGCATAATAAAATTGGAGCTTGGACTCTAATGTGAAATGCAGGACAACTATCGCATATAGAAAATTCAGCTATAGGAGATACACGAAAACATTCAACTAAGTATTAATCAGAAAAAATATAAGAGGAGTATGGTGAGAAATAAAACTATAAAATTACATTAACATTAAAATAAATAACCTGGACAAATGTTCTTGATATCCGCGAATTTATGTTCTGTTAAATACAAAGGTAATAAGAAGGTTTAACTACCCCTGTTGAGATTTAAGGGAACATAATGTGCGGGATAGGGCGCTATCGCGATGGGGCCACGCCAAGGTTCAAGGTCCCCCATGTCGAGGCCGGAAACATTTTTCACCACCGATATTTCACAACAGCCATTTTACTTTATAGTTATCAATTAATCTGTCGTCGATATAATTTACAGCAAGGACCAGAATTAAATGAATTAATTATGAATTAGTATATCGGTGTACAATCAATATTTATAATATAATGCAGATAGCTCTACAACACTTCCATTCAAGCGTTAAATGCGTCCTACATGTAAACTATTTTAACTAGCTTAAGCACATACAGATCTTTGACCGAGCGAAGAGATCATCGTTTTGGTTGCGAAAGCTAAGACAGCCAAGTGGGGGTCAACCAATTCAATTTGCTATGAACCATGGTTTCCTTGGTACAACCGCAGGCTGCCCAAAGCTCTATAACCTTTGGGGCCGATTCACCAGTGTTCTTCCCGCCAATGAAGCTTGAAAGAAAATTACCAAACGGTCTACATCTAAGGATTATGACTGTTAGGAGTCAGCAGGCGCACGATGACCGATATATCATTTCCCGAAGCAGACCGTCCAAACTTCCAGGTGGATATGTGCCACACACTGCAAGATCTTTGTGAGCGGGGAGCACCACACACCCGAGGGGTAGGGGAATACTTTATGAATATTGGGACAGGAATTATAATTCATAGCCATTGGGCTTGTATGCTATCTATGCAGGTGTTCTTTTACAACCACGTTAACCCGGTAGGCCACATCAGCCTATATGTATATATATACATATATGTATTATTTACAATATTATAAATTAATGAATACTTCTATTGCAAAATTGCTAAACATCAAATAACGCTAGAGAGAAATATAGGAATGAGATAAGGTTTTTTATTAAAATAAAGCCTTTCAATTATAGAAAACTTTCAGAAGTTTAAAATTCCTCATGCTACGATTCATTTAATAAAAAAAAAATGCAAGGTATTTGCTGGATGAAGTCTGTATTTTAATTTCAAACTACGCTTGATATCATTAGTTTTTATGTTAAAGGTTTTAATTTAATTATAGTGAATTTATAATTCTATAAAACGTGTCCATAGGCGGGACCGTCAAGAAAATAAAACAGCAAAAAAAAAACTTATAAAGAAACGTAAGGAAAAGGGGAAATTCAAGAAATATGAGCTAGGACTAGGATATAGAGGAAGGGTTAGAGAAAGAGTATTTTTGGCAGAGCGCCAGGGACCGGGCACAAGAATACAAATTTCGTTCTAAATACATTAGCCGCCGAGTCCATCTGGTGTCTGCCTGTCTGGGTTCAACATCACGTCCAGGTTTAGGTAACTTATCCAATTAATGAGGCCACTGGACACAGCCTCCCTAATATTTAAACTCGGTCATCTTTTTTATGATTTCTTCCTGGAAGGAAATTAGTCTACTTGATATTCATGCCGGAACACGGCCGCCTTTATGATCTGTCAAGAGGCTTCGGGGACTAAATCGTATTTTCTCAAAATCCCGGCCATTCCTCTACAACTGGGAAGTGAGGGCGATGGTAACAAGTTTATGATGATTGCTATAGCCTGGTTCTATAACTTGGTCTAGTTTTAATCATATCCAGTTCGCACGTAGGGTAATGTGTCCAGTCTGACCGTTTGTATGCAACGATTTTTTCAGTTGATTGTAGAATCGATCTTCAAGTTTCGTTTGTTCAAATTATTCGTTGACTTGCTATGGATGTTTTGAAATATTCTACGTTTCAAATTCTAAAAAATGTACTTTTTAATTAGTAATTAAGAGGGAAGCTTGAGGACTATTTATAACTTATAACATCCCAAGCCTAATGGCTTATCAATTAAGATGTTCTTTTTCGTCTTCCTTCCTCTACCACTACAAGGAATGAAGGGACTGTACTGGTTTTAGGACAACGGTTATGTAGCGAACTGATTTGTCCGAGATCAAGGATACCCAATCTATAGAGTTAGGCCTTGGAAGGTCTGTGGATCGCACAGGCTCCATCCCTGGCTATTAACGGATTAAATAATTTATCTGCCACAGCCGGATTCGAATCCGGTACCTTCAGTATAGCACCTCAGTACTCTACACACGGTTGTACCTCTTTCTCTATCGGTTAAGATTAAAATCCACATGTTGTTTTCTCTTGAAGATACATTTATTGGTTATAAGCAAAGAACATACATATGATTAGAAAATCTTCAGGATTTTTATACTAGATTTTATAATGGTCCAAAAAAAAAACTGAATCAATAAAATTAAGTATATACATATTAAAAAAAGAAAAATATTTTATGGTAAACAAATAATAAAACAATTACGAGATGGAATCTTCGAAAGACTATAATCATATTTATATAATACTAATCACGCACTTATTATGTTCACAAATGAACTCAAATACACACACACACACACACAAACAAACGAACACAGATAAACACACACACAGATATATAATTAGAATGCAATTGGAAACATCCCCAAAACCGAAGCGTTAAGTTTTTAAACAATGCTTAGAAAACTAACCAGTTTTCTAACGTTCCGCCTTTTACATATCTTGAGGACATTACGAAAACAAAAATCAAAGATGAAGTGTAGCACATCTCACACCGACGGTCATCCGAAGGCACCACATTTCAACACGTCCAACAAAAATTAGGGTGGGTGGGTATTTGATGTCTCTATTCCAGTCTTTATTGAGTCACTGTGGATCGTTGAAGTGAGATGTGCTGCGCTACATGTTCTTTAATTTTTCTTTTGGAATATGACCCGATGGCGCCTAACTTAACAATACGTTGATTAGTAAGTTTTTACCCGAGTGTTTAACGACTTGAGGCTGGAATCATTTCAATTCCATTATAAACATATTTTATGTTGTTTTTTAAGTTCTTATAAATGGTATTAATTTCCTTGGCTGTTCAGTCCATTAAACATTTGTTATTACTAAACTATAATAGCTAAAAGTCTGTATTTAATGAGAAATTGGGGCTAGACATACCTTACCACTTAGGTGAGTGGCGTTGGAGAGGTGCTGGGCCAGCAACCTGAAGGCCCACAAGGTGACGTTCCTGAGGACCGTGGCTCGGGGCTCCATCCGCAACCAGAGGACGGCCGACTTGACCCGCAGTTCCGTCCCCTCCGTTGGGGCCGCCAGCTCTAGGAGTCGCTGCCCGTTGAGCCGGGGGCCTGCAACAGGTGAAGGTAAATGGTTAAGTAGGATCGGGTCAAGGATGAAGTAGGCCAAGTGTAAATTATTAAAGGCAGATGACATAGGGAGCCAATTAGGCCGTCTCTTTATTCAGCAACTGTTTGGGTCGAAGAGATGATCGATACTGCTTAATTACAACTTTCCTAGTGCTGAGAACATGACTCATCAAAAAGGCCGTATCTAAACTCGTCGAAGGAATGACTCTAATTCCAGCGAGTGTTTGGCTCGAAGACAAATTGATGCACTATAATTACAAATACTTACATACATATATTACAACTTCTTTACTGTTTAAATCATGTCGCAACAATAGCTGTCCTCTTTTCAATAATGACATCATTGATGAATAATTGATGATATTCAGTCCATCGATGGGGAGATTGATATCTAACAACATGGAGGCTACATCCATCTCCCCCAAACAGTTGATGGGTTTGATAAGTCATCAATAAATTCACCAATGAATAAGGGACGGTGTTGATGAGACGTGCCTAAGCTCGTTGAAGAAAACAGCCTTGCTGTCTGTATATTCAACATTTAAATCACTGATTACTTAGCAATTCGATAGCCTGGTGAGGCCGGTCGGCAGATGCATATGTTATTATTACAAGTACGTCCTCAATATAAAATACTCTATAGGATTAAAAATATGGCCATTCAATGGTCGCCTGTAGACCTATCGAAGGAAACAATCCGGCCATCCTAATTCAGAGATGAAATCACAGATTACTTATCGGTTCCATTAACTGTTTGGGGTATATAATAAGGACAAAAGCTTATATTATCAATAATATCAAATAATATTAATTAATTAATTAAGTAGACAATACTCTTATACACTGAGTTACACCTTACTGGAAGAATACATTTATTTATTTATTTATTAATAGGTGTATATCATTAATGAATACTTATTGTAAACACTTAAAGTAGGCGATAGTACATGAGGCAGAGGACAGACGGCGCTAGGATGGAAGGAGAAGAGAGTTGTTAATGAGTGGTCGCTTCCATTCATTTGTCACTCAAGGGAGGTTATGTCTGTCCCGAAGGATAAAAAGAATAATCCAAGGACCTCCCCCACCGGCCATCCTGGATAGATCTTCTTTCTTTCAGTATCTTCTCCTTTGTGTCCTCTCTCCCCTTCTTCATCTCCAACCGCTTTGGTTAACAGCAAAAAATTGATTAACAGCTTTGGAAAATGAAAGAACGAGAATGACGAATAGCTGAATTATCGAGCTTCTTTGAATACGTTTCGTATTTTAAGACAAAATAAGATGCTTGGCAAGCGTCAAAATCATATGGTCCCTATCCAGTTGTTATTTAGTGTTTAGGGCAAAATACTGCTGACTTAATACAAATAAAAGTAAAGTAACCATAAATAAAACGAAAACATTTGTTTCATTTCATCAACTTCCTCCAAAAAAGGATTAGGATCTCTTCAATATTTTTTTTTTGCTGTATAAAATAAATGTGTAAATGAATGTATAAAATTAAAAATATAATCAAGTGTTAAAATAAAATTAAAACCATTATATATAATTAATTGATATTCAACTGAATGCAAATTGAGATACAGCAAGGATTAGAATGAGAATATGCGATATCTATACAGGCACACTCAGATGAAGCAATAATAAAGCTTTGTGTAAAGGCACAAATCTAGATTTGAGCAAAAATAAAGAGAAAATAATTGATGGGCTGAATAAGAGTTTACCAGTTTATCTAAAATAATGTTATTTTAAAAAACGGGAAATTTAAACAGAGGCATTAAATAAATGTTAATACATAAGTGGAAAAGTTCCAACTAAAAACCTTAAGTCTTTAAACTAAAACAGGAAATTGAAAATACCTGTCCTATGGAATAAGATGTCCTATGGACAGGTATTTTCAATTTCCTGTTTTAGTTTAGAGTCTTAAGGTTTTTAGTTGGAATTTTTCCACTAATGTAATAATGTTATTTTTATATTTAGAAAAAATAATCGGAAATAATTGTATTTTAGTGAGTTTTATAAAAATTGAATGTTGACGGCTATTATGTTCCCACATTTTTTTCTTCAATAAAAGAGGCGAAGAATAATATTTATATTATAACATTTTGTATAGAGATAATGATGTTACTACCTGTTACTATCTGTTACTATCTGTTACTATTACAGTAACAATTGTATAGCTTATATTATTTATACTGCTGTAGAAAGCGTCAGAGTCTTGTGATGTTTGTTAAAGAATGGGCACAACTCTGCAAGTTACAATCGATTTATCGAGGTCGAAATCCCTTTTCATCCGTTCGATATCATCACGTGACTTGTAGCCTTAGGCATTCTATGTGCATTCATTAAACGCAAAAAAAAAAAAAAAATTGGGGTCAAACTGTTAGATCCCTCCCTGTATTAATGTCATCTTAGTGAGTTCTACAGAAATAGAAATATCCGTGCAAAACTTTAGCAATATATATGTGAATGTAATAATAAAATATATATATTTATTTTAATGAGTAAAGTTTTTAATGTAAATTTTTCCTCTTTATTCTTTATATCATTTAATTATATTATAATGTTTCACCAGAATTATTTTCCATTTGTTATAATTGACCTTAGTGGCCAATCACGGTCCTTAGCAGATTAAATAATTTATCTGCCACAGGCAGATTCGAAGCCGAAACCTTAGACACGGCAACCTACTCAGGTACCCCGCCCCATCATTATAGTATGATTTAGCATGATAGTGTTAGCTCCGAAAAATATTTTCATATTTTACTTCCTTGTAAAGGAATGCTCCATCAGTCTCAACGTCCCTTATAATTATATATTAATAGAAATTCTTATCATCGTCAGTGGCGCAACAACCCAGTTATTGAGTCAGAACCTCCTCTGCATCTAGATCTTACTTATTCTGTAATATTTTTGTATTCATATATCCTTAATATTGTTACGGGCTATTGGGTGTAAAATGAATTAAACGATTACTAAATTCAAGATACTAAAATTTATTAACAAATTTAAAAGACTAAAAGGAAATTATTTAAAACAATTAAATTATTAACAAATTAAAAAGACTATAAGGAAATTATTTAAAACAATTAAACTATTAAATTAATATCAATTTACAATAACAATATACTACAGATTATAACCTAGGCCGAATTACTTAAATAATATACAAATAATATAAGATATTGCTAATACTAAATAACTAAACTATTTATATAAATTTGTGCAAATACAATAATATTACACTATAGTTAACTACAATTAACACTTACAGTTCGCTAATTAAGGTCCACCGACCGTAAAACTCTCCAAATATGACAAACTGACACACAGTTTATTATACTTATCACACGGCCACTAACTGTCACTAACACGGACTGTCACAGCATTACTACCCACTTACTTGAACAGCTGGCCTTTTATATAGGATGTCTCTAGACAGAACGCGAAGTTTCTACGCCCATTCTTTAATCCCTTCCGGCTTATCTTAATCCCTCCAGCCGGTCCCTCTCTCTCTCTCTCTCTCTCTCTCTGATCGTAACAACATATATCCCTCATTATTTTTCTACTTTTCTTTACTCTATATATAATTATATTCTTGGTACTGTAATGTTTTTTATAGTTATTTTTGTTTTGTCTGTTTTTTCTCTCATAGCCCTGAAGATGACCTACAAAGTAGGTCGAAACGTCGGCAGAAATAAAAAATAAGTATTCACTTATTTGGTGTTTATTTTGACTGCACCCCCCAACTATTTCCATCCTCCTCAGATATCGTATAATGAATACATTAATTTATTGATTGCTATTAGTTTTTTTCCATTTACTAAACTGCGAATTTAAATCTTTAATTTCAAACCTAAGATTTTTTTCCCGCTCAAAACGTTTCTTCTAACACTAAATATAAGAAGGTAAATATGCATGGAGTGATATTTATCGATCTTGATAAATCGAGATATATTTCGATCGGATTTTTATTCTTCAGACAACGAAAAGGCAAAAGATTGACGGATTTGATTCACACATCCCTTTACCAGATTTACGCTCACATATTGATTAAACATTTTCCATTTTTAAGGAAGAGAATTAATAATTGAATCAAAGGATCTATTACTTTTCTATATCGATGAAGTAACTTCATTAATTATCAACTAATAATAAACTTAATCGTAAATTAATTAAAAACTATATAGGTAATTATGGAACAATTAATAATTATAAAAATAAATATTTTGTTTTTGTATAACTTGCAACAGAGTGGTACGAGTTGGACTCAACCAGTCGTCTAGTTCATCCGGAACCACCCTATCAAGTTTCTATTGACATCAAGTTATGCATTTTTATTGCTCTCTTTCACAAATTAATTTAAAATTAAAATATTTCTATTTAATTTCCTTACTTTACTACGCTAGAAACTATAATAAAAATGCATGCCATTTATAGAGATTAAGTCAATGCTCTTAAATATAATAAAGAGATAGGGCCATACATATTTATAGAGATATTATATTTTATATATGTCATCTATGTATATATAAACATATTTTAATATAATTATCATTTGATATGGAGAGGGTGGAGGACTAGATATCTGCCCTAGATCTAGAAGACACAACTAGCTCTCTCTAAATATAGTCTTCTTTTAAAGTGATGAGAAAAGAAACGACGAGGATACATCAAATCGATAAGCCATCCTTTCAAATTAAAAAAGAAACAACCATAATAGTAAAATTTACTATTATAGAAATAGTTTTGCTTATATAATTTTTTAATATAAATACTTAATTAATTTTTTTAAATGTTTTTTTAAGAAGCGATAAATTAAAATGAACTCCGATTAGAATAAAATAAAAACTATAAGTTGTTGCATGAATTTAAAACGACAAAACGAAAAAAAAAACATAAATATAATTATTATTATTTATTAGAGCTACGTCCAAAGTTGAGACTCCAGGATCGGCCGCCAGTTTTCCCGATATAGTGCCCCTGCCTTCCGAAGCCTGATATAATTAGCTATGGAATCTTCCCATCTAAGTTTCGGACGACCAACTCTCCTAGTTCCATAATAGACCCGCTTGCTTAATACCTTCCGTGGAACTTGTTCAGGGTCCGTCCTTGTTGTATGACTCATCACCCTGGCTAGTTACGATGACCTGCAAAAAGTCTATCCACTTTGTTAAGCTTCTTTCAACTCGTCATATCTACTTCCTCGCAGGGCTTGATTAATGAACATAGGTCCGAATAATCTTCAGAGAATTTTCTTCTCAAACCTCAGTAGCGACGATTCAATTGCATTAGTCATTATCTACACTTCTGTGCCATGGGCAAGGTCCGGCCGGATCAGGGTCTTACAAATTCTAAGCTTTGCCAGCCCGGACAGAAACCTGCTGCGGAAGTGAGTGAAAAATAGAAACTGTTTGCTGAAAATATGCGTCTTATTTCCCCCTATTTCGAGAATTGAATGGTAGGTGGTAGCTTCTAGAACAATGATTGGACGATTTGTACGAGACAACGCTCAACCGCCAGATTTTCCTCACATTAAGACCCACCGAGTGAGACTCAGAAGGATCTGCAGATCCCACACATGGTGTAAAATTAAATATTTTCAAGATAAATGATTATGAAATAACCTTACAACAGGATAGGATGGACACAAACACTGAAATAACACTTTTTTTTTTAGAGTATAGAGAGCATATTGATTTTTATTGTTGTTTTCTACAAATAAAATAAAAGATTAAAACATATAAAGCCATTTTATCAATGTTTCAATAACTGAAAATATAAGCAAATAGACAAAATAAAAGAAAGAGAAACAAGGGCTGCGGAACAAAGGTTGGAGGTAGATCTCCATCTCCACTATCCCTCCGGACTAAATGGACTACTATAAAATACACTTAGCAGCCACTAGCAGTTAATGCCACGTCCATCTCTAAACTACTAAAATTTACTATCCTCTCCTAAACAAGATCTAGAATGAAAATATTAATGCATATAAATATATATTGCTATGTTAAAAGGGAATAAATGTTTTTCGTATTTTTATTGTTCGTTTTGGGTGCTAGGAGTAATTATTTAAATTTCCTAACTTTATTTTAAAGCCTTTAATTTATTCAATATTAATATAAAAATATTTTTCTTTGAAAATAAATGGCAATTTCTCTGTATTTATTTTTTACCTATATTTATTGATAGGGTCCATTGAAATCCGGTCTCTACGAATATGATAAATAATAAATAATGTTAGTATACCTTAGTAAATACAAACGTAGCTTTCGAAATCGAAATGAAATGATGTTAATGTTACTAATAAATTTGGCTCATATTGCTCCGTCGACTTACCCCTTTAAAAACGTTATTCGAGAGAGAGTTAATTGTATTGAGTGAAGCGGAATTTTTGCGTTCTCGAAGTATTTGGCTTGAAATGGTGAGTAATATATATAACAAATTTCATTTAAAAATGCAGTTGCAATTTAAGCAATAACTCCTTTTCAAGCCAATGGCTGACTTAGCCCCTCATTCGCTACGAAAGTAATACCATTCCGCTTCCTGAAATACAATAAAATCATGTTGAAGAAACGTCGACTTTACCACATATTCACCACGGTTGTATAATTAGCCATATACAGTAATAAATGTTTATAAAATATTTAATATATATAAACTTTAGATTTAACTTTATCAAAAAAATAAATGGGCTCTTGACCTCTCTGAACCTCTCTCGACATGGAACATTATTTTTATACTAGGGGACATTTTCGTAATAGGTATAATAAACTAATATACAACAATTCGTGAAAAGATTAACCGATAAACAATTCAGTGGGCGGAAATTTGTAAGCAGATGTCAGTGGTAAACCTTATTTTTTTAGGTTGGCTCTACAAAAATTGTAGATCTTTGGAGACTTAATGTGGTCTTCTTACAGACATATAATACTTGTGAGAGAATATACAGTTTTGAGGGGTCATCCAACCTAACTTTGCTGTGAACCAATGTTTCCTCAATCTAGCCGCTCCAAGCTTCATAACCAATCCTTTTGGGCCACTTTCCCGTTCAATCAAGGGTTCAAGGACAATGAAACAAAGATCTAAATCAACGGATTATGGCTTTTCGGGATCAGCAGGCGCTGACCTTTATGTTTCCTCGTCTCACTATCTAGAAACCTAAAAAGAAATGACAAACTAGAAAACCACAAAACGATCCCCAATAGTAATACACGGAGAATGGTCATCACTCCTACTGGTCTTTGCGAGTTCATTCCATACGTGTCCATTACATGGCTTCCATGCGTCTTGCCTCACATACATGTGGGGAGGGAATGCCGATTTTCCATTTTCATTGTTTTTCCCCAGCGGACGGCCACCCATCCAAGTAACTATATCCAAAAGGTTTGTATACTTTTTGCAAGCGCATTGGTCCTATCGACCACCACAGACCTCTTTTTTGGAATGTATATACGTATACGTAAATATAAGAATTTTTTATAAAGTACTTTCCAATGCAAGAAGAAAAAAAAAAAGAGAGACTTTTAACTAGTGAATTTAAATAGTTATACATGGTGACTGAAACACACGCTCTTAAGTCATATTGTTTTCGTAAAATAAGGTTTCTGGAACTAAGACATATATTTACTTGTAGGAAACGGATCCTGTATTCGGAGAATAGTCGATTACTGTTGTTGGTGGGGGAATATGAAGCATCCTTTTCCAGGAACTGACTTCCACTTCCCGGAACTCGGAACCTTCGGACAACGCAGTCTGGAGCGAGCTTCGGAGAGGTTCAGTTGGTCTTTGGTCGGAATGGACGAGGTAGGATCATATCATATAGATTTATTTTATATAAAAGGATTGATTTTACTTATAATTTTAACATGTATAAATAAATGGCATTATGATATGTAAATGCCACTTGCTTTGCTTGTAAATGCAAAAGAAGTCTAAGTCAGTCCTATATGCTTAGTATAATCAAACTATTAAAACAAAGTATATCACTATAGAATTTATTAACATATAAATTATTCAGTATTCTTTTAATAATAAACTATGTAATATTTGTCGCTAGGTGATATAGTTATTTTTAATTTTTTTTTTATTTTATTTAATTTAATGATATTTACAACTATAATGGTATTATAACAAGTAAATGTGCTAAATATGACATGAAAAACACTTGTGGAGAAACTACCCATCGGTAGCACTCCATTTTTAAAATTTATTCTTAGAATTAGAATTTACTTACAACAAGAGTGCTGGAAGAAACTAACGACCGTAGTAGTAAGGTATTTAGGATTAAGTATCTAGAATCACCGATCTCGGATACATAACGAGAAATCAGAATTGGAAAAACGAAATCTCAATTAACTGTCTCATCCTACGAATCTTCAATCCGTGAGAAACGAAAGAAAAATATATAAGTGTGCTCGTGTGTGTTAAAATAAATAAACACATTTAGATCACACTTGAATAATAATAATAATAAAAAAATATCCATCAAGAGAAGAATAATTGCGATTTTATATTGAATTGAAGGATAGTTTAAATAAAGATTCAGATTTAAATAACGCCAATAAAAAAAAAATAAATAAATAAAAATAATACCTAAAATAAATAACGTTTATAATTTTTTTTTTGCTAGAATGACTATTAGTTTGCTAAAACAAAACAACAATGCAATCCATAGTAACAAATGCCTAAAAAAATCCATAAAAGTACATATTTCATAATAAATAAGATTAACCATTAACAATAGGAGCAAATTCTTTAACGTATTAATTAATTAATTAGAGGAGCAAACATTTTTTTCGTAGACCTTTTTTACATGACTTTTATTAGAAATTAGATGTTTTAAATGTTTATTATTAGAAAAAGTACCATCACCATCATTATTAGCGATATTCATTCAACTCGAATATCAAGCTCAGTTTATATAATATATTATTCTAAATCGATGAATAGAATTAATATATATTTTTATAAGAATTAATCATATTTCTAATCTAATTATCTAAAAATCATGATATGTTTCTTTTGAAATATCCATTTTTTCCAACTTCTATAAAGTCGTTAAATAACAATAATATCATTTTTGTCTATCTTTATATTTGCTTTTCGAAATAATCATAAGCGATTGAAGGCTCTTCAAGTCATGATTGAGCAAGTTTACTGGTCGGAATACCAGGTTTTTTGTTAAGTCAATTTTTTAAATATTTACATTGATATATTTTTATTAAGTTTGGTTTGATTAAAATTAACAGGTTTTTATAAAATAAAAATTTATTACTAAAAATATATAACAGCATAATGTTCCAATCGCGTTCAAGAAGGAAAAAGAACCGCTAGATTTATCTGATTGGTAAATTACTGGGCTAGGCAGGATGAAAGACAAGCGGTGGTTGGTTAACAAGATCGGGAGCGGACCAATGGGAGGAGGCGGATTATGGCCGACTGATTTGATTGGAGGAGGGAGAGCATTGTTGCACTTTTTCAATGGCGGCCGGCTCAACAAATTCATCGGCTGCAGCCTCCACTAACTGCCCTGGCAAATTGGCTCACTTTTTCAACCGACATTATAGTGCTCCTAGAGCCCTCTCTCGGTCAACTCTTTAATTAACTAACGTAGTTCTGTCCCTTACCCCACTACACCACTTAACCTTTCTATTATCCGCTTAGCCGTTCGTTCAACCCCATTGGAGGACTGAAGAAGGAAAAGGTTGTGTCATTCATAATCATCTTCGTCCAGGGCCTTGTCCCTTTCGGGCGTAGATTATTAACGTTGCGATCTCAATTTCGTTTGGAGCACTTATAAATATTTGAACAGTTGTGAGAGCAAGCCATTGCCTAAAATTCTGCAACATCTCCTTCCGTACACTCCTACTATCAATCTTTCCCTGTATTATCTGCTGCAGTAGACGATATTTACCACTTCGGAGGATGTGCCAAGGTATAAGGTGAAAGTATTTTTATTTCCACTGTTTGATTGTATATGCCATTTCTTGATCTTTTCCGCCTGAAATAGCACTTCTATGTTGATTCCATACTTAAAATATTTCTTCTGGCATCGACTACTAGTCCTCGTATTTAGACACAGATTAAGTCCTGAGGAAACTAGGCGTATGCCTAGCGAAAAGTTGGCAAAGAATTTGAAGACACGGTCGAAACCAGAAGAAATAGATGATAAATGGATTCAAAATATCGGGCATGGCCATTTAAGAGAGTAGTTATATGTTGGTTATCTGGTCCAATGTCGCTCTATGAATTTCGTAGAACAGAGCGCTCTTCTTTCATCCGAAATGTAATAATAGTAACAACAAACTAGACAGCTATTTAAAAGTTTTGATGATAATTTCACAAAATATCTTCATCAGGGCGGGTGAGCAACTATTAAATTAGGAAGCGCTAATTGGTTTATTTACTCGACGTTCATCAATGTCCGAGATTGAACTCAACCAAAAGGCTTTTCCCTCACCTAGGGGCACCTACATTAGGCTGGGTGAGCCCCATATGGGTCTGAAGATCTCCCATGGACCTTCCGTGGCTGTTAACAAAATAAATAATTTAGCTGTAATTTATCTATTAATTTAATAAATATAAATATAAACTGAGCGCCATACCTACAGATCTATCCCCCCCCCACCCACTACCTCAACAATGTATGGTTAGCAACATGATGTAAATCCTACGCATAGTTAACACTTAAAATAAAGGTAGATCAATACCTGAATTGACCTATGAAAATTTACAGTGGTGATGAAATCGGCGTTCCCGCACTTCCTTGTTTCCTCTTACTCACCCTTAGGCAAGAGCTTAATCGCTAAGGAAAACGAACCTGTTATTTAAGCAATACATTAGTACAAAATAATCTATTTTCTCCATCCCTCGACAAATTATTACTTTTTATTTAAAATAAATCGGATTCTGAGTAAAAAGCAACTGCTATTTTGTAGAACTTCTGGGATTGAATACAATGTTAAAATGTTTTAATAAATTCAATAAAGTGACTACCAGAATTTATTTCGTTTTAATGAAAAATAGTTTCAAATTACAATTAACTTATGTTTCATATTATTGTGAGTTAACTATTTTACTACTTTTCTACTAATAAAGTTCTATAAGGGTTAACAGCCCCGTCCTGTGTGTGTTTGAATCAGGAATAGCAAAAAAAAAGAAAGACAATGTAGCCAAGTCTGTGAGGCAAGGGGAAACGGCGCTAGAGTTATACATTTCTGCAACACCGATCTGCAATCCCTACAGTCTTCTACTTTCCTGTAGTCTTTCACATTGTTTGTGACATTTTTTAAAATTATAACAGTAAAATTATATAATATATAAAACATTATTAATAATACGGGCAAATAAAATATTAAACACCAACAAAAAACAAAACAAAAACAATTAATCTTGTACATGTGGCAATCTTTTTTTTTTTTTTTAATGTTTTCAATGTAGCATACCAATTTAGCTAAACCACCATAAACAAGTAAACATTTTAGCGACAATAACGCTTTCATAACTGTGCTCGAATAAAAAATATCTTGGGTTATAAAGTAAACAAATCAATCCTTTGTTTTATGTATTTCCTTTGTTTTTAAAAAAACAGCACAAAAATAAGTTTCAATATGAAACAGTTCGTGGGCCTAAAGCTGCTGAAGGGATATAAGAGACAAATCTATCAAGCTTATCTCGTGTAGATATTGCTGGAAAAAAAATCCTTGTTTTATCAGGCAACGTGTCAAATAACTGTTGCTTATTTATCTTCATATGTTTAGTGTTAAAAAAACAATGTATCCAAAAGAGGATGTGTTGGATACACCGATATCAATAATCGTGTGGCTTAGCAAAAAATCAATATTAAGGCCCTTTTTAAGGGAGTGGAGAATCCTTAGTTATGCCGTCCTCTAAAGATGACGTAAAATGGCCGTCCCAACCCTGTGCAGTGCATGTGCTCATTACAGATCCCTCTTCTTACCTACACCCAACCCTGTGCAGTGTCATGTGCTCATTACAGATCCCTCTTCTTACCTACACCCAACCCTGTGCAGTGTCATGTGCTCATTACAGATCCCTCTTCTTACCTACACCCAACCCTGTGCAGTGTCATGTGCTCATTACAGATCCCTCTTCTTACCTACACCCAACCCTGTGCAGTGTCATGTGCTCATTACAGATCCCTCTTCTTACCTACACCCAACCCTGTGCAGTGTCATGTGCTCATTACAGATCCCTCTTCTTACCTACACCCAACCCTGTGCAGTGTCATGTGCTCATTACAGATCCCTCTTCTTACCTACACCCAACCCTGTGCAGTGTCATGTGCTCATTACAGATCCCTCTTCTTACCTACACCCAACCCTGTGCAGTGTCATGTGCTCATTACAGATCCCTCTTCTTACCTACACCCAACCCTGTGCAGTGTCATGTGCTCATTACAGATCCCTCTTCTTACCTACACCCAACCCTGTGCAGTGTCATGTGCTCATTACAGATCCCTCTTCTTACCTACACCCAACCCTGTGCAGTGTCATGTGCTCATTACAGATCCCTCTTCTTACCTACACCCAACCCTGTGCAGTGTCATGTGCTCATTACAGATCCCTCTTCTTACCTACACCCAACCCTGTGCAGTGTCATGTGCTCATTACAGATCCCTCTTCTTACCTACACCCAACCCTGTGCAGTGTCATGTGCTCATTACAGATCCCTCTTCTTACCTACACCCAACCCTGTGCAGTGTCATGTGCTCATTACAGATCCCTCTTCTTACCTACACCCAACCCTGTGCAGTGTCATGTGCTCATTACAGATCCCTCTTCTTACCTACACCCAACCCTGTGCAGTGTCATGTGCTCATTACAGATCCCTCTTCTTACCTACACCCAACCCTGTGCAGTGTCATGTGCTCATTACAGATCCCTCTTCTTACCTACACCCAACCCTGTGCAGTGTCATGTGCTCATTACAGATCCCTCTTCTTACCTACACCCAACCCTGTGCAGTGTCATGTGCTCATTACAGATCCCTCTTCTTACCTACACCCAACCCTGTGCAGTGTCATGTGCTCATTACAGATCCCTCTTCTTACCTACACCCAACCCTGTGCAGTGTCATGTGCTCATTACAGATCCCTCTTCTTACCTACACCCAACCCTGTGCAGTGTCATGTGCTCATTACAGATCCCTCTTCTTACCTACACCCAACCCTGTGCAGTGTCATGTGCTCATTACAGATCCCTCTTCTTACCTACACCCAACCCTGTGCAGTGTCATGTGCTCATTACAGATCCCTCTTCTTACCTACACCCAACCCTGTGCAGTGTCATGTGCTCATTACAGATCCCTCTTCTTACCTACACCCAACCCTGTGCAGTGTCATGTGCTCATTACAGATCCCTCTTCTTACCTACACCCAACCCTGTGCAGTGTCATGTGCTCATTACAGATCCCTCTTCTTACCTACACCCAACCCTGTGCAGTGTCATGTGCTCATTACAGATCCCTCTTCTTACCTACACCCAACCCTGTGCAGTGTCATGTGCTCATTACAGATCCCTCTTCTTACCTACACCCAACCCTGTGCAGTGTCATGTGCTCATTACAGATCCCTCTTCTTACCTACACCCAACCCTGTGCAGTGTCATGTGCTCATTACAGATCCCTCTTCTTACCTACACCCAACCCTGTGCAGTGTCATGTGCTCATTACAGATCCCTCTTCTTACCTACACCCAACCCTGTGCAGTGTCATGTGCTCATTACAGATCCCTCTTCTTACCTACACCCAACCCTGTGCAGTGTCATGTGCTCATTACAGATCCCTCTTCTTACCTACACCCAACCCTGTGCAGTGTCATGTGCTCATTACAGATCCCTCTTCTTACCTACACCCAACCCTGTGCAGTGTCATGTGCTCATTACAGATCCCTCTTCTTACCTACACCCAACCCTGTGCAGTGTCATGTGCTCATTACAGATCCCTCTTCTTACCTACACCCAACCCTGTGCAGTGTCATGTGCTCATTACAGATCCCTCTTCTTACCTACACCCAACCCTGTGCAGTGTCATGTGCTCATTACAGATCCCTCTTCTTACCTACACCCAACCCTGTGCAGTGTCATGTGCTCATTACAGATCCCTCTTCTTACCTACACCCAACCCTGTGCAGTGTCATGTGCTCATTACAGATCCCTCTTCTTACCTACACCCAACCCTGTGCAGTGTCATGTGCTCATTACAGATCCCTCTTCTTACCTACACCCAACCCTGTGCAGTGTCATGTGCTCATTACAGATCCCTCTTCTTACCTACACCCAACCCTGTGCAGTGTCATGTGCTCATTACAGATCCCTCTTCTTACCTACACCCAACCCTGTGCAGTGTCATGTGCTCATTACAGATCCCTCTTCTTACCTACACCCAACCCTGTGCAGTGTCATGTGCTCATTACAGATCCCTCTTCTTACCTACACCCAACCCTGTGCAGTGTCATGTGCTCATTACAGATCCCTCTTCTTACCTACACCCAACCCTGTGCAGTGTCATGTGCTCATTACAGATCCCTCTTCTTACCTACACCCAACCCTGTGCAGTGTCATGTGCTCATTACAGATCCCTCTTCTTACCTACACCCAACCCTGTGCAGTGTCATGTGCTCATTACAGATCCCTCTTCTTACCTACACCCAACCCTGTGCAGTGTCATGTGCTCATTACAGATCCCTCTTCTTACCTACACCCAACCCTGTGCAGTGTCATGTGCTCATTACAGATCCCTCTTCTTACCTACACCCAACCCTGTGCAGTGTCATGTGCTCATTACAGATCCCTCTTCTTACCTACACCCAACCCTGTGCAGTGTCATGTGCTCATTACAGATCCCTCTTCTTACCTACACCCAACCCTGTGCAGTGTCATGTGCTCATTACAGATCCCTCTTCTTACCTACACCCAACCCTGTGCAGTGTCATGTGCTCATTACAGATCCCTCTTCTTACCTACACCCAACCCTGTGCAGTGTCATGTGCTCATTACAGATCCCTCTTCTTACCTACACCCAACCCTGTGCAGTGTCATGTGCTCATTACAGATCCCTCTTCTTACCTACACCCAACCCTGTGCAGTGTCATGTGCTCATTACAGATCCCTCTTCTTACCTACACCCAACCCTGTGCAGTGTCATGTGCTCATTACAGATCCCTCTTCTTACCTACACCCAACCCTGTGCAGTGTCATGTGCTCATTACAGATCCCTCTTCTTACCTACACCCAACCCTGTGCAGTGTCATGTGCTCATTACAGATCCCTCTTCTTACCTACACCCAACCCTGTGCAGTGTCATGTGCTCATTACAGATCCCTCTTCTTACCTACACCCATACCTACAGAGGCAACATTTAAGAAGATGGTAGCACCATCCTAGAAAACAATCTCCCTAACCAAAGTGGGATGAGCGAGAAACAATCCGCAGATGCATCACAAAATTAATTTCTCCACGGCCAGTCGGGACTCGAACTTGTGACGCAGCTACGAGTTACGAGGTTGGGACAGCATTGGTTGGTGGACCAATCGGTGCTGAACAATGAGGTATCTAAACTGAACAATAATTCTATCGATAGATGGATTCAATCAATCTGCGAATGACAGCCACGTGTATTAATATTGGAATCGGTATGGATATGAACTCTCCCACTTTTTAAAATTAAATCGTTATCCCTCCTGCTATTACTTGAATTGCGTATAAAAAACTGTACCAATACAGCCTTCTCAACAATCTTGGTATCAGATCGTATTAGAGACTGTACTGTTTCTAATAGACCCCGGTAGTGTAGGAAGATGATTTTTCCTATTTCATGCTCGACCGCCAGGTTCGCCCCTCTCTTTAAGGTGAGAACTTAGCATCCCTTTTAATGGGGTAGGGTACATTCCCTCTCTGGTGATAGTGGACTGTATATTAGATTGGTAGTAAAATGCAAATAAAGGCCAATTCGATGTATAGAATATAATGATAAGACAATATAATGTCAATTACTAATTACTGCCCACCTGTGAATGGGATGCCTAACTTTTATCTGGGTGGTTGCTCGTTCTCCTTGCCCTGGTGGCTGCCTCCTGTGTATTCCACTCCATGCTGATGTGGATGATCTAGATATACATACAGCACGTGGTCTTCATCAGCCTGCTCTCTTCTCTCCAGATATAGATGTAGAAGTATTTAGTACCTAGTTGAGGCCTATGGGATATAGATGGCTCCATCTCTATAGCAAAGAGGTATAGCATCAAGCCAGGGGCATGTTGGATAGTTGTTTTACATTGAACACTCTCAATTAATAGCATTTGGTTTCAACTCAAGTTAAACTTTGAACGATACCATATCTTTTTTTGGCTATCATGGTTTAATTATATTGTGGTTTCAGCCCAATGTGCGGTCAGTTACCGTAATGGAAGGAAAATCAGTGTTCTGACGCGTTAATAATAGAGCCTAACAAATTTCCAGTCACAATACTTCGAAGGGAGGCAGTAAAAGGCAGTTGGAATCGTTTCGCAATAGTCAGTTCTCCCTAGGCTTGAGGATAACGACCAATTCGCCACTGTCGAGGACTCCAGAGTGCAGCAGCGGGTGCAGTCGGTATACAATTCTATTTGGCTGCCGAGAGAGAGGGAGGGTGAGTGAGTGAGAGAGAGACAGATAGAGAGAGAGAGAGAGAGAGAGGGGGGGGTGAGAGAGATAACATCGATCGCCCCTAGCATGAAGGGGCGGGGATATTTCAATTAAAATCGAGCCTAGAACAAATTGGAAAAGGTTGCGGTAGGCCTGGGCTAATTGAAAGCGCAACCGGCCCCACCCCCCTCTTTAAATTGTCCGAGGTCAGGCCAGTCAATGAACGCAACTATCGATATGTCCTATCGATGTACGATATGATCGACTTCCGATAAAGTCAACAACAAGCGATAATAGTACCGTTTATCTTAACTTGGTGCTATATTTAGACAATAATTGATTTAATTTAATTCAATTTATTATATTATTATTTATTGTATATATAAATATATTTTCTCTCCCTCTCCACCCTACGGTAACCACATGGAAGGACCGTTTAATAGAATTAGACAATTCATCATACTTAAATAAGCATATCACGTGTGATATATATTACAGACAGATCGATTCATAGTATATAAAATACAATTATAAATTAACAATATAAGAAATTAGAAAGGACCCTCCAGGAGCTCACTCAGGGGGAAGAACTTGGAGGTCGAGCGTGATCTTGGACAAACCATCTTCCTGTACAACTTTTGTCTAAGAAACAGTACAGTCCCTAACAAGATCCTTCATGGGCTATAGAAATGCAGGTTAGGTTAACGTTTTCAGGTCCTCGAGTTCAGCCAATAAAAATTAAGCAATAATTTGGAAACTTTTAAAATTGTATCATTCTCATATTTATGTCCCAATTGCTGCGTATTAGTTGACTGAACCTCAAGAGCTCACACAAAATATCTAGTACTAAAATTTCATAATATTTAGGAAATATTTCTGCACTGTACTATAAAGAAGGTAATCGTAAGAAGGGAAAGGGGAAGGTGTATTTCATATCCTAGAACACAATTGTGAACGTCCTGCAAAACCTTAAGCACCTCAAGTCATGATAATCGATAAACTTAAAAAGCATGCCTGTTATTCATCAAAATTAAGCATAGTGGTTCTTTTTTTTTTTTAAACAATATTTAAAATTCTGAAAACTATAAGAGAACGGTATATTATATAAACAATCCGAAAGGAAAGTGCTGCGTTGGGTGACATGAACGGCATGAATGGAGGGGAAAAATCGATGAATGAATCTGCTGGGGCTGAATCAGGAATGCATTGGCCTTCGTAGAGTACACTGAGATCAATAGCCCTTCCTCATCTAGTCAAAGTTTCTTAGGGAAACAAATAGGCTTCTTACCCCTAAGCTAGTCGAGGGGTACTACAATATATTGTAATGTGTAGTATTTGTTGATTAATATTTAACAGTATATAGATATATATATATATTGGTATCTATTTTTCTTGACTGTTAACAAGTAAGTTATAGTTTGGGTTGAACGTCTTGGGGTGGAGGTGCGGTCTGAGGTTATGAGCCTATTTGGGGATTATTCGTTGGGATGCATTACACTTCTTCTTTGAGATGTGATTGATCTTACTCTTGTTTGTGTCTTGTTAATGCCTGAATAGGCGAAACGTCGACTAGTAATTGTTTGTTTTTACCCCAGATTTGAAACATAAGGCTTTGCTTGTGGGTTTTTTTCCATTTGCATTCTAATAAATGTTAATGTTTTGTTTTGAGTTTAGGTTCTATTTTATTGATTTAAGTAAGTTTTACTTTTAGATTTTGAGGTGCAGTCTATTGATAAACTTACTTTAGGCGACTTTTCGTAAAGAGTACTAAGTAAATATTTTTCAAGAGTATAATTAATATTTACATTAAATATGGTAATATTTAACAGGTATTTTGGTTAATTGATGTGATCATTTCGTCATCAATTTGGCATGATTATAGGAACAATAAAGTTTCGACACGTTGTTTGTTGTGAGATCGTTTCTAGTTTAAACGTTAAAATGGACGTACAAAGAAAATCGTAAAAAAAAAACTATATTATTTACAAAACAATATAGAAGACTACTGATAATAAACCGAGCAATGATAATTTAGTTCTTTAATATAATTATTTTAAATTCTATAACACTGTAACTAATAAAGATAATTACATTACTGTTAAACAAGAACAAATGAGCTAATATAAATGACCTTTTTACTTCTGTTTAGCAATTTAATTATTTAATAAACTTATTAATAATTAATCAATTATCAATAATGAGCGGGATAACTGAGTGTTGAGTTGCTGTACTGCAGAGTCCAGGTTCCAATCCGGCTATTATTTAATCTATTTGTAGAACTTGATGGACTTTGTTGGATCTACACCCCCCCCCCTACACCTTCTATTAAGTGGGGATCCCTAATGGTGGGGGGGGGACATAGCGATTGAGCGTGACTTTGAATCATCCCCGTGCACAACCGTTGGTTTAGAAACAGTACTCAACCCAAGACTTTCCATGAATTGTAGTGATAGATTTTTTCGTTTAATTTATCTATAAGATAGATTTTATAGCACGATGGCAGGGGGGCTCATACAAATGTCATGACAAAAAAGAAAATAAGATTAAACAATTAAAAAAAAAAGAGAGAAAAGGACTTAACGTAAGAAATTTATATATGCATAGGTGGCTTAAAAAAAAAATCGCATATTGTTTTTATAAATATGATTTTTTTCCAAGTATTTTACTATTACTGTTGACGAATTTATTAATTTTATTAGTTTACTGATAATATAAAATTTCAGTAGGATAGAGTAGACGAGAAGATGGCAAAGAACATTATAAAAATAATATATTAACATTGCCATTAATTAAGATGTAAAATCGCTTTAAAAATAAATAAACAAATCTAAAAAGTATTGATAAAATCTGAAAACTCAGAATATATCTAAGAATATTTTAAACAAATTGTAGATTTCTAGATATAGAAAATATTGTACAAATAAAATATAAAGGAAACATTTTTTTATTTTGGGAGGAGGGCATTGGCATCCTTTCATAGTGCTGTTATGGAATTTATTTATTCATTGATAATATTGAAGCTGCCAAAAAGACAGAGCAGGTAGTAGGATGGCAGCAGAGCAACAAACAATGCACCGGACGAAGGATAGGCCGGACGATACACTGCAGTATAGTGCACTCGATGCAACGCCAACATCGATCCGCCACATCAATTCCAAACGGCTGTGTTTTTATTTATCGTGCCATTTATTAAATATTGCATTTGGTCATCAATGTAGCGATAGTTGTACTGTGTATCTTCTCTGGAATATAATGTTGTCTTATTTCAAGTATATTAATAAATCATGCGAGTCATGAATTGATTGAGGTTTCAGAATTGCTATATTTTGGTTTAAAAATGAGCGAGATATCTCATTGTTTCAATTACCCTATATTTTGTAAACGTAATAAGAAAACAGGGATCGCATTCTTCACTAAGATTTATTTTTTATTATTCTATATATTTTCTTTTTGTCTGTATTATTATTTCAAAGAACTTTACCGCTTTTACCTAATAAGTATTTTCGGGTTAGAGCTTGATAAAAGGTGTACTAAGCCAACGATTGCCTCGTTAGCGACCCTCACTGGATGAGCCCGAGGATAGTCTACAGATCCCATAGAGTCGAATACGGCTGTTAGTTAATAGAGTTGGAACCGTCTTAAATCTATTAGCCGTCTCTATTGCAGAAAGAAATATGTTATATAATTTTATTTTAACTGTTGATTCAAATTATTTCCTCTGAATAGAATATAAACAATCGATCTACATATTTTGCTATCAATAATAAATAACTATAAAATCATCTCAATAAATGGACACAACCGAACGCTATTTTATGGATTAATGCCCCGATGATTTGGCCGAGATCAGACAGTACCGTCATGTTTTCCCCCAAATAAGGGTACCCACTTTATAGAAGATGGGTGAACCCCAGGAGGGTCAGCAGATCCCTCATGGTCTATTTATAACCGTTAAAGGATCAAAAAACTTATATAATAAATAGATTTGGTGGATTTGAAGACGGGACCTTGAAGATAGCAGCTGAGGACTCTACACTACGTGGTATCTTACGTTCTCTGGATATGGCATTTACGTGACGATAAATAAATTACTCCCGTATGTTGTTACTATATGAGTGGGCGAGAGATCAAGTTCTACAGGTTTTTTCCACTTAAAGAGAAGTCCCACTGTTCCCACTTTTTAGCTTGAATCGTTTCCTCGTATAGAACAATGGTGTGAATTGCAAAAATATATAATATCTCAATCACTATCAAATCGGACAGTTATTGTTATGCTTAATCATTTTCGATTATTGCATGTTGGCAGTTTTTATTAGAAGCAAATATAAATTCTACCTAAAGTAAATAACGATATGCCATAATTTTTCACTACATTTCACCGAAATAATTAAATAAATTGTTTTGTTTGTTACTTTAATTAACGAATAAATAATATATGTGATAAGTGAAATGATTGCGATCGTAAAGAATTTTATCTTTAACAGAGCTTGACAAAATCATATACATAAATATGTGAACAGTTGTATTACAATTATAATACATAAATGAAGTCCATTCATCTCCTGAACCTTATATATTTCTTTTTAATGCACCCACTAACTTAACTTATACATAATTAAAAAATCATCATTCTGGAACTATCCTTCCGTGTTCGTTCCCGACCTTTCTGTTAAGTTGTCACTGGGAACCCCTTAATCAATTCGGGGATAATCCAGAATAGGAAATGACTCCAACAAAAAAAAAAGTTGTAGCTTAGACTAAACGTGACGGGCCTTATCTAGTAACAAACCCAACACGCTTTATTTATTCAGAAGAACATTTTAAACAAATAAATATCGGGTATGATAGGTTTCTGGGTAAACAATGATAATTCTTTTTTTTTTAACGGTTAATTATATTTCTACATGCTTTGGAATTACAAAACTACGATTTTTCATTATAAATAAGAGTTTATTAAAATTTTAAATTAATGATTTATTAAATTTATCAACATAGTTATAGTAAATTAAATGTGCAATTTATTCGACTTTCAATTCGTAGTTTTTTTATCATTTAATCTTACTTATTCTTAATTATAAGGAATATAATTAGCAATATAATCGCTCTTTATCTAATTTATTAATATTTCACTTAAATTAATATTAACTGCGTCGACTACAATAATAAAAAAAATTGAGTGAATCTTTGACTAAGGGGTTGAGTAGTCTAAACCTTAAGAGATGATAGGTGTTGCGGGACTGTATCCTAAGGCGCTACTGTCATTTCTACCCTTTATCAGGATTATTAAACAAATATATTTTTTTTATATTTTCTTTTTAGTAAATCTATAAAATGATCGAAAATCATATAACAGCCATTTTCTTTAATTTGTTTTTCTTTTTTTATTAATTTTTATATTGTGTATTAACTATAATTGTAATGAGTATTTTATCTATTTTATGTATATTTATTAAGTATTATATCGTTTACTAAGTATTATTTCTTTTTTGTCCTTCTCCTAAATGTTTATCATCTTATTGTAATTCCATGAAAACATGAAGAAAGGGAACGTGAGTGTTGGTCGATAATCATTTTTTCAAAGTCGATATTTAGAACTTCATAATCTTAAAAATCTGGATCGTACAGGTAGCAGTTCTCTTAAGCTCGTCTTTTTTCCTATTCTACTACAACTCATCAAAAGTCTTGATAGGCTGAGAATGATATGGTAGAGTTAATACTGTTTCTACGAAATCGTTTCCCCACCCGAAGATATAAACAGATTGAATATTTCGATTCTTTTTGGATTTCAACCATTATCCTTCAGCATAACAACACAGCACTGACTTAGAGCAATGTATCATTAATTTTTGTAAGATGTTAACAAAATGAAAAACGTTTAAATTATATTAATTATGTTGGACTAAGATTAATTTTCTGCTAAGAGATTTTGATTCAAATTGTAAGGTAGACTTGGTTAGTATTTAGTAATCTATTGAAAAATATATAGCAATAATGTATTTTTGCTAAAAAATCTTACTTTTCATTTCGTTTCCTATCGTTTGTTTAAAAAATTGTTCTTAATTTGGCCAAAAACTTCGAAGTGGCTGAAAAAATGTCCCCTTGACCTTTTAACTCAGTTATTTGAGTACTACATGTGTGTAGTTTATCTACTTGTCTTAATGCCATGCCATTATATATCACTGATAATATTGTATTGTAATATTATTTAATAAAGTTGTACAATTCAATAAATAATAAAAAATATATGTTTAAGGAAATTTACAGATTACAATCAATTTTTTTGTTTTATTTTGAGCTAAGGGTGTATTTTAAGGTATGATATAAATATTCATATCATATTATACAGTTATATAACTCATTCTCGACGAAATTTTACAACTTGTGAATATATTTCGTATCATCAGTCTTTATTCAAAAGAAAAGGACGGGACAGTTGATAAAAAAGTAGCTCTTTTAACACACTAAAATGATATTGGGCGGAGAAAATGTTCTGTGAATTGGATATTCCCTTAGGGAAAATGAAAGGTTCTCTACAGTGGTTAAATGCACGCGACATTGTGAGCTAATGTATTGGGACCGGTTAGTTTTGGGGAAAGTAATTTATATAAGCAACTACTTCGATTCTGTTTCCAGTTTAGTTAAACCCAACTTGTTTCTGTTATTTAAAGTATCCTCTCTTTGCAACGGTTTTCGATTCAGTTTCTCCTCAGAGTCCTCCAGCTTCTTCGTATTTTCATTTCATTTCTTTGCAAAACATTGATGATGCTTGTTGATAATTACCGCAGAAGATAACTAAATATCGTCTTTGTCGATCTGTTTTACTAGAGAGTAGCTATTTCTATTTTCTTATAGTCATATCTTTAAATGCTTTCCATGATCTGGTATATTTCTTTCGTGCTTCCTAATTTCTTATACATAATTTAGTTTCTGTTTTTATTATTTATTTATTTATGATGACATGGTAGTGTTTTTTTTTGGGTGTGAATCTCCATAACCTGGAATAAGCTATGAAATTTCCCGAAGTCAAAAAGGTTCGTTTAAATTAAAAAAAGAATAATCCAGTTCTACAGTATGATAAACACGACTATCTTGTCCTTTGTAAGTAGAAGCAAAATAAATTTATCGATATTACAGTTGTCTTGAATGTATTGTTTGTTATTCATTTACAAAGGTTTAGAGAAAAATGGAAAAAAATGTATATTTTTTATTTTCTAGCAGAACTTGTAAATATTGTAGGTTGTTGTGATCTCGATCAATATCCCGGCAGACAATGAATAGACCCCCCCCCCCCCCAGCACCTCCTGAGACAATTGCAGATAAAAGACTGGATGAGCTGAGAAGATGTCATTTGTTATGTTGGGCGCGGCACTAGATCTCCAAGGCAACATTTAGCTTTAAAGTATCTGGCACAAAGCCCTATTTATTCCAGATATCATCTACTCATTTCCATATGAAAAGGGTTCCTTGCTCCACATATCGATTCCAATATCGATAATAGTTCGATCTAATCGATAGCCGGCTTGATGAATGTCGCCTCGTTGAATTATCATATCCTCCGAAATGTCATTCAACTGCAGCCTGTCAGTTCATCACGAAAAAACAAACAATGATGAATTGTTATTTCTATATGGCGCAGTTTTTTTGTTTGTAATGAAAGTTACGTTCCACAAACATTCCTCCGCTCTGAACAGTTCTATAAATTCTAAAAGAAAATCATTGCCCCAACTAACCACATTATCACTCAGTAATAACAAACACACAAAACGTAGGAATACAGACGAGGTCTGGAAAAGCGATTGAAAGGGTGATGTCTATCCAAACGACACCCTTACGCATGCTCAGATAACTAATGTGACCAACTGACTAACGCGACGGTTCACACGCTCACTTCGGACGTTCGTCAGTTCATCTGTCCACCGGTCCACTTTTTCGATGTGAGCTCACATCAATTTAGCTTACTCGTGGTCAGTTCGACGTGAACACACCAAATTGACCGTGTGTAGCGGCCTTTACAGTGTTACTATGACAGATTAATCATTTATCCTCTTAAAACCCGTGGATCGACTATTTGTGAATGGGAATTTTTCTGCCAGTGCTAGGCCTCTATTAAGTGAGTACCCTTTAATTGGTGGAAACTAGCAGCCCAAAGCAGTCTGAGACATGCCCTGAACCAACCAATGTCCTGGTTTGATAAATGCTGTCTTGGTGAACTATCATATCATCTGAAGTTTCATATTATTTTTCAAACATCGCTACACAGTTTTATCCCCACCTGCCAAATACAAATAATTGACAACCAGCAGATTGGCTGCCAGTAAAATAAAGCATAATGAGATGAGAGACATGAAGAAGAACAGTACACAGCTGTAGCTCTCCCGTGGCTTGATTTAATATTGTTATGACAACAGATCTCTCATCCACGTTCTTTGTAGTCTCCCCCTAGTGCTCTCAGGCATGAAAGTCGTGGCCATTTGTTCTATTAATGAGTTTGGATGTCAGTGTAGTTTTTCTTGAAAGCGTTTGTAGTATGTTAGTATGTGTTCGTCAACTTTTTGTATTTTTAAGTCCGTATGCAATTTCTTGTTATCGCCATACCATTGTGCTTTGGTGATAAGTTTAAGTACTTTTGACTGAAATTTTTGGAGTCTTTTTGTGTAAGTTTGTTTAGCTAAGCCGTGAAATTGAAATTCCTATGCCCAAACTGGTTTTAGTAAGTAAGTGCACGTGTTTAATTTGTCTTAAATCTAATTTGGAGTTTTTTTTTAATAGCAAATAAATTAAATTGAGTTTATGATTCAGTGATTGGTCCTTCAAATTAACCCGAGGACCCCGTGGCATCCTCCTAAACAGTTTATTAGAAAAAAACAGACAGGGCTTATACCCATTGCCAAAGTTAGCGATTCCCGGGACTGAACAGACAAAGTCACTGACTCTTTTAAGAGTTTAAGTTGAGCTATATTAAATCTGCCCCTACGTATATATTTTTTAAATTATTATTCAATGAAATTTCCTACTGTATTATACCAATACAATAAGTAAATAGGATGAATTGTACATATTGTCATGAAAAAAGACAAGCAGAGAAACTAGCCAGTGGACAGTTAACTAGACAACCAGTAACAAATTAAAAGTTCAACTTAAAAGATCACGAGGCCATCTTCTTTTCTGACGCCTCAGAGGATTATCAGGAATTGAAGAGGTTGCTAGTTTTAAACCTAGTGGGTTTGAATGGAAATAAAGTTTGTCATGGGAAGGTTGCTGTCGGGGGTTGCTTCGGGCCAAATCAGCGATCAATGGGATATAAGGCCATTATGGATTACTTTGTTCGTAACAAAGTAAGGAGCATTGAAGATTTTACGAAGGAATTTGGATTGTAAGGATTGAATACGAGTTCATGAATTTTATGGCTTAGTTGAGCCCCAAAGCTCTATTCCGTAAGTCCTAATAGGTCTAATGATTGTAATGTATATGAAACTTTTGTAATTAATTGAGAGCTTAGAGCGTTTGTCTTGTAAATGTTGTGTGAATGTAAACGGCGAGCTGTTTCTTGTCGTTTCAGTCTAGTATGGGGATTCAAAGTTAAGCGGTTGTCAAGGTGTAGTCCTAAGTGCCGGACCTGTTCTACGGGAATCAGTGGAATGTTATTAAACGATACAGGAGGAAAGGAAGTCATTGGTGTACCAGATACTACGTATACTAAATCGTTTTGCCTAGACACGACGATAATGATAACCATCAGCAGAAACGTTGACTTTCCAAAAAAAAGAGTTCTTCCTACTAAAGAGAATTGTTTTCACCTCCACCCGGACCATTTTCTTCCTCATATATATATAAGGTAAACTATTATTATTCAATGAAGGATGGAAGTAGTTGGGGGGGGGGGCAGCCATAAATTATCAACAAATAAGTGAAAACTTATTTTTTATTAGTACCAACGTTTCGACCTACGTTGTAGGATATCTTCAGGGCTATGAGAGAAAAACAAATAAAACAAAAATAAGTATAAAAAACATTACAGTACCGAGAATATAATAACTTATAGAGATATAGAAAAGGAAAAAAAAAATAGCGACGGATATATTATTAAGGATATATGAATTAAAAATTACAGAATAAATGTACAGAGGATGATAGTAATATTATTATTCAAGATTTGTTCAAGAACGGAGAATACATTAACATCAACACATAACATCCATATAACGTCTATACTAATGCGAAGTATCAAATGTGAACAAAATAATTCATTTTCGATCTACAGCGATTGCTTTAGGATTAATATCGGTAAATAATTCTATCAGGTATAATGCCATTGGTAAAATACGTTTGACGACCTCGAATGAACCGCTGAATCGACGACATTAATAAATTAAGATATTTGTATCAACACATTACAACAACCTAGGCCAGTTATCAAGTATTTCGCTATCGTTAAACGTTTTTCAGCAGTGTAAATTATAAAAGAGACTGGAAAACTTATTAAAATTATATTTACGAGGTCGGAAACGCGATGAGCCTGTAGAGGTGAGATAATGGCACCTTTTCCACCCGGGCCTAACGAATTAAACCCGGGCCCGTTAATTTAAAGGATAGCTAGTGAGAGAGGAGATAAAACTCCTTGTAAATAACTATCAGCTCTTATCTAGCAACTACTTTTATCAATATTTTAGTATCGCTAGTACGCGGTAGTAATCATGTTGCGTCTTCAATTTTTTTTTTATTTCTCAAATCTAAAACGAATGGTGTTAAGCTATCCTAAGTGCCAGTTTTAACATTGGTTATATACTAATTATTACTCTTAAAATTCGGTTGATTTGTAGATATGTATGTATGTATATTACATATGGATCCGAACTGGGAATGAAACATTTAAGGAGGGATCGACATTGCCATCCCACTAAAATAAGGTTTCTAACATAAAATTTACTGGATATTACTTAATAGTTCTTATTAACTACTTAAAACAATCAGAGACTTAGCTGCCATGAGAAGTCACAACAGGAGCAAGCTAACATTACAGCTTTTTTTGTGTCTCTACCATAAATCGTGTACGTACATACCATGTTTATTTTTAGCTTACGCAGTACACAATAATTTTTATACAAATTAACAATGATGATAATATTAATGATTGTTATATAATTGGCATTCTAATTTCTTTAAGAGAATCTCGATTACACGAAATTTTGATTATCCGAACCGAATCTAATCGACGTTCTAATGTTAACCTTTAATGTGAGTGTGTATGTTTTGTGGTGTGTGTGTGTGTGTGTGTGTGTGTGTGTGTGTGTGTGTGTGTGTGTGTGTGTGTGTGATATGAGGGATTTTAAGGTTTTTATGACATGGATAAAATATGTTTTTGTTTAATTATTATTAAAATGAAAGATACCTCCTGAAAAACAATGGAAAACTATCATTCATTAAAATCAATGACAAAAACTTAGTTTTCATAAAAAAATTCTTGATTCCGTAGTGATTCGATTTCCGAAATAAAAAAAGGACCATAACAAGTTAAATTAAAAGCTTTTTACGACAACAAAACTACGAATTACGAAATCGCAAGGATTTGAAGAAGCACGGACCGTAATCACTGTTTGTCACGAACTCCGTTATTACGAATGATACGAAATGCCACATAACCCGGCTTGATTTCCTAGTCTTATAAAAAAGGTTCTGAAATGCAGAAATAGGTTTTTCTAAAAATAAACTTGAGAAGAGATAAGGATCCGGTGGATTGATAAGGCGGGAGCGGTCAGGTAAGACAGGTAATCGACCCTCAGCTATCTGACAAGCACGATGGCCTTAATTAACAAGTGGCACAGGTGCAATAGTTTGGCGAGACACGTGGCAGACAGTTGGACTGCCAGCAACGACAGACACAAGGAGGCAGACAGATCGATGGGGCTGGCTCCAGCGGCAAAAACTCAAGGGGCCACACATAGGGCTCTTCTTGACGGCCCTCTGTGTCTGCGAGGTAGCCAAGGGGGCCAAGTCCCTGTAGTATCCCTATAGGGGAGGATCCCTGAAAGAAGGTAGGTAGCCAGGTAGCTAACTTGTGAGTATGATTAAGCTCTCTTCTATTCCAGTCTAATCGATAAAAATAAATAACCCCATAAAAACCTTCTTCCACTTATTCTTTATTATAATTTATTACAAATAATAATAAAAAAATAATTTATAACCCATCCATTTAAACGAGGACTTCTAATAAAGATTAAAAAATTAATAAATTTATTAATAAGACAAAAAATAGTTCAGATCAAAATCTGAAATAACCTATATCTTCTAACTAAATCCAAGCATTAAAAGACAAACAGTTTCTATGAAATGTTTATTTTCAATTATTACGACGAATAGAGGTTGAACCTAAAGGTGGTTTAAAATAAAAAGTAATTCGTAAGCTATCCCACGCAAATGAAGACACTTCATCTCAAAGATTTGATTTTTATTTCAATTATTAACAAAATTAAAAAAAACATTGAAATAAACAACTGTATAATAGAATTTATCAAGGAAATATAATGAAAGATGAATAATGACACGAGATAAAGGGAGGTAGGGAAACTACCCAATCAATTGTAGTACTCGAATTATAAAAATAAATGTTATTTATTAGCTTGAAGAAATTAAGTAATTTGAAATATAATTTCATTTTAGTTAATTTATTAAACTAAATTAAATTATAACCCTTGTTATATCTCTTTTGTTCTAATGATTGAAATATAATACATCATTTTATATATTTCAATTATTTTAGTTTTGTCTATTATTCAGCAGGTACTTGTTTATTCAGCCTGAAGGAGATTTGCAACGTGGGTTTCGCTATTAAAGGGATTGTTTGTCCACTTCAATTATTCATTGAACTAATAATTATTCAAGATATTTTTGGTTTTGTTTGTCTTTAATTATTGCTTTATTAAATGTATATTAAAAATTGAAATTTAATTTATTATTTATATTTAGTTATTAATATAATTGTATTCATAAAAACAACGCGTCTACGTTTCAATAATTCACAGATCAGGTATATTATTGTCTTATGAAATTCAAGCATAAACAGCCAAGTATGGCTAAGTTGTAACCTTTACAACCGGGTAAAGAATTGGAAATAATATTAATTTTTTATCAATTTGGTATTATTATACCGTTAAACTTTTTTAACGTCTTTTCTGTAGTCAGAGATACAGGTCCTGTGTAGATGACTGTAGCCAGAGATACAGCCCCCGTGTAGATGACTATATCATAAACGTATTGTGTGAGTGAAATGAGTTCTTGGATTGGTGAATGGTTTTTAAGAAAGTTGTGTTCATTTTCAATTCATTCGGAGAGATCTCTTTAAACTTTTCACAGTTTTAGTTCAAAAGCGCTTACAAAACCTTCTTATATCAATCAAGATATAACTTTTTAATGTTTTTTCTAATAGTAATCTTCTGCTATGACTAATTAATATGTGATATTTTGCACTCCGATTGTGTTAATTATACAAAGAGGCTACTATCTTATGAAAATTACATGGTAGATGTAAGTGTTGACGAAAGTTGTAAAATATAGCAACAAATTTCACGTTTTGAACTGGAGCTGGCTCCCACAATTTATTGACTTAATAAATGCAATAAAATAAAATCTGTATTTTTCCCAAATGAAATAATTTTTAAAATGAATAGGTGATAAATAAAAATAAAGCTGTACCCTGAATAACCTATGAAGAGTATTGGCCTCATTACATGTTAAAGACGTTATGCTTCTTAGGCTACACCTACATTGGATCCGGTGTGATACGAGGAGACCTCGCTAGCAAACCAAATGACTGAAACATATCGAGAGTTATAACATTTGATTCTTTAAATTTATAAAATTAAGATTATTTATTAATTATTTTCAATACATTGATATTTTACTATAATGTATAGTAAAATATGTATAATGTATACACCCCAGCATCGTATGTGATAGAATCACGTCGCACCGAATCGGATCCAATGTAGGTGTAGCCTAAGAAAAGGAGGCGATTTGGCCGAATTCATAATCAACAGCCAGATTTACCCGCTAATGAAGGGTACCCACTTTTCATAGGCTGAGTGAGGATTCGTAGATCTTACAAGGTTTAAGTTTGACTATTGAAAGTCTAAATAATTTATCTGCCGGGCATAAGCCTGGGACTTTGAGCACAGAAACTCAGCGCTTTGTAAAATGAGCAACCTGTTATTGATAAAGATAAAGCATAGATGCAATGTATAACCCGCTTCTACACGTGGAGACACTTTATTGAAATTTAAACAAGGCTCTATCCCCAAGGAACAAAACTTGTGAGCTAGTCGTAGATATGGCCGACCTTGTTACCGGAAACCGTAACCAGGCTCATTCCTGACTTACGACTTTCTGCTTTTTGCCTTCCGTCCTAGTCGAGGATGCCCTAAGGATCTTTTCCACCCTAACATGGCGAAGGATTAATCTTTATTGGATTATTGATACCGAGTGGCTTTATGGTCTTCTATTTCTTCTGGTCCTTAGAAGTCGGCCCCGAACTCGGTCCAATAACTAGGAAGATGGAACATCCTCTCGTGCCTTTAAGCTCTTCCTTTTCGGATGTTTACTTTAACTGGATAATTCATTCCTATATTTCCGAGTACATTTGCTTTCTAATAAGCTTACAAGTACGTGCAAAAATATTTTATAAAATCTTCAAATATTCATGCATATACAATATATCGTGTATTTATTTATGTATTGAAATAAAGGATATATATGATAAAAAGATCCACGAAGGGTCTAAATGCAGATAGTGCATGTAGATGATTTGAATCAGATAACGCCCAACCACTAAGTTTTTGTTGTATTAAGCTATGTACCCACTAAATAAAGGCTGGGACTTTGCAGAGCCTTGCAGAGATTTTATCTACCATATCCCGCTTCGAACCCAGTACATACAACTCAGCAACACTGCGCTCTCCAAGCTGAGCGAGCCCGCTTCACACTATATTATTATTATGTATTTATACTATTTAATTACAAAACTATTAAAACAGAACTCAATAAGGAAGGAGAAGGCCGGGGAGAGATACGTGCGGAATGCGTAGTGCTGCGGCAGCGATACTCTAACTCATTTCACAGGAGACTTAACGCATTTCAAACCTATGTGCCTCGAAAGCAGAAAGCCTCTCTCTCTCACTCACTCTCTCCTCTCTCTCTCTCTCTCTCTATATATATATATATATATATGAATCCTTTCGATATGATATAAGAAAGCCTTTTTTTTTAAATATGGTATTGCTAACCGACTTTTGAAAATTCTATAACTTTTCAACCGTAGACAACAAGGAAGAAGTGACAATCAAAATCGTGCCCTACATAAAATGAAGGAATGATATAAGGGAAGACTACACTGTGGACAGAGAGATTTTTAGAAAGAGGATTCCGCCGAAGAGTGAAAAGGAAACCTTCCTTTCAGGTTCACCTGGTCTCTTAAAGGCGGTTGAGCTTGATTTCGGACATATCGCATCTTTAAATCTTCTCTCTTTTATACTGATTATCCGTTGTATTAGTTTACATTCTGGAAAATTCAAGTCATTGCAGTCCTGTCCTTCAGCTGCTGGAGCTTGTAAGGGATTTCAACTGATACTTTCGAAGGACTCGTGCCTGATGGCCCTTTTAAGGACGAGTAAGGATTAGCTGAATACGTTCAGGACTAGGCTAACAAGCTCTAGGAATATTTCAGAATAGATTAAAATCAATTGCGCCCTATATAAGACAATAAGGGGCCTGCAGACCATTCTGGTGGTCCCCAGGCCCTATAAAGTGGGGACCCAAAGTAGGAGGTAAAACCTTGCAGTTGGACGTGAGCTAGGACCTGTACAACCGTTGTCCTAGAACGGTATATTCATTACCACTTAGGCTACACCTACATTGGATCCGATTCGGTGCGACGTGATTCTATCACATACGACGCTGGGATGTATACATTAGACATATTTTACTATACATTATAGTAAAATATAAATTTATTAAAAATAATTAATAAATAATCTTAATTTTATAAATTTTATTTATTATTTATTTATAATTTAATTTTCATTTGCACCTGCGCAATTGCGCATTTGGTTTGCTAGCGACGTCTCATCGTATTACACCGGATCCAATGTAGGTGTAGCCTTACTGAACCAAAGACTCTTCTGGGGTTATAGTGGCTTGTATTAAAATGAATTAGGGAAAAGAAGAGTGAATATTTAAACCTGGATTTCTTGCAAGGATATGATAGAAATAGATAATTTCATTGGAGTATGCTATATTTTATTTATTAATTAAAGGGATAAACGGATATTATTTCATCTATTAGTAATAGTTTTGGTCCTAGATATGGAAGGGGGGTAGCGGCTTGCCATGTGTGTACTGTCAACTCAAACGATACTATATAAATTTCGAATGTCACGGTTGATTAATCAGAATATATTCTCTTCTATTTGTATATCAATTTTCTGAAAATAGGCAAACAGATAATTGGAAACCACGGCCTCTATAATATTTCTCCGCCCGGATTATTCGAATAATTGGAGTGTGAACTGCCTCCCGCACGTGTCAATTTATTATCAAAAAAATAAATTGTCATTTCGGTTTGAGAAAAACCGATGAAAAAGTGAGGGGGAAAAAAAACAACCAAGTCCTAAAAACAAAATTTATTATAATCAGAATCAGAGTTCTAGACAGTGAACTACTCAACTACCGATATATTTAACCGAGGCTAGATATATAAAAATATCGACATCCCTATTTAAGGCCATTATGTATGGATGTCTGCCACAAAATATGATGAATTTAAGGCACAATATGGACCGAATATTGTCTTTTACGTAAAATCGAGTTTTGTAAGATTGTTTATACTTGTAACAAGATAAAAACGTCTAAAAAAATATTGTTTGGCGAACCAGGACGTAAAAAAAAGGAGACGAGGAAACAGTAGGGGACGGATCGATGATGTAGAGGGCGATCTGTAGAGGATGGCAATTGGACAATAGAGAAATGGAGTTGCTGATAGTGAGGATTGGAAGGCTTTGTTGAGGAGGTCAAGGCCCCACGAGGGATGTGGAGGCACGGGAGTAGAAGAATGGCGACGATAGTAGCTCTCGAGGGGAGGTTATGGCCAGGTTTCTAATCTCAGCGATCAGATCATCGATTACATATTAAATGGATTATGCCGCCTGTTTATGCACCGATGGGATGACTGATTCCATCGACTGTTGTACATATCCTCACTACAGCCTCAATGTAGTTATTTATACTTTAAATCCCAATAATTAATAGATATAAAAATTATTGGCACAATTTTCTACCACAATGAAGATATAAATTATTAATGCGCGAGTCTGTGGAAAGATTCAAATAGTTGGGCCCTACGCTCGATAGAGAAATAACAGTGAACTGGAAAGAAGAAAAAGAAGCGAACAGGCAAGAAATACAAGAAGGCTTCATTCAGTAATATGGCACATTTATCTTTCAAAAAAGAAAGTTCACCATTATGTCATTGAAAGTATTCTCAAATATGCTGCAGAAACATGGGCAACTTATCGGCGAAAATATTCTGGAAAATTAGTGCCGTGGAAATGGGTTATTGCAAAAGATGTTTAAGGAACACTAGGATAGATAGGATTAGAAATGTGATTATAATGAAAGAAATGGAACTGAGAGAAACTGTCGGCAAAGCAAGAAGAGAAACTGAGGTGGTACGGGGCTTGAACAGCGAATGATTTCTGTTCGATGACCGGAAATAGTAAGGGATTGGCCCCATATTAAGCCGTCCAGTAAGGACGTGGTGTAAGGAATTGGAGGAAGAGATGTCAGCGAGAAGTGAATGGAAAGATAGGAATCTTTGAGAAGAATAGACAAAACGGTAACCCTTGATAGTGATAGGAAAATGACCACCAATAACAAGATAATGTTTGCTATTGCAATCGACCAACAATGTGTTATGTCCAGTCACGGAGAGACTGATAACTTTGCGCTTGAACATGCTGCCTCAATACTCAATCCTTCGGATGAATTCGATCGATGGACTTAGTGTTCAACTAAAATTGCTATATCAATCAAACATAATTGCTATATATTTCAGCAGTGAGTTGCAAAGATTCTGCATCTTTATGGCCTATCGAAATCGAGCCATTTCGCAAACTCTGCATTGCTTGTTCAAATTCAAATGCAGTGTGAAATTTATTCCTGGGCATTCCTATTCTGGAGAGAATGTTAATCGCTGGATTATCGAGAACTATCTGGATAACCAATCCACTCTGCCCAAGTTCGCAGGCTCAGAGCCCTGTAAGTGACCTTAGTATCTTTAAAGAGAATGAAATATTCTTGGCGAAGAGTTCCCTAGGAAGGGACGTGCCTGTGTCATGGCAGCTACTCGTTATCCATATGTGCCTGGGTAGGTGAGATTTAGTTCTCCCACTGTAGCATGGTCAGTCTGTATCGTTAGCCACGGCAGCATAAGATGACAAACAAACAAACAGTCAATATTATCCCAAATAAAAGTTAATATTGTGGAAACGATAATTATCAACAAGCTTCATTGTAATAAACTTTTAAAATTCTATCTTTTCATAAAATAAAGGATAATTGTCGATGCCATTCAAATTTATCCTTTATATATAATTTATTTGCCAATTAAATATATATTTGTATAGCAGTCCTAATTATATATAAATATACGCGCGGTTTTATAATTGACAATACTTTTTTTAAATTAAATTTATTGATATTTACAACTATAATATGATTATAACAAGTAAATCTGCTGATATATACAGACAATACTTAAGTTTCAAGTTTTAGTTGCAATGAGTTGTAAATTCTCGAAATCGATAATTGGCATTGGGTATCAGTTTCAAGGTGACCAGGACTCTGTCACTCTGTCACTCTGTTACGTAAACGTGCATCAAGTTTTTTTGCGTTCTTTTTTTAATTTTGTTTTTCAAAACTTCCTAATCATTTGAATTCCAAACTCGAATACAAAATTTCATGTGTCCTCATGTTAACTTCAACTAAAATAAATAATTCTAGCACATTCGGTTGAAAAACAAAACAAAAAAACATTGTCAATTTTCCTCCTATACCACTTTAGATACCGTACTAAGACTAGGGAAAGTTATAATGTTTTTCTCTATTTATGGTAATTTTGGACTCATTGATAAGTACTGCTATTGACCGTTCTCGGCTTTTCCTCAGCACTAATTTTGGCAGCCAAGTTCTCAATCTGCAGAACCGTCCAGAAGCATCCAGTAGATCCTCGGAACTCGTCAATGCCATCTTCATTCAATCAAAATGGCGGCCAATAAGACCTTTAAGAAGCCTATAGCTGGGTTGATTACAGAAATAAGGACACCGTGTCATAAATATACCAAGGTCTTAATTAGGTTGGGTTAATAATTTCCAATATTGATTCACAACCCGTTTCTCAAAAATGTATTTATTTATTTTTCGATCCGCGAAATATTTTGATTCAATGGAAGCTTGGATATGTAAATTATGGTTATGATTAATTAAGCCTTAGAACGCTATTATCTTCTTATTCTTTCTCTCCTCTGTGGCGTTGAGCGTTGTTGCCTTAGCCCACTCAGCTATGGTTTGGTAGCAAAGGTTTACACTGGTCTCAGTCGCTTGCAAACCTTTTCTGCTCCACGATGGTACATCCTCTTGCTGCTTCCAGTTTTTTAATATATAATCCTGGGTCCTCCATGAGAACGTCTGCCCTCCACTTTGGCTTCCAAGTACTAACTGGCCTTTCGAGTACCTTCTGCAGACGTGCCCATACCATATTAATTACCCCTCTTTCGAGATATCTACACCGATCGTACTCCTAGATCCCCAGGAATCCTGTCGTTTCAGGCGCATTCTTTCTTAGTATTGCCCACAATTCTTCGGTGGAATCTCAGTTCGGCCGCAGAAATCTTATCGCGGGTGGTCCAGGTTTCTGCTCCATATATCAGCGCTGGGAGTAACAGCCTCTATGGCTAGCCTCTCTGCTTACTTCCTGCTCACCTAACATTGTTTTTTTATCAAGATACATATCTAGGTTTCTATATATCTGGTAGGACAGTCCATTGGCCTTCATAAACTGGTTTAAAGCATCTTGGTCTATTCAACCATCTTGGTTAGTACTATCCCTTTCCATACATATAAGTTGTTTCAAGGGGACTGTCATAGTATCTTTTTGTTCTTTCTTATCATATGCTATTAAACATTTTTGCATTTTTTATAACATGATAGAGAATGTACTGCTTTTAGGACAACGGTTTCTCACACTAGGACAAAGGTTATTTATCGTCAGAGATCATACTTAACCGCAAGTTTTTTTCAGTCTAATAAGTAGATCCCGCAGATGTTAGATGAGAACAAATTAAATAATTTGTCTGCCACGGCCGGATTTGAACACGGAACATTCAGCATAGCAACTCCGCCCTACGCACTGAGCCTCTCACCCCCACAATATAAACATGTTTAAGATAATAATAAAACAACTATTAATCCATCATTTATAGTTTAATTTAATTTAATAAACTTATACCCAAATACAGAATCTACTAACACTAAGCTACACTACTAAACGAAACACAAGGAGATATTTGCTGTATATCTTTCTATATCGAAAACAGATGCCTAAAACACGTAGCATTGACACAAAGCTTTCCTAATACGACGAATTATGAGGCGCTAAATCTTGTGGAATTTGTCCCATTCTAAGGGAACATACACTCTTCTTATTCCTATCAGTTTGGGTTAGGGATAATAAACAGTCATTAAACATAAGTTACCGTCTTAATAAAAATCTCATGTAAATTATTTACTAATAAAATAATATTATAGATAAAATTATATTCATTAGCTTGGTTTTATATTAATAAATGGGATATTAAAGGAGTTGATAATTCATACGAGGTCAATAGTGGCCAGTAGAGAGAATATTCTGATTTAAATATGTTAAATTAAATACAAAAGGTAAACAAAAATAATAATAATGAAAAACATATTTATTTTTTGAAGTTGTTTAAAAATATATAAAACCGGACAATTTTTTTAAAATATGTGGTTCTCAATCTTTAAGTCTTCTATCTTAAAAGACATTTAGACTCTTAAAAGAAATTGGAAAATGAATAAAATCTTAAAAGTTTCTTGATGAAACCTACATAAATTGATTGAAAAATATTCGAAATTGAATCACGGTTGTTAACAAAAGAAATAATTTATTGCTACAGCCGTTTTCGAATTCGGAAGCTGAATAATCCAGCGCTTTAAGAACTGAGCTTCACCGTTAATGAAGTGAAAAATAAAGAAAAAAAATGTGCCACTAGAACCCATGAAGAAAAAGTCTTGTGGAGGACTGTACTGTTTCTAGGGCAAGGGTGGTATTTGTTTGGTGATTGTCCGAGATTACAATCAACCGCCAAGGCTTTGCGGAATAGAGAATGGGTGAGCCCCAGAGGATTCTGCTGTTCCTACAGAGTCTATCTGTGGTTATCAAAATATTAAATACTTTACAATGCTCCAGGTGAAATCAAACCTGGGACCCTGAGGAGAGCAACTCGGGGCTCTAATGTTGATCTCTCCTCCTCCCTCCATTATATAGTCCAGGGGCGGCCAATCCAAATGATCAAGCGGCCCACTTGGGAAATTCACTATAACTACGCCGATTGCATATAAATCTTATATCAGATTTAAAACAACTAAAGTAATTTTATTATAGTATAAAAATTGCATCATGCTCAGTTATTATTACAGTATTTACTATTATAATTACTTGTAAACATAGATAATATAATACTAATGATACTAAACGCACATTAATGTAATCATTAAGACGATTTTTTCTCATAATTTCACCAGTCAAATTTTCAATATATGAAAATACAAATAACTTTTTTTTTTAATTTAAATTGGTTATCCCTTAAACATTATAGAACAAACATATTTTGTAAAAGTTTGATTAATCTCCATGGCAAACCTCTGATTTAGTAGGCATAATTTTAATTTATTTTAATAATAAAATATAAAAACGCCTCGAATAAAGAAAGAAATACACTATGGGCTTAGATTTTAAGAATGTGGATCTTGAGGATGGAGGGATTCCAGGGAAGAGGGTGAAGAAGATGAAGCGAAGAGAACAGAAAGAAACAGCACAGTGTAAGGATGGGAGAATATTCAAAAGAACGGAAGAGAAAACAACACGAAGAAATATTGAAGAAAAAAATTAACTCATGTTTCCTCGGTACATAAATTAATATTATAATAACACTATGTAGATGATATCCACTGACCACTAACCACTAGCCACTAGTTTGTCACTTTTTAATCTTAGTAACTTAACTTAATTCGAGGTATCTGAAAAGAAAGAGGCCACAAGACTTTCGAACATAAAGCTGTCATTTGAATGGTGTCAATGAGTAGAATTATAAGGTATTATTAATGAGTTACAATATCAAATTGCTGTATTATCAATACAGTTGTAAATTTATATAATTATGGAAGGGTCACATGTGGTCTAGCAACCTACTATGCCTAAGATCGCGGGTTGCCAGCCCATAAATGTCTTCCTCAGGAAGGGATGTAAAATGGGGAAGTACCGAGCCAGTACGATGCCACAAACTAGTTAAAGATATCTAGCCTTAATATACCTGAAAAGGGAAAATTTAGGACTGCGAATGTACCATCGCCCGGTTAGCCAAAGCAGCATAAAGTGACGTTAAACGAAAAAACTAACAATAATTAAAGTTTGTAAGAAACAGGTTACGTTTGGGTTTACAAAAAGGAGAGATAATCGATAAGAAGAATATCGATTATTTATCTGAAAATATAAACATAAATAATATTAATGGAAACAGTCGAATAAATAACCTCCCTGAATCCCTGAATGGCCACTTCTTCTTCATATCGAGGAGAGAGAAAGTGGGCAGTTGGCCAGGTATAAGATTGATGCTAAACCACAGTTTAAACAGAGCCATGTTAATCTTAATATACAGTTTAGTGAAATATAACCGATTCCATGTTAAATATTCCTCCCCCCCCCCGTGAGGTTGGGCAAGATGAGCCCCCTCCGTGTGTGTCAGGAGTGAATTGTGATCGGCCTCTATAATAACAGGACTACTCCTACCAACTGCTACCTCTACAAAGGCGGTTTTTACATCCATTTTACATGATCATTAGCTCTTAGCTTATTTTTCATTTTTTTTATTTATTCTGTTTTTTATTATAGCTCGATACCATTACTTGGGAATTAGCTTTCAACAAGGTGTCTACTCTCATAAAAGCTGTTATGAAACAGTCGTTTATCTTTTCTTTTTTTTTTATAGCCATTCCCCGAACGAGGCTCGTGTTGATTTATTCGTTAACGATTGGTTATTCAAAGTTATTCGTTTGACCAATCCTATCGCTCTACAATTTGTGGTGCACACATGTGGTAGTTTTATTGGTGCCATATACTACTGTAGAAAGTATCTGCATTTATACTCGTATTATAATACCATTTATAAATATACAAATATATCAATTAAAACTTTGCTTTCTACTTTGTTTACTCAACTCGGTTGATGTATTTTCGCGGTTGAAACGGTTGTCCGAATATTTAGTGATTGTATAAAAGGGTATGCGTATATCAGAAAAAGTTTCTTTTGCAAAAAGCCGTTGATAATTTCCTTATGTTTTCCTCCAAAGCCTCGTGAACGGAGGAAAGAAACTAAACAGGAAACTTTTATAAAATGTTAATAGGAGCTCATAAACACTAGGAAATCCTCCATTACAAGATTTAAAAGAAAAAGAGAAAGGGACTTGATGAAATTTTCGCTCTAGTTTTGCTTTTAGTCGACTACTTAAATAGAGGTTTGTTTGGATGGTGGAAATCCATTCACCCGCCCACGAGCTACAACAGGAAAGGCGAAAGAAAAGTTGCTCAACTTTCATCCCAGTTATTTCTTTTAATCTAAATCTAAACAGTAGCAATTGGCTCTACTATCGGCGCGCCTGGCCAATTCCCATTTTACCAAGCATGCATTTGTTCATGTTTTAGTAGAGCTAGCTCGATATTATTCTAGAAATTGAAATTCAGTTGAGTACCTATTTTGTACTCCACTAGTGAGCCTATTCAAATTTAAATACTCTCTATTCATTGTTTTAAGATACGATATATGTTTTGTATTAATGAAAATAAAGAAATGTTTTGATGCAATAAAGGATTGTTTTTAATTGAAAAAAAAATTTTTTATAATAAAAATTTCTCGATCTTATTTTTTTACTGCATTAATTGTATTGAAAAAAACAGTCCTAAAATAGGAATATCGGAATAAGATGAAGCTTGTTTCATATTTTAAATCAAGGCATTCTATCATTTTCAACTAAATTTAAAAACAATCCTACATTTTATTTAACAGCTTAATGAAGTCCAGTGGATTTGTGATTGGCCGATTTTTTTAAAACATCAATAGTTTATATGACCGAGGGTCACAAAACAATAAAGAAAAAGTAGCTGCCGGTTCCACCCAAGGCAATGCCGGTCAAATGTTACAAGACCAAAAACCATGTATATACTCGTATTATAGAAAGATGCAGTAGAAAAGTTTGTGGTATATCTTAGTTGAAAATTATAAATCATGTTATGATGGGTAAAATTAATACAACGAATTTTAACTACATTTTGTATTATTTGATCGGATCTAAATAATAATAAAAAAGCTAAATATTGGATGTAATTGAGACAGAAGTGCCTTGACCTAGTGAGTGCTAGATTCTTGAGATACTCTGGTTCGTAATCACTCCCACAGATAGTTCTGAGGCATCTCTGGAATCCGGGCTCGTCTTTATTAAATCGTAATACACGGAGAGATTGTTGGTGTAGATTGCTATACTTTACGAATCCTCATTATTTATTATTTGTTTTTGTTAATTTATGCTAATCGGTCGATGCGACTGCGGCAGGTGCTGGTTAAACACCTCTATTAGGCCCTTTGACACTGGAAAGTTATGTCGTTTTATACATTAAATTTAACAACCTTCAATTTTTTTGTTGTCAGTTCATTCATTTAACGCCACTTTATATTGATATCGCTAATCGGACGATGCTACAGTGGGAGCTCTGAATTTTGCCCATCCAGATATAATAAGCATATCTTTAATGAGTACCTGATACCACACAGGCTTGGAATCGCCATTTTACGCCCCATTCCAAGGGCGACATATCTAGAGGTTTTTTCAATCCCTTTAAAAGTATTGAGGCCATCTGCCGGGTGGCGAGCCTGCATAGTAAGGTGTTAGGCTAACCACTAGAACACAGGTGACTCCTAAAAGCTTTAATTTTTAATCAGTGATGTAATCACCCTCGTTATCAACAACATTTTGTAACCTATCGAGCAGATTTTCGAAACCGGATAGATAAAAAGTGAAATGAATAAGACATTAATTTTTTCTAGTGTTGGTCATAGATTAACTATTTTGTTACTATAGATAACAAATAATTTAGTTACTTCTTTGGCTATAATGAATAAATTGAATGTTTTTACCTATTTTTGTAATTAGATTTTTAGCTTTAAAAAAAAACCTCGCTAACTAAACAATAAGTGAAGGAAAACTTTTGGCTGCAGATATCTTGTTTACAAAATGTAACCTTTCTTCGATAAGTAAACAGTTGTATGATATTGTAAAATTTGAAACAAGAGGTCCTTGAGGAATTCCCGACACTGTTAATACATAGATAGTTGTATGTTTGTGACCCAAGTACATCTACTTAGGTAGGGTCCACAGAGAGGGGATACCTAGGCCCACCTAGTCATCTCAAGTCATCTATTACATCTTGGATAACAATCTTCTACCTTCACTCAATCTTCTCTTCTTTCTTAGAACTCTTGTAGATTTATCTTCTTCCGTCCGGCTATGTCTATATATCATAAATTGCCTGAGCAGAATAAATATCCTCCCAAAAAATGTCCTTTGTATTTTAAAAATACCTTTGCGTTTCTTTCAAACAGTTAGCGAATATTTAAAAAAGGGATATAAGTTTCTTTATATCTCAATGTTAAATTGGAACAATTCATTCTTATGAATTTTTATCAATTTTCTCACTTGAAGTCACTGATGAAAATTATCACTGAAGAACTGCAGGATCATAACATCTTTACCCTTCGTCGGGAACCAATGACTTCCTTCCCTCCATTATCCATTAATAATATACCATTTCTAAATTTTTACAAATGTTTTACTTGGAATCCTCATACTAGACTAAAAGATAATAGGCCAGCGGCCAGGTACCAAAAAAGGGCTTTAGGTGACAATAAATTGAAGAGAGCTGCATTTTTGATACGTTGTAAAAGGGCATGTCTGACTAGTGGAAATCCAAGTTTGCTACCGAAAAACCGGATGGGAAAACTTTTGGTGGCCGAAATACTACGAAATTTTCGGATTTATTTCAGTTTTTGGCCTGTATCTCCTAATCGGTGCATTTTTTATTTAAAAAAACGTTAGTTACCATTTTTAATGTAGATTAAATTTGCTACAATTTGAATCCAACCAAGGCTCTATAGGTCTCATAGATTCTGAGTTACGTCCCTTTGAAAATTGGTAATTTTTTCCAAAATATCCAAAATTTAGTTTTTGGCCGACTTTCGTAAGGAACACCGGCCGAAGGAGTGATCCTCCGATGAAAGTCATGCGGAATGAAGCTGTAGTAAATTTAATTAGCTTTAATTAAGTTATCCCCAAAAAACCTCGGGGAGACTGGGTGCCCCCCCCCCGCATAGTAGTGCCTACTAGTACTATCATTACTTTTTTTTTATAGGTAATTTACAAGGAAATATTTATACTTTACGATAAACAAGCTGTTTTAGATCGATTCGTGGCGCACAAGATCATTTTCTTAAAACATCTATTTTCCTCGATTTTCCTTATTTTTTTTTATAACAAGAGAAGTTACAAAAAGAGAATTTTACAAATATATGAGGTGAAGAGTTGCTGGGTTTTTTTTCCTGTAGCCATTTAATTTTTTTTTCTTTCTGTAGAGTGTATCAACTTCACTGTGAGCCACTGTATAAGTTCAGATATATTTACCTTAAAATATCTATGTAGTATTTCTATTTACTCTAATAATATTTTCTTTATATATATATTTTAATATAGGTTTTCGATATTTTAACTGTCATATCCACCGGCTAGGTTGAGGTAGACGCAGACTCTTTTGCGAATCGAACCCAGACAGACAATACCTGAGGGCGATCAACTCGGATAGAAGTTGCTTCGAGTGCGATAAGTTTGTTTACGAGGACGAGGCTGGGCGAGCAGCCCGTAAAGCGTCGCTCCCTCGCGCCATTCTTTGCTGAGCCTGTAGTCTCCCCATTCGGACCCTCCAGTCAAAATAACACTCCTTCTCTGCTCTAACGGTTTTAATCTTTACAATCTTTTATTAAATTTAGAAATATTTCTAGTAGTAAAGTTTGTAAATCCGACATGAATTGATCAAATCTAATATAGTCCTAGCGGATTCACCATAACAGCGCTTTATAGTATTTATTCTGTCCTCCACAGTTTACCATCCATACATTCATTAATGCTTGTAAAAACTATTTTCAAGTTTCCTCCAAAAAACCTGCTAAACTACAAGCTATGAAGGCTGTTTGGTACTTGCAGAACTAGGTAGAGACCGTACTGTTTCTAGGACCACGGTTCTGCAGACAGGTGATTTGTCAGAGTTCCCCGACATTTTGGTACCCACTTTATAGAGACTGGGTGAGCGCCAGAAGCACAGCATTACTCACAGGATTCCTCTCGAGCTGTTAACATATTAAATAAATTATCTGCCACAGCCCGATTTGAACCCAGGACCTTTGGCCCAGCAACTCAGTACACTACCTCAGAGCTCTGTCCCGAAATTCCTCCAACCTTCCCATGTAACTCTCCATTACATGAAATCAGAGAGCAAAGAAACACGTAAGTACTTGTGTAGAAAAAATTGTCAAGGTTGTGACACAAAGAAAGTTGTAAAATTAGTTGGTTTCAATGTTGACTTTCACTTCATAGCAGATACGTCTCTAATTTTTGTAAGTATTAGCCCTTTAACTGCCAAGAGTGGAAAGCTTCACGCCTATCACATCGCTAACCGGGCCGGCTACATACTTCACGCCTATCACATCGCTAACCGGCCACTGCTACATACTTTACTACTCTCTGTTAACGCATTTCATTGTTTCCATTCTCCTTTCCGTTTACATTCTCCATTTAAAAAAAAAAAAAATAGCGAGACAAAAAACTACTACAAAATAAAATTTATAGAAAATAAATGAATGAGCAGGTAGTCACCGATCTCGTCTTTAGCACTGAAGGCGTGTGTGATGCAGGACGGCATATATCACCCATAGCATCTAAAGGGTTAAGTAATAGTTGGAGGAAATTGAATTTTAAAGAAAATACTCTTCAATCTCTTCTCCCTGAAGCCAGTATGGATAAATTAACATCGTATTAATTAATAAACGCTCTGCTGTATTTAAACCGTGGTAGAAAATAATAATGATTGACGAAAAATGCATATTTGATTATCGAAATTAATAATTTTAACATGGATAGATATTTTCGCTTTAGAGCTAATTCGACTTACTGCATTCTGACGAAAGTGAAAGACTTTTCAGGACCTCCCGCAACAAAAATTTGAATAAATGGTTAAACCAAAAATGGTATAAATTTGAATATTTATGCTTGAATAAGCTAACTGTGGACAGCTTATTTATATTTTTCATTCATGGGTAAATTTGCAAAAAAACTATTATTCCCTTCAAATCAAGTAGTTGTGCGTACTTATATATACACGAAAGCGAATAGACTCTGACATCTCTTTTTAAATACTTCCTTCATCGTGTCTTCATGATTTCTTTCTCTCTCCGTCCATTTTGTTCCTGATATCTTCAATTATTCCTTCTCCGATTTTCTTTCTCTGACCTTTCTACCGTGTTTACGATCTTTTTTTTTTTTTTTTGTTCTAATGTTTACGTAACTTTGTTCTAATTTCGCTTTTACTAAATCTATTTTTACATGGCTAAATCTATGATATGGTTGACTTTTTGTATGTCAGTAACCATTCTATTGCTGAATCTTGTTTGAGGAAGTTTATTCTTGACTGTATTCTTCTTCAGTTAATTGTTGACCTATGAATATAAATGTTTATATTTTTCTTATATAGTCATTCAGAGACTTCCCTTCTGTCTTTATTTTCTTCATTATTATTATTTGTTTCTCCATACCTTATATACGTTACTCCACGCCAGAGATATTGAGCTTTCAAATTTTTTTTTATGTACCCAGACTGACTGCTAGTGCTACCGGGGTCAATACAGTTCGGTGAGCGTGAAGATTTACCAAGTATTATGAAGATGGGAGATTCAAATGAGAAGACATCAGCATTAGGAGGCGGAGCAATGACAGAGCCCCGGGGCGGAGAGAAGAAAAAAAACTGGACCCGAGGCTGTTTGCCGCCCCCATTGATCTTAGGCCCTGCCCAGCACCAATGAGGTTATTATCCCCACCACTTCTTGGGGGGGTGTGTCAGGGGGACAGCTACCCGATAACAACACCGTGCCGGGTATCGATGCACTACTAGTAGTCTGGCGATGACCGCTCTCCTCGGGGCACTCTACCAAGAAGTCACCCGGCTCCCCTTCGGAAGGATATGGAAGAGTTAACTCGATTGTTATATCAAAAAGTATAATTGATTGTTTTAGATCGAGAGCAGAATGGAAACAAATGTTTAATTATAAAAGAATAGAAATCAAGAGTATATTTATATTTATTTTATGTATATAAACCTGGACCACTACTTTAAACTCTGTTTGAAGTTGATAGCCCGTAGATAGCGAACCAATCTTAAATACAGAGCTATTTAAATTAAAATTTGTATTTTTTTACAATTGAAGAATAGTATAAAGATTAATATATTTTCTTTTTATATTGAATGTTATTTTTTGAAATATTTACGAAATATATATTTTAACTTTTCATATAAAAATCCTATCCTTAGGAATACTCTTGTATAAATCAATAACCTTTAAGATGTGATCCCAGTCTCGATATAATACGGAATCCGCTGGCTGGAAAATATTATCCTATATACATAAAAATGTACGACAGTAAATAGATATGTTGATGAAAAGTTGGCCAAGTATATAGAGATGTATATACATATATTTATCGGAGGGTAATAATCAAGGGGAGTGGATCCCTCCAGTTGTAAATCGCTAAATAGAGCGATAATAGCTCTCCTATCTCCCTCTCCATCAGTAGTAGAAATTTTCCTTCCGAGATTTGAGAATTACTTTTCTTAACTTTTAGCAGTTTATCGATGGGGGGGGGGTCGAGAGAGACAGAGAGAGAGAGAGAGAGAGAAAAGTCGGTGTCCTCAGATAGTAGCAGTTCCATTTTATTTTCTAGTTCGTAAGTAACGAACTAAGCGAGATTGTTATTATACCCCGGTAACCCACCCCATCGGTATTGCATTATATCTGAAAACTGTAAACCCAAACAGAGCAAGCGATTATCATCTTTCGCAATATTTGTAATATCTTTGAGACGTCCCAGAGGATATGGCTGGAGAGAGGAGCGGAAATCTGTTATAAGTTTGTCTCGCTAGAACGATGCGAGAAAAACTTTTCTGACAAGTTTCATTATCTTGAGAATTTATTATTATTTCAGGATATCTTTGAGATGCTAAAGACCTCGGCAGGAATTAGGTGATGAAGGTATGCCAACAGTACCTAGATATTATTATTAATAATGTTTCACATGTTCAATATTTGAATTACTTTGAACATATTAAGTCTTGCTTACTTTTTTATCAATGTAATATATTGCATTTACATCTTCTTAACTATTTGGAATAAAGAGTAAAAGCCACCTCTATTATATCAGCAAACCCGGAGAAAAAGTTGTTAAGTCGAATTTTTACTTAAGTCAGCTTATAGTAATGAGGGAAGCGGGACCGTGTCAGTATCGTAGGTTTTGGCTTGAAGGTGATTATAATATAAATATATGAAATAACTCATTTTCAAGCCAAGGCATGTCATAGCCCCTTTCTCACTAAGAAACTGATTTCGAAACAACTCGGACTAAAATGAACCCTGTAGGACCAGCTTCCCTAGACACTACAAATTGAGTACCCTCAATACGGAAAAACCTGGTGTTTGTGCCTGACCTCGGACAAGTCACTTTCCTGCACAATCGTTTCATTGAAACAGTGCAGTCTCTACCATACACACTGAACCCAAGACTCTTCATGTGATGTAATGTTACAGTAGTAATACAATAAACAATTAGTTGACGAGTAGAGAAGGCAAAAAGAAAATCTAACGGACCAAGTTGATAAATTGCAAACTGCCACACTGGGATCTCTACACCTCATACTAGGATTTCTATTAACTGTACTCTATTCGATCTGCTATATTTCTCCTATCTTCTCTGCTCTTGCGATATTTTAGACCTAGGGTATAAATACAGAGGAGGGGGTGGGGGTTAAGGAAGTTTATTATGCCGACTATAAGGAAGTGATACCATAATTCCTGGGTTATAAACTCGTAGTGTAAAGATAATTCCTTAGGTCATCAACTCCTAAGTTAAGTCTCTATAGTTTATGTCTTCTTAAGGTGCCTTCTTCCTTCGTAGGTTGGCAATCAACAAGGATATTATGGTCTTTAATGTTGATAATGCTTTAAAGAAGTCAATAGATTTCCATTGGACCACTCCCGGAGATTTCTCAGCCTCCTTCTCATGGATCTTTTTCCACCAGGTTATCAATTGAAATAATTAATTATTATCTACTTAATTACTATTTACTTAATAAGGAAAACCTTATTAAGTAAATAGTCCAGGATCCATGGTACATTTTTGCACTTGATAAGTATCAAGCTGAATGTTCGTGAATAGCTTCGTTTCGATGAGAGGCCCAACAATTTCCTGTGCGAAAATTCTCGATTGTGGTAGCTAAAAGAGGTAGCAAGGATAAAACATGTCAATTTGATGATTCTCAAAAATTTGCTACTTACTGGGTTTTTTTTTTGTTAAATTTCAAGATGTATGGTTTGATCAAAGAGTCCTTTCCTTCCAATATGTATCGATAACGCAGTCAAAAAAGAAGAAGTTAAAAAAAAATCAGGTGGTTAGTAATCATTTTTGATGATCTCGTTATCGATACACGTTGGAAGGAGGGGACTCTTTGATCAAACCATACATTTGTTAGGACAAATATTTTTTCAAATAATTTAGACTATTATCTTGAGATTTAACTAAAAAAAAACCAAATATTAATACATTTTTGAGAATCATCAAATTGACATATTTGATCCTTGCTACCTCTGTTAGCTACCATAATCGAGAATTTTCGCACAGGAAATTGTTGGGCGTCTCATCGAAACGAAACAATTCACGAAGATTCAGGACCATGGATCCTGGACTAAAAAGAAATCTTAGAAAATAGAATACTAATTCTGTCTGTCCAGGGAATTTTGAGTATACATGTATTTCAAATAATATGAACTTTCTAATTTTTTTGTAGTTTAAATTTATTTATTTTATAAACTTACCAATTTATTATAAAAATAAAACAGGTAAGCAGAATGAATGATAGATGATGGCATGGGATAAAGGCAAGTACAGAAACTGCAATGTTCAACTTGCAAGGTCAGGAGACTATCTGTTCATAAGCCTCGGAGGATTATCCGGAATTGAAGAGGTAGTTAGGTTTAAAACTAGTGGGTTGAGTGGGAATAAGTAGGTATGTAATGAAAAGAATGATATCTGACACGGGCCAAATCAGTAACTAATGGGACATTAAGATTATTATGAATCTACTGTTATTATAAATATAATTTTAAAGTGAGTACTCTTAGCTTCAACTCCAGGTCTCTATTAACAGATTCAATAACTTTTTATTATTTGACTCCGGTATCTTCAACTAAGAAATCGCAATACATATCTAATGACATTATTGGAAACAATATAGGGAAAAAAGGACAAATTATTCTTATTCTAATTCTACAAATTATTTTTTTGCATAACCTAGAATAGGGGGAGCGAGGTAGGGTGCTGAGTTACCTAGCTCGAGAGTTCGAAACCAGCTGAAGCAGATAAATTATTTATTTAATTTACAGCTTTGAAACAAACCTGTTTCCTCTAGAGTCACTCCTGTAGCTTATTCGGCCTATAATGAGTAGATACTCTTAATTGGGAGTAAAACCTGGCAGTTGAGCGTTATCACTGCCAGATCATCTTCGCGTACAATGATTGGCTTAGAAATAGTACACTCTTTACCGTGTACTAAGCCCAGGACCTTTCATGGGTTGTAGTTTAAGGTTTTCTGTTATTGGTTTTAATCCAGAATATTTGAAGAAGAAGGACAACCAGGATATATGAAAGCGAGAAAAGGATTACTCTAGAGAAGAAAATTACAGAAAAAATACTTGAAATCGGTAAAATCAATAAAAAAACACTTAAAATACAGATTCATAAATCTATCCTCTCTTGGCTGCTACTCAGAGGATGCGACGATGAATACACTAATTAAAACGAATACCAGGTGGATTAAGGGTAGTCAGTTTTTTGTAGCCATGAACCATATGTCCTCTGGGAGGCTGAGGTGTCAGAAAAAAATGTTTCTACCTGTCTAAGAAAAAAAACACCCGAACCCTACCACCTCCGGAGTGAAAGCATTCCAACAGAATTTTTTACAAGAGTTGTTTTACTTTTTATTATCACATCTTACAGGCCGCTTCGGGGGAGTATCGGATTGCCTTCTTCAATGTGAAGAGGATATATCACCTCCCGAGATATATCACCTTTGAAGAGGATGAACGTAACCAGAAAGAGTGTAAACTGTAAATAACCAAAAAGAGAGTACGTGAAAAAACTGTAGGGAAAGAGGGAATTATATTTGCTGGATGTAGGGTTGAAGTTAAACATTACCCAGATTTGTCTTATCATTGCCTCTGGAATCTTGAACTTCCATTATCACATTTCAGTCTGCGTATTTTTTTGAAAAAGATGAAAACTGTTTTATATTTTTGTAGGATATTATTTTGATATCGCGCATAGGTGATATGGTAAACAAAACCCATGAAGGTTCTTGGGTTCAGTACGTGTGCAGGACAGTGATTTGTTTTCAAATCAGGCTCAAGCACCGGGTTTTTCCTCCAATCAAGGATACCCGTTTTACAGAGGCTGGGTGAACACAAGGAGAGGCCCATCCACGGTTATTTACAGATTTAATGATTTTTAATTATTTGTCGGATTCGATCAGCTTTTGATGCCTTCAGCACACTTCAGCGATTACAAAAATTGCTTTATCCGACTGCCCACGATGTAATATAATATTCTATTCAATGTGCAAGATTCTTATTATTATGAAGTTTTATGTAATAAATTAGCTTAGGAATCGTCGCCAGTCCCAACGAACGAATTCCTAAAATCATAATTAGTTCAAAGCCGACTGGTAAACGTCCGAAGAGTAGATCGAGGCGTAGGTTGGAGGATTTCGTTATGGTTGAATGGTAATCCTTGGAAGGGAGTTAGTCAACAGATGTTGGTATTGGTATCGAGTCTTCAGGTTCACTAAGCATATTATGGTTATTAATATAATAATAATAAAATCAAACTTTTTGAGTCATCAATTTATTGTTAATTAATATGTAATAATATTAGTTGACCTTAGATATATATGAGAAAGAAAATGTCACGGGTGGAGTACAAAGAATGAATTTCATACATAGAGATGAACATTTAATTTCGGCGCACAGGTCTCGTTTAGGCCCCGTATTTTAATTTAATGATTATGTATTGATAAATATGTATTTTTATTGAAAAATTAAAAGAGAAACTGGTACAAGTGAACGGTGGAAGGGATGGCGGGCGGGAGGGACCAGAACGAGAGACTATCGCCTTTCACGGCTCAGTTACAACCTCTGTCAATTATCATTTAAATGTCACTTATATTTATTTTCATCCTTTAAAAATTGAAAGGACGAATGTTATCCTTCACGGTTATAGCCGAGAAAGTTTCGACTTTTGGAGTCCTGTAAAGTATTGTGGTGTAAAATCGCACTAAGCGTTAGCCCTAGTTGGACTTTACAGGACTGTGATCTCTTTGTTTTCCAAGCAAGATTTTTGTTCTTCTTTTTTCTACAAATAATTATATAGTGTTTATTATTACACGATTGATAATTTAATAAAATAGTACTCGAAATCTCCCCAGCCTAAAAGGAGTAGAAGTATTGTTACTAATGCACTATAGTTTTTTAATGGAGAATTCATACAGAGATAGTGCATTTTGAACCTTCAGTGCATCTGCTGTTAGCAGATTAAATGAGTTGTCTGCCATTTCAACCCGGGATCTTCCGTGCCACTGAACTGTCCTCTCCGATCTTCTATTCCTTTCATTTGATAGTCCACTTGGTTCCCCTCATTCTCTTGTCTTGGGCTATTCTCTTGCCACTTCCGTCTCTTCCGTAACTCCGAGTTCTCTCATATCCCTCCCAGTTTCCTTTAACCCATTACGTTTTTTTTCCCTAAGAAATTCAAATATTCTTTTCGATAGCCTACTTCCATCAGTGCACAGGATATTTCCTCACAAATCGACGTATGCTGTCACAAAACAGGCCGAAACGCAACTCGCCAATAAGCATTCCAGTGCTCTTATAGAGATAAGGATCATAGTGTGTGAATCTGACTCATTGATATAATATGCCGGATTTTTCAGTAATGGAAATAGGAAAAAGACAAAAATATTCCATTTTAAAAAACATATTAAGAAAGACAAGCTAAGTAATATGAAAGGAAAAGTTTCGTTCCGCTTAGAAAAAAAAAACAACAAGTTAAGAATAGAACTATAGCAGTCATATCTTGGCCTCTATTTTTCAGAGATTAAAAAAGAAAATAAATAAAAAACTACGAATGCAATAGGTAAGAATGATTATGTGCAAATAAGATTTCTAGCGGAGCGGTATAGCCATAAAGATTCCCCCGATTTTTAAACGAGCCGATAGTTGAAGAGGCAATAAATGTTTATAGTCCTGCAAAAAGGACATTTTAAAAGGACCTTAAACGGGGGCAGTCTAATAACATTTTATATCGCCCTTTTTCCAATCCAATATCTCCAATACTATATATAATAAATATAGAAACCTTTTATTTATTGTTACGGTTTTATGAACACCTATATAATAATTTGAACTTCGAATTGTATAACGAGAAGGCGTCCAAAAGGTGGCCTTTAATAAATAGGTAATGCAAAACATATTTATTTAGAAAAAAAATCAAAACATATAAAATCTGCAACTATAAATAAAATAGCTGAACATACCAGGGACATAGGCAAGGGAGTAAAAAATCGTTAGCTACTCCGTCCTTCGGAAGGGACGTTAAAAGGGGATCCAGAGCCTGTTCTACGTCAGGGTCTCGTTAAAAATCCCTATCCTAATTAAACCTGGATAGGCAAAATTTAGAGCTCCTACTGTAGCATCGTCCGATTAGCCATAGCTGCATAAAATGACGTTAAATGAAAAAACCTTTAAAAAAAAGTATCTATTTTTAAAAATAAAATATACTATTTATGTTACTATAATTTTATGCAATGACTAATTAGATACACAAATAGTATTTATATTTGTATTAGAAGTTTTTTTGTGACTAAATAATGAATAATGTGTTATCCTGTAAGGCTATAATGTGGAGTAGGTTTTGGGCTGGAGGGATATGGGTGTTAAAGAGAATGATATACAGCCAAGGTAGTTTATCTCAATATCTGACAATCCTGGCTCTACAAACCCGGGAGGTGCTCCTGCCCTCTCCGATCCCTTCTCACGCAGGAATAGTCGATAATGTACACATTTTAAAATGAAGATTGCATATCTATATAAGTACCTGAATAACTGTATGATAAAATATAATATATGAAATTAAAATAACTAATTTATGCCGTAAATCAGTAACTTAAATGTGGTGCTAAATAAAAAACCGCGAGTAGCTCATCTGTTATTATTAAATTATCCAATAAATAATAATAATAATAGATATTTATATGAGATAATTCTATTAACGATATGCGGTGGCACGTATTGTAAAAAGAATAAAACAAAACAATAAAAAAAATAGATTCGATTACTGAAGAAAAAAATCTTATCAAGATATTTTTAGAAAAATTCTAATAACTTCTTCAACAGTTTTAAGAATTAGAGTTTCAAGCGCAATATCAATGCCAGCTCATCGACTTCATCTAACTATGAATGATTTTGTTTGTGATGATATTGTTCCGGGCAAGACGTAGGCCTCAGATAGGCAGAGTTGGACTAATCAGCTAGCGAGGCCCACAGGGGCTTAATGCCTTGGCGGAAAAGGAGCTGAGCGGAAGATCTGAGGGGGATGGGCCTCATCATCACGAGCCTATTCCTCTGTAAACTACATTAGCCCTATAACCTCCTATAACCTCCTATAGCTCGCCAAAACGAGTCTGTTTCCTTCCCTAGGCCGCCTTCTATATATGGCTCCTTCTAGCAACTTCTGTCCTGACAACTTTTACTCTATTAATTGACTGTAACTTTATTTCCTACCCTACTATAGAGACTTCAAAAAGATTTCTTCATAGTAAACAAATTAAATATGAATATATTAAAAATAATCCGACCTTACTTTTAATCTGGATGAAAAAAAACAAAAAACAGCAACACTACAACCCATTAAATGGCCATGGATTCAGTATGTGGTAGATTTAGTCAGAATGGGTGCAACATATCTAGTTGTGTCGAGCTCTCAGTTTTTTTGCAGAATTGCCCGAGTTCTAGGGTTCTAATCGGGGTAAGACAGATAAATTATTTAATCAGCTAATGACGAACCCAGTGGGATGAGCAGATCCAGCCTCTATAAAGCGGGTACCCTCCTCAGCTGATAATCCAGTTTCTTAGAAAACAAATGATGATGTTTGATGAACACACCTTATAGTAACATCTGATCCTCCCTGGTATGAATAAAATCAATAGAAATTTACTAAATCGAATCTGGTGAATATTGAAACCACCAAAAGTAGTAATATTAAGCATTCAATGACTAGTTTCTCAATTCTATTTAAACTAGAATTTTTTAACATAAATAATTGTGTGAACATTAATATTTATTTGAAAAATACAGATAATAATTCCAATAATATAAAATGTCACTCAGCAAATACATCTATTTAAAAATTTCATTTGGAAAAAAAAATTACAAAAATATTTCTACAACGGAGCGAAATTTCTGTTATGTTTATCGACACGATAACAGACTTGTTTTTCGATAAATTTATTTTTCACATTTCATAGGTTACAACGAAACTATTGTGGTAACGAATTGCACGCACTGAGATAAAATATTTATTGGTCTATGCTTGGAATATAAAAGCATCTTTTTCAACAAACTTGAATAACCTGATATGACATTCTGCATTATGTTTACTATTTCCATGATAAGAACTTTAATGATTTCATCGAACTGGTTTTACCAACGCATAATTGCATATTTTATAAAATCAGTTAGGTCTAATCATCATGGGAAGTACTTGAAATATTTCTTGCTCTAAATCAATTAGTACTTGATTGGCTTGAGTTAAAATAATTAAGAATAAGAAGAGGATTATAGATTTACAATAAATAGACTTGTACATTAACTAGATTATTAAGTGAGCGTGGCATGGAAAGCGCAGAGTTGCTGTGCTCAAGGTTCCAGGTACATACAGGCAGATAAATTACAAATTCTGTTGACAGAAATGGATGGAGCCTGGGACCCACGGATCCTCTAGGGGCTCACTCAGCCTCTAAAAAGTGGGTACCCTCAGTTGGGGAAAAACCTGGCGGTGGAGGGTAATTTCGGACACTTCACCTCCCATACACAATGGGTGTTCTAGAAACAGTACGGTCTCTAACATGTAATGATCCCAATACCTATCATGGGTTGTATTGATACAGTCTTTTAAAAGGAAAAGCGAGAAAAAAAAATAATAACAGTGAGTGATTGTCCAATACTTTATTTATAATTATTGATGATAATTTGAATTTAAATGGTTCCATGAAAATTAAAAATATATAGTAAATCCTTAGACCGATGTCTTATAAAGTAATTTTTTAATGAAAGACATGTTATCACAGTTACTCACGGGTATTGTTACTATTAACCTGTTTCACTACAACCAATGGAGGGTCTAGAGTTCAGTACATGATGGAGACTTTACTGTTTCAAAGACAATGGTTGTCCACGGAACAGTGACTTGTCCGAAATCACGCTCAACCGCCTGGTTTTCCACCCATATGGGGGTTACTAGTCATGGGTAGATACTGGATTTTCCTGTAACTGAATAGAAGTGATACGGATACTTTTCTGTATCCGATACTTTAACTTGATATTTTTGTAGTTGAATACAGTTATCCCGACGCTGACTCTTCTAATACGCTACACAGAAGCCTTTCTTGGGCATCAGTTTTTGTTATCATTTTTAAAGGAAAAAGAGTTATTCGCCGAAATAGTAACCTGCACAAGACATCAAATGATTGAAATCATATTTTTTATTGGTTAATTCTTTTTTGAAAGCTATGGAATTGAATAAAAAAAATGTTGTTAACCCTACCTCAAACGTTTGCTATTCACGTTCCAAGACACCTAGAATTTGGATTGTAATACAAAATTTGTCTGTCCGCCGCCGCGAGCTGAACTCTTTAAAACGCTATAGCTGTTATAATACACGTCATATTCCGGTCCTGTTTTTTAATTTTGTGAAACTAATTTTCTTCTTTAAAATTATGTAAAATTTGTTACTGTTGAAAGTAAAAAACTGGAGAAAAAAGTTATCAATTTCTTCGAACAATTTTTTTTTGCACCCTATTTCAATCATCTATGTCGATTGCCTTTACTTTATAGTACAGATACATCCATAAATGACCCCATATTTGCCCGGACATAGGTCGAGGTTTTTTTTGCGAAAGTTACTCGTAAAAAATCATATATTAGGAGACGATCTCGGAAAATGTTATTTCAACCACCCTTTACTGTTAACTAATTTCATAGTTTATTTTCGTTTCTACATAGGCCGATAAGGGGTTGCGACAGGGTGATGGGTTGGCATGTCTGCTTTTCATTTTGGGACTTGAAGAAACAGTAAGGGTCTCGAAAGTAGAGACAACAAGAACTATTATCAATAGAAGTGTCCAGATCCTGGGCTTTGCAGACGATATTGATATAGTTGCAAGATCAAAAGCTGAGCTGAGTAGCGTTTTTCTGGCAATACAGCAGACGGCTTCGCTGTTCTTGAGGTGAATGTGGCCAAAACGAAGTATATGGTAGTAAAGGCCGGCGGAGCTCAGGAAGGTGGATGTCATTTAGAAACAGGCCCTTACAAATTTGAAAGAGTACAGGAGTTCACCTAGCTCGGATCCCTCGTAACATCGACCAACAACATGCCCAAAGAAATAGGAAAACGGATTGCGGGAGCCAACCGTTGCTATTTTGGCTTGAGTAGGCAGATCAGGAGCCATCTACTCACGAAGCAGACCAAAGTACGTAGTAATTGAATAGAATTAAGTAGTAAATCAGAGGAGCTTAAATCAGTGGTTGACTATTGCTTATTATTTATTTATTTATTATTAAAAGGACCGTGATTTTTTTTTTAGTACATTAGTCTCCGTTAGCTGGGAAATCTATTATTGTTATATTCCAACAACAAACATTTTGTTGGGTACACTTTTGTTTATCTTATTTTAAAGCTAATTTTTTACCAATTTATATTTGAAAGGGAGAGGAGTGGCACAGTGGTAGAGTACTGAGTTGCCATGCCGGATATCCTGGTTCAATTCCCGCTGCAGGCCATGATTTTTATTTAGTCTGTTTGCAGTGGGAGATGGATCATATAGGATCTACGACCCTCCTGGGGCCCACCCAGGCTCTATAAAATATTATAAAAATAGGGTACCCAAAATAAGGGGGAAAAATCTGGCGGTCGAGCGTGACCTAGGACAAGTCACCTCCTTGCAGAACCGGTGTCCATGAAACAGTACAGTCTCTACCATGTACTGAACCCCAGACCCTTCATGGGTTGTAGTGGTACAGGTTTTTTATATTTGAAAAGTAGATGTGAAAACATATAAAGTTTCTACAGTTATAGTAAGATAATAAAAATTTCAAGCTCAAAAATTATAGGACAATTTATTTATTTAAATATGTACAAATATTTTTAAGAACCATATTCTATGGTAACTTAAATCCCACAATTTGATTCACAAAGTAGATGCAAAAAAATAATATAACAGTTTTAATTCGTATGTTATAGTAATAAATCGCATGAGGTAGTGAATATATTCGTGAATACTAAACAGCTGATGCTTCTAATGTGAATCCTTGAATACAGCTCTCATATCTATCTGGTATAGCAGGTAGCAAGTGCGGGAGTTGAGATTGTAGTGAATACGGCAATCCTCGCGATTACTGACTACTAGATACTTCTATTCACTAGTCAGTGACTAGCGAATACAAGTATCTAGAGAGAGGTGGGGTGGCCTGGTAGGACCTCCCACCCCATTGCTACGACTCCCGAGTCATTGTATCCTTGGATCCTTGTATCCACTACTTTTCAGTATCGGCTAAAATTATCCGATAGATACAACCTTATCCATCCTTAGAGGGTACCCACTTTATAGGGGCTGGAGATACCACAGAGTCCTAATATGGCTTTTAACAGATTAATTAATTTTTAGTGTTAGGTATATTAAATTACGAGGAAGAAAATGGTCCGGGTGGAGGTAAGCAAATTCTTGGAATGCCAACGATTCGACCCATATCGGAGGTCTTCTTCAGGGCTAAATATACAAAGTACAAACACATATTTGTCTCCCTATTAAGAGAGAAATATGTGTAATATAAGAGAATTCTTTATGACCTCCACCCGGACCATTTTCTTCCTCTTAAGAACTAATATTCTTCAAGATATATTAAATTGCCCTTGTTTAATTTTTTTCATTGGTTTTACTGGTACCTTAAATCTATCCAGACATTCAATATACAAGACTACTCACAATAATAATCCATACGAAGGGCCAGGAGGGCGATAAGCCGCTAGAGATCACCTCGAGAGCTATCAACAGGTGTTTGAATAAAGTTGAAGGGAGGTAGCAACTTGCCCTCCTCACCCTCCTTCCTAAGAGGCCATCATCGCCTCCTACCTCGCAGCCGATATCTCCCGCCAATTTCAGGCCATTGATTCCCGCCTAAACCATTAAGCTCTTTAGGATCATTATCAATCGTCTACTTCAGAAGGGATTGATTTCAAGTCAGTTGTTAATTAATGTATTTCCATTTATTCAATGATATATTGAAAATTAGTCAACAATTTTATTTTTTATTTTTATTTTAAATTTAATCGTTGAACCGGTAAATATTAAGTAATCTTTATATCAATTAATTGCCAATTGATTTATAACTAAAATATATATAACTTTTAACCGTACTATTTACGTCAATCTACAAAGGACTTATGCCGTCCTTCGGAAGGGAATTAAAATTTCCAATGCAATAATATTAACAAAACAAAACCGCTGATAAATAGTGCTAATCGTGCCCAGTTCTATAACAAAAACTGTAGAAATGAATAAAACTAACGTAATCCCTTGAAGTTAGCCTTTAAAAATCCTCATACTTAACATATTCTTATTAATAGTTTTCTGATATTTATTTAGCTAGGCCTTTTTTTTTAATATTTATGTGTATGTATGCATATATATACATACATATAAACCTTTTTGGTGAATAGATAATGCATGCAATTATTATTTATTATAGGAAACAAAATGCAACTAATCCTGTGAAAAAATAAAGCAGGAATTCGTAAGTGATTACATGTATAATAACACATGTTATGTGGATGCATGCCAATTTCTCTATCTCCTGTGGAGAAATCTCCGAAATAACTAAGCAATATTGTTTAGCTAGTAAGATATACCGAAATCGTCCTAAAAGCAAATAAAATAAAAAACTTTTATTTAAAAATTATTTATTTATGCTTTAGCCTTAACATGATGTTTTATTCAACAATTTTCATATTGAATGTAGCAATTTTGACCTTTTTTTGAGGGGGGGGGGTTATGTGGTATAAGAATTAACGTATATATGGCATCACGAATTTCAGGAAATAAAAAATTTCAACGTGATTTTTAGGCAATCATAATACTTCTAATAAAAAAAAAAAACTTAAACCACTACAATCCATGAAGTGGTTTGAGTGCAGTTCTAACTGTTTCTAGAACAACGGTTCGGTCGGTAGGGAATATGATGACAATCACACTCAACAGTCAGATTTTCACACCACTAATAGAATCTGAGCGAGCCCCAGGAGGTCTGTAGTTCCCACCCTTATTTGCGAATTAAATATGCCACCAGCCACAAACTGATTTAAACCCGAAAATCTTCTGCAACTCAACACTCAACACACTGAGTCACCACACTCCCCAATACTTAATGGGTTAAAATATAAATTTCCGATACCATAAAACCTTAAAATAAAGAATTTAGGTTTATTTTTTGATATTTTGAATCACTTCTTAGACACACACACACACATATATATATATATATATATATATGTATATATATATATATATATATATATATATATATATATATACACAAATACATATATATAATCACACCGCTAGTAGTTTGTAGAGTTGTAAATGGTGACTAATAGCCTTGGAAGAGTGAGTAAACAGGACGAAGAGACAGAGCGGCCCTCGAACTGATCTCGAAGTGATTTAGTCTGAGTTGATCTTAAATAATGTCTCAGCAGTCTGCTTTATTGTGGCCAAATATCCTCCCTCTGGCTTTTATGGCACAAGAGAGAGATAATAAATTGAGTCTTAATTTTTAACAGAAGATGGGATAATGTATCGCTTCTACATTTGCATTATGGCTTTAGCCGGCCAATTTCCATCTTTTCCTTCATTCTCTGTCGATTTTTTTCTTTTCCTTTAAACTGTCATGAGTTTTGTAGTTTAATATCAGAGCCATCTTGGCTCACATTATCAGGGCCACAGCGTCAAAGTTAATTACCCTACGCCACTACTGATTTTATGTCGAGGAAGTAAATTTTTTTATTCCAAAGACAAAATTAAAATGTTCAGGGGAAGAAAATAGTCCGGATGGAGGTCAGAGAATTATTTTTTTTTAATAGGGTTCAACAATTTATTTTAATAATCTGAATTTATTAGTTCAACCCTATTTAACTAATTATTTCTGTGATCTACACCCGAAACACTTTCTTCCCCATAAAAATAAGGTCAATTAGTATTCATAATGATAATAATAATAACTTTTCAGAAATGAAACTAAGGAATAAAAAAAGTTGTGTGGTTTTATGAAACCACGATGCAAGTAAAACATTTTTTTGGTTTGTAGGCATTTAACTAAAAATTTTTGGAAAATTATTCGATTTAGGGTATTAAAATTGCCTTAAAATCTTAACTTAATTATTGAAAAATGGGAATGATAATGGGAAATCAAGAGTAGGCAAAACATTCAATTATAAAATTTAATTTCAATTTGCGTATTAGAGTACGGAATACATAATTAATACAATCATTTAGATGATAAACGCATATTAAAAAGTAAAAGCAATATTTATTTAAATCATTGAATCGTTGTCAACTTCAATTATTCTATCAATAACTTCATCTTGGTCTCGAGACTCACAGTTTTTAAATGTAATTAATATTTTATGGAGACTAAAATTAGTAAATGCTTGTATCTCGACTCGTACCATATCACTGCCCCTCGTGCCTTGATTAGAACTTGCGCCCGATTTTAGCCATATCTGACAATATCAGCGGCATCTTTCCGCATTTAGTCGCTTTCGATGCAGAATTTTTTCTGTAACAAATTTTCGGATATAGGTTCGCCACTTTGAACGATAAACGTAATAAATCCAACACTCGACGCTGGACCCCTACTAGTACTCGGCATGACATCTTTCGGCAGTCTGCTATTTTTTTCCGGCGGCTAAGAGTGTACTTCAGCTTGTGAAGATGACTGAAGGCCTAAATAAAATTAAATATATTGAATGATAAAAATTAAAATACTTCATCAAATATTCATTTGAAATAAGTAATGCGACATGCGATAGATGAACGAAAAAGTTTTGGGCGATAGAAAAAATTTTTCACGTATTAACCTTTAACGGTCGTTTGTAGTGTTTTAATTTTACGGCGTAAAATTAATTCATCGTCGGATCTTTTCGCACCATTCTTGTTTTTTCATTCATTGGCCGGTTTATTTAACTCACTAGCTCTATCGTTATCCATCACGATAAAGTAAATAAAAACATTTAATTTATACACAGATCAAAACACACAATAACAACACTTGCACGAATAAGTGAGAATATAAATGTAACACGGTCAGCTGACTGGGCGCCGCCATATTGGCCTCGGCTGTCCTGCCATGCGCCTTTCAAGTTTCCCCTACTCCTGCTGCGACATGCGATAGAGAAATGAAAAAATTTAGGGCGACCAAAATGTTTCACTTTAAAAAAAAAAAGTGAATCGAAGATCTCAATACGATTTAACAACCAAGAGATCTGAACGACCAATATTTATTCTGAAGGAAAAAATACGCATAAGGTTTTGTTTTTAACATTCTATATACGTAACATGTGAAAATATGTGTGTTACTATTGTTTCAGTCTTAATCCTCAAATTGGTTCGTTTAGACACATTCAGTGAATAACAATCCTGATAAATAATATTTACCTTAGTATCAAGCCTGAGATAAAAATCTACTTAATTATTAGCTAGTAAGCTATTTAATAAAATCAGAAAAAAAAATGGAGCAAAACCTAACCTATGTAATTTCTTAATGAATGACAGGTTATTACAGTTACTCACCACTAACTAGTATCACTACAACCCATGAAGCGAATTATATCTTCAGTACGTGGAAGACACTGTACTGTTTCTAGGACAACGGTTGTGAACCGAGGTGACTTGTCCTGGATCACGCTCAGTCAGCAGGTTTTCCCCTAAATGAGGATAAATAGAGGCTAAGCCCACTGAGGGTCTTTGGATACAACATGATCAATCCATGTTGGTGTACAGATGAAATAATTTATCTGTCACTGCTGGCTTGGAACCCCGGACCTGCAGCATAGTAGTTCGACACTCTACCGACTGACTGCGCTCCCAAAAATTGATGAAAAACATATTTGATTTTAGGTGTTAAGGTGCTTTCGACCGTTCCAGCCTTCAGATCTGCTAAACCCTCACAACCGTTTAGAGTTGCAGGTACTGTATCATCTGCGCCGTGTCTATTTCTATTGAGATTTATCAATATACAGATTAGCCGTAGAAACTTTGATATTAGTAATGTTATGCACCTACTTAAACATTTTTTTTTATTTTTCAGTTTTCAAAATCTGTGTGAATACCCAACTTTTAAAGTCAATCTTTTTCTCGGTGCCAAAAATATGTCTCTTTACGTCCGTTAAAAGGGTGCCTGTTCCGACACGTAGAAGGGTATGTATTAAAGTCCTCCTTTGGCATTAAAACATTCCAGTTGAAACAGATTTCTTTCAGGGAGAAGTTTCTACTACCTTTGCGATCCAGATATTAGAGAAATAGCTGGACATGTTGAAGACACAACAACTATACATATTAAAAGAAAAGGAAAATAAATGACAGAAAATCTTTTGTGAGAAGAATAGAATATAAAAAATGGCTAAAAAAGTTGGAACAGAGAAGTCATTAAGGATAGGGGAAATATATCCAGGACCCTAAGAGGCCCGTTGCATTGTCTGCAAGAGTTTGGTGAGCATGACGTCACCCTATCATCTCTAACGTCTTATTGGCATCTTCTTCTTTTATTAGGATAAACCAATGGGATAATTTAAAATATTTTTTTTTAAAAGCGAAGACAAAATAGATAAATATTCATGAGATACTAAATATAATAACTTCTTAATGAAAAAAACATCAATAGATTTTCTTACGGTCACAACTCTAAAAGATAGAAAAAATTAGAAATTGATGATTGATAAAAAAAAAATCTAGTTAAATTTTTTTTTAATTTTGCAAATATAAAAATAAAATAAATCTATTTATGATTTATTTTTGTTTTTATAGATTCCTTAGACCTATTGAAATGAAGAACAATGTGTTCAATACTTTTGGTGTAGAATCAAAAAAAAAATTAAAAAAATGAATGGTTCATATTGATTCAGTGCTATATCGAGATATCTCGAAAATGAAAACGGTAAGAAACGATACGAACTACTCACAATAACTAACGGATTTTATTAACGTATACGGCGCCGTTTCGATGATGTGTCACTTTAGGAGCTCAATTAGATCTAGACAAAACAAGAAAGTTACACGATGGGAGCTCTCTTTTTTTGAACTGCAGCAATAAAAAAATTTCTTTTTTGTTTTTTATAATCTATTTATGCCAAGACGTAGCGGGAGAACATTCCGCTGGCTTTGTGCTAAGGACAAGCGATGTGTCATTAACAGCTGCGGCGGAAATACAAACGGCATTCTTTTGCCAATCTGTTTCTTTTATTATTAGAATTTTATTTCTTTTGGTAGCGCCATCATGATGAGTCCGGTCTGTAACAGCTATAAATGAGTATCATACAATAATAGGTGTTTAGAATAAGACTATTCCTTAGATCTATATCTTTCCCTCCTAATATTCGGGATTCCCCTTCCTTATCAAGATTTAAACACTCCTATTCAAAATTCCGTTGACCAACCCAAAATGATTGTAATGAGAAATATTTACTATTTTTTTTTTTTAATTCCTTACTTATATTTTATTTTTTATTCTATCTATGTAGTAATATGAAGGGATGAATGCAATAAAAACGCCTACAAGTATTTGATTTATATGTTTACCCCCGAGGCAAAGGGCGCCATGTCACTTTTTGTATATCATCAGGAGACGATATTTTGCATAACTTTTAAGCCCATTAAAAGTTGTTTCTTCGCCACTTATAGAAATATAGAACCAACCGAAAATTGTTCACATGACGAAGTGACAGCAATCGGCATTAATAAGTAAATGTAATTGTTGATCACATTATTTAGTTATCGAAATTCGCCGTCAATTCAGAAAATATTAGTTATCTTGTGTTCTTTACCCCCAGGGCACAGATATAGGAAACATAGTTTTATCATGTGCGCACTCGCATTTATTTATTATGTATGTTATGTATTAATATTTTAAATTTAGTAAAGGTTTACTCATGTTAAATTCTTTAAAAAATTACTTTGTATGTGCACACTTTGAAGAAGTTAAGTAACTTACTTAGTATGTTCAAGTTTGATGATGATCACAATACTAATAATTCTATAAAATAATTTTTTGACTGTTGCACTACTGCAATTATACTGTTAAAAATGAATTTAAGAAAACGGACTCCAACCATCAAAATGAACAAAAGCTCGTATTGGGAACAATTCTGGAAATTTACGATACCCTGTAAGGATGTCTAATTACATACCAGAAGATGAAATCAAGAATTCCAGAGACAGCTGATGGGAGATAAGGAGTTCAAAAATTTTAACGGACCATCGGAACACTACTCATTACGGAGAGGCAGCTCAAAGACCACCACCAGCGCTGAGGCGATTCCCAACAAAATTATCTAACTGTCGATCAAACTCGAATAGGATATAACGGAAGATTTCCGTGTTGGAGAGAATTCTAGGCTAGGTGGATCAGCCTCAGGGGGGTACGGTTCTAGAAAATAAAATCAAAACTAGACTTTCTTATCTCATGTACACGACAAGGCTCATTAACTTTGTTTATTTTCAACTGAACTGATTGTTAATAAAAACAATTTAAAATAATAAGCCCAGCAGTTATAACTTTTAAGAGATTTAAAAGTCTTAAGATAGTTATGACTTAAGATGGTTATGACTTTTAGGACTGCACAATTTTTATATATTAAAAAATATTGGAATAATTAATATATAATTTTAATTCCATCACTTCCTACAAAGAATTATTGTATTCATGACAATTTTCGAGTTTTAGATTTCAATACAACTATCCATCAAGACAGGTAAGGTCACTGTTAACCCTCCGTCGGGCGCACCTCCAAACGAAACAAAATCGGGCGCAGCCGGCCTGAGAGGCCACCTACATATTTTTGTTCCACTCTCCCCCCTAATAGTTGGTTTAGGGCCTAATCACTTTACTAGGATCTAAGGAAAGTAAATTTACCACACTTAACAAAAAACTACCTGAGGGGAGCCCCTTCTGAGAAGCGAAATAAAGGAGGGGTGTGTAAAAATGTGTTTCGCTGGCTTCTCAGGCCAGCTGCGCCCGACGGAGGGTTAAATTTAGTTAACCGCAAAAAGGTGGAGTATCTAGTTTTTGGGATATGTGCCCGGTTATGACATTATTACCGGACTTCATGGTAATTCGAAGGTCATAACATGTTTTTATTGATACTTGTATGTACATAGCATATAATTAACTGTAATATATTGAGCTTGAGATAATATTGGAAAGCTGAAACTGATACTTAATCATGAAGCTCGTAACAGATTTTGGTAAAAAAAAAAAATTATTTTTAACCAAATTAACTGTGACTTCTATTTCAGTGGAAGCGGTGTATTAAATGGTATCCCCCGTTTGGCATCGATTGTCTCGACTTTAATGTGGGTAAGGTCAATCTCTCAGAGTTGTCACCTAGATTGAAAAATTGCAAGGGTTGGCGACACTGATTGTCCCGTGGCGGGCACGGTCGTTGCTCCCCCTCTTCGAAAATTTACTAACCCCCACCGAAAAAAATTGTTATCAAACCACTCTTGATTTTATCACGAGGCCATTATGATAGTGACTGTCACGACAATAGGCCTATGCGTCTCTTGTGAGCCTTAGAAGCCTTTTCATCCATAGGCGTAAGAAGTGAAGTCCTCTTTGGATAGCATCGATTAAGCAACCAAAGTTCTACGAAACTTCGTCGGCTTTCAAGTACGATCTTCAGAGTTACTTCTCAATAAATAATAATTTTAAAAAAACATAAACAATATGTTTGCAATTTTATGCTAACAAAATTGAAAAATATAATTAAAAATATATCTGTACTCCGTATGACACACTTTCTACACACTTTTCTTTCACTTAACAAACTTTCTTAGAAACTTCACAGTAATAATAAAATGTTGAAAAATCACGAGATCAAAAAAAGTGAAATATTTCTCAAAAACGTCAAAATAATTTAACATGATTTTATTAATACGGGAGTAATAAAGTAAATCATTAAATTGAAATAATTTAACATGATTTTATTTATTACTCCCGTACAGACACTATATGCATTATTTGAATTACGAAAATGTTCGATTTCATTAGTTTTTTTGTATGACTTATAATAATTAGTAAAATTAAATTTGTTATTTAAAACATGAAGGTAAATGATCAACTATGAAGAAGAAAAAATCAATAGAAGTGTGAAAACGGATTATGGCCGGGGGCCAAGGGTATTTTTCAAATACAAAGTTATTTCAGTGATCGCTGTTACCTAGGGCAAAACAAAGATAAGGTCGTATAAGACTCTTATGAGAAACATATTCAGCGGAAACATGGACACCTCTACGGTACATACCTTATGAGTCTTCGAAAGAAAAATTCTTGTGAATATAAATGGACCTCTACAGGTGGAGGGTGAATAAAGAATCATGAAAAAGGCGAATTGTACAGAGCTTCTTGGATCCTGCAACGTACGCCGGTTATTAAAATAAGAAGGATAGAATGGTCGGGCTATGTACTTAGAATGGAGGACAACTCTCAATCAGACAAGATCTCCGTAAAAGACCCAACTTGGTAAGATGCATGGCACCAGGAGGAGATTCCTCTACGGCCTTGGAGACAGTGGCTCCAGAACGTGGAAAAGGACCTCAGTGTCCTGAATTGGAGAAGCAGAGCACTGCGCAGAGGTAAATGGCATAATATTGTCAGTGGTTCCAAGGTCAACCCCGTGCTGTAGTGCTAGTCAGTTAGTTAAAAGGTTAATGAATAAAAGAAGTAATGCATTAAATGTTTGCTACAAGATAAAAACCGAATCTGCAAAAAACAGTAAACAATCTGCTGCCATTATTAATATTTATTAAATAATAAAATCACTGTTTGATATTGGATATAAAACTATCTATCTATCTCTATGGTACCGATGCCATATTGCTTATGGTAATTGCTGGACCTTAGCCCCCTCAAAACACAGACCTGTCGTCGGCTGCCCTTCTCCATCTTCGACGTCCAACAAACGAAGGTCGTCTTCAACATCTTCCACCAAAGAAGTGTAGGTCAATTTCTCTTTCTTCTTGGGTGTCTCTCCATCATCATCATCGATCATCTCAGGGAATCTAACACGCTCCATTCTCTGGACATGTCTCAGCCATCTTATTCTGGCTCTTTTTATGGTGGAAACAATGAATTATCATCCATTAATATTTATATAATGTTGGGCATGAGGAAGATACCAATTAATTGCTAACAACTTTAACATACGATGATGGGGATCGATATTCCTGAAGACAACTAGCTGCTACAATCGAAGACTACATACTACATGATAACTCACTTATTCCTGAATGTTCAGGAAACCAAACCTATCAGTACCATTATCGCCATTATTTGAACAAAGTCCATGCAGATGGTCCTATCAATCCGACAATGAACAGGATGTTTGAGACGTACAGCAGTACAGCTTTCCATCCTCCTGTGGGAAGGAGTACTTTAGACAAACGGGAAGAATAATATGTACAAGACTTGAAGAACATATTAGAAGCTTCAAGAAGATGGATGGCAAGTCATCAGCATTGTGAATACTAACCATGGTTCGACGAAATCAAAGTGGTTCAAAATGTAATACCACGGCAGAAAGAAAGATGTTAGAAGTCATCGAAATAGTGAAGCATCCCAAAAGTTTCAGCAGAGATAATGCCTTCCAAACGTACCAGTGGCGAAGAAGAAATCCTAAAAGAAAAGATAAACCAATCAGAAGCCAGTCGAGGCCCACCCAATCAGATCACTGGAAGAATAGGCTCCGCTCCGGATCCGAAAAACCATAAATAACGAATACATAGGACGTTTTCAGTTTCAGATTAAGCCCCGAGGAAACTATGGCTATAATGACCAGGGAAACGTCGGTAGAGAACGTTGACCGTATCAATTTAAGAGGGTATTTATAAAAAGTATAATTGTAAAAGACACACATCTCAAATATTAAGAAGAAATATTAACTGTACTAAAGCTAAAGAAGAAATAGGAAGGAGCCTACCTGGCTCGGCAAAGGTGATGATCTCCGAAGTGCTCGAGTAGAACTCGTCCTGGGACTCCTTCACGGGCGGCTTGTGCGGGGGGCCGTCGGTGGCCCTGCTAAGCACCTGGAGCACCACGTCCCGCGGCAGGGCCCCGCTGACGTTAGGCCGCGCGCTCAGCCCCAGCTTGCTCAGGATCTGGTCCTTGATAGCTTCCAGTCGCAGGTCCTCGCCACGCTCGTAGTACTTCCCTTCCTCTTCTTCTTTGTTCAATAGGCAATTCGGACACATCGTACCACCTGAGCATAAAGAATAATTATTCTTTGGTATAATAAAATTTACTGATAATAAGAATATTCTTAAATATTATTAGTTTAACGCACAAATGTAATGAAGAAAAGTGGAGGTGTGTGTATTACTGATCAATAATATATAAAAACACTTTATAAAGCGAATCATAGGGGGGTTGGTGGCCTAAGGGTTTTGCAGTTGGAGCGGGGTCTATAGAAAAAGGGTATAAGCTTGTCTCAAGGCTTCAAAAAATGTATTGACTTCAACGGCGTATATTTAGAGAAATGATGACTTGGTTTTACTCATATCTTTTAAATTATATTTAATTATATGTTTTTTTTCTATTTTTAACGCGTGTTGTACCTTACTTATTTGACGTCCCTCTTAAAGGCACAACATGATAACTGCAAAAGAGAAGGATATTGCGGATCTCACTGGTCACAAGTCACAGTCTTTGTCACATAATCTCCAACATTGACACTCCTTCTTGTAATCTCAGTAAACAACTTCTTAACAACTATAATAAATTAGAGGTCTTCAGAATAACAGCAAATTTAAAGGAATGAATTATGGTTAAGGGTGGTGTGAGGTGTAACAGTGGTACAGTATTTTCGTACAATATTATAGGCTTTGTAATAAAGAATATCGGTAAAAAGGCTTCTAGCCTCAAAGGGAGGAAAAGTGAAATTTTCAGAAATTCAGAATGACATTAGTTATCTCAGATTAAAAATGTTCATATATCATAGGTGATGTCATGGTTGATTGCTTCCTTTGCCCATAATATTGTACGAAAAAACGCCACCACATTCCTTGAATTTTGTTGTAAATCTGTATACCCCGAATTTATAGTAGTTGTTAGAATAAAAAAAAAAAACTAGAAGAAGGTATGTACTGATATTACTATAAGGACGTCAACATTGGACATGATGGAGGTTTAGGGGATTCCCATACTTGTGACCAGTGAGATCTGCAATGTGGTTCTTCTATGCAATTTTCATATTTTCCTTTTAGGAGGAACGTTCAATTAATCGTAAGGCTGCAACACCCGTTAAAATAGAAAAATGCATATATTTAAATGAAATTTACATGATATGAGTAAAAGTCATCTCATATGTCATCATTTCCCTACTTAATCGCCGTTGAAGTCAATACATTTCGTTCAGACAAACTTTTGTATATCCTCCTCGTCGTATAGATTACGCTCCATCTTCCGAAACCATTTTTCGACAGCATCTTGGACCTATTCGGCATTTATGGTAATCCGATGGTACCAGGTCTAATGAGTAGGATGGGTGAGAGTCACCATATAGTCCTGAGTGAGGCAGGCACTATGGAGTCTGGAGTCTGGCATTGCCATGAAATAGTGATACACTACAAGTCAGCATTCCCACCCCCTTTCGTCTAAAATTGATTTTTTAACCTTTCAGTGTCTCACAAAATGTTGCAGCATTGATTATAACACATACCACAGTTTTCCACAGCATTGATTACAGCAGCACAGTGGTTCCTTGGGGCATACAATCAACCAACAAGATCCACTTCCGACCCTAAAAGACAGATTCCATGATCTTCCTCTCTGACTTTGATTTTTTTCGGAGATGGTGAATGGATATAGAGACTGCCTTTTTGATATATAGTGACACCCATTATATTGTTTCGTCCCCGGAGACCACTGAGCCAAGAAAAGATTCACACCTGCTGTTGGTGTTGACTCAGGCGTTCGATGATTTGACCGATAGCCAATTCCTTAACGTCAGAGGAATCAACTACGAAAACGAATTCCCACGTCATGCACGGGTTTTGGAACCTTACTTTCTGGACGTCACTAGTTTAATAGTTTGCCGAGCTGGCCTCTATGGCTCTTTTAATATAATTCGATGTAAAATTTAAGTTTATATAACGCCAATGTAAGAACTCTCTTGGGCCAAGGATTTCGAAACATTTTGAATATTTTTATCAGGTCCTCATCATAATTATTTAAAGCCTTAATTAGATCCAGAGATGAGAGCTCTTATCATAATTAGACACAACTGTATGAAGTGAGAAGCTTTTAAAATTGTTTTTAATAAGATAATATTAATATTATTCTCGGAATAATAAAAAACAAAAATATAATTCGAAGACTTTCATCCCATTATATGATATTTATACAGGATTCAATAATGAGTTAAATTTTGGCAAGAATAGCTTTCCCTTAAAATTAATAAAATTTTCCATTATGGGGAAAGATTTTCCAACTAAAACTTTAAAAGAAAAATAAATAAATTGAAACTATTGGTCGAACAGGAACGTGGTAACCTGAGGATCCTCCTAGGGCTCAGCTAACCTTTCTGAAGTTAGGTCTTGGAGAAAAAGCCTGAGGATTTACTTTCACTTTTCATTTAATATCACACTTTATCTTATTTTACAGGACTGGCAATGGTGATCACTCCACATATCTTTTTTTCTAAACCTGTTGGGATATGTGAACGTTCAGGCAATTGGGGCTCTACTGCATGTTGGTATGTGGTATCAGCTGTCATTCCAAAGCAATCACTTCATTACATGTTCAACCCAAAACAGCATTCTATTTCGTTTATCAAAAAAACCTTTATCTCCAGCTGGTACAAAAACATGTGTTTTTGGCTCAATTAAATAGGACTGAAGTAAGTCCTTTCTCCCTGGGCATTAGAAATTGAGTCAAAAAGTCAAGTTAACTTTAATCCCTTGGGAATAAAGTAAAAAGATGACAACCTAATTCGTCTAAATAATGTAGGTTTTGTACTGAAAAGTTCAGGGTTAGGTTGGTACACCTGTCACACCGGCCATTAAAATCAGCTGTTGTTTCAAAACACCAAAACTGATGAACAGAAGTTTATTTCATGTTCATAACAATAATAAAGAGAATTATCAATGTAAATATCCAATTGCTGAAAATTTAACGATTCAAAATTGTAATAATTACACATTTAATTTCAGTTTTTGAATTTATTGTAAAACATAAAACTCGGGACTAAATTGATCATTATTCCGCATTATTTCGCATTCGCTCGGAATGAATTGATAAATTGGACATCCTAAACTAGGAGAAGCTGTGCAATCAGTCATGAGGTGCAATCAGTTAAGTAGTGACGAGGTGCACAGTGCCATCTAGAGGATCAGCACGGAAGCTCATTATGTATGCAAGTCTTCTCTCTTTTATACTGATCATCCATTCCATTAGCCTAAGTTCTGGAAAACTCCAGGGTTAATGTAGTCCTGGCCTACATTCCAACAGCTGCTGGAGCTTGTAAGGGATTTCAACTGATCCTTTCGAAGGACTCTTGCCTGATGGCCCTTTTAAGGACGAGTAATGATTAGCTGAATACGTTCAGGACTAGGCTAACAAGCTCTAGGAATATTTTAGAATAGATTAAAATCAATTGCGCCCTATATAAGACAATAAGGGGAGCGGTATAACTCCAGCGTTGAGTTGCTATTCGGTCGGACCCGGTGGCAGCTCCAGACCATTCTCAGCTGAGTCTTTGACGCCCCTTTATTTCCAATTGAATTTCGTTTTTTTATTTGTATTTATCATCGACCATAACTACTTAAACTTCTCGACATGAGTATTTTTAGCATTTACAGCTATAAAAAAATCTGCCATTAATTGACCAAAACTAATTTCTTCGAACTAGGAAAGGATCTAGGAGTTTTGTAAGGGTTTACGGGTAAGATAGTTCTATTGACATTTCTTTTCAATTAACCAATAAAGTGATGTAATTCTATTTGGTATAATCAACTTATAACATGAACTCATTTTATTGACCGAATTATAGTGGGAAATAAGAAGAGATAACAAGTATTTCTTATTTGACTATAAAATAAAAATTTACCGAAGTTCGCCGATAGGCATACAAATAGATATAAATATAATTATATCATATTTATCGATTTAAACATATTTATATCGACATAAATATTTAATTTATTTTAGTTTTTTTCTCTTGATGAAAATTGAGAGATAAAATTTGTAATTGATGCGGACTATCACTGTGGTTCTTCTGCTGTACAGAATGCAATCGCAATGGCGTTAAAGTCTCTTAAGATAAAATCTGATTCAAAATCGTTCACAGTAACAAATCTTAGCATATGATTCTAAAGTTTTATTTACTACAATATTACTTCCCTGTGTCTTTTTAGAACTATTTCGCCGCACATATCATTTACAACAGCGATGGGCTTATGTTGACCGCATGAAGATAAACAAAGCGAAACTTACTTAAATATTCTTTCAAAGCAATTCCAAACAGTGTCCACTATAGCACCAAAACAACTCTCATAATTAGTGGCATTGCCGTGTGAATTCCAGGGCCAGACCTAAAGACCACCACTCCCTCCTGCAAGGCCAGGCTTCTCCTATCAAAGGCCTGCGCTAATGTTGGAGTATTAATACCGGCATCCTTTCCTTTATCGACTACTTCAATAACACTGCATATCGAAAAAAAGATAATCGATATATAGGAGTGCGGAGTACCCTTTAATTTTAATCAATTTATTACTTGGTTCTTTTGTCGATTTTTTTGCAATATAAGATTCAGGCCTACATTTTGTCTAATCAACACGTATTTCTCCATCAAAACTTGTGGAGTCGAATATTTCGAATTTCTTTTTCCTCTCCTGGGTCAGCATTGTTAACGAAAATCATTTAACAGCTTATTATTAGATTCGAGATACTGTCAACATTATCCGTATAAGGTTATTTGTCGAGAAAAAGATTTTCGAACGATTGTACAACGACCTCAGCCTAGGAATCGATAGTATATAAAAAAAAATGTCTGGCACAGATGGAACATGCACCGAGAGATAAGATGCGGAGTTGCTGAAGGCAGAGGATACAGCATTGGTCGGGGCGATACTAATTTATTAAAGATATATCGGGCAACATCCCCCCCCCCCCCCGAAGGATGATTTACAAGATAAAACTGTTCTTGTTCTGGCATTAAATCACCCGCTCAGCTAGGCGGCACTCCACTCCAGCAACTTTTATACATAATATAAATTTTTACTTCTTCCTTTTGACTCACATAGTTTTGTCTGACACGACCATATATATGTGTGTGTGTGTATATATATATGCATGTACGTAATAAGCTAACAAAAGACAAATAAATGAAATTGGTAATTTAGAGTAAAAAATTATATTATTAAGGCTCTCAACTGTTGGTCGAGACGTGATTAAAAATCATTTCCCTCGTCCAGTTCTGTAAACCTAGCCGTAAATTAGTCATGGATTTCTAAATTCTTCTCACCTGAGCGAAATACACCGTCCAAATCTGTCCGCTAGGGCGCACCACATTACGGGAAAAAATGTAAAATCTTATGCAGGCAGGAATGAGCCTTTTTTAGGGCAGTTTTTCTCCCCTAATAAGTGAGACTGGTACACCCTAGCCGAGAAGAAAGGTGAATCTTGAAGGTCGCAATCTGTATTTTTCGTTAGTCTTACAATATTCTGAGTGTAGTCGGGTGGTAGTTCAGTTTAGAGCCAACCAACTGTGACAATTAGATTTTTTTCTTCTCTCTATTTTTTTTCTAGTGACGTTTCGATCACAAAAGAGATGGAAGTGTTAGCTTGTTTTTAACTGTAATTATTATTTTTAATAGTGCCTTTAGGATTATGGTTATTGATGGTAAATGTTCAACAGAGTTCTGGATCTTGGGGATAGTGAAGAAACCGCAACCAAACAAATAGAGGTTCTTAAGCGATGTCAGATAAAGTAGGCTTCCTCCTTGTGCCTCTGAGCGTCCTCCACGCCCAGAACTCTGGGATACTAAATAAATATAGTAAGACATTTTAAATACCTGGGATGACATTTTGAAACCTATCGGAGAGAAAGTTGCACAGGGAACTAGTGAATTGTATAATAGGAAATGATTTTCCTTTAACACAAAGAGCAGGCACTACTGCAGAGTAATTAAACCAGCAGCACTATATGCGAGTGAAACACTCACACTTCGCACTAAATGTGACATGAAAAAATACTAAAAAAGGAACGCCAAATAATGAGATAGATTTCAGGACCAAAATTGACTAAAGAAAGATACCGATTAAAGCCAAGAACTTAACCACAGGGTATATCTTAAACCTGGCAGCAGGTATGAGAAAACGACTGAAGTTTTTATCAATAGGTCTTGCCCAAGCAAGGCTCATCAACAGAATGACTACTTACGTACAAAATGTCAAATTAAAGAAACCGTGGATCAGCTAAGTAAAAAATATACCTTTCCAGAAAAAGCGAAAATAAGGAACGAAGTGATGTTACTGGCATAAAATGTTTGGAAACAGGGCAGATAGTTGGATAGTGATGTCAGAGAAGAAAGCATTGAAAAAAACAGGAACAAAATGGACGGGGGAAAGAAAAAGATCACACATAGAAAATATGAAGTACGGAAGTATACATACAGGTGATAGAATGAGCATTTTTACATTAAAAATTCGTACTAATTTCTTAATGAGATCCTTAGAGTAGATGATAAGCTATGAAAGGCTATCGTATTATAGTAAGGTTAAGATGTTCAGATTAATTTCGTCAAAATTCAATATCTAAGAATTGAATAGGCATTTGAACAACTGTATGTAAAAAACTATCTGTATAACCTGTGGGTTACCTCCTATATAGTAACATCATGTGTTATTGTGTTCACGTGTGAAAATAAAGTTGACATGTTAGTTACTATGTGTTTTATTAAATAGTAAATCCAAACATTATATATAAATTAGTTTAAAAATTTGTACGTAGGGGGTCTAGACAGAGCTGAATGAAGCACAGAGTGTTTTCAGCAAAACAAGACTAAGAGGAGTGGGGCCGCCGCGATGGAATTGTGCCAGCTCCTAACCAGCTCCTCGTCTCCACTTCTGTCCCAATTTCAATTCCAAAAGAAAAAAACTACAAAACTAAAAACTATCAATTTCCGTCTAAAATAAAGTAAAAAATGAATTATTTTAATGTTATTTAACTAAAACATTTCATAGTACAATAGAAGTAAAATAGACCAAGAGTCATCAGATTATGTTTATTATTATTTATATTTGTGTAGGCCCCCTCCAAGCGGTGCACCCTGGGTAATGCTAATAGACCTACGATGGGCAGACGAGGCTCAAAACCGTAGATAACTTGTCTAGGGGAAAGAGAACCCTAAATCAAAACCCTGGTCCTCCAGGTTGGGGGGAGGGGTGATGTATCTGGCCAGCCCCTCGACCATCATTAAAAATATTAAACTGCTAAAGAAACCAAACAAAGATAAGCTGGAATTAAAATAGCACGACAAATGCAATGGAAAAGGTTTAAGTATTTTGGATGCTGGAATGTACTAGGTATATCAACCAAAATAGATGCTTTGCCCATAGAGATCAACAATTAACGAATGGATGTGATGGTGTTATCGGAGACTAAAAAGAAAGGTGAACATGACACTGCTTGCCAGGGAACTGGTAATAATTGGTATACGCGACATGGAACCTATTGACAGATGTTATTGAAAAGATACCAAAGAGAAGGGAAATATTTATTATGGGGGACATGAATGGAAGCAAAGTGGTTGGGAGATTTGGCGAAGAAGAAAATAATGAAAACGGAGAAAGGTTGATAGAATTCTGTGAGCACAGTTGCAGACATATGATAGTTCGGGCCTGAAAATAAGCTTTAGCAAAACTGATTATATGACCATATCAGGAGGACCTCTTTGTTGAAAGAAATGTCATAAAACGAGTGGATAATTTTAAATATTTGGGCTCTGTAATGGAACATCGGAAAAAGAGATAAAACGAAGGATAATGATAACCCGCAAAGCTATTGGTATGCTCAACTTCGTCCTTTAGAGCAATAATAAAACGAAAGATACCAAGAAGCTCATGTACAAGTCCGTAATCGAAAGCATATTGCTACATACAGCAGAGACATAGACGATAAGCCCTACTTCAGGAAAAAAGCTACATGCTACTGAGATAGACTATTGGAGGAGAACTGCCAGGGTGTCCATACTAGAAACCACTACTCTTGAAATTTACCCAATTTTTATCTATTCAGAAAATAAAACATTTGAAAAGAAACTTAAATCTGTACGTCTGCTTCAGAAAAAAAACAAAAAAAAACTGGTAGTAAATAGAAAATTGATAATTGTTTATTACATATGGCAAATATTTTTCAGTAAGTCAACATCCTCCCTAACCTGTACCACTACAATCACACTTAACTGCCCATTTTCCCCAATTAAGGATGCACCATTTATAGAGATGAGCCCCAGGAGGATGTGGAGTTCACACAGGGTCTATCGTCAGGCAGATTTGATCCCGAGTTTGAATCAGTTGAGCACAGCAACCTAGTGCTTACACACTCAGCTATGGCGCTTCTCCAACATTCTCCTAAGCATTAAGATTTCAAAAATCTGAAATTTCATGCTAAAATAACTGAAAATACTCATGAACTTGTCATATTTTTGCCCAAGTTCATTAATTTTGCTTTCTTGAAAGTGATAGTTCAAGTCCTACCTTTTAATGATAGAGATTAAAAATGCTGTTATAGTTGCAATATCCATTAGTCTTTATAATAAAAAATATTTCCATTCTAAAAATAAATTACTAGTTTTTTTTGTTTACATGACAGAAATCGTTATAAGTAGTGAGTGATAAAAAAAAAACCTATTAAAGAATAAATACAAGTATTAAAGGCGTAGTAAATGTGTTCATTAGTGGCTATCTCATTCAGTCATTTCGTCCACTTAAAAGTTATCAGTCAAGTCAAAACAAAGATGATATCTTATCAAGAGAAAAAGGGAATGTTTCCAGAAAAAATAAACTTAATTTTTGTTTTTTTTTAACATTAAGTTATCGCTAGAACTAAAATGTACATTAATATAACACCCAAGGTAGGTATCGCCACGGCTAAAATTAACTTTAATATATAAATTTATTTCTCAAATCGGGGATCACCTGTGGTATAGTGGAACAGAACAAATAGTTTATCAGCAGCCCATCGTAATAAACTATCCAGCTCCTATGTTTTAATAAGAAAGGATAATTTTATTGTCTAGAGGTTGAATTTAAGAAAAACATTTTGTTTTCTGTTATATTTACACGTACTAAGTAGTGGGCCTGATAAGTACCCTTTTTGTAGGTAACCCTCAGCCCATTGTACCCTATTCTGATGCTTTTAGTCAATGGTTTCAATTGCGAGGATATTTCATATGGTTTTAAAGATTATTTCTTAAACATGGACTATTAATTAAAAAGAAAATAATTTAAATAAGAGTGGGAGGTAATGGCAGGTTGTTAAGCGCGGGTTAGTAATGAGGGATAGCGACGTGTAGGTCGGGGAAATGTCTCATTACAGTGGAGAGCAACTCGGGGCCTCTTGCTCTAGTAGAGTACTTACTAGTTAGCACTTGTAGTAGCTACTAACTCTAGTCTTAGTAATCAACTTACATCTTTTTCATTTTATACACGACAGTTATTTTCAGTAACCAGTTACTTTAAAAATAACGTCGATGAAAAGAACATATGAATTGAAAAAGATATTTATTTACTAACCTCTTCTACTTCCCGAGTAGCAAAAGGAGTACAAAAGGTAGGGTCTCTTGATAGCAGAGGTTCCATCCATGACCAGTACATTCTCATTCAAATCATTGTCAACTAAAACGGCAATCTAACTCAAAACCGCCAGTTGCGAGTTAATTTATCTTTTTTTTAAATTCAAGTTGGGGTTTTCATTAAATTTCAAATCCAGTTCTAAAACTAGGAAGTGATAATAAAAACTGAAAAACTAAATGAAAAAATACAACGCCATTGTGCATACTTTACTTCCGCCAACCTAAACTTCTTTTTTTTTAATCTGAAGAAAACAGTTGAACATGGAATGAATTCAATACACAAACATTCACAAATAGACCTATCTAAATATGATGAAAACATGCGAAAACTCTTTATAGGAGTCACATGTGGGGTAGGTGCTTAGTAAAGGAGCGACCTTAGGTTATCCCGTCATTCGGATGGGTAAAAAAAAGGTGGTCTCAAGCCTTTACAGTATCACGAACTCGTTAAAGATGCCAATTATAACTGGATAAACGAATTTTAAGACTCCCACTGCAGTATCGCCTGATACTAGCTATAGCTGCATAAAGTTACGTCAAATGATTGAACAAACAAACGAACCTCGTGGATATCACCCCCAAAGGCATTGAAGTAATTGCACTTGTGTGAAAACATGCCTTTCAAGTGTAACGGAGTCAAATCACTTTTCTACACAACCGTTTCTTGTTGGGCACAACAACGCTTGATCAAACTACTTGTAGCGTACGTAGACCATAACTTAAAGTAATCGTCGCATACAGTGATGTTAAAAAAACAAACGACTCATTATATTACTTCTTGGTACCTTTACGTTTTGGATCACCCAATCAGTCGTTAATTCAATTGATTACATGAGCCTAATATAGCTTCATTGAGCTACTTCCTGGCGCGGCGCGGTGTTCCGGAACTGTTTTGCGGATGGACTTCGATGTTGAGGACAAACTTTTGGGGAACTTTGTGACGGTTTGGCATCCCGCGTAGCGACAAGTCCATTAATGTAGTCGGCACAGAGGCCTCTAGCGGAATAAATACATAACTTTTGGGACGAATAACTTCCGTTATGTTTCCGTTCCAAGTTATAAACCGATATTAATGCCTGTATCAAATTTTGGATGATATGAGCTAATATTTTATGAGCTTCCGAGGGCTAATTTTTTTAATCCCACACTTTATTGTAGTAGATTCCAAATAATTAATTCGTTCATAATTAATATAAAGAATTTTAAAGAATGGTATTAATATTTATTTAAATAAATCGTAATTAAATACCCTCTTAAATGGGCACAACCAATATTTTTAATCCATTCATCACGTGTTTCTTATGCTTCCGACAGTGTAGTCAAGCAGGCCGACATTCCTCAGGGCGAAATCTGATACTGAAAATGTTTTTGTTGTTTTTTTACCGAATTTTTCATGTTCTTGAACATGGTTATGTTTCTACCGAAGCATCGAAAAAAACATTTTTAGTCTCAGATTAAGCCCTGAGGAAGCTTGCAGTATGGCCAGCGAAACGTCGGGAAAGAATATGACTACACGGTCGGAACCAAAAGAAACACGTGATGTATAGATTAAATATCTTAATTAGTTCTCCCATTCTTACTCACTTTCTTCCATATGTAGGCATATTGTAAAAATATATAAAGAAGATAATCAGCTATTTGATAAAAATAATGAAATAAATAAAAAAATAATTGAACCTGATACCACACAGTTGTAAGTAATTAATGCCAATCATGTTTTAAACGTACTCAGAAATTCACAACGGACAGCGCAACAACTCTAGCAAGTTCAAAGTTGTACTAAACGCGTACCATATGTAAACAAAAAAAATTAACATTAGAAAATCAATCTCCATACTCAATTTACACATCTGGCAACTGACCAATCAACATTTCACCAATTGAGACATCAACCGCAGTATTTAGTTGAACGGCTTCAAGTGAGGTCACTATCATTGGTTGACAAGCCTCCTTGGCTCTCCAGTATTTCGGATATTCAACCATTTCATTTTATCAGTTTTCCATTTACATAATTATTATTATTTAAGAAAGAGTCATTTATTTAAATAAATTAATTGTCAACTTTAGATCTATGTTATAGATGATTAGGTAAGAAAGGATGCAGTTTTATTTTTATTTTTTTAAACCATGTTCATGTCGTGTCATTAACGTTCCACAGTTGGTTTTTTGCTCCGGTTGGAAGAGATATTTTGCGAAAGGCGAAAGATAGGTCGCGCCGTGGTTGCGGTTAATGTAATATTACAAATGTCGAAAACATGATCCCGATACCTGCGGCTTAGCAGTTTTTTGTATTAATATTTTTTATTTACACCAAACCTGAAACATTCGACAAGTTTAAGACGATTTTGTTCTTGCAAAGTCTAGCTATCGGGAAGCGGGATTGTTCAGTGTGTAAAGCGCTGAAGTTGCTGAGCCTAAGTTCCCGGGTAAAATCCGCCTATGGCAGATAAATTATTTTAATCAAGTAACATCATCGGATGGAACCTGCGCGATCTGGAGACCCTCCTGGGACTTATCCAGCCTCTGTAATGGGATGTATGGGGGTAAAGGGGAAAAACCTGGAATTTGGGTGTGATCCCGGAAAAGTGACCTCCCTGCATTATCGTTGTCCAAGAAACAGTAGATTCTCTACCATGGACTAAACCCATGATCCATGGGTAGTAGACGTACAGTTTTTTATTTCGAAATTATTTTTAATAAAATAATCACTGCGACATGCAAAATTCTAAAAATTAAACCCGTAATTCTCTAAAAGTCTGCAAAAACCAACCATCGCATGATTTATTTTAGTGTTTGTTGACACGGGTTCGTTTTTCCATTATTTTACTGGGTTTTCTTTTTGGGATTTAACCAATTGCAACGAATTTATTATTTGTCTTTCGTTTTGAATTTTGGCTCATTGCAATTAATAAAATTCTTACTTTATTAGTCTAGTATTAAGGTAACTTTTGATATAATAGATTCCTATTTCCCACCTATTTTAATCCATTATAAAAAATCTGACAGGCAGTTACTGAGCTCTTTAAGCGAAATGGAAGGTTTACATAGAAGAGATATTAAGATAAATAAGAAGGAAAACAAGCGCTGGGATACGTAAGAAGAAGAGATTAATAGAGGCAAGTGAAGGGACAGGAGCGCTCTCTTCAGAGACGGCGCCTACTTAAAATTCCTATAACTATTTGAGAATGGCTCTCGCACGGAATAAATTTGTAAATAATGTAAGCCATTACATAATTTACACCTACCCGCTCCTCGGAGCTATATTATCAATTCTGATATCAACTTGATAAGGTCTATCTCTCCCTCCACCACCGGCCGATAACTGCAACGTCCACTCCACAAGACTCCATTTTCCATTATTACGGACATCCATTTGGTGCAGTTTCCCAAAAAACATTGCAAATTTATTGGGTTTTTTATATTCTTATAATTCGGTAAAGCTCAGTTAGTTGGGTGCTTTCCCGCTCCCTAAATAAAAATGATAAATATAAAATCGTCGAGTCGATCCGATCAAACTGTCCTTGATTACATATTTAATTTATTTTTTAATTAAAAAGAATATTGCTCTGCGTTTTTTCTTGACATTGAAAAAGCTTTTGATAGTGTCTGGCACAAGGGTCTTCTCTGGAAAATAAAACCTCACTTACCTCCTAAATACTTTTTAATTCTTCAATCTTATTTCCAAGACAGATTCTTCTGTACTTCCGTTGACTCTTCGATTTCCTCCTTCTTTCCTCAATACAGGGGTGTACGGCAAGGAAGCGTTTTAAGCCCCATTCTCTATTCTGTTTACACCTCTGATATCCCGGAGGATCCTTGCACCAACATCTATACCTTCGCTGACGATACAGCCATTATTTCTTCTCACAGAGGCCCAAACATAGCATCTATAGCTCTTCAAAATCATTGATTTGATTTAGAAAAGTGGTTCAATAAATGGCAAATAAGAATAAACGCCTCAAAATCGAGCCATGTAACCTTCTCTCTACGCAAAGCTTCGTGTCCAGCAGTCAAAATTGACAACGACGAAGTACCTTCCAAAAATTATGTACGTTATCTCGGACTATACTTGGGCAAAAGACTTACATGGAACGTACATACAAAATTAAAAAGACAAGAACTGAATAGACGGTACAAACAACTATCACATCTACTGGACTACAGATCTTCACTTGACTTGCGGAACAAACGACTTATCTATAATAGTATACTAAAACCTATTTGGATATATGGAGCAGAACTTTGGGGTTCAGCAAAAAAAGTTCACATACACAAGATACAAACAGCACAGTCCAAAATTCTCAGAAAAATTGTTAATGCACCATGGTATATTTCGAATCACACTATACACAACGACATGAACATTCCCACTATAAAATCATATATTCATACCAAATACATGACATTCCACTCATCGACACAATATCACCCAAACCCACTCGTTCTTCCGCTTTCCTACTCCCTGTTACTTGGACTTAATAGAAAAAGGTTAAAAAGACATTGGCCAAGAGACTTACTCACCTACTGATTTTTAGCCCATCATCATATAGTTTTATGATCGTAGAAGAGCAAAGTGAAAAAACATTAGGATCAAATTTGCTGAATGTACAATTGCGCAGGTGCAAATGAAAATTAAATAATAAATAAATAAATAATTTTTTTAATTTAAAAAAAAAACTTTAAAATTATCATCAATGAAATCATAGGATGAATTCTATTTGTTTATTTTTTCTTCAGAATTGTTGCAAGAGCTGGGTAGCTCAGTGAAAGAACTAAATCTATTGGTAGAGAGTTCGAAAGAGGCTGTGGCAGATAAATTATACTGTCATCTGGAGAATCTTCCGAGGCTCACCCAGGTTCTAGAAAGTGGTTACCCTTAATTGAAAAAAAAACCTGTCTGTTGAGTTTTGATCTTGCCTAAATTACCTGCTTGCACATGCATTCTCTTAGAAACAGTTCGGTCTCTACCATGCACTGTGAACAAGACCATTCATTGATTGTAGATTCTATATATATATATATATATTTTATAGGTCGAATAAGATTTATTTCGTTACACGTGTTGATATAATGAGTGAGACTGTTCCACGGACCACACGGAATTATTTAGTTGAAAAAATCGCTTAAACTATTATTTACTTCAGAAAATTCAAGACGGCTAGTCCCTTAAATTGGGTGAAACCCAGGAAAAATTCTGATAAAACCATTTTAATGTTATTGATTTTGAGAATAACAATGAAACGAAAATCATGAATTAGAATGCAACATGGTTAATAAAATAGGTAGCTATTTATCTATAAAAAAATAATGTATGGTATACATTAATAAATATTTATCTACGATATAATATATATTTTTGTAAATACATTGAATGCATATAGATAGAACAGGACATGAACAAAAACAAAAAAGTTAGCCTCATTTACGAGAATATCAGAAATCACTTCATTAACGTTTTAGTGGATATAACCTCAATTTTATCCTGGAGCAGGAACAATTAGTAGATTATTAATTTTTCAGTGATTAATTTTAGTGCACAATTTCATACATTTATTTTCTCGGACTGATTACCCGTTGAAATATTTTGGTCGGGAAAATATACGATTGAGATTCTTAATTTATTTACAAGATGAACATGAGGCGATATAAGTAAGTGATATAAATAATAATAAAAACAAGAAAATCTTACGATATTTTACTAATTTGGGAATTTTTATTCGAAATGGAAAATAATTAAGAAAATCACAATGATTTCTTGGCTGACTTGCTGGATAGGCAAATTTACTAACACGAGCAATACTGACAGAATCCCCCAAGGACGAAGCTATAGCAGTAGTCCAGATATAAGTATGATAGGGATCTTCAACGAGTACCTGACACCAGGTACCTGACAGGCTCGACACTCCCGGTTTAGGTACCTTCCGAAAGATGGCAAGACCAAGAATTGTTTACTCCTGTTAAGTGCTAAAACAGACAGCTGGACTGCAAACCCGGTACCTTGGGCATAGAAGAATGTTATGCTAACCACCCACCACAGTGATCCATTATGGTTTATGGTAATAGTACTGGAGCAATACAGACTTTGAGCTAGCTAAATCTTCTATCACTCTAAAACATATCTGTACAACCTCTTTCCTAAGACATTTTCAGCACCACGATGTACACCTAAGAAAGGCTTTTTTTTTTACATAAAAAATGCCACCTTGGAGATCTTTCTTGCTACCTCATGGACTGCCATGTTGGAGGTCTTCCATTCCACAGGCTGTGCTGTTTCCCATAGTTTCAATACGTCATGATTTTCTCTTCCATTTTTTATTTGTAAAACAGTTTAAAGTTTACCTTTTGATGAAACCATTATATTTTACTTTTGGTTATATTCTTTGTAGATCCATCCGTAAGCATAGATTTTGTAATTTTGGATCTATCGTAGTTCATTCTCAGTCTCCTTCGGTTTGAGTTTCTTTTAAATTATTATTTTCGGGTCTATTTTTTTTTATTGCTTGTAGACATCGAGACTAATAATCAAATTGATAAATATCAATATAACTTGATGATAAATCGTTCCGGTTAATTAACGGATTCGAAGCACGCTACTCATACGCCCACTTGTTCCTTCAGAAGGAACCGCGACAGACGACTGCATGTCACAATATGCACCGGGACAAGACAAATCCCCCGCAACACTATACGTCAGCCGTGTTTAGGAACGGCCCGGGGCAAAAGAAAGAGGTTGCCCAATTCATTGAAAAAAAAAGTAATAATAAATTTACATGATTTAAGGAAGGCTCACCCTAAGCGCCATATATTAGCTCCATCAATGGCTCCTATTAATATTAATGAGAAAAATCCACTTAACAGATTTAAAGAATGTTGCCTGTCTTGAGCGGGATTCGAACTCCTTGTAAAATCTGTACCACATGTGCTTTATAAACAATTATTATATGTTTATACTTAAGTATATATGAGTTATATAAAAGGGAAAGGATCGCAAACGTGAAAATTTTCGAATTCGAGTTTTTATTGAAAAAAAAGTCCATGTCATGCATAAGATGAATAATCTATCATAAAAACGTTAAATAATACCAAACTTAATAAACGTATATTTGACTGCATAAAAAATGTATTTAAATTCACACTGTCTAACAAGGTAGAAATTACAAAATCCTATAAATATACATACAAATTAAAAAGTATTAAAAAATAAACAATAAGGCCATGGTCTACATCCTACCGCACCAGTCGTGGAGAGAAGGTTGCCAGAGGTTTATGACTGGGCCACACACGGCTCACTCATTGACTAATTATGAAAAAGCTGCCACCTCTCTCTTTCAATATGGTAATGTTGCTCTTACAGTGAAATGTATTATTGAGAAAGAATAAAACAAAAAATAGACTTTGTAACAATGAAGCAACCACCACGTTGGTATTTGATGAGAGTTTTATCCCTTTAAATTCGAAAAAACAATAAATTAATTTGCCTGCCAGAACAGAAACTGAACCCAGGACCTTCAGCACAGCAAATCGATGATCTACAGGGCTTTGTTAGAATATATATATATATATGTATATTTATTTTTCTTTTGATGGTCATTATTTTTAAATATTTTTATTTTGAAGAGAAATACCTTTGTATATATATATATATATATATATATATATATATATATATATATATATATATATATATGTGTGTATATATATATACATATAAAAAGGGGTGTATAAAAAGAAATGATAGTTTCACCTTCCCCATGGAAAGAAAATGGCGACTAAAAGTATTTTTCGACACACCACACTCCCTGGCAAGTTCGCGAGTACTTGTGGACGGATTTGACTCAACAGCTTCCTTCAGAACCTCATCAATATCCATTAATGGTCGCCCGAAGCCCTTCTTCGTTTCCAACGTCGTATCTACACTGCTAATTTTTTCAAACCAACGCCTCGCGGTACCACGACACCTTTGCCTTCATATTTAATAATTTCACGAGTTACTTCAGCGGCTATGAATTTTTTTTACAGTAATGTCTTAAAATTACGAGAATATCGTAGGACACTGTCATGTTTCTTCTTTGAAATAAATAAATAAACTGAGGCTTTTTTTGAAGAAGTCCAGTGTTAGTTAACAAGCTTAGAGAATGCTCTAAAGAGATTATTAAGTGTTGGTAAATAATAAATAGCATTAAACTATTTACAGACTTTTGAACTCTGGAATTTGATAAAACGGTCATTTTTTGTATACACCCCATTATATATATATACAAAGGTAAAAAAAGTAAAGCTATATTATAACTTATAGATCCGTAAATATAGAGAAGCAAAACAATTCATAAACACTCGGAGGATAAGTTTTATCTGGCTGACCCAGAGGTAGAGGAGAACAGATGGTCGAGGAGAAGGGCATTTATTATGTGTAAAAGAAAGGTAGGAGGAAGCGAGCGTACACAACACCACTCCCAGATATGGCGCCCCCCCCCCTCAATAAAATTATTGGTAAGACAGACTTTGGCAGAGGGCCAGGAAAAACGGCCCTTGAGAGGAAGAGAGCCATTCGGTTGTTAGCTCTAGGTACCCGGCAATCCTCGATGTCTCTGTCACGGACATGGTCGTATCCTGACTCTTGGACGAGGGTCCTTATGCATCATCACCAGGAGGCCCTTAAAAGTATTCGATGATCATTTACTAACTTGTAATTATTTTTATATTTCTTAAGATAGTCAGCCTATATGAGAAATAAAATCAAGAATTATCTGCAAATCAACTGAAGAATAAAGCACTGCGCCACTAAACTCTACTAGATATCCGAAAATATTGTCCCGACTCCTTTCTGAATACGAACCGAATTGCCATTACGTTAAGACATGTGATCTTGCGGGCCACTTCGGGAAATACATCATAACTCCGCGGGAAGATAAAACATTATATATACCCTTATTAGAGATAGAATTACTACTGATTTTTTTTCGGTGCAAAAAAACGGATCCACAATGAGGCATTATTCTCCAGCCCTGTGGAATTCTATCCAGAGAGAGTTAACTGTATTGAGGGAAGCGGAATCTAGTCGTTCTTAAAATGGTGTTGCAATATAAGCACTAGCTTCTTTTTAAGTCAAAGGCTGGCTTAGCTCCTTATACACGATAAAAATAACAAGATTCCGCTTACCTAAGAATGAGAAACTAGTTTGGGAGAAAATTTAGTAACTATTATTCTTTCATGTAACCATAGATGTATAACAACACTACACGAATAATGCAATCATTATAATGAGTTTATCCCATAATACCGACATCTATTTTTTTAATACAGTAATGCACTAACAATATATTTAAATTACATTGGTTTTCAATACGTTCTTTAGCCATTTGGAAATAAATACATTTGCAAAAACGTGAAAAATGTTACTCACATGTTAAATGTGGCGAAGAGTGTTGTTAATACATATAAAGTGCTAATAGGACGATGTTACAGTGAGAGTCCTAAATTATGCCTATCCAGGTATAATTAGGATAGGGATCTTTAAGGAGTACAAGAAATCGCACAGGGTCAGGACTGCCATTTTACGTCCCTTCTGCAGGATGGCATAACCAAAGATTTCGTTCTTTATAAAAAAACACATGCCGGGATACGAACCCGAGATCTTGGTCATGGTTGGTTGTTATGCTAACAACTAAACCACAGTGACTCCTACGAAGTGAGCGTATCATCTATCTTCATATAATTACTTCCAAAGTTTAGTACTGGTTTATTGGTGGCTACTATTACCCATATGTCTGATTAAATAAAAATTACAAAAAAACATTTGAGGAAAAAATCCCAAAAATGAAAGAGCTTATTCTGTAAAAAGGCTGGAAAAACCCAACCAGTCCAAGTTACGCCAATGAAGGTATCATCTGGACATACAACAAAAGAAATTCGCATCAATCAAAGATGCTGCACTAAATTTCATATCAACACACTCATCATGTAGTGACAGCAACCCACTCCAAGGTGTTGAGCAAACAACTGAGGCAATGAAAGACAATGCACCTTCCTAACATACATACACCTTTCATAGTCATAGTCCTCTACTTTGTCTTCTTTAAAGTGATTTTATTTTGTACTTTATATAGATATATACACACACACACATATATATATATATATATATATATATATATATATATATATATATATATATATATATATATATATATATATTAGGGTGTCCCTTAAATTTCAATGTCAATATATTTTTACGCATACCTTCTAAAAACTTTTGTATTGACCTAATCTAGTACAGAAATAAATATTAGCCCGATTTATAAACGATAACCCGTGCCGACTTGAGTTTTTAACTTGTCCATACAAGTTGCGCGGGTGCAGCGCTGCGACCTGTTACTGCGAGTTTCAATTGTCATTTCATACGTGATTTCTAGCATTATTACTGCGTTGTTGTTTATTGTGTGAAGATGTCTGTGGAATTACGAAGTGATAAACAAAATATTTACGTTATCGGACTGCCAACCCACCAGATAAATGGTGCAAAATTACCATCTAATCGACAAGTTCTCGCCGTTTTATTTTACAATATACGTGAAGTCAAGCTGACTGTTAGTGAAAGTGCGAATCTTGTTATAAGAGAGTGCATTATATTTTGGGAAAAAGCCAGAATTCCTATGAAGGCATTTCCTAACTGCGTGAAGAAATTTGTTGATTTGTATCATGTTTGGAGGGAGCTGCAAAAAAACTGTAAGAAAACTCAGGTGACGTTCAAGAACCGTGAAAATAATTTTGTAAAACACCTTGATAACTTATATGATATTGCACATGCTGATGCCTTCGACAGAATGAAGATAGAGGAAGACAAAGATTTTTTAAGGAAACAGAGAGAGGCAGGTCGACCGGGATGCTTAAGTGGAATTGACAAAAAATTGGCGGAGAAAGAAGAACGAGTTAGGCAAAGACGATTGGAAGAAGAGGAAAGAAAGGTAAAACAAAGAGAGTTATTGGCTGTTGCATCTACTTCTTCGATAGATAGCTTGGAATGTCTGGAGAATTCGGATGAGGAACAGATTTCGAACTCTGAACTTAGTACTCAGATTCCTTGCCCTGAAAAAGTTCTAAAAGAGGCATGAAAAGTTTCATAACTCCTAAACTGGTAGCAGCTTTAGATCGATGCCAATTAAGCATAAGAGACTCAGTTTACATTCTCCATGCGGTTGTAGAAGCGCTTGGTCTGAACAGCGATGATTTTCCTATTAACAAATCTTCGATTCAGCGAATTCGTACTCAGGCGAGAAAATCCAGGGCAGAAGCAATAAAAACTGACTTCCAGAATAATTTGCCTCTCGTAGTCACAGTCCATTGGGATGGAAAACTATTACCTGGATTGGATGTACGAAGTTCAAAAGAAGAACGCTTGCCAATTCTTGCTTCATTTGACGATAGAGAACAGCTTCTTGCAGTGCCAAAATTAGAGAGTTCTTCTGGAAAACATCAAGCTAAAGCCATTTCAACTGCACTCTTTCACTGGAACCTCCATGATAAAGTACAGATAATGTGCTGCGATACAACAGCTTCAAATACTGGCCGTTTCAGTGGAGCTTGTGCTATTTTGGAGCAGACTTTAGAAAGGGAATTACTGCTTTTTGCTTGTCGTCATCATATTTATGAGTTGGCCCTTAAAGCTGTTTTTGAAACCAAGGTAAAGCAAATTACAAGTAGCCCAGATATTCCAATTTTCAAAAAGTTAAGAGATAATTGGAAAAATATTAACACCGATAATATTGACCCACCTCTGAATTTCGTTAAAGCACATATTGCTGAGACAAAAATTACATCTTTGTTAACTTTTTATAAGACTGAACTGGAAAAACCTTTTATTAGAGACGATTACCGCGAATTGGTGGAACTATGCGTTGTGTTCTTAGGAGGAGATACAGAGAATACAGTTTTCTTCGGGAGGATGTATCTTCTTGGGGTGACAATCCTACTTTTTTGGAAGCTAGAAGACGAATAAGTCGTTTGAAGGTCGTAAATGACACTGCTGAAAGAGCTGTTAAATTAATGCAAGATTTTAATGGACTTATCACGGCTGAAAAAGAGCAAAAACAGTTTTTGTTGCGTTGTGTTCAGGAACATAGAAATCTGTATCCAGACTGTAAAAAAACTACACTAAAGAGAAGTTACCCTAATTAATTATTATTATAATTTGTATTTAAATAAAAGTTTATGTTGATCTTATTTTATTCTTACTCATATTTACTTTATTTGTTGCATTTTAATTAGTTTTGGATCAAACCAAAATGTCAGGCCAAAACACCATTTTTTATTAAACTTTAGAGCTCGGTCGGCACGGGTTGCAATCATGCTACAAATATGAAATTTCATATTTAAGTACATTTTAGCATTTATAAAAAAAGTAGAGGGTATGCGTTTCGAAATTCTAAAAAAAAAATTTGTTTGCCATATAAGGGACACCCTAATATATATATATATATATATATATTATATTTTGTGCTGATGATATCCGAAATGTTGATTGACTCATTATTATTACCTGAATTATATGGTATTAAACATTTCAATAAAAAATCTTGTCTGGAATGTCCTTGAAACGGTTTATTGAGGAAAAACCTTTTTAGTAAAAAACCTTTTTTTGGTAGAGGTTATAAAGAGGTTATAAAGTATGTGAAATTTCCAAACTGTTAGGGTTACTCATTCCTACTTTCTCTCTTTCTGTTCCTTAAACGGAAGACATTTATGAGACGGAGAGACAATATACTAATTAACATAAAATGGAGTCATTAACGCCATGTCACTTCTTTAACATAACTCAACACGATGTCTCACCTTAAATAGGGATCTTGAAGAAATATCGATGTCTCAATAAATATTTCTCGATCCTCCAATATTTCGATGTTAGATAAGATTAATTTACAGTAATGAAATAGATATTACTGTTGGCAGTTTTAGAAGAAGAATAGTAAAAACGCAAAGAGATTCGGAGACCGAGCTGACCAAGAGAGTGCAGTTGTTATTCATGCTCCCGGGCCAGATGTACATTATTCATCCGGACACTTCCCCCCTCCACACTCCCCCCCCCTCCACCTACCTTCCAATTTATTTACACCCCCATCACACCCTTATTATTTTTCTAATTTATATTTGTAATTAAATAACCACTTGCTTATTTAAATAACTAACGTTTACCGTCTTTGAGGATCCGATATAATTATTTTTCATTCCACGTTACAAACTATTCAATGATGTTTTTATTATGACATCGCACTAATATTTATATATGTGAAAAACTGGAAAATCGTTAAAAATTTTATGGTGAGTTCTACTCATGAAAGAAATGGGCAGATATCTCTTTGTCACTCATCAAAACAGTATCGACCTAGCCAGAAGCACTAAATGCTTCATTCTTGGTGTCCAAATGCTATTCCAAGGCTAAACTAATAGTTTATACAATTTTTCCATAATTAAGGTTATTGACGAATGCCATTTTAGTAATGATTGTGTGATATTTTTTGTTCAATTTAAATAAATTCAATGATTAATCTCTTTCTGTCTCACTCTCGCGTTACCTCCCTCAAGACTTCAAGTGCCATCTTCGTTGGCAACCATCAAACTGACACGAATATTATATGGACATGAATAAACAAATAAACATTTGCTTCCAATCTCAGTTAATCACAATGCAGAAAATTTTCATGGTATGAATTTGAAGCCATGTAATCGGTAAATTCTCGAAACGTCACCAAAATAGTTGCAAAATATCTACTAAACCTTGGGATCCTTTAAATTCTTTTGGTTGGGTAAGCTCCAGGAGGGTCTCTCGATCACCCAGGGTTCCTGGATGACTGATAATTAAATAAATTATAAATATAATTATTGGAAGGAATTACAAGAATCTAGTTTACTGTATCAAAAAAGGAAGAAAAAAGTGGTTGGGCATATAGAACGGATGGATCAACAGAAAACCTAAACCGAAAAATGGAAGACCACCCGGGTGGAAAGAGATGAAAAGGCAGACCAAGACTACGATAGATGGAGGATTTCGAGGGTCCTTTAGGGGCCATAACGCCAACGGAGTTAGTTAGTTAGCAATTATATACTAGGTTACACTGATAATCCGAGAAATTCATTAATAAAAAAGTTAATAATACAATGTGACGTAAATTTAATGCATTCAAAAAGCATTAAAAAAGAGTAGAGAGAAGAGGAGAAGAAGCATAAAAGCAATAAGTAGAATGTAGCTCCAACCAACTTTTCCTCATGCGGGAAACGCAATGCCATGAAGGAACTGCAGGAGGAAGGACATCGGACAGGAGAGGAAGAAGTGAAGAGCTGGGATAGGGCGTATAGCTAGGCTTGAAACTTAAACATAACAAGGCCTACTTGCGGCATGATATTACGCATTCGTCACTCAAATCACCAAATTCCCTACTCCCTCCATAACACAGTAGCGCCATATATAGCTAAGAAATACGGGTAAAATAGTAAACAAATAGATAACAAATGAGAAATTTAAAAAAATTCATAATACCCACTGTTTCAGATCAACTTCTTCGATTCTATACCACAGATACATATTTCTATTCCAAAGACGAGAAATAATTACATAGTTATATTTCAATATAACTATATAATTGAATAGACCTGAAATGCCCTAACTGAATTCGAAAACATACATAATAACCGCTAAATAATCTTCTGTAAAAACAATCTAACAACTCGTAAATTATTTTTACTTACTGCGTACAGAGAAGGTAGGAAAGAAACAAATCAGCGGTATTCATTCTTAAAATATTCACATCACCTGAAAACAAACAAAAAAAAAATCATTAATGTAATTTAAATATAATATAAATAGTTATTATAGTTTACTTTATTATAGAAATATACGAATGGAAAGGGATAGGTCAGTGAATATAGTGCACAGTTGCTACGCTAAGTGTCCCGGGTTCAAATCCTGCTCTGGTATATAAGTTATTTAATTTATTAACAGCTTTACATTCTTGGTACTCTTGATTCAGGGAAAATCCTAGGAGTCTTGCGTGAACTCGACCAAATCTCCTCCCAGCAGAATGTAATGGTATATATAAACATATTTAAGCGCTTGTGTAATTTTTAGTACTCGGATTAGTGATTGATCTAATGTAGTAAACCTAATTGTCCGAGAGCTAACTTTAAAGTTGTAAAACTTTTCGTAATAAAGTTCTGTTAATATGGAACACCAAGATACAATATCTTCCCCATCATTAAACAGAATCAGAATGCTCACTATACCAATAAAGTAACTTAGATGAAATAGAAATTGCAATGATGTGGAGGAAATGAATAGCTCTTAGGAGTTACAATGGTAAAAAAAACAAACAAGGAAATAATATAGGATGTAAAGGAATCAACAGCCAATAAAGATTCCGTTGTCATTCAGTTTCATAAGCAATAGGTACAAATAAAACAATTAAATATTTGCACAATTAAATAAATAAAAACCTATCAGATTTGGTAGAAATACAATCGAATTCAAATTCTCACAGTTTCTATATTCTACTTTTCGGCTTTACATATATATATTTATTTTTTTTTTTTTATTTTGAAGAGAAAATATTTGTCGAACCCGAGTCGTCTCCATTTTCTAAAACAAATCTTTTCTCTTCAAAATAAAATTATTTAAAAATAATCACCACCAAAAGAACAATAAATGTATATATATATATATATATATATATATATGTATATTTAAATAAACGATCGGATCTAAATAAACGAATCTACGTTACGTACAAGAGGAAGAAAGATCAATGTGGACTTAGCATGTAGTAGTGAAAAGTAGAAGTAATCCTCAAACAGGTTGGTAGCCGGCTGAAACTCTCTAAGTGCGCTAATCCGTTTTATAAACTAAATACCATTACAGAAATACAAATATATTTTATAAATTGGTTGGCCGCAACAACAGAGGCTGTGTAATACAATTTATTTCTGCCTTATAACCATAATTTTATTAGGAATTTTCTTGATACAACGCAGCAATAGCACAAACCATATAGTTCTATAAAAAAAAACAAAAAACAGTGAGGTAATAATTTTATCGCCATTGCCTAGTAACGGGTCGAGAAACTTTTTTTTTAGTCTTTATTTTTAAAATTATAAATATTTTTAAAAATTTGCAAATCAAAAAGCCACTGTATACGAACTCTTTAAGCCATTTCACAAAATCACACTCTATTTACATTCAAATGGAATGCATCTATTTAAAAAAGGTGTTACTTGAGGAGAGAGAATGCAGTGAAAAAATAAGATGAAGACGTGGAACACTGAAAATTAATTTGTTATTAGCTCCAAAGCTCCAAATAGTTATATCCTGTGATTTCGGCCAAAGCAGTAGAGGTACAAGTTTTTTTTAGGTTTATAACCAGCAGGAATTAACCAAAGATCGGGTGCATATACTTTAAAAAGGTATAAAGATACGTAATAGCACAAAAATTAGAGGGAGAATTCGGTATGTATACATAATTAGGTTAATCGGAGTCACCCCTGATGTAGTGGCTAGCATGACTCCTATGCTTAAGGTCGCGGATTAGCAGCCCAGCAAATCTAGTCATAGGACTTTAGAAGAGAATAAAAGTTATGCCGTCCTTCAGAGGGGAGGTAATATGGAGGTCCCGAGCCTATGCTGTATCAGGCAAAATTATAGCATCGTTCGAATAGACATGGCAAGATAAAAGTTCCGTTAAATGAAACAACTAAGGTAAATAGTTACATTTGTAACCTTCGATGAAAATTGAAAAAAAATAAAGTTGCGAATTATTACAAAATTGTTTAGTTTCGCGAAATATATATCAGGTATCGCGAAATCTCTGACAAATCAGTAGTAGTGCACTATTTTTATTTTTACCAGTAGGTGAGATCTTCGTGGAAGATAAGAACGTTAAAAATGATGTAATAATAAAATAAAAAGTTAAGGAAGATCAGAAGGTACTGAAGATACATTTGCTAACTTAAAGCACACGAATACAAGAAGTGGATGGAGCTATAAACGACCCAGCTATCCACTACATCTTTATGGCCTTTAAAGTTGACTCGCCGTAATAATTCATATTACGGAGGGCATTTTATTTTATTTTTTATTATATTTCCCCTATATCAAGTTTATTATAGTCAATATTGTACTCTAAGAGATTCCAGTAACACGTTTATTAATATATCAAAGGAGACAGATCGAAAACTCTAAGTGAGTGGATAGTTTGAACAGTGATTAATAGGCAGCTCTGGTGTGACAGAGCTTGTATTAGATCGCTGGTTGTGTATTCATGTCTCTGGGGAGGTCCCCAACTTTCACCACTCTCTTTCGTGTGTAAGAAAAAAATACAAAATTATATAAATACAAAAAAATACAACAGGGTCCTCTTCATTAGTTCACGCCAGATCACTGTAGTGGCCGTAGGAAATTTCAAGAACAAGATAAGGTTCCGAACAGCTCAATCGGTTTTTTTTTTCGAGATGTTTTTACCTGTATATTTTTTTCGATTCCTTCCTTACGCTTTATTTAAATTAACAAGACAGACATAACACTCCTTAATCTCAAAGATATATTAGCCGAGGGCTTCCCTACTAGTACCCAAACCGTTTTAAGGAACAACTAAAAATAATTCCTCAGTAGTTAGATGTAAAAGTGATCCCAATTAAATTTATTTTGTCTCAAAGGAACTGCAACTTAGTAGGAAGCTAATTTTTAAATTTAATTGCAAAAGAGGATACCATAACATTAATATAAATTGCTTTAACATTAATGAACTAGGAAAGTAGCCGGCTGGAAGTTTGTTATGAGGCTCTCGTACGCCTTCTGATTATTGGATCTAGAGTTATCGCGGTCACACTGGTAAATCTGTCCATAAAGGACTAGTTTTGGAGCTATGGGTAGCCTGCCACTCCACCGATGAAACCATGGTTCTAAGCAACGTCTGTTCTTCCGTTAGCAATATATGTCTGCTAGATGACCATATTGCGTGGCCTATAATCTCATGGCTAAAGTTCTCAACTAGAAAAAACAAATCATGCATGAGGACATTAGATATTCGAGGGACGCATGTTACTATCTATTATCAGCTGTTTTTTATTTAGCCTTTCTCAACTCTTGACCTTTCCTATTGCTTCAGTTCAAAGTGATGGGAGCCTGCCTCTGATTAGTGCCACCTAAGACTGTGAGTTTGGGATATTCTAAATTTCGTTAAGATTACTGTAGATCTTTAATGTGTTATACTACATGATTAACATATTTCTCGTTCTTTTTTAATTATATTTAACTTAAGGTTTTTGGTTTGTAATTTTTCCATTTAGATCCATATATGTAAAAACTGGCATCAAGACTCCATAAACCTGTTCTAGAGGTTTTAATAACCCTTTCATAAGCTCAGCAACATTTATAAAAATATAATGAAATTTTTACTATTATTTAAACCTACTTTTACGAAAAAACCGCGGGAATAAAATTGGAGCCTTCAAAAAGAAACTTCCTCCCACCAACAAAATTTATTTTTAATATTCCGAAATTTAATTTTCCGTCTTTATTTCTCACTCTCCACGATTTTTCGCTTTTAGGAAATTTGCCACTTCTAAAACCTAGGCAGGCTCATTTAAATCACTAAAACCATTTAGGTTTCAAATCAGAAAAAAATAAGATTCCTTCTACTGTTCTGTTTAATTATTATATTTACTTTATTGTAAATGCGACCTCAGTGAGGGGGAAATCTAAGCTGTTAGCTCATAGAATTTTAGTTTTTTTTATGAATATGTGGGAAATTAAAAATAGCTTTCATACTTATTGCCCTGAAATGCGGCCGGTTTAATACATACTGGAAGCAAATGATTTATCTTTTTTTTTTTCAATTCAATATTAATAATAATTTTTATACAAATGAAATAATTAGCATTAATTAGTTAAGTTCAACCTGTAGATAAGAGTATACCCGAAGGGAAAGTGGACTAGAGGGAATGCAGCAAGACATTAAGAATCGAATAGGCATAGGATCGATACCACAGCTGAAACAATGTAGCATTAGGAACGGGTTAAGATTTATCGATTTATTTTCTATTAATATGCCACAATGGGGACGCTCTTCTTCTTCGAAATAAAAACTAGCTTATTTCAAAACCAAAGTGTTTATTTTTCTTGTTTGCAACGGATATTCATCGAAACCACCACCAGAGCTTCTCCTGTATATAGTCAATTGGCCATATGTCGAATATTCCAGGACCCTCACGTTTTATGGAAAGATACATTAACAAAAAACTGTAAAAAAATAAATAAAGAAACTAAATGCTTCCGTTACCTAAAGATTTTTTTTGGACGAAACCGTAGCAAAATTTAACCGATGAGAATCATTCCAAACGGTAGAATGGATCGATGAAATAAATAGTTTGGAGTAAAGATTTTATTGAGTGACAATAACTCAACTCTTTAATCCATTTTTGTCGGTATGTAATTTATAACTCGTGTATACGCTTAAATTATTTTACATAAATTAAGAAATGAGTAGGGTGACCTCCTAGTCAATAATTTAAAATCCAAATTGACATATATATATATATATATATATATATATAAGTTAATTTTGCTATAAAGTAACATAAAGATAATGCAATGTAAGAGGATAATATAATGATTTCAGACTAACCATCTACCTGCACAACTGTTGCCTTAGAAACAGTGTATTCTCAAACATGTACTGAACTCCATACTCGTTCATGGGTTGTAGTGGTACAGATTTATTTATTAATTTTTTTAAATATTTTACACAAAAGTTGTACTCATACTCATGTCTAAACGTGTTCATTAAAACTTTGATTATTAGGCTAGTTTAATAAATTGATATTTCTTTCTCTTTTTTCATTATTATTTTTTCATCTAAAAGTGGTATTTACATTTCAGTGATAGAATATAATAAATTTTGAATATTTATATAATTTATTTATAATTTAATTTTTCATTTGCACCTGCGCAATTGCGCATTCAGTAAATTTGATAGTGTTTTTCACCTTGATTTTCTACTTGAACTTCTTTATGATGATGGAGTAAAAATACGAATATCAATAGATTAATTGAGAAACTCAGGAGTTTAAAAAACTATTTAAACAATCCTTTTAATACATACGTTTGCCAATTTCTTTAATACATTCTTCTGATATATTATGTCTGAAAATGTTATTTCATTGTTATTCTTTTAACACTTCAATTTATTGTTTCGTTTTCTGACAGTTTGCATAGAAAATGTCACAATAAAAATCATAATGTTTTGTTTGAAGGGGAAAACAATAACTATAACGTTGTTAATGATGAAGGTGGATTTTTTTTCCCCTCAAATTTCCTCAGAAATTTGAATAAAACCAAACGTGCTAAATTGTTCTTGATTGTACTTTATTATCTCTAGAGCTATATCGACCTAGTATATCTAGCTCTGCATTATCTCGACCTCATGAATATCAAAATTTCAATTTTAATTGTTTTTCTGAATTTTGTTATGAATGAAATATCTGAATATAAAAACAAAACGATTCCCAAAAGAAGTGCAGCAGGTAGGTCCGTCAGTTTGCCTTAAGTTCCTCTGGTAAGATTGACCCGGATATATCTCACACAATTTCTAAATCCATACTGTTGCCAAATCTTCAATAGCATAATCGGTCACAGAGATGTAGGTATGGAGACTGAAGGGCACAGATACAAATCTGTTTATCACCTTAACTTAATATATACGGAAGGGAAAGCTGCATAATGAATAGTAAGCAAGCCAGCCGCATTACTGGAGCATCAATGAAGTTTCTGAGGAGAGGGACTGGGAAGGCAAGAAGAGATTGGATCAGAAAAGAACGAACAAGAGAACAGTTTGAAGCGACAGATCTCGAATCCCGGCAACTTAATTGGTTTGTGGTTTGGTCACGTCGGGATAAAAATATTGTGGACGTCCCATAATTTCCTAACATAAGAATATCAAAAGATGGAAGGGACAAGATTCAAACCTCTCCTGCTGATGAAGCAGCTATGTGCTTAGCGAGGCTCTTCGACTCTAGGAATGGAACGATAGGAAGGAAGAGTAGATTCCCAAAAAGTAACTAGCATTTACTACTTTTCATGTATAACAATTATTCCCTCTTTTTTTTCCACTCTTTATATTTGAATCCACACCTGTCAAGTACAAACAAATGACAATCAGCAGATATGTTAATAAAAGATTGTGATATGAGAAGCCTGAAGGACAGTAGCCAGCGGTAGCTCTCCCGCTGCTTGGCTTGATATTATTATCAGAGCAGATTCCTCATCCACCATCTTTCTAGTCAACCGTTGGTATTTATAAGTCATTATGCAAAGTTTTTTTTTTTCATTGACATACCATAGTGCTTTTGCAATAAATCTAAGAATTTTATGTTGACTTCTTTAATGGAGATTTCCAAATTAGTTTTAGTAAGGAAGTTTAAGATTATTCTTATTTCTAATTTTAGATTTTAATTTTTGAAAAGTGAATACATTAAGATTTAGTGATTGATGTTTTATTTAAACATGAAGACCCCAGGCCATTCTCCTTTAAATTTCCTCTTTAATTTGATTTCTTTTCACCGTAAATTCTAATATTAATCTTTCATCTTATCACAATTAATTTCTTCACTTAAAACAAAAAAAAATTACAATTGATATATTCATTACTATATAATATCCTAAACACTAAGCGAACCCCTTCAGAACCGAGGTTGGTACAAGAACAAGAAGCTATCAGAGACGGACGAGGAGGGTAGGTCAGGCCTGGACCGACGAGGATTTGAATATCTCGCATTCCAACCCACCCCTCCACGGATGGCCCCCACTAATAATTTACCTCCACTAATAATCCTCACAACACTAAGGACCCCTTTTTTGCCGTTCTCCTATTTACAACCCTAACCAAAAACTATTTATTTTTTCTTATATAGATAGAGTCCTTCGCCCCAGGAATTGTACACGAGGTTCCTTAGAAAGAGACTTATCTATAAAGCACCCTGTGAACGGTCTCAGGTAGAATGGTTTATAGACGTAGAGATGAATATTTTGCGAGAACTCGTTTTCAATAAACAAAAGAAATTTAAATAAAAAAGCTTTAAAATACATGCGCGCCAATTCAGATATATACAAGATAGGAAGGGATTAATAGGAAATAGAAACAGTTAAAGCACACCCGAACCACAAAATGCAGCCAGAAACCTACTAAAGTAAGCCTCTAATGCGTATTTTAGTAAAATGCAGCTACTGAAGCATAAGGAAGTTTTTAACTTCAGATTCTTATGATATGTGAAATATTAACAGATATTTTTGTTTCGTTTCTTATGTTACAACGGCCATACACGTAGAGGTTTACCTCGAGAGGCTAGAAGGCCACACACACAGCGGTCTGCCTCTCAACATTGCTACTAGTTGTCCGTATGCTGCACCACCGGGCACGATCGAGGTACTCCTTCACACGCTACACAATTGGTCACGTATATATGACTACATTTATTTTTCCAATACTTGATAGCGTCTTCTGCAATAGCATGAACAATTGTTAGAAAAACAAAGCACTCTAAGCACAACTGTCCTGGTAAACGACTGCGGTACTTATATCAACGACCTTGGAGACTTCATGCTTTTTATTTAGAATTTTCCCATTCATGTTTTAATAAGTACTTTGTTTCCCTTTTGATGTTTGTTAATTTAACCTCACTTCATGCTGTTATAGCTAATCGGACGATGTTACAATGGGAGTCCTAGATTTTGCCTATACAGGTTTAATTATGATAGGGTCCTTAAAAGAGTGCTTGACATATTACAGGCTTGTAGCCTCCGTTTAACGTCCCTTCCGAAGGTCGGCATAATCAAGAATTTTATACTCGTTTTAAAAAAACCTAGGGCCACCTGCCGGGCTACGATCTTGGGGTTAGTAAGTTTTATATTTCTCTATTGTGATTTTTCCTTTCTGTACTAAAATTAAAGATTATTTATAATAATGTATAAAAATTTAGCAATTATCTCATGTCGGATTATTGCATTCAGAATAGTTCCTAGTTGTTATCAATGACTATTTAGTGGCATATTGATATATTCTACCAGGAGTGTAATAGTTTACACTTATTACAAAATGGTGGCATTTCCAAGCAGTATGATTCACACATCAGGATTTTTTTATACAGACAAATATAAGAATGGAACAGGAGAGGGACCGGCCCAGGGGTAGAGCACGGGTGAGAGAGCCCGGTGACAAATGGAGCCCCAGAGGAAGGCAGCCGCCCTAATGAAGTGGTAGGCAGTTACGTAAGGAACGTAAGATGGAGTGATGTCGGTGATGCCTCCAGTCCCTACCTATCTTTATCTAATCGTCTCTCCTCCTATATCATACATCTCCTCCCTCTTAGAAAAATTATAATAACCATCTGTTCGATTCAAAACATTCCGATCCTAGGTATAAAATTATTCACAACAACTATATTAATATCTCAATAAGGGAAGATTTAGCGGCACCTGTAGGGAATAAACACCAGCGCGTAGAGGATCAACAGCAATCATATATTTATTATACATTAGTATCTTAAATCTCTCAACTAGCGAGGCGTTTCATCGATTCAGAAATCATCAGAGCAGAAATAGGCGTTAATAATAATTTAAACATGGCTGAAGAAATAGATATAATAGACTTATGGGAGGCAAATGCTTAATTTTCTCCTTAGCAAGTTTAATCTCCTTAGCTTATCAAGTCTAAACAGAGACTTCTCGCTGATTGCTAAGCTTAATTATAACGATGTAATTGATAAGTATATTACTATTATTATGGGACTATATCCCGAGAGATCAAAGTGCTAGTATATAAGACAGCTCTACACCCAGTAGCGGCGTACACTAAAAGGAGAATTACAATAATGCTTAGAAGAGACATGTATAAAGAACCAGATTTAGTTTGGGAGAATTAGACGGTCAGATCACGTGCATCGAATGGATTAGGAATGATTACTAAGGATGATAACGAAAGGACGCCCGATAGAAGATGAAGAGGTAGACCCAGGCCGCGGTGGCTTGAATATGTCGAGGTTGAGGGCATGAAAAGATCGAGAAGAGCTGCAAAGGATCGCTCTGAGTGGAGGAAAATTGTTGAGGAGGCCAGGGTCCTTCGTGGCTCAGAGATAGATATATCTTATTATGATCTTAGTAACATTACACATCGTTCATATGTTTATATCTGCAGCCCCAGAGAATAAGTCGAATTTTGTCCAAAATGAGTTAATTGAACTTAGAGAAGCGAAGTCGCGGGGTGGCAAGGATTACTGTCGGGGTGCAACGCCGATATCTTTTGGTGGTTGGTCTCACACGCATTTTATACATTTTTTTTCAAAACACTCTAAAATTAAAGTTTCTTCTGGAAGAGCTTACACCTTAAAGCATGGGTTTTTGCGAAGTTATGGATTAGTTTTTGTACAATGTAATGAACAATTTACAACAACTAATCAAGGATATCGAATAAAAATATAAAACAAAATATTAAGTTCGATAAATTCCACCCTATGAAGTAAGGAAATAAGATTAGAAACGAAAAACAAGATCTACCATTCCTGCTTAGAGAGCGTAGCCACTTACGGGTCGGAGGTTTGGACACTCACGAAAAAGACGGAGAATAGGTTGCTTTCCATGGTAATGGATTTCTGGAGAAGAAGCTGTGGTATATCGAGAACCAAGCGGGTCACAAACGCAGCAATCACAAACGCAGCAAGGTCGGATGTCAAAAGAACATCCTTTACCAGATCGGAACTAAAAGGTTAAAGTGGTATGGCCACTTTAACTTAATGCGAATGGACGAAAACCGCTGGCCAAAGAAAATTCATAACTATATACCACCTGAAAGAAGAAAGCGTGGAAGACCGAAGAAAAAATGGATAGAGGATGTAGAGGAATGCATTGCGGCCAGAGGCCTCCGTGAGGGGGATTGGATGGACAGAGAGCAGTGGCTTTGGGTATTGGGGGTATGACTCCTTAAGTTGTAAAAAAACCCAGAAAAAAAAAATGATGGCATCCTCGAAATCCATGTCTTCCAATCGGTTAGTGAACTTAAAGATTTCTCTTGTTTTTGTATTTTTTACTTCAATAAAAGAATTAGTTATGGAATAGTAAGTACATCAGACTTTATTAATTGAAGCAATTAAACTAATATAAACAATAATGATCACAGCACACCACCCCACCCCCTCCCCGACCTTACAGAAGAGAACCAACAAAGCGGTCATGAAGACGAAGAGGATGGTAGTGTTAACGGCGTGCTGGAGATGACCGCGGGGAGAGCGACAAAGATATTTCTCTTTAATTAGCCTTCTCAGTCAAACGAGCGCCTCCGGGCCCCAAGTCCGGTCAGTCACAGCTTTCGAACCAGTAGATCCCGGCCAAGATATATGTCTATACTGTTAAATCTCTTGTCAATAATATAAATCTGTATGTTTACACATTTATATAAATCAATCTTCTAGAAGCAATTCTGGTTTTAGTGTCATAATAATTCCAGTAGTAAAAACAGATTACAGAAAATTTACCTAAGAGGTTTCAGCTGGCTTCAGTGTGTTAAAATGAGTAAAACATCATAATTCACCCAATTTAATATTAGAGCCAATTATAATGTCCACTGTATTCAGCAAATAATTAATACACGAAAATTGCTCGTAGTAGGGGGCTATACGATAATATAGACAATCCTTACTTGTATAGTGGTTAGCGTAAAAACCTACCAAGCCCAAGATCGCGATTACCGAGCCCATCAGGATGCCCTTCGATTTTTTAAAGAGAATAAAAAATCCTGAGTTAAGCCGTGACAGGAGGGGTCGTAAAATGACATCCCGGAACATGTGCGGCGATAGGACCATATCCTAATTATTCCTGAATAAGCAAAATGAAGGGACCCCACTGCAGTATTGTCCGAGGTGCCATAGCAGCATAAAGTGACATTAAATGAATAAACAATAGCTGGTAGGAAAGATAGATATTCTATTACTCATCTTCTTTTCGTATTGACACATTTAGAAAGGAATTGACATTTTAAAGTAAAGATTTACGAATAAATACATAAGTAATTAATTGCATTGGCGGTAGTGACGACGAATATATTTGGCTCTATGATGTAGTCATCTTACAGATACACATTGCTTGCGGAAAAGACAGCCTAGAGGGGGGATATCTTAGAGCCATGGTATGCAGCGGTAGGCCAAAACTACAGAACCTGTCCCGTTTGGGTGGATTCACCAGTGTCCTTCCCATCGACGAACAATTGGGTTTAAGTACAACGTCAAATTAGTCTAGTCTAGAGATTTCAACTGTTAGGAACTAGGAGACGCACGAAGACCTATGTTCATACCTAAGGAAACCATAACACGACATAGGATGATGCAAGAGCTCTGATCATTCTTAGTAGCATTTTTGTCGAAGGAACCTTACATTGCAATTAATATTATAAAAAAAAAAATCGTCAAGTATAAATCTAAATAATAATATATTTTGAAGATTCTGAAGATACCATTTACCAAAATAATATAATGTTAAGTTGTTGATATCATCTGAAAACATCTGAAAAGGTAGAAATTAGTAAACTTAACTATTAATGGGAGCGGGATAGTTCAGCGTGCTGTACTTCCCATATTAAAGGTCTAATGTTCAAATCAGTTTGTAATAGATAAATTATTCAATCTGTTAACTGCTACGGATTGGACCTTGTTGGGTCTGCGTACAAGCTTAGGGCTCACCCAGCTTCCATAAAGAAAGTATCCCTAATTGATCCCTTAACGGCGTCTAAGTGCCTCTACACCGCAGTATTTACCATGAACAGAGGCCAAGATTCTGCATGGGCTGTAGTTTTTTTTTTTTTAGACTCCTAAGAGTTTATCACAGCGAACATCCATGGCTTAGTTTTGAAACATCACTATTTAGACTTGACCCTCTCGAACAGCAGGTTCCTACAAGTTCAGAGGATGAAGACTCAAGGAGAGGATTACACCCTTACATAACATCTTCCTCGAAGTGAGAGTGAGACAATCCGTCTTAGTGAGTGGCAGGGGACTATTTAAATATTAAATGCCGACCACGCAACAAGTGAACGTTGAAGAATGATCGTTCTCTCAGCATTATCACAAATGACAACTTTTTTGTTCTTATCAATATAATCTGCTGTTTTTATCTAGCCTTACCCAGATTCTATCCTGTAATCTTCCTTATAGCTGTGTGAATAGTTTCTGGGAAATCATTAAATTAAATATAGATTTATACGGAAAATTAAAATTATAAAAGAATAAAATTAAGATATCAATTTTAAGATATTTGTGAGTTATATTAGAAATGTAACAAACCCCTGCCCGCCTAGCGGCGGACCAACCTCCCATTGTTCTAATTGGATGATTATTGGACTCCCATAATTCTTATATTGTACATCTTTTTATCTACTGAAAGTTCAAAAGTTATATTATAAGTTTATTACATTCGGAAACTTTTTTTTACGTATAAAAGAGAGAAAATCTTCGTGGAAAATAATATAAAACGTGGTATACTGGATTAGTATTTCTCAAGTGATACAACTCAAATATTGGTGTTTTTTCGTATTATATTATATCGATGTTTTTTTTATGGTGAGATATGACGATAAAAGAAATCGGTAAATTTTTCAATATCACTTTATCAAACCTGTATCAACCTGAGCTTCAGAGCTCGCCTGGCAGAAGGCACTTAACTTCTTAGTGCCCTAATGCTATTCCAAACTCATCAACAGTTTTTATAATTTTTCCAAAAATGTAGGTTTTCTACTAATCGCTACCTTAGCACGACAAAGTTGTATGATACACATACATGAAAATGAGAAAAATGATATCAAAGATTCTGAGTATCTTTTTATTTTTGGTCTTTGGATGATTTTTTGACGTTATTGAAGATCTATGTATAGTTTTCGACCCACGGAACCATTTGGTTTCAAAATCTCTGATTTTTCAATTTTGTAAAATACAACCTTGTAATACTAAGGTAGCGTAATGTGACTTTAGAAATACTAATGTTATATATTTTAATATATCGCTTCTTATATCATATCTATAAGAATGAGAAATTGAAGTGGGCTACGAGGAAAATAAATCCTTCAAAAAATTAAAATAAATTTATCGAAAATAATATTTATATTATCACAATCACATCTCCACAAGACTGGCGTGTAGAAAACCCATACGTTTCGGTTATTATTTCCCATCCTTATTCCAAAGTAGCAAAAGAAAAAGGATAAAAGACTGTTTTCACCAGTTTTACATTGTCAAAATGTCGATTCCCATATTTTCGTTCACCGCCGAATTATTTTCGACTAAAAATTATCTTATAATAACAAAATAAAGAACAGAAAAAATATGTAAGATTTAATTTAAAATCATCAAAATAGGATCCTTTATTCAATCGTCCTAAGAAAACACCCTTCATCAACTTAAATTCTGAAGAATGACGAATTCAAATGGAAACTAAAAACAGCTGTTAAAGAATTCAGCCACCATTCGATAGGGAATATCTTACACGATAGGCGAAAACAGAATGACAAATTCGAATCGATTAGACAACGTGCTGAATAAATCTAGTCGTTCCTTCAGAGTCGATAGTGACTGACATCAACAGGGATCACCTACTGACCTCAGACCCGGGTTCTGTCCCGAAGACCAGGGTTTGTTATCCACAAGAACCCAGCGGGGGGGATCGATACGTCTGGCCCGAGGCACGCAACATGCGTTGATTGCGTATGATCGCCAGTCTGACCAACTTTTCTGAATCCAGTAGCACAAATATCAATTCGCCGCTACTTCATTATTGAATAATAATATGAATAATGCAATAATGTAAGCTTTGATGTGAAATTTCTTTAGCCGGGCTTAGCGACTTTTGGTAGGGGAAAAACTTAAGCGTTCGCGTCAGTCAAGCGTCAGCGACATGCTCGTGGCATTTAGCGCGAGGTTGGAGACTCCTAGCGGCCTATACATGAGGTATACAATTTGTTTCAATCATCTTTAATTTAAAGGTTAGAATTGGATGGATATAAGAATAATTATATTACACTAAAAGATCGTTTAATAGTTGCGTTATTCATACTAATAATGAAATAAAACATTAATAAGTAGTGGAACTTTCGTTTCCCTTAAAATATTCTATTTGTCATAGTTAAATGCCTTGTTTTATGAAACGATTGATAGTACAAAGGATCTCAGGATTGTTGAGCGCCTGTAATAAATATGTTAATTGGGTTCCTAGTTTCCCCAAAATCGGTCTTAACTTGATTTAGATTATCATAATTTAGTGTGTTAATGTCATGAGATATTGTTTCACCGCCTACATCAATTTTAGCAAGTCATATTACTCGCTGCTCTCAAGTTAACAGGCCATGGCTGATCACTGACACGAAACATAGAAAAGCGGAAAACACGAGTGCTTGCTTTTCTAAAATATTCTGTCTAGACGAACAAGGGTCCTTAAACTTATGTGATGCGGTGGCTTATTTTAGGCATTTCCCTCCATTCTCAAGACTTAAGACTTCATAATCTCATGAACGTTACATCATGATAAAATCTTATGTGGGGACCGAATTAAACCCTTAGTACGCATATTCACAATAAATCGGTGACTCCAAAAAATTTATTGAAAAAATAAATAAACAGAACTCTAACAGAGAAGCACGGGAACTAAGAGAGCTCGGTACATGGAAGAGGCTGTGCTAATCCTATAATATACGAGATCACTAGAAACATTATTATACAATAGAGAGACGAAACCTTACTTTATTAAATTTAAAAAAAGGTGTGAAGTTTCTTTGCATAATTAACCAATAAAAACAAATCTGAAATTAAATAAACCATATTGGGTCGATCCATTGCTATTTGAGGAATCAAACAATTTGTATTCAAAATATTTATCCTCATTTTCTATACAATTCCCCCAACGTGTTATCGAATTTTAATCCCAGAAATTAATAAATCTGAGTTTTGTGATGAAATAAAGTCTGAAAGTGCGTTTTGGACTGGAGAATTAATCTTAAAAAAATTTACCCTTAAAGAAGTTGTCCAAATTTCTGAAAACACGAAAATCTGTTGGAAATATGTCTGGTGAACAAGGTGTGTATGTGTGTTTGTAACAAAGCTCGTTTAGTTTCTTCGCTGCCTGTCGTGAAACATTAGGTGTGGCGTTGTCGTGTAAGAGTATAGATCCCTTGTGATTAACCAATCCAGGTTGTTTTTTTTGCATTAAGCAAATATTCTTGGAGTACGATAAGGGTGTGATGGTTTCTCTTCCTGAAAGAAAGCAAAAATGAATTATTGTAGCCATTGACCACCATTAGTTATCCGAATCGGTGTCACCCGAAAGCTGTGATAATGTTTCTTCCATCTTCGGTTCCCGAGTGTCCAAGTTAATGCTCAAATAAAAAAATTACACGAAAATCGTTTGTTTCCATCCTTGCCCATACTTGATGGCATACTAAATAATGTTCGTTCATTTGTTGTGACAGTAAATATTATAACAGAGGATTAATAACAGCTCATTTCAATCTGCAAACATGAGCATAGTAAAACAGATAAATCCACTAATTTCACTTTGAATTTTAGAAATAACAAAAACGGACATTTCATATGAAACGACTCAATAGTAAAATACTTTGTGAATGACCAGTTCTAATACATTAAACAATGTGTGACACTTGACCTAAATATCCTTCTTCTTGGAACAGGACTACATAACCTACGAGGGCTACATAACCTATATGCAATCGGTAATAAAGACGCCTAAAATGCAAACTAAAATGACATTTAACATTGGATATGTCAATTAAGATTAAACCTAATTAACAGTCTTGTGTCCTTAATTGTTAATTGGATGGTTGTCTAGTTGGGCAACTGTGTCTGCTCCCAGCTGCTGGGTAACTTACAGAGGCTCTAATAATATTTCCAGTTCAAGGCAAAAACTTGAATTAAACTAACGTAAGAATTGAAAACATAATGGCATAGTATATCCTTCGATTTCAGGGCCATTCTTGTATTGACTAAAACGTGAGATATGCTACACTTGATCTTTATGATAAAATTTTTCATTTTATATTTATTATTCTTATGATGGTGATAATTTCTAAATATTTTTATTTTGAAGAGAAAAGATATAATTTTTCCTTGGAAGTGCCCTGGCGATGAACGAATTCGCGAAACGTTGATCGCTTAGTTTTTTCAAGTATTTCAGACACTTAAGGAATTTATTTTAGCGATTTTTAGTATTGCATTCTATACTATAATGTTTAAACTTTACGATCTGCAATATCAACTACATCCAATACCCATTGGAATAATTTGGCAGAATTTTTTTTAAGATGATGGATAACAAATTACTGCACAAAAACTATCTAAAATTTATTTCCTTGAAGATAATGAAGGTTGAAAAAAAAGAAGAATAAAGGAACCTAAATTTTCCCCTTAAAAAAAAATATTATGAAACTAAATTTAAATCTCTTTTAAGTAGCAAAAATTTTGTTGGTGAAAGATTTTTAAAATTGGTTAATGGATAATAAAGTTAAATATTTATACATAACATTCTTCGTCTAAATCTGTTAGAACTCCGTTTATTATAAACTTTTTACTGACAAATATTAATTTAAAATATTTCTAAAATTAACTACTGCTTAAAATATTCAACGAGGATTAATATGAAAATCTAATATAAACATATTCGGATTAATGTTGTAGGTCATGTAATCAACATATAGACATTACGAAATACATTTTCAAATATTCAATATTTGGAAGGACCAAGCCCCTGGGTGCTGTGTAATGTTCGGACCGGTAAGGCTATCTATTGGCTGTAAGATGAACTAAAATTTGTTGATTACAACAAACCCTGATATCACGTCAGTGCAATTAATTTCGAATTCTTCAATGTACAAATAATAAGCTAATTAAGTTTAATTTAAAACTAAATATTTGAATAGATCGATGGGTTCTTTTTGTTTTGAAAATCAAATTATGTAACTATACTGCCATATTAAAGGTTAACAAATAAAACTAACTTTTTAAAATAAGTTATTTGTTCTAAATAAAGTCATTCTGAATTTCTTGGATGGGTCTACAACTGGCAAGATGGCATGACCAGGGACCGTTAGCTACACAGCCGGCAAGAGATATCAGCTGAGATGCACTCAATTTTCTGCACGAAATATTTACAGAATGCGAGAAAGATAAAAAGATTAGATGAATATCGGACAATTTCCAGATTAAAACATTTATAATTATTGAAACCGTATAAATAAACTATCATTACTTTACACAAATTAAATTAAGCAACTAACAGCAATCCGAATTATTTTTCACAGTATAAATATTTATAACAATAAAGTGTAAATGGTGGAATGCTATTACATTTTATTATAATATGGTAATATTTTCAGGAACTGGACACCATCTTTGGTCTGACCCCAAGTTTAGAACACATTTCCCTTATTGGGGAAAACCTTTCAATGATGGTTCCTCGTGATTTCCGACATATCACCCCCCCCCCCCTACAAAACCGTTGTCTTAGAAACAGTACAGTCTCTACCACGTGCTAAATTGTATTTAAATATCACCTGAGTGACGAACCTGTGCTGTTTTCTCACTTTATTCTTCTTACTTTTACAACAAGTTTAACCATTAATTTTTTATTGCAGTTTCATCCGTTTTCCGGAAGACGTAAATTTTATTGCACAAAAATATTTACGAGCCTCTCCTCTTTAATGATACTTTTGGCTTGGAGCTTTTATTACTATTAACTCAAGTTTCTAAGGAAAATAAAATACTATAATGCTACACGGGCGTCATAGTCCGTGCACAAATATCGATAATAGTCGTGATAAATCGATATTATCTTAAAAGCTTAAAATAAGGTATCGGATTCGATTTGAGAATGGCAACACGCTCAATTGCCAGGTTCCCCCGCTTATTAAGAATGCCCATTTTATATAGAGGCCAGGTGAACCCCAGGAGGCTTTTCAGACACCATAGGGTCGAATCACAACAGAATAAATAACTTGTCAGCCTAAGATTCTGACTCGTATCCATTAACTGAATACAAACGGTCATAGATACTGGGAAAATATTCTAAAAACAACATTTCATCAAAATTATATGAAAATCTACGATGTTGTAATCGTAATACGAGAGAAACTCGGGAATTAAAACTTCAACTTTTAAGGAAGACAGTAAATATATATAAGATTATATTTAATCGACACTTTATTTTTATTTGGGGTTAACAGTTGTAACAACTGCTAACTGCTATTGAGGTAGTCAGCACGTATTATGCTACAGAGTATAAACTTTTCTAACCATACTGAGAAGGTCGAAATACAGGCTTTGGGTCTTCAACCCAATTTAAATCCGTTTTGACTGACCATGGTAAGTGAATAAAAATCAATGTATATCTTATACAAGCAGAATATTTTAAACAAATAGAAAAACCATTTGTTCCTACCATTATCCCTTTGTTTAGAATCTTTTGTATTAATACAATGCCTAAACTATAAAAAAATTTATGAGGTAATCGTTTCAAGTCAGTTAAGATTCATTTCTTGCTCCGAGTGCATCTTTTCTTGGAGGGAAAACATTTGCCATCATGAAATTTGCTGGGCGAGGTATGTTTTTACTTTAAAATAGTGCGTTAAAATTAGGTTCGATCGTTAGATAACATATAACTCCTCTAAAGTGAGATTTATCATTTACAACTTTATTGATTAATACATAATTTTTAAGATTTTATTTTTAAATCGCCTTAACATTAAAAAATTATAAAAATGCATCAATACTTTTTTACCTGACTTAGTCGCTTTTTGGCAACAAGGAAGGTGTTAAGCTGTTTCGCTTGTTATTTTAGTCGTTCGCTAAAAATGATGTTTTTGATTGATGAACGACTAAACTAATTTTGGAGCAATACCTGTTGTTGATCTTCCGTGTTAATTTTAATTTCGTTATCATCATGAATGAGTTTTATGAGGAATCTGTATTATCTGTATCCATCGCGTTTGCTAACCCTTTTGTTATTAGGTAGTTTCGTAAGAATTGTCCCTTTTTATTATTTCTAAAATCAAAAGTGAAATAAGTGGACTTGTGCTGCCTGCCATGATTATATTTACAGACTGTAATGAGGTTTTATTCATCATCCCTCCCATTTTTTATTATACCATCAATATAATTGAACGAACATTGTTTAGTATGCTATCAAATTTGACCACAGAACACGCGATTTCAGTATAATTTTTATTTACGAGTTTAAACATGGACACTCGGCAGCCCAATGTGCAAGAAGCAATCATTACTACCGCGTTCAGGGACGAGACCGTTCACCGATGGTTTGAGACATTTTCAGCTAGTGGCACGGATTAATTCATAAATAATTCATTTCTTCTTTCTACCCAGAGGTGACACCACATATTGACATAATCCAACAAAAATGTATAAAAAACATCCTGCATTAGTTAATCGGAAGGGGCCTATCACGCCCCTCTCGCACGACAGACAGCGAAGAAACTAAACGTGCTGGGTTACCAAGTCCTCCCACACCCACCACGTTTGCCAGACTTATCTCCAATGGATAAAAATTATGCATCCAGGGCATATTTCATCACAAAACCCTGAATTTTTAAAATTTTTGGGATGGAAAATTTGATAAGTTGGCAGAAGTATATTGAATACGAGGATAAATATTTTGAAAACCAATGTTTTAATTTGATAAAATTGTTTTACTAAATAACCGACGTTTCCGAGGAAAGGACCCAATGCATTATAATAAAATGTTTTACTTATTTGTTTGCCCGACTTGACACGCTTCAGACTTGATATTCCACATTAGACACCCACCTACAGCCCTTAAGGTCGCCAATACTATAAGGTCCCTTCCACCTTCTACAAGACGTAGGGTACTACGCCTTGCGTCAACTCCTCTACCGTCCTCTGACTGTTAACAAGACCAAGAGCTGACCTACAGAGAACCCTTTGATCCATAACTAACCCCTTCACGCCCACCCTAATAGACTTTAAAGCTAATCACACGTTGAGGATATATTTAACCCCGTCGTGACCTTTCGTCCCTCTTTCCAAGCACAACATCCACGTCTTAGCGATCAATCAGGAAGTAGAGTTCCCGAATCGCACGAGGAGGAAATTTATTTATTATTTAGTTTTGTATTACATAAAAGAGTATTCAAGCAAATTATAATAAAAAAATGAACATAACATCTCTTTATATTAAACTTAGAATTAGATTCTCTTGCCCTATTAGAACTTTGCAAAAATCGGTCAATGTAATAGATATTAAAAATCCCGCACTACTATTGGGTCGTAACGGATGAAATGTCAGTTTCGTTTATTTACAGTTTTCTTTTCATTAGGGATTAGATTATTTGTTCACAAAGAATTATGTTATGTTTACCGTTTGAAAGATCGTTTAATCCTTTTTCATAATCAGTCTTACTTTTCCTTTTGAAAGTGAAGTAACGTTTTAAAAATAAATAAGAATAAAATTATGTCTTCCGAGGAAATTCGTATAATTTTTCTCTACGAATATAAACTTGGCCATAGCGTCACGCAGGCGTTCCGAAACATTAGCATTGTTTACGGTGAAGAAACATTTCATGTTTGAAAAATTTCGGATTATGACCTTACCAACAATGAACGTGGTAGGCCGAAGACAACGTTGGACAACGAAAAGTTGAAAGACCTGGTCCAAGCGGGCCCTTCCCAAACCACTCGCGTATTAGGTTCACAACTTGGAGCAAATGACTGTTTGCAGGCACCATAAGGAGCTTGGTGAGACAAAAAAGCTGGTAATATGGGTACCACATGAACTAACCGAGGCTCAGCAGCTCACTCGATTGGAAACGCGATCCTGACTTCTGTTGCGAAACAGAAATGAGGAGCAGCTTCCTCACCCACCATATTCTCCGGATCTTTCTCCAACTGATTTTTACTTTTTCCGTAGTTTGGATAGTTCTTTATGAAATTTACAACGAAAATGCCCTGAAATCGGCCTTCCAAGACTTCGCTTCTTCCTTGACACCTAATTTCTACAGAGCGGGGATAGAAATGCTTGTTTCACGTTAAGAGAAGTGTATTGAAAGTGAAGAATCTTATTTTGATTAATAAAAGTATTGTTTAATATTATGTTTGTTAATAATTTAAATGTACACCTTCACTGACATTCCATGTGTTACAACCCAATACAACTCTGATGGGTCTTGGTGTCAGTAAGTTGTAGAGATTTTACTGTTTATACGAAAATCGGTCTCACGTAGCAGTAAAATACTTGTGTTAAAACATCCCAAGGGTCTTGTAGTCAATGTTTCTAGGATAATGGTTGTAAAGCAAGGTTATTTATCTGAGATCATGGTCAACCGTCAGGTTTTTCCCAATTAAGGGTACCTAATTTATAGAGGTTGGGGGTGGACAGGTATGGTCTGCAACCCTTGGCTGTTGAGAGCAATCATTTAACAGACATGGCTGAATTTGAACCCGGGACCTTCACCACAGCTACTCAGCGCTCTATAAAGTGGTTAGCGAATTAGTCCCCGCAATAAGTGGAGCTACAAAACAAGTAACTGAATTCAATACAGAATATAGCACTCCTCAATGCAACGAATTAAAAAATAAAACAAGCTACATCATATTCCAATATTTCGATTTTGACAGAATCGAAATTTAAATGAGATTGAGAGAATGCAGTGAAATAAGATTAAGACATTTTTCTTGTAGCCTGTAATTTTTTTTTATCAATAAAACCAAAAATCAGTTTATTGTTTTATCAATAGCAAAATTCTCAATATCTCAAAACAATAATAATTACTACAATACATTCATAGTTTATCAATAAACTAGAGCCAAAACTCAAAATGAAACATTAAATTTTATTATAATGCAAATGGAAAAAACCACAAGCAGAGCCTTATGTTTCAAATCTGGTGTAAAATACAAACACTTATACAAACAGTCGACGTTTCGCCCATCCAGGCATTATCAAAACACAATAAAAAGTAAGTTCAATCACATCTCCAAACAGAAGTGCAATACATCCCAACGAATAATCGCTCAAAAAGGCTCATAATCCGGGACCGCACCTCCACCCCAAGACGTTCAACCCAAAACTCAGGAGTACCCAAAATATCCTAGTGCGAAATGGATGTGATGACTTCACTTCTGGGAAGAAAGGAGAAAGGAATTGAGTGTTAAAACGGCTTTCGAATGCGCTTGGGTTCACTCATTGATTTTCTCAGATTACAAACTCGTGACTTGGAAAATAATTGAAGTTGTAATGTATTCAATACCTGTTGATCGAATAATTGTCTTTAGCACCTGATGATTGTAGTTTCTTTCGAATAATTATCTTTATTCGATATAAGAACTAGTTGTAATTAAAATTATTTAAACAAAAAATGATTAATGATTAATGATCAAAGTTACAATTAAAGTATCACTATCGGTCTATCATTAACATTCAACACAACATACTGATGTAAGACATTTTGAATATATCTTCGTTATTGTTTTCATTATTAGTTTAACGTCTCCATATTGCTGATATGGCTAATCGGACTACAGCGGGAATTCTAAATTTTTCCTATCGATATACCGCACAGGATCGCTACAGCCATTTTATGTCTCCTCTGAAGGACGGCATAACTATGGAATTTTCACTCGCATAAAAAATCTTGAGGCTACCTAACGTCCTGCAAAACACGATCTTGGGCACAATGGTATGCTAACCAATACATCTCAGATGTCCCTCTTTGATTATCACTATCATAAACAGCACCGAGCAAATAAAACAAACAAACAAGCAGTATATGAATAACGATCTGATTTTCAGGCTTATAATAAAAAAATGCCAACAAAAATAGAATTATACATAACAATGGCATAAAGCGACAGATGGAGTCGATGCTGTTTGATTGATGTTGAAGACTTTTATACGGATCGGAGATGAATTATATACCACCGTCGAACTGACAGGTAGAGATTAATGTCTCAAGAGCTGGAGAATAGAGATCTCTAAGAGATTTGTGTAGATTATACACTCTATATAGAGACGTCGATGAATCTTTCATATTTCTTCTAGGTGGCCACCAGACTAGAACTTATGTACTCTATTTGTGTCCTGTAGCTAATCTAGGAATATATATATAGTACCGGAATCGCACCTTTGAGTTCGGTATGCTATTTGTTATGAAGGAGTGAGGGATCTCAACGACACTTTTAATCAGTTTGGAATAACAAAACACAAAAGACATTTATTTATCTCTCTTCCTTTCAGAAAAAAAAATATAAAACATTGCAATAGCTGCACATATATGATTTGATATAATGTCTTTTTTTTTATTATTATTTATTTATTGATATTTACAACTATATTACAGTAATATAACAAGTAAATTGGCTGAGTGATACATAATGACGTGATATAATGACAAGTAGAGAAACTACCCACTGGTAGTACTCAAATCGCATGTTCAACTAAGAAGGTCACGTGGCCATCTTCTTCTCAGACGCCTCGGAGGATAATCGGAGGAAGCTAGGTTTGAAACTAGAGGGTTTGAGTTGATATAATGTCAAATCTGATAAACCCATAAATATAATTATAATTGAGGATATTAATATCCTAAAACACAAGAATCTAATAAGTAAAGACGATTCGTATTTTATGTAAGGTTAATTAGTTGGGGGGGGGCGGGGGTGATCGAAACAAATGTATTTATAAAGTTAGTAAATTCCAAAACTGAAGACAAGTGAGTTCAGTTATTCATAAGTTTTCATTCAGTTATTTAGTTATTCCTCTGTGGCAATGATGGCCTAAATTTAGGCCTTAACTTCCGCACAAATGGAGCTTGACTCGGTCACCAGGTACAGGTACCTGTTAATTGTAAATTGGCTCCCGATCGGTTCAAGATATGTTTATCGTTTATTTATTGAAAACATCACTTTATGCTGGTATGTATGAACAATCGGATGATGCTTCAGTGGAAGTCCTAAATTGTGTCTATCTAGGTATAATTAGTATAGAGATCTTTATCGAGTACCTGCATCGCACAGGCCTCGGACCGCCATTTCACGGTCCCTCCAATCGACATAACCAAGGACTTTTTATTCTTTATTAAGGTTGTTATGCTAACTTCTATACCACAATGTTCTGCACAATAATAATAAGTTAATTGTGAAAAAATTTATATCCCTAGAAGAATCCTGTAACTCAGAATTTAACTTAAAGAAATGTTTTCATAGCGCAGATTTTCCTCAACTTCCATTGAACTGAAATATTTAAACCACACCGAAAAATTCAAAAATATAATGGTATGCCATTGTAATTTTTCTTTTCTTTTTTTTAAATACTTTAAAAAAAATTGGTGTTCCTTCACCAGTAACAAAAAATTATACATTTTGAACAAGGACTTCCTATTTATTTATTGCACAGGTTACGAGGAAATTCATTAGATTTTATTTTAGGCTTTAATTAAAATAGAAAAACTATGTATAACTGATATTGGACCCAGTGGATTATTGTTAAACTATCATAAACGAGTCATATCGAGGTAAATGGATACATACATAAAATATATACATACATAATACATAATTCCATTTCTCATACTTTAAGTTTCATACAATCTTTTATAATAAGTTTCATCAACTATTTTATACTTTTACTTTTTTTCCAATACATAAAATTCTTTTATGATTTCAATCAATATAATTAACTAAATTGTTGATATTAATTTTTTCCTCAACCTGACGACTGCCTAAAAATCAGGCCGAAACGTCATGCGTATAATTTCATCGATAGAATCTTAGATCATTTTTCACATAACTTATATGAGTGATTCACTAGTTTGAAGAGCTACTCCAGTCTATGGACATTGGAAAAATATCAGTGTTTTTTTTTCTCCAATACATTATATCATCCATATGAATATTTCAGAATCAAACATTTCTTTCTAAAGCATAATACAAAAAAATAAATTAAATAAAAAACTGTGGAAATGTAATTCTTCTAATAGAGCCTTTTTACGTTTTGTGATACTACACTAATACAATCATATACATATATTTTTTAAGATATATACTATGCAGGGTTTTCAAATACCGATTATGTAATTTCTATATTCTCTTGATTTGTTTCGAGACTAATACCTAAGTAATTCTTAGTAATTTAACTTGTTACTCATCCTTATGTCGCCCTATGAGACAGTTATCAACTTATATGCATATATTACACGAGAGGACACGGACGGACAGACTAAGGGGCTGGGGGAGCCCAGTGTGAGACGTTGTTTATTTCATATAAAAGGCGCATTGCAGTCTAGGGTCTAGAGTCTCCCCAAGCAAGGTCTCTTCACCGAGGCCTGGCTAGTTTTCATGTCTTCTTCCCTTTCAATGCCCGGGATGACAATGGTGTTATTATAGGCTGGTATTGTAAGGGGAAGTTTAGAAGGTAAGCGGGAGTATACTACTATGGAGAAACGAAAATAACATTGAATAAAAGTTATTGAAACATAGCAAAATCTCGAACATTAAACTACATAAAATTAGATAGGTACGTTTAGATAAATTATGTTTTAAAAACTACATAAGAAGTTTAATGCATTTTTTTTAATTTAAAGCTCAATAAATATACTAATATGCTCAATAAATCATCATTTCCTCTTCTTGGATCATTGAATAATTTCCGATGTAACCATGCTATATATATATATATATATATATATATATATATATATATATAAAGAATTCATGGTATTATGATCCTTAAAATCAATCTTAAGCAGCCTCAAAACAAAAAAACGTCCTTTGTATACATATTTTGCGGGTTTTTAATCAGACCCTCATAAACTAAATATTTCGTTGTTCTTTTTACTGACATTTCAAGACAATTATAGATCGAACATATATATACAACATAGATATACACTGACTAATGGAAACCAAAAATAAAATATAAATAGCTTCACAGAACGCCTAAGAAACTTTCTCAACTCAACTAAGAATTTTCAGCTACACCAGCTAATAATTCATAGATTATTATCAGGTATAACCAGCCAACAGTTCATTAATTCCGGCATCATCTCAAAATGAAGAAACATTCATACCATTCGCGTCTGTTTGGACTGTTGATTTGAGGTGTGCATTTGAGGTGACCTTCATTGATGTTACATCTAAACCGGCAATGCTTCCTCATAGCTCGATTGTAATAAACAGTATTTAAATATTATAATTTAATGTATGTAATAAATGTAGTAATAAAAATAGAATATTTTCACCTGTTTAAAAATTAATCATGATTCACAAAGGTCTTGTTACTGGGCAAGTAAAACCAACAAAAAAATTCGAGATAGAGCTCAGGGATTTTAATTCAAATATTCTGAGCTGTTCAGCTGTTTGTGTTAACAGAAATGGTTCATATCGAAGTTAATTATTGCTAAACTATCTGAAATCTATCTTTTTTTTTTTATCCTCCATATTTACTCGCATAATTTTACAATGTATAAGAACTAAACCTAATACAATACAACTTTAGAACCTCCCTTTGACATTATGTATTTATAAAACCATGAATAGGAAAGAAAATATATTTATATGAAGATAAAGTTAGCTGTATCCACGAAAGTATATTTCTCTTCACCTCTCACACCTTTACCGTTACCTTAGCTTAAATACATTGTAATACTACATTACTATATTATTCTGTTCGTAATTGTACATCAAAGTTTGTTTTGTGCACAAACATAAGAGATCCATAAATCTAAATAGTTAGTTTTGTGTAGCCTGTATTTAGCCGAATTTCGTGTTGATACATGCCGATTAAACCCTGCAAGTGGTGTAATATTAGTGCAGAATAATGATGAGCAATAATAATTGGGGCTCACTTAGCCTTCACAACTGGATAGTACTACTTATCGATAGTATGGCCCTGACCTTCCGCGTGTTACCGGAAGTTCACAGGCGACACGACATTGCATTGATCAGGCTGAAGCAGAGGATATTAATACGTCACAACTATGACGTAAGGGTCGGATATGGCCGAGGAAGAGGACTAAGATCTATTAATATATTAATTAATTTGCATCGTTGCCTTGTATAATTCAGTGAGGTGTTGCCTACCTGACGTATATATATATATATATATATATATATATATATATATATATATATATATATATATATATAAACATTTCAATGACGCTTCATTGGCTATAATATGTTGAATAATAAGTATAACATTGGACTGAGTCAGATATCATAATATTGTTTTGGGAGAAAATCGAGAAAAAAATTGCTTTCCTACCACGTGGTGGCTAAGCACTTAGGAGTGAGTCTCTAAGTGCTTAGTCCGAAATGTGTTGGGTTCGATTCCAAGTTGGGTTAGTGATTGGGTTAAGGAAAAGTACTCACCACCGCTACTAGTAGCAGTATCGATACATTCCTACCTCTCTTATAAGTGATTTTCCAGGCAATGATTTCAGTTTTTGTTTTTTTTACTACCCTTACTACCGGCACAACCTCATATCTATGGGTGTCATACTAAGCCGAAGGTGTCAAATGTTAAAAAATATAAATAAATAACTAAAGGGAAACAGGAAAAAAAAAATTCCGAGTATTGATAAAGCTTACCATGTTCATTCGAAACGTACTTGCATACCCTACTTGAATAGAAATGTGTTGAATGTGTTGTTTTAAAGGTGTCCAGTTATATGAACAATCCGAATTTGACTTTAAAACATTTGCCAGAATGAAAAATTGAAACCACCAAATTTTAAACAGACACTCATAAAAAATGTGTTACATGCCTACCTTCAAACTGTAAAGCTAAACGCAAATGATATCCTTTTAGGCGTAAAAAAGAAAGTTAACTTCTATCGGAAATTAATCTAAAAACTATAAATACCGTATAAAATACATAAATCCCTTAAAACAATACCGCCTAAGTACACTTTGGGCGATTTTACAGGAGAGAAAAAAAAACCGTGCCGAATGTAAACTTGGCATTTTTTTTCAAAACTATTGACTAGATAAATCATACTCTGCCATGTTGAGTATTAAGATACCTGCCTTCCTTAGTGTGTAATTCAACCTGTAGCGTTACCGTTACTAACTCATTTTCATAAAAAGTTTTGATAGGCGGTATTGTTTTGACATCGACGATATATCTTTTGCCGCCTTTACCAGCCTTCTCCACCTCTGTCTATCCTGAGCCGCTGACTGCCAGCCTGCTATATCAAGCTCCGCAGCATCCTATATATATATATATATATATATATATATATATATATATATATATATATATATATATATATAAAACAGGAAGCGGGATAGCTCAGTCGTAGAGTGCAGAGTTGCAAAATTGCAACTCTTCTGCAAAATTGCTGAAAGTTTGGGTTCAAATCCTGGTGTGTCAGATAAATTACTTAAGATGTTAACAGCCACAGATGAACCCTATGGACGGTTTCCGTTTTTTTTTTTTAATCCATATCTAAACATTTAGATATATTTTATTCAGATTTAAAATATGGTTTAAAGTGATCGAATCAGCAAGTAAAAATTATTTAAATGAAGCTAGTCAAAATTGACAGACTGGCCTACTTTTATAATGTATTAGGGTATTATTAAAGCGATAATAACAAGGTCAGTATGAAAATATGAATGAGGATATATTATCTATACTTATAAAAACAAAAATTTATCAATCATTCATCATTTGTCTGGAAAGTATTAATTATACCTTCAACCGGCTGAACGACGTGACGAAAAAAAGTCTAAAAGCCAATAAGAGAAAAGTATTGTTTTTCTCTATTTGTTTATTATTTCATTTTTATTTTCAGTTTCCATTTAATACCTAAGCAATAAGGAAGAAGTTTTCTCTAGATACTTGAAAGAACAAATATTCAACAGCTCAATAGGCAATGATATTGCCCTATGGCCCTCGTGCCTCTCATATCAGATGGAAGGAAATTGTTGGCCTATTCTTAAAGTTTGCCCTTAATATATCCTTTTATTCATATCTATGTCCTTAAATTTTGTCAATAACTTTATATTTTACTTTAACCTACAATTTACAATTAATTCAGTACAATCAACGGAAAAGATTGTACACCACACTATGTTTCATTCAAAATGGATTTCATGATAAATATCTGCTTGAGATGTAATATAGGAAGCCTTAAATACCAAATATAAAGAGAGCTCGACTATATTTAAATTAATTTTTGCCATAATATGTTTTAAAGCTTCAAATAAAGTAGCTTCTCCTGTTTGTCAATTTTAACTAAAAGCACGTATGTTACTTATAATAATAGATACCTATAATATAATAATATAAGGCTTAAGGAACACTAAGCCTCGTTGCCAATACCACCGATCTCAGCCTACCAACTTTCCTGCACATACTAGAACTCGTTACATCATTCTTAATGCATTGTTCCCACTTGACACCTCGGTATACTCAAGGGACGTTTACTAGTCGGCACATTGTCTATCAGCATTTAAGGATTTGTTCTTTTACAAGCAGATCTTAATCTTCGCGAAACTCTCACTTCAATTATATTAACCTAATATAATAATAAATTTTAAAAATAATTGTATACAATTTTGATTTTAAATATACTTTTGTCTGTGAGTAAAGTACTACTTCCAGTATTTCGTAAATACGAAACCGAGATCTCCGACAACAAAATTAGTTATTTTAACTTTTTACTAACTATTTTTTGAGGAATGAAGTAACAACGAAGAAATCAAAGATTTACAACACCTCAATAACCCAACTCCACATTGATTCAGGAGCTACCTTTAAATAAAATAATTAAGTACCTTAAAATTACCACTAATTTATCATTTTAAGTTGTTTCCTGAATGTACGATGAACATGAAATTTCATTTCGTCTATTAATCCTCGATGAGCATGGATATCGATGAAATAATGGACTACATAAAAAAAAACATTAACCCCTAAGATCCGTTTAGGGTCTGGGATTCAGTACAAGGTAGAGACTGTACTGATTCATAGACAACGGTTGTATGTATGTAGGGAGGTGATCTAAGAACTGAGGGAGGTGATAATGAACTTGATACTAATCTGTATGTAGATATTTATATCTGATTCTATTGAAATATCTGTATTCTTTCTAAGGTATTATTATTTAGTATGACGTATTCTTTAAATAAATGGTTTAAATATTTTCTAATTTTTATATAGAATAGAAAAATACAATAGAAAAACAGGAGAGAAATGTTGAGGATAAATGGAGCCAGAGAGATAATCAACTTCTACAAAGTGTAATGTCTATTTAGGGGAATGAAGTTACTTGTATAAAAGACATTTCTTCGGTTTATCATTTTATAGATACTTGTCTATTTTGTCTAGATGTCTATTTCAATTTTGTATGATGAACGTGACCTTTCGTTGTCTCTCAAATCTAAGTATTTATAAAATTGAAAATATAAAAAGTTTTTAGAAGTGCAATATTTTATTGACGGCGTTAGAAACGGATAGAGGAAATGCTTTTTGTTTAGACTATTTTCCTGCTGGGACAGTTAAATCAAAAATATTTTTAAAAATTACATGACAGTGATTGTACCATTCAAGAGCTAACAGTTGGCAGGCGATACTGTCAAAATTACGCCTCACTCAATAAAAATACATCTTAATTTAATCAAGAGTACTCACTTTATGGAGGTTCTCATAATCCCATAACTTCGATTCAGGGATCTTAAGGAATAAAGAGCTTTTATCAATAAATAATTTATTTTCCACAAGCAGTCTAGACTTTACATGACTGTAAGCAGCCATGAATTATGTAAACTTTTTTTTTTTAATTCTGTTCATTATTCAAACCCTTAATAATTATTATTAGTGTTGTAAATCTTCCACAAAAACAAGTGTCAAGAAAGAAAGACGAAGTAATGTATATTAAAGTGGGAAAGATGTAATTAACTAAGCAATATCGATATTTAAACGAACAAACATTTTTAAATAAAAAGGTACATTATTAAAAAGTAAGTCTTAAATGAAAGGTCAATTTAAAAATAGCATCTATAGAGTTGAAAGGGTACTTGTGATGTTGTGAGAATATTAAAAGTAATTGAAATAAGAAAGAGCTCTCCAAGTTTTATTAGGATCCCCCAATTTAAAACATTAAAAAATAAAACAATGTTTAACGAAAAAGTTTTAATAAAATAAAATATATCTTTCGTAAAGTACTATTCTGTAAATTAAATTATATTATTTTACAAAAAAACTTGTATTTCAGTTATAAAATCTTGTATCAACTAAAGAAAGGTGAAAAGATAAAGAAAACTTTACTATTAATAAAAAATAATTAAACTTTGATGAACAATGAAATATTGAGTTCATACACACGCACGCACACACATATAATAAAGAGAGAGAGATTGATAGAGAGTTTAACTTTGATGAATAATAGTAAGGCACCCAATGTTCTTTTCAAACATACATATATATATATATATATATATATATATATATATATATGTATATATAATTTATTTTTATTATCTATATATTATAGTATATATAATTTTGTTTTATTTATCGTTCTTTTGATGGTGATAATTTTTAAATATTTTTATTTTGAAGAGAGATTCAAACCCGGCCAAGACAAATCTCTTCAAAAAAAATAAAATATATATATATATACATAGAGTTCAGCTATATGAGTTGCAGTTGCACTTTTCACCCCTCTGCCCTGCCCTGAAGATGGCCTAAAAATTAGGTTGAAGCGTAGGCACAAATAAAATAAGTCTAATTTTAATAAATTATAACTTACTTTGTGTACTTTTTTACTGCACCCCCTGACCAATTTTCAATATCCAGTCAAACATTTCCATATGAATACAAACATTTCTTACATTCTGCCACATGTATAATTAATTTATCATTTATAATAAATAAAATATAATCTTCATTATATTTGTATAATGGGGTTAGTAATTTAGTGAAATAAAAAATATTTAGGAAGATTATAATTATATTGTTTTGATTGTCAGTGATACAATTATTAATTCATATTATCAATTAATAATAATTAAATACTCTTTCCACGGCCACTATTTATACAAAAAACTTCAGTTGTTTCTTCTGGTTTAGACCGTGTCGGTGAATTTTCTGCCAACGTTTCGCCAGACATGCTGCTGAATTCCTCAAAGCTTAATTGAGACTGAAGATGTCCAGCTAACCCGCGCCGTTATATAGTAGCCACTCGGGTCCACTCGTGATTCATCGGTTCCTTCCGTTAGTCAATCGGGTTTTTTCGTGTCCGGGGTCGGAGTCTGCTTTTCCATGCCTGTGTTTGGCTGATTTCTGATTGCTTGGGCTCTGATTGGCAGGAGTTCGGTTTGATTGTCGCTGCTAGGTTGATTTGTTGTTCTTGTTGATTGTCTTTCTTCTGTTCTATGTTAGGGAGCCATAGTTTACTTAATTTGTACCCGTCCTCCCTGATGAAGTTTTCCGGGTGTTTAACTATTTCTACTGCTTCCAGCATCTTCCTTTCTGTGGCCTTGCTACATTTCTTAACTACTCTGATTTTATCAAATTCTATGGCGTGGTTAGTAGTAGTGAAATGTTCTGCCAAAGCCGATGTTTTGCTGTCCATTTTCTTCACACTTTTAATGTGTTCTGTCAATCTTGTGGATATCAGCCTTCCCGTTTGCCCAATGTATTCCTTTCCACAAGAGCATGGAATGCTGTATATCCCCGGTATCCTGAGTCCTAAGTTGTCCTTTGGATTCGGCAAAACCTGACCTATCTTCCTGTCTGTGGTGTATATCGTTCCTATATTAAACTTCTTCAGTAACAACAAATCAACCTAGCAGCGACAATCAAGCCGAACTCCAACCAATCAGAGCCCAAGCAATCAGAAACCAGCCAATCACAGGCATGGAAAAGCAGACCCCGACCCCGGACGCGAAAAAACCCGATCAACTTCCGGAAGGAACCGATGAATCACGAGTGGACCCTAGTGGACACTATATAACGCCGCGGGTTAGCTGGACATCTTCAGTCACAATTAAGCCTTGAGGAAGTCAGCAGCATGTCTGGCGAAACGTTGGCAGAAAATTCACCGACACGGTCTAAACCAGAAGAAACAACTGAAGTTTTTTGTATAATAATAATTAGTTTATTACTATACCTTTTGTATAAATAATTATAATTTTTATTATTATTATTATTATTATAGTAATAATGGAAACGTTATTAGAACCATTAAGGGAATTGAATGAGTGTATGTCTGATTATCTGCTAATACAGATCGAATATATTGAATAATTAAAAAAGACAATCCACCCGACCGCGGTGTATTCGCGTCCCCCCTGTCACATCCTGCAGGTTCTCTCTCTCTCCCTCTCTCACCCTGCACAGGATCCAAATATCCTTCCATCCTGGAACATCGCCGATGGTAACGTGGAAGACGGAGGAATGGGGACGGAGCTCGGAGAGCACACCTCACAAGTCTACTTTCTCCATGAATGCACTATTAGCATATTGAATACTTGATTGATAGCAGCCATATTCTATAGCATCTGGCTAACTTCTTAATTAATGTCGGCTCTGACCTCCTCCAAGTAGAAGATTGGCCTTTCTCTCCGGGGTCTCGGGTGGTGTCGAGGTTCGATTCAACGAGGCTACCGTGAAAGATTTTCGATAAGTAAGTAAAAGGGACCTAAACTCCTAATACAGTATAATATATAATACCCAAGGCAAGCAACTGTTTGGGGAACGAGCGCTAGGGAACCTAAGCCACTATCATAATAAAAAAAGATTATTACATTTTTTGAACTAAAATAAAAATTGTAAGGGAAACAATTTTTTTAATTAAAAATCCTTAATTTCAAGTGTGTATCTGAATAAGATTAATAATCAGCCATGACGATAGAAGAGAGAACTCTAGGTTGGTAATAGTAGCCACCTAACAGCTTATGTAAAATCAAATCTGTAAAGTATGGAACTCTCCACTCCTCAGTGCCACTGGCCAAGATTCTGATTAATATGCGCAAGGGCAAAGAGGAGTTGTAAGGATGCGGAGAGAAATAAAACGGTCCAACTCAGTGCTCAAAGTAATACACACACACACACACACATATATAGTTTACATTTCACATTTTATATATATACACAGTTGTGAGTGCTAACCTTGGGAATAAAGTCGATACTATGAAGCACTACATTAAAATCTACTAGTTCAAACAAAATTTATTTGTAGTATTTTTGTTGGAAGTTGTATTTTAAAATGTTTTGAATTGACCGTTTATATTATATTTCATGTTAATTATATTTATTAAATATATATTTACATATTAATTAATTAATTTACAACTGTAAAACTACGACAAGAAGTTTAAGGGATGAATGGATCTCGTACACGAAGACATGAATGGGATGGAAACCTCTTCAGAATAAGTGAGGTAATTTAATCTCAATTTAGATCTCTCATTCAACTTCTTGGTCTCTGTCGTGCATCGCTTAAGCCACTAGAATTGCAGCTCCGGTGATTTCAAGTCTACATTAATTATACTGATAAATATTAAAATATAAAAAAAATATTTTCCTCATTATAAAGTAATTATTACATTTACGTAGATCTGTTTCATTCCATTTTATTTCTGTTTCGGTGTAATTATTGTTGGGAAGTTGTACAAAAGCATGCCTAACGTCAGTTTTAGAACGATATTTAAATTAGTTATCGAATGTCATTTATGATGTTATGGCTAATCGGACAATGCTAAAGAGGCAGTACTAATTTCTTCCTCCCCAAGTATACTACAGGTATAGGGATAGGGATTTTTAATGAGTATCTGACACCACACCACTCGGGGCTACCATTTTATGTCCCCTCCGAAGGTTTAATCCCTTTAAAATCCCAAGGGCAGCTTCCGGACTCCGAACCCTCGAACTTGGGCGTAGAAAGTTGTTGGAGTGCTGAGCTGGTATGCTAAAAAGTATGCGAATTCGAATCCAGCTAAGGCAGATCATTGAGCGCGATGACGGACTATCGCCTCCTCCAACATCCTTGGTCTTAGCCCTTGATCCTTCATGGGTTGTAGTGCTACAGAATATTCTTATTATTATTTTACTTTATGTCTATCGTTTAAGAGTTAAGAAAAATATAATGGCATCAACGTACGAATAGGTGTCAAGATCAAACTTGTCAAAACAAATTCATCGATCTGAAAACTGAAAATCGATAAATTTCGTATTAGAACGTTTTCATAACTGCGTACATGGAAGCGAAACATTTCAAAAATCATTACTCTAAAGTTTCACCATCGTTGGAAAATTACTAAAGTCAGAAAATATTTTCAGTCGAATATGATGAGATAAAATAGCCTGTACCGTTACGAACCATGAAGGGTCTTTGGTTCAGTCCGTGGTACAGATTTTACTGTATCAACACCAACGGTTGTGCGTGAAGGAAAATTAGCCGAAATGACACTCAACCGTTCCACCTTAATTAGTTAAGGGTGCATCACTTTAAAGAGGCCCGTTGAGCCGAAGAAGGGTCCTTTTTACTCCGCTTTACCGTCCTTTTTTCTTTCATCTTTGGGAGATGTAGATGACAACTTAGGTCAATATCGCAATGTAGAGCCAATATATACAATTCTATTGTAAAATGTAAAAAAAGAAAAAAGAAAGACTATAACTATAAGTAGAGAGGTGATTAGATCGAGACCAGGCTCAACTAGTCCCGATCAAATTTCCCCCAATTAAGGGTAGCCATTTTATAGAGGTTGTGTGAGCCCAAGGAGGGTTCGCGGACCCCACAGGGTCAATCCTTGTCGTATATCAGATTAAATAATTTACTTTCCACAGCCAGTAAGGCACTCCGAGATTAAGTGAACAGTTTTCCCCCAGTTGGATTTGAACCCGCGAGATTTAGCACAACAACTCATCGATCAACACACTCTATCCCGCCCTCAATCAGTCAATAAGGGGTTACGAAATTTACGGAATGTGTAATGAAAGTCCAAGAAAATATATATAGATTATAAAATTATATTAATTTTTTTGCGTATATCACCTTAATTATTCTTCCTCGGATAAGTAAAGAATACTTTATTAATAAATACAAATCAAAGAGCATGTGTCGGATATGCAATACGTAAAGCGGATGTATGAATCAGAATGGCATCTAAATATTTTAATTAAAATTTTTAAAAAATCTAATAACATGGAACTACATACCCATTTAAAGGATTCCGAACCTCAAGTACACGTAAAGGAGAGTTGACAGCTAGCGTTCTATTATAAACATCTATACTACTAGAGGAGGTCATAACATATCGATTGCTTCTTTTTCCTAACCCGATGTTCGGACTTGTTCTTTTCGTATCGGGTTACTGGATGCTGTATTTAGAATAATCACTGAAAGGGTGTGTTCGGAGGCAATTATCGACGTGTTCTTCACTCCATCTGTTGCGTCATAGTCTTCAAGCATAGTCACATGTCCGACAAATTCGAAGAGCATTTAAAATAAGTAAATAAATTAATAATATACATCCTCTTCAAAAACCAATATTATCTAGTTTGTTACGAGCCATAGGTAGTAACGTGGATCTAACATGTGGATCTGCATACCCTACTGAAGCTCATCCGTCCACTATAAAATGGGTACCTTTTAGTAGGGGAAAAACTTAACGGTTGAGTACGATGCCAGACAGATCACCTTCCTGTTAACAAGTACACATTTTACGAGACAAGTGGATATATTAGCTCTATATTGCCATTATGACCTAGTTTTCATCTTCCGAGGACATCATCTGCGCCTCAAAGGCAAAAGAAAAAAAAGAACCAAAGGGCAAGAAAAACGATCCTTATAGGACTCATCCAGCCTCTAAAAAGTGTGTATCCCTTATTGGAGGAAAATCTGACGGTGGAGTATGATCTTGGACAAAATACCTCCCCGCACAACTGTTGTCCTAGAAAGAGCGAAGTCCATGTCATGCACTCACAGTACCCATGCGATTCAGGTTATAGAAGTATAGGTTAACTAAAGAGCGAAGTCCATATCATGCACTCACTGTACCCATGCGATTCAGGTTATAGAGGTATAGGTTAACTAAAGAGCGAACTCCATATCATGCACTCACTGTACCCATGCGATTCAGGTTATAGAGGTATAGGTTAACTAAAGAGCGAAGTCCATATCATGCACTCACTGTACCCATGCGATTCAGGTTATAGAGGTATAGGTTAACTAAAGAGCGAAGTCCATATCATGCACTCACTGTACCCATGCGATTCAGGTTATAGAGGTATAGGTTAACTAAAGAGCGAAGTCCATATCATGCACTCACTGTACCCATGCGATTCAGGTTATAGAGGTATAGGTTAACTAAATAGCGAAATCCATATCATGCACTCACTGTACCCATGCGATTCAGGTTATAGAGGTATAGATTAACTAAAAAACAAATAATCTGTTAAAAGATGTAGTAAAATTACTCGACAAATTTACAGACATTGTTCCTCAGATTTAAAATTCAACAAAATCTCTACAAATCATTCGACATATCTCTTAATTTTTACGAGACACACGAGTCTATATCGGCGACCATCGAACTCCTCAGAATCTATTAGGCTGCTGATTGAATCGCACATTACTAGTTAGTACTAGTTAAGGAATGTTATTGTTAATTAAGTCGTTAGTTGTTCAACAAGGTGGTTTGATATAGAGGCCTAAGTTTTTATAGAGGCTGGGTGAGCCCCAATAATGTCCAGGCATCCGTGGCCCCAGGATGGTTTTTTATGATGCGATGATATAGGCTACTTATAACCAGTGTGATTTGGGCCCTTTAAGACTTTATCGGGTTCAAGGACATGCCTAATCGGTCTAAATCCACGGATCTAGAAGGTTCGGCGCTGCAGGCACCTTTGCTCCATACACACACACACACACACACACATCAACTAATGTGCCTAAGTAGACTGTAAAAATATAATATCGAATATTAATTTATGAATTTAAAATATTTGAAATTATATTAATAAGTTTTATTTTTTTAATAATTTAACTTAACAAAAATATTGTTCTACCATAAACTAAATGAATAAAAAATACATTTTCAGTTAAAAATATATTACTTATAATAGAAAAGAATATAAATGACACTCACACAATGTCTAGAAAATGAAATATAAAACTTCTATCAAATTACGGGTATCAAATGTTTCTTCATAAGTCAAATTAAAATAAAACCAAGTTAAAATTTAAATTAATGAAGATACATTAAATAAAAACAATCATTCATTAACAATCTAAATATATTTAAATCAATTAAAATGACAACTTTAACAGGTTAACAGGCCTACAGTTAAAGCTTTTTATACTATTTTATATAAAGTTGTTATATATTTAAGATGAAACTTATATTTATTTTTAAATACAAATTTGGTATAGTTAAATAAAATGCCACATAATCATCGTGTTCCTGGCCATAAAAGTAATTGTTGCTTTTGGATTATTATAGTCATTATAATTGATATTATTTATGTGGTTTAATTGAAATTATATAAATATTAAAGATGTATTCCTATAATTAGTAATGATCACTTTGTATTTTGAAACTTTTAACAAGATTCATCGTTAATAACTATTTAAATCATATCAAATATTCTTAAACTCAAATATTTATATTTTTTTAAACATTTTAATACACTTTCTATTATTGTTAGTAAAAATTGGTTTTATATGGATTAATCCGAGAAAGACATCGTGTCTTTCAGGTATGATGATGGGTGTTTCATTAAAGTATGTCATTAAAAAAAAACTAATTCTTAATTCATAGATATTTTTAACTGTCATAATACTTGACCTAATTTCTCAGTATTATTTGTTTTTAAGTATTTACATAAATAATTTTATTTTTAATTTTTATTCTTACACATTATTAGGGAAAATGATCAATAATTAATGCCAACTCATTTTATTTATGGTAAAAAATAAACTTCTCATTTTATCTACATTTTGACTGCCTTATTTTTCTTGCATTTTTTTTTTTTTTTTGTTAAGATTGGTTTTATTGTAATATAACCCGAAACACAAACCGAAAATAATCTGATTTCGATGTTAATAGATATTAATTAATTTAATATATGTATATTTTTTTAATATCTTACTACTTAAAATCTTAAGAAGTATAAATGGCAAAGGCATTGACAATTCAAGGCACTACGTACGTATGGCGTTGTTAAAACAAGATTTTTTTCAAGGCTTGATTTTATATGAATAGATCCGAAGAAGTTATAGTTTCTAGTAGGGGGAGTTATGGTGAAGTCTGTCTGTTCTTCAAGTTTCAAGACCCTTTTTTTTGTTGTTTTTTTAGTAATGATTGGTTTTATACGACTTCGTCCGGATAAGGAACCGTTCCTTTCAGGATTCAACTAGGGGTCTTAGTGTTATTCGAATGTGTTTTCCATACTTAAGCCTAACACAGTCTGACAGTTATCTGATTTTGAAGCTAATAATTATTTTTAAATATTTATTGACTAACTTAATACTTTAACACTTAAGATATTGACAATTGAGGGCGCTCTCATACAGCTCATGAAGATTTCTTGCACTTGTTTTCCTATTTCTCTTTTATTAATAAAGTTCGGTTCTATACGACTTGATCCCGAAAAAGTATCGCTCCTTCTGGATTCGACAAGGAGTGTTATTTCATTTTATGTATGTATTTTCTATATTTTATCCTTTTTTTTTGTTTACTCAAATTCTTAAACTAACCAGATTTTAATGCTAACAATTACTAATTTGTTTTCAAATATTTTTTGACAGTTTTAATACTTGAACACTTGAAGGCACTACTAAACAAGATCTTCTTTTTCATATTAATGAACCGAGACGGTTATCGTTCCCTATAGCTTCTACCGGTGGTGTTGGTAAAGTATGTCTTTTTATCTGGTTATTATTATTCAACGTATCCCCACTATATAGATTTTTTATTGCATCAATGATTGAATACTACATGTATTGACATTTTAAGATACCATACAACTAATGAAGATTTCTCGCACTTCATAATATTTTTTTTAGTAGAGACTTAATATTGTTTTTATATGACTTGAAAAGGAATTGTTCCTTCTGGAGGGTTCGACTAGAGGGCTGGGTGTCTTTTCTAACGCACTCTGATAGTTATCTCGATTTCGAAGCTATTAATCATTTATTTATTATATATTTTTTGACTGTCTTAATACTTTAGTACATTTGGCGTTTTTAATACTTTTAACCAGACTTTTGTCTTTCTTTTTTTAGGGTTGGTTTTATAATAATAAATCCGAGTTAGTTATAATTTCTAGTAGTGGGAGGTTTAGCCAAGGTTGTCTTTCAGCCTAACGCACACTTAAAGAAATGCAGTATCGACGTCAATAATTATTAATTTATTTTTTGACGGTCTTAATATTTCAAAACTTCAGGAGTATAAATGGCACAGACGTTGACAAAGCCATGCATATTTTAGGTTTTTAAAACTTTTTTTCTTTTTTAGGGGTTGACAAATCCAAGAAGATTGTCGTTTCTTATAAACTCTTGGGGGGAGTTATGGTCAAGCCTGTCTGTCTGTTTTTAGAGTTTTTTAAAATTTATTATTATTATGCTGTTACCTATTGATAGAGATATATTAACGAGGTTACATTACCTGCTAGAGTGGTGGTGGGATGCCTGAGATGACGATGCCTGGCGGACACGGCGGAGAGCCCGATGTAGAGGAGGATGACGGAGAGGAGGCAGGCCATGTTGGGGCGCCCGGTCTACCATCCCCCCGGGCTATCACTGTCGCCGCTCCGCCAGCGCACCGCGCATGTCCTCCCCACCACCGCGAAGAACCCGAGGGCTCCTGGTATACCTAATGGTCTCTTATATCTCTTTCTCCTCTCCCTCGCTCTCTTTTTCTCTTTTTTCTTATCTCTCATTTTCAAAAAGTAAAAAAAAAAATTAAAAATCCGACAAAATCCATCGAAAGCTTTGACACAATCAGAATCTAAAACCGAAAGTTTAATATTAGAAGAAAAAAACTATTGTATCTAGAAGATCTATTTTTATCAAAGCATTAATCAGATCATACCTATTCCCTAAACTCTTAAACAATATTATAATCATTCCTACAATTGTGAAAAATGCTTCATCATGACTTAAAAAGCATGAATGTATCGTTATACTGATAACAAAAATAGTATAAATTACAATATATATTTTCCATAAGGCTCCATGTTGATGCCACTAATCTCTGCATACAATGTTCTGCCCACTGGCCACAACCTAAAACCGAATCGACTAGAATATTCTACTCCTCGGTCGTTTACCAGAGTACTTATTCACTTTTTAGGAATTAGTTCGCTAACTAACCACAACGTTACGAGTCTATCTTAATCTTCGCGACGCTATTACTTCAATAATATGTAGCGGGTACATGCACTGGCATTCTGCATGGGTTAATCTCCTAAAAATCTGATTCTTTTTTGGTCCGTAAATTCTACAAGCGTATATAATGAGAGAAATATTATTAGCCAGACAATGATCTCATGAATCGAAATCATAATTTAAGGAGATGGGTGGCTCAGTGGTTAGAGTTGCTATCATGAAAGTTCCGGGTTCTAATCCGGATCTGGCAGATAATGATAGATCCCATATAGAGCCTCATGGGGCTCACCCACCCTTTATGAAGTAAACTATAATAGAAGAAATACCTGGTTGTTGAGAGTTCTACCCGCTGAAAAGTTTAAATATTTATATACATATAAGAGATGCTGTGTTGTAAGTTATGGAAAAAAACATCCAGCTGTGGCAGATAAGTTATTTAATCTGTTAACAGCCACGGATGGTCCCTATTGGATCTACAGTCACTGCATAGAATCACCCAGTCTTGATAAGATGGGATTAATTGGGGGGGGGGGGAGAGAAGTTGGTGTTTGAGCGTGAAATCTTCCATTACAATCATTGGATTAGAAACATTCTCTACCATGTATTGAAACCTGAACCCTTCAGGGGTAACAGTGAGAAATTATTTTTAAAAACAGATGGTATACTTATTATCTTAAGTGGTATCTTAACAAAAAGAGTATGCTTAGATGAGTTGTGAAATAATGAAATGAGTTTTAAAAAAAAGTATATTTATATCTTTGAAAAACTGATCTGATTCCTAATGAATTAAAAATAAAAATATTCATTTTTGATGTTAAAGACCTCTAAAAGATCTTCTATCGGTTCTTAAATATAGATTTTAAAAATAAATGGGACTCAATGGTAGTTGATAATAATATTTGGCGAGCATTTCAATTTTTATTTTATTTTATAATATTCATGAACTGGGAAGATGGTTAGACCTGGAGATTCTTCTACAAAATCTAGATATTAATAAATTGTTATTAAAAAAATGTATTTCTAAGTAGCCTTTGCGGTGGCGACTGGTAAGCCCTGCCAAGATTAAAGCTGATATCGGAGAAAAAAGGGGTTGCATCGAAGAGAACGTCTGCCGCGACGGAGAGAGAAAGATATTGGACGATTTTTTAAAATTATTTGGCTAGACTTTAAAACCTCCTCGGGATTCCGACCAGACTATTCAACGCTACGGTTCTTTATGCATTTGCGATATTTTCATAACAGTGTTTACTGTCTCTGGGGTGTCTGTGAATAGAAAATAATATCTCATCACCTATATTATATTTTATTTTATTTTTCTATTTGTCTTAATATTTCTATAAAATAAAAAAAAGATTAGATTGATACCAGAAACATATAAAAATGATAAAATTCGAAGCACCTAAATGCAGAGGTTAAAAAAAAGGAGAGAGAAAACTAACGCCAAAACTAATTCCACCATATTATTTGCAAATATTTATATATCTTGAAGTCCAGTAAATAATATATAACTATATTTTGGTCATTTGTCGAAATTTTTTTGTCCCCATATTTTTCTGCGAATCCGGTCAATAAGTGATTAAGTCCAGAGAGTTTATTGAATGGAGGGAAACGGAATCCTGTCATTCTCGTATTTTTTGGCTTGAAATGGAGTTGTAATATAAGAAATACCTCCTTTACTAGATTTTGTCCCAATTAAGGGTAACCACCTTATAGAGGCTGGGTCGGGCCCCATGAGGGTCTTCAGATCTACAGGGTACATCCGTTGCTGTAAAGAATAAATAACTTATCAGCCATAGCCGGATTTGAACCTGAAACCACCAGTACAGCAACTCAGAACTCCTCACATATATACTAGTACATAAATATATATAAATATTCAAATTTTTCTACTTTCTCGAGTTTAATTATGCAACTGATTTGCATAGAAATACAGTATTTAACTTCATTTTATTAATAAGTTTTTTATTTTAGTGAATATTTTGAAAAGACAGGCTGTGGAACCACCCCTCCTTAGGTTCACCCAGACTCTATAAACAGGGTGGAGGAAACACTTGGTGGTTGAGTTAGATCTCGGATAAATCACCACTCTGCATAACCGTTCTTCTAGGAACAATATAGTCAGTACCATGTACTAAAGCCATGGACCCTTAATAATGGGTTGTAGCAATAAAGATTTTTTTTTTTTAGCGTTTTGAGTTATAAGAGATACACAGGAATGAACGTATGAATAGGTGTCAATACGAATAAATAGATCTGATATCTGAAAGCCGAAAAAATTCACTATTACAATATTTTCTGACCATACAAGGAAGTGAAACCGCTTAAAATCATTGATCTAAAGTTACACCATCGTTGGAAAATTACTCGATGGTTAATGACAGAAAATATTTGTTATTCTAATAAGATCACTGCAAAACTGTACATCTACAACCCATGAAGGATCCCATGGTAGATAGATACAAGGTAGAGACTGTATGGTCTTTTTACTTTATAGAGGCTAGTTGAGCTTCCTAATTCAAGGCGGTTTTTTCATACAGATTAACCACCTTTCTAACCAGGATGGGTCCGCTACGAACTATTGTAAATTCAATCTGCAAATGATTCAATACGAACAAGCGAGGCTGTTGTGTCATGTCAGTTACGAGGCCGCTAATATCAGTCACCACCATCTCAATTGTAAAAACTTAATATTTAAGTTAATGTATAATAACCATTAACCGGTTTATTAAAAAAAAAAAAGTAAAGGATTTATATTGGTAATGTAAGCAAGGTCATCAATAAATATATTGGTAATGTAAGCAAGCTCATCAATAAATATATTGGTAATGTAAACAAGCTCATCAATAAATACTTCAAATAATAACATAATATAAACCCAGTTTTAGACATTGATCTTCCTTCCTGGTTATATTTTATAAGAAACTGTTTAGGAATAATAAAAAAGAAGAGACACCGAGATAAGAAGTAGTAGACCCCAGCCAGCTCCATCTCGATATGACAACTGCACTTCTTCCTTTCTTGGCCGGCTGCCTCAGGAGTTGGGATCGTAGCGAACTTGGGGTAGGTCGGTCTAAGCTGGCAAAACATTAAATTTACCTCCAACTAATCAATATCAAGTAGAAAACATTTTGCCTTGCAATATGGATATTTTTTTAAATTTTAATTACGAATACAAATAAATATATAAAATACCATGAGTGCATTTCGCAGCGAAAACAAGCAAATACATTAATTTACCCTGTGCATGTATACACAGATGAAAAAGAGCTATGTGTCCTGATTTCGAAACGTCTGTGACAGATGAATTATTTATTTGTTTTAAACTATAAGCTAATCTTGTAGAAATATCCTAAAATAGTTGTCATCGTAGCTCTTGTATCGATATGACTCCCAAGTATCTAAGCTGATAGGTAGAAGTAAGCATGTTTACTTAGTATGTGTTGCACAATATTAAGTGACATTAAATGATAAAATCCAAGGATTGATGATTGCTTACAATACATATTTCAAAATGTTTTTTAGTTCAGGTTTTTGGAGAAAAAAATTTGTAACCGTCAATATAAAAAAAACCGTTAAAAATAACCTTGACATTTCTGGAAGCTTACCTCGGTATCTGCCCTTTGATATAAATAGTATACAGGAGAAGCATTCGTATTACCTAAATTATATTTATAACAATATATTTCTGTATCTCGTGGGGGCTGCTCAACTAAAGGCGTTGGTACAATTAATTATATATACTATAATCGGCTGTTAATAATATCCAAAAGGCGGCTATAGACGGCGATGCTGATGAGCGAAAGGTACAAGGATACATTTCTCTAAAATTAGAGCTTAGCGAGCGATGAAAGGTAAGAAATAGAGAAACATCTCTCGATTGCCCTTGAACTTGGAAGCCACGATTCTCTCAACAGGATATTACCAGAATAATATCAAGCAATAAGGAAAGTAGACGTCACTAAGGTAGGGATGACGTCACGAAGAAACTTATTTCTCCAGATATAGAAGACTCTCGACAGAACAAAGTAGTTACACTTGTGACAAGTGTCCGAGTTATGCCTACCCCGAGTCTCTATAAGTTTAGCAAACCAAGAAATATTTCTTCTATAACATAAGAAGATCTAAGGGTAGTGAGTGCGTAGGTGCGGTCACGAAACAAAGCGGATGCCAAACGAATTTCAACTAAAATATTTGTTTTTTCCAGATTATTGATATATAATAGTGAACAAAATAAAAGCATTAATGTTTTATTTTATTTTTTAACTGAGGCTGCAGAAAAGCCTAGTATGTATAGGCATGAATTAGTTGGCTGAAAGGCTTGGGTTCAAATGCCAATGCTGTGGCAGATAAATTACATACTATGTTAACAGCAATGGCTAGGGGAGTCACCTGTGGTGAAGTTGTTGGCATAGGAACCTACTGCGGTTCGCGACCCGGCAGATTTTTTTTTTAGCGCAATCGGACAAAGCACTTACCACCTAAACCCAATACCCTTCATGGATTGTGGTGGTTCAGTTTTCTTTTTTAATTTAGTATTTTAGTTTTTCTAGTATTGGCAATCAATAATTTAAAACAATTGTTCTTCGGATTAAATTAAAGAGAAAAAATATCAATATTAATTTTTTTTATCAATATTAATTTTTTTTTATCAATATGGTCTTTTGTCGATATTTTTATTTTACAGAACGAGGAAGCAAGGGTGCTGAGATGCTGTATTGAAAGGTCTGGGTTCAAATTCGGCTGTGGCAGATAAATTATTTAATATGTTAACAGCAACCTATCGGCAGTAGAATCTACAAACTCTCCTAGACCTCATCCTGCCTCTAAAGAGTGGATAACTTTATTTAGAGAAAAACCCTGCGTAACTTCCAAAAAATCACCAACCAGCTGGTACTAGAGACTTTTGTTTACTACTCGGCCTACGAATGTGCGGATTTTCCCCAAATAACGGGGCGCATATTAAAGTGACAGGTTGAGCCTAAGTAAATTGAACAGGATCGTTTCCAACGCGAGACCTACAGCTCAGAAACACAGCACTCTTTAAATCTATGGCACCCAGATATTGTTCTAATTATTATAACTTCCAAGAAAATTCAAAACTCAATGAACTAAAACACCCGTGGCATCGACCGCCACCTAAATCCTCCCTCAACTCGTTGAAAAAATATTTCGGCTATTGTTCAACAATTACGAAAGAGTCAAGGAAGGAATGACAAAGGAGAAGAGATATATCCGATGACCCAGATGCGGCGGACAAGGAGGAAGAGGTTAAATAGTGAACGCCAGGACAAAAGGGAAAAAATACGATTTCTTTGGAAGCCATTTGAGATTGATCCAAGGACCTCCCACGCATCGAGACGCCCGTCGTCCGAGCCCTCCTCCGCTGTTTTATTTTGTTTCGCCTAAACGAGGTCCAGCGCGGAAGATGCATAAGACAGCTGGGTCAGTGTGGCGATGCAGAGCCATATATCTATCATCATGACATGGTGCTATGGTCCAGGGAGGACCTTGGCCTCCTCGACAATTTCCCTCCACTTTGAACGATCTTTCGCTCCTCTTCTCCATGTTCTTACCCCCAGGAGCTTAACCTTCCATATATCTATAGCCTCGGCATATAAGTGGTTAAGTCGAATTTTCTACAAAATTAGTTTCTTGTACTTAGGGAACCGGAATCTTGTTATTTTTGTAGTGAATGAGGAGCTAAGTCAAGCATTGGCTTGAACTGGAGTTAATGCTTATATTATACATTAACTTCATTTTCGGCAAAAAGCTACGAGAATCACAAGAATCCTTTTCCCTCAATACAATCAACCAGTTATTTATAGGAACTGCAGGAATACAACCATTTTTAACATTACTTTTTACAATGAAAAAAACTATCACTACAATGAAGGGAATGGGGTTCAGTAAATGGTAGAGACTGTGCTGTTTCTAAGTCAACGGTTTTGTAGGTATGTAATTCGTCCGAGATCACGCTCGACCGCCTGGTTTTCCACAAATAATGGTTCCCACTTCAAAGAGAATGAGTGAGCACCGGGAGGGTCTGTAGATCCAAGAGGGTCGATCGTTGGCTAATAAGAAATTAAATAATTTACTTTTTACTGCCGTATCTGAACCCGGTTCTTTTTTCAAGTAGCGACTCAGAGTTCTATACTATACCTAATAAAACATGTAAAAACATTCTAAAAAAAAAAGTTGTATGTTGCTAAAAAGTTGGACATTGAAAAACCATTCAATGTTTCGTTAATTCAGGCATCGTCAGTACGCACAAAAAAATATATATCTATAAAGATACAAATGCGGTATATCTCACATAAACCTTACTTAAATGTCCGTTTGAACATCTTGGAGAATTTGATAGATGAGTCTATTTGGATTGTTGATGCATAATGTGCCGCATTTGATCTTTATTCCACAGGTATGTGAGGACCGTCAGTGTACTGGAGGCAACTCACAGAGAGCGGGCGTAGAAGCAATGCCCCTACCCCGTGTAAGTATGTCGGGAATAACGTTCTGATTTTCCAGGTTGTCGAATAGCCACCCAGAGATTTGGTCCATGGGCTATCCGCTTCAGGGAAATAAATATAGGTCTTCGTGCACCTGGTGACCAAAACCCCTTGGATCGATACTGAATTTTCAATGTCGTTGAACCTGGGTATACGTCAGAGAGAAGGACACTGATGAGTAAGCCCCAAAACGGACTGATTATCGAGTTATGGGTACCCTGCCGTTGTACCATGGCATCCATTGCTCACAGCAATATGAGGCTGGGTGAACCCCTAAAGGCTTTATGTTCTTCCGTAAGCAATAGATGTCTGCAAGATGACTAAATTTCCAAAATATACTCTCGATTACTATAAAGTCGATGTATTATTGTTATTTGACTTACTTAGAAAATAACAAGCAATGATTCCAATAATCCATTCCTCCTGAAGTTTAAGTAGAACCGTCTATTATAAGAATTATAAACTATTCCTATAGAGTTCGTGTTTAAATGATGTGAGATGTACTATACCTCGTTTGAATTTAGTCGTTCTTATCTAGCTATGTACAGATTTAAATATTTGTTTTTATTTATTTCTTTTTTAATCTGTATACAGGAATACTCCTCTACAGATGTAATGGTAATGTTATGTTACAGTTTTAAATATTCTGAAGGAATTCTTTCTTTATAAATTTAACAGTTTTCCTAATGGATTCTCACCAATAAAACCTTAAAAGGATTCGGTATATAAATTTATTATATGAATACTAATAAAATAACTAAAATATTAATGACGGTAGAGGGCTTTAATAACTCTCTTTGACCTAGAATGAGTCACTACTAAAGAGGCATAAATCCAAAAGGACATTAGATGAAGGTCATTCTGGTTGAGATACTAAATATTCGATGGAGAGGATCGTAATTCAGAGAAATAATTATGCTCAATACTTGTAATGATAGATTTTATTATTAAGTTGCTTACGGTATCTAACTGGGCCATGGTTTTATGAGAAGAAGATGAATGAATTTTAATACCTTGCAAATATTCATAGAATAATCTTTTGGGGGTTTTCCGATTTACAAATAATTTCCCCTTCATACAATCAGTTGGATCAACTGAGCTGAAATTAGGAAAGTAGGGTTGTTTATAAGTAAACTGAATTGAAACGAACTTATATAATAAAAAAAAAGAAAAGCTTTAAATATTATCACAGCAATGGCCAGTAATATGGTCCTCCTTATATATGTAGATTGTAATGTTTGTTTACAAGTTGAAGTAGGATTAAGACCCGATACCTCCCAGCTCTGATCCTTGACATACATGGAGTATCCTATCATAGAAGTAGAGGTAGGTTTCAGCTTGTCGAAAGTTTTTTCTAGATTTTTAAGATTTTGAATATCTCTTGAATGCATAAAAAAATAATTAAAAAGTTCAAAATTTGTATATTAATTTAGTAATTGCTAAGGTTTATTCACTATGATAACAAAAAAAAAAACGAAGCTCAAGAGGAAATAAAGGCGCGGTTAATGTTCCATGTAGCATCCGATTAATATAATGAATTGATAGTACCGCGAAGGTTGGAATGGACTTGTTAAGTCATTGTCACGCTAGATAACGAACGAGTTTCTTAACTTAAGCGCTGGGCTGACTCGTAGACCGCTGGATTTGGGTTTGGATATTGCTCCGTAGACGGAAGTTTGCAAACAGAGATAGGTGGTATCGGAAATAAGAGCCCTATTGACTTTAGGTTTTAATAAATAAATGATTTATACTGGCTACTTAATAGAGACTTCCAACGCCTCATCATTGTTGTAACTGCAACTTACTCACTGGAGTACATAAATATACGCATTTTGGAATATTATTCCAATTACAAGAAAATTATATGAGATAAAACTACATAAAAAAAGGGAGTGGGAGAAGATGGATGGGGCTCGACATAAAAAGATAATAAAGGGGTGGATGAGCGGTAGAGGAGGTGAAAGGGAGGACCTTCCCCCAGGTACAAGGCTTCTCACCTGTTGATTTCCAGGTAGATCCCGCTCCCTCCAGGTTAGGGTTGAGCACGCCTTCATCTTATAGGCTAATCTAACCACCGAGAACAATGTTTGATCAGAATTTATGGATTGCAAATTAGTAAAATAAATTGATACTTTCGATAGTATAACGACTAAATAAAAAAAAATGTATCACTAAACACATTAAGAGTATTGGGAACAGTACTAGGTAAAGACTGTACTATTTCAAGGACAACGGTTGTGCAGGGATATGATTTTTCCTAGATTACGCTCAAACGCCAGAATTTAACCCCTATTTTGGGTACCCACTTTATTTAAGCACAAAATCTGATTAAATAAAATCTGTAAATGACGGATTTGAGCCCGGGACCTTCGACACGGAAACTCAGTGCTCTGTCACTAAGTCACTCCGTTCCTATGACGACTATGCCTTTATTAAGTAAACCTCTTTATTTGCGTGGATCTTATTAATTAACTGAAACTGTATTTCTTGACACAACTAGAGGAAATTTGTATTAGCAATTAGGGGTAATAGGTTTTTATTTAATCGTGGAATTCGTTTAAGTAGATATTAATTAAGGCTATTCTAACTAGACTAGTCTAACTAAATGTAGCGCATAACTATAAAAATAGTTTGTTTTTGAACTGAACCAATAGATATAGAAGAAAAATCTTTATTTGAGGTCACCTGAGTAATTGTTAGCTTAACAACCGATTATGCCCAAGACTGCGGGTTCGCAGCCTGGAGGATGGCCTTAGGGCGTTCGAAATGGAGTTAAAATCCCCGTTGATGCCATCCTACGGAGGGGGCGTAAAATGGTGGTCCCGAACCTGTGCAATGTCAGTTATACGTTAAAGAACCCAATCCTAACTATACCTAGATAGGCAAATTTAGGGCTTCCACTGTAGCATCGTCCGATTTGAGCATAGCAGTATAAAGTGAAGTTAAATGAAACAAATTCTTTATTTAAGTAATCCCATAGAATCTATCTTGTAGAAAAAAAAGAAATCTAACTTTACAGTAATAAAATTTAATTAATTTTACAATCTAAAAACGATTTTGCTCTGATGAGAGTTTCATCACAAGTTTAGGCCGAAATAATGCCTTTCAAAAAATTCTCTGAAGCCTGATTATTCATTTCAAAAACTATTGTTTCGGAAAAAACATCTTTCTAATAAAGACAGAGAGAGAGGGAGAGAGAGAATGAAAGGGAGGGAGAGGGAGAGAGAGAGAGAGAGAGAGAGAGAGAGGGAGGGAGAGAGAGAGAGAGAGAGAATTATATTAATGAAGAATTTAATTATAAACAATATCTATATAATATATATCTAAATAATATATCTTGACAACCTTGATATGTATAATTTTAACGAGTGTATTAGATCTTCTTAAAAATCGAATTGTAAGTACCTTAAAATAAAAGGATAGTAGTACATAAGACAGTTCATCGATTGCATGTAAATTCATCAGGACGTCTCCAAACTCGTCGATGGAAACAATCTGGCCTTTCGTTTGTTCACTGATGACACGTCTATTATATCACCTTTATGGATCGATGAGCAGTTGGATGTTACTCGGAACTGGTATTTATGTTTTTATAACCATCATCTACTGGAAAATAAATTATTGGTACAACCGCCTGATAATAGTTTTGTTTTTGTGATCTACAAATATTAATTTTCTTTTTTATATCCTAAGTAATCCCAGTCTACGTAGCTATCCGTCGGCAGATTAATTCATTGTTAGATTTAATCGATAAATTCAGTTTTGAGTATAATATACCAACCAATAAACTAAAAACTAGGCTATCATTAATATGTAAATATCAAATATTCCAAAGGCGCCAAAGAAGAGTAATCTCTACTATTTGAGTACACTCAAGTTTTTGAGATGAGCGGTGCAGCTGAGTGTGTTTAGCGAGAAATTGATATGTTGAATATCACAGGCGTCTGCAGGGATCTGCAGACCCTCCTAGGGTGTCATCTGACGGTTGAGCGTAATCTAGGTCAAATCACCACCCTGTCCAAGGCCCTTCATTGGTTGTGGTAGACATTTTTGTTAATTTTAAACGTCAGATTATTAAGGATTAGTTTCATTTTTTGAAGGGAATGGAGTGACTAAGTGGTAGAGCGCTGAGTTGCCGCGCCAAAGGTCCTTTAAAGACTTTTATTTAATCTGTTAGAAGCCGGAGATGGATCCTGTGGGATCTAGGACCCTCCTGGGACACTCCTCTATAGAGTGTGTACCCAAAAAAAAGGGATAAATCTGGCGGTTGAGCGTGGTCACAACTCAGATTTCAACTCAGCCCCTGGTCAACGATTGTCTAACAAACAACACTGCCTATACCATGTATAGGCCCCTGAAACACAAGGCATTTCATGGGTAGTTGCGGTACAGATTTTTTCTTATGTTGAACTTCAGATTATTACGGATTTGTTTCATTTCTAAGAAAAAATTAAAGGTCTACAAGCATATCAAGTAAATGTATATACATATGTTCTTCATTTAAAGCCAATTTATGTAGCGAAGGCTAATTGGACGGTGTAACAGTGGGAGTCCTAAATTTAGCCTATTGACACCACACATACTCTGGACACCTATTTTACGTGTCTTCCGAAGGACGGCATAACCAAGGCCTTTTTACTACTTTTAAAAAATCCTCTGCTCCAAACCCGCGACCTTGGGTACAGAAGGTTTAACACATCTGTATGTATCACCTGCATTAATAATCCCATACAGAACGTATCGGATTAGTTTTCTAATCAATGTTTAGGAATGTTTGAGCATTGAATGTTGTAATTACAATATGCAAATCCTGCATTGTTGGAGTGCAATAAAAAAAAAAAAGTCAAGACTTTTCATTTGTTCTGGAAAGCATCAGCATAAGACGGAATTAATGAATTGCAAATCGGCAAACAGGTGACTATAACTGCCAAAAAATTCACGTCCTCAAAGCGCCGCCTGATTGGCTGAGGCAGAGGAGCAGGTCTACCAACCTGAGGATTTGCAATGTTAATTGGTCAGAACTGGCGGGACCAAACAGCTGAGCGTGGGCTAGCGGCGCCAGGGCTGCCTACGTGCCCCTCCATTACGGTTGCATCACATCGCTTCTTATTTATTAATTACGATCATTTACATTTTATTTCACTAAAAAGGGTCCTATCTTCATGTCTATTCATTAACTGTTCTATTTAACTCTCGGCATCCATTTAATAGTTACATTCTAAAAAGGTGAAGTAAGTAAAGAAACAAAAGATCCAACCGGACTGATGGAATCAGGACTTTCTTAGGAGAAACGTTCCATAATCGACAAAAAAAACACTATAATTACCGAATTATGTAAATTGTTCAAATGTGTATATCATTTATATATAGGACATGAATATCGAAACAAGGGTGTGAACAGTGTATTTTTTTTGTACTTGAATACTTTAAGAAATTATAACATTCAAGCAAGAAGCCTTAAATCCCCAAAACAAAAAACATATATATTTTTCGAAGGGTTTCCTGAGATTGAGGTTTCCTTCAACCAAAAATAGCTTTTATTTCGTTTTCCATTTTGCACTATCTTGTACATCTTCCTCCCTCAGAAGACGGCAGTGCGTACTTTCCTCGTCCCTCGGAACACGGCAGTGCATACTTTCCTCAATTCCTTCTATCCATCTTTTCCGTTATCTCTCTCCCCGTTTCCTCCCTTCGGAGCATTCCAATTGGAAATTAAATTGGACAATCTTCTGAGAGGACCAAACCGTTCTAATCACTTTTCCTCTATGTTCAGTAGAACGATTTCTTGGGTTTACATTCGCTCCCTAATTTCAACATTAGTCTCTCTACTTAACCTGGACACCCAAAAGTCCATCTCAGTGACAAGTATCTTTTTCCTAGATAGTAATCGTCCATGCCTCTGCTCCATATAGCAATATGCTCTCAATTATGGACTTGTAAAATAGCTTCTTGGTAACTTTCGTCAAATTATTGCTTCAAAGGACCGAGTTGAGCATATCAATTGCTTTGCGGATTTTGAGAAAGCATATTTGGTTTTTACAATGGAAAGAAACGGAACGTCCGAAAAAGAGAAAAAATTAATGCATCTACGTAGCTGTTTCTCGCCATTTTTAGGTATCATGAGAACAGAATGAAAGCATTAACATTATCATTTTCTATCTTCAAAATAAAGTATCAGCTGTCTCCAAAATATAGTTGATTGAAAATGCGCTGTAGTATTTCTAGACTTAGATAAAAACAAGAAGCAAATATTAATTACTTAGTGTGAGAAAGAAATAGTTGACTGTGGGTACTATAATAGGATGTTGATGGTTGGGGGTGCAGTCAAGAAAACACGCAAAAATAGGTGAAACTATTTTATATTAAGTGCCGACGTTTCGACCTACTATGTAGGTCATCTTCAGGGCTATGAGAAAACAGACAAAAACAGAATAGACTGTAAAAATACATAAAAAGAGGTACAGAAAAATTAGACAAAATGTAGAGATATAAAAAAGAATGATATATAATGAAAGGATATATGAAGGTATATGAATATATATATACATAATATATATATATAATAATGTATGTAGGTATATGAATAAAGATGATTACATGGTAGATGGATAGAAAGGTGATAATGCAAAAACAAAGTACAAGATGGATAGAAAGGTGATAATGCAAAAACAAAGTACAAGATGGATAGAAAGGTGATAATGCAAAAACAAAGTACAAGATGGATAGAAAGGTGATAATGCAAAAACAAAGTACAAAGAGAGCAATGAAGTTAAACAGAAAAAAAAAAATATAACTTATAAAAATTATAACCTTGACCTCCGTATCATTAGAAATCCTGACCACACCTTATCCACAGATTGGTATACCAAACCCACCTATTCTGGCAGACTCCTCAATTATTACTCCCAACATCCGCACCACCAAAAAATAAACGTTGCCAAAAATATTATCCGCCGTGGCCTATCCCTCTCTGACCCTTGCTTCCATAAAACTAACATCCACCGCATCCAAAATATACTTTTAAAAAACAATTTTCCTCTCCATATTATTAATAAACTCATCCAAGACTATAAAAAAAACCCCAACCCCACCTTGTCTCCACACCCCCCCTCTAACCCAGTATACAGATCCTTGCCATATATACCCTCCCTCTCAAATAATATTCAAAAATCCCTACGTTCCTCTATCCCCAACTTACGTTTAGCATTCAAATCCCATAACAAACTTTCCAAAATCTATACCCGTGTTAAAGATCCCATTCCCGTTATACAACGCTCACATGTTGTCTACCGTATCCCTTGCTCCACTCCCAATTGCAAACTCTTCCTACATCGGCGAAACTAAAAACTTACTTAAAGATCGTATTTCCCAACATAAATATTCCATTTCATCCAATAACCCAACCGCTTCCAAACTCTCTGACCATGCCCTATCTTTAAACCACATTTTCAACTTCGATAATACGTCTATCCTATCTTCCTTTCCCAACTATGAAAAACGCATTCTTTCGGAAACCATCCACATCAATTTAGATTCCTCCACCGTCAACCTTAAGTCCGATTCACATCACCTATCCTCAATTTATTCCCAAATTTTTAATTTACTAAAAACTCCTTAATTTTCAAATCATATTTTATTTCTCTCCGTTTTACGGTCCGTTTCTGTCTATTTTTTCTTTTCTAGTATTTTATTTCTTTACCCCCTTTTTTTCCTTTAACTTTATTTTTTATTTATTTTTTCACATTTTTTACGCGTCCCCATATTTCCCCATATTGCCCTTTCCCTACTTCTTTATTTTTCATTTTTACTTTTTGAATTTTTTTCGCTACTTTGACCTTTGACCGACAGAGATCGCGGCCAGCGCTTCCGTCGTTTAACGGTTTTATCCGCGTCAGTTACTCGCTGTCCCAGCTGCCTCTCCTATCGGGTTCGTACAGTCTCATATTATTTATATCTTCTCTTCATCTTTCTCCATCTCCTTCCTTCACACCTATTTCTCCCATCATCACTTTTAGCATCCATCATAGTTTTTAATTAAATAGTTTTAATTTAAGAGTTCATGTTCACAGAACATTATTATTTTTTATAATATATCTCTATTCACTTACTGATATCTTATATCTCTCATGTATTGTTCCTTGTATTCTTTCATCTTGTTACGGTCAGAGCGGGAAGTAGGACCGGCTTCTGATCTGCCTAGAGCGGATTAGGCAAACAATGGGATTAAGCGGAAGAGATTATAGAATGGCGTAGAGCCTTCTAGATCGGTCTAGGTGGTCTTCGTCCGTGTTCCGAGTAATGCCCCACCACGACCTACCTTGCCTATATAAAAAGGACAGCGTTTTCGGCCGCAGCAGTAGTAATAAGACGAGTCTGTAATAAGCCAGTGAGTAGCAGTCGTTAACTAGTGGCAGTGTGTGTGAGTTAGTATTAGTATCAGTCTGTAATAAGTGCTTAGTGAGCAACAGTGACAATTAGTGGCCGTGTAATAAGTGTAATAAACTGTGTGGCAGTTTGTCATATTTGGAGAGTCTTACGGTCGGTGGACTTAAGTTAGCGAACTGTAAGTGTTAATTAGTTATTGTAAACTATAGTGTAATATTATTGTATTTGTACAAATTTATATATAAATAGTTTAGTTATTTAGTATTAGAAATATCTTATATTGTTTGTATATTATCTTAGAAATTAGATAACATTTAGTAGAATATTGTTATTGTAAATTGATATTAGTTTAATAATTTAACTGTTTTAAATAATCTCATTGTATTCTTTCTAATTTGTTAATAAATATTAGATTCTTGAATTAAGTAATAGTTTAGTCCATTTTACACCCAGTAGCCCGTAACAAATTGGTGTCAGAAGTGGGATATTGTGTGTAATTGTTATTATTTTGTAATTATTGGGCTACTGTATGAAAAATGGCTTCTCAAAGTCTTAAATTAATGGATTTAAAAGTTGCAGATTTAAAACGGGAATTAGAAGAACGTGATCTGGATTCTTCCGGAAATAAAAGTGTACTGCAACATCGCTTGCGTCAATTTATGGTAGAGTTAGGGGAAAATCCAGATGACGTTCTGTTTGAAACTGATTTAAGCAAGTTGTCTGCAACTTTTAAAAATGAATTAAGCACTGTTAAAAATGAGCTAGGTAATGAGTTAAGCACTGTTAAAAATGAGCTAGGTAATGAGTTAAGCACTGTTAAAAATGAGCTAGGTAATGAGTTAAGCACTGTTAAAAATGAGCTAGGTAATGAGTTAAGCAATGTAGAAAATAAGCTAGGTAATGAGTTAAGCACTGTTAAAAATGATTTAATGGATACATTAGAGTCTAAGATAGGCACATTAGAGACTAAGTTAATGGAAAATGTAGATAATAAGTTAGCTAATGTAGATAATAAGTTAGCCGATGTAAATAATAAAGTAGCTGATATAGAATCTAGGCTAGGAGAAAAAGTGAACGAAATTAGGCTAAGAATGGAAGCTCTCGAGGGACGTAAGAGCAATCCACCGACGAACAACACCGACCTTTCATCCGAGGGCAGCCATCGTAATAGCATTCTACCCGCCTATGCTGGGGCGCCACCAACTCACAATACCATTCCAGTATTCGACGGGAAGACGCCGTGGGAAGACTACATGACTCTCTTCGAGACAGCGGCTTCAATCCACGGGTGGTCGCAGGAGACCCAAGCTTCAGCATTGTGCCTGGCCTTGCGTGGAGAAGCTTTGGGAGTGCTGCAGGGGATGCCCATGTCGGAGCGGTCCAACTACGGGGAGCTGATGAGAAGACTGGAGATGCGTTTCGGCCACCGCCACATGGACCAGCTGTATCGCTCACAGCTGAGAAGCAGGGTCCAGAAGACCAACGAGACTTTGCAGGAATTTGAAGCGGATATTGCCCGGCTGGTGAGGAACGCCTACCCATCGGTCACTGACGATGTCTACGAAAGCTTGGCTGTCGACAAATTCCTGGATGGACTTCGGGACCCAGAGACACAGCAAGCAGTGAAGCTCGCCCGCCCGAAAACTTTGGGAGACGCATTATCCCAGGCCATGGAGTTCGAGGCTGTTAGACAGTCCGTACGGGGCCATGCGCGCGTTAGAGCAGCAGAGGCGGAGCCTAATGTGGTCCCTAGCATCGAAGACATAGTAACTAAAGTTTTGGAGGCTCTCAGGACCCGTAAGAAGGAGATACGCTGTTGGAGCTGCGGCCAACTTGGACACCCTAGAAGCAAGTGTCCATCGAAGAAGCAAGAAAAGCCACAGGAAAACTAAGTAGGGTTGATGGGAAGGGGCAACTGTCAACCCGTAACGTCAAAGGCCCCAGGAAGACCACCAGAGTTGCGTCAATAGGAAGCAGAACGAACAGTTTCTACGTTGATGGGATGGTGAACGGGCAGCTGCGAAGTCTGCTAATAGATACCGGCGCAACCATGACAATCTTGAACTCGAAAGCACTTCCAGCTGAGAAGATCTTACCAACAACTTGGGCTTTACGGACTGCCACGGGACAGCCAGCCAAGGTCTACGGGGAGACAGTTGCCACCTTCATCATCGGGGGTCAACATCTGAAGCACCGCGCTCTCGTGGCAGAGATCGATGAAGATGTCATATTGGGCATGGACTTCATGATCACATACGGGATCAAGCTAGATATGTCGAGAGGTGTGATGACGCTAGGAGACGAGGAAGTCATACTTCGGCAGGAAAAGGACTTCTGCGCTCGAGTGCTGCTACCAGAAGACACCGCTTTACCTGCACGGAGCCAAATCGTGACGCATGGGACGGTCGAAGGGCATCTACCCGCGGGTCAATGTGCACTACTCGAACCTGGAAGGCACGAAGAACAAGAGGTTGGACGCGGCGTACTGGTTGCTAGGTCTCTCATCAAGATCGGACCTACCACTCCAATTCGGCTAATGAACCTGAACAGCTTCCCGGTAACGCTGAAGAAAGGAACACAAGTCGGGGAGTGTACAACCGCTACCTCAGTGGTTCGTCAGCTGCAACGTCGTCCCACCGAGCTCCGAGGACTGCCAGAGGAACTAAAAGGATTTTTGGACGAATCATGTCGCGACCTTTCGCCCGAACAGAGCGAGGAAGTGAAGAATATGATTATCCGATGGCATGACGTCTTCGAGATCGGACCAGGACCACGGGGCAGAACGGATATCGTCCAGCACAAGATTGACACTGGGGATGCGAAGCCCATCCGACAGGTTCCGCGGAGGCTGCCGTTAGCCAAACGGGAGGACGCCGAGGAGATTATAAAGGAGATGGCGGCTGACAGTGTCATTGAGCCTTCTAGTAGCCCCTGGATGTCTCCTGTTGTACTGGTGAAGAAGAAAGACGGCACAACGAGGTTCTGCGTAGACTACCGTCTTCTGAACAATGTCACCAAGAAGGACAGCTATCCGCTTCCCAGGATTGACGATACGCTGGACACCCTAGAGGGGTGTAAACTCTTCTCTACTTTGGATCTCCGCAGTGGATATTGGCAGGTTGGATTGGCACCTGAGGATAAAGAGAAGACGGCGTTTTCAATTGGCACTGGGCTCTGGCAGTTTACAGTAATGCCATTCGGGCTTTGCAATGCTCCTGCCACATTCGAGAGGCTGATGGAAAATGTGTTAAGAGGTCTCTCTTGGGAGGTATGCCTGGTGTACCTAGATGACATCATTGTGCTGGGAAAGTCCTTCGATCACCATCTGAAGAATCTGGAGAAGGTCTTCGAACGACTGCGTGCAGCGAACCTTAAGTTGAACCCGAAGAAGTGTAATCTCTTCCGAAGGCAAGTCAACTACCTGGGGCATATTGTGTCAGACAACGGAGTTGCTGTTGACCCAGAGAAGATAGCAGCGATCACCAACTGGCCAGTACCTCGAGATAAGCACCAGGTGAGAAGTTTTCTCGGGCTCTGCACCTATTACCGGAGGTACGTGAAAGGATTCGCTAACATCGCAAAACCTCTTACCAGACTTACCGAGGAGAAAAGGACTTTCCATTGGGATCACGAGTGTCAGGCATCCTTCGAGGAGCTGAAGAGCAAATTGATTAGTGCTCCTATTCTGAGCTATCCACGCCCCGAGGGCAAGTTCATACTTGACACAGATGCCAGCAACATCGCCATTGGAAGTGTCCTCTCTCAGCTCCAAGACGGAGAAGAAAGGGTGATTGGATATTTCAGCAAAGCACTCTCAGCTCCGGAACGAAACTACTGTGTCACAAGGAAAGAGCTTCTGGCAGTAGTAAAGTCCATAGAGCATTTTCATAAATACCTATACGGAAGAAGGTTCCTGCTGAGAACGGACCACGCGGCTCTAATGTGGCTGCTGCGATTCAAGTCACCTGAGGGGCAAGTGGCGAGGTGGATTGAGCGCCTTCAAGAGTATGACTTTGAATCTGCTCATCGTTCTGGAACGAGCCACAGGAATGCGGATGCACTGTCAAGAAGACCTTGTGAAGAAGGCTGCAAGCATTGTTCTCGACAAGAGGAGAAGCAGGCAGCGGTATTGAGGACTACAGTTGTCATCGACAGTTGGCAAGATGCAGAGGTGTCAAAGGAACAGGACGAGGACCCGGACTTAAAACAAATAAAGGAATGGAAAATATCGGGGCGAGGAAGACCGGCCTGGCAGGATGTTGCTCCAATGTCGAAGAATGTAAAAACGTACTGGGCCCAATGGAACTCCATTTTAGTGGACAACGGGCTGCTGAAACGGGCATTGGAGAACGCGGAAGGAGATCAGCGCAGGCTACAGCTCATCGTTCCAAGGAATAAAGTGCCCGAAGTGCTTAGGGAACTACATGACGGTGTAACTGGCGGCCATCTTGGAGTTCACCGTACATTGGAAAAAGTTCGTGAACGCTTTTACTGGGCAAACCTTAAGGACGATGTGTTGGACTGGTGCAGGCGTTGTGCGACTTGTGCGGCTTCTAACGGACCAACAAGAAGAAAGAAGGCCCCTATGAAGAAGTACAACGTGGGAGCACCGTTCGAGAGGATAGCGATTGACATCGCTGGCCCTTTCCCTGTGACAGACGAAGGCAACCGATATATTCTCGTGGCCATGGACTATTTTTCTAAGTGGGTGGAAGCGTATGCCCTTCCGAATCAAGAGGCAGTCACGGTTGCAGACGTACTTGTGAAGCAGCTCGTCAGCCGGTTTGGAGTACCCATGGAACTTCACGCTGACCAGGGAAGAAACTTTGAGTCTGCAGTCTTCTCCGGGATGTGCGAAGCACTGGGAATACGGAAAACCAGGACGACACCTCTTCACCCTCAATCGGATGGCATGGTGGAGCGCATGAACAGGACAATGGGTCGATATTTGTCTAAAGTGGTCTCCGAGCATCAGCGAGACTGGGACCAGTATCTTCACTTGTTCTTGTTAGCCTACCGGAGTTCAGTCCATGAAGCAACGGGGCAGACCCCCGCAAATGTGGTGTTCGGCCGAGAACTTCGTTTGCCTTGTGATCTGAAATTCGGGTTCAAGCCTAATGAGGAAGTGGCCGGAGAGGAGTACGTCACGAATCTACGGAAGCGGATGGATAATATCCACGAAAAGGTTCGTGCAAACATCCAGGGAGCCAGTGACAGAATGAAGGAGCGTTACGACATCAGGGCAGAGAAAGGTGGATTCCAACCTGGAGATTTGGTCTGGCTACATGATCCTCGAAGAAGGCGAGGCTACTCACCTAAACTTCAGAACTCCTGGGATGGCCCGTTTGAGATCATCAATAGGATAAACGACGTCATCTATAGGATCAGAAAGCAGCCAAAAGGAAAACCCAGGGTAGTCCATTTTAATAGACTGGCCCCATACAAAGGAGACCATGGCCCGACAAAAGACCAGCAAGTCAGGTACCTCAACAACGTGGAGACCAGTAAGGTATCAGTTGCACAACCTAAGGTACAAGGTTCCCGTGGAGTAACTCAGACAGTATACAGAGATATCTTCTCGTTACCCGCGGACTATTCTCTGGCCCATTGTGTCGCCGAAGATCTGAGGACTTCCCGAGGGATTGCAACGGTCTTCAGGAAGAAGTGTGCTGGAACTGAGGAACTGGAACGCCAAGGACCAAGCGTCGGGAAAGCACTCCACCATACGCACGAAGGACGACACCTGTTCTACTTAGTCACCAAGTGTGCTACTGATCAGAAGCCCACATATGACGCACTGCGGCGAAGCCTCGACGACCTGCGGAGTAAGCTTCTGAGACTGCGTGTCACCAAGCTCGCGATCCCTAAGTTGGGCTGTGGATATGACGGCCTGGAGTGGAAGGTTGTCAGGAACATGCTTGAACAGATATTCGCCAACTCTGGAGTCGCCATATTGGTGTGCACGTTCAACCCCTGGAAAGGAAATGCGTCTCCATCGAGGGAAGCTCATGACCGACCGATTTCTGCGGACTATGCTCTGGGGCAGAGCACTTTTAAGGAGGGGGCAGTGTTACGGTCAGAGCGGGAAGTAGGACCGGCTTCTGATCTGCCTAGAGCGGATTAGGCAAACTATGGGATTAAGCGGAAGAGATTATAGAATGGCGTAGAGCCTTCTAGATCGGTCTAGGTGGTCTTCGTCCGTGTTCCGAGTAATGCCCCACCACGACCTACCTTGCCTATATAAAAAGGACAGCGTTTTCGGCCGCAGCAGTAGTAATAAGACGAGTCTGTAATAAGCCAGTGAGTAGCAGTCGTTAACTAGTGGCAGTGTGTGTGAGTTAGTATTAGTATCAGTCTGTAATAAGTGCTTAGTGAGCAACAGTGACAATTAGTGGCCGTGTAATAAGTGTAATAAACTGTGTGGCAGTTTGTCATATTTGGAGAGTCTTACGGTCGGTGGACTTAAGTTAGCGAACTGTAAGTGTTAATTAGTTATTGTAAACTATAGTGTAATATTATTGTATTTGTACAAATTTATATATAAATAGTTTAGTTATTTAGTATTAGAAATATCTTATATTGTTTGTATATTATCTTAGAAATTAGATAACATTTAGTAGAATATTGTTATTGTAAATTGATATTAGTTTAATAATTTAACTGTTTTAAATAATCTCATTGTATTCTTTCTAATTTGTTAATAAATATTAGATTCTTGAATTAAGTAATAGTTTAGTCCATTTTACACCCAGTAGCCCGTAACAATCTTTATTTATATAACTTCATACCATGTATACCTCTATATAATATATGTATACCTGGATACAACATCTGTTATACAATGTATAGTGTATACCTTTATATAACATTTATACCTTTACATAACTTCTGATACTTATATTTTTAAAATTTTATTTATATTTCACTTCCCGGCCCGTCATACATTAGATTCCTTTTCTTTACGTTCTATAATATATTCTTCTCGATGTATTATTAGGTATCATATTTTTAATTCATGTTCTCTCATTGCACTTATGATACTCCCCATGAGTCTATTTTCATACTATTGTTTTCTTTGCAATACATTTCTATCTTTATTATACTAAATTGTCCATACTCATTATATTCATATCTTTTTCATTTTATATTTTTTTTCTGTTTAACTTCATTGCTCTCTTTGTACTTTGTTTTTGCATTATCACCTTTCTATCCATCTACCATGTAATCATCTTTATTCATATACCTACATACATTATTATATATATATATTATGTATATATATATTCATATACCTTCATATATCCTTTCATTATATATCATTCTTTTTTATATCTCTACATTTTGTCTAATTTTTCTGTACCTCTTTTTATGTATTTTTACAGTCTATTCTGTTTTTGTCTGTTTTCTCATAGCCCTGAAGATGACCTACATAGTAGGTCGAAACGTCGGCACTTAATATAAAATAGTTTCACCTATTTTTGCGTGTTTTCTTGACTGCACCCCCAACTATCAACATCCTATTAATTACTTAGTGTTAATTTTCATTACTTTTTTTTTAATTAAAGACGAAAAATTCCGCAATAATTTAATTTACTACGCTCTCAACAGGCCTTATAATCTCTCAATTATTTAATGAAGTTCTTACCGATGTAATATTTCATCGGCGTTGCAAGACAACGGATCTAAGAAGTACTTTTCGCTTAATCCTTTGAGGTGTTGGATCAGTAAAATTATAAAAAAAAAATTTTTAAATAACAAATAAAACAGCCAGTGTTCCTGATTTTTTTAGCTTTTAAACAAAATATTGCACTCCATTTAAATTCAAATGGAATGCAAATGTTTAAACAATGAAACAAGCTCTCAAATATTGAAATAAAATTTCGATTTTAGGACTCGTTTCAATATAGAGAAGGCAGTGAAATAAAATTAAGACTTTTTTATCAAGCCCCTTAACTTAAAAAAATAAAAAATAGTTCCTTAACAGACCTAAAAAAATAATTCATTATTTTATTTAATGCAAAATCTCCAAACAGTAGAGGGAGGTATTCATATTTTAATAGAATCACTAGGTGGGAACAAAATAAATACTGAACTGAATTTAAATTTCTAGAATATAGAGGAGGTACCTCTACTGAAAGATTAAATACTTAATGTAGAACAATTGTGTAATTTGTAAAATTGGGGTTAGTTAGGTGGTTAGTGGCTATCCCCTTAGTATAATAGCCATACTATCATAATATCATACTACCTTATATAAATAATCCATCATTGATAAAAATAAATCACATGAAATATTTATGAGCATGAAAATGGTCCTGGTGAAGGTAAAAAACTTCTCTTATATGGAGAGAACTGTTTATTTGGAAGCTGACGTTTCGACCCACATTGCAAGTCTTCTTCAGGGCTATTCTAATAGGATCACACTTTACACTAGACTAAGTTTTCTAGTGTTAGACGAGTTAGTCTAGTGTCAAGTGTGATCCTATTATAATATACCTGAAGAAAACCTTCATTGTGTGTCAAAAATTCGGCTTCCAAATAAACAGTACTCCTTATATAAGAGAATTTGTTGAGTTCCACCCGTGCCATTTTCTTCCTCATATATATAAGGTCATCTAATATTATTCGTCATAAAATATTTATGTAGATGTATGTATAGAATGTATGTATGTATATAAATGTTGTGGAAATATTAAGTTTTTCGCATGTAAGGTTTGTTTTCACATCAAAGCCCAACTCTCCTGAATAAACCTTGGTACTCTACATTACCTTCAGCCATTTTGATTCTAATTAAATGTACCACTACAACCCATGAAGGGTCTGGGGTTCAGAACATGGTAGAGGCTGTACTGTTTCAAGGACAACGGTTCTGCAAGGAGGTGACTTGTCCTAGGTCACGCTCAACCGCCAGGCTTTTCCCCCTTATTATGAGCACCCTATTTTTATAACATTTTATAGAAGCTGGGTGAGCCCCAGGAGGGTCCTAGACCCTATATGATCCATCTCCGGCTGCAAACAGACTAAATAAAAGTAACTGCCCGCAGCGGGATTTGAACCATGATTTCCGGCATGGCAACTCAGTGCTCAACCACTGAGCCACTCCGCTCCACTGATTCTAATTACCAGCCATAAATATTTTACAGGCCACACTTATCCATACCCTGCCGATTTTCTTTTTTTAGATTATGCAATAAGGCCAGCCCATAGTAATCCTTGAAACTTGATATCATCGAAAATCCTTCTGTTTCAAATTAACATATGATTAGTGGTTTAATTCATTTATATTCCGTACAACTATGAACATAGAGAAAAATATTAAATATTTTGTAATTGTGATTCCTAAAGCAAATAAATTTTAAATAATCAATAAGGAAGTAAATAAACAATTTTAACTCTAGTAAGAGGTAATATAGTAATCAGTTGTAATTAATTGCTAAGTTCCTAAAACACTGACTTTGTACTACACAAGCACCATCTGTTGGAGGGTTTCAGAGTTACAGAGTTTTCACAGCAAAAGGTATTTATTTTTATTTACAGGAACTAAGTTTGTTCAGGAACTCAGTCTTGTTCAAAAATTAATTAACAAATATATTATTTTCTTTTTAAAAAAAAGTTTTTACTGAGCCTCTGTTGTTTATAAATACTGAGAAAAAAACAAATACTATTATCCGAGCTTTATTCACTTATACTTCTTCCAAATTTTATGTTTAAGAAACATTTCATTAAAAGAATATTTTATCACAAATATCAATTATTTCACCTAAATTTGAAGCTCTCATAAACAAAGCACCATAACTAATAAAGTGAAAATTCATAAAACTATAAAACTTTTGATAGCTACAATGTTTTACCTCCAATCAATAGCCCCTACAACTTATTATTTATGCAATATTTCGGAAATTAGGCAAAATAATTTTCAAATGAAATTTTATAAATATATTCCACAAATTTTATGATGCAATAATTTTTAACTTATAACTTACAATTTTTGGTTTCTTTGTACATCAGAAGGAACTCAGTTTTTTACAGGAACTTAGTTTGTTCAGGAACTCAGTCTTGTTCAAAAAAATTTCTGAAAGAGATGAAAAATAAGTTTTAAATCAAATTTCCAAGAAGTTTTAATTTAGAATTAGAAAATAATTTAAAACGTTCCAATTTTTTTTTTTATAAACATGCATTATTCATATTTCCCTGTATCAGCTCGACACATTAAAATCTAAAAACAAAGTTATTAGTGACGTAAAAATAATGATAAATTAATAATGAATTACATAGATCTTTCTCTTAAAAATAACAGGAAACAAATCTGTGAAATTACAACCCATGAGGGGCTTAGCTTCAGAATTAAGTAAAGACTTACTACTAAGCTAACAGTTTTGCAAAGAGGTGATTCAACCATAATCATCCTATATTTCCAGGGTTTTTCTCTCTAAATATGGGTGTGATGGATCTGGAGAACTCATGCTATTAAGATTCAAGAGATGACACCTTAGAAGAATTTTCGTGCCAGTTTTAAGGGATAATGCTTAGATACAAAGTACAAATGCTAATATAGCAAGCTTATTTAAAAACATAAAAAAACACAGATATATAAAGCTTGAAAGGCTTCCCTGGGCGGGGCATGATGCTAGAATGAAAGAAGATGAAATCCCAAAGAAAATTATGAAAGAAAAGCAACATGCAAAAAGGAGATTCGGCAGGTCAAGACAGGTGGGCCAATGGAGTGGCAGAGGATGTGGTATATCCATCTTAAAAGTAAGAAACTGGAAAGCAACAGCATTGCATCAAGACAACAGGCAGTTGATGCTACCCGAATCACAAGTTGTAGAGCCAAAAAAATATGTATATAGACTTCATAGAGGTGACCCTGAAGGGTCCTCGCTATATCCCACAGTTGATAAAAAAATTAATAATTATCTTTCACAGCAGTTACGTCATTATAATTTGCAGGACTAGATGAATAGAGGCTGATTACTTAACCACTCCCTACATTTTGGTCTTGTTGTTAAGATACATGCATATTTCAAGATTAACTTTTTTTTTGGTATCAGTTTTGCAGGTTGTCATTTTGAGTTGAGTCACAAGTTTTAGATTTTCATTTGTTTACTTTTTAATATTCTCTAAAAATACGATTTATTGTGAGTTTTAATAAGGAAAAAAAGGTTGTAATTATTGGAAATGTGTAAATTTCGGCAATCATTTCACCAAGAAATGAATATTTCAGCTTTCAACATTTCAAAGTATACATTTGTTGATACGTTTATCTCTTGATGAAGTGATTACCGAAAGATACAAATTTCCCATTGCTACACTCTTTTTCCATACTAAACTTCAAGATTATTTGTATTTTTGGAGAATTAAAAAGGAAATGAATGAAAAGTTAAAACTTTAAACACAACTCAAGTAACAAACTACGGAACTGATATCTCCTTTTTTCAATGTTTTATAGTTATACTGGTACAACAAATAATTTGTAAATCCTATTGGCAGAAATATTTTTAAAAAAATCTAATTATCGTTCAACAATTACAGAAATAATTTTAAATTTTATAATTAATCTGTAGTACAAGACAATTGATTTATCATTATCCGCACTTTAGTGAAACTTGTATCTTTAACATATTTTATTTACAAGATAGTTAGAATGCATTAAGAAAACATGCACAGAAACATGCATTACATTGCGTAATTACAAGAAAAGATGATTATATTTAAAGTATAACCAAATTATTAGTAGCAATTATTAATGCATGTAATACTGACATACATATGGTTAAATTTATACCTCCTTATTATGTAAATCATTTTTTTTCAATAAATTTTGAATCTATTCCATATTAAACTGACTTTCAACATTAAAAAAAAAAATTAATAAAAAACCTGAACTACTACGGCCCAGGAATGGTCTCGGGTTCAGTGCATGCGAGGGAATGTACTGTTTCTAGGACACTGGTTGTACAGGAAGATAATTTGTCCGGCATCATGTTCAACTGCCAAGTTTATACTCTAATGAAGGGTGTCCAATTCCTAGACATTGGCTGAGGGTTTATTTATTAGAATAAGTTTTACATAATTTAACTGGCAGATTTTAATTTGACTGTCTTTTTTTTTTTTTAATAACTGCATTTCCATACATACAACTTATCCATGCAAAAATGTTTTAACAGTCATTTTTCATTTTGAATTCTTAAAAGTAGTTAAAATTTGTAACTATTAAACCAGCATTTCTTTTATTTTCAAGTTGAATTCAAAATCAAAGTACTGTAAAAAAAAAATGGCTAACTCCTAACTTACCAGGTTTAAGAATCACATCATTTTTTTCCATCTTTAATTTAATTTTAAATATCAATATTTCCTAGATTCCTTGTACTGTTCTTCTTTAAAATTAATTCTCCTAGAAAAATTGGATATTTCTTAAGTAATATATTGAATAAGTAATAGAAATATTTATCAAAAAGAAATTACTTATAATAGACTTACTTCAGTAACTTGAAGTTTGCAGTTTCACCAACTTCCAAAAAAAACAAATGCAACTACTCAGTTTTGGCTTTTTAAGATGAAATAAGAATAAAACAAATGAGATTATGAGCCCTTTTTAAATAATAAAATTGATTGTAATGAGGTATGATTTATTACATAATTTTCTTTAAAATTAAAGAATAATAATAAATGATTTTAAATATATTTTTCAATAAAAGTCAAATAATTAATCAAAGAAAATAATCTTATAACAAAACAAGTAGTGCCATCTCTTGGAAGGTGTAGCAAGTGTTAAGGGTTACGTGGCCCGCCCTTTCCGTTTGTTGACAGCTGTAGTACAGGTTTTAGTTAGGTTACAAGTCTCGTGTTTTATTTTGTAAATTGTTTTTTTTTTTATTTATTAATACATATATATTTTTGAAAAAAAAAATACAAAAGATATATTATCATATCAGTTATATTCTCGAGGTGATGATAATTTATGCACAAATTGTGAGGACCAACGATGGTTTGCCCTTATCAGCTAACACAGATTTCAACGATGTTCTCAATCAAAGTATTAAAGACAGCAAGAAATATGTAAAAATGTTGGCATACAAGTCGCCGCAGTTACCTGAAAAATGTTCCCTGTATTTAGGAAATGTTTCTATTTAGTGAGTTTAGTTCAGTTTTAATTTGTAATGGTAATGAAGCTATTTAAAAAAATTAAAGTATAAATTTTTCAGCCTAACATCTTGTCTGGGAATTTCTTATGTTGTTATGACTGAACCCCATTACCCTCCATCTTTAGCATATAGTTTTTTGAAGGAATTAATGATTGAATTTGCTCAAAGGTATAGTCAATCAAGAGTTAGCAATGCAAAGCGGCCTTATGAATTTATCGAATTTGGTCAGTATATCTCAAATCACATGTTTACCAGTATCTCATAACATATTGTCGATTATTTTTATCCTACCGTCTTTTACCATTCATCTGTAATCATTTTTCCAGATAATGTTATACATAAAACAAGGCTATCTTTTAATAAGCCTCAAAATTTGATGTCTCGGCTGAACTTGGCTGATGTAGAAACAGAATTAAGACTCCGACCACCTCGTCAATTGTCACTGGCAGATATCGAACCCGTACGAAATGGCTATAGACCGAAACCTGCCCTTCACTTAGGAGGTATAAATTGATCCAAACCACTTATACAAACTTAAATTCCTTACATTCAATTAGTTGACCTTATTAAGGTATCAGTTCCGCAGGTTATCCCTTTGAGTTAAATCGCAACAAGTTATAACTTTTTATTCATTTCCTTTTTAATATTCTCGAAAATAAAAATAATTTTACTACTGACTAAGTAGATAGAAGAACAGACTTACTCATACTGTTTAGATTATATCATCGGCAATACTTCAAAAAGTTTATTGATTTCGTTCATTTCTCGATGAATTGATTACCAAAATATACACATTTCCTATAATTACAATCTTTTTTCACACATTTATTTTACTTTCAAGAATATTAAAAAGGGTACAAATGAAAAGTTAAAACATGTTGTGACATGACTCGAAGCAACAACCTGCAGAACTGATACCCTTATAAATTTCATGGAAGAGAATATGGTACAAATGGGGGTCAAAAATCATTTTCTATTAAATAGTTGCACACTATTTAAGTTTATTTTTGACCTATATTCGGACTATTTTCTCCTCCAATTAATTCATTATGTTCGAGTTTTGTAATATTAGTATAGTTGAATTGTGTACAATTATTATATAAATTGCAATATTCTCATAATTTAGATTGAAAAATATTTTGATATCAGTTCCATAGTTTGTCGCTTCAAGTGAAGTCACAACAAGTTTTAACTTTTCATTTGTTTATTTATTATATTCTCGAAAATAAAAACAATTTAATAATTACCGACTGTATTTAGACTGAAGAACAGACTTGCTCATACCGTTTAAATTATATCATAGTATATAGTTTGAAATATTTGTTGATGAAATGATTACTGAAATATTTCCCTTAATTACAACCTTTTTTTCATACTTAAAAGCATGATTATTTTTGTTTTCAAGAATATTAAAAAGTAAATGAATGAATAATTAAAAATTTTAACAACTCAAAGCAACAAGTTTTGTTTCTAATGACAGCCAATTAGAAGATAAGATGAAGTTTTTAGTAGAATTAACATGTATTTGGACTAACATGATAATCTATATTTCTACTAAAGTCTTATAATTTGACTTGTCCTTGGGCAATAAAATTTGTTAATATAAGGTGAATATTAATTAGTATTAAGTTTACATTTGAAATTTATTTTGTTGAGATGGAAATAATGGATACTTTATTATTTAAAAAATTCCTTTTCAGGACAGTGTTTGAACTTGAGTATTCATGTGGTTTTTTCTTTCTCCGTTCTTTTCAAATTCTCTTCATACATTCGTTCACTGAGTACTTTCTTGCGTTCCTCCGACCATTTAGTTCCTGATCTCTTCTGTCTGTCCTTTTATTATAAATAAAATGTTAGCTAGTCTTCCTTTGACTCCTACATCACTTATATATCTCTCTAACTCATATTTCAAGGATCTATCTCCATTATATCTATCTATTTTCATATTATAAATTGTGTAGTAAAAAAATGTATAATGATTAAAACAAATAAATATTTATGGGGAAGAAAATGGTCCAGGTTGAGGTCAGATAATTAATTTCTTAGATAGAGATAAACTTTTTATTTGAAAACAACATTTCGACCCACATTGCAGGCCTTCAGAACTTGTTACAAGGTCACAAGTGTAACTAAATAAATATTTAGTTATCACGTTCAGAAATAATTCATGAGGATTAAACTAAAAGCTACATTTTAACTAGATATAATTTTTTTCGTTGAGTTCTCATTAAGTTAATTTTTAAATGCATTAACCAATTATTTATTTGTTCTAATGATATATTTTTTTACGAAATATATATTTGTATGTAGACAATGAGGATTGTTTGGTTGAAGTGAAAAATATATAAAGAGCCAATAAAAGACTAGCTCACATTTCCTTTTTAAATTGAAATTTTAAATAATTTCTCATATAAACTTATCACAAATATTTTTGTACAACTAATTTATTTAAAAACGATTGGTTTGCACAATCTGTGTAATACATAATTTATGGTATCACATTCATTAACATTTGTCGCTTTCACTGCACAAATATTTTTCATTTATCGTAGCTCACAAATTATCATAAGTATTTGTCGCAGAATCTTATTCAATCTATATTAAAAATAACATTAAGAAGATTGTATGTAGGTTTTTTTTTTTTTTAAGGTGGGCATAAAATTGCACTACGACCATTGTTGATCTATTGTGCGCCCCACTGATAGATGCGATTGTTATAATCTTAATTCAGCCAAACCCGCAAATTTGAGTAAGCTTGCCAGATTAGTTCGCACTGCCTGGGGTTAGTGACTCTATCCATGCCAAAGGCTGCAAACCTTATGCTGGCCAACCTATCACATAGGCAGATAACATGATAGGGTGTTTCGTCTGCTGTATGACAAAAACGACACGTGGGGACATCCACCAGTCCCAACCTGAACATATGTGCATTGAGGCTGCAATGGCCCGTAATTGCCGTTATAATTGTTTTTAAATCTGCTCTGTCCAGCTCCAGAAGGGCTTTGCTCATCTTCTCATTGAAGCCTTCTAGGAATAATTTAGAGTGTTTTAAGCCACTTTTCCTGCACCAAAGTTGATTAATTTTCCTAAGGTAGATTTATTTTATTCTACGCTTAGCATAGCTAAGACTGATGCCACAGACTGGTTCGGGGGTGCACGGAATTTTGTCCGATCCCAGCCTGGCCAGTCTGTCAGCTTCTTCATTGCCAGAGATGCCATGGTGACCAGGAACCCACTCAATGCTAACCCTGTTGTTCTCAGCCAGTTTGTTAAGAGCTTTATAGCATTCCCACACAATCCGTGAGTTAGTGCAGTGTCCACCAAGTGCACCTATGGTAGCCTGACTGTCAGTAAAGAAGGTAATCCTTCTAAGTGACATTCGCTCATCCAGCAGTGTCTGTGCACAGTGATTGATGGCAAGTACTTCAGATTGTATGTAGCTACTGGTTAGCTTATTCTGTATAATTTAAATTATACAAAATAAGGTATCAGTTCTGCAAGTTGTCGCTTCTAGTTAAGTCATAACAAATTAACTTTTCATTTGTTTCTTTTTTAATATACTTGAAAATAAAAATAATCATGAGTTTTAGTATGAAGAAACATTTTGCAGTGTAGATGATGAAATAACCTATCACTCTGTAAAAGTTGGATTCATTAATCTATATACAGTCTGTAACATTTACTATTTAAGTCAGTAATAAAATTATTTTTATTTTTGAGAATTTTTAAAAAGGAAACAAATGAAAAGTTAAAAGTTTTTGGTAATCAACTCGGAGAGACAATCTGCGAAATTGATACCCAGACTAATAAGTATAACTCACAGTTTGCTATGTGCTGAATTTTTGGCCTAAATTTTAGTGCATCATCAGTTCAGAGAGATTTAAATGATTTAGATCAACTAAATGATTATATACTTAAAGATATTAATTCTTTTTTTATTATGATCATTAGATATTATTATTATGATTATTGGATATTTATTAATTTTAACATTTTCTCATTTGTAATAGTCGGTCCGCCTCCAAAATTGCAGCCTATTTCACCGTTTGCTTGGGTTGCGATGCTCCTTTCTTTTCTACTTATCTTGTTAGGATTTTATAGAGGAATCTCTGCTCTTCAGGTTTCAACTTTAGAGGTATTTATAAAAATGTATATATCGTAAAATATTTAATTAATATTTTGATTTATTGTAATCTCTCTTTTTTCAGGAATTTGATGGACCAAGCCCTATTCATGGATTAGTTTACCTTTTAGAAAGTTTTTTCAGAATTTATCAGGTACGAATATTATTCCCATGGTATCAAGATAAGATAAATATTTGTAATTTTATTTTTTAGTGATGTAATTTATTTATTTTTAGTTATAAAATCAATTATAATATTTAAACTATTTTTGGTATCTGTTCCGAAGGTTGTTGCTTTGAGTTGAGTTACAAGTTTGAACTGTTTATTCTTTTAATTTATATATTTTCCAAAAAAGCTTAAGTATGGAAAAGAGAATGTACTTATGGGTAATGAGTAGATTTTGGTAATCATTTCATCAAGAAATAGAAGTTTCAACTGACAGTTTTAAGTATATGTGATATATTTTTGTTGAAACATTCATTTATAGATAAAATGATTACTGAAGTATACACATTTCCCATAATTAAATTATCTTTTCCACACTAAAGCTCATGATAATTTGTATTTTTGGAAAATATTTAAAGGGAAAGGAATGAAAAGTTCAAGTTTGTTGTGACTCAACTCGAAGCAATAACCTGCGGAATAATTACCATATTTTTTGTTATGAAGTAACTTATTTTTGTAATTTCTTATATGAAAGAATTGAAAATTAAATTAAAAGAATTATAATTTGAAAATTAAATTAAATTCTAGAAATCAGGAATGATGTTTGAAACATACCGACAAATGAGTAGCAACTAGGAGTTTATAAGCTGGTGGAAAAATTGTGAGAAAAAGATTATACACCGAGTCTCTGAAACCGATGTAATGTTCTGCCGTTTATCAAAAAATAATTGATCATGGGGTTCGATAATGAATCTTATGCCATCTCAACTAAGAACAAATCTTTCATTTAGATGATCCAGTGTCCAAGAGGAGTACAGAATCCAAGGGGTATCTCATGGTAGACATACAGGAAATCTTACTGGCAGGTAGAGGAAACACTTCAAAAATTCCCTTTAAAAAGAATATGTAGAAAAGAAAGTATGCAGTAAAAGTAGAAGGAAAAATGCAGAGTCGTGTGTAGAAGATTTTCTAAATGACATGAGGAAGAAGTTGAGGTGGCTATCTTAGAGTTAATAAAAAAAAAGTGGCCTTCCAATTGGATGGTGTCCTGGTAGAGATGCCGCAATATTGCATTTATGGGGACATGAAAGAGCTTTATAATCTCATCCTTAAACGGTGGTCAGAAGAAAGAATGCCTGAAGTTTAGAGATGAGATGTTATTTAGTGACGACATCAGAAAAGTAACCGGATTGGGGGTAATAGTTATAAAGAAATCGTTCTTTTCGTGATTCTTCTTTAAAACTTTCAATTAATTTTCAAACAGCACTTTTTATAAATAGAATGACAACCAAATGAAGTCTTTATTGTTTCTCGTGGTTTGACAGATATTAATGAATATTTATTTCCAAACGAAAGGAAGCAAAATGGTCATAGGATCTAAAATGCTAATAAATAGAAGACTGCTACAAATGTTAGAGACAGAAAAATCTAGTTTAATAAAATTAAAATTTATATTACTCCTGTATACATTCAAATAAGGTTTTTTAAAGTTATGAAAAGAATTATAAGTGAGTGATTATTAATTTGAAACATTATAACACTTATCCATTGCTTTTATATTGTACTATTTAAACTTTACGGATGTTTTAACCTTCCTCTGAAAGGGTTGGAGTAAAAACAAACAGAGAATTATTATATTATTGATGTAAGGGAAATTAAATCTAAACATAATAAATTCATTCTGCACACCTTTTTCTCCTATTAGCTCTGTGGCATCCATCATATGTTATTATTTAAGAGTTCATTATTATTTAACATCACTATTTCATAATTTTATATTATATCTCCATTCTCAAACCATATTTTTACTCATATTTCTATACGTCCCTTGTATATTTACATCATATTTTATATTTATACCACTCCATTCTATATGTATGCATTTTAAAACTTCCCTTACTTATATTTTCTACTTTCCATGTTCATTTTACTTTTCTACCTGTTATACTCTAGATTTATATCTTTACTTTCTACTTTTCTTTTTCCGGTAATTACTCTTTGACATCATTTTTGTTACATTTTCTTTCATTTTACTTATGTAAACTTTCTTGGAGTCTATTATCATACATTTTATATTTTATCTATATTCTACTAGCTTTTCCATAATTTTACACCTCACCTCTGACGTTTATACTTTTTCTTTTTGTAAACTTTCTGTTTACTTCCTTCTTTTATCTTTGTAATTTTTACATCACCACCTTTCTGTACATTTACTCTGTAATATTTTTATTCATATATATCCCTCACTTTTTTGTTCTAAATTTCTATTACTCTACATATATTTTTATATTATCATATACCTGGTACTGCAACGTATTTTTATAGTTTTGTCGTTTTGTCTGTTTTCTTTCTTAGCCCTGAAGATGACCCACAAAGTGGGTCGAAACGTCGGCACAAAATAAAATAAGTAGCCACTTATTTAGTGCTTAATTTGACTGCACCCCCAACTATTTCCTTCCTTAATCAGATCTTCCAGTCAACTATCTCCTCGCTTCTCATAAAAAATTCAATTAACTTGATGATTCAGAATAATTTTCCAGATATATTTGGTTTATAGCTCATATTGCACCACTTTAATTGGGATAAAATATTAGCTTTAGCCTAGTTTAGGCTTGAATGAACTCGTATGGTATTGTATTCAACCTTCATTTACATTCATAAATCTGAACAATGGTAGTAATTAATTACATTGATATAATTAGTATGGTAATTGGTTTCATTCATATTTATTAACCCTGTAGTCTGCTAATATTGTTTTACATATTTCGTTATATTAAATGGCATTAATATTTTCAATCTGATCTGATAAACCCAATAGCTTATTTCTTTATTTCAGCTATACCTGTTGGCGTATAATTCAAAATATCGAACTGTAGAAAGCTGGGCGAGTGCTGTGGTGCTTTTGCTCTGTATATTTTTTCTCTGGGAATTACGTGATCCTTCTCAGCATGCTGTATTCGTCGTTTCTACTCTTCTAACCCTAGCTGCTACTCACTTTCGAGAACTTCAACCGATTCTGCCCGACTATCATGTATAATAGTAATAATAATGTATAAGTATAAAATCAAAAAAAATTATTTATTATGTACCCAGTGTAAAAAGTTATCATAATTAATTTGATATAAACTTTTTTAAATAAAGAAAATAAGGTTTGTGGAGAAGAATCAAATTTGACTGCATTTTTACTAAGTTGATAAAATATCAACTTCATTTTTATACAACTGAGAAGACCTGATCTAAGTCATTTGTTTTTTTTATTAGTATTAAATCAATGAAAAAATAAAATACATATGAATATATTTTTATAAATAAAATATACATTTAGTTGACCAATGTTTCTATTCCCTTTCTATTTTATTATTTAATTCTTTGGGCTACCCTCCCCCTTCTGACCAGCCTCCATCTTTACAAATAATAGAACTGTTCATTTAATTTTACTACAAAAAGTACTTAACGTACTTCTAGAGGTACCCCATTATTATTCTAGTAATTTAAGTTCAGTTTTGTATTTATCTTGTACCCTTCTGTGAGCCTATTAAAATATGAATACCCAGTTTGTATCATTTCGAGAAATCAAGTATTTTGCATTAAATAAAACGATTAAATGTTTTTTTTAGGTTTGTTGTGTAGATCAAAAAAATTATAGTTTATAAGAAAAATGTCTTAATATATTTTCACGGCTTTCTCTGTGTTGGAATAACAGTCCTAGGATCGCAGGATATGGCCTTAATAAACAAGACGCTTTCGACAGGAAGAGCTGGAAAAAAATTTTATCCTAAAATTTGGTTAGAGAAAACCTCAGCTTGGGGGAACTCAAAAAATAAAAAAAAAAAATTATTTTTTAAATGTAAGCAACCCATTTTTTTCCTTTTGAATTCAATAATAGTGCAATATTTAACAACTTAAAGAAGATGGAAATAGTGGCTTGTGATTTGTCAATTTTTAAAAATATTTATTGAAGGGTAAATTGGTCTGGGTGTGCATTCAATAATAACACCAAATAAGAAAAACTTATTTTTTAATGGTGCCAACGTTTTGGCCTACACTGTATATGTACAAATATGGCCGAAATTTTGGCACTAGTAAACAATAAGTTTTTCTTATTTGATGTTTTCAATTATTGACTCCACCCCCAGACCAATTTATCCTTCATTAAAGTCTTCCAGTCAACCATTTTCCTCTAATAAAAATATTTATTATTTATCTGGTTGAAAATGGAAAAAAGTGCTTCCTTAATCTGTTGCTAGGGACCGCCAATAAAATATTACCTCTCTAAAAACTTATTTATGTAATAGAGGGACTAAAATTTAAATCTGGAGATATTCGTTATAGTTTTCTGTTGTACATGGGTAATAATAGCAGCTTATTGTTTTTGATTTTTATAATTCTTACTTATCATTTTGTATTTACTCTCCTAATATTTATTTGATAGATTTTATGTGAAGGTAAGTTGGTAATGAAATACATTTTTAAAAATTCCTATTTACTTTTTTTTTTAAATATATATTTTACAAGAAAATAACTATTTTGTGAAATATTTTTAATATTGTTAGGTTTTATTTGTTTATTTTTGTTACTCCATAGGTAATGTTAACAGGTGATTTTTGACACTAAATTCAACAGCTGATTAAAATATTTTTAAAGTAGATGATGTAGCAGACACCTTTGAGAAATCTAAGAGGCATTTACTATGGCTGTATGGAATATACCAATGTCACCCCTATTGGGGAAAAAAGAAAACAAAAATCTAAGAGGCTCATTCTTAGTTAAAACTAGTTTGATTTTGATTACTTTTTTATTTCTTCATATTTACATGAAAAATTATATTATCTTTCACATATATGATGCGTTAAAATGAAACTTTTTCAGTTGTAGGCAGATAAATTTTTCTTATTTATTAGTTAACTTTTTCTCCGTTGTATACTACATACACATGGAAAGTTAATAGAATTTAAAGAAAAAGATTTAGTTAAGTTTCAGTAAAATAATCAATTTAATTTTAAATGCAGATATCATTTACAAGCATGTGAAACTCTATTACAATTGAAAGGAATAATTGGAGTTAATAAAATTATTACAGTAATTATCATTGAATTTATAATTACTATTACTTTAATTTTTCTTTGAAACCACAAATTTCCATTTTAGCACATTTTTGGTTTTCACATTACATTGATTACTTATTATCAAATAAACATTTATTTATTTGATTAGAGCAATGCTCATGTATGTAATTATTTTCCAACTCTATTTATTATCTATACCATGGTTTCAAATGTAAGAGTATCTTTTGAAAATTTATTATCTGTGGTTCAGATAAAATAAATAGAATCATCATGCTCCTTAGTTAAAAATAAATTCATCCATAATGTCCTTTTTTTCGCAAAATCTGTCACTTTATTCCTACTCAAACCCACTAGTTTCAAACCTAGCTTCTTCAATTTCCGATAATCCCCAATGCATCTGAAAAGAAGATGGTCTCTTGACCTTCTAACTTAATTCAATAATTTGAGTATTACCTCTGGGTAGTATTTAAGTGGAAAATAATTTATTTAATAATAATAAGAGTGGTTTGAAATGGCCAGAAGGTGCAAACAATGATTACGCTAAATAAGAACGACTTATTTTATTGTGCATAGGATAATAGGCCATCTTTAGGTCTGAGAAAAAGAAATAGAAAGAAGTGCTGTTTTTGGCCTGTTTATTATGATCCATATTTAACCTCTTGGTAGTTCTCTTCTTGCCTATATCACTTTCTATTTCCTTATAATATATTTGTAAATTTCAATAAATAAATTAAAGAAACAAAACAATTTATTTCAAAACTTTATCAACATGTAAATGAAGAATAATGTTGTTAGACATTTTGCCAAGACCTCTATTTGTCCCAGAGGTCTGTTTCATGTAATGAATGGTGCATACTTACAACATTACAATGGTCTGAGATATGTTCCAAATAATGATGACGATACATGTCTGTATTGGGGGACTCGTCGGCAGATGGAAGAAATGCCATGTGCTGGCATTGAATGAGTAAAAAATGTTGCCAAGAAAATTGATATTGTTTGAATGAAGATCTCAATAACTATCTTACTGTTACCACATGATACAGATGTAGGTAGAGGGTACGCTTATCTTTAAGAAATGAAATTTTAAAAAAGTTTTTTTTGTTATTTTATTCATTATAATTATTAAAGTTATTACTTATTTAAAACTATTGTAGCTATTAACTTTTGCTGTTCTAAGGTCACATTACTAAGTTAAGTATCTTAAGACATTAACAGTTTAAGTTACAATTAAGAACCAATCTCTACTGAATTAGACTCCTTAGCATTTGAAAATGAGCGAGCATAGTATCCATAAGCTGTATTCGACAAGTTGCTAAAAAAAAGCAATATTAACTTAAATTATCCCTCAACTCCTTATATCTGGGTATTCCTTTTTATTTTTAATAATTATTACTTGACCTTACACATGTGGAGAAGAAAATGGTCAGGTGGAGTTTAAAAAAAAAACAATTGCTTACAATAGTAAAAATATTTATTAGAAAGCAGCATTTTGGCATCTGTTGCACGTCTTCTTCAGGGCCTATTCGGCAGATTGGGAGTCATTACATACTTCCAATTCTTGTAACCTTAGACCTCAAAGGGGGGTTCAAACATTTCGGTTTTAATAAATAGTTTCAATGTTAAATAAATTATTTGTTGACCTCATCCTAGACCATTTTCTTCTGTTAATTTTTTATGGAATTGTAACTAGTGGAAGTCAATATAATTAGTAATTATAGATACCAAAACATCCAAGCATTATAAACTCCAATTATATTTTATTAAGAATTTTACTGTTGGATTCAAAGCAGTTAGTTACCATGAATTTCCCTCGATAGCGCAAGTGCTGCATACAGTTGTGCCAATATATGTTTTAAAATTTTGAGTCTTTTGGCACCCATTTAGAAACTTCTTCGCTTTTGCAGAAAAGCAAAAAGGCTTACCTGTGTTGTGGTTTTGCATAACAAACTCAATGCCCAAGATTGCGGGTTCGCATCCCAGCAGATGTTTTTTCAGGTTTTGCTGTTCTTCAGAGGGGGCGTAACATCATGAACTTAATCCTCAGCTGTGTGAGTTATAGTTAAAGTTCCCTACCCTAATTATGCCTGGATAGATAACATTTAGGATTCTGTAGGATTGCCTGATAAGCCATAACAGCATTAAGTGACTTTGAAGAAATAAACAATCAAACAGTTACCAAGATTTCCCTTGCATTTGTACCAGAAGAAGTTTTGAAAATGTGTTATTTTGGCACCCATTTAAAAACTTCCTCGATTTGAGGAACTGAGGATGGGCATTCTATCGTCGATACGAAAGTGAACAACATCACTTTTTAGGAGAGTGAAAAAACTGTTTCAAGGCTCATTCGAAATCAGTCCCTATCGTCAAACGTATTTTACCTGTCATACGTTTTTTTTTGTGTGCCTTATAAACGACTCAAATTGAATTTTATATCAATTATAAATTTTAAAGCAATCGCTGTAAACTGTAAACAAAAATCAAATCTTTTCTCTTTAAAACAAAAATACTTTTTTTAAACAAAAAAAATGTCTTAGGTACTTTCAATACTACGCATTTGTTTCGACGATATTGATAAATGGCTAAATATTTTCTTCAAACAATCCACCGAATTTCTCCTCAGTTCTCTGGTTCCTCAATTACTGATCGAAAAATAAAACCATTAATTATTTTTATTTAGAAGAGAAAATATTTAAAAATTAAAATAATTATTAAAAAAATAAATTAAAACCATTAATATTTCTACACGGTTCCTTTTGAATACTAGCTCTTTTAAGACCTTATTCTCTTTGGCTATCTCGTTCCTAAACATAGTTCCCTCTTTATCGCGTCCTTCGCACTTAACCACACATATCCTTATGAGGTGTATGTGGGTCTTCTCATATCTACAACTCCTCGATACAAAAATACCAGATAAGGACATGAGTACTTTTAATGAATATGTATCAAATGTACGTACCTCTTAGAGTGTTCGTACATCTTGAAATTTATTGGCTTGTATCGTAGTCTTACAAGATATTTCCCGTTCCTTATCCATATTAGCTGCATAACAATAATTATATAGCTGATAATGAGTAATAAATTAAGCGTAATTAAAATTCAAAAGATAAATTCACACGCAAGCTGTCCTATTTTTTTTTTTATCGTTAGTAATATGCGCCATTATTAGGAGAAATGAAGAGGATATTTACTTTAGTTCTTACTGTGACAATATTTCTAATTGTACCTGAAGATGCTGAAGGTATTGTTTTTTTTTATGTATACAAAAGTTTTTAGTGATGTAATATTTTATAGGTGTTTTCTAGTAACGAATCTATGAAATACTTTATGTTTAATCTTTTTTCATATCCGATTAGTTAAGTATTTTTTTTAAGTTGGCCAATCCCAAATCCACTGTCCAGGGCTACCTGTGGTCTAGTGGTTAGCATAACAAACTGCTAAGCCCAAGATCGTGGGTTCGTAGCCCGACAGGTGGGCCTAGGATTTTTTAAAGGGAGTAAATAATCCTTGGTTATGCCGTCCTTCGGAAGGGACGTCAAACGGGGGTCCTGAGCCTGTTCGATGTCAGCTACTCGTTAAAAATCCCTATCCTAATAAAACCTGGATAGGAAAAATTTAGAGCTCCCGCTGTAGCATCGTTCGATTAGCAATAGCAGCATAATGTGACGTTAAATGAACAAACAACACTGTCCCTGACACGAGATATAGTGCTGTTTTTGATTACCGGAAGTGGATTACTTTTTAACGGTTGGATGACTTTACTTGATGATTGTAAATTTTATGAAAAAAATTATCTCTTCTGGTGAAAAACGAACAATTGTTTAATTAATATTAATATTAAAAACGCCCATTTACTGCCTTGTTCAAAGGCATATTGATCATACTTAGAATATGTATCAACCAAAAATGTTTATTAAGTAATCGTACCTATATATTTCTCTCTATTAAATAAACAAGTTTTTAGTCATGTAATATTATAAAATGTAGCTGCAATTGTGCATGATTCCGGATGGCATAAGGATGTCGATAATCTAAATAAGTATCGATATAAATCGTACCAATATTTTTTGAATCTACCGTAAAAAATCTTTTAAGTTTTGATAGAAGTTTCGGTACTTGTGTGTTAACGCCACCGCAGTTGTTTTTCCCTGCTTGTTCGCATACGCGAGCGGTTACGTTTTGTAACCGTTATATTTCTAAAACATTTATCTTGCATGTTTTTAAATCTATTTATTGGGGTTAGAATTTTAAATGTTTTAAATAATCATCAATAATTACAAATCAAAATAATTTATTTACATATGGAATATATCATGAGCAATTAAAATAATGGATAATATAGAAATAAATAATGGAATATATCACGAACAATCAAAATAATGAAAAAATGAAGTATGAAAATAATGAAAAATCCAAATAATTTATTAAAAAAGAAAGTGGTTAATCGGATTCCGGTGGAAAATTGGTAAAATATTTCGCTCCTGGAAAAATACAATTACTGCTTAGGTTTTTGTCAAATCCCAAAGACTTATTTTCGTAGCACAAAAATTGGCGAAATAATAACACAAATCAAATAATAATAAAATAAAATAACATCAATGAGTCTAAAACAAATCAGCTACAAACAAGAACGAACATAGAAGAAATCAGGTGTTAGAAATATAACGGTTACATAATGTAACAGCTCGCGCATGCGAACAAGTAGGGAAAAATAACTGCGGTGGCGTTAACACACAAGTACCGAAGTTTCAAAGGTAATTAATATTTCAAAGAGAAAGAAAATTAATCAAAACATTAATACCGAACACAAGTGGCTAGAAATACCAACTAACAACCTTAAGATTTTTAAAGAGAGTAAAAAATCCTTGGTTACACCGTTCTTCAGAAAGAACGTAAATTGAAGGCCCGAGCATGTGCGGTCTCGTTAAAGATATCTGTACTAATTCTAACTGGATAGGCGAAATTTAGAACTCCCATTGTAGCATCGTCCGATTAGCCATAGCAGCATAATGATAAATAAAATAAACAAATAACCAAAACATGGACCAATAAATGTTTTTGTTACTCAAGTCTATCGGGTTTCGATTCTAAAAATTGAATATGGTAATTTCCGGACATTCATACGTGTTTATTATATTTTTCTTCAAAATCCCAAGAGTGATTTAGACAAAGAAATTACATAGGAAATAAAAAACATTGCCTAGTTTTATAATACACTCAAATACTCGTTACTTATAGCAACTGTTGACACTAAGAAAGTAAACAAATTTATTGGTTAAAAGAACGATTTATTGAAATAACCTACATCATCATCACATGGCGCTATGGTCCATGAAGGACCTTGGTCTCCTCAACAATTCTCCTCCACTTTGACCGATCTCTCGCTGCTCTTCTCCATGTTCTTACCCCCAGGAGCTTAAGGTCTGCTTCCACATCGTCCAGTCATCGCATTCTCGGCCTTCCTCTTCCTCTTCCTCCGTCTGGACGCCCCTCCAGAATCAGCTTTGGGAGCCTTTTTTTGTCCATTCTGTGAACGTGCCCCAACCATCTCAATCTTGCTTTTTAAATACAAGAAACTATGTCAGGTTCTCCATATAGGTCTTTAAGTTCTTGGTTCTTTTTAATGCGGAAACAATTTCCTTCCTTGGTTGGGCCATACACTCTTCTAAGAATCTTTCTCTCCCATGCATTCAATAATCTCTCATTCTGTTTGGTTAGAGTCCACGCCTCCCCACCATAGGCAAGGACAGGGCGAAGTATCGTCTTATATACCCTTATTTTGGGACTACGGGGTACAGCTCTATTTTGGAACACGTTTCAAAGGGACCAATAGCATCTGATACCGTTTTCAATCCTCACCTTTATTTCATGTTCCAGTCTGTTGTCTTCTATAATAATGGTGCCAAGATATTTAAATGTATTAACATTTTCAAACCTGGACCCTCTTACTTGGAGATATCCACTGGATGAGAGCATGTATTTTGTTTTATCCCTATTTATAATGAGCCCTGCCTTCCTAGCTGCCTCTTCACATTTAACCTATATACATTTCAAAATTAAGAATTATTTTATTACAATCTTTCAGGAACAGACGATCAAAATTCGTCAAGTAGTTCTGTTCATAATGAAAGCCAGGAGGCGATATCAGAGACAGATGTTGTATTTAAAGCATACAATAGGTAAGGGCATTTATGTGTGTGTATATTTGTATATATTATAATAGTTTAAATTGTTATCCAAATAAAAATTATAATATTTTTCAGCAAAAATCGCGAGGGAATCTTACTATTATTTAACTCTACAGTAATTGAGTTAAAATCTATTTTGCTACAAAACGTACCAACAGTATTTCTGACCCATGGCTGGCTGGGTTCCGAAAATGGTACCTATCTTATTGACATCAAAGATGGTATGGTTTATGGTTATATCTATAATTTCATTTTATGAGCTATGTTTACATAAACTACTAATAAGTTTTGCCCAGTTGCTACATATCAAATGTAATACGGACAGTTATCAAGCATTCAAGTATGTAACAAGGACTATATCATCCCTCTTGGGTAACCTCAGCTCTAGTGGCTAGCATAATAACCTACTAAGCCCAAGATCGTGGGTTCGTAGCCCGGCAGGTGGCCCCAGGATTTTTTAAAGGGAGCAAGTACTCGTTAAAAATCTTTATCCTAATTTAACCTGGATAGGCAAAATTCAGAGCTCCCACCGTAGGATCGCCGGATTAGCCATTGCAGCATAAAGTGACGTAAAATAAACAAAGAAACAAACAATCATCCTAATTATTTATAATACTTTAGCATCCTTATCCTGCGTCCTCAATGATCTGTTCTTACTCCTTTTTTTTATGGGAGGAACAGATCAGTGTATAGCTTACTGTTCTGAATGTCCCGGATTCAAATGCAGTAGCGGCGAATTAAATATTTAGGACCCTCTGATATCTGTAAACCCTTCTGGGGCTCACCCAGCATCTATAATGTTGATTCCATTAATCAGAAGTATAACATGGTGGTCGATTGTAATCTGAATCGAATCACTTCCGTCTACAACCCGTGGCTCGGCAACAGCAGTCTACTTCCTTGTACTGATTCAAAGACCCTTCATGGTCTGTAGTGGCACAGTTTTTTTTTTATTTTTAGTTTCTTAAACTAGTGCATTAAAAAACAAAACAAAGCATGCATGACTACTGACTACTAGTTCTTTCAGCGTTTCCTCATTCGTTCACTAAAGACATTCTCTTTATCTTTGGTAGACTTTTGTTTATAGGCTGTGGGCGCTGTCTTCTCTGAATTTACTTGGGATTTTTCCAGATCAATTTTGACTTGTACCATCCTGGGTGTTGTAGTCTTGCGCATTTTATTTCCTACATATATTGCCGGTCAATAGTTTGAGACCACCCCTGTCGTTTACATCAATTAATCTACGATAGAGAAGAAATTTACAATAAATATGTTAAAAATGTACACAATAAATAAGTGGAAAATTTTATATGTGTGCCAACGTTTCGAACTACTTTGTAGCTCATCTTGAGGGCCAATAGGAGTGGCTACTCGTTGCAAAATATGGGAAAAAGAGTTTTGAACTGCACCCCCAACTATTTCCATCCAATTAATCTACTTTAATCATGCAAAACCTCAATTTGACTAAATTATCAATCCATATTTACAAAATATAGGTATCTTATTACTTATATTTATAAACAAAATTTGCTAATTAGGTGTTTGGGACTATGGTAAAGAAAAAGAAAATTTAATAACAAATAAAATAAAAAATAAATTATAATAATTATAATGACGTAAGTCAACTAGATCCAAATTAAAATAATGTTCAAAGAACATTATTCCCCTCGTATACTTCGCAAAAATGCGAGAACGCGGGGACTTGGGATCAGTGAAAAAAGAGGATATGACCACGACCGAGAAGCGTGCTTGATTAGGGCCAGGATAGCTCAAATTGTAGAGTCCCAGACAAGCGATCTGGAAGACCCGGGTTCGAGCCCGGTCCTGGACATATCTTTTCTTTTCAAATAAAAATATTTAAAAATTAATAACAAATAAAAAAAAAATTATAAAAAGATAATAAGTTGATTTAATCTTATTACTATAAACGTGCTTAAATTAATTAAGAATAAACAATGTGTTTGTTGTGTCTATAGAAAGAATGTCTCGAGTTGTCAAAGCTGTTTTGAAAAGCAAGCTAGGATTTTTTGACGGATAGAAAATATAACTGCATTATACTTATATTTTTTAAATTATGTTTCCATTAAGTTTCCTTTTGTTTTGGTTTATTTTGTTTGATTTACCCAACAAATTGAAGTGGTCTCAAACTTTTGACTGGGAGTGTATATTTATTTTGTCATTTCAGCATATTTGAAAAAGTTTGATATGAATATGATTATTGTGGGATGGAGTAAAATATCACGCAACGAATACGTACTGGCTACTTTTGGGGTAGCGGAAGTTGGAGCTACAGTTGGAAGGATGTTGACCAAACTGTTACAAGATGGCTTGATCGAGCTTGATCAAGTTCACCTTGTAGGTCATAGTCTTGGAGCGCACGTCATGGGCAATGCTGGCGGCTACGTTCGAGATTCTGGTCATGGGAAAGTCAATAGGATAACAGGTATATGATTAAATTAATTATAACATTCATAATACATCATAAATCATAATAAGTTGATCTTTGAAACTATTTGTTAATTGTAAACAGAAACAATATTAGGTATATTTATAATGCTATTCGGCTGAAAGGGAGCGGATATCTCAGTGTGAAGAGTAATTAGTTGCTGTGCAGAAGGCCCTGGAAATAAAATCCAGCAGATAAATTATTGATCTGTTAACTTCCAAGGATGGACCCCATGGGATCTGGAGACTCCTTTAGGTCTCACCCAGCTCCAGTACCGTTGAGAGTGATATCGGACAAATCCCCTTGCACAACCGTTGACCTATAAAGAGTACAACCTCGGCCATGTACTCAACCCAAGATCCTTCATTCGTAGTTTCGGGAAAGTTTTTTTTTCATTCTATATTGCTATAATAATGTGTAGAGCGGTGTGTTATTGAGCCATAGGTCCTTTGTTTGAATCTGGCTGTTGCTGATTAATCTGTTAACAATACAAAGATTTTCTATACGGTTGAAAAACTAATATAAATAGCGCAAAAAGATATTGCTAAAAGAAGATTATAAACAATATTATCATCCAACTGGTGTAAAATATTAATTTATTTTTATTTACTGTTCTTTTGATGTTGATTATTTTTATTTCGAAGAGAAAAGTTTTGACCTGGCCGGCATTCGAACCCGGGTCGTCTGCATCTCTAGTGTAGTGCTCTAACCATTGAGCTACCTGGGGTCGTATCCAAGCCTGACAAATCCATTCTCTTCACCGATCCTATATCCCCGCGTTCCCGCAATTTTTGCGGATATGTATACACTGAGAAGAATGTTCATAGAACATTACTTTAATTGGGATCTTGTTGACTTACGTCAGTTTTATTTTATAATTTATTTTTATTGATTGTTGTTTTGATGGTTATTATTTTTAAATATTTTTATTTATTTATTTTTTAAAATATTTTATATCTTTATATTTTATATCTTTTCTCTTCAAAACAAAAATATTTAAAAATAATCACCATAAAAAGAACAATAAATAAAAATAAATTATAATATAAAACTGACGTAAGTCAACAAGATCCCAATTGAAATAATGTACAATGAACATTCTTCCCCGTGTATGCATCGCAAATATGTAGGATCGGTGAAGATAATGGATTTGTCTGCCTTGGATACGACCCCTGGTAGCTCAGTGACTAGAGCACTGCACTAGAGATACAGACGACCCGGGTTCAAATCCCGGCCTGGACAAATCTTTTCTCTTCGAAATAAAAGTAATATATAAATGTTGTCAAACCCGTGTTGCCGTAAAGCGAGGAAGATTGCTTGGATAAATATCTGTTAAAAGCCATATATGGTACTACAGATCTTCCTAGGTCCCTCCCGTAATAACCTGGGTGCACTCAATGGGGAAATGGGTAATCTCAATCTGGCGGTCGAGTGTGTTCTAGGCCAAATTACATAACTGCTCAACCGTTTCTTATAAACAATAGTTCATACATGTACAGGTCCTAAGACTCTTCAGGGGTTGTAGTGGTGCAAGATTTTGTTTATTACTCCTTTGAAGTATAATAAGTTTACATATATTTCTGAAAATATTGAATGTTCCTGGATTAGGTTTAGACCCGGCCAAACCAGGCTATGAAGGTATAAGAGATGAGAATGCCATGCTTGATAGCGGAGATGGACAGTTCGTCGACGTCATACATACCAACGCAGGCGTATTTGGATACGTCAGTCAACTCGGTCATGCGGACTTCTATCCAAATGGTGGGCATTTCCAGCCTAGTTGTTCGTCATCAACTAACAGTAAGTTGACCATTTTCACTTTCATTTTTATGTTTCTCCATCTACGTTTCATCCATTAATTCAATCGTTCGTTCTTTAATTAATTCATTCATTCATGCGCACTTTAATTTATTCATTCACTCATTTCATTCAGGATTCACAATCCTTCATTCATTTACACAGTCACTTGTTCATCCTCACATTCATTTTTTAATTTACCCGTAAACTCGAACACACATCCCTCTCTAATAATTCTATCATACTGTTACGGTCAGAGAGGAGAGAAAGACCGGCTGAGAGGATTAACCGAGCTGGAGAGATTAAGACGAGCTGTGAGATTAAGCGGAAGGGATTAAAGAACTATGTAGAAAGATCAAGACAACCTTCGACAACATTCGAACCTTCTGGATCAACCTGGATGAAACGAGACAAGTCTTGGAAGTTCCGAGAAGTACCCCGCCCTGACCAACCTTGCCTACATACAGTGGCGGATTAAAGGTCCAGAGCGCCCTAGGCAATAACTTTATCGGCGCCCCTGTACCGGCCATAAATGGCCATCTTAATTTTAACTGATTGTCAGCATCATAGCATCATGCTTGTATTATATTATAGATCAGCATTTAGTTCTTTCTTTCTTTGTCGATATGTTATTTTTTTTATTTATTTAAAAATTCTGAGCTCGCGCGCCCCTTGTAACTACGCGCCCCTAGGCACGTGCCTAGTTTGCCTTACGGATAATCCGCCACTGCCTACATAATAGGCCAGCTGTTCCGGCCTAGAGTCAGTCTGTAGTAAGTTAATAGTAAAGTTCTTGACTTCTCTGACATTGAACGGTGACAGTCCGTGTGAGTGACAGTGACAGTTAGTGTCAGCCAGTGGCAGTGTGATAAGTGTTAAGTTAGTGTAATGAACTGTGTGTCAGTTTGTCATATTTGGAGAGTCTTACGGTCGGCGGACTTTAATTAGCGAACTGTAAATGTTAATTTGTAGTTATAAACTATAGTGTAATTTTATTTTATCTGTACAAATTTAGGTTAATAGTTAAGTTATTTAGTATTAGTAATATCTTATATTATTTTAGTGATTAGATAACAGTTAGGCTAGGTTATAATCTGTAGAATATTGTTATTGTAAATTCATATTAGTTAATAATATGGTTGTTTTAGATAATCTCATTGTATTCTTTTTAATTTGTTAATAATTATTAGTATCTTGAATTTAGTAATAGTTTAATTCATTTTACACCCAGTAGCCCGTAACAATACGTTTACTCATCCTTTCATCAGTCACAACAAACACTTACCTATTTACTCAATGACTCATTCATTCATTCACCCAATCCTTTACTCATTCGTCCATTCATTCGCTCACTCTTTCATTCACTTATTAACCCTTTCATTCATTGATTTACTCATTTATAGATCCCTTAACTTATTCACTCATTCATTCGCCCCATCCTTTTCTCATTTATCCATTTACTCATTGACTCATTGACTCATTTATTCATTTACTCATTCACTCATTTATTAATTAACTCATTCACTTATTAATTCACAAATCCATTCACTCATCCACTCACACACACCTTTACTCATTCACTCATTCACCCATTTGTTTACTCACTCACACACTTACTCACTCTCTCATTGCACCTTGTATTTGCAAAGCGTTGTTTTAAACTTCAAATATGAAATTTAATAAATAGTTAAAACCGAAAATATTTCAAAATAAAATTATTTAAAACCATTTTACACTAGTTATATTCTATAAGTTGTATATTACATGTTTCAGTTTTCTGCAGTCACCTTAAGGCATTTGAATATTTTAGAATGAGTATTGAAAATGATGATGCATTCCCTTCTGTAAAATGTGATTCTTTTTTTAAATATGAATTGAATCAATGTGAAAGCGAAGAAGTTATATTCATGGGACAACCAACACCATCCAGGTAAAAAAAAACACTTATGAATAATTTAAATTTTTTAATTATTCAATTGTTGTACAGTACAGCGTCGTTTATCCAAAATAATTACCAGGTTTTAATTATAAAAAAATCTTTATTTTAAAGTGTATTACGCTATTATTAAACAAATAAACGTTAATAAAGAATGATCTGTTAAAGTTGTGACACAACGAAATTTGTAATATTACTTTGCGTTAATTTTGAATACCTCTTCGTGGCAACCACATCTCCAATTATTTTAACTATAGTAGTAAGAATTAAATGATATTACCAGAAAATCAAATTTGAAAAAAAGTACTCTTAAAACTTGAATATAGAAAGAATAGCATTGTTAACTTCTCCTTGGATCGTTTCCGCGAAGCCAGTTTGGACAATTGACGAACGGATATTGGAAGTTCTACTATATTTATTCTTAGCAGGCAGAATAAATAGTATTTACAATTGTAATTATTAATTAATTATTCAAGCTACCTAAATTAAAGACCCATTATATTTTTTCAGTGCACGAGGTACATTCTACTTGGAAACGAATTACTGATTGAATGATGGATGAAAAATGATGAAAGAATGGTTCAACTAAATGATCGGAACACTTACATAAGTACTTTATGATAATATTGTGGTGGCTATAAGTAACACTATCTATGTGTTCATTCTTAGTGATAATTTCTTGTTTACGTAACAATTCCTTAAATCGAGAATTCAAATGAAACTCGTGTATTTCTTTTTTTTAAGTCACCTCTGAATATTTTGTATTTTTTTTTCAAAAGTTATATGCCAGGATTGGTATAATCATTTATAATCTACATCATGTAAACCATTTACTTTATTTAAGTTTTAATTATTTATTGGATATGTAAAAAGTGACATTATGTTACTGAACATTTTTATGGAAATGACAAATAAAATATATATGATTGATTAATCTGTCTATCTCTAACGGCACTAAGGCCCTTGTAGGATTTTGACCTATTCAACAATCCTCCTCTACACAGACCTATCTCCGGCTGCCCTTGACGTCCAACAAACGAAGGTAGTCTTTAAAATCTTGCAGTCAACGAAGTCTAGGTCTTCCTCTGTTTCTTCTTCAATCCAGATTTTCCTCCACTATCATTTTAGGGAGTCTACAATTCCCCATTCTTTGGACATATCCCAGCCGTCTTATTCCGATCTTTTTTCCGATGTCTCTAAGAGTTTTCTTAATTCCTTATTCGTCTTCATCCGCCAATGCTCCTCTTCCTTCATTTGGCCTTAAATTATTTTGAGGATTTTCCTCTCCTACATATTTAATAGCCTTTCATCATCGAAGATCAGCGTCCAGACATCGCTTCCAAGCCTAGCACTAGACCACTGGTTGCAGGACTTTGAGGTACACTTTTACTTAAAAGGCGCTGGATATATCTCGATTTCGAAGAATAGCACTATTACCAGCTGTTATCCCAGCCTTCATTTTTTTTACGATTAGTAGATTTACTACGGAGTGGGTCAGTGGTAGAGCGCTGAATTCCTGTGTCGAAGGTCCTAGAATCAAATCCGACTAACAGATTTTAATAGGTTAACAGCCGGGAATGGATTCTTTGGTATCTGGGACCTCCTTGGCCTCACTCTGCCACTATATCCAAAGAAAAATCTGGCGGTTTAGCGTGATTTAGGACAAGTCGCCTCCCTGTATAACCGTTTTTCATTGTCTAGTTTTGGTAGAGAGTGATTTCGGCCAAAATTGTTCGGTTATCTATTCCGCAGGTTGACACTTCGAGTTGTTAATTCGTTTCAATTTTAATATTTTCCAAAAGCACAAGTAATCATGAGCTGTAGTTAGGAAAATAGAATCCAATCATGAGAGATAAGTAGATAGATTTCGGTGGTGATTACATCACGAAATAAACGTATCAAACTACCATCGAAGTAAACGTTCATTTCTGAAAAAAAAAACCTGTACCACTACAACCCGTGAACTGGTCTGAGGTTCAGTACATGGTAAAGACTCCAGATTTCCCCCCTTATTTTGGGTACCCTATTTTTATAATATTTTATAGAGGCTGGGTGGGCACCAGGAGGGTCTTAGATCCTATATGATCGATCTCGCGCTGCAAACAGACTAAATAAAAGTCATTACCTGCAGTGGAAATCCAGGATTTCCGGCATGGCAACTCAGTGCTCTACCACTGAGCCACCCCGCTTCTGAATGTGTATCCAAAATAAGGAGAAAAATCTGGCGATTGAGCGTGATTTCGGCCAAAATTGTTCCTATTTAAAATAATAGTTACCGAATCCTTTTTTTAAATACACTGAACAGCAAAAAAAACCGGACACTTAGATTTGTTCTTATATTTTTGTTAAATACATATGTATATTAATCTTATTAATTCATGCTAAGAATGAAATAAACCCCGGAATGCATCTGAATGGTAGACTTCGCTACCCCAAGCACCGGCCTTCTCTGGCCAAGGCATCAGCTCGGGCTATGTCAACATTTGAAAGAACCATTATTCTGGACCAAAATAAAAAAAACATGTATATTAATCACAGAAAAGGCTTGGTAAATAAATTAAAGATGTTTAAATGTGCTAAAAACTACTTACAGTTTAGAATAGGTCAGACAGGTAAATCAACTTCAAGACAAATAAATCAAATCTGAGTTTTATCTAATTGTTCACTAATCCTGAAGGGAGTAGTTCAATGGACTTAGACCCTACATTCTCTGTAATAACTAGAATACCCACAAAAACAAACACATTGCTGAAAATTAGCTTTTAATACAAAAAATATGAAGTGTCCGGTTTTTTTTGCTGTTGAGTGTATATACGGATGGTAAATTTGTTTATATAAGGACATTTGTTTTATGTATGAGATCTCTAGATCCAAGTATATATCTAAAACCCTTGTGAATAAGTGGCTAAGTCAAATTTTGTCAGGAGAGAATTTCGTCCAAATAGTATCTGTACCGAGGGAAGCGGAATCGTGTTGTTATTTTAATTTTTGGATTGAAATGCAGTTACAACTTAAGCTATAACTCCTTTTCAATTCCAACGCCTGACTTAGCTCCTTATTCACAACGAAAATAACACAATTCCGCTTCCTGAAGTACAAGAAACTCATTTTGGAGAATATTTGACTTAACCATTTATTCATCGGGGCTGTAGATACGTTATAAATACGTATATATACACACGCATCAAAGTATTTATCGATAATCCATAACAAAGGGGAGATAACATGCTGTTGATATGTGATAATTCTGATAGTCCTTGAAGTACTGGCGTGATAAGTTATCAGTCAATCGAGTAGTGTGGAGGTTTCATAATTGTACTGTGATAATAAGTTCCAAGCCGGTTCTGGTACCAGTTTTTCTTCCAGTTTAGAATTAACCTAAATCCTCTTTTAGTATACTTATCTTAAATTTTATTAGTTTTATTAAACTTTTTTTAAAGAAAAACCATATCGAAATGGCTTTAAACAAACTGGCAATCGACTCCCTTGCATTGGCTAACAAACGAGTTTTGATGAGGTTTGTGAAGTTTATTTTTCTTTATGTTAAAAGTTATGAGTATAAATTTACACCTTAATGAAAAAATATCTTATAGAGTTGACTTCAACGTTCCTTTGAAAGATGGAAAGATCACAAATAACCAGAGAATCGTTGCTGCCCTAGATTCAGTAAAGTATGCTCTGGAACAGAAAGCCAAAAGTGTAGTGCTTATGTCTCATTTAGGAAGACCTAATGGAAAGAAAGTTTCCAAGTACAGTTTAAAGCCAGTTGCGGATGAGCTTAAAAAGCTCTTGAACAGGTATAGGTAATGCCTGAACCTTCCTGATCCTTTATTTCCATCTCTCCTCTTCCCGTTTTGTGTCAATTATAACATCATGAAGTTTTATGTTAATCGATGTTTATGTTAATCTTTGCATAGAGAAATTTTATTCTTGCCTGATTGTGTCGGCCCAGAAGTGGAAAATACTTGTGAGAGTCCTAATGATGGAAGTGTCATACTTCTTGAAAATCTACGTTTCCACATTGAAGAAGAAGGAAAAGGAGAAGATGAATCTGGAAATAAAGTAAGTAAACTCGTGATAACTCAATTGTTACTTACGTTACAATTTGCTTTGAGTTATTCATATTTCATCTGAAAACTTCTCGCCCCGTGGGTTTCGATATAACATATTTATTTGAGGATATAGAATGGGATTGAGGTGAAACAGGATTTTCACTTTATACTGTGTGTGAGTGTTTTTTGGGTGGGCTAGCTTAGAATGTTAATCAATGCCCTGATACTCGGTATGTTCAGGGTTTGAATCCTTCTGTTACAGATTAAATATTTATTCTAACTTAATAATTATTAAACAGGGACTCACAACTTTTATCGGTGCTTTCAAGCATTATTGTGAATTACTGATTAAACTGATGGTATCAGTTCTGGAGCTTGTCATTTTGAGCTGTGTTATAACAAGTTTTAACTGATGATTTGTTTCCTTTCAAACATTTCAAAGTTATGAAGTTATATGTTTGTTGAAATATTCATTTCTTGATGAAATGATTACTGAAATCTACACATTTTTACAATGACATTCTCTTTTCATCTAGAAATGATCGTTCCAACAAACATATATCATTTATACTTTGAAACGTTAGTTTAAACTTTGATGAAATGATTACCGAAATCTACTCATTACCCATAATGACATTCTCTTTTCCATTATAAAGCTCATGATAACTTGTATTGTTGGAGAATATTAAAAAGGAAATGAATGAACAGTTAAAACTAGTTAAACTCAACTTGAAGAACAACCTGCGGAACTGATAGCCAACTGATTAGGAATATATACAATTTAAATTGCTACTTATATCAGAATATTTGATTAAACAAATATCTGAAATAATAATTTGAATAACAATAATTAGGTACAGTTAATTGAGTTTAAGTAAAGGTCTAAATTAAGTTCCTTTTGCTTTACATATGTCATGCCATGGTACTCGGTGTTAAAAATTACCTTAATTTATTTTTCTTGTTTAATTTAATGTACTTTTATTCTTTTCATTGTTGAACAAATGAGTTTTGCAGAAATAGAAAAAGAAGTGTAATATCAAAACTATTAAAAGTCTAATATTTGCAATTTTATGGTTTATTATTTGTCACAAAAAACTGTTTAATTATTCTGCAAACTATAATTATCTTGATCAAGAAATAATTATTGATTATCATAGATTGTTATATTTTATAAATCGATTTTAAAAATCTTGATTTACTGTGTTTTGTCATGGTTTAGATCAAAGCTGATCCTGAAAAGGTAAAGAGTTTCCGTGCTTCGCTTAAAAAATTAGGTGACCTTTATGTTAACGATGCTTTCGGCACAGCTCATAGAGCTCACAGCTCAATGATGGGTGAAGGTTTTGAACAAAGAGCTGCAGGATTTCTGCTTAAAAAAGAACTTCAGTACTTTTCGAAAGCTTTGGACAATCCAGAGAGGTATGAATTTAATTTAAGACTTTAATTTTGTATTTTTTATTATAGATGTTATCTTTTAATTATATCAGCTAACAATAAAGGTTGTTATACAATTTTCAAAATCTTAAATGGCAGGAAGTTCATTGAGATAGTCAATAACAATTTGACTTCATTAACTCCTTATGCTTCTGACCAATGAATCATGGGATGTAGCTTATAATAGCTTGGTTTAATTGTGGTTATTGATTATAAAATAAAATTAAAAAGTTGATCTACTCCTTACTGAAATAAAAATCAATGTTCGTAGAATAATTACCCAAACATAGATTAAATAAAGTTAGTTGATGTATAAATAAAATTATAAAAGAAAAAATAATATTTATTTAAAAATTAAGACCCGGCCGTTAGTTTTCCCACATCTATTTCAGTCCCATTTATAATTGCTTTTTTTTTTAAATTGTCACAAAGGAAATCAACACCTGCAAGTGGCTTTTGATTGAAACGTGCTGACAGTCAATTTTGAAGTTAATGAGTATTCTCTACTAAACACTATTTCTTTGTTGCATTAGTCTCTACATCTTTCTTTATTTTGTTCTTCTCTGCATCTTTCTTTATTTTGTTCTTCGGAGAGCATTAAATAGTCCTATTAGTTCATCGGATATACCCAGACTATCATTTTGAGATTAACTATGGGCTTAATAAAACCACGAACAGTGGCTTTGTGATTTGCCACTTTTTAAAAATATTTATAATTTAACCAATCGAGAGCGACAAAAGACTAAACAAAAAGTAGTTCTATGATCTGTTACTAAGCAACGCTGATAAAATATTACACCACTAAAAACTTTTTATATAACAGAGAAATAATCCTGGTCAAATAATTAACTATATTTTGTATACTAGTTCAATTATATAATTAAATAATCTTGTTAATAATTATTAAGAAATAGTTAAATAATCTCAACTATAATGGTATCAGTATTGTAAACTATCGCATATTAGTTGTTTTAAAAATTTGTTTCTACTTTTTTAGACCATTCCTTGCCATCCTTGGAGGAGCAAAAGTTGCTGATAAAATACTTCTAATTGAAAATCTTCTGGACAAAGTTGATGAAATGATTATTGGAGGAGGCATGGCGTTTACTTTTTTGAAAGTATTAAACAATATGAAAGTAGGTATTTTTTTTTTTTCCATTCCATAAATATTTTATAAATTAGAAAGAGATATGTCAACATATGGCAGACTGTGAACATTTTTTCATTATTTTATTTTTTCAGATTGGAAATTCTTTGTATGACGAGCAGGGTTCTGAAATTGTGTGTAAGTTAATGGAAAAGGCTAAGGGAAAAAATGTCAAAATTCACCTACCTCAAGATTTCGTCACCGGAAACCGTTTCGCTGAAGATGCTGAAGTAGGAGATGCCACGGTAGAAGGTGGGATACCCGACGGATGGATGGGCTTAGATATCGGGCCTAAATCTTTCCAGAATTTCGCTGAGGTTATTGTAACGGCAAAGCTCGTTATTTGGAATGGGTATATATTTTATTTTTAATTAATAACATCTAAACTTCATTTTTTCATTTATATTGTGCCTTTTTTCATTATGAAAAGTTTTGGACATTTATATTAACATTGTAATAAAAAAATTTTTAGGCCTCCTGGTGTTTTCGAATTCGACAACTTCTCATGTGGAAGTAAGGCAATGCTCGAATCAGTAGTCAAAGCCACAGAATCTGGAGCTACTACAATCATTGGCGGTGGGGATACAGCTACTGTTGTAGCAAAATATAATGCCGAAGATAAAGTATCTCACGTTTCTACTGGTGGTGGTGCATCTCTCGAGCTTCTCGAAGGTATTTGGGCTTATGTATTTTAAATTTTATTGTGTGAGTTATTTCACATTAGTATAGTGATTCAAGAATAATAGTTTCATATCATAATTTAAAGGAATTATTAAATTAATGAAACATTTTATTATTAATTTTTTTTATTCTATAGTCTTTCATTTAATGTTAGTAAGCCTAAGCAAAGCCAAATTGGTTCTAAAAAAACATCAGTTATTGAGTGAGCATTGTAAAGCCAGCTGTCAGGAAGCACTAGATCATTTAATTATTTTTTTTATAATTTAATGATTTATATAGTTGTTAAATATAGAAAGTTGAGGAGAAAAACCCAAACATGATATTCGCGTGGTCTTTGAGGCCTTTTCGCACTCAAAAAAAAAAAAAAAAAAATAGTTGTTAAATAACATAGATTGGGATTATTTATTTCTATAGAGTTACCATATTTTACCGTAAAAAACATATTTGTGCTGAAAACCTTGTTTTGATATTGACTCAAGATGCACCAAGATTTTTTTTTTCATTCATACCAATTTCTTTTAAAAACAACTTATACAAAATAAATTTTAGAAATTTAGCTTCGATTAATTGATTATGCTTTGGAGTAAGAACAGGACAAACCGCTTCTAAAAAGTCGATGAATATTTTCTATAAAAGACTATTTAGTTTTTCTTTCATTTCTATTATGTTTGTCTGGACACATTGCAATACTGATCCTATTTCAGTAATTTCTTTGTTTTATTTTTATCAGTTATCGATTGACTGAAAAAAGAGAGAAAGTGGATATCTTAAAACATTTTTGGGGAAGGAGGAATGTTGATAGTTTTATTTCTTAGTCATTTACAAAGATTGGTTGTTGAAAATCATTTACATATATTTTTTTTAACTTGGCTATGGGCGAAGAAACTTCTTTTAGTTAAAAAGCAATAAATATTTACATATTTATAGTTAATTTTTTCTTTCTGTTTATAAACATATTTTAAAATGAAATAACTGAAACCTTGGTATTTTATTGCAGGAAAGAAGTTGCCTGGTGTTGCTGCTCTCTCCGATGCCTAAAGGCAAAACTTAAAATACCAGTTAATGCTCAAACTCAGAGTATTTACCCTGATGTAGTAATTTAAATGCTTAAAAAAAATGTATATCTACTAAAAAATTATATATATACTTGTGGATATTATATTTTTATATTATTCTATATTTATATTTGTACAATTAAATACATTTTGTGAGGATTGTATTTCTATACAGTATTTACATATTTTTTTTCAATACAAACAATAAATACAATATGAACAAATAACTTATTTTTATAAATTACAAAAATAAAAATGTTACTGGCACGTAAGAATGCGAATAAACTACAGTAACTAAAAAAATAGATCCTGTTTTGATTTGTTATTTTTTGGTGTTAATACGTTACACTCGAAAATTATTTACAAAGCGACGTCTCTGTATTTTTGCATATCGTCAGATTCAATTGATATTTTGCTGTCTGCGGGCCAAGGCTTCTCCTCCAATCTTGGATCCTGGATGTAGACTACTCTTCCTGCTGGGTCGATGACGAAACCAGAAACTGGAAGAGGGCCAAAATAACCTAAAATAATTTTGATAAATGTTTTAAAAGTAAATAGATAAATCATTTTCTTTTTATCTTAAATAGAGATTGAACTACAATCATACCCCATTCATACATTCGTAATCCTTGTACACTACTACTAATACTATAGTTTTATGATCGGTCCACTTCATTTTCGTTTATACGTAGTAAGCAAAATTTGAGATTAAACTTTTAACTAAAATGGCCGAAGCACTCAAGCAGATAGAAAGATACACTATCCTCTGCTAAAACCAAACTTGTGTTTGCTTACATTGGTATAGTCAACAAACGGGGGGGGGGGGGGGGGAGGACAGTAGAGCGTATTCCAACTAATCCACAACTTGCTGTCCACTTTACACTCCCCCTGCTGCTATCTGTAGTACTCTACTGTCACTAGCACAACCTGTTCACATTATCCTGGTAGGGGAATAATAAGCACTCTACTAATAATAATAGCAATGTAAACCAGGATTTAGTAGAATAAGCTCTTCCTATATATCACATTTACTTAATACATAGTACTTCAACATCATTTTGAGGTATTCCCTCATTTTCAAGGAGCTGTTCTACAAATAACATTCTCAAAATTAAAAATACTCTCCAATATTAAATAAAACAATTGCGGAAGGGAACAAATAAGAGTCTAGAAAAACTATTCATTTAAGTTTCATTATTACTTTTAAATCAGAGTCATTCTTTTTTATATCTTTGAAAACTTAATCTTTTTATTCTGCTTTATTACAACATAAAACAAAGGGACACCTGTTAGTTTATCTCTTTATCTTTAAATCAGTTCATTTAAATTAAAAATTATTTTCATATCTTTAAAAATTAAGGTAGTTCATAACAGCTTTGGAAAATATATGAGGGAGTAAATATTAATTAATAAAGGAATAGTACTTTAGTTGATCCACATCTGAGTGACAGAGATAGTAATATCGATTATATGTTTTAGAATATAATTATATATCATATTACTATCCTATGTAGTCCAGGAATATAACACACTAGTAGTCCAGGATACTGGTCCATTTTTGCACTTGATTAGTATCAAGCTGAATCTTCGTTTCGATGAGACGCCCAACAATTTCCTGTGCGAAAATTCTCGATTGTGGTAGCTAACAGAGGTAGCAAGGATAAAATATGTCGATTTGATGATTCTCAAAAATTTATTACTAACTGGGTTTTTTTTTGTTAAATCTCAAGATAATAATCTAAATTATTTGAAAAAATATTTGTCCTACAAAATGTATGGTTTGATCGAAGAGTCCCCTCCTTCCAACGTGTATCAATAACGAGGTCATCAAAAATGATTACTAACCAGCTGATTTTTTTTTTCTTCTTTTTTGACTGCGTTATCGATACATATTGGAAGGATAGGACTCTCATCAAACCATACATTTTGTAGGACATATATTTTTTCAAATAATCTAGATAATTATCTTGAAATTTAACAAAAAAAAACCCAGTTAGTAATAAATTTTTGAGAATCATCAAATCAACATATTTTATCCTTTCTACCTCTTTTAGCTACCACAATAGAGAATTTTCGCTCAGGAAATTGTTGGGCGTCTCATCGAAACGAAGCTATTCACGAAGATTCAGTTTGATACTAATCAAGTGAAAAAATGGACCATGGATCCTGGACTATAGTATTTCTAGAGTGATAAAAAAAATCAGTTTTTTTTTTTTTTAATTCATATGTTCTTCACTGGACTGCAATCTTTTAATAACCATAATCAAGCAAGAAAAAAAACAATATCAAATTTAAACATTTCGACCATTAGTCATTACCAAAAGCTAAAATATGACCACTATGTATCCATCCAACAACATATATAGCTCTAAAGAACTATAAGCCAAATTCATCTGCAAAGACTTTTATGGTGAGTTATGACAATGATAGATATGGGTAAATAGCTCACTTAACAAAACTGTATCAACATAGCTTCAGAGCTTGTCTGGCAGAAGACATTTGTGTCACTCTTAGTGTCCTAATGCTATTCCTAGCTCACTAATAGTTATTCCCATCTTTCCAACAATGTAGGTTTTTGGCTTATGTCACTTAAGTAAGTCTAGTGCCATATGTATGATACTTAGAGAACAGCGCCATTAAATACGTTGGTTAAGTGATATAAAAGCAAACATAAAAAGAAATTTTGTGTAGTAATTTAGGTTTAATGTCCAATGAATCTTCTAAATTAAATTAATTCTTTCAATTACCATTCCTCATCCTGTTTTCTGTTGGGAAGAAACCAATTGATTTTGAACGATACAAAAGCTTTCTATCCAAGCTCTGTGTATTGTGATGTTGGTGCAAAGGTGGATTAAAGTTGGGTACCGGAGTGAAGGTTGGAGGTGGCTGGCCCCCTCTCAAGTCCATCACTGAAAGGCTCTTTAATCTCGAGTTGTAGAGAGCCGCATTGAACTCATTAACACTAGGCGATGGCGACGGAGTGCGTGGTTGGGGAGGCAAAGAACGCAGAGATGGAGACCTGGAAAAAAAATGTAATTTGATAAATTAAACTATATATAAACAAAATTAAATTAATGATGAGGTATATCAAAACATAGAGAAAATAATAGAAACGTTAAGGAAAAGAAGACTGATGTAATTTTTTATTTATTTAATAATTAAGTACTATATCTTTATCATCTATATTTTTATCTAAATTTCTACGGCAACATAAAATTTAGCAATTTGATTCATACATATAACAATTATAAACAGCTTACTAACCTCCTTAAATTTGTTCTTGGTATTATGACAGGATGATCGGTCTCTGATATAATAGCAGGATTCATGTAGCCTACTCCTCCTGGTGCTCCTTTATTACTAACTACAGATGGCCTCCTTCTATTTGTATGGACTACTCTTGAAGCCTAGGGAAATTAAATTAGAATTATTATTTTCCGAGCATATTGGAGGAACTTCTTGATGGAATTATCTATAAGTGATTAGAAACAATGAATAGTTTTTATTCTTAAAATGTAAATTATACATTCCTATTTAATGGCACAAATATTCGTCTTTAGTTAACATTTACATGTTTATATTAAAAAAAAATGTATTTTAACATTTAATTACCATATTTAAATCTCTTAAACTAGACAGAACTTGTTTTTCTTCCTTCCAGTAGCTGTACAATGAATGGACGCAGATCAACCCAGAAATCTGAAATCATTATAGATCAAATGAAAATCTTAAATTGGAAACCGACAAAAAATTTCTAAATTTGTTAATATTTTCTTCAGCTTCTTTAATATCTCCATTGTGTATAAATACTGACAACCTATTTTTATGCATGAATTAAAGAAAAAACTGACAAATCAGATTTTTTTTTAATGTTCATTAAGTTTTTAGTTTGTTTTTCAATTTATTTAAACATATTTAGTTTTAAAAATATTATTTATAATGATAGGGCACAGAATTATTTTTAAAACATACGTAAATGGTCAGGGGTGCTATCAAAGATTAATATACCAACAAGAAAAACTTATTATGTGCAAACCTTTCAACCTAGCCTTTATACCATAATGAGGGATGAGAAAAACCAAATAATATCAATAATGCCGTATCAAAGGCAATAAAACAGCTATTTAAAAAGAAAACATTGAAATGAAATATAACAAACCAAAAGTGTTTTTTATTTACTTATTCAAATTTACAACTGTATTGTAACAATACAATAAGTAAATATTACGAATGGTATGTAAAGACATAGATAAAGGCAAGTAGAGAAACAAACCAATGGTAGTTCTCAAATAAATTTAAATTAGGTCATGAAGCTATCTTTTCAGACACTTTGGAGGTTTATTGGGGATTGAAGAGGTAGCTAGGTTTGAGGGGGGGGGGGGTAAAGTTAAGCAGAAGGTAAAATTACCTGATAATTGATGACAAAATTAAAATATCAACAGTAAAATGAAATATACAAAGGTAAGAAAACATGAGGGCTGCAGTTGATGAGAAATAATTTTATTAATCAATATTTTATGATATGTGACTTTTGAAAGTTCAAATGAAGTTAAAATTAATTACAATTATACTGAAAGAGTATATGGAAAAAGGTTTCAGAGAGAGAAAGCCATTGGTGGGTTTTTGATTTTTTGGTATTTGAAGAGTCTGCCTGAGCAGGTTTTGGGTAATAATTTGTGAATATATCATAAGATTCTTAAAATAACACCAAGAAAGTATAGATTATTATTAATGTCATATTAAACTATCATGGGGGGGGGGGTGGTATAATCCTAAATTTTAATAAAAATTCCTGAAATACTACCTATCTATAACTTACACCATTCTATACATTATTTATAAAATTCTTCCAGTATTTCATTTAAAATAATAATTATTTACTTATTAAAAATTGTCTTTTAAATATTATATACTAGTGTATGTTTCAGTAAATTATAAACTAGTAGGTTGGCAACACTGAAAGACTTGAATGCCTGGTTTAATATTTGCTAATCTGCATTTAGACTCTACATTATTGGGGTAAATTTTTCTTTTTTGTTATATTTTATTCTTCTACATCCTTTTCAATTCTATCCTTTATCTTCCCCACTTATGATAATGACATATTATATTACTTTTTTAATTGTTTATAATGCTCTATCTTGAAACATTTACTACTTTCATTTCGTGACTTTTTAAATTTAATTATAATTTATTTTTACCTTATTTGAACTTTCACCAGTAACATGAAATACATTATTGATTATAAAGTTATTTATCATATTATTGTAGTTTTCATATTTTATTGTTTAATTTAATATTTAGCCCAACATATTTCTTTTTATTTTGTATTCCAATAGTTGCTTTAATGTCTTTGGTACTTCATTCTACTTCCTATTTTCTTTGTTTTAAGTTTTGATGATAGCCTAAAAGCTCGGTCAAAATTTTGCTATAGGATAAATAAGATTTACATACAATTATTTGGTGTATAGTTCTTTTTGTTTGAATAATTGTATTTTTCCCCTCACCAATTGTTTTTATGATTTTTTCTTATTAATGCAAATAAACTTATTGTGATTCATGCAAGTACATAAACATTAATTTATCTTGATGGAATCTGTTGGACCCAAGTTTGTAGGGATATTTAAATGTAATTAAATAATATATTTAGGTATGTATGTATAACAAATCATATAAGAATCAAATATGAGTTTCTTAATGTTTGTAATTGTCAATTCAGAGGTGCCAATTTATTTTAAGGTTTTGAAAATTTGGCAGAGTTCTAAAGCTCTATACTTATAGGACAGACTAAATTTGAAAATTGGTTTGAGAAAGATGTTCGTTAATAGGTGCTTTATAATTATATCTGTATTATTTTATGACAAAGTTAAATAATTCGTTTAAACTTACATTTACAATCAGTCTGCATATCCAGAAGGTTATTTCTGTTAGTCCATATATTGTATATATTTTCTGGAACATTTTTTATTTTTTAAGTATACATTTTATTTATACTAATTTATTTATCGTTTTAGCAACATCGACCACTTACCCAAAACTGGAAACTCATGAAAAGTACGAGAGCACCTTCTGGTAACAAGAATACCAAAACCCCGAAGAGCCAAACCAACAGGTTAGGAATCTGCTTCTAAAAGGTTTGAGTTAAGTTTGTTTTAATATAATATAAAATAAATATGTTCATTTAATTATTATCGCATAGCAGACAGAGTTTTTGATACATTTTTCGGATATAGCATCAAATAAAGTGGTGGCTTCTAGATCAAGGCTTGCTTAAGTTCTCGACCAAACCTAACAATCTATTACTATTTCAATTTAATTTAATTGCTCTTAAGTTTTGGAGGAATTGAAGAGGTAGCTAGGTTTGAAACTAGTAGGTTTGAGTGGGAATAAAGTTTGTCATGAAAGGGTTGATATTAGGCTCGGGCCAAATTAGCAACAAATTGGACATCAAGGTCATTATAGATGACTTTTTTCATAGCAAAGTAAGGAGTAATGAGGATTTTAGGAAGGATTTTGTATTGTAACGATTGGATACGAGAGGATTGTCTTAGTGAAGTACCAAAGCTCTACTTCGTAAGTACCGAAAGGTCATTTATATGAGTCTTTGGTAATTAATTGGGAGCTTAGAGCATTTGTCTAGTAAGAGTTGAAGTAGACAATTTCTTGAAACAGTGCCTGTACCTTACAATGTTAAATCAAAAGTGGGTTTAATTTTAATGAAAGTTTCCATTACATTTTATTTATTTCTCTGTCTGTTATGTGATGATAATATAATCAAAGATACAATAATTGTGAATATACCTACTTCTGAAACGCCTTTCACTAGAATGACCGATAATATAAATGTTAGTAAATAGGCCATAATCAGAACGTATCCTAAGTGCGGTAACTGTCCTGAAACATCAAAATGCAGGTTATAATTTAGTTCATGTACATGTTATTATTTCTTTACAAATTTATTTTACGGGGAAGAAAATTAGAAGGAAGATACCAACGCTTATTCCAAATGTTTTGAGTTATGTCAACAAATGTTATATAGCTTCAGAAAATTTTTAGGTTTTCAAACTGTAGGTATTATAGTAAGGACGAAAATAGTTGGGGGTGCAGTCAAACTAAACACTAAATAAGTGGGTACTTATTTTATTTTGTGCTGACGTTTCGACCCACTTTGTGGGTCATCTTCAGGGCTAGTGGAAGCTGAGGCTAGACTGTATAGTGCTCTTAAATTTCAATTTAATTTAATCGCTCTTTAGTTTTGGAGGAATTGAAGAGGTAGCTAGGTTTGAAACTAGTAGGTTTGAGTGGGAATAAAGTTTGTCATGAAAGGGTTGGTATTGGGCTCGGGCCAAATTAGCAACAAATGGGACATGAAGGTCATTATAGATTTTCATAGCAAAAAAAATTAGTCTAGCCTCAGCTTCCACTAGCCCTGAAGATGACCCACAAAGTGGGTCGAAGCGTCGGCACAAAATAAAATAAGTACCCACTTATTTAGTGTTTAATTTGACTGGACCCCCAACTATTTTCGTCCTTACTCAGATCTTCCAGTCAACTATCTCCTCGCTTCTCATGTAGGTATTATAGGTATATTTTTTATTTACAGATAAAAAGAAACTGTAGGAAGAATTTACTTTACTAGTAAATCAAATATCTTGAAAAATAATCATTTAACAAACAACAACATTGAAAAATGATAAGATTAATTACTTCCATAGCAAATTAATTTTTTCCGTGTATCTCTACAACCTATGAAGGGTCTTGGGCTCATTCCATGGTAGAAACAGCACTGTTTCTATGACAATGGTTGTGCAGGTAGGTGATTTCTTCTGGATCATGTTCAACTGCCAGGTTTTTCCCGCAATTAAGGGTTCACAATTTATGAGTCTGGGAGAGCCCCAGGTCTATACATGCCACAGGGTCTATCTGTGGCTGTTAAAAGATTATATAACTGTCTACCTCAGCAGGAACCTTCACCATAGCAAAACTATATTCATGCATTATGATATATATGTTAGATGATTTATATTACCTCCTGTACTCCATAGCCACCACATCTCCATGAAGAATGCTATCATATATGCTACCTGAAACAAAACATATTTCTATAATATAAATGATTAATTAAATATATAATATAATAAAATATCGATGCCTTAGTTCACAAATGTGTTAAGTGCAAATTTTTCAAAAATGGGTTTTGCTATATAAATAATATTGTAAAGTTGTAATCAGGAAGTCATAGATCATATGCTGATATAAAATTAATAGAGAAGCTGTAAAGATTACAAAAATATATTGTGTGCTTAAACTTGAACTGTATTTCTTGTGTTAAATTATTATCAAAGTTGACTCATGTAAAATCTTGTTTTCGGCACTTAACACATTTGTGAACTAAGGCATCGATATATAAATATACAATAATTAAATAAATGTATGTAAAATATGGTGGCATAAACGTTTACTTGAAAACTAGAATAGAATAGAATAGAAAAATAATTTTATTCTGGGACCAGGTCCCTTTAGAATAACAGAGATGAACAAAATTAAATAAATATATATCTGGCCAAAGGCCTACATCAAAATAAAACAATAATTACATAATATCCTGAAAGTAAGTAACTAAACAGGTATGTTTTGGTAGAGAATCAGACAATGTGATACAAAATAAAAATAAAAAAAGAGACAAATTTACAATAAAAAGAAATAAGCTTATAGAAAAATAAGTGAATAAATAATAGCATCTAATAATAAAAAAAAAATGATATCACTATGAGTGAGGAATATTTACAGTAGTTCATCAATCGATCAAGTTATATATATCAAATTATTATTAATTGATTATAAAGCATCTGATTGGGAATTTAGAAGGTGTAGGAAAAGTTTGGATTTAAATGAGGTTAAAGAAGACGCATGACGGATATCGAGAGGGAGTGAGTTCCAAAGAGAGATAGAACGGGCTAGAAAGGAACGCTCAAAAGTTTTGGTTCTATGGGAACGGATATAAAGATCAGAAGGGCGAGATCTTGTGCCCAGGAATTGGATAGAGGATTTGAATTGTAGGAGATTATAGATATAAGATGGATGTTGTGAGTTGATAGTTTGATATAAGAAAGAACCAAGGAAGTAAAGTCTACGGATAGAAGGGAAAAGCCACTTTACCTCAGCGTAACGGTGGGACACATGAGACCTCCTTGGGGCGTCGAAGACAAATCGAAGTGAACAGTTCATAATTCGCTTCAACCTCTCCTCGAGCCTGATCGAGAGGCCACCATTTGCCACACAACCATAGTCGTGTGAACCAAAACTATTAAGTGCATTGAATATTATGAAATATTTTCTGATTCTTGAGCTTCAAACTAGAGTTATTCAAATTAACAAAGTTTGCATATAAAAAAAAATGATACATTTTATTTTAAAAACCAGTGTTTAAATATCAAATTTAAATTCCCTGTTTTTTTTTTGTTTTTTTTAGTTGAAGTCGTGGCTCAGGGGTACTTCGTACCTCCACGAAATTTCCTGTTAGAAGTGATTTATTTTTTATGAATCTCTATGCTGATCTTACCTCTTTTGGGGGTGAGATAAGAACTGTATAGAGATGTCACAGTAGACAGTAGATATTTATATTGACATCTGAAAGATTATAATACTTCTTATACACTGTGACAGTGTAATTAAAAATAAATAAGATGATATAGGAAAAATCCCTAAAACAAAGCCTTAAGTCACTAAAATACAGGAACGAAAACAACCAGTCTTCGTTTCATCAAGACACATAAAAGAAAATACCATCGGAGAAGACAACAAACAACTAGTGTACAGTTGTTTGTGAAATAATTAAATAAATAAGAAAATTAAAAGTTTTATTCTCACACTTGTGACTATTAAGCTCCACTGAACACATGCATTGTGGGTCAAAACGTTGGTTTCATTGGTATAACAGATAGATGGTTACTATTAGAGTATCAGGGTAGCTTTGTGTGTTTAGAGGGCTGAATTGCTATGCTGAAGGCCTCAGGTTCAAATCCAGCTGTGGCAGATAAATTATATAATCTGTTAACAGCCATAGATGGACTTTATGGATTACGGCCCATCCAACTTCTATGAAGTGGGTACCCTTAATTGGGGGAAAACCTGGTATTGAGTGTAATCTTGGGCAAATTACATACCAGCACAAGCTTTGTCCTAGAAATAGTCTCTTCTTCTTCTTGCATGGCTCTACAGCCAATCAATGAACCTTGGCCTCCTTGATACGTTTCTGCCAGTTTTCTCTGTCTAGTGCTGTGGCCTTCCAGTTCCGGAGATTTAATAGACTTCTGGAGTCCTCACTGACTCCATCCAGCCATTGCAGCTTGGGTCGCCCTACTCTTCTCTTCCGGGGCCTTCTACACTTGCCATTCTGGCCACATGGCCAGCCCAACGCAACCTACCAAGCCTTATTGTTTTGACCACATCTGGAGCCTGGAATAGACTTGCCAGCTCCGCATTGGTACGTCGTCTCCATGGTTCTCCCTCTCTAATTGGTCCATAAATTCGCCGAAAAATCCTCCTTTCAAATGCCTAAAGCAATTTTTCATCGGCTTTCTTTATGACCCAGGATTCTGACCCATATAGAAGGACAGGCCGAAGGAGCGTTTTATATAGAATCAGCTTTGTGTTCCCTGAAAAGAGCTTGCTTTTTAAATTTCGATTTATCCCAAAGAAGCATTTGTTTGCCCGAAGCACTCTCTTCTTGAGCTCTATTGAGACATTATTGTCGCTCGTTATGGTGGTTCCCAAGTAGGTAAAGGAGTTTACTCTTTCAATATCCAGGCCTACCTATCTTAATAATACCAGTCAGCTCCATCGGTCCTCCTGCATGCGTGTATTTAGTTTAGGTTTGATTTATTACTAAATCCACACCACATTTTACAGTTCATTAAAGGACCTTCCTATGATGTCAACATCATCGGTGTAAGCCAAAATTTGTGTCGACTAATGGAAAATTGTGGCAGTTCTTTGAATGCCAGCTTTGCGGACCACATACTCCAGAATCAGATTAAAGAGTTGGCATGATAGGGTCTTAAACCTTTGTTGATACCAAATTAAGCTGAGAGTTTATTTTTCAGGCGTACTTTACATCATGGATCTTCCATAGTCTATTTAATCATGCTTACCAGTTTATCCCGGAATATTCATTTCAGATAAAGCTTTGTACTACTCTTCTCTACGTACACTGTCATATGCTGACCTGAAATCAACAAATAAATGATGAGTTTGAAGGTTGTACTCAACAGTCTCTACCATGAACTAAACCTTAGGACCATTCATGGATTGAATGATACAGGTTATTTAAGACTATTTTTTACGTTGAACAGACAATTTTCATCTTTATGAATATGAAAATATCTTTACATCTCCAATTAGGGCGTTAAAATTTCCATTTATGTTCTTTCAAAGATGAATAATGCTACAAGGACTTCTTTGGCACATTGAACCTCTTTGTATTTTGACACTGTTGTCCTCTTTAGCAATTGAAACAAGGTTATGTCCACATTCTGGGACCTGTTTCAAGGTTTTCTGATATATGTCTGTCGGTGTAGATTTAGCGCTCAAACCTTCATATTGTTCAATCTATCAGGTTTTACGCTGTTATATTAAGTTATGAAACGTGTTGCGAACATTTATTTTGATTTTTTACTAAGGGCGAAATTGGCGAAAAAACAAGATGGTTTTAAAATTTGGACGATCGTGTTATGTAAATTTTGACGCACTTTTTATATTATGTTTTATAAACTTTATTGGTAGTATTTTTTAGTAATATATGACTTAACAGAAATGTTTCCCTAAATTTGCTACAAGGTTCAATATACAAGGCCTAAGAATAGATATCTAAAGCGATAGTTTATGGATACTCCTAAATAATTATGAAAATTATTTTTATAAACATTATCTATGTTATTATTTATTTATTTTTCTGTATTAATAATTTGACCTATGAAATATTGTGGTCGTGAAGGTGTGGGAATACCTGCGAAGGCCGGGCTCAAGGCTGGATCGTAATAACTGATTCATTTTTAAATAGTCTTGCTCTTTATTATATCATAAGATTCTTCTTAAAAACGTACAATAATGATGATGATGTTCACAATCATAACTATATAAATATTGTATCTATAATTGGTATATATATTTATATAACTTAAATGACCGTATCATATCCTTCATATTGAGTTTTTAAATTCTTACTCCAGGTTTTAAATTTTTGATGAGAAGTATCACTCTGACTCAACTGCTTAGCGTTTACTGTTTACAATATACTTTCGTAAAAAAACAACTTTTATTTGGTTATAAATTTACGACTGCATTAGAATAGAGGAACTGCCCACTGGTAGTACTCAAATAACGATTTCAAGTTAGAAGGTTACGAAGCCATCTTCGTTTCAGAACTCGGAGGATTTTTCCAAATTAAGTGGATCGATTGGGAATAAAATTTATCATGAAAGAATTGATAACGGGTTGGAGCCAAGTCAGTAACAAATTTGCCATTGAGGTCATTATGGATGCTTTTATTCGTTACAATGCAATGAGCATTGAGGATTTTAGATTCTAAGGATTATATACGAGAAGACTTTGATGGATTAGCGGAGACCTAAAGCTCTCTTAGTAAGTGCAAAAAGTTTTTGTAGTAGTCATGTGAGTATTTCGTACTTAATTGGGAGCTTAGAAGTTTGTTTTGTATGTGTAATAAATAAACTTTACCACTTACCGACGAAGCGTCTTGGGTTCAGCACTTGGTAAAGATTATCTAAGCTAACGGATTAGCAGGAAGATGATTAGACCGAGATCAGGTACAACCGCAAGGTTTTCCTTTAATTAAGGCTAGTACACACTTAAGAAGGTTTGTGAGCCCAGAGGTAGCCAATGTATGGCTTTTATGAATTTTAGTAAAGTGTAAACTACTTAGAAACTAAAAATTTTTAATTTGGAATATTATTTTTTTAACAAAGCCTATCTATATTTATAAAAAATAGAAATAAATAAACAATTTTCTAAGCTCATTTCCAATTGGCATAGTTCTTTCTATATTGCGATATCTGCGGTGGTTCGGCCATGAAATGGTTTCACAGCTCGTTAGTTAGCGAAAATAAGATACTTTACGAAAGCGAAAAGTTCTTAGTCTTAATTGTCATTAATCTGTCACTGAACTACCTTTCAACAGTTGTTAAGTTAAATTAAAGTTGTAAAGTAGCGTCCAGCTTTCTTTCTAAAATCAGATCTTCCTTATTTTTTTTGCAATAGGGATGATCGTAATCGCAAAATGTTTCGGTTTTCAGATTTCTATGGATATTTTGACAATCTCAGAATTCGTTTCTACTAGTTTCGAATTGATTACTTCATGTCTAGTATAATTGAAAACACAGAAAAAAAGAATAATACAAAATACTTAGCATATTAGTATTCAAGAGGCTTAAAACATAGTATTTTCCATTTGGAGATTTCCAATATCATTCTAATAATTTTTGTATGACAATTTTTAATTTGATATATTCCAATTCCAGTTCCATAAAACTAGGGAGGAAAAAATAAGTAAGGCATCGACATGTGACCACTAGCACATTTTACCTAAATACTGATATAAAAAAAGGAGCATATTGCTTTCAGATAGAAGCTTCTTCGGAATGAGTCGTCCCTTCTGAAGCCAACTCCTCTCTTGGAATACAAAGTTGAGATTATATAAGACCCTGATCCGCCTTGTCTTGTGCGGATCCGATACTTGGACCGTCTCTAAGTCGGATGAGCAAAAGCTCTTGTGCTTAGGAGGGAAATTCTTGGCCGAACCTATGGTGCAGTAACAGTAGGCGAGAACTAGAAAGCGAGGAATAACTAGAAGCTATACACACTGACGAGGGATCCGGACTTTATGAAGTCGTACGTAATGGAAGGCTTAGGCTACACCTACATTGGATCCGGTGTGATACGATGATTCGTCGCTAGCAAACCAAATGACTAAAATATATCGAGAGTTATAACATTTGGTTCTTTAAATTTATAAAATTAAGATTATTTATTAATTATTTTCAATACATTTATATTTTACTATAATGTATAGTAAAATATGTATAATGTATACACCCCAGCATCGTATGTGATATAATCACGTCGCACTGAATCGGATCCAATGTAGGTGTAGCCTTAGATGGGTTGGACATGTTGCCAAGATGAATTACTGAAAAGACGATGATGGATCATATTTATGTTAAGAGAAGCATAGGATGGCCGAAACAAGTTTGACAGCAAAGAAAAGTATTATATCATATTATATTTGTTGTTTTTTCATAACGCCACTTAAAGCTGCGATGGCTAATCGGACGATGCTACAGTGAGAGTCCTAAATTTTGTCTATCCAGGTGTACTTAAAATAGGATCTTCAACGAGTACTTGACACTGCAAAAGCTCGGGACGTCCTTTTTGAAGAACTGCATAACTAAGGATTTTGTTTACTATATTTATATTTAAAACTTATAGAACTCCATCCATCCTCCAGGTGAACAAATAAGAATACAGTTTTCTTTATTAGATGTAAAAGGACTTTATTTATTCAAAGTCAAAACTTTAGAAGCTTTTCAACAAATTAAAAATCCAGATTAAAATTGATAAGTTTAAATTCTTGATACAACGGAAATATATCATTTTCCTCATGCAACACTATTAATTGTAAAAAGTTCTAACCATTTAATATTAACGAAAAAAAATGCGAAAAGCTAGTAATACTTTTCTCATTTTCACTAAGAATTAGTTATCCTTATTAGAAATACTGTAATGCCTATCATATTTTAAACTGTTTAGCAGTAATTTGTTATAGTAATTAATTATATTTGATAATATTTCTATTAATTTAAAACAACAGTGTATCAATACCCCACGCCAGAAATAATTAATAAATAAAATAAGATTAACTCAACCTCTTGGTCAATCACAGGATTGAGTGTGGTGGCGAAAACTGCTAGAGGAGCCCTTGACTCAATAACTGGGTTGTTGAGCCACTGATGATGATGACTTATATGTTTTACTGTAATATTGTTAGAAAAAATAATTATTATATCTATTGAGTCATTATTCTTCCTAGATTCGAGAACAATAGAATTTTTCTATTTATATTTTTCCTGGTTAGTTGTCTCGTATCCTGTTAAATTTGAACATTCACCGCTAACATGAGTTCTAAATTATAAACAGCAATGCTTATAAACCCAGCTACATACTATTGTATTTATTATAGTTTCATAAGTTTGTTCATTTAACGTCACTTTAAGCTACAATGGATAATCGGACGGTGCTACAGAGGGAGCTCTAAATTTTGCCTATCTAGTTATAATTAGGATAGGGATTTTTAACGAGTATCTGACATCGTACAGGCTCAGGACCCCCGTTTAACGTCCCTTCCGAAAGACGGCTCAACTAAAGATTTTTTACTTCCTTTGAAAAATCCTAGGGCCACCTGCCGGGCTAAGAACCCGCGATCTTGGGCTTGGTAGTTTGTTAAGCTAACCACTAGACCATAGGTCGCCCCACAGTTTCATATGGATAAACGTGGTTGTATTATGTCTTTTGGATTAATTTTTTCGTGAAGGTTTTTCGTTATTTAAGTTATCAAAAGTACCGTTTCTTATAGTGGAATGATATTTATATTTCTTTAGATTTAATACCCGAAAGTTTAAAAGTTTCAAATAATGAAAGCGCTTACTTTTCTCAGTGAAAAACTCTCGCAATGTTTGGGTGTTTAGTAATTTTTTTCATTCCCATTCCCAGGTGTAATTTAAAGGAGATTATAAAGGCGCTGTATTTGCTCAATGCTATGAAAGGTGTCTTTAAATCTGACCTAGATTTGATTAAACAAAAGCCTATCTTGTGTTTTTCAACATTAATTTGATAAATTAACTTGCAAGAGACATTGCCAATTCAGGGCGTTTTGCAAGATTATGCAACTTTTTTTAAGCGGAAAACGATTTAGACGCGTTAACAGGAAAAAAAATTGATTTATTTATTTGAATTCTAATCGAAATTAGTTTTAAACCTATGTAAATCAGAGCCAGGATAGTATTAGGCAATAAAGCATGTTTTGGGATATCAAAGCTCCTGAGAAGTAAGCTCCTTAGCCTAAAGACCAAGCTGATGATATATAAAACCGTCATTCGGCCAGTAGTGACATACGCTGGTGAAACCCTCACACTGAATAAATCCAGCGTGGAAAAGCTGAATATATTTGAAAGGAGAATTCTTCGGCAAATATTCGCCCCAGTTCGAAAAAACGACCAACTCAGGATCAGAAGGAACAAGGAGCTAAGTGAGTTATATGGAGACCTAATGATATCGAGCTTCATCAGGATTCAACGCATCAAGTGGCTGGGTCACTTATATAGGATGGCCGAAGAAAGAACAGCTAAAAAGCTGTATAAAGGGAATCCGGATGGAGTAAGACCTCGAGGAAGGCCCAAAGCTAGATGGAAGGATGCCGTCTGTGAAGATCTGAGGCTGAGGAAGGTCTCCTTCACTCGAGCAGGCGATCGGGACGATTGGGGTAGAGCGGTTGAGCAGGGCAAGGACTTCTTATGAGTCTGTCGCGCCAATAATGCAAGTAAATGGGAGCTCTAGTACTAATTTTTTGCTGGTACCAGGTTCGAATCTTATGGCAGATGAATTATTTATCCCATTAATAGTCGAAGATTACCCATGTGGGATCTTCAAATCTCCAGACGCTCACATAGGCTCGAATAAACTAGTTATTTACAGTTCATTAAGTTTGAATAACACGAAATTGAATTTGAATTTAGACCTAGTATATTGTTTACAGCGCGATTCTTATACATAGAAAAATATTTCATTCGCTGTTAGGAAGTTGAACGAATAGACCGAATAGACTAAAGAACATGTATATATTTGCAGCCCCATTACAATAAGTGGTTAAGTCGAATTTTCTCCAAAATTACTTTCTTGTACTTAAGTAAGCGGAATCGAGTTATTTTCCTAGTGAATGAGTGGCTTAGTCGGGCATTAGCTTGAAATGGAATTATTGCTTATATTACAACTCCATTTAAAGCCAACTAACTACGAGAGTGATGGCATTCCTCTTCCTTCAATACAATTAACCTACTGAGGTTAAAATTAGACCTAACCGCTTAGTAACCGAGGACATATATAAATCGATTTCATCTAGGATTTTTTGAGTCACTGATTTATAATTAAATAGGAGTCAACGGATATCATGGGATATTAGCATCAGATATTTTACATAATAATAAATAAAATAATTGCTAAGTACATTATCTTAAACAGGTAACTAACTAATTAAATAATTAATTACCTAGCTTATCTCGGTAAAGGTAGTTATATAATATTTTCGGCAATTAAGCAGGTATAGTGAAGGTGAGCGATTGGTGCTAATGAAAGAAATCACCTTGACATTTTCGTAATTTTCATCTTTATTCATATTTCAGGAGATGAAGGATTTTGAGCATCTCTTACGGTCTGAGTAGTCATTGAACATTAAATACAAAATAATTGAACATTGAAAAATTCTTCTACACATAATTTTTTTTAGCAGAAAATTATGTCTACTTCTCTATTCCCTTTGTGTTATATTTTAATGTATTTTTTAATAGGACATTGTTATAGAATCAGTGTTTTGTTATATATTACGGACTCGAATTTCATCTAAAACAATTCAATTGTACTGAAAAAACCGGAATCGTGCCATTATCGCAATGCATAAGTGGCTTGGTCGGGTCTTGGTTTGAAATAGTTTAATTTATTATATTATAACTCAATTTCAAGTATCTATACCTTGGCTGACGATACAACCATTATTTTTCCCACAGAGACCCAAACCTAGCCTCTATAGCTCTTCGAAATCATATATTTGATTTAAAGTTGTTCTAGAAATGGCAAATCAGAATAAACTCCTCAAATTCGATCCATGTAAGCTTCTCTCTAGGAAAGTTTCGTGTCCGGCAGTCAAAATTGACTAAGACAAAGTACTTTCCAAAACAATTGCTAGTTATCTCGGACTACAATTGGATAAAAAACTTACGTGGAGCGTACATGCAAAATTAAAAATACAAGAACTGACAAGACGCCACAAACAACATTCTGGACTACAGATCTTCACTTGACTTATCAAACAAACGACTAATATATAGCAGTATACTAAGACTTATTTGGACATATGGAGGAGAACTTTAAGGCCAGCAAAACACCTCCATATACACAAAATACAAACAACACAATCCAAATTCTACGAAAAATTGTTTATGCTCCTTGATTTTTTTCGAATCTCACTATATACAACGACATGAACATTCCTACTATAAAATCACACATTCACAACAAATACACAACATTCCTCATTTATACAAAATCACCAAAATCCACTCGTTCTTTTCTACTCCCTATTACTAACCTTAATTAATTAATATTAAAAAGACAATGGCGAAGAAACATTCTCAACTATTGATGTTTCCATTTCCAATACTTGATATTCCTGTAGGAAAGAAAATAAAAGAACACTCGGGTTAAGTTTGCTGGATGCGCAATTGCGCAGGTGCAAATGAAAATTATAGAATAAATAAATAACAATGTAAAGAATTGAATGTGCTAGCTTTGTATTATATTGTGTAAACATTAGATTGACTGGCACTGTCTATGTGAAATCCTCTGAACGTAAAGAGAACAACAGAATAAGAATCGTTTTATTTTCGTTAGAGAAAAAGAAACGAGATAGGAAACGCCAGTGCAGAAACAGGAAGGGAACTGTTTTAACTACTTCTTAATTGTGGGAAAACTCTGGCCGGAAATGGGAAGGCTTTGCTTAAGAATCGATTTCTAAGCAATCGAATTACTTTTTCTCAACTGTTCTCTTTGTATTATCTAACTTTTAGGAACATGGCGACAAATGGTGAGGTGTCACATTAACTGTACATGCTTACTGCTTTAACTACTGTCACTAACTGTCACGATTTATTTACTTTTTCATTAACTATACCTACTAATCTACTGTGTATTCGATTATCACTGAACCTGTAATTCACCGTGTTCAAGTTTATTTTACACTATTTAACTATTGGAGAAGCGATAAATACTTATTTATTGTATAAATAAATCTATATTGTTTGTTTATTTAACGGTATAACCAAGAATTTTTTACTCTCTTTAAAAATCCTAAGGTTGTTAGTTGCTATTTCTAGCTACTCGTGTTCGGTATTAATGTTTTGATTAATTTTCTTTCCCTTGAAAAAATAAATTATCTTTGACACCTCTATCAAAACTTAAATGATTATTTTTCCCATAAATCGAACTACTACTTCGGTAGATTCATAAAATACCGATACGATTTACATTTCGATATAGACATCCCTATGCCATCCGGAATCATGCACAATTGCAGCGACATCTTATAATATTACATGACTAAAAACTTGTTTATTTAATAGAGAGGATTATATAGGTATGATTACTTAATAAAAATTTTTGGTTGATACTTATTCTAAGTATGATTAATATGCCTTTGAACAAGGCACTAAATGGGCGTTAAATTTTGTTTTTGTTATTTGAATTATATTAATATTAACTAAACAATTGTTCGTTTTTCACCAGAAGAGATAATTTTTTCATAAAATTTACAACCATCAAGTAAAGTCATCCAACTGATAAATAGTAATCCACTTCCGGTAATCAAAAACAGCACTATATTTCGTGTTGTTTGTTCATTTAAGGTCACTTTATGCTGCTATTGCTAATCGAACGATGCTACAGTGGGAGCTCTAAATTTTGCCTACCCAGGTTTAATTAGGATAGGGATATTTAATTAAATAAATTTATATAAATACTTCTATTGATGCATAAAAAGAAATAGAAACCTACATAGTTGATTTTAACACGATTTTCGGCCTGTGGTCTAGTGGTTAGCATAACAAACTACTAAGCCCAACATCTCGGGTTCGTGACCCAAGGATTTTTTAAAGGAGGTAACAAATCCTTGGTTACGCCGTCCTATGGAAGGGACGTTAAACGGGGGTCCCGAGCCTGTACGATGTCAAGTACTCGTGAACAATCATTATCCTAATTATTCCTGGATAGGTAAAATTTAGAGCTTCCACTGTAGAATCGTCCGATTAGCCATAGCAGCAAGTGACATTTAATTAATAAACAAACAAACAATTACTATTTGGTTTGGTGATGTAGTTGTGTACCCTTTCGGCTTTTTGGGGTAGCAAAAATGGATTTTTCCCTACTCTACATAGAAGCAATACCAAACCTTGATTTCTAAAATGTAAAAAATGGTGTTAAATTGTTGGCTCTGAATACATAAATGTGCTGGATATTTAGCTTCCAAACTTTCGATCGTGAAGAAGCAGTTATGATCTCAACGATTTATCCTTATTGTGATATCCTCCCATCTACGGCAGGACTCCCAAAAAGAGGATACTCAATGTCCGTTCTCTCTTCCTGCAAGAGCTGTCCATTAGAACAGTGGTAGCGATTACATCAGGTGCAGGACTTTCTCCAACCAAACACACTTCAAGACGAGATTCCAGGCTGGAGTCACCCACTTCCACACGTAACTGGAGAAACCGCCTGATCACATCGATACTAATTTACAGGGCATTGAACCAATTGCAATTAGCTTAATAGTAGTAGAAAGTAAAAGAAAGAAACAATTAAACATTTTCTTTAAATTCCAAAACCCGCGCATGTTGTAATCATCAGTGATTAAATATAATAATTTACCACTACAACCCATGAAGGATATTGGTATCGGTATATCCGACCTTATACATTAGGGAGCGGCGTGGCTCAGTGGTAGAGCACTGAGTTGCCATGGCGAAAATCCTGATTGAAATCCCGCTGCTGACAAACTTTTATTTCCTGGTGAGATGGATCATATGGGATCTAGGATCATCCTGGGACTCACCCAGCGTCTATAAAGTGGGGAAAAATCTGGCACTTTAGCGTTATCTAGGACTAACCTCCCTGTACCAATGTTGTCTATGAAACAGTCTCTACCATGTACCATGAACCCCATACCCGTTTACGGTTCATAGTGATAAAGGTATTTTTATATCCGACCTTATAAAGGCTGGATGGGTCACATGAGAGTATTCAGCTATCTTCACTGTCAATTCAAAGCTGTTATCTGAATAAATAGTTTAGTTACATACCATACTTATTTCAGTTACTCAGCGCCCTTTAAAAAGAGCTAACCAACAGTTAATGCTGATGATACATGTGTATTATCAGTCAACACCAATGCAGTTGTTGCATCCCATAACCTCCAATCCCATATCGCTGATCTTGAAGAATGTTGTCAAAACTGGAGAATTAAAATAAATTCTCAAAAATCGCATCAAATCACTTTTACCTTAGGTCGTAAACCAATGACTTCCTGACCTTCAGTATCCTTTAATAATGTCCCACTGGTGCCTGTAGAACAGATCCGATACTTAGGGCTGCATCTCGACAAACGATTAACCTGGAATCCTCATACTAGACTGAAAAGACAAGAAACCGCTCGACGTTTTAGGCTACTTCAACACTTACTAGACAAACGCTCTAAGCTCCCAATTAACTACAAAAGACTCATCTACATGAACATCATACGACCTACAGTCGTGGAAGGAGGTAATTTGTCTTCGATTGCGCTCAACCGCCAGATTTTTCCCACTTTTATAGAGGCTGGATGTACCCCAGAAGGTTACTAGATCCCGTAGGACCCATCTCCGGCCGCTAACAGATTAAATTAAATTCTGCACAGCGAACGCGATTTGAACCCAGGAACTTCGGAACGGCAACTCAGTGCTCTACCACTGAGTCACTCCGCTCCAATTCTTTAAGCAAATCTGCTGACATTTAACATCATTTGAGACATTTTTTGAAATTTAAAGGTTTTATCAATTTTAACCAATCTCGATCCTACAGAGTCGATCTATGGATGCTAAAATATTAAATAATTTATTTTCCACAGCTGGATTCGAATGTGGACCTACAACTCAGTAACTTGACGCTATACTCCGCTTAAGATAAACTAAATTTGCTTTTACAATATTTATTGTTTGTGAAGACATTATTTGGTTTTATCGAATTCGAAACACTATATTAGTTTTTAGAAAATGTTTTAAACTCATTTTATATTAAAACTGTACTTCATTGTTTCTAGGAAGAAGGTCTCAAAAAATTGTCTTATCATCGATAGTTCAGGAATTTGGTTTGTTCAAAATCATTAAACCCAACCATTATCATGTTATTATTATCATGAATATTACCTAATCATCATATTCGATCCATAATAAAATCGAGCAATTTCTTGCCAGTGTTATATAATATAAAAATTTATCAGTTTGAGTTCCGATTAATATTACAAGAAGTAGTAAGAATGGAAATTAAACACAAATTTATTTTATTTACGTTTCAATTTATCGTACTCGAACCATCATGTATTATCTATTTTAAATGAAATATTTCGAAATTTTCTATTCAGCTCTGCTTTAAACCTTCAAGGAAAGTTGTTGTCATTCCAAAGCTTGAGCAATCCCGATGTTTATCAGCATCCTTATTATAAAGACATGAAAATGAACTGAGCAAGTCATTACCTGGCCTTATCATATCTTTCCTTAATTATAAACTCTTTCTCTCTTCCATTGTCTGATTTTATCATCTGTTTTGACTTTTTCTTTTTTTACTTGTACACATTCCTCTTCTCATTGAATACAGATCGAAATAATTACTTGCTATTAAGACAAACCTCAAGCATTCAATTATTTTGTTTAATGATATCGCCAATTCAAATTAAAAGTATCGAAAAAGAAAACACAACTTTTCAGGAGAGTGAAATAACTGTTTATAGGTTCTTTCAAAATCAGTGCGTATCGTCAAACGAATGTCATCATACGTGGTTTTAGTGCCCTATAGAAGTCTCTATATGAATTTTATATCGATTATCTATCCTTGTTTTTTCACTGGAATCGAAAATCACCTTATTTAGAATTAATTTTCATTCTTTAAACAATTTAAACTAAATAACATGACAAGGGTTTTTCCCAATGTTCTCATTGTTGATTGTAATTGTATCATCTAGAATTTGTTGAATATATTTTGAGAAATGGCATAATTTTCTTATTTAATATACATTAAAAAATTATAAAGGACGTCTTCTTTACTTGGTAGTTTTTTTTCGTCTTTAGTCGTGCTCGATCAGTTAAATTGTAAATATTGTTAAAAAATGGCAAATCACAAAACCACTATTCTTGACTTCCTTTATGTGTTACATAAAACATAGCGTTATTTTTTAATTCAAATGGATAAAATTGAATGGATTTATTTAAAAAATAAAAAAAAGCTTCATTTCATTCCAATATTTCGATTTTAGGACTGCTATTTCAATACTGAGAATGCAGTGAAATAAGATAAGACATTTTTGTTTTAAACTATAAATTATATTTAACTATAATCTCTAAGATATAACCTAAAATAAAAAAAAACAAAGTATTTAATTATTTTATTAATGTAAACTATTCCATATTAAAATTCAACCATTGAAGCAGCCATCCGAAGAGTAAAAAAAATCCTGGAGGAACTATATACAACCGCATGTCCCAACATCTAGCATATGCGGATGACGTCGTCATTACCGCTAGAACCCAAGAAGCATTATCAGAAACATTCGAAGATTTTGAAGAAGCACCCATTGAACTGGCTCTTAAGGTGAATGGAGATAAAACTGTATATATGAAAAACTCAAAATTGGAAAAGATGGCAAATGAAAAAGTGAGTTTAAGAGAGCACAGTTTTAAAGCAGTAACCCAATTCAAGTACCTGGGAAGTGTGGTCACAGTTGATAACAAAATAGAGAGTGAAATACAAACCAGAATAGCAGCAGGGAATAGGTGTTATTCGTCACTGCAAAGAGGTTTTTAGTTAAAATCACTCTCTGAAAGAATACAAATTGAACTGTAAAAAACCATAGTAAGACCGGTAGTCGTGTATGGGTGCGAGCCATGGCCCCTAACCAAAAAATCAGGACTTATTGTCAACACATGGGAAAGAAAAATATTAAGGAGAATCTAGGGCGGAGTTGCCGAAAATGGTGTATGGAGAAGAAGACAGAATGAGGAGCTGATGGAGCTATATGGGGAGCCGAACATGGCGTTGATAAAGAAAGTCAGACTGAGATGGATGGGACATGTGGAAAGAATGCCGGACCACAGGATAGCGAGGAGAATGCTCGATGAGAAACTGGACGGTAAACGAAGCAGAGGACGCCTCCGGATCAGATGGATAGATGATGTCGAAGAGGATCTGAAACTGGTGGGTGTACGAAACTGGAGGAGGATAGCACAGGATCGCGGAGATTGGTCGGGTGTGGTGTTGGAGACCCGGGTTCTTGCAGGACCTAGTGCCAAAATAGTAATAGTAATAATTATTTTTATTTGTCTTTTCTATTATTTTTTTTCTTTAAAAAACCAATGAATTTGTTGTATATTCCTCGGTAATAATAAATATTTTGTATTCATCGGTTTATAGAAGTTTACCACTATTGTACCCGAGAAAGGGTCCTGTGTTTAGTAAATGGTGGAGACTATAGTCTTTTTGTGATGACTATTGCGGAGGAAGGTGATTTAGCCGAGATCATGCTCAACCGTCAGGTTTTCCCTCCATTAACGGTACCCACTTTAAAGGTTTCACAGATTCATGGATGTTAATACATTAAATAAATTTTCTATCGAATTTGAACCTGGGACCTCCACACAATGAGCTACGTCGCTTGAAACAGGATACGAAACTGGAGGACAGCGCAGGGTCTCTGAGATTGGTCGGCTCTGGTATTGGAGGCCCGGGTTCTTGCAGTACCCTAGAGCCAAAATAATAATATTTTTATTTGAAAAGAAAAGATAGGTCCAGGGCTGGGACTCGAACCCGGGTCTTGCAGATCGCTAGTCTGGGACTCTACCAACTGAGCCGTCCTGGCTGTATCAGGCCACTGATCTTAAGTTCCCCCGTTCTCGCATTTTGCGAAGTATACGAGGGGAAGAATGTTCTTTGAATATTATTTTAATTTGGATCCAGTTGACTTACGTCATTATAAATATTATAATTTATTTTATTTTATTTGTTACTAATTTTTAAACATTTTTATTTGAAAAGAAAAAATATCACTTAGGATCAGTGAAAAGAAATGATGTGACCATGGCCGGGGAGCGAGCCTGATACAGCCAGGATGGCTCAGTTGGTAGAGTCGCAGACTAGCGATCTGGAAGACCTGGGTACGAGTCCCGGTTCTGGACATATCTTTTCTTTTCAAATAAAAAGATTTAAAAATTAGTAAAAAATAAAATAAAAGAATTTTATAATAATAATAATTCCATATCACAAAACAATACTAAATTGGTACTCATATTTGAATAGGCTCACTATGGGGACACAAAATAACTACTAAACTCAACTTGGATTTCTATAATAATATCCAGGTACATCTAATAAAAGGCTAAGTACTCGCTGTAGCACAATTAAATGAGCAGATTTATAAATGTACAGCGAGGATCTGTCCGCCGTTAGGGGGTACCTTCCTCATATGTTAAATGTATGGCGGACAAAGGGAGCCCCCTCAAATATGGTATTACATATATATATATATATATTTGTTAAGTAAATATATACAGGGTGTTTCGGAATTGCACGGGACTATTTTAGGTATGTGTTCTCTAACACAAAATAAACAAAAAAGTTCATAAGATATATCTCAAACTCATTTATTAAACAGATATCAAAGACTACAGATTTATTATTTATTATTACAACATTTAGAGTAAGTGTTCAAAGGAGCCTACGTTTTGTTGAATGCATTCTCTGACTCTTCGTAGAGCTAAGAAATCGGATCGTGGAAGCCGCAGTAAATATCAAGCACTCTCCTGATGCTACACGAAGAGCCAGAGAAGCATGGGTTCGTCCTGCTGAATGGTGCATTCAACAAAACAGAGAGACCCCTTTGAACAGTTACTCTAAATGTTGTAATTATAATACATAAATAATAAATCATTATCCTTCGGTATCTGTTTAATAAATGAGTTAGAGATATATGTTAATATGAACTTTTTTGTTTATTTTGTATTAGAGAACACATACCTAAAATAGTGCCGTGCAATTCCTGTATATATATTTATTTAAATAAATCATTTTATAATCATTGAATGGGAAATTATAATAAGTTTTGAGAAAGGAAACTGCTATGAAAAATCAGTTGGATATTACGTAACAAATCTGAAGGAAGTTGTAGCTCAAATTCTTACTGCGCCATTTGAGCAACTTTCTCGCTATTCCCCGGCCCACCTTTTTATTATGTAACTAACTCTGTTTCCTGACCATCACATCGGAATTCTACTACTTTAATATTATATCATTTAATTTAAATTTTTTTTTTCAAAATTAATAATCATTTTAAACTGGATTAAGAAGAACAAAAGGCCTACTTTTGACAACCAGTTTAGATCCATGTTATTAATTTTAATTTAATAGATTAGAATAACAAATTTGTACAGCAGAAATAGAAAATAAATCTGGCCAAAAGGTTACATAATTAAAATTAGATGATATTTACATAAGTACCTGAAAGTATATAAAAACCAAAAAGAAAATCCTTTTCATGAAAAAAAAAAAAAAATATGAGCATAATAGAGTTAAAAGAAAATATATATAAGACAACAATTCTAACTGATTAGAGCACCTGCTTGAGAATTTATATGTTGGAAAGCATAGGTTTGAATGAGGGTAGGAAAGAAGCATGGCGGATACGGTGAATGTGTAAAGGTCGGAAGGGTGATATCTTTTTTCATGGAATTGCACTGAGGTTTTGAATTGGAGGAAACTGTAGTTATATGACGGGTGATGAGAGCTCACGGATTGGTATATCAATGACCGATTAAATATGGTTAACCTGTGTTGTATTGGTTAGTATAACAAACTACTATGACCAAGATCTAGCGTTCACAGCTGGACATAGGATTTTTTAAAGGGAGTAAAAAATCCATGCTTATGGCGTCCTTCGGAATATGGCGTAAAAGGTGGTACCGAGCCTTTGCGGTGTCCCCAGATAGACAAAGTCACTTTAGCATCGTCTGATTAGCCATAGCAGTATAAACATGAGTTTAAATGAAAAAAAAAAAACTGATGAGATATTGTCTACGAATGGAAGGGAAGAACCAGTTTAACTCGTGATAAATAAATAACTCGTGACACATAAGACCTCCTTGAGTTACCGAAGACAAACCAAAACGAGCTATTCTTGATTCGCTTGAATTTGTCCTCGAGCACCTTCATGTATACAATAACTAATTCATACATAATACTTCAGATAAATCTATATATAAGTCTTATTATTTGATACAATTATTGTAAACACTTTTCATATAGGATTTCTTTGTTTGATATCAATAACATTTACAATAAAAGCTATAAGTTGTTTTTATATAGAGAGCAAGGCCAGTAGGGTGGTCGACGAGGCAATAAGCCTTTCACTTGATATCGACTACAAAGGATTTGATTTAAAGAGCCCACTTGAAGCCAGGCTACACTTGTAATGATAATGCTACTCATTTATGAAGTTTCGTACAGGAAATTAGTTGCAACTGAAATTATTAGGAACCTTATCCTCGTATAAGAAGAGGCACGTAACCTCGATAACTAACATTGAAAAATCTCTCTCTTTTAAATAAAAAACCTAAGTAATAGTAATGCATTATAAACCAGGATAGACACAATTTAGGACTCCGCAGCGGGAATTCTACTGAAATTGCGGGAATTCTATTGGAATTATTAGCCAATAAGTATGAAATAAAAACCTCAAAAAGAAAAATATGTGTTGTATCTACAGTAAAAAAAAATTAGTCAAAACATACATATGGCTCTACGTATACATCCCGCGTTGGGACAAGGCCTCCCAATTTAGTTAGTTTAAAACTGTACAAAATTGTGTTGCAAAATGTTTAAAATTAAACTTGAACGAAGAAGAACACCGAGAAAGAAATTCGAATTCAAAATGTAATAATTATAAAATAGGGAGTAATCCCTGATTAAAATTATATATTATTAATTAATTATATTATATATTATGTTTCAGCATTATTATTGATTATTAAGTTCTATAAGCCTACCCTACTATAACATTAGTTCTCAAAGGTTGTTATTTAATTACGGACAAACGATATTTTTCCTTCTATTTCTCTCGGTATAATAGTTCTGTAAAAACCAAACCCAAAAATTAAATAAACATAAACGTTATCTCAATAAATTTTAATTCATTATGTATTTCATAAAAATATAACAGCAGACAATTATAAAAATAATTACGCGTAATATTAAAATATTAGTTACTAAAATTAGGGTCAAGTGATTTTTATTTATAGGTTAAGGTATTTTTCTAATGGTATTTCTGTTATCTGTTTATTACCTTGAAAGGCCTTGTTTCCAGTGATGATGGTTAATCGTAGTTGTACTGTCTTATTATTTTTAATGAATATAATTATATAAACTAGAAAAAATACATTGGAAACATAAAAGTATAGTTATACTAAAAAATTATGTTATTTTATTTAAGTTAAGCATTGATGTTGGAATAGTCCAGGATCCATGGTCCATTTTTTCACTTAATTAGTATCAAGCTAAATCTTCGGAAATAGCTTCGTTTCGATGAGACGCGAAAATCCTCGATTGTGGTAGCTAACAGAGGTAGCAAGGATAAAATATGTCGATTTGATGATTCTCAAAAATTGATTGCTAACAGAGTTTATTTTTTGTTAAATCTCAAGATAATTATCTAAATTATTTGAAAAAATATTTGTCCTATAAAATGTATGGTTTGATCAAAGAGTCCCCTCCTTCCAATATGTATCAATAACGAAGTCAAAAAAGAAGAAGTAAAAAAAAACAGCTGGTTAGTAATCATTTTTGATGACTTCGTTATCGATACATGTTGGAAGGAGGGGACTCTTTGATCAAACCATACATTTTGTAGGACAAATATTTTTTCAAACAATTTAGATAAGTATCTTGAGATTTAACAAAGAAAAAACCTAGTTAGTAATAAATTTTTGAGAATAATCAAATCGACATATTTTATCCTTGCTACCTCTGTTAGCTACCACAATGGAAAATTTTCCCTCAGGAAATTGTTGGGCGTCTCATCGAAACGAAGCTATTCACGAAGATTCAGCTTGATACTAATTAAGTGCAAAAATTTAACATGGATCCTGGACAAGTCGGGGAATAAGTGCCTAAAAAATGGTTGGGTCAAAAAACATTTTTTGGCCAAGAAGGCATTTCACCACCAGTTAATGCTACCCACTTTATAGAGGCTGGGTGAGCCCCAGGAAGTTCTTCATATCAGACAGCGTCAATTTATGGCTGTTGAAGATTATATTATTCGTCTGTCATACCCGGACTTTAAGCACGACAACGAAGCGTTATACGTACTGAGCTATTCCGCTTCCTTATTTCGCGAAATGCTACGTGTGTGTGTGAAAAGTCTAGCTGAAAAAGGAAAGTTGTCGGAAACTGAAATTAGGTGATTAACGTAAGTACAAGCCTGTGAAATTATAGCAGATTTTCACAAAACTCAACTCACCAGAAGTGCCAAATTATATCACTGGTTTTACTTGTTTTTATAATTTTCTCAAAAATTGCTCCATCATTTTTGATGAAACTTTCCATATAGTTATAAAACTAATTTGTTTCCCACATCAAATAGGATTAAAATGGTTTCGTTGTGCTCGAAAGTATAATTTTCAAAACTTCTAAAATGGCCTTCATTTTGTTTATATGAAAATATTAACCGTCAATTATAGTTATCTATTATAAAAAATATATTAAATTAAACTATGAAGGAAGTTAACAATAAACTACATAAGACATTTTTTTTTTATTATTTAATTTTCAGTTGCACCTGCGCAATTGCGTATTCAGCAAATTTGATCCGAGTGTTTTTCTCTTTGCTTTTCTACATGATCTTCTATATGACGATGGAGTAAAAATATCAATAGTTGAGTAGGTCTCTTGGCCAATGTCTTTTTAATCTTTTCCTGTCCAGTCCAGGTAACAGGGAGTAGGAAAGCGGAAGAACGAGTGGATCCGAGTGATTTTGTGTCGATGAGTGCAATGTCATGTATTTGTTATGAATATATGATTTTATAGCGGGAATGTTCATGTCGTTGTGTATGGTTCGATTCGAAATATACCATGGTGCATTAACAATTTTTCTGAGAATTTTGGACTGTGTTGTTTGTATCTTGTGTATGTGGACTTTTTTTGCTGAACCCCAAAATTCTGCTCCATATGTCCAAATAGGTTTTAATATACTATTATAGATAAGTCGTTTGTTCCGTAAGTCAAGTGAAGATCTGTAGTCCAGTAGATGTGATACTTGTTTGTACCGTCTGGTAGTCTACATAAGAAATAAGGAAAAAAATATTTCCTTAAAAAAAAATCAAGAAATAAATGTAGTGACACATAAGATATTTATATCGCACCGTCGGAAAGAGTTGTAATGTTTTACCATTGAGGGTCTTGGGTTTGGTACATTGTAGAGACTTTACTGTTTTTTAGACAACGGTTGTGTCCTAGATTTCGCTCAACCGCCAGATCCCCTCATAATTTTGGGTACCTACTTTACAGGGACTAGATGAGCCCCAGGTGGGCCCTAAATCTCATAAGATTCATCTACGGCCCATAACAGAGTAATTAAAAGTTTGCCAGCGAGCGGGATTTGAATCCAGGACCTACGTCACTGCAACTCAGCGCTCTACCACTGAGCCACCCCCCTCCCCTGGATATGATATTTATATTTCTATATAATTCAATTGTTATTTTAATTTTCCCTGAACATTTCATAGAATTTCATTTGAAATTATATTTAAGATTATAAAACTTTTAAAATTTTGGCATAAATTATTTAAGCTTTTAACAACTGTGAATTAATCCTGTTGAGTCTAGAGACCCTTCTAGGGCTCACCCAGCTTCTATAAAGTGGTTCTCTTTAATTGTGGAAAAATCTGAGAATTGAGCATGGTCTGGCCAAATTACCTTTAGTTCCGATACGATGTGGACTCTACCATATCCTTAGCCAATTATATTATTGTGATATATATTTTTTTTTTAAGTATGATATAAGTTTTTTTTTTTATACCCTGAAGGAAGAATATCGAGGCTAGAAAGTGGGCATTTTAAGCAGGCGTTGGCCTGTTTTCATTTAGCGCATTGGCCGAAGTGTGTCAGTCCCGGATTGGACCCGTTCGTCGAACAAGGACACGTTATAACTTGTTAATTCAGCCGGAAGATATCTGAGTGGCTGCGGGTATCCTCAATACCGGGTTCTATTCAGGATATATTTGAAAATGGTTCTTAAATAATATAAAATGTGTAAATAGATTTTTGATATCGAAGCCTAGTGATCGAATTAAAAATCAAAATTTTAAATAGAAACTTGAATAGTTCCATCTATTTCTTGGACTTTTTTATTAACAACATCTTCTTCTTTTACATTCTCTTTTGTACTTTTCAGCGTAGAGTCTTTGATCCAACCCAAGATCTCCACCTCTTTCAAGAGTTGTCATCTTACGAGCGTTATCAGCGTCATTCCTCTTGCTTGACCCAACCTGGATATATAACTATGGTAGGTAAGCCGAGGCCTTCCCCCAGGTCTAGTATCTGCCGGTCTCGCCTCCAAAAATTTTCCAGGGTATCTTTCTGGGCTAAGGCGGCATAAGTGCCCATACCAGTGCGCATCTTTTCCAGGGTCTATTTCATCGCGGGGATATTTAATTCTTCCATAATTCTTTCATTTCGGAATCTATCCCGGCGCGTTTTTAAGCCACTCTGCGTAAATATTTCAACTCTGCAAGCAGTTATTCGGCTCCATTTTTTATCGGGGAGGAGCCAACTCTCTACTCCATATAGCAGAACTGGCATGTATATGACCTTGAAAATTTGGAGCTTGACATTTTTCCCAAAATTTAACAACTTTGAAAGCTAAATTCAGCTTCTGTGATGAAACTATCCCATTTAAATTTATCGCGTATATATATGGAAGTTCGTCAATGCTTTCCACCCTCATTAATTTTTACCCAAATAAATATAAATGCGATAAATATCCTAAGTTTGTGATTTGTACTTTATTATTACTTATTATAACTTCTTTTTTTTAAGTGTGCGCCATTCGATCGGTTTTGGTTGAAACTGCCCAATACGCCTCATCTGAATTAGGGGCGATTTGGAGTGGCCCGCTCTCATGATTGAAGAACTAGACTCCAGGAAGAAATTGGCGACATAACGCCTGCTTTGCTGGCAAGAGTCATAACAAAGGCTAGAAATCGGTTTAATCAGTGTATGGAGGAAAGGGGACGCACCTATATGATTTGATCTTCAAAACTATATTTAAAAAAACTGTGGGCATGCGCCTGCATTATAAACAAAATAAAAATGTTCTGATTCATACAATTATATGGTTTTGAAAAGAGGAAGTTATGCTGCTGCATCTTTATTCTTCTGCGTCTTCCAATGGACCAACAGGCCATTACCAGTAGAAATTAATTAGTATGCTCATATTGCTAAGAAACTAACTAACATAATGTTTTTATTTTGAAGAGAAAAGATTTGCCCCCGGGATTCGAACCCGGCGCTCTAACCATTTGAGCCATCGGGGTCGCTCCCTACCTAGGACAAATCTGTTCTCTTAACCGATCCCATATCCCCCGTGCTCTCGCAATTTTTGCGATGTATACACGAGGAAGAATGCTCATTGAACATTACTTTTAATTTTAGGATCTTTTTGACATATGTCATTATATTATTTATAATTTATTATAATTTTTTAATCATTGCTTTAATTTTTAAATATTTTTATTTTGAAGAAATAAAATTTGCCCGTAGGCGGGATTCGTACCCGGATCTCCGCCTCACCGTGGCAACGCTCTAACAATTTGAGCCACCAGGGTCGCTTCCTACCTAGGACAAATCTGTTCTCTTCACCGATCCCATGTCCCTCGTGTTCTCACAATCTTTGTATACACGAGGAAGAATGCAGAATGATAACATAATGCTGTCCCCTATCTGTTAGGAATGTTGATATGGGATGTGCTGCATTTGATATTTATTTATGTAATTTTTTTTGTGCATTTCCTAATAATGCCCTGATTGAAGAACGAACGTCTGGTTAGTTATTTTCCAGTATTTCAATTCTTTATGGTTTATTTTTTATTAATCAATAACTTATTACATTAATTTCTTCTAGTTCACTTCTACTTATAGAAAGTAGAAGGAAGATGGAAAAAAATGAGGTAAACAGATAAGGACAATAGAAAAGTGTTACTCAGAGCTGTAACGTGACTCACTGGGATGGAATGGACTCACTACAATGGAATTCAGCGGCACAAAACAGCCCCGTACCGCATCGTTCCAACCTTATTCAGTACCGTAGAGAAAAAAATAGGATTTTTTTTATCAGTATCATTGTAGGATTTTTTTCAGTTTTGTCATTACAAGTTTCTAGGTTTTTTTCATTATACTTGAAGTTGTTTAGAAAATAATAATCTCTATCTCTATCTTCTGCACAGGTGTAACTTTACCTGCCACAGTACACTAACTAATTATGTTTTAAAAAAAGAACATCTTGAGATTTTTGAAATATATTTCGATTTGGCAACCAGTTTCGTCCGTTCACACATTTAACGTAACTTTAATACGCGATTCTAAAGTCACTTTAAAACGTAAATAAAATAAAAAATTGAAAAAAATATACTGAATATTCTAAACACGCAGCTAATATCAACAATAACTCACTATGCTTTAAACCGATAAGACAGAAAACAATTACACAGCTATTATAGATAATAGCTCAAACGAAAGCTAAACGAAAAAAATATCCCAGCCCTGGGCAAATCTTTTCTCTTCATAATGAAATATTGAAAAAAATATCGGTTTTTAAAACAAATATTTTGAAATTGACTTACCGATGTTTTGGAAATAGTGTTATGTTATTTGATAGGTTCCTGTTCTTAACTCAAAATTGGCAATCTGGTTAAAAACAACTTTAAATAGTTCAAGGTCTCATTGTCGAGATTGGACAAGTTTTTTAAAGGTTGATTTTTAATTGATATGTCTATAAGATGTTTCTTACTGGAATTTAAAAGATTTTGAAAAGAAAAAAATACAATTTTTGAAGTTTTTGGACTTTAATGAGTTTCTGAATTTAAAATATTCTCATATAAATTTTATTCCTTATGAAAAAAAACAACTAAAAATATGACCAATAGAGGGTCTAGGGTTCAGTACTTGATAGAGACGATTCTGTTACCAAGCTAAATGTTTTGCCCGTGGTCATCGTCATTCGTCTTGGGTTTCCTCCAATTAAAAGTTCCCTCCTTGTAGAGGCTGGGTGAGCCAAAGGAATAACAGAAAAAAAATAAGGCGGGACGCCTGGCAGATGTGAAACATAGAAGTTGGATGTTATTGTGAAAGAATTAATTATTTAAGTGTAAGAAAAGGATGTAATGGAAGTGAATACGGATTTTTTTAAAGATTTATGTGATAAAAATAATATTATTTTCATTTAAAAAAATATATAAAAGACCATTATAATCCAAATAAAATATTACAATTCACTATCATCAGTTACTTCTGTAATATTAACACTCGATGATGTTTCTGATGGTATCAAAAGTTACAATAGGCAGATGGTAACTAAAATAACCAACGAAAGTGTTACTTTTAACGTTATGGAGGTGTCTTGTAAATACTGCATCTATCGTTGTGCCATATCTTGTTGTATATTCCCTTGGATTATTATTAATATACAATTGAAAGTCTTGTTAAAGAAACGTAATCAATGGTGATGACTCATCTTTTGCGAAATTTACATTAAAGTCTCGAGCTAAAATCATGGGTAATTCATCTAAATTTTCGTTTAAAATTCTTGAACCACTTATACTGCACGGAAGCAAACTACGGTGTAAAAATGAGATATCTTTGATTTTTTGGTTAGGTGAAATATATACAACAACCATGAGTATCTGTCTTCCATCATCTAATGTAATTTGAGAAGGACATTTAACGAGGCATTTAAGCACTTAGAGCGTAATTTTATAAGGATAATAATTTTATTAATATTAAATAAATGTTTAATATTATAATTTTAAATAACTTAAATTTGAGCTTACTAAATAATAAATTAAACGAGAATCAGAGCCACGGGGCTCCTCGAAGTTTTCGCATCACGGCATCACATCAACAGCTGCTCTCCTTCGCCGAACGCGCCATTTCACATCAATATATAATTTATTTCTCATAGTTCTCACCTGCAGATCAGTAACTTATCGCTCTATCCACCGAGCTCCTTCTCCATCTAATCAGTAAAGAAACAATGATATTCAATACGTGAGCCTCCTACAAAAGTGAATTGAACAAAGAAAGACACCGCAACATTATCTTTATTGCCTTAGGAAAAGGTTTGTGGTTAGGCTGACAATATTTTTTCCCTTTTTACTCGAGTAAATCGATAGGAGCAATCGTATGTGTGTTTATAAGATATTATAAAACACATCCCATTTGAATTGTATTTTTTTTCTATGAATATCGAGAGCATTTATTTTTTTTTCGGCTGAAAAATGATCAAGACTTCAATTGTCAATCCCTGATCATCTGACCTTTTTTCTTCAATGTTAAATTTGCCATTTATATATTTTATTTAAAAAAATTATTTTATTGGGGTAGTGGACCTTGTAAATTGCTAATTTTCTGACTTTTCTATCCATTCTTACTCACCACTGTGACTTTTCAAAGGCACGGACTTATATTAAATGTTTAATTAAATATAAAAATTGTTTTAATAAAAATTCCCCCTAAAAACGGATTGGGCATGAAGTATGTTCCATCTTGCTCAGTAGTTTTGTTTCTTTTGGTATCATAATAAAAAAATACATTAAATTTTAACTACAGAATCCATACTTATGAAATTTCTTTTCAAACTGACAATGAAAGACAAATGAAAACAGAAAGTGTGTTCAGTGAGGCAAGAAGAAGATCGCTTGCCAACTTGCCTCGGCTAATGTGGTATTAGCCTGCCATGGATGAGGTATTAGGCACCTTGAAGTAGCCTTCTATAATCCATGGATTCATCGTCTGTGATCCATGGAACCACTTCAGAGAATCTTTGGATTGGCTAGAGTATTTAATTTTGTCTGAAACAACGCTTTGGCAGAGCTGAAGAATTCATTAGTTCTTGTGTCTCATATAAAAAATCAAGGTTTTTATCACGTTGTAACCAAAAATAACAACAACAAAAAATCCTGAGGTCACCTGTCGTCTAATGTTTAGCATAGCAACCAACCATGCCCAAGATCACAGGTTCGCAGCAACTCACACTGTAGTCCGATCAACCATAGCAGCATAAGGTGACTTTGAACGAAACCAATAAAACAATCTTGTTCCTCTGTAACCGTGAAGCGTCTTGGGTACTTGATAAATGCTATAAATGTTGTTCAGCGAGGTGATTTGGCCGTTCAATCGCCAGACATTTCCCCAGTTAAGGATGCACACTTAATAAAGCCTGGGGTGGCTCAGAAGGGTTTGAAGGGTTGCAGTATTTTAAACTAATTCCATCCTACTAACCATAATAGCAGAAAAGGCGGTGGTATTTGTAAATTTTGGTAAAATATTATTTGTATTTTATTCCTTTATTTGTTATTCCTCACTACAAAGAGTGTTTCAGTTAAAATCGCTCTCTAAAAGAATATAAATTCAACTCTACAAAACCATAGTAAGACCGGGAGTCATGTATGGGTGCAAGACATGGCCTCTGATCAAAAAATCAGAACTTATCGTCATCACAAGGGAAAGAAAAATATTAAGGAGAATTTAGGGCGGAGTTGCCGAAAATGGTGTATGGAGAAGAAGACAGAATGAGGAGCTGATGGAGCTATATGGGGAGCCGGACATGGCGTTGATAAAGAAAGTCAGACTGAGATGGATGGGACATGTGGAAAGAATGCCGGACCACAGGATAGCGAGGAGAATGCTCGATGAGAAACTGGACGGTAAACGAAGCAGAGGATACCTCGGATCAGATGACTAGATGATGTCGAAGAGGATCTGAAACTGCTGGGTGTACGAAACTGGAGGAGGATAGCGCAGGATCGCGGAGATTGGTCGGCTGAGGTGTTGGAGGCCCGGGTTCTTGCAGGACCTAGTGCCAAAATAGTAATAGTAATAATTATTTTTATTTGTCTTTTCTATTATTTTTTTTCTTAAAAAAAACAATGAATTTGTTGTATATTCCTCAGTAATAATAAATATTTTTTATTCATCGGTTTATAGAAGTTTACCACTATTGTACCCGAGAAAGGGTCCTGTGTTTAGTAAATGGTGGAGACTATAGTCTTTTTGTGATGACTATTGCGGAGGAAGGTGATTTAGCCGAGATCATGCTCAACCGTCAGGTTTTCCCTCCATTAACGGTACCCACTTTAAAGGTTTCACAGATACATGGATGTTAATACATTAAATAATTTTTCTACCGAATTTGAACCTGGGACCTCCACATAATGAGCTACGTCGCTCTTTGGTCCCATGATAGTTCTTAAACAATAATTATAGCAATTATAGTAAGAATTTATGAGATAAGGTATTATATAAACGTGCTACTTGGTGCACAGGTGTACGACCTTGTGTAGATTAAAATCTCATACCATTCCAATGCATTTAATCGACAGCGGCATCTTAAATACCTGTTGGAAATATCCTTCAGATATGCGCCATAACCTTGTTGAGCAATCATATTATGTATGTATCATGTGTTATGTACCATGATTAGTGAATCACAAGGATTCATCATCGGCAATGACGGAAATTCCGAGGAATATCTACACACCTATAACACACCTTATGATCCATTCAGGGACATATTACTGTCCGGACGTCAGCGAAGAAATATGTGGGTTTACCATATCGAAACAGAATGCAGAATGAAACATTAACACTTAGAGTAGGAAAACATGTTAAATAATTCCATAAATTATATTAGAAGGCATCCCACTAGAAATACTTAAACGTTTCTGAACGATCGGTTGGAAACAAATACTTCAAGATAGAAAAATCCCCGTAATTGTGAGTCAAAAAATATTAATAAATAGGAACTGAAGGCCAACAAGCAGAGAAATAAATGTTTAAAATTTAATTTTTAATTTAAAAATATTTAATAATGTCTTCGAAAAGCATAACTTATAATATATTAACATGATAAAATGCAATAAAACTGTTCCTATATAACCCATCAAGGGTCTTGGGCTTAGTACTTGGTAGAGGCTATCATATAATTTATAATAATTTTTTAATCATTGCTTTAATTTTTTTTTAATTTTTTTAATTTTGAAGAGAAAAGATTTGAAGGATTCGAACCCGGATCTCCGCCCCACCGTGGCAACGCTCTAACCATTTGAGCAACCGGGTCCGCACCCACAGCTCTATATTTTTAAAGTTTATGTTTATACTACAACCCATAAAGCCTCTTGTTTTGGGTTCACTACAGGGTAGATAATGTTCCGTTTCTAACCTAACGGTTGTGCTGGGAGGTGATTTGGCCAATATAAAACTCCATGGTTTTTCTCCTAATCAAGGGTACCCACTTTATAGATGCTGAGTGAGCCAAAGGAGGGTCTGCAGAACCCAGAAAGCTCATCCAAGGCCATTTATAGAATAGATAATGGTCTGTTGATTCGTAAAAATGATGGATTTGAACTTAGTAAACAAAAACCAACAGAAAATAATAATAAAAAAACTTTACCAGCGTCATTCAGTTACTAACGTTGTAATGCAATGAAATATTAAATATGAGCCCTAGAAAAAACTTGCAAAGTTACAACTGTACTTCTCTAACACCATATATATACTACACTGAATATATGTATATTCAATTAATTATATTATTTAATATTTTAGATGGCAATTAACTAAAATAATGAATCAATAAAATAGAGCCAAAACTCAAAACGAAACATTAACATTTATTAGAATGCAAATGGAAAAATTCTGGAGTAAAAACAAACAATTACCAGTCGACGTTTCGCCTATTCAGGCATTATCAAGACACAAAAAAGAGTAAGATCAATAACATCTCAAAGAAGAAGTGCAATACATCCCAACGAATAATCGCCCAAATAGACTCATAATCTGAGACCGCACCTCCACCCCAAGACGTTCAACCCAAAACTGAGAAGGTGATACGCAACCAATTTGCGAAACGTCGACTGGTAATTGTTTGTTTTTACTTCAGATTTGAAACATAAGGCTTTGCTTGTGTTTTTTTTTCATTTGCATTCTAATATAATAATGAATTGTAAAACATTTCAATGATTAATATATATTTATTTAACTTACTTAATAAACGGTTAAAGTACTTAATTGTGTTGAGTAACCCTATACACTAACGCCATTAGCTTGTACAGATCCTATAACATTTTAAATATCTTAACAGATAATACATGCTAGAAAGTTTTTTTTTATTATATCTGAATGGAAAACCTCGAGACCTTGGCATTGGAGCTCAAGTTCCAAAATAGAGAACTGGAAGAGATTAACGAATCAGAGGACTGGAGAGCCTTGGGCCTAGTCTGCAGCCACTGGAGTCTCGAAGGATGCACTTGAAAGTCTTGAAGTATGCAGTTTTTTTTGTATTAACTTATTAATCTCCTACTATTTTCCATAAAATTCATGCTTTTTTTTTGTTCTGATGAAGACATGCAATGTAGTTCGAAACGCTGGTTTCTAATTTATACGGTTAACCAACAATTATTCGAAATATACGGAATAAATTAATACAAACTTCATTAAACCTAACCACGGACCGATCCCCGATTTACAAATTATACGCCTGTTTTTTTAATTGTACTACAGTACCTAAAATATCTAAGTCTCAAAAAAATACCAAGTGGGTACTTATATTTTAATACTAGAGGTTATAAAATACTTGAAAGCACTAACCTAAGCTTCTTAGAATAATATCGGTGTACCTCTGCTAAAATATTAAGTACTCACTGAAGTACAATTAATTTCTAAAGGATGGTAGATCCAAACTTAAGCGGAAGGGTTTATATTTTTCTTATCGAATTAATTTTAATGAATCTAATGCCATGTATTTTTTCATTAAAGGATAACAAAAATAAACTTCAGATTCATTTATTTCATCAAATTACTTATTTGAAATCAATAATTATAGTTTTAAAATTGCTTTGTATGACTCAACCGTACTTTGTTTACTCATGATGAGTTGCAACTTAAAGGTTTTCAAAACATCTCAAGAGTCATTTCCTATTTTGCATCTTGCACCCACGTGCTACGTAACCGGTCGAGAACACTTTCAGAATATTGAGTCATGGTACAGTTTTGAATCTTTCTCAACTAAGAACTGACTTTTTGCGTAAATAAAACTGTGAAGAGGTCTGGGGTTCATTACATGGTAGAGACTGTACTGTTTCATGGACAACGGTTCCGCAGGTAGATGATTTGTTCTATGAAACCGCCAGGATCCCCCCTTATTTTGGGTACTATATTTTTATAACATTTTATAGAGGTTGGGTGAGCCCCAGAAGGGTCCTAGATGTTATATGATCCATCTCCGGTTGCAGACTAAATAAAAGTCTTGCCCGCAGCGGGATTTGAACCAGGATTTTCGGCATGGCAACTCAGTGCTCTACCACTGAACCACTCCACTCCTACTATATTTCATATAATTCATACTTTTTTTGTTTTTTGTTTTGATGAAGACATGCAATGTAGTTCGAAACGCTGGTTTCTAATTTATACGGTTAACCAACAATTATTCGAAATATACGGAATAAATTAATACAAATCCGTCGATTAAAATAAAATCTCACATGACTTAATATGCATAAATAAATAAGAATGTGGATGTGAGATTCCAAGGATTAATAATGAAACCGCTACTTCGAGTCCTGCGCAGTGCAATGTCCCCAGACCCCAGTTAAGCAGGTGGCCTAAGGATTATAATCCTTAAATAATTATTTAAAGGGAGGAAAAGATACTTAGTTATGTCATCCTTCGGGTGGGGTGTAAAATACAGGACTCGATCCTGTTAGGTGTCCTGTACTCCTCAAAGATCCCTATCCTAATTATACCTGGTTTTACAAAATTTAGGTCTCCCACTGTAGCATCGTCCGATTATCATTATTAACACATAATGACGTTTTACAAACCAAACCAAAGTTATGATTAAAATTGTATAAACATGAACTCGCATATTGCACTAGTATTTCTAAAGTGACATAAGACAAAAACCTACATTTTTGGAAAGATAGTCGTATTATTGAGCTTAGAATAGCATTGGGACACTAAGAGTGACACAAGTTCTTTCTGGCAGACCAGCTCTGAAGCTTGTTTGGACAGTTTTGATGAATGATAAAGATATATTTACCCATTTCATTCACGGTCGTAACACCACGGAAAAAATACAGATTTTTGAGCTGTGTCACTTTATGGATACCTGAGATGGTTCGGACACATATGCAGGATGAGTCAGGACCGAGACCCACGGAAGATAATGGAGGTCAGACTTACTTGCTCAAGACTCCGAGGAAGGCCCAGGATTGCCTACAATGAATATAGCAAGATTGGGAGAAAATAAGGGAAAAAATCTTGCTCAAATGAGACAACTCACACAAGATAGAGAGGAATGGATGAGGTGGGTTGAGGCTCCTCTACACTGAAAGCTACAAGGAGGAAAGAAAAGCTTTAAAAAATACTAGTGTGATTTATAATGTTAGTTCAATGTATCTGCTTCCTATTGAAACTTAGGCTAGAGTATTAGCTATTATACTTAACGAAGAATAAGATAAATACATAGAAACATATTTCTAATATAAAGCTGTTTCGGAAACCGTTTAACTTTAGTTACACAACTTCGCACTTAAGTGCATATTTATTATTGGTACCATCAACCTTTTATAAATTTCCATCCACGGAGCACTAACAAAACCCAAAACCGCCTGATCACTCTTAGTTCAGATAACTCAATTCTCCCATATAAGCCTCGGTCCTCGCCTCAGGCTACACCTACATTGGATCCGGTGTGATACGATGAGACGTCGCTAGCAAACCAAATGACTGAAATATATCGAGAGTTATAACATTTAGTTCTTTAAATTTATAAAATCAAGATTATTTATTAATTATTTTTAATTCATTTATATTTTACTATAATGTATAGTAAAATATGTATAATGTATACACCCCAGCATCGTATGTGCAGAATCACGTCGCACCGAACTGGATCCAATATAGGTGTAGGTAGCCTCAGACGTCTACCAGTCAACACAACGCTTATTAACTTTTTAGGAATTCGTTCCCCACCAAGCCCAACAACTATACAAGTCATCTTAATCTTCGCGACGCAATTACTTCACTAATATTAACCGGAAATTAATTTTTACCAGAATAAATAATTGGTTTTGAGTTTACTTAAATGAATAGATTATTTTGTAATGTACGGTATGATTGTAAGTAGAGGTTCTTTCGGACAGTATGGTTAATTTATATTAGGACTAATCGATGTTTACATCGATACCTGCACTGTTGTTGGGAAAAAAGTAAACATGGTTGCGGTCGATCTAATCGATTTCTTTTCCCATCGATCTCTTCAGGAAAAGGCTCGTTACTAGAGTTCTCACGGATCTGCGGTCTGGGACTCGTTCACCTTCGCTTTCTTCCCCACTGTCTTCTTCCTTATTATTGTTACTGGGTTCTGTATACATATAATTGTGTATATATGTATGCATAGGTTGTTGCTATATTCTAAGCAGATAAGATCCATGGTTCTTATGTTATATCATGGTTATACCAAACAGGGTTCCTAGACTAATCATGGCTCCATGGCCAGTAACTTTTAAGGCAAATTCAACAGTGTCCTTCCCATCGAAAAAGAATCGGGCTCAAGGGTTATGATGGATCGGTCTTGATCCATGGATTATGGCTGTTCGGAGTCAGCTTGACTATGAGGACCTATTTTTTTATTTTCTAGTAGAAAACCACCAGCAAATATCTGTAGATATTTTTGATTTTCAGAACTTTAGAACGCACATATCTATTTCGACCACTCTGAAACAATTTTGACTATTTTGTTTATTGTTTATTAACTTAAAATCACTTCATGCATCTATGTCTAATCGGACGATGTTGCAGTGACGGTTCTAAATTTTGCCTTTACAGGTATAATTAGTATAGAGATCTTAAATGAGTACCTGACATAGTTTACACTCGGGATGGTAACCCCATTTTACGTCTCTTCCGAAGGATAGCATAAGCAAACATGTTTTCTCCCTTTTAAATAGTAAGTTGTTATGCTAACCCTTACAGTTCATGTCTCCCTTGACTAGTTCCATCGTGACGTCAGTACAAACGTGCGTACGTCCCTGGCTTAATTCCTGAACGGTTAGCCGCAGAGAGTTGACATTTCGTATTTGGGCTTAGTGTAGAATCTAGTTCTGCGCCCACTTCTACATGATCACAGGTAATAATACTTTACTTGAAGGCTTTAACTAAATGTTGACAAAATATCTCTTTCCGAAAATTGCTATAAATTTTTTTTTATTCAGGTTTATTTAATTGCAAACAAAATATTTAATTTTAGATGCACGAGGGGAAACACAGGGCGACCATTTAAGATCACGCAACAACTTTATTCCTTCACTGCCACGTGAACTTTATTCCCTTTGATCTTCTGTACAAGTTCGACCAGCCTTCTCTGGTCTTTCTTCATCCTGAAACCCTCCCAGATTTTCCACTCCTAAATTCACTCCCTTCTACCAAGTGAGACTCTGCGATGTTCAATTTTTCTATATTTCTCCTAAATTCTTTAGTACATTTTGTAGTGGTCCTCTTCTTCCAAAAAGGGTCGGATATTTGTTTTTCCATTTAAGTTCTATGTCTTGTTCATTCTGTGTAAATATCCCAGGAATTTCAGCCTCCTATTCCGCATAATAACCGAAATTCTTTCCACTTTCTTGTAGATTTCTCGGTTACTTCGCGATTTCCATCCGTCTTCGGTCTGAACTAAACTCATGAGATTTCTTAGATGTCTTGTTTCCAGGACCTACAATTTAGGAGTTTTATTTTCATGCTGTAGTTCATCAGGGAAATTTATTGGCAAAATGGCATTCTGTTTTTATATAATTGTATATAAAGTTGTAATTGTAAAGAAGGTATTGAAATCGTAATAAAAATCATCTATCGAGGCTAGTACTTCCTTGTACGCAGCGATTTATTGAGATTCTTTAATTAATTGCAGTTATTATTTTTATCTTTTTGCCTCATTATGTAATAAGTAATAAGCTATGATTTAGATAATGAAAAATACCAGAGGCTGTTTTAAATGGAATCACAAAAACTTGACGCAAATTTTAATTCACTTTTTGAACCAATAATTCAAGAATTAGTACATAGCCATGCATGGATAAGTCGAAATTCGTCCATAATGAGTGACTAAGACAGGCATTGGTTTGAAATGGAGTTATTACTTATAATACAACACATATACAATATATACAACTCAGCATCAGTGAAAAGAAAAGATATGACCATGGCCGAGAAGCGTGCTTCATTAGGGCCCAGGATAGCTCAAATGGTAGAGTCCCAGACTAGTGATCTGGAAGACCCGGGTTCGGGTCCCGGTCCTGGACATATCTTTTCTTTTCAAATAAAAATATTTAAAAATTAGTAACAACTAAAATAAAATAAATTATAATAATTATAATGACGTAAGTCAACTAGATGCAAATTAAAATAATGTTCAAAGAACATTCTTCCTCTCGTATGCTTCGCAAAAATGCGAGAACGCGGGGACTTAGCATCAGTGAAAAGAAAAGATATGACCATGGCCGAGAAGCGTGCTTCATTAGGGCCCAGGATAGCTCAAATGGTAGAGTCCCAGACTAGTGATCTGGAAGACCCGGGTTCGAGTCCCGGTCCTGGACATATCTTTTCTTTTCAAATAAAAATATAATACAACTCCATTTCATGCCCAAAACTATGAATGATTCCGCTTACTTCAACACAATGAATTCTCTCAGGACAATTTTCGACTTAATGACATATTAACTGGGGTTATAGATATGTATCATATATATCCATTGAAAAACCAGTTATCGCCGAACCATAAGTGTTTCCTGTATTGTTTGCGGCATGAAATATGGCATGCAAGAATCGTAGAATCATGGGGTCTTCCGTGGTGTAGTGGTAAGGATAACAATAATAAACTCATAAAATCGTGGATCCCAGCACGTGCGGTGTCAGTTAAAAACTCGTTACAAACCCATATCCTATTTATACCTGAGTAGAAACAATATAGGTCACTTTTGCATCGTCTAATTAGCCATAATAGCGTACAGTGACGATAAATGAGTAAAGAACCTTAGCAATCATAAATTTTATTCTTTAATCTCATGTAAAATTTATTAAAGGATACCCTTTTTAAAACCTATCTAATCAAAGTTTTATGGTATAATAAAATCGAACTATGCCTACAAAATATTTAAGAAAGATATATTAGCGAGTGCCTTGGTCCCTGCGCACGGACTAAATAGAGCAATGACTTCAGGATGAGCACTTCTGACTGAGCGATTAGCGGATCAGTCAATTATGGAGTTACCGTTAACGTGACAGTTCGGAATAAATTATCTCACTCTTTATTATTGGTAACTGAATAAATATAACAGGATAATATGTGTAACTGGATAAAGTCATAACTTTATTCAATAACTGGGAGTTACTGAGAAATCATTCGTAACAATTTTAGCTACCGTAACGACTATTGTTTGTATGTTCTGCTTATTTTTCTGTAGATCTATCAATTCCAGAAAGCTTGGTAGTTCGGTGGTAGAGTGCTCAGTTGATTTGCTGAGGATTCCGGTTTCAAATCCTGCCACGGGTAAACTATATAATCTATTAAAAGGATGGACACTGTGAGAAGTTCAAAAAGCATATAGTGGGCACCTTTAATCGGGAGAAAAACCTAGTGGTTGAGAGTGATATCGGCGAATTACCTCCCTTCATAATCGTTGCCCTAGAAACAGTACAGTCTCTAACATATATGTATTAATTAAAAACGAAATGATAAATGAATACGCGGAAAGGTTATACGATCACGATGTAAATAGAGCTATGTCCTCTCAGTTCAATGTTTTGTACAAAAATTTATTCTGTATAAATTCAGTACAGCCCGTTGAGAGAATAAGACTCCTAAGCCAAATTAGTTTCCCCGGGCAAACAAATAGTTGTTTACTACAATAAAAATATCCACAGAATTAATACTGAACACAATTGCCCTCTATGGTTAAGTGAATCACGTGATGATCTAAACCACATCCTTTCCGACTGTCCATTTTATACAGAACCCAGAAATAAATATATTAGTTCATACGAGCACAATATTCATACAGTACTGAACCCCAAGCACAACAATGATGTTATTAATCTCTGTAACTTCTTATATAAGGCTCTAAGTATTATACTTAACTTAAACCATTGATACATATATGTTTGTTTACCCACAAAATAATACTTTTGATTTATATACGTTTTATTTCAAGTATTTTCCATATTTTGATGTAGTGTCGACTCATGGCCATATTTTTTACCTTCATTACAATGTTTAGTATTATCATTATCGACTTTCTTTTTTTGTTATTATTTTTGTAAAACTTCAAACCAAACTCCCTCTGTATTTTACAATTGTAAAAATCAGAAATAAATAAATATATATATATTTTAATAAGTATACACGAAAGCCATGTACATATATCCATATAATGTCGTTTCCAAACGACACTATATACTAATACTAAGCCACATATTAACCATTTGCATCATATTTATGTATGTTTCCATACATTTATATACTCATATATTTGCATAATAACATGTGTATAATGCATATATGATTTATTCAGGACCAAAAGTGGATAAACCCAATATTTCAAAAATTGACTTTTACATGTTTTTCGCTAGTATAGATATGGAATTTCGTCGAACACGACACTTTATCGCCTTATTCCTCGCGTTTTTCTAAACCTGTATTTTCGGGAGTATAGAGTATTACTTGGCTAAACAAGTGATAAATGTGAAAATAGAAAAAAATTTAATTTGGAGTTATTGGATTTTATTCCTGAACGCCTTAAATCCTTCTGCTCAAAAATAATTTTAAAACTTTTGAATTCTTATATCAGAGGGTACGTGTCACGTCATAAAATGGCTTTTTATCACCAAGTAACAACGGTTAATCTTTGTTCAAAACAATGACAATAATAATTAATACTTTCCAAATTGATAATTTATTAATATTTTCTTATTTTTATTTTCATTTCCACGATTGAATGCAATGACCCAAAGCAATGCAAGAATGCCCAATGCAAAGAATTTCTCAACCAGTAACCTCAGGAATTTATGATAAGACGTAATAACAAACCACTATCATGTTTCTATGGTAACTATTGTTAAATAACTAGTGGATTCTTCGTTATCATTATAATAATGGTGATTTAATATAATAATTCATTATTATTGTTATTCAAAACTGTTAACAATTTTATTCTTATTTTCTTACTTTGCTATCAAGTAATCTTTAAAGTAATCTCGAAATATAAAATGCTATCCAGAATAATATTCCTAAATACGTTGTAAACATATACTAAACACTAACAATAACAACATTTTTGCCTTCTTAAAAGATGTTGAGTTGTTTATTTTTTACACGGTATCCAGGATTCGGAACAGGTTTTCAATGGGAATAATAAAACAGGGACTAGGATAATAAATTTCAAGGATTCAAACAACAGTTTTCGAAGTGTGGGGTGCCCAAGATTACCGCGAAATTTTAAAATGTTGGATATAAACACATTAAAACCATTCACTGGTTCGTTCTTTGTAGTTTTACTGCCTGTAAATATATACGATTTTTTATTGGAATACGATTACTGCGAATTTAATTTAACAAGTTCAATTTTCAGAGTTTTTTTAATTTATTGTTTATCGTTTCATTTTATGAATTCATAAACCAATGACGGCTTCTTGCTGATTACACCAATCGCCTAGATCCAAATATATTAGTAATGAACAACGTTATCCTACCACCTACGGCTCGGTCTTCCCGTCGAACGTTTTCCTGTCGGTTCAACGCTCCATTTTAGGAGCTATCCTTATGGAACAAGTAAATTTCAAGCCAAAGACTACGAGAATGACACAAATCTGCTTACTACAATACAATTAACTCACTTCAAACATTCGACTTTTTCACGGGTGTTGCATTATCAGATGTTCATTCATTACCCTTACCACTGCCATATATTAATAAAATATACTTTTTTTCTTCTAAAACTGTACACAATATTATTAAATTAAAACTAAATATTAACATACCGTCTATTTTTCTGTTCGCTGAAAGTAAAAAAAATCAAATCTTTCTCCCCTAAAATTATTTTTTACGACCAATTTTTATCATTTCACCTTCAATACAATATGTAATATGTAAGATAAAATATTACACGGTGATAACTAAAAACTTGTTTAACTTTTCTATGTGATTTATAGATATCGGTATCGAGTGATTCACCATTACTCATTTCATTGATCATAACTCTTTAACAATATGTACATATACATGAAAGTATTGAGCTGGTATTTGCTCGTTTGATACGGTAATATCAATTCGCCATCAATTTGTAAGTACCATTTATGTAATAACATAGTACACCTATCGATGTTATATTTAGACTAATGCATTATTTAATTTAATTCACTAAAATCCTATATTTTTACTGCTAGGGCACAATTATGAGAACAATATAGTCTCGAAACGTCGCCAAAAAGAATTTGAAAAAATTGACTGAATCTCGAGAACTGTAAGTATAAATTATACATATATCATCATCTAAACTTCGAAATGTTAGTTAAAATATTCATTTCTTGATTAAATGTTTACCGAAATATACACATTTTTCATACATTTTTATTATCTCCATGCTATAGCTCATGATAACTTGTATTTTTGGAAAATATTAAAAGGGAAACGAATAAAATCTTGTTGTGAGGCCTCAATCTGCGGAATAATTACCGAAACTTATATTTACATGCTTGATTATGTATTACTCACAGCTAGGTATATGGATATGACGGATGCAGCGACCCTGAGGGTGCAGCACCAGCAGTGCTCGAGTAGCGGCATAGCGTCGGCCTCATCTCCCGCTGGGCGCTATCTCACCTCACCGCCTCCGCACAACGGTTGGTCAGGGAGGAAGCTACAACGGCACACTTAGCCCTCTCGGTGAATACTGATTAGGATCGCGGCCGCCCGTCGACTTTCTCCCGCAGCTCGGCTCCACTCGGCTCCGCTTCGGGCTTTGTGGCATTCCCTCAGGTGGGACTAGTAGCATTCCTAGCTGCGCCGTGGTAGAACCTTGTTCGGGCGCCTAAAATTCATAACGGGGCGTCGAGACTATGCAAAATGTGTGTGTTTTGCACACACATCTATGTATATATGTGTTAAAAGATTGATTAGAAGTTGATGATAACACAACTTTACACTTTCTTCAAATTTCTTTTATCTGGCCATTTTACTCTTGTCTTTTTTTTTTTTAATTCAGCTCAAAATATTCGTTTTTAATTTATTATTTCTTTTTAATTATTATTTATTAGTTTTAAATTTAGATCTTCAAGATTTGGTTTTATCCAGTTTCTTTTTTCTTACTTCTTCCAATTAAGTTAAAAGTCTGTTCTTATTGATATATCAAACTTTTAACATAATTTAACCCAATTGACTTTTAAAAGTGTAAATATATATATTATATATATATATATATATATATATTATATATATATATATATATATATATATATATATATATATATATATATATATATATATATATATATATATATATATATATATATATATATATATATAGGTGAATATTTTAAATAATATTGAATGTTTATGAAGAGCATGAAATTACAATGTTTACACATGTAATTATTGGTACAAAGAACTAAATATACACTACTTGCCAGAAACATACATCTTAAAGTTAATAATTGAACTTTCAGCTATATATGATGAATAAAAAAAAAGAAAATTATCCATTTGAAACATTAAAATAGAGCTAATAATAAATAAAACAGAGAGAAAAAAATGCTTAGTCATAAAAATATATTCATCTTGACACATATACAGAAAAGGGGGTGACCTGTGGTCGATTGGTTTGCATAAAAAACTACTAAGCCCAAGATCGAGGGTTCGTGGTCCAGCAGGGGGCCCTAGGATTTTTTAAAGGGAGTAAAAAATCCTTAGTTACGCCGTCCTTCGGAAAGGACGTTAAACGGGGGTCCCGAGCCTGTGCGATGTCAGGTACTCTATAAAAATCCCTATCCTAATTAAACCAGGATAGGCAAAATTTAGAGCTCCCAATGTAGCATCATCCGATTAGCCATAGTAGCATAAAGTGACGTTAAAAGAATAAACAACATATACAGAAAGAAAAAAATTAATTAAAAATTTGAGAATCTTTGTTAACTTAGAAAACAAAATGAACTTAATAAAAGTGGGGTGGAGAGTCTACAGCAAAGAGGAAAACATTGCAAACCTTCCAAAATAAAATCCTACGGATCGCAGTAAACGCGCCTTGGTTTGTACGAAACATTCAACTTCACCAAGAGCTAAACCTAGAGTCGATTAATGAATTTATTAAAAAGTTTTACACCAGATTTAAGACCGGTTACCAACAGTCCAAGGAGCTGTAGCATTCAACATAGGCGAACCTATTTCATCCCCAAGACTAAAACCAAGACTATTGAAAGATATTCTGATGTGATCTCAATAGATAACGTTTCTCACCAATCGTTTTAACAAAGTGAATATAATCCTGTTTTCTTTCAGTTTTCCGTTTTATAGTACTATAGCTCTCTTTATTATTACATTAATTTTAATTTTGTTTACTTATTTACATGTTTTATATTTAACTACTATCATTCCTTTATATGAAAAAAAACTATTATAGATTTACATCTTCTCTGTAAATAATCTGATAATGTACAGTTAGAGGTGTCTCTTGCATGAGACGAAACCCACACTTTCACTATGTGTTAAATTTTATAATCAAATTACAGTAGAATATTGATTATCCCAATGTCAGTTATCTGAACGTTTAATTTGTTGGGAAATTTGTTTGAAGAGTATTTACTCTGAAACTTGATTTCCTGAAATTATTTAATACTCAGTATGATCCATACAGAATCAGAGACTTAGCTGTCATAAAATGGAAATCAAGGTTGAACCAAAATAACGTTACAACTTTCTTCGTGTTACGCCATTGATAAATCTTGCTATGTATCTATATATTTTTATTGATTTTTTAAAAATTACATACATTTCTTATTTTAAATATTTTTATTTTGAAGAGCTACCCACTGAGCTACCAGGGGTCGTATTCAAGTCAGACAAATCCATTCTCTTCACCGATCCTATGCACCGATGTATACATGGGGAAGAATGTTCGTTGAGTTAGAGAGGTTAGAGCACTGTACTAGAGATGCAGACGGCCCAGGTTCTAATCCCAGCCAGGACAAATTTTTTCTCTTCAAAATAAAAATATTCACCATCAAAAGAACAATAAATAAAAATAATTTATTATTTTAAGTTGGAAACTACATAGTAAAATAATGGGTTTTTTTATATTGTGATAAGTTTGGAATTATTTTTTAAAGTGAATCCTTTAATCCTAACTATAGCCGACAACATTAGTTCAGATAATCAACGCTCTGCTGTGTTTATTTTTTTAATAAATTAATTCTGAATACTTTATGTTGTTCTTCCAGCAATAATCATGCATATCTAAGCGTGTGAATTTTAATTGTAATATATTGAGTTTAACCGAATCGATATGTGGCAGATGATTAAAGCTCCTAGACTTTGATCCAATAGATGCTCAAGTTAATGAATCAAGTGTGTATTGAACAGTGGTGTACAATAGTGAGTTGTACCGCATCAAATACCTAATTGAGGACACAACAGAAACCATCGCTATCAGAACACTGCATGGCTGCAACATTTTCAAGAATAAAATTCGTGACATTCTGTTTAACATAGCATATTGTATTTAGAGATTAGCCTATAGATCGATTGTTGAAACATTGCCTTATTGTTTTAAATAAAGTGTTGAGAAAATATTAATAATTTCAATACACTATAAAAAATTATTTATAGTCTGAGATAAACTTCTATGCTATATATTAATACCTTCAACTCTCTTTTGTATTTATATCAGTATTTATATAGTTTTTATTAAAATTATTTTTTATTTCTGTTTGGGCCTACGTTTCATTTAATTTTTTAATCATAATTTTTATACTTATAATCTGTGATAATAATTTTGAGTTTTATTCACATTGTATCATCTTATAATATTTTATCAAAGCTCTTATAAATTAAAGCTTTAAATAACTACATTGCCAACTAAGATATTATTGGTTTTCTTCTAGTAACATTATTATGCATTATAACATTTTAAAATTTATTAATTTACCTTGTTTCTTCAAAACAAATGAAACAGAAGGAAGAGTAATCAAAATTAAATAATTTTTAATATATAATGTAAGCGGATTGGCTCATATTCAGGCTGTGACAGATAAATTATTGAATCTGTTAACAGCCACGGATGGACCCTGGGGCTCACCCAACATGAAGTGGGTACCCTTAATTAGGGAAAAAAACCTGGCAGTAGAGCATGATCTTGGACAAATTACCTTCCTGCACAACCATCGTTCTAGAAATATTACAGACTTTTCCATTACTGAACCAAAGACTTTTCATGGGTTGTATTGGTACAGATTTTTTAATTTTCTTTCGCTACCTCTTTTTGTGCCATTATCGGAGGATTATCGGGCGACCATGGAGTCTTCCATAACTAGGAAGCCATTCTTCGCCCATGCGACAGACATGGCTGAACCACTTGAGCTGTCTTTTTTCAATGGAGTTCTTCAGTTCTGCCACCTGCAGCTGATCCCTTCTTTTACGGATCATTCTGCAAAGGTATTTCATTTCAGCTCCTCTTGTCCAGCTGATGTGCTTGTCAAGCAAGAACCAACTTTCACTTTCATATGTAAGTGTTGGGAGGTATACTGCTTTGAATATGTGAAGTTTCGTCACTTTCCCTACATTTCGGTGGCCAACTATGCTATTACAGATCTGGTAATATATTTGATTTGCTTTATTGATTCTATATTTTATATTTTAACTATTTTTTAACTATATTCTATATATGAACTATATTTCTATTTTTTAATATAGTATTTATAAAAATACTATTTCTTTAAATACAAATATTTATACTAAACAAAAGGGGTATTTTTGAATAATTTAACACAATCTATCAAATCTCTATATATCAAATGGAGACAAAAACCTATTTTTCATCATATCGTGGTGTTTTATTATATTATTTAATAGCCAGAGGTATCCTACCAAGGATACCAAACATTTAAAATATTTATATTGTATGTATTATAGTTGTATTAAAATATTATATTATAAATAATTATAATTTACCAAACAATGAAATAAATTTAAATCAAACTGTTTTTTTACTTATTCTATTTCATTTGGGTTATATATTCATAATGGGTTCTCTCTGCTTTACCACATTCATATTTTACATGTGATTCACACAAAACTAAAACAATTTTTATTTATATTAACTTATTAAAATGTCAATTATTGCTACCATGCTAATTAAGGTACATAATTATTTTTTATATACCATTGAGATTTGCACTTGGTTGATTTTCCTGAATTCAAAACATTTTAGTTTCATTCTCAATATATTGCAGATAGTTTCACATTAAAATTCATTTAGTACGGCATGTGCCAAACAATGTCTTCAAACGTTATTTAAAAAAATTGAAATGTTCATGTTTCTAAAATACTTTACTTTATAAGTAAAATTGATATCATTTTGAATAAGTTAATTATTAATGATTTTATATTAATATCCAAATTAATAGTGTATCAAATATATCAAAATTGAAATGAATTTAGACAAGGTAAGAAAAAAATCAAACAAAATAAACAGGAAGCATTTTATTGTTAAGTTCCATATTACAAATTTAACATATAACTAAAATTAGTACATTTAAAATGGACTATAATTAGGAATAAACTTATAAATAATAACCATTCAATAGAAATATATATATATATATATATATATATATATATATATATATATATATATCTTTTAATAATTACAAAGATAACAAAAACAATGATTTTAAATCTTATGTATACTTATAAGAATTGAGAAAGAATGAGTCAAAATCAAAAATAGACTTGTATAAAGATGCTATCACAAAATTGGTGTAATTTTTCAATCCTTTTCATTATAAGAATGATAATGATAATAGTTTCTACAATTATTATTTTTTATATAAAAAATAGTCGTTCGAATATGATTTACTCTCTAAACTTCACTTTGAAATATGGCATTCGATTCTTTCAGAATACAAACAACGTAATTGCCACCCCTGTTAGCTGGCAAGCTAGATTTCCAGCATTTCGCAAAGACATACTCGTATTATCCTCTTTACGTTTAACGGTAACAAAATAATAGCTGAAGCGAAAATGGTCAATGATTTTTTTTAACCATGTGTAAAGTTAAAACCACATTCATAAATCTAAAAACAGGTCATTTAATACTAAGTTAGCAATTTTATGTGTTTAAAATTGTGACTAACGACATAATATTCGATAATAATAATCGACAACTACCGATTGTATACATTTAAAATTTTGACAGAGGGTTGTTTAGAGGATAAAATTAACATGAGAATTTACTTGAGTACACATTGATACTATTTAAACATTTACTATAAGCTTCATAATAGGTCAACAATTAATTAACTTAGAATTTATAGAAGCTACAATTAATGTACATTGAAAATATAAATGCAATTCAAGTGTATAACTTTACTTCCTCACTCCAACAAACTTAACAGAAATTTTTTTTATTTTAAGCAATAAAATAAAAAGAGAATTCTTTATTTTAAATGAATATTCATAATTTTTTGTCTTCTAAATTTGGTGTTTATTTGTTTCAAAAACATTTACATTAATTTTCCAAAAGTTTTTCTTAACATTCACTTTCCATTAAAAAAAATACCATTATAAAATTTATTAAATTTGTGTATTATGTTAATTAATTATATATTAAAAAATAGTTTGCCCTTTAATTAAATTCATAAAAATTAATAAAATATGACTTTCTCCTTTCTATCAGCATTGATCAAAAGTCATCTGGGTATTACCTTCTATTACTTTTTATTTATGTAATACAAATCATTTCAACAAGTGAATTTCAGAAATGTCTAATGGCTGTACTTTTGATAACAAATATATATTATTTTTTTATTAAATATTCATTATAAAATTAAAAGTGTTTTATTAATCAGATTACTATTATTAAAATAAACCCTTTTCACTCCTTCATTTATTGAGTTAATGTTTAACGCTTATTAATTTTTATTTACTAACTCCTTGACTGTAAAATAATATTTAAAAAATTATTATTATTAGTTCATCATTGAAATATGATTGATCATTAAAAACTTTTGGAAAATATATGCCAATTCTCGAAACCTAATGTCTTTAAGACTGGGAGTAAATACTGTTCAGAGAAATTATAATTTCTTTTTTTCTTTAATATTAATCTCTGAAACATCATACATTTTTTTTAACAGGTTAAATTTTATATTCAAACTCATATTAAGTGTTTAGCTAATTACTAAATATTTATACATTTTAACAGATTTGTGCTTCATGCTGTGATATTTTTCCTGAATTGGAAATTTCTACTCAGTGGATGTGCTTTTCTAATAATGGACATTGCTTCCTATTATATAATCAAACAAATGATCCTATTAAACAATTAAAGAAACAAAATTAGAAGGATATTATTTATATTTATCGGTTTTTCTTGCTGCCGAGGAACAGTACTAATAGCGACTATAGTTCAGGTAAAGTGAATTTATTTTAATAGTATATACATATATAAACCACACTGGTGATTTAAAGCTATCATTACATTAACATACTTCGTGAATATAATATCTTTAAGTTTTTTCTTTCTTCGATCAACTCCTTATATGGAATGAATATTTGTGTAATAAAATACTCAAGTGTTTAAAAATATAGTTGCAACCTTTATTCAACCTCATAATATCATGTTAATAATGGAACTAACAAACAATCCATTATGACTTCAGGATGAAAAAGCGTGTTATAAAACTATCATAATTAAAATAATATGAAAAAAAATTGTTCCCATTCTGAATTCTGCTCTTTTAATTTTATTTTTTCGTATCAGTCATCAGTAGGATGGATCGGTATATTGCACATTCTGTTAAAGAGTATATTTTTCCATTATTGCACTCCTAGCTAGATATATTTTAATATCTTAAAAATTTTGAAATTGTTTCCTCAAAGAAGGTGTAAAACCCTTTATCAATAAAGTTTGCAGTGATTTTATTCTATTAGAGTTTAATTTCTAATAATATTCGTCAAGAAAGAAGTTTTCTGCCATCCACAATAAGAACTTATAATGTGAGAATGCGACTCAAAAATAGTTTATTTCATATCCTTCATATTTAGAGACACCTTAAGTTTTTGGTGAATTTAATTCCTACAATTATGGATATAAAGCAGGAAGTCTTGAAATGACTATAAATAGGGATGTATCGGATTCAGTATAATTTTGTTTGAGAAATAAAAATAATTTATATATTTCAAACAAATATATTGATTAAGCAACACTAAATAACAAGTAGTTATAAAGTTTATTGAAAATTAAAGTAACTTTTGTACACCAAATCAGGTGTTATAAAAAATACCTGTGCTGAAGCACTAAAGTGGTGGGTACATAAATTTTGTGTGGACATAAGTGACCTTAACTGGTGGAAATCCACAATATGGTGGAAATCCAGCTCCACTTCTCGGTTCAATCTATTTATACTAATAATAATAATAATAAAATAGTATCAATGTTCAAGCTGTGAAGATTGTATTTCTCAGAAGTCATTCTATTTCTATTGATTTAGTCAATCTTAAGTAAACAATTTTTATTTTATTTTTACTGCATGTAAAAATATAGTAAAGGTAGGAAGATCATGTGCTTAATTCGACACACGTAATAACTGCCACTGTGAACCAGTCCAGAGCTTCCTATGGTAGGGAATGCACTGATCATACCACCGAGCTGGTTGGATGTCTTTAAATCATCCTCTTAAGACCAGGTTTTTAACCTTATTCCCACCATTAAAAACATATCCTTAAGACTTATTAAATCAGACTGACTGGTTAAGGAGCGGTTTTGAGAATGTTCACTACTCTCCTGGAAAATCTTTCAAAAACAATATCCTTCCCTTACTAGAGAACAGTCTATCTCTATCCTCACTGATAAAGATCAGAAATTGAGCCAATGCCTGGTTGGATGTCATTCCACTCTGACTGATAACTTAATTAACTACTTGATAGTTTTAGGTTTTAAATTTGTCTTATCAAATACTGTTCTCCGTATCTTCCGAACTTTGAATCCACTTCTCTTTCAAAAGTTTATCATTGAATAAAAAAAACAAAAAAACAATGATGATTTTCACTACAAAAATATAAAATTGTTTATTATTTATTTAAACATGAAAAATTAGAAAATGTTTAAATTAATAAATGCCCTTCACTTTCCCACATCCAACTCTATCTAATTTTTCATAGCGGGACAAAAATATTTATTAGACATCAGCTGATGCCCAGTTTCCTGTAGCATCTCTGTGAAACGAATAATGAATACTACAAAATTATTCTTTTTTAAAGACATTCAAAACAAATAACTCTGCCAATAAAGAAAAAATTATTATTACTGTTTACTTTTACAATAGTAAATAATAATTTACTGAAAGTTTTTATGGATCAGATATCTTATTTTTTCCAACTGAGATGAATACATTACTTTATCTTAAGATAATATAATGGACTCAAGTACTATAGAGCTACCCATAGCAAAAACTAGAGAGTAAGAGAGTGTCTTATTTTCCCTTATGGTGATTTCTTTCTTTATTTTATTTATATTCTTATTACTATTAAAAATTATAGCTTTAACTATACAAACAAAAGTGGAAAGATGATTGTTGTTTTGTTTAAATTCAAACAACTGCCACTTTGATTCTATATGAATTTTAAAGAGCAGTATGAGGGGGATGAAAAAGGTTATAATTCAGGTAGGTTTCACATTAGCTACTTAAATGAATAGGTTATCCTTAACCTTAAAAATATCACATAACTCATAAAAATCAGATGTTTTCCAGTAATAACTCTGTAATTTTTATTTTTTTATAATGTATTTGAATAAATTGAACCATTTTTAATATATTACTAGGAGTGCAATTATGGTGATTCAATTTACTTTTTAAACATAATTCTAAAAGTTATTTCCGTCAGTTTGCTATTTAGCCAAGGTAAACCTTATCGCAATGCCACTGCCATAGATAAAAAATAGAAGCTAAACAAATGGAATGGGGGTTGTAATGGGTTGTTGTCTTCTAAAGTGGGTCGCTATGAGTAAGCTACTCGCGCAGTTTGTGCCATTCGGCAATTTGTCTCCTGGGAGAGTTCCTCACTTCGTTCCAATGATGTAATGCGGATCCTACGGTCGAACCTCCGAGCTCGAGCCTTCCAATCACCTATAACATGGTTGTAAAACATGAATATAAAATTAATCAAATAACAAATAAATAAATCAGCAAATGTAAATATAGTTATATAAAAGAACTCATGGTTATTAGAGTTAGGTAACTAATGATCTAACTATAGGTAAAGATCATGCTTAAATAGCCCCTGGTTAATAAAATGACTAAATGATTTGAAATGACCTAAATTTAAAATATGGTTAAAATCATAATCAATAATTAAATAATCCCTGAAGCATATACCAATACAACCTACGAAGGGTCTTGGGTTAAGTACAAAGTAGGCAATGTACTTTTTCTAGGCCAACAATTGTGAAATTTGTCCAAAATCACACTCAACTTCTAGCTATTTAACCCAATTTATAGAGGCTCGTGAACAGGATTTCTAGATCCCATAGGGTCCATCCCTGGATGTTATCAGATTAAATAATTTGTCTGCCACAGATGGATTTGAACCCAGTACCTTTGGCCTGGCGACTCAGAGCTCTATCACTGAGCTATCCTGCTCCCATTATTAATTAATAATTATTTTTTATTAATAATAATTGATAATTAATAATAAAATAGATTAGATTAGATATTTAATAAAAATGCTAAATGGTGAGTGAAAAAAATAAGCAAAAAGTATTTAAATATAATGTTCTTTTTTTCTTATTTCCCTTCCTCCGTATACCTTCAGTGTAGAGGAGCCTCTACCCAAAATGAGGCTTCTGTATCTTCTCTGAATCATTTTACTCAATTACGGGTGATTGGCCCAGTAAAGAAGACCCCATTACCTCGGGATAATTGGCCCCCTGTTCCCCAGGAGGTGAAGTGGAAGTAAGGATAGATCAGGATGACTTATGATGGATGGGATATAGGAAAGGGTCATGTTTCCCGTAGGATGTGGGAATAGGGGAGAACACGAGCTGACGTGGGCAGGGTTGCTAGGTCCCTGAAGTAGATCTGTCCCTGACTGGGTTCGTAAGGAAGTATTTATCCTCTACCCTCTTAAATATAATGTAAAACAGAAATATTATCAACATAACCAGTATTTTTTATGGATAATTGATGGTCTTTATGTTTTAAAAATGTAATTTACATTTTTTTTTATTACTCTTTCTGATATTTTAAATGCAATTTTTGTCAATGTGTCAATTAGTGTTAGAAAACAAGGATTCAAAAATAGAAAAAATGTATTATTAGAAATTCTAAAATGAATTCTTCGTTTTGAACTTGTTATTTTTAAGCTAACTTTCAATGAACATATATTTTTTTTGTCCAAAAATAAGTATAGTAAGTACACACAGCTTCTGTCTGATTTCTTTTCCCGACTATTTAGACACAAAGTAGAAAAAAGAAATATTTTTCTTTGAGACAAACGTTCATTACACATATTTAGTTTTACAAATATTTTTTACCTCATTCTTTGTCACTCTATCCCAGTCGAGAAGAAGGAACTCGAGAGAAACATGATCAAGACTTTCTGCTCCTTGTGGAATTTCAAAGACGAACGATTCATTGAAAACTGGATTTAGAGTTCTCTTCTTAACGTGAGTTTTCTTCTTACTGATTCTTTGACCATTATACATCAAATACATCTTTACATAAGGATCTGAAATTAATAAAATTAATCAAAATAAGAAAATTTAAAATTAACATATTTAGAATGATACATTTAGCATTTATTTGTAATATTATAAATTTTAACAGTTCTGCTTACCAGCAAGACCAGTAACATCCATCTTTGGTAAGTTCCTCGCCTTCAAGACAACGACACTCAGGCGATTAGCTGCAGGTTGCCAACACAATGATAGCAATAGTTCTCCTCTACCTTGGCACTTGATCTGTATTTAAAAAATTTTGTTAAGTATTGGAATAGAATAATCTCATGGCCTTTATTATAAAAGGTGGTTATATTAATACCTAATACTAAACTAAAGATTAGAAAAACTTGAGTTTCTAAAAAGATGAATCATGAAAAAATCTTAAGCTCAGTGAAAACAACAGATGTAAGGAAAATAATATAAATGAAAAATGCAGAGGAACACAGAAAACATGAGGGAAATAATAAGAAAAAGAAGACTGATATTTGTATGATATCATTTCAGAATTAATTGTTCCAGATTAACAAAAAAATATTCAAATATTTTTGGGAGAAGTGGTCAACAGCTGGCCACAGGAAGTAAAGAAATATTTAGAAAGAAATAATATAAGGGAAGGTGACACTGTGGACAGATTGTTAGAAAGAGGATCTTTAGTATGGAGGTATTCCAGGGAAGAAAAAAAAAAAAAAAACCCGGGCCAAAGTGATTTGAGGTCAGAAAGCAGCAGCTCAGTAAAAGGATGAAAGAATATTGGAAGGAACGGAAGGGAAAAGAACAGGAAAGGAAGAGAAAAGAACAGGATAGGAATAGAAAAGAACAGGATAGGAAGAATTGAAATTGGAATGTCGTTCATATTCCTCACTAAAAAGAAGAATGATTTCATGATATTGATGATCTCATTTCAAATTTAATTTTGTTTATATATTAATATATATGTATATGTATATATACACCAGCTTTTGCCCATGGCTTCATTCTGGTAGAAGTCGAAAATGGTTCTAATAGGATTTTTAATTGGTTTTTTACGTTATTAATTTTGTTAAAACATATGAATTATTATGTTCAAATGTTTGAATACTTATGAAATATAACAATCTTATTTATTATATTATTATAGTGTAGGGATTTATAGGTTAAATAAACATGAAAATAAAATAAAGGTTTGTTATATTTTGTGAACACGAAGATCGGCCTTTGATCTGGTGAAAGTTCCACGGGGTTATCATCTTTTTGTGAACAATATTTTTTGTTTTTCCTTCACCAGGCTACTCTGTGCGCTTACTCTGGAGCATGGCACATACAACTGGCCGTGAGAGATGCAGCATTCCCTCAAGTCTATTCCCGCTACCTTAAGAGTTTGACCTTGAGCTTTGTTTATAGTTATTGTGAAGCAGACTTTCATGGGAAACTGCACTCTTTTGAATTCGAAGGGGTAATTTGATGGTGTAAGGGGAATCAAAGGAGTAAATACAGACTCTCCTCGAGAATGCAATGTTTTCAATTGCAATCTGGTGCCATTGCATAATTTTGGTGTATTTATATTGCACAGCAACATAATTGGCGCGCCAACTCTTAATTTTAACATGTGAGTTGGGAGACGGATAGGCTTCAGTGTATTCAGGAACTCGACCGGATAATGAATGGCATCATCGGTGTTTATCACTGAGTCGACGGATTTATATTGATATTCGACCCCTTCAAATGATCTCAAAAGTATTTCATTTATGACTGAGTTTACTGTTATTCGTGTCAGTAAAGGATTAGTATATAATATTATTGAATTTATTGAAAAGGATTACTTAGTATAACGGTTTTACTTGTCATATGGGAGCAGTGAGAAGTGAACTATGTTACTTAATTTTTTTTGTTCAGCGAAAATATGTAGATTTTACGAGTAAGAAACACGTGATCAAGCATACAAACTTTTCCCCCCTTTTTCACTCCCTAAGGGGTAGAATTTCGGAAAATCCTTTCTTATCGGATGCTTATCTCATACAAAGAACACCCTTCAAGTTTCAGGTCTCCATGATCAGTTTAGGCTGTGCGTTGATCCATCAGTTATTCAGTACAAAGCATTTTATATGTTAGATAAAAAAAATTAGAAATGTGTTTAACAAAAAATATTTATTAATTAAGAAACTTTTATATTCTACTTCTTCAATAAATGTATACTATACTAAGTGAAGAAGTAGAGAGAATTTCAAAAAGCCCTAGTGCCTACATTTTAGAATGCCACTTATAGTTAAGGCCTACTAATGTACATGGTTTTAACTAATTGTCGAAAATAAATATATTAATACCAACAAAATAATTATAAACATAATTAATAAAATAGTTAACAAAATTGCTAAATAAAATAAATGAATGGGACAGCATGCAATAAAGTATTTATATAGTCTATATTTCTTTGGGAAAAATAAACAAAACACGTAGGAAACAAAATTGATTATTCAATACTAGTTTATTTAAGCGGAAGATTGACCTGCTTGGAGAGCAGCTTTTTGGGATGTCAAGAGATGTTGGTAAAGCAAGGATTTAAATGAAGCCAGTGAAGAAGCATGGTGGATGAAAGGAGGGATTGAGTACCACACAGTGGTGGAGCAGGCGAGGAAGGAACGCTCGAATGCATTGGTTCTGTGGAAACGATTGTAGAGATCGGAAAGGCGGGAGCTTGTTTTGTGGTGCTGGACAGAGGATTTGAATACGAAGGGTGTTGCGAGTTAACAGATTGTAATAGAAAAGCGCTTAGGAAATATTGTCTACAAATGGGAGGGAAGAGCTACTTTAACTCATCATACTGATATGACACTCAGGATCGCCTCGAAGTACCAAGGACAAATCTTAGAGTGCAGTTCATTATTTGCTTCAAACGGCCCTCAAGCATTTTCGAAAGGCCCCTGTATACCACACTGCAGTAATCAAAGTGGGGGAAGATAAATATAAGTAGATATATAAAAAAATTGGTCCAAACCTTCAGGCTGCGTGGCTGTATTTCTCGTGCCAGGGACAAATGATGATTTTCTGCCTTTTCAAGATCTACAGTATCTAAGCTGCAGAAAACTTCTCCAATTATGTCATCTCGAGAATAACGATCAAAGCTTAGCACGACAAAGTGCAACGTAATATTCTGAAAATATTAATGGTATTAGTTATATTTAATTAGCTAATTGTATACTAATTGTGTTATGTGTCTGAAGTAAAGTCTGTGCTTTGATGGCATAATCATGGATTGTAATAAAATAAAAATTACATTCCAAGGTTGCATGTGAGTGTATTTAAATAATGTGGTATGACTTGCACTTCGCACAACTTTCACTTAAAATTTAAAATTTAGTTTGTGTGGTTTTAGGATCAGATTCAAACAGATGTAGTAAATAAAGAAAATTGACCCCTTTATTTAAACTTAAAACAGAATTTCTATAATCGCTACTTGAAGTAAAAATTACTAATCCATGAATGTTTTACCAATTCATTGCCAATGCACATATAACACATGTAAGCCATGGCTGTCTGTTATATATTGAATACTATATTTGTTTAGTTGATCTTTTTTTTTTTTTACTGCTGATTTGAGTTATGATTGTTTTACTACAATGCCATTTTATGGTAATAAGTACTTTAATGAAGCCGAAATGGTAAAAACATTTATCTCTTGGTTATTTACTATATTAATAAGAAGTATCATTTACAATGTCATGAAAAAGACAATTAAAAAAAAAAACGTTTTTGTTATTAATTTGAAAATGTTAACATAAGCTTACCGGTAATTGAGTCGGTGTGATTCCATAAAAGGTAAAATCCTCATCATAGACAGGATTTCTTGTTTTTCGAAGGACACGAGTCTTAACTTTATGCTGTTTGTCAGGCAACAACTGGAGCTTGACATAAGGATCACTACTTCCAACAGCTGGGTCTTTGCCGGGCAAGTCTCGGCATTTCACCACACTCACGATTAGTGTACTTTTTTCTTTCTTATATCTATGAATAAAACACAGAAGTGGTATATAAATTTCAAAAGTGGGTTATATTCATTCATTCATTCATTCATTATATAGCTAATATGAACAGTAATATTCTATGCAAGAGAAAATATTCATCCCAGTCAATTTAAAAATAAAGTCATACAGATGCGAGTGGGTGTACAGCTACAAAAAATAATTAAAAAAAAAATTTGTTCTCTCTATTTTATAAAAAAGTTGTTAGTGATCATGATCATCACGTAATGTTTCATTTTATTTAATTTTTATGGGAAGAGATATTTGAATAAAATTATTTTTGTATTTTCAATAGACCGAAAAATGTACTGAATAACAATTATATTTTTAAAAATGCAGGGCCCTTTACTTTGAATTTAATATAGAACCGCTTTAATTTTAATTAATTATATGCCTAGAGTAAATCTATTTCTAATATGATTTTAATTTTCATATAGTTTAATACTTAATAGGAGGTTACCCTAACAGCGGACCATCTCCCATTTTACATATTAAACAGCTGTTCATTAATAAATGTACTACATGGTCAAATTGTATAACTGTAATTTACATGTTCTCTATAGTTCAGATTATATAATTTTTTTTCTATAAAGCGTAAGCACAAACAAATTCTAGTATTTATCCCATTATTACATTTATTTATATTATTATTATTATTTAACTTTATATCAAATAAATAAAATCAAATATTAAACTATCACTAGAAACCTTTCTTGTATAATAGAGAGATTATGATAAATTATTTTCAGATTTTGTTATGTCTTTTGTTGATTACATATCATTTTCGAGAAGCGAGGGGATGGTTGACTGGAAGATAGACGTAAGGAAGAAAATAGTTGGAGGTGCAGTCAAATAAAAACACTAAATAAGTGGTTACTTATTTAATTATGTGCCGACGTTTCGACCCACTTTGAGTCGAGCTACTCTAGCTCCAGCTTCCTATAGCCCTGAAGATGACCCACAAAGTGTCGAAACGTCGGCACATAATTAAATAAGTAACCACTTATTTAGTGTTTTTATTTGACTGCACCCCCAACTATTTTCTTCCTTACATATCATTTTAGATTGTCAAAATAGTTTCAAATAATTTCAATTTTCATATTTTATTATCTTTATAGACTTCATAACCAATATTTCTCTCTTTTTTAAATTTGTTATCAATTACTTTAGTTATAACTTTTTGTTATCTATTTATTTTATTATCGTACTCTTATATTTCTTTTTATCAACTATTCATTAGTTACCATTGTTGATAAGGATGTAGACAATATCAACAGAGGTGTTAAAATGCCTCTGTTGATATTGTCAACAGCCTTGATGTCAAGCTGAAGTTAGCCTTGATGATAGCCTGAAAAGTTGGCACACAGTATACAACAATTTATACTTATAGACGAGTTAAGTTTGTACTGCCCGGTTCCAAACTGAGGAATGGTAGTCCATTCTTCGTTATAGTTAACTATTTTCAACCTAACTATGTATCTGGGTGTCATTCATAATGATTTATCTTTGAAAGAATTACTTGATTCATTCAATTGATCATTTACATGTTATATTTCATGAAGAATATAAGGTTTTTCTGTACTTTACCTTATGCGGAAAATTAGCTGACCAAGCACCGATCCAGTGCTGTTCTCGTCCAGCTGCTGGGAGTCATCGACGGTCGGGCTGTCCATTCTGCTGCTGGCAGTCTCATCCTCAGTGTGCACCCTGAAAGAGACCCGTCTTCAGGCAACAAGGTGGAATATTTTCCAACTTACCGGCACTACATAACTAAACTCTACCGACTAAACAGTCCAGCCTCTATTCGTTGCTATAATTTTACATATTTTATAATTAATGAATATATTTGAAACGAAACATTTCTAGGCATCAAAGGTGCCTAATATTAAGTTAGTAAATTATCAACCAATTCCTTTATTTGAAGGAACGAAATATGTGTCTGGAAGTTAGGTTGCTATGGTGATGAATTATAGTCTGAAAGTAATCTCAACAGTTACTTCAAAGGTGTGAGACAGCTTTTAGAAAAATAAATGACAAACTGGGCCTGGTAATTTTCTGTTTTGATAGCACTGTCTTCATGAAGAATGAATATTTTATAATGAAAATGATAAGTGACTAGCAACGAATGAAGAACAGTTTGATGGAGGCAATCTTAGTGTAGATGAAATTTTGTAAAATAAATGTGTGTGACTGGTTCGGGTATTTATTGGACACATAATAGACATTTCTTTATTGGAGCTTAACGTCTTGAAGGCAGTTATTACAAGTTATTGCTAGAGGTTACCTACCTTCTTTTAACAGAGGTGGAGATTAATTTCGTGGGTCCGCCAAGAAATAAATGTTAGAGCGCTCGGGGCGATTTCAGTTTACTGACCTAAAGTAGATTTATAAAATGAATTTGTGACTCAGAAAGTTTCATCAATGCTTCCGTGTCATCAGCAATGTAAGCTTCCTTTACCTCCAGCTCTAATAGAAGTATAGAGAAGATGGTATAACTAAATTATAGAATGATAAAAGAGTTGTCATTAAGTTGGTTCTAGAGTAGTCAATAAATTATAATGTTGGTCCAGAGTTAATAGTCAATCGTGTTAGTTCATGCCAGAAAGTCACTTTTTCTTCTAGCAATTATTTCTTACAAACTAGGGTTTATATTTTATTAATTATAACAAGGTTTATATATTCTTAATAACAGTTAATGGATAGTTTGATTGGGTTAATGATCTAGGGATATTGTGTATACTTGCGGGTTCCTTACCTCTAAGTTTGAAATATCTTCCGTGTTGTCAGCAAAGTAACTTCCTTGAGCTCCCCTCTTCTTTTCCATGTAAATATACTAGCTCTAAGATTAGGATAACAGAGAAGAGAGAAGGAAGGAGGTTGGAGAGTAGAGATGTAATAGGGTAGTTTATAGTACAGGGACTGTTTCCAGAGAAAACTTAGGATTGCTGGAATTACATTATTTTAAGAAAATAACTCAAAACACCTAATTTATCATTAGAGGTATATGATAGTTCCACTTGATTCAAAAAAATAATACTTTGGTTGTTGGTAAAGCAAAGCATTCCAACTGTAATGATGGTATTGAAATTCTTTTATCAGTTAATTTAAAAATGTTATAACATTTTTAACGCCTTGAAACTTTTTTTATTCTATGTTTATGTCATTATTTCCATAAAGCTTCAAGTTCAAACATGATACAACTCTAAGTATGATTTTATAAAAAAAAAAAATGCTGGAAATGGAATATCAGATATGTCGTTCCTGAATTAAAAAGCTTCAACTAATACAATTTCTACCGAAGGCTTAACTTGAGTTATGTCGTTCTTTTGAAGGAGCTATTAGTAGTTTTTGTATTACCTGCTCTATGGATATTTTTTATCTTTTTGAGGTTTATTCAACATATATGAAACTATACTTTGGCGACGTTTTGACCTTTTAATAGTCCCATATTAATTCTTTATCAGTGAAGAAAGGGGCTTTTACTGTCTCGAGCAGTGCTAGCAAGAATCATATCCGTACAGTAGAGTTGTACTGAGTGATATAATGCAATATTATTTTCGTTCGATTATAATGTATTTTAATAACTTTGTATACAAATTTTACTTTAAGCCCATCGCTTATTCTTATTAGTATACTTGAGTTATGTCGCTGTTCTTTTGAAGGCGCGGTATATTGTTGTGTTTTGCAGTTTACGGAAATAGACTGGAACGTATCATTCGTAATAATTGGGGTATGACTCTAAATGATTAAGAAAGGTATTAAATGATATTATTCCAGAATAGAAAAGATTAAATAAACCAACGAAACATAAACAAAAATAGATGATACAACACTGTTGTACTTCAGAACACTAGCTGCTGTTCCAACAAACACTAACAAACCTATGCTTTGTATCGTTCCCCGTGTCCTGAATCGAGCCTTTGATGTGATGCGATCCACTTTGGCCTCGCTATCCTTCCTTGTTCGATACAAACTTGATTCATTAACTAAAACATCTATTGGATCCAAGTCAGGCAGCTTTGATCTACGGGCGCCTATCTGGTCGGTTAAACTTGATAAATTACAATTAAACCTTACATGCTTGAATAAGCATGTTTATGGGCAGGAGGACAATTTAAATTGCTCTCAATTAATTGACAAAAAGTAATAAATTGATTCAATTTAGCTCAATTTGATTCATTGAAACTTAGAGATTCAGTAAGTCGGAAAAAAAAACTAGAACCCATTCATAGTCTTGGGCACAGTACATGGTAGACACTTCTAAGCTTACGGTTGTCCTGGGAGGTGCTTTGACCACCTCAAGTTGATGCCCCTTAATATCAGGGCACTAAAACCCATTTATCAATTTACCATTGCATATATCAATATTCGAAACGGCCGGTAAGCATTTTTTTTTTTTTAGATATGAGCCATTAAGCGAAAGATTTATATTAACAGACAGTAGGTACCGTATTCAAATACAGTCAAATATCTTGGAATGACATGACACTGGATGCTAGACTCAACTGGAAAGAGCATTTGAAAAAAAAGAAAGAAGAGCTGATATAAAATCTAGGAAAATGCAATGGCTGCTAGGAAGAAATTCACAACTTACAGTTGAGAACAAGCTTCTGTTATACAAACAAGTCCTAAAACCGGTATGGACTTATGGAAGCTCTGGGGTTGTACCAAGAAAAGCAACATGCAAATAATCCAAACATTCCAAAATAAAGTACTCAGAAGTATTGTTGATGCTCCATGGTACGTCAGAAACGATAATTTGCATAGGGACCTCAAAGTAAACTCTATCAGAGAAGAGATTGGAAGTTTTTCGGATAGTCTCAATGAAAGAATTAAAATTCACTTAAACCCTGAAATACAGAGTATAGCTGAGGAGGATTTGCGTCAAATAAGGCGGCTTAAAAGAGTGAAGCCTAGCGACTTGCTACGAAAGTGAATAAAAGTAAATTAAAACTCCAAGCAAAAGAAAATTCCACTAAATTGGGAGATTAGCCAATGGGCTATATTCCACACCCGAGATTTTTCACGAGAAAGACTTGTTGGGCTAGCTCAGTTGTTGCACAACAAGGTGGTTTTATTGGGGTGGAGTCCCACACTATGTGAAGATTTTTTGGCCTCTGATGTCTATTGAGATTTCCACCTTGTATAAAAAAAAGAAAAACGATATGAGCCATTATGGACTACATTTGTTCAACTGTTTTCCTTCTGCTCCATTTCTGTTTCAAACATTCCCAGTGTTTTTTCCTTTTTTTCTTCCAAGTGGCACCTCTTTTATAATGTAGTCTTTCTTGAAAGCTTGGAGCAGTCTGAAGTTCTTTCCTAAGTGAAGAACTTCCTTCGATGCTATCCGAAGTGACCTCAAGCTCTTCAATCTGTCTAGTCTGTAGATAACACACGGTTAATCCATAACTGATAACAGAATAATTTACAGCTGGTTTTGAACGAGTGACCTAAAGAGTAGCAGCATTGTACCCTTTATGCTGACCCCTTTGCATGTTGGAAACTTAGTCTACTTAAAAAAGTTCAGAAATTAGTTCTCGAAAAAAAAAAAATAACCTTCAATTTTTTGATAAGGGAGTGGAGTAGCGCAATGTGTAAACCGCTTAGCTACATACAGCTATAGGTCTCGGATTGAAATTCCTTATGTTTTAGTCGTGTACCACGAATATGTGAGATCCGCAGACCCTTCTAGGGATCACCCAGCCTTTATCAAGTTATAAACCCACTAATAACAGAAAAATTAGTCGGTTGAATGTAGTCTCAGCAAAATTACCTACCTGTACAACCATTGATGTAGAAAAGAACAGTCGCTGTTTGATTTTTAGTTATTGTATTTGTGTTTGATTTTAAGAAGTACTAATTGTACTTTAAGGAATACAAATTGTATATTATTATTTATTTTTAAACGTTGACTATTTAAATGTAGATAGAGGTCTCATCATAATGTACGTAGATAAGACGATTTCAATACACTGATAACTTTTAGAAGAAAACAAATATTTGAAGAATAGAGACTGAACTTGTGCTACAATCAAGTTCACTAATGGTGTTTTCTTTTTTAATTACTTAAACTAAACAATCTCTTAAGTATATAAATATATAAACATACAAAGATATATTAATAATTTATTTTTCATTTGATGGTGAATATTTTTATTTTGAAGAGAAAAGATTATTTTTATTTATTTTTGCGTGTATACATCTTAAAAATTGCGAGAACACGTTGATACAAGATCGGTAAAGAGAATGGATTTGCCTGACTTGGATACGACCCCTGGTAGCTCAGTGGTTAGAGCACTGCACTAGAGATGCAGATCGGGTTCGAATCCAGAACAAATCTTTTATCTTCAAAATAAAAATATTTAAAGATATATTAATATTGATCATAATCAAACTTCCCTTAATATTATAATCGTTATAAATTAAATTAAATATTACATTGAGGAAGAAAGATAACTATTAAAAGTTGAAATGGATACAGTAATAGGAAAACTTTGTTTCGAAAACCCATCCAACTTTTCTGCATATAATAATGGCTTCCACTAAGGTTTTCTCAAGTTTTGATTTCATTATTAGGTGAACTAAATGTGAAAGTACACATATTGATGCACATGCATATGTTTTTTTAGTGTTTGAGTGATTTTTATGTGACTACTTTTGTAGAAGCACAATGGAGGAACAGTGGTCAATAAATATATGAAGTATAAGAAAATGAGAAAAAAAGGAAGAAGTGATTGATAAAAGAATGGCTTAAACGATTTCATTTTTGGCTCTGAAGGAAAATATTTTGATTAGATAAATAAAGTTTATCCTTGGTTATAAATATATCTTCCTCCATGATTAAAGTATTCCTTGTTTTTTAATTCATATGTACTACATTGGACTGCAATCTTTTAGTAATCATAATCAAGCAAGAAAACCAGTTCCAGTCTAAACAATTATTTATTATTTAAAAACGTTTCGGTATTAAGTCATTTTCAATAGTTAAATAAAAGCATTGTGCATCATCCAAACATCGTATATAACTCAATAAATGTATAAGTCAAATTACCTCAGAAAGTGCATTACAAAATAATTAATTTTTAAATTTATCATCCTAGGGATCATATCTTACTTATCCCCCATGGTCAAATGTTAGTCAAATGCATTACTAATTAATTATTTAGTAATGCACTTTCAGAGGTAATTTGACTTATAACTTTATTGACTTATATAGGATTGTAACGAGTTTCTCTGTTATGTCGCTAAATTCGTCCGTCAGGTGTTTCTACCTATCTGATCACATTCTACTGTGGACTGTCGTTGAGTACGGATGTATACCAGTGGTTTATATGGCCAAGAAATTGCAAAATTTTACTATTTTTTTAATCGTTTCTTGGCGGCTCAGCGGTAAGCATCCTATTAAAATTTGTAAATTAAATTGTATATATGATCTTGGTTTTTTCTTAATTCGGTCCAAGGTCCAACTTGATTAAATAAAAAGAAGTCCAAAAAAATGTATTCATATTCTTTACATCAAACGGTAACACCAACGACATAACCATAATATAACATAACACCAACGTAACATCAACTAAAAATCATAGATAAATAATTAAGAAAAAACAAAGATTATATATACAATTTAATTTACAAATTTTAATAGGATGCTTACCGCTGAGCCGCAAAGAAACGATAAAAAAAATAGTAAAATTTGGCAATTTCTTGTCCTTATAAACCCTTATATACATCCGTACTCAACGACAGTCCACAGTAGAGTGAGGTCAGATAGGTAGAAACACCTGACGGACGAATTTAGCGACATAACAAAGAAACTCGTTACAATCCTATATAAGTCAATAAAGTTATAAGTCAAATTACCTCTGAAAGTGCATTACTAAATAATTAATTAGTAATGCATTTGACCATGGGGGATAAGTAAGATATGATCCCTAGGATGATAAATTTAAAAATTAATTATTTTGTAATGCACTTTCTGAGATAATTTGACTTATACATTTATTGAGTTATATACGATGTTTGGATGATGCACAATGCTTATATTTAACTATTGAAAATGACTTAATGCCGAAACGTTTTTAAATAATAAATAATTGTTTAGACTGGAACTGGTTTTCTTGCATGATTATAGTATTCCATATTTAAATGTCGACAACTGTGCCTCCATGTAGTCAGGAAGTAGAGTACCGATACACCTACTTGGTTGTGGCCTCTTCTGCGTGTTGTTGTCCATCATCGCCTGTCGGGGATGTTCCTGGAGAACTTTTGCCGCTGGGGATACAAGCTTCATTGGGGGAGTTACTTCCTGATCCCTGCAACATGTGTCCAGAATTATTCAATATTGAATAAGATATCAACATAGGAAGGATACAAAACATAATATTTGTTTAATCTTTATAAATTGTTCGTTCGACCGACATGTCTTTTTTTTTTTAAATTTTATTTTAATAATTGGATAGCATTGCGATTATTTGATTGAAGAAGAAGTCTTGAGATACGAAATGAAATTTTCGTCACGTGGATTTATATTACGTAAAAGTACTTACCTCAAAACTCTCAGAACTTACCTCAGAACATACCTCAGTACTTACCTCAGAACTTACCTCAGTACTTACCTCAGAACTCTCATAAGTTTAAGAAGGAATATAATATTAGTATTATTTTATGAATTTATCCCGTAAATAAAATTTTCAGGTTTTTGAGGTTCAGTCAATAAATGTGAAACTATTGGGTCGGTTCATTGGCAATGTCCGTTAAAAAAAAACTAAAAAACAACAACTTTATTTGCAATTTTACATATACATGCAGCATAAGTGTGAATAGATGTTCCGGACTTCCTTTACGTGTTTAATGAACGGGGATTTTAATTAATTACAGTTACCTTTTATAAATAAGTTTTACAATAGCAGGAAATATGTAGAAAAAACCCGCATAAAAAAAAAAAATTAATAAAAATGATAATGATAAAGTAAATAAATATAATAATAATAATAATTATAGAAAATAAATAAACAATTAAAAATAGCTATAAAATAAATACAGATAACTAGATTACATTACTACAAATAGTGATTTATTAAGAAAGAAGTATATGTTTTGTTCTTTTGTGCCTGTAGCGTCATAGCGAATGTTTATCATAGTTACCGATTTCTCGGATTAATGGGTTTTCGGAAGCTGGGGTTTTTTCGAAGTATGGTTTTGATTAGGCAGAAACATATTATTTAATAGTGGGAAGTTCAAGATCTCTAAGCATAGTCGATATTTTCGTGTAGCGAGGATAATTATTGATAATCCTCATGCATAGGTTTTGTACCCTTTCAAACTTTCTATAATTTGTGGCGCAGGTTGAACTCCAGACAGGTGAGGCATAGGTTATCAATGAGCGGATTACTGTTCTGTAAAGGATTAGTTTGTTTTTATTAAAATAGGGAAATATTTTGTAGACGTTTTTTTCGGTTTTCCTGTTGATGAGCTCTGTGAATGTTAAGCAGTTATCTAGAATTAAACCGAAGTATGTTACGGATTTAGACCAGGGGGTGTGTTCGGAATTTAAGATGATGCGCTGGGGTCTGCGCTTTGTGAAGATTATGGCGGCCGATTTTATTGGATTGATTTTTAGTTTCCAGTTTTGACAGAATTTGTGGATTTTTTTGAAAGATTGTTGTAATCGGTTTACTGTTGTATCGATTCGGTATGATGCTATGTACAAAGCGGTGTCGTCTGCGTAAAGCGATGTGGTTACTTACGTCCGTTTTTATCATTTCTTAAATTTAATGTGGAATTAGCGGACTTCTTTTCTTTCCTATGTTTATGTTTATATAATTTTGTTTTGAAGAGAAAAGATTTGCCTTGGCCGGGATTCGATCCCGGGACGTCTGCGTTTCCGTTGCAGTGCTCTAAACCACTGAGCTGCCAGGGGTCGCATCTAAGTCAGAAAAATCCGTTCTCTTCACCGATCCTATATCCCCGTGTTCTTGCAATTTTTGCGATGTATACATGAGGAAGAATGCTCATTGAACATTAATTAGGATCATGTTGACTTACGTCAATATATTATTTATAATTTATTTTTATTAATTGTTATTTTGATGGTAATTTTTTTAAATTCAAAAATATTTTAAATTAAAAAATAATTACCATCAAAATAACGATTAATAAAAATATATCATAAATAATATATTGACGTAAGTCAAGAAGACACTAATTAAAGTAATGTTTAAGGAACATTCCTCTCCTTGTATAAATCGCAAAAATTGGTAGAACACGGGGATATAGGATTGATTGGTGAAGAGAACTGATTTGTCTGACTTACGACCCCTGGTAGCTTAGTGGTTTAGAGCACTGCAAAAGAGACACAGACGACCCAGGTTCGAATCCCGGCCAGGGCAAATCTTTTCTCTTCAAAACAAACATATATAAAAATAAATACAATCAAAATAACAATTAATAAAAATAACTTTATGTTTACAGATTGTAATGAGCTGTTATTATTCCTCTCTCTTTAGATGTTTACTATCACTATAATTGTACTAACATTATTTCTGTATGCCATCAAATATGACTACGGGAACATGTCATTTACGTGTTATTTATTTTTATGAATTTAAAAAATTGGTCAACCAATGTGATGTAATGAATAGAACATTCGCCGTTGGTTTGAAATATTTTCACCTTATAGAGCTGATACATTCATAAATAATTAATTCATTTCGCCATTCTAACCAGGGGTGAAACCATCACATCTCTATACTACTGCAGGTGTATTTTCATAATTCAATAAAAACTTATCAAAAAACAACCTATATTGTTGTACGAAAGCGAATCGGAAGGGACCTATACTCTTACACGACAAGACATGTTGTTTTACTGAATAACCTTTTCTTTAAAAGCGGACATTTTATATGAAGCGATTCGATAATAATAAAATATAGAACAATAAAGTCTTGAAACTTCGCTAAAATATAATTTTATATTAATTGACTGAACCAAAAGAATCTGAAAAGCTAATATTATATGCAGTTCAGAAAAAAGAAACAAAATATTTATGATAATATATACTGACCAAAGGACTAGCAGATGGAGGCCTGGACACAGGAGAAGGACTCTTCTTGATGTAGTAGCTGTTGACGGCAGGACTCCTGAGGGCCGATGTAGGTCGCCTGGAGAAGGCCAAGGGTCGGCGAGGCTTGGAGCGACCTCTCCGGTAACACAGGCAGGTCACCGCTGATAGGGACACAAGGAGCAGGCTGCACCCGAGGAGGATCGAGACCAGTCCAGGGCCGCTCACTGTAAGCCAAACAGGATAATTTATATTTATATATCATTTTAATGAAATAATTTACGATTATAATAATTACTAGAAAGATATTATTAATTTTTTCCATTCAGAGAGCATTATATTATGATCTGCGGGTCTCAGCACTATATATGCCCGTAGGAGAGCATTAGTTACTGCTCCTATCTTTTTACCTTTTAACTGGCATGGTTGAGCTCTGATAGTAATATTTCCTTCAAACCTTTATCCAAAGTTATCTCCACCTAGGGTAATTATCTGTTCCCGTTTACTGTTTTTCTAATAGCTTCTATTGATTAAAACTCAAAAGTAACGTTACGAATACCCTAATTGTATTCCCGCATTGAAAGTGTTAAGGAGAACCTGGTCACGGATAAATAAATGCCGACTTTTCAAAGCTTTGCTTGAAGCGTATTGTTGAGTAATGATGGAACAACATATTGTCCGAAAGTTTAGAAGGCCAAATTTTTGCGAAATCGGAAGCTTGGCTGGAGTGGTGTGGTGGGGAGTTGCCATTAGTTACCAACGTTATAATGTATCATCGGCTATCCAGGTTACTTTTCTGTTGCTACATCTTTCAATGCCCTCTTCTTCGGCGCCGAATTAATTTATCCATTATAATATTAATATCTATTATAATATAACTGCAGCAACAATGAGGACAAAGGGAAAGTAAAGCGAGCTAGGTAGTGGGTGAAACAGCGTGAATTTCTATGCGAGGCAATACCGAGTCAGGTCTTTTTCTAAATTTTCAAACTATCGCTAAGGATTCCACTAGCGTATGCGGAGAATCTACTTCGAAAGGAAAGGGAAAGAATGAGGGCAATACTACAAGCAAACGACTGAAAATTATTTACAAAACAAGTAAGTAAAAACGTATTGGACAGAGGAAATAATCACGTAACACAGAGTAATGTATAACCGACCGGGCATTTTGGTCATAAAATTAACAGGATCAAAGTAGTACGAACGTTGAATCAAACAGTAAGAAGTGATAAGCCTATTAACCTCTAGAACCGAAGAAAATAGGAAGTACCGATTTCTAACCGTGGAGTGCGCTATAAATCATAAAAATTAATATTAATATAAATATATTTTTAAAACGGCACCAATGCACTTAGCTTTAACTATTATACAAAATGCTTCCTATGAAAAAATAATATTCAAGAAAGATTAGACAAACCGCAGGATTAACAATTGCAAGTTGTTTATCCTTAAAGGACTTTGTGCCTATTTTCAATTAGGACTCACTCGTTAAGGAGCTTCCTTCCCTCACAGGATTCATCTCTTTTATCGAATTAAGGAGTTTGCAGGAGTCTCTTTGTATTTCCTCCCTGTCACGGAATTTCTTGTTTAGACAGCGTGGAATTTTAGAATTCAGTTGAAAACTTTAGATCTAAAGCTTCTTCAAAAATAAGGCTTTATTTGACTACAAATGAAAATTGGAGAATTGGATTTAGTAGAACTTAACTTAGTTGTTAGAGTTGAACAAGAGTGTAGTATAATCTTAAGCGCCGGTTTTCACTGACGATATCTCGTAGATCCTGTCAGTTATTAGTATCCTTTGAATGTTCAAGGATAATTCTACGTCAATACTTATCCTTTTTTTTTTTTATGTTCCTTAGTCCGAATTAGATGACTGATTATGTAAATTCGAATTTTCCACTTGAAACTCTTTTACTCTTGAATAATATAATCACAGTACTTTCATGAATAATGGAAATATTTTTATAACGAAACTACACGATTTTCAGATTCAACTGTTATATTCATTTCGACCACCTCTGATCCATATTGACTAGGTTTCTAAGTGACATTTGTTTGTTTCTTCATTTGTTTTACTTCACTTTATGCTGCTATGGGGAAGAGGAGTGGCTTCGTGGTAAAGCACTGAATTGCCATGCCGGAAACCCTGATTCAAATCCCGCTGCAGGCCATGACTTTTATTTAGTCTGTTTGCAGGCAGAGATGGATCATATAGGATCTAGGACCCTCCTGGGGCCCACCCAGCCTCTATAAAATATTATAAAAATAGGGTACTGAAAATAAGGGTAGGAGGAAATCTGGTGGTTGAGCGTGACCTAGGACAAGTCACCTCCTTGCAGAACCCTTGTCCAAACAATGGAGGGTGGTAGAATCCGGGAAATCATGATGGATGGATATTATGGTTGAAGAAGAAACAGAGGCAGACCTAGACTTCGTTCGTGCAGACAAGATATGGCTGTGTGGCGGTCAAGATCCTGCAAGAACCATAGTAACGTTAGAGTAGCAGTAGTTTTTGTATGTGAATCTTTTTCTTTTCAGAACCTTGTGAGGACATACGTTGGTCTAATCAAATATTGGCATTGTCATGTATCTAATAATACCATTTATATATATATATATATATATATATATATATATATATATATATATATATATATATGTATAAGTTACAATTAGACTAAATGAATAACTTATTCTATTTACTGCGGATAACTTTTATATATATATATATATATATATATATATATCGGTTTCTACTTATCTTGACTGTTATTGAAATATTATGTTTTGGATTCTTGAGTTTAAGTCAGTTTATTTCAACTTCTTAAGGCGACGTTTCGAGACTAGGTTAGTCTCATATTCATGCCGTGACAGTGAAAAAATGAGCTTTTAGTAAAAATATTAAATAGCAGACTAAAATAAATATAGATAACACGTGTAAGTTGTAATGGATAGGTGTGTACTTGCAAATTCCAAAGAATTGATCAGTTAATCATCAATCAGTTATTTCGCAATATATCATAGAATGTTTATATTGTAATAGCAATGATCAACGAATAAGTAATCAATTTTTATGGAACAGCAGTTTTATTTAATTGTTGAATCACATTAGACTATATATTATTATATCACCAAGAATTAATTAAATTAGCATAACACGAGCTTAGACCTTGAACATCCGATTTTTTGTTTACAGCGCGATTTTTATATTTCTCTATAGTTATCATTTATTTTATATTTCGTTTGAAGCTATTTTTCTATATATATAAATAACAAACCTGCAGATTAGACGGTAAATAAAAAAAGGCCACTTAAGTAGAAAGCTATCAATAAAATTAACGATAATGGCTTTCAAGTAAAACCGTACTGAGAATTAACGGGAAAAAAAAATTCTCTGAATACGTCTTAAATAGATTTCAGAGGCCGACCGCGTTCCTGCATCATAAAAAAAGTAAAATAATGGAGTAAGGGCAAAATTAACTTACAGAGATTTTTAGAAAACTGATTAAGAGAGGCAGCCCAAAACCAATCCTTGCCAATAACAGGATACCAACATCCTCCACGCTCAAGGAAAGTGATAGGGAGAAGAAAAATAATAATTTAAAATTTGGTACTTGTCTGTTTTGCCGTCCGTTGATATCAGCGCTCAGGTGTCACTCACCTCAACAATTTCGACTATGTCAGGTTATAGGGCCTACAATGAATACAATAAGTCAGTTTCGCCGACCAGCAATGTATGAAATGCACTATAGTCTCCAAAGGTAAAGTGCATTTCCTTAATCAGGTATTAACTCGAACACCCAGGCTCTTGTTGCATCCTTTAGCATTTCCATCTAATTTCTGTCCTTACTTGAAGTTTCATATTATCCCCGTTTGCACAAGATATTTTCTTTGACATTCCGATCCTGAAAAAATAGGTGAGCCGGATTTTTCATCAGTGACCGTGTGGAAAATCTTCAAATTCCAAGTCGTAATTAAAATTTTTCAAAAACAAAGTCACCTTCAACGAAACAAACAATAAAATAAGTGATAACAATACACTTAGGAAAGGTTACGACAACAGTAGTGGCTCCTGAGCGCTGGTGTCAACGGACGATAAAACAGACAAGTACCTAATTTTTTTCAAATTAGCAAACTGCTTACAAAAATCAGCACCAAGGAACCAAATTTAGAACTTTTGCGGACATTGATTAGTTAATACCAATTTGTTTATTGTTAATCATCTTCAGTAATTACTCAATGACATAGCATGGAAAAGATATTTATAGTCCCTGGACACGAGACACAGGAATATACACTTAATTTCTGTCTAACATTTCGACCATATTTTATCATATCGCCACTCCGGAAGTATAATGACACAACTGCAAAATTTTGTGAAATTGACTTTTTGTTCTTGGCGGGCTCATAAATGCATGTACTAGATGTTTGTAAATCGACATAATTGTACTTACGAAATTCGCCACTGGAGGGAAGATCGGTCGTTATAACCTGCATGCTTATTACCTTTCCCTCCGGCAGAATAACGACTCATTTGTTCAGTGTGCTCTCCATTGTCCGGAACGATATCGATTCACTGCCGTTTTCAACAATATTATAATGTGATGTAGTGCATAGTGTCATTGAAAGAGGTTTAAAAAGGACCAAAAGATCAGGATCTATATATGTTCCTGACCAATATGTTTCGGTAATCAGAAATGCCAAAAAGAAGGGTGAGCTCTTAAAAGTTAAAGAAATGGGTTATAATGATTTCTTTGATTTTAAGTCACTTTCTGACAAGATGGCCTTTAATTTTATGAAGGTACAGAGGGAAACTTATTTAAGGTTTCTGAAATAAAACAAATTAGGTATGAAAAGTGGAGTGATATTTTTCAGTTTAAAAATAGTTTTAAGGAAGTAGATTGGAAAGAGATCAAATTTAAAAAAAGGAAATCAAATGCTCAAGAAAGCCTTTCTTCAATACAGAATGCTTACACGAGGAAGATTTCCGTTCCAGAAAACGAGTTTAAAGACTTAATTAGTCTCATGAACAATAATATTATTCCCTTTTTCTACAAACCCTTTTATGACAAGTCTTAAATAATTTTCGTACAGGTTTTTCTGTAATTTTTGTAAATAATTTTTCTATAATTTTTTTGTTAAATGGATTTATACTTTTCATACTATTTTGAAAATGTTTGTTCAAATAAACTTTTCTTCACATTTTTACTTGTTTTCCTTACTCCTATAACGACAAAAGTGTAAAATTTGTGATTTTCAGAAGAACAATGACGTATTTACATGGTACTGGTTACTGTGATATTGGTATTAGTCATTTTATTATTATTTATTATTTATTTATTGATATTTACAACTATATTACAATAATATAACAAGTAAATTGGCTGAGTGATACATAATGACAAGTAGAGAAACTACCCACTGGTAGTACTCAAATCGCATGTTCAACTTAGAAGGTCACGTGGCCATCTTCTTCTCAGACGCCTCGAAGGATTATCGGGAATTGAAGAGGAAGCTAGGTTTGAAACTAGATAGATACCGGGTTATGATAGATATAGATGTTATGAAAGGATAGATACCGGGATCGGGCCAGATCAGCACCAAATGGGACATTAAGGTCATTATGGATGACTTTATTCTTAACAAAATAAGGAGCGTTGAGGATTTTGGATTGTAGGGATTGGATACGAGAAGAATTCGATGGCTTAGTGGAGCCCAAAAGCTCTACTCCGTAAGTCCAAATAGGTCGTATGGTGGTCATGTAAATGAGTCTTTTGTAATTAATTGGGAGCTTAGAGCGTTTGTCCAGTAAGTGTTGAAGTAGCCTGAAACGTCGAGCGGTTTCTTGTCTTTTCAGTCTTGTATGAGGGTTCAAGGTTAATCGTTGGTCGAGATGCAACCCTAAGTATCGGATCTGTTCTACAGGCACAAGTGGGATATTATTAAAGGATACTGAAGGGCAGGAAGTCATTGGTTTACGACGTAAGCTAAAAGTGATTTGTTCATTTGAAAAGAAAAGATATGTCCAGGACCGGGACTCGAACCCGGGTCTTCCAGATCACTAGTCTGGGACTCGTTTGGGATTTGAGCTCAAATGGTAGAGTCCCAGACTAGTGATCTGGAAGACCCGGGTTCGAGTCCCGGTCCTGGACATATGTTTTCTTTTCAAATGAATAAATTTAAAAATTAATAACAACTAAAATAAAATAAAAGTGATTTGATGGGATTTTTGAGAATTTATTTTAATTCTCCAGTTCTGGCACCATTCTTCAAGATCAGTGATATGGGAATGGTGGCTTTGGGATACAATAACTGGATTGGTATTGACTGATAATACACATGTATCATCAGCATATGTGGTAAGGATAGTATTAGGATGAGTTGGGATGTCAGCTGTATAAACTGTATAAAGGATTGGGCCAAGGATACTACCTTGAGGAAAGTCATTTTATAAATTGAAATAACTTAAAAGTTGCAACAATAACCCACGATGTTTATAAACTACTCTAATAGAATAAGTAAACCGTATCTATAGGCCATTCTATTAAGACAAATTGGAATTATTTTTCTTTTGCTTGTACTGTAAAATTTCAATTTTTGCAATTGTCCATTATACTTCCAGAGCGGTGATATGATGATTAGCATATTATATTATAAAAATTGAGGCTGTTATAATGGAGTGGGTTGAAATCCTACTGTGACAGATATATTATGTAATCTGTTAATAGCCAACAGATGGACCCTGTAGTATCTGCAGTCCCTCCACGGGCTCACACAGCCTCTAAAATGTGGGTACCCTTCATTGGGGGAAAATCTGGTTGTTGAGCCTGATTTCAGACAAAACCTCTCTCCACAACCTTTGTCGTGGAAACTGTATAGTCTCTACTATGTACTAGAGTGGTATAGATTTTTATGAAATCCTGGTATAGATTATATTATTACCTGTAGTGGTAGAGATTTTTTTTAAATTTACAAATACTTATTTCCTTTTTCCCTGGTAAGGATACAATATAATTTCCTGAAGGATTAGAATTCCGGCTACGGAATGTTGAAGAAGGAAGAAAAAGTAGCATTTTCTTCGACTAATATAAAAGAAGACAAATAAGAAGCAACAATTTTTCTCCAGTTTTTCATTTATTCCAGTAAGAAGAGTGTAAACTTTAATTATTTCTGGCCTTTCCAGGGAGTTCCCTGTTACCTGAGGGATTTCTCCTGGAGCACCTCCCCCCTCCTCTCTCTCCATTTCTCTCTCTCTCTCCCTCTCTCCCTCTCCCTTCTCTATCTCAACCATAACGAAGTAATTACGAAAAAGGAATACACAAAGAGGGTAGACGAGAAAGAAATAAAAGCGGAATCAATTTCAATCAAGAGTTTCATTTAGCGAAACAAACCAGTTGCAATAACCTTTCTCTTCCGTTCTATCTTTTTAGTATCTACCAATTTAATTAGAATCTCATCATTTGTATCTCTTTGTTTCATTTTATTTATATATAGAAACACTTATTTTTGCCAATACTAAACTGGTAACTTCTAAATGGCGTTTGTTAAAAGCTAAAACTCTGTTATTTACTGTATACAATGTGAGGAATATTAAAATAAATCCATGAAGGATTAATGAACAGATTCAGAAAGCCTTCATCGAATCTTTGGTTCTGTGCCTGGAAAAGGGAAAAAATGGATAGTTGTAGGCAGGACGGAAGAGCGTGAAGAAGGGATTTCTCATGTAGGAATTTTCAGATGTATAACACATACATAACAGAAAGGAGCATTTTTTTAATTAGCGATGTTTCTTATGTAACCACGATTTCTACATAATATGTTAATATTATTGACTACATTTTTTGGTCTGATGCGAAAGTATGTTTATTTATTAAAACAACTGTTAGGCAATCAATCTTATAAATCTTTGGAAAAGAGAGATATGTTTTAATCAATGATTATATAGTAATACTAGCTTTTCCCTCTTCCCCAGGCTTGAGATTATCGATATCAAATTACATCACAGACGGATTGGCACAGCCGTGAAACATACATTGACAGAAGTTACATACTTTCGTTTACTGTTGTTCATGCTAGTAACGAATTAGTATGTAATGTTATTGGATTCATTGAGAAGGATTACTTAGTACAACGGTTTCACTTGTCGTACGGCAGCAGCGAGAAGTGACTTTTTTTTTTCTCATCCTCTAACATTTTATTTACAATTTACAAATAAAGACCTGCAAATGCAAGTGAGAAGTGAACTTTTTTTTTTTCTTTTTCTTCTTAGCCCTTTTGGGTTTGAAGGTTTCTAATTATAATTGAAGATAGATTAGAGAGGTATCTCTTGTACTGTACGATGTACATTTTAAGAGGAGGATGAGAAGGAAGAAGGTTCTAATGTATTTTATTTATAATTATTAGCTTTAGATTTTCCGGCGAAACGGCTCACCGTGTCCTTTTCATTTTATTTGCTCAGTTCAGGCTGAGACTTTGTACGTAACTTGCCACTTTTGTGGCCGTCCTGCTGGGGTGAGTGTCCGAAAAAGAGGGGTTTAATGTGTTTAATGAATTCTGTAACTGTCGGTATGTCGAGAATAGTATGTAGGAGGTCCGTTTTTGTTTTGTTTAATGTTGTGTATCTCACTATGAGTTGCAGTACGCCATTCTGAAACTGTTGGAGCTTTTTCGCTGTTGCCAGCGTGATGTTACCTAATATTGGTGGTCCGTAAAGGAACGCCGGTCTTAGGATGCTCTTGTAGATGGTCAACTTGAGGCGGAGGGATAAGTTAGGAGATGTAAGCAGGTGGTTAAGTCTGTAAGACTTGGTCCTAACCGACCTGCGAGAGAGTCACTCTTTGAGAAGTGACCTTTTTTTTTTTTTCAGAACCGTGAAAGGTTGGAAATACAAAAGTATACCGCTTTTTAAATATTTTTATTTTGAAGAGAAAAAATTTCTCCAGGCGGGTATTCGAATCCGGGTCGCCCGAGTATCTAGAGCTGTGCTCTAACCAACTAAGCTAACCTGGCTCGTAACACGGCTCGTAAATCCATTCTCTTCACCGATTCTTTATCCCCGTGTTCTCGCAATTTTGCGATCTATAAAAGGATAAGAATCTTCATTGAAAATTACTTTAATTAGGATCTTGTTCACGTACGTCATTATATTATTTATAATTTATTATTATTAATCCCTATTAATATATCCCTTTTTATTTACTGTTAAAAAAATGGCATGCTCACTTTGAACATGTCCACCAAAGCGCTTCGATAATAAATAAAAATAAAAGATACAAATACGAGTATATTGTAACGAAAGTCACGCACCAAGCATACATCAAACGTTACTTTCGATTTTAGAGATGAAATGGTGGTCAGTTGGAACCCATAGGATAATGCTTACGTTTTGAAAATCCTGAGAGATCTCTGGCAATGAAATATATCATAAATATGTTAAATATCGGTTGAATTTATAAATATATATGTTGAATACTGTTATTATTAATTGGGGTATCGGGCTTAGTGCATGGCGAAGGATTGTATTTTTTAAAAGCCTATTGTCCTCAAAAGGTGACTTTTGCCTGAAATTGCTTTCAACAACTAAAAAAAAAAAACCTGTACCACTACAACCCGTTAACATGCCTGGGGTTCAGTACATGGTAGAGACTGTACTGCTTCATGGACAAAGGTTCTGCAAGAGGTGACTTGTCCTAGGTCACGCTCAACCGCCAGATTTCCTCCATTATTTTGGGTACCCTATTTTTATAATATTTTATAGAGTATGGGTGAGCCCCAGTAGGGTCCTAGATCCTATATGATCCTCCTTCGGCTGTAAACAGACTAAATAAAAGTCTTGCCCGCAGTGGGATTTAAACCAGGATTTCCGGCATGGAAAAATCAGTGGCTATACCACTGAGCCACTCCGCTCCCCTCTTTCAACAACTAGGTTTCCTCAAATTAAGGGTAACCACTTTAATAGACTTTTAATCTAATAACGCATTACTACTCATACTCGGTACCGCTACTACTCACAAGGGGTATTGTGTTGAGTACATGGTAGGGATGGTACTCGTATTGTGTCTTTGTTCTTGCCTAATTGCTAACTTATTGTTACGGTCAGAGCGGAAAGTAGGACCGGCTTCTGATCTGCCTAGAGCGGATTAGGCAAACAATGGGATTAAGCGGAGGGGATTATAGAATGGCGTAGAACCTTCTAGATCGGTCTAGGTGGTCCTCGTCCGTGTTCCGAGTAATGCCCCACCACAACCTACCTTGCCTATATAAAAAGGACAGCGTTTTCGGCCGCGGCAGTAGTAATAAGACGAGTCAGTAGTAAGCCAGTGAGTAGCAGTTGTTAACTAGTGGCAGTGTGTGTGAGTTAGTTAGTGTTAGTATCAGTCTGTATTAAGTGCTTAGTGAGCAACAGTGATAATTAGTGGCCGTGTAATAAGTGTAATAAACTGTGTGGCAGTTTGTCATATTTGGAGTCTTACGGTCGGTGGACTTTAGTTAGCGAACTGTAAGTGTTAATTTGTAATTGTAAACTATAGTGTAATATTATTCTATTTGTACACATTTATATATAAATAGTTTAGTTATTTAGTATTACCAATATCTTATATTATTTGTATATTATTTTAGAAATAGATAACATTTAGTAGAATATTGTTATTGTAAATTGATATTAGTTTAATAATTTAGTTGTTTTTAATAATCTCATTGTATTCTTTTTAATTTGTTAATAAATACTAGATTCTTGAATTAAGTAATAGTTTAGTCCATTTTACACCCAGTAGCCCGTAACAAATTGGTGTCAGAAGTGGGATTTTGTGTAATTGTTATTATTTTGTCTTGTATTTTGTAATTATTGGGCTACTGTATGAAAAATGGCTTCTCAAAGTCTTAAATTGATGGATTTAAAAGTTGCGGATTTAAAACGGGAATTAGAAGAACGTGATCTGGATTCTTCCGGAAATAAAAGTGTACTGCAACATCGCTTGCGTCAATTTTTTGTAGAGTTAGGGGAGAATCCAGATGACGCTCTGTTTGAAACCGATTTAAGCAAGTTGTCTGCAACTTTAAGCAATGTAGAAAATAAGCTAGGTAATGAATTAAGCAATGTAGATAATAAGCTAGGTAATTTACAAAATGAGTTAAGCAATGTAGAAAATAAGCTAGGTAATTTACAAAATGAGTTAAGCAATGTAGAAAATAAATTAGAGTCTAAATTAGGTACATTAGAGACTAAGTTAATGGAAAGTGTTGAGAATAAGTTAGCCAATGTAGATAATAAAGTAGCTGATGTAGAATCTAGGTTAGGAGAAAAATTGAATTCAATTGAAAGCAAACTTAGGCAAAGAGTAGAAGCTCTAGAGGGACGTATGAGCAACCCACCGATGAACGACACCGACCGTTCCCCCGAGGTCAGTCTTCATAAAACCATTCTGCCCGCCAATAATGGGACGCCACCAGCTCACAACACCATTCCAGTATTCGACGGAAAGACGCCGTGGGAGGACTACATGACTCTCTTCGAGACAGCGGCTTCGATCCACGGGTGGTCACAGGAGACCCAAGCTTCAGCATTGTGCCTGGCCTTGCGTGGAGACGCCTTAGGAGTGCTGCAGGGGATGCCCATGTCGGAGCGGTCCAACTACGGGGAGCTGATGAGAAGACTGGAGATGCGTTTCGGCCACCGCCACATGGACCAGCTGTATCGCTCACAGCTGAGAAGCAGGATCCAGAAGACCAACGAGACTTTACAGGAATTTGAAGCGGATATTGCCCGGCTAGTGAGGAACGCCTACCCATCGGTCACCGACGATGTCTACGAGAGTTTGGCTGTCGACAAATTCCTGGATGGACTTCGGGACCCAGAGACACAACAAGCGGTGAAGCTCGCCCGGCCGAAAACGTTGGGAGACGCATTATCTCAGGCCATGGAGTTTGAAGCTGTCAGACAGTCTGTACGGGGCCATGCGCGAATTCGAGCAGCAGAAGCGGAACCTAATGTGGTCCCTAGCATCGAGGACATAGTGACCAAAGTGTTGGATGCTCTCAGGACCCATAAGAAGGAGATACGCTGTTGGGGCTGCGGCCAGCTTGGACACCCTAGAAGCAAGTGTCCAACCCGTAACGTCAAAGCCCCCAGGAAGGCCATCAGAGTTGCGTCAATAGGAAGCAGGACAAACAGCTTCTACGTTGATGGGATGGTGAACGGGCAGCTGCGAAACCTTCTAGTGGATACCGGCGCGAGCATGACAATCTTGAACTCCAAGACACTTCCAGCTGAGAAGATCTTACCAACAACTTGGGCATTACGGACTGCAACGGGACAGCCAGCCAAGGTCTACGGGGAGACAGATGCCACCTTCCACATCGGGGATCAACATCTGCAGCACCGCGCTCTCGTGGCAGAGATCGATGAAGATGTTATATTGGGCATGGACTTCATGATCGCATACGGGATCAAGCTGGATATGTCGAGAGGTGTGATGACGCTGGGAGACGAGGAAGTCATACTTCGGCAGGAAAAGGACTTCTGCGCACGAGTGCTGCTACCAGAAGACACCACTTTACCGGCACGGAGCCAAATCGTGACGCATGGGACGGTCGAAGGCCATCTACCCGCGGGTCAATGTGCACTACTCGAACCTGGAAGGCACGAAGAACAAGAGGTTGGACGCGGCGTACTGGTTGCTAGGTCTCTCATCAAGATCGGACCTACCACTCCAATTCGGCTAATGAACCTGAACAGCTTCCAGGTAACGCTGAAGAAAGGAACACCGGTCGGGGAGTGTACCACCGCTACCTCAGTGGTTCGTCAGCTGCAACGTCATCCCACCGAGCTTCGAGGACTCCCAGAGGAACTTAAAGGATTTTTGGACGAATCATGTCGCGACCTTTCGCCCGAACAGAGCGAGGAAGTGAAGAATATGATTATCCGATGGCATGACGTCTTCGAGATCGGACCAGGACCACGGGGCAGAACGGATATCGTCCAGCACAGGATTAACACTGGGGATGCGAAGCCTATCCGACAGGTCCCGCGGAGGCTGCCGTTAGCTAAACGGGAGGACGCCGAGGAGATTATTAAGGAGATGGCGGCTGATGGTGTCATTGAGCCTTCGAGTAGCCCCTGGATGTCTCCTGTCGTATTGGTGAAGAAGAAAGACGGCACAACGAGGTTCTGCGTGGACTACCGCCTTCTAAACAACGTCACCAAGAAAGACAGTTATCCGCTTCCCAGGATTGACGATACGCTAGACACCCTGGAGGGGTGTAAACTCTTCTCTACCTTGGATCTCCGCAGTGGATATTGGCAGGTTGGATTGGCACCTGAAGATAAAGAGAAAACGGCGTTTTCAATTGGCACTGGGCTCTGGCAGTTTACAGTAATGCCGTTCGGGCTTTGCAATGCTCCTGCCACATTCGAGAGGCTGATGGAAAATGTGTTAAGAGGTCTCTCTTGGGAGGTATGCCTGGTGTACCTAGATGACATCATTGTGCTGGGAAAGTCCTTCGATCACCATCTGAAGAATCTGGAGAAGGTCTTCGAACGACTGCGTGCAGCGAACCTTAAGTTGAACCCGAAGAAGTGTAATCTCTTCCGAAGGCAAGTCAACTACCTGGGGCATATTGTGTCAGACAACGGAGTTGCTGTTGACCCAGAGAAGATAGCAGCGATCACCAACTGGCCAGTACCTCGAGATAAGCACCAGGTGAGAAGTTTTCTCGGGCTCTGCACCTATTACCGGAGGTACGTGAAAGGATTCGCTAACATCGCAAAACCTCTTACCAGACTTACCGAGGAGAAAAGGACTTTCCATTGGGATCACGAGTGTCAGGCATCCTTCGAGGAGCTGAAGAGCAAATTGATTAGTGCTCCTATTCTGAGCTATCCACGCCCCGAGGGCAAGTTCATACTTGACACAGATGCCAGCAACATCGCTATTGGAAGCGTCCTCTCTCAGGTCCAAGACGGAGAAGAGAGGGTGATTGGATATTTCAGCAAAGCACTCTCAGCTCCGGAACGCAACTACTGTGTCACGAGGAAGGAGCTTCTGGCAGTAGTAAAGTCCATAGAGCATTTTCATAAATACCTATACGGACGAAGGTTCCTCCTGAGAACGGACCACGCGGCTCTAATGTGGCTGCTGAGATTTAAGTCACCAGAGGGACAAGTGGCGAGGTGGATCGAGCGCCTTCAAGAGTATGACTTTGAATCTGCTCATCGTTCTGGGACAAGTCACAGAAATGCGGATGCGCTGTCAAGAAGACCTTGTGATGAAGGCTGCAAGCATTGTTCTCGACAAGAAGAGAAGCAGGCAGCGGTGTTGAGGACTACAGTTGTCATCGACAGTTGGCAAGACGCAGAGGTGTCGAAGGGACAGGACGAGGACCCGGACTTAAAACAGATAAAACAATGGAAAGTATCGGGGCAAGGAAGACCTACCTGGCAGGATGTTGCTCCAATGTCGAAGAATGTAAAAACGTACTGGGCCCAATGGAACTCCATTGTAGTGGACAACGGGCTGCTGAAACGGGCATTGGAGAACGCGGAAGGAGATCAGCGTAGGCTACAGCTCATCGTTCCAAGGAATAAAGTGCCCGAAGTGCTTAGGGAACTACATGACGGTGTAACTGGCGGCCATCTTGGAGTTCACCGGACATTGGAAAAAGTTCGTGAACGTTTTTACTGGGCAAACCTTAAGGACGATGTGTTGGACTGGTGCAGGCGTTGTGCGGCTTGTGCGGCTTCTAACGGGCCAACAAGAAGAAAGAGGGCCCCTATGAAGAAGTACAACGTGGGAGCACCGTTCGAGAGGATAGCGATTGACATCGCTGGCCCTTTCCCTGTGACAGACGAAGGCAACCGATATATTCTCGTGGCCATGGACTATTTTTCTAAGTGGGTGGAAGCGTATGCCCTTCCGAATCAAGAGGCAGTCACGGTTGCAGACGTACTTGTGAAGCAGCTCGTCAGCCGGTTTGGAGTACCCATGGAACTTCACGCTGACCAGGGAAGAAACTTTGAGTCTGCAGTCTTCTCCGGGATGTGCGAAGCACTGGGAATACGGAAAACCAGGACGACACCTCTTCACCCTCAATCGGATGGCATGGTGGAGCGCATGAACAGGACAATGGGTCGATATTTGTCTAAAGTGGTCTCCGAGCATCAGCGAGACTGGGACCAGTATCTTCACTTGTTCTTGTTAGCCTACCGGAGTTCAGTCCATGAAGCAACGGGGCAGACCCCCGCAAATGTGGTGTTCGGCCGAGAACTTCGTTTGCCTTGTGATCTGAAATTCGGGTTCAAGCCTAATGAGGAAGTGGCCGGAGAGGAGTACGTCACGAATCTACGGAAGCGGATGGATAATATCCACGAAAAGGTTCGTGCAAACATCCAGGGAGCCAGTGACAGAATGAAGGAGCGTTACGACATCAGGGCAGAGAAAGGTGGATTCCAACCTGGAGATTTGGTCTGGCTACATGATCCTCGAAGAAGGCGAGGCTACTCACCTAAACTTCAGAACTCCTGGGATGGCCCGTTTGAGATCATCAATAGGATAAATGACGTCATCTATAGGATCAGAAAGCAGCCAAAAGGAAAACCCAGGGTAGTCCATTTTAATAGACTGGCCCCATACAAAGGAGACCATGGCCCGACAAAAGACCAGCAAGTCAGGTACCTCAACAACGTGGAGGCCAGTAAGGTATCAGTTGCACAACCTAAGGTACAAGGTTCCTGTGGAGTAACTCAGGCAGTATACAGAGATATCTTCTCGTTACCCGCGGACTATTCTCTGGCCCATTGTGTAGCCGAAGATCTGAGGACTTCCCGAGGGATTGCAACGGTCTTCAGGAAGAAGTTTGCTGGAACTGAGGAACTGGAACGCCAAGGACCACGCGTCGGGAAAGCACTCCACCATACGCACGAAGGACGACACCTGTTCTACTTAGTTACCAAGTGTGCTACTGATCAGAAGCCCACATATGACGCACTGCGGCGAAGCCTCGACGACCTGCGGAGTAAGCTTCTGAGACTGCGTGTCACCAAGCTCGCGATCCCTAAGTTGGGCTGTGGATATGACGGCCTGGAGTGGAAGGTTGTCAGGAACATGCTTGAACAGATATTCGCCAACTCTGGAGTCGCCATATTGATGTGCACGTTCAACCCCTGGAAAGGAAATGCGTCTCCATCGAGGGAAGCTCATGACCGCCCGATTTCTCCGGACTATGCTCTGGGGCAGAGCACTTTTAAGGAGGGGGCAGTGTTACGGTCAGAGCGGAAAGTAGGACCGGCTTCTGATCTGCCTAGAGCGGATTAGGCAAACAATGGGATTAAGCGGAGGGGATTATAGAATGGCGTAGAACCTTCTAGATCGGTCTAGGTGGTCCTCGTCCGTGTTCCGAGTAATGCCCCACCACAACCTACCTTGCCTATATAAAAAGGACAGCGTTTTCGGCCGCGGCAGTAGTAATAAGACGAGTCAGTAGTAAGCCAGTGAGTAGCAGTTGTTAACTAGTGGCAGTGTGTGTGAGTTAGTTAGTGTTAGTATCAGTCTGTATTAAGTGCTTAGTGAGCAACAGTGATAATTAGTGGCCGTGTAATAAGTGTAATAAACTGTGTGGCAGTTTGTCATATTTGGAGTCTTACGGTCGGTGGACTTTAGTTAGCGAACTGTAAGTGTTAATTTGTAATTGTAAACTATAGTGTAATATTATTCTATTTGTACACATTTATATATAAATAGTTTAGTTATTTAGTATTACCAATATCTTATATTATTTGTATATTATTTTAGAAATAGATAACATTTAGTAGAATATTGTTATTGTAAATTGATATTAGTTTAATAATTTAGTTGTTTTTAATAATCTCATTGTATTCTTTTTAATTTGTTAATAAATACTAGATTCTTGAATTAAGTAATAGTTTAGTCCATTTTACACCCAGTAGCCCGTAACATTATGTTTCCTTAAGTTGTTGATTTATTTAAAAGTGAAAAACAATATATTGATGTAGTAACCTAAATATAAATTAAATTATATTGTTAATGCTCTCATCTGGGATCGAGGCGTGCTTACAAATCATTTTCCCATGCCCATCTCTGTTAACAGACACACCATGCCACTCCGATTTTTCAGTTAATCACAGGATCGAGAAGGAGATTAACCAACTTTGTCCGCAAGGGGCAGCACATCTCGGGGACCGGTGTCAAAATGTTTATGTTAGCTGGAATGAGCCCTTTTAAACCCGTTTTCCCCAATAATTCAGAGTTAAGAACTGGTACTACCGGCAAGCAGGGTCGTAGTCCGACCGGAAGGAGCTGTCAAGGTAGGAGTCTCTATGTTTCTGTAGTCAGGCTAGATTTGGGGTGTAGCTAGATGGTAGTTCAGTTGTTGATAGGGACAATTAATTAAATATTTTATTTTTCGTCTCTCGTTCATTTAAATTGTAATTATTATTAGTGCCTATAGGATTATCGTTATGGATGATGGATCTTGTTTTAAATTGAAACGATTATTTTTATCAGTGGCTTTGGGAATTATGGTTAATGATGGTGATTCTTTTTCTAAATTGTAATTATTATTTTTCTTAATGCCTTTAGGACTATTATTGTTATTATTAGATGTTAGGTGTAATTTTATATTATTTTTGTTTAATATAGCAGAGATTTATTTTTGAAATGAATATGGTTGGATTCATTTCCTTCATCATTATTAACTTGTAAAACGAAAAAAAAAAGGAATGAGAAATAAATAATAGAAGTTTTCGTTTTCTAGTAAAAAAAAAAATCCTATACCAAAACTTCACATGAAAGGTCTTGGATTCAATACATGGTAGAGACTGTACTGTTTTAAGGATAATAGTTGTGCAGGGAGATCTCGGTTAACTCCCCAATTAAGGTTACTAACTTACCAATTAAGATTCTTTGTAAAGGCTAAGTGAACCCAAAAGAGTCTGACGATCCTACAAGGTCCATCTGTTGGCAGGTTAAATAATTTATCTGCCACAGCCGGATTCGAACCAAATACCTTCAGCGTTCTGAGCTAATCCACTACTACAAAGTTTATAAAATACAAAATGCAATTAAATTATCCCTGTAATCGGATAGGTATTCGAACTAAAGTAAGGCTTTGTTTGATCTTACGTCGTTGTCAGTTGTAACGCAATATTTCAGAGCTCTCAGCAAATTGGGAGGGGGGGGGTAGATCATGTTGTCAGTGTTTTCTCTTACACCCCCTTCTCTACACAACTCCCTCCCCCCACCTAGTGACCATGGCACAGTTTACTTAGGACTTCATATCGTTCAATATCGACCTTCATCTCTCATATTAAACCAAGGTTTTTTTTCTGGAAAAGCTTATAGGATTTTTCGAAATTATGAAAAACTGTGCTATATTTGTTTTTTAAAAAAGAGGTACGAAAAATACACTATTCTTAAGTGTATTATTCGAAAAATCCACTTAAACAGGATTCTTTTAACACCACTTTATGCTGCTATGGCTAATCGGATAGTGAGGATGATGACAGTGGGAGTCCTAAATTTTGCCTATCCAGGTATAATTAGGATAGGTATCTTTAAGGAGTAATATACATCGCGAAGAATGCGCCAGGTTAATATTATTATAGTAAAATTAAGATGCTTTTGTTAAGCGGCTGGGCTAAGTAACGAACGATTTCCTAAGATGCTAATAAGCGCTGTGCCGACTGAGAAGCGTTTGAGGCGTAAATGTGAAGATTGTTTTATGAGTAATCTGAGTGATTTGGGTTTGGGTAGTGGTCCGTTGACGTATTATTTATACTATATTGCACCTAAAGTATAAAGCAATAAAACACAAGCACTCCCTTTATAGTTAAATTATGGACTTAAACCACCTGACGTATCTTTGACAAAGAGATATCTGGAGAAAAGGGGGAGGTTGCGCGTATGATCGTTTGATGAAGCGGCAATGGCTTCCGGGTCAGCGGTCACGAGTTCTGTCTCACCGAGCGGAGCTTTGTGGGTCCTGTGACCTCCCCCTCCCGAAGTTAGGTCGTTTGGGGGCAATAAATTAATTTTCGGCTCCAGCGCTCCCTAGAAGGGTGTTGGCCAACTTTTATTTCTCCGTCACATCAGCCTCTTCTTGTCCCATGTTTTCTGCTGCCTAATTATTCTGAAATATTAAGATGATCTAGAAAAGGCGGGGGCGCTGGGCTGGTATTTATATTAATGGTTTATAACAACAAAAAACCTGTTCCACTACAGGTAAGCGGCTCAGGACATGGTAGATATTATCCAGTGATCACATCCTTTTTTGGATCGTGTATTCTACGCCTTATTTTTGAATACCTTAAGACGTTGTTCATCCTTCACCGTTAGCGGCCATATAGATGATAATATGTATTTAATTATGTTCTGTTTCTTGGACAACAGTTGTGCAAAGAGGTGATATATCTTAGATAACGCTCAACCGCCATTATTCCCCCTTATTTTGGGTCCCCAATTTACAGATGCTGTGCCTGGGGTGAGCTCAAGGAGCGTCCTTGATCCCGTACGATTTATCTCTGGCCGCTAACAGATAAAAGTCTTCTAGCGAGCGGGGAACCCAGAACCTTCGGAATGGCAACTCAGCGCTCTACCACTGAGCCACTCCGCTTTATATATATAAGATATTTTTCTAAATTGTAAAAATTATATCAGACAGAATCACAGAGTTATACTTACTGAAATATGATCATTGTTCCCATTGGAGTCATCAGCGGTGAGGTGGTTAATAGCCTTCTATGCCTAAGTTTGCGGTTACACAGCCCGGTAAGTGCCTTTTTTTGAATTCCTAAGTTATATAAACCTTCAGAGGAGACGTATTATAGCGGTCACGAGCCTGTGCTGTGTCTGGTGATCGTTAAAGATCTCCCACCTAATAATGCATGGATGGACAAAATTCAGGACTGTAGCTTTGTCCGATTAGAAATAGCTGCATAAAGTGATGTTAGATAAACGAACAGTCAAACTTACTTCCCATGGATATACGTTATAATGGGATAGTGGTTAGATACTTCTTCCTGGACCCAACTCTTTCTGTGAAAAGTTTATTCCCTCTGTTCCTTATCCCTACTCCAATCCTTCCTTCTGGGGAACAGAGGGCCAGTTATCCCGAGGTAACGGGATCTCTTTTGTCGGGCCAATCACCCGTATAGATGATTCAGAGAAGAAATGGAAGCCTCGGAAAGAATGGATTGTCTAAACGGAAACGACATGGCATAGAGGAATGGATGAGATGGGTTGAGTCTCCTCGTAACTGAAATGTAAAAGGAGGAAGGAAAAGGAGAATAACACACACACACACACACACACACACACACACACACACAAACACACACACACACACACACACAAACACACACACACGCCATCCTACGTCACTAACAAAACTTTACATACAGACATAAGAATAGAGACAGTTTATGAATATAGAGACTCTTGAAAGACAACAAACTTACTCCGAAACTTTAAATAATAAACTCCGAGAGCGAGATCGCTTTTTTTTATTGATGATTTAGTTTTGACTGTTGATGTAAGATGTGCTGTATTTGATGATTTGATGCTGAAGATGTGTCAATTGGCGAAACGTCGACTGCTTGGTTTTTCCAGTATTTTACAGACTTAAGGCTTAGCTTTAGGAGTTTTGAAATTGATTTTATTTTATCATATTTTTATTTAGTTAAGAGCCTTGTTAGATTCAGATAATTGAGGTTTAAAAAAAATCTCTATATTAAAAAGCTAATTATGTGGATCACAACAGAAATACAATTTCATTCAGCATAAATTTTAGTTTTTAGGTTATTGATTTCAATAACGGATAGGTAATAATATTCACGGGGAAAACATTTCTTTCTTTGTTAGTAGAGATAAAAAATTGAAAATAAAATACCATCCTCAATAAACTTGAAAGGTTAAAGGCTACAAGATAAATTAAAAAAAGAAAAAGGTTTGTTTGCAATGGCGACGATCTACAGTATGGGATCCGCCATTTTGATTGCAGGAACCAATCAGCTTTCCCCTTTCATTACAATCAAAGGGTCGGAGGTTGTAACGATAGCGGCTATTCGTCAGATAAGTTTCTATCTCTAGTTGAGGGTAATCAGAGCTCTAGTTGCCTGGAACAATCCAGCTCTACTAATTAGTCAAACTGTCTCTCCGATCAAAGTGTCATCATTGTACAATAGGAATAATTATTTAATCGATTGTTTGTTTTGAATCAAAAAACAAAAAATAGAACAAAAAAACAAAATAAATAATCTGTGATTTAATTAATGAAAGTAGATTTAATAAAATAATAAATAGACTTGTGAGAGATATTAAGATCCATTATTTAGTAATATCAGTGATCCTATATTATCAATAAATCTGTCTGTTTTTTTTTTTACTTTAAGCCTTACGGAATTTAGGATTAAAATAAATCTTAGAGAATATAGTAGTATGAAGTAACTAAAACTATGAATAATGGGTAAAAAATATATAACATAAATAAATAAATGTTTAATATTAATTTAAATGAAAAAGCCTTAAGTTTCTTGAATATGATTTTGGCCTTGAGGCTGTATTTATTACTCATGATCAATGAATGGTCATAAACAGTCATATTTCTTTCCATTTTAGTATTTTCTTTCTGCCTAAATGATTGGATTAATTGTTTTGTTTACCAGTAGTTTAGTGGTTTGAGCTTTTTTGAACATTTGTAAATAGTTTATTTCACACTTTTGCTTTTCTATATCAAAATAAAAAATGTATAAAAGTAAGAATGACGTAATTTCATATTTTGTTTTTTTTAATTTTCTCAGTAGTTTATACGTTCCGACCGATGTATATTATAGATACAATTATGTATCTAGTGGATAAATTAAGTGTCTCGGGCTTGGTTCCTCAATTATACTTATCAATCTTGTGAATTATCATCTGTGGAAATACGAAACATAGATTAGCATAGATGACATGAAGCTTGTGTGCTTGATGTTTGGTATAAATTTGTTCCTCGTGGGCAAACAGATGCCCCTTCTGACTTTTTCCGAAAAACAAAGTTGTGATGAGAGGCGTTACAGGCAGAATCCTACAAAAACAATATATCAAGAGACTAAACTAAAAAACGGAACTGCAGGGGACTTAGGATTAGATTGGTTAACCCTTAACTTGGCAAAATTTTATTTTTTTAATATCAAAATAGTATTCATTACACTTAACCCTTATGACCAAAGGATGTCCAGAAAAAACAAACTGAAAACAATCTCATGCTGGTAGTTAAAAAAAAAATCACATGTATCTTATGGAATACATTACCAAAAGATAATAAATACTTTACGCTAAATTCTGATGTATTTCCATAGATACATTATCAAGAAAAGGGTTAAGAAGATGGAGTAAGTGTCTATTGACGAATGAAGTAGATTATGACTCGAGTTCGCGTATTTATTGGACACGCCTCATATCCCAATTTAGAGGGTGTTTTATTGCTTCATGACACTAGCCCTATTCCTTGCTGATATTACACTTATCTCATTCCTGTTTTAGTTTTAAATACTAATTGAAATTAACCGTCCGCCCCCCCTCAGCTTTAAAATATTGTCTTAAGACTTAAGGGAGTATACGTTATCTTTACGAGGCGGAAATAAATTGAGAATTATGGAGTGGGAGATATTAAGAAGGAGGGAAGAAGGTTAGAGGCGCCCCCTACAGTGATTTACTGTCGACGCAACGCCAACTTGTGAATTATTAATTCTCTCCTATCTCTACTTCTTCCTCCAGTCAGCCTTCAGGCCTTGAATTAACTCACATTATTCTCGTTTCCCTTAAATATTTTTCAACTGTACGCAATGAAATTACTTGTTTAACGAATCTAGATAATCATGTATTATACAGGTAAATGTTTTGGATGATAAATAATGGCATGTGATAAAACCAAAAAGAGAAACTACCTCATTGGTAGTACTCAAATAACCAATTCAACATAACTTACTTCTTATCCGCTATGAAGGATTATTGGGAATCGAAGAGCCGTTGGAAACTAGTGGGTATGAATGGGAGTAAAGTTCGTCATGAAAGGACTGATATTGGATTCATCCCAAATCAGCAATAAAGTAAGAATTAACGTCATTGTGGGTCACTTTATTCGTAATAAATTAAGGAGGATTAAGGATTTTACAGTTATGTTATGGATGGGTAGTTATGGCATTGACCTCAAGTAAATTGTTTATAAATTACAATTGTAACAAGGATGTTTCGGGTATTTTTCGTTCAATCCCCGCATTTTTAATTTATGGTTAGAAATAAAACACATGTTATGAACAAAATAACTACATTTAATAGCAGCTATTGTAAAGACCAAAATGATACTTAATTCTTCTTTACAAAAAAAGGTACCTAGTTGTATATTTTTTAGTCCAAGTTATAATTGAATGTCTAAGTCGTATTTAGTTGGAACTTTAGAACCAATGGGACTTTTTCGTTTAATCCCAATATATAAAAAAAGAGCTATTTATAAAAAAATTAGTTAGCTCGCGATAAGAACGGTCATTTTCTCATGCATATTTATACCTACTTTTTTAATGGATAGAGCTTGTTTAGCAATTGTGATCCCCATGGCATTGAAAAAAAATGAAAAAAGACGGTTGTGGGAGAAGTATTGGCTATTGGACAGGGATAATTGTACCCATTTAAACTTAATCCACGAGATTTCAGTAAAGGAACAATCAGATTACCATAATTATTTTCGGATGAATGGAGACACTCAATAATTTATTTAATATGGTTTCTCCTCATATTAAAAAATATTAAATAAAGCTTATGCCCAAAACAGCGGTTGGCAGTTACCCTACGCTATTTAACAACAGGCCGAAATTTTGTTTGGCCGGAGATCGGTTTATGCGCCGCTCTCAACAGCTACAATATACTGAGGAATGAAAGAAACGAGCCTACACGATCAGTAATACTGTCATTATCTCAATATACTGTCAGTAATATTGACCGTGTATAGGCCCTTTAAGAAAATCTCAACCTTCGCAATACTATTAACCATGGGCATGCTCTGCAATTCCTCTAAGAAAATTCCCTATTCGGAATACAAATGTGTAATGCACAAATGCAATCGATTAATTTTTAAGGCCCCTTTTCAACTGACACTTGGAAGACAGTTAAAGGAGGATCTTTTTAAAAATTCATAACCATATGCTTTTTAATAATACAAAACTTCAAGGAATAATTTGAGCAAACCAGAAGATTAATATATGAGGAGAAGGTTATGAAGGATATATAACCAGCGAGGGTAGGTACATGAAGATAAAAGTTGGTAAAGTGGGCTCATAGGGTGCTACTGATAGCGGCCTTGCCCTAGAGATAAGGGGGACATGAGGAGCGCAGATATATCCTTCCCAGAGTCCTGGCAACACCCTTCATCAAGGATAATTCTTATCTCGTCCTGTGGAACTGTTAATGTAAATGTTATCATAATCCCGTTAATATTTGTATTAAAATGTTAAAATTAACCACAGAAAAAGTTTAATAAAGTTAACGCAGGTGTTTCACTGATTTTCGAAATTTATATCTTCGTCTATTTGCTCATTTTTATTGTATTTTATTATTCTTATGTTACACCCGCGCCTGCGCAGTATCGCATTCAATAAATTTGATATCAATACGATTTTCCTACTAGATTTGCAGAAATTTGAAATTTTCGAATATGAGTTTTCTTAGCAGATCTCTGGGCCATCGTCTTTTCAATATTTTCCGAGTAACAGAGAAGAGAAATGATAAAAACAAGAGGATTTTTGTGATGTGTTGACGAGTGAAAAGCTGTGCATTTGTTGTGAATATACGATTGTACAGTGAGAATATTAACGTCTTTGTTTATAGTGTGGGTCGAAAATCCAAGGCGCATCCACAATTTTTCTTAGAATTTTGGACTGTGTTTTTATTTTGTGTATATGGATGTCTTTTGCTGAACTATTTACTTATTAGCTTATACTTTTAAATTTAGGTATATGATACGATAAATTAAATAGTTTGTAGGTAAATAGTTTTGTCAATAAACACTTTTTTTTTTGGAACATATATCGAATATGTGGTTTCATTTACTCAAAAAAATCCACTTATTAGTCTTTTGTGTTTTTTTTTTCTTATTAGCACTAGAGTTATTTTTTAATAAATCATTTTTTTCCCCACGAAAATGCCTTAAAGACCACGCAAATATCACAACTAATGCTTCCTCTTCATCTGTTTCCTCTTTTCCCATATGTCCCTCATGAGCTTTGCGTGCCTAAGGTCTCTCTCCTCAGACCACACAAGACCCTTTTTCCCACAAGAACCTTTATTCCCTTGAGCGTCCTTCCGTATTCATCTCTGTCAAAACAATCTTGGTCTGTTAGCCCCACTTGGTCCATATCATCCTTAAGTTGTTTAAAATAACCCGTTGAATTTTTGTGACATGATGATTCATCCTCATCATGTGCCCATAGAACTTTAGCCTTCCCACCCTAACATCAGTTTCGAAGTCTGTTGTTTCGTTATAGATTTCTTGATTCGACCTCAACCTGTATCCTTCAGGTGTTCTCCTAGGTCCGTAGATTCTTCTGAGAATTCTCCTTTCTATTTTCAGAAGCCTCTCTAGGCTGGGAAGACAATAGGTTTCTGTTCCATAAAGTATAACAGGCTTGATGACTGTATTATAATGTCGTATCCTATAAGATAGCTTATAGATTTAATAGATAGGTTCTTGTTGTAAAAATTACTGGTGGCGAAGCTGAATTTCTCCAATTTGGTGACTTTCTCCTTACATAAAATATTTAATGATTAATAAAAAATATAATAAATGTAAAAACAAAAAAAGTGCATGAAGGGTCCTGTGTTTAGTATACAGTAGAGACTTTACTGTTTCTAGAGCAAAGGTTATGCAGGGAGGTTATTTACCCGAGATCACGCTTAGCCCCCACTTACTTTAGAAAGTCTTGGTGAACCCTAGAAAGATTTGTAGATCCCCCAAGGTACATTCTTTGCTGTCATGTGACAAAATAATTTATCTGCCACAGCTGAATAAGAACCCAATACTTTCAGCGTATCAAATCAGCCCTCTACATATCGGGCTACCCTGTTTCTCTATATATGAAAGTATTTTTTTGATACATAAATTTTATAGTTGTGCGTAACTGAACGCAATAATTAAAAATATTCGTTTTTATTCATCAGCTAGGTTTTGGAAAGACAAAACACAATAAAAATAGGCCATTATTAAAAATCTTAATATTAGTTCCTCAAGATAAAAAAGTCCAGATAGAGTGAAGAGCTCTTTCATTAGGGAAAAATCGTTAAATTAAATTAAGGATTAATAAAACCGGGAGACGAGGACGAAAGTGGATGGAGGAGGGGAAACAGAAGGAATTTTATATCGACTTATTAATAAATCGACAGCTTGGAAATGGATCGATGTTATTCCGATTCCTGGAGAAAATAGTTCCACCAATTCCAGGGTCTGATGGCAGATTGCTTGAAATATAGCCTCCCTTTATTAGTCCTTCATTCCAAGTTTTAATTTAAAATTGACATTTTTATTAACCTTTTATTAGACAGATTTATTTTATATCATATTTGAAATTTGTTCATATTTACTAATAAAAATAATATTTATTGCTTTACAGAAATCTGTGCTAAGAGATGAGATATCGGAAGGAGGAAAAATGAGTAGGTGACCTATAAAATTACGGCATTGGTTCTTGTATACAGCAACATAAACTTCATAACCTCTTCTTCTTTCTATATCCATGCAACATCAATCCTTTCCATTGTTTGGTCCAGGTGATTCCATAAAAATTATTTTTTTTCATAACCGATATGTATTACTTTTAATTATTGTTATTTTGATGGTGATAATTTTTAAATATTTTTGTTTGAGAGAAAATATTCCGGTGAAGAGAACGTATTTGTCTGACTTCGATACGACCCCTGGTAGCTCGGTGGTTTAGAGCACTGTAACGGATATGCAGACTTCCCCGGGTTCGAATCCCGGCCAGGACAAATCTTTTCTCTTCAAAACAAAAATATTTAGATATGTATTATTAAATATTGTAATGGTATTATAATATAAATTCAAATGTTATATTTATTATAGAGCCATTTCACTAGTTCCGGATCACGTGTACAACAGTTATTACATATTCCATATGAAGGATGAACATCCAGAATTTTAAATATTTTAAATATTTAAATATTTTAAATATTTAGCCTCTCTAATAACTGGATAAAATAAAATTTAAGAAAAACAAAATTTTTCGTTCATTGCTAACTTGGTGCCTTTTGTCCCAAAATTTATATATTGGAATTATAAAACTATAACTGTTCCAAATGCTCTATTTGAGTGGGAAACGTCGCCATTATGTACTTCGTAAGGTATTCGAAAATAATGTATTGCGTAGAAAATTTTGATCACAAAAAGGACAAGCCTCTTGGAGATTATAGGAGATTACACGGCATCAGAGGGCATTACCAGATTAATTTAGTTGAAGAAGTTTCGTCAGGAAGATTGAGATGGGCTCGTAAAGTTGTATTTAGTATCGAACGAATTCCTAAAAAAGTAATATGGGCTGATCCAACTGTTTATCGTTCAAGGATTAGACTGAGACGTAGGTGAGAGGATTGTAATAATAATGATCTTACGGCTATGTAAATAGTAATTGTGTCTGCATCTAATCTTCGGTTTGGGTTTTTTCAATTAAAATTATTATTTGATACTACTGTGTACAAATGGAACAGATAAGGCATCTGTGGAAGAAAGAATAGCCAAACTGGAAAGACTGAACATTGGCACAAGAAACATGTACAGCAAGGAAAATTTGTTCTCCAATGCAAAAATAAGCCACTACTGTACAGTAATAAGACCATAGTACTGTATGAAATGGAAACAGTCAGCCTTCCGAGTCTGGAGAAGGTCCTGAAGATTGAGAGAAAAATTCTGAGGAGGATTCATGGACCTAAAGCAACACAAGGGGGTATAGGCGAAAGTCCAACGAAGAAATATACAAAAATTTGGAAGATCTTGAAACAGTCATTAGGACCAGGAGACTGAGGTTCTATGGCCACATGGTCAGAACGAGCAATAAGAGGCTGAACAAAAAAATCTTTGGTAAAGTATTAAGCTATAAGGATATAGGTGGATATGTGAAGCAAATAAAAGAGGAGTTGGATAGGCTAAAATCAAGGATAAGGACTGCTTGGATAGGGAGCTTTTCGGGAAAAAACTAAAAGAGGTTGAGGTTCTTGCGGGAAGGAAGAAGAGTCGAGGGAGAAAATGGACTAGGGAAGAGCGAGAGGAAAAGTCCAGGAAGATGAGAGAGTATTGGAGTAGACTGAAGGCGGAGAGTGTGAAGAAGATTTGAGTGATATTCGTGTGGTCCTCGCTGGCCGATTTGTGGAAAAAAAAAGATGATACTTTTTAGGAACGGCATCTGTAGATCCTCCTGGGGCTCGCCCTATCTCTGTAAAGTGGGTATTCTTAATTGGGTGAAAACCTGGTGGTTGAGCGTGATCTTGGACTATTCACCTTCTAACAAACCTAGAAATAGTACAGTCCCTACCACGTATTGAACTTAGGACACTTCATGGGTTTTAGTTGTACAGTTTTTTTAACAGGATTATATGATATTGCTAAGTATTTTAAATATAGCGCAGTTTTAACGACTGTTAGGCAATTCAACATTTTTATATTCCGCAGTGGCGAACCGGATTTAGTAAATTAGCCATTATTAGGGGATATAATAGCCGCAGAGTCCCATTAACTTTAAATGCTTTTTCGCAATTGCCGGGACTTGGAATATAACGAGGGTGTTCCTCGGGACGTGACTCGAATCCGAACACGCCTGACCTCCGCCTCGCCGTCCCACTAATGAAGTGACACTAAGCCCGGGCTGTCCACTAATTAGCGAACAGGACACCTGATGTGGCCCCCCGGGGGCAAACACTAGGAGTTGGCCGCTTAGTTAGCCGTCACTGCGGCCTCTTTGATCGCCATGTCTAAGGATCGTCTTCCCAATTAAATAGCGAACTGAACAAGGTAATAATTGTGTCTATAGTCTATAGTTTACCAAGAAGTAACAGATTTCAAATATTAGATGAAATAATATTGTTTTAATTTATTTATTAACACACTTTTACCAGCTTTGTTTTTATAGGTATACATGTTCCGGAATCTTTGAACCCAATTTTCAGCCTCTTCAAAAGAAACATCGAATTAACTTGAATCTTTGCAAACTTCTCAAAGACCGATGGTAATACAATATTTAAATATCTTTGTCTCATATCATGACATACATATCATCGTTTTATACATGTGTAACGGAATCTTGAAACTCGATTTTCGGCCGCTTCAAAAGATCGAATTAACTTCTCAAGTACTTTATTTTTTTAATCTCACGTAGGATTTTCAAATACCTTTATTGAAAAATTGGGCTTTTTGAGTAATATAATTGTTCTTTTCGCGGAGCGATATGAGATAAGCATACGACTAACGGCAGAATCAACTCGGGAGTTCTGTATATTTTGCTCCAAAAAATAGTTGTAAAAAATTAAATTGCATTACTTTTTATTATTATTTTTTAATTTTCATTTGCACCTGTGCAATTGCGCATCCAGCAAATTTGATCCAAGTGTTTTTCTATTTAGTTTTTGTACAGGAACATCGAGTTTTGGAATGAAAATATCAATATTTGATTAGGTCTCTTGGCCAATGTCTTTTTAATATTTTCTTTTCAAGTCCAGTTGTTATGAATATACGATTTTATAGAGGGAATGTTCATGTCGTTGTTTATGGTGTGATTCGAAATATACCATGGGGCATTAACAATGTTTCTGAGAATTTTGGACTGTGTTGTTTGTATCTAATGTGGACTTGTTTTTCTGAACCCCAAAGTTCTGCTCGATATGTCCTAATCGGTTTTAGTATACTATTATAGATAAGTCGTTTGTTCCGTAAGTTAAGTGAAGATCTGTATTCCAGAAGAATACTATGTTTGTAGCGTCTTGTCAGTTGTTGTCTTTTTAATTTTGTATATACGTTCCATGTAATACTTTTGTCCAAGTATAGACCGAGATATCGCACATCATTTTTGGAAGGTACTTCTTCGTTGTCAATTTTGACTGCTGGACACGAAGCTTTGCGTTGAGAGAAGATTACACGCCTCGATTTTGAGGCGTTTATTAAACAGCATTAGTTATGTTAACTTTTATAGCTAACTTAACTAAATAGTAGAATATGAATATCACTTCAATAGGAAAACAAATAAAAAAAAAGGACTAAATCAGTTTAAATAAAGAACAGAGCGATGAACAAAAACTTTTTTATTCTATCGTAAAAAAAAACGTGAGGTGCTTGTTGTTAATTGTCGAAACTTTGGATTGCCTGATAATTTTAAATATTTAAAATTATTAAAAAAATAACGATAAAATGAATGTTTACGGGTCTTTTGTAGAATACACCCATCAGTTACTTTTATTGATAACTGTTATAACCTGATAGAAATAAAAGAAGATATGTTTGTATTTATGTATAATTTGAAACACAATAAATAACCTAGACAATCATAGATATACATTTTCAATTTGGAGGATAAAAATCCATAATACTATTAAGGATCTGCTCAAATAAATCCCTGTTTTCGTACCTCCTTCTCCAAATATATTCACACAGGTACAAATCTATCGACGTCCGGTGGGGACCGCATTCTCTCTTGTTTCTACTCTTGAGAGATAGCCATAGAGATTCGATTCTTGCATGCATTGAAATGTATGCCCTCTGCGTTTCCGTCTTGAATAACGATTTTCACTAATACTGAGGTTGATTTCATGTCCTTTGGAACAGAGTCTTTTTTTATGTATAATACCCTTATCTTGAGAATATTTTGTGCTTGGTTCTTGATTTTTAACTGTTTTCGCCAATTCTAAGAAATTCATTTTAATGTCTGAGTAAATCATATGTACTATAAGTAAACTACATGATTTTATCTCTCTTTACATTTTTATTACTATTAGGTTATAACAGTTATCAATAAAAGTAACTGATACTAAAAGTAACTGGTGGGCTCTTTTCATTCATCAACGAGAACAGTGTTTCTAAGAGAATGGTTTTGAAGGGAGGTGATTTGTCCGAAATCACGCTCAACCGCTAGGTTTCTCCTCTAATGAAGGGTACCCACTTTATAGAGGCTGGGTAAGCCCTAGGAGGGTCTCCAGATCCCTGAGGATCCATCTCCGGCTGTTAACAGGCTAAATAAATTACCTGTCGCAACCTATTTCGAATAGGGGACCTAGGAGTCAGTAACTCAAGGGTTCAATACCTTTCTATCCTATCTTTTAGTTGAAATTTATTTTATCTTTTATGAGAAGAATTTTATTAAGGGATTCATGCGTGTGACATAAACACCATAAATGTGTTCAACAGATTACTTATAAATATTTTCAATATTGCGCAACCTCAGTAATTGTTCAATTAAAAAAATCTTTGATCCCCGTACGGACATACGGCAATTGGGAAACATAATAGTCATTGGGAATATATTTTTTTCTCTAATGATTTCCTGAGATTCAGGTTTTCTTCAACCAAAATTTTTCTTTAATTCATTTTTCCATTTTTTTCCTATCATGTATCTTTCTCCCTCAGACCATGACCGCGCATACGTTCCTCGATCCGTTCTATCCATCTTTTTCGTTGTCTTCCTCGCCGTTTCCTCTCTTCGACACTCCAATTGAAAATTAAATTGGGTAATATTTCTTCCTTCATTTTTCTCAGATGACCATACCATTCCAGTATTTTTTCTCTATATTTTGGACGACGTTTTGTCGAGTTTGCATCCGTTCACTATCGGCATAAGTCTTTATTTCTAGTTTGGATAACCTAGCAGCTCTCCTCCAACAGGCCATCTCAGTAGCAAGAATTTTTTTTTTTCCACTGGGAATATGTACTAACAATAAAAAATGATGAGTCATTCATAGAAATGTTTGACAGTAATATGTAATCGCGAAGAAACGGAATACTTATTTGACACCTCGATTGCGACATCTAACGTAAGATATTGATACAAAGTTGCATGCCTTACCTGTCGTTTATGATAGTAGGATACTAGCTTTCGAAAAATAGTTTATGATAAATCTTAAGGCCCTAAAACGTCTTTAAGATTACCCACTGATATCGTCCAACGAATATAAAGTGCACATTAAATTATATAAATACTTTATCTTATTTCTTATTATAAAAAAAGAAACCTAACCTCAATTGAAGAGTGTTTATTGCATTATCTTTATACTTTTCTTCTACGCATCTAAAAATAGTCCGCTTTACAACTGAGGTGTGAACTCCATCTTAAAGATAACCTGCGCTTTAAGAGTATTTCAGCTATTGAAAAAGAACCCTTCCCAGCGAATTGTAATGCTCCGCGAAGGGCCCTTCAGCATCCCGATCGAGTAATGACTAAGGATCTGTAGAGTAGCTGTAAGGAAGATATCCTGGGAGGTCCTGAATAGAGAGGAAAGGACACCGGGAGGACAGATCCTATCCTTACAATGCCCCTATTTCCTCCCAGGAACCCTCTCTCCTTTATAACAGCAACGTCCATTTCCTTCTGAACCGGATGCAAATTGACGCCGGCTCTCCGTCAATTATATTCCAGAGGAAGTCCTGCTTTAGAAGGATTTTTACCAATTTAATTTCTATTTTTACAGAAATAGAAGATGGCTTAAAAATTAGACAAAAACGTTGGCAGGAATAAAATAAGTTTCCTATTATGTTGAAGGCACATCCATTTATGGATTTTTTATAGAAAGAATAAAGTAAAATATATGTTTTAGAATAAATAATTTAAAATCCCTTGAGTCAATACAATTCGAATTGTTCAGGGGAAATGTTTAATTTATTTTATAATTTAGTCAAACTACATTGGATAATGTATAATCGGGAAGACTATGTAACGTACATAAAATGATCTTTCGAGAAAACATTAAATCAATGTATTAACATGAATTGAGTTAGGCATTAAATTAATAAAAAATAATAAATTCAAGTTTATATTTAAAATTAATGATTTATTTTTATTTTTCTTGTATAATTTGCAATTACAATGCTGTACCAAATAGACCAGTCTCAAATTAAAAACAATTGTACAAACTTAAGTGTATCTGTTCAAAATCATAATTTACAATGAAAGAAAAAAATGAATAAAAAAAAATCTTCCAACAGAGAGAAAAAATAAAAATAATATAAATAAAAATTGTAACTATACATTCTTAGTAACTTATATATAAGCAATAACAATGAAAAAAAAATGGTATCGTACAGTAATAAATGTTTTGTTCTTTTATGTACATATAGTTTTGTACTATTTTTTGTATAGTTCCCAATATTTTTTATAAGTGGGTTTTTATTGTTTTTTAACTTGGAAAAAATTGTTTACATATTTCGTTGATAAATAGATTAATATAAAGGATACTTAATTCTTTATGCATAATTTTCAGCAAATCTAAGGCATTTGTTTTGTAATATTTGTAATTTTTTGTAATTACTTTTTAGACATATAACTGAATATTGGGCATGCATATGTTAGTATAGGTCGTAAGCAGGATTTATATAATAATAACTTATTGTCTGTGTAAAATTAATGATAAATGTGTGGGATCCCAAGAGAATCCAGCTTAGTAGTTTTCGATATGATAGGAAACTTATTGTTTTCACGACTATCGAAACACTCCGAAAAATAATCAGTTCCTAGCGGGACGGTTCTATTTCTGGACCCGAACCCGATCAACGGAAATTGTCTTCAGCAGAATTACTTTCCTATACTTTTATTCTTTCTGGGAAATAGGTTTTATAGAAATATTTTCCTTTTTCTCAATTCACCTTGATGTCTTTATCCTGGTCGTTTGTTTCGTACATTATTGTCTAATATTATATTTTGTCGTAAAACCGCCACCACTACAACCTATGAACGGTATTGGTCTCAGTAGATGGTAGCGATTGTACTATTTTTTAACTTATTGTACGGATGTCATCGTAAAGGTGGCTAAAAGAAAAAGTAGCCTATGCTATTTAAACAGATTACATTCTCGAATCATTTATATATTTATTAATTATTTTCATTGTACTGGAAAGTGGCAAAGATGTTTTTAACAATAAAGTTATTGAACCATTTATCAATAGTTTTAGCTTAATTACATCCCTGCACAACTGATTTTGTAGAAAAAGGACATTCTCAACCATTTATTGAACCAAAGTTTCTTTTTTTTTTTTTTTTTTGAGCGTGAAAAAGGCCTTAAAGACCAGGGAAATATTATGTTTGGGTTTTCCTCCTCCTCTTTCTCCACACTTCCCTCATGAGCTCCGCGTGTATGCGCCCCTTTTTGGACGTTCTTTGTCCACAAAGACCTTTATATTGTTCAATGACCTTCTGTAGGTTTCTCTATCCTGACAGTCTGAGTCCTTAAGTCCTGCTGAATCCACGTGGACCCTGATCTGCTTGAAAAACCCTGTCGTGTTCTTGCGCTTGTGGAATCGCCGGAAGATTTCCTGGTTTAACCTTTCAGGGCTCATCCTTATCATATGTCCATAGAATTTAAGTCTTCATACCCTGATGTCGGTCTCCAGGATTCTGTTGTTACTGCATATTTATTTGTTGGACTTTAGTCTGCATCCTTCGGGTGTCCTTTTGGGTCCGTAGAGATTCAAAGATCCTTTAGAATAACAAGCATAAACAGAAAAAGAAACAAAATATATGGCCAGAAGACTACATAATAATAGAAATAAAAAAATATTTAAAAAAATGCCAAAAAAATAAATAAAAAGTATGAATCATGACAAGATATTAGCCAATTATAGAAAATAAATAATTTCACTATCATAGTCGTTCCTCTCTACTGCTCTGCAGTGTGAGGTTTCTTTCTGTTTAGCCCGGACCACACCGTACGATCTTCTACCATTTCTCTCCTTCTATTCCATTGCAGATTTCTCTTTGTGAAGCTTTCCTTAATACCATCTTCCCAGGTACGTCGGGGTCTTCCTCTGGACCTTCTTCCTTCAACCTTAGCCTCGTATGTCATCCTGGCCAGCCTGTTATTTTCCATTCTTAAAACATGTCCAGACCATCTTAGACTGTTTTCTTCAATGACCTTTTCCGCAGGGTCCAATCCGAGGCTTGATCTAATGATCGAGTTGCGAATTCGGTCTCGTCTTGTTTTTCGGTGCCCCCTCTATCTTCCTTAGGTATCCTATTTATAAAATAGGATTCCTAAGGAATGAAATAAATTAATAAGTTAAATGCATGAGTTAGCATGCAATCATTTATTTTATCCATTAAGTTAGTACTGTTTACATAATAATATGTAAAATATTATAACAATACAATGATACATATAATATTATTAATACTACAGATAGTTTCTGACAGCCCCTTTACATAATAGAAAATCCCGCAAGACATTTCAATGTTGCGGTATAGCATAACCTTGGTGCCTTAATACCTAGGTTCTTAGCTACATGGAAGTCTTTGCATGTTTGTATTATGCCTCGATTTTTATTGTTTTTAATAAATTTTTCTCTTATAGGTTGTATACAAAAACCGGCATACTCTACGAAAATCATATCGTTAAAGCGCTTGTAATAAAAAAAAAATAGTTTCGAAAGGTGTTACTGGAAGACTTTCAGCGATTTCATCACATCCTATTGTGTTTTCACGAAAGTAAAAATCACAAAACAAGACATTTCAATGTTGCGGTATAGCATAACCTTGGTGCCTTAATACCTAGGTTCTTAGCTACATGGAAGTCTTTGCATGTTTGCATTATGCCTCGATTTTTATTGTTTTTAATAAATTTTTCTCTTATAGGTTGTATACAAAAACCGGCATACTCTACGAAAATCATATCGTTAAAGCGCTTGTAATAAAAAAAAAATAGTTTCGAAAGGTGTTACTGGAAGACTTTCAGCGATTTCATCACATCCTATTGTGTTTTCACGAAAGTAAAAATCACCAAAATGATATGATGATAAATGAAGATACCGGACGTTTTTGTTTCATCAACTGTAAATTATAAATTTTCACATGTTTCCAGCGTAATTATAATACAGTCCTAAAGTTACCCTTTGACTCGTTTTTATCAGGATTTTATTGGACAATAATGCCTAGAAATTTTAATAGAAGGCACAAGGCTACACAAAACTTACACTGAAGATAATTCACAAGAAGCCTTATCAGCAATACGAAATAAGGAGCTATCGATCCAAAATTTAACTTGCAAGTACGGAATACAAAGAAATGTACATTCATTTTTCTCGTTGTTTATTGTTTATAGCCGGTCTTTACAATATTGTGTGTTGTAACAGTAATGCAAAATCATGTTTCCCACCATTTCAAATAAATAATGTAGGAATGATTGCTCCAATGTTACCCCAATCAATGGGGTAAATTAGGACAACTTTTTTTGTAGTTAAATACTCTTGTTTCTAGAGTTATTCATCCACCATATTTTGCTAGTGGTTTTGTATATGACTTTTCATCCTAATTACATATAAATATTTTTTTCAGAATTTTAACTTTAGAAATATAGATAGAACTAGCTTATAACTTACGGTATGATATTTTAAACTGTAATTTGCAAAAATCCACTAAATATTAAAGCAAATACTTTTTGCATAGGGTTTTGTAGTAAGAACTTAGAGAGATGTTCTATGAATTGAGAAGCCAGATAATTCTAAAATTAAATTTATCAACAATACAAAGGCATATTAGCTTACCCACGAGAAAGTCCGATACAACACTGCCGTGCATAAAAGTTGTTTCAATAATTTGGTTTATTATGGGTAGTAATAACATTCAGGGCTTCCGAGGAACACCGTATAAGCTTTTAGAAGAGAAAGCTCAGAGAGGCTCCCTTTTACCGATTTTATCGCTGATGCGATTTTCCCGCCGATAATATCAGAGGGTCGTAGACTGTTTTAGTACGTCGTAAATTTTTATTGTTATTGTTCGTGCAACCGTTTACGTACAACCGTTTGGCACAAAGTGGTATTGTTATTATCTGATAATGGCTAAGATTAGATTTTTGTAAGGCGTATTTCGAGGAAGTTTAGATAACCCGCGTAAAATCTTTCCGGATTACTGTTAGGGTACGTGCGTTATCCTTCGTTAAATATATATTCTAAATTTGTAAAAACGGTATCAGTTCCGCAGATTGTCGCTTTGAGTCAAGTAACAACTTACATACAGTTTACATATTAAGACTCTCGAAAAATAATAATTTTGTCTCTGACTGTGTATAGTAATTATTGTTGAAAGTACATAGATAAAAAAAAACTTACATTTGGGGAGACCTGTTGTCTAGTGGTTAGCATAACAACCTCCTTAGCCCAAGAACACGGATTCATAGCCCGGCAGGTGGCCATAGGATTTTTTAAAGGGAGTAAAAAATCCTTGGTTATGCCGTCCTTAGGAAGGGACGTTAAACGGGGGTCCTGAGCCTCAACGATGTCAGGTACTCGTTAAGCATTCTTATTCTAATAAATTCAATAATTCTAATAAACGCTTAAGCTTGGATAGGAAACTTTATATCTCCCACTGTAGCATCGTCCGATTTTCTATAACAGCAATCAGATTGAGTCTCAGATTAAGCCCTATTATAAGAGCTAAACGTCGGCAGAGAATTTGACTACACGGTCGAAACAAGAAAAAACACCTGCTGAATGGATTAAAAATCTTGGCCGTTGCAATTTAAGAGAGCATTCAAATAGAACCTTGTTAAAGTAGAAACGTATTTAATGTTCTCTTTTGGAACCTTGTAATTTTAAATGGTAGTTACGCTGTATCCTAATTTAATGTAAGCATGCTATTTTAATGTTGTTTAAACTTAACTACAGACTTATTAAACAAAAAAGAAATCGTATAGCATTTGTTGAAACTATAAAACGGGAACAGTGGTGACTAAATAAGGGAAGAATTTAATTAGGGAACCGGAAGGTGGAGTTTTACACCTGTGCAGGAAGGCCGCCATTTCTTTATATTACATCCGCTCCAACCTCCTCACCTGTGTCGCCAAATTAATTCCAAAATTTTAAAAATTATTACTGCAATGATATTAATAATTATATATAATTAAACTATAGCTATAAGAGCGGTAGCTAATTAAACTTTAATAATATCGTAAAGACAGTCTCAACCATGTTGCGGATAGGTGTATTATTAAGGATGCTATTTTATCTACAGGCCCGGTGAATAAGTGGTTAAATCGACTTTTGTCTAAAATGATTTTCTTGTACTCAAGGAATCAGAATCGAGTTTTTTTCACCTTGAATGAGATGCCAAGTCCGTCATTGCTTAGAGAAGGAGTTATTGCTTATTTTTCAATTCAATTTTAAGCCTAAAACTACGAGGATGCCACGATTCTGTTTTTAAATACTGCAACTCTCTCTAGAGAAAATTCGACCTAACCACTTATCCACCGCGGCTGTATATATATATATGCCTAATTGTTATATTCCTAATACAGTCAGCACTGGCAGAATCCATGGCAACCAGCCCTGGCCAGAAGATTCCAGCAGTTGTTAGGCTCTTACTCAAAAACTTATAACCGTACTTAATGTTTATGTTCAATTATAAGTGTTATTAATTTAATATAATGGTCAAACATATAAAGTGCTTTTTTATTTCATAATAGTTGGCGACGAGGTAAAAAAGTAAAAGTTTTTTTGTCATAATTTCATTCAAGCCCTGCTGATAAATACGATACAAGATGGATCCAAATCAATTCAAGGTATATTTGAAGAACTTCAATGCCACCATGTCAAATCTGATTTCATCTATCCAGCAATCTACACAGGAAAGTAACCCTGGTTCTAGTCTAAATCCTTTTGAACGTTTTGATGCAGAGAGAGAAAAATTTACAAATTATTTGGAGAGATTTCAAAACTATTGCTCTCTGAAAAATGTTACTGACACCTGCTGAATTGTACCTACATAGGAAGATGAGGATACGGCTTGACTCTTTGTTTCCTTATCATCCACAGCCCACAAGTAAACCGTAACACATCCATTCACTATTCCAGGGGGAGAGAGTCCAAGTAAGAGTCTATGTCAATAATTCACCAATCTGGCACTTTGGTGAAATTCTCAAGAAACTGGGAACTCGTCATTATCTTGTGAAACTTGATTCTGGAAGAATTATCAAACGACATATTAATCAACTTCGTTCTTCATTAGTTCAAAAGAAGACAGTGACATTTGATCCAGCCCCACCACAACTCTATAGTGTACCTCAAGTCCCTCAAGCTGAGACCAGTGCTCAATCTCCTGTTCAACTAAGTCCGCCTCCACTACATTTCTCTCGCCCTGTCCGCACTCATAGACCTATTGAACGTTATGGGGATCCGGTACTATACCGGGTGTCTTGTGAGTGATTTCTTATTAGGAGGGGAGACTGTCATATTCCTAATACAGCCAGCACTGGGAATATCCATGGCAACCACCCCTGGCCAGAACATTCCAGCAGTTGTTAGGCTCTTACTCAAAAACTTATAACCGTACTTATAAGTTATGTTTATATTCAATTATAAGTGTTATTAATTTAATATAATGGTCAAACATATAAAGTGCTTTTTTATTTCATAATACTAATTCATACAGGGATAACATTTTGAATTTAATGGATTATAATTTGTGTCATTGGTGTAGAGAGTTGGGGACCCCATCGCCCAGTCATCTGACTCCAATTAGCTACTGGTCCTCCAGGTTGGGGGAAACCCAGTACCGGCGGTATAGCCAGGTCACCCTTTCTACTGGGGGACATAAATATTCAGGAGACCAGTAGGATGCGGGGTCTCCATCGCTAGGCTAATAACCCGCGTGGTATGAAAATTATTCAAAGTATACAAAATAGCATCCAGGCTCCTCGACGCTAGAAATGGCAATAGAGGAAGTGAAAGAAGAAGAAGATAATTTGTATCATACAATTTTTTTTATTATAAGTAGTTTTTTCAAACGATTTTTTATAACTTTACTAATTTTTCCTTCCGAAAAGTCTTCGAAAAAGATTTCGGTTTTGCCAACCTCCGTCTTGAAATCCTCTCGGTTTCTTTCTCTCCTCCACATCTCTTCTTCAATTGTCCTCTTTTCCTTCTTTATAAATTTTAGGTTATCGTTCCTCCGAAACCTCTTTAAGTGCCTATATTATTTCCGTCTCTTCGTAGAGAGATTCTAGAGAGAGAATAGAGATTCTAGAGAGGATTTTTTTTCTGCTCTTCAGTTGCCTGATCGTACTGTAAAGACGTGTTGAATTCTGGAATTGGTACATCTATGTCTCCATAAGTCCATCTCATTGGGCAACAACTCCCTTTCTTATTTTTTGATTTGTCTTCATATTCCTGTTCCTTACAGGAAAGCCCATTCTGTAAATGATTAAAATAGGTTACCTTCTTTACTCCACACAAAATAGTTTAAACAGCAATAATTTTTCTCTCTAACATCTTTGTAGAAGATTCTATCATCAGTTAGCTGTCTGCCATACTATTTAAATTCATAGGTTTTTAACACATCCCAATTTTCTAAGGATAAGGCTCTTATATTGTCATGTATTGCCATGCACTGTGTTTTGAGTCTGTTCATCTGTGGACCCCAAGCAGCATATTGATCCTGAAGTTTCCTTAACATATAGCTCCTCTTCAATAGATAGGTTTAACGAAATGAGGATAGGGAGCATCCTTTTGTGAGGCCTTTAGTGATAGGGAATTGGTCCGTTTTTACATTTCGCAGTCTTACGCTAGCTTTAGCACCATTATATAAGCTTTAGATGGTTCATATCATATATTGACTCCAGTGAGTTTCATAATTTACATGTTACGACTGTATTATAGGCGTCCTGTAGATCTATTAAAATCATGTGTATCTTGCTATCACAAGCATAATTTTCTTCATAGAGCTGACTTATGTGCTCCATTTGGTCTTGTGCGTCTTCCTTCCCTCAATACTACACCAGTCTTTTAAATAATGTAGGAAACAGTGAATTTGTCTCTCGTGAATAGAATATGCTCTCGCTTAAAAATATTATTTTTCATATTTTTGACATAAATGTTCTAACTTTAAAATCGTTCAGATCACTGTAACTTTCATTGACGTATAATTTTTATATCCTATATTTTCTGTCGATAATAATACAAACAAAATTAATTAAAAATTTAATGATTACATTACACAAAAAGTTATATGTTTGGGCGCCATAATATATTACTTTTTCTGTTAACATGACATATTTATTTAAAATATTTAGTTGTGCAACATGCTTATATATTGTGACATAATTCCTTTTTTTTTATATAATAGAGGGATGATTTCTTTTGATTTTAATGATACTTCAAAAAATATAATGACGAGAACAAAACAGGAGGATTCGATTGATGTTTGATTGCTTCTTGTTAATAAGTAGCGGCAGTAGGGCCTTCCTCCCCCCCCCCTCTCTTTCCTCTACTACACCAAAAGAGACCGGAAGATGAGAACATGAGCTCGTTAGACTAATGAGAAGGGTCCATATCAAAGCGGACTCCCCCCCCAGGGGAAGATAATGAGCTCGTCCACGGTCGTTCCCCGCCGAGTGGATTTTATTAAGCGGCCCTCGGTTCAGTCCACCGTAAATCCAACCACTCTGTCTTAGGAATTAATTATTTGTACGATCCTATGAAGAATTCCTTCAATAAGGATTGGGGTCATATAAAATATAGTTTACTTTTGTGATTAGTCAAGAAAAATAATTCTAACAACGTCATAATATGAAGTTTTCCGTTTCAAGAAATGTAGAATAATTTCTACATGCTTTTACAATGTTCGAATCTTCTAAAATAAAATAATACCGTACAAAATCTTTCTAAAGTCAGATACCGTACAAGAAATAAAATAAAAAATAAAATCGTCAAAACATGGGGTTATTGAGATAAATTGTTATAGCTGTTGTTTAGATTAGGTGTTAACTTACTAAACTGTATTTATTTCTTGGTTGTTTTATTTCATAAAATTTTCACTTCTTCTCTCACCTTATGAATTTTTAGGAATTATAGTCCAGGATCCATTGTCCATTTATGCACTTGATTAGTATCAAGCTGAATCTTCGTGAATAGCTTCGTTTCGATGAGACGTCCAACAATTTCCTGTGCGAAAATTTTCGATTGTGGTAGCTAACAGAGGTAGCAAGGATGAAATATGTCGATTTGATGATTCTCAAAAATTTATTACTAACTGGCTTCTTTAATGTTAAATCTCGAGATAATTATCTAAATTATTTGAAAATATATTTGTCCTACAAAATGTATGGTTTGATCAAAGAGGTCCCCTCCTTCCTATATGTATCGATAACGAGGTCATAAAAATGGATTACTAACCAGCTGATTTTTTTTTACTTCTAATTTTTTGACTTCGTTATCGATACATATTGGAAGGAGGGGGGTCATCTTTGATCAAACCATACATTTTGTAGGACAAATATTTTTTCAAATAATTTAGATAATTATCTTGAGATTTAACAAAAAAAAAACCCAGTTAGTAATAAATTTTTGAGAATCGTCAAATCGACATATTTTATCCTTGCCTACCTCTGTTAGCTACCACAATGGAGAATTTTCGCACATGAAATTGTTGGGCGTCTCATCGAAACGAAGCTATTCACGAAGATTCAGCTTGATACTAATCAAGTGAAAAAATGGACCATGGATCTTGGACTATTAATTTCAATTACGGAAAAGAACAGATGGAATGATAAATCATTGCATGTTAGGGCGCCAAAATGTAAGACTTTTTCTATTAACTTATTTTTTTTTAATACTTAGTAGTCCAACATACCTATATATTTTAACATAATGCACATATTTGTATTATGTATTTATATAGATATAAATATAAATACAAAATAATATATGAAATTAATAGAAATTTTAAATTTGTAACGTGAAAATTAACGTTACCCAAGAACCTAATGCAGTATGAATTTGTGTTCATTTTTCTTCTAGGAATCAATTCGGATCTCGGAAAAAAGTCTAAACTTTTGCAAAATTTAATAATTAGTTTAGGTTACACTTTAATAATAATTTAGATTCCTAAAAAAAAATACTTCATATTAGGGCGCATATTTGCGGGTATATTTGCATTATTCTTCCAAATAATTTAAAGAATCAGTAGGAATCTTAAATATGTAACAACAAATTAAACCTTTAATACAGGCAGTTTTTTATTTATTCATTCTTAACGGATTCGATTTAAATTGCGGAAAATATTAAAATCTGTAGAAATTTTGAGTCAAAATGCAAAAAGCAAGCAAATATTAATGTATTTTGGGCGTCGTAATGTACTATTTTTTAAAATTTTTAGTAGTGGAGAATATCTTAATATTATAAGTTTTGCCTTTCTTATGTGGAAATCTTTATAAAGAGCTTTATAGAGAGAACTAGATAGAGAGAGAAAGAGAGGAAGAGGGAGAGAGAGGTTTTAAAATATATTTTCTTTCGTATAATTTCTCTAGGATAAAGGCTCCGCAAGGGCCACCGCTAAAGGGATTCTGCTTAAGCTATTCAAAGCCGACCGGGTCTAAGGTAACGCAAGAGTAATTAGTTCATTAATGTAATGCTTTCGCTAAAACTCTTTGCAACTATCCAACAAAAGCAATAACCCAAGACTTCTTTAGTCCGGGGTAATAACTTAGGCTAATTTATATCTAAAATGGGGCAGCTGAGAGTGTACAGTCTCTCTCAGTCTCTGCGCTGAAAGTCCCGGGTTCGAATACGGCTGTGGCAGGGACATTATTTAATCTGTTGTAGGGCAGGGATCCTGTGAATCTGCAGACCCTCCTAGAGTTCACTCAGGTTATATAGAGTGGGTGCAATTAATTAGGGGGAACCTGACGGTTGGCTTAATCCCGCACTAATTACTTCCCACCTCAAAAGCCGTATTAAAAAAAAGTACAGCCTCTACCAAGTTCTGAATCCAGGATGAATCAGGAACCTTCATGTGTTGTAGTGGTACAGATATTTTTTAATTTATTTTCTTTGTTTTATATACATATCTTCTTCTTCTAATTTACTGACCCTATCCAGCCAACGCAGCTTGGGTCACCCTACTCTTCTTCTGCTCTGAATGCTTTCTTCTATTACTCTTCTGGACCCTTCAACACTTGCCATCCTGGCCACATGGCCAGCTCAGCGCAAGCCTTATTACATTGACCAAGTCTACGTCTTCTCCATGATTTCCCCTCTCTAATAGGTACATAAATTCGCCCTAAAATCCTCCTTTCAAATGCCTGAAGCAATTTTTCAAAGCCAAAATGGCCTATCTTAAAATATGCGGAAAAAAAAAAGATCTCCGCTTAATGATTCAATTTTAAATAAAGGGACCCCATCAGAAAAATAATTCAAAGATTCCAAAATAAAATGTTAAGGGGCACCGTAAATGCCCCTTGGTACATCAGGAATGATGATCTCCAACAGAGATCTTCGGGTGCCGACCGTGGTGGAGGTAATCCAAAAATTCCCCCAGACGCTATAAGGGTCGCCTGCAAGCCCACGTTAACGCCAAGGCCGCCCATCTCGACTTCAATGCACTGTTGAGATGGCTAAATAGAAGGAAGCCCCATGGACTAATATAAAGTGTTGTGTTTTATCTTCTGAGCTAGCGACATTTGTTGCTCCTTAATCTTGAAAAATAATACTATATTATATATATATACTATATATATATAGGGTGTTTTTTTAAGCTAGATAGAACTTTAAATTGTAAAAAGTAACACAAAAAATTAAATTGTAATCAAAAATTTTTTTTATTTGTTTCAGTATACTCTGACATTTCGTATACTTCTTTCGCCGATTGGGCTCTAGAGCAGTTGGCAACTGACCCGTTGTTTTATCGCAAAATTGTGTTCAGCGATGAGGCGCATTTTTGGTTGATTTCGAGAAATGGACCTGTCAATTGGCCTCCAAGGTCGTGCTGTGGGGCTACGTGAAGTCACTGGTTTATGCTGATAAACCAGCAACAATTGACGCCTTGGAAGCCAGCATTGTTCGTGTTATTCGTGACATACGGCCAGCAGTGCTCGAAAAAGTGGCCCAAAATTGGACGTCCAGAATGCGCTTCGTCAAGAACAGCCGCGGTGCCCATATGCCCGAAATCATTTTCAAATGTTAATGTCACGTATTGATCTTTCGATTTTTCATATTTATAAGTTGGATAATAACTGATTTTATTAATCTGAAATTATTACATATTAACGTTTTAAAAGATGTACAAGACATATTAATACTCTACTTACATAAGACAACTAAACAATACAAACCTGAAATGATTAATTAAATTACAGGTTGTAATCCAACTAATAACGTTACACCTATTGTTAGCTATTAGCACCAGGTGATCTATTATAAATATGAAGGTTCCCTAACCTCAACCAATGCTAACTAAATATCCAGTACTTGGATTTTACATATATATATATATATATATATATATATATATATATATATATATATATATATATATATGTTTTAAGTGTGTTGTTATTATAATTATTAGGAAAAATTGCAAATAAGCTCGTAAAGAGCTTGATTGTAGTATAAACAAAAATTTTTTTAAAATTTATTTCTCCGTTGCTAAGTAACGCTGATAACATTTTTAAAAATACTAAAACGTTTTTATGTAATGGAAAGACATTTTTTGATTTCACCATAAATAAATAGTACGTTCATAGTTCAAATTTTTCCTTTTTTTTATTATGAAAAACTATTAGAGACACTTCATTGTTTAAATTAAATGTGATTTATCTAGGGAGGAAATTAGTTGACTGGTAAGTACTAATGGAGGATGGAAATAGTTGGGGGTGCAGTCAAAAATTTACACAATAAATAAGTGGAAACTTATATTTTATGTGTGCCAACGTTTCGACTCTCATTCTATAGTTTCTTCTATACTTACATCATATTTTATATTAATATAACTTCATTACAATACAATTCTATCTTTATTTAACTAAGTTTTCCATTTTCATTTTATAATTTTCTGTTTAATTTGATTTCTCTCTTTGTATTTTGCTTGCATTATCACCTTTCTATACATTTATTATGTAATCATCTTTATTCATATATATATTTTATAATATATCCTTCACTTTTTTCGCTCAATTTTTCTATATCTCTATATTATTATTATAATTTAATTTAATTTAATTATATTCTTGGTACTGTTATGTATTTTTATAGTCACTTTTGTTTTTGTCTGTTTTTCTCATAGCCCTGAAGATGACCTACAAAGTAGGTCGAAACGTTGGCACACATAAAATATAATAACTTCCACTTATTTATTGTGTACATTTTTGACTGCACCCACAACTAAATGTGCGTTGGGTGATAAATGTTTCATTTTTCGGTATTTTGACTTTTTCAGTTTATCTTAATGGAAAACAAATAAAAGACTGATTTATTACAGTTTCGTTAAAATCATAGCAGATCATCGGAAAATAGTTATAACCTATAAGTTGATAATAAAAAAAGGTGTAAAAAAAGAAAAATATTTTTTTAATAGAAATAATACGTAAATTAAATAGTGGCCGTGGAAACTTGAAAGAGTATTTAATACGTAAATTATTTAAAATGAACATGCAGTAACATTGTATATTTCTGGTAACACCCGTTATAAACGAACTGTGCAGACAAGAACTCGAGGCCTGGATAATGTATAGCCTCCACTGGTGGAGATTGTATGCTAATTCTAATCCAGTTTTTGCCACCTTCTCTAGAGATTTAGTCTTCCGGTTATAGAGGCGACAGGAAGTGGGGATGTAGATCACCGAGATTACCAACCCTATCCTTGCCTGATTTTATCTTTCGATTTTTTCCCTGTATCGGAGGTATTTCATGTTATCGAATACGTTTCCTTATATCGAAATTCTCTTTATCGATAAATCGAAAAAATATTGAGTTCGTAATGCTTACTGCGTGGAAGATGATTTTCATCGCGAATCGTATAAATTAAACTTAGAAGGTCACGAGGTCATCTTCTTTTCAGATGGCTCTGAGGATTAACAGGAATTTAAGAAGTAGCAGGGTTTGAAACTAGTGGGTTTGAGTGGGAATAAGGCTTTTCATGAAAATACTGGTATCGAGTTAGGGGCAAATAGGACATAGTGGTCATTATGGCCGACTTCATTCATGACAAAGTAAGGAGCATTAAGGATTTTACGAAGGATTTAGGAATTGTAAAGATTGAATTCGTTGGCTTAGTGAAGCACCAAAGCTCTACTCCCTGTATTTTATCTTCAATGTATTCAATTCAATTCAATTTATATCCAAATAGGTCTTATAATATTCATATATACGAGTCTTTGGTAATTAATCGGGAGCTTAGAGTGTTTTCTAGTAACTGTCGCAGTAGTCTGGAACTGCTCGCCGTTTCTTTTCAGTCTAATATGAGGATTCCAAGTTAAACGTTTGTCGAGATTTAATCGTAAGTGTCGGATTTGTTCTGCAGGATTCAGTGAAATATTATAGAATATTAGAGGACAGAAAGATATTGCCTTCCTACAAAGGATACAGGTTATTTGACTGGATTTGTGGGAATTTATTTTTATCCTAGTTTCGACATCAATTAACTGTATTTGAATATTCAACATATTATTTTCATTTTTATTTAAATATCATCATATAAAAAAAATCGGTGGTCATGATAAAGTATAAAGATTAAAGATAAAGGTTAAAAATATTTACAGAACTTGATTTTATACCCCGAATACGCAATTTTAACTCAATGGGTTTTTGAGTTATCCTAGAGACGCAAGTACATAACTCCAGTCCCGATGAATAAGCGGCCGACTTTAGTTCATAATGAGTTAATTGTAATTAAGGAAGCGGATCTTGCCATCCTCATAGTTATAATGTATGCATTAACTTCATTTCAAGCCAACGCCAGGCTGCTTATGCGTTTCGAGGATGTCACGATTCCGTTTCCCTCAGTGCAATAACTCATTTTAGCCAACATTCGATTGAATTTGACCACTTATTTACAACTGTAGGAGACATAGACGAACGCAGAGGTCACGGCGAAAGGGGTTCAGGTGAAGTTTGTTTGGTCATTTAAAACCACTTTATGCTGTGATATTCAATCAGGTAATGCTACATGTCCTAAATTTGGCCTATCCTGGTTACATTAGTATAGAGATCTTTAAAGAGTAGCTGACATCGTAAAGGCTCGGGACTCACTTTTAACGTCCCTTCCGAAAGACGGCATAAACAAGGATTTTTTAGTCCATTTAAAAAAATCCCAGGGCCACCTGCCGGGCTACGAACCCTTTATCTTGGGATTAATGGGTTGTTATGCTGACAACTCGAACACAGGTCGTCCCTGTAGGGGAATTTAAAATGGATTGCCAGATTCCAGATTGTCAAACTTCCTTTTTTAAGGAATGTAAATAAGTTCTGAAAGTGTTTTTTAAAATGGTTTTGAACAATAATACAAAAAAAAATGTGCCACTACAAACTATGAAGTGTACTGTTTTCATCTAACATGGTCGTGACTGTACTGCTTCTAATCCAACGGTTGTACCTGAATAAGATTCCATAGAGATCACTCTCAACTGGCTGGTTATTCCCGCTATTAAGGGTATCCACTTTAAACAGCCTGAGGAGGACTAAGAGGACAGCGAGATACCAATGAGCCAATTTACGGCTGTTAACTAAATAAAAACTGAAATGTACTGAGATCGAACTCTAAAGCGGATAGTTTTTAGATGTCTTCGTACCACCAACATGAATAAATTACTCGTATGTAGGATTACTGTTAGTCATTACACTCAATAAATATTAAATTCATAAAAATACTTTGGTTCTACAAGAATACTGGAAAATGCGCATTGAATATCATTCTATATATATGACATATAAAAGGACTTAATTACAACAATGCGTCATATGTAGCCTAATTCATACAATCCCTGCCACCATTTCTTTTTATCGTAACAGTCTTCCTCTCTAAGTCCTCTTGCCGCCATTGCCTCCGGACTCCCTTCCATCCACCTCTTATCTGGGCGACCTCTCTTCCCCCTTTCCGATGGTATATGTTTCAGTACTCTTTTAGGCCATCGATCGTCCGCCATCCTCATAACATGGGCAAACCAATTCAGTTTTTTCGTTTCAACTGAGTACGGGATGTTATATGGTCTGTTTACCGCTTCCCTAACTTTGTTATACGGAACGTGTTATAGTCTTGATATCCTACAACTACGCCTCCAAAAATCCATCTCCATCGAAAGCAGTTTTCTTGCCGAGTCAGTTGAAACGGACCAGATTTCTGAGGCATACAGGGCAGTACTTATAAGAAATGAATTGTAGAGTCTCTTTTTTGTTGCTATCATGACGTCCTTACTCAACAGAACAGAATTTCTATCTCATTCTATAACTAGTTAATAATAACAATATTCAAAATAATTTAATTCATCTTTAATTTAGAAACAATATTAAAATAATATAAACTTGAATGAAATAAGCCTGTCATTTACTTCTTGTTCAGTTATAACTGAAATTTCATAACCGATGAGTATCTGTTTGGAATGTCAGGTTTTGGAAGAGGATTATTGGAAATGATGCGGAATGGCAGATATTGGAACGAAAATAATTCCAGGGAGTATTAAATGGGACTTGCACGGGACTATTTTAGGTATGTGTTCTCTAACATAAATTAAACAAAAAAAGTTCATATTAACACATATCTCAAACTCATTTATTAAACAGATATAAAAGGTTAAAGATTTATTATTTATTATTACTACAACATTTAGAGTAACTGTTCAAAGGAGCCTCCGTTTTGTTGAATGCAATATTCAGCACGACGAATCCATGTTTCTCTGGCACTTCGTATAGTATCAGGATAGTGCTTGATAGTTACTGCGGCTTCCACGATCCGATTTCTTAACTCTTCTTGCGTGCTAAATGCCACAGAATAAACCATAGGCTTCATCCAGCGCCACACAAAATAACCAAATGGCGTTAAATCCGGAGACCGTGGTGGCCATTTAACAGGTCCGTTTCGACCACCCCATCGGTCTCCATAAGTTCCATTTAAATAATGAGTGACACTATCAGAAAAGTGAGCTGGAGCACCGTCATGCATAAACCACAGCCTTTGCCTAATGCCTAGCGGAATATCTTCTAGGAGTTCATGAAGATTATTTTGCAAAAAATGCAAGTAAGATATAACTGACAGCCTAGGTGGCAAAAAGAAGGGGCCGATGATTTAAAGAAATTGTACTTTGGTAATGTCCAACAGCAGTCGTATTAGGGCTTTCTTCAGCCCAAGTGTGGGTATATTGAAAATTAAGAATCCCGTTTCTCCCAAAGCAAGATTCATCACTAATGCAGTTCAGGAAATTAGGATCTCGTGTGCATTGTCGAATTAACCACTGGGAGAAATTTTTGCGCTTGTTATAATCTTTTGGTAATAAATCATACCTACTCAATTCGTGGAATGGATAAAAGTGTTGTTCGCGTAAAGTTCGCCATATGCTGGTAGAGGAAACATCGAAACGGCGTGACAATCTTCTGGTACTAGTAAGTAGGAGTACAGCATCGAGTATTACTCGTATAGGTTTTAGCCTGACATTATCCCTAAGGCGCCTTTCAATGGCCTCAAACGTTTTACGTTTTGGTATTCTTGGGTTAGAAAATTTTTCCCGATATCTTTTAACAGCAGCAGCAGCACCGTTTCTACGTACCTCGTCATAAGTTAAAAACATGTCTGTTTGTTCTGCAAAAGTGAATAAATTAGTGGTGTCTCCCATGATAATCATAAATTGAACTGTCTCACAGTATTCACTCACACTAAAAAACACAGAACTAGACAAACAGAAGAGCAACTACTGCTATTGGTTATCGTTCATTTGTTTATCAGGTGATTAAAACCTGTAAAACCTGTAATAGTATTAAACACGCTAAACTTTGTACAGTCAGTCTTACAATGTAGTAAGTAAATAATAAATTTGTTTAATAAATGAGTTTGAGAGATATATGTTAATATGAACTTTTTTGATTATTTTGTGTTAGAGACCACATACCTAAAATAGTGCCGTGCAATTCCGAAACACCCTGTATATATATAATACTCTATTAAAATTTTCACAACGTTAACAAATTCAGGATGGAAAATGGACCGGCATTGCGGATTGAATAGATTGGATCTAAAGCCTCGGGGCCTGACTTTGGAAAAACTCATTTAGAGGAAGGGGGTGTTGGGGGGGGGGAGGGGGGCCCCATAGCCGATAAATTTAGGAGCGAGCTTTGACCTTTCCCAGCCAGGCCAGCGATGATCCAATCAGTAATGGAATGAAATTTAAAATTTATAATATATTTATTTATATATATAAACATATGAAGTTTAAAGTATAATGAGTGAAACAAAACCATAAAAATTTCCAAAACCAACCTGCGTTCATTAATCGCCACTGACGGGGAAGAAACTAAACGAGCTGGGTTACAAATTCCTTCCACTCCCATCTCATTCAGCAGTCTTGTCTTTACACCTGTCATCCATATGAACAGTAGTTTGAACAATTACCTTAAAGGTAAAATTTTCGAAAATGATTCTCAATTCAAACCGCGTTTGGAGAGATTATTTCAATACATAGCTATAATTAACAGTTCTGGGATTGAAAATGTAATAAAAAGTTCGGTAAAATGTATTGAAAATGAGGATAAATGTTTTGGATTTCATAAAATTATTTTGCAAAATAATCTTTCCTTTGAAAATTTTCATAGGAGACGATCCATTGTAATAATTCTAGAAGTTTAGGTCACCATTTAATAATTTTCCCAAAAGCGCTCGAGTTACCAACTCGGACAAACAATCCATTATTCATCTAATTAAATGATTAACTCTTTCATTAATTAATATCGTAACATCCATTAGCCGTTTTCTGTCTGTTGCTGATTAATAGTTCAGTAACAAACCAACATTCCTAGAGACCTGTCCATAACAGAGGCCCCACTAAATACTGATAGTTAAAGACTTTGATAAATCGATCATCAGCCACCGCAAATAGCTGCCATTCGGGCGCTGTCACTGATGTTTGGTTAATGACAGTGGTTTGGAGATTGGTTAGTGAATATTACATAACAGTAAATGGTTATCAATAAGGAATTAAGACCATGATGTCCTGTTGTATTAGGTTCGATTCTCTTCTGAGTTAAACTACATACCAATTTTAATTTTCTTATATTTATTATTTATAGAATCAACTCCATTTACAGCTTTGAAAAAAAAATAGTAGCATTTATTACTATTATTATACTATAAGCAGATATCGGACATAAAATTTGCATAAACACATATTTGACTGGTTGAATGCAACATATTCCCAATAGTATTCACTTCTGTAATTGAAGATTAAACAATGTTGCAGACAACGCATCCCCTTGTCTTACTCCAATATTTCCTGGGAAGGTTCGATTGAGATGCCTATTATTACTTTGGCATTGCTACTACCCATCGATACTTTTATTATGCGTACTAATTTATTTGGGATATTGAAATCACGTTATCAAAAACACGGCAGTACTAAATAAACACCATATGGAGATTAGGTGTGTTCAAAGTATTCAAGTTAATTTATTACCATAGTTTTTCTTTTCTAGCCCAATAATAAGCAATCTCAGATATGTTTGTAACAATAGCAGTCCTGGCAGTTTCCTCCCCGACATTATATATCGACACTGGCCTAATCGATTGTATTCGGAGAGTATCGATTAGCTGAGGATTGGGCTATTCGATATGAAGGGAAGCGATATATCTGCCAGCTTAATCGAACCATTTGTCAAAAGTTGTGTAATTGCAGATTGTCCCCCTCCCCATCCCCCCCCCCACAGCCATTGGCAGCCATATTTCAACTCGAGCTGTGACCTTCCTTTGTCCTCTTATCTCTTATCACTTCTTTTTGTCTTGTCTCTTTTAGCTTTACTCTTTGGAATTTGTTAATTGTTCTTTGTTTTTCGTTAATACTACTTCGTATTATCTAAACTCTTCTTTATTTGACTTTTTTGTTTAAGGTTTGTTCTTTATTTTTCATTCTTGTTTTGTTTTTTAAAGTATAATTTGTATTCTTCTTACATTCTCTTAAGTTTCTTCTTATCATTTCCCTTTTTAACTTTATAAAATAGAGGAAATACGTAGTTTTTTAGGTGAAGATTTATTTATTATTAGCTGATACAGCCATTGCTGGACTATAAATAATTAACAAACATTGACAGTTTTCTTCCTTAACGTGTTCCTTCCTTGCCCTTTAGCTTCCTGCCAGAAATCTTCCAGCCTCTGACTCGTTCTCGATAGTTCTTTTGCAGTAAGGGCAGGTCTTCCTTCACGGTGATCCTTCTCGCCTGTAACTCTACTTCTAAATCCTGTCTCATCCAGCATTTCAGTCGGTCCAATGGTTGCTGTTCCCAAGTCCTATAAACATGGACTGCATTTTCTATTTCTTTTGAAGGATGAGAATCTTGGAGAGCCAACTTCTTGGCCTCCAGTCGTTTAATATGTCCAAAGAAAACCCACCTCTCGATATATTCTTCATAAGGAAGCTTATTCTTACTGATGAAAGGAAACTAGTATATGTAAGAAAAAGTCCTTAGAAGCATTTATGGCCATACAAAAGAAGGGGAGTGGTGTCGGATGAAGACCATTGAGAAAATAAAAACCTCAGTGAGACATTAGACTTGATTCATGTCTGGGGCCTATCCAAAGAATTGAGCGTGGTATACTCCCTAAACTGATGACGTAGGGAAACCCTGGTTGAAGGAAGGGAAATCAGAGGTAGCTCTAGCCTTCGTAGACTGCGAGCAGTTGATGACGACCTTCAGTCGTTGGATGTCGAGAGGTGGAGAAGGCTACCCGAACATCTGCGTAGAGGAAGAATGTTAAGGAGGCAAAGGTCCTGGCAGGATCATAGCGCCATTAGTAATTGATAGATATGGAAATAAAAATATGTCATTGATTGCAGTATTATTATATTTACAGGTTAGTCTAACTTTCTCCAAAATGAGTTTCTTGTACTTAAATAAGCAGAATCGAGTTATTTTTTTAGTGAATAATGCATTGACACCTTGGAAAGGAGTTACTTTTTTATATTGCAACTCCATTTCAAGCCAAAAACTACGAGAATGATACGATTCCGGTTAACTGAAAGCAGTTAGCTCTCTTTGGACATAATCCGACTTAACCACGTATTCACCGTGGCTGTAGATATGTAAAGTTTATAAAATTTGGCTTGAGTTGTTTAACTTCTGATATCAAAATTTCTGAACATGTCGTTTATTCTTATACACGCTAATACACATCATGAATTTGAATCACCGTGATCATGATTCATAGAACTGGTCCCATAACTAAAATCCCATATGAGATATGGCCTCACTCTCGGGGAAAGGAAAAAGAAAAAAAAAAGTCATGCCTACATTTTTCCAAAAGCAGGAGTTGTTGGAATTAGTAGAGAGATTTACTGAAAAAGAGAAAGGGTCGTCCCTCTAAAGAGAATTTAAGAGTATACTGATGTCGGTCGTGGGGGTGGGGGTAGAAAATGATAGTGGAGGGGATAGGGTGGAGGGTGTAGAAATGGAGGGGGGAGAGAGAGGAAGGGGGGTTAGAGGCAGTTAATTCTCGTTGCCATGGGCCGCTGATCAAAGCCTCTTCAATCCACCGTATCATCAGTCTTGTAACCCTGCCCTTCCCTTTCCATATATATATTCACACTAATATACATGGATAAATATATAATTATGTGTATATATCTATTTTTCTACCCTGTAATTTTAGTACATAAGTGATTTAACAGAGGATAAATATTGACTTACCCTCGTATATATATACATATATACACACGCACACACATATAAAAATTGAAAAAACGGTCAAGAAATAAACCTGAGATAGTATGTTATATTAATTAAATGATTGAATGAGAAGGAAATGACTAGGGTGAATAGACGGCGCCACTGTCGCTACTGTGATGAATAAATCCTCATCGGAATAAAAAGCACGGCTCCAAATGCTTCTTCACTTTATTAAAACCGAAATGAAAGATATCCTGGGGAAATTTAAAATGTAACGCAATTTCATTTTCCAAGGCTTATTTCTCTTCGAAGGTCTCACATTTTTCATTTTAAACTTAAAATAGACTATTTATGAAAAATATCATCGTACTAGAAACAAAATTTAAAATTAATGGAGTCAAGAATTTTGTGTTTAATTACGGTTACTGAGTTGAAATATATAAAAATCACTCTAAACTTCTTGGATCAAAATTGAAATTATATATTTTTCTATTATCACTAACTACAATGTTGGGACAGCGCCAGACTGGCTAGGGCTATACTGTACCGCAATACTCTTTTACCTTGCAGGCTCTTTCTACAATTAAGGGGTTAATATGAAATTGGTATTAACACTTATAATGTAAATTAAATATTGTTTAATTGCTAAAAATTAAATATAAATAATTTTATTACAACTATTTAATGTTATTACTAATTTTTTATGCTAAAGAAATTAAAATATGAATACATTTCTCCGTAAATTAAATATTTTATTATAGCTAATATTTAAAAAATTAATAATGTTACTGCTTTTTTTATTCTAAAAAAAAGACTACGATTCTCCGTTAGTATAACATTTTATTATATTTAATAATTAAAATATAACTAATAATATTACAGTTTTTATACTAATTACATCGTAAGACCTTTTTCGTATAATCTCCGCATTTCTAATTTATGGTTAGAAATAAAACACATGTTATGAAAAAACTACATTTGATAACAGGTATTATAAAGACCAAAATGATGCTTAATTGTTCTTTACAAAATAAGATGGTTGTATATTTTTTAGTCCAAGCAGTCTAAGTCGTATTTAATGGAACATTAGAACCAATGGGTCTTTTTTGTTTAATCCGAATATAAAAAAATGAAGTTACACATGAGCCCATCCACAACAGTGGATATTCGGTGGGATATGCCGAAAAAAAAAATGCTTCATTTATGGCAGTGCCGAACAGGAATGAAAACACACTATTAGCATGCATTGAAGAATTCATTTGTCCTCAAACAATTATCATGTCTGACTTGTGGGAGGACTACCTATGAGTACAAAAATTATACAGTCAACCACTCAGAACATTTTGTGAAAACACACTATTAGCACGCATTAAATAATGCAGTAGGAAGGCCTACTCTAAAATAGAAAAAATAATGGGATATGAGTACAAACATTATAGTGTCTACCACTCAGAAAATTTTATGGATCTGTCCACTGGAGCACAGGCGTAATCAATTGAGTCACAATGGGGTGCAGCCAAAAGAAGAAATAAGGTTGAGCCAGAAACTAAAATATCTTGGACTGGTATTTGTGTGAATTTATGAGTATAAAGACAAAAATTTTATTATAAATCACATATCTACATTTTTCTCTTTAGAATAACTGTGTCTTATTTTTAATATATAAATAGATGCGGGTATTAAACGAAAAAGAAGCAAAGATAGCCCAATTTCTCCGCAATAATATTATATTATTGTTGTTTGTTTATTTAATGTCACTTTATGCTGCTGTGTCTAATCGGAATTTACTTATTATTATTTATTACGGAATTCACTTACTACTTTAATGTAATAAAATTAAAAGATAATTACATTTCTCTGTAAATGGACTATTAAATCATAGCTAAAAATTCAAATGTAATTGTAAATGATATTATTATTAAAAAACGGTCACCTGTGGTCTGGTGGTTAGCGTAACAAACTACTAAGCCCAAGATCGCGGGTTCGTAGCCCGGCAGGTGGCCTTAGGATTTTTTTAAGGGAGTAAAAAATCCTTAATTACGCCGTCCTTCGGAAGGGGCGTTAAACGGGGGTCCTGATTCTGTACGATGTCAGGAACTCGTTAAAAATCCCTATCCTAATTAAACCTGGATAGGGAAAATTTAGAGCTCCTTCTACTGTATCATCTTCCGATTAGCCATAGCAGCATAAAGTGACGTTTAATAAACAACTAACTAACTATTATTACCAATATTTAATATTATCACTATTATTGTATAGTAATAAAATTAAAAGATAACTACATCTCTCTATTAAATTAAATATTATATGATAGAGAAAAATCAAAATTTAACCTAAATTTTTAGTTTTTACCAATATGTAATTATCTTTTTTTTGGTTGGCTATATCCATGTCGTAATTAAATGTTGTTAACTTAATTTCTCTGTAAATTAAATGCAAACTATATTCCTTACCGTTTACTCGTAGTTAGTTTAAGAACCCCTATTATGTGGTTGTTTAGATTAAATAAAAGGTAAATTAGTTCTCGGTTGACGGTTTGATCCTTATTCCCTCCATTAGCTCCAGGATGTTGCAGCAGTGAGCAGGAGGACAAGCACTCGTCCTTTTGAGCCGACGCTGAAGGAGCGAGTGGAGAGAGGGCACCAATCCTTAAACTCTTTTGTGCCGACCGGAGTGCCTCCTTCTCTCCAGCGTCAGGATTCCCCCTTCACTTCCGATACAATGCTTTTAGAGGAGTTCTTTTTTAACCTCTAAAGCCTCTTCATATTTAGGAATAAAGTCAGAGTATTAGCTTAAACAAGATATTTACAATCGTTATAATCGAAACGGGAAATACACTGTATGTAACAATAAAAAATAAAACTTTTTAAAAACTCTTTTCCTCTTTTTCTTCTGAGGCGTTCGATGTACTCGAGATAAGACATCCTTGGGTGTCCTCGAGGTCTTTTTCCATCGGGGATGTAGTCCATCGTCTTGAGAGGATCTCGGTGATCATTCATCCTGACCACGTGGCAGAACCATTTCAGTTGTCGGATTTACAGGAGCTCTTTTAGCGGGGCCATCTGCAGTTACTGAGGAATCCTCTCGTTGCGAACACAGTATCTTTTCGTCTTTCCCGCCACTCTTCGCAAGTACCTCATTTCCGACGCGGTAGCTTTCCTGTCTCTCCGTCAATACCCAGCTTTCAGCTCCATACAGCAGTATCGGCAGGTACACTGGCTTGAAGATGTTGAGTTTGACGTTCCTTCCTACCTCCCGCTTTCCTACAACAGTATTACAAATATGGTAGTAGACTGTGTTTGCCTTATTAATCCTATTGGATATTTCCGCATCCAGCTTCCCAGTCCTGTCTATTACTGTGCCGAGATAAGTGAAGTCAGTCACCATTTCCATTTCCTCTTCATCGCAGTATATGTGGACTTCTTCCTGCCGCCTACCCACTTGCAGGATCTTACTTTTGTTGGCATTGATCGTCATTCCTTTTTGTCGGAGTTCTTCACACCATTCCGTCACCGCTTGTTGCAGCTTTCCGACTGAGTCAGCAATCAGTACTACATCGTCCGCATAGAGAAGAAACTGGACCACAACCGGATACAGACTTCTTCGCCCCAGAAATGTTCTCTCAGTTCTTCTCCTACAGATGGATGCAACCTCATTCATGAATAGGAGGAACAACAAAGGGCTCAAACTGTCTACTTGCTTGACCCCTCTTGCTATACCACAATATGGAACGGTCTTAGAAATGTTAAATGTAAAAAAAAACTTACGTAAATTGCAAAAACTTAAATTCTAGAAAAAAGTTTTTAAATTGTCCAAGGGTCTTGGATTGAGTAAATGAGTGATACTTTACTGCTTCTAAGCCAACGGTTGTGCAGAGAGGGCTGCCAGGTTTATCCCCAATTGAGGGTTCCTACATTACTGAGGCTGGGAGAGGCTGCGAATCCCACAGGATCAAAGATTGATTAATTTATCTGCCACACATTTTAATCCGGGACTTTTAGCACAGCAACTCAGGGCTCTACACCTGAGCTTCCCCGCTCACTGACAAACTAAACATATCCTACACAATCAGCTATCCAATCCCTTATACATTTATTATATTATAAATAGATACCTCAAAATTTGATTCTAAATAAAATTATATATATCTCGAAATGTCACCAAAAATCGTTTAATAAGTATTTTCTGAATCTAGAGAACCGAATAAAAACTGTCTTAACAGAGAATCTCTATTTTTCCCTCTTTTTAAGAAGAAAAAAAAAGTATTCTTGTTTCGAAAACTTTCGCTTTTCTTATTTCCGGTTGATGCAATGGCGTCACCTTTGAAAGTCACACTCCTACTTACCAAATAAGATAGTTTAACAAGTCCTGACGAAAGTTCGAGAATCGAGGGAAAATATCTTATTACATCAACAGTCATAAAAATTTATATTTTGTACACTTTTTAAAGTTCCACAAATATATGTATATATATAGTGTGTGCGCGTGTGTATGTGTGTGTGTGTTAGTGTGTGCCTGTACATATTTATGAAAATTTTAGGGAGAATTCTGAAAATTCCGCTTACTGGTTGAAAGTTAAATTAGCCGGTAGCCCCAGTCTCAAGTCGGAGCATGTATACATTTACAAGTCAGCCTCTGATTTACATATATCCATAGCATTTACATACGTAGCTCCATAAAATTTTATATGATTAACATGACTGTAATGCATGACATCAAAGGGAGCAAAAGTCCAGGTTTCGCGATGAAAAATGACCATGAAGTTATTTCAAGCTCTTTTTATATATTTGCCCTGAATCGACATTTTGGGTTATTTTAAAACGGAAATATGTCTTTAAAAATACACAAGTTCTAAAGCACGTAGAAAAAACTAAAAATAAATACTGTCACTCGATGTGGTTACATTATGAAACAGACAATTTTATTTTTAATATTCATGACAAGAATACCTTAACATACTCTTTTTGCCTTGCTTGCGCAGCATTTATTTTATTTTATTTCTATACCTTTTAATCTTGTAGGCTGTCTTTTGAAATAATTTTATATTGTCAAGAAACATACATATATATTTAGTGCTAGTTGAGAAAAAAGGTTACAATTAGGGGAATAAGGTTTGTAAAACGCGTATATGTTAAATAGAAGTGAATCATAAGTTAACTGTGTGGTATAACACAATTTATAGACTTTTTTTTTTACTAATTTATTGATATTTAATTTTTCCCAGTAAAATCCCAATCAATAAGCTAGCTAACCTAAGAAACAGTTAATATTCTTATTTTTAATGACTTAGTTATGATTTAACTATTGTAATGTGGTGTAGTGTTTAGAGTAAGAACCTTATATACCGAAGATCCCAGGTCCGCAGCCCAGCAGGTGGCCTAAGTATTTTTAAAGGAAATAAAGGATTCTTGGTTGTGGCACTTTTCGGAGGAGATGTAAAATGGCGGTCCTAATGGTGTCAAGTTCTCCTTAAAAATCTCTATCACGAACATACCTTAATAGGTAAAATTTGGACTCCCATTGTAGCTACTGTACAAATATACACAGTAGCATATAGTGGCGTTTAATAAATAAACAAACTATTGGAGTATGAAGCATTTTACATGCAATAATAATATATTTGTACGTATGTGTATTGAGTGATTATCGACAGTGCTTCATAAACTATCTTCACTCCAAACGCTCCAGTCGGTACACTCCGTCATTTTGAATAACCACATTTATAACTATGACAAATATTTTATTCAACAAAGTGTTTTATTAGAATAAAATCTAATAGAATAGAAAAGTAACTTTATTCTGGGACTAAGTCCCTTTAGAATAACAGATATGAACAGGAAAAAAAACATAATATTTATCTGGCCAGAAGGCTAAATGTTACAAATCATAAAGCGTGTAAAACATGACAGAAAACAATTTAAAAAGAAATATATAAACAAAAATAATAGTAAGTAAATAAACAGTACAGATCTTGACAAGATATTAAGCAATTACAGAGAATAGATAAATCCATAGCTTTTGAACTTGAATGCATGAGCTAGCATTCAATAATTTGTTTACATGATGTACAGCTTTTCAAAGAGCAGAATTAAAAGAACTAGATAACACAATGAGTTATTATATACATTGTATTCTAAGCAAATGACTAACCTACCTAGAGAGCATCCTTTTGGGAAGCTAAGAGGTGTTGAAAAAACAAGGATTTGAATAATGATAGAGAGGGAGTATGACGGATATTAGGGGGGATTGAGTTCCACACTGTGGTGGAGCGGGCGAGAAAGGAACGTTCGAATGCTTTAGTTCTGTGTGAACGTATATAGAGATCAGAAAAGCGGGATCTTGTTTTATGGTGTTGAGCTGAGGATTTGAATTGGAGGAGACTGTAGATATATGAAGGGTGTTGAGAGTGAATGGATTGGTATAAGAATGAACAGAGGAAATATTGTCTTCGGAAAGGAGGGAAGAGCCACTTTAACTCATCATAGAGCTGGGAGACGCGCGATCGCTTCGGAGTACCAAGCACAAATTTTAGAGAGCAATTCATTATTCTCTTTAGTCAATTCTTTAATACTACGTTTATTCATAAGCTGACATATTAAAAAAAAAATCATTTGTAACTTCATTTACTAGACACTTCATTTAGCCTTTAACACCATTTTAGTTGTTAATTTTTGACGAATTTCTTAAATTAATACATATTCCCAATACATATTATTAATACCAAGGTGTCTTAACGTCTTTAAAATTTAATAGAAGATTCCAGCCTGAAATATGGTCGTTAATTGGTTATGAAACAGGGGCATGGTAATATCTCCACGTTAATTTTCATTATTAAAACCCATAAATCCTTATCATTTTTTTTTTAATTAAAAGACCTTTTTCCTTCGAAGCGATCAATCTTACCTTTCTAAAGCTATCACTCTCTTTCCTTAGCTCTTCCTGTGAAAAAATAGAAATACTCAAAAAGAAAATGAACAAGGAGAAAGGTTTTCCGCAGGAATTTATCGAAGAATTCTAATGAGCCACTTAGTCATCGTTTCTTTTTTTTTACCAGAAACCATTAAAATATTTCTTTACAAATTTAATGAATTGAATTATAAGAATAGTTACTACCCTTATCAATTTTAGGTTAAAAAATAGTTGTTTGGATCTATTTTATCCTTATAAAAATATCAAATAAAACTACAAACTTTAGAAACAAAACAAATAAGATCATTAATGTTTTATTAATGGAAGAAAGTCTGTAATAACAGGCTAACACGTTTCAATAATTAAACGCTACTTCTTTAAATATATTAGGTTGTGGTACATTAGGAAAAATCCCCAAAACAAACCTTTAAGTCACTAAAATATTGAAAAAAAAATACCTGTCATTGTTTCGCCAATCCAGGCATCTTCGGACACAAAGAAGAAGGAAAAACAAAATATTTAAAAACAGCAAATGGATCACTAAAATTTGCAGATCGCAAACGCACTTTCGAAAGGACAGGCACTTTTAAGTACCTTGTATCTGTCATCACAGATAACAAAAGAATGAAAGAAGAAGTGAATGAGAGGCTGTCTGCAGGTAACAAGTGCCTCCATGCCCTGCAAAAAACTTTGAACTCCAATGCTCTGTGCATACAAGCTTAAACAGCTATTTATGAGACTATCTTGAAACCCATATTTACATAAGGCAGTAAATTCTATGTATTGGCAGACGAAAGTAAAAGGAAACTCAATGTCTGGGAAAGGAAAATACTCAGGAATGGCAATCGTGGAAGAATCCTGAGCTCCACACAATAAAAGGAAAACCATGCCTGGTATCGTTTGTAAGAAAATCCCGCCTCGGATGGCTGGGACACGTGGAACGGATGCCAGAAACAAGGATGCCAAGGCGACTGTTATACGGAAGCATTGGAGGCAAACGACTCATGGGAAGGCCTAGGATGAGATGGTTGAACGATGTTGAAGAAGACCTCCAAGTTCTTTGGAGTAGGGAGATGGAGAGAAGGAGCAAGGGACAGGAATGACTGACTTAGGGTCCTTGAGGAGGCCCAGGTCCTTGGAGGACCGTAGCCTCCATCAGTAAGTAAGCCGTAAGTGTATAATATCTAAATTTATCCTAGTACTTACCACAAAGTCATGTTAATTAGAACTCACCTGAAACATATAGAGGTGTATCAGATATATGTTTGTTACACATAGTTTCTAATAGTATATCGATATCTAATAATGACATAATATCTAATAATAAATTATAATTGATGAACAGTTAAAACAATGTCTGGACTTTCGTATTCTTCCTTCGCTGCGCTTTCCTATATATTTTTCCGTTGCATTTGATTTCTCATCCCTGTCTTTATGCGGCACAGCTATTTTAGTTTCTGATTTTTATTTTTTTTAATTTATTTTATTTTTTTTAGTTTTCGCAAAACTTCCATGTTCGTAACTATATCAGCGAAAGCTATTCTCAATATCCTTCTATATCTCGAAGGCTTTTATCTTTCTCATCATAACTTTTGTTATGGTTGTCAGCTTCAATATCGAATAGTCAATGCGAAAATGTGCAATATCTTGTTATTTATTTACTTTCATGCATATAGAGAGACAAATAAGTTTTGAAATAGATATACATTCAGAATTGGTTAAAATAGGCGAGATATGGACTCTGCATAATAATAATGAGAAAAGTTAATGAGCCCTTGGTTGGAAGATAATTGTAAATCATCCTAATTGTTCCATTCTGTTGTTATCTCAGTCCTGCTTTAGGTCGCCTCTGTCATAACAACATATGCAAATATAACGGTTGCGATAAATTATGTTTAATGTTGTTAGAGTCACCTCGTTTACAGAAACTACAATCAGGTGTTCATATCATATGGTAATAACCTTCGTCATATCTCTGAATTTACAATGACAAATTAATAACGAGAACTGCATTGTGATGAAAATTTTTTGACAGTTCTAACAACCAATTAAACTTTGTCATATGAAACAATTCCACCCAATCATGTTACACTGATAATTTCATTCAGTGCAATTATTAATCACTACAACACGTGCTGAGTTTGACAACTTCATTCCAAATAAATTTCAAAATGTCACGTTTTGGCAATGCGAATGTTCAAAGTATAAATGTGCCAATCAAAGAAAAAATTCCCGTAATTACAACCTACAGTCACAAATATATTTGGGGGCTTTATGGAATTCTCCTGCGAATACGAGAATATGAATTAAATGAACATAGAAGCTAAGAAGAACTGGCGTTGATACAAAAAGATTGGGCGGTCAATATGAGAAAGTACTTTCAATAAATAAATATAAGTTTCGTTGTGTTGAGTTTTAAATTTTTTTGTCAAAATATCTTCCGCCGAATATCCCTCGGACATTGAAAAATGCTTTATAATTTTATAACAAATTTCTCAAGCTCGTTGCTCAGCCTTCGGCTTCGGGCTGTTACCAAGGAACGATATTTATAAAAATATGGTACCCAAAATTAGGGGGGAAAACATGGCGGTTGAGCGTGACCTAGGAAAAGTCACCTCCTTCCAGAAACGTTGTCCATGAAACAGTACAGTCTCTACCATGTACTGGACCCCAGAAAAACTTACTCGTTCACGGGTGGTAGTGGTTAAAGTTAGGATTGATATTTTGTATTGGACTTGTGCATTCCATATGTTTTGATTAATAAATAAACTACTTGAGAATGTATATAATTATTGTACGGAGTGTCAATATATGAGAAAACCAGACTTATAGTTTAAATTTACAAATTTTAAATTTAAATACTTCAGACTGCACTGATTAAGAAATTCAAAAAGGAAAACATGTATTCCAAAGTCTTGAGTATTTACTTTTGATTTGGGGTTGATCAGTGTAGAGTGATGCGTTGCTGAGCTGAAGATCATTGCTTCAGATCCGGCTTCGAGGGATTAACTCTAGCATAGATAGAATAGAACCGCAGAGGTAAGAAGAGAAGGCTTTTGTTGTTTCAGATGGGAGCATATTTGTCCCTCCTTACTATTAAGGATCTATTATATTTACTTTCCCAAATTCCTATAAACTCGTTTATTTTCTTACTTCTTAATTAATTAAATATTTAGCTTAAAATTATTTGAAGCTGTTAATTGATTAAGAAAATTAACGTGTATAAATAAAACAAAATAATACAATATATCATATCCTGTTATTTATATACTTCCTAGTATCAAAGCCCCGTTAATTAAATAAAGAAACACGCGAGACGTTTGAGTATTGCGGTGCAGTATATCCTCGGCCCCTTAATCACTATTTCACTATCTTAGATATTTTAGAATTTAAAATACTTTTGAAATTATTTTTTAATCATTATTATTGTCTGTAATGCCTTAGATAATATTTAGAATATGTTAGTGGTCATATTTCCATGAAGTTAGTTTATAATTAGTATAGGAGAAATTAGATTAAAATATATTTTTAAATACATAAAAATAGAAACATTTAGTTATGGGGCTGTAGTACATAAAAAATCCAACAACTCTTCCGGGAGTTTCCACCCTTCAATTGAAGTGTCAAGCATTTCATTTTTTAAATATTTTTTCAATAATTTCAAACTTTTAAGTGGGTTATGAAATAAAACAAAACCTGTACCAGTACAAACCATGAGAGGTATGTGGTTCAATAAATGGTAATGATGGCAATGGTATCATTTTATAAGCCAACGGTTGTGCAGGGAGGTGATTCAGCCGAGAACATGCTCAACCGCCAGGTTCCTCCCAGGTTGAGTGTAAACAGGAGGATCTCCAGATCTAGTTTGGCATCTTCATGGCTGTTAATGGCTTACTATAAAGGTCTCAAGTGATCAGCCACAAGTTTTGCCATTTTGGAATTAAAAATTAATATTTACTTTATATGCTGTATTTTTAGTAACAATGTACAATGTCAGAACCATTTAAAGTAAGGCGACGTGAGCGATCTTGAGGCGAACGCGAAGCGAAGCGGTGCGGCGTGAAAAAAACAACTAGTTGAAATCTGCAGAAGTGTCCTTCGTGACGGAATGCACGTAGGTGACGGAACGCGATCAATTGGCTTGATATATTCGCGCGAACTGGATGCGGTGCCGTAATGTTTTATATATATTATTATTATATTGTCTACATATAAATTCTGTTTTTGTTATAATGTCGGTAATAGGAATTTTAATTATTGCTATCCAAGAACGTCCTGTATTATGGGATGAAAGGAATAATAATTATCATAACTGGTTACGTATACAACTATATTTATGTTTTTATAAAACTAAACGTGTTTAATTGAATTTTCTTGTGTTTAATAATACGAAGACGTTATTTAAGTTAAAGTGTTCGAATAATCCAAATCAGCAATAAACGGGACGTTAAGGTCATTATGGACTGTTACTTTTGTAACAAAGTAAGGAGCATTAAAGATTTTCCGAAGGATTTTGGATTGTAAGGATTGAATACGAGAGGAATTCGATGGCTTAGTGGAGCCCCAAAGCTCTATTCCGTAAGTCCAGATGGGTCTAAAGATTGTCATGTATCTGAGTCTCTTGTAATTAATTGGGAGCTTAGAGCGTTTGTCTAGTAAATGTTGAAGTAGCATGAAACGGCCATGTTTCGTGTCGTTTCAGTCTAGTATGATGATTCCAAGTTAAGCCTTTGTCAAGGTGTAGTCTTAGGTACCGGGCCTGTTCTACAGGAATTTACGGAGTTTGTAAAGCAACCCGGGGTGCCAGAATCTGTGGAAAGCCTGTTCGACATCTAGGAAGACCGCTGGACAATACAATCCACGTTCCAAAGCTGAGGAAACAACATCCACCACACATTGCGGCAATGGATGGTATTGCTGAATAGTGGAGCGGGATGTTCTGAATCCAAGGATGTACTGTTTCAAAGACAACGACTGTGAAGGGAGGTGATTTGCCCACTCAGTACAAAGCTGGGTGAGCCCCAGGAGAGTCGTCATATTCCACAGAATCCATCCCGACTAGTTAACTTATTAAATAATATACCTGCTACAGACAGATTTTAACCCGATATCATAGGCACATCGACTCAGTGCTCTACCACTTGGCCTACCCTGCTCCCTGAGAAATATTTCAAAAACTGAGTTTATTCTAAAGTACATAAAAAAAATCTGCTGTCAGTTGTGAATATCACTTTTATTTCCTCATTAATATTATTTTTCCTTGTGACAACTGACCCTGGATACCTAAAACCGTCTATGTTATTGAAATTCTGACCACAAAAAGAAATGTAATGGTGCGTTTGTCAGGTATAGAAGATCTTTACATCTGATCCTGCCGGCTTTTATATCAAAACCGAGCCTATTTCAAGCTTCCTGGAATTCTTAAGCACCTGATAACGATGCGAGGGTTCTGCCTGTTATAACGATATCGTCTCTATAGGTTATATTCTACATTATGGTATCCTTCAATATTATAAACTACAAAAGCTTTCTTTTGTTATCTATAAATGTTTTAATTATAATAAAAAAATAAAAACATCTTTGAATTTATTAAGAAATAATAAAATTACGTACTACTAATAAAATTAGTTAGACGACAACCTGAAGACTGAAATGCTTATTTAATTTCCTTATGTGTGTCTATATATATATATATATATATATATATATATATATATATATATATATATATATATAATAATAATAAAGCTTTATTGACATCATATAATGACAAAAGCCTCTCCCTTAGGAGGTAAAATAGAGTTCAGTTCCAAAATATTATTTTACAGAACAGTAACAATATAAAATAAAATAAACAACACTCATCACAAACTACAAAAACGTTCTTTTAAAATAATTATGAATAAATAATAAAACTATATTTTTAGCACTTTAAATACAAAATAAAACAAACAACATTCACTACAAACCACAAAAACCAAACAAAACTGTTTCCCTTTTATAGACTCTTCATTACCCATAATAAGGGGGAAAACCTGGCGGTTGAGCGTGACCTTGGACAAGTCACCTCCATGCAGAACCGTTGTCCATGAAACAGTACAGTCTCAACCATGTACTGAACCCCCAGACTCGTTCACGGGTCGTAGTGGTACAGGTTTTTTATAGACTCTTCATAAGAACTTCAAATTGTTTCACAACCTTTTTTTGTACTAAGTATTAAAGTAAATGAAGTATGTATTTTTCTTTACTCTTTATTAAAAATAAATTGTAAAAGGATTGTGAACAAATAATAAGAACGGACGATATTGTGTCGAAACGGACTGATTGAGAACTAAATGCCAGGATAAAGGCTAATGGCGGAATAAGGCAGGGAAAGCTTTTGAGCTCGTAAAAGCGTTAGAAAATATATTTTTCCCCCTTTTCCATCCTGAAAGCTTTTAGTAGGATGTGATAATTTATTTATTTGTAAGTAATATCCTTAATACTACACATCATCATTTATTCTGATATAAAGCCTCCATGTTATAATATTTTTATTTATTTTATAACAACTAAAGTGAATGCATCCTCATAAAATAAATATTTTGATATTGCGGTTCGACTTCCTTTCCCTCCTTGGGTATTCTCACTAAAAATATTCCTCGTTATTTATAACAATAAATTACTAATGCAGAGTCAAAATTAAAGATGATAGAAAAACGTGAATTCACATAAATGCTATGAACTATTCATAAATAAAATGATAAAAATACCCCGATGTGTTATTTTATTTATTCAACAATATTTCCTTCCATCTTTGGATGAAATTAATTTTAAACATTTTCTCAATGTTTTTATATTCTGCAGACAATTATATTATCTTTAAAATAGCAACTTAGATATGTAGGAAAGAAATTCCTTGACTGGTAGGTACTAATGTAGAATGGAAATAGTTGGGGGAGCAGTCAAAAATTACACAACAAATAAGTATAAACCTATTATATTTTATGTGTGCCGACGTTTCGACCTACTTTGTTAACTGCTTTCTTTTCCAGTTACCTTCTGCACCGAGTAGCTACTCCTATTGGCCCTGAAAATGACCTAGTAAGTAGGTCGAAACGTCGCCACACATAAAATATAATATGTAGGAAAGAAATTCGTTGACTGTAGGTACTATAATAGGATGTAATTAGTTGGGGGTGCAGTCAAGAAAACACAGCAAAATAAGTGAAACTATTGTATTTTATGTGCCGACGTTTCGACCTACTGTGTAGGTCATCTTCAGGGCCAATAGGAGTGGCTGCTCGGTGCAGAAGGTAACTGACCAAAGTTACCTTCTGCACCGAGCAGCCACTCCTATTGGCCCTGAAGATGACCTACACAGTAGGTCGAAACGTCGGCACATAAAATACAATAGTTTCACTTATTTTGCTGTGTTTTCTTGACTGCACCCCCAACTAATTACATCCTATAAAATATAATAGGTTTCCACTTATTTGTTGTGTAATTTTTGACTGCACCCCCAACTATTTCCATTCTACATTAGCAACTTAGGAAAATAACCTTGAAGAACGAGTCCGGCACCCAGGATTGCTTTACAAACTCCGTCTATTCCTACCTCCAACATATTTTCTCATTGTTCAATCCTATCTAACTAACAGACAGTATCCTTGGCCCAATCCTTTATACAGTTTATACAGCTGACATCGCAACTCATCCTAATACTATCCTTACCACGTATACGGATGACACATTTCTATTAGCAGTCAACACTGATCCAGTTATAGCATCTTATACTCTTCAATCCCATATCACTGATCTTGAAAAATGATGTAAAACTGGATGATTAAAAGAAATTCCTACAAAACCCGTCAAATCACCTTTACCCTCCGTCGTAAACCAATGACATGACTTCATGTCCTCCTAAATCATTTTATAATGTCCCACTAATTCCTGTAGAACAGGACCGGTACATAGGACTGCACCTTGATTAGACTGAATCGAGAAGAAACCGTCCGCCGTTTTAGGCTACTTAACATTTACTTTACAAACGTTCTAAGCTTCCAATTAATTATAAAAGACTCGTTTACATGACTATCATTATTCTATTTACTTGCTGTATTAGTATAATACAGTTGTAAATTACATTGAATAAATAATTTAAAAAACACTTTATAGGGCGGGAATGCTGAATGTGTAGAGTTCTAAAACATATTGGGACCAAATCCAGCTGTGGCAGATAATTTATTTAAACGTTTAAAAGCTGGGAATGGACTATGTAAGGTCGGAAGAACCTCCTGGGGCTCACCCAGTCACTATAAATTGAGTACTCTTAATGTGGGAGGAGTTTGAGCGTGGTCTCGGATAAATCGCGTCTGTGCACAAAGGTTTTCCTGGTATATTCGAATTAGAGACAATGTGCTAAACTATTTGCTATTGCTGGAAGTTTATATTTGGATTACACAGGTCTGCGATGAAAAAATTGTAGCATATTTAACAAGTGGGTTCAACATTTTTTGTTATGCTGATTACGGAAAAAATTCCATCACCTCTAGAGATAAGTCACCAATTTCATATAGTTAGCCTTTTATATGATTTAGAGAAAAGGACTTTGTCCTTTTTTTTTACACAAGAGGGTGCCCTAGTTTTCTGCTACAATGTTCCTGGAAGCATTGAAATGTTCAAAATCACCTGTGAACCAGAGGAATGGAGACTTTTCATCGATTCATCAAAAAAGGAGTTTGAAAGCTGTACTTCTTCACAATGGTGACCGATATGCTTCTGTGCCCGTTGGAAACTAAGGGCATTTGAAAGAATTCTAAGAAAATCTTGAGTTTGTTCTTAATAAATTCAGCTACTCTGACCATAAATGAACCATTTGTGGGAATTTTAAAGTTATTTCCATGTTACTAGGTCAACAAAGTGGTTACACAAAGTTCCCATGTTTCCTCCGTGAATGGGATAGCTGTGACAGGAAACAACACTATGTCAAGCAGACCTGGCCAATCAGAATGGCTCTTATTCTTGGAGTTAAAAATGTTGAAAGAAAAGATAAGATCTTTTTATTGAATCCTAAAAAGATCTTACTTCCACCACATCATATCTAATTGGGGCTAATGATACAGTTTGTGAAACCACTACCCAAAGAAGGAGAGTGTTTCAAGAATCTTTGTGAACAATTTCCTGGTATATCGAATGCTAAGCTGAAAGAGGAAGTCTTAGTTGCGCCTGAGATCAGAAAACTTTTAAAAAATGAAAGCTTTGTCACTAAAATGGAAATGGAGAAAAAAATCCCTGGAATTCATTTAAACTTGTTGTAGCACGCTTTCTTGGAAACAAAATAGACCCAAACTACAAAACTTTGGTTGTTGAATTGTTACAAAACTACAAAATGTTGGGTTGCAACATGAGTGTTCATTTCCTTCAGGGTGAAAGGGGAAACTCACAGGACACAGCCTAAAAAGTACCAAAAGAAGCTTTGATGGAAAACAAAACGTTTATACGAAGAATTAAAATAACTTTACATCTCACGTGGACCACTTTTTTACTCATTTTAGCTAGGCATCGTTTTTTAAAATTTTACTTCAGGTTAAAATAATTTAAAAAAATCCAAAATTTTCCGTTTTTTGTATTTTTTCCAAACACTTCAACTTTATTTTGTAGGCAAGCCTTACGTCATAATAAATAAAACAATGTCATTTTTGAAATCAGCGCAAAAAACTACATAAAGATTTAGTTAACTAAATAAAAACAATTTTTAAAAAAGTTTTTTTTGCAGGCCTGTTCTATTATTGATCATTGCTTAGATCGAGAAGTTGAAATCAGTTGGGGCCTTGTTACCTATCACAGGTAATTAACATGTAATGTTACCTGTGACGACCTTATGACCTCCAGCTTCAATATTTCACTTACAAAATAATTTTTACCTCATAAATTCTATTTTTATGTTTGCCGAACTGAATTGATATACTGTTTTAACTAAATAGTTCGGCATTTCTTATGTTCTTGCTATAACGAATTTGAAGATATTATTCTAAAGTATTTTCCTTAAAGTATATTTAATATTACTTACTACTCGGAATATAAAATATAAAGATAATGGAAATGAAATAAACTAACAATATTAGTAAAGCAAATAGTGTACAGTTTTTCGACGAGTCATAAACATATATATGTTTGAAAAAAATTATCAGATTTACTACAAATCGAAATATGTTAGGTTCCGTACATTATAGAGGCTTAACTGTTTCTAAGACAACGGTTGTGAATAGATATTTACCCTCAACTGAGAGTTCCCATTTTATAGATTCTAGGTGAGCCCCAGGAGGGTTATCGATGACTGTTAATTATATAATTTATGTCCACAACTCAGTACCCTACACATTGAGCAATCTCTGTTCCCAAGCTATGTGAAACAACAATTAAATATTTTCAAAAATATTAGAATCTGTCAATTACTTGTAACTTATAAACAAATAGCGCCTCTAGGCTAATGTTGCGGTACATGCCGTCTTTATGTATAATAAATAATGAATAATCTTGATTAATCTCAGTTCAAATTAATTAAATCGAAACATTAATAACACGAAAAAAAGTCCTTTTGGTAAAATAAGAATTTAAATTATTTTCGTGCGTGTTTTAACGATATTTACTTGATGACTGCAACTTATATGGTATATATGCGAGTTATATATATATATATATATATATATATATTTATATATACACATACACAAACACATACTAGGAAGGCAAAGGATTATATTCCTTAGAGGTTTGGTTAGGTTGGGTGCTTTGTGCCCTCCATAAGATGGCCGGGCCCTGGAGGTTCTGCACATGACAGAACTTCAATTGCCCTCTCCCGGTCTCTGACATTTAATCATAAAAACAAAGGCAGCATTTCCTACAATGCCACAACCGAATGTGGCATAAAAAGCTAATGTCCCATATTTTCAAACATAAAACATAGTAAGCTAACAGTTTTCTAATAAAGTCAAGAATTGATAATACATTTAAAATAATTGACCTTTTCAATATTTTTAACTGATGTTTTGCCAAGTAAAGCTATTAGTACAATTCTACATTATTAGTCATGCTTATTAAGATAATCGAGTATGGTTAGAAAAACAATAACTTTAATAAATTAACCAAGTATTTTAGTGAAGTTAAGTGATTTATGGATAACGGAAACAAAAAATTAAAACAATTCATAAATACAATATATTAACAGAGTTATTAGATTTAAATACTCAGGGGAAGTCATAGATCATGACGATAATGATGATCTAGCACAGCCGGGTTCGAAAACGGATAAAGAAGCAATTGCATTAAAAAAAAAATTATCGGTCATATTTGTATTGTAAAATGGATATGTAAACAGTATTAAAGCAGTTTTGAATGAAACAGTACAGTCTCTACATGTACTGAACCCCAGACCCGTTCACAGGTTGTAGTGGTATTTATTAAAGTAGTTTTATTGATTGAAATGTTTTTTTTCAGGGTATAAATATAATTAAAATTAATCCATGTTTTTTTAAGAAGGAAAATCATTCAGTATTAATTTTTATATCCAAAACATAATAAAAAATACCAACATTATCAAGAATTTTTTAAAAATAATTCTTTCTTATTCTCTGTCAAGAGCTGCTCTCCTGGCTTCCGACAATCCAATACCGTTTTCTTTAAGGATATTTTGGAGGTAATTCTTCCAGGTCACTCTCGGCCTTCATCTGGGTCTTTTTCCTGGCTGTCATCCATCCTCATTCACGGCCGAACCATCGAAGCTGTCCTTTATCGATTATCTGATTAAGGGGTTCAATCTTGAGTGCAGTCCTTATCGTCTTGTTTTGTATCCGGTGCCTCTTGGTCTTCGCCTCTATTCCTCAGGTACCGCATTTCCATGCCTTGGAGCCGGCTCCGATCACAGTGCTTTAGGGCCCAGGATTCACTTCCATAAGTGAGAATAGGAACGTATGTCGAGCGGTAAACAGCCAGTTTAGTTTTTCTTGTGACTTCTTTCTTACTCAAAAAGTTTTTATTGATAGTAGCAAACGTCCTTCCTGAAGTTATATTCCTGAATAATAATAAAAATATTTATTAAAGAAATCATCTAAATGCCATATGGCACATATTATTGATAATAATTCAGATTTCAAAACTAAAAAATTAAGATACAAATAACCAACAATGGTTACAGACATCGCCTGAACGGCTGAGGTTATATTTGTACCGCAATACTTTTCTGCTTCGCGGGTCTCTCTTACAATTAAGGGGTTAATCTAAAATTAGTAATATGTTGTTTGTTATAAAAAAAGTTCTGATGCTAATATATTATTTTTTTTTTTAAACTTATCCCATTACTCACTTATAAGTATGCGATACTATCACAAAATAACATCCTTTGAAATCTATTATATAAATCTGTTTATAGTTTGTGTGTTTATTTATCACTAAAACATTGCCCTTAAGCGCGGCTGATTATACTTATTGCCATTCAATAAAAATAATTTTGTCTTTAATATTAATAAAAAATAAATAAATAAATACACCTGTACCACTACAACCCGTGAAGGGTCTGGGGTTCAGTACATGTTAGAAATAGTACTGTTTCATGGACAACGGTTCCGCAGGGAGGTGATTTGTCCTAGATCACGTTCGACCTCTAGATTTTTCTCTCCTATTTTGGGTACACACTTTTAGAGGCTGGGTGAGCCCCAGGAGGGTCCTAGATCCTATATGATCCATCTCCCGCTGCAAACAGACTAAATAAAAATCCTGCCTACAGCGGGATTCGAACCAGGATTTTCGGCATGGCAAATCAGTGCTCTATCACTGAGCAACTCCGCTCCCTAAAACAAAATTATTATGCAGTAAATACATAGCAATGGAATTTAGTAAAGTGTTTGTTTATAGTATTTTTCTTCTTTACATAATTTGTTATTGTATTAAAATAAAAATGCATAAATATGGCTGTGGAAGATTTTATTTACTCTGTTAGCAGCCGGAGATGGATCATATAGGATCTAGGACCCTCCTGGGGCTCACCCGGCCTCTGTAAAATATTATAAAAATAGGGTACCTAAAATAAGGGGTAAAAATTTGAGGTTGAGCGTGAAACAGGCAAGTCACCTCCTTGCAGAACCGTTGTCCATGAAACAGTACACTCTCTATCGTGTACTGAGCCCCAGACTCGTTCACGGGTTGTAAAGGTACAGCTTTAATTTTTTTTTACTTTATAGTTAATTAGTTTTGATATTTTATCCTTTCTTTTTTTAACTATAAAATAAAAACTTGATAAATACTTTTTTTTTTAAAGTCAGATAAATAGGTCATTATATTTCCGAAATAACAAAAAGGACGATATCCTTAGATAAAAGTTAATAGGGAGGAATAAAGCCCTCAGGTAAAAGGACAAAAGGACACAATAGGAAGGATACAAAAAGAAGCGAAGGACCCTTAGGCTGTTAGTAATTGTCCTCCTTTCCCGTTAGCTCCCTATTAAAACAATACTTAGCCAACTTCACGTCTCAGTTAGCTCTTAAAATATTTAGTCCGTGATTTTATCTTTTTTTTAAGACGATAAATAGTAGTTCAGTTTATTTTATTCTAAAGCTCATTGCATGGGAGGCTATGTTACTGATTTCCAAGTCCCTAGGGCGACACCGGCTTTAGCAGATAAATTATCCATTTTGTTAACAAGCGTCAATCTACTCTCCGGTATCCAAATATCCTGCTAGGGATCACTCAGGCTGTATAAGGTAAATCGGGGGGAAAGCTATTAAATATAATAAATGCGAATAATTTATTTGTTTTATATATATATATATATATATATATATATATAAATGGGTGAGCCCCAGGAGGTTCCTATAGGTTCTGTTTAGCGATCTTCCTGCCAGTGATCTGTTTTATCATCATCACATGGCGCTATGGTCCATGAAGGACATTGGCCTCCTCAACAATTCTCCTCCACTTTGAACGATCTCTCGCTGCTCTTCTCCATGTCCTTACCCCCAGGAGCTTAAGGTCTGCTTCCACATCGTCCAGTCATCGCATTCTAGGCCTTCCTCTTCCTCTTTCTCCGTCTGGACGTCCCTCCAGAATCAGCTTTGGGAGCCTTTTTTGTCCATTCTGTGAACGTGCCCCAACCATCTCAATTTTGCTTTTTTAATACAAGAAACTATGTCAGGTTCTCCATGTAGGTCTTTAAGTTCTTGATTCCTTTTCATGCGGAATTGTTAGGTAATTGCTTGGTTTGCGGAATATATATATAATGTTTTTGTTCTTGAGTTTCAGTCAGTTTATTTCAACTTCTTTGAGGCGACGTTTCGAGACTAGGTTAGTGTCATATGCATGCGCTGACAGTGAAAAAAAGAGCTTTTAGTAAAAACATTAAATAGCACACTAAAATAAATATAAAATGACACGTGTAAGTTGTAATGGGTAGGGTGTACTTACAAGTTCCAAAGAATTTATCAATTTATCATCAATCAGTTAATCCGCAATATATCATAGAATGTTTATATTAAAGGCCTATGTAAAAAAAACCTAACGTAAAAATTACTATATACCACTTTAAATTTTTTTACCTATGTTAAATTTCAATTAATTATTAATCTTTTAATAGGCTATGAAAAATATCTGAAACTTTTTTTTAAATTATTTTTATTAGTTTGTTTTAATAAAGTTTCAGGAAAGCATCGGAGTTAAAATTTTATATTTAAGGCAGGCTATGAATTATATTTACTTAATCAAGATATTTAATTTTTATATATGGAGAGTTTTGAAGGGGCAAAGGGATTATTGGGCATCTAAATATAATAAAAAAGAAACATTTATTTTAATATAAATTACTTATAACCATTTATATTTATTATTACAAGGATATATCAAAATTTTTATATTTATAGCAGTTGTCATAAAACATATCATATTTTTGAATAATAAAATTTGGGAATAATTATAATTAGAAGAGAAAATTTTGCGGTTAATATATTGTATTAACTTATGTACATGCGTTGTATAAATCTTGATATATTGATTTCGTGAAGCACTGAATCGATAACTTAAATGATGTAGCCGTTTTAAAGATATTTTTACATATGTTTGTATGTGACCTCAAAATTAATTTGTATACCTTTATATATTTAACTAATGTTAAATTTTAATTAAATTATCTTCTAATGGCCTATGAATAATATCTGAAATTTTATAATTTATTTATTTGTATAATTTAGTTTTAATTAAGTTTCAGGATAGAATTATGAATCATATTTACTAAATTGGGATGTTTTATGTTTATTTTCGGAGAATTTACAAGGACTTATGGGATTATTGGGCTTATACATATCCTTCCATATAAATATAATATAACGGGCTGTATAGGACTTCAAAGGAAGTATTTAGCCAAAAAAAAAAAAAAAAAAAAAAAAAAAAAAAAAAAAAAAAATATATATATATAATATAAAAGATACATATATATTCATTGATATTTGTCATAATTAGCAACATTTATTAGAAGAATATATCAAGATTTTTATATTTATAACAGTTGTCATCAAACTCATCATCCTTTAGAATAATTAAATTTGGGCACCTTATTAATAATAACATTGAGTAGACTCAGATAGTTTTCTCTCTCTACTAACATCTCCAAATTAATTACAAAGTTGATTTTTTATTAATAATTAAAATTATATTATTTAAGAAACATAACATATACTGCATAATGTTAAACGCATAGTATCCTGGAGTTTTATTATCTTGATAGTTAAATTAAATTTATTTCAATTCCTGATTTTATTTTCCCGTTTTGCAGTTACACAGATTTAATACCTTTTACAGATTTACTGAAATATTTATTAACACATCAGAACAGTGCCACCCTTTACATCGACCCATTAAACGTACAATCGGCAGGCACTGCTTTGTGTGGCAAACATCAAATATTACCTTATTTTCAGAAACTTACACCAACCAGGACAACTTTCCCTTCATATTTAATAATTTCACGAGTTGCTTCAGCTGCTGCGAATTTTTTTTTTTCAGTCTTAAAATTACGAGAATTTCACAGGACACTGTCATGTTTCTTCTTTGAAATAAATGACTAAACTGAGGTTTTTTTTTTAAGAAGTCCAGTTTTAGTAAACAAGCTTAGAGAATGCTCTAAAGGGATTATTAAGTGTTGGTAAATAATAAATAGCATTAAAATATTTACAGAGTTTCGAACTCTGGAATTTGATAAAACGGTAATTTTTTTTTATACACCCCATTATTTTATGTCTAACAAAATCGCTTTATTTATGTTTGGTATTGATAAACAAAATATGTTATTTTGCATAACTACTTTACAGATTGATGGAAAAGTTCGAGATGGCTTTTAGACGAGAGGTGAGGGGTTTTAAAATGCAGGAGGAAGAAGAAAGAAAAAATATTGAAAATGTTTTCCTCCGGCTTTTATGAGCTCAAGAGCTTCTAGCCTTGTTCAACATCGCCCCCCTCCCCCCATTTCTTCTCCATCAGTTTCTTTTTCTCGATATTCCTCTTCATATTAATATTTATTTTTCTTATTATCTTTTGTTTAAAATAATAGTTGGAATCGTATTGATTTTATGTTATTAAAGCTGCAGTGAATAAGTGGTTAAGTCGAATTTCTTTAAAAATTAGTTTCTTGTACTTCGGGAAGCCTAATAGTGTTATTTTAATAGCAATGAAGGGCCAACAACTCCATTTGAAGCCAGAAACTACAAGAATGGAATGAATCCGTTTCCATCAATAATATTAACTCTCTCTGGACAAAGTTCCACCATTACTTCTACAAGGGCTGCAGACATAGTAATCTATTTGAATAAATTTATTATATCAGTTTTTTATTATCACTACGAGTTAGGTAGTCCTGTGTGTAGAACGTTTAACTGCTGTGATAGAGGTCCCAAGTTCTAATCAACTGTAGCAGATGAAATATATATATCTGTTGATAGCCACGGATTGACCCTGTGGTATCTGGAGACCATTATAGTGCTCACCCACCCGCATTATAGTGAGAAAATACTGGTGGTTGAATGTGATCGGACTAATCCAGCATAACCATTGTCTTAGAAACATAATACTTGCTACCATGCACCGAATTCAAACCCTAACTTGGGCTCTAGTGGTGAAGGTTTTTTTTTTTTTAATTATCATTATTTTTCGTCTAATTCATCTCTGTTTTCTTGTTACCCTTTGTAAAATGAATAATAACAGACCATATTATTTATAAAATACAAAATTAATTTTTGGACACGAAATATGGTAGATGCCATGCTGCACTTAAAATTAAAAAATACAAAAAAAATAACCTACCTCAAACAAAAGCTCCTTGCTACGTAAAATAAACTCAACATGACAAAAACTAGCTGTCGACCATAGAAGACTAAGTTACAGCATTATGAAAATAATAAAAGAAATACTGATTTAAGGGGCTATTTTGAAACTTAAAGCACAACTAACAAAACAAGTAACAATATTTTGCCATTTTATCTAAATCTAAACAATTATCAATGTGCAATTATCATTAATACCCCATTCGAAAATGGACACAATATTGTTTGATTTTTGTGATATTCTTTTTTAATTACATTGTCTTATATATAACTCTTTAATTGAAATTAAAAATTTGGATAATGCAATATCAATAAAGTTTAAACATAAAAACAAATCAATTATATATTTATAATATGTAAATTCTAAGCCGTAAACGAGCTAAATGTCCTTGTCCTTTTAAGCCGAGGTATATAAAATCTCAATCCATTTTAATAACAAATCCTGCACGCCATGACATTCCCGTGTAATAGCTTCCTGTAACGAAATATCAACTCTATGAAATGTTTATAAATAGATTCTATGTGTTATTCATAGTCAATGATGAACCTAGAAATAATGTATTCAGTTATATTTGAAAATCTAATGCATAGGCATTTTGTCATCATGCTTATTTAGTTTATCGACAACTTCCCGGGCCATTTTCTAAATTACCATAACAAATTTGATTATTTTTAAAATTATTCAAATACCCTTCAGTACATATCAAATGATTACCCAAATCTACTTTGTATACATATGTGTACATAGGACGTAAACGTATGATGAAAAGAATGCTTGATTTTTAGAATAGATTTAAAAAAAATAATTTAAAACTATAAGAAATAAAACTAACCGAAATGCACGGGAACAACACAACGAATTAATTTAATTTAATTTTTTTTTAATTTCGGTCAAGTTAGCATTAAATGTGAGAGTTTACTCTTTATAGTTGTAATAGAAAACAATAAACGAAAAACATTTTAAAAAAAATATTTGCCGCTAATGGGGTTTCATGGAGGACATTACTGGAAACCTTGCTACGCTGGATTTGGAATTGGTCCAATTTGGCAGTGGCGTTCCAACAGAGGTACATTCGGGGTTTAGACCAGTGACAAATCGTCAAGGCTCAGAGGATAGAGTTAGTTGGTCAAGGTCAATTTGTTCAGTCGTTTCACCTATGTTTTGTAAAACGGTTTTTTAAGAGTCGTAGGATTTCTTTTTTATGGGAAAACATTGACACAATACATGTTTAACTGTCCCGATAAGCGTTTTGTTTGAATGGTACTGATACCGTCACCATGGTAAGAGCTGTGAGAGACGAATCGGGGAGGTTATGCCTATTTCTGCGTTGCTATTTAGTTAAAAGAAAAGGACGACTTGTGGTCTAGTGGTTACCATAACAAACTACTAAGCCCAAGATCGCGGGTTCGTAGCCCGAAGGGTGGCCCTAGGACTTTTTAAAGAGAGTAAAAAATCCTTGGTTATGGCGACCTTCGAAAGAAACGTTGAAGGGGAGTCCCGAGCCTGTACGATGTCAGGTACTCGTTAAAAATCCCTATCCTAATAAAACCTGGATAGGCAAAATTTAGAGCTCCCACTGTAGCATCGTCCGATTAGCCTTAGCAGCATAATGACGTTAAATGAACTAACAGCAATAGTTAAAAGAAAACAGTTTTGTAAAAGGTGTGTGAAATGTTAGCTATAAATGTTTGTTTTTTTACAGTCAAGACTGTATTGAATAATGAGTTTTTAAATCAGTTACAACAATTTATTGTTGTAATTTTAAAGTTTAGTTTTATTTCGACACCCACTAAATTCAGTATTTGAATCAATCAACATTATATATATATGTATATATACAGCCTAGGTGAATCAGTGGTTAAGTCGAATATTTGGCAAAATGTGTTTTTTGTACTAGGGAAGCGGAATCGTGTTATTTTCGTAGTGAGTAGAAAAACCTTGCGGTTGAGTATAGTCTTTGCCTAACCACTTCCTCGTTAAAGATTGTACGTTCTCTACCACGTATTTAACCCATTAATACGTGTGTACGACCCATGTAATGGAATGTTGTGATGGTTTTATTCTTCTTGTATTGTTATAGATTCTCTCAAAGTCGTTAATTAGAAATTTTAATAGTATTAACAATAATATATATAGTCCGAATATATGGTTAATTCTTGCTATTTTGTTAGTAAATATGTGGCTGTCTGGCATCTGCTTGAAATGACGTTATTGCTTACATTACAACTCCATTTCAAGTCGTTTCCACTTACCTCGATACAATTAATTCACTCTGGACATAATTCGACTTAACCTCTTATTCACCGGGGCTACTGATAATATAATATGCATATTTTATGTACATGTATACAATAGTTTTAAACAAATCACGTATAAGGTTTTATTAATTGATCTTATTGTATAAGTTAAGGACCTGAACTTCATATTTTCAGGAGGAAAGTTTTTATAACTTCAAGACTTAGATTTACCGGAACGTTTACACCCTTACATGAATCTGCACTATTCCACACTACCTTACATAATTTTCAAATTGTATTTTTAATGAAACACGTCTAATCCGAAAATATATAATGTTAAAATTTAAGATGTTTATATTATATGTTATATGCTAGTCTTTCATTTTTTTATTAAATAGAATTACTGGATAATCTCTCTTCCCTCTTGCGGTATAAGGTCCGGTCTAAAATCCTGTTCCAATGTCTGTCCTTATCGGAACAGAACCTTGGACTCTTCCAAAGGATTTAGGCGAGGAAGGTCTAAAAAAGAGCATATATTCTGCCTCAGAACATATGAGAGGGGAAAGTTTTTGAGAGAAAAATCCGTAGAAGAATCTGCGGTGAAGTTTATTCTCGATGAAGATATTGATTATTCCTTGAAGATGAACTACTATGATGGGCTGGCCATGTGGCTAGAATGGAAAGATCATTCTTAAAAAGATGTTTACAAGTCCTCTGTACGGCACGAGAAGAAGGGGGGCCGAAGCTAAGGTGTTCGGATAGTGTGGAAAGAAACGCGAGTTGCAACGCTATAAAAAAAAATTGTAATTCTAGAAAACAAAAAAAAACTTTTATTATTTTATTCAAAGCAAAATACTCAACATCTTCAGACAGTACTTAGTCGGTGCAGATATTTTATTAGACACACTAGGGAGTTTCGAAATAATTACTGAACTGAAATTGACTTCTAGAATAATTTCGAAGCACCTCCACTAAAACGTTAATTACCTACAGTAATACAACTAAGTGAACAGTTGAATGATTTTTTAATTGTGGATTGTTCCGGCGTTAGGCTTATGTTCGAACAATGGGTTTTCTGTAATATATAATACCGAAATAACCAAGCCAGAATATCGTGCCGACAATAAAAGGGAAAATAATGAAGAAATAGCAGTAAAGGGGGGAGGGGGGGGAGCCGTCAACCATTTTTTTTTGTTCATATTTTACATTTTACGAGCAGTTGGCGCCAGAGATGTCATCAGGTGAAAGTATATTCCTGACCCGATGGTGGAAGTGAAGTATTGTCGCAACGTGAAAAATGGAACGACCTCTTCCATAATTGAACCCTGCCAAAACTTCTCTGGTGGCAAAAACTCGACAAGCAGCTCCGCAGTGTCATGTATTATTTTTTGCAGTATCGGTTAAATAAAAAATGGAAATAGGTTTATTAATGATAGGAAGCGTCAAAAACAGCCTCTTTTTATTTGTAAATTCTAAATTAATATTATCTTACTTTTCAAAACTTTAAAATATTAACAAAAGTTATAATCTTTGTACTTTAGAACCTTTCCAGAACATTAGGAAATCTGTAAACTCTATTAAAACTGAACATGCACAACCGAACTTCTACAAACCGTTTAATGGTTAGAGTATAATACATTGTAGAGACTGTACTGTTATACCTCAACGGTTGTAACCTGTACCACTAAAACGCATGATGGGTCTGAGGTTCAGTTCTTGGTAGAGACGGTACTGTTGCTGTCCCAGATAACGTTCGGCAAGGTCACCTGTGGTCTAGTGGTTAGCGTAACAAACTACTAAACCCAATATCGTGGGTTCGTAGCCCGGCAGGTGACCCTAGGATTTTTTAAGGGAGTCAAAATTCTTAGTTACGCCGTCCTTCGGAAGGGACGTTAAACGGGGGTCCCGAGCTTGTACGATGTCAGGTACTCGTTAAAAATCCCTATCCTAATTATACCTGGGTAGGAAAAATTTAGAGCTCCCACTGTAGCATCGACCGATTAGCCATAGTATCATAAAGTGACGTTAAATAAACTCACAACAATAGTTAAAAGAAAACAGTTTTGTAAAAGGTGTGTGAAATGTTAGCTATAAATCTTTGTTTTTTTACTGTTAAGACTGTATTGAATAATTGTTTCTTTGTTTGTCTGAAGCCCACAGTGGTTCCACCCTCTGGGTATGAGGAACTGTGGTTAAGTCGACAAAATTTTTTGAATTGTTAACAACCTAATGTTTATACCTCATGCCTTCAATTTGATTTGTTCCCTTATAGGCCTTCCAGCAATCAGAAGATATTGTTGTCCTAAGTCGTATTGTAGCTTTAATGGAAGAAGTCAGCATTTCCTCTGTTCTAGATGGGACAGAATATAGGAAGCACACCCTAGTTTCCCTGCATACGCCTCCATACACCCATTGCTGCCATCCTCGCAACATTATATTTCCTTTTGGAGAACCAGAACTCATCGATTTCAACAATTTCCTCTATTCCCTAATATGCCTTCCAGCAATCAGGACATATTAGGTCCCAGGTCGTATTAGGATTTATAATTAAGTCATATGTTAAATTTTTCAAACATGTGGAGTTTTTTCACGTAAGTAATCTGCATGGGGTTTTCGGAAACAGATCCAATAAAAGTCTGCCAGCGAGTAGGACTTGAACCCAGACCCTTCGGCATGACTACTCATCCACCACTGTAATGTATAGAGGTTGGGTGAGCCCCGTGATAATATGCGGAGACCATTAGATCCTTTCAAGGCGTATAGAAGATTAAATAATTTATCTTTCACAGCTGGTTTAAGTGCAGGACCTTTTGGTGCAGCAACTAATGGCTCAACAGACTGAGCTTCCCCGTTCCACAAATTTTCTTAAACGGAAACTTAATATTCAACAACGTTCTGCTCTTGGTTTCTCTATTAACCTTAGGTGAGTGTTATCTTGTCCAATACGGCAAAAACAGTAAATTAATATTTTTGTATTGATAAATTTGACTACTGATATCTGGTAAACTACACAAGTTAGAAAAATGATTAATAGGGAACATTATGGTAAATTTTATCAGCTTTATTTATTATTATGCTAATAACAAAAATATTAGTATATCTCAAAACATACCTAAAATGAGATTCCATTTTATATCCATATACATATCCAGAGTATATACATATCCATACATACTAATTCAAATACGTAACTACCCCTGAATACAGGCAGGTATACCCGCAACGTCGTTAGGTATTGCGGTATAGTCTAGCCATCGCCCCTTAACCACCCTATTAGCCATTGGGTTACTAATGAAACACTTATTTACATCATTTTGCATTTATTATTATATCATGAGCTCTTCAAATAAGATTTGTAGTTATAAATATATATTTAATGACTTTATTTCCTTCAAAAGATCTGGAGTTAGATCAACTATTTAATTAAAAAAATAAATGAAATAAAATTCAGGTTTCTTTTGTTTGTACATTTTTTTGTTACCTCCAAACTATTTTAGACATTTCAAAAAAAAAAAAAAACCTGTATCACTACGACCCGTGAACGAGCCTGGGGGCTCAGTACATGGTTGAGACTGTACTGTTTAATGGATAACGGTTCTGCAAGGAGGTGACTTGTCCTAGGTCACGCTCAACGGTCAGGTTTTCCCCCCTTATTATGGGTACCCTATTTTTATAATATTTTATAGAGGCTGGGTGAGTCCCAGGAGGGTCCTAAATCCTATATGATCCATCTCCGGCTAGAAACAGACTAAATAAAATCATGGCCTGCATCCTGATTTGAGCCAGGATTTCCGGCATGGCAACTCAGTGCTCAACCACTGAGCCACTCCGCTCCCTTAGACATTTCAAAGCTAATAAAAATCACAAATTTCACTTTCTCATTCATAAAAAAAGTCTTGTCTGATTAAATTTAAATTAGGCCTTTCTATGGGGTTTTAGTTTCCATGATAATATATATGTTCCATAAATCATTTAATATTTAAAATTAGTATATAGTACAATTTTCTGTGACTTAAACTCAAGTATATCAATTTATATTGATGTATGCATTTCTCCCTATTACTGACAACATTCTATATTAGATTATTTAACATTAAAAAAAAAGTACACTGTATCTTACAAATGTGAAAGTATCTATGGGTTTGTAAAATATGGGGTATTGAAAACAAGTTTTCTGAAAAATGGCAGTAAATGACTTTTTTTTTTTAAATACTATATATTCATCTAAAAAGTGTTGTAGAAGATAATACGGAATAATATTTAAACCTGAATATAGATTTATTATAGGATATTCTATATTTATTATAGGATATTCTATATTTATTATAGGATATTCTATATTTGTAAAACTATTATTTTTTCGTTAAGTTACTAAACTATAGTTCCTGAGCTCAAAACTATCTATGGCAGATAAATTGTATATTCTCTTAACTGCTGAAAATAGACTTTGTGGTATCATGAAAACCTCCCGGTACTCACAGAAACTCTAATTATCGGGCACACTTAACAGGTGTAAAACCTGGTGATATCTGAGCGGTATCTCAACCAAATCCCTACTTTGCTTGAAAACCGTCTCTACCACATACTTAACCCAATAGTGTTTATAATGGGTTGTAGTGGTACAGGTTTTTATTCATTTTAGTAAATTTTCAGAATCTTTCATATCCATTAATTAGCCTTTTATTTATTATTATTAAGAATACCAACTACAAAACTTAAAAATTGGCGTTTTTGAGTTAAGCCTTCAGCAGCAATTGTATTGGTTAAAGCTTTTTAGTTCAGGAACGACATATCAGATATTCCGTTTCCAAAATTGTTTAAAGTAATATTTTGTTGTATAATGTTTGAACTTGAAGTTTTATGTGAATCAGGACATAAGTTAAAATCAAATAAGTTTCAAGCTTTCCAAAAGTCTCTAATGGTTAATAAAATAATTTCAATACCATGTTTACAATAGGAATTATTTGCTTCACTAGTGCCTAAATTTGTATTTTTTTACTCACGTTGAACTTTTAAATACCTATATTGTAAAATTATGTTTTTTAATCCTCATGTATCCTTGGCCCGATCCTTTATACAGTTTATACAGCTGACATCCCAACTCATCCTAATACTATCCTTACCACGTATGCTGATGATACATGTGTATTATCAGTCAACACCTATCCAGTTATTGTATCCCAAAGCCTCCAATCCCATATCACTGATCTTGAAGAATGGTGTCAAAACTGGAGAATTAAAATAAATTCTCAAAAATCGCATCAAATCACTTTTACCTTACGTCGTATACCAATGACTTCCTGCCCTTCAGTATCCTTTAATAATATCCCACTGGTGCCTGTAGAACAGATCCGATACCTAAGGTTGCATCTTGACAAACGATTAAGTTGGAATCCTCATACTAGACTGAAAAGACAAGAAACCGCTGGACGTTTCAGGCTACTTCAACACTTACTAGACAAACGCTCTAACCTCCCAATTAACTACAAAAGACTCATGACCATCATACGTCCTATTTGGACTTACGGAGTAGAGCTTTGGGGTTCCACTAAGCTATCGAATTCCTCTCGTATCCAATCCCTACAATACAAAATCCTTCGTAAAATCCTCAACGCTCCTTATTTTGTTAAGAATAAAGTCATCCATAATGACCTTAATGTCCCATTTGTTGCTGATTTGGCCCGAACCCGCTATCTATCCTTTCATAACAAACTTCATTCCCACTCAAACCCTCTAGTTTCAAACCTAGCTTCCTCTTCAATTCCCGATAATCCTCCGAGGCGTCTGAAAAGAAGATGGCCACTTGATCTTAGTTGAACTAGTGATTTGAGTACTACCAGTGAGTAATTTCTCTACTTGCCATTAACTCATGTAATTTTGAATCACATAGCCTATTTACTTGATGTATTATTGTAATACAGTTGTTAATATCAATAAATAAATTAAAAAAAAAGAAGTTTTTTTAAATTATGCAATATAAAAAATGTTCTTATGAAGGTATGATATGGGTCGGTTAAATAACTAAATTATGGTGCTTAAGTTAAACCATATTTATTCATGAATTCTGCAAAGTTACTGAACCAAAAATTTTACTTTATTTTATTATGCCAGTTAACTTTTTTTATTTGTTTCGGAAATACTAAACTAAATAGAGACATTAGGTAGATAGGAATGGGAACTGAATGAGGATTCGTAATGTATTTATTCTGTTGTTTTGCGCTGTTTTATGCCTTCGCGGTTCCCAGTAAATTTCTTGCGGAGGACGATTGTTCGCAACGTGTTGGATAAAGTTTGGAGTCGTAAATCGAGGTTATCCGAGCAGACGTTACATCCTTGTCCTGGGAAATAGTTGGAGATTAGCAAACTCGAGAAAGTCGTGCCTCATCTTTTTTTGCTCCTGCTTGTTACTCCTCCTCGGCCCGGAGGGAGTTGGATGTTGCCTCTCTATCTCTCAACAATAACAAGACCTCTCGCTGTGTATGTAAAGGCTCAACTTATGCCTAGAAAAACATCTCTCGATCTTCTCCCTATGAGTTTTCCGTTGTTTTCTTATATTCTCAACTCTTTTTTTTTTTTGTATTGTATTATTTGAATAAGAATAAAATAATAATTAGGAAAAATACTGAGATAAGATATAAATTGTTTAATACTGGTTTTTACACATAAAAGGAGCTCAGTTTGAATAGCGCGGAGTTACTAATTTGTAGAGCCTCGTCTCGAATAATTATATACAAAATAATTTTGGTACTTTGTCTATTATTCTTTCGCCTACGGATTCTCTCAGTTACATTTATTTCCTTAATACAAATCTAATATTCTAATATCGATTTTACCAAATTGCGTTTGCACGAATGGGTCGTTGAAAGTGGTAGTGTTTTAACACTATCTATCAATAATAATAATTCTAATTAATATTAAAAAATGTAAATGCTACTGAGAGATTTTTATGAAAGCAATAGGTTGCATATTATACAAGTGCTAAACAAGATTCGGAAGACAAAAATTTAAAAATAATTGAGTCATTTTAAAACTATCAATATAAGTAGCTTATTGAAATAAGGAAACAGGCAGCAAACCAAAAGAGTTATAATGTTACGTTACAGGAAGCAGAGTAGAATATATTATAGAGAGAATAAACAATGTATTCGTTTATTTTATATTTTCTAAAATTAACAAAAAAAATTTCAAACAGAATATTTTTATTTTGGCCAGTTTTACATGAGTGTATCTTGGATAAGAATCTGGTATTTTTTTTTTAAAATACTGGTCACAAATCACTACGCAAAAAACAACAAGAAAGAGCCGCCACTCCCACTCACTCCACGTGTTCACTCACAAAATATGTGTGATTATTGCGCGGGAACCTCATTGCTCTTGCACTGACATCTAGCGGTTGTTCTGAGAACTACACAAAAAGATCATAATACATTTTGTCCACAATTATATAAAAAAATTGTATTACTACTACTGGCACATTTTGTATTAATTCAGGATAAATGTTTTAGCTTCCGACTTAAAGTTAAATAGGTATATATAGAAGTTGGAAGTGGCACAGTGAGGCCCAGAAAGGTCTGAGGAGTGACTAAGGTTCGACCTATTGCTAACAGATCGTGTAATGTATGTGCCAGATTGAACCTGGACGGTTTAGCAACTCCGCATTCTTCACATTGAGCTCCTGTAGGTATAAAAATGACTCAGCTTGAAGGGGCACGCCCGTCGTATAACTCCTGTCTGATGGCTGGAAGATCTAAAGGATTGGGCTCCTGAAAAAGAGTAAAAGAGGCCGTCCACAATGTAAAGGATTTAAGGGAAGAAATGATAGCGAGGGGTTCCGGCAGTGATCCTGGAAAGATGGAAAAGTATGGAAGGAATTGATTGACTTTGCGATAATCGTCCATTTCATATTTTGGGATTTTTTTAATAAAAATACCTTCAAACGTTTTATTGCACGGAAGAGAGTTTTTAAAGAGCACGATCCTACCTTGAGCTATCGATTTTCAATTAACTGCATGAACCTCTTGATCAATATCTCAACTGCTAATTTACTGAACTAATTTTTTTTAGAAGGTTATTTAAGTTGGAAAAAAATGTAACCTTAATTAATATTTCCAACCGTACATATAGGGTGATTTTTTAGCAACTTTCTTTTTGGCAACACTGTTTTTGGCAGCTCAGCTGTTTTCGTGTAATATGTTACTGTTAAAGATGTTCAGTTTGGTCTATGATTTAATCATGAATCGAATTACTGTCAAAAGATGAGAAGCGAATTCGGTGACCAGTTTATTTCACATTTGGGGCCGGTCCGCCTATATCGTGCGATTTAGCGCCTATAGACTAATTTTTGTGGGGCTATGTTAAGGCTCATGTCTATAGGGACACGCCCGCAACGGTTAATGAACTGGTAGCGAATATTTAAGAATTTATTCGTGAGAGACCGGCCGATATGTTGGAGAAAGTATGGCAAAATTGGACCTAGCGCATCAACCATTTGAGGCGTAGCCGCGGTGAACATTTGCATGAAATCATCTTTAAACATTGTATTATAAAGATCGTTTTATCGACTCGAATAAAGATTTCATACATATCTTTAAATTTTATGTGATTTAAAAAAAAATCAAATCCGAAAATTATTAAAAAATCACTCAATATATTCCAATTTTCATTTTACAGGAATGAGTGAAATAGTGATTTATGAGAGAAAACAAACAATAGTCAATAATATTAAAATACGAAGAAAATTGTCCGAGTGGAGTTTAGAAAAAATTATCTTTAAATATGAAAATCTATTTATTTTAAAGACAACGTTTCGACCCATATTCCAGGTCTTCTTGAGGGCCCTTAATGGGGCCAACGATTGACTGCTCACTACCCCTAGGTAATCAACTATCAACCCAAATAAACAACAGATATCCAGGCAAGGCAGACTTGTGACATATGATAACGAAGAAATAAAGAATACATGAAAAATAGTGTTACATACCACATAATAATTTTGTAGATATTCATATGTTTATCTACTTAATATATCTTTTTGTGTAACTAAAAGAGAATTATCTTTTTTCTACTTAAAGAGACTTAAAAGAGAATAATATTTGTTTAAGGTTTTCATACTTAACTAGTATGAGTAAGTTTATATATATATATATATATATATATATATGTGTGTGTGTGTGTGTGTGTGTGTGTGTGTGTGTGTATGTATTGATGAAAAGGAGGGCAATATAGTTGTTTTCATCAGCAAAGTTTGAAGTATTTAATTATATGTTCTGTGAAATATTCATCTTCGTAAAGGGAAAAGTTTAATGGAAAAAAAAAGTTCTTTCTCCAACTTTAGTTTTAAAATCATAGCGAGATACTTTAAAGTTTCAGGAATAAAAAGAGACTAACTCAACTATTATTCTGAATGCACAGTTTTTTGTCTGTCTTTCGCAGTTGGTGGTTTCAACTCGGACTACCGTAGTTTTTTTTTTAATGCTTAACTATCAAGGAGGGATTTTGGCGAAGTTTTGCGAATCTGTTGAACAAGTCAAATAAAAGTCCGAGTAATGAAGTACTTCATTTGATTTTTGAGTGAAAAAGTTATGAAATCGACTCTTGTAGCGCCCTCTGGTAACCAAGTCGAGTACCTTTTATTCCGGGCTCAAGTGGTTAATAAAAAACAACTTTAAGGCAAAAATTAATTTACGAGTTGCTATGCTGAAGGTACCAGGTTTTAAACCTAAATGTGGCTCATAAAATAATTAATACTTAGTTTGAATTTCGACCTTGACAATCGATTTAAAATTAATCATAAAAACCGATTAAAAGTATTTTACAAAATTTGTAGCTATAGTTGGTAGTGAAACCTGAATCTAATGAGGCAATGTTTTTATTTTTTTTCAATTATAAATAGATTAGGTGTTAGGTATTTTTAGATGAAGTTGTACATACATGTATGTATTGTTATGTAGGCACTGCTAAGTAGCTGGTAGATAATTCGAAAATTCCGTTTTTTGATATATTTTTGAAAAAATATATTTTATTAAACATTACTTCCATCCATACAGCTTATATACTTACATCCATAGATCACCGCCCAAATTCAAAACCGTGAGATCGCCCTTAACGATAAAAAAAAAATCCTGTACCTGCCCCAACCCATGGAGAGTTTTTGGTTCAATGCGTAGTAGAGACTGTACTGTTTATTGAACAACGGTTGCAGGGAGTTGATTTTCCCCAGATCATACTCAACCGCCAGATTTACCGCCTTATTTTTAAGACCCACTGTTTGGAGACTGGGGGAGCCCCAGGAGGGTCCTAGAGCCCATAGGATCCATCTCCGGGCGCTAACAGATTAAATAAAAGTCTTGAACCAAGAATATTACGGTATAGCCTAACCATCTCCCCTTAACGCTCACCACTGTATGTTACTCGCTAGGGCTACACCTACATTGGATCCGATTCGGTGAGACGTGATTCTATCACATACATTATACATATTTTACTATACATTATAGTAAAATATAAATGTATTAAAAATAATTAATAAATAATCTTAATTTTATAAATTTAAAGAACCAAATGTTATAACTCTCGATATATTTCAATCATTTGGTTTGCTAGCGACGTCTCATCGTATCACACCGGATCCAATGTAGGTGTATCCTAGGCTCCTACGTTAAAATATTCCCATTTTTCAGTTATTTTCTTTTTGTTTCCTTCACAATTACATTAATTAACCGTCCAAAGCCGAGAATTATTTTTTTGAAAAATATTTGATTTTTTTTTACATTTTTCTATTCTTATAGCGATACAGAATTCGAGAAAATAGTTTTAAAAATTGGCACTAACATGGCTGTCAGAGCCCCTAGCATGTAGATGCAACGGTAATTCACCCTTAACAATAATAAAAGATAAGTTGAAAACGGGAAATTTAGGGGAATGGGAAAACCGGGGTACTTTCTATTGTGACACACTAGGCTTTGGAGGGTCTTCCCATTAAAATACGGGTTTGAAACTATTTTTAATAGGCGGGAAAATAGTTTATATGTAAATTATCGACGTATTAATTGAGGAATAATCTAACTTATGATAGGTTGATAGATGTATAAAAATGATATCCATGGCATGATATAAACTCAATGTATTATAAAACGGAAAATGTATAATATATATAAATATATAACTTTCAATATTCATATATAGGCACATAAAATTCACATAAGTCTCATACTTTCCTAAACTATGACTTCATCTCACACTATTCATCACTTCTTTTTTAGGAACTGAAGAACAAAGAACGAACCAAACATTTGGATTCACTTAGAAATAAAACCACTATAATATATCCACAGTCGTCCATCCAATTCTTCAACCACACTCTCGCCTTCACTTTCGAGGAGTACGCCAACTTTTTCAGCGAAATTGTGGAAATCCGTTCTAAAAAATTTTTCTTTCATTCTGAAAATAAATGAATTTACGTTGAGTGATGGAAGAAACATGTAAACAGAACTTGACGAGTTGTCATTAGGAGGAAGTACAGTGGATGCACAGACTTCTGGTTCACTGAGCCACACGCACGTCTCCCAGATCCCCTAGGTTTTGGAAGAAACTGTACTTACGTATACTGTCATGACTCAAAGTAGCTGCCGTCGCTCACTACGGTCCTTGAGACACTGATTGAGATTTACATGTGGGTTTCCAATACAGTCGGTGCTCAGTGTTACCAATTCTCGCAATGAAAATTCTGAAGTAGGTCTCCCAGACTCCCGTGTGGCCAATAGGGTTAATAAAGACTTTATTAACCTCCCTAATAGCCCTTGGATTACTAATGGAACACATATTTACATCAGCAACTCAGCGCACTACTACTGAGGCACTCCGCCTAACGGTATAGGTATACATGTGTTCAAAAATATATAGTTGCAGTAGCATATACTTAGTATATATATTCCTAGTGTTAGTTGATTACTGAGATAGAAAGTTACTGAAGGAACTCCTGAACTAGTACTGAACTAGATAAATAACTCCATCAGTGTAACGCAGTACAAAAGTAACAGCAACTATCCGGAACTAAGTTCCAACTCTGCCAGAGGTCCAAAGAAGTTCTCCCTAGCCTAAGGGTTGACTATTAATTGGGATCTGTACAGAGGGATCTCGAAGTTCCATCATATAAATACATTATATTAATGTATTCTCCATTTGTATATTCTAGTAGAAATTTATATTTAGAAGAAAGATAAAGTAAAAATAATTTAAAATTTAATAAAAAATATCCTAAAAATTAGGGAAAACAACAAATAAAGGTACAGCAAAAGTATTGTTTTAGATTATCAAATTATTTCTCGTGTGGTTTTATTTTTCATATAATTCAATTATTAATGTAGTCATTTTTTTCGAATTTTATTGGATCCTTTTTAATTTGTATATCACAAGATTTAACTGTCAAATCAGTTTTTAATTTTATATTAGATTTAATATTTATTATTATTATAGGCGTTCCAAAATGGGTTGCCTCAACCTGTCAGAGCAGCGATCCACCCAATCATCTTCCTGAAGACCCCTACTGGCCATTTCTTCCTGGACCCCCTCCATCCACCTGCTTCTGGGCCGACCGCGTTCTTTCCTCCCTGGTGGAAACCAATCCAGCACTCGGTTCGGCCAACATTCAAATGGCATTCTCTTCACATGGCCTTACCATCTTAGGCTACACCTACATTGGATCCGATTCGGTGCGACGTGATTCTATCACATACGATGCTGAGGTGTATACATTATACATATTTTACTATACATTATAGTAAAATATAAATGTATTAAAAATAATTAATAAATAATCTTAATTTTATAAACTTAAAGAACCAAATGTTATAACTCTCGATATATTTCAGTCATTTGGTTTGCTAGTGACGTCTCATCGTATCACTCCGGATCCAATGTAGGTGTAGCCTTATGCGGTGTGTCTCGATTTTTTCATTTGTTAATATATTCACATCCATCCTCTGTCGAATTTCTTCGTTTCTATCCAGCCTGGTAACACGAGACACCTCCTCCATTTCAACCGCCTGCACCTTTGAGTACAGACAAGAGCTTATAGTCCAGGTTTCCGAAGAATAAGTCAGGATAGATTCGACAATGGTTGTGAAAATACGGCGTTTATTTTCCTTAGACATCTCTGAGTTCCATAGGACCGGATGCAGCATTCCAGTAGTTTTTCGGGCTTGCTCCACCTTTTTCCTGACGTCATACTCAGACGACCCGGTAGTATCCAAATAAGATCCCAGGTACTTAAATATAGTTACTTTCTTACAGACCTCCCTGTCCACCAGAAGCCCATTTGTATAAGTATCTCCAACGGCCTTATAGATTTAATATTTTATTTTTAAAAATATTTTATAAAGGGGAGTTAGTTAGGTCAGTGTGTAGAGTGCTGTGTTGCTATGGTGAGGGTCTCGGGTTCGAATCCAGCAATGGCAGATATTTTATTTAATCTTTCTACAGCTATGCACGGACTTTGTGGAATCAACAGATCCACTTGGAACATACCCCCCCTCTATAAAGTTGTTGGGTTTCAAAAGCTCACAAATAGTCCCGATACTGTTTAGTAATTAATGAACGAGGAAGAAACATACACATATTAAAACATATCCTCTAATCTCATCTGATTAATTATTCCTACAAAGTCTCACATTAATTTAAACTTGAAACTGCTGCCTTGAATAAATATTAATGCATAACCTCTTAGACTTACCTTCGTAGAGCTAACATATACGTTTTGTTAATGTAATTTTGATTAAGATCTTGTGTCTTTAGAAGGACATCATTGTTATTGTACTTTTTTTAATACTTTCTAATGTTTTGATTCTCATAACTTATTTTCATATTTTATTAGGTACGTAGATTTCATTTTTCCCTCTTTTAATAGTTTTTCATGAATCAAATTTATACATGAATATATGAATTTTATTATCGATGTCATTATATTGTCATACCAGTTATTTTCTAATCATGTATCATTTAATAACTGTTTTATTACTTTATTATGTGCTTCAATAATTATATTATTTTATTAATTGTTATATTTTTTAAATATTTCATTTTTGAAGAGAAAAGATTTAAAAATTATAACAATTAATAAAAAAATAAATTAAAATAAATAATAAATAATATAATGACGTAAGTCAACAAGATCATAATTAAAGTAATTCTTCCCATTGTATACATCGCGAAATTACGAGAACACGGGGATATGGGATCGATGAAGAGAATGGATTTGTCTGGCAGTGGTAAGAGCCAGGCTAGCTCAGTTGGAACAGCACCTCGACGGATACAGTGGGTTCGAATCCCGGCCTAAATAAGTTTTTTATTCAATTTTTCGTTTTATCCTACGCATGGAGGAAGGTCAGGCGATATATTATGGTGTTTTTTGTTTCTGTTATATTTGTAACATGAAAAGTTTATTCAAAACCCAAACGAAATGTGATATTTTATACATTTCATCGGTTTTATTAATTTCGGAATAACGAATTTGTATAGAATGTTTTCAACTTTGTATCTCCTACACCGCAGGCCTGGGTTATGTACTGAATCTATTAAAGTCCTTCCATCAAGTCTTTCCGTACGACTCGTTTCTGACAAAAGACATCAGAGCCCTGTCAGAAAGTTTTTTGAGCATGTTGGAACAGCGGATGATGTTCTGACAGTCCAGTCATGTAGCGAGTTTTATATATCAGTACGTTACAGTATCTTATTTCACATCCTATTGATGTACTTGGAAGGCAATGCAATACACAACGCCATATATCACTTATAATACATTAAATACTAATAAATTATAGAGGTTTTGTGATGTTTATTAGCCAAATAATGCTCATAATAAATATATAGGACTGTGTTTTTTCGTTTAACGTCACCTTATGCGGCTACGGCTAATCAGGGGATAATACTGTGGGAGTTCTAATTTTTGGGATTTTTGAGGTTTAATTTTAATAAGGATTTTAACGAGTACCTGACATCTCAAAGACTCCCACCCCGATTACGCCACACCCGATTATAGTGTGGTATATGGGGGCTTTTCTTTTTGTTATTCTAAAGGGGATTCCTCCCAGAATAAAGTTTGTTTTCTATTCTATTATATTCTACTAATGGTTTTTAACTCTCTCACAGTATATTATTTCATATCCTATTGAGGCACTGTTCGGAACGCAATACAATAAAAACAATAAAATAATAATAAATTAGAGAAATTTAATTATATTTGTTGGGTACGGGAAAATACATCTCAAACTGATTGTACAGTTTACTATATATGTTTTCGTAGTAACTTTATTTTACTAAATCAAACGATACTGAAGTAGGAGTCATAAGTTTAGTTATCCATGGAAATAAGCATATGGATCTTTCACGACTATCTGACATCGCACAGGCTCGAGACTCCCATTTTATGTCTTCTCCGAAGGACGGCATAACTAAGGACTTTTTAATTCCGCATAGGTATCTTTAGAAGTATATTGGAATATACACCATATTTCACAACATAAAGTAATTATAAAATAGAGAGATTTTATGATGTTTCCAAGCAAAATCCCGCTTAGACTAAATGTGTATGTATATAGTATATTGTGTATATATTATTCTGTAATGTAAACACTTCTTAAATAAATGAAGTTTTTGAAGCAAAAAAAAAATGAATTTATGTACAGGTCTACTCAAAACATCACGAGTCTTCCCTCTTCCTCCAAAACTCCGTCATCGCCTCTGGTTGGTTCTCATTTCCCCCAATGGGATTCCTCCTAACTCCTACAGGAATCGTCAGTTTACATATCTTCTTTTTGTCTCCTCCCCGATCCATGCTTCCCTCCTTTGTGATATTAAATTTATTTACCTTGTCTTTTATCTTTCCTACATATCCAAATTATTCCAGCTTATGTAGAAAAAATAAACAATACATATAAAACCTATTAGAATTATTTTTCTAAGCTAATGGGTTCCTGATTAGTTATTTCACCTAGAAAATCCTTTAAAAAAACACCAGATTTTTCTTTTATAAAGGGTACCCACTTTACTGAGGCTGGGCAAACTCAAGGAGCTTCTGCGAATCACATATCTGTCAGAACATAACTTTTCATAGACTCTTGATAATCTAATAGAAATTGCCATCAGAGCTGTATGATATGTGTGGAAATGACCTTGGAGAAGCCAATTCATAAATACACCGAACCTCCATATATATTCTAATTCATATCCACATTCGTCTCTTAAAATCTTAAAATGCACCTGGTGCAGTAAAAAAGATCCCATATATCACATTTTTCCCCACGAATCGGCGAGCAAGGACCACGCGAATATCACTCAAATCTTCCTCACACTCTCTGCCCTCTCTCATCTGGACTGTTCCTCTCGCTCCTCCTTAGTCCATACGTTGGTATAATTATGTATAAAAATATCGTTCATATATCACATTAATATTTTATTGTCAAACATTAATAAAAGCCAAGGGGCTAAGTTTAAAAAAACATATGTATATTTATTATTTATTTATTGTTCTTTTTGATTATTTAAATATTCGAGCCCGGGTCGCACGCGTATATATATATATATATATATATATATATATATATATATATATATATATATATATATATATATTCTATCTAAGCTTTCCGATTTTAAACCAAAAAATTTAAAAAAAAAAAAAGGAATAAAAAAGGAAGAAATTTTACTTTCACAATTCATATAATAACATTATCAAACCGAATCATACTATATTGATGAGTAGAAAGTGTTAATGTTGTATAATATTTAAATTGCATTTTCATTTTTAACGATTTTTTTAAATTGCCCTTTTAAAAATGCCGTTAATTGGTTATAATAACCCATTATAACTACACTTTATAATTAATTATTGGCAATATATAATTTTAACCGAGGTATTACTGACTGAAGACTACTAAGTTTTATAAATTACAAAATATTACATAAAATAATTTTTTTAAATACAATCACAGTAAATTGTTTGTATTAATAAGTCTATTAATATTTTTCTCGTGTAAGACTTGAATGTACTTAAGAAATGTTAAATTTAGATATGAGCATATTACGAATTTACGGCCATATCATCATAATAGGTAGTGTTCTACTCGAGATTGTTGAACGTTCATTTATCAAGCTCCAGGACCCGAATTTGATACGGTATCGTAGTGAGTAACGAACAACTATTGCACTTGTATATATATAAAAAAATATATATATATTTAAGTTTAATAAGAGCTCAGACTGAGTCGCACATCAACTATTTATTCTGTAAACAGCTGCCAAACGGAACTAAGGGATCTGAAGAACCTCCTGGAGTTCGCCAAGTCTCTATGGAATGAGTTCATCTTTTGTTTGAGAGTTTTCTAATAAGTAATTACATCCTATATCCTTATATATATTTTTTAATTGTGTGTAATATTATTATTAATATAAACTCCACTATAATATTATACTCAAGGTATTGGGCCCTCAAGGCCTCGCAGGTGATCGCGTGACCGTGGATCGATAAAGGCCTTATCTTTAGAAGCGATAGATAACTAGGTCACAGATCTTGAGGGGGTTGTTCTCGTGATAGCGTCGTAAAGCTTTCCATAGGGGATAGGGCTGAGGATATATATATATATATATATATATATATATATATATATATATATATAGGGAGAGAGAGAGAGAGAGAGAGAGAGATAAAGAGAATGAGAATAAAGAGAGGTTTTTAACTACGTATAAGTATACAGATTTATATTTTCAAGTATTAAATTCTCTCGGGGTGTTCAACAAGGCAGTTTCCTCGGCCCTATTCCCAACACAGTTTATACAGCTAACATCCCAACCCATCCTAATACTATCCTTACCACGCATGAGGATGACATATACTAATATTATCAGTCAACGCTGATAATATTAGTACTGATAGTTATAGCAATCTCTACTCTTCAATCCCATATCACTGACCTTGAAACATGGCGTCAAAACTGGAAGATTTAAATAAATTACCACAAATCTCATCGATTCCCCGTAACCACTCGTCTTAAACCAATGATTTCCTGTCCTTCTGTATTGTGTAATAACATCCCACTCCATCCAGTTGAACAGGACCGGTACATAGGACTAAACCTTGATTAGACTGAATCGAGAAGAATCAGTCCGCCGTTTCAGGCTACTTCAACATTTACTAGACAAACGCTCTAAACTGCCAATTAATTACAAAAGACTCATATACATGACAATCATTAGACCCATCTGGACTTACGGAGTAGAACTTTGGGGGTCCACTAAGCCATCGAATTCCACTCATCCAATCCTAACAATCCCAAATCCTTCGTAAAATCCTCAATATTCCTTACTTTGTTACGAACAAACTAATCCATAATGACCTTAATGTCCCATTTTGAGCTGATTTGGCCCGAATCCGATACCAATCTTTTAATGGCAAACTTCATTCCCACTCAAACCAACTAGTTTCTAAACTAGCAACCTATTCAATTACTGATAATTCTCTGAGGCGTCTGAAAAGAAGATGGTCTCGTGACCTTCTAACTAGAACTTTTTATTTGAGTACTACCACTGGGTAGTTTCCCTACTTGGCTTTATTCATGCCAATATGTACCATTCCTGCCATTTACATGTATTTTTATAATACAGTAGTTAATTTCTATGAATAAATTATTTTTTAAAAAATACTAATTTCAGTTTATACTATAAATATTTTTTTATACTCTCCTAAATTACCACGACCAATATTTTAAATCATTCGTTATTAATAGTTTTTCAGATCCGGGTTGAAGCCTATTCTTCCAGTGATCCGATTGGCTGGGCCGCGACTGGATGGCTGACCAATCAAATACTGAATTGTAAATTGTATAGGAAATATTATTTTATTTTATGATTATAAAAAAAAAAAAAGCACTATTTTCATTTTTTTTAAATAAGATGAAATTTGTATAAGATAATGATTGAAGTCATATCATTTTATAAAAGAAATAATAAAAATTACTATTTTTAATATGTTTTTTTAATCTGTTACTGAATAAAAAAACAATTACTTTTAATGCACACATTTTACCTATGGATTAGTAATAATGAATACATTTTTATTTTTTTATACCTGAAATATTTAAGTCATAATAATTTTTCTATATTTTAGAAGAGAAACAAACTAAAGATGGAAATGGAAATGATGGAAATGAATATAACGTTTTCGTTATATCGATAGATATTATATGCTTAATTATAAATCAGTTCACCTGTCAACTGACGTGAATCGATTCTCGGCGTTCTAGAAATCCTCCAAGGGTACACCCTGAGTATATTTAAACACATTGTGGATACCCAGACAAATGTTAAGTCCTTTGAGCATGTTTAGCAAATATGTTTGTTAAATGTTTCGGCAAAGTATGTTCAGCAAAAATGTTTGGACCGTTTGTTTGCTTGAGAGCTTGTTATCCGCCCTTCTTCCCCACAGAAGTTGTAATGTTATTCTTATTAAGCGAAATATTACAGTTAGTAAATACAAAGTTATACGGGTTCAGAGTAGCAAGAAATGTTAAGCTGTTCAACCCATCGTATATTTAGTTGCTATTTTTGTGTTTTGAACTAAGTTCCTATATACAGCAATAATGAGCCACATGCTTATTAAAAAAATCTATTAAAAATATTGTAAAAAAAATGGAACTAAAACGATTACTGTATGTATTATTTTCAGATCTATTATATATCAGTATGGGGAGAGGAGTGGCTCAGTAGTAGAGCTCTGAGTTCCGTTCTGATAGTCCCTGGTTTAAATCCATATATTTAAAAGCCGGAGATGGATCCTTTGGGATCTTCTGATGACCCTCCTGGGGCTTACCCAGCCTTTATGAAGTGAGTGCCAAAAATATGGAGAAGATCTAGCGGTTGGGGAGGATCTAGGGTAATCATGGAGAATATAACTTAAAAATTGACTATTTAGATAGCTATAGATACCTTTTTCTAATATTTTACTACGAATCTTTTATATATAAAGGTTTCGTCTCAAAGTTATTTGTCTGTCTGTTCAAATTAAATTAATTTATATTAAATTAAGTTTTATTACACAAGAAAAAATATTAGATTTCAAATAAAGTATCCTACCTTTGTAACAATTTCATTTTTAAATATAAACTAGTTTATATAAACTATTAAAAAAAAATATTTTCAAATGAATATATAAACTAGTTTAATTTAAAATATACTGAATAGGTATGTTGCTAATTTTGTAGTATATAATTCACCTAGCATTTATATTATTATCGACATTTTTACACTTTACAATATTTAATGTAGTATAATTTATAATAAATATTAATGCTTTTTATAATAACAATAATAATTAAATGTTAGGCAAAGTTAATTTAACAAAATTAATGGTATCCCAATTCATTCTTGCCCAGTTTAGTAAGTAATTGTAGTAAATGTAATTTCAGTGTTTTTTAATAAAATAACTTTATATTTGACTGAACTACTGACTTTATATTTGAAAAAAGAATGCATAATATGCTACTTTAATAATGAGATATTATTTTTAACTGTTTCATTTAATAATTAATTAAAGTCGAGTATAATAAAAATGATAACTAAACCGAAATTAGTGATGAGAGTTTGCTGAACAAAGGGCTAAGAAAAATGCTCTCTTGCATTAAGGACCTCCCGGGCACTAAGTATCCTCCCAGGAAGGACTAATTAAAGAGCTCCCTTCGCTCGAGTCTCGCTGACTTAGCTCCTCAGAGGACACACAGCCCTATCCTGCGGTTCCAGGATCCACTTATATTATGTAGTTTTTTACTAGGCGAGCTCCCATTGGTCCAAGCTACCTGCCCCGCTATAGAGGTCATCATTGATTGGTTCGCTATTGAATATACACGCGGCCTTTCTTTCGTGAAAACATGTTGTTGTTTATTCAAAATATTTATTTTTCTTAGAAATAAAAACATTTTTTAGTTATAAATACTTTATTCGTAAATTATTGCTTTATATTTCACTCATTGAGTTAGTTTCATATATGTGTGTGTATATATATATATAAAAACCTGTACCATTACAACCCTTGAACGGGGTTCAGTACATAGTAGAGATTGTACTGTTTCATGGACAACTGTTCTGCAAAGAGGTTACTTGTCCTAGGTCACGCTCAAATCTGGCGGTTGAGCGTGACCTAGGACAAGTCACCTCTTGCAGAACCGTTGTCCATGAAACTGTACTGTCTCTACCATGTACTGAACCGATAGACCCAGACCCGTTCACGTTATTCCAAGAACAAACCTCATAGAGAACAGAGTCTGTAATACAATCGGAGACTCAAGATATCCTTTGGTTTCAAATATGCTTGAATACTCGTTTCGTAAATGATCATCCTTGCGCATTTTAAAATTCACAATATTCAAAACTTCTTGAATCAATATAAATGAAGAAAAACTCAAAAAGAGGCATAAAATATTATTTAACTTTGGAAAATTCCAAAACGCAAAGCCTCTAGTCTCTGATATGCTGGGGAAAGTAACCAGCCAAAGTTCAGACATCATCTGGATATACAACCAAAAAAAATCATAAGAAATAAAATAAATTATAGTACTTCCCACACCAACAGTTCAAGCATATGAGAACTAGGCTACTAATAGCATGTCATTAAGTAAATGTATTAAATATTCTTAATAAGCAACAATAACATCCTATATTTTTCAAGACACTGTTACAATTATTCTTTACAACACCAATTTTTTAATACTAACGTAAACAATAAAGTATAGGAGGAAAAGTATGTCATTTTTCGAAATCGAATTGTTAGTTTCGCGGTCTCATTCCCAAACCTAAAAATTTATAATACTGTAATCCTTGCACTATTGAAATGGATTATCAGAATTGCCTATTCACTAATTATTTTAGATTCACAGAACTCTTGTTAGCTTCATTTTTATCTTTAATAGAACAATAATAATAAGTTATTGTTACGCAAGAAGGGTATGCAACTTTAGAAAATTTCATTTAACAAATAATACAAATTATGAGGAAGATACGGTTAATGTATGGACAATTAAAAAGAATGAAAGAAACACGGATTACAAAGACGATTTTTAAGGTTGGATAGAAGTAGTGAAGGAAGATAAGTCTTACATAAGAAATAATATGTGACAAGAACCGCTTCAGGCTACTGACAGAAAACGCAGCCTATGAAGAAGACAAGCCTAAGCCTCGACCGAAGAGAGAGTGGACAGATGATCAGAGACGAGCAGTTGGAGAGAGAATGAAGAAGTATTGGGAAGAGAAGAAGAAAAAGATACACCATAAGTCTTAAGTTGCATCCGGTCCACAGATCGCCAAATTCACAAACAAAAAATAAATAAATAAAAATGATTTTGTATAATTTTCCTTAAAAAAAAAAAAAAAAAATCTGTACCATTGCGATCCGTGAACGGGTCTGGGTCTATCGGTTCAGTACATGGTATAGACAGTACAGTTTCATGGACAACGGTTCTGCAAGAGGTGACTTGTCCTAGGTCACGCTCAACCGCCAGATTTTTCTCCTTATTTTGGGTACCCTATTTTTATAATATTTTATAATATTTCTGAGGCTGGGTTAGCCCCAGGAGGGTCCTAGATCCTATGTGATCCATCTCCGGCTGCAAACAGACTAAATAAAAGTCTTGCCCCCAGCGGGATTTGAACTAGGATTTTTAGCATGGCAACTCAGTGCTCTACCACTGATCCACTCGGCTCTAAGTTCGTTATATAGTAAAATAAATTTTAATGACAGATATTAATATCCTGCAATACAATAAATAAACACATCTTCTCCATTCTAGTAGATATACAAGTGTAATTATTTATTACAATATATTATTTTAGATTAAGAAATATTCAAAAAGGTTTATGCTCATATAGGCTTTTTTTGAAGAATTGTTTATTGTATTCTTTAGATTTTTACTAGAAATGAAATATTTTGCTAAATTTCAAGGATCTGCACCTTTTGTTCAATAAGGTTAAGGCGATTTCAAAAATTCGAAATACCTTAGAGACAGTTTTATCTTGTTTAGCTGTTTTTAATAATTGCCAGATTAGGAAAAAAGTTTTTCAAGATTTCAGTACATGGTAAAAGCATTACTGGTTCTAGGACAAAGGTTGTGCAGGGGGGGGGGGATTTGTCCGAGATCACGCAAAACCAACATGTTTTTCCCTCAACCAGGAATTACTACATTGGAAGTTCTAGGTGAGCCGCAGGAGGATTTGTAGATCCTTTAAGATCCATTCCTGGGTGTGAATAGCTAACCACTGAGCCCCGTTTGCTATAATAAGATATATCAACCTGAATAATTATTAGTCGACCGTTATGGAGGAGAAAATGACCCATGTAGGCTCTAGTTTCCTTCTCAATTAGTTAGCCAATATTTAGATGAAACATACGTTTCGAACCACATTTCAGCTCTTCATCAGAGCCTAGTAGAGTGGGAGAGACCGGGAGAGGAGTTAATTTTTCATGAATTTAAAACACTATAATATATAATATGGTTCAATTCCCTTAAATGTCCAAAATCGTGGAATGTGTGTGTTGTAAAATGGTTACAAAATTACTTTTTTCTAATTTTTTTAATTTATTTGTTTTATAATTATTATAATTTTTAAATATTTTTATTTTGTAGAGAAAATTTGTCCCGGTGTTGGACAAATCTTTTCTCTTCATTTTAAAAATCCTTTTTTTTTCCTTTGAACTTCGCTTCAGCCCAAAATATAGAAAATAGACTAGACACGAGTAATTTTGATTGTTTACAGGAATACGTTTCATCATCATCATTTAATTTACATAATGGCACCATATTAACAGTTATCAGGCACTGTACGATACGGTTCGCATGAACGGACTTTTTTTTATTTTTTATTTATTCATTTCTAATATAATTTGTCACAATTTACAAAAGTAATATGCTGCACCAAACAGACCAGTCTCAAACTCAAAAACTTAGTAGACAAATTTAAATCTATCTATAAAGAATCACATAAACAATAAAAGAAAAAAATACAAAAAAAATCTTTCAACAGTGAGGGAAAAAAAGAAAGAAATTATAATCAAAATAAACAAAAATTGTATCTATACATTCTTAGTAACTTATATACAACCACATGAACAATAACAATAATATAAGATAATTTGGTATCCTACAATAATAATGCTTTGTTCTTTTATGCTTTGTACTATTTTTTGTGTAGTTCCCTATATTTTTTATAAGTGGGTTTTTATTGTGTTTACACTTATTAAAGAATTTTTGTGCATAATTGATTGATAAATTCATTAATATAGGTATATATAATTCTTTGTGGATAATTTAACTCTAGTGTAATACACTTGAACACACGAAGAATGAAAAGCTACACCGAAAAGGCAGGCAGATGTTAGCCTCGGGAGGGAAATGCAGATGTGATGGTTACCTGTCAGGTCGGATCAGATCAATTATCGCATTCCCAAGTGAGGCACTAGCTTGTGCATCCTCGCTTCGGTGCGTTCCATGCATTCCATGCATTCCGAGTGTTCATTCACCTCATGCACTGCGTATCAAGTCTATTTAAAATACGCTATAAATCAAAACTTAGATCATTTATATATTTTAAAGCGTTTAATGTCGATTTTAATGACTTGACCAAAATATTTCAGCACTGATCTATTGATAATGTTAAAAATAGTCTTTAACAAAAACTAATAGATTATAAATAATGTTTCATCCGTCAAAATTGTAAACCATGTCACCATCAAATTAATTAGTCTAATATCAGACTCACGAAATTCTTTCGTTGCAGAGAGTTCTCCTTTGAGGAGTAAAATTAGAATAGGTACCTAACATTTTAGCAGAGGCAGCCCGATATAATTATAGTAATCGAAGAATTACCGGTCAATCAATTTAAGCAAACCTATATATTAGTGCGCCGTAAGGGTAACAGGGATTGCACCCTTGGACAGCTTTCCCTATAGGAAACTAATCTCTGATAGGCTGCTGCCTTAATCTGACTCAAATAATTTTTCTTTTTTTTTTTTACAGAAAATTACCTAACAGGTTAAATTTTGAATTGTAAAATCAAATAAATAAATAGACGTCAAATATAATACCAAATGTTAGTTTTTGAAAATTTTATATTGAAGAAAAAAACAACTAAACAAAACAAGAAATACACAAGAAAATAAAACTAGAAATACATCAAATTACTTTTAAAAAAAAATGAAAATACATTAAGATTTCGTTAAATATAATAAACCATATGATACAATAACAATGAATTTATATAATAATTAATTTAATTGCGCAATTAAAATGAAATAAAAATGTCTATAATACCCTGGTCAGACGGGTTTCTTGATAGAAGTTCCCTCTGGTGTAAACGCAATGAACACACTGATAAACAAATGATTGGTGTAATGCATCGCGCGGGTCGCTATTGAAGCCAACAATGAAATTGACTGGTGTAAGTTAGGTCCGTGAGGTACGCTAGCCAAGACAACAATAATTTAGCGACTTTTTGCTAATAAAAAAAAAGAAAGTCTCACAGCTGTTTTCGATAAATTCACCCTTAAATCCAAACATATATTACGTTGAAGTATTTTTACAGATGATTTATTTTAATTGAAATTAAATTAATTTAAAAAAATACAAATTAATTGAAACAAAAAAAATTATCAAATATGAACATGTTAGTTAAAAAAAAAAAAAAAAAAAAACTGAGCGGCCGTAACACTATATAAATAATGAATCGTCAAATATGTTGCTAAGCGCAAAACTCGAAAACGGCTTGACCAATTCGGCTAATTTTTTCCCTTAGTTTTGGTAAGGCCCAAATAAGGTTCTTATGGAGAGAACGTAAAAATTACAAGGGAAATAATAAATACAACACTTTTCTTGATCCCTTAATAAAAAATAACAGTTCAGTGAGGAGGTCTTTTTTTGTAGAACAATTACAAATTTTTTTGTCATCTACACAATCAATTGAATTCATTGTGTAAAACTGCACAGGATCTTATACCATCTGGTAATCATAAAGTTTTAATTAGAACAAGTACAACTTCTATAGGAGAACGCGTGAGATGTTCTAATGCACCAACAATCGATGAAGTTGCCATTGGAAGTTGGAGAAAATTTGGAAGTCCTTTGTTTTACGGAATTAGGGAAGAACAACGTCTGCCGGAACAGCTGGCTCTTTAATAAAATAATTTTGCAACAAGGAAGTTTCATCGATGGCTCCATGTTGTCAGCAATGTAAACTTCCTTGCCTCCTCTCATCTTATACTCGTATATATACTAGCTCTGGGATTAGGATAGAAAAAGGTAGTATGTAGAAGAGCAGAGAGTATGTAGAGATAGTATATAGTATGTAGAGATAGTATATAGTATGTAGAGATAGTATATAGTATGAAGAGATAGTATATAGTATGAAGAGATAGTATATAGTATGTAGAGATAATATATAGTATGTAGAGATAGTATATAGTATGTAGAGATATTATATAGTGTGTATAGATAGTATATAGTATGTAGAGATAGTATATAGTATGTAGAGATAGTATATAGTATGAAGAGATAGTATATAGTATGTAGAGATAGTATATAGTATGTAGAGATATTATATAGTATGAAGAGATAGTACATAGTATGAAGAGATAGTATATAGTATGAAGAGATAGTATATAGTATGAAGAGATAGTATATATTATGTAGAGATAGTATGTAGTATGTAAGAGAGTAGCCTCTAAGTTAGATGTAGTACATATTCAATAAGTTATAATCATAGTCTATAGCAATAAATCACCTAGTTAGTTAATGTCAGAAATATCTTTTATAAATCTTGTACGTCAGATGATATCTGTTAATAACTAAATGAACCTAAATATTTCTCTTAGAAGTCGTCCACCTTTCGTTAACTGTTAAGTTTAGTACATATTAAATGCATCCCTTATGAGATATTGAGTATTTTTCATTAAATAATAAAATTTGTTTATAATTTAGGTTTGTATAATAGATTAAAAAATTAAAAGTTTAGTCTTGATCTTATTTCACTGGAATCTCTGTATTGAAAGGTAGTTCCTCGATCCGTTTCTTGGAAGCTCGTTAAAGTATTTAGATAAACTTTGATGTTAAGATGTATCTTATTTTATTTTTTAAATCGTTGTATTCCATTTTTTCGTTTGAAAAAAAAGTGCTGTATTTTGTATAAAGACGTATAGAAGTCAGGAACAGTGGCTTTGCGATTTTCCAATACTCAAAAAGTATGTTCAATGAACATTCTTCCCCATGTATACATCGCAAATGAATGGATTTGTCTGGCTTGGATACGACCCCTGGTATCTCAGTTAGAGCACTTCACTAGAGATGCAGACGACCCGGGTTCGAATCCCGGCCAGGACAAATCTTTTCTATTCAAAATAAAAATATTCACTATCAAAAGAGCAATAAGTAAGAATAAATTATAAATATAAAATTGAAGTAAGTCTACAAGATCCCAATTAAAGTAAAGTTCAATGAACATTCTTCCCCGTATATACATCGCAAACATTGCGAGGACACGGGGTTATAGGATCGGCTTAGAGCACTGCACTAGAGATGCAAACGACCTTGGTTCGAATCCCGGCCAGGACAAATCTTTTCTCTTCAACATAAAAATATTTAAAAATAATCAACATCAAAAGAACAATAAATAAATAAACAAAAAGCAGTTCTTAGATCCGTTGCTAGTCAACGCCAATAAAATATTACATTACTAAAAATTTAATATAAAAAAGAGAGAAATAATATATGTTGTAAGTACAAGTAACAATCGAGTGACGATTTAACTGATAGAGAACAAAAAACTAACGCCAAAGTAGTTGCTAGACAATGCCGATAAAATATCTCTTAAATCAATATTAACGTGTTTATATAAGATAGAGAATAAAGAATTTTAAAATACATGAAAAAAAGATTTCCGAGATGAACATCTAGCTCATTATTGTTGGTGCGAAGTCTTTAAATAAATGCATAATATAATTCACATTACTAGCATCTGTATAACTGACACAATGTAACCATGTTTGATTGATACCATGTAATATTAGTTTTCAAATTGCCCTTCAGTGGTTCAATACATCGACTAAATCCCCAATCGACTCTTGATATTTACCGCGGAAGAAGCCCTTAAGTTATGGAATATTCCTTTTAATATTCAGCAAAGGAAGAAGATGCGACGTGCTGGGCAAGCATCGAGGCCCTCTTTTGGGAACTAATATTGAAGAGGACACAGCGATCCCTCTAGTACCCGATCGTGACGGGGGTTCAGGATCCGACGCTTTTATGATGGCATTTTTTAGTCCTGCGGAGGAAAATTTTTGGAGCCTTGGGTAGAAGGATATTTTCCAGGTGTCTTCCTTCGTATTTGTCCTGCTCTTTAATACTAATAATAAATGGTTTATATATATTTTTTTAATGTGTTGTTTTTTTTCAAAAACTAGTTTGCGCCCCTCTTCAGGAAATTTACCGTGATAAAATTGTCTAATAACGTCAGAATACTACGTGAGAAATAATAAAGTATAGCCAAGAACATGTTTTCCCTGGCTCGATTCTCTACCATTGATAATTAAAGAGATATCTCATCCAACACCTTTTAAAGGTCTTCTACAATATCCGGACCAATCGCCAACCATCGTGTACTTTGTTGGGTTGGTGTAAAAATGGACAGTGTAGAAATCCGTCCGTGGTCGTGAGCGCATCCCTCGCGACAGACTGCGCCGTGGTCGGCCCCGACCGTCTGGAACGCTGTGGGCCGACGCGAGCGCTATGCTTTTGTCAGTTGTCGAGAGGTTATGACCGAATTTATATCTTTATAATTGATTCATCATGTCTTTGGGACATTGGTTCCGATTTATACTTATTGATAAGAACAAAAAAAAAAATCAAGCATGGGAGATTATGAAAGAGAAGCTCAAAGAAACTGTTCCGGAGCCCAATATCGACGCGGCAAAGAAAAAATTCGAGCATATGCGATTAACCGTTCTTCAGGCTGATGCACAAGTACCGAATGAAGTATACACAATGTATGGATTTAAGTTGAAATTTTCACTTCTTTATATTTAATACGTTTTATATAATTTTATAATATTGACAATGCTAGTTTTGTGCTGAGGCAGATCCGATCACTGGAGGTAGCTGGAGCCTCCACTTGAACCAACTCTTTCTCTTCGTGCCTGGAATTCCTTCGAGACTTTCATAAATTCTGGATAGTTCTCCTCCGAATCTTAAGCAGCGTTCACCTTTCCCGAAGAAAACAAACTATTTCAAAAATGTTTCAGGCCTTATACGCTATCTAGCTATTTATATTCTAAGCACAAACACTTATTCCAACTATTTCTGACATGTTTTGAATCAAAAGTAGTTCTATATTCACAATAAAAAACTAATATACTATGTAATCCTCACAAATATTATTGGAATTTATAAGTTCCTGTACTTGGTGTTCCAAAGTTAATTATTGTAATGCCAAAAATAACCGCAGTCCGGCCAATTATGTGAACTTTTTTTTAATGTATAAGTGAGCCATTACCAGTGAATTGTAATTTTGGTATACAATTAAACTTCTATTATTATTCTGAGCAGCAAAATTATAGAGGGAGCGGAGTGGCTCAGTGGTAGAGCACTGAGTCGCTATGCCGGAAATCCTGGTTCGAATCCCGCTGCGGGCAAGACATTTATTTAATCTGTTAGCATACGGAGATGGGTCAAATAGGATCTATGGTACAGAGTGGTACAGATTTTTTAAGCAAAATTATACAAAATCATTTTTATTTATTTACTTTTTGTTTGTGAATTTGGCGATCTGTGGACCGGATGCAACTTAAGACTTATGGTGTATCTTTTTCTTCCTCTCTTCCCAGTACTTCTTCATTCTCTCTCCAACTGCTCGTCTCTGATCATCTGTCCACTCTCTCTTCAGTCGAGGCTTAGGCTTGTCTTCTTCATAGGCTGCGTTTTCTGTCAGTAGCCTGAAGCGGTTCTTGTCACATATTATTTCTAATGTAAGACATATCTTCCTTCACTACCTCTATCCAACCTTAAAAATCGTCTTTGTAATCCGTGTTTCTTTCATTCTTTTTAATTGTCCATACATTAACCGTATCTTCCTCATAATTTTCTAAAGTTGCATACCCTTCTTGCGTAACAATAACTCATTATTGTTGTTTTATTAAAGATAAAAATGAAGCTAACAAGAGTTTTGTGAATCTAAAATAATTAGTGATTAGGCAATTCTGATAATCCATTTCAATAGTGCAAGGATTATAGTTTTATAAATTTTTAGGTTTGGGAATGAGACCGCGAAACTAACAATTCGATTTCGAAAAATTACAAACTTTTCCTCCTAAACTTTATTGTTTACGTTAGTATTAAAAAATTGGTGTTGTAAAGAAAAATTGTAACAGTGTCTTGAAAAATAAAGGATGCCATTGTATTAAGAATATTTAATACGTTTACGTAATTGCATGCTATTAGTAGCCTAGTTCTCCTATGCTTGAACTGTTGGTGTGGGAAGTGCTGTAATTTATTTTATTTCTTATGATTTTTTTTGGTTGTATATCCACATGATGTCTGAACTTTGGCTGGTTACTTTCCCCAGCATATCAGAGACTAGAGGCTTTGCGTTTTGGGATTTTCCTATGTTAAATAATATTTTATGCCTCTTTTTGAGTTTTTCTTCATTTATATTGATTCAAGAAGTTTTGAATATTGTGAATTTTAAAATGCGCTAGGATAATCATGTACGAAACGAGTATTCAAGCATATTTGAAACCAAAGGATATCTTGAGTCTCCGATTGTATTCCAGACTCTGCTCTCTATGAGGTTTGTTCTTGGAATAACTGCTGTTCTAGGAGATTGCTATTTAGAGTCCTGGATGGAGCCCTACTACCCGACCAGTAGCAGTACAGGCTACAGGCCATTGTCTCCACGGCAACGGCTTGGAGAACAATACAGCCGCATACATTTACTGCCTTCTATGCTCTCTCGAGTGGGCCAGTTTTTCAGCTGACTGCGTGCCTTCTCTGTCTATGTTCTGGCATTGTGCCAGCATCTGCGGGAAATGTTATTATTCTTTAGTGGTTATTATTGTGGTAATTGAAAGTGTGGGTTCCAATATTCCACAATGTCGGAAATTTAATTCTAAAAATAAAATAATGGGATGTATAACCAAAAAAAATGACCGTTTTATCAAAGTCTAGAGTTCAAAAGTCAGTAAATATTTTAATACTATTTATTATTTACCAACACTTAATAATCCCTTTAAAGCTTTCTCTAATCTTGTTTACTAACACTGGACTTCGAAAAAAGCCTCAGTTTAGTTATAACAAGGCAGTGTCATACGAAATTCTCGTAATTTTAGGACATTACTGAATAAAAATTTCACAGCCGCTGAAGCAACTTGTGAAATTATTAAATATGAAGAGGTAGGTGTCCTTGAGCAGCGTACTGCGCGGCGTTGGTTTGAAAAAATTAGCAGTGGAGATACCACGCTGGAAAGAAAGAAGGGCTCCGGACGAACATTGATGAGGTTCTGAAGGAAGCTGTTGAGTCAAATCCGTCCACAAGTACTCGCGAACTTGCCTGGGAGTGTGGTGTGTCGAAAGATACTGTTAGTCGCCATATTCTCTCTACGGGGAAGGTGAAAATGGCCAGTAGACTGTTTACTGTGGCCAGTAAACGGTCATTTTTTATACACTCCATTAAGTACGCAGCTAGTTATACATACAATTAAAAAGATAGTTTTAAATTTAATGAATAGAAATACGTGGTGCTCGTGTATTTAGTAGTAATAAAGACTTAGGAAACCTGGAGATTCGATGCCGACACTATTATTCGATTTCCTAACTCTTGCGTATTGTAATTCGTCCAATATGTCAAGAAATTAAATCTGAAAAATATCTCTATTCTGGAACCTCATACACTAAAAAATTATTTATCTACACAGATAAAGATACGCAGTACATAAATACATAAGAATAATGATGGCTGAGAGAACCCACAACCGTAACACCTCCAATTCCAATGTATTTTAATATTTACATGTACCTACCTACATATATATATATATGTATATGTATATGTATATATATATAATGTTTTGGTTCTTGAGTTTCAGTCAGTTATTTCAACTTCTTTAGGCGACGTTTCGAGACTAGGTTAGTCTCATATTCATGCCCTGAAGAAAAAATCAGAAAGACTAGCAAAAACACTTACCGGTAATAAAAGTAACATTTATTCTACGATTACTTTTAAAAACACAGCCACTGTGTCATGACTATTTACTAAAACTATAGATTCGGATAAATTAGAGTTAATATCAAATGTCGTGTACGAAATACAATGTGAAGATAAATGCTGCAAATCCTATTTTGGAACATCAGAACAATACTTAAAACGAAGAGTGTACCAACACAAATATTGTTGTGATTCAATAATAAAAAAAACCCAATAAACCAGATCAAACAGCGCTCACTACAGATTTTAGAAATACTCAATATACATTTAAATTTGATAAACCTAAGGTGATACACCAAGAAAAAAGTAGCTTCAAACGGAATATGAAATAAATGATAACTATAGAGAAATATAAAAATCGTGGTATGCTAATTTAATTAATTCTTGGAGATATAATAATAAATAGTCTAATATGATTCAACAATTAAATAAAACTGCTGTTTCTAAAAATCGATTACTTATTCGTTGATCATAGCTAATGCAATATAAGCATTCTATGATATATTGCGAAGTAAGTGATTGATGATAAATTGATCAATTCTTTGGAACTTGTAAGTACACCCTCTCCATTACAACTTACACGTGTCATTTTATATTTATTTTAGCGTGCTATTTAATGTTTTTACTAAAAGATCATTTGTTCACTGTCAGGGCATGAAAATGAGGCTAACCTAGTCTTGAAACTTCGCCTAAAGAAGTTGAAATAACTTTTTTTTTTTTTTTTTTTTTTCGCCCTACCTGCCATTGCTGGCATACGGGTTTCGGCAGTGACGGGTTGATGCGTTGGGTTTACGCACGCCCGCCACTGCCAGAAAAACTCTTTATTTATAAAACTTTATTTTATTTTTTTTTAATTTGTACACATATTGGGGGGGGGGTACCATTTAATAAATGGGGACAAGAAGTTGAAATAACTGACTGAAACTCAAGAACCAAAACATAATATATATATATATATATATATATATATATATATATATATATATATATATATATATATATATATATATCCCGTACCCTTTGTAGAAATAAAAGAAGGAACTTTTTTGTAGGTTTTGGACCCTTTCGGAGAGGTATTGATGGTCCCTTGTCAGTTGCCTTTGGTGTCTATTCCAGTGAACATCCATCATCCACAGGTCACAAAAACGGATCACGGTATTTTATAGGTTATTGTAATTCAAATAAAAAGACAGGTAAATTATAAGGGGAAAACAGTAAACCTAGTGGAAAAGTATAATAGATGATTACTAAAACACTGATTTATAAAAAAGGCATTGTGGTCTTGGGATGACAAAAGCATCCGTACCAGTCATGTTACACTGTTGTCGTATTATTTTCCTGTTTCGACGGGACACAAAGCCTTGCACTCTGTTCCACTTCAGATAAACGAGAAGAGACACGAAAGTAAACCGATCGGAGGGATGTTTAGATTGAGCCGAGGATCTGATTGTTTGAGCGAGCGTGGGAATCTATTTGCCAGCGCTCTGAATTTCATGCTTTGGAGTCCTGTAGCGGAAAGAAACGAATGATGTACCCAGATATTTCAATTTACAGTCGGAATAGTAAATTAAGGAATTAATACCCGAAGTTTTCCCCTTATGATTTACCTGTCTTTTTATGTGAATTACAATAACCTATAAAATACCTTGATCCGTATTTGTGATCTGTGGATGGTGGATGTACACTGGAGCAGACACCAAAGGCAACTGACAAGGGGCCATCAATACCTCTCCGAAAGGGTTCACAACTACATTGTATACCTATATGTATAGCTTCGTATCCATATAAAAAATAAACTAAAATTGTATAACACGTTCAACTAACATTGGGTTCACTACATTATAGAGTACATTATAGTACTGTACTTGGTGAACAGTTGTGTTGGTAGGTAATTTGTCCTAAATCATGCTCAACCGTCATATTTCTCTATAGGTATGCCTAAAAAAACCCAGGATAATGTATAAATCTTTAAGTTTGAGAGGAAATAGTTGACTGGAAGAACTAATAGAGGGTGGAAATTGTTGGCGGGGGGGGGGTGCAGTCAAAATATACATAATGGCAATATAAATAGTAATGGGAAATGTTAGAAAGATGATAATAATAAAATATGTGTCAAGAGGTTTATATTCCATAAGAATTGCTGGAATGACAATCGTTTTAAAGAGTTGGTATAGGACAACCAAACATCTGGTTTCTGCTACCATTATGCCCTTAATTTTAACTAATTCATTGTAATTATTGACTGTGCCATAACAAAGAATCAAAGAGTTCTTTTTAATTGAGCATCACATTTTTTATAATATTTCTCCGTTCTTGAACTAAAATTTTATATATTTTACTCTTAAGTTTCTTCTATACTTACATCACTTTTGTATAAAATTCGATACTTTTATAATTTAAAATTTTATATTTATATTTTACTTCTCTGCCTGTCATACACGAGATTCCTATTCTTTACTTTCTACGTAATTCTTCTGTACTTATTCTTTGGCATCATATTTTGTATCAATTTTCTTTCATTTTGCTTATTTATACAGTTGTAAATTTCAATAAATATATATATTTTTTTTAAATGTGTGATAATAGACTCATAGAGAGTTAACTCTCTATGAGTCTATTATCACACATTTAAAAAAAAAAATATATTTATTGAAATTTACAACTGTATACAAAATACATCAAGTAAATATTATGAATGAATACATTGACATGAAAAGACAAGTACAGAAACTACCCAGCGGTAGTACTCAAATAAAAAGTTCAGCTTAGAAGGCCACGAGGCCATCTTCTTTTCAGACGCCTCGGAGGATTATCAGGAATTGAAGAGGTTGCGAGGTTTGAAACTAGTGGGTTTGGGTGGAAATGAAGTTTGTCATGAAAAGATTGATATCGGATTTTGGCTAAATCAGCAATAAACGGGACGTTAAGGTCATTATGGATTACTTTGTTCGTAACAAAGTAAGGAGTGTTGAGGATTTTCCAAAGGATTTTGGATTGTAAAGATTGGATGCGAGAGCAATTCGATGGCTTAGCGGAGCCCCAAAGCTCTATTCCGTAAGTCCAGATGGATCTAATGATTGTCATGTATATGAGTCTCTTGTAATTAATTGGGAGCTTAGAGCGTTTATCCAGTAAATGTTGAAGTAGCCTGAAACGGCGAGATGATTCTTGTCGTTTCAGTCTAGTATGAGGATTCCAAGTTAAGCGTTTGTCAAGGTGTAGTCCTAAGTACCGGATCTGTTCTACAGGACTTAATGTTATTAAACGATACGGGGGGGGGGGGCAGGAAGTCGCTGGTTTACGACGGAGGGTAAAGGTGATTTGATGAGATTTGAGAACATTTATTTTAATCCTCCAGTTTTGACACCAATTTTCTAGGTCAGTGATGTGGGATTGAAGAGTACGAGATGCTATAACTGGATCAGTGTTAGACAGATAATAGACATGTGTCATCCCCATACGTGGTAAGGATAGTATTAGGATGAGTTGGAATGTCAGCTGTATAAACTGTGTAGAGAATTGGGCCGAGGATACTGCCTTGAGGAACGCCGGCAGATTGTGGAAAGAGGGGTGAGTAGACATTATTATGATTTACTGTGAATGACCTGTAGGATAGATAGGATTGTTTTATCTCTATTAAACTAGGTTTTCCATACTTATGTATCTCACTTTTTATAGTTATACTTTTTCATTTTAACTTTCAGTTTAACATTTTTTTGTATATCTCTTTGTTTGCATTATCACCTTTCTGTACGTTCTGTAATTTTTTTATTTATATATCCTTTCATAATATATCCTTCACTATTTCGTTCTACTTTTCTATATCTCTATATTGTTTTTATAATTTTATTTTATTTTATTATATTCTTAGTACTGTTATGTATTTTACAGTAAATTTTGTTTTGTCTCAAAGATGACCTTCATTACGTGGTAGAGACTAGGCTGATTCTTGGACAATAGTTGTGCTGGATGGTGATTTGTCCATGATCACGCTCAACCGCCAGGTTCCCAATATTTCGGATTCCTACTTAATAGAGACTGGATGAGCACCAGAAGGTTCCTATAGGATCCATCCCCGGCTGCTAACAGAGCAAATAAAATCTTTCACAGCCGAAGTTGATCCCGGAACCTTAGGTACGGCAACTTACTGCACTACCACTGAGCCACTCTGCTCCCTAACCTTTAAGAAAATAAGTGGGATTCGATTGTAACTAACATAATCAGTTTAAAAGTTTAATTTATTGAAATTAACATCTTCATTACAATAATACAATAAGTAAATACGAGTCTAATGAATGATACATAATGGCATGGATAAAGTCAAGTGGGCTATACAGTGATAGTAAGAATAAATCTACTCAAAGAATAAATTAAATTTAGAAGATCATGAGACCATCTTCTTTTCAGACCTCTCGGAGGATAATCAGGAATTGAATAAGTAGCTAAGTTTGAAACTAGTCGGTTTGAGTGGGAATAAAATCTGTCATGAAAGAACTGATATCGGGTTCGGGCCTCATCACCAAACAAGTGGATACGAGAGGAATTTCATTGGACCCCAAAGCTCTATTCCCTAAGTTCAAATAGGTTTTATAAAAGTCATATATATATACATATAGAATAGAATAGAATAGAATAGAAAAATAATTTTATTCTGGGACCAGGTCCCTTTAGAATAACAGAGATGAACAAAATTAAATAAATATATATCTGGCCAACGGACTACATCAGAATAAAACAATAATTACATAATATCCTGAAAGTAACTAACTAAACAGGTATGTTTTGGCAGAGAATCAGAAAATGTGATACAAAATTAAAATAAAAGAACAGACAAGTTTACCATAAAAAGAAATAGCCTTATAGAAAAATAAGTGAATAAATAATAGCGTCTAGACCTTCAGGGACAGATGTGAGCGAGGTTATAATAGACATCGCTATATTATAGATTGCTTTGATAGAAGTTTGAATATTGAGTGTTATTCTGAATATCGACTATTGTGTTGATTCAGGTTTTTTTTTAAAGATTCCTTGAGTAAGGAAGGAAATAGTTGGTGGCGGAGTCAAATTAAACTCTAAATAATTGGATACTTATTTCATTTTGTGCCAACGTTTATGATGCAATGATACCTTGAGTTATTTAGTTACTTATAACTTTGTAAATATTTTTTTTAATTACAGTTCTTTTCTGCATCCACAAGAGTTATTCAATTCACCTCGTTGGTTAAGTCGTTGAATTCGTATTTATTATGAAATGGAAAGTTATAAGATGATATTACAAAGAGAGTTTTAGATATAAACTCACTAGATTCACTATTAACTTGGACTGACATTATAACTTATTAACTCACATATAAACTACTCTACTCTGCTATCTGTAATCTTAAATATCCATACTACACCCTCCTCTCGTATCTCTATCTCTATCTATTCCCCTTACCGCATACATGAATATATACATATAAAAGATGAAGGGAGGTCAAGGAGGCTTACATTACCGACAACAAAGAAGTAATGTCATAAGTTAAGAGTTACAGACCCACATTATAAATACAACACCCTAGGTCATCAACGATCCGATAACTCAAATAATTTATTGTAAACAAAAATGAATAAAAATTATGGCAAATAAATGACTTCCCCAAAAGGACATTTTTTGTGATTTGGTTAACACTTGATTACGATTCTCATTCTGTTTTATTACTTTCAATAAATTCTTCTGTATCGATCTAGAGAAAAATTATTTATTAATTTAATTGAGGTATTTATACTAAAAAAAAAGCTTGACAACCATTTAACACTTATGGGCCAGATAGTAGAAATTTGACCATAACTATTTATGCATTTCACATAGAAATATGAAGTACACATAGACAATTTCACTATGGAATAATACATGAACTTAAATTTGAAAATTTTTTATTTAATAAAATTTATCATCACTACAATGGATACAGCATACAGCATACAGTTAATACTGCCTTCTATTTGTTATGCTTTGGTTGTGTATAGGCAAACTTTATATTGTGACTTCATGGTCTGGCAGAAGAAAATAGTTAAAAATGAACAAAATTCGCAACCTAACATATTATTTATTAATAACTCGCTACCCTAAAATTTAAATAATATTTGAATTTATTCCCGGTCAAAAAGTTAAAAATTATTCCTAGGAATGATTTGTTAACCTTTTATTATCCCTGGCTTATGCTGCTTAGCTGACAAAGTACAAATGCAAGCTTTTAATTCGACGCTACTAATGTCTAGTGGAATGTTCGGGCAACAAATGGCCTGTCGTCGGTGGCAAATTGGAGGAAAAACCCTCCCCACTTACTCCCTCCCAAAATCGGCCAGAATTTCCCTCGATTAATCACTTTGGGTCCTTTAGAGATGCTATAAATTTAGCTTAGGGACGTAACCACGTATATTCTCCTGAGTCAGGAAGCCTAAGTTATGTGTTGACATATTATCATATTAATAATAATAACCAGAAGGTAGATTGAGTACAATTATATATATTTTAAACATTACTGAATATTATTTTTACTATATTACTAGATATTAATATTACTTGTTATTACCATAAGGGACTCCGAAGTGCAAATAAGCGGTACAATTCTCACCAAGTCAGTCCAAATTCTAGCCTACGCAGATGATATATACGGCATAGCAAGATCACAGAGAGACTTGAAACGAGCCTTTTCTTGCTATAGAGGCAGCAGGGCGGAAAGTGGGTCTTCAAGTCAACCAAGCAAAGACCAAATACATGGTTGCTAACCCTCTAAGGCCACCACCACCTCTTAGGTTGGAAGGAAACACCTTTGAAAGCGTAAATAGTTTTGTATATATAGGTTCCCTAGTGTGTGCAGACAATATGCCCTGTCAGGAGGTTCAGAGACGAATAACGACAGCAAACAGGTGCTATATTGGCCTAGCCAAAATACTAAGAAGTCATTTGCTGGCAAGAAAGTCTAAGGCTCTGTACAAATCTTTAATTAGACATGTACTGACATACATCACAGAGACATAGCCCTTATCACGTACAGGTGCCATCAGCTTGCAGGTTTTTGAGCGATAAATTCTGAGAAGAATGTTTGGAGCTGTGAGGGATGGCGCCCAGTACAGGCAGAGACACAATGCAGAATTGTACCAGATTTACCGGGAACCAGATGTGGTACAATTTATAAGTATCTCAAGGCTACGATGGGCGGGGCATGTGCAAGAATGGCCGGGGACACACCTATCAAGAGGCTGCTCTTTGGGTATGTGGATGGGAGGAGAAGGAAAGGGCGGCCACGACTGAGATGGGCAGAGGAGCTATACAAAGCTAATATTTGAACTGTTATTTTTACTTATAAACAAAATAAAATCGATAAATTAGAGTAACAAATAAAAATTTAATGCAGATTTCATAAAGAATTAAAAAGACAATTATAGAAAAATAATATTCCCTATTATGAAATATGAAATTAATTATTATAATATTTATATGCCATAATCACAATATGTTTATACTTTTACTATATTCTAATTTTTATTATATAAACCTCAATATTTAGTTTGTATCTCATCCTTAAATGTACAAGATTAAAACGAAAATATTTAAAAATATAATATAGTGGAAATTATATATAAATATTTATATTAGTAATATGATGGCTGTCTGACATCAACCAAATTTCTTTAAACGAATTCAAATTAAATGAAGTTAAATATGTCTTTAGTTTATTTTAGTTATAAATAATTACACTCCTTACTAAAGAAATATGTGCGCAATTGTGTTTATATTTAAAAACTTGAATGAATATATAATTGAAATAATTATTATTAATACCTATGCACCCTTCAATACAGCAAGGTATACTCACAATGCCGTTAGGTATTGCGGTATAATCTAACCTTGGCCCCTTAATGATTTTAATAACCTTTAGATTGCCATTGAAGCGAACATTATAATATCTTTTGCATTTATTATTATAATATGAGATATTCAAATAAAATTTTCGTTTTGAAATGTGTGTTACGAGAATAAAATATAAGAAAAGAAAAGAGTGGAAGAATATTTCGAAGGAAGGAAATAAAAAACGAGGCGTAGAAGAAAAGAAATGAGTCTTTATAAGTTTATTTTCTCGGATTTCATCTCAGGTTGTATGCTCTACAGGAGCTGTCAGGATATTACTTATTATGTAAATAATATATATATATATATATATATATATATATATATATATATGTATTTTTTTATTTATTAATTGTCATAATTTTTATTTTTAAGAGAAAAGATTTGTCCAGGCTCTTTTCCCTGGACAAATCTGAAAAAATCCCGGCCTGGACAAATATTTTCTCTTAAAAAAAAATATGTGTATATAGGTATATAAATAGTTTTATAGATATAATAATAATGGGATTTCGATATAACTAGTAATTACCCTGAAGTTAATACTAATGGTTTTGAAATATCTGTATTCATAGATATAAATAAAAATACTAATTATTATACTAATATATATTAAAATTGTATATATTACAATATATTAATTATCGTATTATATATTTTATTAATTAGTTGTTTATTAAAATTAATTGGGAGAGGAATGGCTCAGTGGTAGAGTACTGAGCTGCCATGCCGGAAATCCTGGTTCAATTCCCGCTGCTGGCCATGATTTTTATTTAGTCTATTAGCAGCCGGAGATGGATCATATAGGATCTAGGACCCTCCTGGGGCTCACCCAGCCTCTGTAAAATATTATAAAAATAGGTTACCCAAAATAAGGGGGGGAAATCTAGCGGTTGAGCGTGACCTAGGACAAGTCACCTCCTTGCAGAACCGTTGTCCGTGAAACAGTACAGTCTCTACCATGTACTGAACCCCAGACCCTTCATAGGTTGTAGTGGTACAGGTTTTTTTTTTTTTATTAAAATTAATAGTATACATATTAAAAGTTTGTTTAAAGATATATAGTTAACTGACAAATAGGTCTACATAATCTTCCTACCAAGTTGGAAAAATTTATTACATGGAGAAATCATTATTACATGTAATAATGTTTATTAAATTGCTCAGAAATTTGCAAAAAAATAGTCTTCCCCCCATCAATGTGACATTTTCTTTATTATTGATTTTTATACAAAATTAACTTAATAATTTAGATTTGTTTCGTAAAGTCTTCCATATTGACCTTAATGTCCCATTTTTTGCTGATTTGGCCCGAACCAGATGTCATTCCTTTGATGACAAACTGTATGTCCACTCAATATAGTTTCAAACCTATGTAGCTTCATCTTCAATTCCTGATGATCCTCCGAGGCGTCTGAAAAGAAGATGGCATCGTGACCTTCTAAGTTGAATTTGTATGATTGGATTCAAGTTCTACCACTAGTTAATTTAATTACGTGCCTTTATCCATGCCATGATGCATCAACCATTATATTTACTGGTCGTATTGTTACCTAAGTAGCCTAGGTATCTCTTTCCGATAATCCTAAGAGGCGTCTGAAAATAAGATGGTACCGTGTCCTTCTAAGTTTAATTTGTTATTCGAGTACTACCACTAGGTAGTTTCTCTACTTGCCTTTATCCATGCCTATATATTACTCCCTATATATTTACTTGTTTTGTGAATTCAGTTGTAAATTTAAAAAATAAAATAATAACAAAACAAAAAATATGTTTATATATGTTAATTTGACATGGGATCGCTGTCTCTTTATACTTCTGATAAATCATACATGATACACGGAAGTCCTCAAGACTCCATTAGGCCTACATTTGACCAAGAGCTCTGACAATTCAATCTCCTAAGGAGAGGATCAGAAAAGGATCAGGAAGATGAGGAGTGGAATATGAAATCCTCCAAGGAAAATGTCCTGGCAATGCAAATCTAAAAGTGGAAATCGTTTGTCTTCCCAGGCCTGCTCGGGACAAATGCATGAGAAAGTTACAAACGGATATTTGTTCTCTTGTGGCCTCCATCTTTTTCGTTTCTAAGATTGATCACAGAATAATTTATTGGAAAACTGGTTTATTCTATAATAATATTGTACTGAAAAATAGAACTTAATTGAAGCTGTCTATGTTATATTCTTGAAATATTTAGTATTGTGCTATTGGTTAAGATATGATAATAATTAAATTATTTAAAATTTAATTATACTCGTATAAGTTGATTCAATATATACATTTTATATTATAAATTATATAATTGTAAAAATATAAAAATTAATATATTATATATCGCTCCTTGAAAAGAACTTCGGAATAACGCAAGAATTTTCATTTTTATTTTTGCATTTAACCCTTCGGTAGCAATTTTATTGGTTGAAGCTTTTTAATTCAGGAACGACATATCTGATATTCCATTTCCAACATGTTTAAAAAAAAAATAAAGTTATTAATGTTTGAACTTGAAATTTTATGAGAAAATCAAATATCACTGAATCACATAAGTTAAAAAAGAATTAAGCTTTTAAAAATACTCCAATGGCTAATAAAATAATTTATTTTATTGTATTTTTTATTAATTATTATAATTTTAAAACATTTTTATTTTGAAGAGAAAATATTTGTCAAGGCCGAGGAATCGAACCCCAAGTCGAGGGTCGCCCAAGTCTTTGGGCTGGTGCTCTAACCAACTGAGGTAATACGAGCCAGGTTAGCTCAGCTGGTCAGAGCACCACACTAGAGACGTGGGTGACCCGGGTTCGAATCCCGGTCTGGACAAATCTTTTCTCTTCAAAATAAAAATGATAAAATAATTTCAATACTATCATTACAATGCTTTACTTTACCGATACTCAAATATTTTTGTTTCATGTTAGTTAAAAAATAAAAATTTTCTTTATAAGATATTTCCTATATACTGGACTAATCTTCTTGATCTATATACTTTTATAATGAAGAAAAAACCTTATTCCAGTCAAAAATTGTTGTTAAAAATTAACAAAAGATTAAAAAACGTTTCGACACTTATTTGTCATTTTCAATTTAAGTAGTTCTTCATACAACCTTATTTAAAATTTACAAGTCCAATCATTACCTGAGGTCAAACAATTTAAAAAGTCTAATATATATAAGCTCTTGGAAGTTAACTTTTTAAATATTTGACCATGGAAGAAAGTTAAGTTCCAGGAGTTTATATATATTTGACTTTTAAATTGTTTGACCTCAAGTAATGATTGAACTTGTAAATTTTAAATAAGGTTGTATGAAGAACTACTTAAATTTAAAATGACAAATAAGTGTCGAAACGTGTTTTAATCTTTTATTAATTTTTATCAACAATTTTTGACTGGAATAAGGTTTTTTCTTCATTATTAAATTATATAAAATTAAAAATTTGGGAAAGGTATTGGAACTTCCAAATACCTCCATTTAACATTTTTTTAAATAATGAAGGTGTTGTTTTAACCCGTTAACTGATCCGAGTTAAGAGCTTTACGCCTATGACAGCACTAAGTGTGCCGGCTGCCCGTCTACCGGCCTCTCCTACATCCTTTTTACCTGCGTTCTATCCTTCATTACACCCTTTTACTAATGTGTGTTAACGTATTTCTTTGTTATAAATTCGGCGGCTTCCTCACTTTTTCTCCATTTAAAAAAAAAATAAAAAATATATATATACAGCGAAACAAAAACTACTGCTAAATAAAATTTGTAGAAAATAAATGAATGCTAAAGGCAGTTGAACTGAGGGTTGTTTCACAAAGTGAGCAAAAAAAGAGAATGAGATTGGTTACCTGGCCGGAGCAGGAGCCACCGATCTCGTCTTTAGCACTGAGGGCACGTTCCTTTGCGCCGGCATATATCGTATTTAGCAGTTTTGGCTGGATAAAACCTCAACTTTGAGGGAACTCTCAATAAATGTAATACAAAAACGTTCTTTTGAAGGAGTGATATATCAAGAAAGTATACTCTTTCAGTAATAGTATAAATTGATTTTGTATTTTCAAATTAACAAATATACAATAATAGTATTATTGTACAATGAACGCAATTATCTACACCCAAATGTACAAGGACTTAATTAAAATTACATAAAGGTATCTGTTGGCGTTACAAATAAGAGTTTATTCCTTGAACAATCTTTATTCAAGGCAGCAGTATCAGATTTTAATTAATTTGAGACATTGTAGGAATAATTAATTAGATAAGATTAAATGTTTTGTTTTAACATTTGTATCTTTCGTCCAAATTCATTTATTAATTAACTAAATAGGCAGGATTTGCGAGCTTTTGAAACCCAGAGGTAGTCCTAACTTGTTTTCGTTATTGGTTGTAATGATGGTACATGTTTATATACTTTATTAATATGTGTTTAATATAGTGAATAATGTTGATAAAGTATGTACAACAAGGCGGGGTCAGATAGGGAAATATATTTTTATTATTAATGAAAACAGATTAAATATTTATGGAGCTTCGGCCCTTGTTGATCTCAATATCATCTTATTTGAATTACAGTCTCAAATCGATTTATGTAAATTTTACAATATCCTTTTCATAATGTAAATTACCTAGTCCCTTAGCAGGGATCGATAATATAAAAAAACTCAGTAATGTCCTTGTAATTAAGGAACTGGGAAGAACAGAATCTCTTTTAATTAAAAATTCACACTTGGAATTGGTTTAAGTCTATATATGTAATTTCTTTATTAAAACTATAACTGTTACAAGGTAAAACGTATCGTTCCTTCAAAAGAACGACAAAACTCAAAATTTGCCATTTTCCAGTTAATCCCTACAGTAGCAATTTTATTGGTTGAAACAAATTATATGATATTTAATTTCCAGTAAAATAGAGCCAAAACTCAAAACGAAACATTAAATATTATTAGAATGCAAATGGAAAAAACCACAAGCAGAGCCTTATGTTTCAAATCTGGTGTAAAATCCAAACAATTATCAGTCGACGTTTCGCCTATTCAGGCATTATCAAGACACAATAAAAAGTAAGTTCAATCACATCTCAAAACAGAAGTGCAATACATCCCAACGAATAATCGCTCAGAAAGGCTCATAATCCGGGAACGCACCTCTACCCCAAGACGTTCAACCCAAAACTGAAAAGCAGGTGATATGCAAACCCTTGCATATCACCTGCTTTTCAGTTTTGTATATATATATACAAAACTGAAAAATATATACAATACTGTATATATAATATATACAATACTGTATATATAGTTTATACAATACTGATATATATATCAGTTTTATATATATATATATATATATATATATATATATATATATATATATACTTTTTTTAGTAAATTCACATTATGAGTTGTACATCTTTGAACTTGAAGTTTTATGGGAATAATTCTAAGAGTTAAAATTAATAAAAGTTTCAGGGTTTTAAATTTTTTCTAAACATTTTTAATACAATAATTACAATAGCAATGCTTTGCTTTACCAATACCCACATTTTTAATTATCGAACTTACATGGAAATTTAAATTTACCACTCTTGAAACATTAGATTTTTTTAGTTATGGCGTTATTATTTTGAAGGAACTATATATTTCTGGTCTAATAGCTTTCCTAATCATTCGTATTGACTATTGAATTTTCTTTATAAACAGCAACTCACTTTTTTCTGGAAGTCGGATATTAATCAAAACGATTTCGATTGTTCCTAGCATCTCATATGCATTACAAAGAATGTTGGAAAACATATCGTTACATATCCTGCCATATAAGTTATAAAACTTATATAGCGTGAACTGATCCGAGTGGCAGTTATGTCAAGTCCAAACATGACTTTCCTACCAACAGTTCAAGTCCCAGTTTGTTGTAAAAGAAGGTTATAAAGTAAAGATCGGTGACATGAAGGGATTTGCTGGAGTATCGATATTGTGACATTTCCACGCAAAACCTGTAAACTTTTCGGTAACCATAAACTCTAGCCTTTTCTACTCCTTATGCTATGTTTTGTAAAATTCCAATTAGCCTTAATGTTTTTTACATGACAAGAATATGCTTACATAATCTTATATACAACTCTTCAGTAAGTATTTGATGACATATGCGTATAAATGCGTATGTAAAAGACATTTTAACAAACATTAAGATAATAGGTGATGAATAAAAACATGTAGCACTACAACCTTTCCATGTACTACCCTTGGACGGGTCTGGGGGTTCAGTACATAGAGATTGCACTGTTTCAAGGACAATGGTTCTGCTAGGAGGTGACTTGTCCTAGTTCACGCTCAACCCTTATTTTGGGTACCCTATTTTTTAATAATATTTTATAGAGGCTGGGTGAGCCCCAGGAGGGTCCTAGATCCTATATGATTCATCCCCGGCTGTAAACAGACTAAATTAAAGTATAGCCCGCAGCGGGATTTGTACCAGGATTTCCGGCATGGCAACTCAGTGCTCTACTACTGAGCCTATCCGCTATCTATAATACGCGATGAATGCGGCATAATTGAAAAAAAAAATGTTGAAATAATTTTCTTTTCTTTTTTTGGAAAACATGCATAGACTATTTCTTTTTTTTAATTTTTTTTTGGGGAGGGGGTTTGATATTTGAAAATAATTCTCTTATAAATTTCGTTTAAAATTTACTATTTTTTATTTATTCCTGCGTGATAAATAATTATAATATTCGTAAAAAAATACCAATTAATAATGTTTTTTTACGGATATGATAAGTAATTCTTTAACGGTTTCACCTCATAATTTGGGGGTTGTGTGAGCCAAAGTCAATCTATAATCCAAGATATACATAATAAGTGTCACCTTAATAGTATTTAATTTACTTTAAAAAATTTATTAACCTGTACCACTACGACCCGTGAACGAGTCTGGGAGTTCAGTACATGGTTGAGACTGTACTGTTTCATGGACAACGGTTCTGCAAGGAGGTGACTTGTCCTAGGTCACGCTCAACCTCCAGGGTTTTCCCCCTTATTAGGGGTACCCTATTTTTATAATATTTTATAGAGGCTGGGTGAGTCCCAGGAGGGTCCTAAATCCTATATGATCCATCTCCGGCTGGAAACAGACTAAATAAAATCATGGCCTGCAGCGGGATTTGAGCCAGGATTTCCGGCATGGCAACTCAGTGCTCAACCACTGAGCCACTCCGCTCCTATAAAAAATTTGTAATAGTTCTAATATATGCTTTTAGACATTATTGTACACATTAATTACTTATTATATTTGTTTTACCCTTGATGAAAACCTGAATAATTAGAACGCTGTCATCAAATAATAATTAACTACTTACTACTTTTATATAATTTGTTTCCAGAACCCGGACCGAAACATGGGGCCATTCTTCCTGCCATATGGTATTGTGCGAACTTCCCATTTATGCTTTGTAAATAACTCTTAGCTTTAAATTCTGGTTTAATTTCCACATGGAGAATTTAAATCAATTCCAACAAGTCCCATCTAATTACCTTTACACTTCGCCGAAAACCCATGACTTCCTGTCCTACTCTATCCTTTAATAGTACTCCACTTATCCCCGTTGAACAGATTCGCTTCCTAGTACTCAACTTACACAAACGTCTTACTTAGAACCCTCACACAAGACTGAAAAGACAAGAAACATCTAGACGCTTCCGACTACTTCAACACATACTAGACAAACTCTCAAAGGTTTAGATCAATTAGAAAAGACATATTTATGTAACTGTTATAAGACCTATATAGGCTTACGGAATTGAACTATGGGCTCCACCAAACCATCAAATTCCTCTCATATTCAATCCTTGCAATCCAAAATCCTTCACAAAATCCTTAACCCTCCTTATTTTGTTTCAAATAAAACCATCCAAAATGACCTTAATGCTCCATATGTTACCGATTTAGCCCATTCCAGGTACCTGTCATTACTGATAAACTCCAGGCCCATCCAAACCCACTAGTTTCCATCCTTGCATCCAATTTCATCCCGGACAATCCTCCCAGGCGTCTGAAGAGAAGATGGCCTCGGGACCATTATATTATATTATAGAAATGTTATTAGAGTGCTGCTAATGGGTAGTGCCTCTACAACTCCTATCATGTATTTATTTATTCATTTAGCCTTTGTACTAGATTTATATATTACAGTTGTACAATTCAATAAAATAATTTTTTTTCTAAATTTCGCATTGTTTTCCGATTATAAAGATTATTGGTATTAATGATATAACTAAATAATTGATAAATAATCAGTCGAACCAAAGGGACAGCATATTGAGACCTTTGATACTGCGGTAAGCTAGATCCGTCACTGGCACCAGGAGCACGATCAACCTCGCACAGGTAGCTATTTAGAACACCTGCAATTACCGGAATCTACCACCTTAGCTAATTGAGGTGAGGTCTTTAGGACCTTCATTAAGAGCGATATGTCCCAAGACCACCATCAGTTCTCTTCTATCGGGAGCCAAGTATCAGGGTACTTGCTAACTTACTCTCTAGGGGAGGGGTGTAAGGGGGGGGGGAGAACCTACAGTTAGATTCTAAAATTATCTTATCTCTTATTTAAAAAGTAAAATCAAGGTATTTATGACACTTAAATTTTATTAATTAAAATTGAAGTACTCAAAACTGTCCAATGTATCCCAAACGTTAATGTTTCATTAGATTTTAGATAGGGTTATTTGGATCCTAAAAGAAACTCAGATACGTAATGAATGTCAATGGAATTTGAAAAACTAAAATAAAGGGCATAATTAAGATGAGAAAATAATATAAAGTTTTGTGTAGATAGACACAACTGTGAAAAATATATAAAACTGCAAATATTAATTTATCCTCGACAAATTGAAAAAGTTGGCCTAATAGTTAAGCTGATACTGCGCCAAACTTGCTAAATTGGGCGTTCATAATCGTAAGCGAATACAAAATTAAAAAAATTCCTAGTTTAGTCATGAAATTATCTAACACTAAACTTTTCCGGCTTATTTCTCATGGTCATAGTCCGTCCGGTATTTCGGAAAAAACTATTGCTTGACTAAGGCAACGAATTTTTTGTTTATTTTAATTTTCTTTTGTCTTGTACTGTAACTGATTTTATTTCATGGAGTATTATAATTATATAAAATTTGTGTTTTATAAACTATATAATATAATGTCGGTAGGGCACGCAATGTTTTTTAAAGTAACTAACAAAGCAATGACTAATTTAAATAATACAATAAATTATAATTATCTGTAATTAAAAAATTGAAACTTGTCAAGCCAAATTAACGAAGTTAAAGAATAAGTTTTAAATATACATAAAATAGGAATCAGTTGCTTTAAGAGAAATGTTGTTATAGGAAATTACAACAGTTCTTGGGAAGAGATTGAATAAATATTTGATCCTGATAAAATTAATTCTATACGCTTATAATTAATAAAGTTTTAGCTACTGCTCCGTTATTGAGAATGAAAAGCAAATTTGTTCAGGAACTCAAAATGAATAATCCATCTCTACTTTATTCAGTTGATACATTAATTACTAACCTGTTAATCCTTATTGCTATAGCATAAACAGGGTCCTTACCTGCAAAAGTAATAAAAACTGTTAATACAGTTATATAAAAAAATAGTTATTATAAAAAAACATTACTAGACAATTATTACAATTAGTGTCATCGGACTTATATTAAAGTAGAATATACCTTGATATAATAGGGCAGCTTTGTTTTTAAATTAAATTCATATATAATTTAATTAATTTGCATATAAATTATTATTAAAATATCACTAGAAAATTATTAAAATTAGTGTCAGCGAACTTATATTAAAGTAAAATATAACTTGATATAATAAGCCAGCTTTGTTTTAAATTAAAGTTATATAAAATTTGATTAAATTTATAAAAACATGACTAGACAATTATTAAAATTAGTGTCAGCGAACTTATTTTAAGTAAAATATACCTTGATATGACAGCTTCGTTTTTAAATTAACTAGTTAGTAGGATAATATCTTATGGAAAAACAAATACGATTGTATATGCAGAAAAGAAATAAAAGAGATGATAATGGTGTCAAGTAAATAAGGCAAAATAGAAGAACTTGCAAATTCCAGTACTCATATAACACATTTAACCCTAGAAAGATAACCATATTTTCTCTGTGCCAAAAGAGTTGGTGGGAACGGTCAGTGCAGCCAAGTGCAATTTAAAAGAGTTACGTTTACAAATACGTTTACGACGATTCGACGTAGGTTAACTAATGAATGTAAATTAAATGGAAATTACGATCGTCATGAAACGATTCGGCCCAAATCAGCATTAAATTTAGCATTAAGATCGTTGTGGTTGACTTTATTAGTACCAAAGTAAGAATCATTAAGGATTTTAGATTGTGGGGATTAGATACGAGAGGAATTCGATGGCTTAGTGGACCCCCAAAGCTCCGTAAGTCCAAATAGATCATATAAATGTCATGCATATGAGTATTTTTTAATTAATTGGGAGCTTACAGCGTTTCTTTTCATTTTTTAATGGTTTAACCTTACTTCGAATGTCAGCTACATTTTCTCCAATCTTTGTAGGTTCGTTTTGACACGCACCTAGTAATTTTGCGTCTCAAGATTGGAGAACTGTCCTAAACGATGCTGATAAGGGAATGTTGAACAATGAAAATAAATATATAAAAATTTATTATATTTGTTCAATTTAAAACAACCGTTCAACTCACCCCTAGCTTCCTCTATCCCTTTGCTATGGAGGTGGACCCATATATAATTCCTAAGCCTATATTTAGCTAAGAATAGGCCTACAACTGAAGAGAACAGGAAGTATGCTCTATATATTGCAGGATGGTCACATCACTATCGAGTAGAACACCTCAGCAAGCATCCGACACGGTAAGGAGAAATCATCAACCGCACAGATGAAAGAAATATAAAAATGAACAGTTATAATTACTACTTTTTAAAGAATCTTGGATTAGTATCCGAGGAGGAGGAGGCAAACATTTCTCGAATATCAATATAGAATTAACAAGCATGTGTTGATGTTCTAAGGGAGTATAAGTTGGACAATGAGTCTCGCGTACTAGAAGGGAGTGAATTTGGAAGCCGAGTGACAAAACTGGAAGGGTTTCAGGATGACACACAGAAGTCTGGATGAAGAATATAGGATTAGAAGAAACGTGCCAGTGAACGCATGGAGGAATATTGGAGACGAAGAAAACGCAAATACAAGGGAAATATATTTCATTTATTCATCGCGTATTTCTTCTGGTTTTGACCGTCTCTTTGCCGACGTTTTGGTGGCCATACTGCAAGCTTCCTCAGGGCTTAATCTGAGGCTGAAAATGTTCTTTATTGCGATAAGTATAACTTTAGGTTCCGAAGGCGTAGCCTATTCTTCCAGTGATCTAATTGGCTGCTTTCTGATTCGCGAGGTTTCAACCGTGTAATCTATGATTGGGTGGGCCTCGACTGGCTGGTATATGTTTGGTTTGCTTTTTTTCAGGTTTTTTGTAGCGTGGATTTTTTTTCTTAGTGGATTAAAACTATTGGCCGTGGTACTTTGAGAAAATATTTATGAGAAATAGAGTTGCTACGTCATCCGAAGTTGTAATCCTTTAAAAAAAAAAAAAATCTTCTATGTCCTAAAAAATAAATGTTTTTATTACTATTTTGATTCAAGTTTAAAAATTAAATGTTCACGGTTCGTTTTGTTAGTGGTATAAAACTACTTTTCCCACCGAAGCTGTCCTTTTCAAAGCTTAATGAGAAATATTCTTTTATATACGTACATATTAACAGTGAAAATATAATCATATAATTTTATAAATTAAAAAAAATTACCAAAAACGAGCTGTTTCGAGAGTGAGTAATTATGAAAGGGCTTAATGAAGTTTGACACCTCATAATGAGAGATAGAAAGAGAGACTCTCTAATGAAGTGGCCAGCAAGAGTAAAGAGAAGCCTCACAACAAAGATAGCAGCACCTCCGCTCCAAACCTGGCCCTCAACTGTTATATAATTGAACCCTTTTGTGGCGACCCTCATTTGTACATATTCCTATTGTTCCATATTCCAGATAATATAAGCTCTTTTTGCCCTAAGGGCAACACAAAGGAGATATTTTAACCATTGTATCGTATTTGAACGTATCGCTTTTTAGAAGTTAGGAGGGATTCTAAAAGGTAAAAAAACCCGGAGTCGATTTTTTTTTTTTAAAGGACGATTATATTTAACAATAGAACTGAACTCTGGACTAAATTATTCTTTCTCACTGTTTAAAGACATTGAGAATGAAATACTGTTTTAATATTTCTTCACATTACAGTAGGATCGTGTGAACAAATGTTATTAATTATACCAAGTAAGTTTTTTTCTTTGATATTTTTTTACATTTCCTGTATCTCACAAATAGTATAGGTTTCCATACATGGTAAATATGGTACCATTTCTAACCTAAGGCTTGTGCATGGAGGTGTTTTCGCAGAGATTTAGAAAGCGTTTGTACTAACGGAATCGTATAACCTCCAGGGCTCACCCGGATCTAAATAGTTTGTACTATTCACTCTTTAGAGACTGTCTAACCCACAGGAGAGTTTAGTCTCTAGAGTTTAAAATGTAATTAGGTACATTTAAGACAACAAAAACCTGTACCACTACAACTCGTGAACGGGTCTGAGGTTCAATACATTATAGAGACTGTACTGTTTCATGGAAAACTGTTGTGCAGGGAGGTGATGTGTCCTAGATCACGCTCAACCGCAAGATTTTTCCCCTTATTTTGGGTACCCACTTTATAGGGGCTGGGTGACAGGTGTTAGCATTAGCTGCTGGCAAACTAGATAAAAGTCTTGCCGGCAGCGGGTTTTGAACCAGGATTGTCGGCATGGCAACTAAGTGCTCTACCACTGAGCCACTCCGCTCCTCTGCTCAAGAAATACGCAAATCCCCATGGGGGATCCCCAGGGACGCCTCTGTCTCCCGGTTTTATGAAGAGTTGAGGTGGTTGTATCCTTCCTACCGCAGTAAGTATTTCCTTGCATCCTTCCTCTATCAATTTATCCAATCCCGCCGTCCCTTATACATCTATGAGCTCCTCAAATTTTAATTCTGGATCTATTCCCGTGATACCCGTTCACACCCTTCCGATTTGTATATAGAAGCCCATCGAACCGCTGCTTTCAACAGATCGTTCCTGTTCCCTGTGGAATTCCATCCCATATTCCATCCGCTGTTCCAAGACCCTTTTCACCTTCAAATCCCACTTATTTGATTACTTCCTGTACCTCCAGTTCCCCAAAGATCATACATAAAATTATCAATATTATTTATATTGTTAATTCATTTTTATTTTTTATGTGCAGTAACGTGAAATCTACTTCACAACAGTAAATCATAAAAAAAAATGTAAAAATAAGTTTATTGATCTTATAAAATGTGTATGTATATTTATGTGTATGTATGTATATATATGTGTGTACATATGTATGCATATATATATATACATATATATATATATATATATATATATATATATATATATATATATATATATATATATATGTGTGTGTGTGTGTGTATGTATAAGGATATAAGTTCTTTTTAGTAATTATTTTTATTTTTTTTAGGTTCTGTTTCATTATCATAAGAATTTGTTTTTTATTTATTATTATTCAATCAGCTTTATAGATTAACTTTCCTGCTTGTTTTTTCCTTCGCACTCTAAGGCTCTAAAGGCCACAATAATGTACAGTTATGTTATTCTAAAGGGACTTGTCCCAGAATAAATAAAGAATTTATTATTATTATTATTAAATTAAAAGCATCCGAGTAAGCATTCCCCCTTCTACCTCTGTGCAGTCTGACCTGCTTTAGAACTTGTACCAACTCTCTCCTTCGGCTCCAGTCGATTCCTCTGCTCCTTAAAGCATCCATTAAGCTCTGCAGTCTTCCCAGGAGATGTGAGGCCTACCTCTGGTCCTTTATCATATCGTAAGTAATACTGGCGCATCTCGGTAGATCCATCTTAAGAGGTGTCCGATCCACCTTTACTTGTGCTCCTCTAAGATGGTCTCAGCTAGTTTCAAGTCGAGATTAGCACGGTCCGTTCCTTATCCGATCTCTCCTTTCTACTTTTCGAAGGTACCTCATTTCAGTAGTTTTGACTTCTGTGCTTTGAGGTCAAGGTCCACGATTCCGAAGAGTTTGGTCTGGTTTGTCACCACTCTTCTTCCTAGGAAACCTCGTCGGACCATATTACGTAAGTTATGAAAAGTAAAAAAAAAACCTACTGTTTCTTAACTTTGTAACGTACTTAAGTAAGTACTTGTCCATTTTTTGTTTAACTTATATTTTCGACACATCATAAGCATAACACACGACCTACCAATAACAATCATGCCATAATATTTATTGATAATTTCAATTCCAGTAGTTCTTTTTAATATTTACGTGAAGATAATCGATGGGTAGTTTTTAAAATATTTAAAACGCTAAAATCATCATAGGAAATTATAATGATGGGCAGAATATCATACAAAATCATTATTTAAATGATTAGTATGTAATTGATTATACTAAAAAAATCTGAAGTAAGATAGAGCGTAGTTCTTGCTCCACCGATAAGATTTCTTGCCGAGGAAGAGAGAACTTAAGTTGCTTAAGGAAATTGGGCAAAGTGGCTCCCTCATTAATAATGCATTGGGCCCGAACAAAAAATCTTTCTTCTCAGGCTCCGTGGTTGAAGTTCCGACACTTAGAATTACACTGCTGTTTTATTAATAATTCCATTTACGTTTAAGAATTATTAATTTTATATGTTAATATTGGTTGTTTTACATGTGGATAATTATACATTATTTCAAGTTCAATTATTACCTGTTACAGGGAGGGAAGTGGCTCTCAGTGGCAGAACACTGAGTTGCCATGCCGAAAATCCTGGTTCAAATCCCGCTTAAGTTAGGACTTTCATTTAGTCTGTCTGCAGCCGGAGATGGACCATACAGGATCTAGGACCCTCCTGGGACTCACCCAGCCTCTAAAAGTTGGTACCCAAAGTGGGTCTAGGACAAATCACCTCCCTGCCCAACCGTTTTCCACGAAACAGTACTGCCTCTATCATGTATTGAACCCCAGTCATCACGGATTGTAGTGGTACAGGTTTTATTTTTGTCCTGTTTAATGGATTGTAAAATGAGTTCAAAGTTCATAATTGCTTAGATCATTTGCAGTTTAAATCATTTTATAAATCAAGATATTTCACTATTACAAATAAAATCTTTTAGGAAAAACGAAAAGTTTACCTCGTTATTGATGATTTAAATTATTATTAGTCTTAATTGCACAATTATTAAACGATTTTTTAGATAAATATAATTAATTTTATGTCAATGGAATTTACAAACTAGAGTACATTAAAACAAATTATATTACTCATGCACAAATTTATTTTCTACCGAAAGTCCTTAAAAGCGGCTTAAAAAAATGTTGCGAGGCAACACCTTTAAATATTCTATCGCTGTTGAATTCATTTTAAATATTATACAGAAAATATATTTATAGCAATAACATTAAATGCTGTTTGCATAAAAAAACAACATTTAGTGCCAACATAAAAAAAATAAATATGAAACTATTACAACTGTAACCACTGCGACCCGCGAACGAGTCTGGGGTTCAGTACATGGCAGAGACTGTACTCTTTCATAGACAACGGTTTTCCAAGGAGGTGACTTGTTCTAGGTCACGCTCATCCGCCAGGTTTTCCCCCCTTATTTTGGGTACCCTATTTTTATAATATTTTATAGAGGCTGGGTGAGCCCCTTAGGGTCCTAGATCCCATATGATCCAACTCCCACCGCAAACAGACTAAAAAAAAGTAACTGCCTGCAGCGGGATTTGAACCCAGAATTTCCGGCATGGCAACTCCGTGCCCTACCACTGAGCCACTCCACTCCCTATGAAACTGTTATATTTCTTAAATATTTTTATTTTGAAGAGAAAAAATTTGGCCCCCAGACCGCCCGCGTCTCTAGTGTGGTGCTCTAACCACTGAGCTACCAAGGCACGCATTCCAGGCAGACAAGTCTATTCTCTTCACCGATCCTATAATATAAGATCTTCAATTTTATATAATCCTATTATATTATATTTCTTATTTTAGGATAAAATAACCACGGCGTATTTGTTTTATCTAAAAAGAACTACGTTTTCATCGGACTGTTTCTACTAATCCTTTATATTTTTTTAAAATAAATATATCTTTTTAAAAGGATGTAAACTGGACTGAATTTATCTAATAATTCGTTCTTATTTCTTTTTTTCAAAAAACTCCAAACTATGAAACAAAAGGACCATGGAGGATAATGGACCTCCAAGTAAAATATTTTTAAAAAATGACAATAAATAAAAAAAAGAGTTACAATCTTTTCAAGATGATGAATGAAAATGATAAAAAAAAATAAGTTCTTGGATGGATGGAAAATGACATGTTTGTCGAAACGTTTCTTATAATAAAGTTGTATTTCATAAACTACTGGAAAAAGGTTTTCATTGGGAGAAGGAATTATAAAATAAATATATCGAATATATAGATAAATACATTGCAGAATGTTAAGTGCAGGATGATAAGAAATACATCATTATGTATTCTGGAAGAGAGTGATTAGGAGTGCTAAATTGAGAGGCTCAAAGTGTTAGAAACTAGTGACTGCTATTAACATAGCAATTGATTAAGAGCTTGCTAACTGGATTTAGGAAGGCCCTATTTAGCACAAGCAATGGCACTCTCCAGCCTGGCTAAGGTTTCTCGACAACTACTTCGTCAATATTCTCCCCTCAATTATTGAAGCACAATATTGAATAACTTATCATTTGTTATGCTAATAATAACAATAGAAATATTATGTATAAAGAATAACTTATATTATCATTAATTGAAAACATTCCAAGAGTCTTTATAGATTATCGCTGTTTAATTTTTTTTTTCTTTATATATATAAAATCTTAAATGATACCAATCTTTCCTCCGTAATTAGACGATTAGCTCACGAAGTTCTTGATATTTCCGAATTTTTTCGGTTACTGTTTTCTGCAAACATTATCACTGCCAGCAACTCCTATTTCAATGATTTGATCTTTCTTTACTACCTTTTCGATAACCAATATATCACACCTAATAAGTGGGAGATGAGTTTTAATGAAAAATTTATCCTGACGAAATCGGTATCTGACCATTTCAGCTGTTACATACTCGCTTAGTGTTACAATAACAAACTAAATTTGTTTTTAAAAACCTTTGAGCTACATTCCTAATTTCACGCTCAAGGGTTTCTTTAAAATCGTTCCGGAACTTCAGAAACTATGTGACAACAAGTTATCAGTAGGACACAATTTTCTTAATCTGCTTGATAACTTTACTAATAGAAAGTTCTATTCTTGTGATTATTAACAGTTACTATTTCTAAGCGAACGGTAGCGCAAATTGAATTTTTCCCCAATTGAGGGTAGCCATTTTATAGAGGCTGGATAAGCCACAGGATGGTTGGAAGATACGTATCATAGAGTCCAACTAGGCTGTGAATTCAGTAACAATCAATCTGCCTCAGGCGTTTTCGCAGCATGGACCTCATCTCAGCAAATCATCTCTTTACACTCTGAGCTTTCCCACAACTATCTATTAAAGTTATATCTTATAAGATACCTTGACCAATGTATGAATAAATACCTGTTTCAATCGGCTAATCGATCCCTAATTCAATTTAGGCAAGGTATCGACTATCGAAATGGGAACGGTTTGGAGAACGGATATTTCTGGTTTATGATGTTGGAGGGGGGAAGCTAATAGCCAATCAGCGCCGCCAATCCTGGGACAATTTCCTGCTACACTTTTAGCCATTCATCAGCGAGTGTCGTCCCGGCTCTGTCGCTCTTCCTTCCCTTCCATTAAAAGCTTCTTTAATAATTTTGGGCTTTGTAACCGAGTTAAGATCCTTAAAAAATATTGTTAAAGAATAGTAATTACTGTATTATTAACAGTCTAATAGATCGATATTCCTGCGCTGGATTCGAACCTAGACCCTCACCTCAGCTGTCCCGCTTCCATTTATTACAGTTTTCGCTTATTACTTATTATTATTATTTCTTTGTTACTATTAATAGATTTCAACTAAAGCTTTACGATAGACTAAGGGCCGACCTGAGGTCTAGTGGCTAGCGTAACAAACTACTAAGCCCAAGATCGCTGGTTCGTAGCCCGGCAGGTGGCCCTAGGATTTTTTTAAGGGAGAAAAAAATCCTTAATTATGGTGTTAGGGTTGATAAGTGAAGTAGAAATAAGAATTGTGAGAAATTAAAAATAAGAAGAAAACCTAGGAGAGGGAGACAGAATAAGAATAATCTATTTTTATTAATTGTTATTTTTATGGTAATTTTTATTTTTTTAAATATTTTTGTTTTGAAGAGAAAAGATTTGCCCTGGCCGGGATTCGAACCCGTCTGCGTCTCCGTTGCAGTGCTCTAAACCTAAGCTACCGGAGTTAGTATCCAAGTCAGACAAATCCGTTCTTTTCACCGATCCTATATCCCGTGTTCTCGCAATTTTTGCGATGTGTACACGGGGAAGAATGTTCATTGAACAGTACTTTAATTAGGATCTAGTTGACATACGTCAATATATATTATTTATAATTTATTTTTATTAATCTTATTTTAATGGTAATCATTTTTAAAATAGTTTTGTTTTGAAAAGAAAAGATTTGCGCTTCGCAAAAATTGCGAGAACAGGGGATATAGGATCGGTGTAGTGAACGGATTTGTCTGACTTGGATAAGGCCCCTGGTAGCTCAGTGGTTTAGATTACTGTGTTTAGAGACGACCCGGGTTCGAATCCCGGCCAGGGCAAATCTATTCTCTTCAAAACAAAAATATTTTAAAAAAAATAGGAATAATTGTAAGACATTACTTCAAAAGAAGTACCCCGTTTTAGATACCTATAGAAGTTTAAATCTAATTATTTCTGTGTTTAATAGAAGGCCTATCCATGTGAATCATTATTGCTCATGTCTTAATGTATTTATAAAATGGTATTCATAATAAGTAATTTCATTAATAAAGTATATTCAGCTATACATATTATAAAACAAAGTCCTCGGACGCGTTTGTTCGCGGTAAACTCAATAACTACTGCACGGATTTTCATCAGTAGATAGAGTGATTCGCCAGGAAGGTTTAGGTATACAATTTGTCGAGGTTTTGTGTAAATGAGTTGGAATATCGATGGGTTTCACCGAAGACGCTGCTTGCCTAATCCCGTGCAATTATCTAACGTGCAAGATAGTAAATTCGTATATAAAGAAATATTTTGTTTTTATTTTTATAATTTCTAAATAATAAAGTACATTAGCTGAGATGGAAAGAAAGAAAATCAAGACTCCCAAAGAATATGCCTTATTACCCGAGCAAAGCTAGTCAAAGGGTCGCTAGTTGTAACTATTTAGATGCTAACTTAACCCAGAAACAATATATACTTATTAATACAATATTGATGGTGTAATTCAGCCGTTCCTTCTTGAAATGGATCAAATCTAAAAATTGAATGGAACCTAAAATAAACAAGTTTTTATCATCAATTATTAATCATGACATTCCAAAGTAAATGGACAAGATAAATGGCCTCTTAAAGAACAAGACATAACATCTAGAAAACGAAAAATATTTATTAAGAAGAAAAGAATACAAGAATTGGTTTATAAATAATTTTTTTTAAACATATCAAAAGGTTATTTAAAAACTTCGTGGAAAGTGACAGAGATGGCAGCACTAGTGCGTATTGGGGTTATTCACAGCTAGTAGTAGCGTCTCTTGGAAGAGCACTCACCAAGTTTCAGGCAGATCGGCCTGTTTATTTTTGTTTAGGTTCGAATAGATTATTTTTGTTAGGAATTTGATAGATTTACAACAAAAAAATGGCCGAAAATGAATTTCATGTATTGATCAAGCATTACTTTAAGATATGCGTAACGCCTGAAGAGACAAATGCAAGTTTGATAAACATTAAAGTGCCTCTGCACCTGCGATTTGAACAGTTTATAATTGTTTTTAAAATTTTCGGGTGAACGTTATGGCATTGTTTAAACTATAAAACAAAAGTTTTAATACTTAAAAGTTCATAAAATTTCAAACTAGGGATATTTTGGCATTCATTGTTTAAATAATGATAAAAATAATAAATAAATTATTAATATCTACTGAGCAAAAAATACAGAGAGCGGTAGATAAGTTTAAAAGGAATTACAATGCTTATCTTCCCTACAAGAGCTACCATAAGATGGGGGTCTTAAAGAGAATTCGTGTTAGTGCTTGTAACGTAAATACGAAACAAGTGTGCGATAGATAGAATCAGGGATTGTTTGGCCAAGAGCTACAAGCAATTTCTCTTTATCCTATCTCCAGGAAGGATCTGTTGTTTGTTCTCAGTCTAAGGACCTTATTTACGCCATCGTATCCTTCCGATATATCTCTCTTCTCTTTTTTTTTAAACAATAACAATGTGTTTTCTTCCTTAATGTAAAAAACATATAATGTTTAAAATGTTCCATTACAATTAGAAAATTAATGACTATAATAGTTGAAGATAGTAGTGTTTGAAAAAAAAAACACGAGTGTTTGCTAGATAAAGTAATGTATAGGAAAAAACAGGAAATAAAAAACACATGCAGTATAGATACAGTTCATTAGCTGGGAGATAGTTTTTTTATTGATATTTACAACTGTATTACAATAATATATCAAGTAAATAGGCTATGTGATACATAATGACATGAGTTAATGGCAAGTAGAGAAACTACCCACCGGTAGTACTCAAATCACTAGTTCAACTAAGAAGGTCACGTGGCCATCTTCTTTTCAGACGCCTCGGAGGATTATTGGGAATTGAAGAGGAAGGTTTGAAACTAGAGGGTTTGAGTGGGAATGAAGTTTGTTATGAAAGGGTAGATTGTGGGTTCGGGCCAAATCAGCCACAAATGGGACATTAAGGTCGTTATGGATGACTTTATTCTAAACAAAATAAGGAGCGTTGAGGATTTTACGAAGGATTTTGGATTGAGGTGATCGAATACGAGAGGAATTCGATGGCTTAGTGGAGCCCCAAAGCTCTACTCCGAAAGTCCAAATAGGTCGTTTGATGGTCATGTAGATGAGTTCTTTGTAATTCATTGGGAGGTTAGAGCGTTTGTCTAGTAAGTGTTGAAGTAGCCTGAAACGTCGAGCGGTTTCTTGTCTTTTCAGTCTAGTATGAGGATTCCAGGTTAATCGTTTGTCAAGATGCAACCCTATGTATCGGATCTGTTCTACAGGCACCAGCGGGATATTATTAAAGGATACTGAAGGGCAGGAAGTCATTGGTTTACGACGTAAGGTAAAAATTTTTGAGAATTTATTTTAATTCTCCAGTTTTGACACCAATAACTGGATTGGTGTTGACTGATAATACACATGTATCATCAGCATTGTCTACAAGTTTAAATCTCACTTATCAATACAGTGGAGTGTCGATTATCTGAACGTTCAATTACCGGAACTTTTTTTTGTTGTTGTTTTTCATGTGTAACTGTTAAAATTATTGTTATATTAAATAAAATTTTACGAAAAATAAAATGATTTTTTCCATAAACATCAATAAGGGGGACCCTAATCATTTCTCGGAAACCTAAAAAAAAAAAAAAATGAACTTAGACTTTAATACTATTTGTTTAGTAAGAACTGTAAACCTAATTTGTTTAGTAAGAACTGTAAACCTAATTTGGTAATTTCATCTGTTTCTCTGAATTACTTCTTATTCATTTGGTTGGTAATGGGTTGCTCATCTTCAGTTTTAAATCATTCTTTGTGAGGTGTAGATCGCATTTGTCATCACTTTTTGATTTAAAATTGCAGCATGTCAACAAACAGAAAACGAGTGGCTCTTTCATTAAAAGACAAATTGGAATTTAAAATTATTTTTAAATTTTTTTTTTGTAAATTTCGATTATACGAATTTTTGATTATCCGAACCACCGCTGACAATATTAGTTCGACGCTCCACTGTATTAATATTAGTACACAACTGAAGTTACGATTAGTTAGAAAGTAGAAAAAATTCAGAATTCTATAGACAGACTAACTTAGTGAAGGCTGAAAGAACTAGCCATCGAGATCTTAGGTTCAATACGTGGTAGAGACTACACTGTACTATAGATGATTCGTCCGAGAACGTGTTGAACCATCGGGTTTTCCCTCGGATTAAGGGTACCCTAAGGTCCATCTGAGGTTGTTAAAATAATAATTAATTGATCTGGCACAGCTGAGCTTATAACTACCCCGCGTACTAACAAACCAAAAACATTCGTAAAATTTAATTATGTTAAAATTAGTTTTGTTTTGAAGAGAAAAGATTTGTCCTAGCTGGGATTCGAACACGGGTCGTCTGCTTCTCCGTAGCAGTGCTCTACACCACCGATCCTATATCCCCGTGTTCTCTCAAAATACACGGGGAAGAATGTTCATTGAACTTTAATTAGGACCTTGTGTACTTATGTCAATATATTATTTTATTAATAATATTATTAAAAATTAGCTGTTATTTTCATTATGATGTGGAGAATTAAGGATGGATTTATTTGTTTAAGCTTAGTCTAATATGTTAACAAAAAGTGTGTAGACGAGAGAAGATACTCGCTGTAGAAGCGAGAAGCTAAAGCCATGTTTGATTGTCGGGAACTGACTAGAGGGGAAAAGTAACATCTGTTTCCGGCAAACTCCTAACGACTTTATTCTCATACCAAGCAGCCTAACTTAGATTACACCTTGCAATATTTACACCTGAAGTTATATCTCACTTCTTCTGATGCTTCAAGAAAATAAAGTTACCCTAAATTATTTAATTACATCATAAATTATGTTCTTCATAAATTTATTTATGGTACAGTACAGCTTCGATTATCCGGACTTTCAATTATCCAAACTGGCTTCGCTGAAAACCGAAAAAATGAATGTTCAACATTGCCATTCTCAGAAAATAAGTCGGAAGAGAATTTTCTAAAATATTTTGTTTCTTAGAACTATAATTTAATACTTAGAAGAATTAGGAACTTTACTGAGTTAAAAAAGAAATCAATATTGAAGTAATCTAATATTAAAACGTTGTTCATGTCACTTCCATAAATCATACTTTATGGTACTTATGCTTACATTCTTTCATTGATGTTAATTTTTTCGAACTACTTAAGTTACATGCACTTTTTTAACTTACTGCTCAATAAAATAAAGTGTTTTTTATGCAAACGCTGTGATTTTTTTTTTTTTTTGTGTTGATTGACTCATCTTTCCTTAAAGGGAATTGCTCTACTGCAGATCATTTTTAAGTAACGTACATAAGTTTATTTTAATTAATCTAAATCATGATCTATTTTTTTAACTTTATACTAAATTTTCAATTAATATAGAAGAACAAAACCTCAAATGAGTCATTAAATACTTGTTAAGACATTATTGAAAAAAATCTAATCAAATAGCCTTAACCCTCCAAAAACAAGAAACAAAAAACTGTCAAAATTCAGTAGTTGCATTTGGGCCTTGGAGGTGGTGGGTGGGACGTTTCCTCAGGTTTGTATCTTGCTGTATTATTAAACGTTAAGACGTGTTGTATTCGTTTATTTCCTTTGCTATTATTCTTTTTGTGTTCTGAAGAAGCCTTAGGAAATCTTGAAAAGTATTTTTGTTTCCTGTTTTTAGTTTAGAGACTTAACGCTTTTGGTAGGGATTTTTCCACCAATTTCTTAACATTTTTTAAAATATTAGCAATATAACCTTTAACGAAATAAAGTTACGTTTTGAAATAAATTCTAATTCTATTCTATTTTTATTTAAATTCTATTTCTCACTATTTATATTTGATTATCTGTTAGATACTAAAGACTCTTCATACTTTGAAGCGGTACACTTTTGTTTAGGCGATTATAATTATTTTCAATGAATCAGATTAAAATTATTATCTGATAATATAAAATATTTTAAATAAGAATATTTAAAAATATAATCGATGTTGTTTACAAAATAACCTGCGACGGAGAAGCTTCTATCAAAACCCTAGAGAGCTGATCCGGCTTTAGGAGATTTATAATTTTCTTTTAAGATGAACTCTTCTCTCTCCAGATTTTTTTAAAGGATATTTTTTTCTAATTGGGTCATAATTGCTTTGAAAGCCTTTTTTCTTAATAATGAGAAAGGTTTCAAAGAATTAACTTCTCGTATTTTAACGAATCTGGAATAAAAATGATTTACCTGGTATTACATATATTTATTATTCTTAAGCAGGAGGTGTAAAATTATTTATTTATATATTCATATATATCTATATATATACATATATGCTATAAATACCAACCCAAATTTTTACAAATTATACAACTTCCATTTAATTCTACTGCAGCAGACACATAACGTTTTAGTATAGGAATCCCGATATTTTTTTAGAAATCAAAATTTATTTTTGTACTTATGATCAAAAAAGGTGAAATTAGCACACTTGAGTGAAGAAGGAAAAACTGTAGAGAAGTTAACAGAATAGAAGAAAAAATATCATGCATTTATTTTGTAGTATCTAGTATCTAGTACGTAGTTGTTTTATACCTAAAAACCTGTACCACTACAACCCATGAACGGGTCTGGGGTTCAGTACATGGTAGAGACTGTACTGTTTCATGGGCAACGGTTCTGCAAGGAGGTGATTGCTCCTAGATCATGATATATAGTTTATATCATTTATATCTTATTTCACTCCATTCTCTGTTTAGGAATGACAATCCTAAAACCGAATAGTAGGAATAAAATATTTCCCTGCAAGCATTGAGTAATGCTGTTCATTACTCAACTAAAACTGGCGTGGAAAGTCCCACTTTCCCCCACTAGTGAGGGAAAACCAGATTCCCTCCAGTGAGGAAAAGTAACAGCTACGTAGATCGAATTTGACAATCAGCACTCAGTTATTTTAAATGTCAAATGGCGGTATTATATTATTCATTTTATATTCCTTAAATGTTAAAATAAATAATTTTAGAACTATTTTATATTTAATTCAAGATAGAATTTATTTATTTTGAAGCGATTTTATAGAAATATTTAATATAACCTTAAATGTATTAGAACCTTCACACTACAGAAATGTGGAGATCTACCCACAAGCGCTAGTGTAGTTTTAACAAATTTAAAGTTTCACCTTTAATTTCTTAATTTTTAAATGGTTGCAGGAAAATTGTAATATTTAACACGTGAGAAAAGTGCTTATAACACCCTCGTTTAATGCATGTGGTAAAATTCACTCTGGTGTAATACAGTGGCACTTTCCTCACTTGTCGAATAAATCATGCTTATATTATTTTTTAGCAATGCATTACATTTTGTTCATTTGAGTTCATAAACATTGCTATATTTTATGTAACAGCTTAAAGAAGACATTGTGGTTTTGTGATTTGCCCTATTTAAAAATTTATTTAAATTTAACTCATCAAGCATTACAAAAGACTAAATCAGTAGTATCTGGATCCGTTGCTTGGCAACGCCGATAAAAAAATTGTATGTAGGATATATATATATATATATTTATTTTGCATTTGAACTTACTACATAAACGAACATTTGTAATATAATGCTTTCAAGAAAATGTACACGGAGACCCTAACCGATTGATAGAGCAAATAGCAACGACTCTGATGCCTGGGAACACAAGGAGGAAATTAAAAGAACGTGGATAAAGGATTTATCATAAGAAAGGATCAAATCACGATTGCCGCTGGATACTGTTCTTCTTCGTGTCTTTTATTTCATTCTGTTGTAATTTTAATAACAGAAAATGTGCTAATTCTCATTTTGAATAACTTGACAGGTGTAAATATGTAAAGAAAAAATAATCTACTCTTCTCGTTGAAATGTTGACAGAAGTTAGCAATGTTTTTTATATTAATAAAATTCTCTGCTTTCTCCATCCAATAACTCCATCAACAATTGAATAAAATAAAATAAAGACATATAAAATATGAAAAAGGGAATTGGACAATAGGCCTTTACTAAAAAAGCAGTTATCTCTACTCCACACCAGTGAGCCAGCGATTCGTCGAAGAATCGGAACCGTCAAACAGAATTATCTGTCAACTGGAATATCGATCTCTCTGTCTCGAATATTTTACATTGGAGCGATGTGTTCCAATTCGCTTCATCGAGGAGCGATGTGTTCCAACTCGCTTCATCGGGTCTCAGATCTACATCGCTTATCGCTAATGGACCGGCCAATGGGTTTTCGATAAAAAAAAAAGTTAAATTTATATTTCCTGCTTGTTCGGGGCGATTAATCGGAATCAAATACTTTCTGATCAATACTTCGATGAATCGATTCGCCTCTAAAGCGCCGCCATTAATACTACGGCAACATCTATTCAGATACGGTATTTATGGTAATGTAGTTCATGACATAGTATAAGATAGTTTCTGGAGTCTATTTTTACAGTTGCAGTAACAAAGAAGTTTAACTGATTTAATAATTAATTTTATTGGAAGCTAACAGCAATTATTTTTACCTAATTGGTGGTTATATTAATTTATTTCTTTATAAACTGTATTAAAACATTACAAGTAATTAACGGTAACCTGTGGTCTAGTGGTTAGCGTAACAAACTACTTAGCCCAAGATCGCGGGTTTGTAGCCCGGCAGGATTTTTTTAAGGGAGTAAAAAATCCTTACTTACGCCGTCCTTCGGAAGGGACGTTAAACGGGGGTCCCGAGCCTTTACAATGTCAGGTACTCGTTAAAAATCCCTATCCTAATTAAACCTGGATAGACAAAATTTAGAGCTCCCACTGTAGCATCGTCCGATTAGCCATAGCAGCATAAAGTGACGTTAAATAAACAACTGACAAGTAATTGACAGGAATAGTACGTAATCATTAAAGAAAATTAGTGAAACTACTCAGTGATAGTACTCAAATAACAAGTTCAACTTAGAAGGCCGCGAGGACATTTTCTTATCAGACGCCGCGAAGGATAATCGAGAATTGAAGAGGTTGCTAAGTTTGAAACTAGTGGGATTGAGTGGGAATAGACTTTGTCATGAAACAAATGGGACATTGAGGTCATCATGGACTCATCATTAAGTCTATCATCATAAAGTCTTATTCTTAACAAAGTAAGTAACATTAAGGATTTTACAAAGGATTTTTGATTCTAAGGATCGAATATTGCATCAATACTTAAAAAAAACCTGCATGACAACAACCAATGAAGTATCTTTGGTTCAGTACATGGTAGAGACTGTACTGTAGGACAACGGTCGTGCAGAGAGGTGATTTGTCGGAGATCACGATTAACCACCAAACTTTCCCCAATTTTGGGTACCCCCTTTTTATTTGCTGGGTGAGCCACAGGAAGGTTGTAGGTCCATCGGTGGCTGGTAACAGTGCAAATAATTTATCTACTATTGACGGATTTAAACCCGCCAACTCCTGCACTGAAACTCAGCGCTCTAAGAATATTTGAGCTACCAAACTCTAATAGTCCTGGATCCATGTATGTTTAATGTAAAAGTAAGTTTAATTAATAAAAAAAGAAAAAAAAAAGCTTAAACTGTAGCTAGGGGGGGGCAAAATGAGAAGAGAGGACACTTGGCCGCTAAACAAAGGCACTAATGCCCAAACTTAATTCTGCCGCTATTTGCCCCCCCCCCTCCTGCCACCACCCCCCCTCCTCCTGTCTCTAGTCCAATGTTCAATAAAAATCTATGTCTTCTACTTCCTCTATTAGGGGTTAAAACCAAAACTATTTATGTTGTTAGTATAAAATAAAGATAGTTATGCTAGGCTGGTTTAAAAACGAGAACGAAATAAGCCAGGAACAAAATTGTTATACATATTTTAAAAATAAATACTCCCCTCCGTGGAGTTGAATAGCCCCTAAAGGCAAAACACGGAGGGGACATTTCCCTTCCACGAGTTGACAATTTCTCAAACAAGGCAACACCTCTCTGCTTCTGACAAATCTTTCTCGAGTTGTTTTCACATTTTTCTCTTCTCAGCTTTCATTATTCAAATCTGCAAAGACTCTGGGTGTATTTCGCATTGAATAAGAGACATTGGCTTAAAAGATAATTTTCCTTTATAAAAAATATATACATACAAGGTAGTAAATTAATTTTAAATAATAAATTAATTACAATTTAAAGAATAAAATATTTTTTATAATTCATTATTTTTATTAATTTTATTATTTTTAAATGTTTTTGTTTTAAAGAGAAAAGGTCTGCCCTGGCCGGGATTCGAACTCGAGTCGTCTGCATCTCTAAGCTACCAGGGGTCGTATCCAAGTCAGAGAAATCACTGAACACTTATGTCTGTTCAAAAAATAATCGTGAAATAGAAATAATAATAATTATTTTAGGGCTCCATGGGCTCTGTAATGTATTGAACCTTTGAAAAATGGACATCAAAGTTGTGATAATATAACAGTTAATACCGTTGAAATATATATAAAACCTGTACCACTACACCTCAACAAGTCTTTTGTCTTGTTTTCAATACATAGTAGAGACTACGGTTTAACAGGAAGGTTAAACACAAACAGCAGGGTTCGAATAAGGCTAACAGATTAAAAGATTTCTCGACCACAGTCGGTTTCGAGCCTGTAACCTTCAGCTTTCAACTCTACGCACCAAGCTACCGCTCTATTATATATATATATATATATATATATATATATATATATATATATATATATATATATATATATATATATATAATAATAATGTATATATATATATTATATATATATACATTATTATTATAGATATATATTATTATTATCTATATTTTCTTCTCGGATTTGCGGGTTCAAAACAGAGATGGGGGACAAGTCCAACCATCTGCAGTTATTATTTTTGGTTTTTATATTTTTCATCTCTAAATATTCAGAAATTTTCTAACGATCCTGGCTGTGTCTAGGAGAACTGCCTGCTGAGCCTCCTTTAAAACCTCGACCTGAATTCCCAGTTTCTCAATGCCCTCCACCGTGGATTTAGGAACCAATCCATTCGTGGAGATCACAATAGGTGTTACCACCACGCTTTCCATATCGTATAGCTCTTTTAGCTCAGCCGCAAGTTCCTGATACTTCCGAAGCTTCTCTCCAATAGTTGAGCTCACATTATTGTCGTTAGGGATCGCAATATCAATTATACTTGCTTTCCTCCCACTCAACTTTATAAGGAGGATATCTTATATTATGATTAAGGATATCTTATATTATACATTATTTATTGTTCTTTTGATTATTTTTTAAATACATTTATTTTATTTTGAAGTGAAATATCTATATTGAGATATATATATATATATATATATATATATATATATATATATATATATATTTATATATATATATATATATATATCAAGAGAGAGTGGCGGGGTGCACGTCGGAAAGGTACATCAAATTCTTGCATACGCCGATGATATAGCAGTCCTCGGAAGTAATGAAGGGGATATCGAGAGACTCGCTAAGGCGCTTATGAAAGAAGCAGATCAAATCGGCATGCAGGTATTGAGGAAAGAACAAAATACATGATAGTAAGCCGTAAAGTCCAACACAGAAACAGCATCTGCGTGGATCGCAAATCGTTCCCGAAAGAAGATACCTTCAAATACCTCGGCTCCACAATAATCTCAACTAATGACCTACTGACTGAGATAGACCAGCGTATAACAAGTGCAAATAGAGCATTCCTCGCTCTTTCAAGAGTATTGAAATACTGAAGCATCTCAAGAAATTAAAAAATTAGGGTGTATAATTCTGTAATAAAGCCGATTCTGATATACGGCTGTGAAACGTGGGCTCTCACCAGCCCCCTAGAAAGCAGAATCGAGAGATGGGAAAGAAAAATACTTCGCACGATAACAGGAGCGGTATGGGATGAGACTCTTAACTCATGGAGGAGAAGGACCAATAAAGAATTGCACACGGAAACTGGTCAGGCGATATCTCAGGATATGAGAGCAAGAAGGCTAAGATGGGCGGGGCATGTAGCTCGAAGTGATCCGTCAGGACGCCTCTACACAACTATGAATGTCACAATAGTTGGCAAGAGACCACGTGGGAGGCCAAAGACCAGATGGATTGACAGAGTCAACAAAGATGCTACGGAGCTACATGTAGCAGACTGGAAATCAGCGGCCCAGGATAGACAGAGGTGGAGAAGGCTTGTAAAGGCGGCCAAAGATCTACAAGGTCTGTAGAGCCAACCGAAAAAAAATAAATATATATATATATATATATATATATTTATTATTTATTTATATATAAATACAATTTTTATAAGGGAGTAGAGTGGATCGGTACATAGGGTGCTGAGGTTTATTGTTTGTTTATTTATCGTCACTTTATGCTAGTACAGCTAATCGGACGATGTTGCAGTGGGAGCTCTAAATTTTGCCTATCCAGGTTTAATTAGGAATCCAGGTATTTTAACAAGTACCTGACATCGTACAGGCTCAGGACCCCCGTTTAACGTCCCTTCCGAAGGACTGCATACTATACTAACCACTAGATCACAGGTCGCCCCCCGCTGAGTTCTAGAATACACCATTGGCAGATAAATTATTTGATCTCTTAACCGCCAATCGTACTCTTCTGAGGCTCATCCAGTCCCTATAAAGTGGGAATCTTAAATTAGACGGGAAAATCGGACGGCAGAGTTTAATAGATGACAACTCTACCATGCACTGAGCGCAAGCTCCTTCGTAAGTTTTTTTTTGTACACGTTTTTTAATTATTTTTTTTACAAGCTACTGGCTAAATTAGTTATACATTTTTATTTTACAAAAGGGAAAGGTCGTCTCTAAATAAATGTTAATTCATTAGTGGAAAAATTCCAACTAAAAACCTGAAATCTCTTAACTAAAACAGGAAATTGAAAATACCTTTCCTTTCAAGTATTTTCAATTTCCTGTTTTAGTTTAGAGACTTAATGTTTTTAGTTGAAATTTTTCCACTAATGTATTATTATTTTAATATAATAATATAGTTGGTTATACATTTAAATTATTTAAAGGAAGATACTCCCTCAGGGCCCTGCTTTAAGATACTCTGTATTGAGGGTTAGTATGGTTAGCATCTGAAGGAGTTTGGTAGCGACCGCACGTATCCCAACGCTTTAATATTTATAACAGAGCTCTATGATTTCCTTCCCTGCGGTGTCACTGCGGACATCTTCTGAGTTTTTTTTTCTCAAAAAGCTTGTCTCCAAGTTTGTCATAGTGAAGAAAAAATATTAAAAAAGCACCCTCCTGGCATTAAAACATTATTTAAAAAAAAATTTAAATGTCAATTAATTTAAAAATAATCAGCTATGTGTGCAACATTAAAAAAAATTCCTCTTAAACCGTAAGTACATATTTAAATTCTAGAAGAGACATTTGATGGAAAGAGTTAACAAAGAATTACAGGCAAGTAACAGGGATTTTTTTTTTTTTGGCTATCATCTAAAGCATTGAAAACCAGCTTAGTATCATTATTTCAACATTCTGATCGAAGTACATAAATAAAATAAAATACAATGTTGAGAGAAAGATATAACTAAGTCACAGAGGATTATTAATAGGAAACTTTTCATGTCGAAAAAAAAATTTAACATTCCTAATAATAAGAGCAACAATTTAAATGTCAATCAAAGTATTTATAATAAGCTTGTAATTTTTTTAAATTCTGACTAAGGGCTAAAATATGTTTGTTATGTTGAAGAAAATTAATTCAAATACTTTTTAATAATATTTTTTAAAAACTTCTGACTATACAAGCAGTAATTTAAATTCCAATTAAATTGTATAAGAAATCAACTTACAGTTTGTGACATCTTTTAAATTTCGGGTCAACTGCATATATACCAAAAAGTAAGTTGAAAGAATAAGTTATACATGAACGTTACTAAAATATTTTGTTTAATTATTTTTAAGAATTTTTCTAAAAGTAAATCATCTGTAAGTAAAAGCAGTTATATAATCCTGGCTTAAAATCAGTGTATAAAATCAAAAAGAAAATTGAAAGTTCTCGCAGGAACGTTAGTAGAATACATGTTTTAAATTGTTTAATGATCTTTTTGTATATTTTAAATTTAAATCAATATCACGTTATAAATTACAGTATAAAATGATTAAGATGACTTCAAATGGTAACGACGTACAATTTTATTATTTTCATGAAGCTTTTTAGAGTACGTCCACGGTAGAGAGGATGTATATATATATTATATTGAGATTATAATACAAACATTTTTAAAAAATAATTTTATTATTTTTTTTAAGATGGCATATATAAATGTCATTCTTACCTGCGAAATGGGAAACACTGGTAAGAACTTCCAACATGTTGTCCTTCAACCTATCCTCCGGACTGATGAGAAAAATCTGACGTCCAACATGGCTGGCATTTCCATCGCTGAAGATGGTCGATGAAGAAACACTATGATTTTTCTCTCAATTTTTTTCTTTTCTAAATAACATATTGTTCTGAATAACTGAGTTTAGTTGTATGCTATTTGTTTTAATTGTCAACAGCTTGTTTCTGCGTTTATTTATACTTAATTTTGACTTCAATGCAAAACATTTCGTGGGCGAAATAAAAATTCAAAGTGCTATATGTATGGAACTGGGCGTTATAGTAATTAATGGGTCTATATTTTTATATTATTATAAATATATATTCATATAGAGGAAATAGAAATAGAAAGAAATGGCCGCTAAGGTAGAATGGTCAGATCCATGGCTAAGGGAGATACCAAAGAGGGGTGGTCCAAGACTGCACCTTTGTGAGGACACTCTCTGAAAAGATCCCGAAGAAGAAGGAGCGAGGATACGAAAGAAGGAGGCCAGCGAACGATGCTGTCGCAGGAGAGTCTTGAAAAAATCCAGTTCAGAATAAAGCTAGGACGTTTGAAGAAATAATAATTTGAGAGTAATAATAAATTGAGAATAATTTAAATTTGTATATAGTAGTCGTCATTTAGTTGGAAGATTAAAATAATTTAAAAAGTTTAATATTTATATAAGAACATATTTTTACACTCCCACCGTTGTTTTTTTCCGAGTTGCCATAGCAACATAAAGTGACGTTAAATAAAATTAACAATCATTATAAAAGATAAATAGTAACAATTATCCCAAATTTTAAGTGTTTAAAGTGATTTCCTAGATGATCAAGACAGTTTCGGCACTTTTCTTTAACAGCAGCAGTGGCTGAACGGTACTGGATATGTGATATTGGTCCACAAGATTTAATTATCCATCTTTGTAAAAAATTAATATCATTGACAGGCTTTGCGTAGACTTTTTGTTTAATGTCACCGTTAGACATAAAGTCTATGTCTTGGTATCCTAAATTCGAATTTTCAAATTTGATTCTTAACCCTGAAACACCCTATAAACTCTTGGGTTCGTATTTCAAAAAGAAAAAAAATACTGGCACAAAATATACTGTTAAATAACCATTAATGGAAAACGAGAAAGAACTGTTATCTCTTATGAGAGATCTTTTACATTTAGAGCCTAATCTAAAACCTAAAAGTGGTGCTTCTATGCTTCCATATGTTGCCTAAGATGCCTCCATTATCTTTAACTACAGGAGAAGATTATACGAAAGTAAATGGCTCATGTAGCGCTCGTCCGAGCCACGTGTCAGGCCAACTAACGAAGTAATTCCAAGTTCTTCGCGAGGAGCCAACACATTAAGGTGAAGATGGCAGTCCAAAAAGTTTCAAGTTTCGAGCCAACACCTGCTTCCAACATCTTTAGGCTAATTAGTAGGCGAGGCTTTAACCTGGTCTGGTAAGAGGAGCCCAGCTGGTCTCTTAAGTAGATAGAAATCAACATTAAAATCTCACAATACTCAACATACAAGACAAACATATTATAATCAGTAAAAGTATTATTAACAAAGGCAATATACTTAATCGTTTCATAGGAAATGTCACTTTTCGAAGGATAGCTTATTTTATTAAACAGCTTTATGAAATCAAAACATTTAAACTCATTTTTTATACACTATCCCAAAGTGTTATCAATTTGCATATCCCATAACTGAAAAATCAGAGTTTTGTGATGTAATAGTCTGAAAATACGTTTCGGATTTGAGAATAATTAAGAACAATAGTTAAGGAAGTTGTCCAAACATCAGAACATATTGAAATCTGTTGGAGATAGGTCTGAAGAATGAGGTGGGTGTGGGAAGACTTCGTAACCCAGCTCCTTTAGATTCTTCACTTTGACTGTCTGTCGTGAAACTGTTTTTACTGCATTATGTCAATATCCCTGTATGGTGTAGATGTTTACCTATGGTTAAAAAGTATAACTAAAATATTATACTGAAGACCACGCTGGACCACACCAGAAATCAACTAGTTTTTGGGTTGGAAAATTTTTCATTTGTTGCAACTGATCCGATCGTCACAGGACTCTTCCCCGAACGAGGTGGTAATGTTTCTTGCTGTTTTAGTCTTGGTTACAGCTGCCAAGTTTTCATGTTTTAACTGATAAAATAAAAGAAAATCTTATGTTTCATTGCCCATATTTGATGGCGTACTAAACAATGTTCGTTCAATTATAGTGATATTATATACTATCATAAAAGGAAGGATTATTAACAGCTCATTAAAATCTATAAACATAAACATAGTGAACAAAAGAAGTCCACTACTTCCGGTAGCGGCACATTTTATTTTTTAATTATTATTCAGATCACATGATCTTAATTATCCCAGAGATCATCGTTTAGCACTGCAACATAGCACTACAGGTAAAAGTTTTAAGCATAGTTGAAATTCTACATCTATAGATATTATAAATCAAGTCCTCGACGGCGTTTGTTCGCGGTAAACTCAATAACTACTGCACGGATATTCATGCGGTTTTCACCAGGAAGGTTTAAGTATATAATTTGCCGAGGTTTTGTGTAAATGAGTTGGAGCATAGACGCTGCCCAATCCCGTGCAATTATCTAACGTGCAAGATAATAAATTCGCGTATAAAGAAATATTTGGTTTTGTTTTTATTTTTATAATTTCTAATAAAGTACATCAGCTGAAATGGTAGAAAGATCAAGACTCCGAAAGAAGCCTAACCTATGATATTCACGTGATCCTTAGTAGTACGTGATTGAAAAAAAAATGCATTACACAGACAAATTATGTCGGCATAATATGCATTATTACCCGAGCAAAGCTGGGGTGGGTCGCTAGTTATATAATAAAAAAAATGACTTAATTTATTAATTAAAATTGAATATTCAAACTAGATTATTTTAAATGAATTTATCCGGTTAGAGATTCTTTTTAAACGAATTAAATAATCAGGAAATGTTCCGGAACATGCCAACAACAACTCTTATTGCGTAAGTAGGACATAAATTATTTTCCACCAACTGCCTCAAATGGCCCCAGCTTGCAACCTAGACATAAAGAGCAATGCCATTTGCCGTCGTAAAGTATGAAATGGGAGGGCGGGATATTATTTCATCTTCAGGAAAAGAAAATGGTCTCGGGCTCGGGTACCAGGGGCTATAAAGTATCATATAAGTACCAGTACACTTCCAACCCCTTCATAAACCAGATGTATTAGGGGTTTTTGTGTCGTTTTTATTATTTTCGTTTTTACTAAATTATAATTAAAGGAAATTGTATTTATAAAACTATATCATTATGATATGAGTATGATTTATATCGATAACAACTAACGCATATACTGTATCATACATCTCTAGTATATACTATACTTATGCTTTGTTTCATTTGGCTAATTATATTTAATATTTGTTTTCTGAAAGCATCAATGAATTATATTGTTTAAAAAAATGTTGGGAATCCCAACAGAGATTCCTAATTAATTCCTGCTGGGGAATAGTGTTTCAAATCAGTTGATGCCATTCTCATTAGACAATGGTGAATGCATGTCGGGCCTTCAATGGGCTGCCACGCAATCCGTTTAGCTGAGAACAAAGCGAGTTTAGGGTCGATCCTCGCTAGGGAACACTCAGCCTCTCTACATCCTAATAAATTATCAATTTTATACATTTTTGGAGTCCTAAACAGTCCATAATTAATTAAGAAAAAAAAATACGTTTCTAATGTATAGGATATTGAAAATTGATATATTGGATGTTTGTGAATCAAGTAATCAGACTGATGTTCTAGTGTTCGTATGCTGATGATACATGTGTATTATGAGTCAACTCCAATCCAGTTATTTAAGACTCCAATCCCATATCACTGATCTTGAGGAATGGTGTCAAAAATGGAGAATTGAATTAAATTCTCAAAAACCCCTTCAGTATCCATTAATAATATCACACTTGTGCCTGCAGAAGAGATCCGATTTTTAGGGTTGCATCTCGACAAACGATTAACCTGGAATTATCATACAAAACTGAAAACACAAGAAACCACTCGACGTTTTAGGCTACGTCAACACTTACTACACAAACGCTCTAAGCTCCCAATTAATTAAAAAAGACTCATATACATGACCATCATGTGACCTGTTTGGACTTACGGAGCTTTGGGGCTCCACTAAGCCATCGAACTCCTCTCGTATTCAATCCCTACAATCCAAAATCCATCGTAAAATCCTCAATGCTCCTTATTTTGTTAAGAATAAAGTCATCCATAATGACCATAAGTCCCATTTGTTGCTGATTGGGCTCGAACCCGCAATTTATCCTTCGTTGAACATGCGATTTGAGTACTACCAGTGGGTAGTTTCTCTACTTGTCATTATCTCATGTCATTAAGTATCACTTAGCCTATTTACTTGTTGTATTACTGTAAAACAGTTGTAAATATCAATAAATAAATAACAAAAAAAAATATATATATATGGTCTAGAGTTCGACCTGGCAATACTGGGAACGTGGCAAGTGGAGGAAGAAGCAGGTAAACATTTAAAATGAGTTTAATGAATGATTGTTGCAATATTGAATTTTTCGTTAGAATGTTTTTTTGTTGTGTTCAAGAAATTAGTGACATAGAAGCTCAGAATATTTTTTTGTATAGTTGAATGTCCATACATATACATAGTGGATTGAATATAATAGAAAATTATAGCTGGGTCTTTATCGTTTGATCCCCGCAGCTATTTATATATTAAAAATCAAACACATTTTATGAAAAAAATAGCTACATTAACACAGTTATTCTAAAGACCAACATTTTTATATGCGTGCCCTTATAGATCTGCCTCGACATAAATTCACACAAATAAGAAAAAGTCCAGGATCTTTTAGTTCCTGCCTCTGCCTTATTTCTTCCTTTGGCTGAAGCCCACGGTGACTCAATTGACTGCGTCTGCGCTCCAGTTGGCAGATCCACAAATTGTTCTGAGTGATTTGACTGTATAAAGTTTGTACTCATATCCCACTATTATTTCTAGTTTTGAGGATACCTTCCATAATTCAGACATGATAATTGTTCATATAATGCATGCTAATAGTGTGCTTTCATTCCTGTTCGGCACTGCCATAAATGAAGCATTATTTTTTCCCTGGCATATCCCACAGAAAACCCACTGTTGTTGATATACTCTTGTATAACTTCATTTTTTTTATAACTTCATTTAACGGAAAAGACCCTAAAGTTCCATTAAATACGATTTAGGCATTCATTTATGCTTGGACTACAGAAAATATACAATCAACTTATTTTGTTAAGAAGAGTTAAGTATTAGTTTGATCTTTAAAATAACTGTTATTAAATGTAGTTATATTTTTCGTAACATGTGTTTTATTTCTAACCATAAATTATTTAACGAAAAAGAGCCTAATAGTTTAGCGGCTTCACACAGTTCAGTAAATTAATTTTGCAATGATATCTCATATTTCCATTACTGTATTTATTTACTCTACTAATCTTCAATTTTCCGGGTCATATTCAATTTTCAATATATAATCTCTTCAAAAAACATGGTCTGATTACATGTTTACTGGTTTATCTCACGTTTTCCTCTAAATTCATTTCTGGTATACTCCTTCAATTTCGGCTTGGATGTTTTCTGCATTGCTGAATATTATAAGCTACTCTTCCAGAAATTCTAGAATTTTCAGTTCCCCTGTTATTTTTTTATTCTTCACTTCAACTGCTATCCTCGTAACGAAGATCGAAAAATTATATGATATTATTTTAGATTTTAGGGAGCGGAGCGGCTCAGTGGTAGAGCACTGAGTTGCCATGCCGGAAATCCTGGTTCAAATCCCACTGCAGGCAAGACTTTTATTTAGTCCGTTTGCAGCCTGAAATGGATCGTATAGGATTTAGGACCCTCCCAGCCTATATAAAATATTATAAAAATAAGGGATGAACTTTGGCGGTTGAGCGTGACGTAGGACAACTCACCTCCTTGCAGAACCGTTGTCCATGAAACAGTACAGTCTCTACTATGTACTCAACCCCAGACTCGTTCACGGGTTGTAGTGGTACAGGTTTTTTCTGTTTTTTTATTTTTTCAATTTTAGATATGGCAGATCTGGAAAGCGTTTTTTCTAGAGTTCATGGACTACTCTCTTCGGTTCCGCAGCCAGAAATGTAGTATTTTCTTCCCGGATAATTTCCTTGAACTAGAAGTATATTTATCTTTACGCATGTGTCCCAGGTCTTTATGACAATCATTACTTATTTTCCCCCCTCAACTCTGTCCATCCAACTTATTTTGTGAATCCTTCGGCACAAATATATTCCAAATGAATATGTCTTTGTATCTCGTTCTCATTTACTACAACCTAAACCTAAATTAAATTTAAAAATAAATAACGGAGTTGGTTTTGTGATAACTATAAGTTTCCAACACATTTTCAAATGTAAGGAGTCGTTTTATCATCATTAGGTAATGTATCAAATACATAAAGCATATACAATCATGTTCTCTTCACATTGTTAAACTTCTTCAACACCCCTTCTCTTTTATATGTTTATACAGTCCTTCCCAAATATTGTAAGGTAGAGTAAGAAGAGAAGACTATAATCTTTTTTCTTTTTTTTAAATTTATTTATTGATATTTACAACTGTATAAAAAAAAAATACATCTAGTAAATGGGCTAAGCGATACAAAATGACATGTGAAAATGACAAGTAGAGAAACTACCCACTGGTAGTACTCAAATCACAAGTTCAACTAAGAAGTCACGGGGCCATCTTCTTTTCAGACGCCTCGGAGGATTATCGGGAATTGAAGAGGAAGCTAGGTTTGAAACTAGAGGGTTTGAGTGGAAATGAAGTTTGTTATGAAAGGATAGATAGCGGTTTCGGGCCAAATCAGCAACAAATGGGACATTAAGGTCGTTATGGATGATTTTATTCTTAACAAAATAAGGAGCATTAAAGAGTTTACGAAGGATTTTGGATTGTAGGGATTGGATGCGAGAGGAATTCGATGGCTTAGTGGAGCCCCAAAGCTCTACTCCGTAGGTCCAAATAGGTCGTATGATGGTCATGTAGATGAGTCTTTTGTAATTATTTGGGAGCTTAGAGCGTTTGTCTAGTAAGCGTTGAAGTAGCCTGAAACGTCGAGCGGTTTCTTGTCTTTTCAGTATCGTGTGAGGATTCCAGGTTAATCGTTTGTCAAGATGCAACCCTAAGTATCGGATCTGTTCTACAGGCACCAGTGGGATATTATTAAAGGATACTGAAGGGCAGGAAGTCATTGGTTTACGACGTAAGGTAAAAGTGATTTGATGCGGTTTTTGAGAGTTTATTTTAATTCTCCAGTTTTGACACCATTCTTCAAGATCAGTGATATGGGATTGGAGGGTTTGGGATGCAATAATTGGATTGGTGTTGACAGATAATACACATGTATCATCAGCATGACTATAATCTTAAAAAATATAGTCTTTAGTAATGTAGAGTATTCTGTAAGATAGCTTATAACCTGTAATGTTAGTCCATAGTCAAAACACCAGATGTCGTAGATGAAAATTTTATATAAATTTATTTTGATTCACTAATAAATACGTCTTTCATCTTGTACTTTTAAGTCTCTTCTACTAAATCAAGAAAGACATCTAGTGTACGCATCAGATGTCTTCTAATATTGTTATAAAGTGTTTCGACTATGTCATAATTTTGCCATATTTCGGAACTCAGATATTTTGAGCATATTCCAAAATAGTTTTTATTTTATAAATATAAAAATGCGGATTTAATCGGATCTCATCGACGGAATGGCGTAGCCTAACCCGAGCACCTCGGCCGAACTTAAATCAATATCCCAGGCTAGGCTGTCACTGCTTCATGAATAAGCATAATTGGTTCTCGTGAATAATTTATTATCACTTGCCGCTCGGGTGACGTTCTCGCGACACCGAATACAACACAGAAACATCATTAATACTCCATCCCTTTCTAATAAGGTTTGTCACCGCTACAACCCTACGGATTTTCATATTAACCATTTACAACGAGACCCTTGCGAGGTTTGCCTCAATTGAGGTTTAATTAATGTATAAATATTATTACGAGTCACAGATGATATATTCGATTCAGAAACAAGAAAACAAATTGGTCATTTCTTTTTACAGACCAGATTAACGTGAGATCGTACCGTATAGCAGGGTGGGGGCGAAATCATTGATAAGTAACCGTAAAACTTGGACAAAGACTAGAAACAAAAAAACAGATTAGAAATATGTTTCCGTAACAAAAAAATTAGTATCAATGAATTTAAGAATTGCTCAATCAAAAAATAAATCGCGTTAAAGGTCAAATAGTTATGATGCTTTTAAACATTAGAAGAAGGCCGTGTATATATGTTGTGGGCTGTAATAAAGGATAATATTAAAGATTCAAGAAGCTTGTTTAATATGAAAAAGAATAATTTTAAAAAAACAGGGTTTATCCTTTTTCTTAGACGATGACTCTCAAAACTGGTCACTTTCTATAGCGATAAAACTACAATTAAGATAAACATTTTTATTTTGAAGAGAAAAGATTTGTCTTGGCCGGGATTCGAACCCGGGTCATCTGCATCTCTAGTGCAGTGCTCTAACCACTGAGCTACCAGAGGTCTTATCCAAGTCTGACGAATCCATTTTCTTCACCGATCCTATATTCCCTTGTTCTCGCAACTTTCGCGATATTTACACGGGGAAGAAATAATCACCATCAAAAGAATAATGAATAAAAATAAATTATAAATATAAAATTTTTATTTAAAAATCAAAACAATTAATAAAAAGTTATAAATAATATAATGATGTAAGTCAACGAGTTACTAATTTTAATTTCAATGAACATTCTTCCCCGTAAATACATCGCGAAAATTGGGGATATAGGATCTGTGAAGAGAATGGATTTGTCTGGCTTGGATACGACCTCTGGTAGCTCAGTGGTTAGAGCACTGCACTAGAGATGCAGACGACCCGGGTCCGAATCCCGGTCAGGACAAATCTCTTCTCGTAAAAATAAAAAAATCTAAAAATATTCACCATCAAAAGAACAATAAATAAAAATAAACGATTTAGAAAAATCGAAAAAAGGCAGAAATGAAATGACTCTATGCTTATTACGAAAGAGACCGAGAATGGATCGAAATACCTATTAGGGAATCTAATTCTAACCGACTTGCTATAAAGAAATATTCTCGGTTATTCTAACTAGTTGAGTTACGGATTACGACGAGGAAATTATCGGAAATTATATCAATGTGGTTTTAGACGAACCCGTTTAACTATTGTTCAAATATTTTACTTACGTCAAATACTAGAGCAAAAATTGCAATGGGAGGGGGTAGCTTATCAGTTTAATATCGATTTTAAAAATGCTTATCGACCTTAAAATGATGTATTATACGTTGATTATACAGATTATATCAAAAAAGTAAGTCATCGTCATAATCCTTCCCTCTCTGCGGCTGCGCAGTGTGGGGATGCTCTCTATAGAGCTTGACCCACGTGTCCCTTACTTGAACCAATTCTCTCCTCCTGCTCCAGTCCAGCCCTCACTTCCTGAACGCCTCCCGCACGCCTTCTTCCCGGGTGTGTAAACCGTTTTCCACTCCTTGTCTAATTCCGTAAAGTCAGTCCAGCTCTATTTCTTCCATTGTCCGTAATTTATATTAATTTAAGGAGAATGGGGTATCGGCCCCCTCGAGTCAGGTGAAGGGATTGCCTCCTCATAGCTCCCTGACAAGCTTCCCCGTCCGGGGCACTTAAGACATTTAAACCCTGTTCATTAGAAATATAATTAAAAAGTATGTTTACTTCAGTAATTAGACCATTACTCATATCGAAGTCCTACCTGGAACAGATGTTTGGTAATTAGGCAGACATTGCCATGAGAGATCTACCTATCGGATAGGGGAGACTGTTTAAGACAATTATAGACGAACAGGTGCAACCGAACAGTGATATGTATGCTGCAGACGTGACTACAATAGTACTCCCTGCGGAACGACTGTTGTGTGTTCGCATTCACATTCGCTCGGGTTTCGCTTATATTCAGACCTCTACAATATAATACTGAATAATATGCTATGGAATAATAATTAATGATATTAAACACAAAAAAATGGACAACATTTTAGTATTATTAGCCGTAGCACCACTACATATAAATTTAGTTGTTTGCAATAATATTATAAATATTCCTTCATCATTCAAGCAAAATAAATTTATTGAGGCTTTGACGTATTGAAAATATAGAAAATGTAGGAACTCATCAAAAAGTATTTTTACAGTAGAAGGAAAAAACTATTTTTATAACTAAACAAAATAGTTACAATTGGAAAATAGCACCCCTAAACTAAACTACCACCGTACATATCTATTCGATTGGTTAGGATTAATTTCTACTTCTTCTATGAAAAAACTGAAAAAAAAAATCATTTTTAAGCATAGGACTAATAGGTAAATTAATAAGAATTCTCCTTCTATAACCTTAAGAATACCTACGAAAAAATAGAGTAAAATCTATGCCACTATTACCCACGAAGTCTTAGTTGGTTGGTGAGAGACGATAAAGTTTCTAGGATAACGGTTGTACAGGGATGTTATTTTTTTGAGATCACGCATGATCATCAGGTTTTTCCTTCTGTTTTGGTTACCCACTGTATAGAAACAGGGTGAGCCCCAGCAGGATCTCCAGATCCCAAAGTATCCATCCCGGCTGTTGACAGATTTTTAAAATTTATTAAATATGACCAAATACCCAAACAGACTCATCAATATATATTACGATAGGATTTTTTAAATTTTATTTTGCGTTTAAGATAAATGTTCCTCAAGGTAGTATCCTTGGCCCAATCCTTTATACAGTTTATACAGCTGACATCCCAACTCATCCTAATACTATCCTTACCACGTATGCTGATGATACATGTGTATTATCAGTCAAGACCAATCCAATTATTGCATCCCAAAGCCTCCAATCCCATATCACTGATCTTGAAGAATGGTGTCAAAACTGGAGAATTAAAATAAACTCTCAAAAATCGCATCAAATCACTTTTACCTTACGTCGTAAACCAATGGCTTCCTGCCCTTCAGTATCCTTTAATAATATCCCACTGGTGCCTGTAGAACAGATCCGATACTTAGGGTTGCATCTTGACAAACGATTAACTTGGAATCCTCATACGAGACTGAAAATACAAGAAACCGCTCGACGTTTCAGGCACACTTACTAGACAAACGCTCTAAGCTCCCAATTAATTACAAAAGACTCATCTACATGACCATCATACGACCTATTTGGACCTACGGAGTAGAGCTTTAGGGCTCCACTAAGCCATCGAATTCCTCTCGTATCCAATCCCTACAATCCAAAATCCTTCGTAAAATCCTTAATGCTCCTTATTTTGTTAAGAATAAAATCATCCATATTGACCTTAATGTCCCATTTGTTGCTGATTTGGCCCGAACCCGCTATCTATCCTTTCATAACAAACTTCATTTCCAATCAAACCTCCGAGGCCTCTGAAAAGAAGATGGCCCCGTGACTTCTTAGTTGAACTTGTGATTTGAGTACTACCAGTGGGTAGTTTCTCTACTTGTCATTTTCACATGTCATTATGTATCGCTTAGCCCATGTACTTGTTGTATTTTTTTTTATATACAGTTGTAAATATCAATAAATAAATTAAAAAAAAAAGAAAAAAGATAAATGTTCAACACAAAGAGTATTTTTTTTATTAAACTGGAAAAGTGAGTAAAAATACCAATTCTTTCAATTTATTGACCAAAAATTTATTTTTAAAAGTTAAAAATTGTTATACGTTTTTAGGGAAGTCCTATACAAGGAAATATAAAAAAAAAAAAAAATAAGACTACAGTTGAAATATTTCAATCCACCTTCGACCTGCTCGTCAAAATCTTAATGTTATAGTTTTATGTATTTTATTTAATGGCTGACATTAAATATGTTTTCAATTATAACTACTGCGGAAATATTCCCACGAAAATCCGTGACACAGCTATAAGCTATATAAATATTAAAGCAGGTTGAATAAATACGAAATTTAGAATTAATTGACACAAGAAATAAATGGATTTTTAACGCCTACACGCAACAGATGTTTTATATTTTATTTTCGGTTCATCCTTCTTTCTTTTTTTTTCAATTCAATTTATGTCAAATCATTCAAGAACAAAATGGAATTATACTGATATTTATTTTCTGAATTGAATAATAAAAAAACAACAACATTAAACCAATATATTGGGCTTTGTAGGGTGTAAACGCGTTGAGCCTGCAATAGGCAGATATTGGTTTAGAAGAGATATTTGAATGATTTACAATTCCTGTAAACATCAGGATTGTTTGCTAAGGATAATAACTCTTTCGTCAAACATCCTGTCAATAATTTGTTGATTGTTTCCTGACACGCCAATAAATATCAAGTGTTCTTTTTGCAAGGTTTAAATCCTATTCCAGAGATTACAAACACAAGAAAACATGTTTACGGCGGCAATTTTTCAATATATTTTCCTAATTTGAGATTTTACAGTGTCCGAGTTACTGAACATAGTTACTATTATTGATTGGATATGGATTAAAGAAACGACATGTTAGGTTATATCACCATCTTCGAAATTTTTGTTAAAAAGTTAATTCTTAATTTCTTCATAAAAATTAATATACACATTTCCCATAATTACACTATTTTGTTTCATATTGAAACCTAGGATTATTTTTATTTTCGAGAATATAAAAAAGGAAACCAATGAAAAACGTTAAAACTCGTTGTGACAACCTGCGGAACTGATACCAAAAATATTATCCTACACTAGATACTAGTTCTACAATAAATCTTGAAAAAGAAATTTAAAAAATTGTATTTGATGTTTAATAGTTATATTATTAAAAATGATTATATTTTTCTGAATCACTGACATTGCTATCTTTATTAAGGACATTTAATTTAACATTTAACAATTTTAATTTAATTTAATGACAAAAAAATTGTTAAAAACTAATACAACCTTGAATTTTTAATCAATCTGAATTTATTTATATATACTGGAATCCCTTATATTCGATCTCATTGATGAAGTCAGTCATGGCTAAAGTTGACAACACTGAGGTATATTAAGAAATCGTAATTAAATTCCTAAAAAAAATTCAAAATTTTTAAATACCTCTATTAATCATATTTATATAAAACAAAGGTAACTAAATTTTTAGGAAAATAAGACATTTTTTTCCAAAATTATAGTCCATTATTAAAGACAATGAGAGAATCATTTGTAAAGAAAGAAAAGGCTTATGGGAATTAATGAACTTTTCTCGCTTTGAGCTTTTGTCATTTTTCATCTTCTACGTTTAAACGTTGTCCCTTTAATTTACTGAGAGAATAATTTAACTATGAGCTATTATTCATAGAACTGTTTGTAGTATTTTCACCTCACATTTTTGAATCCTTATGAATTAGATGAAAAAATTAACTGCACAGTATTCATGGAACATTTATTTATGTTATTAAAAAAAACTGTAGTATTAAAACCTGTGGTCTTAGGTTCAGTACATGAGAGAGACTGTATACACGATTGTTCAGGGAGATAATTTGTCCTCCATGTGAGGTGATATCACGCACAATCACCAGGGGTTCCCTCTATTTTGGTTACCCACTTTGTAGAGATTGTGGTAGTCCTTCTAAATTATTCTGGTTTCATCCCTGGTTTTTAATAGGTTAAATAATATATCTGCCGAAGTCGGATTTAAATCCATAACCATTAGCAAAGCAATTCAGTACTCCACACACTTAGCAACTTCGCTCCCTCAAGTTATCAAAATTCTTATTAAATTACTTATTTAATAGTCCTAAAGTATAACACAGAATATGTTTTTATAAATAGCAGATTTTTTTGTACAAATTATCTACTAATTTGTAAAAAAACATACATATCTATTTTATTACTAAAATTTACGTACAAGAGTTGGCTGTAAGAAGAGTAAGGAAACAACTGAACATGCTAAAGGATTTTTTTCTTCTAAAATATCATATGCTTTTTTCTACATCAATCATAAGGTATACTCTATTTCATTTATCATTTATAAAAACAGGATAATTCGAAATTTATTTTTATAATAAATACACCTAAATATATACACTATAATATTACACCTTGTTATAGAATTACAAGTTAAACTAGTGCAAAAATTCGAACAAAAAGCCCTAAACACTCCAAACTAAAACAGAAATTGAAAATAGCTGTCCAATATTTCGCCAATTCAGGCAACCTCATAGTAGAAAGAGAGTAACAGCAAAGCAAAACATGAATAATGCATCCAAGAAACATCCCACCACCTCCAAGGCTCAAATGCAACTACTGAATTATAAGGGAGGTTACGGGACAACAGCTGGAAAAGGTTGAGTAAATAAATAATTACATACAAGCCTTTTGAAAAAAACAAACTTCTCTCTGGTCTGGTAAAAGATACACTTTTTTGAACTTTTGATTCATTGTTCAGATTTTTTTCCTGTTCGAATAAACCACGGTTATACGATAATAACCACAGTTATTCGAATTATAGACGAATAAACCACGATTTATTCGAACCAAGAACGATGGAAGGTTATTATTTCGCTGTAGAGAGCAATAATGATGGCACTATGGAGACAATGTGGATAGTTATTGGACCTAATGTTGCGGCTGAAGGCAAATTGATGATATCTGCAATAGCGATAACTGAATCATCACTTGTTCTTTTTTTTAATGTTCCTTTAATGAAAAAAGTCATTAAATTTAATCTTAGCATGCGAGTAATTGAAAAAAAAAAATAATTTGATAAAATGTGATGTAGCCATCGTATCATTCCTCTGTCTGTAATTCTCACCTCTTTATGCATAAATCGTGTAAAAGTTAAGTCTCAACAAGGAGGCCCGAAAACTGAAATGGAGGTGGGCTGGACACCTAGCCAGAGTCAAGGACGAGAGATGGTCGAAAAGCAGCACCGAGTGGACTCCGATCGGAAGCAGGGGAAGGCAGTACATGAGGTGAAATTACTCGAAGAATGGAAACCAACTGGATCAAAGTGGCCAGGGGCTGAGTCTGTGGGTACAGGATTGTGAAGACTCTATAAAACGGAAAAAGTTTTGTTTTGTCTTTTGTGGTTTGTAGTGAGTGTTGTTTGTTTTATTTTGTATTGAAAGTGGTAAAAATAGAGTTTTATTATTTATTTTAAAATAACGTTTTTGCTTTGTTTTTGTAGTTTGTGATGAGTGCTGGTTATTTTATTTTATATTGTTACTATTCTGTAAAATTATATTTTGGAGCTGAACTTACCTCCTAAGGGAGTGGCTTTTGACATAAACATATGATGTCAATAAAGCTTTTATTATTATTATTATAAAACCACAAATCGAGGCTGAAATGTGATCAGGAATCAAACAGTGATAATGTTATTCAACAAAAGTTGTATATTATACAAACAGAATATCCGAGATGAGAGAGCTAGAATCACTCGCATCAATACGGCTCAACATTATATTACCAAAACTTTGCTTTTAAAGCTCTTGCTGTTCCGAGGAATCGAGTGGGAGGAGAACTTTTGGAAGTTGGATGGAAGCGAAGGATGGAAGGGGGAGAGAGGTTCTGGGAGGGCTTTAGATATTGCCATTTCCGAGAAGAGGGAAGGAAAGAGGAAAACATAAAGAACTAGATTACACGGCGAAGGAGAAAAACCAGAGAAGGGTCTTTGAATGTGGACAAAAGAATAAAATAGAAGATGGGAGATGAGATAAATGTATGCAGATAGTTTAGTCTATAGTTTGAGATATATTGTATCTGGATATATATAATTCTATTTCCGCTTCAATAAGCAGATAATATATGCCCTTTAGATCTACTTGAAATATTGTATTTGCTTAAGAAAGAACAATTTTAAATGTATTTTATTTGTTATTAATTTTTAAATATTTTTATTTGAAAAGAAAAGATATGTCCAGGACCGGAACTCGAAACCGGGTCGTCCAGATCGCTAGTCTGAAACTCTACCATTTGAGCTATCCTGGCCCAATCAAGCACGCCTCCCGCGGGGACTTGGGATCAGTGAAAAGAAAGGATATGACCACTACCGGGAGGCGTGCTTGATTGGGCCAGGATAGCTCAAATTTTAGAGTTCCAGACTAGCGACCAGGGTTCGAGTCCCGGTCCTGGACATATCTTTTCTTTTCAAATATAAATATTTATAAATTTTGAATATATATGTCCACATCTGAAATATTACTTAAGGGAAAGCCAAACGATTTTTTGTGTTAGTAATTTTTAAAAAAAGACATGGCAAATTAACATTAGGTAATTATTACGCAAGTTGTCGCTTCGAGTTGAGTCACAAGTTTTAACTTTTCATTCGTTTCCCTTCAAAATTTTCCAAAAATACAAGCTTTGTAGAGCTCATTAGTGTGGAAAAGAGGATGTAATTATGGGAAATGTGTATACTTAAGTAATAATATCATCAAGAAATGACATATTTTATCTACACTTCGAAATGTTAGTTGAAACTTTTATTTCCTGATAAAATGATTACTGAAATCTAATCATCACCCATAATTACATCCTCTTTTCCATACTAAATCTCAAGACACGCATCTGATTGGGAATTTAGAAGATTTAGGAAAAGTTTGAATTAAAGAAGACGTATGACGGATCTCGAGAGGGAGTGAGTTCAAAAGAGAGATAAACTTGTATGTCTTAGAGAATATTAAAAATGAAACGAATATATAGAATAGAATAGAATAGAAAAATAATTTTATTCTGGGACCAGGTCCCTTTAGAATAACAGAGATGAACAGAATTAAATAAATATTTATCTGGCCGAAGGCCTTCATCAAAATAAAACAATAATTACATAATATCTTGAAAGTAAATAACTAAACAGGTATGTTTTGGCAGAGAATCAGAAAATGTAAAACAAAATTAAAATAAAAAAACAGACAAATTTACAATCCAAAGAAATAGGCTTATAGAAAAATAAGTGAATAAATAATAGCATCTAATATTAAAAAAATGATATCATGATGAGTGAGGAATATTTACAGTAGTTCATCATATGATAAAGTTGAATATATCTATAAATTATTTATTGATTATAAAGCATCTGATTGGGAATTTAGAAGATTTAGGAAAAGTTTGGAATTAAATGAGGTTAAAGAAGACGCATGACGGATATCGAGAGGGAGAGAGTTCAAAAGAGAGATAAAACGGACTAGAAAGGAACGCTCAAAAGTTTTGGTTCTATGGGAACGTATATAAAGATCAGAAGGGCAAGATCTTGTGCCCTGGGATTGGGTAGAAGATTTGAATTGTAGGAGACTATAGATATAAGATGGATGTTGTGGTTTGATAGTTTGATATAAGAAAGAACCAAGGAAGTAGAGTCTACGGATAGAAGGGAAAAGCCATTTTCCCATATACAGTTTTATTTATATGCAGTTGAAACATGTCGTAACCCAACTCGAAGCGACATGCGGAAAGAATACCAAACAATGAACCAGTGACTCAAAAAGTGATCCTAAATCAATGTAAAATCTATACTATCATGTTCTTTTAAATTATTGCTTATCACAGGGTTAGCTCAGTACAGTACTTGGAGTTTCTATGCTGATGGTTTTAAATTCAAATCCAGATATTTATCCGGATAAATTCTTTAATCTCAAACAGGTAAGGTCTGAAAATCATCTTGGGGCTCTCACGGGATCTATCAATTAATTGGAGGGACACCTGGAAATTGAGCGTGAGTGGAGAAAATTCGCCAATTGTGTCAGGAGGAGAAAAATCATCTCCCCATGCAACTATTGTCTTAGAAAAGTACAGTTTCCACCATGTACTAAACCCAATACTCTTTATATTTATTTTTCATCTTTTTTAACAGTCATCGCATGTGCCACGTAGTGCAACTCCTCTTTCGACCTTGATTAATCTTAACAAAAATAATTCTGTAAAAATCATCCTTGGGTGAATTCTGCCTTTGTTTTTCATAATTGAAATCTGAGAATAATCGGTTCAAAACCGGCTTTGGACCTCCATTTAACATCCCTTCCATAACGTAGTATATTTTATTCCTTTAGAAATACTAAGACCACCTTCCGTGCTGCGAATCCGCGACATTTTTAATATAAGTTTTAAGCTACTACTCAACTGTGGTCTTGTGGCCTGCTTAGCCGCTAAACTCAGAGTTTAAAAGCTGTTTAAATATAATTATTTTAATACGCATTTTTTAATGATTCAATAAGTATTTTTGTCAGTTTCAATATGATTATTTACGTATTTTTGCGTTGATATCAGATAACATATCCTTCCAGAAACCATTTCCTTTATCAACTTCCAGGTTAATCAACAAGATTATTGTTTGATAAAGGAAGATTGATGATTATTAAGAAGAAGAAGCCATTTTTCCGAATTAAGGACGCGCTAGATCAATCCCCGCTGATTAGGTTGTGATGTATCCTCAGTCATGGCTGTACAATATCTCATCCTTACGCAGGTTTCACGTTTCCTCTCGGGTTCCTTGTTATCCTCATTCCTGATTGTCTCTCAAAGCAAGGAGCCAATTACTAAAACGGAATTTTAAAAGTAAAAGTATAAGTAAAGAACGAAAAATATAAACAAGTCTTTTAAAAAATGGTAAAAAAGTAATATAATGAAAGTTAGAATTTAAGATAGATTTTATAATTTAGTAATAGTGATAGTTAGGAAAAAGAATTAGTGGCTCGGAGTTCCTTAGCGGAGAATATGAAATTGTTTATTTCATTTTTAATCAACTGTTTTCTATGTTACTTTTTGAGCTAGAATTTTAAAAACAGTACTAAATGGGATATTATTCCCATGTTTCAATAACGCCTATTTGTATAAGATTGATGATAAGTACTTGGACCTGCAATAAGGGATAGCTGTCTAGGAGGCACGTACTTGTACTACTTCAACCAGTAAAGGGTCTTAATATTAGTACATGGTATACATGGTAGAGACTGTATAGTATCTAAGTCAACGGCTAGGCAAGGAGGGGATTCACCCAAGATCACACTAAATCGCCAGGTTTTCCCGCTAGAGTGCTCACCTTATAGAGGCTGAATGAGTTTCATGAGTGCCTCCAGATTCAGTAGTGTACATCCGTAGAATATCTGCCACAGCTAGTGGATTCGGAAACTTTATCACAGCAACTTAGCGATCTACACACTGAAATACACCCCTCCTTAAGAGATGCCTAGTGACTTTATTATTATTATTTTTTAAATGTATTTATTGAAATTTACAACTGTATACTGAATACATCAAGTAAATATAATGAAAGATAAATCGTGTCCCGGAATAAACACAAGTAGAGACTCTACCCAGTGCTGAAATGAAAGTTCAGCTTAGAAGGTCACGAGGCCAGCTTCTTTTCAGACGCCTCGGAGAATTATCAGGAATTGAAGAGGTTGCGAGGTTTGAAACTAGTGGGTTTGTGTGGGAATGAAGTTTGTCATGAAAAGATTGTTATCGGATTCGGGCCAAATCAACAACAAATGTGACATAACAAAGTAAGAAGCATTGAGGATTTTACGAAGGATTTTGGAATGTGAGGATTGATTACGATATGAATTTGATGGCTTAGTGGAGCCTCAAGACTTTATTATTTAAATAGTATAAGTTGTAAGACAATTGTGTAATAGTTCATTTTTTAAAAATTAATACATAAATATAATGTAGGAAATATTTTACAAACTTCAATGTCAGATTAGAAAATGGGATGTGAAATATGTATCTCTTTTATCTATCTATTCCGCCTAGGCCTTCTACCTGAACAAAATGGATGATTAAAACATATAAAAAGTGAAATAGGCACATGTGGGCTTTTTATTTCCAAGTCTATATCCATATTACTACGGAGAAGAAAACCCTAAGGAGTTAAATAAAGTCCAAACTACCAAAATTGAAATGTATCATATCCCATAAAAAGGGATTTTGTATTTCCAATTTGAACAAAAATACTCCAAAGCACTAGTCCCTACTTTATCCGACAAAATATGATAAAATATGTTTTGTCCCATAACTAAGATCCGGGAGGCATATTTAAAGCTGGAATCGAGTCAGAGATAAATCGATATGTGGTAAGGAGGTGCGAGGACGGAAGAATTGGGTTGGCAGCGGCCCAGCGGAAGGACTTCTTCATTACAACGGTCAAAGGGCTCAAAGGAGGAGCCAAGTCCTTAGGTAGTCTCTTGGCTAAGGCGTGCCATTATCCTCGCCCTATATATCACCCTATTATATATATGATTATATTGTATAATGATACATACATACCAGTACAACGAATATGTCATTATGTCACTCCCAATTATCAACTGGTTAAAATTTTCAACACGGTTATATTAATAGGTTGAACTACTTCATAGATACGATGGACGTTCGCAGAGCAAGCTTACAACGGCAGTGCAGGATGCGGGGATTTTATTTTCGTACTTGAAAACAGTGACTTGTAAATAATTTCGTAAAGGTCAAAACAAACCATCAAACGCCTCAATACGCTAAGAAATGTAGTCGCAGCCAAACACATCAACTAAATCATCCTCTGTTCTCCCCGCATGTGGCAGATGGGAATATTTTCTGGACTCGATTATGACTGGGACGAAACGGTGGTGTGCCACTCCTGGATCAAAAAGACAGTCTCACTCAATTCACCATCTACAAAAAAATTGAAACCCCATTTTTCAGGGAGGAAGATCATAGTATCTGGAAAAAGAACTTGTTGGTCGATTTTGGAAGGGATGTTATGACTCACTTCACTACTTTCTGGAACTGGCACCATAGGATTGCCATATTTTCAATTACTTGAAAATGTTATTGTGTGGATAACGATTTGGAAATGACGATGATGTCCAAGAAGGCATCGAAAAATGGTTTCGGGAGTTGGAGCGGAATGTAAACAATGAAGAAATACAAAGGCTTGTCCAAACGCTTAAAAAATTTTGGTGATTTAATAGAAAAATAAGAACATATTTTTTACTCAAATCCTGTAAATTTCATTTAAATATATGTAATATATATATGTATTCATATATGTATTATGTATTTTTAACATGAGCTGTAACCTTAATTCCTGGACGTCACTCGTAAAACTAAGTGGAATGCAGAGACCCTGCCTCTCTGAACTGCATACCTTAATTGGACCCGGTCGTTACTACGTCCTAATTAATCACACTAGGTCGGATGTCATAAGGTCGATTGAGCGTGAATTAATAGCACTCGCTCAGGGTTTGTACAAGGGACAAGGCCAATATTATAGTTTGCACTCGAGCCTCTAGTTGTGTCAATTGACACAGCATCCATCAAAACGTGTCAATTCAATTACCTCCGGCCCTTCCGGTTGTAACTCAACTGACATCTCAATTAAGTTGTACTAACCACCCCTCCCCATTCCCGAGGGTCTAGCCACAAATAGCACATCCTAAATCTAGTTCCGGTTTAGAGAGTTGGGTTTTATTGTATGAGTGAGATAAGCTCTTAAATTTATAATATAAAATAGAACGGAAACCGAAATCTTCCATTAAGAATCAATAGTGAAAAATTAAGTTTAAGTTCTATGCGTAATAAGGTGAAAGTAATATTGTAAATAGATTAGGATATATTGTAATATTAAGGAAAACAATCTCAACAGTGATTGAGGCGTTTTGTGTAAAAGAATGAAACTCCTATAAAGCGCGGTAGCGGACAGAGACCAGCCTGAATATGTTTACGGTAGCGGGAATTAACCTTTATAATTAGCTGTTTTTATTTTCAATATCTCAGATTTTATAGAAACAAGGCAAGAAATGTCTTGATCTGAGCAGAAGAAACATGAATTCTGGAGGATTTTTTTCTATTGTACGACTGTATTCTGAAGATTACAAGATTGCAGTTTCAATGGACAATGAAACTTATCTACATATGAAATATTTTTTCTCTTTTTTCGGTAAAAATTTGGTCACTAACCAGATGGGATTATGAATCCTGTATTAACCTAACCTGTATCATTACAACCCTTGAACGGGTCTAGGTTCAGTACATGGTAGAGACTGTACTGTTTCATGGACCACGGTTCTGCGAAGAGGTGACTTCTCCTATGTTACGCTCAACCTATGTTACCCTGTTTTTATAATATTTAATAGACGCCAGGAGGGTACTAGATCCCATATGATCCATCTCCGGCTCCAAACAGACTAAATAAACGTCTTGCTCGTTGCACTGAGCCACTCCACTCTTCAATCTTGTATTAGATTGTAGCTATTATTGTGATTAATGCTATAAAGGTTGTTGTTATTGACAGTTGTTTTTTTTCTTTGAATACAGCGATGTTTTCTGAGATTTAAGGATTTTTGGGGTTCGTTTATATCCATATTTTCTTATATATGCCCTTGACTCCGCCTTGTACCCAGCTCTTTCCAAGTATACACAAGTTCTAAAAGAGGAGCCGCAGGTAATAAATAAAACTCTTATTAAACCAATAGTAATCTCGGAGTGAAAATCTGGTATCTGTCGCAAGAGGATTCTCGGCGCTACTAGAATAAATGGTGAATGGAAAATTATGAGCAACAGTCAAATTGAGGTTATTGAACCATAACAATTTTCACCGAATCCACTGTCACAAAAATTCAACAGGACATTTCAAACAACTTAAGGATGGTATGGACCAAGTGGGGCTAACATATCAAGATTGTTTTGAAAGAGATGAATACAGAAGGACGCTCGAGGGAATAAAGGTTCTTGTGGGAAAAAAGCGCCCCAAAAATGGTCTTGCATGGTCTGAGGAGAGAAGACTTAGGCACGCAGAGCTCATGAAAGGCATATGGGAAAAGAGGAAACGGATGAAGAAGAAGCAATAGTTATGATATTCGCATGGTCTTTAAGCCCTTTTCGTGAGGGGGGGGGATAGCATTGCTAATTAATAATAGCTAGTACTCTGAGATCGGCAGGGCATGTGATCATAATGTAGGTGATAGGATCACTCAGTCTCAATAAAATAGGTACCCTTAATAGGCGGAAAAACCTGTACGTTGAACGCTGTACCCGCCTAATCAATCACCTGTTCAACCGTTGGTTTAAAAACGTCCATTATCCTACCTGTGTATTTATATTTGTGAATTATAACACTGAAATATGAGAATAAATAAAAAAGCAGAAAATTATTCATTTCGAATTTAGCGAAATATACAGATTTTAAAAACGAATTCAGCCAGCTTCATCCTTACTTTATTAGCTTCAGGATAATTTCATTTTTTAATAATTAAAATGCTAATTTAAAATTGGACTTTATCCTTTTTTTATTATCGAATCTTATATTTGCATAATCGGAGAGATGTTGATAACAAGACAATAAAGGATACGAGCCGAGGAGACGGCAATGATCACAGTAATTGCAGGATTCTCCTTAATAATCTAATAACCCTCCCGTTCCAGGACCTCTATTAAATTTTAATACAGGATTAGGAGGAATATCTGCTACCTGCTAATCTTTCCCCTGCTCATCCCTCAATCCTGTATTACTGCCAACACTGGATTTTAAAGGCTGTTTGGCAAAGACGCCATGATATTAAACTATCATATACATCTGGTTTTGATCTGACTCAATTTCCAGGATTTTCCACCAGTTAAGGGTACCCATTTCACAGAGCCCTAGGAGCCTCTGCAGATCTCACTGGGACGATCTATGTTAACAGAAAAATAATTTATCAGTCATTAAGTATTTCCTGTATTGCTATGTGGTGGAGAAAAATGGACAATGATCAAAACACTTATAAAGAAAAAGCAAGCATTTGAAGTCACTCCACCTTAGCCTGGGTCTTCCTCGTCTTCTTGTCCTGTATAGAGGCTCTGTCAGCAGCTTCCTGGGTAAATCTTCCTCACTCATGCCCTGCCCACCGCAATCGGCCCAGTTTTATGACCTGGACAATATTCAGTTCTTTGAATGCGTCATATAGCTCCTGGTTCTTGCGTAGGTTTATACAGTGTATTGTAGGTTGAAGCAAAGTCAACATCAACTTCTTCAGATGCTTTCGATCCTTAAATTACCCGTTTAAGGTAAACGGAAGTCAATAACCTTAAAAGTTTCTTCTTGTACTTTCTAGATTGGTTCTTACGAGGAATAACGCATTCTAGCACTTTTCTAGATTACTTGCTGCATCAGTAATGTTTTTATTGAATCATTTTTTGTTAATCCAGCTAATGTTAATCTAATGTAAATATCCAATAATACCTATGAGTAACGTCCTTATTTAACAATATATTCACATTAATCAAAAACTTTTCTTTATAGTCAACACGCCACCATTGTTAGAGAGTTGCCGAGACAAGGCCGCGTACGCGTAGACTAACTACAACGAAATTTTGAAACCTTCAAGTTTTTTTCACTCTTTTAATGGGGTGTATAAAAAAAATGACCGTTTCACCTTCCCCATGGAGAGAAGATGGCGACTAACAGTATCTTTCGACACACCACACTCCCTTGCAGGTTCACGAGTACTTGTGGACGGATTTGACTCAACAGCTTCCTTCAGAACCTCATCAATATCCATTAATGGTCGCACGGAGCCCTTCATCCTTTCCAACGTTGTTTCTCCATTCCTAAATTTTTCAAACAAACGCCGCGCGGTGCGCTGGTCAAGGACACCTTCCTCTTCATATTTAATAATTTCACGAGTTACTTCAGCGGCTGTGAATTTTTTTTCCAGTTTTATTAAAATTCCGAGAATTTCGAAGGACACTGTCATGTTTCTTCTTTGAAATAAATAACTAAACTGAGGCTTTTTTTGAAGAAGTCCAGTTTTAGTAAACAAGCTTAGAGAATGCTCTTAAGGGATTATTAAGTGTTTGTATAAAATACATAGCATTAAAATATTTACAGACATTTGACCTTTGGAATTTGATAAAACTGTCATTTTTTTTTAATACAGCCCATTATTTAACCCTTATGAAGAATTTGAGCCGAAATAAATATTCTTAATTTCTCCTTGAAATTCCCAGTGTACAGATCCACTTTTATAAAAAAAACCAAATGTTCTGAATTTGTTTCCAACTTGAAATTATCTAATTTAATATTCTGTATTTTGCCAATTATATTTCCTATCCCATTATCATATGCTTTCAACAGTAGGAATTTACCGTCAATTTCAGACACTAAGTAGGAAATTGTGTAATATTAAATTGGTGATGAATGATGGAGTATAGTTGAAAATTTAACATTGAAGGAGAGGTGATGTGCCGGATAAATATTAAATGAACTGTTATCGATGAGGGCACAGGTGCAAAGGAGGGGCCTTCACTCCCAAATTTTCACATCACACTAACCATGTATGTTCAAATATATATACACTTAAATATTAATGATATGGCACTATACAATTATTGGTATAATAAAATCAACAATATCGAGGAATAAATTATTACGATCGAATAGAAACAGCCTTGACTATCTAAAATAATGATCATAAATTGAATATTAATTTTCTTTTTAATTCAGGCAACATCAGAACAGAAAATACTAAATCTAGTGTATCCATATCCATGTTATATAAGGATTTAGTTATGTTAGTATGCCTTTTTATGTCCGGTGAATAAGTGGTTAAGTCGAATTTTCTCCAAAATGAGTTTCTTGTACTTTAGTAAGCGGAATCGAGTTATCTTCTTAGTGAATAAGGGGCTAAGTAAGGCATTGGCTTGAAAATGAGTTATTGCTTATATTACAACTCAATTTCAAGCCAAAAACTACGAGAAAAACACGATTCTGCTTCCCTCAATACAACTAACTCACTCTGGGAAAAAATTTACTTAACCTCTTATTCTCCTGGGCTGCAGATATATTTGGAGGATTTGAGAAACTAATTTTTATTAATTGTTATCATTTTTAAATGTTTTTATTTTGAAGAGAAAAGATTTGTTTAGGGCCGGGATTCAAACCCGGGTCTCCCACGTCTCCGTCGTGGTGCTCTGCCAACTGAGCTAGCCTGGCTCGTATCACGACTATACAAATCCATTCTCATCATCAACCAATACAATTAATAAAAAAAAATATTAAAAAATTATAACAATTAATAAAAAAATATATAAATTATATAATGACGTAAGTCAACAAGATCCTAATTAAAGTAATGTTCAATGAGCATTCTTCCCCGTGTATACATCCCAAATTGGGAGAACACGGGGATATGATATCGGTGAAGGGACGGATGGCCTTCAAATCCCGGCCATGGACAAATATTTTCTCTTCAAAACAAAAATATTTTTATAATAATTTCAACAGAAATCAGGATAGAATTATTTCAATGATGATATTAGTTATCAGGGAGCGGGCTAGCTTAATATGTAGGGCTTTGGGTTGTTAAGGTGAAGCTTAAGAGTAGAAATCTGGCTTATATATATATATATATATATATATATATATATATATATATATGTATGTATATAAATTATTTAATCTTCTAACATCTACGAATGGGCCCTGTGGAGTCTACAGATTCCTGAGGCCCACCCATTTAACAAGGTAATCTCAATCGGAGGAAAAACTTGGTGTTTCAGCATGATTCAGGATGAAATCCCCTCCCTGCACAACCATTGTCCTAGAAAAAGTACAATCTCTAGCATGTACTGAACCCAAGACCATTAATGTGTCATAGTGACAGGTAGTTATTAGTTATTCTCTCTGTTTTTTTAAATTGTTTATACTATTATTTATATGATCTCTTCCTTCTAGATTCCTCTAGAATGAAATCTACATTCCGAAATTTAAAATGGGGAATGAAAATGATTTTAAAGATAAAGGAATTTCTGACAATTCTGCTGTTGCCCTGCATGTCTGCTTTCTGTCATCTTCTTGGTACTTTTGAAGCTAATTTTTTTATTAGCCTGTAGTTTTGTATTCTATTGATAATCACATCTGATCTCATCCTGTGTTTTTTAAGTCAAATGATGTAGTTAAGCTGATTAAGTGTAACTTAAGTTTCAACTGCTTCAGAAATAAATAAAAAACTGCAATGTAATCTTGTTTTCGTAAATTTTACATAATGTAAAACTTCACAGGCCAATGTAACGATCATTTATCTTTGAACAATGAAATAATTTATATTTATTTCATAGATATACTATCACTTGTTTTTATAAATCTCCTAAATTTCTTGATTATTATGGATTTGATTACTTCTTCTCCGCAAAAAATATTTTCTTCATTATTTTCTAAATGTTTTCGACCTATATTATTATTAAATTATTAATAATTTCTTTCAAGCAAAATATTTTCATCTTTTTAAGGAATTTCTCAATTTGATTGTAATAGATTTATATAAGAAACTTGATAAAAAACATTACAATAAAATATAAGAATCCAGGTACATACTTCCTAAGAAGTATTATCATCAAGCTTTGCCAGAACGTGCGAGCTATTCCTGCCCGGAAAGTTGTTCTTTGGGGATGGCACTATTTATTTTGAAGAGGGGGCGGGCGGGTTCGGTTCGATCAAGACAGATATATCTAATGCGACTACCCGCTTCTCTATAACGACCTACCCAACTTCAATAGAATCTATTACAACTTAGTCCTCAACTTTTATCTCAGAGTTCAAAACGATTTGGGATGACTTCTGTCCCGGAAATTTTTCGAGGATATTGAATCGAATCTTTATTTCCTAGAATGAAGTAAAGGAAGTGTTGTGATTGCACATTCTTTCGAAACTATTATTAAATGATTTTCTGTATTTAGTGGATTGCATGTAGAGTCCATTTTAAAAATTTCTCATGTGAATTAGCCTTCTTAACAGCTTCACTTGGACCCGCTAATGAAAAATATATTTATAACTGGAGCAGATGTAAAGTCCCTGGTTTCCAAACCAGCAGAAGCAAGTTTATTATTGAATCTGTTAACAGCCTAACTACCATTTAAATAGGAGACTACCAGGCCGGTTTTCGAAGTGGCAGATTTTTAGCCTTAGGACCATCCTTGAAAAGGCAATCGAATATAAAATGCCCACATATCACATCTTTATAGATTTTAGACTCGACTAAGACAGCCTCAAACCAGCCAAACTCTATGAGGAAATGAGAGAGTTAGGAGTACCCTCAATGGTAATTCGCCTTGTAGCAATGACAGTGGATGAAACATATTGTGCTGTCAGAATGCAGGGGGATCTCTCTCCTGAATTCAAGGCTATAAGAGGCTTAAGGCCGGGAGATGGCTTGGCATGTCTATTATTTAATATTGCCTTGGAAAGGATTGTTAGGAAGTAAAAATCCAGACCAACAACACAATTTATAACAGGCTAGTTCAATTATTAGGCTATGCGGACGATCTAGACATTGTCGATCGCTCATTCGAAACACTAAAGACATCATTCTCATCACTGATGGAGGCGGCAGAAGAGATGGGCCTGAGTATCAACGAAGAAAAACTAAATATATGCGGACAGGAGAATCTGCAAGCAATGTAGTACAGGAGTTTGTGGAAATAGGTTCTTACAAGTTCCAGAAGGTTGATAGCTTTACTTATTTCGGAAGTGTTGTTACCTCGTCAATAACGATAACGATTTTTCTTAGGATAAAATAAAAGAGAGCTATCAACGCTAATAGATGCTATTTTGGGCTGAGGAAGCATCTAAGGAGCTCACTACTAACACGGAAAACAAAAGTCATCCTGTATAAGACTCTGATTAGGCCAGTCCTTGAGGAGGCTAAGGCCCACACAGGGTTATAGAGCCATGTTGTATTGAATTGTGTTAACAGCCTGGAGTAGATGAGACTTGCACCCCCGCCATTGGCTCACCCAACCTCTTCAATGATAGTGCCCTGTGTGGCAGGAAAGTCAGGAGGTTTATCGTTATGTCAGATAACTCAGGTTTTCACCCTCAAGGTGTTTTTTCCTTGCTGCTTAGCTTCCAGCTAGAGCCTTAAAGTTTTTTCCCTTGCCACTTAGCTTCAAGCCAGAGCCTCAAAGTATTTTTCCCTAACCACTTAGCTTCTTGCCAGAGTCTCAAGGTGTTTTTTCCTTGCCGCTTAGCTTCCAGCTAGAGCCTTAAAGTGTTTTCCTTGCCACTTAGCTTCTAGCCAGTCTCAAGGTGTATTTTTCCTTGCCACTTAGCTTCTAGCCAGAGATCTCTCAAAATCTGGTTCCTTTTCGATCGTTCATATACCGAAAGCTTGTGTCTTTCTTTTAGGCGGATCCTTACTTAACACCTATGTACTTCTAAATCGTGTCCTGGTCAATACTTCGGTCAGTTAAATTGCACCTTTTCAGTCTTCATGTACCTCCTAAAGTCATGGATGTTGCACTTTTGTTAGCCGACCTCTTTTCCCCCAATCGTTTATTTCATTCTTCTCATACTCACAAAATTTCCTTCAAACTTGTTATAGAGTTCTTGGTTTGACTTCAGGTTAAATTTGAATCGTCCATTAAGTAACTGCATATAAAGGATCTTACTATGTGATTAAGTAAAATGTATTATGGAAGAAAATAGTTGGGGGTGCAGTCAATTAAAACACTAAATAAGTGCCTTAATTAAAATAAGTATCCACTTATTTAGTGTTTTAATTGACTGCACCACCAACTATTTTCTTCCTTACAGCATCCAGTCAACGATCCCTCGCTTCTCTCTAAAATGTATTATAAATATTGTAAAGTTATAATACAATTGTTAGTTTAAACTGTCTAATTAATCTACTGAAAAGTTGGACTCTGTAAATATATATATATACCTTCATAACAGTTTAAAATTACTCCTTAGCAAGTTTTCCTTAATTATATTTAAATTTTCTTGAAGAGGCTAGGTTATAACTGCTAGGCCTTGCTAAGTGCTCATCAACTGTTACGGAAGGAGATGAAACTTTTCACCATCCTTTGGGAGATGTGTGAAACTTTCATAGCACGATCTTTCATCACTGTTCTTCCCTCCTCTGAGAATTTTATAAGAGAAGTGGGGAGTTTTAATTATCTAATGAAAATTTACAGGAGGAAATGTTTCGGAAAGAAACCTACTTGAAGGTTGGAGTGAATGAGTTTACTAAATTTGGTTTGTTCAAAAATAAAATTTATAGAGGAAATAACCGAAGAAATTCTCAGTGACTCGGCCCAGTTTTTAAGGATTTGGAAATTTTACTAAACGCACACCCTCAATTACTAGTTAATGTGAATCAGAGATAGAATAAAGTCTTATAAGTGGTCCAACTGTGGGATAGTATATATTATGTCCTTAATTCAGATAATTAATCCTTGCATTAATATTTGCAGTCCTCGACTGGTTTTAAGATACACCACCCTGTTGTAGTTGGTGTATCGCGTGCTCAAAGTGTCATCGATCTTCATATATATACTCGTGTATATATATTATACAATTATAATAATCTATAAAGCGACTTAAAGTAAATTTAAGCGACTTTTACAATATATTAAACAAAGTAAATTCAACTTTCTAGTCTAAATCTATTTGCATAGAAAATATACAAGTACTTAAATCGAATCAGTTCTAATGGCCAATGAATTTTCACAATCTTCTTAAACATCTTCAGCGAGTCGTTTTATAATTTTTTTTTAAATATAAATCGTCAACTTTAAATGCTGATTTTTATCTGAAACTGAATTTTTTTTTGGAATCTTCCATTTATCAGTAGCAATAAAAAATTGTTTTTATTACAGCTATTATATATAATAGGATGGCACCTTTCGTATTCATTTAAATGAAGTAGCAGTATGAACGGTGGTCAATAAAATAAGCTTCCAAAATATGATTAAAATTTTTTTAAAATAATTAAAATTAACCAAAAATATGCTGGAAATTAACATATCGAACAAAGAAATGATATGTAATTTGTAATAACAATAATAATTATAAGTATTTTTTTTAGTGTTACAGTTATAAATGTGTTTCTGTTTACATTTAGACTAATAATAATTTTATTATACAACAAAAATTGAAGACCTCTTCCTTCATTTGTTTTTTATAAATTAAGAAATAATTTTGGAAAACGGTGAATATCTCAACATTGAATTTTTTCATAAATTTTATTGAAAAAGCTTATAATATTAGCAACAAATAGTTATATAATTTCCTGACAACACAATGAGTGGAAAGTGGTTAGCAAGCTTGAATGTTTAATAGATTTCCTCGTGTAGATATTGGTCCATAATATCCTTCGGTTATCAAACTAAAATATATATGTTACATGTATTTGTTTCATATATACTATTTAATTTGATACAGTATATATACGGGTCAGAAAAAAACTTTGACCGATACAGCACTTGAAATTCTGCTTTCTTTGCAGTCTTATTTGATTTATTTAAAATCGTTAGTTGCGCTCTGTTGTATATCAGAAATCGTATCTATTGAATTCGAGGGTTGTACAAAAAGATCTATTACATTGGGTCATCTCTTTTTTTCTTATACTATATATATAGATACTTTTTAAATCCTAATTTTGAAATGATAACCGAGGTTCAAAAAATAAAATAAAAGTACTATAATAAAAGTGATGGACATTGATTTTAAAATGATGTAATTTCTCTCCACCAAACTCCAAAGATTTATTTTTACAAATATAGTATCAAAATGTACATTTACCCTTCGAATCATTTTCTTGAACCATTTAAAATAGATTTTCAGTGTATTCGACCAACAAAATAAATAATTTAAACAAATTGAAGGCTACTCGAAAAAATGAAGCTTTCTAATTTTTTCTAAATTTTCAGGAGTATTAACTTTTAACCTCGGAATCTTTCAGTACTCTTCACAAAGATCAACTAGAATAAACAAATTATAGCTTTACTCGTAACTTTTGTTAAATGTTATACATCTTGTGTTTTAAATTTGGCAAAAATAGTGTACAATATGTCCATAAAATGCCTGTGAAAAGGCAAATATCCAGCTAAATAGAAGAAAAACGTTTTTTGGAGCTGTTTTGCGGGCTATGTTACCACGTTCTCTACTGTTGTCCGTTTTTGAGCTGTTTAAACTCTTCTTTATCCTGTTTATTCCGACCAAACCATCGACAATCGAAAACGACTGGCACCAATTGTTGGAAAAAATTCGACTTTTTACCTTGTTACCTCTTTTTTCCTTTTTTGTCTTCAATTATACTCTCATTAATAAAAATGATTTTATAAACGTTAAAGATTAACATGTTTTACTACTGGATACTTTTAACAAAAAGTGTGAAATAGCGATGATTTTATATTTATAAAAACTATGTACGTTATTTCCGACTATACTTGGACAAAAAAACATACACGGGGCATACATACTGATTAAAAAGAAATTAACTGACCAGACGCACCAAACAAATCGCATCTTCTGGACTACAGATCATCTCTTCAATTAAGAAACAAGCGAGAAATCTATTACACTATACTAAGACCTATATCGACACGTTTAGCATAACTTTAGAGTTCACCAAAATGTGTTCATATACTTAAGATACAAACAACACAATCCAAATTCTAAGAAAAAATTTAAATGCTCATTGACTTATTGCGAATCATACTATTAACAACAAGGTGGAAATTCCTACTGTAAAACCATAAATTCACAGCAAATACACAACATTTCACTCGTCAACACATCACCAAAATCCTCATTTTCTTTTTCTTTCGTACTCTCTGTTGCCTCAACTTCCCATTAGAACATTAAAAGATCATGGCCTCGAGACTTGATCTTAAATCATTAATCAGTAATAAAAAATTCAAATTGCTATAAATTGGGGAATATCATTGATCTCAAATTTTCTGAATGCGATGTTGCGCAATAATAATATAAAAGAATAATACAATAAATAAATTCCATTTTTCATTCTTCTCTCAGATTTTTAAAATTATTTTATGGAAGAGGTAGATCAAAAACATTTAAAAACGCCTGAGGTTACGTAAACTGGTATTTGACTTGACGCTTCAAATTGTGATATCACGGTAAGAATTTATACAGAGTCCTCTCGATCAATTGTTACATTTTTTGGAGGTTTTGGGTAAATATATTTTTACTTTAATAAAAAAATATCGTTATCTGATGTAAACAGATTCACAAGAGGTAAGTGAAATGAGTTGAGGAAATTACAATGTTTGAAGAGTTGGGAAATCCTTCGAAGTTTTGGAAAGTTTTGTCCCTCTCTCCAATTGTAGCGACGTTCCTTCGCACAAATTTTATACCCTTAGCGTAAATACATACATTTCGAATCTGTTTATATATAAATTAATTATAAAATTAAATAAACCGTGAATAGTTTATAGTTTAAAGTACGATTCATTGCTAATATAACGATTTTAAACATGTGTTTATCACCTATGACTGATTGTCATTTGTTATTAATTGTAAGTTGCAATAAAAAATATTCTACTGTACTATATATTATTGAAATGTTAATCAATTGTTTTGGTTTTAGATATGATTTACCAAGTGATTTATCAAGTGATTTATCAAGCGATAGTATGTGTTATCAAACCTAACACTAGACTTACTAACGGTAATGTTTGTATTTTTTTTTAAATATTCTCGGAATAATTTTTTTAAAAATTATTTTATTGAATTGTACAACTGTAATATATACCTACATCTAGTACAAGGGCTATATAAGGGCTCAAGTAAGACAATAGTTTGTGCATTACAACTGTTAAAACGCCAAGTTATCCAATCCTATTTACAAACATCTATATATCAAAGTTATTTGATATAAAATCATTGAATTCTAATATAAGTTCTGATTTTGATTGTCGCTTCGAGTTATGTCACAACAAAGTTTAACAGCTCATTAATTTCCTATTTAATATTCCTGAAAATAAAGAATAATTTTATTATTGACTGTATAGAGTACGGATTACTGAGTGTATATTCGAACGTTCCTTCCTCGCCCGCTCCACCACAGTGTGGAACTCAATCCCTCCTAACATCCGTCATGTTTCCTCACTATCGTCATTTAAATCATCGCTTTTCCAAAATCTCCTAGCTTCCCAAAAAGATGCTCTATAAACAGGTTTGTCATTTGTTTATATTGTAAGGTATAGAATAATTTAGTTCTTTTAATTTTGTTTTTTAAAAAGCTGTACATCATGTAAAGAAATTATTGCATGCTAGCTCATGCATCAAAAGCTATGGATTTATCTATTATCTTTAATTGCTTAATATCTTGTCAGGATTCGTACTGTTATTTACTTATTATTATTTTTGTTTAAATATTTATTTTAAATTGTTTTTTGTCACTTTTAACACGCTTTATGGTTTGTATCATGTAGCTTCTTCTGGCCAGATATATATTATGTTTCTTTTTCTGTTCATATTTTTATTCCAAAGGGACTTAGTCCCAGAATATAATTACTTTTCCATTCTATTCTAAATAGATTAAATCACCGACTTATACATACTGTTTAGGTAATACCATTATTTATGCTTCGAAATGTTTGTTGAACCGTTCATTTTTTTACGAAATTATTACCGAAATATACACATTTCCCGGAATCACACTGGTTTTTTTTTATACTAAAACTCAGGACTAGTTTTATTTTCGAGAATATTAAAAAAGGAAATGAAAGAAAAGTTAAAACTTGCTGTGGCTTAGCTCGAAGTGACGACCTGCGGGACTGATATCCCCGATGCCTTCCTTATAGCTATTTAAATCAAAATGTTACATACATCATTATTTGAGTATTGAAAAGTAAGGATATTGGATCTATGACTTTTCAAAGAGAAACTTGGTAATCATTCCAAATATAAATTTTTTTAAATTCAATTTATCCTGAGCTTTAGTATGGAAAAGAGGATGTAATTATGGGTAATGAGTAAGTAGATTTTGGTAATCATTTCAACAAGAAATAGAAGTTTCAACTTAAATCATCTATACTTCGAAATGCTAGTTGAAAGTTTTATTTCTTGATTAAATGATTACTGAAATGACTATTAATTGACTACTCATTAACCATAATTACATCCTCTAATCCATACTGAAGTTCACGATAAGTTATATTTTTTGAAAATATTATAAAAGGAAACGAATTTAAAAAATATTTACAACTCAAAGGTACAATCTGCGGAATAATTACTGAAATAAGAGATAATATACCATAGATAAAATATCCTGATATTACATTACTAAATAAATAATGTATAAAATAAACTTCTGATTTTAATAGCTCTAAAGAATCGGATGTATCAGTTCCGCAGATTGTCACTTCGAGTTAAGTCACAACTTTTAACTTTTCATCCGTTCCTTTTTTTAAATTCTCAAAAATAAAAGAAATCGTGAGTTATAATTGTGAGAAATGTATAAATTTCGGAAATCATTTCATTAGGAATGTTAGTTGAAACTTATTACCCTCTGATATGATTACCGAAGTCTACTTTTTAGGCATGATTACATAATGAGCTCACGTATTAAAGCTCAGAAATCCTGGTTTTGGTGGGGGGGGAACAATATCATAATAATGGAAACGATTATCACTTCTTTGTTTATATTCTCAAAAATAAAAAAAATCTTTAGTATGAGAAAAACTGTAATTGTGAGAATTGAAATATTCCGGTGATCATTTCATCAGGAAATAAATGTTTCAAAAACATTTCGTGAGCTTTTCCACGAGTTGTTTAGTAAGTTGCAATAAATAAGTTGGGTTTTTGGACAATATTTAAAATGAAACGAATATGGAGTTAAAATTTGTTGTAATTCAAACCGAAGCGACAACCTGCGGAACAGATGCCCTTAATTCTTCATTTTTATTTAAATGTGTACATGTTGTAATATGGATGTTTTTATTTTATTTTTTATAATGTCGGTACTAAAAACAAGAAACAAGCTGGTGACAATAATATAATACACCCTTATTATCCTGCACTTACACACTGACGACACGACAGGCACAGAGATAGAGAGGCACCCGCAAGCACAGAGGTTTAGGCACAGACTGACTCTGTTCTTGAGGACGCTTCCCCTTGCGCTTGCCCAAACCACATCCCCTCCCGGCACACACTCCTGCGCTTAGTTATTCTTTGTAACTGACTTCCCACAAAGGATCTTCAGGATCTGCAGGATAACTACTGGCTACTTGGCTACTAAATGTGAATCCCTTAATGTGGTTAGGAAATTAATAAAAAAACTAATCACGGCGGATTAAGGAATCCTTAACTGGAAAAGTTCGGGTCTTAAATTGAAGACTATATTAAGGTTCAAAGTAATAGTTCATAGTAATGTAAAAATGTACACAATTATAAGTCTATAATTTTTTTTAAATTAAAAGAAAGGATTAAACTATTCGCTAATTAACAAAGTTGCCACATTCGATAGTTCGCGTTGAACATTATACGAAAATAATAATAAATTATAAATAATCAACCTATCCAATGTGTTTCCGGATTAATTAATAATTCGATAAAATTCAAATAAAGTCGTCTGTAAGGCTCAAAACAACCTATAATGGCATATAACTCCAAAACAACAATGTAATAAATAAATAAAAAGAAATTGTCTAGAGTATTTAAAAATTTAATATTATTAAATAGTCATTTACGTTAAGACCAGCCTATAAGTAGAATCCGTACGGGGCAAAGACTCCACAAAACCGCAAGACCTAAACACCTTGCGGCTTTCTCCGGAGTCATTGAAGGTTGCTTCCATAATTACTGTATTATATTTATTAATATATATCATACATAAATACAAATATCGATTAAAAATGGTTAATTAATTATGAATATATATATATATATATATATATATATATATATATATATATATATATATATCAGATTTTCAATGTATTTTATGCTGGAAAATATTAATTATTGACTATGTATGTATTAAAAATATATAATATATACATGCTTAGATGTATTTTAAAATTCCACGTGTGCAGAAAGAATAAAAATTTGGGTATTGGTTAACATAAGAATTCCAATAATAATGCTAGTATTGAAATTATTTTATTAACCATTATATTTTTTTGAAAGCTTGAAACTTTTACTATTTCAACTCCTGTAATTATTCCCATAAATCATCATATTCAAACGTGATACAACTAAATCTTTTTAAATAGCATGTTGGAAATGTAATATCAGATATGTCCTGAATTAATAAGCTTCGACCGATACATTTGCTACTGAAGGCTTGACTCAAAAATAGCAATTTTTAAGTTATGTCGTTCTTTTGAAGAGTGATGTGTAATATATGTTTGAATATAGCACTGATTTTAAATGAACATGAAACGGTTTTTTTTATTCCCTGAAAAGATGCATCTTACTCATTCCATCGAAATTTGACTTTGTATCGACGATATCAGACTAGTATATTTCTAAAGTGACAACTAAAAAATCGGTTTTTATTTTCGATAGTGAGTTATGACCATGAAAGATGTGGCTAAATATCTCATAATTACCTTAGGAGTTCACTAATAGTTTTCCGGGTTTTTTTTCTTCAAAAATGTAAGTTTTTAAGTTATATAACTTTAGAAATACTAGTACGATATATTCTTTTTGAAAATATAATATGGTTGCATACAAACCATACACTATAATATAAAATGTGTTATTAATAGTAGAACCTCAAGAGGTTGCTTCAAGCCACAAAGGCGATATTGCCTAGATTGGACCAACAAGCGAGGGATATTAACCGCCATGACTTTGATATCTTCCCAAACATCCTCAGTGTGTTAGATCTTTGAGAATATTGCTTAGGAGCGATGTCTTCTTAGGCCTCTAATGTGCAGAAAAGGTATATATCCTATGTATACATATAACTATATAACTTTATATGTATAAGACTATTTCTTTGACAAGGATTTTGCAGGGAGATGATTTACCCGAGATCACGCTCAACTGCTATTAAGGCTACTCCCAATAAAGAGGCTGAGTGAGCCCCAGGTAGGTCTACATATATGGCTGTTGATAGATTAAATAATTTATCTGTTACAGACGGATTTTAAAGCAGGTACTTCAACACAGCAACTTAGCGCTCTATCATTGAGATTGCGCTGAATCATATAATAATTTTACGCTATGACTGTTATTACATGTAATTTTTCTTGCAATCGTCCTTTTTTAAATATAAAATATGGATATTATAAAATATAAATGATGCGGGTGGAGGTAAACAAATCCTTAAATAGTCATAAATTGTTTTTAAAAGAAATATTTCGACCCACGTTGTAGATACTAGATATATAAGATTCAAACATGTTTATGTCCTTTCTATTCAGCCCTGAAGAGGAACTGGAAGGTGGGTCAACCCGTCGCTATCTAATTAATTGTTTATCAATATTTAAGGAAATATTTTTCTGTGTATACTCGTATGATCGAACTAATAATTATTCATACTAAATATAAAACAGCAAATTAGAATTTGTAGGTCCAAGGTACTCGATATTAAATCCTGCTCATATTAAAGTGTACAATATTCACTAAAGAAAACATTAATTATTGTATTAATACTAAATTTTATTAATTTAAAAATAAATACTTGAGTATGATCATGGATTCTTTTTTTTTTATCTTAAAGTGTTAACAATAAATAAATAACTCTGTTTCTTAAAACTTTATACTATTTAATTATTAGATTAAAAATATCCGTAAAACAAAACAATTACTTAAGAAATTTGTATATTATAATTAAATAGCAATTTCATTTAGCAATAATTTATCAGATCCTAAAATCACTAATTATTTATATTACGTACACTGAATTAATAATAATTAATTCAATAATTTACTGAGTAAATAAGGTATTGAGGTATTAGAGGCTATTAGTTAAGCTATACTCGCTCAAGTATATATCACTGATAATCCCAGTATATAATACCTATGTATTTATGTAATCCTAATTAAAAATATTAAAATCGCTACGTTTACGTTACGTATAATGTTTTTCTCTGGTTTCTATTTATATGACAGTTATAAAATAAACCTAAAAAAAACATTTATAAAATAATTTTAAAAACCCGTAATAATCATTTTAAAATCAGGTATCCATTTATAAATTTAGTCATTTCTATTTATGTAATAGTAATGTCAAATAATGTAGTCTATATATATATATATATATATATATATATATATATATATCTATATATACTACTTTATATATAGATATATATACTACTTTATATATATGTGTGTGTGTGATGAGGGATAGAGAAATATTAAAGAACTAATTCTTACATGGTCATAACAAAAATTGAAAAAATACCGAATTTTCAGAATGTAGTAGAAAACTGTTTCAATGTTCAAAATGAGTGTGTAAAGTCAAACGTATTTTAAATATCGCCCCTTCAAAAGAACAACGATATAACTCAAACATTTATGTTTTCAGTAGCAGTGTATTGATTTAAGCTTTTTAATTCAAGAACGACATATCTGATACTACGTAACCAACATGTTTTTTTTTAAATTAAAGTTTTAGTTTTATAATGTTTGGATATCATGTTTTTATGGGGATACAGAGTGAAAATACTGTTTCCATGGTAATCAAAAATCAGTGCTTGTCGTCATTCGTATTTTACATATCGCTCATTAATTTACTAACTAAACTTCAGGAATATGAAAACTTTATATAGAGGATGAAATCCAAAATAACATTAATATATTGCTCCTTCAAAAGAACAACCCAAAAACTGGTATTTTTGAGTTAAGCCTTCACTAACAATTGTATTAGTTGAAGCTTCTTAATTCAGGAACGCCATATCTGATATTCCATTTCCAACACTTTTTTTTTAAAATAATGTCATATTTTGAGTTGTATTATGTGTGAACTAGAAGTTTTATGAAAATAATTACAGAACTTAAAATAAAAAAAGTTTCGAACTTTTCTAAAATTTTTCTAATGGTTAACAAAAGTATTTCAATACCATCATGATAAAAGGAATGTTTTCCTTTACCAAAACCCAAATTTTTATTTTTCTAACTCATATGGAACTTTAAAATACATCTAAGAATGTATTTATTCAATATTTTTAATAATCACAATCTGATATATATTCATAATTAATTAGCCATTTTTAATCGATATTTGTGTATATATGTATATATATATATATATATATGTATATATACACACAAATTTCGTGTATATATACTTATATAAATATATATATATATATATATATATATATAAAATCTATGCATAATATATTAAATATATACAATAAAGTAATTATCAAAGCAGCCTTCATTGACTTAGGTGAAACCCGCGAGGTGTTTAAGTCTTGCGGTATAGTAGAGTCTTTGCCCCGTAGTCGTTCCACTTATCGCTTGGTCTTAACGTGATAAGTATTTATTAATTTAAATTAATAATATTCATTTTATACATACCTACACTGTCAATTTATTGTGAATTTATAACTTCGTGTACATATAATAAATTTATAATATATACGTATATCAATAATTACAAATCATATTCAAACACCTTCTTAAATTTTCAGTCAATTTTGAATTTTCAACTTTATGTAGGTATAATAGATTTATCATAGTTATGATTATATAAACATATAAAATTTATAATTACAAATACAATCTCTGACATTTATTTAAATATAATTATTTAAATTACGTTTTTCAAATAAATTTCTCTTCTAATGTCAAATAAAAGGCTTATTTTTATAAGTGCAATATTGGCTTGAACTATCTTAATCTTGTAACAATCATTTAAGTTCTAAAAAAGAGATATTTTTCCATGTATGGTATCAACATATGCTATGCAAATGGATATATTGTTTAGTAAAAGGACGCATATACAAACTACGGCAATAGGTTTCGTACAATAGGTTTCAGATATCAATAATCCATGAATAAATTTTGACTTGTTTGTCTTAGTAATTATAACAGTAATATATTAAAAGAAATAGTTTATATAATTGATAATTAACATATAGATATAGTTTTAGTAAATATAAACGTTTTGAGCAACTGATTTATAGCTCAATAGATGCACAAAGAGGTGATGAGGCCACTTCTGATACGCTATTTAAAGACTAGAGTCGTTTTTCTTGTGTTAAGATGTGTTTGACAGTTAAAACAAATTTCACAAAGACTCTATCATACTTCTAACTGTTTTATAATTCAGCGGAAGGTAAAATCCAATTAATCGTCTCCAGTAGGCCATCCGAGGACACAAAGATCCTCAAAGAAAGAGCAGTTTGAGGAATGATACTCTGTTCCCAGAACAGGGAGGGTTAATGAAGTTGTGAGCCCTTTCCCCGGAACTGGGACTGTTACATTAATCATTCAAGAAGCGCTACCTGGCAAACATGAGCTGGGCCTCCCACACCTCCTGGCATATGCATGTCCTACGGGGGGAGGTCCTGCCTCTTCTACCGTCCAGGACAAAGGAGGAAATGCCTTCATTGCATAAACGTTTGGGTTACCGGAAGTGGACATAGTCCGCTAAGTAGGTCCTTTTAGCCAAAGATTAACAAAGTAATTAGTTGGAAATGTCAAGCATCATTTATTCAATTCTAAAGAAATCGTTTTAAATATTCAGACATTCTCTTATGTATCAAAGCGAAAGACTAATTGTAGCTGTTTGTTTATTTTCTATAACAAAAATGTATTCATTACAGACAAGAAAACAGAAAAATATCTCTTTATTTTTTATAATGAATATCTAATTATTAAAAGAAAAAAGAAATAAAAAATAGCTCTGTATTTCCAAGAATTAAAATGTAATTATTACAACAAAATTCATAAAATAAATGTTTACTTTTCACGAGTAATATCTACTTACTATTCAATAAAAAAAGAAAAATAATTCGATAATGAGTATGTACCTTTTAGATAAAAAAATAAAAATATCTCTTTGTTTCTTGAACAAGATTATTTTTCGATATAAATTATAAAAATGATATTTGATTTTTAATAATTATGGAATTTTTTTTTTGAGAGTTTCCCCAAAGGTTTTCTCCAAACAAATTTTAGAGTTACATTTGTTTCCAGGTTTTCCTGTCGCGTCCTCTTCATTGAGGCCATATCCTGCCATGTCTTCCTGGACTTGGTTCGTCCAAGAAGTTCGCGGTCGTCCTCTTCTTCTTCTTCTTCCTTCAGGGCACCAGTGCATTGTCCTTTTGGGTATTCTATTATTATCCATCCTAATGAGGTGTCCAAACCACTCTAATCGCTTTATTGTGATTTTTTCGAGTATAGTATTCTGAGGACCCATTATCTCTCGCCCAACTGAATTGGGAATCCATTCACGTCTAGAAATTCCGGCTGCCCTTCTCCAGAAATCCATTTCCGCAACTAGAAGTTTCTCTTGGGTTCCTTTTCCCAATTTCCATGTTTCACACCCATATAACATTATAGTCATTATAATTATAATTTTTTTAGTTTTTAGGATGGTTTTACTCGACCGTACAGAATTGAACATGGCAATAGCTTTCCTTCCTTCTCTGGTTCTCGGGCTATAATCCCCTTCAGATGTTCCGTCTTTTTGAAGGATAGATCCTAAATATTTAAAGTTGGTTCCATTTTTGATCTCTAGGCCGTTTACCTCCAATGGTTCACCCTCCTCCGTATCCAAATATTCTGTCTTTTCAAAGTCCAATTTCATATAATTATGAAATAAAACACAAAAAATACATTGTTATCTAAAAGATATATGTACATATTAAATACTCACAAAAAAAGTTCTCTTTTACTAAATATAATATTTAATTCTACGTACATTAAAAAAACAGATTATTTAAATTTAGATTTTAAGGTAATATAAATTATTGTCTTATATATTTCGTTTTGTTACATAATATGTATATTATATACATTATATATATGTTACATATATATTATATATATTATACATGAAATTTTAGATACGGACATGTCTTAGCCATCTTTTCTACTATACGAAATATTTACTGAATACTATATTTGATACATGTTCATCGTCTTTATTACTTGTTGGTAAAAAGTATAAAAAATATGGCTGGTAGTAGATACGTGAAGAAATAAAAAATCTTTTGAGAAGATAAATCGCTACGGGATCATAAGATCATAAGATGTCACTCATGAAAGGATGTGCTCGATGAAAGGGAAGCTACGGAACTGATTCCAACAGAGTCGAGAGTACATCAAATGGCAAGGCACGAATTCTTCGAACATGTTTTAGAGAAAAAGCTATTACAATTTTAAGAGAGATCTTGCTCAAAAGAAAATGCACTATCCGAAAATGTTTTCAAGACAGGTGTATAGTTGTATAGGAAGATGGCGTGTCCGAAATTACGCTGAGGTACTCACTCTTACCCTTGATTAAGGATACCCACTATTTAGAAGCTAGCATAATAGAAATTCTAAATTTAGCACAGATAATAAGTTATTATTATATAAAGCCTGCTTACGACCTATACTAACATATCCATGCCCAATATTTAGTTATATGTCTAAAACTAATTACAAATATTCCAAAACAAATGCCTCAGAATTGCTGGAAATTATGCATATTACCCTGAATTTAAAAATATGCATAAAGAATTAAGTATACTTCATATTAAAGTATTTATCAACAAACTATTTTAACATTTTTTTTAAGTGTAAAAACAATAAAAACCCACTTATAAAAAATATTGGGAACTATTCGAAAATAGAACATACATATACATAAGAACAATACTTAAAATAACAAAATATTTATTATGGTAGAATACCAATTTCTTGCATTTCATTGTTATTGTACATATATATATATATATATATATATATATATATATATTTATATACACAGTAGAATATGTATATATATATATATAAGTTACTAATAATGTATAGTTACATTTTTTGCTTATTTTATTATTATTAATTTTTATTCTGTGTTGGAAGTTCTTTAATGTAAATGTTTTTAAGGACAAATGTTTTTAAACCAAACTTTAATGAATTTGTTTGAGTGATTATTGGTGGTTAGCATATCAATCTTCTATGGCCAAATTCATGGGAGATAAAAAAAAAATTATATACCTTAACCCTGGAATGCTACTTAGGGTACACCTGTACCCCAGTGCCTCTATTAAGTATTGCTTCCGGTCGACAGATAATGCTGCAGTTATGTGATTCACAGTAGTTTCATGTCTTGACAAGACAGTATGTGTGTGGTATTCGAATTGTTGATAGTGTTGTTTTTTACCAAGTTATTCAATCTTTGGGGTACAGGTGTACCCCAGTGTAGCACAATCGGTGTAAAATTGTCCATACAGACAGTAAATAGCCTTTTAGAGAAGAAAATGACTGTAGTTGGTACACTAAGAAGAAATGAAAGGGACACTCCTCCATCATTCCTCAACATCAAGGAAAGACAACCGAATTCGGCAAAGTTCTGGATTAGTGGACACCTTACGCTATTATCATATTGACCCCAAAAACAAAAGAAAAAAATGAGCTAATGCTGTCAACTATGCACGAACAAGGGGACGAAGACGATTCAGTAGAAATACCGGAGGCCATTAAGTTTCATAACTCCACGTCAGGAGGTGTTCACACGTTAGACTAGCTATGCCATTCCTCTTCCTGTGGTCGGAAAACTCGCCGTTGGCCCCTCTGTATATTTTAAAACTTATTAAAAATTACAGGATACAATTCTACTTTACTGTTAAGAGGGAGTACTGCACCTGACAAAGAAATATTTACAAACCGAAGATCTTTCCTAAAAAAATTGGTCCTAGATTCTGATTACACCACACATGTCAAGGCGATTGGAAAACCCAACTTTAAGACGAGAACTCCGTCAAACCATCCGTATTTTAGAAGTCCCAGTGGTACAAGAAGCCAGTGGAAGTCTAGAATCCACATCAGTTCTGTCATAGGTATCGAGACCGAAAATCTAGGGTTAAATGTGCTCTATGTAAAAAATTTATTTGTTTGGAACATCAAGAAAAAGTATGTGCTTCATGTATTCAGTAGTTTATTCTCATTAGGTATTTTTTCTTTTTTTTTTTAATGCACGGATTAAAAGTGCTTCATATTACTTAAAATTAAAAAATTTAAACCCTCTAAAAACCGTCTTTATAGTTGGGGTACACATGTACCCCAGTGCTACAGACCCGTTAGTAAAAATCAGTGTACCATTCCAGGGTTTATCTAATCTTCTTTACTTGTCCATTCATTTTTTTATTAATCAGGTTGTGACCATTGGCGAACTTTTCCAATATAGATTCTTGTTATTTTTCTGAAAGCTCTTTATAAGACTTTGAAAGCTCTTTTGCCTTTCAGAAGTTTTAATGAAGCCTGCCTTATCAACAATTATATCTGTGTTTTTGTCCTTTTCTTTTGATATTTTTTTCATAATAATCTTTGATGAAAATGTTCATCTCTGTAATTTTTTTTCTCCTTTGAACGACGAATCAACTTTGAAGAAATTCAATTAATGTAATCTTTAGAAATAAATTTAATTTTTTTAAATCAGTCTTAAAGTCTAAGAAAAATAACCTTCATTACTTCTTTCATTGTAAATTTATTAATGAAACCATTCCATGCTCAGTTAGTTTTTTTTTCTTTAAGTTCTTGAAGGAGTTACGAGAAACATTCTTTAAAACTCGATAAACATGATTACAGAATACGGAAGTTAATTTCCTCTTGTACATTTGTCTCAGCAGACGATGAAGTATAAAATATTAATTATATCTCTATTATTTTAAAAGTTTTTATTGACGTAATATTTTATCGGCGTTGCCTAGCAACGGATCAACAAACTACTTTTTGTTTAGTTCTGAATAAGCTTCATCTTATATTCATATTTAATTTTCGGACTATTTTTTAAATACAGAGAATGCAATGAAATAAGATTAAGTCAATTTTCTTATAGGCTATTAATTATTTTATCCTTAAAACAAGCCTAAAATTTAACATACATACAAAATTAAAAAGACAAGAACATACAAGACGCTTCAAACATTTATCACATCTTCTGGACTACAGATCTTCACTCTACTAGAGTATACTAAAACCTATTATTTACTATACTAGCCATTGGTGATCGGAAACAGCTGTTCCTAGTAGTTGAAAAAAAAATTCGATTTACATCGTTTTCCCTGAATGTCTTCAATTATGCTCTATTTAATAGAAATTATTTTATTAATACTAAAAATTAAAATGTTAATACATTAGTGGAAAAATTCCAACTAAAAACCATAAGTCTCTAAAGTAAAACAGGAAATTGAAAATACCTGTCCCATATTTCGCCTATTCAAGGAGAATAACAGCAAAGCAAAACATGAATAATGCAACCAAAAAACACTTCCCACCACCTCCGAGGCTATATGGAGCTACCGAATCATAGGGAAGGTTACTAGATTCCCAGCTGGCTAAGGTTAGATAAAAACAGCTGATAAATACTCCAGAATTTGAAACATCAATATGCACTCACCAAACCCCAAAAAACACAACAGGAAAATAAAATAAAATAAATAATATTAACAAACAACACAAGAACAGAAGACAAAAAACCATATGAAAAAATGTATTAACATTTATTTAATGTCCCTGTTGACCTTTCTCTTTTTCAATAAAAATTCAAATGTTTTACTACTTAATACTTTTACCAAAGAGTGTGGTAAGCAGATAATTTTGAGATTATAAAAACTATGTACAGTATCTTGGATTATAATAGCAAGAACTGACAAGACACTACAAACAACTATCACATCTTCTGGATTACAGATATTCACTTGACTTACGAAACAAACGACTAATCTATAACAGTATGCTAACACCTATTTGGACATATGGGGCAGAACTTTAGGGTTCAGAAAAACACGTCCATATACACAAGGTACAAAACATTCTAAGAAAAATTGTTAATGCTCCTTGGTTTATTCCAAATCACATCATACACAAAGACATGAACATTCCCACTGTAAAATCATATATTCACAACAAATACATTACATTTCATTCACAACAAATACATTACATTTCATTCACAACAAATACATTACATTTCATTCACAACAAATACATTACATTTCATTCACAACAAATACATTACATTTCATTCACAACAAATACATTACATTTCATTCACAACAAATACATTACATTTCATTCACAACAAATACATTACATTTCATTCACAACAAATACATTACATTTCATTCACAACAAATACATTACATTTTATTCACAACAAATACATTACATTTCATTCACAACAAATACATTACATTTCATTCACAACAAATACATTACATTTCATTCACAACAAATACATTACATTTCATTCACAACAAATACATTACATTTCATTCACAACAAATACATTACATTTCATTCACAACAAATACATTACATTTCATTCACAACAAATACATTACATTTCATTCACAACAAATACATTACATTTCATTCACAACAAATACATTACATTTCATTCACAACAAATACATTACATTTCATTCACAACAAATACATTACATTTCATTCACAACAAATACATTACATTTCATTCACAGCAAATACATTACATTTCATTCACAACAAATACATTACATTTCATTCATCAACACAAAATCCACTTGCTCTTCCTCTTTCTTACTCCCTGTTAGCGGGGCTTCACAGAAGGAGATTAAAAAGATAATGACCAAGAGACTTGCTCAATTATTGATATTTACGAAACTTGATGTTCCTGTAGCAAAACAAACACTTGTATCATTTTTTAAAAATTTATTTATTGATATTTACAACTGTATTACAATAATACAAGTAAATAGGCTATGTGATGCATAATGACATGAGTTAATGCCAATTAGAGAAACTAGCCACTGGTAGTACTCAAATCACTAGTTCAAATAAGAAGGTCACGTGGCCATCTTCTTTTCAGACGCCTCGGAGGATTATCGGGAATTGAAGGGGAAGCTAGGTTTGAAACTAGAGGGTTTGAGTGAGATGAAGTTTGTTATGAAAGGATAGATACCGGGTTAGGGCCAAATCAGCAACCAATGGGACATTAAGGTCGTTGTATCAAATTTAAAAAAAACAACTTTAAATGTCCTTATTTTATTTAATACAAAATTGTCAGCTTCTCAAAACAAAACAAATTGGGTACTCATATTGTAATTGGCTCACTAGGTGGTACAAATACTCAACTTAACTTCAATTCCTATAATAATATCGAGGTACCTCTACCAAAACGTTAAATAATTACTGAAGTACAATTAAATGGACGGCTCTCTGATACGTAAAATGGGGGATGGCCACACTTAGGTAAAAAGAAATGGTAATAACGGATAAAAATTAAATAGGTAATACGTAACAGAGGATTACCTAAATGTTTTTAGGAAGAACGGTCCTTATTGCGAATAATAAAGCGTCCGTAAACAGTACTACGAATTATAACTTCATGGAATAGGCTATAAACTGAAACCGTATAATTTTATGGAAGTGAAATAAAATTTTCTTTAGCATATTTCTCGTTACTGAAAATTTCATCCCGTTTATTAACCGCAATTTTGTTTTATCTGCAATTATCTCTTTACTTGATATTGCAGGGTATTTATACGAGAAGGGTAGGGAGTGGCTCAGTGTTAGAGCACTGAGTTGCCATGCCGAAAATCCCGGTGTGGGGAAGACTTTAATTTAGTCTGTTTGGAGCCGGAGATGGATTTTATAGGATCTAGGACCCTCCTGGGCTCACCCAGCCTTTATAAAATATTATAAAAATAGGCTACTCAAAATAAGGGGGGGGGAATCTGGCGGTTGAGCGTGACCTAGGACTAGTCACCTCATTGCAGAGCCGTTTTCCATGAAACATTACAGTCTCTACCACGTATTTAACCCCAGTGCCGTTCACGGGTTGTAGTGGTACAGGTTTTTTTTATTTATACGAGGGGTGAGAATTAAATAATGAGACTGATCTTGTAGCAGTGAATACATAGCACGTAGGTTAGCCAGGTAAACATCTGATGAGGGTCAACTTCAAGGCTTGAACCGCTAGGGTTGTGAATTTTATATGAGAAAGTTTTTTTTTTATCTAAAATTCGTTCTAAATTTCGAATAACGTTGCTCTATGAGGTCTTGATTTGAGATCTTGATTCTACTGATTGCTTATATCAGTAAACAAATAAATTAAATAATCAGGCATGAGGACTGCTGACAGAAGATAAAACTCAAAAATTTAAAGTTAATGTATTATTTTTATACAATCCAATTATGACCTCAAGGTATCTATGCTTATTGTTATTGGTTATTTTTGACAAATTGTTTTATTATTGTATTTTAGTGTACTTTTATTAATTTTACAGTAATGAATGGACTTGTAAATTTGAAGGATGTTGTGAAGAACAACTAAAATCGAAAATGACAAATAAATGTCGAAACGTCTTTTTTTAATCTTTTGTTAATTTTTTAACGAAAATTGTTGACTGGAATAAGGTTTTTTTTTTTCTTCATAATTGGATTGTATGCATCAAGAAGTTAGTCCAGTATATAAGAAATATCTTATAAAGAAAATATTATTTTTTTAATGTCTAGTTCGATTATGACCTGAATAATTTAAATTTCATATTTTTAAATTTTAAATTTTTAGCATTAGTCAAGTTTTTATATATACCGATACTCTGTACAATAATCATAAACATTAAAAAGTAGTTTATTTTTAACCAGAAGATATCTACAATACAAAATATCAATAACTTCATTTAAATGACAATAAGTAATTAGTTATATTATTCATACTTTGTATTTGTATTTTCATACATTTTCTTTTTTTGTATCTTCATTATCATGGTTAAGTTCTATGAAACACTTCAGTCCCTATAATGTGCTGAACCCAAGACCCTCCATGGGTTGTAGTAATACATTTTATCTTAAGATAACTATAATTTATAGTTAACTATAAACTTCTAGTACAAATAAATGATGAGCAGCAACACTTATATTTTATTTACTTTAATCCTGGTGTTATATAGTGTATAGTATAGTATTTTTTAGGATTGGTTTCATTGGGGCTGTTTTGGTTAGAAAGTGTTTTTGTTGTTTTTAGTAAATTACGAAGGAGGCTTTGTGGATAACCATTCTTTAATAAGAGGTCCCCTAACGTTGTTTTCGGCTTTTTATATTTCCACAACAGTCAAGATAAGTAGAAACCAATATATATATATATATCTTATTGCAAGTACTTACAATAAGAAGAACCTATCCTCTAACGAAAAAATTAGACACTACAACATGGTGATAAAACCAGTTATTTTGTACAGGATGGAGAAAAAATAACTCCCTAAACTAGCAACATTGCTTAAAATAAAGAGAAAATCTTGAGGAGGGTCCAAGAAAACACAGGAAGGTTACAGGAAGGTTACAGTTCAAGATCGAACCAGGAAATTCAACGGGCAATAAACAGGAAAGTAATAGAAATTGCATCAGCTATGATCGCTACCTTTTGATCCTAAATGTGTTAACAAATAGTAGGATTGTATTTGAGAGAGATGGAATCAGTGACTCATATTTTAGTTATGCCCAGAGTAATCAATATTAAGCACGTATTTCTTATTATTATGTCCAATAGACTGAGTTTCAATTAAATGTCTAATGAGGAAAAAGTTGAAATAGTGACGTTTGCTGAAGCTGGACTTTCTTCGCGTGAGATAGCGAGGGGGGTGAGGTGCAACCGATCCACTGTGGTAAGAATAATGAACAAAAATCATTCAGGGAACTACCGAGCGAAAGAAAGGGACTGGGAGGAAAAGGAAGAGAGATGAGCGTTTAGATCGCACGATGATGAGATTATCCTTAGAAAATCGCCTTAAAACTGCTAAAGAAATATCTAGAGATCTAGCAGATAGCAATTTAGTAGAAGTAAGTCGAGAAACTGTAGGCAGAAGATTAAAAGAAAAAGGTTTATGGACAAGAAAACCAGGCATAAAGCCATTTCTTATAAACAATCACGCCTAAATTGGGCGCAGAATTTAAAAAATTGGACATCTGATGACAGGAAAGTGATGTTTTCAGATGAGAGTGAATTCTATACCTTCAGTTCTGACGGTGCTCCATACGTAAGACGTCGGCCAAATGAAAGATTTGACGAATCCTGTACTACAATAACAGCGAAACATCCGGCAATTGTGATGATCTGGGGATATTATTCCTACTTCGGAATCGTCAAAATAAACTTCTTAGATGGGGCGGGTAGTGCAGAAAAAAATTATAAAAATATACAAAAATATAAAAAATTTTGGAAGAGAGTTTGATTCCCTCAATGAATCCCATCTTGCACACTGCGGAGACATCATTTTCCAAGATGATTCTGCTCCATCGGTGTTAATTATTCATTATCGGTAATTATTACTCATCGGTAAGTTAACTATTCATTTATTTAAAAAATGTATTAGCTGTAAGATACATCATTTTTTATTGCCTTTACCATTGTGTTTTTGGATAGGTAAAGCAGTTTATAACAGAAAACGAGATCTCCACGCTTCCAGGGCCAGGCAATAGCCCTGATTTAAATCCTATAGAAAACTTGTGGATGATCATGAATAAAAGAAATTAATATTGCAAATCCTGAGAATAAAGATGAGCTAAAATCGGAATTCGAAAATGTGTGGAATAAAGGAAGAGATTAGTGACACAATCATAAAAAAATTGATGGGCTCAGTTATCAGGGCTAATGGCGGTTCGACAAAATACTAGTTTATATTAATATTTATATTTTTAATGTTTTTATCCAATTTTTCCAAATAAATTCATATAAGTACGTAAAAAACAATGTTTTTCTTAAATTCCTCGTTAACAGTAAAAATTTTACGTATCATTTTATGAATATTATTTATTTTATGTTTGGGTTTTAACCATTTTTCACTCCTGATTACATACTCTTTTCCTTTGCAATACATTTCAAAATTATCAAAAGGTTTAAAGGAGATCCTCGATTATTTTTAAGTGACTGTATTTGACAAAATCCTTGCATAGGCAAAGCGCGTAGAAGGGTATGTACAAATGAAAAAAGAAGAAGCAGAAAAAATAACAGACAGACTGCTTAGATAGAGAACAATTAGAGATTTGATTTATCCTAGATCACACTAGGTACCCACTTTAGAGGTTGGGTGAGCCCCCCGTGGGGTCCTAGATCCCATAGTACCCATCTTCGGCCGCTAACAGATTAAATAATAGTCTTACCAGAAGCGGGATTTGAATCCAGGACCTTTGGCATGGCAACTCAGTGCTCTACCACTGAGCCACTCCGCTCCCTTGTGTCCAAAATGTTCGAATCCGATGTCCCTTTCTTCTTAAATATTTCTTAATTGTTGCTAGTACTCAAATAAAAAGGATCCTTCTAAATCCTTTTAAATCTTATAAAAGGATTATAAGGAATTGAAGAGATTGCGAGGTTTGACACTAGTGGGTTTGAGTGGAAATGAAGTTTGTCATGAAAAGTATTATAGCAGATTCGGGCCAAATCAGCAACAAATGGGACATTAAGGTCATTATGAATTATTTTGTTCCTAACAAAGTAAGGAGTATTAAGGATTTTGGATTGTAAGGATTGAATACGAGAGGAATTCGATGGCTTAGTGGAGCCCCAAAGCTCTACTCCGTAAGACCAGATGGTTCTAATGATTGTCACGTATATGAGTCTTGTAATTAATTGGGAGCTTAGAGCGTCTGTCTAGTAAATGTTGATGTAGTCCGAAACGGCGAGCTGTTTCTTGTCGTTTCAGTCTAGTATGGAGATTCCAAGTTAAGCGTTTGTCAAGGAGTAGTCCTATTACCGTACCTGTTCTACAGGAATCAGTGGGATGTTGTTAAACGATACAGGAGGACAGGAAGTCGTTGGTTTACGGCGGAGGAGATAAATAAATAATAAAAAATATAATAGCATTTACAGTTAGTTTGAGAAATACTGTTATCTAGTTGGAACAGAAGTTATATCTGTTTCGGCAGCTTGGGCAGCTTGGGCTCTTCTCCCCCGGGACCAGGATTAGTTCTTACCACTTTAGGGTTGTCCAGAATCCCTCCGAGGATTAAGGATTTAGATTCATCAGCTCATCTCCTAGAATTCTAGTTCATTGTTTTTTCATTTATAAAATATATTATATTATTCATTTTTTCGATAACAGGCAGAATAACTAATTGTGTAGAGAACAGAGTTCCTGCGCTGAAGTTCCTGAGTTAAAATCCGGCAGTGGCAAATAAACTATTTAATTTGTTAGAGCTATAAAAGGATCATGTGTGAACTGTAAACCCTCATGGGACTAACACAAATAAAGCCCTTGATTAGGGAAGCCTTGCGGTTGCATATGACCCCGGCCTAATCACTACCCTACAGTACCGTTGACTCAGAAACTCCAATCTCTACCATGAATTGAAACCATGACTCTTTCTGGCTTATCACGGGTACATTATTTTTTTTATTAAAATACTAATAGGTACGGAACAGAATTTTTATTATTTTTGGTAGAAATTTATCAAAGGATGATGCTAAAAGTTGTATTATTTCACAATTACCCCGGGGCATCTCAGGCGGACTTTTTAAATTTAGACTTAGCCAAACTTAATGCCCAAGTTATGAGATAAGTTTAGCGGTGAAGAAGTCAATATAAGTTGAAGCATCCCTTCACGGGGGATATCTAGGAACTTAAGGGCGTACGAATAATAATGCCCAATTAGCAAAATAGTGAGTGCAAATGTGTCCAGTAAATCAACCGATGTTTTGGGCTTAAGGAGATATAAAATATAAAATATGAGTAACCATTCTCGATAGTTAAACTTATAACAACTAAGTGTATCTCATATTTTCAGTTCATACTCTTTGGAATAATACCCAACGCTTCAAAATATATTATTTATTTATTTCATGTATAATTTATCACAATTCTCAAAATTACACGGTGTACCAAACAGACAAGTCTGAAATAAAAAAAAATTGTAACTATACATTTTTAATAACTTATACACACACACACACACACACATAACTGACTGTGGCTGAAGAAGTCCTTAATGCCCTTCGAACTCAAATTGATGGTGCGGAAAATATTTCCGCTGTAAAGTCTCTTCGCAAGGCTTACGGTGACACACAAACAGCGGTAGTCGTGCTGCCAACGGAACTCGCAAGAAAAGCGATCGAAAAGGGGAGAATTCGAGTTGGATGGATAAGCAGCCGGGTAAGGGAAAAAATATCTCCTCAGAGATGCTTTCGATGTTTTAGCTATGGCCACGTACCAAAATATTGTAAGGGGCCCGATAGAACAAAACTTTGTTTTCGATGTGGTGAAGAGGGTCATCCAGCAAAAGAGTGTACTGCCGAAGCCCACTGCCTTATATGTCCTGACGAAATAAACCGCAGCCACCTGACAGGCAGCTTTAGCTGCCCAGTCTACCAGCGCGCGGTGCAAGCAGTTGCTAAGCGACGGAAATGAGGTTTTTACAGCTAAACCTTAATCACTGGATTTTTCGAAGGAAACGAGAAGAGCCGAATGCGCACTGGGTAACGTTGGCTAAAGATGAAAGAAGTCATACCCTTGAAAGATGGCAGAGACGCTGGAATGCCTCACCTTCTGGAAGATGGACACACCGTCTGATACCCGATATATCAAAATGGATATCCCGCAAACATGGAGAGTTAGATTATTATCTCACCCAACTGCTCACTGGGCATGGTTGCTTTAGGGCCTACTTGGCTCGCTTCGGATTAGAAGACCGAACATCTTGTCCTACTTGTGATCCCGTGGATGAAACAGTGGAACATTCGTTCTTCTGTTGTCCAGGTTTTTCTCAAGAAAAGGAAGAGCTTGACATAAAATTCGGAAAGAAGTCATCGCCGGAAAATATTGTCACTTTGATGATGACTAGGCAGGAGCATTGGAGTGCTGCAGCAGACTATGCAGCGCAAATCGGAAGAAGGCTCAGAATACAGGAGCGAGAAAGGAGAGGCCAAGCTCTGGCTAATCCGACATAAGTTCTTCCCCTACCCAGGAAAAAAAACAAAACAAAAAAACACACACACACACACATATATATATATATATATATATATATATATATATATATATATATATATACATATATATAAACAATAACAATAAAATAAAAGAAATTTGTATCCTACAATAACAATTGCTTCGTTCTTTCATCTACATACCGATTTTTACTATTTTTTGTGTAGTTCCCAATATTCCAAAATTTTTGCTCTTCTCTAATTTATTAAGCTCAGCTACATTTATTTAAATGAACCTCAGATTTTTTTCTGTGGTTCAGTAGTTGCATTTTTGCATTAGTCGTGTTGGAATGCGAGATAGGGGTGTACCTCATTTTAGCGTCATTATTATACGCGATACAGGCTAATTATCAGACCACACGAAGCCGTACATGACTACCTTCATTCTTTCTCTACTTACTTTTATTGAATTACTTTCAATTTTATTATTATTCTCCTGTCATTACAAAGCATTGGTGAAATATCAGAAGCTTTAATTAGAGACTAGGGAGCGGAGTGGCTGAGTGGTAGAGCACTGAATCGCCAGGCCGGAAATCCTGGTTCAAATCCTGCTGCGGGCAAGACTTTTATTAAGTCTGTTTTTAGCCGGAGATTGATCATATCGGATCTAGGAACCTCCTGGGGCTTATCCAGCATCTATTAAATATTTTAAAAATAGGGTGCCCATAATAAGGGGGAAAATCTTGAGGTTGAGTGAGACCTAGGACAAGTCACCTCCTTGCAGAACCGTTTTCCATGAAACATTACAGTCTCTACTATCTACTGGACCCCAGACCCGTTCACGGGTTGTAGTGGTACAGGTAGTATTAGAAAATGATTGCTTTTTGTTTGGAATATTTTTAATTACGTCTTAATTTGTGTGTGTATTTTTATTCGGTGGTGTAAACTGTGCCAAGCGATCTCACTTTTCTTGAAACCATGGTTTCGATGATACATCTGAAAGCTGCCATAACACCACAAGCTGCCCCATCAGGGCCAATTCAATCGTGCACTTTCCTCCAACTCATTGGTTGATTAAGGGTGAGTTAGGACCTATATTTCTATCACCGAAGCTATCCATGAAGATACGTAAAATCGCCAGATGGTTATTTGACATCCTGGAAATCCACAACTCTATTCCCGATACTAGTGCACGTGGTTGGCTCATCACTCCTGTGGTCTTAGTGAGTTCCTTCCAGTAAGCTCACTAGTCTCACATACCTGATAGGTTGGAGAATCCTTGAGGAATCCCGGGAGTGGGATCGAACTCAAAACGTATGTGTTTGTAAGCAAGTTTACATTGTAAGCGTATTAATGTATGTGTGTGTGTATATGTACATTCATATATAAACACAATATTAAAAACGAAAAATTAATAACATAAGGAATGTATGTATTACGCTTAAAATGATTAATGTACTCTTTAAAATATAATATTACACCATAGACACTTCCAATGATTCCCGTTATAGGACATATACCTTTGATGGGCTAGGCTCGGTGGCCCCAAAAATTGTAGAGAATCCAGAGCCCCCCCCCAGGCTGTAATATTCCCCGGCTGTTATTAAATTCCAGACTATGTCTTAGAGCTAGGTAATCCCCCTCTCTTTGACTTACAGCGAACACTATCGGGAATTATAATGCCTCGAGCGCCCTCTGCGGATTAATTAATAACTCTTACGTAAGGTACGGGCATTATCTCGCTATAAGGGAGGAATTAATGTGCCGACTCAATGGCCGTATTTCAAGTTACCAAAACGAAAATGGCGGCACTAAACCTACCGCCTACTATTAAGGAGATTAAAACGTCGCAGATATAGTCTCTTGTCCGTAATAAATTTTAGAAGAGGTAGTACCTTTGAATATCAGATCACACGCGTGCGAAATTATCCAAAGCACAAAGTATCTCTTATGATATATGAATATGATCTAATCTTGAACATTAAATTATATTTAAAAACAAACACTTGTTTGTTTAGTATAAATGACTATCGCCATAAATAATATACTATATAAAAAACTATGATCATAATAATTATAATTAAGGTGGTGCTATTAATATTAATAATATTGTTCCGGCGCTCAATTTTTGTATACATTGAAAGTGATAGTGAAAAATATTCTCTCGATCGAGCGAAGATACTCGAATGGCAACGATAGAGCGCAACAGCGGACATAGACAAGAGATATGTTTACGCTAGCTAAAATTAACAATTCAATGAACTGATTTTTGTATCTATAAGGTAGAATTTGAAAGCTGATCTCCAGGTAAGAAGTGTCCTGATTCTGTCTTCCTTACGGAACTGAAGAATGATAAATTCTGTAGGTAGGAGTCTTCTATAATTTAATATGATTATATTCTGTGTAGGAAGGTACCAATTTAATTTTATAATAGAGTCTATCTACTAGTTATGACAATAATAATATATATATATATATATATATATATATATATATATATATATATATATATATATATATATATATATATAATGCTTATAATGCTGTAATAAAGCCGATTCTGATATACAGTTGTGAAACTTGGGCTCTCACCAGCTCCCTGGAAAGCAGAATCGAGAGATGGGAAAGGAAAATACTTCGCACGATCATTGGAGCGGTATGGGATGAGACTCTTAACTCATGGAGAATAAAGAATTGCACACGGAAACTGGTCAGGTAATATCTCAGGATATGAAAGCAAGAAGGCTAAGATGGGCAGGGCATGTAGCTGGAAGTGATCCGTCAGGACGCCTCTACACAATGAATGCCTTTATGAATGCCAGAATAGTTGGCAAGAGACCACGTGGGAGGCCAAAGACCAGATGGATTGACAGGGTCAACAAAGATGCTGCGGAGCTACATGTAGCAGACTGAAAATCAGCGGCCCAGGATAGACAGAGCTGGAGAAGGCTGGTAAAGGCGGCGAAAGATCTACAAGGTCTGTAGAGCCAACCGAAAAAAAATATAGATATGTATATATATATAAAGATGGGATTGTGATCCTGTTAATTGAGTATTTGATTGTTGTTATTATTGTGATTATTGATATTATGAGTAGTAACATTGACAGTTGACAGTTGTTGGGTGCATCTTTTGTTTGATTATAGTAATGTTTTTTGTTTTTTTAGTTTTCATGGTGTTTTGCGTTTGGTTTTTTGCCATCTTTCCCATATGTGATCATAACTGTACCTTGTTTCTAGATGTTCACGAGGTCCTAGAGAGGAGCTGTAGGTAAGAAAACGACTCCTTAAAAAGGATTGGTTATTGTATTGTAAACTGTGTAAGACCAGCCTGGGATAGGTTTTTTGTTAAAGTTATAGTGCGTCCTTAAATAAATAGAAGTCAATTTTGTGGAGTTGGTAGGTATGTGTTTATATAATATATAGTACAATAGTCACTATTGATCCCTATCAAGACATATCTAGTTTTGGAGCCCTGTCGAATAGAGAAAATAACATCAAAGAGGAAAGATTGCATAATGTTAGGTTTTGTATATTATACTGAATATATATTTATTTATTAGTAAAATTAGAAGATATATTGATTATCCAAAAGAACAACGGCATATACTCTCTTAAACTACCACGGTCAATATTTTTAATCCTTTGATCACGTTTTTCTTCTGGTTTGGACCGTATAGACAAATTCTTTGGCAATGAGTTTGACTAAACCAGAAGAAATAGGCGATGAATGGATTAACAACGGATAACTCTAAATTTGACATTTTTGGGTCAATTCTTCAGTAGCAATTGAATTGGTTTGAGGCTTTTAATTCAGTAACAACTTTCTGATATTTTACTACCAACATTTTTTTAATTGAGTTGTATCATGTTTGAACTTGAAATTTTAAGAGAATAATGACATAAATTTTTAAAAAAAAGATTGCAGCTTTTAAAAAAGTCTTAGGGTAAAAAACAATTTTAATACCACCATCACTTTCAAATACATCTATTTGAAAATTAGTATTTTTTATTTATGATCTTTCAGTGGAAGGTTATGTCATGTTTTATAGTTCAAAATACGTTTATTTTATATTGATTTTCTCATAATGGTGAATACATTAAAGGAGTCTCTTTCTCTGTAGAACAATATATCATTTCGGGCCGCAATGAAACGCTGAGATGCTTCCCATGGAAGAGGATTGTAAACGAAAGATGAGGGGGAAAAAGCTGAGACGAATATAAAGCCGTGATGGAAGTGGCTAAGTAAACCCGAAGAAGGTAAACAGAAGAGGGTCAATAAAACTGACAGAAGAAGGAGCGAGGATATTGGCCGCCATGTTGAGCCGCTGCCTGTCAGCGCCATCTGTCCTCCCAAGTATTATCCCTCCGCTTCCGGCTTCTTCATATGGCCTCGCTTCCGGTCTCTCTGTCATCTCACTTGTTAACATCAATCTCAGTTTAATATACGGGTATATTTATACGAACCCTTATCAAACTTTCTTGTCTTATCACGCCATAAAGTCCTTAAACTCCTCTTGTGTATAGAAGGAGTTTCATTTTATAACTTTTAACTCAAGCAACTTTTATACCGTCTCAGTAATATTATAAAAATAAGGGTAAAATAATGAAAAATAAATTAAAGTTTTTTAATTTTAAGTTTTTTAAGTTTTTATGTCCAAATAACAGAAAAAGTTGTAAAGTCTAACAAGCTTTAATGAAAAAGTACAATCGCAGATACAATGTTGATAAATTAAAAAAAGGATAAGAGAAGAATGAAAAATAAAAATATAAGCAACTTACAGTTGTAATAAAATTAGATGATTTTGTTTTGGTTATAAAATAAAATAAGTTTAATAAGGGAAAAGAAAATACACTCAATTGGCAAATGAAACATCCTTTTAATTATCCTTAGTTTAAATCACTTACATGCCATGGAATACGTTTATATTGTTAGTTTAATCACCACAGTCTGCTTGATCTCCTCCTACTATCCTTTGGATTGGTTTACTCCTGATGCTTACGCAGCAAGTTTATTTGAAGATGAGTGTAAGTTTAAAGTCATGACTGCCGGCCGGCGTATACCCACTCGTTAACTTCTTAACTGCTTCACTGAACATACGTGCACTGTAGACACTCGTTTACGTTACAATTTTTAATATTTCTTACAATAGATATTTTTATTATTATAGTGTCGCCAATAGATTTTATGATTAATGATTACTCATTTATTTTTTCCTTTGTTTAATTATATGAGCTTTGTGGACTCAACTTAATTTTTGTATATGTTTATTTATGTACACAAATAAGTATATATGTAGTGTTAATATCCATTTTTTTGGGGGGGGGGTATTACGGAGTAACGTCTACGACCAAAACCTCAGCAAAAAAATAGCAGAATAAACCTAAACGGAGTTCATAAGTTATTAATCTTTATTCATTAATAGAATATTTATTCAACCCGATCTTCTTCTTCTCCTGGCGCTACAAACTGAAGTGGTCCTTGGCCTGCTTCAACATATGTTGCAACAGGGCTCTGACCTCCACCAAACGGATGCCCATCTGTCGCATATCCTCTTCCACCTAAAGATCTTTCCTTTATATACCTTCACCACCTGTCTGTCTTCGTTCATTCGGTTGAGATTTCCTATCCATTTCAGCCTGCATATTCATATACAGCTTGACAAAGACAGGTCATTACATATTTCGTATATTTCTTTCGTTCTTTCTACTTCGCCACACTTCGTTCTCGAAAACTCCAGCAAACATTCCTCGCAGCACCCTCCTCTCGAACCTGTCAAGCCTGTCACAGGTTATCTTTTTCAATACCCAACATTAACCGCCGTAACTAGAAACCGGTCTGATTAGGGTTTTGTACATCCCGATCTTATTTTTGCGAAAGATTAAGATGGTTCTTATTAGGGCCTCATAGTACGCCCTGTTTCCTTCCATGATCCTTCTTTTGTCCTATTCTGTTTCTTTAGTCATTAATGATCCCAAGTACGAAAAAGTTGACACTATTTCAATGTTTTCTCCGTCTAAGTTGCAATAAGGTGGGTGTTGGTGCCTCATTCTCTCTACAATCATCAGTTTGGTTGTGCTAATATTTATTTCAAAGCCGGCTCTTCCTGCCTCAATTTTCAAGGTAATATATGCATCTTCGATAGCCTGCTTCTTCCCAAAATCACTACATCATCCACATAGGCCATTAATTGTAGTTATTTATTACTGGTTGTACTATTCAACCCGATACCAAGCAATTACCGTGGAACCTGTGCAATACTAGTGATAATGGTTCTGCTATGGTTATTGATAAAAAATTTTCTTTAGTAAACAAAACTTATATTTAAATAACTAATAATAAATTAGTTGCAATTCAAATCCAAGTTGTTTTGTTATTATTAGCATTTTGTTGACTGATATTTAACGAGTAAAATGTTAGTGGTGGTTTTTAATTTCAAGCATAATAAATTAATTGTTATTGATAAATTATATATTAAATATTCTTTTAGGTTTCCACGGCCACTATTTATACAAAATACTTCATAAAAGAATAGTTCATTCTCTTTTCTGCCGTGAAGAAGTCTGCAGCATGTCTGGCGAAACGTTGGGGTAAAAGTTAGCGACACGGTTTAAACCAGAAGATACCACTGAAGTATTTTGTATAAATTATATATTATTTTAGTAATCGAATAAAATGTAAATATATTGTTCATTTTTTTAACTTATGTATTTCGAACAACACAGAGTATATAGACCTTTGTTCCTACTAAGACTGGGCACAATTCATTTAAAATAATAATTTGAAAATTGGGTTGTAATTAAAACAAAAAAAAATCAGTAATTATTATATTAATTTCTAACTACGTGTTATAACAAGGTACCCCATACAATTCTAATTGTGCCCCTGGAACATTGGAGAGAGGCTATTGTGCAATACAGTCCTGCGTTGCGGGTTAACGGATGAATGAATTGAAGGCGCCACAACCGTACTCGATTGCATACTGGTAGTTGAGTAAAATTAAATTATAAAGTCTAAAAAAGCTACTGAGCTGAAAATATCCAAGGACCATTCCATGGCTTCACCCACGTTGTCTAAAAAGTCACCAAGAACCACATGTCAGCATCTCAAGGATCAAAGATTGAAAATGATTTGCCTGGAAATATCATGCTTTTTATGTTCCTCACGTGGTTTTATGATTCTATAAAACTCGAAAAAAAATTATATTTCCTTAAAGTATAGATACTTTTTCTTAGGGAAGCAGGAAATTTGCCGATGAATTTCTCGGTAAAATTAACTTTTAAAACTTTAGTGGCAACAATTTACTTAAGAACAAAATTTGAAATTTCGCTTATTTTCTATTCTTTAAAAAATATCTCGAGGAATATCGAACAATTAAGAACTTTACGACTAGCATTTCCAGGAAAAATTAAATTTATAATTTTTTAATTTAATTTGAGCTGTTCTCTCCTTTCTGCTTATCTACACTAAAAGTAGTGAACAATCATGCCGTCGGATTATTATTGAATATATTTTTATTATGAAGGAATACAAATATTTTCTATAATTGTTTATTTTTATTTCTAATCAAGGTTCCATTTTATAAAATTTCTTATCTTGTTGTCGGATGTTTGATTATGTTTGTTGTAAAGTTAATATATCTTTATTTTAATGTCTAAGTTTTCGTTTGTAGCACATGTTTTATCTTTTTATTATTATTTCACAAGAAATAATAATTTTGTTTTATTGCTCTAATATCATTTGAGATTTATTTGTAAATTTTGGAATGTATCTATCCGGGTAGAAACGTTGTTATTTTTTTTATTATTTATATATTTATATTTACAACTGTATTACAATAATACAAGTAAATAGGCTAAGTGATACAAAATGACATGAGATAATGACAAGTGAGAAACTACCCACTGGTAGTACTCAAATCTCAAGTTCAACTATGAAGGTCACGTGGTCAACTTCTTTTCAGACGCCTCGGAGGATTATCGGGAATTGAAGAGGAAGCTAGGTTTAGAACTAGAGGGTTTGAGTGGAAATGAAGTTTGTTATGAAAGAATAAATACCGGGTTCGGGCCAAATCAGCAACAAATGGGATATTAAGTTCATTATGGATGAATTTATCCTTAACAAAATAAGGAGCATTGAGGATTTTACGGAGGATTTTGGATTTTAGATACGAGAGTAATTCGATGGCTTAGTGGAGCCACAAAACTCTACTCCGTAAGTCCTACTAGGTCGTATGATGGCCATGTAGATGAGTCTTTTGTAATTAATTGGGAGCTTAGAGCGTTTGTCTAGTAAGTGTTAAAGTAGCCTGAAACGTCGAGCGGTTTCTTGTCTTTTCAGTCTAGTATGAGGATTCCAGGTTAATCGTTAGTCAAGATGCAACCCTAAGTATCGGATCTGTTCTACAGGCACCAGTGGGATATTATTAAAGGATACTGAAGGGCAGGAAGTCGTCGGTTTATGGCGTAAGGTAAAAGTGATTTGATGGGATTTTTGAGAATTTATGGGATTGGAGGCTTTGGGATGCAATAACTGGACTGGTGTTGACTGATAATACACATGTATCATCATCATTGTCTACAAGTTTAAATCTCATTTATCAATACAGTGGAGTGTCGATTATCCGAACGTTTAATTAACGGAACTTTGTTTTGTTGTTGTTTTTCATATGTAATTGTTAAAATTATTGTTATATTAAATAAAATTTTACGAAAAATAAAATGATTTTTTCCATGAACGTCAAGAAGGGGGCCCTAATCATTTCTCGGAAACCTATAAAAAATGAACTTGGACTTCAATACTATTTGTTTACTAAGAACTGTAAACCTAATTTGGTAATTTCTCTGAATACCTTCCTATTCACTAGTGAAGGGCAGGGAGTCATTGGTTTATGACGTAAGGTAAAAGTGAATCATCCAATTTTGACACCATTCTTCAAGATCAGTGATATGGGATTGGAGGCTTTGGGATACAATAACGGGATTGGTGTTGACTGATAATAAACATGTATCATCAGCATACATGGTAAGGATAGTATTAGGATGAGTCGGGATGTCAGCTGTATAAACTGCTTAAAGAATTGGGCCAAGGGTACTACCTTGAGGAACACCAGCAGATTGGGAAAAGAGGGATGAATAGACATTATTATGGTTTACTTGGAAAGTTCTATTAGTGAGATAGGATTGAAGTATGAGAAAGTATGAAGGCGGTAGGAATTTACGGAGTTTGTAGAGCAATCCTGGATGCCCAGACTCGGTGAAAAGCCTGTTCCACGTCAAGAAAGGCGCCCGAACAATATGATCCACGTTCCAATACTGAGGAGACTACATCCACCACACGATGACATTGCTGAATAGTGGATTTGATTTTTTATAAATCCAACTTTGTTATTCTTAAGAGACATTGCCAAGAATAGTTTTTTTTCCTATCATATTATATTTACCAAATGAAATATTAAATATAACATTATCAGATATACGAAACAAGGACAATAGAATAATTGGTCTGAAAAGGATGAGAATTTGTAATGTTAGACAGCGTGCAATTGCAGAGAAGGCAACCGGTTAATGTAGTTAAAGTTAATGTACCATGAAGGATGAGATGAAGATTTAAAGGTGTTATAACGAGTAAAGGGAAAAATGTATATTTATTAAAGGGAAAAGCAAATAAGGACTTAACTTACTGCTAATTGTTCGAGGGGTAGACCGAGGTGTAGATAGGGGGGTGTTGAGGTTTTGGATTAGGTGGTATCCTTGGAGGAAACTTTATCCTTATAGTGAAATCGGGATCGAGCCTAGAGGTTCGTTTAGCGTTTTATTTGTATTATTATTACACATATCCTTTGATTTTTGGTTAGAAGTGGCACTAGATCTGTGTGAGGGAGGAAGTAAGTTACGGAGCGCACATTTTTGTTTTTGTTTCGGGCGTCAAAAACCTAAACCTTGGATAGTGGATTTCATAGCTTCTTGAATTCATGGTGCAATATAGCTCGATAATTTTTATCCTTTATATTGTTTTTTTTTTAATCAATATATCGGACTTATGGTTGTGACTAGACCCCAGATATATATGGACAGCTGTGGGACTGTATACATCAGTCTCCTACCAGCGTACTCTTCGGGATTCTCCCATTGTCAGCGCTCTTTTGAATAATTCCGCTTCAGCCCTTCGTTCGCTAAATATGATGAATGTTCTCATCCCTTCGCTCCTGTAGGCCCCTGGGATGGCATTTCCCTGTCATCCTTCTTCCTAGCTAATAACAAAAAATTCCGAACTTTTGTTTTACGATTGTTTCACACGAATGTTATCCCGAAGTGAGAGAAATATGTGCACCTAAGGGAAAAAGTGTAATAACACTAATTTTCATTTAAAAAGTTTCATACAATTCTGGAATTTATCCTTATTTAGTCTTCCTTATTCCATTAAAATATTTGATGTTGACAATAAATGACTCCCTTGAAAACGTATTGAATTAAAAATCAATATTTTAAAAAGTATTCTTGAATTAAATTAGGGATTTAATACTGAATCACTGAGGAATAATGCACAAGCTCAAGAATGGCTGTGGATGAAAAATCATTTGTTTTATTAACAGCCGTGGATCGTCTCTGTGTATCTGTAGACCTTCCAATGGCTCACCCAGTATCTAAAAGTGAGTACCATTAATTGAGGGAAAAACATTGAGTGTGATCTCGCCCAAATCGCATCCTTTCACATCTGTTGTCCTAGAAACAGTACTATTTCCATGAAAACTAACCAATTTCTGTACTACAGTAATTTTGTATAATAACCCACTCTTAAATCCTCATACTTGACTGAAACGACAAGAAACTGGTTGGCGTTTCAAAATGCTTCAATACTTACTTGCCAAAAGCTCTAAGATCTAAATTAATAACAAAAGACTTATGTACATGACAATCATTAGACCCATCTGGACTTACGGAGTATAGATTTTAATTTTAAATTATATACATACATTTTAAACATTGGTGGGATAATCCAATCCAATCCTTACAATCCAAAACATCAATTCTCTTTGTTACTAATACAATCATCTATCATGTCCATAACAAACCCAGTTTCAAACCAGGTTTCCTCATCAATTTACGACCTGAAAAGAAGTTGGCTTCGGTGCATTCTGACTTAAATCTGTTATTGTAGTAAGACCTTTTAATCTTCTTCACATACCATTATTTCATTAATAATATTTACTTGTTTAATGCTTATATTTGCAATAGAATAAATACATTAAAGTTATATATTTAAAACATAAAGTTAATAGACAACATTTCACTCGCCAATATATCACCATTGTCATCTTCCTCTTTCCCTCCCCCCCTCTCTGTTACCTGGACCTCCTAGAGGAAGATTAAAAAAGACCATGACCTCGTGACCTGCTAAGGAATCATCAGTCACTTTTACGAGAAAAAAAATCATGTTTCTGCTAATATAGGATAAAATCCTTGACACAAATTAACTGGACGCGATTAAGCGCAGATGCAAATATAATATAAAAGAATATTATAGAAAATAGTATTTTATTTGACAAAGTGATGAAAGTGCCACTTTATTACACCCGAGTGAATTTTACGATTATTAAACAAGCGTGTTATAAGAACTTTTCTCACTTGTTTATTACATTTTTCCTGCAACCATTTAAAAATTGAGAAATTAAAGGTAAACTTTAGATTTGTTAAAACTACACTAGCGCTACCTCTTACAATTTTCTATTACTAACTATGCAGATTATAACTCTAGGACGGTTTACTCATTGAAACATTTATTTATTATTATGTAGAAAATAATATTCTCATAACACATACAAAAATAAAGTAAACGTATATTATTATATCTTGATTAATATATATATTTCTCTTCAAATCTGACTTTAGATGTTTTTGGTAAAAGTCGATTTATTGCCTGTTCTTTTATGGATGGAGGAGTAAATTCTATGAATTCATCACTATTTATTTACATTTTTTATTTTTTTTGTGGTCTGATCACTATTTTAATGCTAGATCTTCAAATTTCCGATGTGTGTAGGCTTAATACATTTAAGGTTATATTAAATATTTCTATAAAATCGCTTCAAAAATAAATAAAATCTTGAATTAAGTATAAAATTATTTATTTTAACATTTTAGGAATATAAAATGAATAATATTATAATGCCGTCATTTAACATTTAAAATAACAGAGTGCTGATTGTCAAATTCGATCTTGGTGGCTGTTACTTTCCACACCAGTTTCTGTTGAGTAATGGATAGTATTACTCAATGGTTGCAGGAAAATAATATTTATTTTCAATTATTTTGTCTATACTTCACTGTTCATTCTACGAAATATATAACTTTAGGCTATTTTCAATAAGTTTTTACTTAAAGAACAAATTGGATTTGTAATAACAGACTGCTGATATCATTAATTGTGAGAAATTGTAAATTATAATTTCATATAAATAAAGTGCTAGCCTATAAAGACAATAATGTGTTGAAGAAGTATTAATTCTATTTGGTTAGACTCTAATTTACTAATGAAGCGTTGACCTTGGCTGAAGTCTTCGATCCGTAGGGTCAAGGATGTCGGTCGATGAAGTCTTAGCTAACTGTGAACTGGCGGAGGGGTGCAGCTACTCAATCTAAATGGCATGCTATTCGTCTCTTGTGGTAGCACCAATAGCAATGGCAATGGTGGGGGTGCTAATATTCTTAACAAGGTGAGGTTAAATAATTGTTATTAGGTAATTTAAAAGTCAGTTTTAACTGTAAAAAAAGCAACAAAAATATACAAATGGAAATGATTGATTGGATAATTCGAGGAATAGTGTTAAATGGTGAGGGGTTGCAGTCAATGAATTACTGTGCCTATGTTTCAACCTAAGATTTAGTCCATCTTCAAGGCTGAGAATAAAATAAACAGACTAATCTGTATAAATAATTGCAGTACCAAAGAAGAATAACAGTTCAGATAAACAGAAATGATAAGAACGAAATACAAAGAGTAAAAGATAAATTATGAAATAACTGATAAGAAATAATAATTATGCAAAGATATCTAAAAGATAATTAGCTATGTTTTATATTTCATTATTAATTATAAATAGACGATTATAATCGATTTAAAAAAAATAAAAGTATGGCTAACTGCTCGACGTTTCAGGCTACTCCAAGACTTATTAGACAAACACCCTAAGCTCCAAATTAACTATAAAAGACTTATATCCACGACTATTATAAGATCTATTTATACTATGTGGCTCCACTAAGGCATCGAATTCCTCTCGTATCCAATCCTTACAATTCAAAATCCTTCGTAAAACCCTCAATGCTCCTTATTTAGTTACCAACAATGTCATCCATAATGCCCTTGATGTCCCTTTTGTTTCTGATTGAGCCCGAATCCGATATCAGTTCTTTCATGACAAACATTATTCCACTCAAACCCACCAACATCAAACCTAGCAACCTCTTGAATTCCTGACAACCTCTTGGGTTCCTGACAACCTCTTGAGTTCCTGACAAACTCTTGGATTCCTGACAACCTCTTGAGTTCCTGACAAACTCTTGGATTCCTGACAACCTCTTGAGTTCCTGAGAACCCTCCGAGGCGATATTATTATAGAAATTATTTTATACCTCCTAGTGAGCCTATTAAATTATGTATACTCAATTATTGTATTGTCTTGTGATATTGAAAAATACAATAATCTGATTTCCACCCCATTCTCGTTTTCTGTGAGCCTGTTTTGCGTTGCCGTTAATTAGTAATGCATATGTCCAGACTGGTTTATTATTTATAATTTTACTACGTTATATTTCAAAAACGTCCTTCAGGATGAACTAGAGAAGATCAATATGGAAATAAATCCTGACAAAACAAAGGTTATGAGAATTGGCAGGATGCCTCACCAAAAATGAGAGTCATAAGAATTAAGGATAAGCCCATCGAACCTTTAAATATCTGGGAGCACACCTTGATGAGAATGGAGTCATGGATAATGAGAAGCGGGAGAGGCTCAACTCAGCTGGTAAATTGTTCCATGTACTAAATAAAAGGTTTCTGAATAAAAGAGAAGTATCCAAGAACACAAAGTTGAGGATATTTAAATCTACTGTTCTCCCCATGTTAACATACTCCTCGGAATCTTGAGCGTTGACCACCAAAGATAAAAGTAGGATCCAGGCTTCTGAAATGAGATTCCTAAGGAAGATAGATGAAAAAACAAGACGAGACAAAATTCGCAACTCGATCATTAGATCAAGCCTCGGAGTAGACCCTGCGGAAAAAGTCGTTGAAGAAAACAGTCTAAGATGGTTTGGACATGTTATAAGAATGGAAAATAACAGGCTGGCCAAGATGACATACGAGGCTAAAGTTGAAGGAAGAAGGTCCAGAGGAAGACCCCGACGTACCTGGGGAGATGGTATTAAGGAAAGCTTCGCAAAGAGAAGTCTGCAATGGAATAGAAGGAGAGAAATGGTAGAAGATCTGACGGTGTGGTCCGGGCTATACAGAAAGATACCTCACACTGCAGAGCGGTAGAGAGGAACGACTATGATGATGATGATTTTATTTCAAAAAAGTAAATGGGAGAGGGTACATTTCACGTCTAAGGCTACACCTACATTGGATCCGGTGTGATACGATGAGACGTCGCTAGCAAACCAAATGACTGAAATATATCGAGAGTTATAACATTTGGTTCTTTAAATTTATAAAATTAAGATTATTTATTAATTATTTTTAATACATTTATATTTTATTATAATGTATAGTCAAATATGTATACTGTATACACCCCAGTATCGTATGTGATAGAATCACGTCGCACCGAATTGGATCCAATGTAGGTGTAGCCTTAGAGTAAAAGTGATGTGCTGTGACTTTTCGTGTTCACATGGATTTGAATCATTAGATTTGTTCTTTAAAACCATAACGGATGTAACACAAAATACAAATAGGGAATTGTAGCATTCTAGGCTCAACTAATTTTGAATTTTGCGAGAGACACAGTTTAGAAGTTCTAACATACTAACTCACACAGTGACGAAACTAGTTGAAATGGATTCCTTCACTGGCTAAAAAGAAGTAAAAATATATCCTGATAAATCTAAGGACCTTCGCCCACTAATTGATCTCACTTCTTATCTATCCACCAAACCTCTGAGCTTTATCTCAAACTAAGGACTCCTAAATCATCCTGTCTCTACTATCTCATTCCCTCAAGCTTTCTTATTGTCTCGAGACTTCTGATACTTTCTATAACACTTTTAATTGAACAATTATTAGCTATATCTTAATTTACTAAGCAAGCAATTGAGGGACAATAAAACAGTTTTACTTGGTTTATATCCTGATTTTTTAAAGATATTTTTCATTATATATTGAAGTCCTTAAAATATTCTCTACTTAAAGGGCAAATCCTTTGTTGCTTATATAGCCTCAGGTATAAAGCAGCAACTCGTGTGTTATTAATATTATCAATTATGGTTCGTGTAATTTTGTTGATAATAATGGAATGTATGTAAGTAAATGTCAATTTCCTTGTTGTACAAAATGTAAATATTTACAGTCATAATAGTATGCAAATATAAATTGCGTGAAAATGAATAGAGGTATTGCTAATTTAGCCATATTTACTTTTAATAGCATTATTGTGGTATTTTTTCTGTTAATTTATCGAAGGATATCAACAACGAAAACTAAATAAAGAAGAATCAAATATATAAAACCATAACTTACATTTCTCGATGAGTACTTCATCCGTAGAGTTGTGCGATGGAATCCTAGTCGTTATGTCCATTTTGGGAACATCTACTTCTGATTTAATCACAAGAGAACAGAGGACTTAGCAGGTTCCTTACCGACTGAATCGCAGGACGTGTTTCGGAATTAAGTGGGTGAGGAGTTCGTGATTTTGCATCAATGTCTTAGTCTCCTTGGCAGACTTGTTGACGCAGTGAACATTAACACCGGAATCTCATTGCAGGTGGGAGGAGTATTAAAGTCAAATATTTTAGAGAGAAAAATTATATTTAGAATTTAAAGAAAAATGTATATTTGTCGGAATGATATTAGGGAATTAGGCTATCAACATTCTTGGAGCAGGGGTAAAGCGTTGAGTTGCCGTGGCTCGGTTCGAGGTTCAAATCCGGGCATGGAAGATAATTTATTAAATCTTTTAAAATCTGAAGATGGGCCGTGAGATCTGGAGACCCTATTCTGGCTAATCAAGCCTCTATAAATTGAGTAGCTTTTAGTGGGGGAAAACCCTGGCGGCTGAGCGTCAAATCAGTTCCCTGCACAACCATTGTCTTAGAAATAATATAGTTTCTATCATGTACTGAACCTAAAACCTTTCATGGATTGTTGTGTTAGTACTTAATATCAAATTACTAAAGATGTTACAATCAAAAGGCCATTCTAAGAAAACCAAAATTAAAAATTATAATTCAGTAATTAAACAAAAGAGAATTTACGGCATAAAATGTACGTTGATCACGATATAAGGAAAATTATACAAAAAATCATCGGACCTTTGAGAACGGAGGTGATTGACTTTTGACTTCAGAAGAATGCAGATCTGTGCAAGGAGAAAGAAATTGAAAAGGTTTCGGAGATGATCAGGAAGAGAAGAACTAGATACTTGGACTAGATAATGAGGAGGGAGAAAGTAGACAACCGAATCATCAACCACGTACAGAAGAGCTAATGTGCCAATCATTTGATCCAGGGAATTAAAAAAGATATGACAGAAATTGGCATAACTGATGACATGATACAGGACAATACAACATTCAGTAGATGGAGCTTTGGAGTTTTTTCCCTAGGAGAGAAAGAAGAAAATGAGAACCATCTAGACAGAGGATAGAAGGAAAGATCAGAGTGAAAGGATAAATAATAATTATTATTAAAGAGGAACGAAGCGCGACGATAGATGCGTAAAATTACTTCATGCAATCCTAAATACTGTTCAATAAAAATATATAAACTAAAATAATAAAAATAAATAAAAAATTGAAACAAACAATAATAAGAAAAGATACAAAAATAAATATAATTTGTGTGTGTTAAATCATTTCATGTCATGTATCAAGACTAGGTTAGTCCCATACTCATGCCCTAACAGTGAAAAGATAAGCTTTTTAGTAAAAACATTAGATAGCGCACTTAAATAAATTTAATTTGACACTGTAAGATGTTAATTAGATAAGTTGTACTTACAGGTTTTTAAAGAATTGATCAGTTGACCAACCTAGTCTCGAAACGTCTCCAAAACAAATTTAAAAACTGACCGGAACTCATGAATCAGAATATATATTTTCTATAACAGCCAAGATAATTAGAAACGAATATATATATATATATATATATATATATATATATATATATATATATATATATATGCCCAATTGCAGTTTCATTTTGTCAATTACTGTCATTCATTTATTTTAACTACTAATTATTGAGTTGCTCTAAATCTGTTAACTATGTATTGGTATTAGCTTTTATCTAATTGTTTTAGTTTAAAGATTTCTATTAAATTGTACTAATTTTTTTAATCTTGTTTATTCAGCCCTAGAGAAGAATTATAGCGTCTTAAAACTTTAGTATCTAATAAATAGTTTCACTTTTAAAAAATTATTTTTTACCTTCATCGGAACTATTTTCTTCTCCATATTTATACTGTTTACTGATAATTATTCAAGGTATCTTTCGATTTTGTTGGGTTTGATTTCATAGTTTTCTTTTCTGTAATATTGCCACAAAAAAATCAATCCCATATTTCTGAAACACTTGACCAAAATTTAAAAAATTTAACTTTAGGTTTCCAAATATCACTTTCTTCTTAAGTAATTATAGCGTTTGAACGTGACGATAGCCAAATCAGCTCCTTGCTCAACGGCTTGGTAACAACAGAGTCATTAACGTGTACTGAACCGAAGACTCTTCGTGGGTTCTAGCGGTCCAGGTTTTTTTTTCTATAATATTTCCATGTATAATGTATTCGGAGACCTTGTTATGGTTAGCTGAGTCATTTTCTCCTTCATTTAAAAATAACATTGCAACAGCACGAGCTCAATTTTCTTTAAGGACGTATCATTCGGAAACATTTCCCATTTAATTTGATAGCTTAAATTAATTTTAATTTAGTTTCACCAAATTTTTGATAATGGTTAATATCATATATTTTTAAACATATCAATATTTTTTCGAATGGGAGTGGCTCAGTGGTAGAGCACTGAGTTGCCATGCCGGAAATCCTGGTTCAAATCCCGCCGTGGGCAAGACTTTTATTTAGTCTGTTTGCAGCCGGAGATGGATCATATAGATCTAGGACCCTACTGGGGCTCACCCAGCCTCTTTAAAGTGGGTTCCCAAACTAAGGGATACAAATCTGGCGGTTGAGCGTGATCTAGGACAAATCACCTCCCTGCACAACCGTTGTCCATGAAACAGTACTGTCTCTACCATGTACTGAACCCCAGACCGGTTGTAGTGGTAGAGGTTTCTTTATCGAAACCATAGCCAATAGCCAATGTAACAAAAACAAAACAAGCTCTCTAAAAAGGCTTATATAAGCTATATCTATGCTATAATATAACACATTTTTATAAATATCATCTTTTCAATCATTAAAACTAAAATGTTTTGTTGATTTTATAGTTTAGAAAGTACAAAGCATATAATACAAATTAGTCCAAAAAACTACATGGATACCCAAACCTATTGATAGAACCAATGAACACGATTCTCATCCTAGAGAACACTAGGAGGATAGTAAAAAGAACGTGGATGAGGGATCGGTTATTATAACAATATTGAATCAATCCAAAGGAGAGGTAGCTGTTGAGTACTGTTCTTCTTCATGCCTTTCATGTCATTGTATTTTATTTTACTGGCAGCCAATTTTCTGATTGTCAATTGTTTGTACGCAACATGTGTGGATATAAACATACAGAGAAAAAAAAGAAAACAATGGTAATTACAATGGTATTGGAAGAGAATAGTTTTTCTGGTACTAAGCTCCTTAAGAAAATGTACATACAAAAAAATAAAATAATACTCATCCGGCCAAAAGACTACATACGAAAAATGAACTGAAAATAAAACAAAAACAATGTTTTGTCGTGAAAAAAACAAAAACAATGTTTTGTCGTGAAAAAAACAAAAACAATGTTTTGTCGTGAAAAAAACAAAAACAATGTTTTGTCGTGAAAAAAACAAAAACAATGTTTTGTCGTGAAAAAAACAAAAACAATGTTTTGTCGTGAAAAAAACAAAAGTAACATAAATTCATAATAGCAAATAAAATATAAATATGCAAAACAATATTATAGAAAATTAATTATATAAAATAACAAATAATATGTAAAAAAGTTACTTGAAAAGAAACTATATTTAAATATTAATCGTTTTATATAAGTTATATGTTTTTTTTTCTAGTGATCGATTAAGTATTGTTGCTATATTAATATTATATATAAAGTAATTTTAAATAATATTGTGTAAATTATGATTGTTATTAAACATAATATAATAAAAACATATTATATATACTCGTAAAATGGCTGGGGCTGATATTATATATATCTATTGTTTGATGGATCCATTGAGTGGTATCCATGCTCTAGGTCTTTAGGTAAGTGGGCGTCAGCTGTTCCCGGGACACCAGCGCCCCCAGCGCCCTTCCATTGATGGATGCACCGAGTGGTGGTGGTGTCCGATGCAGCGGCCCGAGGGTGCCCGAAACGTCCATTGCAACTTGTTGTGCAATCCCACCCGCAAGGAAATCCCAACTCTTAAATAGACCGATCGATCACTTATCCCCCCGTCTCCCAGATGTTCAGGAAAATGTTTTATTAATACGGTGTCATTCAATAATTATTAATTTCGTATAACATATTTTATACAAAACTAAAATAACACAACGATATAAATGAAGAAAAATGTATAAAGAAAGTTTCCTTACTCTATCTGTCTCTAAAAATAAATCTAGATTCTTACAATGTAAGACACTATTATAATTTAAAAAATAAAATATATAATAATATTTCAATTAATATGATTGTTATATATGCTGTATAATATAAATACAAACACAAATTATCAGAGTTATACTGAGGTACAATGTTGAATTTCGTGAATGTTTCGTATCTAGACTGTTTCGTTGTTCTGTGTTAATAAGGGTCATAAGTGTTATGTAATATGGAATATAATAAATCGTTGTCAGGATTATATGACATTCAGATTCAACGTTGCAGGATGTATTTTCTATACTTAACAACTTAATATTGAGGATTGTTAAAGAATATACGAAATTATAAGGAGCCTGTGCGAGCTGTCAACAACACTTGAAGAACCACTCTAGCTAGAGAGACCGGACAAAGCCTAGAGACACTCTCCTCGTAGGCTAGATCCCTCTATTGATAGATTAATATTAGTCTTACCTTGTTCGATGGGTGTGATCTGGGGACCTTCGTCGTAGAAGGCGGTAGATACCTCGGCCATTGCGAACACAACCTTCCTCCTGGTTGAGATGTTGAGGGGAATCAGCCCGTTCAATAGCCTCGAGTCTGCGCGGTATAGCTTCCAATAACTTGCCCGCCCAAGTTTGAATCGCATTTACGTCACTACGGAACAAACAAACAATATCTACGTAAGAAACAAAAACATCCAAAAATAATCTAAAATGAAAATACCTTTTATCTCTGTAAGTGACTTAGTACGAAGGATGCCATTAGAAACGATATCATTAAAAAATAAAAAACAATAACATTCAAAACTTGAGATATAAAATAATCTAAAAACCAATATCTTTTATATTTATTCGGGATCATAGGTTGCTCAGTACGGAGGACGGATGCTGAGTTATTTCTTGAGCTCAGGTCTCAAAATTCGAGACAGGCTGTTGCAGATTAATTATTTATTCTGTTAAAAGCCATAAAGTGAGAATGTCCGTGTGCAACAAAGAAAAACAATGTAATAATGGGACAGATTGATTATTTAGTCTGTTTACAACCGTAAAATTAATTGTGGGATATGAACACTTACTTGGCTGGCTCAGCGCCTATAAAGTTGGTACCCTTAATTTTGCGGTTGAGCGTAAATTTGTTAACCACCTCCTTACACAATCGACGACTTGGAAACACTGAAGTCAGTTACATGTACTGAATCCATAGCCTTCATTGGTTATGGTGCAATTTTTTTTTTTTTTTTCTTAGTAAGATGAGGAATATTATCAAATAAGAACCAATAGCTTTACAAGCTTTGGATTTGCTTGTATAGAATAATGCATAGAATTATAGTTAATTCTAGTTATATATTTAAGTAGAAAATAGGCATTAACTTAACTAACAAGCACACAATAATTATATATAATAGTATTAATAAGAATTGACTTTATATTATTTCATTTTTACACAATTATATTTTTATTAATATACTTCATAATTATTAATTATTGCATAACAGCTGTTGAGTATCCAAGTGTCTATCTTAAACTTTATTATTCTGTTCTAGCCTTGTATTTCAGTTAGAATATTATCTTAGAGCATAAAGATGGCGTTATCTAACATTTCGTAAAAACTATATTTGTAATTACCATTTGGGTTATTTGTCATTTAATTTTATCCATTAGTTGATAGTTTATTTTATTTAGTTTTAATTCCAGTTCCTTTATCTATTTATGTATTACAAACACAGACACACATAAACCAATGCGGTAAAAATCTAAACAGCATTATTTTAGTTATTTCACCATAAATATCGCTAATATATATAATAATAAAAATAGAATATTTACTTCCTAGTACAAAACCCATTATTGTAACTCACCAAATCTTCATATGTCTTTTTGTCTTTAGTAAAACGATATATCAATCAAACCGCGTGGAGCTACGTGAATTGGAATCTGAGCCCCTTCAATTCTGACAGTCTGCTAACCTGCGATACAGTTCTGTACAGCGGGATAGTTGTCATCGATATTGCAGGCGAACAATAACAACGTATCCTACCAAATAGTAAAATTAATACATTATATATTTTTTATATATCATTATAAATCCAAAATATCATTAATAAATTTAACATTATAGTTAATATTGTTTTCAAGTTTAATTGATTACTTCATTATTAATAAATAATTTGTTTTAGGCTGAGATTAGCCGTACGAATTTAAGCAATTATCATACTAAAATTATAAATTATGTATAATACTTGTAATAAATATATAATTAATTTAATAGTTGGGAACTACCGAATTCCATTAATAGACATATCTGGGACTATACAACCTAGGGATGTGGTTAGGGATGAGCGGCACACAAAAATGGAAAGAGACTTTAAACAATATATGGTGCGAATAGTATATGGTATATATGATATATAGGTATGCAATTAAGATATTCTTAATCTCAGAATTCGCAACTAACAACAGAAGGTTCTTGCCCCACAAACAACAAAACTATACATATTAACTTACAACAACAACATATGATTCGTTTATTTTCATTTTCAAGATAATATTTAATGTTTTCGTAAACAACAGATAGTTGTATTATGTGGTTATGGCTGTTATGTTGATGAAACACTATATTACTTTGGAGATTGAGAGGAAAATTGTTGACTGGAAGATCTAATGTGGGATTTAGATAGTCTAGGGTGCAGTCAAAAAAACACTAAATAAGACAAACTTTATTTATTAGATGTGCCCACGTTTCGACCTACGTTGTAGGCCATCTTCAGGGCTGACAGAAGGCTAGAGCTACTATTATTTTGCAGTTAATATTACCAAAATATATATATTTTATTGAGATATTAAAGGATACTTCTCGTATAACATCGAAGTTTTTTTACCTTGCAAAAAATGATTTAATTATTATTTTTTTAAACCCTTTAAGTCACCTCTGAAGGTTTAAAAAATATTATTGAAACAAAATTCAAGGTCTTAGTAATATTAATTAGAAAATCTTGAAGTAAAATGAAGATTGTCACGGTCAGTCTAGGTATTATTAGGATTTTTTTAACACACTATTATTTAATTTTAAAACTTAAATTATTTTAATAAAACTTAATACAACTTTACCAGTTTTAATATTGTTACTAAGAAAAATAATCATTATTATATAAACTTGCATTCCAATCTTGCAATCAAACTTACATTTAATATGATATAACTAGGTATATTATACTTGTTCAGTTAAATAAATATCGATTTCTTTATACATAAAAGAGAAGTTATATTTGAGACATGACGTTAATATTACTAAATGAAATAATCTGAAAGAGTTTTATTTATTTTTGTAACATCGTGTTCTATAATTGTTGCAAAAGGGAACTGGACAAATTTCTTTTTTGAGGGTTTATGCTCGATTGTGCAACAACATAATCGAAGCTAGAAATAATGACGACAATAGAAACTTATTGTATGAATTTGAACCACAGCTGACGACTTTACGCAATTGGAATGCTTTATTCGTTAACTATTTCTTCATATAGTCAATTTTGAGAATAAATAAATTGTATTTATGATTTTACTTTATTGATTGTTGTATATTATTTATTATTATATTTTATTTTATTTTTTACTTTATTTATTGTCATATATGATTTACTATTATATTTGATTAATTACTTATTATTTATATTAGATATTAGCAGCGAGTACACATTATTTCACTCGCCAACATCATCAAAATCCTTAGGTACTTTTTCTTTTCTCTTTTCTGTTACCTGGGCTATAACTATACTATACTATATAAATATACTTGTTCTTCACGTCGTTAGATGTTTCCCATCATGAGCTAATCTCATAGGACTTATATAGTACATAATACATAGTGACGTAGCTCTGGAGTGAAGCCATCCGATACCAAAGGGTTCGGTTCCTGACCGAGAAGACATTCCTCTGATTGGTAGCTCTACTGAATTGTCATCCGTACCATAGTTGTCATATTCTACCATAATTACCATCACAGTTGCATCCACTCACAGTTTCTGACTACCTGAGGCTCCATTACGATCTAAACTATTAAAAGTTAGGTCCAACTTATTCTTCATGCATCCTAGGAGTAGCCTAGAACTAGGGATGGGTAGATACTGGATTTTCTTGTATCTGAATACAAGTGATACTGATACTTTTCTGTATCTGATACTTTTGTAGTTGAATACAGATATCCCGACTCTTACTCTTCTAATACGCTACACAGAAGCCTTTCTTTTAGCATCAGTTTTTCTTATCATTTTTAAAGGAAAAAGAGTTATTCGCTGAAATAGTAACCTGCACGTGGCATCATATGATTAAAATCATGTTTTTTATTGGTTAATTATTTTTTGAAAGCTATGGAATTGAAAAATAAAAAATATATTTTAACCATACCTCAAACTTTTGCTATTCACGTTCCAAGACATGTAAAATTTGGGTTGTAATACAAAATTTGTCTGTCCGCCGCCGCAAGCTATATTCTTTAAAACTCTATGGCTATTTGTATTTTGCACCCGATTTCAATCATTTATATCAATTGCCTTTACTTTATGGTGTAGATATATCCATTAATGAACCCATATTTGCCCGGACATAGGTCGAGGTTTTTTTGCGAAAGTTGCTGGTGAAAAATCATTTATTAGGAGGCGATCTCGGAAAATGTTATTTCAACCACCCTTTACTGTTAACTAATTTCATAGTTTATTTTCGTTTCTACATATGTGATAAGTGACTAATTACAGATTATATTGATAATAAGTGAAAACTTGTTCACTATTATTTTTACTAATTTATTTATTAATACTAAGGGGAGGTGCGGCGAAATTGGCCTTTCGCCGATAATCAAATCAGGGGAGTTAAATCAGTGGTTGACTATTACTTATTATTTATTTATTTATTATTAAAAAGACCATGATTAATAGTAGATAATATATTTTTTTAAATCCGTGGGACGATGTAATTTTATTGCCAAAATGAGCTCGGTTTGTTTTGGCGGTACCACGTCACGAGTACCGGATTTTCCAGGGTGGCAATTCCATGTATCTTTAGGGATGGGTAAGCTTGTATCAATCTGATCGTATCTGATACTTGTATCAATTGATACAAAAGTATCAGGTACTTTTCGACGGTATCAACCACTTTTTAGTATCAGATGCAAAGTATCAGATTGATACCACCATACCCACCCCTACCTAGAACCTTCTTACGAGAAGAAATATGTTATTATTCTATCTGTGGGAGTTGGTAAGCCCGTACAGAACCCTCTTGACTGTTTATCTGCTTCATAGCAAGCCACCTTCGAAGGACTGCAAAACTTAGGATTTTAACCCTAAAGACACCTACCAGGCAGTGAAAAGATAAGTTAATGATATTGACATTTAATCTCTCTAAAAAATATTTTTTGGTTCAATTATATCCTAGCAACAATGATTGCTTCTGGTTATAATTTTGTATCTATTTTACACCAAAATAATTTCAATTTCCAATCGATTTCCTCCTATGATGATATTTAGATTACTAAGACTGGGAAATTGGACGTCACAACTTCGAAGAATAGCTCTGACTCACTGGTGGTTTCCATGCTCGGTAGAGTTAGTACTTTTAGGAATCATTAATACATGATCATCTATCAAATGCTTTTAGGGAATGTACATGTAATTACATTGTGTAACTGATTTAAATAAAAATATTATAGTTTTTGCTTTTCTAATTTAAGAAATTTGTTTTTTATATATACCAAAGGCCCGCGCAACTGTTTTTCCTTATTCCATTGTACCAATTGTATAATTTTTCAAATCACTTGAGCTCCCACTGTTTTAAAATCACCATATTGTGTGTTATTATTACATCCTAAAAACGCTTCTTAGAGTTCTTCATCAGTCATATTCGATTTCAAAGTTTTTCGTACACATTTTGAGTGTACAATTTTAAACTGAATATATTTTCGCTTTATTAAGACACTTTTTTGTTTTTAAGGTATAGTTATTGGTTGTTTTTTACTCTATAATTCGGTCTATACTTATAACCTTATCTGAATACGAAATTCAGATGGGAGCTTTGTAATAACCCTACCCACACAACATTACTTTCCTATAAATGTATTACAGAGTTAAAATTTATTTATTAATTTGACGCGAAACAGTCATCAAGGACTACTCGACTATGACGCAGCTTTTTTTCTTCAGTTTATTCTCGGTCCATCTTTTCCTCATGGTTTCACTGAAGGCTTTTATTCTTTCTCCTGTCCAGGTCTTGGATGGAAATTTTTTTGACTGCCACTAGAACCGCATTTTTTAGAAATTTTTGGTATTCAGTTATGTTTTCTAATAAATCTAGTGTAATCCCATGATTTTTGTTTTATTTGTTTTGTCTATCCTTGTTTGAATTTGTAGCCTGTAATTTTGGTGGGTTTTTTTTCATTTGAAAAGTCTCTCCTCGTTCATCCTCATCATTTGACCATAAAATATGAGTTTCCTAACCTTCTCATTTCTCTTTCCAAGTCGCATATTTCACTGTAAATTTCTTTGTTCTCAGTCGGTATCCTTCTGGTGTTACTTTGGGCCCGTGGATTCTTCTAAGAATCCTTCTCTCTGTTTTAATGAGTTTACCTAAACTGGGAAAGCACATGGTCTCGGTCCTGTACAATATCACTGGTTTTACCACTGTATTGTAGTGCCTGATTTTGGCCTTTTTGGAGAGGCATTTTTTATTATACATACCACTCGTTAAGTAGCATACATTTATCCAAATTTTTAATTCTGTACTCCATGCTTTCTTTTTCAGACAGATATTTAAAATTATTAACTGCCTGAGTTTTACCAAAATCTGTTTTCACTTCTTTAATACTAAAATGGAGATCTGTATTCATAATTTTGGTCTTTTTTGAACGGAGGGATTAAGTCATTTGTTCAGCTACTTTCTTCAACGAATTTATTTTCATAATCGCCCCTTCTTCCGACTCTGCCAGCAGGGCTAAGTCATCCGCAAAAGCCAGATATTTTACCAGGATATTTATTGCTCTTCTTATTTCCTACTTTAGCTCCTGATGTTTCTGTTTACCATACTGTCTTAATAACTTTGTCGAGAACAACGTTGAAGAGAACAGTTGAACGTCAGAACCCTTGTCTCTTGGTTTTTATTTGAAACTGTTTCCTGATATTTCCTCGTAATTTTATTTTTGAATTGGTTTCTATTAAGGTTTTTTTTATTAGGTTTGTTGTATTTTGATCGACTCCGTATTTCCTCAGGACACAGTTTTATATAATAGAGAGATATATAATTGTTCAGATGTCATGTTCCCGAATTGAAACAATCAAACTTCTAAGAGTTATCAGTGATCTCGAAAAGGAATCCAGTGTCAGGAGCAATATCAATGTTAGATGACTAATCGGTCTAGAGTGGCTAATCGATTTTACCGTCTCGACTCTTTGTCTGCCGTCTCGACTTGCCACTGGCTGCATGACCTCGCCGATCCGCTTACTGTTGGGATAGGACTCGTTGTACAACTTGCTATAGGATTAGTGTACAATAGTTCGATTGTTATAGAAATCTATACAATCGGTTATATCTACTAGCAGGTATCAAAACTATCGATTTTGGAGGTTATATATCGCCATTATATATATCGATTTGGAGATCACCACAACTGAGCTATAGGGCAACTCCATACTTCCATTACGTCAATTCATAATCAATATATATATTTGTCAATTAAAACCTTTCCAAAAGTATAAGTATTGGATGACCGAAGGTTGTTAAATAAATCAACATTTTGTTATTTAAGATTAAAAATAGGCTTCACGGAAAATAAGAAGAATATGGGGCGATGTTATGTTGTTTGGAGGAGAATAAAAGAGGAGCTGACGGAGCTGTGTGGAGAGCCTGACATGGTGCCGTAAATAACGCCAGAAATAGATTGATGGATCATGTAGAAAGAATGCCAAAACACAGGATACCAAAGAGAATGGTTTATGAGATACAGGACGGCAAACGAAGCAGAGGACGTCCGCGGACCAGAGGGTCTTTAAGCTCCTGGGTGTACGAGGACGGAGGAGAATAGCTCAGGATTGCGGAGATTGGTTGGCTGCGGAGGCCAGGATTCTTGCAGGACACCAGCAAGAATATAATTATATATATAATTTTTCAATATATTTTAAATATAGTAATTGTTTTTGGGATGCCAGAGTAATCATTTAAAAATTATTATTACTAACTTTTGGATCCTTTTCCTTCTTTTCTAGAGGTCTGTCTTGTGTTTACCAATTTACTAATTGTTTAAACCATTAACATATTATTCATAAATAAATAGTGCATCTGGATTAAGTAAGCACTAAAAGAATTACAATAAATATACTTTATTCATACAACTTGAAATATGATTAATGATTCAGTTGAGAAGTACACTTAATGCTCCAGATGTAATAGAGTATTACCATAAAATAGATACAGAACTTAAATTACGACTTATCTGTGAAACAAGGGTACATTACGTTTATATGTAGGTCTTCGGCCTGGCCTCCTCCGGGTACTCCTGCGCCTCCATCGTTCGCCGGCCTTTTCTTCCGTTTCGTCGCTCCTTCTTCCTCGAGGTATCTTCAGAGAGCGTCTTTTCAAAGGAGGAGTTTTGGACCTCCCCTGTGGCATTTCTTCATTAACCTTGACCATATGGGCAAACCATTCCACCTGAGCGACCTATTTCTTGCAAACGGTCATTTGCTCATTGTGAAAAAACATATTATACATGCATGTTACATCGGCAGGGATAACACCAACTTTTTTAATACCAATATGTCGGTTGGGACATCCAATTTCATAGGAAGGGCCGAGCAGATGAAAAAATAAGGGCCAATATGGAAGGTGGGCTTCCGTCACGTGGATTACGACATCAAAGGCAGTCTCCTAATATAATTTGTTTTTGTTCCTTTTTACGTCCCACAACCTTCGGGTCGAGAACAAAGGTTTGTACTTTCCAATAAACTCCTCTGATGGTCCTATCTCCCTCTCTCTCTCTCTCCCTCCCCCCTCTCTCTCACTCGCTCTCTCTCTTTTTATCTCTCTCACACATAAACACTCTCTCTTTGTGGTACTCATCTGAGTTGAGTGAATCTTCGACCACAATACGGTGGTCCTTTACATCCTCTCATATCGGATAGAATAAAAGGCTGTTTTTATATTAAATGAAAACTCAATGATTACTTATTTCTGTCTGATATAAAATTACTGCTAATGGATAATTTTGTAAATTAATGAAGTGTTGTTTGATAATTTAGTGAACCCGAAGGATCAATACCGATCGATAATGAATCCTTGTTTATTTTAGTTGTAATTGATAGCATTATAAGATCGGGTAGATGACTTAGGAATATTGTCTATACCTGTGGGTTCCTAACACCTAAGTTGTGAAACAAATTTCCTCTCCTTTTGTACAAATACCAGATAAGAAGCTCTATAACGTTTATCATTCGCTTCAGTGCTGTTTTCCTGCTTATGATTGCTTTTTTCTAATTATCATGAAATCTGTAGTGCAAAGGTTTTTTTAAGTTTATGCACGAGATATCTAATTTGAAAAACGGAGTTCACGAGATCCAATGATTTCATAATAAACCTGATTATATTTTATTGTTCCCGAAGAATATTGAAGCTCTATTTCTCATAATTGAAATCCTTCAGCTAATGAAAGATTTAGTATTCAGCTGCTAAAAGTATTCAGGGAGCGGAGTGGCTCAGTGGTAGAGCACTGAGTTGCCATGCCAGAAATCCTGGTTCAAATCCCGCTGCAACCAGTACTTTTATTTAGTCAGTTTGCAGCGGGAGATGGGTCATATAGGATCTAAGACCATCTTGGAGCTCACCCAGCCTCTATAAAATATTATAAAAATAGGTTACCCAAAATAGATCTGGCAGTTGAGCGTGACCTAGGACAAGTCACCTCCTTGCAGAACCGTTGTCCATGAAACAGTGCAGTCTCTATCATGTACTGAACCCCAGACCGGTTCACGGTTTTTTTTTTAAATCACCTAAAAAACTGAGGTTTGAATTTTTTAATGCACCCTGTAGGACCCACTGAGCCTCCTCAGATTCCTACAGCCACTAGAAAGTAGGTACTTTCTAAACAACATTCCGTGTTAGGTACATTTCTATTAATTAATCTTTTTGAATATTAACAACCATCAACGTCCGTACCTACTCTTCAGTTACGTTGTAGATGACGCAGGTAAAACCTACGTTCTTAAGAAGTTAATGATTAGAGGAAGATGGATATTGTTGGGAGGTACACTCAAATAAGTGGGAACTAATTTTTAACTTGTGCCGACATCTCGACCTACTTTGTAGGTAATCTTCAGGGCTAAGATAAAAAATAGACAAATAAACAACAACAAAAACAGGAAAAAAGACAAAAAAATATATCTCAAAAATAATCTCATAGCCCGAAGATGAACTTCAAGTCGAAACGTCGGCACAAATAAAAATTAATTTCCACTTATTTGTGTGAATATTTTAACTCCACCTCCCCCCCAATAATTTCCATCCTCCAGTAGTTCTTACCAACTAAACTGTTGGTTTAGCGTGATCACTCTTAACAACCGTTGCCTAGGCGAATGTACAACCAATCAAAATTACCCATCGTCTCCATTATGATGAGATATCAAAAAAAGGGTTCGATTATCAAAATAAACTCTGGTTAAATGAGGAAAGATGGACTTTTTTCCTGGTCGTTACATCTTGAAAGAAGTCCTTTGGGATAGCACATTTACGGAACAGGATTTCTGCTCGAGGCTGTAACAAGGACATGTCAAAGGCAGTAATATAAAAAAAAATAACGACTAGCACTTTAATAAAAAAATTAAAATAAAATAAGGACAAAAGAAGGCTGGGTTGAAATGGCGAAGGCTATTTTGCTTACAGTTTATATCTTCTTCAATTTACTTTAACAAAATATTAACAAATATATTTTACTCCAAACCTTTGGGATCATAAACTTAAAAAAGTCATGTCGAGACCATATAACTCCCTTCTAAACATATCAAAGCATTAGTGTTTGAATTTAAAATAAAATAAACGAGTAACTAGAAGTAGAAAATTTAATCATAAACTTAGTTAAACCATAAAGAACAAAACCAAACATTTTATTATTTCCATTAAGTAATGATGATTTTAAATTATTAATGACAATAAGAGAGAGATAAGTCAGCCCGCAAGGACATTACCTTTTATTTTAATAGTCCCCGGCAATAACAAGATTTCTATTTACTTCTTCCTACACCAATACAGCCCGTGGAGGGTCTCAGGTTCAGCACATGAACCTGAGAATGTCCTAATTCTGGTACAACGATTGTGCAGGAAGGTGAAGGTCCGAAATCACACTCAACGTGAAGTCCCCCCCCCCCACTGGTATACATAACTGCTTTAGTATTTTTTATTATTCTTCATGTGTTATAAAAACTCCAGGGAGTGGAGTGGCTTAGTGGTAGGGCGCTGAGTTATCGCACCGACGCTTAGTGTTTCGATTAGTAGGAGCTAGCTGGTCATAATTATTTTTCGGCATTTTTGCATTTCTTTGGACTTATTAAGTATTGTAATTAAAAAAAATTGATTTTTAATTAATTACCAACTAAATTTAAGAGGATTTCTAGGATAAAAATTAAAAGAAAAACCCTGTATAATTAAGACAATATATACTAATAAAATTGATAAAATCCGTGTTTATTCTGGGATAAGAGTAGAATACAATTACAATTCAATTAATAAATGAAAATACAAAGTTAATGGATATAAATTAGGAGTTAGCTCGTAATAACGAATTAAATGAAAGAAAAAACTAAAAATACGATAACAATAATTATAAAGAAAGAAAACTATTAATATTTACATATATACAAGTTTTATGGTAAACAAAACAACAACAAAATAATTTAAGAAATTAAAGAAAAAAAAACTATAATTATTTTTTTTTAAAGTGTGTGTGTGTGTGTGTGTATATATACTCCCATGCATATTTATATAAATATATATATATGCTAGTACTCATCATTCACCCATCCAACAATTTTTAATAAAAGAAATAATTAAAGTTGTTACGTGGTAAATAAATGCTAAATAAAATATACAATAAATTGGAAGAATTGCTACCCAAAATCATTTTTATTTTCCTTTCAGAGTCCTCTGTAAAGTTTTCAAAATTAATTTTGGTCGAAAGAAATTCTCAGAGATAAGAGTTTCTTTCTTCCTTTGGGTTCATCCACTAAATTCAACAAAATATCTTCTCGATATGAAGTACTCTAAAAATAATGTTGTACTCGAGTGTGCAAGCTATGTAAAAAGCATTTTCTTCACTTCAAAGTTTCAAAATAAGGAAAAATTGTTCGGGCAATTAAAAAAAAAAATAATATAGTTTGATTATCAGAAGAATTTTTTATTTCGAAAAAATAGCACTTACCAGTACAATTATTATCCATATTCAACGATTTGTTCGATAAAAGTAGTTGAACAATAAGTTTTTGAGGTAGAAATGATGCCTTGAATTGCACTGATTTATTCTCTATTGCTATGATTACTTTGGGCCCTAACCCTCAAGCTGTAAAGTGTGACAGACTTAAACGAATATTAGATTACCTTGTTTTGAAGTATTTTTTACAGTATTCCAATATTATATTTCAGATTTCAAACATGACTTTTGTCTTAGCTTGTACTGATCGAAACACTGCGCGACGCTTCTGGATACAAGTCCTACTCATTGACAGATTGTTATTTAATATGTTAAAAAACCCTGGTGGTTGAGCGTGATTTTACTCCCTGCACAACCGATGTCCTGGAATTAGTACAATCTCTACCATGCATTAAACCCTGGACCCTTCATGGGTTGTAGTGGTACTGTTAGTTATTGTTTGTTTTTAAGCAAAAACATTTAGGTGAAAACCAGAGGCCCTTATAAGCACCAGCTTAAAAGATATCAATTTCCAAAGTAGCTTTATCAGTCCTACTGATAAGAACCACGCGATTGACAGCTGATCACGGCTTGACGTCACAGGTGAAAGGTTTGTTAATATTTAGTTGAGTTAGCCCCACTCGTGGCCATAAGGTATTCAGTGCCCTTGCAGGTTAGTATTGATTTGTCTTGTTTCCTGCAAGGTGTATTATTTCTCGTCTATACTTCAAGTTCTATCAGCAATCCAAAGACAAAAAACTATATTTTATATCTTTGCCCAATATAATTATAAAGATAAGATTGTCCCTCCGTTATATAAGAAATGTTTTAGTGTTGTCCTGGCAACGGATCCAGGAACTACTTTTTCTTAAGTCTTTTGTCGATATCGATTAGATAAATTATAAATGTTTTTAAATTTGGCAAATCACAAATCCACTGTTCCTGACTCATTTAAGACTTTACACAAAATATAGCACTTTCTTTTTGTTTAATCGTAAAAAATATAATGTATCGATTAAATCGTAAAACAAGCTATCTTATCCCAATATTTCGATTTTAGGACTGTTATTTCAATACACAGAATGCAGTAAATCTGTAAAACAAATTTAAAATTAAAAAAAAAATTATTTTATTTAATAAATTATTGTTATTATTATTATAGGCGTTCCAACATGGGCTGCCTCAAGATGTCAGAGCAGAGCTCCACACCTCTCGATCATTCCAATCCTCTTCCTGGAGACCCTTACTGGTCATCTCCTCCTGGACATACTCCATCCACCTCCCTATGGCCGTCCGCGTCCTCTCCTCCCTGGTGGAACCCAATCCACCACTCAGTTTGGCCAACATTCAAACGCCATTCTCTTCACATGGCCGTACCATCTTAGGCGGCATGCCCCGATCCTTTCATTTGTTTATATATCCGCCAACTAGTTGTAAGTGTCTATTCATACACTTTGTGTTGATAATTATTTTTCACGGTTGTTTTTATATAAAATACCTTTATTTACTCGAAAAAAAGTAAGGCGTCTAGATAAAGCTAGATACTCTAATGACATTTGTTCGAGACAAACGCTTTGACCAGGAAAACTGACCACGAAATTGTCAGATGTCAAGAAACGGAATAAAGAAGCATCATTAAATATTGAAAATTATGACCGCATCGAAAAATAGAACGATTGCTAGGTCATATCGGCATCCAATAATACAGACATCTATACGATTAACCAGCACAATACCAGTTGTAACTGATCCCTAAAATGCACCGAAGGTCAAATGTGCATGAATTCTTTTATATCCTCGTGCATAGACAATGCGATAAAATGGAATATCTGTAAGCATTAGGTCGGCGCATGAAATGTATGCAGCAGAATACATCATCATTCAAAAATACGGACCGGGTATTTTTTAATGATGATGATAGGGCAGAACTGGTAATTACTGACAATATTTCCAATCATAAAAATGGTTAAATTTACAAAACAAATTCAATCAAATACTGAAGGATGCGAAGGATGATTATTTTTACTTTTAATTATTAAGGGAAATAAAATTAGACGAAAATGGAAGTTTTCAAATATTGAAGACGTTTGAAATGGGAATAAAATCGGAAAACCGAGGAATTTCTATTCTAAAAAATATATATATAAAACAAGGACAAAAAATAAATTTACCAGCTTAAATAGAAAAAAAAGTCGAATTCCTCTAACACTTTTGCTTAAGGAGAATAATTAAATTATGTCAATTTAATAGTACAGTTCCTTCATTATTTATATTTAAAAAAATAATAAAAATAATAGAATAAAATGGGAAATGAAAAAGGTGGAAGGGAGCCGATCTCGGGCGAGCTTTGATTCTTGTTTTGAAAGTCCCTAGACTAGTCAGTGTTACCAGTATAATGGTGGCCCTGTATTGGACAAGTACCTATATAAGTCACGTGCTTTTATTTATGGATTTTTTCCCCTCCGTTATTTCAGGTTAATCTTGATATTTTAGATATTTTTTTACCGGAACTTACCTTTTTTTTATATTTATATATTATATTTATTTTCAAGTAATTATGTAAAAACTGTATGATTCTTATAATGCACCTTCTAGGCCAGATATATATTCTATTATATTTGCTCACATCTGTTATTCTTAAGAAACCTGGTCCCAAAATAAAATTATTTTTCTGTTCTATCCTCCATGATTACTCAAATTATTATTTCTTTAATGTTGATGGCATTCTTTTCCAGAGTTCTGAGTGTCTTTACCAATTTACTTATCAATTATACCGTCAATATATTATTCTTAGATATGTGCAGGGCATCTGGATTTAGTAAGCACCAAATGAATTAAAATAGATGTACTTTATTAATACGATTTTTAACAAGATTAATAATGATTCAATATATGCATTGAGGATTACACTTCTCTGTTGAACGGTTACACAAGCTCTTCTTGTTGAAGTATGTCTTCTCCGGGTCTCACTTCCTTTCTTCCTCAGGATCTGTCCAGAGAGTCCTTCTAAAAGTGGAGTCCTCGACCCCCCTCTTTTTGTTATTTCTTTACCCACCTTGACCATCTGGGCAAACCCTTCTTACCTGAGCGATCTATTTGTTTTCAAACCAAAGATTGCTCTTTGTGTAAAAACGTATTTATTTTTATAATGCCGCCCGGTACGATACGTAGCAATATATATATATATATATATATAAACATATGTGTTGGGAAACTGGATAGAAATAAATACAAATATTCAAGCACAGAATTTGCCGTTTTTATTTCATAACATCAATATTATATTACAACATAACATAATATATTCTATGCGATGATAGAGATTTATCATAAGAAATCATCATAGATGGCAACCCGCCCTGAATGAAAGCCGAGAACCGGAAGTAGTTGCCAGTGGGGAAACAACACATTCGGTCTGGGCTAGCTTTTGGCGGGAAACAATCGGCGACAACTTAGTATAAACATATCAAATAAGTCAGGTTCAAGTACCTTCATCGGTACATCTCAAGTCCCATCCGAGGTTACTTGTTAGCGATCTTAATGGCGACTTTTCGCCGGTATACATATAATAATATATATATATATTTATTTATAATCTTATCATATCAAGTTACATCAAAGTCTTAGATAAGTATATAGATCTTAAAGGCAGAGATACAAAGTCACAAGATTGTCTCGTTCATTAGATATTGATGGTGATCGACTTCGGGCCTACTTGTGAATGTGTCGTATATATATAATGAACAAGCCAATGCAGAGCAACCAGAGAAAAAAAAATTAACATATATGTAACTTATTATTAAATAATTTAACTTAATTTTATTCTAATAATTAAAATTAAACTTAAAATTAGAATAAATAATTTCTATAATGAAATACAATATGTACTTTTGAAATTATAGGGGCAAAAATAACATTAATGATGCTTTTAATGCGATGAGAAAACACTCCTGTGTTAGTCTGAGGTGGGCTAAGGAAGGAGTGTTTCACAGACACAAGAAAACCAAAACCATTAATTGTTATTTCACACGTGCTGTGTTTTTGGGTCTTGCTGTGTCGCATAATTTTGAAGCGATGTTGTTTTCGCGATAATGCAGCATTTTTTTTGGACCCAAAAATCAGCGGACATCAAACATCAAAACATATAATTAAAGGATAAAAGACAACAATCAAACGTGTTAATAAGAAGCCTGGAGTGAACGAGGAAGTATCCTGAAGATGAGGACGAGAGATGCAGCGAAAAGGAGCGATCTTGTTTGCTGCGAGTGGCCTTTAGTATCCGGCCAATTCGGCGAAGGTAGAGTCCATCTCGTCGGCAAGGCTCTTGTAGCGATCTTTGTTGAGGCCGAGTTCGTCTGCAACAACAACAGTGATCAGTCAACAAGAAAAGGATTAGCATAAAGTTATAACTGTATGAAAAAAAAGTCGAAAAGCCATTTATAGAGTCTTATGGAACATTAAATTATTTTACAACATGGATTCCACTTTTTTATTGAATTTTAAAGTACATTCTTATTCCAGTTATTATATACGCGAAGATCCATTCCTACAGCTTACCAGACATTATAACCTTAGTGGGAAGGTTGAGGTTCATTCCCATGTAATATATTAAGATAAGTCTAAGTTTAGTCAATTTTTCATTTGGCATTGATCTAGAACTGGTTCCTGATTTGATATAAAGTGTGTTGAGGAATTACATAAAAAAGAAGTTTTATGAATTCAATTTATTAATTTCATTACAAGATATAGTCCAGGTCCATTTTTCACTTGATTAGTATCAAGCTGAATCTTCATGAATAGCTTCGTTTCGATGAGACGCCCAACAATTTCCTGTGCGAAAATTCTCCATTGTGGTAGCAAACTGAGGTAGCAAGGATAAAATATGTTGATTTGATGATTCTCAAAAAAATATTACTAACTGGGTTTTTTTTTTGTTAAATCTCAAGATAATTATCTAAATCATTTAAAAAAATATTTGTCCTACAAAATGTATGGTTTGATCAAAGAGTCCCCTCCTTCCAACATGTATCGTTAACGAGGTCATCAAAAATGATTACTAACCAGCTGATTTTTTTTTTTACTTCTTCTTTTTTTACTTCGTTATCGATACATGCTGGAAGGAGGGGACTCTTGAGATTTAACAAAAAAAAAAACCCAGTTAGTAATAAATTTTTGAGAATCATCAAATCGACATATTGTAGCCTTGCTACCTCTGTTAGCTGCCACAATCGAGAATTTTCGCACAGGAAATTGTTGGGCGTCTCATCGAAACGAAGCTATTCACGAAGATTCAGCTTGATACTAATCAAGTGAAAAAATGGACCATGGATCCTGGACTAATACTCTTAGAAATAGATATTGGTATATAAAAAAAAATCATTGAAGGGTATTGTAGTTTCTAAGTCAACGGTTGTACAAGGTAGTGATTTTATCATATTCAACCATCAGGAACTCCCAACTAAAGGTGCTCACTTTATAGAGGCTGGAAAAGCCCTTTGGAGAGTCTCCATTACCTCATAAAGTCTATTCACTGATATATTAATAATAAGGCTTGGGGACGAGAGAGATACGGAAGATTCAGAAGATAACATTTGAAACAAGCGTAGTCCATAGTGACTCAATTGTAAAAAGAAGCTTAGGGATATAGAGATACCACTAATCTCTCCTCACAAAATTCCATCCACGGATTCACCCAAACCCAAATCGGTTAGAAAACCCTTAACCCAATCCTTTCACCTACGCCTTAGCCTACCCCTTGGACATTTAGTATTCAGCTCAGTTCTTATAAATTCAGGAATTTGTTCGTTACTTACATAACATGTCCATCATTATCTCCTGGATGCTCTCACTAAAGTATGAGATGCTATAAACAAGGCATATTGATAAAACTACTGGCAGCACTGAGTTGCCATGCCGAAAATCCTTGTTCAAATCCCGCTGCAGGCCATGACTTTTAATTAGCCTGTTTGCAGCGGGAGATGGATCATATAGGATGTAGTACCCTCCTGGGGCCCACCCAGCCTCTATAAAATATTATAAAAATAAGGTACCCATAACAAGGGGGAAAATCTGGCGGTTGAGCGTGACCTAGGACAAGTCACCTCCTTGCAGAACCGTTGTCCATGAAACAGTACAGTCTCTAACATGTACTGAACCCCAGACCCGTTCACGGGTTGTAGTGGTACAGGTTTTTTTTTTGTTGATAAAACAGTGTATAGAAATAAGATTTTGAATAGTGTTTTGAAAACAGCCACTGAAGTTTTAAATACGGTTATTAAAATAATAATAATTATATAATTAATGTATCTAAGGTATTTATTGAAGTTATTAATTAATCAATTAAAATGTATAGTTTTTTTTTACTTGGTTTGGGCACCTGGAATCGTTTCCATGACAGCACATGGTAACAAACTTAGTTATCTAAATCAAAACAAACATATACAAATTTAGTCTATTTTGTAGTTCTTATAATTCAAAATGGCTGATTCCCCAATATGGAGGACAAAGTTTGAAGTTTTCGGAAAAGTTCAAGGTGTCTATTTCAGGAAGTATACCCAGAGCAAAGCCAATGATCTGGGAATTCGAGGGTATGTCAGGAACACACCCACTGGATCCGTGGAAGGAGTCATTGAAGGTAATGAGATGAAGTTCAAGGAAATGAAGAAGTGGCTGTCCAAAATTGGGAGTCCGAGTAGTGTCATCCAAGGAGCTGTTTGGAAGGGAGAGAAAACCATTCCGCAGTTTACTTACAATAGTTTTACCATCAAAAGAGACTGAAATTACAATTTTGTATAATTTTTTAATATATTTTTGTATTTTAAAAAAAATATTCTTTTGTTATCACTTTTATCATATCAACAACAAATATTTAACTAACATTACGGTATGATATTATCAACTAACATTACCATATGAAACATATTAATCATCATTAAGGCATTCAAAAGCTAAAGGAATAAATCTAGCATCCAGTTAAAGTAGAAGAGGTAAGTCATTTTATTTTAGTATTTGGCTTTGTGATTTCAGAGTGAGCCAAGACTATTATAATCTTAGAATTTTGCTAATAATTATTTATAATTCTGAGTTTAGTTTAAAATTGCATTTAATGAAAGAATTGATGATATTTTAAAACATATCTAAAGTAAACCTCAAACTTGTTTACAAAATCTGTTTTTCTACAAATAGTTTTCTGGTTTTGTAATAATATATTTTTCTTATTTTCAATTCAGTATATTTTTTAGTACCAACAAAAAACTCAATACTCTATATACCAAAATATTTATACTGTGGCACATTTTTAATAAGAATAAATTTAATTCACATTCGACAGTTTAAACAAAATACCTAGCTAATAATGGATCGAATAAGACAATAAAAATTAAATTTTCTATTTTACTTACATATAAGGGCAGTATTGATAGTTCAGAAGGCAATGGTTTGGAAAAGGCAAAGAAGTCACTTAAAAGTTAGGAACTAGTAGGGACTTTCAAAAACTGATTATTATAAAATATTTTCAATATTAAAGGATATACAAAAATAGTAGGTTAAGATTTCGTATTCGAATAAAGATTGAAGGATTGTAGGGTCTTGCAAGTGAATAATGTACATGTTTTGTTTGTTTAATTTGGAAAAACTAAGTTTAAACCAAAAAGATATATTTTATTTGCATTCTAACACAATCTTATCTTCACTTCCCGAGTTAAATACTATAATTATTATTTTAGTAATTATAAGGTGCATCAAGCATATCTTACATTACTATCAAATTATAAGGATAAAAGGAGAAATCTCGAAATGTTAGCATTCTGTGAAATAAATAGAATCTCAAGCACTGTAGCCTGTAAACACCTCAAATCCGAATATATTTCTTTTTAAATTGTTTATAACTATTTACTTCATCTCATTGATCATGGAAGTTTTAATAATTTAACTATCAATAATCGCACAAACTTAAAATTTGTTATATCATAAACCCTTTAGGCTGTGAACTGTAGTGTAAATAACATTTTAATGTAAAAACGAAGAACTAATTTGCACAAATTTAGTATAATATACAATTATTAGTTATTTACTTTAAGGACAAAAGTGTGATGACTAAAAGATTATGTATTTTTATTAAGGCACACCCGTTGGATTAACTTTTCTTTTAATAATTACTAACATTTTTGAGATGTTTTTAATAAATTTATTCATTGAAGTATATAAAATAACACAAAAAGTAAATATCATGAAATATATATAATGATAAGTAAAGGAAAATAGAGAAACTACACCGTGGTAGCGCTAGAATAACTGATCTAAGTTAGGCCATGAGGCCATCTTTTATTATATGCCTCAGAGGATTATTGGGAACAAAAGAGGAAGCTAGGTTTGAAACTATTAGGATTGAGTAGGAATAAAGTTTGTCATGAAAGGATCGATATTGGGTTCAGCCCAAATCAGCAACAAATGGGACATTGAGGTCATTAGAATGAAATTATTCATAAAAAAATAAGGAGCATTGGTGTTTTTCTGAAAGACTTTTGGATTGTAAGGATCGAATACAAGAGGAATTTGATGACTTAATGGAGCCCCAAAGCTCAGCTCTGTAAGTCCAAATAAGTCTTATAATAGTCATGTCTATTGGTATTTTGTAATTGATTGGGAGCTTATAGCGTTTGTCTAGCAATTTAAAAAAAACCAAAATTTTAAATAGACAATTAATCTAAAATCTATAAACATAAATTCATATCATGTTATCTAAATAAATTTTCCTTTCTTATCTTATCTATAGTGCTTACTCATGTTCTGCAATATCATTTTTCATGAGCGATGAATTAGAAAATATTAAAAGAAAATTAATTCAAACAATAATAAGGTATTATTAATTTTAAAGAATATTTTTTATTGTTTTCAATAAAATTATTTTCATTGATACACAATGTATCATATTATAATATACTAAATGATTATGATTATAGTTGAATTATATAATGATTTATGGGGGTTAATAATCCATAAAATATTATGGTTTAAAATAACTAGCCCAACAAAACAATACTTCTAAATACATAATTATTTATTGAGTACGTGACTGTGTGTCTCAATTTTATTCCACAGTATAAAATCATTGTTATTTGTCAGATGAAAATATTAAATATCCAGGTCAACAATTCCAATATTTTTTTTTAACTTCTAATTTCCACTAAATAGAACCTAGAGACCATTTTTGAAAAATGTTGATTGATTCCTTTCTGCTAAATATTTTAATTAGAATTAAAATTGAAATTTTTAAATTCATCTCTAAAACCTTATTAGTTCTTTAGTTTATTAATTACTTTGTAGTACAGATAAATATAAATATAATTTCATATTAATCTCGGATATTATTGTTTACATTTATTTGTTTATTATAGAATAATATACAAATGATAGTGAGTACTAATCCCACTTAAGCCATTTTTGTTTGCATATTGAATGGTTAGATCCCTAAATATCAATTAATTTGGACTTATCATTATACATGACTTCAATTAATACAATTGTAACCATAATTAAAATAAGTTGGATTAATGAAGAAATGGACTAAGATAAGCTTTAATTATTTTACAGAAAATTAATTATAAATTTATGAACTTAAGTAAAAAATAATAAAGATATTTATTTAATTTTTATAAATAATCTTCTTGTACTTTGTGGGTTGGGTCCCTAACTTTCGTACTTATCATATTCAATGAACCTATACCTTTATAACCTGTGAACTGGTCTGAGGTTCAGTAAATGGTAGAGACTGTACTGTTGCATGGATTACAGTTCTGCAAGGAGGTGACTTGTTATATACTTATTCAATGATTTTATTAAATACAATTTAAAGCCATGACTACAGTAAGAAATTATGTGATAAGTGTTAACTATTTCACTGAAAATAAATTTATGAACTTAACGTATTGAAAAAATAAAAATTTTGTCTATTGTTTTACAAATATATTTCTACAATAGGATAGAGAAGAAAAAACATATTCCAGTCAATATTTGGTTTTTAAACTTTATAAACGATTAAAAAACGTTTCGACATTTATTTGTTATTCTCAATTTCTGCAATATTCATTCCTCATACAGCTTCATTAAAATCATAAGTCCAAATCGTTACTTAAGGTAAAAACATTCTTTCATAGTTAAAAAGTTAAACTTATATAAAATCCTGGAAATTGTCTTTCTTCCATGGTCATGAATACAATATTTTCAATGAATATTGCTGAAATTGAGAATGACAAATAAATGTCGAAACGTTTTTTAATCATTTGTAAAGTTTAAAAAACAAATATTGACTGGAATATGTTTTTTTCTTCTCTATCCTATTATATAAATCAAGAAAATTGAGTCCAGTATATAAGTAAAATCTTATAAAGAAAATGAAATATATTTCTTGTATTTTGTCGATTAGGTCCCTAGTTGTAATTTTATTAGTACTTATTCTATGATTCTATGACTGCTATCATATTCTATGACTTCATTAAATACAATTTATAATCATGACTAAAATAAGGTGGCTTAGCTAAGGAATTAACTATGATAAGTTTTAAATGAAAATATTCCTGGAAATAAATTTATGAACTTGACGTATTGGTTTTATAAATATTTGTCTTGTATTAGGTCGGTTGTTTAAATTAAAAAAAAATTAATTAGAATAATAATTAATAACGACACATGATACAGTGTTAGTTAGCCCAGTTGCCGAGAGATAGCGCTGGGGGCACCAGTTGGAGCTCTATAAGGCAGCCATGTTTATTTTTAGCCCACACAGAGGCAGAGCTCTCAGCTGTTGGTACATGTTGCCTCTACTGCCACATCTCCTACTCCGTGGTTTCCTGGTGTCATCCCTTCGTCTCTACTCTACCTCGATGGCCGAACTGTGGAGGTGCGACTTCGAGGTCTTCGGCAGGGTCCAAGGAGTCTTCTTCAGGAAGTACACCCAGGGGAAGGCGCAAGAACTCGGCGTGAAGGGCTGGTGTCAGAACTCTCCAAGAGGTACTGTGGTAGGTGCCATCGAGGGGGAGAAGAGAAGCTTCAACATGATGAAGGATTGGTTGAGCAGAGTGGGAAGTCCTTCGAGTTCCATCGACAGGGCTGTCTTCAAGGATGAAAAGCAGATACAGCAGTACTCCTTCACCGATTTCTCCATCAAGCGCTAAATTCGTCCATTTTGTACGTTTTTTTTTAATTTATTGTAGCCATTGATGTTTGTAGTCTCAATATTCATGCATTTGATTATTTATTTTTTTTTTGAAATGGACATCCATAATAATTTAATTTCCTCATTTTTCTAGTCCGAATTGAAATATAAATTTCAATTTCTTATATTTATAATAATAAAGGTTGTACCAAATATTCACCAATATTGTATAAATTTTGGTATTGTATTTATTATTTTGTTAAATAAATATTTACTTAAAAAGTCTTTGTTATTATATAGTAATAAACCCTGCATGCTTTTTTTTTTTTAATTAATATTTATTTAAATACCTAAATGTTGAATGAGATCTTGAATAAAAAAATCTCTATTACATAAAAAAACTTTTAGTATTCATCGGGTAATTTTTATACTAAATATGAGTGGGAATAATAAAAATGGGTCGTGAATATTTGAATTAATTAGGAAAAAAATTTAATTAATTTATTTTTTACATAAAATAGTGATAAAATAAAGAATTAGAATATTAAAACTATATAAAAATGGGAGTTGGAGTGATTTGAACAATTATGCGATTGGAACAATGGGGGTTGGCCCGCCAGTAGACACTCCCTCCCTTTACTAAGTAATAAAATATTTACTAAAACTATTTTTTAATAAAGTTTTTAAAATTAACTTTTTATTTTTCTACCAAGAATATTTTTTTTAAACAGATAATTTAGTCTAGATTTTATTTTAAACGCATTTTTTTTTATACGATAACTAGCGACCCACCCCAGCTCTGCTCGGGTAATGAGGGATATTATGCCTACATAATTTGTCTGTATAATTTATTATTATTTTTTTGTATCACGCACCGGGCACTAAGGACCACGCGAATATCATTGGTTAGGCTTCTTTGGAAGTCTTGATTTTCTTTCTTCCCATCTCAGCTAATGTTCTTTTTTATAAAGAAATTATAAAAATAAAAACAAAACCTAATATTTCTTTATATACGAATTTATTATCTTGCACGTTAGATAATTGCACGGATTAGGCAAGCAGCGTCTTCGGTGAAACCCATCGATATTCCAACCCATTTACACAAAACCTGGACAAATTATATACCTAAACCTTCCTGGCGAGTCACTCTATCTATTGGTGAAAACCGCATGAAAATCCGTGCAGTAGTTATTGAGTTTACCGCGAACAGACGCGGCCGAGGACTTTGTTTTATAATATGTATAGATGATGCATTTGTTTATGTTTTTTCGATTAAGGTATTATTAATTTTAAAATATATTTTTTATTGTTTTCAATAATATTATTGTCCATGATACTCGTATTAAGCCTACTGATTATGATTATAATTCAATCAAATAATGCTTTGTGATGCACATTAATCCATAAAATATCCTGTTTTAAAATAAAAATTATTTTATATCAAGATATAATTTTAGATCAAAACAGAGTAAAAAAGTATTTCACGTAAGAGAATATAGACAAAATAAAAAAATAATTTATTTTGAAGAAATAGAAAAATATAAATAAAATCTTAATAAAGCCAAAAGAACCATTTTGTACCATTTCAAAGTAATCCTTTAAATGTTGTGCAATACCGGATTGAATAGGAAATCATCATATCTTGTATATATACACATTTATATGTATCCAATCATACTAATACAATAACTAATAATTTCTTTAAATATACATATATTAAAAATATTAAAGTAAATTGTTATACGTAAATCTGGACACAATTCCTTGTAATGTTACGAGTCTGTGACCCTAAATTTAAAATTTAATAAAATTACTGGAAAATTCGTAGAGTACTTATATAATAGCTTTCCCTCTTTCCAATAAATAGCTTTTCGACTATTCTAATTATGACAAAATATCATTAATAGTTATATGTAAGTTTCTATGTATGTAATGATATGTTTATATAATTTAATAAATTAATAAAGCAAGTAAAAAAAATCTTCATATTTAAAAAAAAGTTGCTATTCGTTTAATGAATGCAACATAGCAAATAGCCAATTATTAATGCAATTATTTAGCTTTGAGACTGGACTTTAATACACAAAATTGAATCATAGCATGCAATTAAATATCCATAAATATGCAATAGCTTTTATGAATATCAGCAATAAAACATCAAAGGACAATTTACGAAAAATAATTTTTTTTCTCGTATTTATTCATCACTTAATCGTTTAATTAAAGAAGTAAAAATGCCGGTCCTTCTTTGAGTGTATAAAATTATTGTAATTAGCGATTAAATGGTAAATTATTTTCACTAATAACGTTAATTAACGTGTTGCCTTGGTTTTAATACTCGGTTAGGATATCAATTTTCTTGGCAACTTTTCATTTCACAATTATTATTTAAGCCTAATTTTATTTTGTGACTAAACAAAATTATTATAAAAGTAGGTAAACAATGTATTCAAAAGAAAATTACCGATTTATTTGACCTATTGATAACGTACATTTTATATCTTTTCAATATTTCAATATTGAATTTAAGTTTATTTTGAGAGGAAAATGGTTGACTGGACAACACTCGTGATGCATTGAATTGGTCAGGGGTGCAGTCAAAAATATCACCAAATGAAAGATAGTTGTAGGGGATAAAAGAAAAACCTGTACCACTACAACCCGTGAACGGGTCTGGGGTTCAGTACATGGTAGAGACTGTAATGTTTTCATGGACAGCGGTTCTGCAAGGAGGTGACTTGTACAAGGTCACGCTCAACCGCCAGATTTCCCCCCCTTAGTTTGGGGGCCCTATTTTTATAATATTTTATAGAGGCTGGGTGAGCCCCAGTAGGGTCCTAGATCCTATATGATCCACCTCCGGCTGCAATCAGACTAAATTAATGTCTTCCCCACAGCGGGATTTGATCAGGATTTTCGGCATGAAAACTCAGTCCTCTACCTTACTTACCATCATTTTGGTAACTTTAATGAAAAATCGAGAAAAAAAAAATACGAAATAAAATTGGTAAGTTGTCTTGGAGAAAATAAGCGGAAATTTAAACTGGCATTTAAATTTGATTTATTTGTTGACTAATTTTGAAACATACAATCTTCAAATTCAAATTTTGTATTACTCTTATTGAGGAACATTGATGGGTTACTCAGCGCTTAAATATAGGTTTTTATTAATAAAAAAATATTAATAATAATTAAAACTATTTATATTATTGCATAAAAATCCAGTCTCTTTTATTATGAACTATAAACTATAAAATCAGTTAGTACCTCAAGCATTAGCTTACAGCTCCGTGGCATTTGGGAACTGACAGAGTACAAGCAGAGATCTTCCATTTCATCGTCGGTGTTTTTGTAATAAATTATATATAACAAAAAAAGAAAAAGAGAAAAGAAAAAAAAGCTTAATAAAATGCCAACACACACTCAATTAAACTAAAAAAAACACAACATATATAACCGTTTCTTAAACTAAAAAAAAAAAAAAAAATCGGTAAAGCTATTGGTCAGTGTTAGGTAGGTTAGTATCCTGTGAGCTCAGCAAATGTTGAATCAAGATCGTCAACTATCAACTTGGCTTTTTCTTTTTCTGCGCGGAGTAAATCTGCAAAAAAACATATTGCGTTTCGGTAAAATAAAGCAAAAAAAAACAAAAAAAAATCTTAAAAAAAACACTCAGATAAAGTGAAAAAAAAAATCATGCCAAATGAGTGAAAACACAATTAATTGCTGTTAAGCTATTCATTCGTATTTGTATGTTTTATTGTATTTTCTTAAATACTTTTTTTTTCCAAAAAAAAAACAGCCAACTTTTAAATTCATGAATGAATGGTCTTATAGACAGGGAAGGTTGGTGCTGTGCGACTTCATTGATTACTTCATGTAATTTTGGGCTTTCAACCTGTAAACTGTAACACCAGCCCAATCCAGAATTTTGTTAACACACATTCAGTAAAAAACAGATGTTTTTAAGAATGTATTCATTTATGATTCAAGTAAGTAAATTCGTGCAAAAAATGCAGCATTTTTTAAAAGTATATTTCATTATGTGGGAGAAAATGGTCCGAGTAGAGGTCAATAAATTTCTCTTAGATGTGGAGAAATGTTTATTAAGAAGGCCTGCAAAGTGGGCCGAAACGTTGAATATTTAATAAACATTTCTCCACATCTAAGAGAAATTTCTTGATCCCTACCCGGACCATTTTCTTCCACATATATTATCAAGGCCAACTATAATCATTCAAGATATATTTCATTATATATGAAAAATCCTCAAGGGAATTCGGAAAACCGGATTAAAAGCACTTAAAATTTCTAGCGGATTAATAAAAATTATTTAAAGCCTGCGCGATGTCAAGTACTTATTAAAGATACAAATTATAGCTGGATATGCGAACTTTAAAATTCTCACTACAGCATCATCCGATTTTAGCATAATTAAAAGTGAATTTAAATTTATTATATTATGTAAAATTTAAATTTAAATGAAAACAACAGCAGTAAACAGTTGTGCGAGGAAGTAATTTAGTAGAGATCGGGCTCAAAATTTCTTAAAATCCAGATTTTTCCCTAATTAGAGAAACTAACTTTATCAAAGGGTATTCAGATATCCAGATATTGACAGAACAAATAATTTATTCAGAATCGGTAGTGACCCTAGTACTGTTTCCTAATATAATCAGTAAAAATAAATTACTTGATATAATTGAAAATCGGGGCAAAATTTGGGAGAAATTTTAGACTTTGTTCCCTCTACCAATAAATTGTATACCTAACAAAATATTAATATTTCCAATCGAAAACTAAGTATGTAATTTTAAATGAGTATGAAAATTAAAATTTTGTAGATGAATCCTATCAATGAATGCTATCCTTCTAAATGAATCTTGACGAGATATCCTGAATGTTTAGTTCCTTTTCAAGAAGAACAAACAAGTAGTAACTAATAACCTGAGGCCTAGGTTTCGAGCGACATTGGCGGCCCTCGTCAGGGATCTCCATCACGGGGCGATAAGAAGAGAAATCGCATGTTCATATTATAAAATTTCTAACACCTCCTTCCCCGTCGAATAAATAAAATATATTGACAAATTCCAAGGCATTATATTTAAAAATTAATAAGTTTAGAATATTTGTTGAAATATATAAAAATAATGTTTTATTATAAATGAGTATAAATGTTTTTGAGTTAAAAGCGATTTTGAGAAGCGAATTATTTTCCGACTCATTACCTTCGAGCCTGTCCACTTCCTTCTGCAGTTTCTTGACTGTCTTCTCCGCGAACTCAGCGCGAGCCTCAGCCTGGAATATTATTTATTATATAATATAAAATAGTTATATATATTAATATTAAATTTGTAAATATATAAAAACATATATCTATTTATATATAAAGATATAAAACATATTTGTGGCTCACCTCCTTCAGTTTAACAGACAACTGCTTGATTTGCCTCTTGTACTCTTCGACTCTCTGGTTAGCCTGTAATAAAAATAATATATATAATAATTGATTTAAAAATAAAACATTTGGTTAAACAATTATTCGAAATAAGATTTAAATTGTTTTAATAGATTGAGATGATTTCAAAAGCGATATGGTAAATATAATTGATAAAAACTTTAATGTAGGTGAACGATTTAAATTCGTTCTTGACATTGTAAAAAAATTGGTTTAGATTATGTCTGTATCTTGGTATTTTTCTTGATTCTTAATAAAATCTGTTGGCAACATTTCTAGACTTGATTGTTTTTATATTCGTGCACAGTGAAGTTTTTTTAGTGAATTATAAAAATCATACACCGAATTAAATATTAAAATTTACAATTGTACCACTAGAAGACAATGGTAATACATGAATTATACTTACAAAGTGATGATGAAATGTTTTCAAACACACGATTCAATCATCATACATAATATTCTTACAATTCCCGAAAAATCGGAAATAATATATTCAGTTTTCAGATTAAACTTTTATAATTGATGAATGAATGATTTGTTTTTATTTATATAATTGAAGGTTCACTCATAGAGTTTGATATTTTTAAAAACAAGCTATCTTAGTTGATATTGTTTGTATTTTTCTTTCATTATTTGCTTTGTTTTTTCACTTGACATTATAATTTGCATAGATATGTAACTATCAATTGTTTCTGTCTCTATAATTATTGTTACCTATGTTATTTTAATTCTTTCTCATTTGCTAATTTAATTGCATTAATTGATTAAATGTAATTACATTATACTCTAATAGATCATAGATTATATATTGATACCTGTATTGTTATTCTAAAGGGACTTGTCCCAGAATAAATAAAGACATTATTATTATATGTTGTAAAACATCACAATGTTTTAAGCAGAATTTCATATTAACATTGTCTTCTAGTCGTACAAATGTCAAATTTATATTTAGACTTGTGTATGATTAAATGTACTTTTCTAAAACCCTGTTTTTTTTATTCCACTGTTATCACATGATGATGGGAACAATATAGTCTAAAAAATTCACCGAAAGATATTTTAACAAGTATTGACTTAATCTCAAGTTCCGATACATGTAGTTTATCAAATTCAAGTTAAGTATTAGCTGATAACAAGGATTTAATAAAATCTAATAAAGTAGTTGTAGGGGATTAAAAAAAAAACCTGTACCACTACAACCTGTGAACGAGTCTGGGGTTCAGTACACGGTAGATACTGTAATGTTTTCATGGACAACGGTTCTGCAAGGCTCAACCGCCAGATTTTTCCCCCTTATTTTGGGTAATCTATTTTTATAATATTTTATAGAGGCTGGGTGAGCCCCAGGAGGGTCTTAGATCCTATATGATCCATCTCCCGCTGCAAACAGATTAAATAAAAGTACTGCCTGCAGCGGGATTTGAACCAAGATTTCCGGCATGGCAACTCAGTTCTTTACCACTGAGCCACTCCGCTATCATAGTGAATAATAACAACAAGTAAAAATAATAAACTATAAATTATATAATTAACAATTTAAAATATTTACCTTCTCTTCAGATACTTCAAGAGATTTCAAGCTGTTACCAACGACTTTAAGTTCTTCCTCCAGTTCCATGATCTTACTATAAAATAAGATTTATATATTTCAAAAATTATATTAATTAATTTATATATTTTTAAATTAATTTTTATTAACTATTAATTATTTAAAACTTGAGGTGGAGAGAATACTTACGAATCTCCAGATTTGACACGATCTTCAGCGACTTCAAGCTCATCTTCAACGAAGGCCAGTTTCCTTGCGACCTGGAATCATTTTTGTATAAGTTGGAGAAATATTCATTTTTAATTTTTACTCGTTAAAGCTTCCTATACTTATATCATGAAAGGCAAAATTAAGGACTTCCGCTGTGGCACCGTTCGAATAGCCATAGCCGAATAATGGGACGTGAATAAACAAATAGTATCTACAACCTTAGTGAATGAGTAGTTAACTCGAATTTTGCCCAAAATGAGATTTTTATTCTTAGGGAAGTGGAATCATGTTATTCTCCCAGTGAGTCAGGCATTGGCTTGAAATGGAGTTATTGATCGTTTTAAAATTCCATTTCAATCTAAAAACTACGAAAATCTCACGATTCTGCTTCCTTAATTATAATTTGTATAATTATAATTATATCATTCCAGATAAATTCGACTTAACCACTTATTCCCCAGGGTTGTAGATATAAGCGATATGCTTATATCAATTAGTTATAGTTAAATTCAATTGGTTATATTACATCGATCTTCTAAGTTACACCCCAGCCTTAAAACCACTCACATATCTTAATCTTTATAGTTTACTCTCTCTCTCTCTCTCTCTATATATATATATATATATATATATATATATATATATATATATATATATATACACACTCGTACATAGATGTATACATTTATACAGTACTCACTTCGTCAGATTTTCCATCGGCGTCTTCAGCGAGGAGCCTGGCTTCCTTAAGCTGGTTGGTAAGTTGGTCCATCCTCTCCTCATCCTGCTGGGATCTATTCTCCAATACTTTGCACATACTGTCAATAAAAAAATATATTAATAATATAAATGAGTTTCTTTATACTTATAATAATTTAAAAGAAAAAAATATCTAAAGTTAACAGTAAAATATTTAGCTTTATAGCTCTATATCTCGGTGTATAGTTAACCAGTGGCTCAAAAAGTGACGCTGATCAAATAAAAATCTGCTTTTACTATATCAAGTAATATGAAATCATCGAAGATCACTATACAGAATTACTGGAAAATATATTTTTTTAAATAACGGATACGATTAAGAGAGGAATCAAAACTTTGGCCACTACAACCTGTGAAGGGTCTTGGGCTCAGTGGATAGTTTAGATGGTAGAGAAATCAACGGCTGTTCAGGGAGTTTAATGGTCTATAACCATCTGGCTAATCTCCCTGTTTAGGGTACCCACAATATAGAGTCGGGCTGGGAGAGACAATCCAACGTACGCCAAAATTGGTTAAGGATTGATTAGAAGGAAGTGAGAAACGTCCAATACCCGATATATAGCATATGTGTCCTTAGAGAAGAGGAGTTGGGCGCTTGGTTGAAAAGTGATCCCTTCAATTCAACTCCATGTTTATGATGAGGACAGAAAAATACATTATGATTACATATTTCTTAAATCTAATATCACAGATCAGAAAGCGCTTCGTTTGATTATCTTCAAAGTGTATCTTGTACCTAGTGTCATAAAGCTAGGGAATCTCTGGACTATTACTGTATAATACATAAATAATTATTATTATATTATATAATTATATTATTAAATAATATATTACCGGAAGGACTCGTCGGCAGCCTGGGAGGCCTCGGTAAGCTTCTGGGTGGCAGTAGCAGACCTCTCCTCGGACCTTTCCAGATCTTCCTCAACCATTTGCACTTTCCTGTTCAGTGCAGCTACCTCGCTTTCGGCCTGTCGGTAATATATCGATTCAGGTTACTATCGATTAATGTCATATCGAAAATGTAATACAACAATATTATAACACTTACGTTGGTCAGAGCCTTCTCCTTCTCCTCAAGGTCTTTGTTGGCCTGTTCCAGATCTCTCTTGTTCTTTTCCAGGTCAGCTTCAACCTGGGCCAACTTCTTCTGGAGGTCGCGTACATCCTCCAGTACCTGGAATTATCGAGGAAAATATAATCAGTAATAAAAAAATTGATTAAATATAATACAATCAACAATAACAGTTAAATAGGATTCCTGAAGGCTTTTATATATTTTACTTCTTTGGAGTTGAACGTTCGTTCTAACTCTTTTTAAGAACAACAGGACTGATTGTTACAATATGTTACCGATGTTTCTAGCCAGGATGAAATCCACGTGGATAGAAATTACAAAAATCGATGGTGGCTCGGAAATAGGAAATTAATTCCCTAACAAAAAAAAATTGATGTAATATCTAATAAAAGAATATTAAAATTAAAATTAAGGCATTATCATTCTATTTATGAAATTTTTCTTTACGACAATATGTAGCCTTCACAAAATTAATATTTCTTCTTCTTCCCCCCGATGAGGCCAGCTAAGGACCACGTGCCAATTTCAATTCTTCCCACCTGGAGTTTACTCCTTCGTCCCTTCCAATATTCCTTAACCCTTTCACTATGGTGTATCTTTCTGTCTTCAGACCATCTCACCCCAGGTCTCCTCCTCACTCTTCCCTGGAAACCCTCCATACTCAAGATCTTCTTTCTAAAAATCTGTCTGTCCATAGTGTCGTCTTCCCTTATATTGTGTCTTTCCAAATCCTTCTTTACCTCTCGAATCCAACTAGTTGTTGACTTTCTCTCCCAAAGATACTTTGAATATAAGCCGGTTTTCGACCCGGGCGCCAAATTTTCGACCAGATTTTCTCAATAAGAAATATATTACAGAAATCCTGAGATCTCGATAAGAACGTGTATTTGGCTTTCCTTGAACTCAAATCCGCCTTTGATTCGGTTCCACGAGATAAAATATGGGAAGCTCTCGGAGCGAAGAACATTCCGAGAAACCTGACAGAGCCGATTAAATCTATTTACTTAGAGCCCAAAGGAATAGTCAGGCTGAACGGTCTAGAATCGAAGTGCTTCAATATTGCAAAGGGGGTCAAACAAGGAGACGGCGTAAGCCCTTTGTTATTCATGGATGAAGTGGCATCCATTTGTAAGAGGAGAACGGACAGGACATTCCTGGGACGTAGGAATCTTAATCCAGTGGTGATACAGCTTCTCCTCTATGCCGACAACGTGGTATTGATTACGTACTCTGTGGAAAAGTTACAGCTGGCAGTCGTATGATGGTATTAAGAGCTTTACCGAAAAGAACAAGAGTAAGATCCTACAATGTGGAAGGGATAAAGAAGATATCCAATTATACTGTAATGGAGAAAAATTGGAGGTGGTAACAGACTTCACATAACTAGGTACAGTGATAGACGGATCTGGGAAGGTAGGCGAAGAAACAAAAAGAATTAACAAGACAATTGCAGTTTATTACCAGATATGTAACACTGTGATGGGGAAGAGAGAGGTAAGCAAGGATGTCAAGCTCCACATCTTCAAGACGGTGTATCAGCCCATACTTTTGTATTGAGTTGGATATTGACAGACCGACAGGAGAGTAGAATCACCTCTGCCGAAATGAAATTTCTGCGGAGAACGATTGGGAAAGGAGAGACCGAGTTCGTAATGAGAATATCCATCAGGAACTGGAGATAGCCCCATTGAAACAGCTCCTAGATACTAGGCCGCTAAAGTGGTTTGGCCATGTTATAAGGATGGATGACCACAGAGGCCCTCTAAAGACCATGGAATACGTCCCAGATGGCAAAAGACCTAGAGGATGTCCTATCTCGACTACATTGATCGAATCTGTAGGACGAGGGGAAAGGACCTCCGACAGGCCATGAACCTAGCTAGAAATAGGGAAGAATGGAATTCCTGGCTGGATGCTCCTCTACGCTGAAAGACACTAAAGAGGGAAGCTAAAGAAGAAGGTACTTGAATATCCTTTTTGTTAATCTCGAATCATCCATTCTGAAAATTTGAGGTCCTAAAAATAAGTCTCCTTTTTCTTATCGTTTCTGTTATGTTTTCTACGTTCCTGTATATTTCATTATTAGATCATAATTCCCATACTTCTGTGGTTTTCACTGGACTTAGAATTTTTCTCATTATTCTTCTTTAAGTAATTCAAGCTTATCTACTATATAGTTTAATACTAATCATCCACTCGCATATAAGCATTCTGGCTTCACAGCTGTAGAGTAATGTCTCATTTTAAGATTTTTAGATAAGCACCTTTTGTTATAAACATTCTTAGTAATGTCAAGTGCTCTTTCCATCTTGTGTACCCTTTATTCTATTGCAGATTTTTCTAAACCATTTTCTCTGATTACTTCTTCCAAATATTTGAATTTCTTTACTTTCTCCACTCGACCTTTATCTTTTATCAAATACTTCGGAGCGTTCTTGATGTTTGTAATAAAGTTTGTTTTGAAAGGATGTAAACTGGATTGCATTATCTAATAATTCATTCACTCAATGAAAACCTATTTCCAGTCATTTTTTGGCATATAACTTTATTATGTGGATACGTTTCGACTATATTTCATTTACAATCCATCAAGAACTTCTTTAACATCTAAGAAGAGTTATAAGCCATCTTTTTTCTGTAAATTATTAATTACATACAATCATAACAAATATACATTTCTTAAGTTATGTTAAGAAATACATACATATGTTAATTATGTTAAAGAAGTTCTTGATGGATTGTAAATGACATATAGTCGAAACGTATCCACATAATAAAGTTATATGCCAAAAACGACTGGAAATAGGTTTTCATTGAGTGAATGAATTATTAAAGTTTGTTTTTGAATTAATATTTATTAATTAATACTGGAAAAATTTAGATAAAATTCAGATATAGTTATTATAATTTTTTTTTTCACGGAACGGCCTCAGTGACCACGCCAATATCATTATTTTCATATCTCTTCCTCATTCTTTCTGATTTTTCTTTCCTTCTTTCCTCGGTCAATGATATTCCTTTTCTCGCATTTCTCTTTCCCACAAGGATCTTAATTTCTTTTAGTCTCTTCCCATAGTCATCTTTATCGAACAGTCTTGGTCTCTTATTTTCAGTCTCTCAGTTTCTTCCTTCATATGTTTGATGTACCCCCCAGCATTCTTGTATCCTCTCATTTTATAGAAGATTTCTTTATTTAATCTCTTTGGGTGCATCCTCAACCTCAGCCTTCCTGTGCCTTATTATTAAGGAACCCTACTAAATCATTTCCATGATTTAGTTGCAAAATCACGAATCACTGTTCATCACCACACTCTTTTTGAGGGGTTATATTGAACAAAATGAAGGTTCGAAGGTAACAACGAAAAAAATTATGATGAAATTTTGGACGCGCTCTAAGTCTGGAATATTTTACTTATTTAAAAATGGATCAGATACAAAGAATCTCAAGCAATACTACGGCTCTCTTTCAGCTTGGAGGAGAGGGAAATGGAACAATATGTTATTTTATTTTCTAATACTTTTCCCGATTACTCACTTTGTCTGCTCTCATGTTGGCGTCCTTGGCCTGACCTTCACAGGTGTCGGCCTTGTCCATCGCCGTGTCCTTCTCCATCTTCATCGCCTGCATCTTCTTCTTGATCGCGTCCATCTTGGAGTTGGGGTTAGTACACTACCTCACACGAGAACAAACAAAACCCTGCAAAAAAAGAAGCATATATAACAATTATATAAGACATACATATTTATAATATCAAAAGCCATTCCAATGACGTGCTGAAATTTAAAAAATACATCTCACTCAGATACTGTACAGCTGTTAGGCTTTGTAATAAATTACTAAAACGTTAGTAAGTGCACTGTCGATTGGTAAACGTTCGAGTGGTAGACCAAGACGTAAGTGGAAGGATTGCGTATAGTAATCAATGGAAGTTAGTAAGCAGAGATTGATTGTATCGGCATCGAGCCTTTGGGTTCGCTAAACCTTATTATCATTATTGTCTCCATAGACCATTTACTACATCTATATACCTTCCTCCATAGTTCAACCATCATTATATTTCGGAAAATACATTAAACCAAAAATGTTTAATAATTATTATTGTGCAGTATTTTATTTGTCATACGTGATTATTCCAAATATTTCTGATTTTGTAATCAACATGCTATGGAAAATGTTTAAAGATTATATTAAACATATGTTTTATTAAGTATCAAAGACCTTAATATCAGATATAAACGAAAAGAAAACTTGTACCACTACAACCTATAAAGGGTCTGGGTTCAGTACATGGTAGAGACTGCACTGTTTCTTGGACAACGGTTGTGCAGGGAGGCGGATACGGCCTAAATCTTGCTCAACCACCAGATTTCTCTCTTATTTTGAGAACCCACTGTATAGACACTGGGTGAGCACTAAGAGGGTCCTAGATCCCATTGGATTCATCTCCTGGCGATAAAAATTGAATAAAAGTCAGCGATTTGAACTATGGAAGATATAAACGATTTTCATTGAATTTTGTCTGTATAATTATAAAATGAAATGGATATATATATATAAACCTATGATCATATAGATATAAAAGAACTACTTTAATTTTTGTTTTCACACTAAGTCTTATATGTTATATACTATATAGATTATAACTGGCCTGGTTTTATTATTAATGTTTATAAAATTTAAAATATATGAAATCCCAGATTAATCATATAAACAAAATGATATGAATTACTTTGAGTATTTCTAAAAAAAATTACATGAGTATATTCCTCATTACATTAAAATTGTTAAATCAGATTTGTTATAGGTTTCGAACAAAAGTCAATGATATTTCTATTTTTTTTCATTATTTATTTTTTATCCTGTAACGAGTATTCTTTTGTTGCTAAATTCGTCCGTCAGGTGTCTCTATCTATCTGACCTCACTTAACTGAGGACCGTCATTCCATACAGATGTGTAGCCTAAGTCGGTTATATGGCCAAGTAATTGCCAAATTTAATTGTTTTTACCTTATCGTGTCTTTGCGGCTCAGCGGTAAGCATCCTATTAATATTTGTAAATAAAAGTGTATATAATCTTTGTTTTTATTAATTATGTATCTATGATTTTTAGTTGGTGGTGTTACGATATATATATTATGGTTATGTTTTTGGAGTTGGCATAATGTTACCGTTGATGTATAATATAAGAATACAACATTTTTATTTGGACAATAGTTTCTTTAAATCAATTTGGACCTTGGACCGAAAACCCCACAACCTGGTCACAAATATTATGGCGCTCGAATACAGGGACTACAAAAGAAAAATCTACAGATAAGTTATTAGTTGAAGATTTAATTATTATATTAACATTTTTTTGAAATAGTGAAGTTAACTGTTAATAGTTTTATGATAATAGTAACAGAATAATTTTTCCAAACAATACTTTAATATTTTTTTCTAATGTTTAAATATAATTATCGTATTAATTGAAGGTACTAAATTTCTGTTGATTGAAGCTAAATGTTTGTCTTAGACGCAATTTTGGAAATGTAAAGATAATTATTTTTAATTTATAATTTTGTATCAACAACAAAAATCAGGAATTTTTACTTAAGGTCGTAGAACGACTTAGTTTTGTTTAACACATGTTTTGTACTAATATATTATTTTATTTTGTATTTTTACCGTAAGTTTAAATAGTTGAATTGAACACATGATAGATTAGCAAGTAAGCATTAAGTTCACTTAGAGACAACAGCTGTTGTTTGTTTCTATTTAGCATTATCTTGTGTTCCTTTTAAAAGGAAAATATTTGTTTATCTATGGCTGACATATGAAAAAATTATATATTAAGTTTGTAAAGGACGCTTACCGACTTAATTTAATTTGTTAGTTTTAATATAATTTTATTAATTTAATTTTCAGTATTTTACGACTTTTAAAGGTTCTGTTGGTATTTTTTTTTCAACATTTAATTTCTTTGGCATTTTTTAATTTTGGGTAACGTCTTGATTTATTGTCACGATGGGTGATCCAGTCGTTCTAGTGTCAGAGAGGGAGGATATTTTTGCCGCAGTTCAATCCATTTTCACAAAATCCAAATCTTTAAGTACCGATTCAGCATCCGCTTTTAAACCCGCTTATGACCGCTTACTCAAAAATGAAATCCGATTTGAAGAAATTCAATCAAAAATTCGGATATTTAATGCAAGTTTAAAGAACAAAAGTGAAAAACTCGAGACAACAGCAGTACAAAATTCATTTAACGATTTAGTCGATATTACTAAAGCGAATTATTACAAAGTGGTACAATCTACCTGCCCTCCTGAGAATAAACCTGTGGTTGTCCATTCTCATTCTATTCCTCAGGAGCTACCGAAAATTGACTTACCGATATTCACAGGGAAATTAGAGGACTGGAATGGATTCTATTCCCTATTTGATTCTATGGTTCATAGGGAAGAATCTCTATCGACCATTAGGAAATTTTATTATTTACGAAGTAGCTTACGCGATGAAGCTCTGTCGCTTATCTCGGGCTTCGCATTAGACGAAGCTAATTATCCGCTCGCTTACGACGCATTGGTCTCTCGCTATCAAAATAAAAGGCGACTAGCCAGATTTTATATCAAGAAGGTGATGGATTTTACACCTTTAAACAATTCTTCAGCGTCTAATTTGCAGAGATTTTTATCTGAGCATGAAAATAATTTTTCTGCGTTATCGGCTTTAGGCATTGAAGACATGGGGGATTTCATTAAACTTCATTTAGCTCTTAATAATTTAGATCCAGGGACTAGAAAAGCATTCGAAGAACGAATAAAATCAGCAGATATTCCCTCTTATAAGGATTTGATTAATTTCGTCACCGAACGAACTAGAGTATATGAAATGATGGCTCAAGAAGGCCGATCAGAAAAGCCTATTATAGAAAAATCCCGCTCTGCGAATTCCACTAAACGATATAACAAATCCAATTCCGGAAAAGAACAAATATCTCCGGGAATTTTTACTGTTTCGCCATTGGAAAAACAAACCGATGTTGCTGCTAACACAACGAATCACGATCCTCAATTCGACCAGTTCGAAATTGAGGCAGTTGGCTCTAAGAAACAGGTATTCTCTCCGACTGATGTACAATCAAGAAATAGTACCGAACCGATTCTCTACGAGAAAACGTGTCTAAAAGGCTCAAAACCGGCTCTACCAGCTAAGAAATTAATTTGCTGGAATTGTGGTGGACCGCACGTATATTCCAGATGTCCGCTACCACGAAAGTTGTTTTGCTACCGTTGTGGTAACCCAGGAGTTTCCATTCACGCATGTCCTAAATGTACTCTGGGAAATGTGCCAGGGAATCGGAAGTGAGGGTCATTCCTATTCCCACGGTTTCAGCTGACCCACCAAGTACCGATTTACCTATTACCGTGCCTTATCGTTTACCTTTTTGTACCGCTAAATCTGATATCGTTTCTCCATGTGTCGTATCGAATTCTCCCGAAAGTTCTACCGTATCTTGTTATCGTTTACCGTTTCCTAAACAGCACTATATTGATTTCCGAATAGGGAAACCTGACAAAGGAGGCCTGTCCTACTTGGCCCTGTTTGACCCTGGTTCCACTACCTCATTTGTTGGACCAGAAGGGGTTCAAATTCTCCTTAAATTGGGATATGAAGTTGAGAAAATTCCCGAATTTAATATTTGTGTCGCTAATGGAAGCTCTTATATCGTTGATGAAAGATTCTCCATTTCAATTATCGTTGGGTACCGGTCATATGACACGAAGCTTTACGTTTTAACAAAGCTTCCATTTATGTTTCTTTTAGGGTTAGATTTTATCGTTAACACAAATATGAGTACTAATCATCGTGAAGCGACATGGTGGTTTCAAGATGACCCCGACCATAAGTTCTCGTTTCGTCAAGATGTTCAATTAGTAGAAGAGGAAACATCAAAAATATGCGGCATTAGTTCACTTGATCCCTCAGAAAGGGTGGATCTGGATAGAATAGTCAGTGAAGGTTTGCGAATTCTCCAAGATTCTCCAGGATTAACGACGCGCATTAGCCATAAGGTAGATGTTCAGGATGCCCGACCTATCAAGCAGCGCTCCTACCATTACTCACCCAAAGTACTTGAGGCAATGCACCAGGAGTTAGATCGAATGTTGGATGAAGACTTAGTGGAACCTTGCCAATCTCCATGGTCTTCCCCGGTAGTCATGGTTCGTAAGGGATCAGGTTATCGTTTCTGTATAGACTTTCGTAAGGTTAATGAAGTCACTTGTAAAGATTCCTATCCTATGCCTAATATGACATCTCTCTTAGACGGACTTCGACAGGCTCGATATCTCTCCAAGTTAGACCTCAAGCAAGCATTTTTGCAAGTGCCCCTTGCCGACGAAACTAGTAAAGACATTACTGCGTTTACAGTTCCTGGCAGAGGACTATTCAGGTTTAAAGTTATGCCCTTTGGGCTGACGAATTCACCTGCTACCTTTCAGAGGTTAGCCGATGCAATATTTGGACCCGAACTTTACCCTTACGTAGTCGTTTTTCTGGATGATATTTTGGTTTGCACACCAACTTTCAAACTGCATTTGGATATGCTAATGGAAGTGTTCAGTCGACTTAAAGCCTCAGGTCTGCGTATCAACCCGGAAAAATGTGAATTTGGTTGTAATGAAGTTAGGTACTTGGGCTATCTGGTTAATAGTGATGGCTTGAGTGTAGATCCAGATAAGGTTGGTTCCGTTACTTCGATTCCTCCTCCCACCAACGCTGGGCAGCTCAGAAGATTCCTTGGAATGGCAGGATGGTATCGCCGTTTTATTAAAGACTTCTCCACAGTTGTCTCTCCGCTAACAGCTTTGCTTAAGCGTAACGCTAAATGGATCTGGTCAGAAGAGCAGGACACCTCTTTCAATGCTCTCAAGTCAGCACTGACTGAAGCACCAATATTAGCTAGGCCAGACTTTAAACACCCTTTTCAATTACAGACTGACGCCAGTGATACAGGTCTTGGAGCGGTCTTGACTCAAATACAAGACGGCGAAGAAAGAGTCATCGCTTTTTGTTCTCGTACCTTAAGTTCAGCTGAAAGGAATTATACCGTAACCGAAAAGGAATGCCTCGCAGTTCTGTTTGGTATCGAGAAGAATAGGCATTACTTGGAAGGTTATCCATTCACCGTAATAACTGACCACGCCAGTCTGAAGTGGTTACTGAACTTGAAAAACCCTTCAGGTCGTTTGGCTAGATGGGCTCTTCGCTTGCAGCCTTACAACTACAAGGTGGAATATCGAAAGGGGAAACTCAACACAGTGGCCGATGCCCTATCACGAATTGCTGCCATCACAGTATTGTCTACCAGTTCCGATCCTAATTCTTCTACCGATTCAGTTTCGACTTCAGGAACTTTCATAGCGACCGACGAATGGTATAATCAGAAGTTTTATCGAGTCCAGAAGTCCCCGGAACTCCACCCTGGATGGTCGATAAAAGATGGACAGCTACTATACCATCGAAAGAATCCTTTGAAGGGAGAGCTAGAAGACCCCAGTGAGGAATGGAAAGTTGTCGTTCCTAGACATTTAAGGGGAGCAATAATATATGAAAATCATGATCTACCGCAGTCAGGCCACCTGGGGATAGATAAAACTGTTTCTAGGGTCAGTAGACTATATTATTGGCCTGGATTATACCGAGATATAAGCCAGTATGTGAGGCAGTGTGAGTTATGCCAGAAGGTCAAACCCAATAACACGCCACCTCGTGGGTTAATGTTCCCTCGCTATAACAAGCAGCCGTGGGAAATGGTGTCAGTTGACATTATGGGTCCTTATCCTAGGAGTTCTAGAGGCAACGTATATCTACTAGTGTTTGTAGATTTATTTAGTAGATGGGTGGAATTATGTCCCATCAGAAAAGCTACCTCTTCGGTTATTGTAAATAAACTGAAATCCCGCATAATATACAGATATGGCGCACCGCATAAAGTAATTTCCGACAATGCGAAGAACTTCGTTAGTAATCTTGTAACTGAAGTGGCTAAGGAGTTTGGAATCAAGAGAGAAACTACTCCTCTTTACCATTCACAGGCAAATCCGACCGAACGAGCGAATCGGAATATCAAGCAACTTATCGTAGCGTACCTAGGGAAGAAACACCAACGCTGGGACGAAAAACTAGGAGAGATCCAGTTTGCCTTAAATTCCGCCGTTCAAGATTCGACCAAGTTCAGTCCTGCCTTCTTAAATTTTGGTAGAGAACTGAGGCCTCTACATCAAGCTAACGACGATGATATCCTAGTGGCTGGCACAGACGAACATGCTGCTTGGGCCGCTAAAGTGGGCAGACTGCCTGAAGTTCATCATATAGCCGAGGAAAACTCTCTGAAGGCAAGTCTAAATCAGAGCAGTCGTTATAACTTGAGACGCCGAAAAGATCGTTTCCAACCGGGGGACCAAGTCTTAAAGATGAGGTTTCAGCTATCGTCGGCAGCTGATAAACTCGCGGCTAAACTGAACCCCAAATATGAAGGCCCTTTTACGGTTGTTTCCGTTACGGGTGGTGGATCCTGTAAACTGAGAGATGAAGATGGAAAGATAATAGGCTTATGGCATCCCTCAAAACTTAAATTATTTTATCCAACCCGACGGACTTAATCGCTGGAGGGGAGTGTGTAACGAGTATTCTTTTGTTGCTAAATTCGTCCGTCAGGTGTCTCTATCTATCTGACCTCACTTAACTGAGGACCGTCATTCCATACAGATGTGTAGCCTAAGTCGGTTATATGGCCAAGTAATTGCCAAATTTAATTGTTTTTACCTTATCGTGTCTTTGCGGCTCAGCGGTAAGCATCCTATTAATATTTGTAAATAAAAGTGTATATAATCTTTGTTTTTATTAATTATGTATCTATGATTTTTAGTTGGTGGTGTTACGATATATATATTATGGTTATGTTTTTGGAGTTGGCATAATGTTACCGTTGATGTATAATATAAGAATACAACATTTTTATTTGGACAATAGTTTCTTTAAATCAATTTGGACCTTGGACCGAAAACCCCACAACCTGGTCACAATCCTATAATTTATTTATTAAATATTGTTTAAACATGTAGCACAAAACCACCTCATTGAACTTAATTACTTAATTGTTAGTTCAAACAATCAAAAATATTTGCAAGTAAACTTAATAGATCATTTAATTAAAAACTATATTCTCTATTTGAATTAGAATTAATGTAACAATATGATACGTTATAATATATATAAGTACATACATCGCTGTACTTCGCAGTGCACTCAACTAACTCGTTTCATTACTTCACTGTATTGATCATGGATATAATTTATTAATCATCTTACGTATACCTGAAATATTAATATATCGAATTCATGTAATCTTGCTCCCAATACAGGCGACCATTCGTTGACAATAATTAACGAGCTACGAATTAATTTTAATTACCGGAGCGATAAATTATTCCTGTTAATTGGAAGGTAATTGTGTGACTGGTTCAATCAGGATTAATGATCCCCCAAGCCGATCACGAAACCGCAATCAGTGGAAATTCCGTTTAGAAAAATAAGAGATTTAAAAACCCGTATAGGTACATGGTAGAGACTACAGTCTTGCAAGGAGGTGATTTGGCAAATCATGCTTAATCCCCTGGGTGAATCCCAAGGGTAAGAAGATCCCATAGGCTCCATTTTTGATTTCTAACAGATTAAATACCTTGATACTGCTGGATTCGAGCCTGGGACCTTTGGCACAGCAAATCTGAACTCAACGCATTGAGATAATTCGCTGGTTATGCTTAAATTGTACATTGTTATCAAAGATTAAAATACTTATATTGTATTTTATACTTTAATACTCAGTCTCAGTTGCTGCGTTTTTTGGCTTTGCAATCATCTAAACCATTTCCAAATTGAAAACATTCAAAATTTTGTGAGTTAAATCAGTATATTGGTTGTGGCCGAACCAAACTAGATTAACACTATCAAGTCAGCTGGGAGATGGGATGAACAGACTAAGTTCAATGTTCAAGGAGCGGAGTGGCTCAGTTGTTGAGCACTGAGTTGCCATGCCGGAAATCCTGGTTCAAATCCCGCGGCAGGCCATTACTTTTATTTAGTCTGTTTGCAGCGGGAGGTGGATCATATAGGATCTAGGACCCTCCTGGGCTCACCCAGTCTCTATAAAATATTATAAAAATAGGGTGCCCATAATAAGGGGGAAAACCTGTTGAGCGTGACCTAGGACAAGTCAGCTCCTTGCAGAACTGTTGTCCATGAAACAGTACAGTCTCAACCATGTACTGAACACCCAGACTAGTTCACGGGTCGTAGTGGTACAGGTAGGTAAGTTCAATGTTCTTTTATTTATAATAATTTTTTTGTATGTCTTGTTTATATGAATAGTACCATATGCCAATACAAATGAAATAAAGTTGATAAAGTCTATTTTAAGAATTTGAATTAAAAATTCTCAAATCACAGGTTCATTGACTATTTACGAACTTGAAATCTAAAACCGAACGCCCCAAATAGAAAAGATTTACAAAAGATAAAACAGCACAAACCTAAATAAATAACACTCGCTAAATAAATAAATAACAATTTCGTCCAAACTCAGTTGAGTTAAATGAGCTGTAAACAATTGATTCAACGGCAGACAAACTTAAGTAAACTAGAACCAACTGTTATCAGTAAGGAATGTTCAACAAGCATTTTTAAGCGAAATTCGATCCATTCCCTTATTCTACTGTGTAAGTACTCCTATTTTATTACAGGGTGTGGAATAGCTCTGGGTGTAGAACACTGAATTTCTATGTTGAAAATTCCGGGTTAAAATCCGGCTATGACAGATGAATTATTTAATCTACTACCAGCCATGGATGAACCCTATGGGATCTCCAGACCCTCCTGGGGCTCACCCAGCCTCACAACAGAAGGAATTCTTGATTGAGGAAAAATCTGGCGGTTGAGCACGATTTTGGGGAAAACCACGATCTTATAAACAGAAATCTACCAAAGACTGATCCAAAGACCCTTCATGGGTTGCATCAGTGTTAAATATATTTTATTATATAATTTTTTTTTTTAATTTATTCTACAAAGATTTTTTTAGGAAAGAATTTAAACATCTTCACATTTGTTTTTCCTGAAAATGGGAGGCCTTATTTCTTTTAAAAAATTTACAAATTTCTAAAATGAATGTCCTTCGCAATTCTTTCTCATTTATTAGGGGCGGGAAGGAAGTTTTTTTTTAAATCATATTTTACCTTAAAAGTCCAGGATCCATGGTCCATTGAGTTCTCTCCTTCCAATATGTACCGATAACGAAGTCAAAAATGAATAAATAAAAAAAAATCAGCTGGTTAGTAATCATTTTTGATGACCTCGTTATCGATACACGTTGGAAGGAGGGGACTCTTTGATCAAACCATACATTTTGTAGGACAAATATTTTAGATAATTATCTTGAGATTTAACAAACAAAAAAACAGTTAGTAATAAATTTTTGAAAATATTTTATCAATGCTACCTCTTTTAGCTACCATAATCGAGAATTTTCGCACACGAAATTGTTGGGCGTCTCATCGAAATGAAGCTATTCACGAAGATTCAGCTTGATACCAATCAAGTGCAAAAATGGACCATGGATCCTGGACTATAAGAAGATTCCTCATACATTTTTTTTTTTAATTACTTCTTTTACTCCCTAGAATATAAGATAATTATAAAACAACGTTTTGCTGGTTTTAGGTGGGAAAATCAGCCTAGTGATCATATGAAGAAATATTGGAAGAAGAGAGATGAATGCGAAATTGAAATGGGAGCGTGGTTCTTAGATGGCTTATTCGCAAACATGTCCTTCACTACCCGAAGAATGAGTAAATAGCGAAATCCTTTTCAGAATTTATCGTGTGAAGAAGAAATATTGATCTATATATATATAATGTATTTTTTTTTATCACGTACCGGCCACTAATGACCACGCGAGTATCATTGGAAAGGCTTCTTTGGGAGTCTTGATTTCCTTTCTTCCCATCTCATATAATGTACTTTATTACATAGACATTATAAAAATAAAAACAAAACCAAATATTTCTTTATATACGAATTTATTATCTAGATAATTTCACGGGATTAGGCAGCGTCTTCGGTGAAACCCATCGATATTCCAACCCATTTACACAAAACCTGGACAAATTATATACCTAAACCTTCCTGGTGAATCACTCTATCTATTGGTAAAAACCGCATGAAAATCCGTGCAGTAGTTATTGAGTTTACCTCGAACAAACGCGGCCGAGGACTTTGTTTTTTAATATGTATGTATATATACTATATAAGACCCAAATACTATATAATCACATTTGAAATTTATTTAAACAGTTTATTTTTAGCAAACTTTTGTTCCTTACTACTTCCTTACATTAAATGTGAAAGCAAAGCTTCTAGTTGTGTTGAAATAAACAACTATTTATACAAAGTAATACTTGCAACTATTTACTGAGGTATTTTAGATTTATGAAATATATTTTAATTCATTATATATTTTGGATATATTTTCTATTTCTGTATATATTATTGAAAAAACAATTCAGACATGTTCCTCTAGTTGAACGAATTTAGCTCCGGTGGAAACCAGCGAAGAGAAGAAACAACTGGACTCGTGTGTATATGAAATATTCTATTTGTGGATTTGACAGATTTGTTTTATCGATGTTGGAAAGAGCCAAAACCAAAATAGCTGCTGTAACCTGAGGCAGCTCTTCGCTATTCTCGCCTGTTAGAAAAGCGTCAGATGTTTGGACTAGCAGTCCACAACGATCCAAAGTCTTAGTATTCCAACTCAAAGCAAACGAGTTTGTTTGTATGGGATAAATTTAGGATTTGAAAAGTTATTTCTGTGTTAAATTACTCCTTCGTTAAAGAACCCGTTAGGGGCCTAATACTGATGTACTGAAGTAGGGTATTGATGAGTGATGGTTCATTCCATCATTCCTCAGTCCAGGGGAGGGGATACTGACAGTATTACTGATCGTGAATGCCAGTTTCTTTCATTCCTCAGTATTTTGTAGCTGTTGAGTGCGACGCATCGACTGATTTCCGATGCAATAATGAAAACATAGCCACATTTTTCAAAAGTTATGAATGATTTATATAATGCTTTTCTTAAAACTTCATTTTTTTCTTGTAACAACAGGATGGAACTTAATTTTATACGTGAAATTGTGTATTGTATATGGAAAAAAATAATTTTTTTCCTAGTGTCTAATTGAGACCCAGGTTTCTATCACAATCCGGGTGATGGAGAAATTAGCGTTAAAAACCTTAAGTCCACAAAATTTCGGCCTGTTGCTAAATAGCGTAGGGTAACTGCCAACCGCTGTTTTGGGCATATACTTTCCCTCATATTTGTATCTTGTCTTTTAATATGAGGAAAAACCAGGTTTAATAAATTATTGAATACGTTTTCTTTCATTCGAAAATAATTTTAGCAATCTGATTGTTACTTTACTGAAATCTCGTTGATAAAGTTTAAATGTGTGAACTTATCCCTATCCAATAGCCAATCCTTCACAAGCGTATTTTTATCTTTTTTTTCCAATGCCATGGCGATCACTATTGCTAAGCACGCTCCATCCATTAAAAAAGTAGGTATAAATCTGCGTGAGAAAAAGTTGACTGTGCTTTACGCGAGCTATCTGTGAACTGATTTTTTTTTTTTTGGATTTTTACATCAGTAAAATCTGTAAAGTAATACAGAGAGAGTTTGGTTTTGAAGTTTTACAAAATTAAAAGTACATACAAATAAAAGAATAGTAAACATACATAAAAAGAAAGTAGATAATTATAATACTAAACATTGTAATGAAGATAAAATCAAAAATATAGCCCTGAGTCGACACTACATCAAAATATGGAAAATGAGTTAAATACTGACATATTGATCGTGTATGGTGTAAAAATACTGAATGGTGATTCCTCAGTATTTTCGTCATTACAATACTGTCAGTAATATTTACCGTGTATAGGAACAGAGCAATAGCCATAAATAAAAGTCGTACAAGAAGTGCATATGGTAACCTCCTCAGAAAACAATTGACTACAAGTCGATTCTTTACTTACTCCCTCCTTGTATTGTAAAGCAAGAATTGTAATCCCTAAGTCCATTTAATCGATATAACTAACCTAAAATAAAATTAAAATTTCCATTTCATTAAATACTAAATTCTTTTTATCTCATTGAAATACTAAGTCCGGTACTAATATATTAATAGGTCACCTAGGGGGGGGGGTGTACAAAATAAGTAATGAACTGAACTCCAATTTCTAGAATAATATCGAATTACTATTGTATAATTTGTTAAGTGGGGTTGATCCGCCATTATGTGGGCAGGAGGTTACCACCTATGTTATATTAATTTAATATATAACACTGGTATGGTAATATAAATAACATATAAAGCTTTATAGTTGATAAACCGAAAATTGTGCTATATTTTATTTGAAACTATAAATTGCATCTTATCACCAAGGATGCGTGCTAAAATTCATCAATCCAGGTTTTGATTTGAAATTTAATCCAGCCTCTATAGTGTGAACCCATAAATGGAGAAAAACCTCTGGGTATGGCCTCACCTCCCAACAACCATTGCCCTAGAAACAATACATTATCTGCCAAGTCCAAAACTAAAGACCTTCTTCGGTTTGTTTGTTAATGTACGCAACTTTATGGTGCTATGGCTAATCGGACGATGCTACATTGGGAGCTATAAATTTTGCCTATAAGTAGGATAGGAGTTTTTAACGAGTAACTGAGATCGTACAAGCTCGGAAACTCCAGTTTAAACCCTCTTCCAAATAACTGTATAATCAAGAATTTGTTAATACCTTCCTACTAAAACTCTTTGGGTCATCTGCCGGGCTACGGACCAAAATGATTTCGGGGCTTAGTTCTTTTACGAAATGAATTACTACAAATACATTACCGAAAGGTAATCAAAGGATTTAGTTTATATAACAGCATTGTATCTATTTATTATATTTGTAATTTGTATATATTGTAAATAAATTTTGGAGGAATAAAAAAAAAAATGCATGATTGAAATATAGTAGAGCCCAAGATCCTTCATGAGATGAAGTTGTACCGATTTTTTTTTTTTAGAACTATCGTTTTCTGGGTTTCCTATTGGGAATTTATTGTATATTATATATTATCTACTTAAGATCAATAATATAATATTAAATAATATAATAGACCAATGAGCGGTCGCCTTAAGAGGTCGTGAAAGAGAATACCGAAGTGGGGATGAGAGGGGGGTATCTATTTCGAGAATTTCGGGAGGGGCCGCTTGTATTTATAAAATCTAGTTATCTCTTGGTCACTTTGGTTTATATGTCATCTCGGACCAATGTCTTTTATTAAAAGACACTCAGTATTTTTACCTATATGCTCTACTAAACTGTATAATGTAACGAAATAATTATATGTAATCGATATATTAATTATTTATATAAATACATCTGCACCCTCGGGTTAAGTCAAGTCTGATTTTGTCCAGTATGAGTTCATTGTATTGAGACAAGCGGAATTGTGTTATTCTTGTAGTTTTTGTCTTGAAATGGAATTTTTGGGTCTTTTCTAGAAGACCCCCACCAGTTACTTTTAGTATCAGTTACTTTTATTGATAACTGTTAATATCTTGATATATCTTGATAATTGTTGTTTAAATAATTAGTAAAGAATAATTGTTATGTTTTGAATAGTTGGAATATTTAAATTATTTTACTGATTAGGCATTTTTAATTTCTTTCAAACTCCTTATTCCTTATTTAATATATTAAACAGTTTATACATATACTCTTGAACACTTACAAATCAACAACATAAATTGCAACGGTTCAAACTCATTAGTTTTTTTCAAAATGTATTTGATAAAAAGTTATTTTTTTAAACAAAATTTATTATTTTCACTAAACTTAGAATTAAACGTATTTATTTCAGTAATAAAAAGTATTATATTTATACAAAAACATCAGTTGTTTTTTCTGGTTTAGGCCGTGTCGGTGAATTTTCTGCCAACGTTTCGCCAGACATGTTGCTGACTTCCTCAAGGGTTAATTGAACCTGAATATGTTCTTCTTTTTTTTAAATCTCCAATTATTTAAAATAATATTTAATATATTAATATTTAAAATAACACGATATATATATATATATATATATATATATATATATATATATATATATATATATATGAAATGAACCTCAGTATTAGTAAAAATCGTTATTCAAGATGGAAATGCGGCAGACGAGAACGCAGAGAAGAGAAGTGCATGAAGCTGGGACTTGGTTTGAGTCGAGGAAACTTCCTATAACACCATATATTTTATTTATATACTCTAGGTGTCATGAGTATATATGAATTTCTACAAAATTCTTCAAACGTGAATTAAATATATCCAATATGTCCTGAGAGAAGTATGTGCTAATGACCTATTGGTTCATTCACAAATTACAGGAGAATACGGTACCCACCAGATGATGATACTCGTTCCTGTGTGAATATATTTGGAGAAGGAGGTACGAAAACAAGGATTTATTTGAGCAGATCCTGAAGGGTATTGTGGATTTTTGTCCTCCGAATTGAAAATGTATATCTATAATTGTCTTGGTTATTTGTTGGGTTTTAAAGTTACATAAACACAAACATATGTTCTTTTATTTCTATCAGTTTATAACAGTTATCAATAAAAGTAACTGATACTAAAAGTAACTCCAGTTGGAAGTCCAAAATTTTGCCAATCCAGGTATAATCAGGATATTGATCTTTAACGAACACTTGACATCGTACAGATTCGGGACCCCCTTTTTACGTATCTTCCGAATGATAGTAAAAACAATGATTTTTTACTCTCTTTAAAAATCCGTAGGTCACCTGCCGGGCTGTGATACCATAATATTAGACATAGTAGGTTGTTAAGCTAAATACTACACTACAGATGAGCGATTGTTCTATTGACTTTATTAGCAATATTACTTCATTGCTATTGTTGATAGTCATTTGTACAAATGATACCTTGTGAATAAGTGGTTAAGTTGAATTATGCCCAAAACGAGTTTTTTAGTACCGAGAGAAGCTGAATCATGTTATTTTCGTAGTGAATAAATAGCTAAGTCAGGCATTGGTTCAAAATTGTGTTATTGCTTAGATAGTAACTAAGTTTCAAACCAAAAAGTACGAAAATGACACGATTCCCCGCTCTCCTCATTACGGTAAACTCTGTCTGTTCAAAAACCAACTTAGCCACTTACTCACCGGGCATGCAGATGCATATAACGTGTTTAAAGTTTTGCAAAATTGAATTATCATAAATTTATAGTTATTTTTAGATTTACTATTATTTTTAATAGGAACAATTATTGCATCATAAATTGTTAAGTTTTTGTTCTGAAGATAGGGAAGAATGCCCGGAAACATCAACAGATTTAAAACTGTTGTAAAACTGTTAAAACATTTCACTTGTAAACTATTTTTTTTAAAAATAATTTATTCAATGTAATATACAACTGTATTATATTAATACATCAAGTAAATATAATGAAAGATAAATCATGCCCCGAAATACAGGCAAGTAGAGAAACTACACAGTGGTAGTACTCGAATAAAAAGGTCACGAGGCCATCTTCTTTTCAGACGCCTCGGAGGATTATCAGGAATTGAAGAAGTTGTTAGGTTTGAAATTAGTGGGTTTGAGTGGGAATGATGTTTGTCATGAAATGATTGATATCGGATTCGGGCCAGATCATCAACAAATGGGACATTAGGATTACTTTGTTACTTGTAAACTTGAATTTTAAAAATAAGTTATTAAACATGGACGCCTGATTAACTTGGGCTTATCTTTTACTAGAGGTGAATGCTCCTCCGGCCCATTTACAACTGTTGCCAGAACAGGCTCCCAAAAATATGTGGCCTTTGAACACAAAATGGATGCGTTCTCTGAGCCATAGTCAACATCCTACATCCATCATAATCTTGTCAAATGGTTGCCACCTTTTGAGTAATAACCTCCAACATAATCCCTATATTGACTCCAATATTTTCTCGAAATATATAAAAGTATATTTATATATATATAATTAGATATTTGGAAATGTATGTTATATATATATATATATATATATATATATATATATATATATATTATTAGATATTTGGAAATGTATGTTATATATATATATATTATTAGATATTTGGAAATGTATGTTATATATATATATATATATTATTAGATATTTGGAAATGAATGTTTTATATATATATATATATATATATATATATATATATATATATATATATATATTATTAGATATTTGGAAATGTATGTTATATATATATATATATTATTAGATATTTGGAAATGTATGTTATATATATATATTATTAGATATTTGGAAATGTATGTTTTATATACATATATATATATGATGTACAGTGTATACATGTTATATAGTACCTCTCAGGTTTCCCAAAGTCTACAACACAAATTTTCTAACTGAACTTTATGTATTGTTTTTAGATCAAATTCATATATATGCACTAATTTTATCCTACCCTTTACATCCAGATATCTTAATTCTTGTGTTTATTATTTACAACTATTTAAGAAAATTAAGACTTTGTTTTATACTTTTTTATATTAAAAAATAAGTAATGTTTTTTTTCTCTCTAATATATTGTCTTTTGTTAAAGTTAATTCCTAGCTCCCAATAGAAAAGTTCTAAACTAAGCATTATAAGCCTATTTCATCCTAATACTTGTATTTAGGATATAATACATTAATTTACGATACTACAATTTTTTACGTTTTTAAAGTTTTAAAGCTAAAAAAGTAATGTCAAGGCCAAACAATTTGTCATTTTTACTTTCATGTTAATATCATTTTTTTTGTTATTATAAAATGAACCGCTACAGCTCATGAACGGTCTTGAATTTAGTACATGGTACAGACTTCTGTTGGTTCCCAACTGGGAAACTCAACTACTGGGAACCGACTGGATGAAAGTGGCCGGGGACAGTTGGTTCAAATTGTAAGAAATCTGTAAAAAGGAAAAAGTTGTTTTTTTTTGTAGTTTATCATGAATGTTGTTTATTTTATTTTATATTGTTGCTAGTCTGTAAAATTATATTTTATAATCCTAAGGTAAGGTCAGGCTTTTGTAATAAACATATAATGTCAATAAAGCTTTATTATTACTAGGAAAGTTACAGCCACTAAGATCAAATTTGACAATCAGCACTCAGTCATTTTAAATATTGAATGGTGGTATTATAATATTATTCATTTTATGTTCCTAAAATGTTAAAATAAATAATTTTATATTTAATTCAAGATAGATTTTATTTATTTTGAAGCGATTTTATAGAAATATATAATATAATCTTAGATCTATTAGAACCTTCACACATCAGAAATTACGAGATCTAGCATTAAAACAGTGATCGGACCACAAACAAAATAAAAAATGGAAATAGATAGTGATGGATTCATAGAATTTACTCCTCCATTCATAAAAGAACAGGCTGAACAGGCAAAAAATCAACTTTTACCAAAACCATCTGAAGCCAGATTTGAAGAGAAATATAAAACTAAATCAAGATATAATAATATACGTTTATTTATTTTTTGTATGTGTTATGAGAATATTATTTTCTAAATAATAATAAATAAATGTTTCAATGAGCGAACCCTCCGTGAGTTATAATTTGCATGGTTAGTAATAGAAAATTGTAAGAGATAGCGCTAGTGTAGTTTTAACAAATGTAAAGTTTACCTTTAATTTCTCAATTTTTAAATGGTTGCAGGAAAAATGTAATAAACAAGTGAGAAAAGTGCTTTTAACACCCTCGTTTAATTACCACATAAAATTCACTGGGGTGTAATAAAGTGGCACTCTCCTCACTTGTCAAATAAATAAATATTTTATTGATGATTTTTTTTTTTAATGTATATTATACGTATTTGGTTGAAAAGTTGAGTTGATATTTTCTCCCTCAAGATTATTTCGATTGAGATCCTTTGTGATCTTTGAACCCGACAAAAAGTTCAAGCAGATGATTCGAGTTAGCAAAATACAAATACCTACAAGAGCAGACCAGCTTTGGCAGATACATTTATTTATTTTGTTGATCAACTCTCTTAGATCTATAGAATGTTATTTGGCTCATGTAGTTTACATGAAAGTGGATACCCTTAATAGTTGGGTGTGATCTAGGGTATAGCTAGTGTGATCTGCCTCCTTGCAAAATCGTTAACATAGAGATAGTACATTACATTTCGTACTAATTGAGCCGCAACCCTTCATCCAACGTAGTGGTAAATTTATTTTTTTCAATATAATATAAAAATTAAACATATTTATATTATATTCTTTTTAATATATAACTTTTTATATTATATTCAACTTTTTATCGTACCGTCTCACAAGACGGAACAAAAGAAGGTAGAGCAGGGTGATAACGGAATATGAGCGTTATAACCTCAAATGTTATCATCAAAACTGTGCATAGATACGATAAGGTAACCATGGCAATGCCCAACATCAGGCCCCTCCTATGGTAGCCAGTTTGTAGCAGTATGGATATAATGTTATTCATTGAGTAGTCAAAGCTTATCTTACCATTTAATAATATTAATAATAATAATAATAGTAATATAGTATTTGTTTATTATTATTCAATCGATATCATCGATTCCATACAATCGATATTAACTTTTATATTGCTATTGAAAAACTTCATTCAAATGTTAATCCTCGAGTCTCTAAAATACAGGAAATTAAATAATTAGCCAACTTCGATTTTCCATTGACGTTCAATTGAACGCCTTGGAATGAAGTTGTTGAATCTGAGAGATAAATCTCCTTGCACTGTTGATGTCAGATGTGTAACATTCCATCTTCATTGATGTAATTTTTTTGTTGTACGTCCTAATGATGCCTAGAATATCGAAACATTAACTAGTTAGCGATTTCACAATATTTTTGTGGCTTAATGTTTTGACTTTTGTAGTTTTCATTTCATTCCTAATAATTATTTCATTTTAAAGTATTATTTATCGAAATATATAGTAATATTTTATATTATATTAATATAATGATACTTTTTGGCAAAGCATGGATGTATAGTTATTTTCCTGTATTTTAGAGACTTAGGTTTTTTTTTTAGTTTCCGAACTTCATTATAATAATTATTGTAAGTCCAAGTTTTTGCTTCTTTTTTCGGTCGTTATTGATATTTTATAATGTAATAATATATTTTCGCTTAATAATATGTCCTAAAATGCACGAATTGGCGAAAACTTGATTTATTATTTATCTTCCAGTATTTTAGAGGCTTTAGGCTTCTTTTTTTTCCAAGATCCAAGCTATTTGGACTAAAGCTTTGGGGTGGGGAAGACAGTACATGAGGTGGAGGGATGAAATAACCCTAAGAGTGGGGACCAACTGGATGTAAGCGGCATAGGGACTGAGGCTGTTGGTTCAAAATTGTAAAAAATCTATCTATAAGAAAAAAGTTTTGTTTTATTTTTGTAGTTTATAACAAATGTTGTTTATTTTATTTTATTTTGAAAGTGGTAAACATTTATTCTAAAAGAATATTTTTGTTTTGTTTTTCAAGTTTATGATGAATGTTGTTTATTTTATTTAATATTGTTACTATTCTGTGAAATTATATTTTGGAGCTGAACTCCATTTTAGCTCCTAAGGGAGAGGCTTTTGTCAGAAACATGTCATGTCAATAAAGCATTATCATTATTATAGTAGCGCTTTGGGGCTCCACTAAGCCATCGAATCACTCTCAATCCAAAATCCTTCGTAAAATCTTTAATGGTCCTAATTTTTTTATAAATAAAGCCATCCATGACGACCTCAATGTCCTATTTATTACAGATTTGGCCCGAACGCGATACTAATTCCTTCATGACAAACTTTATTCACACTCAAATCCACTAGTTTCAAGCCTTGCTATTTCTTCAACTCCCGATTATCCTCTCAAGAGTCTGAAAAAAATATGACATCATGATCTTCTAAGTTATTTGAGTACAACAACCGGGCCGTTTCTCTACTTTCCTATATACATGCCATTATATTTTAATGCATTACTGTTATAATACAGATGTTGTATTATAAAAAGTTTTCCAAGTCGTTTCGATTAGTGATTTTATAAATAAAAACAAAATGTCTCCCATTTTCTTGATCATTATTAACGTTATATCTAGTTATTATTACATGGGTTATCCTTTAAATATGATTATTGTTCAGTGATCTTTATATCAGCTCCTTTTCGCTAATACCTCGGACACGCTATGTGATCCATCGCCTGCTGGCCAGTTTCCCTTCCAAATATATCTTGGACCCTGTCCAGAAGCGGACTACGAGCCTCTTCTAAATCCCATCTCGGGTTTCTCCTTCACAGATCCAACCTCCCTCATTTAAATATCGGTTCGCCACTTCTAGTTGGCCTGCTTAGAAGTGCAAAGGGGGGAGGGGTGTAAAGAAAACTGCAGAGAGTTTTCACTCAAATCCCCCCCCCCAGCCCCCTCCCCCCAAAAAAGTAAATAAGTAAATGTAATACGACCCTGTTCTGTAAAATACTAAAAAAATTTAACTTTGTAAATATTTATAAATACATTAATCCCCACTATTTTTGCTTGTCTCTTAAACTTGACGGATTCTCTGGCCGAAATTAAAAATACGCATATTTTTAAGCCCTTTGGACAACCTGACAAAATCAATCAAAATATCAAAAGCCGACGTTTCAATCTACATTCTAAGTCTCCTTTAGAGCTACAAGGAAAGGAAATATGAAAAAAATGTATTGGTAAGTAAATCAGTAAACAATAAATCCGATTAACAGATTACAATCTTTAAAAAGGAAACTTCTAAATCATTGCGATGAGATTAAAAAGTAGTTCATTCAATTAGTTTTTTGGGGTACTTTTTAATAATGATTTTTTCTCCATATTAATGAACCGATATGATATGAGCGAAAAAATATCTGTTTTTACTTTTAAGTGGCGTATTGATGGGTAGTTTCTCGACAAGTGCTTTTCATGACATATTGTACATATCAGCAGATTTACTTGTTATAATAATATTATAGTTGTAAATATCCATAAATTACATTTAAAAAAAAAAAAAAAAGTGGCGTATTGTACTCGTAGTATCGAGTTCCGAAAATTAGAACTTGTCGGATTTGGTTTTAATTATTATTTTTATAGTTCCTTCATAGCATGGAGCGAAAAACCTAACATTTTTAGATGATTTGCCTTTTCTTTGTCAATTATAAACCTATATTATTGCAAATATTTGTTTTGTGGGAGTGATCCGGGAGTTAAAGAAAGCAACATAAATTGTGCATGTATGTCTGATTGAGAATTTTCTTCCGATACTTGTGTAATATTATATTATATTATATAAATTATTTAATATTCAAATAACCCAAATCTAGTCTAGATTATTTACTTCTTAATTTGTTTTAATCCGATACAATTTTATGATAAATTATACCGTTATTATATTAACTCAATCAAGTGTTAACAACAAGTGTTATTAATATTAGGGAATAGAAAAAAATAAGATAACAATGTATTTCGACCATTCCATCTTAATTGATATTAAACAATTGAGACCCGTCAGAATGTGTTTACAAATCTTATATTCTTAAATATGACCAATGGGACGTGTGTATTTACCTTTAAATTTAAATTTTAGGGGCGACCTGTGGCCTAGTGGTTAGCGTAACAAACTACTAAGCCCAAGATCGCGGGTTCTTAGCCCGACAGGTGACCCTAGGATTTTTTTAAGGGAGTAAAAAATCCTTAGTTACGCCGTCCTTCGGAAGGGACGTTAAACGGAGGTCCCGAGCCTGTACGACGTCAGCTACTCGTTAAAAATCCCTACCCTAATTAAACCTGGATAGGCAAAATTTAGAGCTCCCACTGTAGCATCGTCCGATTAGCCATTGCAGTATAAAGTGACGTTAAATGAACAAACAACATTTTAAAATTTGCCCTATAAATTCTGAAACCAAACATTTATTACTAGCGATTTTCTTTATCAGTACAACTTATATTGTATTTTTTTTTCTTGGAACCATTCCAGCAAATTTAGTAAGGATAATTTTAAATAATTCGATTATACTAGGATATTTTTTATTTATAAATAAATTAATAAATTTAGTGATTAAAATGGGTTTACAATTTTTTATAGAGTTTATGAGTTTTTCGAAATATCGCCATGTAAAAGCTAATTTTTTACATATACCGATAAAAATGTATAAATTAAAATACATAGTCATGACAATATTGTGTGTAAAAATAGTTAACAGTAGAATTTAAACAGTAAAATATAGATTAAAAAATGAAAATTGTATTGCGTTTGTTAGTTTTCATATATCAAATAAGTAAGCCTTTGAAAGAACCGTTTATTTATTGGCGCATTCCATACATGAGTATACTATGTGCCTTTTAAACATATTGTAAAAATGAATTTAAAAAGCAAAAAGTATACTCATGTATGGAATGCGCCAATAAACAAAAGGAAAAAAAAAATCAAACGTCAAATATCATAAGGACTCCCATCGTTTCGGGCTACATTGTTGTGCTCCTTCAGTGGAAAAAAATAAACATGGAATTTAAACTCAATTCACTATTATCAATGAGTTATAGTCGTAAATAAATTTCATATTTATAAATAAACTATAAATATTTAAAAGAAAAAAGTTTTTTATGGAATATTTTTGTTTAAGTAGTGCAATTTTAATTGCCAATTCCGTGTATGAAAAAAAATAAATAATGTCTTTCTTTTTCCGCTATATTATTATAATAAACGAGGTTGTAATCTTACTTAATGTTTTAATATATATAATAATATAATAATAAATAGCCGATATGATTCAAGAACAAACTGGGGCTGGAATCTTCTCCCGAACTATATTTAGACTTCGCTAAAGCCTTCGTTGATGTTAATATGTTTGGCATCTGTGTTGTCTTTAAATATCCCGCCCTCTTTATGACCGTTATGGCCACTTCGGCTAGGCCTATCCAGTATTATATTTCAATAGTAATTTTAATATTTATATTTTTAGTATTTTTCAATTAAATAAAGGATCAAAAATACCTTTAAATAATGCCTGATGATGTACTTGTTTTTGTCATGGAGAGCGCGAGGATTTTAGTAATAATATATTTGTTAAATAATGATTTATTATTATACATATATAAATATATATATATTTAATAAATATATATTGTATTAGTACATATATCATTATTAAAATCCTCGTATATATATATATATATATATATATATATATATATATATATATATATATATATATATATATATATATATACAACTCCAATAATAGACCACGGTAATCAATAAAAGATATAAATTTGATAATAAACATATTACTCTGATAAACTAAATTTATTTCTTGAACAGTGATAGCTCAGTGTTTAGAGCGTTTAGTCGATTTGCTGAAGGTTCCGGGTTCAAATCAAGCTTTGACAGATAAATTATTTAGTCTGTAAACAGCCAGGGATTGACCCTATGATATCTATAGGTCTTTATGGGCCGTACACAGCCATATGTACTGTTGGTATTCTAAATTGGGGTGAGGAAATGGCGGTTAACTGTGATCTAGGACGACTACTCAGTATAACCATTGCCCTAGAAACTGTTCAGTCTCTATCATGTACTGAACCCAATACCTGTATGAGTTTTTATTTTTTAAATAATAATACTATTTAATTTCATAGTTTGTATATTCATATTAATTTTTGTAAATCCTTCAAATTTTGAGCATTTTCTTTTATTATTTATTTTTTAATTTCATCTGAATCATGAATTTTTTAATGGATGTGGGTTTAGTTAATCTTTTACGGATTATTATTTTTATAAATTATAATTAGGAAAAATATATTTTACCAACAATAATTTTATAGTACTAAAAAATAATGTTATATACATTATACATTACAAAAAAATTTTAGTTAAGAAAAACATAGAAAAATATACTTTCACTCTATCAAATTTAAAATAAATAATATATGTTTTTTACAAAAAAAGATATATATTAGCTTAGAAAAGAACTTTATTGGATTTTTTTAAATTAGTAATAAGGAAGAATACTTGCTAAAAATTGACAGATAGTGTTTTTGTTATTATATTTATTTATATTTTTTTATGTATTAATATAATTTTGTGATTATTTTTTTAGACTTTATATTCAAATTAATGCAGATACTAATCAATATACACGTAAAAATATCATTTGAATATATAGCGGATCATATTATAATATATATCTTATTATACAATTTGTGTATCCATTTTTAAGCTATGGTGAAGGAATATTTATAAAAGAAGAGACAATATTAAATTCAAAATCTAATTTAAACATGGCGTTACAAAGGGAAGCTAAATTTGAATTGCCAAAATAAGCTATAAGCAAAAGAGAATTCAAAGATAAATATTCCCTGCCAACTAAAAAGAGAATCTAAAAATACTTTGCTAGTGTATCAAGTGTCTCCTCCGGCCTCCTTGTTAATCTTGCATTATTCCAGAAATATCTCTCGATACAAAATAAACTCTCAGTTAGTCATTCAAATACTCATGGCTTTGTATATATATTATAAATAAATATTAATGTGTAATACAAAATACGAAACACTGATTAAGCAAAAAAAAAAGTGTAATGTTAAAAAGGCCGATCAATGTCCACTCTTGCAAATCAGCATACAGCAGGATGAATTTAGGGTTATAATAAAAAATATTTAGAAAAAAACAACACATTTTAATCAATTTATTTATGTCATACAACGTTCCATCAAATAGTTTTTGTCAACCTCGAGTCCAGGCAAGATCTTTAAAATATAAAATGTTTTTAAAATCTCTGGTTGTGCCCCCCAGTGAATTCTTACATAAAAGAAAATATTTCTTTTAATATTGAGATGGATATTAGTCAGAGTTCTGAAACTCTATATATGTATATATGATAGTGAGCAATTAAAATTGTATTTCACATTTATTAAAATCCCCTTATAATAAGATTGTTGTATCAACAAATTTTAATGGAGGAATAAGAATTAAAAATGAAAATGTTTGTATTATAGGGATTTGCATTTATCCATGGATATATTAATTATATAATTGAATAGATGTAGTATGTATAGGATATATTTAATGATTTATAATTAAACATATCATATTACAAGGACACCCACTCAGCCCAATGTTATATCTTACATTCTTGTCTAAAAAAAAACCACCCTAGTTTTGAGATCTTGCCACGACCCGGTTCTAGTTAGTTAGTGATAGAGATAGTTGTGTGTAGTTACCTGACGGGAGACCGATCTCTGACTGCGACCCCTTCCCCACGTGCTCCCCCCAGAACACCCGGGGGAGTGGGGGTGGGGAGGGGGAAGGACTCCCCCGCCAAGGTAAGCCGATCTGAAGGGATCGCCAGGAGTACAGACTTTATATAGCCGTCGGCCCCCACCACGCCTGGAGGCACACCAGCCCTGGAAGTACCTCAAGACGTACCACTGGAACTCGCGAGAGAAGAGGAAAGTGGGTACCTCAACCGTTCGTACGCCTCCGTGCTCCACCAGGACGCCGATGTTAATCCGAAAAGAGACTATATTTCGTGCCAATTTTTCAAGATCGTTCGACTCTATTAGTTCAGTGATTTATTATTATGTACTTTACGTTAGATATTTCGTCTCGTTATAGACTAGGATGTTTATATTAATGTATATAGTGGATGATATAAATAGATTTTGTGGATACCCGATCCTTCGTTGAAAGGTAATGGTTCACCTATGTCTTGTAAAGCCCACATCCGAAAACAATTCTCACACTATCTCCGATGTTTTCTAGCATACCCATCATACACTACAACCACAGATAAATACATAACAGATTCTTCAAACTTTACACTCAATCAGGTATCAGTTCCGCAGGTTGCCGTTTCGAGTTGTCACAAGTTTTAACTTTTTATTAATTTCCTTTTTAAGATTCTCGGAAATAAAATACGTGTCAACAAACATTTTTCATAATTTATATTTCGAAATGTTAGTTGAAACGTTCATTTTTTTATTAAATAATTACGAAAACACAAGCATTTCCCAGAATTACATTCTTTTTTATATTAAAACTCAGAATTATTTTTATTTTCGAGAATATTAAAAAGGAAAAAAACAACTTGCGGAACTGATAGCTGACTGCATATTTCAATAGTTATAGAGTTTTCAGAATCTGAAATATGTTTACCTAATTACCTACATATCTATAACCAATACCATCATCTATACTTCGAAATGTTATTCGTAGCGTTTATTTCTTGATCAAATAATTACCGAAATATACACATTTCCTTGAATTTCACACTTAAAAAAAAAGTCACATTATTTTTATTTTCGAGAATATTAGGAAGTTAACGAAAAGTTAAAACATTATGACTTAATTCGAATGGAATACGTACGGAAGTGATACCCTCAATCACTTTTAAGCATTCCGAAAAGCACTGTTCATATTTACTTAATACTTTATTATGAAGATTATTAATTACTAATCTTCACTTTATCAAACATCAGCTCAAAATTCCACCCGATGTTAGAAAAGCACTTAGAGACAGCAAATCTGAAATCGGCAAAGTGGTGAAATTCATTACAAACTGTAAATTAATAACCAATATTTGATCCTCCATTGTCCTTGCTATAGATGCATTTGTTGTTTTTTCCGATTGTTTTATTTCCTTATTATAGATGTATTATTTATTAGTATGTGTGTGTAAATGAATATTTTATTTATTTATTTATTTTTTATTTTTTTTAAAGATTAATAATTATAAAAATCAAAAATCTACAGGCGACCCTAGGGTCATCAAGGGTTTTCCGCCTCTAAGCAACAACAAACAAACAAACAAAATAACTTTATTAGTTTTAACAATATTCATGGCAATCATAAAATAATATATCAGGGCAATGCCCCGTCTACTATAGATGTGACAAACAATGCCCCGTCTACTCTAGATGTGACAAACAATGCATTAATCTGCTGATTTCATTAGAATCAAAATGAAAAGATTTTAACTTCATTTTGATTGAACGATGCAAAAATTGTGTGTATAATTTTTACATTAGATAATAAATTGTATAACACATAATTTGAACAAGAAAACAGGGATGTTTTTAACATTTAGCTGATCAATGATTTATCATATTACTGACGATGGGAAATTGTCCTCAAATGTTGTAGTGCATTCACTATTAAAAATTTCAATAAAGAGATAATTATTGGTGTTCAATAGAGAGATAAATATTGAATAATTCAATATTCAATAAATAATAACATCTAATTGTTATTGTTCAGACTGAAACTTATTTTGTTACTATAATTAAAATGAAAATATATTCATTCCATTCAAATTCAGTTACTGCATAAAAAAGAAAAGAAAGAAAAACATGATTTACCAATTAAAACATTAAATAATATTATTATTAATTTAACATACATTATTGTTAATAATCTTTACCATTATTATGACTAAGACTTTACGCAAGTAAACATTACTGCATGAGTTTGTAACTAAACTTCTACCTTTAACAATTTCAAAAATATTCTCTGATACTTTCTGGAAATACTGTTAATAATGTTAATACTTGGGAGCGGAGTGGCTCAGTGGTAGAGCACTGAATTGCAATGCCGGAAATCCTGGTTCAAATCCCGCTGCGAGCAAGACTTTCATTTAGTCTGTTAGCAGCGGGAGATGAATCTTATAGGATCTAGGACCCTCCTGGGGCTCACCCAGCCTCTATAAAATATTATAAAAATAGGGTACCGAAAATAAAGGGGGGAAATCGGGCGGTTGAGCGTGGCCTAGGACAAGTCACAACCTTGCAGAACCGTTGTCCATGAAACACTACAGTCTCTACCATGTACTGAACCCCAGACCCTTCATTGGTTGTAGTGGTACAGGTTTTTTTTAAAATAATGTTAATACTTATAATACAAACATAACTACTACAAAAATATTTTCTTGGCCGTGTTTACTGATTAATTGACGTAAAAAAAATTAAGTAATCCATCAGTTCAAGAAATCAATTTTTTTCTTGCTCACACGTTTGTGATATACTGTTAACAAAATCGATCCAAATTCCTAATAACGCCTTTATTTCAGTCTTCCCATCTACGCTTCGGTCTACCGTTGAGACTTTAAGCTCGTAGATAGTATAGACACGTATTATAAAATATCAACCAGTTACCTCTATTGAAAATAAACCGTTTTTCAATTTTAAACAATTACAGTCCTCAAGGTAGTATCCTTGGCCCAATCCTTTATACAGTTTATACATCTGAGATCCCAACTCATCCTAATAATATCTTTACCACTTAAGCTGATGATAAATGTGTATTATCAGTCAACACCAATCCAGTTATTGCATCCCAAAGCCTCCAATCCCATATCACTGATCTTGAAGAATAGTGTCAATGCTGGAGAATTAAAATAAATTCTCAAAAATCGCATCAAATCACTTTTACCTTACGTCGTAAACCAATGACTTCCTGCCCTTCAGTATCCTTTAATAATATCCCACTGGTGCTATCTATCCTTTCATAACAAACTTCATTCCCACTCAAACCCTCTAGTTTCAAACCTAGCTTCCTCTTCGATTCCCGATAATCCTCCGAGGCGTCTGAAAAGAAGATGACCACGTGACCTTCTTAGTTGAACTAGTGATTTGAGTACTACCAGGGGGTAGTTTCTCCACTTGTCATTTTCACATGTCATTATGTATCGCTTAGCCGATTTACTTGATGTATTATTGTAATACAGTTGTAAATATTAATAAATAAATTTAAAAAAAAACAATTACAGACATGAGTTAATGAAATATTATCATTTTAAAAAAACCTGGTAAACATCCGATAAAAAAGGATTTTCCGAAATTCTACCCCGGGTGTTAAAAAGGTGGCAAAGTTCGTATGCATACTCACGTGTTTCTTACTCGCAAAATCTACATATCTTCCCAGAACAAAACAAATCAAGTAACATTGTTCACTTCTTTGTAGTGCCTTAAGTTACCGAAAGGTATTTTATTTATATAGAAGCTGTAGTTTTTTTTCTACTATTTGTAAATGTACTTTCATATAATAAAGGAGGTTTCGAAAAAAGTTCACTTCTCTTCTTCACTTTCTTTCCTAATCCCGTAAGCGGTCCCTCCCCGTTTTGAATTGTATAGAGTCAGCGCCCTTGTGCCGGTTTTGCAGAAACCGCCTTCAGTGGACTCAGATAATGTATATCCTTGACATACCTGCGGGTAATAGGAGGCTGTAGAGTCTACATTTACATATTATATTGTCCTATATGTTGTAATTGTAATTAAATAAAATAAAGGAGGTTCAGGAAAAAAAAATTCACTTCTCGCTGCTGCCGTACGACAAGTGAAACCGTTGTACAAAGTAATCCTTATCAATAAATTCAATAACATTACATACTAATCCTTTACTGACATGAACAACAATAAACTTTTGTCCATCCCATTTGTTAATCAGTGTGAATGTATGTTTCACGGCTCTGCTGATCCGTATGTGATGAAATATGATATGGATAATCTCAAGCCTAGGGAAGGACAGGCTACTTCTTATCAACACACCACACAAGCGAGGTTTATGTAAAACTGTAACCCGATTGACTAACACACCCAGCGGTCACCGCACAGCAGAAACCACTGAACTTAGCATCTTGAAATTTGCAGATAGGTTCTTTGTATAGCTTAAATGAGCACTAAGAAAGGAATTTGGACAATGCCATCCCAAGGGTTCCCCCCTTAATATAATAGAATTCAAAGATTGTATGGAATCCGTCAGTTTTGAAGTTAGAGATCAGACATTTCGAATGTAGGAGTACCTTATAGTTTAAAAAAAAAAATATTATTTTTTTTAAGTGATCTGCCACGAAACTTTATGTGGCAGAGCAAATTCCACGCGAGCGAAGCCGTGGGCAAAAGCTAGTTTATATTATTTCTTTACAACATTAACAAAATTATTATTAATTATCATTATTATTTTACTATATTTATCAAAAGTAATAAGGTTGCAATTTCATCATCAATTGTTTGATTTGAGTCCATATTACTAGGTCAACAATGTGGTTACTCAAAGTTTCCATGTTTCCTCCGTGAATGGGATTGCTGTGAAAAGAAACAACACTATGTCAAGCAGACGTGGCCAATCAGAAAGGCTCTTATTCCTGGAGTTAAAAATGTTGAAAGACAAAGTTTAGTGGATCATAAAAAGATCTTACTTCCACCACTTCATATCCAATCTAATGAAACAGTTTGTGAAAGCATTGCCCAAAGAAGGAGAGTGTTTCAAGTATCTTTGTGAACAGTTTCCTGGTACATGCGATGCTAAGCTGAAGGAGGGGTATTTGTTGCGCCTGACTTCAGAAAACTTTTGAAAGTTGAAAGCTTTGTCATTAAAATTGAAATAGAAAAAAAAATGCCTGGAATTCATTAAAACTTGTTGTAACAGGGTTTCTTGGAAACAAAAAAGACCCAAACTACAAAACTTTGGTGGCTGAATTGTTACAAAACTACAAAATGTTGGTCTGAAACTCAAAGTGTTAAAGTTCATTTCCTTCACTCACATCTGGACTACTTTCCAGAAAATCTTGGTGCTCTCAACATGGTGGCAGACTATTGGTGGATGTTAAAAGGGAGAATTCACAAGAACACACCCGAAAAAGTACAAAAAAAGAGCTTTGATGGAAAAAGACGTTTTTACAAGACTTATTATAACTTTACAGCACATGTGCCATCACTTTTATGCTCAGTTTAGCTAGGCATCGTTGTTTTTTTTTGCTTTTACTTGATATTAAAATAATAAAAACCTTTTTAAAAATAATAATCCAAAATTTTCGGTTTTTTGTACTTCTTCCAAAAACTTCAACTTTATTTTGTAGGCAATCCTTACGTGATAGAGCTCCCAATTAATTACAAAATACAAGTATTAATGACTATTATTAGACCCATTTCACGCTACTATGGCTAATCGGAAGATGCCATAGTAAGATTCCTGATTTTTTCATATCTTTGAGTAATTAGGATAGCGAGTACCTTACAGCACCTTTTTACGCCCACTCCAAAGGACGCTATAACCAGGATATTTTTCTCTCTTTAAAAAACAAAAGGTCGCCTGCCGGGCTGCATACCCGCGATCCCCGGCATAGAAGGTTGTTTTGCTAACCACTACAATTAGGTAACCCTAATAAAAAATGTAAACTTCCAGAGTCAGCCGCGTTGACTGGAATCGAACCCGAGCAGATGTCAACTTCATTTTTATTTTTATCCGATCCCCTTTCGCTTTCATACGCGTCACATCTTCTTCTGGACCGGGAACGTGGGTTTAATATGTCAGCAGCCTAATCCTTAGGAATAAGTTATAGAAATTTTTTATCCTGATATATTCTATTTAAAGTTAAAATAGAAGATACTTTGCACTATCTTGTTGAATTTACAATAACTAACTGCTTTGAATCCTTCTATAAATTTCTCAATCTCTCAAATATATAAAAAAGGTTTTTAGTGATGTATTTTATCGGTGCTGGCCTAACATCGACGAACTACATCTTGTATAGTCGTGTTCGGTGAGTTAAATTAAAAATATTTTAAAAAATTGGCAAGTCATAAAGCACAATAAATTTTAATACTAAAGCAGTACACTAAATTGACGTTTACTATCCAAAAACGAAACATCAATACTTAGGACATGTTATGAGAGAAAAAATATAAATATTGTAATTAATAATCCAGAGGAAAATTGACGGAATAACTTTCATAGCAAGAAGCCTTATATCTTTGCAGAGAAATCTCCGAGAGAGGCATCAACGTAAACCTGTTGACTTGTTTAGGTGAGCTAACATTAATGATCAGAATAGCAACGATAACCGCTAACCTACGATTGGATGAGGCACACTAAGAAGTAGAAAATATAGTTATAATTATATAATAACTTTTCAATTATTAACTAGTAGATATGCATTGTGGCTTACTAATTGTTGTTACTCAGAGAAAAACTTATAAACAAAAATAAAAAAATATTGTAAATAGTTATGTTTAGCATAATCCCTGCTGCCCTACAAATACATATTCTGTGGTTACTTTGATATGTCGGTAAAAGTTGGATGACACTGGTAACACCCATCGCAGAATCATGAAGGTGGACAAGTGTTACAGTGTAAGTAAACACCTGAGAAGGTAGGATATATTCAGCCACAAGAAGTATTTCCACTACAAGACCTTCATCACATATCAGATTCAAAAACCCTCATGTAGCTGAGGAAATCTTCGTGTTGGAACGGAAAATTCTTTGTCCAATATTTGGTTCCGGATTGGCGGAAACTGAAGTAAAAGAACACCAGCCCAGTTTATAGAGGCTAGGTGAACCCTAGGAGAGTCTGCATATATATATATATATCCTCTATTAATAATTAGATTAAATAGTTTGTCTGTCACAGCCGATCGAATCCAAGATCCTCAGTAATGAAATTCAGCGATGTAACACTAAGCTAGCCCACCATTTAATAAACATGCTACAATATGTACCACTAAGATCTATGAAAAGTCTTGTTTATTGGGGGTACTTGTGTATTAACGCCACCGCAGCTACAGATTTTGCGGTTTTTAAGTGCCGCCAATCTACACTTAAATTTTTTCCGACAAATCTTAAAATAAAACACTTTATTAATGTTGTTGTTAAGAAGTTGGTTAGAATTGTCAATTATGTAAAGTACCAATTACATGCGTGAATTATGTTTCTTGGATATGGAGAATAAACCAAAGAAGGAGGGAAGCAGGGAAGGAGGGAATGAGGAAAGCAGGGAAGAAGGTAACTGGACCAGATTGCATTGCGGAAATTGATGAAGTTTATTTACTAAAGGTAAAAATTATTTTGGACGAGTATTAGCCGAACAGTGGGTATTTGGTGCTATATGTAGAGAAACAAAAGATTTCTTTGTTGTCACTGTTCCTAATAGAACTTTCTCTACCCTTCTTGATAAAATTATTGAAAACATTGCAGATGGTAGCACAATTTATTTTTTTTTTTCAATTTTAAATTGTTGATGATTATTTAAAAAAAATAAATTTCTAACCCCAATAAATATATTTCATGGATAACATTCTTAACAACAACATTAATTAAGTGTTTTATTTTATGATTTGTCGCAAAAAGTTTAGGTGTAGATTGGCGGCACTTAAAAACGATAAAATCTGTAGCTGCGGTGGTGTCAAGAACAAGAATCTTGGGTTTTGTACGTGCTACTGAATGTACAGTATCTAAGCCAAAAATTGGGCAGTTGGGGGAATTGGCCAAGTAAACGCCCCACCGCCAAGTTAATCCCCCAATCTATATAATATTCTATAAAAACAAAACTTTTCTTGATCCCTTAATAAAAAAAATAACAGTTCAGTGAGGAGGTCTATTGTAGTTACAAATTTTGTTTCATCGACACAATCAATTAAATACATTGTGCAAAACTGCACTGGATCTTATGGCATCTGGTAATCATAAAGTTGTAATCAGAGCTGGTAAAACTTCTGTAGGAGAACATGTGAGATGTTTCAATGCACCAACAACCGACGAAGTTGCCATTTTAATGGTTGGAGAAAATTTGGAAGCCCTTTGTTTTAAGGAATTAAGGCAGAACAACTGCCTGGGCAGCTGGTTAATAATATAAAAATAGTTATAAAAAATAAACAAAAAGAAATATCACACTATGTAAATAATATATGTCACCTGATATAACTAAAAATTCCATTCAAAAATATTTCCTCCATCTTTCCACAAAGATATTCAATGTATTAATCATTATAGTAATACAGTATACTAAATAAGAATGTGAGTACTTTTTTTATGTATCAAACATGGTAGGAAAATATAATTAATGATCCATGATACTATTAATTAAATGTTATTGAATATTACAGTATTGTTGTTGTTTACTAAAGCATCTCCAAATTAAATAAATATATTTGTCGTCTTATAAGCTAAACTTATTTATGATGATCACACACTTTTTCCATACATTTGGCCCTACTTTGTACTTATTATCCTGACAAATACCTAAATATATATTACATTCAAAAAATCTATTTTCATTTTGATCTTATTAAAGATGAGTCTCATTTGCTGGATGCCTAAAATACAAGTCGGTTACAGTTATTTTCAGCGTTCATTTGTTCCATGTGATATTTTATTGTCTTGGCGAAGTTTGATGTTGTCTTGGCGACTGATTCTTAGCTGGCTGAAGAATCATATTTTTTATCAGATTTATTCGGAATAAAAAATAGTTCAAACATTAACACAGCTCAGGAATCTGGATAAAAAAACATAATACAGATACAAATATAAATTATCTTTTATAAGTATATATTCGCCTTTCCAGAGTACTTCATCACTTACTCTACAAACGTTCTAAGCTCCCAATTAATTACAAAAGGCTCGTATGCATAACTATTATAAGACCTATTAGGGCTTTAGGGCAGTACATACCATATTATTCTTCTCGTATCCAATGTTTCAAATCTAAAATCCTTCATAAACTCCTCAATGCTCCTTACATTTTTACAAATAAAGTCATCCATAATACGTTTAGTTTTGAGATTAAGCTTTTCTAAATGATGGATAATGATTTATTTTATACATATGTGTGTATCTGCATAATTGTATATGTTTGTACGCCTGTGATTGAGGTGTGCAATTATTTTTGTATTTATTCCTCATTTATTAATTTAATTGTAATTAATTAACTAAATGTACTCTATATTACTCTAAGACATTTTGGTTATACATTATTCCTGTAATGTTATTCTAAAGGGACTTGTCCCAGAATAAATAAAGTCTTTATTATTATTAATAACCTCGATGTCCTATTTGTTGTTGATTTCGGGCCAGCGAACCCGATATCAAACATTTCATGAAAAACTTTATTCCTACTCAAACCCACTAGTTTCAAACCTAGCTTCATTTTCATTTCACAATAATCCTCAGAGGCGTCTGAAAAGAAGATGGCCTCGTGACTATCGAATATATCGATAGTTTCTATTCTTAGTTATCTCATCGCATCATTCATTATATTTACTCGTTGTATTATCATAATACAGTTATAAATTTCAATAAATAATTTTAAATTAATTTCAGTACATTCTGTAGATTTATTTGGAACTCTACAGCAACCTCACCCAAACAAAATCTTTTTAAATTAAAAATAAAACATGGTACTGAATATACTTCCAAAAATACTTAAAATGTAATGAAAGTCATTCCACTTTATCAGGAAGTTATAATATTCATATTTAAATTTATATTTTTAATAGTTTTAATATTTCTATCCACTATCATTGACTAACATTAGAACTTATGTGCTATGGACTACATCTAACTTAGAGGCTATGTTCTTACATACTAAAAATTACCCTCTTCTCTACTCTCGTACATTCTTTTCATCTACCTAATCTTAGAGCTAGTACATGTAACAGAAGAGGGGAGGTCAAGGAAGTTTACATTGCTGACAACACGGAAGATATTTTACAACTTAGTGGTTCGAAGAGCCTACAAGTATAGACATTAACCTAACGTCATCAACCCAATCTAATGATCCATCGGCTGTAATTAACATGTAACAAGAAAATCTAAAATGGTATATTCATACTTTTTGTTTTAGTACCTATTGTGAGGAATAGTCTTATATTCTAACCCCCAAAAGACTTGAGGATTTACAAGTGACCAATATCAAAATCTCAGTTTTGTACATTCTTTAGTTCGATTCGTTTGGAAAGGAAGGTGAAATTGCGAAATAATTAACAATAAAACGTGAATTATTATTAGAATATATACTGACATATAAAAGGTTTCGCTAAACTGGCCGAATCCACGTGTTCTCATTCTTTCTGATATAATTAAATGAGCCAGGACGTGGAGACTCTCCAATTAGTTATCCTTTGTGAGGGAGGTCCTTACGATCCTTAGTCCAGGATCTGTTATCTTTTCCTCAATGTTATTGTTAATTATATATGAAAGGATAAGTAAACATAATTGAAAATAACTTTATTCTGTTACTAAATCATTTGAGAAAATCAGATGCTGGAAATATTTTTATTGATATTGATTATTCTTTTTATGGTGACCATTTTTAAATATGTTTATTTTGAAGAGAAAAGAGTTGTCCTGGCCGGGATTCGAACCCGGGTCTGCAGACGACGCACACGGGTATTTAAGTCGATCAAAATTATTTTTATGTACGTTTTGATGCTATTTCATAACTTTAGTATAATAGAGGTTAGAACTATAAAAAAGGAATAAAAGAAACTACGAAAAACATTAAACACAACCTTTTTATATTACAAAAAAAAAAAAAACCTGTACCACTACAACCCATGAAGGGTCTGGGGTTCAGTACATGGTAGAGACTGTACTGTTTCATGGACAACGGTTCTGCAAGGAGGTGACTTGTCCAAGGTCACGCTCGACCGCCAGATTTTTCCCCCTTATTTTGGGTACCCTATTTTTATAATATTTTATAGAGGCTGGGTGGGTCCCAGGAGGGTCCTAGATCCTATATGATCCATCTCCCGCTGCAAACAGACTAAATAAAAATCATGGCCTGCAGCGGGAATTGAACCAGGATTTCCGGCATGGTAACTCAGTACTTTTTATATTACATTTAAAAAAACATTAAAATAGGTACATAATAATGGTATGACACTACAATAACGTTAATATATAATATTAATCTGGGAAATCATCCCACCCTTCTTCATCAGAAGACATTTCATCTTCTGTGTTGTTGTCCTCAAATTGGGTACATGGGCCCCGTGGGAGCAACATTTCAATGGTTTCTTGCTTGAAAGACTTTTACATTTTTGTAAGCCCGTGGTTTATGCAGCTCAAATATGGACCAGATGTCAATAAAAGCCTATTACAACATCCGTATTGCATTGAATGCGACAAAATTTTCTGGAATATCTTTCCCGGTATTGCCGAAAATGTTTGTTCCCTGCTTCTGTGGCCTCCTTTGGTATATTACCAATTGGTAGAAGAGCATGATCAATAATAATTGGGCCATGTATTAATATTTAGTGTAGGCGACATTGGATACCATGAGTACAGTTCGGTGTACCTCTCAGCCGTTTCAAGACAGTAGGCAGCGAATTGTTTAGTATATATTTTGTGGCTACTAGATATCACTTCTAAAACAGTCGCAAATCTGTCGATAAGGTTTCTGTCAATACCTGTTATGTTTGCAGATACCTCGGTGTTAGCAAAGAACCTCCTGCTGTTGTTTCCATCATTATAGTTGCCAAAATTAGCTTTAGGCACATCCACTATTAGCCCAAGTCAAATCTGGGAATGATTTTTTAGGACGACCAAATTAGATCTTGCAACTAATCATGGTATTTTTTTTTTTAAATACACTTTCTGTTCTCTTAGCAGCCTGCCATTTTGATTTCATATCCGATTTGAGTCTTGAAAGTTGTTGCATTTGTTCCTCTGAGGATGTAGGTTGCTTTACAATATTTTCCTCGACTAATTCCAACTTCTGTGCAAAATCCATTCCTGTACAGTCTTTATTCATCTTATCAACAGCTTGTCGGGTGATGATCTTTAATCCAGAGGTCCTATAACAAGTGAAATGTTAACAAAGTAAAAGAGCGAAAAATAAAAATTTATTTCATTCACTTAGTAACAGGAGGTGCGACTTTTAATACCTTCATAATACAACTAATACAGCGGCAGGTACAGTCCAGGACCCATGGTACATTTTTGCTCTTGATTTGTATCAAGCTGAATCTTCGTCAATAGCTTCGTTTCGATGAGAACCCCAACAATTTCCTGTGCGAAAATTCTCGATTGTGGTAGCTAAAAGAGGTAGCAAGGATAAAATATGTCGATTTGATGATTCTCAAAAGTGTATTACTAACTATTTTTTTTTTTTTGTTAAATCTAAAGATAATTATCTAAATTATTTGAAAAAATATTTGTCTTACAAAATGCATGGTTTGATCAAAGAGTCCCCGTCCCCTCCATCCAATATGTATCAACTACAATATCAAAAAAGAAGAAGTAAAAAAAAATCACCTGGTTAGTTATCATTTTTGATGTCCTCGTTATTGATACACGTTGGAAGAGGGGACTCTTTGGTCAAACCATACATTTTGTAGGACAAATATTTTTTCAAATAAGTTAGATAATTATCTTGAGATTTTATTTCCAGGGGTATTTTACTACTTAAGGAGTCGTATACCCAATACCCAAAAGCCACTGTTGTCTGTCTATCCAATCCCCCTCACGGAGGCCTCTGGCCGCCATGCATTCCTCTACATCCTCTATCCATTTTTTCTTCGGTCTTTCACGCTTTCTTCTTTCAGGTGGTATATAGTTATGAATTTTCTTTGGCCAGCGGCTTACGTCCATTCGCATTAAGTTGCCATACCACTTTAACCTTTTAGTTCCGATCTGGTGAAGGATGTTCTTCTGACATCCGACCTTGTCTCTGATTGCTGGGTTTGTGACCCGCTCGGTTCTCGATATACCACAGCTTCTTCTCCAGAAATCCATTTCCATGGAAAGCAACTTATTCTCCGCCTTTTTTGTGAGTGTCCAAACTTCTGATCCGCAAGTGGCTACGCTCTCTATGAAGGAATGGTAGATCTTATTATTTTTTCCCCATGTTTACATTATGTTCGATGTCACTCTAACTACCCCCTCCAGAAGAGAGGAGCATCCGAGTTACTTGAACTGTTTGCAAGCACTGAGCGTCCAGTCATCTATTTCATGTTGAATGAAATCTAGAGCGTTGAAAAGCATATACTCTGTTTTATTTTTACTGATTTTCAGCCCCCATATGGAATATCTCTCCAGCAACATCATCATCATGGCTCACTTCATCCGGATCCGATGCGATTATTACTTGATCATCGGCATACAGCAAATTGTAGATGACATCATGACATCTTGAGATTTAACAAAAAAAAAACAGTTAGTAATAAATTTTTGAAAATCATCAAATCGACATATTTTATCCTTGCTACCTCAGTTAGCTACCACAATGGAGAATTTTCGCACAGAAAATTGTTGGGCGTCTCATCGAAACGAAGCTATTCACGAAGATTCAGCTTGATACTAATCAAGTGCAAAAATGGACCATGGGTCCTGGACTAGTACAGCTGTTTTCTCCAAAAAAAATTATGACGTTATGTTCTATAAACAATTGGCTTAACGCAAGTAGAGGTTGGTTCACGGAATTGTCAAAAATTGTTTTCCTATTTTGATCGACTTTTGGTGTTAAATCCTGTGAGCGAATGGGCTTTTGGGGGTTAGAATATAAGACTATTCCACACAATAGCAAAATAAAAAAGTATGAATATACCATTTTAGATTTTCTTGTTACATGTTAGTTACAGACAATGTATCATTAGATTGGGTTGATGACTCTAGGTTAATGTCTATACTGGTAGGCTCTACAACCCCTAAGTTGTAATATATCTTCCGTGTTGTCAGCAATGTAAACTTCCTTGACCTTCGCTCTTCTTTTACATGTATATATACTAGCTCTAAGATCTAAGAGGAAGAGAAGTTGTAGTTGTTAGGTTGTAGTATGTGATAGAGTAGTGACAGTGACAGTGACAGTGACAGTGACAGTGATAGTGATAGTGACTATGCCAGATGCAGTCGATAGTCAATAAGTTGTAATGATAGTCCATGATAGTTTATAGAAATATTAAAAACTTCCTGATAAAGAGGAATGCCTTTCATTACATTTTACGCCTTCTTTGAAGTATATTCAGTCCCGTGTTTTTTAAAATTTAAATATATAGAAACCTTTTGGTATCATTTCAAGTAAATCTACAGAATATATTGAAATTAATATCTAATTAATTATTGAAAAAATAATTAGTTTCTGAAATTTACAACTGTAATACAATATAATATACGATATACGATACAGTAATGGGTACCACACCGTCAATTGTCTTCACTTATAACGATATTATTTTTATATTTTATTTTTAAGAGAAAATATTTTTCCTGGCCGAGATTCGAACCAGTACTTACGTAAATACTGTATGACTTTTACTAAGTAGTCTCTTGGATATATATCTATTATTTTTGTACACATCTATTATTCTTAAGAGACCTGGTCTCAGAATAAAATTATTTTTCTTATATATATGTTCTTTCTACATTCCTTATATCCTAACTACTCGAGGTATACACTGTTGGCAGCGCCAGGAGGGCCAGGTGCCTCGCATCCACCGGCTGATAGATGTGACCACTAGGGCCATTAGTTTAGCGAAGATTCTTGGAATATTTCGGACTCGAAGAGGTCTTGGCGTTCGACAGGGGTACAAATAGCATATGCTATTCCATTTCGGCTCTGCTAAATCCGGACTTGTTTTCTTCCTCAACGAATATAAAACCCGCCTCCGCGAATGTACAGTCATTCCGATAAGTGCCTTCGAAATAGCAAGGATACAAAAAATGCAGGTAGGTAGGGAGCTAATTTTGGGCCCTTATTCCGCAGAAATATCCATCCTCGAATAAAAAAATATCGAAATAATTACTACTCCTTAGTAATTAAGAAAAGGGAGCGGAGTGGCTCAGTAGCGATATCAAAGGTCCTGAGTTCAAATCCCATTCGCTCCCAAGACTTTTATTTAGTCTGTTAGAACCCGGATATGGATTAAATGGGATCTAGGACCCTCTTGGGGCTCACCCATCCTCTATATAACAGTTACACTAAATAAGAGGGAAAAATCTGGCGGTTGAGCGTGCTCTTGGACAAATCAACTCCCTGCAGAACCGTTGCCCATGAAACAGTACAGTCTCTACCATATACTGAACCCCAGACCTGTTCACGGGTTGTAGTGGTACAGGTTTCGGTATTTAATAAACGTAACAGTAAATATAATTATAAATAAAAAGATACACATTTCCATAGAAGCATTTAAATTCCATTAAATATTCCAACATGTCTGGTAACTAAGTATGTATTGTACTGGGTCACTGGTCTCTCTCTATCTCTGAATGTTGCAGTTATGTTAATAGCCTTCAATCTACTCTGTTGGAACTGTAGATTCGTCCGAATCTAACCATCTATCGGTAAAGTGGATACCATTAATTAGGGAAAAAACTGAAGGTTGGGCGTGAATTTGGCAAAACCATTTCCTTGCCCAACCGTTGGGTTAGAAACAGTATGCGGCATGAACTGTGCTCATTAACTTTTATGTTATAAAAAAAAGTAAACAAGTTCAACGCGATTTAAATGATGTAAATATTTCTGAGAGTATAACTAAAAATTCTGTACACTGAAGAAAGTTGTTAAAGAATGATAATAAAAGATGTGAAGAGAAACCTAAGGATAGGAGATATATAGTAATATATTTATATGAATATGTTAGAATGAAGGAATAATGAATAAAGCGCAAGGGAATAATTGATATGACGTCACCCATAAAATGAGTGATTCATAAAATTTTAATTATCATATTCAACAATTATTTCACATTATTATTATTATTCATAACCTTCACCAAATCCATTAGATAGATATTAATTAATATTTTTTATTTTAAAAATTAAGTTTCCAACGATATATGATTACTACATTAATTTTTTCAATAACGAAAAAATCTGTTCCGCTACAATCCATGAAGGTCTTGGGTTCAGTATATGGAAGAGACTGTACTGTTTCAAAGCCAACTGTTGTGTAGGGGGTGATTGGCCCAGATCTACACTAAGCTTTATCTCCCTATTAAGGGTACCAACTTTATAGAGGCTGATTAAGACCAGCTGCAGATCCTATAGGGTCTATCTATGGTACACATAAAAATGAAATATTTCAAAAATTATTAAAATCCATATACATTTTCAATTTGGTGGAGTGGAGAGCCTCAGTGGTAGAGCGCTGAGTAGCCATGCCGGAAATCCTGGTTCAAATCTCGCTGCAGGCAGTTACTTTTATTTAGTCTATTTGCGGCGGGAGATGGATCATATGGGATCTATGACCCTCCTTGGGCTCACCCAGCCCCTATAAAATATTATTAAACTAGGGTACCCAAAATAAGGGGGAATACCTGGCAGTTGAGCGTGACCTAGGACAAGTCACCTCCCTTATAAGTTAATCTCCCTATTAAGGGTACCAACTTTATAGAGGCTGATTAACACCAGGTGCAGATCCTATAGGGTCTATCTATGGTACACATAAAAATAAAATATTTCAAAAATTATTAAAATCCATAATATTGATAAATCCTCATGTTTCTATTAAATCAATTGATTTTCTTAATAACGGTTTCTAACATGAGCATTCAAAACAAGAAAAAAGATGAAAGTTTAGTATGACTCAATATTAAGTGCGATGGAATATTAAGTGGGATACTTAATAAGGGCACTTTCCTTCCTAAGGCTACTTAAACTGAAGTAGCCTTCAAACTAGGTCAAACTTTAACCACAAGCTTTGTCTTTTCACCAACTCTCTATCGACAAATATATGATATATTTATATTCTATTATGTAAAAAAGTTGGGTATTTTCTAGAAAACCCCCAACATTTACTTTTAGTATCAGTTACTTTTATTGTTAACTTTCTATTTATGTGTAATTTAAAACACAACAAATAACCAAGACAATTATAGATATAAATTTTCAATTTGGTGGAGTGGAGTGCCTCAGTGGTAGAGCGCTGAGTAGCCATGCCGGAAATCCTGGTTCAAATCCCGCTGCAGGCAGTTACTTTTATTTAGTCTGTTTGCGGCGGGAGATGGATCATATGGGATCTAGGACCCTCCTGGGGCTCACCCATAATAATAGATAAATAGAATAAGCTTTTAGAAAAATAAGTGAATAAATAATAGCATCTGATAATAAAAACAAACAAAAAAACAATGGCATTATTATGAATGAGGAATATTTACAGTAGTTCATAAATCGATCAATTTGTATATATATCTATAAATTATTAATTGATTATAAAGCATCTGATTGGGAATTTAGAAGATGGTGGAAAAGTTTGGATTTAAATGAGGTTAAAGAAGACGCATGGCGGATATCGAGAGGAAGAGAGTTCCAAAGAGAGATAGAACGGGCTAGAAAGGAGCGCTCAAAAGTTTTGGTTCTGTGGGACCGGATATACAGATCAGAAGGGCGAGATCTTGTGCCCTGGGATTGGATAGAGGATTTGAATTGTAGGAGACTATAGATATAAGACGGATGTTGTGAGTTGATAGTTTGATATAAGAAAGAACCAAGGAAGTAAAGTCTACGGATAGAAGGGAAAAGCCACTTTACCTCAAAGTACCGGCGAGACACATGAGACCTCCTCGGGGCGTCGAAGACAAATCGAAGCGAACAAGAAAACTACATGATTTTATCTCTCTTTACATTTTTATTTCTATTAGGTTATAACAGTTATCAATAAAAGTAACTGATACTAAAAGTAACTGGTGGGGGTCTTCTAGAAAAGACCCAAAAACTTTTTAGTTTTGTGATATTTTATCAGCGTTGCCTAGCAACGGGTCGAGAAACTACTTTTTCTTTAGTCTTTTGTTTATGCTCGATCAGTTAAATTATAAATATTTTTAAAAATTGGAAAAAATACACAGCCACTGTTCCTGACTTATTGCATCCTTTACTTGTAACATCACACTGATTTATAAAATTAGAAGGAAATAATGAAATCCATCGATTTAAAACAAGCTACAATTTATTCAAATATTTCTACATAAGAACTGTTATTTCAATACAGATAATGCAGTAAAATAACATTAGTACATATATATTTATAAAATATATACAGGGTGTTTCGAATTGCACGGCACTATTTTAGGTATGTGTTCTCTAACACAAAGTAAACAAAAATGTTCATATTGACATTTATCTCAAACTCATTTATTAAACAGTTATCAAATGTTAAAGATTTATTATTTATGTATTATTGTTACAACATTAAGAGTAACTGTTCAAAGGGGCCTCTGTTTTCTTCAGCACGACGAATCCATGCTTCTCTGGCACTTCGTAGAGCTAAGAAATCGGATCGTTGAAGCCGCTGTAACTATCAAGCACCATCCTGATGCTACACGAAGAGCCAGAGAAGCATGGATTCGTCGTGCTGAATGTTGCATTCAAGAAAACGGAGGGCCCTTTGAACACTTACTATAAATGTTGTAATAATAAATAATAAATCTTTAACCTTTGATATCTGTTAAATAAATGAGTTTGAGATACCAGTTAATATGAACTTTTTTGTTTATTTTGTGTGAGAGAACCCATACCTAAAATAGTGCCGTGCAATTCTGAAATACCCCGTCCATTTATTTCTAATATAATTTGCTAAAATTCACAAAAGTAATATGCTGCACCAAACAGGCCAACATCAAACTTCAAAAACTTGGACAAAATTAAATGTATCTATACAGAATCATATATACAATAAAAGAAAAAAATATATAAAAAAACTTACTACAGTGAGGAAAAAAAAGATTAACCAAAATAAACTAAAATTGTATCTATACATTCTTAATAACTTATATACATCCATATAAACAATAACAATAAAATAAAATAAATTGGTATCCTACAATAATAAATGCTTTGTTCTTTAGCTACTTACCGCTTTGTGCTATTTTTTGTGTAGTTCCCAATATTTTTTATATCTGGGTTTTATTGTGTTTACACTTAAAAAAGAATTTTTTGCATAATTTATTGATGAATACATTAATATACGGTATACATAATTCTTTGTGCATAATTTTAACTTTAGTGAAATATGCATAATTTCCACCGATTCTTAGGTATTTGTTAGGGAATTATTGTAGATTTTTATAATTTGTTTTAGACATATAACAAAATATTGGACGTGCATATGAATTACAATTGGTCGTAAGCAGGCTTTATATAATAATAACTTATTATCTGTGCTTAATTTAGAATCCCTGTTGAAGTATGGATATATAGTACACAGAGCTAGTGCTAATTCTGAAAATGAGACCACGGCCACAAACACCCGTGTTTAAATAATTTAAGACTAGATACATTTGCCTATTTTTTTCTTTGTAAAAGAAATTATTTTAGATACTTTTTAAATCATAATATTTACGAAATGTCAAGAAATCGCACTATTAAAAACATATAAATTATTTCAGATTTTTTCAATGAATCCAATGTCACACACATTAACTTGGAATCCTCATACTAGACTGAAACGACAAGAAACAACTCGCCGTTTCAGGACACTTCAAAATTTACTAGAAAAACGCCCTAAACTCCCAATTAATTACAAAAGACTCATATACATAACAATCATTAGACCCATCTGGACTTAGGGAATAGGGCTTTGGGGCTCCACTAAGCCATCGAATTCCTCTCGGATTTAATCCTTACAATCCAAAATCCTTCTTAAAATCCTCAATGCTCCTTACTTTGCCACGAACAAAGTAACCCATAATGACCTTAATGTCACGTTTATATTAATGTCCGCCTGCAATGAAGAAGCTGTATTAGTATTTGTCGACCTATAGAAAGCATAGAGTATCCATAAGTAATCTTTGGAGTGCTCTAGAAAAATTAGGAGTGAGTGGACACCGTCCCCAGGAGCGAAATTGTTTTTCTTTATATTAAATCAACAATTACTTAGAAATAAACTAGTAGTATTTATAGAAAGGTTTCAAAGGTTTATTGAAATATCAAACCGATAGTTTCACTCATGTTCTATCTGTTATTTCATTCATAAATTTTAACAACTATGATCTTGTAATTTCCCTATTTAGTAATGGATTCTCCTCAGTAAAAAAAAACTGTCTGGGGGGGGGCACGTGCCCCCCTACATAGTAGTACCTACTAGTACTACCATTATTTTTTGTATAGGTAATTTACAAGTAAATATTTATATTTTACAATAAACAAGCTGTAAATAAATATCTGACTTTTCCTTTTATTTAAACATTCAAATATAATTTAAATTTATTACTGTGCAGCTATTTTTCTAAAATAAAATAAATTGAATCAATTTAAGGCAGGAGCCTATCAGAGTTTATTACTGTAGAAAAAGATTTTCCAAATAAAGTTTCCCTTATGGCGCCCTAACAACAGTAATCACTCTTTTCGCCTGAATCACAGTAGTCACAATCACGCTTCAATTCCGTTCGGCGCTATCGCCAATCACTGTGAAGAACAGTTTGGAGCTGTTACTGATGAATTTGTAATCACAGGTTGACCTGTGACTTTTGAGTAACAGTGAAAAAGTAACAGTTGGTGATTTCTGGCCCATCACTATTATAAAGTGTAAAAATGGATCCTGGATCCTGGACCATAAGTTTTATGATTATTAATTAATACTTTTAAAATAAAGTAACTGTAACAAAATACAAAATTATTGGGAAAAAAAACACTAACAATTATTTTTTTATTTATTATTTACGAAGTTGTCATCACTCATGAGAATCCTGCTTCTTCTTATCAAATTCTGCCAAAACGAAAACTATATATAAATAAACTCCAACGAGTGTATAACCGAGTATGAATTTGGCATGAAATTAGCCAAGAATGTCTAGCAATAGTCAGTCCATCATTGCCAGGGTGAATTAGTCATTCTATTGTATTTTTAACGTAGCAACTCATCTCTGTCAATTCGGACAACTGCCAATCAAGCGGGAGTCTTTTAAAAGAAACCAAAAATAAATAAAACATGTGACAAAGATAAAAATAATATTATTTACATCAAATCAGAAATTTGTCACTCACTTCTTACTTCCTTGTTTGTAGTGTACAACTATATGTATATGTTTATATATATAAATTAAACAGTGACCCCCCAGTTAACCAATACCACACATCTAAAAACGGAGTAGGATGAAACTCTCTCTAGCGCCAAGGTAGGTCTCCTAGACCGGTGAGGACCAGTGAAGCAGTCCAAGAGGATGTCCTCAATTAACCTGTGGTAATTCGGTTAACCTGTTAACCATACTATTACCATAAAAGTCAAATTTATGTAACTTAAATGTCACATTCTTTCTTCCTTACATTGAGTTTAGATCTTGTGTTTTTTTTTAGGAGTTTACTCCTTAAGGAACGATTTCATATTTAGCCCGCGGAATGAAAATTGTATGAGGAGTAAAATCGAGCGTTTGGCCCGTAACTTTGCGCATATTATATAAATAATATATTTGCGCATATAACAAAATATAAATATATTGACTGCAACCCCCGATACAGCTTTTATTTTATAGCTTCAAAATCATCAGATTGAAATTTGGCTGTATCACTGATTGAACTTCTTTCTAAGCTTCATCAAGATTGCCTGTAACCTGAAAACAACTTACTAAAAGAGAAACCAGTTTTAGTATGGAATCTACCACGTATGCTGATGATACATGTGTATTATCAGTCAACACCAATCCAGTTATTGCATCCCATAACCTCCAATCCCATATCACTGATCTTGAAGAATGGTGTCAAAACTGGAGGATTAAAATAAATTCTCAAAAATCCCATCAAATCACTTTTACCTTACGTCGTAAACCAATGACTTCCTGCCCTTCAGTATCCTTTAATAATATCCCTCTGGTGCCTGTAGAACAGATCCGATACTTAGGGTTGCACCTCGACAAACGATTAACCTGGAATCCTCATACTAGACTGAAAAGACAAGAAACCGCTCGACGTTTCAGGCTACTTCACACTTACTAGACAAAGTCTCTAACCTCCCAATTAACTACAAAAGACTCATCTACATGACCATCATACGACCTATTTGGACTTACGGAGTAGAGCTTTGGGGCTCCACTAAGCCATCGAATTAGTGGATCCTCTCGTATCCAATCCTATCCAGCCTATTTACTGGTTGTATTTTTTTTTTAATACAGTTGTAAATATCAATAAATAAATTTAAAAAAAAAGTATGAAATCATTTATGGTTGGTTCTATTGAAGACACTATTGATGATAATACTATTCACGGACTAAATACTATTCAAAATCATGTTAAATGTTAAATGTTCATGTAGAACAAACGAATCTTCTCAAGAATGATTTGTGTAAAAATATTAACAATTCTTATAATGTGAAATAGTTGATGTAATATATATCATTGGAATAATGTAAATAATATGAATAAATATTTATATTTGCTTTGATTACTTTTTAAAGATGCTTTCATTTACCATATTTTTACATAATCAAAAGAATAATAGTTCTTAAGGAGTAAACTGCAGTCGTGCGTCGGAGCTGACACACACATTTTTTATTTTATTTTTTTCCGAGAATAGAGTTGTTACAGTTTTCAAATTTCAGGTGAAATATATTGTTTATACATATTTTATTGCACAAGTATTTCTTAATTAACATAATTCAAAAACTTACATTTTCGGAAAAAAGAGAAAACTATTAGTGAGCATGGAATGTCAGGAATCAGGACACGTAAGAGTGACACAAGTGGCTTCTGCCAGACAAGCTCTCAACCTAGGTTGATACAGTTTCTGAACCTAGGTTGATAGTTTCTGAACCTAGGTTGATACAGTTTAGACGATTGATAGATATTATTACCCAGTTCTTTCATGGTAACTACCGGAAAAACGCCGAGAAATACTAGTGCGATATGGATTATATTGTATTGACAATGTATAAATATATCGAATATATGTATATATTGTATTATGTGATTGTTTATTTATTACACGGATACAAATAAACCTCATTATAACTGGCAATAAAATAATTCATCACAGTTATTCCTTATTACGATTCGTAACGTCGACGCGTCGGATAAATCGAATCCAAGCAGATGTGAATTTTTGTATTTATTTTTATCCGGTCCCCTTTCGTTTTCATGCACGTGACAGCATCTACTTCTGGATCTAGAGATGGCGTTTTTTTATGTATCAGCTTAAATCCTTAATAATAAATTATATGATATTTTTTCTGATATAGAATATTCATAATAAGGATGGGAGATTAAATTTTTAGTGGTGACGGATTCGCAGCCTGACAGATGGAAACGTAATTTTTTAAAGGAAGTCCTTGGTTATGCTGTCCTTCAGATGTGACATAAAACGGCGTTTAAGAGCCTGTGAGGCATCAAGTACTCGTTAAAAATCCCTATCCTAATTATACCTAATTAGGTTTCCCATTATATATTTATATTATATCCCATTATATATTTAGGGTTCCCATTGTAGCATCGTCCGATCACCCATAGCAGCATAGTGTTGATGCTAAATAAATAAACAAACACAAAATTAGTAGTAGAAAAAAAAGCATGTTAAATTTTAAATGTGGGTTGAAACTGACTTATTTCTGTAGTACAGGATATATATCTTGCCTGCAGTGAACAGCTGCCCATAATTTTTTGTTACTTCTTTAGTCGATTTTTTTTTCCTCCGCAAATAGACGAGAGGGAAGTTCGAGTTCATTCTGGCGCCCATAAATCGAGTCCTGTTGTCGGCTAATTAAATATTCAAAATAAATTTTTATTTATACCTAGCAGGTGCCCCCCTCCTTTCGGACACAAATAATTTCGTACGAATCCTGCCGCGTGGTTATCTCCAACCTGTATCGTAGGGGCGAATAAATAGGTCCTGGCAGGGAATAATGACTCCATTATGAAGATATTTCAGTGCTGCCAACTTTCTCAGGAAGTGGGCTAGAAGGATCTCGATCCATATGAATCTTGATTCTTTTATAGCTAATCGATTCTGACACACAATTTCCTCCCGAGGTGGAGGCCGCCTGCTAACCTCTGATTGCTTTCAGACAACACTGTTCTGCAAAAAAAAACTTTTCTCCCCTCCCTTGAGCAATTTTGCCTGTTTCTCATGTTTTCAGATGTGCTGAGTCCGAATCCGAACTCAGAAAAATTCTATCACCCTCTGATTTTGAGAGAAAAGAGGTGAAACTTGGAAAAAATGAAAAATTGTATTTGAAAATTATTGTCTTTATTATAACAGATTTTTTTTTATTTTTCAACGATAAAATATAATTAATTGAATCCTGCATGCTATCAGGTATAATACTAGATATGACACAACTCAAAAAATATACACACATCGTCAATGAGTTTTTTTTCTTTTGTACTCTTCCTGCTCTGTCTCCCGCTGCAGTGTCCAACAGTAATCCTCCAGCATCTTCTCATTCCATTTGTCAGAATATCTTTTTTCCATTCTGGATATGTCTTGGTGGAATCGTTCTCCATGTTTGTCCAAAACTGCACCCAAATTTGGGGCGAAAAAGTCTAGGTGACTATGCAGGAAAGGTATTTTTAAGGACATATTGCATCCCAATGTTTTATATGAAGTAAGCAGTTCTTGGACTATTTTTCGGTAGTCTCTAGATTTTTTGTTTCTCAAAAACTTAGCACATACCTCTCGAAATGCAATCCAAGCCTTTTTCTCAGTAGTATTTAACTTTGCTTCAAAAGTGAGGTCCTTGAGTAGATGTCGAATTTGGGGTCCTACGAAATTTCCCTCCTTTATCTTAGCATCGCTGAGATGCGGAAATTTTTGTTTTAAGTACATGAAACCTTCTCCTTCCTTGCCCATTGCTTTTACGAAGTTTTTCATTAGCCCCAATTTTATGTGGAGTGGGGGTAAAATTATTTGGTTTTTATCCACTAATGGAGGATTGGCAATGTTTTTTTCACCTACTTTTTCCTTACGCTCTGGCCATTTTTTTACGGCATAATGGTCTCCTCTTTTTCTGCTGTCCCACTCGCACAAAAAACAACAAAATTTTGTGTAACCTCCTTGGAGTCCTGTAAGCATGGCTACCACTTTAAGATCTGCACAAATGCGCCATTTGTACTCATGGTACTTGATTTTTTGTAGAAGTATCTTCATGTTGTCATAGGTTTCTTTCATGTGGACCGAATGAGCTACTGGGATAGATGGGTGTTTGTTTCCATTATGAAGGAGTACTCCTTTTAAAATAAACTTGGAGCTGTCAATGAATAGTCTCCATTCCTCAGGATTGGTTGGCAGATCAAGTTTCTGGAGCAAATGAAATACATCATTGCAAAATACAAGATTTTCTTCCATCGAGAAAAAGCATAGAACTCCTGATTCCCGTTTTCTGAAGAATGATATATTCACGCCTCCTTCCAAGAGATTCCATTGTTGCAACCTTGACCCAAGCAGCTGAGCTTTTGATTTTAGGAGATCTAAATCACGAACAAGATCATTCAATCGGCTCTGATTTATGAACTGTGGCTGAGTTTCAGAGGGGCTGGACGAACTTGAAATTTCTTCTTGTTGACTGGTTCCAGGTTGAGGTGAAACGCTTTCAGAACCGCTGCACTCCTCAGAACTAAGACGGAACTTACTCGGATTTGGTGGGATGGTCATGGAGGCATCATGTGGAGCTGGTCTCATGGCAGAGGGGATGTTGAGATAAACAATTTTCTTTTTGCTCTTGAACGAGAAACCTTTGATTGTGGTCATGCAAAAATAGCAATCGGTCACGTGATTTGTAGGTTCTCGCCATATCATGGGAACTGCAAATGGCATTGACTTATGTGTCCCATTTAGCCAACCACTCAGAGAACGTGAGCATGAACTACAGCATATTTTAGGAGCCCATGATTTGTCCTGATCACTTACTTTACATCCAAAGTATAACTCGTATGCCTTCTTCACCAGCGGAGTCAGAGGTTTCTGAGTGGACTTGAATGTGACTTCACCACAAACATAGCAAAAGGAATCAGGCTTATTTATACACTGTCGTGACATTACAGAGAAAAAATGAACTGTTCCAAAAACAATGATAGCACAACTGAATATCCAACTAAGTGAGTTTAGCGAAAGCCTCGAGAGTACTGATCAAATCCTAGAAGAAAATAGTGACAAGATAGGGGCTGAGTGGGAGGGGGGGGGAGTTGGGGTATTGAGGGTGAAAGGGGGGCATTTAAGGATTTGAATGAAAAGGGTACCACCATAAAAGACCATAAAAGATAAAGGGGGGTAATTGCCCTAAAGATCCAGGTAGAGACCAAATCCCTGCCTCAAGCTCAAAGCCTGAAAAAACACTTTTAGCCATATTTCTTTAACCACTTGTAATATTCCCATCAAATTTTTTTCGTTCAAATATACTTCATTGCGCTCAAAATCATCGGGTTTTTGAATTTTTTTTCACTATGTTTTGATGCCGAAAAAAAATTCGTCAAATCCACAAAAACTCACCTTTTTGGATAAAAAAAACTAGAATTTCTCAGGAAACTGTGCGTGATAAACAAAATCTGGAATGATGATTTTCGTGCAGAACAGTGTTATTATTCAAATCGTCAGGATTGAAATCTGTTGAAGTCCCGATAAAACTAGAAGGTGTAGTTGCATTTGCTAAAATCAATGTAGCAACAAGTGACTCCGTAGTTGAACTGGACTTGGCTGCTATGGTATTAGATTTTGATTTTGTTTTCGTAATGTTGGTAATTATTTTAGTCAAATTCGTTTTGAGCTCGCTAGTTGAAAGCTGAATTGAATGTTGCTGAGTTGAAGTTTTGTTGACTAAAACAAAAACAGTTTAATCTATCCGAGTCATAATAAATTATGGTGCATAAGATAGGAAAAGAAAACAGGTACTTAATTTTCCGTGAATCACTGAAAAAGTAACGTAAATGAATGAGTATATATTTAGTAAGTTGAATACCATAATTCTGTAACAAATTAAAAAATTGATAAAACATTTTCTCCTTATGACTCAAAATTTTAGTATGGCAACAAACTTATATGGAAAAATTATAAACATATTCCAAATTCAAGAAGTTGCGATTACACCACATGTTTACTCTTGGTATTTTGAACCCTTGAGCCTTACTTTACTTACCTCGCAAGCTGGAGTCTGAGTGCTTTTCTGGGATGCTACTTTTTAAGATAACTAATTCCATCGAAAATGATTGGGTAAACAGTTCCAATGAGTGTTATCACTACAGTCACTTCGTTTTGTTACCACCATTTCTTTGCTTCTTTTTGGCTGCCTTCTTCAGACCGTCTAACAACTTTAATCACTGCGCACACGAAAGATGCTAGGAGCCATATTACGTTGAAATGTGTAAATATCCTTATAGATAGTAATTTCCAACTGAAAATCTCCCATTAAAATATTCTTATTAAATATTACAATTAAGATAAGTTTAAAATTATGGAAGCGGGATGAAGCTTGCCCACAATTGAGACGGGAATAATCATTTGATTATATTTTGGTGTTTTTATGGATAGGAAACTGTTAATTGAAATGTTTCGATAAATTTTAATGGGATAGTACCGTAATATTAAGAAACTATATTAATTTTAAAACTATTATCTTTCTCCCTATGGTGAGCAAGATCTGGGAGTTTCTGATTTTTTCACTAGCTGTTTCATCTTATCTTATAAAAAAACCTGTAGCACTACACCCCATGAAGGGTCTGCGGCTCATTACATGGTAGAGGCTGTACTGTTTCTTGGGAAACGGGACACCTCCCTTGCACAACCGTTCAATCGTCGAACAAATCACCATTCGTCCTAGATCACGCTCAACCACCAGATTTCCCCCTTTAATTTGGGTACTCACTTTATAATAGCTGGGTGAGCCCAGTAGGTCCTAGATCCTACTGCTTATATCATAAGCTCTGACAGCGAGCGGAATATATGCAATCGGAAAAACTTCAATTGGGAAAACGTAAAAATTCCGAAGTGACTAAATAAAATGAATGCTAAGTAGTTCATTACGTTCTGTTATGTTACTCATTGAACGCAATTGGTAAGTTACTCATCGTAGAGGAGATTCGGAGGTATTTCTTATCAGACAAATATCTCACAAGATATCACATCGCCCTAAATTATGATTAACAATTAAATATGCACGAAATTACAAACTTTCTTCCTTCTTCACGTGTGTTCTCAGCTTAAAAGGGCTTCCTTGAAACCTAAAATTATGGAAGAAGTCCTGTTATGTGCCGTTTCTGGATTCCCAATCATAAAAAGCTAGTAAATATTTTCCATGTGAATATGCAATCATCATCTTTTTCTGATAGTTTGCTCTGCTTGGAATTCACTGCCATCCTAAAAGTCGATTGAAAATTATTTACTGTATTTATTTATTGAAGACATAATTAAGATGTGGCAGTATACTTGCGCAGTATGGCTACAAAACTGTAACCATAAACGCCGAGGGACACCATGAAGTATATCAAAGGTAGCTTTTTATGAAAGCCATTGTTTTCATTTTAACTGTTGCAATAACCGTAAAACAATGGCGAATATTTTTAAAATCCTTCGAAGTTCCAAAGTGTCAAAAAATTCATCACTTTCGGTCGCTCTGCTTTAGGTATTATTTTCCTTTCTCCGCTAGATTCTTTGTGACCGAAGAATATCTAGGATAAAAATACAACATGTACATGAGTTGGCATCATTGTAAAAATATAGCATAAGTAACATATTATACAGCCTCACCTCTGGACCTGCTGAAAAAACTACCAAGTCTACTGCCATAATAACATTAAGGGAAAACAACCACCTCAAGAAGGTGAAGAAGATGCAACTACAGCCCCGAAGGGGGACTATCCGTTTGATTCTCGGTTCCCAGGGCATCAATTCCTGTTGTTCGCTAAGTTGATAAATTCTCTTGTTGAATTAAATTCTAAATCAACAGTTGAGGGGCCAACAAAGGGAGCTTATACATATATTACACTTAGACAAAGTGCACTTATCTTTTGTAAACAAAAAACTTATTAAACAAGTCCATTGATTAATAGAGGTATGGTTTAATTGTCTATTATATTAATATGATATTTTTTTCTCTCAACGGTGTCGGATATATAGGATTGGCTTGAAGGTAGAAGTGATAAAATATATTTTTTTATAAATGAAGAGTTGTTGCATTTAGAATTTTGTACATAATAATAGGCTTAAATTCGGTTCAGCTATAGCCAACCAATATCAACAAAAATTTCAAGGTACTCGCTTTACAAACGATGTAAGTCCCATAAAAACTTTCATCCCTCATTGCGCACCTCTGGGGCTTGATTTTGCAAAATCTTCAAAACAATTATTATTATGTGAAAGAAAATGGTCCGGGTGGAAAAAACCAAAAAAATATTATTATACAAAAAACTTCAGTTGTTTCTTCTGGTTTAGACCGTGTCGGTGAATTTTCTGCCAACGTTTCGCCAGACACGCTGCTGACTTCCTCAAGGCTTAATTGAGACTGAAGATGGTCAGCTAACCCGCGGCGTTATATAGTAGCCACTAGGGTCCACTCGTGATTCATCGGTTCCTTCCGTTAGTCGATCGGGTTTTTTCTAATATTTACATTATATTAGAGATTAAATACTTAAATTTTAATACATACTTTTTTTGATAACTTCATCTGTTCCCAAAACTAATTCGAAAATTATGCATAAGTATATTTGAATTTTCATACAACCCCAACCACAAAAAGGTAATTGATTTTATTATACCTAATTTATATTTCATAATAAAACTCAATCACAAAATATTAAAACAATACAACAAATTCAGCAGTTGCTAGGAAATCATACCAAGATTTATAGGAAATAGATACAAGATTTTAAAAAATTTCGTTACCTCAATAAATGTCCAAACCTCTAATATATAACAAGCAATTTTTCAAGAACAACAAAGAATTTCGAGAAGAACAAAGAAGAAAGAAGAACAAAGAACAAAAGAACAAAGAAAATACGAAAGAATTTCGAGTAATGGCGGAACTACCATATGTTCAGGTAATTCTTTTAATTAAATTAATTTTAAGGTGTTTTTTTTATTCAACAATTGCTGATTTTTAATATTCAACACTTACTAGGAAATAATACGAAATAAGATTTTTAAAAATTGCATTGCCTCAGTAAATGTCCAAACCTCTATAATATAAGAAGCAATTTTTCAAGAAGAACCAAGAATTTCGAAGAAGAAAAGAATGAAGAAAGAAGAATAAAGAACAAAAGAACAAAGAAGAATTTCGAGATATGGCGGAACTACCATATGTTCAGGTAATTCTTTTAATTAAATTAATTTTAAGGTGTAGGAAAGAAATGCATTGACTGGTAGGTACTAATATAGGAAGGAAATAGTTGGGGGTGCAGTCAAAAAAACAAAGCAAATAAGTTGAAACCTATTATGTTATATCTGTGCCGACGTTTCGACCTACTGTGTAGGTCATCTTCAGGGCCAATAGGAGTGGCTACCTTACCAGTTACATTCTGCACCGAGCAGCCACTAGACAAACGTCGGCATACATATAATATAATAGGTTTCAACTTATTTGCTGTGTTTTTTTTTTTACTGCACCCCCAACTATTTCCTTCCTATAATTTTAAGGTGATTTTTTTTTTAATGAATAATTCTTTCTATCAAAAGAATTTCAACGCATAAAAAGATCATTTAGTCTAATGTAAGTTAACATAAATACTTTTGGAATGTTCTTTTTGTTATTTTCCTCCCCCGTTTATTTTTAAATGATTTTTCTCTCGCTATAAGAACCTTCTGTGCCCTTAAAAAAAAGGGAAACAAAATTAGCCGGATAGGTCGAGCCGTTCTCTTAGCAAAAATTTGCTGATTCATTTTTATTTATATATATTATTTATTAGTGGTTTGTATGGGAAAAGAAAAGTGTTGGTTTTATTATTCCCCTCGTCATTTTCTCAACATTAAACCTAAGTAGGGCCTTAACAAAAATAAGGGAAAACTTTTCGTCAAAAAATGAAAGTGCGGGTAAAGATTGGATAAAATATTTTTTAGAGTGGTACCTGGAGCTACTGTTTCGCCACACAACAGGACCTTCATTGGCAGGGCTAGGGGATTTAATAAAGTAAGTGTGGACCATTTCTTCATTCTATACGAGAAATTGATGGATGACTATAAGTTTCCCCCAGACAAAATCTTCAATGTGGACGAGACGGGCATAAGTGTGGTTCCATCCCAGGTGCCCCAGGTTTTAAGTCAAATTGGGAATCGCCAAATTGGCGATCTAACATCTGCGGAAAGGGACTCTTTGATAACTTGCGTGAAAATTATGAGTCCAGGAGGATCATTCGTTCCACCCATGATTGTATTCCCAAGAAAAAGAAGCCATCCGGTTTCAATGAAAGATGTGCGCTTCCTGGTGCCATATATGAATTTCACCCTTCAGGTTGGATCCAACCAAACTTATTTACAAAGGGGTTTCAACATTTTATCCAACACGTGAAATGATCACAATTTTATTGATAAGGATAATGAGGAAGAATATAGACTCGCCAATAAAGAAAATACTGTACCAGAGCCAACCACTTCATCTTCTACTCCTTATGCTCCTACTGCTTTAGAAAATGAATCTGTTGACATGACACCCACCATAAATGAACCTGCTATGAGTATTGCGATGGGTACTAATGTAACCTCTGTTTCAAGAGACGAGAAGAAAACACCACCTGTATGATTTCAACAAGTTGCAGCTCCCATTACGAGGTCACCACATCTATCGACTTCAAGAGATTTTATAACGCCATTTAAATTTTCCCCGATACAACAATTAGGACCTAGGAAAACTACTAACCGAGGCATAAAGGTGGTAAGTCGACATTGCTTACTTCATCCTCGCACAAGACACTGAATAAAGGAAAAAAAGGTAAGGGCAAAGGTAAAAAGACAAAACCAAGATACAAGTCGGTAGAAATGTCTAGCTCAGAAGAAAACGAACCTTTGTGCGACGACAGTTCTGACGAAAGTCCAGATAGAAGCAATGTTAATGATGCAAAGTGTTTGTGCTGTGAAAATCTCTGTTCTACGAATACCAGAGGTGTAATATCGGTTCAATACCTGTAATTATCGGCTCATGAAGAATACTCAGATGTTGAAACGGAGGTTATTTTCTGCGAATTTATAAGGCCATATTACCCTTCCACGCAAAGTGGGTAGAAAAGGATAAAAAACGCTTAAAAATCATTAAACCATCAGGAGATTGAAGTATAACCTAGAAATTTGGCAGACATGTTTGTGTTACCTAGTAGTTGGATAGTATATATGAAACGAATTCGAGGATAATGAAATGTTCTGTATACAAGACAATCTATTTCTCGATATTTAAATATTTTTCAAAAAAGTTGTGTGATGTATCATTCCAATATAAAAATTCATGTTATATTAACTTGTGTGGGAGGCCGTGTAATACAAATGAAATTTTTATAGGTATTTTATAAAACGTAGGTTTATTTATAAACGTAAGCATTTATATGAAAGAAAATATATTTTACTTATATACAAAAAAAAAGCGTCACGAAAACTAAACTACAGCCATCGCAGTTTCATTAATTTCAGCTAATGCTCTCTCAAGATGAGAAATTATCTGTAAAGGTCTGAATAGATGAGGCGGTTGTCCATTAGATCCTCGTTCGTAGAAATGCGGGAACAATTTGTTTTAATATTGGTAATAATGATCAATCATAAAGCATCTTTAATTAACTGATGATGAAGGAATGATGACAGGTGAAATTCGTCCACTAAACATTTAAATAAAGTGTGCGCATTTTGCTCCTTTGACTTCAATAATTCTCCCATAAGGACACGGATTTTCACTTTTATCGATGGAATAGTAAGCGTAATCAAACACAGGCACGACAACTGACTAAATATCAGAATGGAGTAAAGAATAAAAGGATTACGATCTTCCGCCACTCATTTGTTTCTTTACACGGGCGTGGAACCAGCGAGTTTTTTCGATTTATTTGGGCTCAGGATCCAAAGTTGGCAGGTTTACGTAGCTAATTCCCTTTCAGGATCTTTACTTCAGACTCTTGATGACTAATTAATATTTATTTCAAAGAGTACATAAGAGGACATTTTTGTGTAGAGTGTTTTGAAAAAAAAAAAGTGCTTTGAAAACCTTGAATTCCCTAGTTTTTCGGTGCTGATCCAATACTGCTGATAAAAGCAATTATTTTAAAATTCCCGCACTCACGATTCTTCACCCTCTAAATAAAGGCTCCTTTAGGTTTGTAATGAACAAAGGGCTCTAAAATTACAGTTCTGATTGCCTAAAAGGTAGGCCTATGCAAATTTACTAATCCTCAATTGATTGAATAAAGTAAAAAAAAAAATTAAGCGCTATTTAGCGATTTCGCCTCACTGTGCCACGGTTCAATTTCTAAGATATGTCAAATTTAAAAAAAACATTGACAAAGGAGTGGTAAAGTCTTTTCTTTGTACATGATTGAACTTCCTTACTCCATAATAGAATTATAATATTAAGTTTCATTTAAGTAACTTAATCCAAAAATTGTTATTAGTGCGTATACCGGTAACAAACGTTGTAAACGGTATAAATTTATTCCAATTACAAGTTGTTTTTGTTTTTTCTTAGCCCCTCGGCTTTTATTAATTTTTAACAATAACATATTAATATGCTACATGACATCTCTTGTACTGCACCTGGTGCATTTTAAGAGAGGATTGTGCATTCAATTATTTTGAGATTAATTACATGGTAGGAGTGGGGGTAGTTCTTTCTGATTGAAGTTAGTCAGTTGTTTACTCAGTCCATGTTGAGTGTCTGTACATGCGTATGCCAGCGCTGATGTCGACCTGTCGGTCTTAGTATGTTGAATAGTGGGTTCGTCCAGTGTTGGGGGCTATCAAAGAAATTGATATGCCTCCATTTGATGAAGTCCGTTACCGTCGGGAGTCCGAGGGTGTCGTGTATTATGTCTGATTTCGTCCTTTGTAGAGAGGTGTGCCTTACTATACGCCTCAGTATTCGGTTTTGAAATCGTTGGTGAAATGTTATTCATCATAGGCTCCCCATAAATAAGTGCCCTATAAATCATTACTTTGAGGCGGAGTGATAAGTTCGGTGAGGTTAAAAGGTGATTAAGCCTGTAAGATTTTGTTCTAACCGACCTCATCTTCTTATTACAATGTTGGGATAACGTTATGTGCCGGTCGTGGGTGACACCGAGATACGTTATTCTAGTCGCAGGGTGGTTTACTCTGCCTGCTACTATATAAACCTTAGGCAGAGGGCTATTCATTTGGAAGGAGAGGATAATACAGTCGGTTTTTCTTGGGATTAACTGTAATAATTCAATCAGTCCAGTTTTTTAGTTATTTCCTCACAGGCCACTTCCGCCTGCCGTAGAGCTCTCTCTGCATTCAATGAGCTAATGTAGATGGCGAAGTCATCGGCATACGCCGCCACAGTAGTTTTTGTATTTGGCACAAATGATTTCCGCCGTATAAACTGAGAATAATACCGGTGATAGCATGAGTTACACCTCACGTAAGTGGAAAGGGGTTGGACAGCTCTTCCCCGACTCGTACCTTTATTGAACGTTGTGTCAGAAAGGACCCTATGATAGTATAGAGCTGCTCGGGAAATCCGTTGTCCTGCAGTGTCTTACATAGAAGAATATGGGACACTGAGTCCAACGCCTCCGTGAAGTCCATGGATATCAAAGCGGTTGCCTCGTTCTGAACTGTGTTCTGGCTTACTTCCGCGTGTAGCTTCGCCAAATGGTGGTCCGGGCATAGTCCGGCCTGGAAGCCGGTCTGTTCCGGTGGGATTAACGCTATTTCCGAGCAGTAGGTTATTAGGTAACTAAGGATAACTTTTCCCATGTGCGGAAATAAGCTAATAGGCCGGTAGTCGGCTGGCTGATTACCATTTCTTGCTGGCTTCAGCAGCGGAAAGAGGATAGCTCTTTTCCATGCCTCAGGAAAGTATCTTAGCCTGAGACAGGAGTTGTAGAGGTTCGTTAGGTGAGCTATGCCTCTTCTTGGTAATTGTTTCAGGAGTATAGTTTGTATCCCGACGTGGCCTAAGGCTTTATTCCCTCGCGAACGACGGAGTACAGCCTCAGTTGTTTCGGAAATACAAACATATAATTATTTCCCACTTCTTCGTGATTCGTGATTTCGGGATTTCGGTCGTACTGATTGTTCGACGGGCTATAGTGGCACTGTAGTGATCAGAGTGAAATGTGTTATCCTTACTCCATAATAGAATTATAATATTAAGTTACATTTAAGTAACTTAATTCAAAAAAATTATTGAAATGAGTTTTCCTCACTCCATAATAGAATTATAATATCAAGTTACATTTAAGTATTTTTTCAAAAATTGTTTTCCACTCGTGAAACCCTTTTAGTTTAGAAGGTTGATATTGCTAATGCAATATCAACCTTGTAAGCTAACTAAAGAATAAATGTACTCCAATTAAACCAACTGAAAGTTATAGTGTTAACGGGTATAACAACATATTTATGAAATAGTATATTTTTTTTAAATAGTTGTTTTAATTTTTATATATTTCCATTTTGAAGAGAAAATATTAAAAAAAATAATGCAATAAAATACGGCTTTCTGTAACCTCCCCTGTGTCATTAGATAAAATTACTATTATTCATATAAAAAAACCATTAACACTTATCCGAAATAATAAAGTGATTTCAATTCTATTTCTGTAAAGTTCGTTTTGTATTGGGTGGCCTTAGTACTGCGCTTGTGCGGGCTCAGTCTCAAAGAGTGGAGGTGTAGTGTGGAGGTGATGAGAGAGTCGGTGGGGTGGCAAGTTGAATGTCGGGTCGGTCTTCTGTCAGTCTTTAGAATAAATCTTTTACTGGAGTCTTTGTGTGCCATTTCGCTTCCCCAAAACATTAAAAGGTTATGGGGCCAGTATGTGTTTGGGATATAGGATCAGTGAAGAGATGGATTTGTCTAACCGAGAAGCGAGCCAGAATATCTCAAGTGGGAGAGTACCTCGACGGAAAGACACAGGGAGACCCGGTTTCGAATCCCGGTCCTGGACATATCATTTCTCTTCAAAATAAAATATTTAAAATTATGATAATTATTTATTTTAATTATAATAATTTGTGTAAAGGACTATAGCTAAGTTCCCATGTCCGGGATTCGCGTAAAGTATTTGTGCCGATCGCGAGATTGAAATGGCCCCGACGACGAGTTTGACATCGCACCGCAAACATTCTAAACCAATGTTAGTCAATACTCCATGGAGAGCACTGTTTTGTGCGGAATGAATTCTTGCTTTATGCTTATTAAAAATACAAAATAAAATATTTAAACATTATATTGCCTGTTATTACTTATATTATTAGCCTTCTTGTATTTCTCACAATCAAAGAATATATGATATTATTTCAAATTTCAGTAAAAAAACAATACAAATGCGATCAATGAAGAAAATAGTGAAAAACAAGAACTAACTATTTTAGAACTCTTGTATTTTTGAAGAATTTACAAACTCAGTTTACTTACGTTTCTCAAATAATATAAATTAAAAAATTGCCATAAAAGTTTATTTAAAAATAAACACGTTATATAGAACAGTTTTTTTTGCTCTTTTTTTTTATAAAGCTTCTCAAGTGAATCAGAAAGAATACAAAATTACATTTTTAAAATGACTAGAATTATAAAATTATACTTAAAATTATTTCTAGGAATGTCGCGATAACTTGATAAATTTCATCGTCTTTATCACAGATAACTGCATTTTGGACAGCTTTTACGTCCAAAGGATTATTCAAATTAAAAATATGTTTGTCGTCTATAATAATAGAAAATAAGATCGCACAATGAAATAAAATACAAATTTGCAAGAAGTAGAAAATATAAGACTGATGCAATGATTAAAGGTCGCACTTATCAGACAAATAAAAAAAAGCTAATAGTAATAGTATGGTCTGTAATAGTTTGGAGCAGGTGAAAATTTAATTTATTTACTTGTTTAAATTACCAATGAATTAAAAATTTTACATTGCCTAATTAAAAATAAGGTATAAAAACTACTTGAATCTACGTATTTCTCAGATATACAACACTTTAACCTAACTATTTATTGTAGGCATTTTCGGCCAAGACTGTGGTAGGGTTGGGTCGTGAAAAGAGGGAAATTAACTAAGATGGGTCTAGAAACTTAAATAGTTGTGTGGACGCTAGACGAGACTAATCCCCTGCACCTAGGCCGTTGCTAAGACCGCTGCTTAGGCCATTGCTGAGGCGGACTAAGGTTTGTCTCGTCTATTGCTTACCAAATGTCTCATAGTGTGGACGTAGCTTTAGACCAGCGATTTTGGTTTCAGCAACGGGGATTAGTCTCTGCAGCGGCTCCGCAACCGCCTAGCTAGACCAGCTAGACCACGTCTCTGAGACCAGGTCTAAGCAATGGTCTAGTATTGTGAACGTAGCTTAAGCAGTCCTCGATGTGGTGAAGATGGGAGAAATCCCTGAGGGGGAGAAGCAAGCTAATACACGTGATTCCAAGGACCGGTCTGTAATCACAGCGTGTGTCACAGGTGATCACATTGAATATATCAAGAATGCGAAGACATCATGTCAAATGATAAAATCTCAACAGAACGTATTTGAACGGAAGAGTTCTTTTTGGTATAATGAATAGCTGATACGTGACAGTCACGGATAAATCCTTTGGGATTTATAAATTGGATACCTTTAATAGGCGAAAAACGATGTAGTTGAGGGTAATCTCGGACATATTACCTGTCATCACAACCATTGGACAAGACACAGTATAGTATACAGTGTACTGAACCCAAAACATTTTATGGGTTGTAGTGATACGGGTTTCTATATATATATAAAATAATAATAATAATAATAACAAACGATCATGCACCACTTAAACCCATGAAAGATCTGGGGTTCAGTAAATGGTAGAGACTGTATTATTTTTTTGCCAACGGTTGTGCAGTGAGGTGATTTGATGTAAATTACGCTCAACCGCCAGATAAATATTAGAAGTAAAATACAAACTCAAATGTTTAATTACATAAGTTCTTAATGAAACAACAATATTTAGGTTTAATATTTATTATAAACATATATATCAATGCCAATTTTCAGTTTGAATATTAGATTAGTCATTTTCTTCCTTCTATTACAATCATTGGACAATATCTGGACGAGAGAAATTAAACGCCTTTAATAAGAAAAAAAATTTGCTTAAAAGATGCAGGTAGTTGGACATCGCTGATAATTGCAAGTACATCAGCCGTAGACAACCCACGTCTACTCTGAGCAGCCCAATCTAGAGACACGGCTTCTGTAATACCCACGAAACCCGCATCATCCAAATTGATACTAAAAGATATGAATTTCAATGTTCCAGTCAGCGTGCTATCTCCGGTCCCGAAAGGAATATATGTTGACAAGGTAAAAGAAATCCGCGGTAGTGATAGCCCATGTTTCTGAATCTTATAATGCCACACTTTACTCCTTCACTCCTTCCTGACAAAGGAGTGGTAAAATCTATTTTTTGTAGATAATTACCATAGATAATAACTTCCTTACTCCATAATAAAATTATATTATTAAGCTAGAAAAATTTGGTTGTGAATACGATACTTATAATGCAATATCAACGTAGTAAGTTAACTAAAGAATAAATTATATCAACTAATCAACTGAAAGTTTATAAAATAATTCCTTCTGTAACCTCCCTTGTGTCATTTGATGAAATAATCATTATTCGTATAAAAAAAAAACCATTAACACTTTTCCCAAATAATAAAGTGATTTCAATTATATTTCTGTGAAGTTCGTTTTGTATTTGGTGCCCTTAGTACTGCGCTTGTGCGGGCTCAGTCCCAAAGAACGCAGGTGTAGTGGGGAGGTGATGAGAGAGTTGGTCGCAAGTTGAAGGTCGGGTCGGTCTTCTGTCAGTCTTTAGAATAAATGTTTTACTGGAGCCTATCCGTGACTGCCTCGTATCCGCTATTCATTATACCTAAAAGCACTCTTCCGTTCAAATACGTTCTGTAGAGATTTTACCATTTGACATGATGCCTTCGCATTCTTGGTATATCCAATGTGCTCGCCTGTGACACACGCTATGATTACAGACCGGGCCTTGGCATCACATGTATTAGCTTGCTTCTCCCCCTCCTGGATTTCTTCCATCTTCACCACATCGAGGACACCTTACTCTACAAAACTCATCAATCTAAATTTCCATGTGGAATAATTTGATCCACTTAAACCCATGAAATTCGGTAATTGGGGTCCTAGTTACTGCCTAGAAATCCTTCCACCACAGCCTTGAGGCTTAGCCAGGCTTCCTTTTCCAAAGAATTTATGGTGTTCTCGACGGATTGATGACGTGGGAGCAGGGACTGAAGGTCCAGTCGGTGGTTTAATAGGGCAAAACTGATTGCTTTAGCAGGCAACCATTCCTGCTACTGGATTCAGTGATGCGAACCATCCACTATAAAAAATGGGTAACGAAACCACAGGCAGAACCTCATGGGTGGTTTGGAATCCTGCCTATCTCCTAGGTAAGTATTTTCTCCTTCTTTTACCTCCTCCACGTTCCATTCTCCTTCGAGTTGTTCTATCCCAGGATCTGCATTTTTCTCTGTCCCTCCCCATCTTTGTCGTCCCCTGGAGTCTTCCCAATAACCAATCGATACACTTGCTGTTCTTCTCTAAAATATTTATTTTTTATATTCATAAATATGATGAAGAGCAGAGGGCTCAGACTGTCTCATTTGCCCATCGAGAAGTATGCTGTCACTTTTAAAATTATCTTACATAATTAAGCTATTTTATACTTGTTTTTAATTTATAATTTATAAATAAACTAGCGGACCCGACAGACGTTGTCCTGCATGATATTTCTAGCGATTAGGATATTAAAATAAAAGTATGAAATGAAAGAGAAATAATATAATAATTTCATTATTCTTTATTTTGAAATAACACCAATTTTTCTAAAAACAATTTGTTATAATCAATACTGTTTGTTTAATTTTATCTTAATGCGAGTTGATGAACAATATTTTTAGTCATAGGAGTATAAATGAATAAACTTGACGATTTTCCAACGCTGGAACAGGCAGAATATAATTGGCCAAGTGAAAAGACCAGATTTTCTAGATCCATCCCACAAATCGACATTGTTTGACCTTGTGACTTATCGATAGTCAAGACAAATGCCAAGCGAATTGGAAATTGCAGACGTCTGAATGGAATGGGTGAGTCTGAAGGAATCGTTGGCATTCGTGGCAGGAGAGCAACTTCACCTTCAAATTTGCCCTTCAAAATTGTAGCTTCAAGAACATTGCCCATAATTTTTTTTATGATTAATCTTGTACCGTTGCATAGCTTAGGTGCACTAAAATTCCGAAACAAAATGATAGGTGAGATAATATTTAATCGAAAGTTATGTGGTGGCATTCCTGGTAAATCCAGCGAATTCAAAAATTCAACAGGATAGTTGACTGCTTCGTTAGGATCGGTAACACTGTCGATCGATTTGAACAATATATCCCCGGCAATGACTGTTGTATTTTAAAGTTAATAGCGTCAACATCGATATTTTTGCGGCTAAAATAGCTCGTTCAAGAAGCCACGCATGGTTAATATAATTAGTTTTTAAATCTGGAAATATACTTTCAATCAAAGCATCTTTCGTATTTACCATGTTGCAGAAATTGTCTGGCAATTTGATGCATTGTGTGTCTCCATCTAATGGTCTATATTTGTGCTGAGACGTAATGTACTGGTATTTCGCTATAGATATGATTGTTTCATACATGCGTTAATTTCATCCACATATGCAGCGCGTGGAATGACCGGCAATGACTGTCTAGAATCACCGGGCAGCAGGAGTAAAGCACCACCGAAAAGCCTGGTGTTATGATTTAGATCTTTCATCATTCTATCGAGAGCTTCAACTGAATGCTTGTGGGCCATACTGCATTCGTTCCAGATAATAATTTTGCATTTTTGCCATACCGGAATGCATTTTTTTGTTGCACACTGCATCTGGATTTGTGTGAATGTTCAACGGCAAATTGAGTGCTGAATGTGCAGTCCGTCCGCCATCAAGCTAAGTGGCTGCAATACCTGATGAAGCGACTGCGAACGCAATATGATTTTGTGATCTAATGATGAGAAACGTTTTTCCAGTGTCACCTGGTGCGTCCAAAAAAAAAAAGAATCCACCTTGTTCTGGTGTAATTGACAAATTAATTCTATAATTGAATTAATTTGTCAATTCTTCTGTTCATCAGTGAATAGTTGCTCACAAACCAACAATATACGCAAGAAGAAACATTCGCGTTGCTTTGGATGGACTGTGTATTTCGGCCTAATGTATTTCCCATAAATATGCCGTTGTATCCTTCATCCGGAACACCTCGCTTTCACATTTTTTTGTGACATGTGTAGATTGTACCTGTTGCTGGATTTCTTTGTTTGATATTTAAATGATAGCCATCTTCTCCTTCCCAAAACAAAAATGGATATTGCAAAGCGTCGTAAGAGCGATGACTGTCTTCAATTGTATGCACTGTGTTGTCTCTGCATTTGATTCAAATGCGTCGCCAACCATAACAACTGCAACTTCATTAATGGTCGATGCATTATATTGGCCCGCGTGCTGCCCAGATGGTACTTTGTCGGCTTCGATGACGATCGTATAGTTGTCGTTTTGCAGTCTGTTTGAAACGCCATTGAACAACTGGACCAACTGGTTGTGATTCTGTAAAAACGGTTCTAAAATACCCACAATGTCTCCTCCATCTGCTCGATATGGTTGTACTGGCAGCGTGCGTTTATTTGCTGCTCCTCATCACCCATGAAGTAGATTTGCAGAAATTTTGAATCGGTATCAGACATCGGCATTAAAGAACTAATTTGATGATACACTTGGCCCTGAATCTTAAACGTTGATTAAAAATTGCGACCATCCTCTTTCTGAACGATTTTTGTTGCTCCAAATGAAGCAATTTGAAAGCACGATTGAATTTGCGAATTTTACGCAAAAACAATTTAGATTGAGATATAGTTCCAGCCAATAGTGATTTCAATGGTTCCGGTGGCGAATTCAATGGTGGCAATACAACTTTTCCAGACGCAGCAGAAACCGGCCGATTCACCTTTGTATTTGAGTGCATGCCAGTGTTGGCATTGTTTGTTCATAGCAAAAAATGTTAAAATTTGTGAAAGTGACGAATAGTCGATGTCCGACTCATATTCAAACGCAAGGCGAAGAAGTGATGCACGTGTCAATGCGCGATATACTTGCAAACGCGGTTGTTCACGTGTTCTGAATATGTCGGTGACTCGTTGACGGGCCAGTCTTTGCCTCAATGTATTAGCTCGACGGCGTTCGTTACGTTGCTCTTGACTTTCATTAGCACGTGTGATTGCAGCCTGGTTTCTTAAATTTTAATGGTCCGTCAATTGATCTTCTGCCGATCTATTTAACCGACGGTTCTGGACTAATAATGAATTCCAAGTCCGTTGACCAATAGTTCTTCCTCATCCACGAAGACGTGACATTGATTTATGCACGTAAATAAAAAATACACTTAATATTCACTGAAATGCGACACCTGAAATATCAAAAGACACCGTACAAAAAAATTAAAATGTCAAAATAAGGAAACACATTCAATATAATACACTCAAATTAAAATGTCAAAAATAAACGAAATCCTATGCACGTAACTTATAACTGAATATAATACGCTCAATATTTACGTAAATCTGATACATAAAATATCCAAACACAGCATACAAAAAAATTAAATGCATTGGTTGGATTCTTTCAAGAAAAAGAGATTGCCTCGCAAGGAGCGCTGTCAACAGTGCCACAATATGGATATTTGGAATCATATTTGATTGTTCATGTTCCGTGAAAGGAACAAAAAAAAGGACCTATTCAATGAAATATTAAATATTATATCCGTCAATTTGCCTCAATAGTAATATCTCAATTACTATTGTATTATTTTTTTCACTATCGCTATGTCCCTTTTTTTTTAAATTACTATTGTATTATGATGTTATTAATTGTGTATTATGTTGTATAGTTCGTTCCTTTTATTTTCATTACTATTAAATTGTTTTATTATTGAATACTTCTTATTAATAAAAACAAATTTAAGTATAATGGAATATTTTCTGGTTCGTCTTCAGGCAATGCCACCTGAATAACTGCCGATGTTTGAAAGATGTAATTTTCAAACCTCTAAATTAACGCTTTTGTATTTGAAAAAAAATTAATCCTTTTGAAAATAAAATCAGATATTTGTTTTTTCATCATTCCAAGAAAGTGTGTAAATCATGTAGACAGTTTCTGTTATATTTGTGGTGAGCTGACGTTCTGGTCTCAGAGGCGAAAGTTGGCACCAATCGTAAAGAAGTGTTATCAACTTTATTTTGGATGTCAGGCTGGTGATTTTGATAAGAGCTGGGCCCCAAATACATGCTGTGTTTCGTGTGTTAGATTGCTGATCGGGTAAAAAAATGGTCATTTTTTATCATCGTATGCCCTTTGGAATGCCCATGATTTGGAGGGAACCGAAAGATTACTTAAGTGATTGTTATTTCTGTTTGACAAATATTAAAGGAATCACATCTAAAACAAAACTTACAGCTAAGTATGCGAATTTGCAATAAGACCTGTCTTACACAATGAACAGTTCCCTGTACCAGTATATGCAGATAGGACCTTAGGTGATAACTCTGAATCTGACCTAACTGAAGCTGAAAATGCTTCAGATGGCAATAAAAATGATCCTACATATAAAGCCTATTCCAATTCATCAGAACCATACTTTAACAATCAGAAAGACCTTAATGACCTGATTCGGGATTTAAATCTGTCTTAACAGCAAGCTGAAGGTTTAATTTCCAGACTCAAAGGGTGGAATCTACTCCAAAAAGAAGTAAGAATATGTAGTCATCGTGGCTCTCATAGTGATTTCAAGGACTGCTTCTCTGAAGAAAATGGTATTGTGTTTTGTAGAGATATTTTTCAGTTATGGAAACTCTTGGGCTTCATCATCGGCAGTGGCGAGTATTTATTCGCTCTAAACTTAGTTTGAAGACTGTGCTGCCACATTTAGGCAATGAACTTCCATCAATATCTGTAGCGCATGTAGCTAATATGAAAGAGACATATCAAAACATGAAACTAATTTCAGAGGAAATACAATATGGAAAATATGAATGGAATATCTGTGGTCAGTAATAAAGGTCATTGCTTTATTGCTTGGTTTGCTACATGGGTTCATCAAATTTTGCTGTTTTTTCTGCCTCTGGGACAGCAGAGATAGGTCTCACTATGTTACAAAATCATGACCTAAACGTGAATTTATCCCTGGTCAGAAAATTGTGTCATGTGTTCCATTAGTGAGTCATGAAACTCCTCCTCCTGAGTCCTGAAGTATTATTACCTCCATTAGATCCAACAGAGTCGATTTACGGCTTTTAACATAATTAATATGATATCAGTAACCCAGCAAACTATAGACTGAGATATCTCCTTAACAACATTTATTAAAACTGCAAATTACACGATTATTATTTGTCAATAATAATAATTATACATGATAGTATTACATTCTTACGTGTACTAATAATCTTCAGTGGATTGCCTCCCAAATTATACCTCGGGCTACCTTGCGAACGTTACCTATTACTAACTTTTGGGTGTGATTCGTTATGAAGCCAAATAAGTTTTCAAACCCATTTCAATTGTCGTGATGATTTCTAATCAATTCATTATCTTGCTACAATTTCGTGATTTGAAAAATACAAATTGTCCCGTGAGCTCGCTATTCTTCGGAGCGAATATTCTACGCAACAACATCGCTGCACTCCTCAGAACTAAGACGGAACTTACTCGGATTTGGTGGGATGGTCATGGAGGCATCATGTGGAGCTGGTCTCATGGCAGAGGGGATGTTGGGATAAACAATTTTCTTTTTGCTCTTGAACGAGAAACTTTTGATTGTGGTCATGCAAAAATAGCAATCGGTCACGTGATTTGTAGGTTCTCGCCATATCATGGGAACTGCAAATGGCATTGACTTATGTGTCCCATTTAGCCAACCACTCAGAGAACGTGAGCATGAGCTACAGCACATTTTAGGAGCCCATGATTTGTCCTGATCACTTACTTTACATCCAAAGTATAACTCGTATGCCTTCTTCACCAGCGGAGTCAGAGGTTTCTGAGTGGACTTGAATATGACTTCACCACAAACATAGCAAAAGGAATCAGGCTTATTTATACACTGTCGTGACATTACAGAGAAAAAGTGAACTGTTCCAAAAACAATGATAGCACAACTGAATATCCAACTAAGTGAGTTTAGCGAAAGCCTCGAGAGTACTGATCAAATCCTAGAAGAAAATAGTGACAAGATAGGGGCTGAGTGGGAGGGGGGGAGTTGGGGTATTGAGGGTGAAAGGGGGCAGGTGAGGATTTGAATGAAAAGGGTACCTCCATAAAAGATAAAGGAGGGTCATTCCCCTAAAGATCCAAGTAGAGACCAAATCCCTGCCTCAAGCTCAAAAACTGAAAAAACACTTTTAGCCATATTTCTTTAACCACTTGTAATATTCCCATCAAATTTTTTTCGTTCAAATATACTTCATTGCGCTCAAAATCATCGGGCTTTTGAATTTTTTTCACTATGTTTTGATGCCGAAAAAAATTCGTCAAATCCACAAAAAACTCACCTTTTTGGATAAAAAACTAGAATTTCTCAGGAAACTATGCGTGATAGACAAATCTGACTTCAAATTCGTGTTCAGCACATCTGATAACAGTAAGAAAGCATGTTTTGGTTTGAAGGAGGATTTTCGTGCAGAACAGTGCAATCAATAAGCCATTGTGTCTTTTTTTTTCCTTTTTTTTTTTATTTATATAAATTCGTTTCCACTGAGCCTCTTCTCATTTTTAACAGCAATTCTGAAGCAGGTGTGAGCAAAAATAAACTTATGTTGAGAGCATAATTATTAGGTTGGATTTTATGAAATTACACTTTATCTAAGATGGATCTTCTAACTCTCCCAGGGCTCATTCAGCCTTAATAAAATGGGTACCCTTAAATGCAGGAATATCGGACCGGGTTAGTTACATACTACACCGACGCGTGCAGTAGAATATCCGTGCTTGGGGTGAATATAATGAAGGACTCCCCTTACAAAGTGGGCAAAATATTAGGCTTGAATCGAGCCTTCGGGTTCACTTTATTATTATTAATATATATTTTTAATCCAGTTTATTCAGCACTGAAGAAGATCTGCAACGACAATTTCTAATAAACAGTAGTACTATTTAAGGAATTTTTTTAATAATAATCTTTATTATTCTCTCATATAAGGATTGGATGCGGAGTGGCCACCAGTGGTAGAACGCTGGGTTGCCATGCCGAAGTTCCTGGGTTTAAATCCCGCTCGTTAGGAGACTTTTATATATTTTTTTTAATCTATGTGATCTAGGATCCTCCTGGTGCTCACCCAGGCTCTATAAAGTGGGTACCCAAAGTAGGGGGAAACCTGGGGGTTGGGCGTAATCTAGGGCAAATCACCGCCCAATACAAAGTACAGTCCCTACCACGTACTGAACCCAAGACTCTTAATGAGTTGTTGTGGTGCATGTTTTTTTTAATTAATTGAATCAATATGCATTTTTAAGTTTTCTCATATCCAAAACCAGATCAAATTTAGCGAACTCTTTTATGCTTCTTGGAAGTTTGTTTCCGTCTCAGAAATATCGTCTATTTTTAACGAAATATTAGCATTATTCAAAGCGAACTAAAAACACAAGAAAAATGAAAAAAAAGAGTTGACTAGAAATTTACGATTGACAAAGTTTACATGAGTTTGTTGATGTTGTCGATGAGGAATGACCAAGTTGAAAAACGGAAGCAGATTTGGCTAGAAATAGTCCCCTGTGACTCTGCTTCTGGCAACTCTCCCTCGACCAATCCACAAAAGATCCATGGTTTAAAAATGTAATATATATCCACTCAATCCAACAATATATATTATATGCTATATTTTTAGATGGAGTAGATTCGACTTTATGTAATACTAGCGGCCCGCGGGTAGTAAGGCATATTATGGCCACATGTTTTGTATGTTTAATGAATTTTATTATGTAGCTATTATAAGCATAAAGACAAAACAAAATATTTATTTATTATTGTTTAATTTATTTTCATCCGCGTTAAGTTTTTCCGATAGCCCATAAGATACTCATATAAATTATATTGTATAAAATATTTCAATAATGGGAATGAAATGGTTAAGGTAACTTAAGTATATAAGTTGATAAGTATTTCGATCAATATTTTTTGCTCAACGTTCTAGAAACATCATCAGTTATAATTATTATATTATAATAATACATTTTTCTTATCTATAAATCAAACCTAAAAAGCAAAATACTTAATATCTTAGAAGAATACTAAGTGGATGCTCATATTTAAAAAGGCTCACTGGGGGTGTAGTACAAAATCATTTCTAAACTGTACTGAACTTTCTATAACAATATCGACTCTAGCTCGACTAAAACGTAGAAAATATGAATTGAAATCAGCAAGTACCATTTAATGCTGGAGGTCTAAACGGGAGGAGGCCTTGAAATCAGTAAAATAAAAAGCGAGTACATGGCATCAAAAAATAGTGGAAACTCCTCACTAAACATTGGGGAAAGGTATTTGACCCCAACTGAACAATTTAAATATTTGGTGGTTTCGACCTTCGCAGGTAGCTTTCGGAGGAGAGGACCAGCAAAAAAGATATCGACGAAAAGGCAATGAGAGGCAGAAAAGTAGTTAGGGCTTTAAATTATGTTCTGTGAAGGAAAGACGTCACGGCAACAAAAAAGTGACTCTACAATTCATTTCTTACTAGTACCCCCCTATGTGCCTCAGAAACCTGGTCCGTTTCAACTGACTCGGCAAGAAAACTGCTTTCAATGGAGATGAATTTTTGGAGGCGTAGTTGTAGGATATCAAGACTACAACACGTTCCGAATGACAGAATCAGGGAAGCAAAAACATATAACATCCAGTACTCAGTTGAAACGAAAGAACTGAGTTGGTCTGGTCATGTTATGAGGATGGCCGACGACAGATAGCCTAAAAGTGTACTCAGGAAAGGAGAAAGAGAGGTCACCCAGAGAAGAAGTGGATGGAAGGGATCCCTGAGGCAATGGCGGCAAGAGGACTTAGAGAGAAAGACTGCTATCATAAAAAAAAATGGGTTCTATGAATTAGGCTACGACATATGACGCATTGTTGTAGTAAAGTTTATATATATATATAAGTATGTAGGTTATAAACTACTCATGCCCATAACTATTTTAAAGTAAATAATTAAAAATCCTGTTTTTTCCCTATCATAGGATTAATATAAAAATAATATTTCCATGAACGTCACCAAAATATAGTTTTATATTTATTATTTTATGATTTTCTGCTATAGTTAAAAAATTTTTAAGTAAGAAAGAAGCCACAAGAAAAACTAAACTGACTGTTTACCATTCGACATACGTTCTTATTCTCACTAATGGAAGTGAATCCTGGGCCCTAAAGCACTGTGATCGGACCCGGAGAAGACCAAGAGGCACCGGATACAAAACAAGACGGTAAGGACTGCACTAAAAATTGAATCCCTTAATCAGATAATCGAGAAAGGACATTTTCGGTGGTTCGGACATGTAATGAGCATGGATGACTTCTGGACAGCGAAGAAAACTATGGAGGTTAAACCAACAGGAAAAAGACCAATTGGTAGCCCGAGAGTGTCCTGGAAGAACAACCTCCAAAATATCCTTAAAGAAGAAGGGATTGGGTGGGCGACAGCCAGAAGAGCAGCCCTTGACAGAGACACGTGGGGGTCCCAATGCAAAATCTCTACACCGCAAGGTAGAAGAGATGTCTGAATAAGAAAAAATAAAAGATACCTATTCCACTAAACCATGAAAATTTTAGGGTTTAGTAGATAATAGAGACTGTAATGTTTCTTAGCCAACCACTGTGCAGGGATTCGGGAAGTAGACTCTCAACCACCCAATTTTCCCCAAGTAAGATTAACAACTTTGTGGCTCACTCAGGCTGAGTGAGCCTCGGGAGGTTCTGCAGATGCCCACAGTCCCAACCCATGGCTGTCAAAAGATTAAATATATGATGCATATATAATAATATATAATGTATATGATATATATATATATATATATATATATATATATATATATATATATATATATATATATATATATATACCATCATCATCACATGGCGCTATGGTCCATGAAGGACCTTGGCCTCCTCAACAATTCTCCTCCACTTTAACCGATCTCTTGCTGCTCTTCTCCGTGTTCTTACCCCCAGGAGCTTAAGGTCTGCTTCCATATCGTCCAGCCATCGCATTCTAAGCCTTCCTCTTCCTCTTTCTCCGTCTGGACGTCCCTCCAGAATCAGCTTTGGGAGCCTTTTTTTGTCCATTCTGTGAACGCGCCCCAACCACCTCAATCTTGCTTTTTTAATACAAGAAACTATGTCAGGTTCTCCATATAGGTCTTTAAGTTCTTGGTTCCTTTTAATGCGGAAACAATTTCCTTCCTTGGTTGGGCCATACACTCTTCTAAGAATCTTTCTCTCCCATGCATTCAATAATCTCTCATGCTGTTTGGTTAGAGTCCACGCCTCACCACCATAGGCAACGACAGGACGAAGTATCGTCTTATATACCCTTATTTTGAGACTACGGGGTACAGCTCTATTTTGGAACACGTTTCTGAGGGACCAATAGCATCTGTCACCGTTTTCAATCCTCGCCTTTATTTCATGTTCCAGTCTGTTGTCTTCTGTAATAATGGTGCCAAGATATTTGAATGTCTTAACATTTTCAAAACTGCACCCTCTTCCTTGGAGATATCCACTGGACGACAGTTTATATATATATATATATATATATATATATATATATATATATATAATATATATTATATGGTGCAAATATTTAAAGCAACAGAGAAAAGGTTTAATATGGTCCGACGGGGGTTCCTGGGAAAAAGAAAGATGACAAGTCAGACCAAACTGACTGTCTATAAATCGACCTTCCTTCCTATCATATCTTACTCCTCAGAACCGTTGACCTTAACCTCAAAGCACAGAAATCAAATACAAGCTATTGAATTGAGGTACCGGCGAAAAGTAGAAAGAAAACTCGGAGAGATAAGATACGGAACTCAACAATACGGGGTAATCTGAAAACCAGCAGAGACTAGACATGTACTTAGGATGGAGCCAGATAGAATAACCAGGAAGACCTACGAGACCCGTACAGGCCCAGAAGAAGGCCTCGCATATCCTGGGAAGACAGCGTAAGGGATGGTTTCAGGAGGAGAGGAATGTACAGGAACCGAAGAAGAAAGTTGGTTCAGGAAAGGGAGACTTGATTCAGGCTCCTTAAACAGGATCCCCATATTGCACAGCGGTAGGTGAGGGAAAGAGTATGATGATGATGATGATGATGATAATTATATATAGGTTATTTACTAGCAAGCCACCTAAATATTTCTTGTTTAACTTTACTTAGACGCATTAGAATTTTTTTTTGTCGTAGAATATACTGACGTCCATTTAATATAGAAGAAATGAAATATGGTTTATGAAAAATCGGAATTCCCAACTAACGAAGTGCATAGATCTGTCTCTCCCTTGCTCTTTCTTGGCAAGTCAGGAATAAATGCCAACTTGGAAAATTTATTGTTGTTTTATTTAAGATGCATCTCTTACATTCAGTCTATAATTAAATGTACCATTTGGGAAATTATTTAGCTGGTTTATTAGGAATGTTTTAAATTTGTAGTTGTTTGACACCTAAAGGTTAAGACGTATTTGGAATAAATGTTGTAATAAGTACTTTTTATTTTTATTTAAACACATCGTATATAATCAACAAATCTGTGGAGTTAGGAAAAATAAAGTTATGGTCATAAATGTGGCGGTAAAACAGTTTGAAATCAAACTAGTATAGTCTGAGAAAACTGTATTGCAGGTTTATTATGTATGTTTTAAACTGAAGATTAAGACTTATATGAAAAAATGAGTTAAAAGTAAAATATTGCGGTGTTGAATCGTTGTATTGACGAACTATGAATGTCATTAAAACCTGTACCACTACAACCCGTAAAAGGGCCTAGGGTTCTGTTAAGCCGCGTATACACTTGAGCATTCGCTCCGAATGAGCATTCGGTCCTCCGGGAGGGGGAAGCATTCCCCAGCAAGTCCACGCACCACATGAGCACTGAGCCGGGAAGGTAGAGGCCCGAACCCCGAACACGGAATCCAGTCTGCCCTGAGCCCATGGTGAACAAAAAACTTCTGGTTGTCGGTTTCTACTATATTTACATACAGGAAACCATGAAAAAACCCCAGAAAAAGCGATGGTGGCAGAGGAAACTCTACAGGAAAGGAATGCCCAAATGTTAATGACTATTGGGCACGAAACAGAAGAAAACTTCACTAAAATGTCACGAGTGGATTTTGACTTTCTCGTCCATAGTATCGGAGCTAAAGTGGGGAGAAAGGACACTGCTTTCAGAAAAGCCATATCTACAGAAGAACGCTCTGACGCTCAGATTCTAGCTACTGGTGATTCATACTCGAGTTTGCAGTACCTATTAAAAATTCCAAAAAAAGCGATAGGAAGAATAATTCCTGAAGTGTGTCAAGCCGTAGTTGAGAGTCTGAAGGATTATGTCAAAGTAAATAGAAATTAAATATTTATTACAGCATTAAATATTAAACAGGGGGAGTTCAGAGTAGTAAGGGGGTGTTTGTTCGGCCGAACGAATGCGTGCTCACTTTGAAGTACCGACAACTCTCGGCTGGGGCTGAGCAGTGCGGATCCCTTCGTCTTGCCTTGTACTCATCTGAGCAAATCAGGCCGAACGATCAAATGTATACGCGGCTTATATGATTGAGACTCGATGCTGCCGAAATTACACTCCACCGCCAGGTTTTCCTCAAATTAATCATACTCTTTTTATAGAGACTGGGTGAGCCCCAGGAATATCACAGGGTCCCATGGGGTCGATCTATGGCTGATAAAGATTAAATAATTATCTGGCACAACCGGATTTGAACCCGGGACCTTCAGTACAACACCTCAGCTGATTATGCTACGAATGTGAATGTGTGTGTGTGTGTGTGTGCGTTTATCATACATAATAAGTCCAATGCATGTCGTTAACATTAAATACAATTTTTTTTAAATTGATATCGTGAAAAATACAACAATAATTGCGGTTTAAAAAAAAAGTATTTGTGATTCATTAATGTCCCGGAATAACAGTTCGAAATTAGACACTTTGAAGGTGAACTGTACATTTTTAGAAATCTAGTCATCAAGCTTAGTTCTTCGAATAAACAACCGTTCGGTTCCAAGACAACTGATGTTATCGGCAAATAGTATAAGTATTTTTTTTTTCAAGAAAAGGATATAAATACCTAGTTGCTCAAAATGAACTTTATCTTTCAGAAAAAATTATAGAAGCCAATGAAAAAGCATCTAAACGGAATGACCGCTGGCTTATGAACCAATCATAAATATCAAAGAATCGTTTATTTTTTAAAGTGTTAATCATAACCGCTACAGATTATGGACTTTCTGAAGGGATTCCGTTTAAAATAAGAGAGAAGCTCGAAGCCAAGGAAACATCGACAAACCAGTAAACCATTAACAACCTAAGAAGGGTGATATATGTGACTATCTGAAGCATTAGAAGTACCTAGGTAAATATGGTCAGGGGCCTAGGCCAGGTAGAGTAAAATGAACCTTAGGGTTTATTACTTCTACTTTCAAGATAGGTCAGTTGTCGGGAAGGAGAGGCCAGGCACTGGATGAAGCAATTGCAGAGAAACAGCGAGTCGCATACGGCTTCCCCCATATATAGGATTTCCTTATAAGTTTTTTTTTTTTAATTTATTTATTGATATTTACAACTGTATTACAATAATACATCAAGTAAATAGGCTAAGTGATACATAATGACATGTGAAAATGACAAGTAGAGAAACTTGTAGTACTCAAATCACTAGTTAAGCTACGTTTGAAACTAGAGGGTTTGAGTGGGAATGAAGTTTGTTATGAAAGGAAAGATAGCGGGTTCGGGCCGAATCAGCAACAAATGGGACATTAAGGTCATTATGGATGACTTTATTCTTAACAAAATAAGGAGCGTTGAGGATTTTACGAACGATTTTGGATTGTAGGGATTGAATACGAGAGGAATTCGATGGCTTAGTGGAGCCCCAAAGGTCTACTACGTAAGTCCAAATAGGTCGTTTGGTGGTCATGTAGATGAGTCTTTTGTAGTTAATTGGGAGGTTAGAGAGTTTGTCTAATAAGTGTTGAAGTAGCCTGAAACGTCAAGCGGTTTCTTGTCTTTTCAGTCTAGTAGGAGGATTCCAGGTTAATCGTTTGCCGAGATGCAACCCTAAGCATCGGATCTGTTCTACAGGCACCAGTGGGATATTATTAAAGGATACTGAAGGGTAGGAAGTCATTGGTTTACGACGTAAGGTAAAATTGATTTGATGGGATTTTTGAGAATTTATTTTAATCCTCCAGTTTTGACACCATTCTTCAAGATCAGTGATATGGGATTGGAGGCTTTGGGATGCAATAACTGGATCAGTGTTTACTGATAATACACATGTATCATCAGCATACGTGGTAAGGATATTAGTATTAGGATGAGCTGGGGTGTCCGGAGTATAAACTGGAAAAAGGATTGGGCCAAGGATACTACCTTGAGGAAGATTTTTAAGTTATATTGTAAACCACGATCAGTACAAATCTTGTAAATATCATTTTATTCAATAAAAAAAATTAAAAAAACCTGTACCACTACAACTCATGATGAGTCTGGGGTTCAGGACATGGTAGAGACTGTTGCTTCATGGACAACGGTTCTGCAAGGTGACGTCCTAGGTTACGATCAACCGCCAGATTTCTCCCCCTTATTTTGGGTACCCTATTTTTATAATTTATAGGGGCTGGGTGGGCCCTAGGAGGGTCCTAGATCCTATTTGATCCATCTCCCCCTGCAAACAAACTAAATAAAAGTCAAGGCCTGCAGCGGGATTTGAACCAGGATTTCCACCATGGTAACTCAGTGCTCTATCTCTGAGCCACTCCGCTCCCTATTCAATAATTATTATTATTTAATAAACAACTCCTGATCAGTCAGCCAGGTCAGCCTTTGGCGAAGAATAAGAGAGATATGTCTCTTACGAGTCTTTATAAATGATATAGACTTAATATATATTAAGTGCAATGATCTCAGGGTGGCATCCCATTTTATTATTTGGCAGTGAAGCCAATATTGTAGTACCTGGTAGGGACTGTACTTTTTTTAGGTTAACTTGTTTATGGAGGCTGAGTGAGCCCCGCTTCGTCTAAATACCACTCCAATCATGATAACATAGTAAATAACACCACGTCGGTTTATAACCAGGGAAATATTGATTAACAGCACAGGACCTCTAGTAATATATCATACACTCTGAATAAACTAGTATTTTTTTGTAAATATAATTATTATTATTCTCTTGTATAAATATTATACGTCATATTATTATCAAGATGAACTTGCACTTAGGTGATCTATCCTACAATAATATGAGAGAAGTTAAATACTAAAAAAGAATATCCAAACATAGCCAAATCATTAAGATGGTATATTACAAGATAATATCTACAGCCCCGGTGAATAAGTGGTTAAGTCGGATTTTGAGAGAGTTAACTGCTTTCAGATAACCGGAAGCGTATTATTCTCGTAGTTTTGGGCTATAATTGGAGTTGTAATATAAACAATAACTCCTTTTCAAGCCAATGCTTTACTTAGCCCCTTATTCACTTGGTAAATAACTTGATTCCACTTACTTAAGTACCAGAAACGCATTTTGGAGAAAAATAGACTTAACCACTCAATCTGTAGATATTTGGTATTGCATACTCAATAGAGACTAGATCGATCTAAAAATGTCTCTTAAGCGATACATTCATCTGATTCTTTTATTATCATTCATTGACTATATTAGATATTTATTTATTTTTTAATTGATATGTACTAAAGAAAAATAAAAGACAAAAAAAGTCCATAAAACCGACAAGAACATATTATATTACGGTTTGTTGCTAATCGAACAAATTAATATTAGACCAGTTCAGAGGCTGCCAGCTGGCTAAGGCACAGACCAGAAGTGATCGAATTGTTTTATATGGCTAACTGACCATGGCTAAGTTTCTAAACCAAGCAATGTGCTCATCAATGCCATCGAAAATCTATCAGGCCGACAATGAAATCTTCGAGAGGAACTAACAAACACTTATAAACTAATTTATTAAAGAAACGTATCTGTTCCGAAAGTTGTTGCTTCGAGCTGTTAAAGAAACGTTTGTGTTCCGAAGGTTGTCGCTTCGAGTTGTTAAGGAAAACGTATCTGTTCCGAAGGTTGTCGCTTCGAGTTGTTAAAGAAACGTATCTGTTCCGAAGGTTGTCGCTTCGAGTTGAGTCACAAGTTTTAACTGTTTATTCGTTTCACTTTTGATATTATTCAAAAATACAGTTTATCGTGAGCTTTAGTATAGAAAGGAGAATGTGATTCTGGGAATTGTGTAGATTTCGGTAATCATTACATCAAGAAATAAAAGTTTCAACAAACATTTCTTAGTATAGATGATGTTTGTTGAAAGGTTCATTTCATCTAGAAATTGTTACAGAAGTATAAACATTGGTTATCACGTTCTTTTTGCATACTAAGGGCTGATGATAACTAGTATTTTGGGAAAATATTAAAAGGGAAATTTTTTCAGCATTTTTATTAAAATTTTAAATTGTTTTATGCCACCTCTAGAGAGTGATAAGTTAGGAGCAAGTTAATTTTATTTATCTTTAAATATGATTGAAGAAATTCGTGATAAGTTTTAACTTATATTTAACATATTGTCACTGTCAAAACAATACCGCCTATGTACAACTTTTGGTGAAAATGAGTTAGTGACGGTAACGCATTCTACAGGTTGAATCACACACTATTAAAACAAGTTTTCATGGTTAAACGCAAAGCAGTGCTGTAATTAGCAATTGAAAGATAACCGATATACATTAGATAATATAAAATATGGCGTGTTTTTTTTTCTCTCCTGTGAAATAGCCCGAAGTGTAGATAGGCGGTCTTGCTTTGACAGCGACGATGTATTAAGTTTTGACATACTTATATACACTACAGAGGTTACTCAGCCGGGTTCCTGACTGGCTGTGACAATTATTTATTCGGTTACCATGAATCGAGCCTGTGGGATTTTTAAATTCTTCTCAAAATCTCTATAAAGTAGAAACACTAAATTTGAGATTGGCCATGAAATCTGCCAACAATACTTTTCTACGTGAAAAAAAAAATCGAAATACCTACCGAATCGATAGCGTATAAATAAATCGAAATATTAGTTTGATATACCAACTAATCAATATTTCTATTCTAACGAAGGCTACACGTAGTACAAAAGAGCGATGGATAAAATATGACTAACTTTTTTTTTTTTTTTTTCTTTTTTTTTTACTCCCTTTCCTGCCAGAATGGCATACAGGGTTTGTCTCCAGTGGGGGCACACCACTTGAGACACTATTTCGGGATTTTTTTTTTTTCTGTTTTATATAATTTATTTATATAAACCTCTGGAACTATGGTGTAGCCCGGTGCACGGTTGTGCACCTTAGAGCTACACCTTATCCTTGCCGTTGTTTTCTTCCTTCGGTACGGTCATCTCGTTCCGGTCATCTTTCGTCAAGAGGTTGGTCCGGAGGTCTTCCCGGTGCCGGTCTTCTCCTGGTGATCAGGAAGTGGGCTGGACCTACGGCCTTCTTCCATCCGTATACGTACTCCCTGAAACTTGCGTAGTTTTCCTCCTCCACAAGCTCAGGGAACACGTCCTCCGTAATTCTATATATGCCTGTTTGCGTGGATAACCTCGCGCGCAGGGCGTCGTATGCGGTGCATGATGCCACTACATGCTCAGCAGTTTCCGGAACTCCACAGCTGGGGCAGTTCGGGTCCAGGTCATATCCATGCTGGTTTAACTTCCATCTGAACCCGCCGTGCCCCGTGAGGATCTGCGACATCCAGTAATCAGGAAGGACCCACTTGGCTCTTAATCTTGACTCGACGGTGGGGAAGTACTTCCTAAGGGTACTCCCTTTTCCAGTTGTCACCCACCTTCTATTCCACTCCGCCAGTGAGTCCTTCCTGAGCTCTTCTTGCCATTTGTTCGTGTTTTCCCGGATCCTCTCCTGGATTCGGTCCGGAAGTGCTGCCAAGCCTCTTCTCTTAACCTCGTGCTTGGTAGCATCTTCACCAAGCAGGAGGTCAATAGGCATACCTCCCGCCAGGATCTGCACCGCCTCGTGGGAAGTTGTCCGATACGCCCTGGTCACTCGTAGCAGAGCCGTTCTCTGTGCCGTTGCCAGTTTTCTTCTTTGCTGTTGTGAGAGGTTCACGCCCCAGAAGGGAGACGCATACCTCAGGATACCCAAGGTGACTCCTTTGTATATAGTCATACTGACTGGGTACCTGAGGCCCGAAAAGGCTCCGCCAATCCGACTAAGGCCGTTCATTGTCCAGCTCACCCTTGTCGACAGGTGGTCCAAGTGAGGGGTCACATCTAGGTCCCTTCCTATCCTTACTCCGAGGTAAGTGACCACCTCACTTGCCCTGATCCTTGCCTGATTTACTTGGAATGTGATAGGGTGAACTCTATCAGTTTTTCCGCGCAATAGAACGGCCTGTGTCTTGGCGGCTGCCATCCTCAGCGTCTTCCTCTCACACCAGGCACCTACCAACCTGGCACATCTCTCAGCTTCCACTGAGATCCCGGCTCTGCTGTTCGCGTAGACTATCGCGGCGAGGTCATCCACGTACGCCGTGGCAGGGAACCGCTCTTCCTCCAGGACGCCGAGCAACTCGTCGAACACCAGCTTCCACATGGCCGGTCCTAAGACCGAACCCTGTGGGCATCCTCGCTCCACCCTGTCCTCATACCTGTGGTAGCTGCCCCGCACCGTGACTCGTCTGTCTTCGAGGTAGCTCTTCACCAGGGCGAAGATATTGCTCGGTGCCTCGTCCCTCTGGAGCTGATGCAGGACGCTCGGCCACCACACACTGTCGAAGGCGGATGATTTGTCAAAGAGGACTAACATGACATACTTCTCCGCCCTCGCTTCAGCGTCATTACGTACCTGCAGCAGCGCGTCAGCGGTTCCCCTGCCTTTGGTCGATCCGTACTGCCGTGGGTGACCAGCCCTGCTGAGTGTGGGTCGCAGGCCGGTCATTATGAGGCCCTCCAGGACTTTACTTATCACAGGGAGAAGGCAGATTGGCCTGTATGAGCTAGGTAGTTCCTTATCTTTGCCTCCTCCCTTGTAGAGCAATCTCAGATCTGCTTCCTTCCATTGCCTCGGGAAGTATCCCTCATCCAAGCAGGCATTGTATATCCTAAGGAGCCGTTCCTCGATGAGAGGGAAAATATAACTAACTACCAATGTATCCATGATATTAGAAAATGAAGAAAAGTACATTAATAAGGTTATCACGTTTCTATCAAAAGAAGGACTTATTAAGAATATCTGAATTTTTTTTTAAATTGTTACTAAAAAATGATTACACTACTTAGGCTACACCTACATTGGATCCGGTGTGATACGATGAGACGTCGCTAGCAAGCCAAATGACTGAAACATATGGAGAGTTATAACATTTGGTTCTTTAAATTTATAAAATTAAGATTATCTATTAATTATTTTTAATACATTTATATTTTACTATAATGTATATTGTATACACCCCAGCACAATATGTATATTGTATCACATCGTATGTGATAGAATCACGTGGCACCGAATCGGAACCAATGTAGGTGTAGTCTGAGGCGTTGATGACGAATCGGTTTTACGGCTCTAATTCGGAACAACCAACAACCATAAATATTTCTAAACAAAAAAATTTAAATAAAATAACCATTGCTAAAAATAATGGAGGGTCTTAGGTTCAGTATATGGTTAAGGGGAGTGTACTGCTTCAAAGATGAAGTTTTTTCGACTCCGGGTCGGATGTAATTTTGGCGATTTCCCATAAATAAGGGTACCCACTTAAAGAACCTGGATGGAACCAGAATCTCTCGCAGACAGAAGAGTAATTAGGAGACCATACAGCGAATGACTTGGCATACAGAACAGTGACATATAAGAGGGTGCAGTATCTCTCGACCTTGTACTACGAGATTACTTCCGAAAGAAGATAAGGACGGAAGACCTAGCGGATCTTCCGTTGAATCTTCGATTCAGGCTCTCCGCTGATCCGCTAGGCCTTCCGTCCATATCTTCTTCGGAAGTAATATCGTAGTACAAGGTCGAGAGATACTGCACCGTCTTGTATGTCACTGTTCTGTATGCCTAGTCACTCGAACCAAAGGCATTCGCCGCATGGTCTCTTCTAGCAGATGGCAGAAGACACTGTACAAGAAGTGCTACCCTGAGGAAGTACTTCCACACTTTCAGATCACGGTCAGAAGATACACGCCTCCATCCAGAGTATGAAGTCTCACAAATTTTCATGTGTAATGGGGTTTTAGAGAAAAACTCTTAAATGCGGTGTACCGGAGGCCGCTGAGCTCTGTAATAGGCTGGGTGAACCTAAGGAAGGTATAGAAGCATTCAGAACCCACACATCGATCCATAGCTTAAAACCAAAAAAATTATCTGCCACAGCTCGAATCCATGACCTTTAGATTAGTATACAATGCTATTTATAAAATGAGGATTTAGAATAAAAACTCAATACAGAAAATTCCATTGACATAAAAAATAAATTTACTATTAAATACCTTAAATACATATAGATAGTGAGAGCTGAGTTGCTGAGCGGAAAGTTACGGGTTCAAACCCAGCTGTCGTAGATAAATTATTCAATTTAACAGTCAGGGAAGGAGAGGCCCTCCAGGGTCCCACCCAGCCTCTATAATTGGGAGCACTTAATCGGGGAAAGCCTTGTGTTTGGGCGTGTTTTTGGACAAATCATCTCCTGCATAACCGTTGGCTTGGAATTTGTATAGTCCTAACTGAACTGACTATATATAGGACTATGTATAGTCCTAACGGCATAAACTGAACCAAAAATCCTTTCTTTTTATAGATGGATCAAATATTTAACTGGACTACACAATTATTTTTAGGATAATACTGTTCTTGTTATTCATCGCAATGATTTAATTCAAGTAAGAGACAATGATGTCACTAATTTAATTAAACAAGATGAGGTGCTAGCTAACTATTAAGGAGGCATATGGCAAGAGCTCCTGGACCAGATCCAAGCGCTCACTATTTGTTCTTATAATTGATAGTGACTCCCTCTGGTAAGGGACAAAATGTTACATTGAATGTTACATGTGTGCTTGGTTGTCAAGAGATGAGAGTTCCATGAAGAAATGTTTTTTTAACATTTCTTCAATATATTAGTCAGTATGTAATTAGAATACATTAAATTTAGAAAATGTGCAAATATTTTATATAAAATATAGAAATATAATCATATTAATATATCTAGGCAAATTCAAACTTATCACTGCAGTCCTACATATAATATATTTGAAGCCACAGGAAATAAGTGGTTAAGTCAAATTTTATACCGAGGGAGAGTTGGTTATTCTGTCGGAAAAGGAGTTGTATCTTTCTTGTAGTGCATAAATGGGTGTTAGGCCTTGGCTTCAAATGAAGTTATTGCTTATATTGTAACTTCATTTCAAGACAAAAACAAAAGTCTGTAAAAAAACTGCCCATGAATGATAATGGGTTTAGTAAAGGGTAGAGATTGAACTGTGGGGGTCAGCAACCTATGGCCCGCAGGTCACCATGTGATCCATTTGATAAGTTCAAATGGCTTACTTTAGTCCTGGAAATAAAGCATAATATACAAAAATAAATTATAAAACATAAGCATTGATATAGAAGAGAATGTTTATAAAATATTTCATTCGACTATGTTTGTAATTATTCTTTTAATAAAATATTTCTTAATACATACTAAATAGTCCAAGATCCATGGTCCATTTTTGCACTTATACAAATCAAGCTGAATCTTCGTGAATAGATTCGTTTCGATGAGACGCCCAACAATTTCCTGTGCAAACATTCTCGATTGAGGTAGCTAACAGAGGTAGCAAGGATAAAAAATATCGATTGGATGATTCTCAAAAATTTATTACTAACTGGGTTTTTTTTTGTTAAATCTCAAGATAATTATCTAAATTATTTGAAAAAATATTTGTCCTACAAAATGTATGGTTTGATCAAGGAGTCCCCTCCTTCCAACATGTATCGTTAACGAGGTCATCAAAACAGCTGGTTAGTAATCATTTTTGATGACCTCGTAGTAATAAATTTTATCGTAGTAATCAATTTTTGAGAATCATCAAATCGACATATTTTATCCTTGCTACCTCTGTTAGCTACCGCAATCGAGAACCTTTGCAAAGGAAATTGTAGGGCCTCTCATCGAAACAAAGCTATTCACGAAGATTCAGCTTGATAGTAATCAAGTGCAAAAAAGGACCATGGATTCTGGACTAAAAAGACTGTTTTATTATGAAAATATCTCTTATTAAAATCACATTATGGTTGATTTTGACCTGCAGCAAAAAAAGGTCATTAACCCTATCTGTTCTGTTAAGACGATTGTGCAAGGAGATAATTTGTCTCATGCTCAACTTTTGCTCCTATGAAGAGTATCCACTATATTAGAGGCTGGGTGATCCCCGATAGAGCCTGCAGAACCCACAGAGTCCATCCATCACTGTTAACAGATTATATAATTTATCTGTGACAGGCAAATATGAGCCTCGAACTTTCAATTTTTTTTTAATTTTGTGGCCATATGTAATTAATTTCAGTAATCTCTTAAAATGAAAATAAATACCATACAGTCAAATTTGCTTCTCTCTTTACAAAATTAATGATTAGGTACCCATATGAGTATCAAATCAAATCACTCTGGATCATTGTTCATTAAATGCTTCAACAATAGACACAGATCAAAGTCCTAGTTTTTATTTTATATTTGTAATGATTCTTTTCTTTAATAATTTGAATCATTAAGTTTACTTTAAAAAAAAAAAAAAGTGTACCTCACATTTAAGTGAAAGATTAAGTTAGTTAACAAACATCAACAAAGGCATCCACACACACATTCAACCACATAACATTATTTTTAATATAATACTATAAAATAATATATAGCATAATACTGACCTTAGAGTTGGACAAGTACTTAGTAAGGAGCCATTATTGGTTAAAGTAAAATCAATTTTTTTTTCTTATTGTGATTATTATAAAATTATAGAATATTAAAAAGTTAACTAATGTACAATTATAAACATTTTTTTTTTAGAATAGAAAAAATAGAGAATGTTTGGCTTTGGATTGAGGATTTAATACGTATTTGTCAGAAGACAGTTCAAGTTAAATAAAAGGAAAACTTATTAATATTGTTATACAAATTTCATTGATGGGATTTCAATCATAAAAAGTAGATTTTTTTTCTTTAAATTTAGTAGTATCTTAAAACTTTTTCATCATCATCCGCGGCGCAAAAACCCAGTTATTGAGTCAAGGCCTCCTCTAAAACTTTTTCATAGAAAATAAATGCTAAGCAGAAAATAATTGCCTGATTTGATAATTTTATCATTAAAATATTTTTTTCACAAGATTGCATCCTCAAGTCATATTCATGTTTCAATTCTCGATAAAAAGGTTATTAGAATAAATAAACCATCTTGAAATGTGTTTTGCAATATCAAACATGACCAATCCCTGGCGAAGATACTGCAATAAAAATTATTAAAAACATTAAGAAATATTTAATAAAGGAATTTTAACTATTGAACAGTAATATAAAAATAAATATATATATATATATATATATATATATATATATATATATATGAAACTATTTGAATGTTTAAAAAAAAATTATTAATCAATTAAATAAAAATATTAATTTAACATTTTTTTTAAATTGTACCATTTCTGTATAATAAAACAGTATATATACTATAAGGACAGAATCAGCTATATTAAATAAATTTTTTTAAATATTTATTTAATAAAATGATATTGAATTATAGTAAGCAGTTTCCATTTCGACTATTTACAAATAATGGTAAAATAAATAATGGATAAAACAACATAAAAATGTGTATACATATATATGGAACAAACATATACACATTTGTAATAAATTCAATTATATTTTCACATTTCAACAAAATATAACAAATTATTTTTCGAAAAAACATAAATAAATTTCATAAATTCTTTGGCAAAATAAATTTAGCTTAAAATTATAAATCTCACACACAAATAAAAAATAAGTTATTTTAAATAAAATATTCTAAATTAGCACAATTGATGTCCCGTTCTCTATTTTTTATGACTAGTACAAGTATATTTACCCTTAAATGCTAGACTTAACTATCGAGTCATTATTTATATATTTATATATATATTTATTTATTTCAGAATTCATCCCAATAAAAATGTGTGCAAGGTATTCCCTATGAGGTCTCCTAAATAATGTTGATTTTTTTTTTTAAGCACATAAATTGCGTATCTATAAAATATTATACTTGGAGTACAATAAAGTAGCAAGTATCCGATATGAAGTGGAAAATGAAAAAAAACAAAAAACAAAGAAAAAAGAAAAAAAAACAGGCAAATAATCATTTCCGAAATCTCATCACAGCACGCTTAGTAATTATATCATTAATTGAAAAAATATTAATGACATTTTAAATATACACATTGGATGACGAACAATCACACATAGGATTGAGCCAATACGCTGGGCAAGCGGATTTTAGAGCCCTTATATTTATATTGACGAATAAACCTATATTAATATCACTCACAGATTTTAATAAAATTCCACATATAGCAGTACTATTAAAAAGTTTGACACAATGTCAATAAATTTCAAGATATAACTTAGTAATATCTTTAGGTTATACTAAATGAGAAATTTTTGAAGTCAAATATTTTAGCATAGCACCACAATATACATATTTTTAAATAAATTCAGTGCATAAAACTTTTATAGGTTTATTCGCTAAAAGAAAAGAAAATGAAAAATTCACATTTTAACTCCATTATAGCAAAGACGAATGTTCACAACTAAAGGCAGGTAACACAAATGATCAGTCGGTCAAGCCCAAGTTACCGAAATACCCTGATAAAATAATAAAAATGGGCTTCGGTATTGACGGCACAGCCGGCTAAACGTAAACAAAAAATTTACTGTATACATATTTGATTTCACAATTCTAAAATTATAAATGGAAAGAGAAGTAAATATAATCAAATATGGAAAACAGTAAAAGCTAACGATGCCAAATTCTGCACATAAAACTGATGGCACATATTTCATTTTTATTATATTAAGTAAAAATATTTTTATTATTATTATTTTATTTACTTTGTTTAAATCCTAAAAAAAAAACTAAATTAACACGAAATATAGTAGATAGTTATGTCAATTTAATGCTTTTCTAATCAATTTTAATAAATATAAAAAACTGTATTTATTTATTTCACATACGCTTTTACTGTAAACCATCTTAATTAAGTATAACAACTTGAATTGACACAAATCATTACACTAATGAAAAAGAACAAAAAGAAAAAAAGCAATACACACATAAATATTTACAAATGAAATAACTATATCAGTTATATCATTTAATATTTTTTACCATTTAAAAAGAAGAATATCTATCATTTAAGATAATTTTAACAAATATATACAAAAGAAAGATGCTTAAAATGTTTACATAGCCGGTCTTAAGTTATCGCTAACTAAGTTTCTCTTGACGCATCGTTGATAAGAATTGTTAATAGAGAGTGAATCCTATTTGACGGGGAGGAGGCGAGAAGCGGGAGGCAAGGATCAGGTTTCTCGAGAGGCGGCTTCTGTGCTCGGCACCGGGTGGAATCTTCTGCACCTGAAATAAAAAAAAGATACAACATTTATTTTAATCTATTAGGAAATGAATTCCCTTAAATATAAGGGGTGACCCCCACACAAAAAATTATAGGTTTTTGGAATCATTTGGAGGGGGAGGAAAGGTCATGTATAATACCATGTACAGCAAAGCCAAAAAAAGTAACAAAATATTAAAATAAATTCTTAATGCCATGCACCAAAAAATAAAAAAAATAAAATAACCATACACAAATATACATAATAAATGTAGCAAAAACTTTAAAAAGTGAGGAAATAAAGGAAATTGTTTTCAGGGTCAAGGAAAAAAAAAATCTCAGGTGCAGTGAAACCTCAATTATTTACAATTTGTTTATGTACATATAAATCTTGTTAAAAGAAAAGACAAGTTTATGAATTTGTTATTTTTTGAGTATTCAAATAAGTTAGGATGGCATGAGGAAAGAATTTATGATTTCGGAACAAACAATTTTTAAATCATAGTTTCATATCACTATTAACTATAAATCAATAAAGTGGTATTAGTTTTTTTTTAATTAATATTACTTTATTATTAAATTAAGATGATTTAATAAAATACATGGCAACTCTAGGGTAAAGTTTTTCTATTGGGTCCTTTCATATGAAATGCCTGTTTTTAATATTTCCAAAATTCAAATTGGAATAAGTTTAATTTCCGTTGTTTCGTTTGTTTAAGCTAATATATTGTAATAAGCTGTTATCAATCCTCTCTTTTTTAAAATAATATTTGCTATCGCTACAATCGAACGAACATTGCCTAGTATATCATCATGGAAACCAATGTGATCATGGAAACAGCATTTTTGTGTAATATTTTTAGGGAGTTTAAACATGGGCACTTGGCAGCCCAAGCTAAAAGAAACATTACCATCCACATAAGGAGAAGGGTGTTGTAACGAACGGACTATTCGCCATTGGTTTGAGAAATTTCCCGGGAGTGGCGCAGATTAATTCATTTCTCCTTTCTATCCGAAAGGGGAACTATCAGATCCACAGAGTACTGCAGGAAATTGACCTAATAAAGAAATACTTGTCAAAAAAACAACCTGCACTGGCTAATCGGACGGGATCTACGAGTATACTCTTATGACAATGCTAGACAGTGAATTTACTATACTAGCAGGTTTACGAAGTCCTCTCACATCCATTTTGAATAAAAATGTTTTGATTACATACATAAAGTTTTTTTAAACAAATAACCTTTCATTTGAAAACAGATATTTCATATGAAGCAACCCAATAATCACTTTTATTAATTCACTAGGCTCAAGGAAAAAGAATTTACTTCTACATAAAAGAGATTACAAGTCTTATTATGATATTTCTATCATTAATCTGGGGTTATCACTCTTGTTTCATAAAAGGGTAAATTGAGGTTTTACTGTACATACACTTACTGAAGGGGGTAGTTAAGACAAATTATTTAAATAAAATATGTGATAAAATGAACATACTATTATAAATTATAGCGAAGAGGGACGGAGACCGGCCGGAGGCGGCGTGATACCGACCTGGCGTTGTTCTCGTGAGGGAGAGTCGAGCTGTCCGTGAGCGGAGGCGGCCGAGGTGGGACGTCGTCCTGGGCAAGCAGCCTGCGAGGCCTCTGGAACCTCAGTGGCAGCTGGGAGCTGTCAGTGACGTACTTGTCCGCGGCCTGTCTCCTTCGCCGCAGGCCAGGTGTCAGGGAGTCTGGGACGTGTGGTGCAGTTGCGGACCTTCTCAGCTCCAGGCCTTCCCCTTCCGGTCGCTCCTCGGTGGATCTACTCATACATACATAATTAGTCAGAAACGCTTGCTTTAACTGGTGCAGAAAAGGATGTTAAATAAAAATAAAATAAATAAAAGATATAAAAATAAACAATACAAAATTATGAAACGATAAGTTAATAATTTGGTTTACCAAAAAATCTGTACATACTGTACCACCATGACCCATGAAGAGCCTAGGGTACAGTAGGTGGTAGAGACTACTTTTTCTAAGATAACGATTGAGCAGGGACGTGATTTGTCCAAGATATCACTCAACTACCAGGCTTATTTATTTTGGGTACCCACTTTACGGAGGTGAGCCCAAAGAAGGATCTTCAGTTCCCAAAGGATGCATCCTCTGGGACCTAATAGATTAAATAAATTATCTGCCGCAGGCAGATTTGAATCCGGGACCTTCACCACTGCAGCTCAGCACTCTACCGCTGAGCCACATTTCCCTGAAGTGTTTTATATTTCTAAGCAGAACATCACAGTCTCAGTTATTCGCCTGTCTTGTTACAGTGGCCATTGAACCTTGTAAAGATACATTCTATATCAATATTTATATTTCTCATTTCTATTTTTCTTGCCCCTGATGAAGGCATATAACTTAAGCAGAAAAATCAGCACACATGAAAGGAGTTTTTCATATACTGTGTGTTTTTCTCTTTTATTGCACAGTAAACCAATCAACCAGTCGTACTTATCAGCAAAACCTATTGTGTGATCAGTTTTTCTGAGGCTGAGAATTACATAATAGAAGCTTTATTTTAATATTAAGCCAAATTTATTATTAAAACAATCATCCTTAAAATTTTTATTTGAATGACTAATTTAATCTTAAAACACACACACACATATATTATATTTATTACATATTAGATTTTAAACTTTCATTCAATATTATTTCATTTTTTAAATTTGCTTTAAACAGTTCTAACCCTGATTCATAAATATATGTTTTAATCGAACTACTACTCAAATATTAACAATAGAAATAAGCAATCAAATTTGGTACATGCAGAGAATACTAAGAAAAGGGTACTAAACTAAGTACGGTTTCCTACTAAAAGGGACGGAAGATAACATGCATAAAATAATTATAAAAGAAACTAAAACGAACTGTTAATTGTTCTTTTCTATTAGATATTGAACATTTAAATATTCTGAGTTTTTATTACTAAACGAGTACATCATAAATTTTAGAACTGAAAAGAATTGTTGGGAGTCCATAGCAAATGGGTGGAACATCGTATGGTTTAACCATCAAACCTTGAATTTAGATTAGAGCCGCAGGGTTTATGAACTCTGCATTTAAAAAAATAATACATTTTTAAGTAAAAGGAGCCTAAAAAAAGTCTATAGACTTGTCATAACTTTTAGAGATGAATTCCGACAACAGTATTCAGCAAAATGAAGAAGGCTCTTGCCGGATAGTAATTGTTCTGTACGAGTTTCACAGACACAATATCATGTCGAGTTTTTTCTGTTTTCTTTTAAATGTCAAGATAGATGGACCTCACAAACTAACCTTGTATAGAAATGTTAAAGACCATTACATTTACCAGAGAACCAATACTCATTACTATGTTCTAGGCGCCAAATTTAGTTGTAGTTTTTTTTTTTAATCATTACTTATTTACACTGAATAAATCATTACTTATTATCATATTAATACTGTGGAAAGATTTATTTTTGGATACATTATTTATACATACTATCTCTTTGACCTGTGAATGGTCAAAACAAGGAATCACTTATATGTGTGATTTCACTTGGATAAAAAGAAAGTGAAAACAGATATATCAAGGAAAACGGAATGTATTAGATAAACTCTACACTAGTAATATTGGAGCTTTGGTATTGAAGAAATATTTCTGGATGGTGCCTTTTTGGTCTGTGACATTCGGATGGGCTTTATTCTGTCCTTTTAGATATTTTTAATTTTGGTATAATGATGCCTTAATTGGCGAAAGATCGACATATATTTTTGCTTCCTCTTATTTTTAAAAATTAAGGATTCTTGTGTAGATCTTTTCCATTCATTCATATCATTTCTACAACATTATATTTAAAGAGCTATTGATGTTTAATCGACGGGCTTTGGAGGGTTAATCAATAATGGTAATGCATAATACTTACCAGATTACTGTTAAAATAATTATATAATATCACAAAAACACATTGATTATTAAAACAGAAAAAAATCTCTGATGTATTAGTATTGCTGTTTAACATCATAAATTCTTCAAGACTACCAAGTTCAAGAAAGAAAGGTTGATCTTCATAACATTAAGCATATTATATTATATTCAATTAAAAATTAGAAGTTTTTATTTAATCTTAGAAGAAATTCAAAAGCTCAGGATTAAATTTGAGCCAGATCGATAATTTTATAATCTCACTTCAAAATAATCATGGAATTACACTTTTCCATAATATATATAATGATATATATTGGCTTCTACTTATCTTAACTGTTATGGAAATATATTGGAAATGTTTTGGTTCTTGAGCCTAAAGAAGTTGAAGTAACTGACTGAAACTCAAGAACAAAAACATAATATATATATATCCATAATATTCTAATAGTTTATACAAGCATTAATAAACTATATCAAGTGGTTCTGTTAGATGTGCTACAAAGAAAAAACAAGGCCTTGAGGGATAGAAATATAACCTAGTGCAGCTCAGATTGCCTGATGTGTTTTGAATAAATTTTAATGGCTGTGATTAGTTGAACAAAGCGTTATTAATATTTTAAAATACCTAATTTAAAAGCCAAGGTTAAGGGTAATAAAGTAAAATTGTAAATATCATATTTTAACAAAAACTTGATCATTATTTATACATGTTAATAATTTTACTTCATTATAATTTATACCTTGAACCCTACAAAATCGAATTCCTCTGATAATTTTTTTCCCTCTCCCCCATTATTTTTAAAGGCAAATGAATCGATAATGTACAAAGTGAAAACGAAAAGCTTTCTTGATAAAATGAGCGTGTATAATACTCCATTTACTATGACTGTGGGGTACCAACTGTCCGCCTTGCACTGACCGACCCCCATTATCCTATAATTGTTATGTTATGTTGTATACTTCATTTTATCCCAACTTATATGATTATGAATTCATTATACTTTAGAAATTATTTATACATAATAGAGAGAAATATCAACAATAAAAACTAGAAAGTGTGTTAATGATGCAAAATAAAATATAAAATCAAACCGAATATAGATAAAACAATTATTGTAAAATCCAGATTTTCAAATAAAGCCTAATAAAATTTATAAATACTTTATTTATAAAGTATAAATCCTTTATTTTCACAATTTTTGCCTACAAACATAATGAATCATCAACATAGGCCTGATGTGATAATGATGAATAATAAATAAATACAATAAAAAGTAAAAGAAATTAAATATAGATAAAAATGAACACTACCCTAAAATTTGCAGCAATTTAACCCTCTTTGATGGTGATGTAATAATGCAAAATTAGAAGCAAACAAAATAAAAAAGAACTTAGTAACAGAAACTACAATAACTACATAACAAAACTGATATTTGTTATTAACAAAATGAGGTATCTTGTTCCTAAGGTTGTCGCTTCGAGTTGAGTTACAACAAGTTTTAACTGATTTTTCATTTCTTTTTTAATATTTTCCAAAAATACAAGTTATCGGGAGCTTCAGTATGGAAAAGAGAACGCAAATATGGTTAATGAGTAGATATTGGTAATTACTTCATCAAGAAATTAAAAATTTCAACTAAAGATATATGTTTGTTGAAACGTTCATTTATAGATGAAATGATTACCAAATTATACACATCTTAAATAGTTTTCCATACAAAAGCTCATAACTTGGAAAATATTAAAAGGGAAACAAATGAAAAGGTAAAACTTGTTGGGACTCAACTCGAAGCGACAAACTGCGGAATAATTACCCAACATAAAAAATAAAATATTAAGCTGACTGAAGCGAACAAAAAATAAATAAAATCAAACTTGTGAGGGAAAAAAAAAGATGAGGGGTAAGGGTAAATAATGCGATAACTTGCCAAGCAGTTGAAGTGATAAAGATAATGATAAATACCTTGAATCTAAAAACATGGCTTCGGTAAGACTAGACCTCTGCCCTTTACCACTCACCGCGATGGGTATTCTACTTCCCTTACCGCTGGCCTTGAGCCTAGAAAACAAAATGGAGCAACGCTCAACCAAGAGAGGAGATGAATCAACACTAACACACACCACTTTTATTATCTTCCGGCCAATCAAATTTGAATATGAAATTGTTTTATTTCCGAAGATTTTTTTTCTGAAAATCTTCTCATCATTATGATGGATGACTGTTGTACTTAAAAGAAAAAAACATTTTTTTTTTCTACAAAAGGTGTTTAGTTTTGTTTGTAAAGATTTCTTCGTCACTTTATTGAAAAATTATTACTTAAATTACAAATCTAACATCCAGAGGTATGAATTTTTTTTTGCAATGGTAGGTTATATTAAATTTCAATATAAAAAAAAAATCTAAGAAAGTTCAATTTAACCTGAACAGGTCTGGGGTTCAGTACATGGTAGAGACTGTACTGTTTTCCCATGGTCAAGGTTGTGCAGGGAGGTGATTTGTCCTAGATCACGCTCAACTGCAAGATTTTCCCTCATTAATTTTGGTACCCACTTTATAAAGGCTAGATAAGCCCCAGGAGGGTTCTAGATCCCAAATGACCCATCTCCGGCTGCTGACAGACCAAATACAAGTCTTGCCAGCAGCAGGATTAGAACCAGGATTTTCGGCATGGCTACCCAGTGCTCTATCACTTAGCCACTCTGCCCCCCTTCAATTAAACCACCAAATCAATAAAAAAAATTAAGATCAGTTGTTCTTTGGGAAAATAACCAATAAAGTTGTAACAAAAATATATATTTGATAATTATTGCTGTGCAATAAACACACATTTATCTAGCTCCATTTAAGATTAGACGATATTAAATTTGGACAACTATTAACGGAAAAAAAATAAGAAGCTAAAATTCATGATTACAAGAAGCCTAACAGGAGTTCATCCAATACCCTGGGGAAGCACATTAAGGAAGTATCGGCACTTTCAAACAAACATGAGGCACTGTGTAGCAAACTTGAATGAATGCTATTAGGAATTTTTACCTCGTAATTGGACAATACCTCGTATTCTTTTGTCAACTCGCACCTTTCAAAAAGTATTAAGAATTTGTTTGGTCCCCACTCTGTGGAGCATGCCTGAAATGTTTTATGACCTCAGCCATTTAAGTTACTCTAAAAAAAGTAAAATAACCTGGAATTTTACGGGCCACTATAACTCATAAATGGTTTTGGGTCTAATACATGTTAAGGATTTATTCACTAATAAAAATAGAAAAAAGGTTAACAACATATAAATGGGGTTTCAAGACAGAGTTTTAGTAAATTATAGGACAGTTGAATCTTATGGAAATACAAATTTATACAACTAAAACAATATTCTATAAGAGGTAGTAATTAAAATAATCTTTAACATTAAAGGTGAGGGGGTGTAATTATGAACAAAGTTACTTAATTCTAACTTATATGTTACTTATTGATTTTAATATTGTCTCTATCCTTAAAGGTGCGTTTACATGGGCAATAAAAATTGCAGATTGCCGAACATATTGGCAGCAATTCTATCCGGCAATAGTTCTGGCAACACAAATCGCAACCACACTTTGGTGATTATATCTGATATTATTGCCGAGCAACATTGCCAGGAAGAAGTGTTGAAACGAGCCTCAATCGGCCAGTTGTGAAAATGGACGAGATGGAACTAGTCGAAGTTAGTGCAGCTTTCCTACTTATTCGATCTGCAATGAAAAAGCAAGAGAAAAAGAGAAATCGATCTTTGTGGATGCGTTCCTTTTTAAGTAAGCGGGATGCTTCCAAAAATTTAACAAGTGTACTGATGCTTGACAATTACCTTTTCCAAAGTTTCACTCGAATGCCAATGTTATGCCGCCAGCACTTTCACTTTTCTTATGTATTTTCCTTTTCTCACTTATTGCTTAAGTCCTCAGACTTTTGAAATTTCTTATTAGCTTCTTCGGTTGTGATACCATGCTCATTGGCAACAGCTACCCAACTGGATCTTTTTCTACAACGGTCTATGTATACAACGGATTCTACATCCCATAACTCCGGTCATAAATTAATAGAATGTATAAAATTAATTGAAAAAGTATCCACTTATGTAGTGTTTTATTTGACTGCACCCCCAACTATTTTCTTCCTTACATCATCCAGTCAACCATTCCTCGCTTCTTATAAAATTAATTGTTTTGTCATTTCTCCGTTTATCCATTTCCATTATAAAATAGAGACAAAACAAAAAAATAGACATACAATAATGAAAAACAGACAGTAAATAAAAAAATAAACAAAAGACAAGAGATCAACTTTCGGGAAGGAACTGAATGAAAGAAAAGCCGGTCAGGGGAAAAGGAGAGTGCGAGGGAAGCATTTGTAGACAGAGATATGGCCAGGCAATATGAAATATTCTCCAACCCCTCTAGACAACATCGGGAACCCCTCGGCAACACCCTCTGACAAACTAATCTCCGGGCCATGTCTAAATATGACGACAACATTGCCTTATATTGCCACAATAAATTGCCGTAAAATATGGCCCGTGTAAACGCCCCTTAAGAGCCATATGAAAAAAATACAATTTATATCCTTTTACAATACTTAGTTTTTTTTCAAAAACACCAACAGAATTTCTATTGAACCTTCAACTATTTCTATTATACCTTCAAGACTAATTGTCATTCCGAAAATCCTGCAGACAACGGATAATTTTGTGCACTTAAAATCGAATATGTTCAACAGTAGTGATAACTCGGCAGAATTCACATGTTGGGTCCTCCCCATTCATGTAATTAATGTGAAATGTCGCATTTTTCGAAAATTTAGCTTCATATCAAATTACATAGAACATGTTAACACGAAAAAAAAAAAGAATTGGATCAACAAATTTATGATAAAAAAATAATTCTGCCACAAAATAGTAAATTCATTAAATTTAAACTCTTCTGAGTTAAAGCTACCTTTTTTTTTCTAGTAATATACTGCAATCGAAATTCAAAATTTTTATTTCCTAAGCCTTTTAAAACAAATTTGTGAAGAAAAATGGTGGAAAATTCTCAAGAACCTTAAAAAACTATCTATGGAGTTGTTATTTTTAAATATAGGATTCATTAGCAACACTTATGTGTTATTAATTTTCAATCAATACTTGTTATTTAACCTTTTGAAAATCATTTGCAGTAGTAATACAGGATTTGATAGCAGTGATTCACAGATCATAAAGGACTTCTTGTTGTCTTGATTTTCTGCTCCAAGACTATTTCACTGCTATCTTCCAATCATAAACGAAGTTCTTCTCACTCACAAACCTAGTAAACTCCTCCTCAGTGAAGAACAAAATACTTCCTGAGGATGAGAGCTAGTGAGAAGTTGATAAATCCTCAGTTGTAAATTTCAATAATACATTTTTTTTTTAAACATTTACTATTTAAATGGTTGGTGTAATGATAAAATATAAGTTTTTTAAAAATGATATAAGGATAATATAAAAATAATAACAATATTTTCTTTATAAGATTTTACTTATATACTGGAATCAATCTTCTTGATTTATATAATAGTATAGAGAAGAAAAAAACATATTCCATTCAATATTTGTTTTTTAAACCTTACAAATAATTAAAAAAGGTTTTGACATTTATTTGTCATTCTCAATTTCAGCAATGTTCATTTCTCATACAACTTCATTAAAATCATAAGTCCAAATCATTACTGTGAAACAATAAAAATACACTTAAGGTCAAAACATTCTTTCAAAGTTTGGTATAGTACAAAAGTTTGGTTTTCAATGTAATATTGTATTCATGACCATGGAAGAAAGACAATTTCCAGGATTTTATATAAGTTTAAACTGTTTAACTTTGAAAGAATGTATCCAATTAACACTGGATATGCAAAAGTTAGAGCTCCCACTGTAGCATCGTACGATTAGCCATAGCACCATAAAGAAGCGTGTTAAATAAACAAACATTTGATTAATTATGTAAATGACATTGTAGATTCAGAATAACTTATTAGTCAGTGTGCGAACGTTTGGCCATGATGCCATGATTCTGTGGGAAACTAAATGATTATTTACATTTGTAATTAAGTGTATTTTTATTGTTTCACAGTAATGATTTGGACTTATGATTTAAATGAAGTATGAGGAATGAATAATGCTGAAATTGAGAATGACAAATAAATGTTTTTTAATTATTTGTAAGGTTTAAAAAACAAATATTGACTAATATGGTTTTTTCTTCTCTATCCTGTTACATATAATAACAATAAAATAAAAAGTCAGAATAATTTTTTTAAGTTTTCTTCATTATTTTTTGTTTGCCATAAATCTGATGTATATGCAACTATATATATATATATATATATATATATATATATATATATATATATATATATATATATATATATATATATATATAACTATATATATATTTATCTATATATATATTTATCTATATATATAATTATATATATATTTCTCTTATATAATTATTGTTATAATTTTAATTTTTTTTTCTTTCTCTTCTTCTAATCTGTTTTTAAAATAATGTAACTTGAGGTAATTCATATTTTTTTTTAATATTCTTTCTCCCTTACTAAATTATTTGTAATAATGAATTAGTGTAATTATTTTAAACTCTAAGGCATAATAGCTTACAATACCTGTATTGTTATTCTAAAGGCACTTGTCCCAGAACAAATAAAGACATTATTGTTATTATAACGAACATTGAAACTGTTAGCACCAAGTCAGGTTGAGAACGATACAAAAGACAAGTCACTTAACCGTCAACCGATCGAGTGATGTTGAAATCAGTTGGTAATATAAATAAAAGGTGTGAATAAGGAAGAATAGGTGCATAGAAAATTTAGCATAAGAAATAGTTGAAAAGTTATAAATGACCTCATAGTCTAAAGTTGGCTACGTAATGTTTAACCATGCAACATGAAAAATACTCAGTTTTATTGCAAAAATAATACAAGAAAAAAAAATTAGAAGACGCCCTTCAGTAATACATGTAAGAAGCATATAATATTAACAGGTTTAAAGATAATTACCTGTTTTCCTGCTCCTTGACGGGAGATAAATTGTGTTGCTTGTCTTTACTTGATTCTTCTGTTGCATCATAATACAAAGAGGTAGTCTCTTCGCGGCCGGTACTAACTGGGCTACAACCTCCCTTCCCTAGATATAAGTGAAAACTCTCAACTGGCAGTCAAGATGCCTGTAGTTTATCATTTGTATTAAAAGTCACAGACGAACAAACTGTAAATGACACCACATAAAAATATATTACTTAGATTTAAGAAAGATTATTATCGGAGACTTTAAGATTTTTCTCCGAATCATATTGTATATTTTGTTCTGCGGATGAGGGGGAAGAAAAAAAAAAATCAAAATATTAATGGTATAAAATTCAGCCTCCTTCCATGCTCCTTCACACCCATGCAAAGAGGAGTGTGATGACAGGTGAGACAAAAATAAATTAAAAATCATACAAATGATCTTTAAAAAAAAAAAAAAAAAAGAAAAAAAAGATACGTTAAACAATACTGTGTAGAGGGAGATAACACACCATGCCATTTACAGTTTGTCATGTGATGTGTGAACAGTGTTTGTGACTGTTAATACTCATTCTGTATTGAAATAGGTCACCTTTGAGGTCGGATTTTCTTGTTTCTCTTGTCGTGGGAGCGGTGTGGGCCGACGTTTCATGCGACGATCTGTCGACCACTCTAATTTCGAGCCTACCGGACACAGGTTGGATGTCAATATCATCTGAAAAATAATCATTCAGACATATTCTGAAAAATTCTTCATTGGAGACATGCAAGTGCACATTTATTATTATTAAAAAGGTGATCAAAAAATTTAAAAAATAAGAATTTTTTTTAAATATTTTAACTAGTATCATGCCCCCTCTGACTTGTCTTCACGCCCCCCTGTAGGGCATGAAGATGTCAGACATAAACGACAATAAGGATTAAAATTTACCATCGTCTGCTGTTGTTTTAGCGGTAACTAAAGATGATTCTTCTTTATCCTGCGAAGATCTCTGTTTCTCCTCTTTCTTTTGAGTACCATTGTATATTGGCTTGGGGCATGTTAAAGGCATTGCCTTAAAGGAAAAGAAATATTAATAAAACAAATAAATAACACCTAGAAAATTTTATCATAAAATTAAAAACATTACCGGTAAGCTTTGTTTTCTTTTATGAGTCGTCGGTTGAGAACTCCTAGTTGCTACATTTCTCATCACATCAACTTCGTACCAAACTTCATCGAAAGCTGCTTGCTGCAGAAAAGGTGGCTCAAGACCACGCCTATAAATAAATAGTCAAATTTATTGATTTTAATGCTATCAAAATAACATGCTGTAATGATTTGTCTTATATTTTGATGATTTTTTCTTTTTTTTATACTTACACCGATTGACTGTGTTATGTTTGATTTACATTGCAAAAATATTTTGTTGCTAATAAATTATTAAATAAGCAATAATATATCAAGTAATAAATTATTAGTTGAAAACATGTTAAAATATAGACATTGTATTTCAATGATGATCTGGAATATTTAGAGTATTTTTATAATTAGATTTGTCATTTTTATACTATTAGTCATAATTTTTCTTACTATATGAGGTATATATATATGTATATATATATATATATATATATATATACTATTTTCTTTCAGGATTATATTGAAAGTTTGGGATGATTGAATACAAAAAAGCAAGTTATATGATATGAGACGTTCAGAATCAACAGCGAGTAATTCCAAAAAAAAGAACAAAAATTGACTTGTTCCACATTTTTTGTTAAAATAAAGAAAGAAATGAGGCAGTAAAGTTTTAAGTTAGACAAAATTGATTGACTAAACTAGTATAAATTTAAAACACCAATTTTCGAAATTTTCTTAATAATTCAGCTTTTGATCCTGAACCTCTCATATATCTTACTGCTTTGATATATGATTATTTGCTTTAATAAATAAGAATTGATAATAATTACATTTTGACACAGGAATTTTATTTGTGAATGTAAAAAAACTATATAATGGATGACTTTACTAATAAATGATATTACCTAATATTAAGGCCGATTTCTGGAACGCTCCAAGCACGCGGAAGCACAGGATGAAGTTCTGGGAAAATCTCTATACTTGCGATATTAAGACATTTCACTCTCGGCTTTCCTTCAACTTTATTCTGAAGTCTATTAGATTTTTCATTGACTAGATTGGTGTTATTGTTGCCAGAATTCCCCGATTGCTATTTTAAAAAAATAAAAAAATAAATTGATAAAAGATTTTAAATTTGAATTTGTGTTTGTTTTATCAATAAAGAGATATGAGACAAACCTGGAACTGGACATTTTTAATGCAGCTATGCTTTGTAGAATCTTCACTGATTTTGGAAAGGTGAGGCTCTTGAACAACAGGTGTTTGCCCGCCTTGAGGCTGTGTCGTTTGCTTCTTTTCGCAAATTCCACTCGCGTGAGATCCGGTCTCAGGGATCGTAAACTGGGGTGCCTGAAAATTTTAATACATTATAATATAATCAATAAAAATGAGGGAAAATTCGAAAAAAGGCATGAAATATTTATTAGAATGCAATTGAAAAACTAAGCAAACCAAACCTTAGTCTATTAAATATAGGGAAATGAGCAACAATTCCACGTTCCTCCAAATTCTATCACTACTAAAATCCTACAAGTTATAAAATGTCTCTCAACAAACAAAAAATTATTTTTACTTCCCTGATGCAGCCTCTTACTACAAATAATGACTTACTTAAATATCTCTTTAATCGATTATATTAAATATATATAGCCATAATACATATTCATTCTAACCTTCTCGATTATATCTTGTTCGATATTAGTTAAAAAATTATAAACACTCGATATTTGGAAATGTACAGGATCTATATGATATCTTTAAAAGAGTTAAAGTCCATTCAGGAGAGGTTGAAGTTGGCCCAACATAAATCCCATAGGCTTATCGCCGTAGCTCTCACTGCGACTGAAACTGCAAATTTATAAGTCCATAATAAAATCTACAATGCTCCATGGTGCTCCGCTTTCGAGACACCTCTACAAAACAACCCTGATGCGCCTGCAGCAGTACCAAAACTCCATCCTAAGACGGATTGTTCGAGGCACATTGCTCAAGAGGGCACGTACCACCACCATCCGGGAGGAGCTTCGGATACCCTTGGTGGCCGAGTACATAGGTCGGAGGCACATACATTTTTTAATTTGATTTGACGGAACCCCCTATTTAGGGACATAAAACCACCTCCCAGGCCTGGGAGATGGCAGGGTAGAGTCCCCTTGGTCGATGTGCTCTCGTTGATCTAGGGATGGGGGGGAGAGGGGGGGGGGATTCCCTTGTCTTTATCCTATCTTCCTTTCATTTCCTCCCCTCTCTTCATTTTTCTCTTCTTCCTTCATCTTCACCCTTCTTCTTCACTTCCATTTCTAATCCCCTAACCGGTCCCTCCCTGTTTTGAATCGTATAAAGTCAGCGGCCTTGTGCCAGTTTGAGAATAAACCGCCCTCAGCGGACTCAGCCTAGGTTATGCCTTAAAATTCCGAAAGGTAATAAAAGGCTTTTAGTTTATACAGCAGCATTGCAACTATTTATTATATTTGTAATTTGTATATATTTTAAATAAATCTTGGAGGAATAAAATTAAAGAAGAAAAAAAAAAAAGAGTCCATTCTGTTCTTGTTATCAGTCAACTGGATATACACACAAGAAAATGTGCTTTTCCATAATATTTGTTCTTTGTTATGGTCTAGCATTGCTAATTTAAAATTAATAATTATTCCATCACTTCAGCTAACTGCTGAGTAAATGTACAAAAGAAGAAACATTAAATAGCCCGATCGAAAAAGAAAAAATTAACTAAAAATTACATTTTTATTATTTCAATTCATTTTATTGAAACTTCTCCTTAGCTTTTTTTTCTTATTGTCATATGACCCAGTTGTTTCAGAATCGGAAACCATCTGAAAACAAAACTGATGATAGGGAACGATGGAGTATAAAATAGGATTAAATTTAATATTAAATCTACACATGTTCATCCTCAACTATCACCTAATCATTAATTTTATTAGTTTTTAATTGATTTTGGTTTTTGAATAATTTATTTTTAGCATTTCTGCGCATTTGATTATTTCTAAAATAACTTAAATATTAAATAATTAATATTTTAAAGTTTCAGTTTTATTATATATATATAAAAACATAAATTTCCAATGAGTTCAATTCACTGGTATCTAAAAGAAAAATAGCTTGAAGTAGCAAATAACAAATAAATTCAAATGATGCTATAACCTATTATATGTTTTTATTGATAGCATCTTAATAAATCTTATAAAAGGTTAGCTGAAAAATTTCTGACTTCATCATGGAGATGGCAGCACTTGCCAACAAAAGATGAGTGCTGCTTTGGAAGATGAAAACCAAAGTTTGTTTTTAATTTCTCATTAATGAACAAATAAAATTAAAGTTATGAATAAAATTATGGTAAATAAAAATACAATTAATAGTGTTCAGTCGCAAAATAATCTCATAAATTAAAATTTAAATCTTCCCGGGTCTCGTTCACAAGTGTTACCTTGGCGACAGATAAAAGGGACTTTGTTTCCCCCACCCTGTCATCTCGCACTTCACTTGATTTCCGATTCAGGCTGGAAGCTATCTGCATCTCTCCGCTCTTCTCCACTAAAACTAACCTTGCCGTTCACCGCATGGAGGTCATTGATGTTATTGGCCCATAGCCCTAGATCGCCTAGCACCATATACAAGAAGTACACCATCGATAGCACCAGATCGCCTGCTAACCAAAGGCAATCAGAGCTCAGGAAACGAATCCTTCGCTTGCAATCGTAAGCCCACCTTTTCATTCAACTATTAAGAGGGAGCAGTTCACCGGCCATCAACCTCAAAGAAAATATATTAAATTCACCTTACAAAACAAAGACTCTAAATTCCATCGCCATGTGGCCCTGTCGCCCAATGTTAATGTCTCGTTTATATGAATCATCATTACGAAATAATAATATCCTGTTCATCACATTGTTCAAATCATTCTTCTGTAAAAACAACCATTCCCTATGTACATACTTATAAGTGATAATTTCTTTATTTTTCTTTAATTGTAACCAATGCATAACCTATAATTAAATTTAGATTTAATAAACTCCACATGTTTCAGTATCTGGCCAAATTATTTAATTCCCCGAATCTATTCTACTGATATATTTTATTATTTATCTTTTCATTCAGTCTAATCACGCCGGTACAAATTAAAAAAAAATTGAGGAAAAAACTAAACGATAACTTAAAAATATATTTATAGCACAAATTTGAGAAAATACTTACAGCAGTCGTCGATGTCAGTTTATGCTCAGGACTAGGCATGTTTTCACCTTTCCATTCATTGTCAGTAGTTTCTTCAGAATCATCAAACTGAGATTTCCATTGCGACACCAATGTCAAACCTAAAACAGTTTTAAAAATATTTCATATAATAAATATATTTGAAATGATATAATTAAAGTTATCACGATTGTATTAGATAGAAATAGTGTAAAGATCCCACAGCCGGATTCGAATCCGGGGCACATTCAGCATGGGAACTCAGTGCTCTACCACTGAGCCACCCCGCTACTACCCAACGATAAAGTTGCTCCAAAATATTTAATTTGAAACATAAGTCTCGAGAAAAATTTGTACGTAAGTTACAAAACACAGAATTCATAGGGTAATCCAAACAAAAAAATAAAAATACAAAAATGATCATTTTGTCAACAGTTGTTTTTAGAATGATGTAATAATAAGCATCTAATTACATCATACTAAAAAATATATCTTTTTATCATATCCTTTCAATAAAATTACTAAACAAAAGCAATTTTACTCATTGAATGTATTAAATAGAATCTAATATTTTTATTTTGAAGAGAAAAGATTTGCCCCCAGCCGGGATTCGAACCAGGATCTCCGCCTCACCGCAGCAACGCTCTAACCATTAGAGCCACCGGGGTCGCTCCCTACTAGGACAAATCTGTTCTCTTCACCGATCAACTGTCCCCTGTGTTCTCGCAATTTTCCAATGTATACATGAGGAAGAATGTTCATTGAACATTACTTGTAATTTTAGGATCTTTTCGAACATTCTTCCTCGTGTATACATCGCAAATTTGCTAGATCACGGGGGATATGGGATCGGTGAAGAGAACAGATTTGTCCTAGGTAGGGAGCGACCCCGGTGGCTCAAATAGTTAGAGTGTTGCCACGGTGAGGCGGAGACCCGGGTTCGAATGCCGACTGGGGGCAAATCTTTTTCCTTCAAAATAAAAAAATACAATAAATTATAAATAGAATTTAGATGATTTTTCACAATTTATGAAAATGGAGATATTTAGTTTTGAAAAACCATGACACAATGAAAAGGAAAAAAATAAAACTTTTATTCAGACCTTAGAATAAAGATCATAACAAAAAACATAAGAAGAATTAAAAATAAAAAAATTAAAGATGATTTAATTTTCAGAACAGAAAAAACCCAGTGCAATTACGACCCATGAAGAGACTTGGATTCAGTACATGGTAGAGATTGTACTGCTCCTGGGACAATAATTGTGCAGGGACGTGATTAGTCCAAGATCATGCTCAACTGCTAGGTTTTTCCCTCAATTAAGGATGCACACTTTATACAGACTGGGCGAACGCCAGGCGGGTCTACAGACACCAAAACTTCATGGCTGTTAACAGAATAAGGGAATAATAGTTACCTCCTCCTCCTTTGGTGACTTGTTGCGTGGCCGATACGTTCTCGTCGTCTATAACGGCAAACTGGGTCACGGACAGGTCTCTGTTGTTCTTGCCAGAGATCAGAGGCCGACCAGCAGCGACTCTTCTCCTTCCACCTCGCAGGACAACTTCCTGTCCTGCAACCAAAAATATAAACCAATGTTACGAATGATTGAAGAACAAATTTAAAAAAAAATTTAATAAATTTTTTTAACATGAAAATAATATGGGAAAGCAGGATTACAAAACATTAAATAATATTTGTATTTCCAACTGAAACTCTAATAGTCCAGGATCCATGGTCCATTTTTGCACTTGGTTACTATCAAGCTGAATCTTCGTGAATATCTTCGTTTCGATGAGAAGCCTAACAATTTCCTGTGCGAAAATTCTCAATTGTGGCAGCTAACAGAGGTAGTGAGGATAAAATATGTCCATTTGATGATTCTCAAAAATTCATTACTAACTGGATTTTTTTTTGTTAAATCTCAAGATAATTATCTAAATGATTTGAAAAAATATTTGTCCTACAAAATGTATGGTTTGATAAAAGAGTTCCCTCCTTCCAACGTGTATCGATAAAAAAAAAAAAAAAAAAAAAAAACCTGTACCACTACGACCCATGAACGAGTCTGGGGATTCAGTACATCGTTGAGACTGTACTGTTTCATGGACAACGGTTCTGCAAGGAGGGGACTTGTCCTAGGTCACGCTCAACCGCCAGGATTTTCCCCCTTATTATGGGTACCCTATTTTTATAATATTTTATAGAGGCTGGGTGAGCCCCAGTAGGGTCCTAGATCCTATATGATCCATCTCCGGCTGCAAACAGACTAAATAAAAGTAGCTGCCCGCAGAGGGATTTGAACCAGGATTTCCGGCATGGCAACTCAGTGTAGTATCGATAACAAAGTCAAAAAAGAAGAATTTAAAAAAAATCAGCTGGTTAGTAATCATTTTTGATGACCTTGTTATCGATACATTTATCCTTGCTACCTCTGTTAGCTACCACAATCAAGAATTTTCGCACCCTTACCATTATCTTGTGGGAAGGGTAAGGGTTTTAGTTAGTAAAATAAACATTCTTTATTTTAAAATTTATAAATAAAATATTCCTTCCTGGATGCTGGTCTTCAAATCTTGTAAGGTCCTTGGACGGTTCAATTTGACACGGGATTTCAAAAAAAAACCATAGAAAAAAATCACAAGGGGAGAAATTGAGATAGCAGGCAGGCCACTCCAAATCGTCCCTAATTGAGATGAGGTGTTCTTGGAAGTGTTTCCCCAAAACAGCTATCCATGATGGCGACTGAACTGTGTCGAGGCAAAGCTTTATATTTCCGCCTCTTGAACAAGACCACTCCAATACGACATCAACCGACTGAATCGTAAAAAAATGAGGTTATGCTGCTGCACCCTGTATAATAACATGGCTCCATTGATTTAGTATTTAATGAGGCCAAGAGCAAGCAAGCTATATTTTATATTTTGCAACCCCCCTCCCCTAAAATGTATTAAATGCATTTATATGGACATATTTAATGCATCACTAACATTTTCCCCATTTCTCTGTTGTAGTTTTATGGATAAAATACAATATAGGCATATATATTTTTTCTGAAATTTTGGTAGAAAATATATATAAAACAATGAAATTATTAATATCTTTTCATATGTCTTGAAGTTAACAAATGATTTTACACTGAAAATAGAACTTTAATTATTCAAAACTAGTGACTATGTTATTGAATCTACAAAAATTGCAACACTACAGCTATAAATCATAGTTATAACTATTCTTACCTCTACAAAATAAGAAATAAATTTAGCTATTAGCCAAATTCTTACAAATTTTGCATTGTGTTGTCAAGCAAGAAAGGTCTGATTTTTTAATCTTAAAGTTTAGAAAGCATTAAGGTGTTTTATATTAATTCACAAAAAAATGTTGACTATAATAATTATAAACAATAAATTGTTTATTATTTATATACAATAAGCAATTGTTAACCCTATATTTACTAACAGTATTAGTTTTTTTTTTCAAGTAGGCAAACAATTTGTCTTTCATTTCAAACATGACAGTTGAGACATTCCATTGGTCATTCTACCACCCAAGCAGCAATATTTTGATATTTTGACGCTAAATTAAGTTAAGGAAGTGTTGGAAGAAGATCCTCGTAAAATAATCGGAGAATTTGAGTTAGATCTTGACAGAAATTGAATGATAGTTTCCATTTTTCCTTTGTTTCAAGAAACAGACGATTCATACTTGACAACCCAATTGTTTAAAAACTAATCCTAATTCAAATATTCTAATACTAATAACTATTACATGCCAATTAATTACTAATCAATTAATGAATAACAGCTTTTACTAATTTGAAATACTATAAATATTTGCCTGAAGCATATAATTAAACATCGCCACTGCAGCAGTGAAAATTCCTAGATGAACACTGCCATGGAAGAACACATTGGCGCTGTCTTTGTTTGACACTTACATATGCTGGGATTCTTATTGATGTATTTAAATCGCGTCATAGTTTTTTAACTTGTTGGTGCTTTTCAATGGCAAAAAAGCTATTTGATTAATGACAAAATTATATTTCTAATAAAATTAAAATAACGTAAGTACTTAGTGGTACCGGATTTCATGAGAAGTAAAATTATTAGTGAAATACCAAAATGCTATAATTTAATATTCTCAACTACTTTCACTAAACCCCGAAACCATCAATAAATGAAAAAAAATCCATTTTGACTAGTTTATAAAAGCTCCCATTCTGCCTCTTCTCTAATAATAAACTATGTCAAAACTATCTATAATGTTCCCACCATATTGAGAAATATCTAATTGTTTTATCAGAGAAATTATTATAAGCAACCTGACATTAGAGAAAGTGATAGAGAGTTTAGTAATGTCCCTCCTGTGAGAGAAAATAGTGTGCGATATACTCGTATGTGTAAATGCTCTCAAAAAAGGTCTAAAGTCAGATTTCAGCGATAAAAACTTTAGTATGTATGAAGGACTTAACGTAGTAATCCGGAGGATACCACAATTCCTAAAAAAATATCTCAACTTACACATTGAAAACAGAAAAAAGAGAAGTTACCAAGATATTTCTGAAAGTAAATTAAATAGAAAACAAATAAATAGAAGCTTAAGCTTCATTAAATGGTTAAAACTAAAATTGTTATTATAAAGCTTATTTTGTTAAATAACTCAAGCTGATCGCGTGCAAATTTTATTACAAGCGGCTGAGGCAATGTTAGTGTTGTTAATAGAAATGTTGGAAATCACAAATCATTTGATTGATAAATAAACATGCAATATTAATCAATGACAGTGTAAACTCCTGGTAAAAAGTAATAGAATTAAAAATGTTAAAAAATATATTAGATAACTATGAATATCATTTTATCAACCCAATTTGATATAAATTATAAGTATAGTTAATATTATATTCATTATTTGTTTATTCTCAAGAATCGTGTTATTCTCGTAGTGCGTAAAAGGCTAAGTGAGGCATTAGCTTGAAATGGAGCGTTACTTATATTATAACTAAATTTCAAGCCAATAACTATGAGAATGACACAATTCCCCTTCCCTCAAAATAAAACAAATGCAATTGTAGAACGAATTTCTAGTTAAACATTTATTTTACTGAGGCTGCAGATATATACATATATATTAATTCCTGTAATTAATTTTAATAAGAATAATAATGACAATATTTTCAATTTAACTAAAAAGAAAATATATTAGCAATAGAAAAAAATACAATAATTATGAGTAAACTTTTTTTCCAGGAGCTAATTTTAAAAAAAAAATGTAAGCGTCTGCAAATCATTGTAAAATTTTGGCCATTTATAGTAATAATTTATTTTTAAAAATAAAAGCTTGCATCAAAATTATATCTAGCACTTAAAACAATTAGTTTAAAATAATTTTTTTTTTTTATAACAAACTGAACTGATTTAATTTCAATGTCCCAATTTAAAAAAAAGAAGATTTTAACGGAATCAAGAAATTATTACAGTCAAAAGTAATAATAAATAAAACATAAAACTAATAATGTAAAGTAAAACTTCTTTCCCACCAATTTCAATTCATAAAGTTTCGAATGTAATTCAAAACAGTTAATTAACTCATATGTTAAAGCATTTTAATAAAAATTTTAATTTTATATGACTCATTTATTTAGTTTGAAAAGGCCCTCATCATGCAATGATAATGTTAGAATTATTCAAATACCATGTACATTTTTATCAATTTTTTAAAAATCATGTTTTATTCTAAATAAATTGTTTATGTTATGATGTGAACCATCTTCAGGCACAGGTGGATAGTAATTAGATAAAGTAGGTATTTTATCTTTTTTAGGTTTAACACTTTTAAATAACTGGAAAAATTTAAAGATTATTATAATGTTGTGTGTCGATTATGCACGTAACATATGAGAATCGATTTAATCTATTAACAAATAATTGTAATCAGCCAATTAATTCTTCTTACAGTTGTATAAGAATATACAAAGTGTTTACATAGCAGTGCAGTATTTTCAATACCCTTTACTTCAATACTTATTATTTTCAATAACTAAGGACATAACATAATCATAAATATTAACAATTTGTTGAATTATGAGTGGATGATCAAAATGTATTTCCTGAGTCCGCCAGGAAAAAAATTCCACTAACTCCTGACTCAAGTTGTACCATTTCTGGTTCTTTTATTATTATTAATTTACTCTTTATTGAGGTAATGAGCAGAGCACTGAGTATATGAACAATTATTATTGTACTAATTTAATGAATAAAGTAATAATTCGTCATTAACTGTTGATATTGCCACGCCCTTAGTTTTTATTATGTTATTATAATTATAGTCCACAGTTTTTCATTTTATTATTTATTATTATAATTATTAAGCTTTAGAGTTTTAATTATTCAGTATCCTTCAATTTATACCACAAAGTTCTGTGCTTCAAAATGGGTAAATAATCCAGAACATATTAACAGACATTATCAGTAGGAATATCCCTAGGACATTGATAACAGACGAGATAATTTTATGACCATTGAAAGCTCGTTCCTTGGTAACATCCTGAAGTCGGAGCTTGAGGGCTGTTACCAAGCAACAAGCTTGAGAAATTTGTCATAAAATTATGAGGCATTTGTCAATGTCCGAGGGATATTCGAGAGACAATTTTTTGACCAAAAAATTTATAACTCAAGACAACGAAACATTTATTTATTTATTAAAAGCTTCTGTGTTCATTTAATTTATATTCTCGTTCGCAGCAAAATTCTATAAATATTCCCCAAATATATTTGTGACTGTGGGTTGTATTTCTGGAATTTTTTTCTTTGATTAGAGCATTTATACTTTAAACATTTGCATTGCCAAAATACGTTTTGTCATAGTGATTGATAATTGCACTGAATGCAATTATCAGTGTAATGTTGACATGATTGGGTGAAATTGTTTTATATGACACAAAAGGACCAGAGTTGAATGGCTGTTAGAACTGTCAAAAAATTTTCACTAAAATAAAGATGATAAAAAATGGAATTTGAATAATTCTGTACATATTAATATTTATTTTAACTTCATTTCCATAAACATTAATTAATTCTTAATGCGTTTGTGTGCCTTACAAGCAGATTAATCCTCAAACGGTACAAAAGATCAACTTGGAAACCAAAACCAGCAAGTACATAATTGAGGTATTTCCAAATGTGCAATAATACCATTATAATAACCGTGCAAAAATCGGAATAATTTAATTTTCTCCGATAGCTGATAGCGATTGAATCACCTACCTTTGATTGTATGAGATGGTGAGGTTTGTAAACAATTAGTGACATTATCTAGAACAAATGAACTTCTATTTACTAAAAGAAAACCACTAATCCTAACATAACTAATCTAAATACTAAGTTTGAAATAATGACTACAAATTTTTTTTTTATAATGTTAATAATAAAAAATAAATTTATAAATATAAAATGTTTTTGTTCACTAGTATCTATAACAAAATAAACCAATAAAAAAAAAATTGAGATTTAATCCAGGTATACATTTTATAAGAAAGCAATTATTTTATAACAATTGTGTAACATCTTTAAAAAAAAATTGTTATTAAAACAAGCCTGGTGTTATATCTTTGATAATAAGAGAAATTAAATTTTAGAAACTCCACCTATGCTGATGACACATGTGTGTTATCAGTTAATAACGACCCATATATTGCATTCCAGTCCCTTCAATCACATTTATCAAGCCTCGAAGAATGGTGTCGGAATTGGAGAATTAAAATCAATTCCAAAAAGTCACATCAAATTACCTTTACCCTTCGCCGAAAACCCATGACTTCCTGTCCTACTGTATCCTTTAATAGTACTCCACTTATCCTTGTTGAACAGATCCGCTACCTAGGACTCAACTTAGACAAACGTCTTACTTGGAACCCTCACACAAGACTGAAAAGACAAGAAACAGCTAGACGCTTCCGACTACTTCAACACATACTAGACAAACGCTTAAAGCTTCAGATCAATTACAAAAGACTTATTTATGTTACTGTTATAATACCTATATGGACTTACGGAATTGAACTATGGGGCTCCACCAAACCATCAAATTCCTCCCGTATTCAATCCTTAACGCTCCTTATTTTGTCACAAATAAAACCATCCATAATGACCTGAACGTTCCATATGTTACCGATTTAGCCCATTCCAGATACCTATCATTCCATAATAAACTCCAGTCCCAACCAAACCCACTAGTTTCCATCCTTGCATCCAATACCATCCCGGACAATCCTCCTAGGCGTCTGAAGAGAAGATGGCCTCGGAACCTTCTATAATAGAAATGTAATTAGAGTGCTGCCAATGGGTAGTGCCTCTACATGTCCTGTCATGTATTTATTTATTCATACAGCCCTTGTACTAGATGTATATATTACAGTTGTACAATTCAATAAAATAATTTAAAAAAAAAAAAAAATTTTAGAAACAAAAGAGTGTGTCAGTAAATCGTTGATCAGGCAGTAGCGAGATGTTAAGACATAATCATTAATGAGCGAACAAAAAACCAGTTATGAAGAATTCATTATATCCTAAACAACTGTAAGATCTATCTTATAAGACCCTACATTACTTTTCACGAGAATACATTCAAATCACAGATCGTTTAGTTTGACCAAATCATGATACAGGAATGGATAAATCAAAAATGTAAACTAAAAAATGTATGTACAAATAGGGATATTCCTGGACTTACATAAATTAAAGAAAACCCCTGGAAATTACAAATATGAATAAAATATAAAATGTAATAAATACAATTTTCAATGATTTGATTCTTGAACAGTGAAAATTCATAAGCCCGTTCTAAAGAAATTAATGATTTTCAAACATATGAGATTCATTCTATCAAATGTTATGCAGAAATAAAAATGTTTATAATAAAACCAGTAATCAACAAAAACGATAATAAAAAAAAAAGTTTGTAAAATAAACTATTTGTGAGAATAACTATTTAACTCCTTCTAGAATACACTCCTTGCGCTGATAAGCCTCTACTTGTTCCCCTCATATTCTTTGTATTCATTCTTCTTGGTAGTATATTTTACTAATTGCACTCCTTTATTCAAGCTTATAACCCATGTTATATCATCGGTACAAATGCAAATTATCAAAAGTGAAAAAACTGATTTAAAGTACATTAAAAATCAGTCAGTATGGTCAAACGAATTTTACCTACGTCCTTAAACCTGGTTTTGATGGCTTCATATTAATTATAATTGGTTAAAAAAAACTTTCCTTAGTTTGATTATAAATAATTTATGATTATTTTTCAATAATGTACAACACAAACTATTGAATATGCCATAGTCGATAATCTGCTTTAAAACATCTCATTGATTTTACAAAAAATTGCAACAGCAAACACATGCAAAGATAATATATATAATACTTTGCTAAGCAAGGAATTTGATTTCGTTGCTATTCGAACCAGATCCAACACGCTAATATGTTACTTTTGAGACTTTGAAACTCCCAGTTAAAAAAAAACAAAAACGTTAACCGTAACTAATTTTTTCCCCATTACTGTGCTTTTGAACATAATGAAGATAGTTGCATATTCAACTTTTTGACTGGGTTATTCTTCCTCTTTACAAAGTGAATTCAGATTCAAGAATTCGCTGTAATAATTATTAATCCTGAACCAATTGTTATAGATCAAAAATGAAAAATGTGTTTTTTTTACATTTGATACTTGGTATTTGTATCGACAATATGTTCACCTAATGACAGTAGCTTTCCTTTAAGTACTTGCACAGCATAAATTCCCATTTTTCAATATAAAATTTTAAAATAAACTACACTAAAATCTAAACTAAAAGTAAAAAAGAAAATATAACACTAAAAAATAGTTAAAAAAAGAAAGAAATATAGATAACAATACCTCCAGTTTTAAGATCGACAGAGTAAACAGAGGCATCATCTGCCCTCGGAGAGTCCCCTTCCTCGTGGCTGAGCGAGACAGTCTGCTTCTGCTTGCGACTGCCAGAGCCAGCTATCAAGCGCCCGAGGGCGGCATCAGCTGTGCAACAAAACCTCCCGCTTAACAGTCGCCTCCTCCAATCGGCTAGGGGCATCCAATTGTCTATCCTAATCCTTTTTGATATTTTTTTTCTTTTCATTTTTTTTTTTAAATCAAAAATTATTCTGCCACCTTTTATTATTATTATTAAAGCTAATTAGGAAATAAAATAATAAAAACTACGATGAGGAATAAATAACCTCAATAGGACCTCATGCTAGGGGATTCATAAGGATGGCTTTTTAGTAAAGCCTCTCCAAAATGAAAATTAATATTTTTTTTTACATTGATCTGTTTTGTTTTCTATTAAAGATCTGAGCTAAAAAAAAAAAAACCTGTACTACTACAACCCATGAAGGGTCTGGGGTTCAGTACATGGTAGAGACTGTACTGTTTCATGGACAACGGTTCTGCAAGGAGGTGACTTGTCCTAGGTCACGCTCGACCGCCAGATTTTTCCCCCTTATTTTGGGTACCCTATTTTTATAATATTTTATAGAGACTGGGTGGGCCCCAGGAGGGTGGTCCTAGATCCTATATGGTCCACCTCCCGCTGCAAACAGACTAAATAAAAATCATGGCCTGCAGCGGGAATTGAACCAGGATTTCCGGCATGGTAACTCAGTACTCTACCACTGAGCCACCCCTCTGCCACGATCTGAGCTAAATTATTAAATAACTAAGATGATTTCTCTTTGTAAATCAAAACACAAGAATAAATCTGTATTATTCCATTAATTTTGTTTATTAAATTTCCCGATGGAAGACTTTCTGATGCTATGATGTTTCTATTTTCCTAGACCCCCCAACTCAAAAACAAATTCTGGATCTACTAATGCTCCCTCAAAATAATTATTTAATTAAAACAAATTCTTAAAATTCCAGTATTTATGAGACTAAAAGAAGTTATCAAAAAATAATTCAATGTTCATAATTAAAATTAACAAAGAATAAGTGCTGCTACAACCCATGGAGGGTCTTGAGTTCAGTCCATGGTAGAGACTGTATTGTTTCAAAGACAACGGTTGTGCATGGAGGTTATTCGTCCGAGTTCACACTAAACACCCAGGTTTAAGGCTAGGTAAGCCTCAGTAGGGCTGTCAGATCCTACAGAGACCAACCATAGTTTAACAGGTTAAATAACTTTGTCATAGGCAGAAATGAACCTGGAACCTTTGTCAAAGTAGCTCAGCACTCTACCACTGAGCTAGCGAGCTAGCCCAACCTTCAAAACTGACTTAAAATAAAAAATTGAATAATTTTATTACAAGGTGAAATAATTTCATCTATACATAATTCAGTAGTTCACGATTGAAGTAATTAGGCCTAAATATTATTGATAAACAAAGAAAGTTGAATGTTCGAAATGTTAATTAATAAACATAATTATGTTATCGTTTTGATTAGAAAAAAATATATATAAAAAGATGGCACAATAATTTTAAAGCATGTTTTTATAAATCTCTTCTTAGTGAGAATGTTGCATTTAATTTTGATATTATAGTGCGAAAAGCAGAACACTGTGCAACGTGCTTTAGTGATGGAGCCCCAAGCCAAATGTAATTGGAGAATGAATATAATTTACAAATAATACTTGGTACAAATATTATAATTTACAAAGATTAACATAGAGCAAAAATTTAATTTTTAAACATATAATGTACATTATGAATATATTAAAAAAAATTATGGGGGATTTTAATCAATGGCTCATAATCGTATAATTTATCCTTTGTTGATGATCAGGTGATCTTCACAAGAGAGCATGATGAAGCAAGCAATCTGTTTAAAATATTATACCAACACAAAAAATACGGTTTAATAATCAACTAAAAGGGAAAAGTACCAAAACCACAAGCGCTGAAGTCAATAAAACAATCAGAAATGGTGGAAGAGTTATTGTTAGGTTAATTTTTTTTTGTTGCAATATAATAAATTCTTCTGAAAATTAAGAAACTTGTATATATATATATATATATATATATATGTATATATATTGGGCAGGTTGAAAACTTAATACATAACAGAAAACAGGAGGAATATAACAAGGATTTTATACAATCCTTAAAAATAAAAGGATTTTAATTCTAAGATTGATCATATCAATCAGAAAAGTAACATAAGTTATATGAAACATCTAAGAAGTGATTAAAGTGGTATGGTCAACAAACGAAGGAATGAAAGTTTAAGAAAGAATTTGGTCGAAATGCTTCATGAGTGAAAAAATTTAAATAAATAAACCGTAACAATGCAGCTATCAGAATAGGGTTGCAAATAAAAATTCTGAAAATACTTTCCTTAAAACACTGAACATTCGTAATACGTAATAATTTCCACTTCCAAAATAAGACTATTATTATTATTACTATCAAAGTATGAATTGTATCTTTATTCAGAAATGGGTGAAAGACATTGTTAAGTGGAAAAGTGGTAAGGTACAAAGAAATGGATTGAATGAGATTTTGAGAATTAATTAATAATATCAAGTAGAAAGTTGAATAAGAAGCCTGTGGAGGATGCCGAACCCCCTGATGACGATGAGCTCTATGACGCCATTGCAAAACTAAAAAATAATAAAGCTCCCGGAATGGATAGTATTCAGTCAGAGCTGTTGAAGCATGGCGGAGAAAAATTAAAGAAAGCTCTACAGAACCTCATCCTCGATATATGGAATGAGGAGCGGATGCCTATTGAATGAAGTAAGGCAGTAATTTGTCCGATCCTTAAAAAGGGAGACAGGACAGAATGTGAGAACTACCGGGGAATCGCCCTGCTATCTTGAGCATATAAGGTTCCTTCAAACATTTTATTTGCAAGGGTCTCACCACATGCAGAGAAAGAGCTGGGAAATTATCAAGCGGGTTTTAGAAGAGGGCAGTCTACAGTGGACCAGATATTCTCACTAAGGATAATTCTGGAGAAATGCAAAGAGTACAAGGAGGTGACACACCATCTATTTGTAGATTTTAAAGCAGCCTACGATAGCATGGACTGCAATGAATTATACTGAGCCCTATAAGATCTGAATATACCCTGGAAGATCATTCGTCTTGTGAAAATGACAATGCAAGGGTCAAAATGTCTTGTGAGAGTCGAATCACACCTTTCACAAGAATTCGACATAGATATGGGTGTGAGACAAGGAGATGCCCTCGCCTGCCTACTCTTCAACCTTGGAGCAGAAATGGCCATAAGAAAGTACGGAATTCAGGTAGATGGAGCCCTGTTTAACAGACTAGTTCAAATCCTAGGGTTTGCCGATGACTTTGACATTATGGCAAGATCTAAAAGGGCGCTGAAGGAAGCTTTCTTAGCACTGGAAGAGGCACCCAGGAAACTTGGTCTTAATGTCAACATACAGAAGACCAAGTATATGCAAATAGGAGGAACCCAGGAGAAAGAGGATTAATTCAAAGTTGGTCAGTACCGATTCGATTGCGTTGACAGCTTCGTTTACTTAGGAACAGAAGTTAATTCACAAAACGACATCTCCCAGGAAACAAGAAGAAGAATTAATTCTGCTAATAGGTGCTATTATAGCATAAGGAAGCAACTAACTAGCAGGTTCCTCTCTGGGCAGACAAATCTGCAGATCTACAAAACACAGATTCGACCAGTACTCACATATGGATCAGAGGCCTGGGCTCTAACAAAGGCAGATGAGAAAAGGATCCTAATCTTCGAGATGACAATCCTGAGGAAGATTTTCGGATTTTGAGGAATATGGAGAAGGCGATACAATAGAGAGGTATATGACCTTTATAAGACATCATATGTTGTCAGAACAATTAAACTTGGCCGACTGCGATGGGCAGGTCACGTGGCAAGGATGGAGGACACGCGGATTCCCAAGAAGATTCTCACAAAGGGAATCCATGGCAGACGGAGAGTAGGAAGGCCAAGTGTGAGGTGGATGGAGGCAGTAGCGGAGGATGCACGTATGCTAGAAACTGGAGGGATGCTGCACAGTATAGAGCTGACTGGCGGAGAAAGCTGGAGGCGGCCCAGACTCGGTGACGAGTTGTTGAGCCAGATATTATTATTATTAATATAAATTCATCCAAAATTTTTTTATTTGTTAACCTCATGGTTTCAACCTTCTGTCACCTACAGCGAAAAGTGTTCTCTGTATCTAACATAATTTATTAGATAGTGTAAGAAGACAAGAAAAAAAACCTGTACCACTTTTAACTCATGAAGAGTCTGGGGTTCAGTACGTGGTAGAGACTGTACTGCTTCATGGACACCGGTTCTGCAAGGAGGTGACTTGTCCTAGGTCGCACTCAACTGACAGATTTCCCCCCCCCCTTATTTTGGGTACCCTATTTTTATAATATTTTAGAGAGGCTAGGAGAGCCCCAGGAGGGTCCTAGATCCTATATGATCCATCTCCAGCAGCAAACGGACTAAATAAAAGTCATGGCCTGCAGCGGGATTTGAACCAGGATTTCTGGCATGGAAACTCAGACCTCTACCACTGAGCCACTCCGCTCCCTTGGCGGATAACTTTGAAATTTTTTAAAAATCTCCTTCAAGTTTAACCCACATTATACAAAACTAAGTTATTAGCCCCAAGCAGTTTATTACTTACAATCACACAACTTGACATCAATGGAGGACTTACCAGACTTCCTCTGGTTTTGGTTTGCCGAGTGAACTCTCCTATCACTTTGGCTCCGAGCGGAAACCATAACAGCATCTCCCTCGAAGTCCACACCTTTTTCCCTTTCCCTGTCAGTCTGTTGTACAGCCTGAGGCGTACCTGGCATCGAAACAGCACGCCTTGTCTTTTTGGGCGAACCTGCTGGATAGCAAACACAAATTAAAATAAACCTTTTTAAAGTTTAAAATTGTAGAAATGATAAATTATTAAAAGGACTTTTTTGAGGCATAAGTTCTCATATTTAGAACTAGAACTAACATCTTTTGTTTCATATTATTGTATTAACAAATCACTTCAAAATTATCTTTATATCATAAAAGAATAATTGGAAGTCGTTTAATGTTAATTGTTTAATGATCAGTATATTCTAAACATTTGTTGAGAAATTTTTTTTTAAAAATGTGTTATTAGAGTGATCAATTTAATGTGAATTAATTATGTCATAAAATAGCTAGGTAATTTATATGTTTTAAAAAAGTCTGACACAATTCATATGTAAATACAAGGATACAATTTTGAATCTTTAAATCAAAAAGGTAAATTAATGCCAAACTTCTGTAACAAAACAGGATAGTTTAAAAATATCAGACAAAATTTATTTATCTCAATGATTATCTGAAAGGAGGAAAAAACAATTTTTTTGGTTAATATATAAATGAGATAATGAAACAGGGGTTCAAGGAATTTATTTATGATACCAGCCTTGGAACAAACCTGGCAGTCGGTTGTTGGAACCGACCCAAAAATCAACGAGGCCAATCAAAACTTATTGTTATTAAAAATATAAATTTATATTTTCAACACCGAGGTTTCAATGAAAATTAATTTGAAACTGTTTTAGTACTAAAAGTTAGGGTTTAATTATTTTTAAAAAATAAAAGAAATAACTGTATGAAATTTGTTTTCAATCAGAGTAAACATTTTTCATTTTTACTCCTTCAGTTAATAATATTTTGTTTTTCATAGTTTGCACATAACTAATAGTTAAAACGTCTAGGAATGCGAAGGAGTCAACTATTTAATGAAAGCAGAAATAATGATACTTCAGAGAAAAATCCTATCTTAAATATTCAGCATTTAAGCTTAGGGCTACTACTAGTCAGATTACTTTGATGAAGATAAGATAAAGATAATATCAATAAGTATGGATATATCATGGATAATATCAATAAGTATGGATATATCATGGATAATATCAATAAGTATGGATATATCATGGATAATACCAATAAGTATGAATATATCATGGATAATATCAATAAGTATGGATATATCATGGATAATATCAATATTGATAAGATGAAGATTATATCAAATATACAAAAGCTTTTAATAGATATAATGAGTTTGGTTGACATAGTTTAAGCTGTTTTTGAGAAAATTAAAAAAAAAAAAAATGTAAATGTTAAAAGCAGTGCTTTTGATAAGTAATGTTTTTTTTTTTTATATAGTTGCTGTGACAGCTTCATATTTTACTTTAACTATACAATTTTAGTTTTTCACAAGTTTTTGTTGCTATACTTATCACACATATATTTGTACAAATGCACAGACCATCTTGTGAGATTTGTGGATTCATAAAACCTTTAAAAAATGTATTTCTCTTAAGAAAAGAAAAAACATGTTTATCCACTGAAAGTTCGGCTTAAAAATTTTTCATCGCCCCAATACTTACCTTAACAATTTACAATATTTTATATAGGGTGTTTCGGGAATTGCACGGACCATTTTAGGTATCTGTTCTCTAACATAAAATAATCAAAAAAGTTCATATTAACATATATCTCAAACTCATTTATTAAACAGATATCAAAGGTTAAAGATTTATTATTTATTTACTACATTAAGACTGACTGTACAAAGTTTAGCGTGTTTAATGCTATTACAGGTTTTAATCACCTGATAAACAAATGAACGATAAGCAATGACAGTAGTTGCTCATCTGTTAGTCTAGTTCTGTGTGTTTCAGTGTGAGTGACTGTGGGACAGTTCAATTTATGATTATCATGCGAGACACCACAAATTTATTCACTTTTGCAGAACAAATAGACATGCTTTTAACTTATGGCGAGGTACATAGAAACGGTGCTGCTGTTGTTCGAAGATATCATGAAAAATGTCCTAACCGAAGAATACCAAATCGTAAAACATTGGAGCCCATTAGGGAAAATGGCACGCTAAAACCTATACGAGTAAACGCCGGTTGACAAAGATTTCGACCAACTGCAAACGTTCAAGAAGAAATACTTGATGGTGTTAAGTTATCTCCTACTACTAGTACCAGAAGATTGTCACGTTGTTTGGTATGAATGTTTCCTCTACCAGCGTATGGCGACCTTTAAGCGAACAACAATTGTATCCATTTCACGTATTGAGTAGGCAAGATTTATTACCATGAGATTATAACAAGCACAGAAATTTCTCCCAGTGGTTAATTTGACAATGCACACGAGATCCTAACTTCCTGAACTGCATTTTGGTTACTGATGGATCTTGCATTACAAGAAACGGGATTCTTAATTTTCGAAATATCCATACTTGGGCTGAAGAAAACCCTCGTACGACTGCTGTTGGACATTACCAACATACATTTTCTTTAAATGTCTGGTGTGGTCTTCTAGGCGACATCATCGGTCCCTTCTTTTTGCCACCTAGGATGTCAGGTATATCTTACTTGCATTTTTTGCCAAATAATCTTCATGAACTCCTAGAAGATATTCCTCTACGCATTAGGCAAATGATGTGATTTATGCATGACGGTGCTCCATCTCACTTTTCTCATAGTGCCACTGATTATTTAAATTCAACTTATGAAGAACGATGGGTTGGTCGAAACGGGCCTGTTAAATGGCCACCACGATCTCCAGAATTAACCCCATTAGACTATTTTGTGTCGGGCTGGATTAAGTCTATGGTTTATTCTGCGGGAGTTGGCACGCAAGAAGAGTTGAAAAATCGGATCGTGGAAGCCGCAGTAACTATCAAGCACCATTCTGATGCTACACGAAGAGCCAGAGAAGCATGGATTCGTCTTGCTGAATGTTGCATTCAACAAAACGGAGGCTCCTTGGAACAGCTACTCTAAATATTGTAGTAATAATTAATAATAAATCTTTAACCTTTGATATATGTTTAATAAATGACTTTGAGATATATGTTAATATTAACTTTTTTGTTTATTTTGTTTTAGAGAACACATACCTAAAATAGTGCCGGGCAATTCCGAAACACCCTGTAGATACACATAAGAATAACAAAAAATTCAATATCATCTGTATTTAATTAAAAATTTACCTTCTATTCTATTCTATTCTATTTAATTAAAAATTTACCTATAGCAGGTGTTGCATCCGCGGGAGTAGTTGCATTACAATTCCTATCAATAGCAATGTGGTGTTTTTCCCTGTTCGTGACGGGCATGATGCCTCTTCGTCCCTTACCACCGAGATCGTAGTCTCCAACAGTCTATAAGAAATAAATATAAATTATTATAAAGCTAAGGATAATAAAAATTGTATGAAAGAGGTTCATATCGGTACAACCATGTTATTCTGAACAATTTTGATTCATTCTAAATCTTTACTATAATTTCTAGTATACCAAAAAACAATTAAATTGAATTCAGAGTCCATCTTATTACAAAAAAAATTCCTATAAATGGCTATAAGACAAATGCCAAAATTTCGGCCATCATCTGGAAAGAGAAAGACACAACCTAGGGGCAACTCAATAAATGTAATGGAAATGGTTGACTGTAGATATTCTGAGCAATGTAAATAATGCAGCTAACAAACTAGCTAGAGAAAGCTCAGGAAATATACCTACTTTTAACCACACCCTATCATATCATTCACCTGTGTCATAGGTTTACCAGCCTAATATTCTAGGCTTTCTGTCAGGATGATGTCACTGATATAGTAAAAGAATTTTACACAAAAAAGTACAAATCATTTATTATGTGCTAAATTTTCAGCCTAACTTTTAGTCCATCATTAAGGCAGATGTATGAAAAATTGTATAACAAAAAGGACAAGCAATATTGGTTTTGACTTAAAACACTTTCGGATTCTCAGCAATTTCTCCCTAGCCCTTGAGGGAGAAGGAATAAAATTCTTTTGAACTTGGATAGGGCTAACTTCAGATTATTACAGTCGTATAATCAGATCCCTGTAAAATTAACAGCCACATTTATAAACTTGGGTCAGCAAGTACTTCGCTGTGTTGCTCCTGCCATAATAGCAAAGCACCCTATCAGGATGCTGTTACTGGTGTAGTCAAAGAATTGTACACAAAAAAGTACAATTCATTTATTATGTGCTAAATTTTCAGCCTAACTTTTAGTCCATCATTAAGGCAGATGTATGCAGAATCCAAGGGCAACTCTTGCCCAAATAAAAAATCAATTCTTAACAAAAATATTTTTTTACATAAGTCAAAACTAACCTCTGTTTCCTTCCGGTTATCGGGCTCGATGTTCTCCTGATCGTTGTCCAAGTTGGTCGTATGGTTCTCTGTAGCAGTGATGATGGGTGCGACAGCTGGAGAGGTCGCGGTTGGCAGAGAAGTTAGCCCAGGAGGCGGGACCGTCGGAAGCTTCTCCCAGTCGTAGGGATCAGTTTCCCGAACACCTCTCCTCTTCATGCAGCGCTCGAATATGCCAATCAACATCCCATAGTCAGGTTTGTCATTGTATTCAAGCCCCTGTAAGAAAAAAATAATACATAAAGTTAGGTAATCCATTACAGTTTATATACTTGACCATGGCAATATCAATGGGATCAACGTGGATGGCAAACTTAATTTTAGAGTTGGAAGGGAGAGAAGGAAGAAGTATTTTGGAGTCTTTCTTGGTAAAGTATATTGAGGCTTAATTAGGGATTCTTTTTAAAGGAAATTCATTAACCCTTTATAATTTAAATGTAATATGAAAAATACAATTATTTTAGTGACTTTAAATATTTATCTAATACATGAACAACAGCGAGTTCTCATTGGATTTGAGATAAATATAAACATTATCAATTAAAATTGGTAGAAGTAACAAAATAATAATTAAAATAATAAAAGCACAATTAACTCTTTGGATGTTGGCATAGAAGGACATTCTTCACCTAGGAAAGAACTTTAGAATGCTCAAGGCTTTAGAGAAAGAGCTAAATATGGATAGAAGAAGGAGAACATGAAAACAGGAAATGAATGAATGAGATATGGAAGAGAAGTAAAACAAGAAAGAACAGTTGAAAAGAAATGTAGTCCATAGCGGCTGACGTAAACAAAAAAAGTCACAATTAAGAGGGAAATTTTTTTTATTTTAATAGGAAAAAAAATTATTTTTAGCCTATAATTTTTACTATGGTATTTATCTAAGAAAAATATATATTGTAATCTCATTCCAAAAATAATTTATTCTGCATGCGAACAACTGACTGTTCAATTATGCAAATAGACTTATCAGATAAAATGTATTTCAATGAATGCTTAAATAGGGAAAAAAGTAATATTTTTTTTAAAGATATAGAAAAAAAAATTCAACAGAAAAAAAAACCTTACCACCCTCCCAAAAAATTAAAAAAAAAAAAATTAATTTGAGTTAAAACATACCAAACACAAAAGGATTTTGTAGACTAAGTATAACAAATAAATAACTCAAATTGCACTAAATATTAGAAATAATAAATACAGAAAATAAAATTAATCAATCAAAAGAACATGGGTATATTTTGATGTGAACGTGCCAAACTTACAACAAAAAAGTATATTTATATGAGTATACCTGAATGTGTTCGAGGAATAAACGAAGGTCGGAAGGAAGATGCTTTAGAAGAAGTTTATGATCATACTTTTCCTTCATAAGCCCGACTTGCTCCTTATCTTTCATTTTCCTCCATGGTAACTGGCCGTTAACGAATTCCGCAAGCATGTAAAACAACGACCACAGGTCATCGTGCCTTCCCATTTCCTAAGACAAAATTAAACATCTATTTGATTAAATAACAATTTAACAATTAAAAGTAGAAAATAATTTTTAGGTTTATTTATTTGTTTAAAAAAAAAATTAAAGATCGATTAGGTTAAAATATACTTTAAATTATTTTAATTAATGAAAAATGGTTTTCAAGCCAAGCTACGTTTTCTTGGTCAGAATATTGGTCCAAAATATTTCGATAAAATGTTGAGAATGTGATTAAAAAACTAAAACCAAAAGTAAATAAATCAAATAATGGAATCAAAATAATTTATCACCTTATTCTTGTGAGCGTTGATGGATGCGTAACGCACTGTGCCCCTGAAACCAGCTGCTGTCCTCGGAGGTCTCACTTCACCCGTCGCGGTCGTGTACTGCCTTGCGAGGCCGAAGTCGAGCATGTACACTTTCCTGTTATTGCTCGGCAACCGTCCAATTGCGAAGTTCGACTATAAAGAAATCCACTAAAAAGGTTATACCTCTCAACAGATCCAAAAATTATAATTAATAAGATTTAAAGAATGTGATAATTAATTAAATAAAAATAGTAAATAATAATTAAGAAAAATAAATATGAACATATTATATAAAATTTAAAATAACGATAATAACAACATTTATTGATAAATTTTGGAATTTTCGATAGGCTCTTTCAATTACATAATATAAAATAATAATTCAATATTGTAATGCAAAGTGTCATTAAAAGGGCAGGATTACTGATGGAGGGAACCATCTTTAACCGTAGTCTGGGTATTCTTGCATATGCTGATCAGTAGGAAGATCGCTGATTATCTTAAAAGAAGCTTTTGAGAGGCTGGAAGTGGAAGCTGGAAAATGGGGTTACAGGTAAAAGAGGAGAAAACCAAGGTCATGGTGATAAAGAATAGTAAACAAAACCGACCACCTCATATCTACACTTTTGGAAGATACACTTTCCGAGTGTCAAGTTTCCAGTATTTAGGAAGCCGTATAAACGAGAATTTGGATGAGGAGGAGGAAATCAGAGCCAGGATAGTATTAGGTAATAAAGCATGTTTTGGGATATCAAAGCTCCTGAGAAGTAAGCTCCTTAGCCTAAAGTCCAAGCTGATGATATATAAAACCGTCGTTAGGCCAGTAGCGACACACGCTGGTGAAACGCTCACAGTGAATAAATTCAACGTGGAAAAGCTGAATAGATTCAAAAGGAGAGTTCTTTGGCAAATATTCGGCCCAGTTCGAGAAAACGACCAACTCAGGATCAGAAGGAACAAGGAGCTAAGTAAGTTATATGGAGACCTAATGATATCAAGCTTCATCAGGATTCAACGCATCAAGTGGCTGGGCCACTTATATAGGATGGACGATGAAAGAACAGCTAAAAAGCTGTATAAAGGAAATCCGGATGGAGTAAGATCTCGAGGAAGGCCCAAAGCTAGATGGAAGGATGCCGTCTGTGAAGATCTGAGGCTGAGCAAGGTCTCCATCACTCGAGCAGGCGATCCGGAAGATTGGGGTATAGCGGTTGAGCAGGCCAAGGACTACTTTATGAACCTGTCGCGCCAGTAATGTAATGCAATTCAAATTGAAGAATATAAAAATATTACACAATAAATGTAAAAAGATTTTGCAGAAATACAAAAATTTGGCTTACTTTTACTAACATAATTCCACTTTCACCATTAATGCTATAAACTTTTATCACATTGTTTTAGTTCAAAGCTTTAAATAATTATTTTATTTTGTAATTTAAATTATTTCTACTTTTGTATCTGTACTTTTATTATAATTTTTTCTATTCAATTATTTTAATTTTAAAATATGTTTATCTCTATTCTATCCAGCCCAGAAGAAGACCTACAACATGGGGCAAAATGTCCGTTTCTAATAAATAGTTTAGGACTATTTAAGGAATTAATTCTTTGTCCTCCACCCAGACCATTCCATTTTCTTCCCCAAAGAATGCATTAGTTAGTATTATAGTATTATTATAAATATATATTTCTATTATGAATACATACAGGCTTGATGTCTCTATGAAGAAAGCCAACCTCGTGGATCGACTCGATGGCCTTTAGGATCTGAAGGCCGAGCCTGAGAGTGGTAGAGAGAGTGAAAGCCCCCCTCGGTTGTGCCCTCCTCAGCTCGGCCAAGTTCTTGCCCTGAAGCTGCATCACTACGTAATTAAACCTGTCGTTTCTTCCACAGCCAATAAACCTGCACACGTGTTCCCTACCTGGAAATCCATAAAACTTTTACTTAAAAATCAGATATGGATAGTTTGTTTATTTATTTAACCTCACTCATTTTGCTATGGTTAATCAGACAATGCTAAAATGTAAGTCATCAATTTGCCTATCCAGGCATAATTAGGGTAGGGATCCCAAATGAGTGCCTAACCACACACAGGCTCAGGGCCGCCATTTTACGTACCCTTTGAATAACTGTATAACCAAAGGATTTTTACTCTCTTTAAAAAACCCTATGGGCAATGACCATGCTGTGAATCCGCGACACCTGAGCATAGAAGGTTGTTGTGATAATCACAACACCTCAGATTACATCGATGTGGATATAAATATTAAAGCATTTTAAAGGTGGCTCAAAAAGTGATTCCCACTTATCACAGAATACAAATAAAACATAATAGTTACTATAATTAAAGAAAAAAATCCGGATAGGTGATTTTGAGCATGATTCTTATACTGCCATAGGATGGCAGTAAAAAGATAGCTTTGAGTTTCAAGAAAAATATCACTTTTGATTTATCAACTATATCAAAAATTTTCTATTTTATTTAAATTGTTCCAGGGCCTGGAATAGACTTGCCAGCTCCGCATTGGTACATCTCCTCCACGCTTCTCCCTCTCTAATAGGTCCATAAATTTGCTGAAAAATCCTCCTTTCAAATGCCTGAAGCAATTTTTCATCGGCTTTCTTTATGACCCACGCTTCTGACCCGTATAGAAGGAATGAGCATTTTATATAGAATCGTATATAGAATTGTATTCCACGACAAGAGCTACTTCTTCTTCTTTCCCTTCCTCAGTATACCTTTCAGTGTGGAGGAGACTATACTCATCTGTGTCAGTCCAGTCGGTCCCATGCCAATGTCATCGCGCCATGTCGTTTCCGTTTAGACTGTCAATTTGTTCCGAGGCTTCTATATTTTCTCTAAGTCATTTAACTCAATTACAGGTGAAAGGCCTGGGCCTTTACTGGTAAAGGAGACCTCATTACCTCGGGATAACTGGCCCCCTGTTCCCCAGGAGGTAAGGTGGAAGTAAGGATAAATCAGGATATACTTAAGATGGATGGGACATAGGAAAGGGTCATGTTTCCCCTGTGATGTGGGAGTAGGGGAGAACAAGAGCTGACATGGGCAGGGTTGTTAGGTCCCTGAAGTAGATCTCTTCCTGACTGGGTTCCTAAGGAAGTATCTACCCGCTATCCTCTACGACAAGACCTTGCTTTTTAAATGTCCATTTATCCCAAAGAAGCATCTGTTTGCCTAAGCCACTCTCCTCTTGACCTTTATCGAGAAATTATTGTTGTTCGTTATGGTGGTTCCCAAGCAGGTAAAGGAGTTTACTCTTTTAATACCAAGGCCTCTTATCTTAATAAAACCAGTCAGCTTCATCGGTCCTTCTGCGTGTATGTTTTTAGTTTTGGCCTAATTAATTACTAATCCCAAGCCCTCGGCAGCTGAGTTTATTAATTACTTAACATTAATAAAAAATTTCATATTCTTGCAAATCCAGGAGGAAAAATCATTTAGATCTGTTGGATCCAATATAGATAGGTGCAAATATAACATAGAACAATAATAAAATAATATTTACCATTGATGCGAAACTAAAATCTTATATTTATTTTTTTAATGCTTTAAAAAATGTATCAGGAACTATTTACCAATTTTAACTAAAATCTAGTATAAAATAATATAAAAGAACTGCAAAATTCTTTTGGGACTATTTTTTTTTTTTTGTCCTTTTTCCCCATTAGGAGTTGCATTGGTGTATTCCATACAGCCATATCTGTTTTGGGACTATGTCCCTTAAGAATAACAAAATTTTACTTTCTACAGTAAATCGTTTTGAGTTAAACCCAGAATAAAATAAATTTGACCTTTATTCAGGAACTATTTCCTTAGTAATACAAAAAACTGAAATTTTTATAATTACAATAATTTCATTACTGTATACAGAGAAGTGCACACATGATAAGTATAATAAATAATTTAAATATATATATTATAAACAAATACATAAAATTGAAATTTCTATTACATACCTTGTAATTTCTTTAATACAGCTACTTCCATTTTTAAAACTTGTTTCGGTTGCCTCGCCGATTCTACTTTCAACGCTACTTGTTCCTTGGATACTAAGTCTAGTCCTTCATAAATCTCTCCGAACCCACCTCCACCAATCTTCTTTATCTAAATAAATAAATAAAATTTTATAAATATAAATAAATACATGTAAAATACCATAAGAAATAATAAATACATCTTGGATGGGTCAAGTTACTTGTGATTGTTTTGAATATATAAATGTATGTTTAATTAAATAAATAAATTTAGAGAAAATTATAAACCTCTAGAAACTTGCAAGAAAAAAATTCACTGCAATTGAAAAACAAATTTTCCTGAGAACACATAGCTACAGAAAGAACACAAATATATAATAAAGCATATGGCCATATCAAAGATTTCAACGAAAAGAATTTCGGACTTAAAACTTTATTTTTTAATTAAGCTAATTATTTATTTAACTTTGAAAAAACCGAACTGTAACCGCGATGGTGTACAAAATGTTCCAAAAAACCTGTAGATATAACTGTTATTTTAAATGTTCCTATCTTACCATTTCCACTAATAAAGTTTTATTAAATTAATCAACATCAGTTTAATAATTTAAATGGTTGAAATTAATTTATACACATATGTAGCATATAAAAATGAAGTTTACATAACTCTTTTCATTTAATATCCATGAATTGAGCTCGTTGTTCTTAAAAAAATTAGGCTTACCTAAACACAGAAAACTGCTATTTAAATTTATTTATGAAGTTTAGACATTATATGATAAAAGAAATAAAATTGATTGAAGTATATGGAGTTTTTATAGGGATGGGTAAGGTTGTATCTATCGGATAATTTGTAGCCGATACTGAAAAGTAGTGGATATAAGGATCGGATACAGTTGAAATGTAGCGGGTACAGATAGTTAATTGAATACTTGGGGTGGGAAGTCCTACCAAGGTCAACACACCTCTCTCTAATAGTGGATACTGACTAGTGGATACTCTATTCACTACTTAGTATCCATGGCAATTGGAGTATCCACTACAATCTCTACTCCCGCACCTGCTACCAGCTAGACCAAATAGATATGAGAGCTGTATTTAAGGCCTTGGTTGTATTAACATTAGAAGAATTAGCTATTCAGTATTCACGAATATATTCACTACCTCATGCTATTTATTTATTTATTACTATAACATACAAATTAAAACTGGTATATCATTTTTTTGTATCTACTTTGTAAATCAAATTGTGGGATTTAATTTACCATAGAATATGGTTCTTAAACATATATATATTTGTACATATTTAAATAAATAAATTTTTCCTCCGATTTTTTACTTTCAACAGTAAGAAATTTTACATCATTTTAAAGAAGAAAATTAGTTTCACAAAATTAAAAAACAGCACAAGAATATGACGAGTATTTTAATAGCTATAGCATTTTAAAGAGTTGCTGTAGCGGCGGAAAGACAAATTTTGTATTATAATCCAAATTCCACGTGTCTTGGAACGTGAATAGCAAAAGTTTGAGGTAGGATTAACAACTATTTTTTTTTGTTCAATTCCATAGCTTTCAAAAAATAATTAACCAATAAAAAACATGATTTTAATCATTTGATGCCTTGTGCAGGTTACTATTTCGCGAATAACTCTTTTTCATTTAAAAATTATAACAAAAACCGATGCCCCAAGAAAGGCTTCTGTGTAGGGTATTAGAAGATTAAGAGTCGGGATAACTGTATTTAACTACAAAAACATCAAGTAAAAGTATCAGATACAGAAAAGTATCCGTATCACTTGTATTCAGATACAGGAAAATCCAGTATCTACTCATGAATAAGTTTTTATATAATTTTATTGGAGTGATAACTCAGATAGATATATCTATTCACATCTTGTCATGAGATGTTTTAATTATTGATCTTCATTGATGATGTGAATTTTTTTGTTATAAATCCCATTAACTGGTGTTTTCCAGTACTTTATATAATTAAGGCATCATGTTTTGGTTTTTGTAAAGTTACTATTGTATAGTATTTATGTTAATTTTGTTAATTTATATAATTAATTTATTTTATATAAACAACAAATAATTATGAAATGCAAATGACTATGAGGTAATTTTCTTTGATGATAAAATCTCTGGCTATGAAATATTTACATACATTTTTAGAAACAATTGTATCCAATTCAACAATCATCAAATTAAAAGTATAAAAAGTACAAAATTAAAAAAATATATTATCATTTGTGTGAAAAAGTAAAAATGTTTAAATGTATATTTGTGGAGAATCCTTTGTCAGATCTGACACCCTTCTTAACTAATATTAGATTCAAGCTAAAAATATATTTCATGTTTTAAAGGGAGATAATGTCTGATTTTCTTAGCGAGCAAAACTTTTCTAAAGTCCTATTTGGAGGATCTCGTATGAACATCTAAGATAGGGGATAATCACAATACTATTTAGCATGTTATATTAAATGACGCTTTATTTAGAATTATGAGCTACCCAGTAGAAGAACTGTCATATCTTGCTAAATAGAGTGAAACTTTCTTTGGTAAGGTGGTGTAACTTTATTTTATTGTATTTTTTTTTTTTTTACAAAACCTTTACATATAGTCCAAGATCCATGGTCCATTTTTGCACTTGATTAGTATCCAGCTGAATCTTCGTGAATAGCTTCATTTCGATGTGACACCCAACAATTTCCTGTGCGAAAATTCTCAATTGTGGTAGCTAACAGAGGTAGCAAACATAAAATATGTCCATTGGATGATTCTCAAAAATTTATTACTAACTGGGTTTTTTTTTTTGTTAAATCTCAAGATAATTGTCTAAATTATTTGAAAAAATATTTGTCCTACAAAATGTATGGTTTGATCAAAGAGTCTTTGTTGACCTCGTTATCGATACATGTTGGGAGGAGGGGACTCTTTGACCAAACCATACATTTTGTAAGGAAGAAAATAGTTGGGGGTGCAGTCAATTAAAACACTAAATAAGTGGATACTTATTTTAATTAAGTGCCGACGTTTCGACCCACTTTGTGGGTCATCTTCAGGGCTAAGAAAGAAAACAGACAACATACAATGAATACATTTTATTCATTGTATGAATACAATTATTGTATTCATTGTATGTTGTCTGTTTTCTTTCTTAGCCCTGAAGATGACCCACAAAGTGGGCCGAAACGTCGGCACTTAATTAAAATAAGTATCCACTTATTTAGTGTTTTAATTGACTGCACCCCCAACTATTTTCTTCCTTACATCATCCAGTCAACGATCCCTCGCTTCTCATACATTTTGTAGGACAAATATTTTTTCAAATAATTTAGATAATTATCTTGAGATTTAACAAAAAAACCCAGTTAGTAATAAATTTTTGAGAATCATCAAATCGACATATTTTATCCTTGCTACCACAATCGAGAATTTTCACACAGGAAATTGTTGGGTGTCTCATCAAAACGAAGCTATTCACGAAGATTCAGCTTGATAATAATCAAGTGAAAGAATGGACCATGGATCCTGGACTAATATGTTTTCAGTTGACTTAAGTTATATCTATTCAAGTTGATCCAACATTTCGTTTATTTTTCACTTGTTTTTTTAAAATATCATAAACCGATGATAAAATCAATAAGAATTCAAGATTATGTGTAAGTATATTGTATGATGGATACTTGGAACTTATAAATAATGAAAATAAAGCAGAGGATGAGTTTATAGTACACAGTAATCAACACCTTTCATTACAATTATTTCTTACTTTATTCTTCTTCTTCTCCATTGTTTAACTTTACTGGACTAAATAAACAAATGCCTAACCTTTTTTGAAACCTACTATTTGACAAGACAATACAGCAAACATTTAGGAGATTTACACTACCAATAACATAGGATCAAGCCTGCATTTGGACATGTTTTCTACTGTTTGCTATTCCTGAAACCTAAAGAATAGCACAATGGAACAAAATAGCATTCTCTATGAGGGCATTCCTGTGGGATCTATGAACCCTTCCGGGGCTCACCCAAACTCTATAAAGTTGGTACCTTTAATAGAGGGAAAACCCTGAAGATTGAGAGTGATCTCGACCAAATTGTAATGTGAAGACTGGTACAGATTGTTTTATTTCCTACACTTACTTTGTAAGCTACTTTCTCCCCCTCAAAAGAACAAGGAGAAGTTGTATTTCAAAGAACGTTTTTTGGGAAGGCAGATTTATCAGAAAAGAACGGAAGTACAATTCATTTACTTTCTGGTCAGAGACAGAGGAAAACGATTGGTAGTTATGGTACTGCCATAATGAATCGCTCATAAGGTGCAATAAACAATAAAATAATACACTAAATAATAATAAAAGACATAGGGAAATCGAAGGTTCGAGGCCGATACCAACAATCGCTGATTCCAAACCTTTGTACACGCAAGATCGATCTTAATGCAATCATCCCGTCTACACCTCGATCTACCCTTAAGATGCTAAACAGAGAGCTCAATGCTAATCAATATTTCAAGAATTCGTCCCTTAGTAAGCCCAAGAACTTTACAACCCAATCTCAATTTGGTGGCGACACTATATTACGTCGGATATAGATTACACTTCCTAAAATTGTAGAGATAGAGCGTGATCTCGGCCAAATTACCTCCCTGCTCAACCGTTATATTAGTAACAGTATAATTCATGTACTGAACCCAAGAGCCTTTGTGTATGTAGTATGTTGCAGCATAATGTATGCTACGGAGTATAGTGTAACATGCTTTTGATAGAGTAACATGCTTATACCCACTATTTTTGTTACATAACTTTGTAGACGCTGGCGAGCCTGAGAAGAGTCCCAGATCCCATCGGATTCATCTCCGAGCGCTAACAGATTAAATAATAGTCTGCTAAGCAGCGGGATTTGAACCCAGGTCTCAGCGCTCTACCACTGAGCCGCTCCGCTCCCATTATACTATTTTAACATATTGACCAATATACCAATAAATATAATCCCTTATTACATATTGTTAAAGTAAAAAAGAAAATCCAAACAGCTATATGGTCTAATGAGCTCTCGATAGTACTCGTATCGATTCCCAATCCATTAGTCTCCTGGCGCCTTCCTTTACAAGGCATTCAACTAAGGCGACGACCTGGCAATCATTTCGAGTGTTAATAAAAAAAGTTTTATGTTAATGTAATAATAGGTAATAGCTACATGTAAACAACTTTAAGAACATTTTAGTGCGGCAGGTTTCTAAAAATTAAACTATTATTGAAGAATTAACAACTAACTAACTAGTGAATCAAGGGATACGTTTGATAAAACGTAAAACAAAACAAAATAATAAAATTAAATTGATGGGTAACCTGTGGTCTAGTGGTTAGCATAACAATCTGCTAAGCCCATGATCGCGGGTTCGTAGACCGGAAGGTGACCATGCGATTTTTTAAAGGGAATAAAAAATTCTTGGTTATCCGTCCTTCGAAAGGGGCGTTAAACCAAACTCCCTATCCTAATATCCCTGGATATGCATAATTTTAAGCTCCCAATGTAGCATCGTCCGATTAGCCTTAGCAGCATAAAGTAACGTTAAATGAACAAACAATTATTTTAATTAAATTTGGTTTCCTTTTCTCTTCAAAACAAAAAAAAATATTTAAAATAAAAATTATAAATAATATATTGACGTAAGTCAACAGGACCCTAATTAAAGTAATGCCCAATGAACCTTCTTCCCCGTGAATACATCGCAAAAATTGCGAAAACACGGGGATATTGGATCTGTGAATAGAACGGATTTATCTGAATTGGATACAACCCCTGGTAGTTCACTGGTTTAGAGCACTGCTACGGTGAAGCAGACGACTTGGGTTCGAATCCCGGCCAGGGCAAATCTTTTCTCTTCAAAATAATAATATTGAAAAATAATAACAATTAATAAAAAAATAAAAATTATAAAAAATTAAATTAAAGATAGCATACTTGACTATTCGAGATTATGTACACAAAGAAAGTTTTCTCCTGAACTATATGGTAGTCCTATAAATAAATAGAATGGCAATACTCAAGTAATTAAAAAAAACGAAAAAAAAACGTGACAGAGACCGCGCTGTACCCGAGACTTCCCCCTTATTGGGTACCCACTTAATAGAGTCAGGGTGAGGCCCAAAAGGGTTCTAGAAACTGTACCACCACAACCGTGTTTAGTGCATGTACAGTTTCTATGCCAATGGTTGTACAGAGAGGCAATTTGGCAGAGATCACTTTCAACCAACAAGCTTACCCCCAAAGATACCCATTTTTGTAGCCCTGGAAGGTTCTGCAGATCTTATAATGTCGACAACGAAATAAATTATTTATCCTCTAGAGTAGATCTCGAGACTAGGAACTAAAAAAACCAGAACCACTACAACCGATGAAGGGTCAGGGGTTCAGCACTTAGTAGAGACTGTAGTGTTTATTGGACAACGGTTGTGCAGGGAGGTGATTGATTTTTACCCCTTATTTTGGGGACGTACTTTATAGAGGCTGGGTAAGCCACAGGAGGGTTCTAGATCCCATGGGAGCTGACAGCGAGGCGGATTTGAAGCAAGGACCTACGGGACGGGAACTGAGCCCTCTACCACTGAACTATTCTGCTCCCTCCCATGATGCTATATAACTGCTGATTTCTACCGTTTTAATTTCATTTGATTTTGAAGTATTATCGAAAACGTGACTGAGATGATTCAGTTGGTCGAGGTCTAAGGAATATAAGGAAGGATCGATTATTCTTAAATATTCAAGTCGATAAGTTCCAAGAACCTTTTTAATTATTTTAATAAGATTTTCTTTAAACAAAGGCGAAAATGGAACATTACTGGCAGAGATAGAACGTTTTAAATCATTCAGCCACATTATTTAGTTCTTAATGACCTCAGAAACAAAAAAATTCAAGAGAGTTTACTGATTTTTTTTTTATGAGAAGAGAGGAATGGTTGACTGGATGATCGATGTAAGGAAGAAAATAGTTGGGGGTGCAGTCAAATAAAACACTAAATAAGTGGATACTTATTTAATTAAGTGCCGACGTTTCAACCCACTTTGTGGGTCATCTTCAGGGCTATAGAACGCAGCAGTGCGAGTAGACGCGGTCTAACTGGCCGTTTTTTTTTTGTTTTTTTTTTCAGTGATTTTTTTTTATTAAGAAAACAGGATTTTTATTTTTTACGAAGGTCAGTTCAAGAAGACTATAGCGCTAAAAAAATTACGTTTATAATTAATTTAGACTATTTTTTTAATGATAATTTTTCAACGAATCTTGGCGTATTAACGCTCTGAGAGAGCAATTACTAGAAATTGTTGGCATTTCTTGGGTGTTTAAACGGGTAAATTAATTTGAATAAATAATTCATTTTTTTAATCTATTTTTGTTTACATGAAAAGAAGAACTATGTCTGGCTTGGATACGACCCCAGGGAGCTCAGTGGTTTAGAGCACTGCACTGGTGATGCAGACGACCCGGGTTCGAATCCCGTCCAGGACAAATCTTTTCACTTCGAAATAAAAATATTTAAAAATAATTATCATCAAAAGAACAATAAAAAATAAAAAATTATAAAATAAGAAATGGGTTGCTGAGTATGTAATATTGTGAACTAGTGATCTCTAGGACTCGAGTTAGAAACCGAATGTGGCAGACAGATTATTTGTTCAGTTAACAGCCGTGAATCGACTCTGTGTGGTTTGCAGGCCATCCTCATGTTTAACTAACCTCTATAAATTAGACATCCTTAACTAAGGAAAAACCTGGTGATTAAGCGTGAATTAGACTAAATTATCTCCCTGCAAAACTGCTGGTTTAGAATTTATTAAAAATGACCATGTACCAATTGATTATATCTTTAAAAAAATACCTATTTTTATTTTTGAATTCGAACAATATCAGAAAAAAATTTTGACTACCGTATCATAACTAATTATATTAATTGAAAGAATTATTAATTTTAATTATTGTTGCTGTTCCTTCATTTAACATTTTGGCAGTGGAGTGGTCACTGGCAGAGCACTGAGTAGCCATGCCGGAAATCCTGGTTCTCTAATCCCGCTGCAGGCAGTTACTTTTATTTAGTCTGTTTGCGGGGGGAGATAATTTTAATAATAATGATAATGATAATTAATGATAATAATAATAATATATAATAATGGGATATATGACCATCCTGGGGCCCACCCAGCCTCTATAAAATATTATAAAAATAGGGTACCCAAAATAAGGGGTAAAAATCTGGCGGTTTAGCGTGACCTAGGACAAGTCACCTCCTTGCAGAACAGCTGTCCATGAAACAGTACAGTCTCTACCATGTACTGAACCCCAGACTCGTTCACGGGTCGTAGTGGTAACAGGTTTTTTTTTCATTTAACATCACTTAATGCTGCTATGGCTAATCGGACGATTAGATTTTTTTTGTAATCTTCCACTTTCATCAGAGTGATTTAATATAAATGATAACACAAAAATAGCAATAGTTGACGAACAAATACGCACATATTACAAAGGCTTTCAAGAAAAATATTAGTAAAATAAATATACTAGCTTAGAAGGTCAATGGTTATAATAAGTACCTCAAAGAATAAATTACGTTCAAATAAAATGCTGGGATTACCGATGTGCTCTCCGATACCATTCTGTAATGTAAGAAGTGAGACCAGATTGTTCCATTATCCCCACCCTCTTCAGAAGGCACTTCTCCCCCTTTAAGGTAAAGGGGGGAGTCGTATTTCAAAGAACTTTTTGTGGAAATGGCAGGTTTATTGGAAAAGAAAAGAAGTACAATGCGTCTACTTTCTGGGTAGGGGTAGAGGAAAATGATTGGTAGTTATGATACATCGTAATACACAATGCATCGTCTATAAGATGCAATAACAAATAATATAATACACATACAATAAAACAAATATAAAATAATGCATAGCGAAGCTGAAGATTCGAAGCCAAGCCAATTCCCAAACATTCGCTCCCATCTACGCCTCGGACGTTTACAAGTCGTCTAGTTTCAATAATAAACATATATGTTGCGATAACATTATATCGGATGGTATCAAATGAAATATCAGTTTTTATTATTTCTAAAAATGTATAGAAATTGAGGGTAAATATATTGAAAAAAATTAAAATAGAAGTGAAAACACAAAACCGAGGAATAACTGTGTTCTTTTTTGAATTTCTGCATTAATTATAGATTGTATTATTTAAATCTCATATATTGTAAATTAAAAATTATTAACAACTAGCTTTTGCCCACGGCTTCGCTCGCGTGGAATTTGGTGCACAAGCTCAACACAAAATATCAATACAACTTAATTTAAATAATAATTAATATACAGTTGTAACATTTATATCATCCAAACTCTTGTACATTTACATCCATTAACAACTCAAATCAAGACACTTAACAGTGGCAAATAAAATCTTTAAGAGGAAACGAAAAGCTTATTAATGATGGTTTAAATTATTATTAATATGAATTTCACAACTACTAAACAAACTTTTAGTTAAATATTATTATTATTATATCAATCGAAATCTAACCTTTAAACTACAGTTGATTAAAACAAATTGTATAATTTAAAAAAAATATATATTTATTGAAATTTACAACTGTATAGAGAATACATCAAGTAAATATAATGAATGAATACATTGGCATGAAAAGACAAGTAGGGAAACTACCCAGTGGTAGTAATCAAATAAAAAGTTCAGCTTAGAAGGTCACGCGGCCATCTTCTATTCAGACGCCCCGGAGGATTATCAGGAATTGAAGAGGTTGCGAGGTTTGAAACTAGTGGGTTTGAGTGGAAATGAAGTCATGAAAAGATTGATATCGGATTCGGGCCAAATCAGCAATAAACGGGACGTTAAGGTCATTATGGATTACTTTGTTTGTAACAAAGTAAGGAGCATTGAGGATTTTGGATTGTAAGGATTGGATACGAGAGGAATTCGATGGCTTAGTGGAGCCCCAAAGCTCTACTCCGTAAGTCCAGATGAGTCTAATGATTATCATCTATATGAGTCTCTTGTAATTAATTGGGAGCTTAGAGCGTTTGTATACACCCCAGCATCGTACGTGATAGAATCACGTCGCACCGAATCGGATCCAATGTAGGTGTAGCCGAAGAAGGGCATTTCATATATTAACTATCAAATATATGTTCAAATCAATACATCGAAGCATCGATTAATAATTTTAAGAGATGATATCCTTCGATGAGTATTTGGTCCTTTAAAAGAGCTTTGAGGTTATTTAAGGGACGAAGAGAGAGAGAGGAAGGGAAGCAGGGCAACATAATACAGCCCTTTCGGGTCAAAGAGGTCCTATTCAGGGCGAGCAGCTTCGGGGTCAATTTCCTTCTATACAAGTTTTATCATCTTCTTTCTTTTTTTTTAAACACAATTACATTTCCATTCAATTTTTATTTTCACTTAACTTTAAATTAAATAAATTTGTGGCTCGGTTCTAAAAGGGCCAAAGTCAACATAGACTCTTTATAGAAATGAATAAGAAAACACTAGCAATGGCATTGGCTCACATTATAATCGAAATACAACCTATTTTAGTTTATTATCAGGTATTGGCCTTTTTAGAATTAAAGATTTACTAAATTGGAAACTTTTGGTATAAATAACACAAAATTTGAAAAAATTGACATTGCCCTTTTTAGAACCAAGCCACAGATATAATAATGAGGGAAATTATTGCAATCCAGAAAAAAAATCGAATCAAATATTTTTTTATTGATGTGGGAATGACTGAATATACTTTAAATAACTTTGAAATAATAAACTTTCCACATAATAAGTTTAACTCATTTTATTTGTGCCAAGGCTTCATCCTAATTTTTATGCCATCATGAAGGCTGAGAATAAAACAGAACATAAAAACTATATAAAGAGTCCAGTAGTAAAGAAAATATAACCGTTTGTAGAAACAGAAATGATAGCAAAAACAAGAAAGAAGTAAAATGAAATAATTGATGAGAAATAAGAAGATTGAAAAGAAATATATAAGATGATAAAACATAATAACATTTCAAGAGAAGCGATTGTATTACAAAATATAATGATTGCTAGATATTTTAGGATATATTAATAAACATTTAAACTAGTAGAATGTACTAAAAAGTTAAAAAAAACAACATATTAATCCAAGCGATTGTTAATATGAGTAATAACTTCATATAATTATTTATGATTTTTTTTAAGAGCTGAGTGAAAAAAGATTTGGTAGACTTGAACCACAAAAAATACAGAATACGCCTTGGAGTGAGTTTGCTGTCCTTATTAGAAGAGTTTGTTTGTATTGATGTTCTTTTGGTACATGATTTCACACTGATTGGATTGGGGAAACGTTGAATACAGGATTTTGGGAATTTTTCCTATTTCATTATAATTAACACTTAATGCCTAATTTTCGGTTTTTTCCTCATATATAACTAACTAACTAACTGAGGGAGCGGAGTGGCTCAGTGGTAGAGCACTGAATTGCCATGCCGAAAATCCTGGTTCAAGTCCCGCTGCTGGCAAGACTTTTATTTAGTCTGTTAGGAGCCGGAGATGGATCATATGGGATCTAGGACCCACCAGGGGATCACCCAGCCTCTATAAAGTGGGTACCCAAAATAAGGGGGAAAATCTGGCGGTTGAGCGTGATCTAGGAAAAATCACCTCCATGCACAACCGTTGTCCATGAAACAGTACAGTTTCTACCGTATACTACGTGGTCTTCCTTGTTTCCTCTCCTCTCCTGGTCTTCCATAGAGCATTTTCTTGGGAAGTCTGCTTGACTCCACCCTTCACACATGTCCGAGCCTTCCCTGTTATATCATGTTTACAATGGCGGGTTTTGAAGTTCTTTATTTTTCCTTATCCGCCATGATCCAATCTCCTGTATTGAGGCAAATATATTTTGTTCCCATCTGCTGATCTCGCTCTCTGGTTGATGTGTGAGTGCCCATGTCTCACTCACGTAGGTCACCGTTGGCCTGTTAAATGTTATGTATAGTTATTTTTGCTTTGGATATGCACATTACCCTTCGACCTTCCCGCTACAATTCTTGTATGCAGATCTTCCCTCGTAATGTTATCATTTGTGATAAACCATCTTAAATATTTGAATTCTGTGCAATTGGGGAATGCATAATAATATGTATAAATGAGGAAAAAGATAAAAAGAGGCATATTGTGTTAACAAGGACACTTTCATACACTGGGTATAGGTGACACTAGGAGCAGGTGGACCAGTGTGGCATTATGTTGGCAAGTTGCCAAAGGATTCCCCCGCTCCAGTGGCCACAGTCTGGCACATTCACTGCTCTTTGGACACTTGTAATGTTCATATTTTCATTTATTCTTTTTTTCCGGGGAGGGGGAGGGTCCATTGTTGTTCTTTCCATTAGAGTAGTAATAAGAAATTAAGTGGTCATTTATATATATATATATATACACATAGTGTGGACCTATATACGATAGCTGGTATTAAAATTTATGACAAGAGACCAATGATAATAAAAACGAAATTGCTCTCAGGAAAGTAGGCGGAACATATTGAAGAAGCTAGCTCAAATATATTCCACAGCCCTCGCAAGAAAAGTTGTTTTTACCTCATGCAAATCCCGAGCTGCCGCCGCAGTCAATAACAAATAACTTTTCTCATTCCAACTTCGAACATATTTTTATTTATAAATTATAAATTAAAAAAGTTTAATAAATGCATATTAAGAACATGGTTAGTTTAAACCGAGGGGTAGATGATTGTCAAGAAGGCTGAGTTGCTGTGAAGAGATTATTGGATTCAAATCTCGATCCATCTGTGGTAGATAAATAATTTAATCTGCTTACAGCCCAGGATTGGATCCTATGGAATCAGAAGAACCTCATAAGGCTCACCAAGCCTATTTAAAGTGGGTACCCTTAATTGTAGGAAACAAACTTGCGATTGAATGTAATCTCGGCGAAATAAATCACAACCGTTAGCTTAGAAACAGTATAGTCTCTACCGTGTACTGAACCCATGACCTTCAACGGATGCAATGATACAATTTTATTTTCAACCAAGCAATCTACCATTTAAAGACATTTAGACACTTCATCGGATGTAATGAAACATATTATTGTTTTTCAAACCCAGCAGTAATCCATAAACTAAAATTCGCCCAATAGAAAAAATGAAATGGACTATACAGCCATACTCTAACACTAATTTTATGTTTTATAGCGAGCCTGATACAGTCAGGATGGCTCAGTTGGTAGAGTTCCAGACTAGCGATCTGGAAGACCCGGGTTCGAGTCCCGGTCCTGGACATACATTTTCTTTTCAAATAAAAATATTTAAAAATTAATAAAATCAACAACTAATATAATAAAATAAATTATAATAATTATAATGACGTATTTCAATAAGATCCAAATTAAATAAATGTTCAAAGAACATTCTTCCCCTCATATACATCGCAAATCTTGCGAGAACGCGGGGACGTCGGATCAGTGAAAAGAAAGGATATGACCACGACCGGGGAGCGAGCCTGATACAGCCAGGATGGCTCGATTGGTAGTGTCCCAGGCTAGCGATCTGGACGACCCGGGTTCCAGTCCCGGTCCTGGTCATATCTTTTCTTTTCAAATAAAAATATTTAAAAACTAATTTTTATATTCATTCAAGTATTTAATATTAAAAGACATTTTATTTTGTAGGTATATGTAGATTATTACTGCGATTTTGCATTTGTATCCAAAATACACTTCCCACACTATTCGCAGACACTAAAATCCTTTTCCAATGACCGTGATTCGTGAATATACGAATAAAAACATGCCTTAAAAGAATCATATTAAAAAGAACTGCATTGCAGCTCATAAATAAAGCTGGCAAGAAAGTGATTTCGGTCTACTCCAGTAGATAGTGTTATGTTTGTTTCGATACTCTTTTGTCAAGGTTACATTTTTTTTTTTTTTGAGATTGAAGTATTAGTCAATACTTCAAGGTTACTATGGGATCTGATTCTATGTTATTATGTTTACAACTGTGAGTTTAAGTTTAGTTCTAATATGGAGTGAAAAATAAGCATTCTCAACATATTTTACTATTTTAATTTTCGCCCGCTCCACCACATTTTGGAACTCTCTCCCATCTAATTTCCGCGATGCTTCTTCCTCATCCAACTTTCAATGTCAATTTTATAATTAGACTAGTGTGTGATTTAATATTATTCACTGGTATCCTGTTATTTTACTGTAAGGGTATGGTTATGGGAAGAATATAGTGTCAAAACCTCTCCAAAAGAATGTATAACTAGTTTTTAAAAATTAGAGAGAAAAAACTGAACTTTTTTAAATTAGATATTGATTGAATATTTTATAGGTTTAGTAAACGCATATTAACATTTTATAACAGGAAGTGGTATGTGAGTGTATTACTAAATGCTAGAAGCGGCTACTATACTAATTCTATTTTACTACAATATTACTAATTTTGAATGAAATTCCACTTGATCTATAAAGCACTAGCCTATTAGCTTTGAGAAAGGTATACAAGGATTACACATGAGTCGTATATCAGGATCTACTTCACTCCTTAGGCCAAAGTAAATTTCAGTTAAGTGGGATTTAGTGAGCAAATACTTCGCCCAGAACAAGGCGAGATGGAGTTAAATAGCCCAGGTCTACCCGCATCAATATCCACTAACTTATCTAACGAAGGTAAAATTAACATAAACAAGAATATAACCACTTCATTATCGCAATTAACAATAAATAATTTTCTAAAAGTAAAACATAATAGATAATTATATTTCAAGATAGATACGTGCAGTATGTACTCAATTAATTTCTTGTGTGTAGATGTGAGATGTGCTAACTCTGGTATGAATTTATAAGTACTTCAACTTTTAGTATCCTGACAATAATTCAACAGGTGGAATGTTGACTTAGTAATGTTATAAAAACATAAATAAATAAAAAGAAAACTGTACCACCACAACCTTGTTCAGTGGCGTTGTTTCTATGCCAATGGTTGTACAGAGAGGCAATTTGGCAGGGATCACTTTCAACCACCAAGCTTACCCCCAAAGATATCCGTTTTTGGAGCCCTTGAAGGTGCTTCAGGTCTTATAAGGTCGACATCAAGATAAATAATTTATCCTCTAGAGTAGATCTCGAGACTAGGCACTAAAAAAACCCAGTATCACTACGACCCATGAAGGGTCAGGGGTTTAGCACTTAGTAGAGACTGTAGTGTTTCTTGGACAACGGTTGTCCAGGGAGGTGGTTGATTTTTACCCCTTATTTGGGTAAGTACTTTATAGAGGGTGGGTAAGCCCCAGGAGGGTTCTAGATCCCATCGGAGATGGCAGCGAGCCGGATTTAAACCCAGGGACTTCGGCATAGCATCTCAGCCCTCTACCACTGAGCCACTCCGCTCCCTAGCTAGAAACTACACATGCGCAATACCCCATAAACATGAATAAATAGTTAAACAATACCATAAATTCAAAAAAAATATGTCTAAAACCAAATTATAGATAAACAGGCTTTAGTAACGCCAGTAGCTGTGAGCATAAGACGTATTGTTGAGAACAATCTTATCAAATAGAGCGTGTTAAATGTTCCCTAGGAAGCTAGAACCTGTCGTCTCCCTATCTTATCACTACTAGTCTCGTCTAATGCTCACCAAATATTTAATTGTTTCTGAGGTAGTTTAAATATTTTGCACCGGAGTAAACGAAGCCAAATAAATCATTGTTCGTTATTTTCGTTTCCCTTTAAAGATCGAAATAACGATAACATTGCTCTATGAAAAATACATTAAAGCAAATTGCGCGTACTAGAGTGAAACTACTTAATATCATTATTTTTTTATTTTAATAAATAGACACATAATGAGCACAAAGTCTCGTGTACACGTGTGCAATATTTTTGCAGCGGTATTATTTTCACGATAGTAAGATGATGATTAGGAAGTGATACGGTGTTGAGATACATGCGGTATCATAATTTCGGAGAGTTTTTAAAATTTTAAAAAATTACAATACCTTTTACCGATACAAACAATGATATTGTAGATCCATTCAATGGGTAGATATATTGGTTTAAAGTGTCCCAAATTTTTGGACTCAACGACAGAAGAAAGAAATATTATTATAAAAAAAAAAATCATCAAATCACACAGATTCCATCATGACTAATGGACACAAAAAACCGGGTCAAAATTTCGATACGAATTTTCATGCCTACGATCGTTCGCTTTCTGTCACAGATCAAACTTGAAGAAGGTCAACAACTTTGTTGGAAAGTTTGGCATAAATTAAGGCAGTATTTTAGGCTATTGTGTTGTATTTTATTCAGATCGTGCATTCAAGCACAAGGAAAAACCAAAAACAATAAAATAAAATAAAAAAAGTAATGAAATAATTTTGCTCAGAGTTTCAAAATAGGAAAAGAAATTAGAAAGAACGAGTTTCCAAACATGATAAATATAAATAGAGCGGGGTAGCTCATGCAGTGTGTAGAGTGATGAGTTGCTCTCCTGAAAGTCCGGGGTTTGAATTCGTATGTGACAGATATATTATTTAATCTGTTAACACCTGGATGGACCTTGGAGGACGTCAAGACCCTCAGCAGGCTCACACAGCCTCTATAAACTGTGTACTTTTACTTTCTTTAATTTAGAGAAAACTAGACGGCCCAGCGTGATCTCGGTCAAATCATCCCCCTCCAAAACCACTATCCTAGAAACAGGACAGCATGGGAGACCTGTGGTCTAGTGGTTAGCGTGACAAACTACAGAGCCCAGGATCGCGGGTAAAAAATTTGAAAGGGAGTAAAAAATCACTAGTTACGCCGTCCTTCGGAAGGGACGATAAACGGGGGTCCTGAGCCTGTCAGGTACCCTTTAAAAGTCCCTGTACTAATTAAACCTGGATAGGGAAAATTTAGAGCTCCCACTGGAGCATCGTCTGATTTGACATTGCAGCAAAAAATGACGTTAAATGAACAAACAACAAACAGGAGTCTCAATTATGAATTGCACCCAGAACTCTTCACGGGTATTCTAATTTGTTTTTATTATTATTGAAAAAAACAGGATAGATTTATAGAAACTATGCAGGAGGTGATCATAAAGTCATAAAAAACTTGAAGCTAGATAAAATTCACGAATCATAATTACGTTGTCTGAGAGACATACTAACGTACGTACAGATTCTCATTTTGACAACAACAAAAAATGTAAAATGTATTGAGAGATGATCCATGTCAATATTTCCTATGATATCTAAAAACCGAAAATTTTCTAGATTATAACCATTTCTTAACTGCCAACGAGGGTGTAAACATATATACTTTCATTTATACTTTATACAAATCTATCATATACCATAAATACAACTATATATTATTTAGGAGAAAATTATTGATTGTTTTTGAATGATTTTTTTTCTTCGAAAACATTTTTTTTTATACGTTCCCATTATAATAATTATCAATCTAATTAATGGAAGAGATGAATTATTTACGCTGGTTTGAACAATAAATCGCAATATACGTGACAAATAGACACATAATTCGTGATGGTATTTCATTAAGTGAGTCTGTACCACGACACCCACGGAATGCTGCAGCGTGTTAAAACTATCGAACCACACAACTTAGTCTATTTAAAAAAGCAGAACATTTCTCTCAATTTTATTGAAATATTGTATATATTAAATTTATATCAAACTGCATTATTCAATATGCATGTAAAGTTTTAAAATGTTTCTTTCAAATACGATTAGAGACTTAAATGTTCAACACTAAAACAAAAGCCTCTATGATACAAAAGGTTTTTAGTGATGCAACATTTTATCGGCGTTGCCTATAGCTGTTTGTTTTTTTGGAAAATAACAAAGTCACTAATCCGGACTTCTTTACACCGTTACTCGAAATGTAGTACCATTTTTAATTTAATGATTTAAAAAGGATTGGCCCGGGCCGGGATTCGAACCAGGGTCGTCTGCTTTTCTGTAGCAGTGCTCTAAACCTCTGAGGTCCCAGGGATCGTTTCCAAGTCAGACAAATCCGTTCTCCTCACTGATCCTATATCACCGTGTTCTGGCAATTTTTGCGATTTATACACTGGGAAGAATGTTTATTGGACATTAGTTAAATTAGGATCTTGTTAGCTTACGTCAATATATTATTTAAAATTTTCATCTTTTATTAATTGTTATTATTTTTAAATATTTTTGTTTTGAAGAGAAAAAGATTTGCCCTGGCCGGGATACGAACCCGGGTCGTCTGCTTCTCCGTAGCAGTGCTCTAAACCTCTGAGCTACCAGGGGTCGTTTCCAAGTCAGACGAAAGTAATGTTCAATGAACATATAGGATCGGTGAAGAGAACGGATTTGTCTGAATTGGGTACGACCCCTTGTAGCTCAGAGATTTAAAATCTTTTCTCTTAAAAAATAAATAATGTTTTTATCTATAAAAAAACAGAAACGTTTCAATATTTTATTTATTCAACTCCTCGAAGCATAACGAAGTGGATAGTTTTATTGTAATAGGCTCACTGGGGGATCACAAGATAAGGAAGGACTAAACTCAACTTCAATGTCAAGAATAAAATGGGGTACCTCCTCTAAAACGTCAACTACGTAAGATAGTACAATTAAGTGAACAGCTGTACAAGATGGAAAATGGGGTTGGTTCGCCGTTAGGCGGGCAGGGGTATCCTCACAGCACTTTAAAAAGTCATTAAAATTATATTAAATGTTTACGAATAATTTATTAACATTAATAAACAAAAAAGATTTGACCGTACATCTGCGAAACCTCATAAGTTGCTGTTTATTCCTCTATCACTTACAAGGTTTAGCAGATACACAGCCAACAAAAAGACCGAACAATTAGGGGGTCAAGATCATGAGTATTCACTAAAATAAAATGCAATATTGATTCATTTTCATTTTTAATGCATTGATATTTAATAGAAAATAATCGATAATACCAATAATATTTTCTCTCAACCGAAATAATGGTTTTCCCAAAGCCTTAAATAGGCGTTGCTATTAATCATGTTTAAATTGGAATGGCTATGAGTTGGATGATTCTAATAACGGTATGAAATGGTGAAGGGGTGGAGTCAATGAATTACACAAACTTAAGAATGAGTTATTTTATTCGGCCTACGTTTCGAGCTAAGGGGCCACCTTCAGGGCAGAGAGCTGAAGAGTCCCGCTCCAACTCATTTAATTAGTTACTACTATTCCAGTTCTATTGTAGACATAAATTAGGGAATAGTGCAGTGTTTTGGAGTAGTCGTAAATTACAGTGTACGATCAGGTTTTCTGAAAAATATTTCGGCCGAAATTCTGTATAAAAAAATACGCGAAAATATTTAGGCATTTAATTTTTTCCCAATCATGATTCTTATTGAGAAGATTATTCCAGCAATGAAGTTACACACAAAAACATGAAACATATTTAAGATATAATTAAAATATAAATAAATTCAATTACGCCTTCCCATTGAAACTAATTATGGGTTAATAAGAAAATTTAAAAAAAAAAAGAGAAAAATAATAATTTTAAAAAAATGGTCGATAATCTACGAGAAAGAAAAAAAAAAAAAAAGATGGGTTGGTTAATTGACCCAACAACGTGAAACCCGGGTATACAGAGAATGCTAGGGTATCTAAGGTATCGAGGGTATGCATACCAGTGCATGAACAATATGAGTAAGCCTGGGGCCAATCTGCGCATGCAGTCCCGACACATATGTTCACCAAATGTTTAAATGAAAAATTAATTTAATTAAAGTAAAATCTCGCAATGTTGAATCAATATCAAAACTGAGAAGAAAAGATGGTATTATAAAAAATAAAAAAATAAAGAAAATAATGCCGGTTTTCGTGAAAATGAAAAACGCCCTAAAAAGAAGGTAGAATTTCTTTTTATTCTGAAAGAAATTCTAAACTTTTAATTAAATAACTTTTAAAATTTAATTTAAAAAAGTAAAAGAAAAGAAATATTTTCTTTTCCTTTTTGCATTAACTCCCGAAGCCCAATTTGGGCATCTACCCGAATTTAATAAGTACCTAACTTTAAATTGTTTGTCCAGCCTATACGATTTGGTTTGAGTATTTAAAATGAATTAAGAAAGAACTAAATACAATATTTGTGTCGTATAATCACAATTTTATTGATTTAAAACAATTGGGGTACAGATAAAAATACAAGTAAAATTATCTTTTTGGGGATAGATCTTTAAATATGAGCAGATATTATTAAATGAGGGAAATTATTGAGTTCTATAAAATAAAAAAAAATCTGAGTCCTTGGATGCATGCGTGCCATGTTCTTAAACGTCTATTATTTTATGACTTTATTTATTTTTTAAATTCATCTTAGGCTACATAGCTAAACATGCATAACTTTGATGTGAATTGACGAGTTAAGATCAAATTGTTAATAGCAATCTGTTCCTATTGACTATCCTTTTTGTGTCATGCATTTATATAATTTTTTTTTGTTTTGTACTGAATAGTTTAACTTAAGCTAGTAATACATTATATATATATATATATAAACATATATACGTAGGTATATGGTGAAAGTAATGATAAGATTGATAAGCCACTCACCACTTTCCATCTCTCCTTGACGATGTGGCCGGGCTGGAGAAGATCTGCACTTGTCATTGTAATGTTGTTGTTCTGGTCCGTTGACTCATCTACCAATAATCCGTACTCCTCCGAAATATCATTGTAATTCCTGGAGAGAACAATATAATATTAGAACACAGCACTAAAGTCCAAAACTGACACTTTGTTATAAAGATATTCTTTTACTTCTCATTTCAATTATATATATATGCTTATGATACGATAGGAACTATGTCTGGCTAGACGAAGGGGACGTTCACACTAGTTTTATATTCCCGCAGCCGGTTGAAGTGAGTCACTCCCGGACTGGCAAGGCCGATCACCACACCCTGACTCCGCGTTCGATAGAGCCGACGTCGTGGGTACCCGCGGAGTACCTGAGGAGCCGAGGAGACATCCTCGCCGAAGACAGAGGATACCCGGAGGACGCAGTTAGAACTAGGAAGGACACGAAAGAGGCGACATCCTGGACAGAGCAGATGGGCCTGATCCTAGGGGTCAATACTGGTCGCCGCCATGGCAGCGTCAGAGCGCTCTGGTGGCAGCTCTCTCAACCAGTCGCCGCTGTCAGCTGTGTTTACTTCCGTCGGCTTTAGGGTCTACAATGTAGGAACGGGTCTTTTGTAATGCTGCAATATGAGCTGAATTTATCGTAATGTAAAATAAATCATTTTTTATTTATATTTTATTAGACAGCATGAAGTTTCCATCTGAGAGTTCAGCATTCAAGTATGTATCTAACATCATATAAGCATATCTACGATATGTGGTGATTAAGTGGTTAAGTCAAATTTTCTTTTTCTTTATAAGATATTTCTTATATACTGGACTAACTTCTTGATCTATATAATTTAATAATGAAGAAAAAAAACCTTATTCCAGTCAACAATTTTTGTTTAAAAAAATTAACAAAAGATTAAAAGACGTTTCGACATTTATCTGTCATTTTCAATTATAGTAGTTCTTCACAACATCCTTCAAATTTACCATTCCTTCATTACTTGAGGTCAAACAAATTAAAAAATCAATATATATAAAGTCCTGGAACTCAACTTTCTTCCATGGTCAAATATACAATATTGTATATTGTATATTTTCTCTGAGTATGTAGTATTTATGGTACCGGAATCGTATTATTTTCGTAGTTAACAAGTGTCTATGTCATGCATTGGCTTGAAATGGATTTTTTGCTTACATTACAACTCCATGTCGAGCTCAAAACTACGAGAATGGAACGATTTTGATCCTCTCAAAATAGTTAACTCTTACTAGAAAAAAATCGACTTGACCATTATTTCACCGGGAATGTACATATCGGCGTCAGTAGCTTACACTAAATAGTAATTGTTTAAAAAAAATAAGAGAGAGACCTCTGTATTTTTTGAATTAGATATTTATTGAATATTTGATAGAGTTAAGAGGGGGTTATTACTGTATCGGTAGGAGAAGAGGTACATATGGGTATATCGAATTCTATAATCGATTCAATGTTATATTTATATCACATATACATCCTTCATATAATAAAAAAAAAATTGAACCACTACAACCTACTGAAGGGATTCAGTATGCGGTAAAAACTATTTTTAGTCAATTCCTGTGCAGGGAGGCGATTTGACCCGGATCACGCTCAAACGGCACGTTTATAGCCCAGTTAAGCGTACCCACGTTATGGAGTATATGTGAGCCCCAGGAGGTTTTGTTGATCCCGCAGGGTCGATCAGCGTCTGTTACCAGAATAATTTATCTGCCTTAGCCAGTTTTGAACCGAGACCAGCAGATATGCAATTCAGCGCTCCACACACAGAGCTAACGCTCTCATTAGAGAATATTCATTAATTTAATAGTGCAATTTTTTTAGGGAGCGGAGTGGCTCAGCGGTAGAGCACTGAGTTGCCATCCCGGAAATCCTGGTTCAAATCCCGCTGCGGGCAAGACTTTTATTTAGACTGTTTGCAGTCGGAGATGGATCATGTAGGATCTAGGACCCTCCTGGGGCTCACCCAGACTCTATAAAATATTATAAAATATGGTACCCTCCACCTCCTTGCAGAACCGTTGTCCATGAAACAGTACAGTCTCTACCATGTACTGAACCCCAGACCCGTTCACGGGTTCTAGTGGTACAGTTTATTTTTTAGTTTTTTTTAATTAACAATATTATACAACTGTACAAAATGGTAACTCTTTCCCACCTTTGCATTACTGACGTCAAATGTCTTTTGATTCATTTCGGACAATACATTTACAATTATCGAAGTACGACTGACATATACTGAAAATTATAATAGAAAACTTTATTTACAATTTAAAAAATAATGGTATATATCCTTGAAATTATTTTGTATTTTTTTTTATTTATTTAAGAATAATATTAGGATTTAGGTTGATATGAAAATTTTTAAGGATGAGTCAATCACTTAAATCTAGAGATGAAGAAATAATGATAGTACAGTACACATGCGTAACATCAGTCTAAAATGTGTTAAGTGCATTTTTTAAACAATTGTAAACACTGAAGAGTACAAATGCGATAAGTGCTATCTTAATTGGCGCCTTTGAAGTGATAAGTGCAATATGATTCATATGTAAAGAGCAGAATATTTTTAATAACACTTTAGGCAAATTTTTTTTAATTTTTTTTATTATTTATTTATTGATATTTACAACTATATTACAATAATATAACAAGTAAATTGGCTGAGTGATACATAATGACATGATATAATGACAAGTAGAGAAACTACCCACTGGTAGTACTCAAATCGCATGTTCAACTAAGAAGGTCACGGGGCCATCTTCTTCTCAGACGCCTCGGAGGATTATCGGGAATTGAAGAGGAAGCTAAGTTTGAAACTAGAGGGTTTGAGTGGAAATGAAGTTTGTTATGAAAGGATAGATACCGGGTTCGGGCCAAATCAGCAACAAATGGGACATTAAGGTCGTTATGGATGACTTTATTCTTAACAAAATAAGGAGCGTTGAGGATTTTACGAAGGATTTTGGATTGTAGGGATTGGATACGAGAAGAATTTGATGGCTTAGTAGAGCCCCAAAGCTCTACTCCGTAAGTCCAAATAGGTCGTATGATGGTCATGTAGATGAGTCTTTTGTAATTAACTGGGAGCTTAGAGCGTTTGTCCAGTAAGTGTTGAAGTAGCCTGAAACGTCGAGCGGTTTCTTGTCTTTTCAGTCTTGTATGAGGATTAGGCAAATATAAACTGCGAAACTACCTAAGAATTAAGGATTGTACTACAAAAAATAATTTTGTATTTTTAAAAACTAATAAAATGTATTTCAATAAAAAATACTAGGAAGACAAAAGATTTGTCAATAACAAAACTTTGCATACGGACTTAAAAATACCAACGGTTGACGAACACATACCAACATACTACAAACGCTTTCAAGAAAAACTACACGGACACCCAAACCCATTAAAAGAACTTAAATGGCCACTACTCTCATGCCTGAGAACACAAGGAGGAGACTAAAAAGAACGTGGATGAGAGATCTGTTATCATGACAATATTAAATTAAGTCCGCTGGCTACTGTTCTGTATACCTCATACGTCATTTTGTTTTATTCTACTGACAGCCAATCAGCTGATTGCATTTGTTTTTATTTGACAGGTGTGGATGCAAATATAAAATAACAAAAAAAAAATTAAAATGAAATTTCTGTTCCTTAATAATGTGTGTAATAGTTATGATTTTGTTTTGTTATTATTAGTTTTTAAACATTTATTGCTTTAATTACGCTTTTTAATACATTTAATATTATTGTAATCAGTTTCAACCATTAAAACGTAAAGGATTGTAGTTATTTTTGGTTATGTACTTTGCCACATGTGGTTTGGGTTCGGCCTGTTGGTCAGTTACGTAAATAAATAAATTAAGATACCTGTTGAAATCATCATTCGTGCCTCTTTGCTTAACCTATTGATAAAATACCCATGACCTACTCGACAATAGTCTACTATTACCTGACAACGGTTCTTCAACTGTTGGTATTTCAATAATCCTAATGATTGCGTTTGGAATATTCAATTGTTCAACCACACATAGAATTGTTTATTTCAGTTTGGATCTGTGGAATCTTATGACCCTCCTTGGGTTCACCCAGTCTCATTAAAGGGGGTAACAAATCCTTCGTCAAGCCGTTCTTCGGAGGGGATGTTAACGGGAGTCCCGAGCACGTACAATGTTGAGTACTCGTAAAAAATCCTTATCTTCATAAAACCTGGATAGGGAAAATTTAGAGCTCCCACTGTAGCATCGTCCAATGCCATAGCCATAGCCGCGTTAAGCGACATTAAATGAACAAACAAACAGTGTTATCCAGAACAAATCACCATCTTGCACTGTGGTTGGCTTAGAACATTTATAGTCTATATTATGTACTGGACCGACTCTTCATGGGTTGTAATGGTATAGCTACAATACAACTTTCTGAAACAATAGAGTGATTTTTTAAAATCTGTAATAGCAAAATTTCCCAAACCAGCAGGATATCCAATGATATGCTTAGACAATTCCTAAGAGTTCATACGCTAAAAAAAAAAATCCGTCAGCTCCTAGATAGTTTCATCCCTCGAATTCCCCCACTTTGGCTGTACACGTGGGACGTCTGGTGTCCATGAGATGAAGATGAAGTAACTAATGGAATGTTTCATTAGATACTTCTTAAGGGGGTTCGACGGGTAATCCAGTTGGAATGCCGAATTGATTGACATCAACTACGTTTCCGACTGTAATACTTCTATTATATTTGTATCTTTAGCAATAATAGGTCTTAATACATCCCCGATTTGTTCACTGCTTGTTCTCTGTCCATTTCCTCAATTCCAGATGTAAAGTCTTAAACCTGCATATCGCTTCTCACATAACTTTATTTAAAATATAAGCCTATCTTATCTTTAGGGAAGAAAATGGTCAGGGTGGAGGTTAAAAAATATTCTCTTTATCAGAAAGAACTGTTTATTTGGAAGCCGACGTTTCGACCCACATTGCAAGTCTTCTCCAGGGCTTGCAATGAGGTCAAAGCAGAATTACCATCCCTAAGATTAAAAGCCCTGAAGAAGACCTGCAATATGAGTTGAAATTTTGATTTCAAATAAATAGTTCTTCTCTATTTAATAAATTATTTCTTCGGTCTCCACCCGTAGCATTTTCTACCCATATTTATAAGGTGAATTCGAGATATCTTACGCAAATTTTCACATAATAGGAAAAAACTAACATGAAAATTCTAGGGTTCACTAGGTGATAGAGACTGTTTTAAGCCAAGGTTGTGCAGGGAGGCATGGAAATCGGAGGAGAACTGTGAGTTAAAAGGATAACAGAAATAACAGAAGAATATATACAGAAATAACATGAATACGTTTTGAGAATGAATACGTGATAGAATACCCATAACCAATCTTGATTAGAGACCACGAGGAAAAAGAAAAATATGCCGTTCTAGAAAAAGGTGGAGAGATAAAATACAAAGATTGTAATCGGAACAGGGAAATCTTCTTAGACCGAAATTGGATCTGATGTGCAAGGAAGTTATTTGGCCAGATTTTCACAGATGGGGCGAACCCTTCAGATCCCAAGTATCGATGGATGATGTTAACAAACCGGACTTGAACCAAGGATCTTCAGCACAGAAAAAAAATATGCACCACAACAACCTGTGAAGGGTCTAGGGTTCAGTACATGGTAGATACAGTACTGTTTCTTGGGCAACGATTGCGCCCGGAGGTGATTTGTCCTAGATCACGTTCAACCGCCAGGATTTTTCCCCTTAAATTAGGTACCCCCTGTATAGAGGCTGGGTGACCCCCAGGATGATCCTCGATCCCATAGGATCCATCTCTTGCCACTAAAAAAATTAAATAAGTCTTGCTAACAGTGGCATTCGAAACCGGGACCATTGAAGTGGCAACTCTTCCACTGAGCCACTCCGCTCCCAATAGACGCTGAAGCATTATAAAAATTATTTTCCTAACTTTTCAATCATCAATCTATAAAATAAAACTAAATTTATACCTGCCAGTACAAAAGTGGATATATTTATATATTTTATTTATTTAAAAACAACTTACTTTCACCGCCTCAACCCCAAAGTACCATTAGCTTAAAAGGATAATTTATATTCTGTTGTAGTGCCTAGCGCTCTTTAAAAATTTAAACATAATGGAAACTTGTTCCTCCTTATTTCACAGAATTATCCTTGCGTTTTCAGTTCTCTTAGTTTATTTTTGAATCCTATTATATAATATTTTAGTCTCCTTGACATATCTTTTCTTTTCAAATAAAAATATTTAAAAATCAATAACTAATAAAATAAAATAAATTATAATAATACATAATGACGTAGGTCAACAAAATCCAAATTAAATAAATGTTCAAAGAACATTCTTCCCCTCGTATACATTGCAAATTGCGAGGACGGCTGGGGGGGGGGGGGTCATGGGATCAGTGAAAAGAAAGGATATGACCATGGCCGGGGAGCGAGCCTGATAGAGCCGAGATAGCTCAATTGGTAGAGTTCAAGACTAGCGATCTGGGCGACCCGGGTTCATTTCAAATAAAAATATTTACTTTATTTTTGTTAGTTTTGATTATATATTAATTAAATTAACTCAAGTCATATTTTAATTAAATGTCACTTCCAATCAGTTTATAACTTAGAAGTTTTAAATGTTTAACATATTATTCATTTTCTTTTAGTATATACTTTAAATATATACCAATTATAAAACAAAGTCCTCAGCCGCGTTTGTTCGCGGTAAACTCAATATCTCCTGCACGGATTTTCGTGCGGTTTTCACCGATAGATAGAGAGATTCACCAAGAAGGTTTAGGTATATAATTTGTCGAGGTTTTGTGTAAATATGGTGGAATAAAACGATAATTTTTGGAATAGAAGGAAAAAGTATAGCCGCCTGGGAGGTTTCAACGATGACGCTCCTAATGCTGTTGTCATATAACGAAACAATGCATGGTGGAGTATTCCTCTTTTATAGATCTACAAAAAAATCAGTGATAGCAGATATATCTATCTTTTAAGGAAAGCTTACTATAACCATTTTATAATATTAAAAAAATTGATAAGGTACAATTGATCCTTATCAACTTATTTACTTAAGCATATAATATTATATACCATATAATTTAAATGAGTATCCTATGGGTTACCGCAAAAACTTAAGGCTGAAGAAAATAAATTCGTATAAAAAGAAATATTTTGTTTTGTTTTTATGTTAATATATAATATCTACAAAATAAAATACATTGGACAGACAATACATGTGGGTATAATATGTCTTACTACCCGTGCAAAGCCGGGGCGGGTCGCTAATTGTATATATAAATATAATAAGCTAGCCAAATATTAATGGAATTGTTACTGATAGCAGGTATTAACCACTAATTGAGCTTTATATAATGCCAGGATATATCTATTCATCATTTTTATAAATTCCACAATATTTAATGATTTTTAATTTTATTTATATATTTTAGTTTCAGGCTATTTTGTTACTTAATACGCTCTAAGTTCCCAATTAATTACAAAAATTTCGTGTACATGAATACTATAAGATCCATACAGACTTACGTAGATGAGCTTTTGGGGCTTCACTAAGTCATCGAATTCCTCTCGTATCCAATGTTTACTATCCAAAAACCTTCGTAAAATCCTCAATGCTCCTTATTTTGTTACAAACATAATAATCTATAATGACCTTAATGTCCCATTTGTTGTTGATTTGAGGCGAATCCGATATTAATTCTTTCAGAACAAAATTGCATTCACACTCAAAACCCATTAGTTTCAAACCTAACTTCAATTCTCAATAATCCTCCGAGGCGCCTGAAAAAAATATCGCCTCCAGACGTTCTAAGTTGAATTTGTTACTTGAGTACTACCAGTTAGTAAAGTTTATCGATTTGTCTTTATCTCAAGTCATAATTTATTATTCATTCTATTTACTTGATGTATTATTCTAATATAGTACTAAATTAAAAAAAATATATACACTGTTTCGAACGATATTTTCTATATCAAAAATATTGACAATTAATTCTTCTTATGCGTGATTATAAGAGTAAATTAAAATAGGGAAATATTATACAAACATATTTTTAAGCCAGATTACACAATATTACTCTTCAATTATGACTGAAGTTTATGACTCGCAAGGCACGCGAACAAGAGATAATTTTTAATTTATAAATCCAATACATACCACCTTCGTCCAATTAATCAGCTAAGTAACAAACTAATTGGAGATATAAAGTTACTAAGTAACATTCAGTAAGAGTAACATTACTAACGACCGTGTCCTGCATTAACGATTGAATCCATTGCATTAATCCGCCGCTGATTGTCCGAGCGGGAAGATGGATTGAGATAAAACGAGTGTAGAATTTAATAACGAAATAAAATTAATATAAAATTCATAGCACGCTTCGTAATCCGGACTCTCTTCGCTGTGAGTTTTATTAACTGAATAAAAAGCAAAGGGAATAATTGAATTATAACTCACATTTCTTATAATTATACAATTTTAAACACGAGTTGTTAAATAATTTTGTTTGTTTACTTTATATATAGTATCTACAGCCCGGTGAATAAGTGGTTAAGTCGGATTTTGTCCAGAGAGAGTTAACTGCTTTCAGATAACCGGAAGTGTATCAATTTCGAAGTTTTAAATGGCTTTAAATGGAGTTGTAATATAAACAATAACTCCTTTTCAAGCCAATGCATTACTCAACCGCTTATTCACTACGAAAATAACTCGAACCCGCTTACCTAAGTACAAGTAACTCATTTTGAAGAATATTTGACTTAACCACTTAATCACCGGGCCTGTAGATATATATAATGAGCTCCTTGGCACAAAATCTAGTATTTTAACGACACGATTCTTGTCTTATCTTAAATACTTGTCGTTGTTAACAATAGTGAGTTGTTGAGTTTTAGAGATAAGTAAAGAAATATTGCTTGTAACCAATTCGCTATTTACATAGTTTTATTAAAAACGTTACAAAGTGTTTTATCATACCTATACTTCAAAAGAACAATTTCATATCTCAAAAAAACTAATTTCTCAATAGAGGTATTAGAAAGTTCCATGTGAGTTAAAAAAACAAAAATTCGGGCATTGGTAAATCAAAGCATTCCTTTTGTAATGATGGTATTAAAACAATTCACTAACAATTAAAAAACTGTTAAAAACTTGAATCTTTTTTAAAAATTATGATTAAGTAATCCCATGATACTTCAATTTTTCTTTTGTTTTGTTTTCAATTAAAGTATCATTTAGCGTACTATTCCATGTAGCCTATTCTTAGTAAAGACAAAAAAATAATTTAATTGAAACAAACTGTTATAAATAATTAATTACTAGACATTTTAAGCTGAACACATATCTGAGTAGGCTTAATTATTTAGCCGCCATTTAGCAGAGAGATACTCCATTTAGCCCACAGTATAGTTAAACTTAAACCAAATCCGCTTGATCATTTGTTTTCTATTCTGATTATTTTTTATTTCTAATATAATTTGTTACAATTTACAAAAGTAATATGCTGTACCAAACAGACCAGTCTCAAACTCAAAAACTTATTATACAAATTTAAATGTATCTATAAAGAATCACATATACAATGAAAGAAAAAAATACAAAAAAACTATCAGCAGTGAGAAAAAAAAATTATAATCAAAATAAACAAAAATTGTAACTATAATTCTGATATTTACTATGCAACTGATGCGGATTAACAGCTGAATAACTGCTTTTAATTGAGAAATTTTGAATAATTATTTGTTAATTTATTTAAGATGGCTAATCGACCAATGCAACAGTGGTACTCCTGAAAGCTTCCTATCCAGATACAATAAGGATAGGGATCTTTAATGAGTACGTAAGGTTCTGGATCGCCATGAGAGGTTCCCCTAAGATGTCATAACCAAGGAATTTTTACTCCCTTTAAAATATCCGAAGAGCACCAAGCGACCTGGGATTTAACGATCTTTGGTAGAGTAGGTTGTTATGCGAATCACTACACCACAGGTGACCTCGAAATTTCGAATAATATTATTATGGTTATTATTACCATTTTTTTTTCATTACTATTACAACAGTCTCACAAGCATGGCTTTCCGTTAACTTGCATTACTGATATCTCCTCTCAAACTAATTTATGCTAAATGTGTTATATAAAGGTATAAAATGCATATTAAATTTCCCTGTTAATCAAATTATACAGTCAAAGTAATTTTTTAGCAACAATATTTAGAAAAATATACTACTCAGGAATATCCTTCAAACTTTAGCACATTGAATCGTTCTAGATTAAAAAAACTTAAGAGTGACTTATTGTTTTAGATATGTATATACTGTTTTAATAGATGTTTTACTACAGAGTACAAAGGCACGGGCAAAGGATTACGGTGGAATGAATAAATGAGGAGTAGGAGGAAGGATTTTAGTGAGAAATCCCCCGACAGGTGAGATAGCTTTGGGGAACTTTACGGTAGCATGAACTTGAGCTAATACTGATCCGAGATTAGATCTGTCCTCACTAACTTTACAGCCAACACGGATTTTCCTCTCTTCGGGACATGCATTGAATAAGATCATCTGGTCTTTTTAATAGATAATAAATTAATTTAATTAAATTGGGTAATTAATTAGGACAAATGATTGATATATATATATATATATATATATATATATATATATATATATATATATATATATATATATATATATATATATATTAGGTTAGCGTGTTATTTAATATAGTTCACTAAAAGCCTATTTCTTCATATTGTTTCATGAGCATACGAAACTGAATGTAAAAATTATTTTATTAACTGTCAATAAAAGTATATATATAATGGAAATATTTTTAAACTATTCAACAATATCCGATAGTGTAGCAAACAAAAATTAAAACTAAATTAATAGAACTTTCCTACGTTTCAGATGTTTCAACATTATTTTGTTATTATAATATTTTTATTGAATGATTTAGAATAGTTCAGATAATATGATAGTTCATAAGAATATAGCTAACTACAAAATAAACAATACTCCTGCTAATAAAGTTACTATTAAATTGCAATAAAGTTGTCACTAATAAAATTCTGAATAAGTATATAGATGTATATAATATTAATTAAAGTATTCAGTCCACAATATTATATTTGGATAATAATTTAGATAGTAATTTAGTTTGCATGGGACATTAAACAAAAAAAACCAAAAAAAAAAACCACACGATATCTTTTACTACAGATTACTTCGAAAACTTGAGAGAGAGAAAACTGGAGAGATGCATTCCATTTAAATTCAAAAGCAGAACTATTTTTTGAGTAATGGCAAAAAATAAATCAATAATATTGGATTTGTGATTTATAAAATTTTAAATATATTTATATCTTAACCGATCGAGCAGGAAAAAATCCTAAACAAATATTAGTTCCTCGATGCATTTCTAGGCAACGCTGATAACATATTATATGTTATATCATAATAAGATTTTTTATAGAATAGAGAGTAATATTAAGATTTATCTTTATTTTAATTACTTTTACATAATTTGTAATTAATTAAATAATAGTAATTATCAATATAAAACTACTATATTATAGTTATTAATATTGATAAGGTTGGAGCAGAACCCAGACAGGTTACAGCAGAGACTAGCCTATGCGGCACCAGACTGGTCGATAAACATCACAACATTCGGCCCTGTCATTCCTCGTTAATGGTAATGATGTATATTTATTATCACTATGTGCTAATTAAAAGAGACATGTTTAATTATATTCTTGTTATAATATGTCAATTGTATATTATAAATTACAGACATACTTAAAGAAATCGCCCCAAAAAGAATGAACCTATTTTTATTGGTTAAGTTTTTTTTTTTTTTAATAAACTGGGTATTAAATAATGCTTTTCATCATTTTATGAATTAATTCTAAGCTTTCGATACGAGATTGACATTTAATGTGAGATAGAGAAAAAAAAATTGATAGATAGAGATCCAGAAAAAAAAGAGAACGGTGCAATTTAATATAATTAGTATATTGTGTTATGGCAATCTTTAGACAAAAAATTTAGTACTATTCAGTGCACTTTACCATAAATTGTTAATAAATAAATTAGTACTAAGAGGCTATCCTCAAGGTTCCGGGTACAAATCTTGTCATGACAGGTAAATCATTTAATATGTTAACATCTATAGATTTGAGATCTACAATCTACTCACCCAGCCTCTGTAAAGTAGGGTTCCTTGATTGGGAAAAGTGCGATCTCGGCCAAATCACCTCCCTAGAAACAGTATAGTCCCTACCATTTATTGAACCCCTTCAATGTGTTACAATGACTGCATCATATAACCTATAAAAGTCTAAAAATGTTGACCCTAGTTAACAACAATGAACTAATGTCATTGATATAATAATTAGCAAGAAATTAATAGAAAATTAGTCCACAACTGCACAATAAAATTCAATTTAAAAAATATTTGATTATAAAGAACTTTGAACTCCGAGGTTACTAAAGAAATTTCTTACATCTAAAATGCTAGAACTGTACAATGATTATTTTATTCAAGTTTGTCATGCAAAAGTATCAGAGGGCACACACCACGGCCTCTATAGCTCTTTAGATAAAACAATAGATTACCTAAGTCATTTGAAAGTAGGAAAAAAAAAATTAGCTTAGCTATGAAATGTAGAGGGGAACTTCTGAATCTAAATTACAAACCATTTTATTCGCAAAATATACGGCTATACTCACTGTGTAATTTAAACGAAAATGAAAATATTTCTTTTGTTTTATTGTTAGATGTTATAATTTTTTTAAGATAAGATAAGACCAGGACCGGGACTCGAACCCGGGTTTTCCACGAAACCGTCGTGGGGCCTAGCCAGGTATGTAGGCATACATACCTCACTAAGCCCCACGACGGTTACGTGGAGAACTCGGGATCGAGTCCCGGTCCTGGTCATATCTTTTATTTTCAAATTAAATATTAAGAAAATGAAAATAGTTTTATCTTCCTGGCAGTATGTCTCGTCATAAAATCGTATAGAAAAAAAACACCAAAAAAATGAGCTGATCTCAAAACAAAAACTATTTGATTTTCTGAATGGGGATAATTTAATAGGTTTATATAACTTTGTAAGAAATGCATGTCGATATAGAACATTTTAAATTTCAGAATTTAATTATTAATTTAGTTTGGTTTTTATTTATTAGTTCAATCAAACTCCCAGCAACCGGCATAAAGTACCTTGCTGTGGTTGCTAAAGTTGTAAATAAAATTTTAAAAACGCTGTAAATAATTTATTATTAAAAGAGCATTTAATTCTATCTATCTATCTATCTACAATAATTAGCAGGGAATCGAAGAATTAGGAATTGAAAATAACAGACAAATATATAAAGAAATGGCATGAACAGGAGGAGAAGATATATTAGTCGCCCCAGAAAACAGTGGAGAAATCAGATAAACCAGCTAGTAATCAGGCTAAACAGCCAAAACCTAAATTGGATATGATGAATGTCCAGAGAAGAGATATGGTCGAGATCACGCTCAACAGCCAGGTTTCCTCCAATTATGGCTATCCATTTTATAGAGGCTAGATGAGTCCCGAGAAGATCTAAAGATCCCTCACGGTCCGTGTGTGTGCCGTTAAAAGAATAAATAGCTAATATTTATAATAACTGCCGGTATCAAACACGAGACCTACTACAGTTCTGTAAATCATCGAAATACATTCTGAGCTACCCAATTAATAAATATTACGAAACAAAAAAAATATACAAAATATTTTCACGGATATTTCACTTATAAAATATGTTTTGGAAAAAGTATGACCGCGGATCCTGGAAATACGCAACTTAAATAAATAACTCTACACAAATGAAATTATACATTTAACGAGCTTACTAAAAATAAAGGCAGGTAGTGGAAATAAATATAACTATATCTTTAGGATATGTGAGCGGGACCTTCAGAGGGATTAAGACAGCCTGACACAAATAGGATACGACTGAACCCAGCGCCATTGGCCGGTGATAATGTAAAATAATACTCATGGAGGTCTTGGGTTCAGTACGTAATAGAGACTGTATTGTTCCGAAGCGATTTATTCTAGATCCTTCTCCTCCATATTTTGGCTCTCCACTCTAAAGAGTCTGTATGATCATTCCTCCATTGATCCAATAGAATCCATCTCCGGCCGCTAACATATTCAATAAAAGAATGCCAGCGAGGATGTACTTAGGCACAACTCAGGCACTTTACCACACCATTAACTCGTCTAAAATATTAAACAATTAGGATATAGGATTTTATATAAAATATTATATACGGGTAGCTAAGTTTTTTAGCCCTGAGTTGCTGTGATGTAGGTCGCGGGTTTAAATCCCACTGTGGCAGATACTTTATTTAATCTTTTAACACCCGGGGATGGGCCCCCGGGGATCTGCAAACCCTCTTGGGACACACACAGCTTCTACAGAGTGGACAACCTTAGTTAATCCCGGTTGGAAGTGATCTCGACCAAACCACGTCCAGTGTACAGCCCAGTACTCTTCATGGAATGCAGTGATACAGTTTTAAAAAATTAATTATACATTTTAATAATTAAATTAATTGGTGGAATACATTCAACATATTTTTGTTTAATTTATAAGGAGCTATAAAACTGAAAAGGAATCATTTAGATTCAAGAGAAATATATGTTTAGAAATACTTGAAAGAAAACAGATATGAATCAAGTTTAAACAACATGTATATTATATTCGTATTTCTAAAGTGACACGAGTCGAAAACCTACATTGTCGGAAAAATGAGTGAGCTTGACAAAGTATTAGGAAACTAAAATTGATACAAGTGCATTGGAAGACAAGCTCAGAAGCTAGCTCGATACAGTTTTGATGAGTGATAAAGGAATATTTGATAGTAAGAAAAATATATCGTATAAGACCATATGGGTACAAGAACCCATCGCATTTCGGCGTAAAATATTCAAAGATACCACCACTCTTGATTAGAAATACCCGATTATCAAGGGATATAGCTATCTATTTACCTTTGGGATCTATTTACACCCTTCTAAAAAAATCTTTGCTTTTGCCGTTTTTCGGGAGGGACTTAAAAAGAACTCTTGAGCCTGTGCGATGTCAGCTACTCGTTAAAAATCTCTATCCAAATAAAACATAATTGAGCAAAATGTAAGACTCCAATTGTAGCATCGCCCGATAATAGCAACTTTAATTGAAGTTAAATGAAACAAATCAAGATTACTTGATCGCTAGAGATCAATCACTTAAATCAAGAAAACGCATAGTAGTTAACAGTACTGTTATATAACAATTTATACAACAAAGTTACTTAAATAAAAATATAAACCTCGTGTAACAATACTATAACCAGTTATGTCAAATTATTAATAATAATTACTGTCATAATAGAAGAGCTCGAAGGCATTGGAGAAAGAAGTTCAGAATTCTTTCTGAATCTTATCGAATTCTTCTTGAAAGAACAAAAATAAAATAAAAGAAAACAGGCGCGATTTATAAAAAAGAAAGAAAGAAAAATATATAAAATAAAATAAAAGTTAAGACATACACAAAGGTACACTATTGTGGCTAAATTAATTTTATTTTTTTATAAATGTTAGAAGATGTTTCAGAATACAATTATATTCGCAACCGAATATAAAATGATTTATATACATTTCGGCGGTCCTAGTCCTAAATATAAACCGGGCCACACGTCGGGGTACACGCGCGAATATCTACGAGGTCTGAGAATCGATCCTATTCCATCCTCGCCAGAGATCTAAGGCCTTAGATACGAAAAGAAAATCTTCAAAATAAACTACTGATTCGAGAGATAATAACCGATTAGTATAGAATCGGTCTTCGTAAAAGGTTAGTCAAAGCATTTTATTATGAGTCAAAGTTTAAACAAATCAGACACGAGGACAGAAAAAATCTGAACAGAGTGATGCATCTCACACCAACAGTACATAAAAAAAACATGAGTATGAGTACTGATTCTCAAGTTTAATGTAAAAATAAATTGTACCACTATAAACCACGAAGGGTCTTGGCTTGGGTTCAGTACATGGTAGGGACTACTATACTAAGCCAACGGTTTAAAAGGGGGGGGCGGTGATTTGGTTCGGGATCACGCTCAACCTCCAGGTTTCCCCCCGACTAAAAGTATACACTTTACAGAGGCTGATAGTGCATAGTATGCAGGGATTACAGGGTCGATCTGTGGTAATCTCTATCGAACCTTCAACGCATCTACTAGAGCCAGGATTCGAACAGCTCAGCACACTCGACAACACCGCTTTGAATGAACAACCCATTAAAAACTCAGTACAGTTTAGGTGAAGACACTAAGGTTAGTATAACATCAATAATCAATATACATTAGGCTACTAATGCTATAATGTAAAATTAAATCCTTTCCAAAGCGGGACATAAATATTTATTACATCTCAAGAGAAATATAATACTTAGGCTTAAAGAAAAAATACTTGGAATATGTTAGAAAAAATAAGGGCAGTAAAAAATTAAAGTTAAAATTTTATTCGATTCTAATTTTTTGTTTAACTCATTGTTATTAGCAACCTTTGGCATTTAATACCCAGAACCATTGCCTGTAAAAATTGTCACAGAATAATGTTTAATTAATTAATAGCGAATCGATGGGTTTTTAATATTATTGCTTTTAGTTATTATCATAATATTATAATTTATATTATTACAGTTATAGTTATCGAACCTTCTAGAGGATTGGCAGACAATACTCCTGCATTGTGGTGCAGTTAGACCATTGTGGCAGAGCGGCCTTCCACTTCGATCGATCTGGGAAATAAATTCGCTTTGACATGCATTGAAGACATTCGATGCAGAAGAATCGCTCTTATATCCATTCCCATTATACGAGTTTCTCTATGGAGTTCTGAATGAAATATTAAGGATTTAGGGAAGGTCACGCATCCATAAAGTCGATTAAAATCGATAATCTTTACCTAGTTCAATTACTGTTTTAATTGACAATAATTAATCAATTAAATTTAGTAGAGAAAGTGAACCGTATAAATTTATTTCAGTCGGTTTCTAGTTCAAGAATTTGCAGCATATTGGAAACTGTTTGAAGAATTTTAGAAGCAATAACAATTCTTGGCAAACTAACAACTTCTCAAAAGATTATTTACACTTGTTTGGTACCGACATTGCTTAAGCTCCTATACACCTAAGTCTTTGAGGAACAAAAGCAGATTCCAAATATTGACTTTTTCACGATTTCGATAGCTTCAATGAATGCTTTATTGTTATTACCCACTTTATTGTGGCATCAGCCCCTGTTTTATTATTATTACCTTTATTACTATTATTATTATGATTTTATTGAGGGTAGTTCCTACAGTGTCTATCCGTGGTCATTAACAGGTTAAATAATTTATCTGCCACAGCGGGATTTGAACTCAGTAAAGGAACTCAGCACTCTACACATTGACCCATCCCGCTTCCTAAAAATTAAACTGAATGATTTAATTAAGTTCTCACCAAAACAATTTAAAAAAATTGTCACAAAAAAGAATAAAAAAGTTCTCGCAAGAAAGCACTATACCGGGGTTATGAAAATTATCCTAATTATAATTCTAGAAATATAAAAAAACACGCTAACATTTTGTTGTTATAAATCAATGATATAACTAAGTGTGAATATTTTTTTCAAATTGATTTCTTAACTCATGGATAAAAAATAATTAAACTAAATATTTAAAATTTATTACAAGAGAAAGTTGCGCGTTGCACGACATTTTTCCTTTCCCGTGAGTTATACTTAGACATTCCTTGTTAGGAATGTGGATCAGCCAGAATAGTAGGAATCTAATCGATTCGGAATTCCCATCAGGTAGGTAAGACTACGATAAAAAAAAAATAACGTTAAGTAAGATATTCTTCTTCATTATTAGTAGTAAACTACTAAAGCAACAAGACTAAGAACTGCAGTAAACTACTATACTAAACCTGACCTGCCCCACTACAACCCACGAAGGGTCTGGGGTTCAGTACATGGTAGAGACTGTACTGTTTCATGGACAACGGTTCTGCAAGGAGGTGAGTCCTAGGTCACGCTCAAACGCCAGTTTCCCCCCCCTTATTTTGGGTACCCTATTTTTATAATATTTTATAGAGGCTGAGCGGGCCCCAGGAGGGTCCTAGATCCTATATGATCAATCTCCCGCTGCAAACAGACTTAATAAAAGTTATGGCCTGCAGCGGGATTTGAACCAGGATTTCCGGCATGGCAACTCAGTGCTCTACCACTCAGTCACTTCGCTCCCATACTAAACCACTGTAATCATTTATATTAGTAAATAAATTTTTTTTTAAAAAAACGATACTGTCATACATGAAATTTTTTTTATAGTTCATCCTATATTTAATTTAGTAAATTTAAAAAGTATATTAATTAGAAAAAACATTGTATTCATGCGTAATTCTATATATTTCGACGTTTTATCTCTGTCTTTATAAGTTAGAGATTAATTTACCTAAAATTATTAGCTTCACAACTGTAGATATTTATTATACAAAGTGCCCATAAACATGTACAATGCTCAATGAAAGCTGGTCGATAACCTTTCATTTTTCCTTGGAATCAATTAGTTTTAATCGATATATATCCAACAGGGAGCGGAGTGGCTCAGTGGTTGAGCACTGAGTTGCTATGCCGGAAATCGTGGTTAAAATCCCGCAGCGGGCAGTTACTTTTATTTAGTCTGTTCGCAGCCGGAGATGGATCATATAGGACCTAGGACCCTCCTGGGGCTCACCCAGCCTCTATAAAATATTATAAAAATAGGGTACCCATAATAAGGGGGAAACCTAGGGGTTGAGCGTGACCTAGGACAAGTCACCTCCTTGCGGAACCGTTGTCCATGAACCAGTACATTCCCAACCATGCACTGTACCCCCAGACTCGTTCACGGGTCATAGTGGTACAGGTTTACAAACAAAAATATCCAACACTTTTAATGCATCTGAAAAACTTCCCCAACCTTGTTCTATGCTAATGTTCAACCCACAACAATACTATTAATACATATTTTTTTTAACAGAAAAAAACGAAAAAAAATATCTTACTACAGGAAGGCGCAATAAGTATACAATCCCGCATAACAATCTGCAAAAGACTGAAATGACTGCAATATATAATATATAATTTATTTGACCGTAAGACTGATTATATTAAAGAATTATTTTTAATATTTTAAACACTAAATTAGGGAGAGAGTGTATAAATCGCAAAGTTGCTGCGCTGAAGTCCAGGGTTCAAATCCGTCTCTGGCAGACATTTAATCTGTTATCGGAAAAAATTAATCTGTTATCTGACATACTTAATCTGTTATCAGCTATAAATTGACTCTATGGGATCTACAGACCCTCCTGTGGCTCGTCCAGGCCT